>CM064347.1:13512500-16107500 GCA_032595735.1 Pelochelys cantorii | reverse complement strand
TTTGATCCTGTGCTGAGGTGACATGCTCAAAAACTGAGTCTTATTCTTTACACACTCCTTGCTTATAATTGCAGGATCGCCTGAAGGACTTGAATGGACAGGCTGACAGCTTGATGACCAGCAGTGCTTTTGACACCTCCCAAGTAAAGGACAAGCGGGATACTATTAATGGGCGCTTCCAGCGGATCAAGAGCATGGCAGCTGCCCGCCGTGCAAAACTGAATGAATCCCATCGCTTGCATCAGTTCTTCCGAGATATGGATGATGAGGAATCGTGGATCAAGTATGTACTTCAGAAGTTTTAGATGTAGCATTGTCTGAAGTCATGTTCATACTATAACATGCTGTCAACAGCCATATTTAAAAACAGTTGTTTAACAGTGTTCATAGAAAATTTTACCTTTTCAGTGAAGAAAAAGATGGTTTCCCTGAAAACCATGTTAATTTAATTATGACATTGTCAAGGCTGTTCCCCACTCTGGCACTGTGAGTGCAGAAGTTGAGGCCCTGCAAGAGCCCTTAAAAATATCTTGCCTCTAGAAGCTTCTGCTTAAAAAACTTCCCAAAGTCATAGATTCCCTGGCCTTGGGAAATAGGCTGCCACCATCACGTGAAACCCTCCTTCTTCTTGGACCCAGGAAGGAAGCACTTGGACTTCTTCCAGAGGGGTAGCCCCAAGCTCTTTTACCACAAGAAAACTTGGGAGGTGGGGGAGAGAAAGCAATCTGCAGTGACAATAGCTGACTTAGGCATGCATACACAGACCTCCTATTACCTTCCAGGACACACGAATTAAATCATAGCCTTAAAAAAGGAGATTTTATTAACAAAACAAAAAGGTATTTTTGGTAAGCATACTTGCTTGCTAAGTGTTACAGAGCAACTGAGAAGAGAGCAAATTAAAACATAGAGAAATTGTATCTTTGGGATCCAGTTTAAAAATACACTGTGAGAGAGAAGGGGAAGGCACATGGCTTAGCACAAAGAAGTTTAACCAGACAACAAAACAAAGACAATAACCTGATTGTGACTAAATAGACATTTTTCTATCTATAGTACTTACACTCTGTACTTCAAGGTCCAGTCCATTTGCATGCCCAGTGTTCCTTGTAGGCATGGTAGATCTGCTTGGTCCAGTACATCTTGTCCCCCCAACTCCTGGCAGGTAAAACTCTCACGAAGAAAAACAGCAGGCAGGTATATCTTCCAATTCAAATTTCAACACCTTTTTCCATTGGCTCTCCTGGCTCCCTGCCAACACCCCCTAGCTACCTGAGTTTAACCCTTTAGTCACCAAATGCTGGCTAGCACTCCTCCTGTCCATCACAGCAATAGACTGCCTATCCACTCATCAGGTGCATGCCTCCTTGTCTGGATAATCTGCATTATAGTTTTATAATGCAGCTACAGACACACACACACAAATCCTTGCCCACAGTGATAGGGGAAGAATGCCAGAAATGGCTTCAACTCTAGTATGGGCATGGTCTTAAGGTCTACAGATATATATATGATCAGGCCTCAGGAAGCATGTTCAGTGTTAGGTAAAAATTGAAGTTTTACTCTAATTTCGTAGTAAAAATCCTATGAATTCTATGCATCTTTTAAACTCCTGCCTGTCACAGAAAAGCACTTGTGAGGAGCCTGATGGAAAGCAGATGTTAGTGGTGGTGTTTTGGCCTGTGATAGCAGTTAAGGAAAAACTTTCCAGAGATGTCTGTAAGGATACTGATATTATTGATATGACTTCTGTATAATCAAGGACATAAGACTGTACTGGTTTTTGCTTAATCAGTATGTGCAGGTTAGCCCAATAAAAATGATCACAATTGGAGAATTATAGTTATTTTCAAGCTTCTAAAAAGACATTACACAATAGAGGGTAAACTTTACAAACGGAGAGAGGAGTGGTAGTATTTCTGTAGTATATATAAATATATAGAAAGAGTTCCCTTTTTGAAACTATTCTGGTCAAATTGTTGGGAACTGAATCACTTTGACTAACATGTGTAAGTCAGGTGCATGGCCTATTGCTTGAAAGGCATTCATGATGACAGGTTGGAGGCAAGACACTCATTATTTATATTGTCAGGTTTTCAGTGGCAGCTGCTATACCTGTCTAGTTTGATCTTTGAAGGTATACACTTTACTGATTTACCCTTCTATCCCTTTTCCTCTCTGGGACTCAGGGAGAAGAAGTTACTGGTTAGCTCAGAGGACTATGGCAGAGACCTAACTGGTGTGCAGAACCTAAGAAAGAAACACAAACGTCTGGAAGCAGAATTGGCTGCTCACGAACCTGCCATCCAGGTAAAAATACAAACTAAAAGTCAGATGAAGAGCTGTTCCATATGAGAGTGCTGCTGTGGTGTTTCCAACACAAATTGCATAGGTGACAGGCAAGTATTTGGATGAGGAAAGTAACCAGTCATGATAAAAAGTGAGTGCTTTTTTATAATCAAGTTCTTCTTTGAGGAGTGTCCCTGTGGGGTGCTCTTCCATAGGTGTTTGGGCACTGCTGCCCCTCAGATCACAGAATTAATATAGCAGTGCTCTCAGTAGACTGAGCTGGTGGGCCAGCTGGAACGTGCCGTTTGGAGCAGTTACACCACATGTGCAGCCAACCAGCCCTTTAGTTCCTTCTCTGCCACCATGGGCCTGTCAGAACCCAGCATTTGGCCTTGCAATTTCTGAAAAAAACTGTCAACCATACAATTTCTATAGTTTCCTTGTTGACTTAGTTGTTGTAGTTCTCATTTTTGTCAAAAAAATGTTTTTCTTATTCCCACTTTGGCGGTTTGTCCATTTCTCGGTCATGCCTGATTCCCCAGGCTTCAAAGATCTGATTTGCAGACGTTTAAAATCATTATATCAGATGGATGTTCCCAGTGTGTCCATTGCTTGGATGAGGCACGTTTCTGACAAGTGCCCTTGCTGCAAGAAGCTCACCACAAGGACCAGGAAAGCTAGGGAGTTTTAATTTAACATTTACGAGAGAGACAACACAGACTTACAGATATCCTCCATGCCTCACCTGCTGCAATGCTCACTCTGCCAATGAATCCAGCTCTGATGGATCTGGCCAAGAATGTATGGCAGACTCCTGCCACCATTCCTCCCTCATGCAAATGTTTGGATAAAAAGTGCTGTGTTACACCACAGTGAGCAGACTTTCTATTCACTCACCTCACTCCAAATTCTTTAGTAGTGGATGCAGTGAACCAGAAGGGTAGGCAGAATGCCGCACATACTATTCCTCATGACAGAGATTGGAAGCAGCTACACTTACTTGATAGAAAAGCATATTCTTCATCTACACTATAATTTAGGATGGCAAATTATGCTGCTTTACTAGCAAAATACACCCACAACTTTTTTGCACAAATGTCAACATTTATTGAGTGGCAAATGAGACCAATATAGGTCAAATATACATGAGGGTTCACTCATTGCCTGCACTGCACTTCAGGCTGCACTTGACTCCGCAGACACAGTAGCACGTTCTGTTTTCACTGTGGTGGTTCCTGGTGCACATTCTGGTTACACCTTTCGGGTTTCCCCAAGGAGATCCAGTCATTGAGGGCTCCAAACTCTTCACCAAATCCACCGATGCTGCCTTGCACACTTTGAAGGACTCTAGGTCCACTCTGAAGACTCTTGCCATACATGTGCCTGTTACCGAAAGAAAACACAGAGGTTTTTTTAATCAAAGATTCAGAGCCAGTCCATATGCACAGCCTCAGAGACGTGACATTGCGTAAGCCTGTTTTGTAGCGTTACTCGTGGACAGTCGTCCAAACAATCAATGGGTGCTCAGCCATCAACATCGAGGCAAACCTTTTGAAGGGTTGGTCAAGGGCCAGAGAGCCCCACTTTCTCCAGTGCAGTCTCCTCCTGTTCCTTCTGCGCCATTTGAGGACCACCTAGCATCCTTCCATCACTCTTCGAACACCATCACAATGGACACATGGGTGCTAGAGATTGTGAACTGGTTACTGTCTCCTGTTTTCTCTCCCCCCTCCTCCCCATCCCTGTACCTCTTTGGGGATCCCTCTCATGAGGCTGTTCTCGTGCAGGAACTAAGACATTTCTTGAAACTTGGAGCAATAGAAAACATACTTCAGCAACATGGGGAGCAGGGTTTTACTCCAATTATTTCCTGATGACCAAGAAAACAGGAGAATGGAGACCTATCCTGGACTTATGCAAACTGAACAAGTTCATTCACATAACCATTTCAAGATGGTAACTTGCTACAATAATTCCTGCGTTGGAGAAGAGACTGGCTTTCGACGCGCGACCTTCAGGATGCGTATATTCATATCACAGTATATCTTGCACACAGACAATACTTCCGGTTTGCCATACCCAATCATCATTTCTTGTACAGGGTCCTTCCTTTCAGACTCTCTGCAGTCCTTTGGGTCATTTCCAAGGTCCTCACAATGACAATTTACTTAAACTGTCAAGTCGTAGCTCACTCTTACCCTCGATGCACAGAGGCGGTTCAGCTCTAGAAATGGTACATTCCCCAAAACTTGAAAGCTTCAAATTTACCAGGCAAAGAATGTCATGGTAGATAATCACAGCAGGCACGTCGCTCAAAATCACAAATGGGAATTCAATCCCTAAATGCTAGCCCTACTATTTGACCATTAGGGGTACCCAACAATAAATCTATTTGTAACCAATGCCAAATGCCCACACTACTGCTCATGAGCAGGTCTTGGTCCCCACACCCTAGGGGACACTTTCACCATAAAGTGGGATGCACCTCTCACACAAGCTTTTCCACCACTGCCTCTTCTCCATTGCATGCTCCTGAGGACAAAGTACAGTCATTCTGATAGCACCCAACTTGCCCAAACAGACTTCCTTCCCCTACATAAATCTATTCCTACATTGCTTCCCCTACATTCTTCAAATGGCGATAACATCACCATGGAACTTTCCACCTATCTCTCGCCTTCTCATACAGAATGAGGTCAGTTATATCACCCAAAAATAGGGACCCGGCATGGCTCCTTGTTAACACCATTGAAAATAATCTGTTCTGCTTCTGTTTAAGGGATCTTCCTTTATTGTGGCCGACCAACAAGAAAAGCATACCTGCACAAGTGGCATAAGTTTTCCATATGGTACAAGGACCATCAACGTTTCACCCACATCAGCTTCTCTTTCCTCAAAACTTGAATACCCTCTATCACTCAAACATTCAGGTCTCTCCTTTAGCTCCTTGGCAGTGATATCTAGGAGAATGTGAAATGCAGTTGACTATTCTGTTTTTGCCCATCCCAGCATCAAAAGCTTGGTTAAAGGAATTCAAAATACATTCCCCCCATAAAAACCCAACTCTGGCATGGGACCTGAACCTTGTGTTATAGGCACTTACAAGCAAGGCGTTTAAACCTTTTGTCGTCTGTTCATTGTTACATCTATCAATGAAAGTAGCCTTTCTGGTGGCCATCACTTCAGCAAGAAGGGTAGGGGAGCTTGGAGCCCCACTTATACAGCTTTTTATAAGGATAAGGTGCTTCTCTGTCTACATACAAAGTTCTTCCTTAAGGTACCCACCTCCTTCCGCTGTAATGAGCCAGTATACCTACCTGTTTTCTTCCCAAACCCTCATACCAACAACATAGAAACTGTACTACATCCCTTGGATATCTGCAGGGCTATTGCCCTTTATATACATAGAACTAAGACATTCCATAAACCATCAGGTGTCTTTTCCTGCAGAGAGGTCTCAAGGCCTGATGCATGTGCCTCTCTTATCGTACTTTTCATCAAGAACCTCCAACAGTTGCCTCCACAGGGGCAATGGCTGAGCAGCCACCTGGGCTTCAGTTCACACTTTACCAAGCACTATGTCTTACAGAGACCCTCTGCCTCCAATGCACAATTTGGACATACTGTACTGTCTGCAGCACAGGCTCACAGTCCAAAGCTCCCTCCTACGAGCACAAGTACTGCTTCATAGCCACCTATGGTGAAGCACCCACAGGAACACTCCTCGAAGAAGAAAAGGTTACTCACCTGTGCAGTAACTGAGATTCTTCGAGAGGGTGGTCCCTGTGGGTGCTTCACCACCCACTCTCCCTTCCTCCCCTCTGCTTTGGAACATCTTGTTTTTCTGCAGCGAAGAACAAACTGAAGGGCTGCCTGGCTTGCCCAGTCTGCCAAGGGCACTGCTACCATTTTCTGATCTGACGCACAACAGCGCCCAAACATCGAAGGTGAAGCACCCACAGGTACAGCCATCTTGAAGAACCTCAGTTACTGCACAATGAGTCGTCATGTCTTCCAGATATTTAATGTTTATAAGTCCATTGTAAACTAGGGATGTTGAAATTACACATTTACAAAAATAAATGTGTAACCACTGACATTTTCAGCAGTTACACCTTTACATGCAGGTGGGAGCCAGTGCTGGCCTGTCCCCCCTCCTGTGGTGCTGCCTCCGTATCAGAGGCAGCAGCACAGGTGAGGGTAAGGGGGCAGGTGGCTCTGCGGGAGCTGGTGCTCATGAGGAGCCAGCATTTAAGCAGGCTCCCCATGAGCATCAGCTTCCACCTGCTGCCTCTCAACTCCCATCCCCCGCTGCTGCCTCTGATACAGAGAGGCAACAGTGCAGGGGCAGTTGATGTGGCAGCAGCTGGCCTCAAAGCCAGCTTCCCATGTATACCAGCTCTCACCTCTCCACTGCTTGTGGGGGAGCAGTGAAAGCAGCTCTGCCAGACCCCAGCCATGGTTGAGCCAGCAATTGTTGGGAGCCAGCTTAAAATCCGGCTCCCCACCACACTGGCTGCCGCCTCACCAGCCGCCCCCCTCGCCCTCTGCCTCTGATGCATCTCCTCTCTGTCGCCTCTGCGTTTTAACCTTGTGCTTTCACCGATGAGCCCAGGCTTATTGGTTAACCATGTACACAGGTGCATGGTAACATCCCTGTTATAAACATCACTAGTTTAGACCTGTGCAGTCTGAGATGTTTCTGCAGATCACAAAGGAAATCAGTCTGATTTCCTTTGTGATCTGCAGAAACATCTCAGACTCCTAAAGGAGTCTCAGACTCCTAAAGGAGAGTGAGACTAAACAAAGATATGGAGTATTTCAAATTAAATTGACAGGAAGGTCGTTACTCTTTAAATAGCATTACCTCTTACCTTGATTCTATAGCTACAAAAAAGTATAAACTGAACGAAAGAAGAAAAGGGGTTTACCCTTTACGTTTATGAAAGAAAATGACCCCAAAGTAAAAGTTGTAAGCAGTGCAGATAAATGGTGAGGAGAAAGAAGCGCTACTGTTGAAAACTGAAAACCCTGTGAATGCTGATGTGTGCTTTGTCTGCTTCCCAGGGGGTGTTAGATACTGGTAAGAAACTGTCAGATGATAACACAATTGGAAAGGAGGAGATACAGCAGAGACTAGCTCAGTTTGTAGACCACTGGAAGGAGTTAAAGCAGTTGGCAGCAGCTCGGTGAGTATCATTTTTCTATACCAGGAAATATGAATGGAACAGACAGGGACTAGCATTAGTCAAATCTTGCAATCTTTTGATTCAGATCACCAGCAGTATCAGTGTAATAAATGCCAACAATGTATTTTATTGAGGCCATGCTTGAGGAGACAGGCGAAAAGGAGTTAATTCATAAATGCACCTTGGTAATAACTTCAGTTTTGTCGTTGAATGCAAACTAAACTTTGGAGGCATTTATTCTTCCTTCATTGGGTTGCTAGAGGCTTGATATTATTTTCACCATGCTATTATCTCCTGAATAGAGACCGGGGTGGGAGAGTACATGATTTCTAGATACATAAGTGAAATAACCTGTGAAGATTATTTCAAGATTCATGGTAGCACTAGACCTGCTAGTGTCACAGTGGGGTCATTTTCAACTTCTGGAGGAAAGAGGTTAGTGTAAAATAACATTTTAGGGTTCATATTAGGGACAGGTAAAATACGGTCCTTGGGCCAGTACCGACCTGCCACAATACTCTGGCCCATGCCTGCAGGTCTGTGCAGCACGTGGAGGGACTCTCCCCTTCCCCGCTTCAGAAGTGCACACACTCTGACCCTAGCAACCGGCTACTTTGAGTGGCATGTGGGGGGTGGCAGATAGGGATCCTGCCTGAGGGTCCACCTGCTGGGCTGCTGACTAGGTGTCTAGGGTAAGCACCTCTCAACCAGAGCGCCTACATCTGGCACCCCACCCCCTCCTGCCCCAGGTCACATTCTAAACCCTCTACACTCTTGCCCCAGCTCATCTCATGCACGCCCATCCCTGGTCACAACTCCCTCTCAAACCCTGCACCCTCTCCTCTCTCTCTCTACCCCAGGCCATAATCCCCTCCTGCATCTAAACCCCATCCAACTCCCCACAGCTCTCCTGCATCCCAGTCTCCTGCCCAGAGCTCCCTCCTGTACCCAACTTCATCCTAGACCCAGCACCTCCTCAGTTAATACCCTACAGAAGTGTGGTGCTTGATGCTTCTTGGAGTGTCATCCCATCGAAAATTATTGTCCACCCGTGATGTTAGTGAGCAGACAATCCTTTTCCCCTGTTTTGATCTGCATTACACCTACATTTTGGATATTGTGCTTCCACATCCTAGTTGAATGTACAGAATGCAACCTGTGATTTTTTTTTTTTTTTCCTCCTAACTTCCTCTTACAGTGGCCAACGTCTAGAGGAGTCTTTGGAGTATCAGCAGTTTGTAGCAAATGTGGAAGAGGAGGAAGCCTGGATCAATGAGAAAATGACTCTGGTAGCTAGTGAGGACTATGGAGACACCCTTGCTGCTATCCAGGTAAAGGAAAGCTTTACTTTTCTGGTTCTCTCCTTAGCAGCTATTTATAACAACATGTAATAGTTAGAATTCAGCATGTCCTTTTTATTGTTTTTCAAGTCACATTTTATTAATTTTAAAGAAGAATATTATAAAATATTGGGGTGTTGGTTTTTTTTGTTGTTGTTTTTGTGTTTTTTGGTATAAAAATGATTCAAAAGATTTTTCTCCAGTATTTAAAAAGGTCTTTTGGCCCTTTAGTTGGCAGCTCTAATTAAAGTAGATTGCTTTTACTTGTTCTGGAAGACTGGACTGATGGAAAGTAACCCCAGAATTCTGTAAAAATGCCTTCAGGTTTTTTGCATCCCTCTTCTGAGTGGCAGTGAAAAACTGTCATGAAGAGTTTTTACCCAACAGCAGCAAGAAGCAACAGAATCTTTCTAATTATTTTTAATATTTCCCATCAGCGTGTTAATGCTTTAGCGCTACAAACACATGCTTAACTTAAATATTGACCGTTCATGTACTATTAAGTATGTGAGTGTTTGTGGGATCAAATTCTAAATGCTTTACAGATAAACTTAAATCTGTATAGTGAGGTCTCTAGTGGACTTCATAGTTAAGACCTTAGCTCTCCTTGGCTAAAGGTGAAAGAAAACTAACTTTACATTTAAGGGCTGTATCTGGGATTATACCCAATCATTCTTCCTTCCTCTCTGTGGCTCTCTCTCCCCCCTCCCCCCCCCCCCAATGACAAGAGAGGGTAAACTAACTAACTAATCCTTTATAATGGTGCATTCATTGATGTGTGTTTGTTTTCATCTTGGTTTTATACACTCTTGAGATGTAAGTTATGTAGGAAAGTGACTTCTGAACGTGGTTTTCTTGCAGGGCTTACTGAAAAAGCATGAAGCATTTGAGACTGACTTCACTGTCCATAAGGACAGAGTGAATGATGTTTGTGCTAATGGAGAGGACCTCATTAAGAAGGTGAGTAATGTGGTAAGAAAAATGCCTTAAACATTCTTTATAGTGTCAGCATGTCAAAAGGGATTCATTGTTTTATTAATACCAAGCTTACAAGTGTGTTTAAAAAACGAAAATTAAACACTGTCTACATGTCCTGCTCCATATAGCCACATTAATAGCGGTCTTTGTCATATCATTGATTTTAAATACTTGAGACAGCAGCATGGTGGATTGATAACATCTCCTTAGTTTTAATTCTTGCTCTGTAAGTCACTTAACTTTCCCAGAGACAACCTTACGCGTAAGTCTGTGCAAGACCAGACCAAGAATTGCTGTCTTTTATGCTAAGTGCCTCTGACACACTCATTTGTGTACCATACCTTTGTGAAACATAAATTGAGTTGGAATTTTCCTAAAATGACTGTTATCCACCCCATGCTATTCCACTGTGTAGGAAAGAGAGAAAGTATGGCAGAGACCACCTTGGCTTAACCAGGAGATCTTACATAATCTAAAAATCAAAAAGGAGTTGTATAAAAAGTGAAAGCAGTATCAAATTACAAAGGATGAACATAAGAAACAACTCAAGTATGCAGGAGCAAGAGTAGAAAGGCAAAGGCACAAAATGTGCTCAGTGTAGCTAGAGACATAAAGACTAACAAGAATACATTCTACAAATATATTAGAAGCAAGAGGAACACCAATGACAGATTAGGACCATTGATCAGTGAAGAGGGAGGAACAATAACAGGAAATTTGGAAATGGCAGAGGTGCTTAATGACTTGTTTGTTTTTGGTTTTCACCAAGAAGTTTGATAGTGATGGGATGCCTAACGTAGTGAATGCTAGTAGAAATGTGGTAGGTTTAGAAGTGAAAATAACACACACAAAGTTAAAAATTACTTAGATATCTTCAAGTCACCAGGGCCTGAAGAAATGCATCCTAGAATACTCAGGGAGCTGATAGAGGAAGTATTTGAGCTATCATCTTTGAAAAGTCATGGAAGTCGGGAGAGATTCCAGAAGACTGGAAAAGGGCAAATATAGTGCCCATCTATACAAAAGGAAATAAGAATCCAGAAAATTACAGACCAGTCAGTTTAACTTCAGTGTCAGGGAAGGTAATGGAGCAAGTAATTAAGTATCAGAGAGGTAGCTATGTTAGTCTGAATCTGCAAAAACAACGAGAAGTCCTGTGGCACCTTCTAGACTAACAGATTTATTGGAGCATAAGCTTCTGTGGGCAAAGACCGACTTTGTCAGATGCATCTGGAATCCACCCAACCACCTGACGAAGTGGGTCTTTGTTCACGGAAGCTTATGCTCCAATAAATCTATTAGTCTAGAAGGTGCCACAAGACTTCTCGTTGTTTTTTCAAGTAATTAAGGAATTCATCTGCAAACATCTGGAAGAAAATAAGATGATAGGTAACAGCCAGCATGGATTTGTAAAGAACAAATCATGTCAAACCAATCGGATAGCTTTCTTTGATAGGATAACAAGTCTTGTGGATAAGAGTGAAGTGATGGACATGGTATACCTAGATTTTAGTAAAGCATTTGATACGGTCTCGCATGACCACCTTATCAATAAACTAGGGAAATACAAACTAGATGGGACTACTATAAGGTGGGTGCATAACTGGTGTTAGATAACCATTCTCAGAGAGTAGTTCTTAATGGTTCACAGTCCTGCTGGAAGGGCATAACAAGTGGAGTTCCACAGGAGTCTGTTTTGGGGCCTGTTCTGTTCAATATCTTCATCAACAATTTAGATGATGGCATAGGGAGTACGTACGCTCATTAAGTTTGCAGGTGATACCAAGCTAGGAGGGTTTGCAAGTGCTTTGAAGGATAGGATCATAATTCAAAATGATCTAGACAAACTGGAGAAATGGTCTGAGGTAAATAGGATGAAGTTTAATAAGGACAAATGCAAAGTACTCCACTTAGGAAGGAACAATCAATTTCACACATACAGAATGGGAAGCAACTGTCGAGGAAGGAGTACCACAGAAAGGGATCTGGGGGTCATAGTGAACCACAAGCTAAATATGAGTCAACAGTTGATGCTGTTGCAAAAAAAGCAAACATGATTGTGGGATGCATTAATAGGAGTGTTGAGCAAGACACGAGAAGTCATTCTTCCGCTCTACTCTGCACTGATCAGGCCTCAATTGGCGTATTGTGTCGAGTTCTGGGCACCACATTTCAAGAAAGATTTGGAGAAGGTCCAGAGAAAAGCAGCAAAAATGATTAAAGGTCTAGAAAACATGACCTGTGAGGGAAGACTGAAAGAACTGGGTTTGTTTAGTTTAGAAAAGAGAAAACTGAGAGAGGGGACATGATAGCAGTTTTTAAGTATCTGAAAGGGTGTTACAAGTTGTTTTCCTTGGCCTCTCATGATAGGATGAGTAGTGATGGCTGAAATTGCAGCAAGGAAGGTTTAGGTTGGACATTAGGAAAAATTTCCTAACTGTCAGGGCAGTGAAACACTGGAATAAATTGTCTAGGGAGGTTGTAGAATCTCCATCACTGGAGATATTTAAGAGCAAGTTGGATAGACATCGATCAGGGATGGGCAAAAGGGCCTTCGCAGGCTGGATCCAGCTCACCAAGCAGGTTGACCTGGCCCACAGAAGTCCTGCCACTTCCCCACCCCCAGGCCAGTCAGGGTCTAGGGACAGGGGAGCACGCGGTACTTAGTCAATCCTGGCAGTTGACTCTAAGTGCCATGCACTTTGGTGCAGGGAGTAAGAGACTTCACACTCACCCTGCCCCCAGGCCAATCAGGTGTGCAAAGTCTCCTCCTGCCCCGCCCCTGCCCTGCATGGAGTGCGTGGTGCTCCTTGCAGGGCAGGAGGAGACTTCGTGTGCTCCCTTCCCAGGCCCTGATTGATCTGGGAACAGAGGAGGGGAGCACGCAAAGTCTCCTCCCACCACCAGGGGCACAGGTGCCTAGAGGGAACTGCCAGCTGCTCATAACAGCTGGCGGTTCTCTCTGGGGAACAGGGCCAAAGACTTTACGCGCTTCCCTATCCACAGACCAATCAGGGTCTGTGGGCAGGGAAGCATGGAAGTGTTATGGCCCTGCCCCTTTTGCCTGAGGCTCTGACCCTTCAAGTGGTCTGGAGGTACTTCAAAAATTTCTGAAGTGGCCCTTGGTCAAAAATTATTGCCCATCCCTGATCTGGTTGGTGCTTGGTCCTGTCGTGAGGGCGGGGGACTGGACTTGATGATCTCTTGGGGTCCCTTCCAGTTCTAGCATTCTATGATTCTATGCTTTTGTTTTCTGTCTGTATATTCACTTCCCCAAAAGTCTCTGTAGAAGGGGTGGGGAACCTTTTTTGGGTCGGGGCCACTGACCCACAGAAAAAGCAGTTGGGGGTCGCTCACAAGTGAGAAGCAAATAAAAAAAACCCTCACTGTTTGAGAAGGACAGTCCCCACATTCCCCTTGCACACTAGAGCTTAAGGGGGCCCAGGCTAGTAGATTTTGTGTGCTCCAGGCCCGTGGGACGATGGCAGGGGAACTGGAGTGCCAGCATGGGTTCCCCAAGGCTGGAGGGAGCCCTGAACCCGAAGGGGCAGATCCAGATGGGCCGGGGGCTGCATCCGGCCCCTGGGCCTGAGGTTCCCCACCCCTGCTCTGTAGATGAGCAATACAGGAAAAAAAACAAGTATATTGTAGTTTGCATTCCTGATTTCTCCAATGTTGGAGGCACATGTTAAGGTAGAATGAAGTGATCTCCTTCTCCAAATGGAGATCCAAACATAGTGAACCAAGGTGGTCTGTTCCCATGTTAGAACTAGTGGACTGCCTTGTGAGTTAATGTGAAGGATTTATTTTATTAGTCATGTGCTAATGTTTCTTGTTTGCTATTGTCAAAGCAACCTCAGGGGAAATAGGCACCAAACTCAGAATGGGATATGAGCAGCTCACGCCTTTCAGTTCCTTTGAGAGGGAGAATTCTAGTCTTAATTGCTTCTTTTGTCCTCAGTTTTGGTATCCATTTTAGGAATTCCTATAGATGTCCCTAGGAGCGGGACTAGATTTCTTCCAGTGGTGTATAGAAGATTTAGATCAAATGGGAATGAATTTGTTTTCTCCTATTCCACAGAACAATCATCATGAAGAGAACATAACTGCAAAGATTAAAGGCCTGAGGGGCAAGGTGTCAGATCTTGAGAAGGCGGCAGCTCAAAGAAAGGCCAAACTAGATGAGAACTCTGCCTTCCTTCAGTTCAACTGGAAAGCTGACGTAGTGGAGTCTTGGATAGGTATGTGCTGCATTGGCTCCTCTGACAAAGCAAGTGACTTGAAAACACTTCAGCCCTTCTTGAATGGAGAGAGATTTCTGACTAACCTTATTTTACTAAGTAGATGTGGGTGGTAGTGTGACCATTGCTTTGCTGAGCAGTAATATCCCTGCCTCTCATTTCAGTAGTCACAAGGGCCTCATATCTGATTTTCAATGTGAGGAGGAAATAGAGTAAAACTTTAAGACTGCAAGTTGTTAATGCCTATCCCAAATTTAGGAAGGAGGAGTATAGATGTTTATATTTAGCCTATGCTTCATTAACCAGGTGAGAAGGAAAACAGTCTGAAGACTGATGACTATGGACGGGATCTCTCATCTGTGCAAACACTCCTGACCAAACAGGTTAGTGCAAGGTGCTTTGAGTCAGTGAAACAATGGGGTTTAATGCTCCCTCGGCAGACGAGTATTGGAGAGCTTGGCTTTTATTTTTGCATTTACCTAAAATAATGTCTACATCATCCATAAAGATAGCTAATCTATATTAGTCTCTCTTTAATGCTGCAGGAAACTTTTGATGCTGGTCTCCAGGCTTTCCAGCAGGAAGGAATCGCAAACATCTCTGCACTGAAAGATCAGTTGCTGGCAGCCAAGCACATTCAGTCAAAGGCCATTGAGGCCCGGCATGCTGCTTTGATGAAACGCTGGAACCAGCTGCTGGCTAATTCTGCTGCTAGGAAGAAGAAACTGCTGGAGGCCCAGGAGCACTTCAGAAAGGTGAGAGCACAGACCTTGGAACCATCTGTATCAGAACTAATTTCTTCTTTTTAATAATGGGGAACAACATGAAGTTTTGTCAGTAGTGCATAGCATTGATTTTAAAATCTTGATCTAGCAGCTGTGTAAAAACATAATTAGTTGTCATATACCAAACATTTTCTTGTGAGAAGCCTTCATAAAAACAGTATTGTTTTCAAAGGGCCAGTCTTCTACATCATGTGCCACTTGTTTATCATCACTGTAGTTATTTAACTAAAATACAGTTGATTGAGGACATATTTTCTGCAATGCTGTATTTTTGTGAAAACACTAAGATAGGGATGCAGTATTAAGTGGTCACTGCAAGAAGATTGGGAGTTGAGTTCTGGGTTCCATTCCAAACTTTGCTACTGGCTATCTGTTGCACAAATTCCTTCCTTTATTAATCCCCTTTTTTAATAATAATGTGCCTCATGGTAACACACAGAAGCTCCAATCAGGATCAGGGCCTAGCACTGCCCTGAAAAGGGTACAGTCCATATATACCAGATTACGCGCACAATGCCCAAGTACAAAACTTTGATAAAATGTTGTTTCCTGGTTTCCTGACCTCTCCCCATTGTTGGCTAGAGAAGCATGCTCCTTCATTGTTGTCCCCAAAGAGCCCTGCACTTTAACATGTCCATCACTGAAAAATAGCCCTTTTCTCTAGATAGACGAGAGCAGGGACCTGCTGACTTGCAAATATGTTGGGGTGTTTTTTAATAAAAAGTTGTTCTATAAGATGGCTCCCAAGCCTTGGAAAGTATTGCTGTCTGTCCAGCTGCCTCATTGGAGGCCAGAAGCAGTTTTTGCTTCCTGGAAAGATCTGACTTTGCCCTAAGAGCTGTGGGTGAGGATGGGCCTCTGGAGCTGTGTTTTGGGGAGGAATAGTACTATCCCCGTTTTACAGATTTTGTGGTTTGTTCTCTCTCTGCCTTGCAAGAAATGAGTGACAGGTGCAAATTAGTATGTAATATTTATTGTATGTTCTTAATACTAGATCCTCCTGCTTGACTATATTCTATTTGTTATTGCCTAAGTGAACACTTAGATTGTCTTCTCTTTCTGAGGTTGAGGATCTGTTCCTGACTTTTGCAAAGAAGGCATCTGCCTTTAATAGTTGGTTTGAGAATGCAGAGGAGGACTTGACTGACCCTGTGCGGTGTAATTCACTGGAGGAGATCAAGGCATTGCGAGAGGCTCATGATGCTTTCCGCTCCTCACTAAGCTCCGCCCAGGCTGACTTCAACCAGCTCGCTGAGCTGGATCGCCAGATCAAGAGCTTCCGTGTAGCCTCCAACCCGTATACTTGGTTCACTATGGAGGCTCTTGAAGAGACCTGGAGGAACCTGCAGAAGATCATCAAGGTAAATCGGAACAAGGACTTCCCATTACCACTCTGCCTCTGAATTCTTCCTTGGACACAGACACTGGACTCTTATTCAGCACTGAAACGTTACAAATGGAAACACTTTCTCTGGTAGCACAGAAATGTTTCTGAGAGGAATTCTGTGGGGCTAGTGCCTCCCAGAATCTTCCATTATCCATAACTTTTAGGTTGGTACTTCATGCCCTTTCCTCTCCTCCCATTCCATTCTTCCTTAAAGATGGGGGCAGAACCTTTTTTGGGTCAGGGTTACTGACCCACAGAAAAATCAATTGGGAGCCACACACAAGTGAGAAGCCAAAAAAAACACAAAACCCTAAACCCTCATTGGTGTGGCCCCCAACTTAGGAAAAGGACACTCCCCATATTCCCCTTGCACACCAGAGCCTAGGGGGGCACAGCCTAGTAGGTTTTGTGTACTCGAGCCCTGTGGCAGGGCAGTGGGGGAGAGTTGGAGCACCAGCGCAGGTTCCTCAATGCTGGGGGGTGGGGGCATGAGCCTTGGGGGCCTGATCCAGGCAAGCCAGGGGCTGCGTATGGCCCCTGGGCCTGAGGTTCCCCATCCCTCTTTAAAGATATCAAAAACAAATGATCTCCCACATGTAGGTGTGAGAGATTCTGTTTCTTATCACCCCTCATCCTAGTATTATGGTTGCAAAGCTCACTTCGATGCTAATTCGGAGGACTTCTGTAGGAATACTGACTATTGTAGTTACAGATTAGTGTGCAGTTGGACAAGAGTCCTACAGCTCTAGAATCTCACTGCTGCACTGGCTTGGTTTCTGTATACCAGCGGATAACCATGCCAAGTTTTCTCAGCGTAAAGTGTGACTTCCCTGTTTCTCAGGAACGTGAATTAGAGCTGCAGAAGGAGCAGCGAAGACAGGAGGAAAATGACAAATTGCGCCAGGAGTTTGCTCAGCATGCCAATGCTTTCCACCAGTGGATTCAGGAGACCAGGTACAGTCTGTCTGAACAGAGGAGTTGTCCTTAAGTGTCTGCTCCTAAATTCACTTTCCCGGGATTAGTCTATATTCAGACAAGCCCTAATGGTTATCTGGTAGCTCCAAAACTGAACTCTGTTGTACAGGGAGAATACTAAATACCTAGACCAAAAATGCCAGTGCTGTCGTCCTGCCTACTCTGTATTATAATAGATATTAAAATAGGGAAGACTCTGCTATCCTGTGCCGAACCATAAGATTATTCCCTAACACACATTTTCTAGTATTTTGTATAGTCCAGATTCAAATGCTCCAGAGGGGGGTTGCCACTACTTCCCACAGTCCTTAAGATCACTTTGCATGCTCCTACTCGATCGTATGTACTGGTGAAATACATGATTAGGGAGAAGCAGCAAGGGTCAACAGCATCCCTAGAAATGAAATATAATTTTTTTTCAGAATTGCAAGATCAGTATATTTTTTTACAGCATAAATATGTCTGGCTTAAGCATACTGACATACACCACCATCTAATATAGTCAATTCTAGTAAGCGTGGGCTTTGATACAGAAGAAGCGAGTTAAGCTGGGGTGCTTTTCATGTAACCCTTGTATAGTAAATCTGCATTTACAGAAAACCTTCACCTAGATGGTTTTGCAAAAAGTCAGAAGTATAAATATATTTTAAATTTGTTAACGTGTGTTTGCTTCCTTCTCTCTCTGTCCTGCTGCCTGATACTTGGATTCTCCTGCTCTACAGGACATATCTGCTAGATGGGTTAGTATTGAATTGTATTTTCCAAAACCTTGGTGTAGTGTCCCCTGCTGTCTTTGTATGCTTTATCCTGTCACTGCTTTGCTTGTGAAACTTGTATTAAAGGTCATTCTATTTGGACAATGCAAGCCATGCCTGGGATGTGCATGAGATACTTCCCTTCCTCCTCCTCCTCCCCCCCCCCAAGCAAAAATGCCTCATACACAGAGACATAGGTAATAGGACATGAACATACAGAGAGTAAGGAATACCATTTTTCCTGGTTCAGAATAGAAAAGAAAGAATTAATGGACAGTCTGTGACCAATTATATTAAACTTAAAAAACAATAAATGGTCTGGTAGCACTTTATAGACTAACAAAACATATAGATGGTATCATGAGCACAGCCCATATAAGCTCATACTACCATCTATATGATTTGTTAGTCTATAAAGTGCTACCAGCCCAACTACCCCCTTAGGTGTATCTCCATATATTATAATACCATCTCATAGAGCAGGAAGGGACCCTGAGAGGTCATCGAGTCTAGTCCCCTACCCTCACGGCAGGACCAAATACCATCCCTGACAGATTTGCCCCAGATGGCCTCCTCAAGGATTGAACTCACAACCCTGGGTTTAGCAGGCCAATGTGCAAACCACAGAGCTATCCGTCCTGCCTGAAGCAATTATATTGAGAAAGTTATCACTGGTCAGCTTATTAAAGGTGTGGGAGGTGTGATGGTCTTTACTGGGTGTGCTTCCATATCTCAGATAATCTATAGCCTTTTGTCCTCACTAGCCAGCATTCTTGATTTCCCAGCAATCAGAAGCACACTTGGTAAAATAAGCATATAGTCTGGTAATATTCTCAGAACATTTAAAACTGCTGAAGAGCCTTGACTGGGTATTGATAAATATATATAATTTTATAAAAAGAATAAAATAAAGGGAACAGAATAGCCCAGGCTTGTATTTATAGGTATTCCGTAGAATATCATGTTTTTAGCATTACTGCACTTTAATGTATATGATTTCTAAAGTAATCACAGTTCCAGGTGTAATGCAGTTATGTTGCTATATTGTTGTCCTTTTTGATTCTGCTGCATAATTGTGCTCTAGAAGTTAAGCTTTTTTTAAAAAGTACTCTTCCAGATGTTAACCTAAACCAATGCACTGACCTGTTTGAATCTGCTGAAAGCCTGAAATCTAAAATACCCATTTATCTCTATGGTAATATAACTATTTCATTGCTTATGCCTTTTTTACTAAAATGAGGTTGATGCATCTCATTGCTAGGTACAGTGGCAATTAGTGGAATATCTAATTGCTGAGGTGTGAAATAGGGAATTCAACTCTATATTAATCTTAAATCTTTTCTGGATGCCAGCCCCAAATTTACTCCAGTGACTTCCTGGATGCCAAAATTCAGTTATCCCCTACACAGAATCCAAAAATCTCCAGCTTTTCTCTAGGCAGCATCTCTCTTCAGTTGCAAGGTTTTTCAGGTATTAAAAAATCTGTAGCACAATGAACACTTTAAAATTTAGGTACAGTGTTAAATGGCTTTACTATTAAATTAATTAAGGAATCCTATACAAAGGAAATGGGGCCAGAATTTTGGAGGTTGTCCCTGCCTATACACCTTTATCTAGTGTGATACTTAGTACAGAGGGACCTTGTTTTTATTATGTGGGTTTAGGGTTTATCTCTAGTAACTTTTTTGCTCTGTCGTGACAAGAACCACTGATCGTGCAGTATCTCCCCTTAGCTAAGAGAGAACTCCTTAGAATTCACAGTTGTAGCTTGATGGAACCCAATAGATTTTGCTGATGTAGGTGCTGAATTCTTTGCTGTGTTGTAGTGTTGTAGATGACGTCTGGTGTCCCAGAAGATGCTAATAGAGAGGGGAGGCGTTTATTAAATAAACTGCATTAGTAC
Organism: Pelochelys cantorii; assembly: GCA_032595735.1. Classification (NCBI taxonomy): domain Eukaryota; kingdom Metazoa; phylum Chordata; order Testudines; family Trionychidae; genus Pelochelys; species Pelochelys cantorii. Next base: position 16,087,658 of record CM064347.1, on the reverse strand, counting down.
TCACAATTGCCATGCTTCAACTCTTTTCTCTGATTATCAGAAGTGCAGAGGGAAGTTAATCTTTAGCCATAAAAAGGCTAAAACTGCAATTAATTAGAATGGGTGTTGGGTGTTTTTATTCATTCTCCACTAGAGGGCATATAACAACGTATAGTAGATTCCACTTCTTAGCGAACCTTCAGTTGCCTGCAAAAATTTGCCATTATCCAGCAGTTGCTAATAAGCAGAGGCATGTTTGTGAGGCTGCAGCCAGTAAAAGAAGTGCTGGGACAGGACAGCAGTGGGAAATAGGGACAGCAGCCCAGATGCAAGGGCTTTCAGATTCTGCAGGGACATTAGGGACCCACAAAACTGCACCGTATCTCTCCCTGCACTCTGGGGGCTGAGGCTCAGTCCTAAATGCTTCCTTTCCTGAGTGAAGCCTCCTGGCAGGGCACAGCATGAGGGAGTATAGGTTGAAGGTACCACATAGCTGTCTTTCCAGCTACTCCCCTGCCCACAGTCTTCTCTTCCAGTCTGCAACTATTTACCTCCTGAGCAGTCCCTGTGTGCAAGCCGATTGTAAAGCCACAGCCGCTGCAGAAAGCACTGAGGGATTAGCTCTAGGTAGGTTTGTGCGGATGCATCCAAGTAAGGCACATCCTAGCACTTCCTTCCTTGGTTGCAGGTCCACAAACCTGTCAATAATGGGTCCTAGGCATGTCCCGCTGCTCTCTTCTTTGGCTGCAGCCTTGCAATCCTGTCTGTAGCTGGGGCCTTCCAAAAATGTTGTTAAGCAGTATATCAATGGCAAAATCTGAATCATGTTAACATTAAACTCAGTGGGATTGAATTGGTTCCCAAAAATGGTTGCTGTTAATATTGGGGTTGCTGTTAAACTTTCAAGTAAGGATGTTAACTAGCTGTTAATTGACTAGTTGAGTAGTGGATGGGCACTTCTGCATTCCTGTTTTGAAATGTACAAGAGCTCCCACTAGGGCTCTTGTACATTTCAAAGGAGTAACGCGCAACTCCGCATGCAGCCCGGGGGCCAGTGAGAAGTCCTGCTAACTCCAGGCTGCACACGGGTGCCAGCTTTTAAATGCGGGGGCTCTTGTGCATTTCAAATCGGCAGTGCAGCAAGGAGCCCAAGTCAGCGAGGGACTCAGTCCCCCACTGACCCTGGGCTCCATGCTGCGCTGCAAATTTGAAATGCCACGCAGAGCCGGGAGTCCCCAGCTGACCCCAGGTTCTGGGGAAAAGCTGTGCTGGAGCCCGGGATCAGCTGGGGACTCCCCAACTGAGCCAGGCATCAGCTGTGCAGAGCTGTCCCTTTGAACACCGCTCAGCATTTCAAAGCACGGTAGCACCGCATAGCTGATCCCTGGCTCAGCTGTGTGGCGCTGCCGCTTTCAAGTACCCCTTCTTCCCTCCCTTTGGCAGCAAGGGGGTGGGTGTCCACTAACTATCCGATAAGCATTTGCTTATCGGATAGTTGACTAGTCTTTAACATCACCACTTTCAAGTTCAGCGCAGTTGTCCTCCTCTCATCTATCAGCCTACAGCAGCCATATTTGCACAGGTTGATACTATTTTTAAATTAGGCTTGTTGCTCGAATTAACTCTGAGATTCTGTTCATCTCAACAACTTTCTGATAGCTTATATTGAATTAATTTAGGTTTGTTTTTTTTATGCACAACCAGCATCTGCCATTAAATCTGGTTGCTTGTTTGATATTCTCTGTGAGGTGGTGCTGGCGTGGAGTTATGCTGTGTAGCTGTGGTCTTGTGGTTTGTTCTTTCCTTTGTCTTGTCTATTTGCTTTTTGGAATTCATTTGGTTTCTTTTCTTTGAATAGCATAGCATATCGTCGTGTCATTCGTGTCTATCAGTATGAAGTTGGGGATGATCTGTCTGGAAGGTTTTTCCTCTTATTTTCTTATCTCACTGATTTTAAAATGCACTCTTAATGCCAAAGGCTCGTGTTCTTTCCAACTAACGTTCACTGCTGTGAAATGCTTGGGGATTGTTTCCCTGCTGATTTGTTTTACCTTTCCACTGTTGGTTCACAGTTTCCTGGCCAAGGTTCTGAGCCTGTGCTTCATTCTCTTTAAACACACTTTGATTCTGAGCTTTAACCCTCTGTGGTGAGAGAGACCCAAATGTTTGGCATATTTTCACTACTACAGAGTGATTCAGCACTTGAAAACCCTTTCCAAGAAGGTTGAGCCCTTTGGGAGGAAAGGGTCTGATGGGGGGCAAGGGAAGACAATCTTAACACAGGAATTTAAATTCCATGGGGGCACAAACACAGTACAGCACCATCTGCACAATAGCCACCTTGCTGTTTGTACACAGGTCATCTGTTGTGAATATTCACTGTTACAGGAAGAGGCTCTAAAAACTGCTGCCTTATTGCTAAGAATCTAAAAAATAAAACCAACTTCAGGGACTTTATGCAGCTAGTATCTGTGAAATGAATCAGGGAGATCATAATTACAAAAGTGGTCTTTATAAACAGTGTTTGGACTGATGTTTGGGGCCCCTTGTTAGCATGCCATCATGGTGACTGTCACCAATTCCTAAATTCAAATGACTTGTCAAGGGATATGTCTTAATGCTCTGAACTATTAGCATGGTAGAAATGCTCATCTGTGAGGGGTCACAGTTTGAAAATACTGAGCGCAACATTCAGCCAGTTATAATAAAGTTAGTGGAGCTTTTTTTGTCTTGAGAAGGATGATTGTTTTACCTCAGGATTGGCTTTAAATTAAGCCAGTGGTTTGCAAAAGGTTTTTCACCCTTGCTTTCTGTGTAAAGCCTCCCTAGAGTACCTCTCTCATTGGCAAACAAAGCCTGCCTCCAGTGAATCACTTGTAGTTTTTGTGTGTGTATGTTGGGCACAGTTTGGGATGGGAAGGGCATTTACATTGGGTTTCTAATTTCGCTTTAGGTTCAGTAAGAAGGTGAGTTCTTTGGATTTGGCATGAAGTGTGTTTCCAGTAGCTTCTTTATCACATAGCTTGTGAAATTGGGCTTGAAATTAACTACATGAAGCATTTTCTAAAAGCCTCTGTTTTATATAGGGTGAGTCTGAATTTAAAAGCTGATGGCCAGAAGCCTGATTGTAACAAAACTGTTTTTCTAAGTTTATGAAGAAAACATTTGCCCTAAAAAAGGATGGTGTTAATTTCAAGCCCCTCTCGCCTTGCCTTTCTTGTATGTGGAATGCCTCTCCCCTCACTGTAATTCTTTGTTTAGGTCCTGTATGGTTGAGGAATCAGGAACCCTGGAATCGCAGCTGGAAGCTACTAAAGTAAGCATTCCTCATCTGTTAAAACTGTTCCCTGTTGATGCTCAGGAATGAGAGGAAAGTGAAAATACCTTTCAAGATTGACACACAGGTCTCAAATTGATTCATAAATTTTGTGGTCAGTAGGCAACAGTGTGATTATTTAATCCTATCTCTGGCATTGCACAAGCCAAAAGAAAATTTTGAGTTAGTTCCCTTTTGTATGGTATTTTTAAGTCTGGGCAGAGGAGACAGAAGCCGAAACCTTTCCTTGGTACATTTTGTTTTGAAATCAGGCTGTAGAGCAGGGGTCGGCAACCTATGACTCGCAAGCCAAATATGGTTCTCGAGACACCTAACTATGGCTTATTGATTGGGTGGAATTGTACTTCCACCCAACTCTGAACAGCAGCACTCACCTTCCTTATGCCTTGAAGGGGAAGCTACTGCTGGGCTTGTGATGGTGGGGACCAGGACAGGGTTGCGGTGAGGCCCATGGGGGGCTCAGGACTAGGGTACACTCCGACCCTCTGAGCCATGTGGTGAGCAGCTGCCAGCGTTTTTAAACACCGCTGTTCCAGGTTCCGGCAGAAGGGGCGTGCTGCTCCAAGCACCCTAAGGAGCAGAGATGGCTGGATGCTGCTTCAGCCCTTATTCCCACGGGAAGCAGGGAGGAGGCAGCAGCACGTTGATAGCTGGGTTTGGCCTTCAGCTAGTGGCCAAGCCACGTTTTTTTTCCCTGGGAGGCACAAGGGCCAGTCCTGCACAGCGTGCCAGGGTCACCCTCCTCCCTACCTTTCCTTGTCTCCCAGCCCCTGCCCGTCTCTGCGCCCCTTCCTGTGGCCCTGTCTTCTCTTCCCTTCTCCCGATCTGTCCTTCACATCTTCCTGGTCTCCACCCTGCCTCCCATTCCCCTCTCCCCCCTTGCCAACCAACATCTCCCCCCTCCCCTCCATTCCCTCGCTAGAGTTGGCAGCTTGGTGGTAGCAGCCTCAGTCTTTCAGCCCCGTCTACAACACCTCATGCCGGGGAGCTACAGCTCGGCTCCTGGAGCCAGTTCCGAGGGGGGAATGGCTCCCCAGGCTCCATGAATCCACCTGCCCAGAGGGCAAGTGGTGGCTGCTGGCAAGTTCTGGCCTTTCAGCGCAGCTTTTTGTTCCCATGGCCAGAAATTTCTGCACCTAGTGTGCCAGGACTGGAACCTGGCTGCAGTGCAGCTGCTCCTGGGCCACAGCCAGGGTACTAAAAATAGCACCATGGCTCCGGCTCCAGCTCCAGCCTCAGCACATGGGGCAGCCACCCACCAGGTGGCCCTGCCCCAGAACCAGGAAGTTAGAGGGGGCTATGGGGTGCAGGTGTCAGGAAGGCTGAAGATGAGGGAAGGGGCAGGGGGAGAACTAAGGGGCAGGTGGTAGTGAGCAGAGGAAGGGGCCAGGGCAGGAAAAGAAAGGGGAAGGCACCAAGGGGCAGGGTGGAGGGGAGAGAAATGCCAGGGGCCAAGAGGAGACAATGAGGGGAAAGAGGAGGCAGAGCAGGGGGATGGGACAGGGTGGTGCTGGGAGAGGAAAAGGAAGGAGGGGAGGGGCAGTGGGGGCAAGAGGAAGGAAGAGGAGCGGGTGCCAGGAGAAGAGGGGTTGAAAGGAGGGTGGGCATGAAGGAGGCAGGGGATGGAGCAAGTCATGTGAGAGTGCAGGAGGGGCATGAGGAAAACTGGGGCAGAGGGTGGTGAGGGGGTGGGCACCAGGGAGGAAGGTATTGGGAAAGCAGTGGCACTGAGGGAAGGGGGGGGAACCAGGAGGATGCAGGGTGCCTAGTTCTTTTGCCCTGCTCCTGAGTCCTGCTGTCTATGCTGGGGACTGTTCTAGGGCTTATGAATGGAGGTGCTCTTAAATATCTCCAACACACCCCAGTCTTGTGCCCTGAGACTATCATACACCTGAACCCCCTGCCCTGAGCCCCTCAGACTTCTGCACCCCCACATCCCCAACCTCTTGCCATAAGATGGCAGAAAACAGCCTGAAAGCATGAATAAAGCTGGATTTGACCAGTTATGATTTAAACTTCAAAGAAATGTGTGAAAAGATGCAGCAGCGGAAGTCCCATTAAATAAAGTCTGCGAGTACAATGTTTCAATTATGCTATTATTAATCCTCATGTCAGTTATCAATAATATTAAGTTGTATATTTTCAGTCATGCAAATGGGCATTCTTATACGGCTCTTTGTTGACCACTTGTTCTGAATTTTTATGGAGATTTGGCCCTTTGGTTTGAAAAGGTTGCCAAGCCCTGCTGTAGATGCTGAAAGATTTCGAATGATATTTACAGGCAAAAACTCCTTTTTTGGAACTCCAGCCCATTTTACAAATCTATCTGCGTCATATGTGATGAAGCTCCTCTTATATTGATATTTTGTAACACTAGACAACAGCTACATCATTCTCCCTTCTCTTCAGTGTTTAAGCCTGTATTCTAACTTAATTCAAACTTTGGTATGCTGATGTGTGTTCCATTCTGTTTTCTTTCCAAATAGCGTAAGCACCAGGAGATTCGGGCCATGAGGAGTCAACTAAAGAAGATTGAGGACCTTGGAGCAGCTATGGAAGAAGCACTTATTTTGGACAATAAATATACAGAACATAGCACTGTAGGGCTGGCACAGCAGTGGGACCAGCTTGACCAACTGGGGATGAGGATGCAGCACAACCTAGAACAGCAAATACAAGCTAGGTACGGTTTTCATTCCTTTTGGAAAATAAAACCACATTTCAGGGAATAAAAAGGCTAGGAAGGGAATGTCTAAAAGATGGTTACAAACCACATGGTTCAGGTAGGATAAACCTCTTCCTGTTTGTTTTCTGAATAGTGTGTATTAGTATTACATTTTTTTATGCAAGACTTGAGTTTGAGAGAGAGTTCGAGTTACAGCTCGCTGTGGTGATTCCTCAGTGAAATGAGTGGCAATTTAACCAGGTGCATGCTGTATCTTCATTCAAGAGGATACCAGACAGAAAACCAAACATCCTGAAATTAATCTGATATTTGATTAGCCTGTGATCTTCTGCTGCAATTTCATGATCAGTTCACTAGCTTTGCTTCTTCATTTTTTAGAAATACAACTGGAGTCACTGAAGAGGCTCTGAAGGAGTTTAGCATGATGTTCAAGTGAGTATGCACACTCTCAGCAACCTGGAAAAGTGGCTGTAAAGAAATTCTTTAGATTCTTGACATGTGAATGATCTCGACACAAAAAAATCAATGGTACAGATTCAAGTTGCTTATTCCCCACAAGTAGCATGTTTAGAACTTCAGGCTAAAGTATTATTTGTTCCAGTTTAAGATAACTGGTTAAACTATATAATAAAGTTTCAAGATTCATATTTTCTATTCTAGACACTTTGACAAAGATAAATTTGGTCGACTGAATCACCAGGAGTTTAAGTCCTGCTTACGTTCTCTAGGCTATGACTTGCCTATGGTTGAGGAAGGAGAACCAGATCCGGAGTTTGAAGCTATTCTGGACACTGTAGATCCCAACAGGTATACGGACAGAAGAAAACCTAGTATAAGCTGTTCTGCTAAATGTTCTTATTTATTTTTTAAAGTCTGTCTCAGGCTGCTGCCGGTCTAGCTTCTGCGCATTATTGCATCTTTTCCAAATTCTTTAAATAATTGTTCCTTTAAATAGTCACTCCTACTTTATAACTTATTAAAGCATCTCTACATGTGAAGAAATTCTCACTGTCTAGACCCTGTGGCCAGGGCTGTAATTAGACATTTACGATACTCCTTACCATTTGAGTTTAAGACAGGTCTGGGAAGTTAGAAAGATAAGTCTGCAACTAGACCTGCCTGCTTTTATGGGCTGCCAACTCAATTTCATCATACAGTGGTGTTCTGGAAGCAGGTCTGTATACATGCTGTGTGTGTTTTATTGGCAGGGATGGACATGTCTCACTGCAGGAATACATGGCATTTATGATCAGCAGGGAAACTGAGAATGTGAAATCCAGTGAGGAAATAGAAAGTGCTTTCCGTGCCCTTAGTTCAGAGGGCAAGCCCTATGTGACCAAGGAGGAGCTCTATCAAGTAAGTGTCAGTTGTGCAAACCTATCTCAGGACAGACAGCAGCAACTAGCACCATGAAAATTAACTCTCGCTGTTCTGAGCCATTGTACTTTGTGTGTCTTTTTTACAAAGCTGACTGGCATGGGTCTACAACTGTTAACTTCCCACCACAAACACTAAAGTACTGCCATCCTCTTTCCTACACCACTTAAAGATGTTGTTGTTGCAGTTAAAGGCTACTTGCTGTGTATATATTGAATTTGCAAGTTTATTTGATCTTTTCATGAGGGTGGAGCCCAAAGCACTGACTGGTATTCTGTTCTTGTTGCTAGCTCCGTGTCCTGTTAGTAAGAAGCCAGATTAGTACTTCGCAGATGCACTGAAATGCTAAACTCTTGTTGCTTGCATTAAATGTAATAGTAATGCCCCCATTCAACTGTATCAAAGTTAAACTACAAATCTTAAAGCTACCTAAAAGCAGGAGGAGAGGACCAGTCCATAAAGAAAAGTCACCAATTAACAAATTTTCCATACTAGTTCCTGACAATGGGAAGGAGATAATTTCCTCTTGTCAGATCAGTCAGTTACTACTTTTTGTTGGGGGGCAAGAGGGAGGGGGGGAATGTCTTAAACACTGCATAACTGAGCAGGATTCTCACACTCTTGAATTCCTGTCTATAAACCTACCTCTGAGTAATTCAGAGGTTAGACTGTAAGTATTTTACCACTGAAAACAGCTGAGTCTTCACTGCTGAGTTGCTTCTAACCACACTCTTCAATTTTTTCTTTTAGAACCTAACCAGGGAACAGGCAGATTACTGTATCTCTCACATGAAACCCTACATGGATAGCAAGGGCCGAGAACTTCCTTCTGCTTATGACTACATAGAATTTACACGTTCACTCTTTGTGAATTGATATAAAAGCACTAACCAGAAAAATACAAAGAACATACTTGTGTTTGCCAGCTGTAGCTTTGCATGCATCTCCATCTTTGTGTTCTACAATAATCAGTGCTACTTTCTGATGTAACCTAAAACTGCTTAGCTTACAACTCTTAGAAAAACTACAAATATTGCAGTGTGCTTCAATAAAAGTTACTGGTCCAAACTGCAGCAAAAATTTCTGCTTATGTTTAATCATTTTGATGTTCACCAATTTAATTGTAACTTGCAACCTCAGAGTCTACTAGAATCTCTTTATTTACTACAGGGCTGTAGTTAAAGATGGTCAGAGTGATTAGGACTTTCCATTACAAATATCATGTGTGTTTTACAGACCTGTTTTGGGTAGAAACACTATCAACCATGTGCTGTACCAAGAAACAAATAACTGATAACACTGGCCTGTTAGTGTCTCAATCAGGGACTTCATTTGCCAGCTGCTCAAGGTGATTCATTTCTCTTGGTCCCTCTTGAATAAAGTCTGAACTCAGCTGCCATATTTTCAGCATGCCACTGGCATCTCCTGCGGCCAGAAGCTGAGTTTGCTTGATGTTAAACTCTATGCAGTACACTTCAGTGTCAGCTGATGCTTGTTTTATAGAAACTGCAGGCTTCTGGGAGCTCTTTCCAAAATCAAACAGATGCACTTCTCCTTTAAAATAAATAATCCACATCAATCATTAGTGTTGTGAATAACAGACAACATACTTTTTAGTTCAAGCTTTCACTGCAACCTGGCACCACTAAAGCAATATGACTTCATCTTTTCTCTCCTTCCCCACGCAGTATTTAGATTAAGCAGTGCTACATTGCAGGAACAGTGTAGATCGGGGTGGGGGACACGCTGACCCCCAGAAAATCAGTCGGGCTGCACACAGAAGGAAAAAAAAAAAACCCCTCACTGACGTGGCCCTTGACTGAAAAGGCAAAAGACACTCCCCACATTCCCCTTGCACACCAGAGCCTGGGGGGCCCAGGCTAGTAGATTTTGGGTGCTCTAGTCCCACAAGGGGCTGGGGGGAGGGAGGGCCTGAGCCTTGGGGGCCCGATCCAGGCAAGCCAGGGGCTGCATTGGACCCCCTGAATCTTAGCTTCACCACCCCTGATGTAGATCTACTCACTAATCAGGGCAGGTTGAAACCAGCTGCTGGCAGAAATTAAGCTGCAGCCCTATCAACATCTTTAAATGCTAGGACAATTCAGGACTAATCAGTTTCTAAAGAGTCAGTCATATTGCAAACTATTAGGCTGCGTCTAGACTGGCAAGTTTTTGCACAAAAGCGCCTGCTTTTGCGCAAAAACCTGCCAGCTGTCTACACTGGCCACTTGAATTTGCGCAAGAACACTGACGATCTAATGTATGATCGTCAGTGTTCTTGCGCAAATACAATAACTCCCCCGCTCGGGGAAAAAGCCCTCTTGCGCAAATACTTTTGCACAAGAGGGCCACTGTAGACAACTGAGAACTGTTTTGCGCAAAAAAGCCCCGATGGCGAAAATGGCCATCGGGGCTTTTTTGCGCAAAACCGCGTCTAGATCGGCCACGGATGCTTTTGCGCAAAAGCATCCGTGCCAATCTAGACGCTCTTTTCTGCAAATGCTTTTAACGGAAAAACTTTTCCGTTTCAAGTACTGACTTTTAACACTAAGGCTGCATCTAGACTGGCATGATTTTCCGCAAATGCTTTTAACACCTGAAAGCTGGAAAAAGTTGTAGCCATGGCATGGTACAAATTTCCCATAGCCACACAAAGTGACCTGTTAATCTAGAAACTACTGCATTTTACCATCTGACAGTTTGGAAACCTCAGCTTTCAAACAAATGAAGGTATAATGCCGTGGGGAGTGCTGAGCAGTAAACTTTTACATAGCATAAGTGTTTGAAGCAAGAAGAAAACCTGGATTCTCCAACAAATAAGAGCTAAAGGGTACCTACCTTCTCCAGTGGCAGCTGCAAAGACCAAAGGTCGTACTGGAGACCAGCGCACACTAAACAGATACTTCTTTGATAACTGGAGAGAAATAAGGGGTTGTGCCTGCAGCATGGAGTGTAAGTGAACGTGTCCGTCAGTACTGCCACTCAGAAAGAGATTCCTGAAAAGAAATTAGAAGCTTAGGGGATCAATATTAAGAACACAGAGCAGAGTTCACTTACTTAAGCAGCCTGAGAGGTGGTCTACATTAGCTCTGTTACTGCTATATGGTTTCATGACCATTTTGACTGAATGGATCAAGATTCCTCAAATTTGTCTTCACTCAGTTGTGTATTTACTAAGGTTTTGTTAGTCATGAATTGCAGTCACATGAAGCACTGCACCTTTCATCTTGTAGTAAAAGATCAGGATTCAGGCGTCTAGCGTGATCCGGTCTTTCCCATGCAAAATGTATGCTGTACCATCACTATCCCTCATGTTCATGAAGACCTATTTATGGACATTTAAAAGGGTCTGTGTTTAAATGGTGTGTGTACAGTCTGTAGGTGTACACAAGTTACAAGTAGCGTGATGGGCAATTGAGAATGATAGCCTGTTTCCTATCTCCTAACATTGCTGTTAATGGAATTCTGGGAAGAATTGTCCTGAATAAAGAGCCAAGTGGAAATAAGTTTAGCTTTGGTGGAAAGAGGAATAATGTTATGGGCTTCAATAACATTATACCTATACAAGGGCATATTCAGCTTTACTGTATGTTGGCGCAACCCCCTTTAAGCTAACAGCATTCCCTTTAAACAGCTTTCCAATGTGACAAATATAGTAGGACTTTGGCTCTTAGTTGGATCTCCCCCTATCTGCAGGTCACTCAGGAAAGCCACCATAAGAACCATATAGTAGTGTAACATTTGGTGCCAATGTAGTCTACCCATTACTTGCCTGTGAAAAGGTGAGCAGCTTACACTGTACACAGGTCCACCATGAGGAGTAAAGGCAAATTGTGCAGGTGCCTTGAGGGGAACAGAGCTACCTGTCCTAGGGACAGCAGTGTTCTCTACTGCAGTGGAGCACTTGAGAGAATATCCACCTTCCACACCAACGATAAACACACTGGGATCAAAGTGGGAGAAAGAGAGCGCAGTCATGCCCACAGCTGACTCCCCACGTGCATGCTAGGAAAAGGGACAAACCATCCATGAGACAACTCAAATTTAACCTACATGCACATGTATGCTGTACTAATGGTCTGCATGACCTGCAACAACCATTCTGTTTTCTTTTTACAGAACTGAGTCCTCTACTAAAGATTCAGGTTTAGGATGGAGAACTTAGCTTACAGCTCTCATTATTTAGTTTTTCTTCAGGACAAGGCCGCTGCACCTAGAACTTAATCTGTTCCTTTCCCCCATCAAATGAAAACTGCAGTCTCCTAATTGCTCTCATACCCAAGCTATCATAATTCACACCTAGCCCTTTAAAAGGTTGTATCAAGTCAATGTTATCTGGAATTATTGAACTAACCTTCTTAAGTTTCATACTCCAAGGGATCTGCTGAGCTACTAAGGCAAATCCTTCAGCTAACAGCAGCTGACCATCTTTCTGTGTCTGCCACACGAGGATCTTTCCATCTGTGGATACGCTCAGAATCTGGAAGTGGTGACTGTGCTTTGAGTCCTGTAACCAGTCAACCTTTTCCCAACATAAGAAAACTGTGAAAAGAGGCCTCAGCAAGCCCAGTGACTCCACATTCAAAAACATTACTAAATCTCAGGACAAAAGACATTAGGTGACACTACTAGCAACCGAATCTCAGGAGGATTTGCCCAATTTAACTGTCTTGAAATTAATTTAATCTATTGATGACTGTAAAGATTTCAATGCAATTGTGCAAGTACTACTCTGGTGTGAAGATGTCCAGGAAATAAAGTGATGAAATGCCAGAATTGTGATGTCTCCCCTGCCCTCCAGCCCAATGAATGTTCCACTAAAGTATGGACTTTGCCCTCTTACCTGATAGACTGGATCTGTATGAGTGTCATCTGTCATTCCTGTTCTCCCAATCAAGGGGTCTTCTACCCTGCTCGTGTCCCATATCAAGACCTCCCCACTGTAAAGGCCACCTGTAGATGACAAATGGCTACTAAAGAAAGTGGACGCAATGCTATGTAAAACAGCTTGAGATGGCTCTGCCTATTCATACCAATGGTTATTGCACCACCTTGTGGTGTCCAATGGTAGCACCTAGCAGTGTCCAGTGTTTTTGCACCTCCTCCCCTTGACCACAATGTTCTGAAAGGCAAGAGCACAGCAACTTCTACCATCAGTTTCTTCCACCACAAACCAGATATGCAGAATAAACCAGGATGCTAAGAGAGAGGCAGGCAGGCACTGTGAATATGCAAAGTATCATTAAGCACTCCAGTTACATGTAAGTAATCTTCCTTTTTTCAACTGGCTCTGTATTTGGGATGTAAAATCCCATTTGGGTGGTTAACTGGCTAAACGAAGTGTTTAGCTAATTAACTGTGGGGAGGCTGTCCCCCATCTGTGACATGGTTGGCCCAGCCAGGTTGGAGCAACCCTCAACCAATGGTGGGGACGTGGGCAGGGGCTGCTCTGGCCAGATGCGGCCAAGCCCACTGCACCACACTGTGTGCTAGGGAGCTGCTCCTGCCAGAGCAGCCCTCCTGCCCCGGGGTTAACAGGTTAGTATACTGATAAGAGGCATGATTACCGGTTAACTCTTTATATCCCTACTCTGAATATTCCAATTTATGGGATAGATTGATAGGCAGGGCTGAAAATAACGTGGCGACAGGAACAGAGTCCTTATAAAATGGCAACTGAAGCACTGCTCTACCAAATCTACCATCAGCTTGGGAAGCAAAATCAAGAGCATAATACTTAGTAAAAGTGTATACAAAATTCCAGATCACAGTCCTGCAGATAACAGCAGCAAACAAAAGCAGCTGTCACAGCTTTGGTAGAATGTGATTGTTATGTTGTTTAATGCGTCTATAGTCTAGGAAGATGACACAACCCATGTGATTCTCAGTGTAAGATACAAAAAACTGCATGAGTTTGAAAAACTTTTGAAACCAGTTTAAATAATATGCAAGAGTTCTTGCATCCAAAGTATATAAAACAGATTCCCCCTTATTCATATGTGGCTTTGGGGGAAAATGCCTGCATGTTAATTAATTGACAGGATAGCAATACTAACAACTGTTAATGATTAGTTATTGTTAAACTAACAAAGCAAGGGATGAATGACACTTGCAATGCAAGAGAGTCAAAGTTCCAACAGCTGTCACTGTCGGTAAGAAGGAACTGAGGGACAGTCGGGTTGGCAGGGTCACATGTAGGGGGTCACACCACTGCCTCTCCAGGAGGCTCCATGGATGACCCCATGGGTAGCAGCTAGGGTAAAAATGTTCTGGCAGCTGTGCACACTTCAACTGGAATACATATGAGCAAACATTTGAAGAAAAAAAAGTAGTTCTTATGCATGAACTGATTTTTGCCAAAAGTGGCACCTGACTTTTCAGTCAATCAATTATTTGACACGATACTGCGCTAGATGGACCTTTGGTCTGACCCAGTATGGCCGTTTGAATGTACCTATGTCATACCCATCCTCATTCTCTGCTGTCAGAGTAGTCGACAACATGGAACTGAGGGGCAGTCAGGTCGTCAGGATCATATATTGGGCGCCACACTGGTGCCACTCCAGGGAGCTCCACAGCCAGCCAAGAGGTAGCAGCTAGGATAAAAGCTTTCTGGCAGCCAGCACGCACGCACCTCAACTGGAATAGATCTGAGCAAGGCATCTCAAACAACAGTAACAAAGGTAACCATTTAATCTTTATGAAAAGAAGTACACAATGAATCAGCCATCAAGGCATTCAATTCACTCACCCTTCTAGCTGACATTGATAATAATGAATGAGCTCTTAACAGCTAAATAATATAATGAACACAACTAAGGATTTATAGGATGACTTTTTAAGTGTACCCAAGACCAAACTGAGATTTCAAGATGGAACCGGATTTCAGGAGGTGGAGGGACACGTTATGTGAACAGAGCCCTGCAAATCCTCAGTGGGTCTCTGCCTCTGCGAATGTGGATGCGGATATCTGCAGCTCATTTTTGCAGATACTGATATGGATACAAGATTTTGGCATCTGCACAGGGCTCTATGCATAAACCCTTCAGAAACTCCTTAATTGCACTGTGTGCCAACTGCGATCTACCATCAACTAAAACATGATACTCACAGTCAAGTGAACTGTCAGAGTTGGATCACTACTAGATTTTAAATGTATTGTTCTATGACATGGGTTATGTAAGTTGAGGGAGAAGAATTAGATTTTTCCTACACTCAAGCCACAATTCTGGTCCAATTCAAGTAGTAACACTTTCTTCGAGACAGCTTCAAGAGTTAAATAGTATATCCTGCACAGACAAGGAATATGACCACTCATGAGTAGACAAAATCCAATCACTCAGGCTGTCAACTGAAGGGATTAAAGGTCCAGATGAAGAATTCTGACTTCTTGCTGAGACAGCAGATCTGAAAACAGAGCAATACGCGTGAAGACTCCAGGAGACAGCCGACAGACATTGGTTTAACTACTGCTGATACAGCCAAGATGAGACAATAAGAATCATCCTTGCCCTTTCTTAAGATATCCTCCCTCACAACCTTTTGGATCAATGGAAAGGGAAGAAAAGCATATAGCAGATACTTTTCCAGTGCAGAAGGAAAGCATCTGATGTAGACTGACTGTGTCTGCCTGTTCTAGAAAAGATGACACTTTTTGTTGAACTTCATTGCAAACAGTTCCACATTTGGTCAAGTTCAGCTGGAAAATATGGTCTGAACCATGACCAAAAGTGAAGGGAGTAAGAAGGCCAAATTTAACACATAGAACCAGAACTGCTGATTGTATTTTGTTCAGGTTTCATAAGTCTAAAAACTGGATGAACCCCATGTACTTTTTCTGCACCAGAAAGTGCCTCATTATAAAACCCCTGACCATTCAGGTACTCAGGTAGTTCTCACATAGATGTAAGAACTAAGGGTGTGGGGGGTACTGCAGCACCTACAGGCTCCCAGCTGGCATCCCACGTGCCAAGGGCTCTGCTGCCACCCCATGCACTAGGCGACTCAGCTGCCATCTCCAAGTACTGCAGTCTTGGCTGCCACCCCCTTGCTGGTTGGCTCTGCTGTCAGCCCCACACACTGGGAGGTCTCTTCCCATCCCCATGTACCATGGGCCACAGGCTTTGCTCCTTGTTTCAGCTGCGGGGATGGGCAGGGTAAGGAGGCTGGATTTCAGCACTCCCACTCTTAAAAATGTTCCCGTGCCACTGCTATGAGAAACAATTTATTTATCTCTGAAAGTAAAACAGTCTCATGACAAGGTT
The DNA here is from genome assembly GCA_032595735.1 of Pelochelys cantorii. NCBI lineage: Eukaryota > Metazoa > Chordata > Testudines > Trionychidae > Pelochelys > Pelochelys cantorii. The sequence goes on along the minus strand of CM064347.1, from coordinate 16,072,015 downwards.
AATAGATTCATAGAGTCCAAGGTGAGAAGGGACCACTGTGATCATCTAGTCTGACCTCTTGTATAATTCCTGGAGCATATGTTTTAGAAAAACATCCTATCTTGATTTTAAAATTCTCAGTAACAGAGAATTCACAACGAGCCTTGGTAAATTGTTCCAATAGTTAATTACTCTTACCATGAAAAAGGTACTCCTTACTTCCAATCTGAATTTGTCTAGCTTCGACTTTCAGACAATCATGTTATGCCTTCCTCTGCTAGATGGAAGAGTCCCCCATTTGTTCCCCATGTGGATACTTACAGAGCATAATCAAGTTGCCTCTTAACCTTCTCTTTGCTAAGCTAAAAAGATGCACACTGGAGTGGCACCCATATGGTACAGTATAAAAGGTGCTGCCAGCTTCCCCCCACCTCCATTCCTTCTTGCTAGAAACTCCGACATGGGGGAAGGAGAGCAGGTCATGGAATGGACATGAGCAACATACCACAAAGAACACCAGTGAGAAAAGATAACTGTCTTTTCTTCTTCGAGTGCTTGCTCATATCCATTTCATGTAAGGCGACTCCCAAACAATAACCAACAGAGGCAAGTAAGAGTTCATGGGCATGAAGCTTATAAAACAGCTCTGCATCATCTCTGGCCTGCTGGGCGATGGTATAATGCTATGTGAATGTGTGAACCAAAAGATCACATTGCAGGCTCTGCAGATGTCCTGGATGGGGACATGCATCAGGAAGGCTGCCAGGCACACTTGTCAAGGTTTGGAAAGTGACTGAGAAAGTGTACTGCCATTCCCCTTGGGAGGAGTCCCAGGTTGCCCTTAAGAGAAAATCAGCAGCACTAGTTGAAGGAAATAAGGGATCGGAATGTTAGATAGCATGTTAGTGAATTGTTGTGTAACTGCATCAAATTTTAGTGGTTACATGACTATTTCATAGTCCCCGGAGGCAGGGCCGCCAGCCACTGTGCTCCTGGCCCCGCTCCCAGGGAGCCCCTGCCACCCCGCGCTGCTGCCTCTGATATAGAGCTCCTCACAGACAGTGCCCCTGTCCATGGGGAGCTCAGACCCCACATGGACAGGGGCTGCTGCTGTGGAGCAGCCCACCCACAGTAAGCCTAAGCCCACTGTGGACAGAGGCTGCTTTGCAGCAGCCTCCCCTACCCTCAACCTCCCCACCACGCCGCTGCCTTTGATAGAGGGTGGGGGTGAGAGGCGGCACCACAGAGCGGGCTCCCCACATGTCAGCTCCTGCCTGCGCCCCTCCTTCTTCACGCTTCTGCCTCTCTAGCGAGGGGAGGGGGAAATGGATGTAGTCAACAGGATTAAGCGATAAACCCAGGTTTATCAGTTAATCATGTAGTCATCTACACATTGACATCCATAATAAGGGAACAATTAAAAATGAAATCCAAAGCAAGAGTAGTCTACCAACGATCAACGAAGGCTGTGATGGATGGAAAGCCAGGCACATGACTGAACTAGGAACATCTACTACTAGATCAGGACGCTTTGGATTTAACCCCCTTCTGTCCAGGTTCCAGGTACAAACATAGGATTTTTCTGTGCTCCAGTCCCCATCATCCAATCTGGAAGAGAAATCAAGGGGGAAGTTATACATCAGCCAGTCACTGTTACCCAGAGACACTCAGTCAAGGAGAGTTCCAGCTACATTTCCACTTCCCTTCACATGTGCTCTGTGGGACCACAAAAGGTTTTGTTTAGAGGAGACTGTTCTTTGATACAAACTATTATTACAGGCAGGACCTATTAACTATACTAATATGGGAAAAGCCTGGAATCTACATTGGGGAAAGTTACTTTGCAGCCAACATTCAAAGAGAGCACACATTTCCTCCTTTTTATGTTACCAAAAGCAATTGTTCCAGAGAGGATGAAAAGCTAAGACATTTCATCCCAACGAGTTCAGGGTTTGAAAGTGCTTTAGTGCGTAAGAGTCTTGTGCTGCTCAGTAATGACCACTGCCGCTGAAGAAGAACTGGTAGGGTTGAAGTGCTACTCAGTCCTGCCGGGCCAGGAAAGAGTAGCCACCAAGTGGACCCTCGATGTTGTCATAAAGGCTCTGATAGGGATGTACAACAATCTCCACCACCCATCCCAAAGACAAAATGAGGCATTTGTTTAATTAGCCACTGCTGTGATGACATTTTTGCTGAAGCCACACAAGCACGAAGTCTCATTCACACCAATTTGCACTTCCAAATAGTGAAGACAACATTACACAACTCATGCCACTGACACGTCTCAAGGCCTAAATCCAATTTCATTACCATCATGCTTACTCGCCCAAATTAAGTTGCCCTCGTAATTTGTTTCATTTTGTAGTTCTTGAAGGATAAAGGAAATAAACATCTCAAAAGACAAAGTTCTGCTTCCCTTCTGTTTTGTAGCTCTCTCATTTACTTTGTTTTTATAAGCATGCAACTGCTGTTTGTTAGGGTCAGTGCAAATTCATGACAATTACTGCCGCATGCAAAGTCCCCAGAGCTGGAAATACCACTGAAACACAAATATTTACCACATTGTATTTGCAAATCCCAATCAACTCCACAATGATGCGATCCACTTTCTGAAATAATGGGTTTCCCAGATAAGGCACTGGGAACTATGTTTGTGGGAAGGTAAAATCAGACAAGCAACTGCAAGGACTAGTTTACTCGGTCCCAGCAGTGGGAAGACTGCTAGCATTGCTGGTGCTATTATAATAGCAATCTCTGTCCATAGTGGCAATAACAGAGCAAAGTAAAATGATGGTTAGCCTTGCTGAAAGAAAATCTAATCCAAATACTATCTGGCATGAGAGCATTTGTGTGTATGGTTCCCAGGTGTATTCTATATGGGCCAGGAGACCACATGATGGCTAGCAAGACATTTTCTAATGAAGGCAAGTATGTACAGCCAACTATCCCACACATATTCACACACTGCAGACACATACAAACATACACCACCCCTTTACATTATTCAGCAAAATCTGCCTACGAACAAAACACAGAGGCTATGTCTACACTGGCGCGATCTTGCGCCAGAAATATGCAAATGAGGCTAAGCGTGGAATATCGCCGAGCCTCATTTGCATATCTAATGAGCCGCCATTTTTTTCAGAAGAGGCTCTTGCACAAGGAGCGTCTACACTGCCCCTTCTTGCGCAAGAAAACCCTCTTGCGCAATACCGTTCTTCCTGAAAAGTAATAGGTGTAACGGTATTGCACAAGAAGGTTTTTCTTGCGCAAGAAGGGGCAGTGTAGACGCTCCTTCTTGCGCAAGAGCCTCTTCTGAAAAAAATGGCGGCTCATTAGATATGCAAATGAGGCTCGGCGATATTCCACGCTTAGCCTCATTTGCATATTTCTGGCACAAGATCGGGCCAGTGTAGACATAGCCTGAGACAATACAGATTAGCTTGGGGACTGAAGATAATGGATAAGGGAAAGGATATCTGAGCTAAATCAGAACTGCACTTGGGTTCTGATTTTTCTGAATATCAATTAAATATCAATCTTTTTCAACATAAATAAGTTGCTTATACTCTTGGTTAGCTATCATGAACATTATCCAACATTTCTGAATGCACATCAGTCTGAAACGTCTCTCAGTCCACTCTCAGTTGTGCACTGGATCAACTTAGGTGCTCACCTGCCATAAGAACATGCAACAACTGATCCAGTGGCATTCCAGGAGATGCTAGTCACCTGCAATTTCTGATCCTGAGCCTCTGGGTATGACAAGCTATGCAAACAGGACACCTGGAAAAATAAAATCCAAATACTGAGTCAACATATCGAGATGCTGAAAATTAGGATCTACTAGGGGACTGTGTCCCCTATTCGCTATGCTCACAAACACCCCCTTCTCTGGGGGTAGGTGTCTGGCCGGGGGGAGGGGGCAGGAGCAAACAGGGGGTGCAGGGTCTTGGTGGAAGGGATGAGTGAGGAGCCTGGGGGTGTGAGGTCTCAACAGAGTGATGAGTGAGGGGGCTGGGTGTGCAGGGTCTCAGGTTGGGGAGGTATGAGTGAGCGGGCTGGAGTGTGGGGTCTTGGCCAATGGGACATGTGACGGGGGGGGGGGGAAGACTCCCAGACACCCTCGGAGTGGGAAGGGGAGAAGGCGCGTAGCTCCCAGGCCCCCCCCAGAGGGGGGAGGGCACATGGCTCCTGGCCACCCCAGAATGGGAGAAGGGGAAAGAAGGGAGGGGGGGAAGGCGCATGGCCCCTAGCCCCCCCGGGAAGGAGAAGAGCGCATGGCCCCTGGTCTCCCCAGGAGGGGGGGAGGTAGGAGGCAGGGCAGCTGAGGGCGGGGGGTGGGGGGGTGGCAGGACGCAGCTCGCCAATCCCCTCTTGCTGGGTGCTTTCGCTAGTCCTTATCCCCGAGCTCTATGGCCCACAGCCCACCCTCCTCCTCCTTCCATCCCAAGCTCCACCTCCATCCCTACACCCCCATCCATCTTTAACCCCTCCCCTCTCCACCCCACACTGCCCAGCCCTTTTCCATCCCTATCCCCACCTCCTTTCTCCATTCCTACATGCCCATCCTTCCCTAACCCCTCCCCTGCACACCCCCACACTCCCCATCCCCCTGCCTCCATTCCTATATCCCCCTGAACCCCACTATTCCCCCTTACCACACCACCCATTCCCCACATACACCCTATCCCCCTTCTTCCCTCCCAACGCACACTCTGCCCCCTCCCACGAATTTGTCAAGCTGTGCGCCCCTCTTCCCCAGGAGCACCCCTGGGCCAGGCAGCACAGCCCCGGCCACCACAGCAGGAGCCACAGCCCGCCACCAGCCCAGAATTTCCAAACGGGCCTGTTGGGGCATCTTTGCTCCATGGTGAGCCCAGAGCGGCCACTCTGAAGAGCTGCGTAACCACACCGTCCCCAAAGGGCCGGGTGTGCAGTGTGGCCAAGACCTGCCCAGTTCACAACGGGCCCTTGAGAGTGTGCATGTGACAGGGGCCTGGCCGCAGGTCAGTGGCACATGCCGGAGCTGTTCGCTCAGGGAGGAGATCTGCAGTATGGCCCCCAAGCGCTGTGGCCAGGCTTGGACAGCACAAAGGAAAGCCGCATGGCAGGCAAGTGGGCTGGGGAGGTTCAGGGCAGGGACCAGAGACAAGCAGATACTGCTCCATGTGGCACAAGGGGATGGAGCCTGTGTCCTCTCCCCTCCCATTTCATGGAGGCCGGCCTGCTGGCAGCGCTGGAGGGGGGCGGGGCAGTGTCTGAGCTGGCAAGCTGGAGTCTTGGCTGAAGGCAGTGAGAGTGAAGGGGCTGGTACATGGAGGGGCTGCAGCCAGTAGGACTGCAGGCAAAGAGGCCAGTCAGTGGGGAAGCCTGCCAGTGGCACTGTTAGCATGGTGAGAGGCCATTTCTGGGGGCAGGGGGCATGTTTTGGGCTTGGAGTTGGGGGCGTGGCAATGTGGAATGATAGTATGACGTCACTCTGTCATCTCACAGGAAAAAAAATTGTATATATAAAGAGAGAGAGATTCAGAGACTGAAAAAAGAAGCATGTTATCAGCATAGACCAATATCCTGCTCAGGATTCATACTTCCACTCTTGTCTTTATAGCAGCAGAGTCTGGGGAGACACAAACTGTGGTTTATAGATACAGGTAAGACAGAAGATTGCCTCCTGTTGAGAGCATCACACACAAAACTCTGAATGTTCCCACCAATCAAATATTTCTCCATAATGTCATCAGAGCAACTACAGAAATATTAAGGAGCCCCTGACCTAAAGGCTTGTAATAGCCCACTCCATAATTTGGGGGGGTTAAGATCTACACTGTGATTTCAAGCCATCATCTGATAAGAGGTAACAATAAACATACCCAGCATGCACCAATAGCTACCAGGTGCCCACATTCCTGGACACTTGCACACTGAATAACTGTCACGTGAACAAGTAAAACTGCCAAGCCATAAGCACTGCAATTACTTCCAAACACTGCCAGGTAATTATTAATATGCTATTTCATGAAGAATATGGCAGAAAGATCTAAATGAGCAGAGCATGTAAGTTGCATTGGTTCCTGAGATGAGGAAACTAACCTACTCCAATTATAAGCTACCTTTCGATGAAGCCAGTATTACATACTGTTGCTACTCAGAACAGGTTACCTGATTAGACTGGGGTGAAGGCAAAAGGTGAGAGAATACTTATTTTCTTATTAACAGAGTGTAGCAATGACAATCTCAGCACCAGGTAACAGAGCCAACTATTCCACATTTGTTGGTATGAGCCCTATCTACTTTGATTATATTGCTCTGAATTCTATCAACCCACCGTTTCATTCTGATCTATCCAGTTCACCTCAAAGCCATCGAAGGCATGACTTCTCCAGTTTTTATTCAGCTCTTTGATGACAACTTCCTCTACTCCCTGAAGGAACGAGAGCAGGCCAGTATAATCCACTGGAGCTTCCTGCTGGAGATCCAAGTATTGAATAGTCTCTTCACTTTGCTCAGTTTGCATGCCAGCATCTCGACTGGAACAGGACTGGACTGCAGCCTCCTCTGTTGAGATCTCCCCAGTCTGGCAGCTTTTCTGTTAGAAGAATGTTCTACAATTGAAACTCAATAAAAGAGAGGTGCACAGAGGCCCATTTGGGTCTTTTCCCTTTTGTCACTCAATATACTGATTCAAATGTGACCTTGCATATTGGGTTCCTGTCTAATTGGTGGCTTGTATGCACTGTGAAGTCTTTCAAGCACAAACAGTTCTTGGGACAGTGGAGATCATGTTTAACAAAGAAAAACTGGACCAGCCTGGCTGGAGCAGCTCACGACTGGCAGGGGGCCATTCCAGTCTAGCCTGGCTGGAGCACCTCCCTACCTGCCTCTTTTTTAAGTGGTTAACTGGTTAAACATAACGGTTAATTGGTTAAATGGGATTTTACATTTCTACTCTATATATGTCCAATAGAATGAAATATGGGAAAGTAACTTGTTGTTTTAAATACATTTTAATTAAAACAAACTTCATTCTATTTAGGTATTTATATTTTATATTATGACTATAATGATGATGTCTCAGCACTGTACAAGACATACAGCAAGTCAGCCCTTGGCCCAGACTGGATCCTTTTAACATCTCCCAGCGTCTACATTCACAAAGAGCACCACAATCTTTTTAGAAATGTGCTGAGCCAATTTCTGGTTTGTTTTTCTATCCAAAATCTGCAGCCTAGATTTTCTTCAGCATTCCACATGTTTCAGTCCCAGCAACCAGTCAGCTACCTAATGAGAAATAAAGCTGCTGATGGAATGGTAATATGTATTCAGCAAGTCAGAGAGGTTTTTCAAAGCAGGAAAGCTGGAATGAAGGAATAAATGAAGGACCATGGTTACAATTAGCACTTCCATTATGAAAGTGTGAACATTGACACTTCTGAATGTAGACTGTAAAACTGAAATTCCTGTGGCAGGACTTGTTTTAAGTGCTTGTATTATGCACTCAAAATTAGCTTCCTATGTAGGATTACAGGGGCCAAAGATCTTGGAACAGTGCAGAACAGTGGTTTTCAATCTACGAGTCATGACCCAGTATTGGGTCATGGAATGTCAGGCACTGGGTCTCGTTGCTCAGGGTGATCAGGTGATCAGTGGGGGTGCTAAGGCTGCCTTTCCTGGCACCACAGACTGTACTGCACCCCAGAAGCGGCCAACAGCAGGCCTGTCTCCTTGGTGGGCTCCGTGCACTGCCCCTGCTCCAGGCACTAGCTCTGCACACCAACTGGATGGGAACTTCCTGCTGGCTGCTTCTAGGGCGCAGCATGTTCTGTTAGGAGAAGCAGGAACCCTGCCTTAGCGCCCCCCCCCCTCCACTGCCCAGCTTCCCTCCTGCCCCAATCCAAAGCTGAAACCCCCTCCTATATCCCAAAACTCTCATACTCAGCTTTACCCAGGAGCCCACATCCTAGTCAAATTATGTTGGGTAGCAGGCATCAATAATTTTCTTCAACTGTGCCACAAGAAAATTTTTTTTTTGAAAAACTGCGGGTGTAGAAGATTTACAGCAGAAGAAACAGTCTCCCAACTCACTTGACTTAAATACACTTTAGGTGTGAATGCTGGGATTCCAAAAAGCACAACCCTACCTGGAAGAAGTTTAAAAAAACCTAGGGGGCAGTGCCCACTGCTCACTATGCTCACCAACCCCCTTTTCTGGGGATAGGCAGTCCCCGCTCTCCGACCTGGCTGCCTCAGAGGATGACAAAGACAAGAGAAAATATTTCACCTTCCACTGAAGATGAAGAGTTATTTCTTAAATCGATGCTTTTCTGATTTCTTAGGCTTTGTGAAATGCTTTTCTCAGCTTTTTATTTACCAATTAAGAATGAGGCTGGGGAAGAAGAAAGGAAGGGGCAGCTGAAAAAGGAGAGAGATGGCTCCAAGGAAGAAGTACGTGATTTAGAAGATTTTGTTGACATGTGAGGACTTCAGGACCAATGGGCACCCCAGAAGAAAAGCTATGGGCTGATGACCCATCAGAGAACGCCAGTGGATTCCCAAAAGGGGTAGTGCCAATTGGTGTCTTAAGTTATGGCTAGAAAGGATTCAAGATGGGTAGAGTACACAAATATAACAAGGAGGATACACAGTTTGCACCACTTAGGCACAGGTAGTAGACTGTAACTATTCTTACAGTACCAGTGATAATAAAGAAAGTAACAGCAGAAACTTCCATGCACTCTTAATTTATTTTCTTATTCCAATAATTCAGACAAAGCTTTATCAGAAGATCTGTAAGGGCAATAGTAATGGCAAGTCACGATTTTCTTAGCAGACAAGGCCTTCTTGGAAGACAAACCCGTGTCATGTTTTGCCATTCAGCATGTGCTGGCAACAGGAACACAGTTCATTTTCTCTCCTGGATAGAACACTTTAAATGTCCACCCCATATTTCAAAGAAGGAAGCTGGTCCTAGCACTCTGAGCTCTTTTGCCAGCCAATCAGACCTAGGTGGTAAAGGTGAACCAAATAAGAGTATCAATGCGGCCCTCACGATGAGGTAAACAGTGTGTCACACCGAGCCTGTGCCTCATTCTGTGGCACCCAGACTTTGAGGGGCTTGCTCACTCCAGGGCTAACACGACAGACATGTCCCTGGGCTTCCTACAGCAGGCGAGTTTTATTTGGGGAAAATCCCGCAGGTTCCCGCATTTGTTTCTAGGCGTTGATCTCTGCTTAATGCGACGGGCGAGCGGCTCCCCCCACGGCAAGTGGATCATGGACACGGACGGAGCCTACCTACAGAAGAAAGGGCCGAGGTCCCCACCAAGCCACTGCCGCGACGGCTGGCCCCTGCCTCCCCACCCTTCCCCGCCACGGCTCTCACCGCCTCGCAGCGGGTCCCCTGGTCTCTTCGCCACAGCGACTCTATATCGGCACCGCGCACCAGCCCGTCCCCGAACATCGCGGCGACGGGGGAGAGCGGAGCGGGAGCGGGAGCGGGAGCGGGATCTGTGCGTCTCTCTAGAAGCACAGAAGCCTGGAGTCCCGATCTGGAGAGGCCCGGCTTGACCTCTCTAGAGCCGCCATCTTCCCAAACCAGCCCGGTAGGTTCCCATGGAGACCAGAAAGGCACTGGAGAATGACATCAGCTCACAGCGACAATTCCGTTAGTTAAGGGCAAGGAACGACCAGTACAGCGGACTTCGAAAGAACGGCCCGCGCTTCAGACAGCCACCTTGGGTAAGGGCATAAAACCTCAAGTCTGAGGTGGGGGGCGCTAACCCGATCCGCCATCTTTGCAAAGGGCACAGGGGCTCTTTACGGTGTATTGCATGAACCTGCCATTGTTCCCTCACCTTATCCGTTTCGGGGGTATTTACCTCGGCTTAGACCCCGGGATCGAGAGAGAGAGAGAGAGAGAGAGAGAGTGAGTGTGTGTGTGTGTGTGTGTGGAGAGGAGGGGAGCGTTTCGACAATTCATAAGAAGCAAACAAGGCTGGGGGTGGGAGTGCCAGGAATAAAGATGGGGGTGGTGGAGGCGAGGAGGCTGAACAAGGCAACAAAGATAATGCGACCAGGGTTGGCAACTCAGCAACCTGATTCTGGCAAAGTCATCCTGTGGCTCTTCAAATCCTGGAGGGGAGCCCTGCAGTCCCAGAAGGGAGGTGTCCCCAAATCCGACCCCAGGGAAAACTCCAGAATCTGTTCTATGAGCCCGCCTCGTCAGGACAGGCGCGGGACTGAGGATACCGTGAGAAGGAATCTTTCTCCCCTCCCGCCCAGACTCGCTTCATGTTTGAGGAGAAATCTGATATTCAGCAACTAAAGGCACATAAACATTGGACATTTTTATTTTTTAATATCCTTCTCTTAGCGTTCCTTCACAGCCACAGGCAATTGCCGTATCTCATCAAATTCAGCAGAACGGACACCTAATGGAATTTGGAGATATGCCCAGAGTTCTAGTTTGAAGTCCCCTGTCCCCTCCCCGCTTTAGAATGAATGATTAAAAACATTTCTAACTACATAGCTTTTATGAATGTATGTAATGTAGATTTCAGCAAAGAATGAGGGGGGATCAATTCTGGATGTGACAAAGGCAAACACCCAATTTTAGCTTAATTTTAATTTTTGTAATGACTCTCATTCTGATGATGTGTTTAAAGTGCTATTTAAATTCCACTTCTAGTTCTTTGGAATCTCACTTTGTTTAAATTGCCAGAGTTGGACAGTTCTTGTTCTAAGGAGAGGTATATACCAGAAAGTTGTACCATTCTAACTATGCCAGTAGAAGTAAACCTTACAACATGTAAGATGCAGTTTCATTAGTAGAAGGTTACACTGCTTAGATAGGTCTGCACTACCTGGGGACATGGATCTAAGTTACGCAAATGTAGCTGAAGCAGGGGTGAAAGTAACTTAAATTTTTCACCGATACTATCCTATCACAACCAGCCTTTCTTAGGGGGCGGGGGACTTGGGGCGGGGAGGATTAAGAACATAAGAACGGCCATACTTGGTCAGACCAAAGGTCCATCTAGCCCAGTATCCTGTCTTCTGACAGTGGCCAATGCCAGATACCTCAGAGGGAGTGAACAGAACAGATAACCATCAAGTGATTCCTCTCCTGTCATCCATCTCCAGCCTCTGACAAAGAGCCTACACATTCTGGCTAATAAGTAGTGATGGACCTAACCTTCATGAATGTATCTAGTTGCGACTGTGATACAACAGTAGCTGTAAGAAATTTTAAGTGTGGGGTGGAGTGGGGGGGGCTCAGAGGAGAGGGTTGGGATGTGGATGGTGCAAGAGTTAGGGCAGGGGACATGGGGAGTGCTGAGTCAGGATTGGAGTGTATGAGGTGGCTCAGGGAAGGGTTGGGGGTACGAGGAGGGGCTCAGGACACAGGTTTGAGGTGTAGGGAGTTAGGGAAGAGGACTGGGAGTGTGGGGGGGCTCAAAGTGGGGGGATATGGAGGTGCAAGATTCAGGATGGGCTGACGGCAAGGGGCTTCACAGGAAGCAGGAAAAGCAACAGTGACCTGGTATGTGCGGCTACAACCCCTCTGTCCCCCAAAATTGCAGCAGGAGGTCGGGGACTGTGGGCTGGAGCAGTCCCAGGGTGGGGGGAGCTCGTCCCCAGCCAACCGTCTAAACTGCCTGGCTGCCTGGTACTGAGTGCAACAGCCTGCAGGAAGCCAGGAGCCAGACTGGGAGTGCCCTGCCCCTCCCACTGCAGCCAAGTCCCCCAGCTGGCCAGCTTCTTGCCAAAGCACCGTATTGGAGCGCACCAGCTGAGAGGTGCCCATAAGCTGAAGTCAACATACTTAGTGTCTTCACTGCGGTAAGTTGACAGCAGATGCTCTCTCATCAACTCTACTTTCCCTTCTCATTCTGGTGAAGTACCAGGGTATATCTAGACTACATGCCTCTGCCGACAGAGGCATGTAAAATAGGCTACCCGACATAGTCAGTGAAGCAGGGATTTAAATATCCCCGGCTTCATTAAAATAAAAATGGCCGCCGTGCTGTGCCGGCTCAGCTGATCGTCAGTACAGCACGCGAGTCAAGATGCGGATCGGTCGACAAAAGAAGCCTTTGTTGACCGCTCCCTTATGCCTCATGAAACAAGGTTTACAGGAGCAGTCGACAAAGGCTTCCCTTGTCGACCGATCCGCATCTTGACTCGCGCGCTGTGCTGACGATCAGCTGAGCTGGCACAGCACGGCAGCCATTTTTATTTTAATGAAGCCGGGGATATTTAAATCCCCGCTTCACTGACTATGTCGGGTAGCCTATTTTACATGCCTCTGTCGGCAGAGGCATGTAGTCTAGACATACCCCCAGAGTCAATGGAAGAACGCTGCCCATTGATCTGGTGTGTAATGTAGACAAGCCTTTATATAAGTGGAAACAATTTTATGCTGGTATTACTATTCCCAGATGAGAAGGGGAATAAGCTATACTGGTATAACTGTGTCCACACTAGGGCTTGTACAAGTATAACGGCTTCAGTACAGTATTCAAGTGTATAACAGGTCTTTTAACTTAGTAGTGCAGAAATGGGATAAATTCAGTCCTGGCATAAACAGACCTAAATCAATCCATGTACTTTAATGGAGTTGTAGCCACTTATTCCAGGGATTGATATGCCCCACACATAAAAATCAAAATATATGAGAACAAAAACAGCCATGACTATACTACAGATTTCTGTTAATATTGGTCAATGATGTGAAGGTGTGATCGCTGACTGACATGCGTTTGCTGATTGTAGCTCTTAGTGTCAACACAACCTGGCAAAACTGCACTTTTACCATTACAGTTTGTTTCACTTGGTTTTACTATACTGATATAGCTGAATCCACGCTAGGAATGCTTTGCCAATGTAGTATACTGATATTCCTATTCCTGTAAAGCAGCACTAGAGCTGCACTGCTGTATATGTAGACATGTCATGAGTGCAGGCGTAGCTTCAGAATGGACATAATGCCACTAAAATCAACTGATTTGCATCCAGTTATGCCATAGCTCAGTTTTTGTATTACTTTGGCAATTTCACAAGAAACTATACTTTATAATAATGCTTCATCCTTTTCTAACATTTTTCATTTGAGAAATAATAGCAAAGTAAGCCTTCCAACACAGATGTGAGATAGAAATAAATATTATACTCATTTTACAGGTACAGAAATTGAAATAGAGAGAGATTAAGTAACTCACCCACAGTCAAAAGAAACCAGTGGCAGAACTGAAGTCTCCTATTTCCCAATCCTGTGCATTCTACCATCCATCTTCTCTGAAACTCCTAGTAATGCCTTCATGAAACTAGTAAATCTTTACAAAATAAACATCAAGCTCTTTGTAGTGCTTTTCCTCCCAAGATCTTTACAAAAGATGTAAATGTTACACATACATAGACAAACCAGTCATAGTAATGTAGCCCACCTATCTTTGCATGTGTATCTATACCTACCAAACTAAAATTTCCACTTCATGCATCTGACAAGTGAGTTTTAGCCCATTAAAGCTCATGACCAAAAATTTTGTTTTTAAGGTGCCACAAGACTCCTTGTTGTTTTTGCTGAAACAGACTAACCCTTCTGAAACAGGTGCTAAATGGCTCTTTAATCCATTTGAAAATGGTATAGCAGGAACCAAGAAGCTGAAGCCAGACAAATGCAAATTAGGTGCACTTTTTTAACTGTGAGGATGATTAACCATTGGAACAAACTACTATGGAAAATGGGGGAATTTTCATCTCCTGGAGTCTTCAGATGCAGATGACTTTCTGGAAAACTCTAAGAACCCAAATGTGTATTTTTACATACACAGTGTCCCCTGTAGTTTTTGTGGAAAAGAGATGCTGCACCTTATAAGGTTATAATAATCCTTTGCATCTGCCAGTCCTGGAGGAATTCTGCAACTTTCCAAATGCAACAATTGCAGAATTCCCCCAGGATTAGTATACAGATCTCCTTTAGCTTTATTACAAAGGTGAATATGATTTCCATTTTACAAATAAGGAAAGTAAGGCACAGAGAGATTCTCCAACTTGCCCAAATTCACAAAGCAAGTCCAGTTATTCTGTAGTTCAAGGATCTGCACATAGACTGCAACGGGCTAATATCATGAAAGTATTCTTCACCCTTAGTTTCTCCCAAGTTCAATGCTTCTAAAACCTTACAAAATTCAGACTGCAGAACTTCTCTTTAGATTTTAGCAGGCTGGTTTTTAACTATGATCTTAGCAATACTTTCCTCCCCATATTCCCTTTTCTGCTCTTTCTGTTGGCTCTTGATGTTTTAAACATTCATTTGTGAAGCAATTATAAAAGACTTGCAGCACAAGAGGAATAATGAGAGCAATGCACTGTTTTTCTCACAGCAGGACTCCAGTCCCTGGTCTGAAGAAAATACTTAGTGTTCCATCTCATAGTGAATTCATTCAGGACCCAGACTGCTGTCTTATAAAACAGTGCTCTGCTCCTATTATTGCTGAAATCCTAGAGTCACACCTTCTTATTCCTTGGGACATCAGCAGATTCTGCTACTTGAAGATGTTTATGGGAATTAAGACTCTGTCTCCCAATGACTGAGATAAAAATAAATACATTTCCCTATACAAACTCAGCCACTCCTCTAAAATATGCAAAGTGGGTGTTGCTTACAGTTTTCTTTTTAAAAAATATGGTAAATAGAAAGTAGAGTGCTTCCAAATCTCACAGTTTACTGTATGCTAGGCAACTTTACTGAACATTTGAACTTGATTGAAAATGAGTATTTCAGAAATATTCTTAGCAGTGTTTAAGCCAAATGTTTATAATTTAAAATAGAGTCTGCTGTAGTCATTCCAAACCCTTTAATCAGCATGACTTCCAAATAAAATATTAGTTTACTAATAAATATAGAGTATAAAATAATTTACAATAGATTGACAGCTTCCCTGCCCAAATAAATGCTAGCATTTACTGCACTGCATATGTTCAAAGTACTGTAAAAACATTAATTAATTGACAGAATACAATTTGAAATAAAATATCTGTCTCCTAAATTAGTAAGTAAGATGATAAAATTGGGACTTAAAATAATGTGAAACAAGATGAAAATTCTCAAAACAGCAATATTTGCAGTAAGTACTGTGCAAAGTTAGTATAACAGTAATATACATTCCCTAGTCATTTGCTGCACTTCTATAAGTATGAAGAGTGACCAAACAGCATAAAGAGAAGATGAGTGTCCTTTTTAGAGGGATATTTTTGTTCTTAGGATGTTTAAATCCAGTATATCTGATCTGCTTGAGAATTTCAGTGTATCAACTGTGAACAAAGTAACCACATTTGTGAAGCTACAAATGGCAACATCAGAAACACACATAATTTTCTCTGTTTTGAGATGTTAATACTGGAGTGGAATTAAGGGTATTTGAGAAGGGAGGATTTTCATCTGGTCTCATGTTAATAAATTGCTCATAGATAACAACAAAAGCGGCTTTTTACTTCCTGACCCATGTTTTCTCTGTTTTGTGCTTCCTTTCCTGTAGGAGCCTACAAGCAGGAAAGGGAGGTGGTCCGGGTGTGGCAGCAGGGCAGGGGCTCACACAGACACTGACAGAGGAGCCTATGGGAGGGGAGGAGGGTGTAGCTCAAGCCATGCTTTGCTGGGGATGAGCAATAGAGATGTACTGCTGTGGTATCAGTTATGTAGTTTCCCCTGCTTCATCCATATTGCCATGCTCAATTATCAGTCTTCTCCAAATTACACAGAATTATAGGGAGCAGATACTGACTCCATATGGCTAGAAACCTGGACCTTATGCTGCAATGTTTTATGCTGCAGTGACACCAGATCACTTACTGCTGGCTTGGCATGGAAAGGTGTCCTACCATGGAAGACGGAATAAGGTAGGTCTCCCCAGACACCTTGTGGAAGGATGAAAGAGTACCTCAATGAGAGCTTTATGGAGATGTGCAGGGAGGATTCTTGCTCCATCTCCAGATGGATTTACAGACTGTTCTGGGGAGCCTTCACTGTGCAGGTAGAGTGGCTGCCAAAAATCATACCCAATTGCCTTAACCCACTTGTAGCATGATAAAAAAATGTGAGCTCACCAGAAGTGCCGCCCCCACCCCCCCATCATTAGGGCCTGGCAGCGAGACATCCTGGGAGGAGGGGATTGTCTCCAAAGTTATAAAAAGTTCCTGGCTGTCAGCGAAATCAGGTGCTCCACTCACATGCTGACCACTCTCCTTCTCTTCCTCATCCACACTGTCCTCCAGATCCTTCTACAAAAGAATTTCAAAAACCAGTGAGACAGCTGAACTGGAATTCATTTACAAATTCAACACTATCAACTTAAGATTGAATAAGGATCTCAACTGGTTAACTCATTACAAAGACAATTTCCTCTCTCTGGATATTTATATTTTCACACCAAATGCTGTGAGTGACCCACTTCCACCCTGACTTCATTAGCTTCAGTGTGCGTCCGTGGACCACAGGTTGGGAACCATTGAAATAGACTACTAAATTGACCACCAATTACTCTCTCTTTGATTCTGGTACTCCACCGGAATGAGAAGTGTAAGGAAAGTTGAATTTCTCCCACAACAACTTGACCTAAAGTACGTTGACTCCAGCTATGGTATTCGTGTATGCCAAGTGATTTCTAATGATCAGAAATAGTTTTCTGTTCTATCTGAAAACTGGCAGCTTAGTACCATGCTGGGACTCTGGTCCAGTACTGAAAAGGAACAGATACTGAATGACCAACACTACCATTTATGCACATTTTTGTAGGACTCCCATGCAAGTACTGAGCCCAAGCTAACCTTGCTCAGCCTGTGACAACTGGAGAAATTGAGGCCTGCATAAACATTTTTAAATAGTAGAAGCCTATAGATGGATGATGCATTTGGAGAGTGAACTGAATAAAGTCTGGAGGTAAAACCCAAGAAGAAAGATATGTAGACTGGTCTTGCCACTCAAAATGAAAGGTAGGTCTGGAAACATTTTAATGCTAAAAGAATGTGACACATTCCATCCCTGCTTTCACTTTGTTCCTCATTTTCACTTCGATCAGACAATTCAAACTTTCCCTATCTCTACTACCAACAAACGTAAACTGTAATGTACAAGCATTTTTATCTTGCTGCAGTCTACCCTACCCAAGTCCTGCTTATACCATTGATAATTTACACCATTGATAGCACCAGTGCATCTGCATTGAGGCCAAAAACCAAACTTCCTCATTGGGCAGAGCCTACAAGAACTGATTCCAGTACTGGGAAGAGGCAGGAGATGATTTATAAAGGAATAAATTCAGAGTATCTCTTTATATAACACCATTTCCAAAGATCTGGGTGCTAAACCTGTGTTAATGAGGACACTGGGGCTTAATAATTAATTATACCAGGGGGCTGTGCCCCCTGCTCGCTATGCTCACCAGCTCCCCTCTCTCTGGGGGTAGGCAGCTCCAGCTCCCCCACTGGCTACCAGGCAGGACCAGGCCTGGCTCTCCCCCGTCTGGCGGACAGGACTGAGGCTGGACCAGCCCTAGCTCTCTCCCCCTCCCAACCACCAAGGAGGGCTGAGGCCAGGGCACGGCAGCCCTGGCTCCGCTCCAGAGCACCTGGGAGCGGGGAGGGAGAGAGGAGGCAGGCGGATCACAGAGTGACATGATGACATTACTCTGGCATCCTGCCAGAATTCATTTTCTCTCTCTCTCTCTCTCACACACACACACACACACACACACACAGAGAGAGAAAGAGAGAAAAGGAAGACTTTCTGCAATGAAGACGACATCCGTGTAAAATCAGTTCCACAAAGCCAGTATTTACTGAGTTCCATAGTGAGTAAATGACACCCTCTTTTCATACATATGGAAAGGAAGTGTTTATAAAGAGGGAAATACAGGGAAATTGCAAGCTGTACTTCAGTTTGATCCTCCTGCCTCTATTCCCACAGCCAGCATCCTCCCTAACCCCTTCTCCCCACCCACGCTGCCTATCCCTATCCCCCACCTCTTTCCTCCATTCCTACACCCCCATCCTTCCCTAACTCCTCCCCCTCTGTATCCCCACACTACTCATCCCTCTGCCTCCATTCCTATATCCCTCTGACCTCCACCTCCCCCCTTACCACACCACCCATCCCCACATACACCCTATCCCCCTTCTTCCCTCCCTACACTCACCCTGCCCTCTCCCACTAATTTGTCAAGCTGTGCACCCCTCTCTCCTAGGAGCACCACTGGGTCAGACAGCACAGCCCTGGCCGCCACAGCCCGCTCCCAGTCCAGCCTTTCCAAATGGACCCACCGGGCAGCTTTTCCGTGGCAAGCCCAGGAAGCCCAGAGTGCAGAGCAGCCACTCCAGAGAGCTGGGGAAGTGGCCAGGGTGCAAGACCTGCCCAGCTCACAACGGGCCTGGAAGAGCGTGCCTGAGACCGGAGCTTGGCCCAGGTCACCAGCACATGCCAAAGCCACTCACTCAGGGGGAGACCCGCAGCGTGGCCTCAAAGCACTGTGGCTGGGCCTGGGCTGCACAGAAGAAAGCTGGGCAGCAGGCCCGTGGGCCGGGCAGGCTGGGGACGGGGCCCAGAGGCAGGTGGACACTTCTTCAGGGAGCGCACTGGGACAGAGGCACCGTCCCACGGAGACCAGTCAGGAGGGAAGCCTACCGGCAGGGCTGGTACCATGGTGAGAGGCCAGGGTGGCGCTGGTAGGGCAGTATTTGAGCAGGCTGGGGGCGTGGGGTGTCAGTGAGGGGGCTGAGGGTATGCAGAAAGACTGCAGCCTGTAGGGCTGCAGGCGAAAAGGCTGGTCAGTGGGGAAGCCTGCTGGTGTCACTGGTACCATGGCGAGAGGCCATTTTGGGAAGGGAGGCATGTTCTGGGATTGGAGTTGGGGGCATGGCGACGTAGAGTGACGTGATGACATCACTCTGTCATCCCACAGGAATTTTTTTTTATATAGATATATAGATATATATAGACAGAGAGATTAGCATTTGTTTAGGAGCTTCAGGGGGTAGCCGAGTTAGTCTGTTACAGA
Organism: Pelochelys cantorii; assembly: GCA_032595735.1. Classification (NCBI taxonomy): domain Eukaryota; kingdom Metazoa; phylum Chordata; order Testudines; family Trionychidae; genus Pelochelys; species Pelochelys cantorii. The sequence continues at coordinate 16,052,984 of CM064347.1, read as the reverse complement.
AAAAAACAACAAATGGTCTGGTAGCACTTTGATATTTCAATGGCAGTCTGGTAGTTTTCTTTATTATTACTATTTTGTTAAATATTTATTAATTATTAATTGTAATACTAGTATTATTAACCAGGACTAGAGTTATAACCTCACTCCCATAGGGCAGTACATCCTGCAAATATCTTTGGGTATGTCTAGACTACATGGCTCCGTCTACGGAGCCATGTAAACTAGTTTACCCGGCATAGTCAATGAAGCGGGGATTTAAATAATCCCCGCTTCATTAAAATAAACATGGCCGCCACGCTGTGCCGACGGTCAGCTGATCCGGCACAGCGCGGCAGTCTAGACGCGGATCTATCGGCTGGGGAAGCCTTTGCCGACCGATCCTGTAAATTTCATTTCACGAGGCATAAGGGATCGGTCGGCAAAGGCTTCCTCAGCCGACAGATCCGTGTCTAGACTGCCGCGCTGTGCCGGATCAGCTGACCGTCGGCACAGCGCGGCGGCCATGTTTATTTTAATGAAGCGGGGATTATTTAAATCCCCGCTTCATTGACTATGCCGGGTAAACTAGTTTACATGGCTCCGTCAACGGAGCCATGTAGTCTAGACATACCCTTTCTGTAAATCACTGGGTTCTCTGGATCTCAGTAAAGGTCCTTGAAGAGACTCCTGCTGGGTGCTGAATGCATGTCAGTGACCTCCTAGTCCAGAAACTTTCTCTTCAGATATGAACCCACTTCTCCTTCCTTCCCTCATGCATTGTATTGATCCCTTCCAAAAGAATCTTCCCTTAGGCTACTTATGAATAGCAATATTCCTCTGTTTTTCAAAATGTTGAATTCCACACATTCAAATGAAGGAGTAGGAGAGAGCAATCTGAAAATAGGGAAAATTCTGGCAAGCTTGAAGTCCCAGAGCACTAAAAAAACACAGCTGTCAAAAAGAAAATCCCAGAAGTGGCGAATTTGATAATAGATGTACAATTCGAGTGGGAAAAACGTCTTCAAACTCTGTTTTACGTCTTCAGTCCAGAAGGAAGATATTTTCCAGTCATATCAGTGCAAAACCAAGAAACACGTGATTTAAAGGTGTATAGTCCAGGGAGGGTTTGCAATGCTTTTATTTGCAAGAGGATGGAAGATCTTTTCGTAAAGTGACTATCCTAAAATAACACTTGATAGAATATACACAGAGACAGGTCAGACATGTAAAATCCTATCAGCTTATGCTTGCTTCTGTTTGCTTTAGCTGGGACAGCTCTGCAAAGCTATCTGACTGTAAGCTCTTTGCGGTATGGACCGATTGTGTTTGGACAGCACCGAGCAAAATGGGGTTTGATCCATCATGGTGCTTCTTGACACTACCACAGTACGTACATATGTGAAAACAAACATGTAATAGTCGTCACATACCAGTAACAGAACTTTATTAAGTTCCAATGGAAGAAAAATTATTGTTGGTGATATGTAAATAAGCATCATATTTAATCTTCAAATTTGAAGATTAAGACTCAGGATACCTGTGTTCTGTCCCAGATCTAGTGTGGGTATTCACCTGTTCTGTGACTTAGTTTACCCATCAATATAATAGTTTAATACTTTCCTCACAAGGGCATTTTAGAGTTTGTAAAGTGCTTTGACATCCTAAGATTAAAAAGAATCATAAGTATAAAGTATTGTATGGCATAACATTGTACATGTCAAGTCTTTGTCATATATTAAATTATTTTCCCTTTTTATTCCTGCTATTGGCACATCAAAAACATTTAAATGGTGTTGGATTGAAACTAAAGAGTTACAAATAAAGTGATCTCTCCTCACTGAGTGATGCTGTGTGTTTATTTTAATCTGACATTTCTTTGGTAGAAACTAGGGATGTGAATGGGTAACCAGTTAACTTGTTACCCAATAAGCATTACTCTTACTGGGTGATGCTTACCAGGTAACAGTTAACTGGCACCTGGGAGCAGTCCCCTGCCAGTGGCTAACTACGGGTGGAGGGCTGCTCCAGTCTGCAGGCCTACCGCACCACAGGATGGGGGAGGAGCCAGCAGTCCTGCACAGAGCCTGGAGAGGCGGCAGCTAGGACTGGGGGCTGACAGCAACCCTGCATGGAAGGGCCCAGGGTCTGGTGGCAGCCCCGTGCAGTAGGGATGTAGAAGTGTAGTCGATTAACCAATAAGCAAAAGCTTATTGGTTAATACTGTAGACTACATGCATTTCCCCTGGCCCCCACTTGCCAGTAATTTTTTTAGCAGGCTGGCCAGCAGCCTGGCTTAGTCCTGGCTTGTGATGGGTCCGGGACCTACCCCTGCTGTGGCTCTGCATTTAAAGCATATTAGGAGCTGGGTGAGCAGGCAGTCCAGCTCAGTTCTGGCTTGCGCCGGGTTCGGGAGCTCAGACCAGTCCCTAGACAGGGCTGCTGCCACCCCGCTCTGCTGCCTCTTTATCAGAGGCAGCAGCACAGGGTGATAGGGAGCCGGTCCACAAGGACAGCTAGTTTTTAAACTGGCTCCCCTCACAGACGAGCTCCCACCTGGTACCCCACGCTGCTGTCTCTGATACAGAGGCAGCAGCGCAGAGTGGCAGGGGTCTTCTCAGGAGTGAGGCCGAAGCATGCTGGCTGCCAGCCTCACCACCAGGGACTATAGAATAGTGGACTAACCCATAAGAATTCATGAGGCTACTCGACTATTCAATTAACCAATATTTAACATCCCTACTGTGCAGGGGACTAAAGGGGGTGGCGGCAGCCACATGAACTAGGGGCTGCTTCAGCCAGGCTGGAACACCACCCTCCCCCCCCCGCCCATTCCACTTAATTGGTTAACCGGTTAAACCTAAGGTTTAACCAGTTAACTGATTAAACAGGATTTTACATCCCTAATTAGAAACAGGAGAATACGCCTCCACAGTGTGCAAATATCAACAGATTTGTTCTCTCTGTCTCTCTCCTTAACAAGGGAAGTCTTTCATGAGTCCCAAGAAAACAGCTGCCCCTCTGTAACAGAGGGGGAGTGTTGGGGAGGAAGGGATGGAATACACATATGATGTTCTTTTCTTCTTCACTGCTATGCTCTAGGGCCAGGGACCAAATTCTCAGGTTTTACTCAACCCTTATTCAGAAATCAATGGGAGTTTTTCTGAGTAAAAGATGAACAAGAGCTTCAGGATTTGGCTATAACCAAAATCCTGGAAATTAAATATTCCCAATTCTCACTCGTATAGAACTCAGTGTTTTCTCCTAATTTTTCCATGGGAAAGCGAGTCATTTGAGTCTCTGGATGTGAAAATACACATAAGGACTTACTATGGTTTAATCCAATGCTTCTGGTTCCTCTCTTTCTTAAGGACTAAATTAGCTAATATATTTTTAACAAAATTATGTGTGAGTAGCACAACAGTTTATACAAGTCTAGAGCTTCCTTTTTATTTCAGAATATTTTACAAATTTCTAACATTCTAGTATCCACCTGTTTAAATTCAACATTTCAGCCTTCTGATTAATTTAGCCATGAAATTAATCTAACACCAGATCTTCTCCCGCAATAATGATAGTTTATACAGTTGGACTTTAAAAGCCCTCCCTGTCAGAGAGAGCAGAATTGAAGGGAACAGAGGAGAACTAGCTGTTACTCATCCTATGAATAATCTCAAGGTTTGTCCACACATGGAAACTGTTCAGTACAGTTGTAAGAGAGTATGTTATTTTACTAGAGCCATGCTAGAATAACTCCTGGGGTATGTCTAGACTACATAGCTACATCGATGGAGCCATGTAAACTAGTTTACCTGGCACAGTCAATGAAGCGGGGATTTAAATAATCCCCACTTCATTAAAATAAACATGGCCGCCACGCTGTGCCGACGATCAGCTGATCCAGCACAGCGCAGCAGTCTAGACGCGGATCTGTCGGCTAGGGAAGCCTTTGCCGACCGATCCTGTAAACCTTGTTTCATGAGGCATAAGGGATCGTTCGGCAAAGGCTTCCCCAGCCGACAGATCTGTGTCTACACTGCCGCGCTGTGCCTGATCAGCTGATCGTCAGCACAGTGCGGTGGCCATGTTTATCTTAATGAAACGGGGATTATTTAAATCCCCACTTCATTGACTATGCCGGGTAAACTAGTTTACATGGCTCCATCGACGGAGCTATGTAGTCTCGACATACCCCTAATGTGGATAATAACACTCCATTTTGGATAGGAATGTAAAATCCCAGTTAATCAATTAAGCCTGGCTGGAGCAGCCCGCAACCCATGGGACTTCTGCTCCCAGCCCCACTCTGGGGCTGGCTGCTGGCTTGCAGCCCCATGTGTGAGCTGGGACTGAGGTTGGCTCTGCCAGCTACCAGCAGCCATACGGGGATGGGGCTGCTGCCAGCTCCCGGCTCCTAGCCCCTAACAACTGGCACCTAGGCCTGCTGTGGACAGAGGCTGCTCTGTGCATAGCCAGGATACTGGTGCAATCTCTGCCTGTGGCAGGCCCCATGCGGGGCAGAAACAGCCCTCTGCCCCCGGCAAGCAGCCCTCTGCCCCACCAGTTACCAGAAGCGGTAAGCAGAACCTGTTATGGTGATGCTTTACCGATTAACTGGTTAACCTTTCACCTCCCTAATTCTAGAAGACCTTGCTTACACTAGTCAGTTCCTTCAACCATTTCTCTCAAAAGTCTAGTTATCAACACTCAGTGCTGGAAGTACAGCAGTTACTATAAAGCACTGAAATGAAATCAGGAACCACGTATCAAAATCTTCAGATGAATCCAGGTAAATATCTTGTTTTCCAGCCCTTTACTAGGAGCCTGATCTATTGCCATTAAAGCTAATGAAACACCCTCCTATTGCCTGTAATGAGAGCTGAATCAGGCCTTTAATTCTCTGCAAAACTAACAATTATGCAACTCTGCTGAGGATGCAAGAACATCCAGCTGTGTAAAGACATCAACTCAGTGATGAAGTCAGAAATCTGCTCCTGTGAGCGAAATCAGTGCGAGTGCTGAAGAACCAAAAGAGACATAGTTACATTGGTCAATACATCCTGGATAAAACTGTAAATTTCATGCACAAGAGAAAGACACTATCCATATCTGGAAGTGGCAGAGCCACATGTGGACTGCATGACACCATTTAAATATTTCTGAATCAGGGAAACTGCAGCTGGATAGAAGTATTGGCTGTAACAGCAACTTCTGTGAACATGTCTGTGTGCTAGTGCATTGCAAACAACCATCAGGTGTAGCAGGTACCATCTGAGATAAGAAATGGAGCAACCTCACTGCCTTATAAAAAGATGCAAGTTTAATAAAAGCAGGGAGAAGGGAAGCTCCTGCATTACAATGTCTCCCATTCTTGCTGTGTAGGGCAGGGGGTCATAATTTTCATAGTGAGTGCCACAACTTAGAACAATTTCCTCATGGACCATCTACTCCCCATTCACTGTAGCACAGGTCATTTTCCCTCTTATTTGCAATCATACATCATCTTTGTAGCAATACAACTGCTTACATAGTAAAGTAGCATAAGAAAAGAATTATTGTAAAAAATGTTATTCAAGTACCTAAGTGACTTATAAGCCTAAATCCCATGTTCAGAAGTATTTCAGGCATGTAGCAGCCTAAAGTCCCACTGAACTTCAGCATCCCTGAAATACTTTACAGAAAAATATACCCTTACTATATTTTCGCTGTTTCTTAATGGGTATGTCTATGCTACAGAGAAGATCAAAGCTGCCGCTGTCGATCTTCCACGGTTCCAATTACTGGGTCTAGTGAAGACACACTAATTAGAACTGAGAGGAGCACTCCTGTTGATACTGGTAGTCCTGCTTCCACGAGGAGTAAGGCAAGTCGGAGAGAGAGTGTTTTCCCTTTGACTTCCTGCAGTGTGGACAGCGCCAAAATTAACATAGCTGAAGTTGTGTATCTTAATTCGACCTTATCCTATAGTGTAGTTGTACCCTATGTGATTTAGCAGCAGGAAAGAAGGAAAACCAGTACTAAGAGCTCATACAACTCTTCACACACAACAAGCAAGTGCTCCACAGACAACAGTGTTAAAGCTGCTGTCATAGGGAATATTATAGATCAGATTTAGCTAGTCGTTTAATGGAGAAAACAGGGATAATTATTTATACTGAATCATTTTGCTATATATGACGTTGACAAGTCCCTGCTGATGAAATCACTGAGCCAGCACCCTATTTCAAAGACTCTTGTCATCTCACAAGTATTTACATCCCTGGGTTTGGATGCAACAACTGTGAAGACACATGCAAGATTCTTTAGTCATTAACTAACCATTCAATACTAATGTGAGTGTCTGACTGGAAGGGTCTATGGCTACTGTATAAACAGCTGGAAGAGAAGCAATTGCCTGTTTAACATATGTGCCAACTGCCAAGCTGTCTTTCCAGGGTCATGGAGGGAGGTAGTTCCTGTGGGCTGTCAAACAGATTACATGCAGCAAAACAGCCAGAGCATCTCTGCCTGCTACTCAGACTATATACAGACTTCCCTCTTGCTGCAGCTTTAAATGCAACCTTATATGCCTTTGTTAAGGTTTTGCAGCCTTCATCGCCTGGTGTGCAAAAAGCCTTATTATTTTCTAACAATTTTTTTCTCATGCTGCAAGTGAGAGCTTTGCTTCTGATATAGAGCCGGATCCTTTGAAAATGCTCTGTGAAGAATGTTTCCAGCATGGATGTCCACTGTTAAAACAGTTTCCAAGGGTGAAATGAACCTTTTGTATAATGGTTCTATACACATATAAAACGTTTAAAGCACTGTGGAATTCTTCAGGATGAAGTTCGATAAAGACAAGTGTAAAGAATTACACTAACAAAAGAAAAAAATCAAATGCACAAACACAAAATGAGGAGTAAACCGGCTAGGTGGCACTACTGCAGAAAAGCATCTGGGGGGTCATACTGGATCACAAATTGAACATGAACCAATAATATTATGCAATTGCAAAAAAAAGAACTAATACCATTTTGGGTATTAAAGAGAGAGAGTTAAATGTAAGACACAGGAGGCAACTGTTCCATTCTACTCTGCACTGGTGAGGCCTCAGCTTAAGCATTGTGTTCCATTTTATGTGCCATACTTTCAGAAAGATGTGGAAAAATTAGAGAGTCCAAAGAAGAGCAACAAATATAACAGGTTTAGTAAAGCTGATTTACGAGGAAAGGTTTAAAAAACCTGGCAAGTCTAGAGACCAAGGGACTTGATAAATCTGCAAAGAGCAAAAGATTAAAGGCTTTTATAAAGAAGACAGCGACCAATTGTTCTTCTTGTCCACTGAAGTAAGACAAGAAGTAATGAACTTAATCTGCAGCAAGAAAGGTTTAGATAAGATAGTGGGGAAAAACATTCTAATTATAAGAACAATTAAGGATTGGAGAAGGCTACCTAGTGTGGAATCCTCCATCAGCAGAGATTTTTAAGAACAGATTAGGGACAGTCTAAGTTTACTTGGTTTGCCTCCATACAGGGGGATAGACTAGATTAACTCTCAAGGTCCCTTCCTGTCCTACACTTATATGATTCTTTTAAAATGTACATTGTTATTAATTATATTATCATTTTAGTATACAGCAGAACTTCAAAGTTGCAAACACCTCAGGAATGGAGGTTGTTCATAACTCTGTAATACTCATAATTTTGAACAAGAAGTTATAGTTGTTTTTTCAAACATTTACAACTGAACATTAACTTACTACAGCTTTGAAACTTTACCATGAGAAGAAAAAAAGCTGCTTTCCCTCTCTCTTTTTTTGGTAGTTTATGTTTAATACAATACTGCACTGGATTTGCCTTTTTTTTTTTCTTGGTCTCTGCTTCTGCCTGATTGTGTAGTTCTGGTTTCAAATGAGGTGTGAGGTTGACTGATCAGTTCGTAACTCTGAGGTTCCGCTGTATACACATTTTGCGTGATCTAAATACTTCCATCAAGACGTGCTGCTCTTTTATTGATCTTTCTTTTTCTCACAACATTGTATTGTGCACGATAGGTGCATTTGGCGAGCTTTATTCTTCCCCTTGCCAAAACAATGCTCTAACAAAAACTGTCACCAAAACAGCGATCTAAACTCTATGATGGAGTTTGTGGTGCTTTGACAGTGCACAGGTAGGACTTGTTACTGTGGAAGACTGGTTCAACATCTCAGAAACTGAATATGGTGGACAGTTAAAATTCTGTTTATCTTATAGTGTGATGGGGTGTGCATACCCCACATTGGGCTAGAAAGAGCTAATACACTGTAGGCAGAGGAAGTCCTGCCCCCTCAGCCATACTGGGCATGCTCCAAGTGCTGGGCTAGTATAAAAGAAAGCAACTCAGCTCAGTCTGGGCTGGCTGACAGGGAGGGAGGACTGGTAGGAGCTTCAGAGGTGGACCAGCTACAGACTCCAAGAGCAGGAGATCCAGGAGACTGTGATGAGCCTCCAGAGCTGATGGCACCTCAAGGAGTGACTTGTGCTGCAGAGCCCGAGGACCTCAGAGCTTCATGGATCACACTGCAACTAGGGACGGTAGGAAGTGACCCAAGGAGGGTGCATGAGTGAGCTTGGTGTGTTTTGGTGGGATTCTCTGATGAATTAGTGGTGGACCACCCCACTACTGCCAGAGCCCTTGGATGGGGCCCAGTGGAGTTGGGTAGGTCCAGGCCTCCTATTGGGGCTGCTGCCCCATCCCCTTCTTCTAGCGACAGTGCCCTTGGTAATGGCCATTAGGTTGTGCTGCTCTGCATCCAAGGGCTACTTTACAGACCAGGTCTATTCAATATGTGGGCCGCATGCAGCCTGAGGCCCATTTGTTTGCAACCCATGGTGCAGTTTGGATTTATGTGGGGCTCAACACGTGGCCCATGGGTGGGATCCTTTGAACATGGCCTCCGCTGGAAACACGCTCCACAATGGCAAATCAATATAATGGTCTTTTGTTGATATGCATTTTAGTAGTTAAATTCTTATACTGTCATTGCTCATTAAAAGTGCTGTCATATGGGTGGAAATCGGGTAAATATTGCATTTTATTAATATCAGCAGAACTGAATTAACTGGGGCCTGTGTGTTGTGTAGTCTTGCCTTAATCTTTGTATTCATGCCCATCAGTGTAAGAGAAGCTATTTGCATATATATTTGCATGTATATGCAACCACACTTAAGTTGCAGCCCTCGACATGTACTGTGAGTGTTATTGTGGCCCTCGGGGCTTCCAAAGTTGAGTAGCCCTGTTATAGACTCTGGCCATTAGGCCACACTTCCCTGGGGTGATGGATAGACTTAAGTCACTGAGAGATGGGAAGCAACAGTAGCAGTATCCACACACGCCAGGGACACCCCCTTCTCAAGACGGGATACGCATACACCACCAATGTAGCAACATAGATAAATATTGAAAGAAATACTGGAAAATCAGAAGGATTTCTTTGTTGAAGAGTATATGAGGTTGGGTGTCCATCTGAAAAGGGTTTTTTCCCTTTCTTGAAAGCACAACTGGTTTGGCTTGTCGAGAGAGACTGGAATGGCAGTCCCATTACCTTAGCTAAATTTTAAACTTCAGTTTGAGTAATTTCAATCTGATTATATTTGTCCCTCAAGTATTAATTTGATACCATTTTTGTACTTCCTGTCCTAAATTAAAGAATAATATTTCTGCTGAACAGCTGATTCATGTTTCAGTGGTGGGAAAAGTGGTTCCAATGCACCCCTTGTAACAACACTAGGATAAACATGTGCTGTGTTTGAAAAATGCGATGCAGCGTATTTCTTCATGGTCCATTATAAAGCTGAGACAACAGCAGGAATACTGACTCTGCCATAGCCCCCATTCACCTCCCTTAAGGAAGATACCTATTTAGGCAGCATGATTTAGTGAAGTCACATTGTTATGTATCACATTCAAGTCTTACATAATCAAAAGAGGAAAAAATAGGCCATGTAATATTCAATGGAATCTCAATGAAACTGTAATTCAGAAAAGCCCGGTCTGGTCACTATGACAAAATGAGCACTTTATCTTCTCCAATAATATCAATAGACAAGAGAGATTTGTCATAGAAGTATTATGCACTTTTAATCCTTCCATTGTTATCCAAGGACTGAAATTGCTTTTGATGAGTTGTGAATAATGCTAAGAATCTGTGCAAGGAGACAACTCTGAATATTTAATTTTTAAACTCTTAAGAACTTGTGCTGTTATGGCATCCAGTGACCTTAGAATGTTTTTGATAAGACAAAATAGACATTAGGGATGTTAAATTGCATTTAATCAACTAGTCGATAAGTGGGGAAAACTGCAGAGCCACAGCAGGGTTAGCTCCCAACTCCATTTAGATAGCAGCAGCACAGTGGGGGGGACCAGGCGCGAGCTGGGACTGCTGATTCCCAGCTTGCGCCTAGTCCCTGCTACGCCTCTGCCTCCCCTGCGGAGATGGTGCTGGGGGAGACGGAGGGACACCGACTTTTAAGCTGGCTCCCCCCAGCACTGACTCCTGCTTCTCCCCCTTGATGCCTTTCTCCAATACGGGAAGCAAAGCAGTGTGGGGGGGAAGCAACTCGTCGAGTCACTAGTCAACTATCATATAGCTGACGAGTTGCTTACATCCCTAATAGACATAAATATTAGGCTCAATCTCTGAAGAATCTTCCAAAACAGCAGATACCTTATGTGACAACATGTTTAAACTAATCAGAAGGGGGAAAAGCCAATCAAATGTTGGGATCCTTATCCAGTAGAACAATAGTGTACTCTATTACAAAGGGGCTATGTTGCTACTGGCTAACTCCCAGATATACACCTGAACTCTAATATCTAGTGTGGGTGGGAGCACACATGTATGAACAGGCCTAGCCTTAGGGCAAGGTGAGCAAGGCAGCTGCCTTGGGCCCCACACTGCGCCAAGCTCATGTACAAGGGGTTGTGGCTAGCGCTGGACAAGCCAGTCACCTGCATCGCAATGGGACCGCTGCTGCTCCCCTCACTGGCCTGTGCACAGGAGATCTCCAGAGGTACCCGCCCAGTCAGGTCTGCAGGCCAATGCCCTGCCACTGCCCTGGCTGGGGTCCCCCTGCCTTGCCTTGAGGGCATCTGGGCTCCAGCCTGGCTGCACTGGCCAGGCCACAGGACCTGGCTCAGCCCTTGTGTGTGTTGACAGCTCTAGGCTGTGTTTGGGCCTAGTGACCCAGGATGTAGCCCCGAGCTGCTCGCCTTTCTCACCATCTGCCAAAGACTGTTTTCTCTACATGGAGGGGAGAGTCCCACAGGGCAGCAGAAACTGGCCAGTGTGCTGAGGAATAAATCCAGCAAGTGCCTTGTGCTGCTCAGGCTGGACTCTGTGACACCCTCAACTGGGTGTGACTTCGAGTCTCCCCTGGCTGGGCCCCGCTGTCAGTGAGCCGCCTGGGGTCATGCAAACTCTTTGGCTGGGCCTATACATGAAGCAAGGACAGTGCTGCTGAAATGGGGAATATGCTCTGCTCTCATCCTTTTATGGGCTGAGGAACTACTTTATCCCTTTTGCTTGATTTTTACACCCATTCACATCTCATTACAAAGAGGAGCAAAAAGCCCCCCAACTTGTAAGGGGTGGGAAGTTGCACAGTAGCGATATACTATTAATCAGCGATTACAGGTGCAGTTTACACAGAACCAAATCCTGGTCCCTTGTAAAGTAGCGTGAGTTTTGTAAGCAGGGCGATTGGAATGGTTAGGTGATGTCCCTTTGAAAAGGAGACAGACTGTTGGAAGTAGGAAGTTCCATGGCACTTGAAGTAATGGTTGGAACTGGTCAACTGATGTGAAAGGGATAAAACTAAAGGGAAGAGGGGAAAACAGCAGTTAGGTATGGAGCATTACTAAGAAGTTTGGAGAGGAGTCTTGTAAGAGCTGTGTGAAAGGAAGGGACAAAGAGGGGAAACCAATAGAACCAAATAAAAAGCACAGAGAGAGAAAACAGCTGTGGAAGAATAACAGACTGGGTCATCCCTCCAAAAAGAGAAGTGAGCTCCTAGCTCTCTCTTAGTGCATGGATTGTATTCAGATTTGAATTTGTTTCCTAACTTTTTGGAAAAAAAAATTCAATTATTTCTAATGAATATATTGTGGTCTCCCATATGTTAATTAGCTAGTTCTCATAAAAGGTAAGCAGTTTCAGGGTATACAACTAGTATACAATTAAGAGTTACAGACGAACCCGACTAATGGTCTGAAAGTTTCATAATACGTTCCTACTGGTACCCAGGAACCACGACAATGTGGTGTTGGGATTTCAAAACTGAACATCCCAGAATATTTGAGCTTAGATCAGAGGTGGGCAATAATTTTTTGCTGGGGGCCACTTCAGACATTTTTGAAGTAGCCCCGGGCTGCACCAGAAGGGGTGGGACCTCAAGCGGAAAGGGCGAGGCCAGGATACTTCCCTGCTTCTCCACCCACAGACTATGATTGGTCTAGGGATGTCAAATTGCTGGTAATTGACTAATCAAATAGTCGATGCATTTTGCCTCAACTATTCGACTAGTCAATAGGGCATCTCCGTCTTTGAAGTGCAGAAACAGCCCGAGGGCTGTTGCTACACTTTAAACGCAAAAGTGCCACATGGAGCCTGGGATCAGCTGGGGACTCCCTGCTGACCCCGGGCTCTGTGTGGTGCTGACACTTTGAAATGCGTGAGGAGCCTGACTCAGGGCTCCCGCAACCATGTTTCAAAGCAGCAACACCACACGGAACCCGGAATAAGCAGGGAAGTCCCGAGCTCACCCGGGGCTCCATGCAGCACTGCCACTTTGAAATGCCGGGAGGAGCTTGACTCTGGGCTCCCACAGCACGTTTCAAAGTGGCAGCGCTGCGTGGAGCCCAGGGTCTGGCCCCAGGCTCCACGCAGCACTGCTGCTTTGAAGTACTCCCTCCTTTTCCCCCCCTTACTGCCTCTGATAGAGGCAGGAAAGCAGGGGGAGCGATTATTTGACAAGCTTGTCGACTATCTGATAAGCATTTGCTTATCAGATAGTTGACTAGTCCTTCACATCCCTAGATTGGGCTGGGTGTGGGAAGTTTTTGCCCCCCGCCCCCGAGGTTCCCCCTAGCACCCATGCCCCTGGCAGTGGGAGGAGACTTCGCATGCTCCCCCTTCTAAGTGCTGTGTGCTCCTGGCAGGGTGGAGGAAACTTTGAGCACTTTCCCCCGCCCCCAGACCCTAATTGGCCTGGGGGCGGGGGAGTGGTAGGGCCTCTGTGGGCTGGATTAACCCACTTGGTGGGCCAGATCCAGGCCGTGGAGGCCCTTTTGTAAACCCCTGCCTTAGATGAATCAAGGGGACATGCTAATCATATACTTCAAGGATAATGAATGATCATGTTCGACAGAATTCAATTTTTCAATATCAGTTCAGTGGATAGCGATGTTTATTTTAAAACTTTTTTATCTTTATTATATTTTCACAGCTAAGAGAAATTATGGGAGGGTAAGAAAATGGGGGTAATCACAGAATAATTTAGTGACAGAAGATATTGACATTCAAAAAGTTAAAACTTTATAACCATTAAAATACAAATATCAATGTCACATTTATAATATAAGTATGTTATAAACATAAGTATCAAGCAAGAACATGCTAGAACCAGTGGAGACTGGCTAATTAAAGCTCTGTCTATACTGGGAAGTTTTGAACAAAAGAACGGCCATACTGGGTCAGACCAAAGGTCCATCCAGCCCAGCATCCAGTCTTCCTGCAGTGACCTATGCCAGATGCCCCAGAGGGAGTGGGGTGACAAAAGCGCTGTGGACACGCAAAAGTGAAAACTGATCAAACTGGGGTTTTTTGCCTCCCATCATTGACATTTCAAGACCACATTGCTAGCTCCCCTGTCGACTGACAGAGCCAAGTAATGTGAGTGAGCATCCCACAGTGCTATATTGTGGAAAGACAGATCTGATCCCTAAGCTTCTCCTAGTTCTCCCACAGCCTCCTCAGCTGCTGGGAGCAGCACCATGAGTAGCTCTGAGCTCTTGGTATTGAAGAATGTCAAAGCAGCACAGCAGTCTCCCTAGCCTTCCCCCTGCAGCAGCAGTCTGCTTGCTCTTGTGTTTCTAGCAGGGCAGAATGGGAGCGTTCCAATGATTTGCTCTTTTTTTGTTTGTTCCCCAAACAGAGCAGCTCACTCAGCTGTCAGATACTTCCCGGAGCTTTAAAAAGGAAGGGGTGCATGCCTGCAGGGCAACAGAGATCACAAAACACTGAGCACATCCATCAGGGTAGGCATTGTGGGATACTAGCCAAAGCCTGTTCTCTGGACAAAACAAAGTCCACATTAGCTCTTTGTCGACAATAAAGGGAGGAGAAAAGACAAGTCTCTTACAGAGGTGGAAGTTTTTTTTGTTGCCAAAACTGAGTGTGCCCCTCCCAACAAAAGTTGCATTGTAGTGTGTATGCTCTCACTGTTTTGTCAACAAAAGGCAATTTTTGGCAACAAAACATGCCAGTATAGACAAGGCCTTCTAAGATATCTGGATGCAATTTAGAATCTGCTCAAACCAGTTGAGACAGTTAGGTTTGATTGATTACAGGTGTCCCAATCAAGGACCAGCTAGAATAGGTTATAAGTAGGGATGCAAAATCCCATTTAATCAATTAACCAGTTAAATGTTATGTTCAACCAGTTAACTACTTAAGGGGGTTGCTCCAGCCCATTTGGAGCATCCCACCACCACCATAATAAGGCTGGAACAGCCCCTGCCTGTGGCACAGCAGGCTCCACAGGACTGGGGCAGCCTCTTGCCCACACTGGGTGGGGGACTGCTCTAGCCCCTGCTGATGAATAGGTTAACCGTTCACATCCCTCATTAAAAGCCTCCCTTTTAATCAGTTTAGTGACATGCCAGGAGTGGTAGCTGTGCATCCTGCTCCTGAGTGCAGGAACTATAGAGATGCTGTCAGGTACCAGGAGGGAAACTTGAAGGTATAGAAGTGATGGGCAGGGACAGTCCTGCCTAGGGAACAGCTCCTTTGGCCCCAGAAGTCAGAGGTAAATCCCTGTTAGAAGGAGAGAAACTAAGTTAAGAAATCATGTCTGTTGTCTTCATGTCTGGAGAAGCCACTAGAAACTAAGATTTCCCCCCCCCCCCGTTCCTCTCCTGATGTGCCAATGACGAGTGGCCAAATCAGACTAGAGCTTGTCCCTTAGGTAAAGGGGTTAGACTGAGAGCTGTAGTGAGCCACTGAGGTGAGCAATTAGATGGGGAGTTGCCATTTTCCCCAAAAAGGGAGAGAGAATACTCAGCCTCCTTCTACCTGTATGAAAATAGGAGCTTTGTCACAGTATCCTTAAATCACACACTAATATGTTCTCAAGTAACCTAGATCTTTTCCTGTTTGTAAATTTCAGTTTTATGGATAGAAATACTTTGTCAGTTTCAGTCTATGAATCATTCATAGACTCAAATGAATGGTGCGGAGTAGGGATGTAACAGTGTAGTTGATGAACCAATTGATAAGCAAAAGCTTATCGATTAATGCTTTAGACTACACGCATTTCCCTTTCCCTTTTTTAGCAGGTTGGTTAGCAGCCCATTACAGTCCAGGCTCATGCCAGGTCAAGGACCTACCCCTGCTGCAGCTCTGCATTTAAAGTGTATTAGGAGTCAAGCAAACAGGCAGCCCAGCTCAGTTCTGGCTTGTGCTGTGTCCATGAGCTCAGACCTCCCCCAGACGGGCTGCTGCCACCCTGTGCTGCTGTGGACCAGCTCCCACCTAGCACCCTGTGCTGCTACTTCTGATACAGTGCTGCCGGCCCCTCCAGCAGGGAGACTATAGAATAGTCAACTAACCAATAAGAATTCATGAGGTTACTCGACTAGTCAATTAACCGATATTTAACATCCTTAGTCAGGAGTAGACAGAGGCTTCTCCCACTGTGATGTTCCCATTTGGAAGTGGCTTGTGGAAGATGTCCGCATTTTTAGGTATTCAGATGTGGCCCTTCATATACAACTGTGGAGAACTGCAGTGAATGGTAAATGTATGGTTTATGCTAAAGACAATCCAAACAGATATAACTATTTGGAGTATAAAGAAGCTCCAGAGATTATACTTGAAGACCGTTACTAAACATGGAAAAAACACGAGCCACACTTTACCCTCTCTGAAGATGAAGACTCCAACAATAATGGATGAATTTCAGGATATACAAAGAATGAGGCAGTTTCCCCCAGTGATATGCTTCAACAGTGCCTGAAGAGACAAACCTAGGAAGCCGAAGGTAACTTTGTTTCCCTGACTCTCAGTGCCTTGCTTCTCATTTCTGAGGTCCAATAAGCATGGTACTAACAATTACTATGATTGAGAGGTAATAGAACCAAATACAGTGATGTTCCTTTCCTCTTGGCAGCTATTCACACGGCAAACAGGACTGAAACGTTCGGAGATAGAAAAGTTCCAGAACTGTCCCTATGACTCTGGGCCAGTTAGGAGTGGTGACAGATACAGCTGGGATTTGGGAGTGAAAGAAAGCAGCTGGGGAATGACAAGAGGGATTTGGCTGTTTGGAATTTGAGAAGTGGAAATGGCAGTTGTTAGTGGGAGTTGTAGAGAGAAAAAAACTCAAGTGTGTTAACAACAATAAGAACCATCTGAAGGGGAGACAGGGATCGGGCAGAAAGGTGCTGCATAAAGTATGTGGAAAATAGTTATTAAATGGAGGTAAAGAAAAGAGAACCAGGGACTCAATGCCTAAAGGTGGAAGAGAAATAGCAGTATGAAAAATTCACTGGAAAAAGATGAGCTTCTGGTTGGTTTGCTCATTCAGCACTGAGCACATGAGGATACTCAATTGCTTTTTTACCTGATCTATGTTTAAATTACTCAGTAAGTGCTGTACATTTGGGGGAAGGGGGGAGAGAATAAAACTTGATATTTTTCACACACAATAAAATGTTTGAATCTATATTTTAAGTGCAAAATAGAACTCAACAGTAACTCCACGGCCATGACTGGCAACCCCAGAACATAAGAACAGCCATACTGGGTCAGACCAAAGGTCCATCTAGCCCAGTATCCTGTCTTCCAAGAGTGGCCAATGCCAGATGCCACAGAGGGAGTGAACAGAACAGAGAATCTTCAAGCAATCCCTCTCCCATCACTCTTTCCCAGCCTCTGACAGAGGTTAGGGACACCATTCCTACCCATCCTGGCTAATAGCCATTGATGGACTTAACATCCATGAATTATCTAGTTTTTTTCTGAACCCTGTTAATGTCCTGGTCTTCACAACATCCTCTGGCAAGGAGTTCCACAGGTTGACTGTGCGCTGCATGAAGAAAAAATTCCTTTTGTTGGTTGTAAACCTGCTACCTATTATTTTCATTTGGTGACCCCTAGTTCTTATGTTATGGGAACAAGTAAATGACTTTTTCCACACCAATCATGATTGTACAGACCTCTATCATATCCCCCTTAGTCTTCTCTTTTCTAATCTGAAAAGACCCAGTCTTTTTCATCTCTCTTCATATAGGACCTGTTCCAAACCCATAATCTTTTTTTTTTTTTTTTTGGTTGCCCTTTTCCTTGTTTTTGGGGGTTTTTTTTTTAGATGAGGCAACCACATCTGTATGGAGTATTCAAGATGTGGGTGTACCATGGTTTTATATAGAAGCAATAAGATATTCTCTGTCTTATTCTCTATCCCCCTTTTTAAATGACTTGTAACATTCTGTACTATTTCAATAAAGTAAGATCTAGGGTAGGCAATCAGCAGTCCATGGGCTAGACACAGTTTGCCCCAGAGGGCTGCCAGACACTTTATTTACCTGAGCATCTGTAGGTATAGCTGCTTGCAGCTCCCATTGGGCCACAGTTCGCTGTTCCTAGCCAACAGAAGCTGTAGGAAGCAGTGGTCAGGTCTGCATCACTTCCAGCAGCTCCCAGTGGCTAGGAACAGCAAACCGTGGTCAATGGGAGCTCCAAATAGCTGTACTTGCAGACACTAAGGTAAATAGTGCCTGGTGGTCCACCAGCTGTTAACCCTTGTGAACCAGATCTGGGCTGCCAATTAAACACTCCTAGGTTAGATGAATAAGACTGAAAAGCTCTCAATACTCAGTGAGATACAGGCTCAGACAAGCATTTGAAGCTGGCCCTATTGTGCTCTTGGCCTTTCAAATTGAAATGAGATGGCAGTCACCTGTACTCACTATTTACTTGCAACTGGATAGAAACTGCTAATTCAGATGTCCAAACCCTATTACTGATTCTGAGAGGCATTGGCTGGCTCATGATTTAACCTTTCAGAGTATGTTACATGTGGGGTTTAGACTTCAGGACAAAGAACATTAAGGAGTCTTGGCAGAGAACCCTTGAGCAGCACAATTATTAGTTGATAGTCTTGTGAATCCCCTATCTGAGCAACATTACAGCATAGCTACTGCAGGTTTCTACACGAGTATGCTTTTTTCCTCTGCTGTGACAGATTGCACAGGGCACAGTTCAGCTAGCATGCCCATAATTCATTAGCCCCTTGGAGTACTAGGGCACAATTTGCTGTTGTGCCTGCAAGGCTAGCCCAGCAGGCATGCAGAAGCCACCCCCACTAGGCCCATTACGAGACAGGGTGCTCTCGGGGCACCTATGAAGCTGCAAAGCCACCACCTGAACGGGTTATGGGGCAGGAAACCTACATCACCTGGAGGCGCGACAGCCCAGCCTAGCCTTGCACACAGCCGTCGAACACGGTGAACCCAGCCACATGCGGGAGTTACCGCGCGCCACAGTCCTACTTTCCCTCTCCCACGGCCCGCCTCTCACGCCGTCCTCTGTCTCCCTCTCCCCCCCCCCCCGTGCCAAGAGCGGCCAATGGGGGCACAGCGTGGGGCAGGCTGCGAGGAGGGGCCTACACGGAGACTGGTGCGGCTGCGCACAGGGTTGCCCGCCCCTGTATGTTCAAGACGGGAGGAGGGGTGTCTACGCCTGCGCATAACAGCGCTTGTCTCCCATGCCCGAGAGTGGTATTTTCTGCGACTGCGCTTTGCGCCTCCCGCTCCCCAGTGGCCGGGAGGGGGGATTTCTGCGCGTGCGCAGTGTGGCTTTCGTGCCCCTGTGCCCCGAAGGGGGGGGTTGTTGCGCTTGCGCACAACGCTGCCCGCCCCTCGCCAGCAGTAGCAGCAGTAGGAGGCGGCGGCGTTGGTCCCGGCTGGGGCGAGAGCGTGAGGGTGTCCGAGCGCCGCTGTTGTCCCCTTTTATCCGGGAGCCCCAGGTCCGGACTGAGGAGGAGGGAGCGTCCCGGCCGCGGAGGGAGTCCGAGTGGCGGCAGCAGCAGGAGTCTGTGCCCGGCCCTCCCCCCCGCGCTCAGTCCCGTTACAGCCCCCTCCCTCCGCGCTCCGCAGCCACCATCATGTCGGCGCCGGCGGCCAAAGTCAGTAAGAAGGAGCTGAACTCCAACCACGATGGGGCCGACGAGACCTCAGGTGAGGCCGGGACGCGGGAGGGAGGGGAATGGCGGCGGCCGCCGCGGCCTCCTCCCCGCACGGCGCTGCACCGACCGCCATTTTTTCCCCAGCCACACGGGCTGCGGCCGGGCCGGAGGCGGGAAGAGCGCGGGGTCGGCCGGGCGGATGTGCAGGCCTCAGCAGCGGCAGGAGGAGGCCATGTTAGCGCCCTTTTGTCTGTACTGCCCGGCCTCCTTCACGGGCGCAGGCGGGGCCGGGCGGGGGGCGCTGCGGCCTGCGCGGAGCAGTGGGACCCCCCCCTCCTGGAGCAGCATCCGCGGAGCCTCATTGTGCTCCGCCGCCGCCATGATGCTTCGTTGCCTTCTGGTCTCGGGGCTGCTGCTGGTGCATGCTGCTGCCCAGCCGCGCAGCGCGGGGATGGAGCGGCGCTTTCTCCGAGGCTGATGGAGCCCGCCCGACTGGGGAGCCACGCGCTACTCGTATAGGATCGGGATGCAGCTGCCCTCCCCTCCCCACGTGCGGTCCTAACAGCCCGTGTGCACAGAGAGGTCGGTACTCGGTTCTCCGCACCATGGGATCTTAGCCTCGCGTTTCTGTTCCACGCGGTCTGGTTGGGGCTGTGGAGGTGCTCGTGGCAACAAGTCTGCCGGCCAGTAGCTTTTCTCTGTGCCCGGTTCCTGTGCTGTTTTCACACACGTGCTTCCCGCACCTGAGTGTTCAGATGTAACGGGGTGGAGAGAAAGAACACCAATCGAGCTATCCCCGGCTGCACGACGGGGCTAGTGCTTGACTCTGAGACGACCCCCCTCTCCCCCCCCCCCCAGGAAACAAATCCCCCATAGTACCGCTGACTAATGGTGGGATGCCTGCTCCTCACTTTTACAGCTGCTTCTTCACTGCCTTTCATTCAACTTAAAACAAGTTAGGCCAGTCGCCATTCATTCCATAATCAAGACCTCCAGCAGCTTCTGCCGAGTTAAAATTCTGAGTAGAAAATATCTATTTCTTGATGGTTTTGAAATATTAATATTTTGGGGTTTTTTTAATTCACTTATTCAATTTCTGTAAAGGTGTTGAGTTTAGAAAGAATGGTTTGGTGTATGATTTTAGTAAACTATTAAACTAGTGTTATTTCAACAGATCCTATGTAAAATTATTAAGTGTATATGAATATATATTGTGAATTAGCATGGTGTACCTGCTTGAGTCATTTTTTTTAAAAAAAAAGGGAAAGCAAAGTTTTACAGCGGTCTTCAAAGACTTCGCTTCGCAAGTTCAGTTAGTAAAAACACTAGTTTTACAAGGTCTGGTGAGCTTTATAACCTCAAAAGGAAACAGTTATTTAAATGCCATCCAGAATACTGGTAAAGGTTGTAAAAGTAAACTTTTTTGACTGTCAAGTGGTGGTGTATTATTAAGACCTCCTTTCAAGAACTTATGGAGTTTGGATTTATCTTTCAGAAAAAGAGCAACAGGAAGCAATTGAACATATTGATGAAGTACAGAATGAAATAGACAGGTAAGTTATACCTTTTTTTTTAATGTGTTTAAATTTATGTTTTAGCAGAAGGAGGGGGCTTGTAACAAAAATACTGTAGTAACTGAAGTAGTCTTCGTAGTTGTACTCACACTTTCTGAATAAGGATTTGGTATGATTAAAAATAAAAAGCATGTATATATGCTCAAAATTTGATGGAATATTTAGCTATTGATGGTCCTATTTAGCAGCATACAATTAAACTAGTGTGGCCTTAAAATAGAACTTGATTTTTAACACCTGAAATTCATTGTGATTATTATAAAATGATTGATGGTATAGCTCTGGCCTCTTGCAGGTTAATATTTAATTGTGGGGTTTTTGGAAAGCAGAACTGAACATTGATTTAGCAGAATATCAAGCTTCCATTAAAAAGGTACACACCAAATTCTTAGATGTGTGGTTTTTATAAAATCTTATCAAAATTTACATTGGAGTGGTAAGCTATGTATCTTTTCAGATCCTTGCTAGGTTAGGTCCTAATTCCTGCAACCTGTTCCAGGCAAACAGACTGGCGTTTTCACTAGCTCCCTAAACCGACTAATGAACCTCCCAGCTGGACACAAGGGTCTACGCAAGAAGAGCAGTTGCAAGATTAGGGCCTTACGGTGTAACACATCTTTTTTTGATGCAGAAGGGAGAATTCTGTGATATTAATTAAAAGGTTTTCTTTGTGGCACACATTTGTTTTGCTTTTATCTTGTTTTTTTGGTAAATAGGAAGAGCGGCAATGAGCTTGAATCATGTGTAAAGGTTCACCAATCTTTTTAAACTAGATATTTAGAAATTTCATTAGAGCCTAATCTTGCGACTGCCACACATCATATGGTTTACTAGTAGTGTAGTTTCTCAAGTCTATAGGATTACTCCTGATAACACGTACTATGTAGTGTTTGCAGGATTGGGCACCTTGTTTGTGTTTGGAATATTTCAAGCACAGCTAGTTAGTTTGTTTAAACAATCCATTCTAGTTTTGGACTACCTACTGATCTTGCACCGTGTTTCAATTTCAGATCTTCATGTTATAATACAATTGTTAACTTGGATCTTTCCTTTGCTTTAGACTGAATGAACAAGCAAGTGAGGAAATTTTGAAAGTAGAACAGAAATACAACAAACTCCGCCAACCATTCTTTCAGAAGAGGTCAGAACTGATCGCCAAAATCCCAAACTTCTGGGTAACAACATTTGTCAACCACCCACAAGGTATGCCCCCACTGCTTTGGGGAGGGTGTCACAGAAATTTGTTAAATTATATATGCCTTTTTAATACTTTACTTGAGAAAATTGCCCTTAGATTTTTGTTTCCCCGACGTACAACATTGGCTTCTGTTTGAAAATATGCCTAGAATTTCCAGTTGAAGTGATGATGCTATCAAAGAGAAGCAGTTGATCTCTGTTGTCTGAAAGATTTTCTTCCACTTACGTTTCTAATACAAGAACAAGCTTGACCGCCATTATACTTTTTACCAACCCCTTAAGTAGAAGAAAATGCATATTCAACAATCTTCAGTGCTCTTTTATGGACTGTGTTGCAGAGTGTACTTGATAGTGACCTCTTGAGAGCTGAGTGCCGGTGATCTTGTGAACTTCCTGTAAAGTGGGCAGGGATCAACTTTCTGTGACAGTTTCTTGTGTTTGCTGCAAAAAAACCTGGATAAGTTCCTTTGTAATGCAAGGTTACTAATTCTACCATAGTATCTGCACTGTTGGGGGAAGAAGATGAGGAGGCACTGCATTATTTGACCAGAGTTGAAGTGACAGAGTTTGAAGACATCAAATCAGGTTACAGAATAGATTTTGTGAGTATCATCGACAGTCTTCGTTTACTGTTGTGCCATTTTTATTTGCTTGTAATATATGTCAGAGCAATAGCATAACTTAGTGTTTCAAAACTTACCATATTTGTTACTTAAAAATGTTATGCTATTGGCAAATATGTAATCCAACTTTTATTCTTTCCATTCTACAGTATTTTGACGAAAATCCATACTTTGAAAATAAAGTTCTTTCCAAAGAGTTTCATCTGAATGAAAGTGGAGATCCATCTTCAAAATCAACTGAGATCAAATGGAAATCCGGGAAGGTATATATCTGAATGGGGAGGATGGGCATTAAATTGTTGCTCCACTTGAAACAGTGGCAATGACTGCTATGCTGATCTACTATCTAAGACGGGTGGGCAAAAGGGCCTCCGCAGGCTGGATTCGGCCTGCCAAGCGGGTTGATCCAGCCAACAGAAGCCCTGTCGCTCCCCCCCCCCCAGGCCGATCAGGGCCTAGGAATGAGGGAGCATGCGACGCTTAGTCAACCCTGGTGGTTGACTCTAAGCCCCGCACGCCTTAGGGCAGGGAGTGAGAAACTTTGCACCACCACCCCCAGAGCTTGGGGGTGAGGGGGGGAAGTGCACAAAGTCTCCTCCCATCCTGCTCCTGTCCTGCAGGGAGCATGCGGCACTTTGAAGCACCATGTGCTTCTTGCAGGGACGGGGCAGGGCGGGAGGAGACTTCGCATTCTTCCTTGCCTCCAGGCTCTGATTATCCTGGGGGCAGGGGAGTGCGTGAAGTCTCCTCCGTCCCTGCAAGGGGCGCCGTGCTTCTAAGTGCTGTATGCTCCTTGCAGGAACGGGAAAGGGCCGGAGGAGACTTTGCATGCTCTCCCCCACCACCAAGCCCTGATTGGCTGGGGGATAGAGGGGAGCGTGTAAAGTCTCCTTCCACCATCAGGGACATGGGCACCTAGAGGGAACACGGCCAGCTGTTCAGAATAGCTGGGGGAGGGGCAAAGACTTAACATGCTCACCCACCACCCCAGACCACTTGGGACTTTTGGGCAGGGAAGCAGGAAGTATCCTGGCCCTGACCCTTTTGCCTGAGGCCTTGCCCTTTCCCCGGTGGCCCGGGGCCACTTCAAAAATTTCTGAACTGGCCCTTGGTCAAGACTTATCTCCCACCCCGATCTAAGTGCTTTGATGCAAATCCTCCCCTCTTTCCCATCCATACCTCCTAATGAACCCTAAAACTGTGGTCAGATTGCATGTATGCTGAGACTTGTAGTTAGTTCTCTTACTTTGTTGCATATCAGTGGAAGTGCTAGTGAAGATGAACTGTCAGTATTTTTACAAGCTTATCGGTTCAACTGCTAGGAACAGGTCTAGAGAGCACTGCCAAATGTGTGGTTTAAAAAGAAAACAAATCCCTGCTAGCATTCTCAATGTTTTTAGAGCATTCTCCCAATATTGATCTAACATCAGTGCTACAGTTCTCATTAACAGAGGCCTAATTTAAACTTCAGATTACAACTAGCTTTCTAGTTGCAATATTATCATTCTGCTAAACATTCTGGTAGCCACTTGGTCTTTATAAAGACCCTCATAATTTTTTTTTAATCTAATGAGTTGTTTGGCCTGTTTCTATCTATATAGTTAATGTTTTTTTGTAGTTCATAAATTACATGTACATGTTGTGGAATTTCTGAATTGGGGGCTTGTTTCCTGGACCTCAAAAATTAACTGCAGTATTGCAAATGAGTCAGGTTGGATCTGTTGGAAAACAGCATCACACCTCAGTGAAAATGTCAACATTTTCCTCTGGTATACTGTAGGAATACTAAATTTTGATTAATTAGCTGATTGAGTAATTGATGGAATTTCCATAGCTTAGTTGATAAGGGGGAGGGGCACATGCTACCTGGTGTTACGGCTCTGCTGTTTAAATGTAGTAGGAGCTGGTCATGCAATGGCATTAGCTCCCGGGGCCAGCATAAGCCGGGACTGAACAGTCCCGGGGCCAGGACACTGCGGCTCTTTCTCTCTCACTGTAGACCAGTGTTTTCCAATTTTATGTGGCCACAGAACCCTTTTAAACTCAAAAGAATTTTGCAGAACCCCTAGTAAGTCTAATATATGGAGCTGAAAAAGTAGACCACAAATAAGTAAGGAGGATAATAAAAAAATGCTAAACAAAGTCATGAGATCAACATTTAGTTTAATTTCACATATTAAAACAAAAATCACATCATACTATTTTTTTAATCATAAAATGTTGTTGTAATGGAATTTTCTCGCGGAACCCTTATTTTCACTTCACAGAACCCCATTTGGGAAACACTGCTGTAGACAGTGCTAGAGGGAACCAACTTTTAAGCTGGCTTCCCCCAGCACCAACTTCTGCTCCCTTACATACCTAGTGTACTGGGGTCTTCAAGCAATAACTTATATACATTTTGCAGTATCTTATGATCAGTCAGCTAATTATTATAACAAGCTGAGTTATTGCTGTCCATACAGTTGTATGAGCAAGTGTACCCTGAGCAAAGCATCTCAACAAAACATGCTAGAAATCCATACACATTAAGTAACTAAGGAAAAGCTGTCCAGAATTAGGTCTGGATAGTCGCCTGTTTTCCAGGTGTATAAGATAGGACTTGGCAAAGAAGTAAGGCTAACTCACTGTATCCTTGCTAGTGAATATGTTATAGTAGTTTAAAAGTGTACTGTGTTCTTTCCCCCCTCCCCTCCCGGTAATGTCTTCAAATGAAATTTAAAAGTGAAAAACTGCAAAGATAAAGACTTAAATCATTATTTTTTGTATTTGTGAAAACAAAAGGCTGAATCCATCCTGTGAAAGAGAGGGGAAAGAAGAGCTTCTTAAATTGCTTGTTTAATGTGAGCATTTAAATAGTTCTCACAAGTCTTTGAAATTAACACTTCAGTTAACGGTTTGAGTTACCTCTTTGCCACTCTGTGGCTGGGAGCATTAACAAAGGTCAACAGGTAGTCTTTTTGAATTGTCAATATTTCAGTGGAGAGGGAAACGGAGAGAACTTATATTCTGAGGAAAGAAGCAAAAAGACTTAAAATGGGGGGGGAGGGTTATTGAAATTGGTCCTGTATATGAGAAATTGTTGCTGGAACTCATTGCTATGTGGTGTCAATTGGTGCATCCCCTGAGGTGCTGTATAATCTCTCTCTCAATACTTGTTCTTTTTCAAGGAGAGGTGTGTATGTGGTTCTGTAGACAAGCAGGTCTCCAAATGCATCTTGTGAAACGTGTTCAGGAAATTTTCAGGAAGAATTCTTAACATTAGTCCCTTCTTTTTCAGGACCTGACAAAGCGCTCAAGTCAGACGCAGAACAAGGCCAGTAGGAAGAGGCAGCATGAAGAACCAGAAAGTTTCTTTACTTGGTTTACTGACCACTCTGATGCAGGTGCTGATGAATTAGGAGAAGTCATCAAAGATGACATCTGGCCAAATCCATTACAATACTACTTGGTAAGTATAGAGTTGAGTTGTTTGTTACAGACTTATTGTGGCTGTCTCAGAATTAATTTGATCAATGCAGTAACATTGTACATGTTTCTAATTAAGGTTCCTGATATGGATGATGAAGAAGGTGAAGGAGAGGAGGATGATGATGATGATGAAGAGGAAGAAGGGTTGGAGGATATTGATGAAGAAGGAGATGAAGATGAGGGAGAAGAAGATGAAGATGATGATGAGGGAGAAGAAGGAGAGGTGAGAACTCTTTTTTGATCCCCAAATTAAAGGGGTAAATAGATCCAGTTTAAACTCGGCCTCTGAAAAAGGTGGCTTCATTGCGGTAGGAGAGCAAAGCCCCTTCTCCAGGAGCAAGGCGGGCAAGGGCTGGCAGCGCTGCTCCTGGGAAGGAGACTTCCCTGCTGCCCCATTCTTGGAGACGTCCCAGCTTTGCTGGAGGCTGTGCAGTATAAAACCAATCTTTATACTGCAGAGCCATTCAGCACATTTAACTGCTAAGATTTTTAGCAGCTACAGTTAATGTATTAAATACTTAACATTCCTAATCCAATTAGGAAGCCCTGTTCTAGGAGCAGCATGGAATAGCTTAATAAATTTTCAGGAGTTATTGACAGTCTTTACTATTTGCTGTTGTGTTTTTCAGAGGGGAGTTTTCATAGGTGATAACAGGTTTTGACAGCTTAAGCAATAATTTCAGTGAACTGAAGTGGTGTTTGGGGAACAAGTACTGCCTTAAATTGGAGACTAATAACTTTAGTTAGGAGACTGGCAAAAATGAGGAAAAGTGATTTGTGTTAAACCCCATTCATCCAAAAGCCTGTTTTTTCCTTCATCAAGGTGATGTTTTTTATTAGTTACTGGCCAGTTTTAAACCCTAGTCCATATCTAGATTTTTATGCGCCCTGTTTGACCATGTTCCACCTACTATCTAGTTTACTCTGGACTATTGCCAATTTTTCTGTGTACATGTCCTCATTTTGGGAGTGTTTAGGGACTTCCTTCTCACTTCTGCTACTCTGTCTCCAGTGATTTAAAGTTTGGAATTTGGAATCAGTTCTCGCCCAATAGCTGGGAATGTTGCATTGTTCATTTATTATAACTAATTTATTAATCACACTTGGCTTTTGTTGTTGAGGTACGTGAAACTTCCTTTTGAGACAAACAATGGAGAAGGCTTTGGATGTTATCTCACTTAGACAAAAAAGGGTTTGATTTTAGGTGCAGTAACTAAGCTCTACTGAGCAATATGCTTCATATCTAAATCAGAGGTGGGCAATAATTTTGGACCAGGAGCCATTTCAGAAGTTTTTGAAGTGGCCCTGGCTGCCATAGAAAAGGAGTGGGACCAGGACACTTCCATGCTTCCCCTCCCACAGACCCTGATTGGTCTGGGAGTGGGGGGAGTGCATGAAGTCTCTGTCTCTCCCCCCCCCCCCCCCCCCCAACCTGAGAGAACCGTCAGCTGTTCTGAACAGCTGGCCAGTCCCTCTAGGTGCCTGCACCCCTAGAGGCCGGAAAAGACTTTACATGCTCCTCCTGCCCCCCAGGTCAATCAGGGCCTGGGGTTGGGGGGAGCACATGAAGTCTACTCCTTCCCTGCAAGGGGCACACAGTACTTAGTCAACTGCCAGGGTTGATTCTAAGCGCCACGTGCCACTGGCAGGACAGGAGACTTCACGCGCTTCTCCATCCCCAGGCCCTGAGTGGCCTGTGGCTAGGGGAGTAGCAGGGCGTCTTTGGCCTGGATTTAGCCTGCGGCGTCTCTTTTGCCCACCCCTGATATAAATAGTATTTCATTTAATAGGTTCATTGAAATCTTGAGTGTTGTAGATTATTTTAGACTTTTTTTTTTTAAACTGCTCTTTAAGATTGCCCATTCAAAGCTCTGGGCACCCTTAGCATTCTCTTCAATATTCACTAGCAAATAGTTCTGTCAGTTTTCATCCAAGTTGTATGTCCTAGCAATAACAGGGATATCTTATCAAGCATTACCTATTTCCATATGGAGGAGGAAGGAAACATGAGCTTTTCAACACACAGACTTACCACATCAGACTTTTTAGAGTGACCAGTACTTCTGCATAATTGCTGTTTGAAAGTCAAGGCTGTCTGGAGTTTGAATGTAGTGACTCCTGTACCTTCCCTTCTCTTCTCCTGTCCACCCCTCCCCCTCCCTCCCCAAAAGTGACTAGATTTTAACTGTTGCTTTTCTTTCAACAGGAGGATGAAGGAGAGGATGACTAATTAAACACTGATGGATTCCAACACCCACCTCTCCTTTTCTTATCTTTTTAATTTTTCTCCAGTCCCTGGGAGCAAGTTGCTGTCTTTTTTTTTTTTTTCTCTCCCCCCCCCCCCCCCCCTTTGTGCTCAGTCGCCTTGTTCTCTTGAGGTCTCTTTTTTTCTCTCCTCTACACCATGGCTCACAATTTATTTTTTTGAGGAAAATACCTTAAGCAGAATACAGTGGAAAAGAAAATCTCTACCAGTTTCTGTTCCAAGTTCATTTTTATCCCTTCCTATCTCAAAACAAAAACTGTTTATGGAATCAACACACCATGTTCTGTGGGAAAAAAGAAAACCTTCTGCTCCCTTCACTCTGCTGGAAGCTGAAGAGTGCTAGGCCCCTGTGTAGTAGTGCATAGAATCTAGCTTTTTTCCTTCTCTCTGTATATTGGGCTCAGAGATTACAGTGTCTCTATGTGAATATGGACAGTTAGCATTTACCAACATGTCTGTCTACTTTCTCTTGTTTAAAAAAATTTAAAAACTTAAAAAAAAAATGGGGTAGAGATGGTCAGCAAGGGTGGGTTTCAGATGTTTGGGTGGGTTAAGTGGGCATTTTGACAACATGGCTTCTTCTCCTTTGGCATGTTTATTGTGATGTTTAACAAACATCCTTGCAGTTTAAGATGACACTTTTAAAATAAAATCTTCTCCTAATGATGACTTTGAGCCCTGCCACTTGATGGAGAATCAGCAGAACCTGTAGGATCTTATTTGGAATTGACATTCTCTATTGTAATTTTGTTCTTGTTTATTTTTAAAATTCTTTTTTTTTTTTTTTTTTTTTTTTTTTGGTTCACTGGAAAGGAAAGAAAGATGCTCAGTTTTAAACGTTAAAGTGTACAAGTTGCTTTGTTACAATAAAACTAAATGTGTACACGAAGGGACTAATGGTCTTCACTGAACAGAACATGATTTTTCTTGCTTTGTTTTCCCATATGTTAAACTTTGTTTGTAGTTTCCAATTTAATACCTATTGGTATGTGGTCAGTATGTCTGTATTTCAAGATAACCTCATGGCTGTATGGATTTAACCTAAATTCAAATTGTTAGATAGCTTCCATATGTGAAAAGTGTTTAATTTAGGTGTAATTTGCCATGGATTATCTGATACTATCAATAAGTTGCTGTCAGACTGCCTATCGATCATCAGTACAAATTGGCAGTCATTACTGTAATCTGCGCATTGTTTCTCAGTTTGATATCTCCATGGGAATGAGTTGTGGTTACATCCTCTTATGTTAAATTAATGGAGTCTTTAAATGTTCCCCCTTGCACCAAAAAAAGAAATTACCTGATCCTCTAATAATAAAGACATTTGAAGATTTAAACACTCTCAATAGTGATGTAAATGAAATACCACATATTTCTGATCTCTAATCCGCTCTCTAAAAGACCATACAAACTCAGATTAAATGATCAAAGGTTAATGAGGGCCTCATATGCGATTGTTTATAATCCATTTGGTAAATAGCTTTCTCAGTTGAGATATTAAAACGGTTTCAGTTACACATTCAGGGTGATTGTACTCTTCAAACACAGAAGAATCACACTCCGCTAAATTATATCCCACAAGGAAGTTATCTTGCATATGGAGGTTGTATGGCACTTTCATTCCAAACACAGAAGAATCACACTCTGCTAAATTATATCCCACAAGGAAGTTATCTTGCATGTGGAGGTTGTATGGCACTTTCATTCCAATCTAAAAGTGATGCTGTTTATATTTTCAAATTATGTGAGCTAATAAATTGTAGCCTGTTTGATTTTAAAATAGCAACTACCTAAAACTAACATATGGAACAGCAAGAGGTAGTGGGGTGAAACCTTTCCTACCAATAATTAGCATTTATACAATCTAAACAGGATGTTACAACTAACCTCATTTAAATTGGTATTATTAAAACTTGTATAGAACAATTTTAGTACTAAATCCTTGTATAACTGTCTTCCTTAATAATAGGTTCTCAAAACTGGGATCCTGTCTCCTGGGGAAAAAGTTGTTTTAGCATGTCACAAAAGCATGTGTGGCATGTGTGTAGTTTGTGATGCTAGAGAATTAGTGATATGGAATAATGTTCTCCTGAGTGGTGTTCCACACCTAAATGCTGGGAGAGGCACTCCTTAAAAGATGACAGCTGCATTGGACCCAATGCCCCTAGTCCTTGTCCGTTTTTTGCATTAAATTTAAAATACCATCTTTTAACCAGTTTAGAGCTAAAACAGATGCACTACATAAATGGCTGTACAAGATTCAGGACAAGGTCAAATGCTACTAGATTCTAAATTGTGCTTATTTAGGGAGACATCTCGATGCTGTGAGAAGGAAAGCACATATAAACTGTCTCCCCCCCATATGGCAATATATTTAAAGTTATATAATCTTTCTTTTCACCAGGACACACACAATAAAGCTGTACAGCTAATACCAAGAACAAAACTGGGGTAGGTGATCAAATGCCCCTCCAAGTTTGAAATAAAAAATTGATTAGTACTAAACAGGTGGCAAAACAATCCCACTCCTGTGCAGACAAAGTGTTAGTTTAACTTCCTAGTGAAACTACTCTAAATTTCAATGAATAGTTGCAACAGCAAGAGTAAACAAGCTTTAAATTAGAACTATCAAGTGATTAATTGTGCAATTTAAAAAAAAATCAGGCTCTTAAACAATAGAATACCATTTATTTTAAATACTTTTGGATTTTCTACATATTCAAATATTGATGTCAATTACAAAGTGTACAGTGTTCATTTTATATTTATTTTGATTACAAATATTTGCATTAAAATTGTATTTTGCAATTCCCTTCCTACAAGCACTGCAGTGAAATCTCTTGTTATAGTTGAACATACAATGTACAATTATGCACAAAAAATAACTGCATTCAAAAGTAAAAAATGCTCTCAGTCCAACATCTTAATCAGCCAATCACTCAGATATGTTTGGTTACACTTAGCAGGAATAATGGTGCCTGCATCTTTTGTAAAATGTTGTCTGAAAGTAAGAACAGGTATTTGCAAAGCACTGTTGTAGCTGGTTTTGCAAGATACTTATGTGTCAGATTTGCTAAATATTCATATGTTCCTTCATGCTTCAACCACCATTCCAGAGGACATGGGTCCATACAGATGATGGGTTCTGCTTGATAACAACTGAAAGTTGTACAGACTAATGCATATTAGATTTTGTTTTGGTGGTTTGGGTACTGTAATTTCTGCATTGGAGTGTTGCTCTTTTAAGACTTCTGAAAGCATGTTCCACACCTCCTCCTTGGATTTTTGGACAGTACTTCATATTCTTAAACCTTGGGTTGAGTGCTGTAGCTATTTTTAGAAGTCTCACCTTGGTATCTTCTTTGTGTTTTGTGTTGTGTTGATAAAGCATTTTTAAAACTAATACTTGCTGAGTCATCATCCAAGACTGCTATAGCGTGACATATATGACAGCAGGTAAAATAGAGCAAGTGACATCCACCAAAGAGTTCAGTCAAAACGATGTCAACAGCATGGAAGCATGTCTTCTAGAATGATAACTGAAGCATGAAGGGGCATATTTGTGTTCAGCATATCTGGCAGAAAATACCTTGCCAATGTTGACTACAAAAATGCCATGTGAAAGCCTGTTCTCACTTTCTCGTGACACTTAAGAAGCAGGCAGCAGTGTTGCCCCCATCAATGTAAATAAACTTATTTGCCTTAGGGTATGTCTATACTGCATGGATATTTCGGGATACCGGAGGTACCCCGTGTCTACACAAGCCACTATTTCAAAATTTTTCGGAATAATGGGTGCACTATTTCGCCATCCCAGTAAACCTCATTGCACAAGATATAAGGGATGGCTTGAAATAGCGTGTTATTTTGAAATTTGGCACTGTGTAGATGCGTCAGATTTCAAAATAAGCTATTTAAAAATAGTTTTGAAACAAGATACACAAGTTGCATAGTGCAAATTGTGTATCTTATTTTGAGTTTAGGATGATGTAGAACAGTATTTCGTAAACTTTGAGACCATGGAACACCAAACAATATTTTTTTATGCAGAACATCTATGAATATTTTCTTTTAAAAAATTGTCAGACAAAAACAAGTAACAAAAACGAGGTTGCAGCACACCTGCGAGGAGTTCATGGAACACCAGTGTTCTGTGGAACATGGTTTAAGAAACACTGCTGTAGAACAAACATTAGGACTGAGTGGACTTGTAAGGTTCTAAAGTTTTATATGCTTTTGAGTACACTTATGTAACCAAAAAAAATCTACTTTTGTAAATTACACTTTCATGAGTTTGCAAAACAGCATTTGTATGAGGTGAATTGAAAAATACTGTTTATTTTACAATGAATTTATTTGAAGTCAAAGGTAATAAACACTATATTTTGTGTTCTATGTTGTAATTGAAATCAATGTAGAAAAACATCAAACGTATTTAATACATTTCAATTGGTATTCTGTTTGGCAGTGATGAATTGTGATTAACTCAAATATTGTGATTAGACAATCAAGTGAGTTAACTGATTTTGACAGCCCTACTTTAAATATTACTTTTGTAAAATTTATCAACTAGTAGTGGAGAAAGTGTAATTAAAACACTCCAGATTTACAGCATCTAGTTGGAAAACATTGTTAGTTATTTAAAATGTGTCCACTCTTTGACTTGTTTCATTAAGCTTAGTAAAAACTGGTAATTTCTTATATAATACATAAAAACATACCCATCAGGTTAAGGGATAGTAATGCTCTTGTGATAACAATGAGGGTCACATACAAGCTCTGCCATTCTCATAAGTTAAGACAGGAAGAGGGATCTCAAGAACATTTGTTAAAACATTTATTCATTTTCTGGGGTAAATTTTACCTTTAAACTCTCATAGCAGAACATGTATCAATGCTTAGCATCCTCAGTCCTACATGAGCTTCTCCAGAGAGGTAGGAATCCTCCCACTTAAGCTACTGGAAGATGTCTTTAATCTTCCATTGTGAAAGAGCTTTCTGAGCTAATGGTTTAAAATTTAAAAATTGAAGCATTTAAAAAAGTTTTAGCACATGTATTTAACCAGTGTGATATGAAGAAAACATGGAAGAGCTTCCATATTTTTCTTTGACATTTTATAGATAAAGGAAACAAGCATCTGCTACTCCTGTAAACTCTAATGCCAGATCTTTATTTTCTAATTAATCTCTGTGTGAAAAAAGACTGGCTTTCACAATCAGGCACAATGGTAAGCATGAGTGATTAGAAATTGAGATCTATAATATTTGCTTTTTGTTTTGAACTTGCAGATACTTTCCAGTTCTGTTTGAAGAAACTAGTATATTTTTACTTATGCAACACCCAAAATACACCAAACACCTTAGGCCATTACCTATGATTTTTAAAACCATAATTCTGATCTTTATGTTGACTTGCAAAAAGATACCTTAATGCCTTTATTTCAGCTGTAACAAAACAGTTTTCAAGAAAGCATTTACTGTGACAAACAGATTAAAACTACAGTTAATATGTATAAAGGTTAGTGAGGACTAATTAATTAAGGCCCTAATCATGTGTCAGACTCTGCTTCCAATTATGAAGTTCCGTTTTCTTTAATGGGACTGTGTGGACTCATGTTGTTGCTGCTGGCTCCCCCCATGTAGGCTGTAATTAAAGGACTATGCAGGAAGAGATGTCAATGGAGTAAAGTAAACGTTTTCTAAACCAATAGTATTATAGGTGGTGATCATCAGCTACCAAATGTGTAGAAATATGTAATTTCTGATCTTAGTGTTCTCTCTCTAATTCATCTCAGCACAGGGAGAGAAAGAGCTGCTAAAGCACCAAGTTTCTACTATACTTCTTGCCTTCCTTCCCTTCCACCATCTGGAAATAGTGCTTTTACTTGAATCACATTTATCTTGAAGAGTGCTCTCTAGCAGAGCCTAAGTCTAATACGTGGTTTCTCCTGGTTTAATTGTGAAAGTAATTGTGTCCAGTGAGGCAACTTTATGCCCCCTCATAACCTCTGGAAATCTCAACTGTTTTCATTTTATTAGTAGTACTTGCTAGTATGACAATTGTTTAGGGTTCTGGCCCTGCACCTTCTGAAGTCAATAATAAAGCTTTGATTTCTGCTGGAATAGGATTAAGCCCTAACTCTGTAAGGAAGAGACATACAAATTCACATGGTAGTTTTCTGAACCAGAACATCTGCAAGGAGGCAAGTGTGCTAATTTGGAAAGGGAAGAGGGTAATGATCTAATTTTCAATGTAATAGATGTGGACAGCAAGTAAGTGGCTGAAGGAATTTGAATCAACAATTGTGATTTGTGGTTCAAGTTGGTCATTCAGTGTGCATGCTGACCATTAAGGTTAACAGATTGTATTCTACAATCTGAGTTGAAGATCATGTGTTAGATATAGAAGGAAGTATATCTTATTTTTCTCCCTCCCTCTATTTTATTTTGCCTAGGCAATACCCCAGTAGAGCTAGAGTAGGTATCACACAAGGATAGGACAGAGATGTAAGAAGCCCAGGATCATAGCCTACGGTTCCTGGAGTGTTTAAAGGGATGGGAAGACTGTAGGGGTGAGGAGTGTTGTTGGAAGCAGGATGTGCAGTCTATGAGCAAAATCGCAGCTGTGGGTGGCAAATACAGAAGGGCTCAGACATGTATTATTCCCAATCATGCAAACATCCCTTTATGCCACACACATGTTAAACACATCTGAGATGTTATGCTTCTCATCAAAAGTCATTGATATGTGTCTAGCTAAAGACTCACCCCAGGACAGAGAGTTTCTCTCTCTTGAATTAAAAATGTTGCCAGTTACAGTGATTTATTTTCTCTAGCTCTCTCAACCTTAATTTCAGAAAGGACTGTGGTAGCACCACTACAGACACCAATAAGATTTCCTGAAGCAGCAATTTATCTATGATTAGAGCCACAAAAGTACTATCAGAGTCTTCTAACTCCAAGTCCTAGGCTGATATCCCCAACTTGAGGTGGAGAAAATCAAGTGAAGAGGACTGTGGTAAGGAAGCCAAACAATTTTAAAAAAACCCTCACAATAGAACAATTTTCCCTGTTGTTGGATAAATGTACTGATTGCAGCTTGTGCCATTACAGGGCTGCCACCAAAGCCATCCATGTATCCTCCTCCTCCAAACTAAATATATGCACAAGTCCTGAGAGTGCATAACTAGCCACACTCCACCACCATGTCCATCAAGACTTATAGGCCATTCTGGTGATTGATCCTTATTCAGTGGTCCAATTCTCTTATTACATTATTAAACCTGCTTCTTGAACCCCTCCCACCATCTGTTCCATCTGAGGTGAATCCAAGTCCTGGAAGAACAGAAGGGAAAGATACTGTAAATCCAGAGGCAGAGAACACAGCTCTTTCCACAAGCTGGAAGACCTGGAAAATCAATCCCACCCTCTCCCCAGCCTCAAAATGCAGCCAAGACCCCTACCTGCTGTGAAAGGCTTTGTCTGTTGAAGATAAGAGCAGAATCTCTCTGCCCTTTCTACAGCCTCTGATCCTTTGAGGCTAAATATAAATCCAATAACTTTACTTTTTCACTTTCCAATAATATTTCCTTTAAATTAACACAGTTTAGTTTAGAATCACATAGTACAAAACAAAAATAGTGTGTCTCTTTTACCAATAACATGGCAGATTAATAAGTGTTAGCATGAATCTAACATTGTTTGCTTTTGTAATTTAATTGTTTGAAGAAAAACTAGATTTCAATATTACTTTTTGTTCTGGTCAGTTTAATTTTCGTGTTGGATCACAAATCCTGCAAGTGAATGCCTACATAAAAATCAATTGTAATTTAATTTTAAAACATTGAAACATATATATTTATATCAGGTTTTGTACACTCTTAAAATATGTAAATTTGGGATTATTATTAACTAAAATATCCTCTAATTGTGTAGCCCATAATCCAGCTGTTAAGTTGTGGGAAGTTGTGTATCTCTTCAGTACAGCAATAACCTATTTAATGGAATAACAAACAGCCTCTGTCTGGCAGTAGGAAGAGTTGTGGAAAGCTGCATATCACTTCACTACAGCAATAACCTATTTAATGGAATAACAAATAGCCTCTGGCTGGCAGTAGGAAGAGATCTTTAAGCACAGCCCTCTACTACTTGAACTGAAGGAGAATGTCTTTTAACTGTTTATAAAGTAAGGTCAAAGAATGTAGTAGATCATTCCTGTTTCTATCCATGAAGCAATGTGACAAATACACACTGACTAGTTCATTATGTTATTAAAAACAATACTCAGTGTTTATTCTTGGATAATTTTTGATACAGAGTTTCAATACCATGAGAATCCAGGGCCACATTCCTGGATCTACAATGTAATGGAAGAAATAGTCAATTTAAGACATATGATACCTTCCAGATTTTAACATATTTCCAGGCAAATAACTTTCCTAAAGTGGAGTTAAATATCTGTCTTATTTAACAAGGGATGCTAAGAAGACACCTTTGTTTTCTCATAAAAACATATTTTAAGAAAACTGAAAATTAAAAATTAATGATATACTTAAAACTGATTATACTGTAGAATTTAAATTGAAGAGCCCCTATCTTTTTAATCAGTGTATCAAACTGCTCAATGAAGTCCTTTATATGTATTCACCAAAAGAGAACTTTATTAGTGACCCTCCCAAAAAAGGATATAAACTTCCAAATATATATGTATGGTTAGTGAGATAAAGGCAGAGTTAAAGGTGCTTGACCTTAATTGTACAGATCTACACTTTTTAATGCTCTTTATAACTTTAACATCATATGTCCAAGTATGTTTATCTAGAAAAGGGCACGATTTCCCTAAAGTTTATTTTTTTCTCCTGGAAAGAACTAATGAATAGTTATTATCTTAACTAAGTTTTTGCTTGGTAATGTGTTAATATTTAGGAAGCATCTTAGAGCCTCTTCTCTATTTACTTATTGACTCCTTCCCTTTTGGGTCTCTGAACCCTTAGCAGATAGTGCTGGATTTATATATCCTGTCAGATCCAGTTGGATTCCTAGATCAAGGGAAAGGATTGCTGGATTTCTCAACAAGTAGCATTAGAGATCTGGATCAATGTCAGGTGGGATGGATCCCTAAATGCTCCACAAGTATATTGGTTATATAGCTCTCCAGCAAGTGGGACCAAATCCCTGAATTCCTGGCAGGGTCACCCAATTGCTGGGTCATAGAATCATAGAACACTAGAACTGGAAAGGAGCTCAAGAGGTCATTGAGTCCAGTCCCCTGCCCTCAGGGCAGGACCAAGCACCGTCTCTAGACCATCCCTGATAGATATGGGTCCTTGGCAGGTGAGACTGGAAATCCAGAGCTATGTGCCGAGGAATCCCGGTTTCATAGCAAGCGGCGCTGGTCCCCTCCTGGCAGGCAGGGGATACCAGATCTCACCAGCTAGGGGCGCTGGATCCCTGTCTCAGGGGGGCGCCCTGATTCCGGCAGGTGGTGCCGCAGTCCTCAGTGCCGGCAGGGGGCGCTGGCTCCAGGCGCCGACGGCGCTTCCCGGCCGGGTTAAGGTGAAGTTTGAAAAGTGCCGGTTGCTTGTGGCTCCGCCGGGCGAGGAGGCTCGAGGGCCGTGCCTGGAGCAGTTCTCGAGGGAGAGGAGCCATGGCGGCTGGGGAGCCTCGGCAGGTGAGCGGGAGTCCTGAGGGCAGGAGACGGGGCTGGTCTGGAGCCGATAGTCGGGATGAGCCCTTCCTTCTGGGACTGGGGCGGGGGGAGGAGTCGGAAGAGGAGACTCCCGCGGGCGCGGGGAGAGAATCTGAGGGGCTTGGGGGGCCGGGGGAGAGCCTGGGGGGATTTGGGGGCGGGGGAGAGAATCTGAGGGGCTTGGGGGGCCGGGGGGAGAGCCTGGGGGGATTTGGGGGCGGGGGGAGAGAATCTGAGGGGTTTGGGGGGCCGGGGGAGAGCCTGGGGGGATTTGGGGGCGCGGGGAGAGAATCTGAGGGGTTTGGGGGGCCGGGGGAGAGCCTGGGGGGATTTGGGGCGGGGAGCAGGGAGAATCGCGCGGGGAGAGAATCTGAGGGGTTTGGGGGGCCGGGGGAGAGCCTGGGGGGATTTGGGGGCGGGGGAGCAGGGGGAGAATCGCGCGGGGAGAGAATCTGAGGGGTTTGGGGGGCCGGGGGAGAGCCTGGGGGGATTTGGGGGCGCGGGGAGAGAATCTGAGGGGTTTGGGGGGCCGGGGGAGAGCCTGGGGGGATTTGGGGGCGGGGGAGCAGGGGGAGAATCGCGCGGGGAGAGAATCTGAGGGGCTTGGGGGGCCGGGGGGGAGGAGGAGAGAGCCTGAGGGAATTCGGGAGACGAGAGAATCCCGCCCCCGCGGGCGGGGAGAGAGCAGGAGAGACTCCTCAGAGCGGAGATCCGCAGGGGGTCCCGAGGGCAGGAGGCAGGGTTGGTCCAGAGCCGCGCAGAGCGTCCTCGGCAGGGATGAGTCCCTCTGGGACTTGCGGAGGAGGAGAGCCCCGCGGGTGGGTGCTTGGAGATCCTGAGGGAATTTGGGGATGCTGGGGGAGGGGGGGAACGGGAACAAGGAGACCGTTCACATTAGGAGAGTGACAATCGGTAAGAAGGGGAGAAAAATTGGCCTCTGGAAAAATCAACTAGTTTCTTCCCCGTTGCCAGTTCTGAATTCTCCCTTCTTGGAGGGCTTTCCTACCTTTCTGCTCTCCCTCCCCCCCCCCCCCAGCTTATCTTGCCTTCCACCCCTATATCCACTCAGGGGCTGGAGCCTTCTCCTGACTTGCTTGAGAAAACTGGACTCCTTAAGAGCTCCCACTTCCCTTACCCTGAGGCATTTTTCCCTTCCTCCTCAGGCTGAGCTGGTTTCTCTACCCAATATGAAGTGCAGTAGAATCGTAGAACAGAAAGGGACATCAAGAGTTCATCCAGTTCAGTCCTCTGCATTCACAGCAGGACCACGCATCATCCTAGATCATCCCTGACAGATGTTTGTCTAACCTGCTCTTAAAAATGCCTAATGATGGAGATTCCACAACTTCCCTAGGCAATTTATTCCAGTGCTTAACCACCCTGACAGCTAGGAATTTTTTCCTAATGTCTGACTTAAGCTTCACATGCTGCAATTTAAGCCCATTGCTTCTTATCCTATTATTAGAGGTTAGGAGAATAATTTTTCTCCCTCCTCCTTGTAATACCCTTTTTGGTACTTGAAAGCTGCTATCATGTTCTCTCTCAGACTTCTCTTTTCCAAATTAAACAACCCCAATTCTTTCTGTTTTTTGTCACAGATCATGTTTTCTAGACTTTTATAATAATTTTTGTTACTCTTCTCTGGACCTTCTCCAATTTTTCCACATCTTTCCTGAAATGTGATGCCCACAAATGGACACAATGCTCCAGGGGAGGCCTAATCAATGTGGAGTAAAGCAGAAGAATGATTTCTTGTGTTTTGCTTACAACACTCCTGTTTAATGCATCCCAGAATGTTTACTTTTTCGTGACAGTGTCACACTGTTGACTCATATTTAGCTTGAGGTCCATTATGACCCCTAGATCTCTTTCTGCAGTACTCCTTTCTAGACAATCACTTCCCTTTTGTAGGGAAATTAATTGTTCCTCCTCTTAAGTGGAGTACTTTGCATTTGTCCTTATTGAACTTCAACTTACTTACCTCAGACCATTCCTCCTGTTTGTCCAGATCACTATGAATTAGAACCCTATCCTCCAAGGCACTTGTAACCCTTGCAGCTTGATATCATCCACAGACTTTATAAGTGTATTCATTTATTCCATTATCTAAATTGTTGATGAACATATTGAACAGAACTATTCCCAAAACTGATGCCTACGGAACCCCACTTGTTATGCCCTTTCAGCATGACTATGAACCGTTGATAATTATTCTGTGAGAATGGTTATCCAGCCAGTTATGCACCCACTTTATCATAGCCCAGTCTGTTGTATTTCCCTAGTTTATTGATAAGAATGTCATGTGAGACTGTATCCATGCTTTACTAAAATCTAGGTATACCTCATTTGCTGCTTCCCCCTTATTCACAAGGCTCCTTATTCTACCAAGAAAGCTATCAGGTTGTCAGTCCCTCATTCTGATCTATTGCATACAGACCTCTTTCGGGTCATCCAAGTAAAGGTGGGGACATATTCTTCTCACCAGAGTAGATCCTGTCATAGACAGGGCTGGATCTGAATAATGGGATTATTGTATACTGGTGATGATTATTGGGCTAGTATCTAAAAGCCCCAGTTGGAGATTGGGGTTTCTTTGTGCTAGACACCATGCATATACACAATGGAAAAAATGTTCATTGCCTGAAAAAGAACCCCATAAATATGGGTGACTGCAGGGAGAAAGGCAAGAGTCTGATAAGTCTGAATGTTAGGGACATGGTTTAGTTATTTAGACTGGTAAAAGGGTTTATTATAACCAGGAGAAATGGGCTGAGATGGAAAAAGGGAAAATGGAAGGTGAATAATGGGAAGTATTTTCTGAAAGTGGAATGCATTAGTTTGTGGAATACTCTCCTGTGATAGGTTGGATCACAGAAGTCCCCTTGGGATTGTCCCCCCTGTGTGCTGAGCAAGCTACTGATGTTCACTGTACTGCTGGGCCAGAAGTTCTAGTCTCCCCCCAGCCAAAGCACAGTTGGGATTACTGCCCATGAGCAGAGCAACACAGACACTGAACCACCTCCGCTCTGGGAGGGCTCAGCTATTAGGGCTGAGGAATGTACCCAGGAATGTACACCCAAAGAGGACCAAAACCACAAATAAATCCATCTTACACCATGTACAAGATTTAAATTTATTTACACTGGGTTTGATAATAAACAAATGTGTTTTATTAAATATAAAAAGTAGGATTTAAGTGGTTGCAAGTGAAAACAGACAGATCAAAGTAAGTCTCAGAGGAGTAGGCATGTTACTTTGTAACTTTAAAAATGAGTAGTCCTGTGGCACCTTAGAGACTAACAAAAAATATATATCTAGTATC
This sequence comes from Pelochelys cantorii, assembly GCA_032595735.1. Lineage (NCBI taxonomy): Eukaryota > Metazoa > Chordata > Testudines > Trionychidae > Pelochelys > Pelochelys cantorii. The sequence goes on along the minus strand of CM064347.1, from coordinate 16,011,439 downwards.
ATGAGCTTTGAGGACAAAACCCAGCTTCTTCAGATGAGCTTGAGTGGAGCATCTGAAGTGGGTTTTGCCTACGAAAGCTCATGATACTATATATATATATTTGTTAGTCTCTAAGGTGCTACAGAACTAAATTAAATGAAACAAAGTGCCAGAAGTGAAATCCCTACAGGCTGCATGGAAACTTTTAAAAAATACCTTAAATAACATAAAAACACCCTATACACAAGGGTTCCCTGCATGCAGGTCACTTTCCCCACTTGGGTGCTGAGAGGCATCAGAAGTTGCTGCTCTCATGCCTTCTCCCTATGCAGCCCAGCCAGAAAAAGTGACCTGGATGCAGGGAATCTTGATGTAACTCCTTGCTCTCCCTTCACAGCCTCCTAGGGGTGAGTGTGGCAGAAAAGCATGGAGTTTGTATGTGTGTGTAGGAGTGAACAGCAATGCCAGATGCTTTGTGCATCCAGGTCAATTTCCCCACATGGGCACAGGAGGGGATTGCAGGGGTTAGCAATGAAGGAGTGCAGGAATGAGGAGAAAGAGGCCTGTCTCTGTGTGTTACCAACCTCCTGTCTCCTCTCTTCCCCACTGGACCAACCCAGGTGTGAGCAACACCATTTCTGAAAATATCAGCTGGCAGCAGATAGATGATGGTGGGTGGGAGAGCCAAGCTGGGCCAGGAGGGAGAGGAGCATGGCCTTGCTCTCCCTCTCTCCGCACAGGCTGTGAGGGCTTGTTCTGGCCAGCAGCCAAGGTCTCTGCCCGTGGTGTGGGTGAGTGCAAAGAGTGGTATGGAGCAATCTAATTCCCTTGCAGGTTTTGTCCAGGGGTTGTGCCTCCTCAACATGCTGGGGTCAGTGAGGCAACATTTTATAATCCTGTGTAAGGGTCCCGTAAATCCTAAGGACAGGCCTGCTAAATATATTTAGAAAATAGATAAGGTAGGTAGTAACAGAGAGTGGAGTGGAGGAAACTTGACACTGACACTGCCCACACTGTATCTGTTCTATGGATAAATGGAGGATGTCAGTGAATAAATGAAGGATGTCAGTTTCCAGGGCACTCCATGCGGTATCTTTTGCCAGCACTAAACTCACATCAACCAGCAATCCTGATATTGTCAGTACAAATATGTTAGTAGGACCTGATAGGTGTATTGCATATAACTATCAATATAGTTTGGGAAGAGAAGAAATAGCATATTTTTTTCTAAATATTTGTTTAAAATGTAATTTAGTAACAAACTTCTTTTAGTAACTTACTGTATACTGAACAAAAGACTTCCTTATTTTCTGACCTAGAGTTGGTACAGTTTGGCTGAGTGACTCAAGAGCTCCATGATTCAAGTTCCTTTTGATGAAATTCTTTTTTTTCCAGGGATTTGGCTAGATTCCTGGCCTTACTGATTGGGCAAAAGCTTCCTGGAGTCAGGACATTAAACCTGAGCCACTTTGTTTCATTATCTGTCCTAAAGTCTCTTTTCTTGGCTGTCGGGTCTGTAATGAATCTGTAAAAATAGAATTTATTCTCTCCCTCATTTTGCTATTAAACTGAAATTTAAGTAACACTTGATTAGTAAAGAAATATGGAAAATGTGCTTTTAACACTAGCTGTGTGGAGTGCCACACAATAACATTATAATGACTCAACAGTTGTGTGTTTCTGAGCTGTTGGCATGTACCTTGGGTGCATGGTGAAGTCTTAACCATCCATAACATGGATCAGTGACCTGGTAATGCAAATACTGATGTGGTTTGTTACTGTATTTATGGTCTGATATTAAGGAATATTACAGGAAGACCGGTCTTAGTTTCTGTTCCTAGCTCTAATAGTGACTCTGTGAGATTGGGGAATTCGCTGAGTGTGACGCATTTTATTTTGCTGCTCTTCATTCATTTTGTGTAAAAGTGAGGGTCATGGTAAGTTGTTAACGAATCTCTCTCTCTTCTTTAATTGCTATGGAGCCCTTTAAAATCCCTCCTCTTTTTCTTGAAGTTGCTTATTATGTCATCAACCTGGGGTTGAGCCAGCAGCAGCTCTGTGGATAGGGCTCTGTCTGCACTTACCTGGATGGGAAGCCTGTTCAGAGGGGAATGTGGGGGAAGTATTTGCTGTCTGAGGATGTATTTGTTCTGGGGGCTGTAAACAGAGTCTGTCAGCCCAGACTAAAAAATTGACTAAAAATTGATTGAAAAAGCAAAGCTAAGAGCAGACTTTACTGTTGCCAGGTCAATTTCAATGTGAACAAAATTTTAAAGAAACCATACTGCTTGCAAAACACAGTTGGATTGGGGGTTGGAACTACAAACTTCTCTGCCTTTTCAGGTATGGCATGTACAGGTGACTTTTTGACTCATTAATATAGGAACAGATGTATGAATTAATTTGTCTTCCTCAGTGATAAACTCTTGGTCATTCATTCACTGAAAGTTAGGTATGGCTGTGACACCTCTACAAAGTTTCAGCTGGCATGCAGCTTTGGACAACTGGCAGCTCAAGCCATATTAAAATAAAGATTTGCACCTGCTATGTAATGCCAATGGAACTCAGAGTCATGATCATGATGAGGACAATTTACGGGTTCTCTTTGGTATTCATTCAAGGCACACAAATATACATTAAATAATAAGACAACCTTTGTGAGGACTCATCTCATTTGTGTATTAGTGCCATGTTGGCATATATTAAGATGAAAGATGGGCCCCAAACTGCAAAGTTAAAATTTAGATCCAATCTTCCTCAAAATTTGGTGGTGGTTGGAGTCTAGGTTTTGCTCTGAGACCAACTGTAATTTAGATGAAGTGGCAGAATGCTATTGATGTGTTGCATACCCACGCTTTTGTTATCACTTAGTTGCTCCAACTCTGTTTCCTTTGGTACTGGCTTTAGGGCACCTGTTGCCTGCAAATAATCAAAGGAGTGAACCTCATGGATCCAGAATTCCAGCAGAAACTAGAGGATGAGAAGGAACTAATTCGTCGAGCTATCCAGAAGGAACTGAAGATCAAAGAGGGGGCAGAAAACCTACGTAAGGTGACAACAGATAAAAAGAACCTGGTGCATGTAGAGCATGTGCTGAAATCTTCCAGTAGGAAACTGGAGCAGCTGCACTGGGATCTCCAGGAGCTTACTGCCCAGATTGTGGTAACAGAGAAAGGCGAGGGCAAAACAGGTAGGTCTTGGGATAAAATTGCTGGGCATAATAGCATCAACAGTGAGCCTTATTATAAGCCCATGCTTTAATTTCTTTTGGGGGCTAGTATGATGGGACTGTGGGAGGGAAAAATATTAGCCATCTAGGAGAAGAATCTCAACTGGTTTCTGCTCATGTCCAAGTGAGAAGAAGTACAGTGTAGAGGTATTGAAATTTGGAAAGTTGTGATTGACAAGAATCAAGATGAAAGGAGGTGGTAACATAAATCAGAGAAGACTGATTGAGTGTGTTGGACATAGGATGACCTCCTGAATTTCATCTAGGTAGACTTACAGAGCTTGGGAGAGACAATAGTAGGTGAGATTATACAACAGCTAGGAGAATTTGTCCTTCAGTTGAAGCTGTATCTTGTATGTGTCTTTGAAAATGAAAGCTTCATTTATACTCTGCTTCTCATCCCATATATTACTTGTGAGGGAACCATGGTAAGGAGGATAATGGAATTCACTATATTGTGGCACAGATGGTTCCATGGACCCTGACCCTTGTCTCTGGGAAAGGAACCCAAACCCGGTGGCAAGGAGGATAGAGGCTCTGAAAAAGCAGCTGCACATTGAGATGAAGGTGAAACAGGGAGCTGAGAACATGATTCAGATGTATTCAAATGCAACATCAAAGGTAAGCATGCTGAGCAGAAATAAGCAGTGAGCATGGCCACCTTAGAACTTGATTTCTGTTATAGATTTTGTGTTTTTACACTTTTGTTTCAGATCTAGGTGTGAAAGGGAAATAACTTAAGGCACAGTTGTTCTAGGTTGCATGGCTGAGCCCATCTGTGTGTTCATGAGCTGATACACAGCCCTGAAACAGCATGGTGTACTATTCCATGGGGGGAACAGTGTTATGAATGCTGGTAGTGTTAGACTCATGGTTACAGGATGTCACTAGGCAATAATTTAGTACAATTCAAATCGGTCTGCCTACTGTGGAGTTTCTTGCACTTTCTTCTGAAGCATCTGGTGCTGATCACTGTTAAAAACAGGATTTTGGACTAGATAGACCAGGGATCTAATCCAGTATGGTAATTTCTATATTCTCAGACTTTAGATATTGATTATGCTTCTGTTCTCTAATATTAGTGATTGGTATTAGACATTAGGTAGGCTACCTGCATCTAACACTGGTGATAGTGCCACTAGACTGGAAACAGATGGAAATAATAGTAGTGGATCTTGTGAGTTGCAGACATGGAATGTTGCCTCTAGAAAATCAATCCAGGCATTGGGAGATGCAGTACCAGGAGATGAGCCAAAACATTTGATCAAAGGTTAGAAAATAAAATATTTTGGAATATGACCCTTAATATGCACCACTACCTCCATCATCAAGTTTCTGTTGGTGCAATGATGTTTAAAATGGAATAAAGTAAATGGCAACTTTGTGTATGAGTTATTTAAGACAGCTTTTTGAGAAATTACTGCTTTCTTATTCACCATGCCTGTTGTGTTTGGCATATTCATATTGAATATTCTGGAGAAGAATAAAAATACAGTTTTTTAAAGAAGCTTAATTTAACTGAGCAAGATAAAGAAATTGGACCTCCTGGTTTGTACAGGTGGAGGTTTGGAATAACTGCCAGCACAACTGACTATAATGCACAATATTAAATCATTGCAACTTCATCAGAGCAAACTCTTAGTTGAATGTACCCACAGGGCAGGACATTGTTACCTAGCAAACTCATCATATCTTTTATAGGTGTCACAGCATATCACAGATCCCTCATCTGTATCTACAGTGTTTGGAAATGGTCAGTCCTGTTGCTTATGCATCTCCTTTGCACAACTGGGCATTATATCATGTTTTAGGACTTTTCAGGACTCCTTGTAAGGCCGTGCATGTTTTGGTGTCCCATCATTAAAATCCACTTGTCTCCTGTATTTATTTCTCTAGTCATCTGTTCTGTCTTACCAGGACCGGAAGCTGCTGGCAACAGCTCAGCAAATGCTCCAGGACAGTAAGACGAAGATTGAGCTGATTCGCATGCAGATTGTGAAAATATCTCAGTTGGCAGGTGGAATAGAGTATGCAATGGATCCAGCAGGTAAGATGTTTTGGATATCCTGAAATCACTCGCAGAAGATGATGCTGAAGTGTTAAGCCCCAGTGCCTGAGATGCTAAGTCACTTGCTTGTCTGATTGCTATATTTATCTCCAACTTGACCAGTGAAGGTGGGGGCCACCATCAGTCTCCTGGAGCTACGCATTGAAGAACTGCGGCATCACCTATGCATTGAAGCTGCAGTAGCTGAGGGAGCAAAAAATGTGGTGAAGATCCTAGGAGGCAGGCGGGTGCAGGATCGCAAAATGTTGGCTGAAGTAAGTGCCATTGCAGTATTGCTACTAGAAGCATTGATGGTGACTTTCTCTATGCTGGATAGTAGTAACCTTTTTTCTGAGGAAAAACAGTATTACAGCTGTTGTGAAATCATGCCCCAGCCTTGTTCTGGGCAATGGCATAATGGGTTTTTACTACCATGTTCCATGATACTGATCAGTGATGCCATAATACTGCAGTCCCTGTTTATAATAATGTTGCAGCAGCTGCTACTCCCAGCAACTGTAATAGCAGAAGTTGATAATTCCCTTGTATAACTGCTGTTTCTGGCTGTTTGAGAGACTCTGTGGTTGTCATTGCCTATAGTATGCAATTACTATTTTTTAAAAAGCCACATATAAATCTCCCCCATCATATGCTGCTTTTGTGAGATATTACATTTCCAGAACTTGCCAACTGATTTACATAATAAAGCTAGGGAGAAAATGAACTTATGGAAAATGAAACAACCACCTCATCAGAACAGGAAAATTTGAATCGGAAATTTGCTATGTAACTTTGGGCAAGTCAGATATCCTTTTTGTGCTTCTGTTTACTCATCTGTACAATGAGGATAATACTCATCCTACAGAGCTCTTGTGAGACACAGTTAATGTTTGTAAAGAGCTTTGAAGGTCTCAGATCAAAAGCTTTGTATAAGTGTGAAGTGTTAGTTATACTAATTATCCAACTTGGGTGTTCATTATGCCAGTCATTTTTAATTAGAAATCTTTTGGTGGCTTATTGTAGTATAGTGGTATGTAAGAAACCTGTATGGGGTTTTTGGTTTTAGTCTATTCTCTGAGTTGGAAATATTGTGGTGGGATCTTGTTCAGGACAGAATCCCCCTGACTATCAGCAGCAGCGACTTGTGATGAATGAATGGTGCTGACCAGTCTCTTGTTCTTTGTGAGCAGGATGGTGCTTGGCCTTTTAGGATGGGCAATTGGGTTGCTTGCGATGTGTAGAACCAAGACCATGGCAGTGGCTATTTATTCAAAATCTGTACTTGTTTTTTTCCTCTGCTCCTTGGTTACTAGGCTCAGGGTCGCTTGCAAGAATCATCTCAGAAGATTGATTTGCTGCACTTGGCCCTAGAGCAGCAGCTTAACGAGCTTTCTCCTGATCACCCGAAGTGGGCACTCATCAAGCAGGAGCTAGTGAATGCTTCCTCTCAGGGAGCTCAGCATGTTGCCATTCAGCCCTTTACTTCTTTGATCAAACCCACAGCTCTCACAGGTACCTTAGGCTGCGGACAGTGGGCAATATTTCTTCCCTATATATTCATGTAATGAAAGTGGTGATTTTTGTGATGTGGACACTTGGTCTACTAAGAAATGGTCAAAGTCCTTAATTTGTTTCATGTAGGCCACCAAAAAGTTATCAGATTGTAATGACTTTAATCACTGATTAACTGCTCTGGATTCATAGTGTAAAATACCTAGACAACATAAATCTAAAGTTTCTGACTTCCTATATGGACTGACTAGAATAATTTCACATTTCTTGAGAATAACTCTCTTTGGTGAAATTCCTCAGGCTCATTAGAAGTAAGACTGTTGGGGTGTCAGGGTCTGTTGGAAAAGGTTCCAGGACGTTCCCGAGTGATTGGTTCATCTCCCAACCATGGAAGCCCAGGTGACATGAAGTCCCTGACTCGAGCCCGAGCCGGGATGAGTATTCATAGCCGCAGTACTGCAACAAAGCACTTGAAGAATGAGGAACTGTGTAGTGAGTATGATATTTGTTGTTGGATCAGTGATGCTGTTGTCTATTGTGCCTCCCACCTTTCAGTCTGGTGTGAGTACAGTGAAAGTAAACCTGGAAGCTTAGCTCCCGGTTTAGGGGGAAGAGGCTGAATCATTTGGTCTTCCATCCCCTTAGTGATCTCCTGTGCTAGAAATCTAATTAGAATGTGAGGTCACTTCCAGCAAGAAGTATATTCAGACTTTTTTAATCACATACAGGATTGTAACCTCCACTTTCTCCCTTGTTCAGATGAGGTGCTTGCTATGCTCAAAGTGGACAATAAAGTGGTTGGTCAGACAAACTGGGGCCCAGTTAACAACCAGGCTTGGAACCAAAGCTTTGTCATTGAGCTGGATCGGGTAAGATGATATCTCTGTGGAATGATAGGAGTTCCAGATCCGCATATTTCCTGTGTTGTATCCTTTGCTTGTCTTTAACTTTATTTGAATTTATTTCTGTGAATTTGGTGATTTACTTGCTATTCAGTTTTTTAACCATTTCTCTACTAGCACTGATAATGTGGCTACCCCATCCTTAAATCTACTAGGCTACCTTTGGTAGCACTTCAGTCTGAGCAGCATTTGATGCTCCTCTTCTGTCTCCATTTGGGTGGCTATGCTCCATCTTTTACCAGCAATACAGCTTACTGATATTTGGGATGGGGGCCAATCTTATATAGGAGCAAAGAGAAGAAATTACGTGAAAATGAGCAATCTTTAAAGAAATTTCTAGCTGCTGAAGAACTGAAAAGACCAAAGTGGTGAGAAGCAATAGGAATGAGGAACTGTCATCTTTTCCCTGGAGCATGTGTCTTATACACTGCATTATTTAGCTGTGTGGAATTTATACAATACAGGAAAAGGAACTAACAACAGAGTTAAAATGGAGTCCAGAACGTGCCGTGTGTGTGTGCATACGCATGCATGCATCAAGCCATTGGCCTGCCCCATGACCAATCTCTCTCTGCCTCTCTTCTTCCAGTCCCGGGAACTGGAAATTGCAGTTTATTGGCGTGACTGGAGAGAGCTGTGTGCAGTGAAGTTCTTGCGCTTAGATGACTTTCTTGATAATGAACGTCATGGGATGTGCCTCTCTCTTGAACCCCAGGGGACACTTTTTGCTGAGGTAAAGGCTCCAGATTTTATGGGTATATACTGACATGATAGGTAATTCTGTTGGGTTTTGACTTTCCTTGAGTTGAGAAGATTACAGGCAAATGGGTAAACTGAGACATGGATAGATGATGTGATTTACCCAAGGTCACATATTAAATCAGTGGGAAAGCTGGGTAGAGCCCAGGAGTCTTGACTTACATTTCTCTATTCTAACCTTTAGACACACTCCCACCCTCACTCAATGCACAGTCTTTATATCTCAAAAGTAATCTGCTTGATCTCCGGTGGGGAGATGAGGAGGGATGGCGATCACGTGTAATTCAAATAGTTTCTATCCCCTGTTTAGTGTGTGGTATGTATCCTGGAGAGAGCTGCTGATCTCAGAATGAAAGCAGAGAAGAGGGAGTATATGTTCTATACACATTTATTTAAGCTTAACTTAGATTTATTCAGATTCTTGATTTTTATCTTTTTATTGTTAGGGAATGGTGAATGATGCATTTGTTTTTACTAGATGATCAATTTTTTTATCTGTGATTTGTGTCAAGGTCTATGTAGATGGAAATTCAAATTAAATAAAAAATGCACAAAACAGCATTTTAAAATTATTAGTTAAAAATAACTCCCTTTAAATATACTAGATACATTTAAACAAAATTAATGAAAATTTAATCTAAACATGTTTTGCATTTAAGACTAATTGTTTTATTAAACAAAGAAAGTATTATCTGTAATTAGTGAATTGAACTGATTATTTCTTGTCACCATATCCTCTGGGATTTGAGAAGGAATAGATTTCATCCTCCACCTAATTTTGATTCATAGATTGAAAGAGGAAAACAAATTTTCCTGCCTTTTCAACTCCCATTGATCTCTTAACTTAGAACATACTAGTCATTAAACTGAATTAGTTGAATAAACTAAACAAATATATATGCTTTCTGCATCTCCTGAAAAAGCTGGTTTACCATAACAAACCCCAGTGCTGGGTATTTAGCCAGTGACTGTCACTAGTTTGGTGTGTGTGACTTTCTTAGCAGCAAACATTCACTACATAATAAATATTATACCTTTATATTTAATTTAAATTATTTTAAACATTTATGGTAATCTAAAACTTAACATAGATTTATGTAATTTAAAATGTAGTATTTTAAAATATTTTTTAAATAAACTTTTATTCAATTGAATACAAATGGATATATAATAAAAATATGATTTAAAAAAATCATTGATTATTACTTACTCTAAGGAATCGCCTTTGTGGCTGATACATTCTACACACAAATGTTTAAGGCCAAAACACCAACTGAAAAGGATAACTGTTTATAGTGAGGATAACCCTGGGGCTCCCACTGTAATTACTTGGGGTATGTCTACACAGCAAAGGTATTTCGAAATAAATTTGAAATAGCAGAGCGCTTATTTCGAATTTGGTAAACCTCATTCTACGAGGAATAATGCCAAATTCGAAATAGCTATTTTGAAATAAGTGCTGTATAGACACTTATTTCGAAATAGGGGGCCTCCAGCCTTCCCAGGGTGCCCTCGTGGCCACTCTAGCCTCAACCAAGAACACTTCTTTCCCTCCCCCACTCCCTGGAGCCCTTAAAGGGGTAGACTCTGGCCACAGTACCTGTGCCAGCTCCAAGCCTGCCAGCCCAGAGCCAGCAGTCACTGCCCCTGACCCAGTGGCCCCAAAACATGAGCCAGCAAGCCTCTGGCAGCCAGCCCTCCACCGCTCCCCAGGAGCAGTCTGCCAGCTCCCGGGAGCCTGCCAAGGCCCAGAGAAGGTGGCCGCCTTCCTGGTCCAGGGTGGAGATCATGGACCTTATTCAGGTTTGAGGGGGATGCCTCCAACGTCCATGATCTCCGCACTAGATGGAGGAACGTGGCTGTTTATGGCAGGATAGCTGCCAGCCTGGCCACCAAAGGCCACATGCGAACCCAGGAGCAGGTTCGCATAAAAATCAAGTTGGTCCAGCGAGACCCCCAACCCTGAGCTTCCCTTTCCCTTGCTTCCCCCTTCCAGCTCCCTCCTCCCAGGTTTCCCCATCCCCTCTCTCACCCTCTCTTCTCCCCTCTTCCACCTCCTTTCCCCAGTCTCACCAGAGTTTCATTCCCTCCCCCCCAGTTTTGTTAAATAAAAAGAGTTTGTGTTCATGAAAATACGTGTATTTTATTTGACATCAGGAAGGGGGGTGAGGGAGGAATTGAGGCACAAGCCCCCAGTGGGGCAGACCGGGGAGGCTCTTAGTGCTCCTCAGGAAGCTCTCCCACAGGGCCTCCTGGATACTGACAGCCCCCCGATGGACCTCCTGGATGTCAGCCTGCAGAAAGTGCAGCCAGGCTTGCAGCAACGCATCCAAAAGAAGCACCAGAGTGCCCAAGGGCAGTTCTGGCTCCATGTTGCAGAGTGCTGTGGTGTCCCGAGTGAGGGCAACCAGAGCACGCAGAGACAAAATGCTTTGCTGTCCCTCATCGAGGTAGACAAGCAAGCAGGAAAACCTGAGAACTGGCTATCCGGGGGGGTCCCTTTCAGCACAGGCCTCAGAGAGCCTCAGGCAGCAGCCCCACACAGTAAGTCCTGACCTGGTGCCCTGCTGGAACTGGTTCTGGCCAGCCTTAAATGCGATTCAGAGTCCACTCAGTGTGGACACGCTATTTCAAAATAGCAAAATGCTATTTCAAAATGCATTTTGTGTTTAGACACGTTATTTCGAAATAAGCTATTTCGAAATAACACTGTAGCGTAGACATACCCTTGGGCACTACATAAAAGCCACATTCTTTGACTTGTTTTTGATAGGAGTCATCAGCAACACTTTACATTGATGGCTTAATAGTTAGGTTTGAATTACTCAGACTGTCTGGAACCATGGGATCAAATCCCATCAGTTTGAGCTCATCCCTTCATCTTTTGAGATAATAAACTGCATGGAACTCATGAGATCTTCCAGGTAACCCTTAAAAACTACAGTCTTGACTCCTTTGCAGGATACAAAAAATACCAGGTCATCTTTCCTAAATTGGAATCTGACACTTCCTCCTTCGCCAAAATTTCCCCTTTTATCACTCTTGGGTTGTGGAGTATCTGGTTTCTGCTTCCCATTTTGGAGGTAGCTGCATTTTTGCAGTGTTTTATGTACATAATTTGAAAAGTACACTGGCATCAATTGGGATGGAAGACATCAGAGGTGAAAGTAAATGGGTGTGCCCTGGTGTGCATCTCTGGCAAGAATTGGTTGAATTCTGGCAAAAGCCAACAGGAAGCTATTTAAAGAGCTGGCAGGAACCTTGGTTGCATTAGGAACCTTGGTTGCATTAGATACCTTTAAGAAAGTCAAGTTCCTTTCACCCCTGGAAGACACTCTAGAAATATTATGAGCCAATCATTCTGCCTTTGTCAGGTTCTCTGTACTTTAGGTTAATGCACACTTCTAACTTAAAAAAAAGAATTAACATATCACCTGAGAGGAGTAGATAGTATAACTCAGCCTGATATCTGCTTCTATATGTGACCCCTAGTTTGCTGAATGGGTGTTAATGGTTTCTTGGTCAGAAGGGACGTCTCATTTGTCCAGGAGGGAAGTAAACTGCCCTGTTGTAGCGTCTCCTCTGCTTCCCCGGCAGGTGACCTTCTGTAACCCTATGATTGAGAGACGATCCAAACTGCAGCGCCAAAAACGTATTTTCCCCAAACAGAAAGGTAACCTGCCTGTGAACTAACAGCCACTCCAGTAGAGGCATGTATGATTATGTGGTTGTGGATGGGGGGCTGTTGCAGCACCTCCTGGCCTGACGTGGTTTCCATTATATACGGAGTTTACTGTTTGGATCAATGGCTCTCAGCACCCCCACTGTAAAAAATTGTTCCAGCGCAGCACCCTGGGTCTATGGTACTTTTTGAAATGTTTCTGGGGAAATGTATCTGTGTAGGTGAGATCTATTAGAGTATGGCAATGTCTCCACTCACCAGGGAAAAAATTGAAGCATGGCTGTAATATGGCATGTACACGGTGTAACATTGTTTACATCCACATATTATAACACTCTTTACATCCATGTCTAACATGATTAGAATGCCAAGGGTGTGATTATAGTCGTTTCTGAACAGGATTGTTGTTCTCAGGATCCAAGCCTCAGTCTATGCTCGTTCTACCACCTATGCTATAGTGGTGAGAGATTTATCAGAAAATGTAGACAAGGCCATCGTATGGACAGGGATACTGATTATTCAACAAGGCTTTGAAGTTGACAACTCAGCAAGTTGAATGGGTTGCTGGGTGACACAGCACATTTTCTTTTTTTCCCTGGGAGAGATGGGGGAAGAGAGTGGGAGAGAGAGAATTTACACTCCAAAAGCTTTTTGTGTTTGGAAAAGCTAGATTTTTTTAAACAAAGCTTTGATTCAGCAGGAAACAGCAAAAATCATGGAAAGACCTTAAAAAACATAGAATCTACAATTTATTTTCACAGTGTTTCTGTTTTCATCCCATGGGACTTAAATTCAACAGGAGAGTGGGGGTGGAAAATAGGAATATATATAGTGCCATTATCTTTTGGACAAGATCTAGTCGAGAATCAGTTTAATATCTGCTATATCTTCTATGTGAGGATCATACTTTGCTGGGGTCTGGACATGACAAAGGAGGAGGTCCTTTACAGCTACAACTAATAGGACCTTATGAATACTTTCCTTGTTAGTTATCTTCTGTTTGTCTAGCTGGATGTAGTTAAGGTGCCTCTTAGCCCATCCTCCCCAAATTGGGCCTCTTTTTGTGAGGGCAAAGAAGGAGCCAGTGGCTGCTTACATAAACTAGATAAGTTAGTGGTTCGTGTAGTGCTTGGCATGGTAACCTCAGTAATATTTGGGTTTCGCCTTCAACAGGAATTCAGTTTCTCCGAGCCTCTCAGATGAACATAAACATTGCTACCTGGGGACGTCTGATGATGAGCATCCTCCCGCCGTGTAGTTCCATGAGCACACTAAGCCCCACACTTGGTAGTCCTATTAATTCAGATTTTACCTCTCCAGCACTGCTGCAAACTGATTCAATGTTAATGTTGGACAGGTAAGTCTTATTCCAATTAATGCTATGTGCCAAACGGGTGGTAAAAGACCTTGGTATGAAATATCTATATGTGAAACTCAGCTTGGGCTATTAAGAAAAGCTAATACTGGCTGAGATAGTGTGGACTTATTTGGAGCATTCAGTATTGTTGGGCCATCTCCGATTTATTGTTGACCATCGGACAGATTTACAGAATCCCAGTTCTTCTTTGAGTATATATGCCCCATAGGTGTTCTACCATAGGATGTGCATGTGCCTGGGCACTTTCGAATGGAGATTTTTAGCTAGCAGTGCCCAAAGGTGTGTGCCTGTGCACTATGCTTCTGCATGCTACTGTGCAGGGGCATATAGACAGGTGCAAATCTGTTGCCACTCCAGTTCCTTCTTGATTGCTTCCAGATAGAAATAGTTCAGAATGGTGTCTGCTGTATTCTCAGATCCAGAGGGTCAGGTGGGCTTGGACTTGGATGGCTAGTTCAAGCTGAGCTAGTACAAGTCTGTCTACTCACAGTGGAAATTACACCTCCCAACTGCAGTGCTGACGTTGCTAGGATCTTAGCATGCTGGCCATTGTTCAGTGTGGACCAATAATTTGGTGTCTCAATCTGGAATCATAGGATTCAGTCATAGGTGGTTGTTTTTCTGCAAAATCTGAGTGCGACTACCAGCAGATAACCCTTTGTAAACAGGAGTTGTGAGAGGCTCACATGAGGAGAAGTGGGTAACAGGCCTCCATCCAATGGTGTGAGATCCATTCTCTCTTTGCTAAATATAATTCATGGTTCCTCATCAATTTCTTTTTCATGTTTCCACTCATTTCTTATGATATTAAGAGAGTGCATTTCCCTGCTGGCAGGGGAAATCTGTCAAAGCCAGCTTCAGTGCATGTTCACCTGAAGTCAAAAGCTGCCTTAAGTTTTATCAGAATAAATGTAATTTAGCATTTTACCAAATAAAGTTATCCAGGCCCAAAATCAAATGACACACATTCTCTTAATTCTGTACTATCTGAGCACTATACAAGGCCACAGTTTAACTGGCCACAATTTAACTGACGCTGATAGAGAACATAATCTTCTTTCCTGTGGTTGCAAATATCTAACCACCAGCTTGAATGTGTTCCAAAGCTACTATTTAGTTTTTAGATTCGTTCTTGTAGGAGGTTTTTGGTGGTGTTTTTGTTTGTTTGTTTGTTTGTTTTTTACTGGTCCATAAGCTCTTGTAAAGTAGGAAGATTAAGTTGGTTATTAAGCTAGACACAGTCAAAAAATGTTTAAATTCTTTATCAGATGATCATTTTATTTATAAGCATTTCTATGGGTTTCATCACTCAAAATGTCAGAGTGCTAGGTATCCTAACATGAGCATAAAAACCAGAACATAATAAATGTTTATTTTGTTACAATTCATTTTAAAGGAGTACACTGCCTGTTGATTTCTCACAGGCTTGAATCCCAGGTTTGAATCAGGGATTCAGACTGTTCAGCGCATTTAGGATTAACTTAAATCTTGCTTGTGCAATTCTGGCACTGAACTAGTGTCCTCTGTATTCTATTCTATAGTGACCCCTTTAAAACATTTCTTCCAAATGCAGTGACTATCCAGTGGTTAAACTGACATTTAGTGAGGAACCTCCCCCTAAGCCTCCCCGCCTTTTTTTGACAGCAGATTCCAAAGAGATTTCTCCATCTCCTGAAGATTCTCTGGTAAGGATCTGGCTTGGTAGAGATATTTTTGTGTGTTGATCAAAGTTTCTTTGGTGGGATGGGCCCTGCCCTTTCCTCTCAAATCCAAGTTCTTTTTGACTTGTTATAACTCAGGAAAATAATGTCTCCTCAGGCAGATGTTGATTTAAGACTGGCTAATCTCCAGGGATTTGGGGTCCAATTAGGTGGCTGGGCATTTGGCTTTTGGTCACTCAGAAGTGGGACAGACCAGGACTCTAAGGAGAGGTGCCTCTCCCTAATCCTATAAACTGTTTCTGCAAGGGAGATAAAGTGACAAGTGGGATTCAGACCAGAAGTGGGAAAGAGGTATCAGCACGGGGAAAGCAGGTACTGTAAAACAGGAAGGCATGTAAAGCTCTCCTCATAAGGGATGTAATAGTATAGTCAATTAACCGATTAACCAATAAGCAAAAGCTTATAGGCTAATGCTATAGACTACATGCATTTCCCCCCCCACCCTTGCCAGTAAATTTTTTAGCAGGCTGGCCAGCAGCCCAGTTTAGTCCCAGCTTGCACGGGGTCCTGGACCTACCCCCGCTGCGGCTCCTAAGTGTATTAGGAGCCAGGCAGGCAGGCAGCCCAGCTCAGTTCTGTCTTGTGCCAGGTCTGGGAGCTCAGACCCTCCTGTTTGGGGGGGCAGGGCACTCAGGGACCATAGAATAGTCAACTAACTGATAAGAATTCACGAGGTTAATCGACTATTCAATTAACTGATATTTAACATCCCTTCTCCTCATGGGTGCCCTGTCTGGGAAGGAATAGGGGATCTCTTTCACTGAGGGGAAGAAATAGTCACTGGGAGAAAGGTAAAGGTACAAGCTTTTAGTTCTGTAACGGTTATATATCTGTCCCGATACATATCAACCTCACACTTCTAGTTTGTGTGTGCCCATAGATGAAAGTACATTCTGTATGGCTACCAGAGTTCTCTAGAATTGAAGTGACTTTCTGGAAAAGCCCTGGTTCATCCTAGACTTTTCCAAATGAGTACTGACTACAACAAAAGGAGACAGAATCTGCTTATTGCATTGCTCAGTCACAGAAGTGGTCTAAATAGCCATAGACAGTCTGTGCTTACATGTGCTATCGGCCATACTCCACTCACAACATAGACAATCCCCATTTACATGACAAGAAGAACATGTTCCGGTCACTGCTGGGGAACAGAGATGGAGGCTTGACTGTAGGTTTTCCAATCCGTTTTGATCTGATCCAATGGGACTTTGCAAACACCATTCCATAGAATAGAACTTGATGTGGTGATTTTCTTTCCATTCAGTGTGTGAAGAGGCTCCATGTGGAAGAGAAGACATGCAGCTCTGCTGTAACAGAAGCACCAAACTGGGCTTCTCAGAGGTAATTGTGGACAGCATGGGGCCCTTTCAGATGCAAGGAAAGGGGATATTGAGCTGAAATTTTTGACCGTGAGCCTTAAGTTCTTTTAAATAGGTATTATGGCCTCTAATTAGGAAACTGATTTCTCAGTCACACTTTTTATACTGAATTTGTATAGTACAAGGAAAACTCTGCATTTTATCATATATATCCATATGATTGCATAGCATTATCTGTGCAATGACCCTTGATTGTTACTTTAATAATAGGCTATGCTATACAATTGAGTGAATCTTTCTAGTAGAAGGTAAAATAATGTAATTGTCCTCAAATAAGCATTTCTATGGGTTTCATCACTCAAAATGTCAGAGTGCTAGGTATCCTAACATGAGTATAAAAACCAGAACATAATAAATGTTTATTTCCCATAGAAATGCCCCTCATTTTTGAACATTTGATATACTCTCTGAATACTAAGTAACATATTTCAGAAGCACCCCAGTATACCTCACCCCTTGTTTACACCCCTGCCATAAATAAAACAAGTGAGTGCCCCCCCTCCTCCTCATGCCCAGACCCCCATTCCATCACTCATCCCCCCCCCCAAGCCAGGCAGTCTGCCTGCTCCTGCCCCTTGGCCAGACAGCCTGCCCCCAGACAACTCTTGTCCCTTCCTTTGCTTCTGCCCCCTCCCCCTAGCCAGACACCCTACTCCCAGTCTATTTCTGCACCCTACCTCCCATCCAGACCTCGCACCCTCACCCCCCCATACCCCACCTCCTGCCCAGATCCTGCACCCCCCCATCTCTATCCCACGCCCTGTCCCACACACTGAACCCACATTTTTCCCCACCCCAGAGCTTAAGGGGTCCACAAAATCCACTAGAACCCCAGAAAAGTAATTCTGGCCTATGGGAAGCCCTAAACTTCAGTCCTCTCTGTCCCTTCCCCTCACCCCATGGGGCAGGAGCACCAGAAGAGTGAGGTGTCTCAGTTGGGGGCCACCTCAGTGAGGGTTGGAGGAGGTTTTTTGCTTCACACTTGTGTGGTCCCCAGCTGATTTCTTTCTGTGAGTCAGTGACCCCCAACCCATGAAAGCTTCCCCACCCCTGCCATAAATAAAGAAAACATTGAAACTTTTAGTGTTGGACATAATATTTTACTTTATTTAAAATGAAGTTTGATAAATTAACATGAGACAGTTAAAATGCTTAATCTGTTTCATAATTTAAATTAAACCGTTCTCCCTAGCTGCAGCTGGTTCAGAAAATAAGGTCACTGAACCCAGCCGGGTTCAGAAAATAAGGTCACTGTACTCCCCTATCCCTTCCTTCCCCCAGCACACAAAGCCATGAATAAGTTAAATCTTGGTATGCCACTTCTGAAAGGTTGCCGACCCCTTCACTAAAAGGTAAGATCTGCATCTTAATTGATTTATTAATGAACCTGCTGTAAGTAGAACTATTATTGACTTTAAAAAGTATCACAGGCATGCTAACCAGTACATAGAGGTGAATAAGTCAAATCTCAGCACTCCAATTGTGAAAGGTTGCTGGCCCTTGGGTTAAACATTAACATCCCTCATACTAATGTAGATAGCTGAGATAAATTAATCTCCATTGAAAGGGGTGCATTTGTAAAACAATAACGCTGTTTGTACAGATTGAACCTCCCTGGTCTGGCATCCTCAGGATCTGATTGGCCTGATTTTCCTCCTGCTGTCACACTTCCCCCACCAACCTGGGGCTCTGCTGCACGGTGGGGGCTCTGTTTTCCCTTGGTGGTGGATGAGAAGTTCCACTCTTCCAGCCCCATAGTCTGACAATGCTCCTGACCCCAGTCTGCCTGTTTGTCCCCTTGAGTGCTCCCACGGCGTCACTGACAATGAAGTCCAGGGAAGTCCAGATTGGGGAAGCTCAACCTGTGAATTCTAATACTGCTACTGGGCTTTATATAACACTGATACAGATAAGAAAATGCAAGGTAAAAAATACCCTAAGAACAATATTGAAACATCAGCGATGTAAAAATGCATGAACAACAAAATAAACATTAGCTGATCTACAGCTTCAACTATTTCTTTATGTAGGAGCATTAACATGTCAGTCCTTTTACCCTCACGTTAGAGGTTTGAAATTGTTGATAGCAAGCACACAGTCAGACACATACATTGACTTACCTACCTTCTCTCTGGCAGGGACAACTGTGTCTTGCTAGGCTAGATACAGCCCTTCACTTTACTCACTTGAGAAGAGGGTAAACTTTGCTCCCAGGAAATGATGTTCAGAGATTCTAGAATCTACAGTTTTAGTTTCCTTAATAACAGCATATGACCCACATGATGGTTCATGGCATCTGTACACTCAGCTACACATTTTGTACCCCATTTTTGCTCTCCAACTCCTCCACTTTTCCCTCATCACTACCTACTCCTAAGAGCTAGAATCCTTCTCATTCTACCAGCACACCATGCCTCAGCTCCTCCGATACCCCACCACCAACCTTTTGTTCTTTCTTTGTCCTGGCAGCACCTGCATATGTACTTGGTCATGTCTCACCACCTAGCCTCTAGCTTCCTTAGGCTTGGCTTCTTGCTGTGTCAACCTCCTTCCCTTTAGTCTTCATTTCTGACCTTTCAGTTTACTGTGTCTTATTCTAGCAGCGCTTTCTCTGTTTGCCTGCAGGAAGAGGGCTGTTCAACTTCAGGATTTTTGCTGCATTGCTGTGCTGGGACGAGGGCACTTTGGGAAGGTAGACTGGGAATAAGGGGTTTCCTTGGAGGGGGCGAGTGCAAAGCTAGGTCCCTCTTTTTTTCCACCTGTGTGTGTCATCGTTTGTGAGTGGAAATGTTTCAAAAGGGGAAGAGATTCCTTTCACTGTAAATGGAAAATTCACCTCCTGCCCCACAACGAAACAGCTGATATTCCTGTTAATAAGAGGGTATTCTGGGTGTTTAGGGATTCTAAGGCTGGAGAGAACCTTTAAGGGCTGAGAATCCTCCATCTGTCTTCTTTCCACATGCCCCATGTAGTTCATATGCCTTTAACTCAGGGATGGGCAATAATTTTTCCAGGGGGGCCACTTCATGAATTCTGGGTAGCAGTCATGGGCCAGCTCCATCCCTGGAAAGGGCAGGGCCTCGGATGGAAGGGGCGGTTCCATCTAGGGGACACATGCCCTGGGTGGGGGAAGGAGACTTCGTGCACACCCTTGCCCCCAGGCCAATAAGGGCCTGGGGTGGGGGAGCGTGCAAAGTCTCTTGCTCCCTGTTCCCATCCTGCTGGGGCACATGGGACATAGAGGGAACCACCAGCCATTTTGAACAGCTGGCAGTTCCCTCTAGGTGCTGCATGCCTCTGGCAGAGGGAGGAGACTTTGCACGCTTTCCCCACCCCCAGGGCCAATTGGGACCTTGTGTCATCCATAGAGGTCACTAGAGAACAGCAATAGATCAGGGGTCGGCAATCTTTTCAAACCAAAGAGCCAAACTACACTAAAATTCAGAACAAATGGTCAACGAAGAGACATATAAGAATGCCTATTTGCATGACTGAAAATATACAACATATTATTATTGATAAATGACACAATGATTAATAATAGCATAAATGAAACATTAAATGTTGACTGTGCCACTTAAGTTCTTTTGTGGATCTAGTTCTGTCTCCACTTGTTTCTGTTGGGTATCTACAACATTTTAATGCAGTCAAAATAATCTTTCTATATAGAAAAGTTTTTTTCTGCTGGGCAACAAAATGACATCATCATGCTGTCTGGCCACTCTCTGGCAAGCGTAGCAAGCATAGGACACAGCTTAATAATAATAATAATAATAGAAATTGAAGTGAAATATGAGACCATCCCACCAAGGAGCCTAAGCACTTACCTGCCAGGGGCTCCCTGCAGTGGCTCCCCCCAGCAACTTGAGGAGGTAGGAGCATAGAGGCTGGAGTTATCTGGCCTCTCCCCAGGGCTAGAGTTGGGGGCAGGGCCCTGTGATACACCCCAACCCTGGGCCCAGGAGCAGCCACACCACAGCCTGTCTTCAGCTCTGATAGCTGCCCGCCATGTGGCCCACTCCCGGAGCAGCCTGTCAATCACCACCCGGCCCTGGCCCCCCGCTCTCCCACCAAGCCCACCACCACCAGCAGCTTACTTTCCATGTCCAAGGAAGGTGAGTGCTTCTGTGCGAGGAGGTGTATGGATTACAATTTTTTGGGCACAGCCTGCGTGCATCCTAGCGGGAGCTCCCCGCGGCTACCAAAAGAGCCGTAGTTTGTTCCATCGTGAGCCATCGGTTGCCGACCCCTGCAGTAGATGCTCTTCCCCTCCAAAGATTGAGCTCACAACTCCTGCATAGCTGGATCACTGAACAGCTATAACACCCCAGATTTTAAAAATAACATAATTTAAAATGAGGACCATTTGGAACTATTCACTGCTGCACATGCAGGACAATAATAAAAGCACCTCCAAGTTACTTAGCCTGAGCTTTGACATGACTCTCTGGAATGAACTGCAGTAGTTTGTTGTGAGTGCCTGCTGGCTGTGTGGGTAGGAATCCAAATAACAAGATGAGAAACTCTCAGAGTAACTGGGAATGCTGGATTATTGACTACTTATTGTCTTTCAGGTGCTGCTAGGTCAATATAAGGCAACAGGGAAGTTGTATGCTATCAAAGCCCTAAAGAAACAAGACATTGTTAGCCAAGATGAGATTGATAGGTAAGTCTCCTTTTCATCAGAGGCTGTGAGATCATGTCTCTAATCATGCCAGTCTCAGTACTAATATAGTGGATCCCTTTTAAACATCAGAACAGGCAAGAATAAAGACTTGGAGAAAGCTTATAATGGTGTTGTTCCCAGCATCTAGCAAAGTAAAACACATCTGGAGAAAACAGACTAAAACTGGAGTTTGGGGACAACACAAAATAAGTATTATCTCTATTTTTGTTCTGTAACTCTAAGTATAAAGATATCCCCCTAAGTACTTCTAGCACCAAATATAGGTGTGAAGAGCTTTGGCCCTGACATTTTCATTCTTTAAATCCTGACAGCTTGTACTGCGAGAAGCGAATATTTGAAGTGATCAATTCTTCCAGCCACCCATTCGTGGTGAACATGTTTGCATGTTTCCAGACACCAGATCACGCATGTTTTGTGATGGAATATGTCCCTGGTGGTGATCTCATGATGCACATTCATTCTGATGTCTTTCCAGAACATGTGGTGCAGTGAGTTACCTTTGTTTAAGTTTCAAAGTACTTAGATGTTTGACCTGATTTCAAGTCTCTGTAGTGAAAACTCTTCCTCTTTCTCAGGTTCTACACAGCCTGCGTAGTGCTGGGACTCCAGTTCTTACATGAGAACAAAATTATTTACAGGTAACATAACATTAACAGTAAAGTGTAAAAGAAACCCAGCAACCCAAATCTTAAATTGATCATTTAGCCACATGTGCAGTTTGCATCTTGCTGCAGTGACGGGTTTTCTTTAGTACTCTATCCAGCTAGCCAGCTCATGGACATGTCATGTTTTCCTCCCACTACTCCAGCCATCACATTCAAGAGTTTCACAGGATCCTTTCCACAGTTGACTGGAATGAGCTGGCAGAAATAGAACACATCCAAACCTGTGTCCATATTAGGGATGTAATAGTATAGTCAATTAATCAATTAACTGATAAGCAAAAGCTTATAAGCTTATAAGTTAATGCTGTAGACTAGGGATGTAACAGTATACTTGGTTAACCAATTAATAGGTTGGCCACCCTTGGGTTAAAGGCAAAGAGCCACAATAGTTGGGGATATAGCGCAAAGAGCTAGGGGGGAAATGTTGTTGAGCAAAAAAAAACTCTGGGTGGCTTTTTGGCCACATCAGGATCCCGTTGGCCAGTGCCATCTTGCTGGCGCCATTTTGCTTTGCCGTGCCGGACGGTGAACACAGGGAAACGGGGACCGGAGGCCGATTTTAGGGGCGCAGGGGCCGCACTTGAAGGGGGGAAGAGCCGCATGTGGCTCACGAGCCACAAGTTGGCCAGTTGGATTAACCGATCAGCAAAAGCTTATAGGTTTACACTATAGACTACATGCATTTCCCCTTCACCCCTTGCCAGTACATTTTTTAGCTGTTACCCAGGGTTCTTTCAACCCAAACCTCTCGGTAACTTTTACTCTCTGCGAGGTGGTGTCAGGAGATAATTCAGGGGAGACACGGTCGTCCAACCGATAGATGGATGGTACAAACAGGACAACACAAGAGTGCTATCACTTAAAGCTAAACTTTATTTAATCTTAAGCACTTACACACGTCCACAACAGGCTAGTAAAACATCCCCACCCTCAATAATTACCGAAGTTGAGTGTGGCTCTCAAGTGACCCGGGCAGGCTTCCGATGGCCAGTCTTCCATCTGCCAGTGGGGACGAAGATGCGTCCAGATGTGAAGAGTCCTCAAGGAGTCCTCGAGGTGTCCCTCCAAGTGTTCCCCAAAATTGTCCCCCAAACTCAAACTTTCCTTCCCTATTTATCCATTAGTATTACAATAACATGTCTCTCAAAAACTTGTTAGGTAAGCACTTTTTAAAGGTTAGGCAAGAGGTTTTCTTCTGATCATCACTTTCACCAGATGTGTTTTTTCTTTTTCAGGCTCCATGCTCGGGGGCCCTGACATATGTCTTCAGGCATTTAGACAAACTTCCTGTTTTTCTTAATGTATAGCTTAGCGATTTCACTAGAGATTTGGGCCTCAGGAAGGACGCGGGGTCAAGCTGCCCTCTCTGTGGCACCCAAACCCCCTTTCTTCCCCCTCCCTGACTGGTCATGCAGAAGACGCCATTTAGGTCTAATTTTGGGCCTACTAGCTTGGTTGCTAAAGTTTAAGCAGTAGTGGTTCAGGCACATTACTGGAGTTGCCGAAATCTCCCCGTACAGCCAGTACACTTTTTAGCAGGCTGGTCAGCAGCCCAGGTCAGTCCCGGCTTGCCCTGGGTCCTGGACTTACCCTCGCTGCCGCTCTGCATTTAAAGTGTATTAGGAGCTAGGTGGGCAGGCAGCCTGGCTCAGTTCCGGCTTGTGCCGAGTCCGGGAACTCAGACCCCCCTCTCTGGACAGGGGCTGCCTGGGGACTATAGAATAGTCGACTAACCGATAAGAATTCATGAGGTTAATCAACTATTTAATTAACTGATATTTAACATCCCTACTATAGACTGCATGCATTTCCCTCTCCCCACCAATAAATTTGTTAGCAGCCTGGCTCAGTCCTGGCTTGCGACGGATCCTACCTCTGCTGCTGCTCTGCATTTAAAGTGTATTAGGAGCTGGGCAGGCAGGCAGCCCTGCTCAGTCCTGTCTCATGCTGGGTCCAGGACCTACCTCTGTTTCAGCTCTGCATTTCAAGTCTATCAAGAGCCAGGCGGGCAGGCAGCCCAGATGAGTTCCAGCTCACGCTGGGTCCAGGAGCTCAGACCCCCGCCCTCTAGACAGGGACTGCTGCCACCCTGTGCTGCTGCCTCTTTCTCAGAAACAGCAGCATAGGGTGACAGGCAGCCAGTCCATGAGGGGAGCTGTTTTTTTTTTTTTAACTGGCTCCCCTCGCAGACCAGCTCCCACTTAGCACCCCAAACTGCTGCCTCTGATATAGTTACTGCCAGCCCTGCCCCAGGGACAATAGAATAGTCAACTAACCAATAAAATTTAATGAGATTACTCAACTATTCAATTAACCAACATTTAACATCCCTAGTCCATATTGATCACAGCAACTTACTGTTAATTATGCTAGAGAATTTGATGGGTCGGCGCCGTCTTGGGACTGTCACATAATGTGCTGAGACACCACTGAACCTGCTTCCCCTGACAAACTGGGCACCCTGTAACCCTGTCTTGTTAAGCTTAGCTCTCCAGTTTGCTTCACTTGAGAGACAGACCGAAAGCAGTATAGAATCATAGAACACTAGAACTGGAAGGAACCTTGAGCGATCATCGAGTCCTGTCCCCTGCCCTCACAGCATGACCCAGTACCATCTAGACCAGTGTTTCTGAAAGTGTACCACGGAAACACTTTCAGAAACACCTTAACTTGCCGCCCCGGTTTGTTTATGTACCGGTGCAGTGGCCACAGAGCCTCGCAGCTCCCATTGGCTCTGTTTTGTCCTTTGCAGAGCTAATACAACAGAATAGGTTACTAAGCAAAGCAAAACAGAATATGCAAATTAAGCTTAATACTTTAAAGAAATTGGTTACGTGTAAATTCTCGCTCTAGATGATCTAACCATCTCTATCTAGACTGGATGTCTTTCCATTCTGAGTCCAGTATTTCCCCCTGTTCAGCCTTAGGCTTTGTCTACACTTCCAAGTTTTAAAGCGCTGCTGCAGCAGCATTTTAATGCAGCAATGTGGTCGTGGCACCAACACTGGGAGAGAACTCTCCCAGGGTATGTCTACACTGCCACCCTAGTTCGAACTAGGGTGGCTAATGTAGGCATTCGAAGTTGCAAATGAAGCCCGGGATTTAAATATCCCGGGCTTCATTTGCATCTTGCCGGGTGGGCGCCATTTTTAAATCCCCTTAGGTCGAACTCCGTGCCCGCGGCTACACGCGGCACGGAGTAGGTAGTTCGAATTAGGCTCTCTAATTCGAACTACCGGTACACCTCGTGGAATTAGAGAGCCTAATTCGAACTACCTACTCCGTGCCGCGTGTAGCCGTGGGCACGGAGTTTGACCTAAGGGGATTTAAAAATGGCGCCCGCCCGGCAAGATGCAAATGAAGCCCGGGATATTTAAATCCCGGGCTTCATTTGCAACTTCGAATGCCTACATTAGCCACCCTAGTTTGAACTAGGGTGGTAGTGTAGACATACCCCCGGTGCTCTAGGTAAATTACTTCACTAGGGATAGGAATGTGAAAGCATAACTGGGTACATGGTTATCTGACAAGCCTGAGCTAATTGGTTAACCATTATGGTTAGATGCAGGCTCCCGGTATGCGCACGGAGCTGGCTTAAAAGTTGTCTCTCCACACACATCGGTTTCTGGAGAGCCAACTGCCGCCCCACATGTAACCATATAACCATTGACATTTTCAGTGGCTAGACGGTTTCTTAAATAAACTCATTTTAACATCCCTACTAGAGGAGTAGCTAACAGCACTGGGAGCCCAGCTCTGGGAGCCTGTTTACACTGGTGCTTTACAGGGCTGTAACTTGTTGCACTTGGGGAAGGGGTTCACACCCTTGAGTGAGAAAGTTACAGTGCAGTAACTTGCCAGTGTATACAAGCCCTTAGATGCTTCCAGCAGTCATCTTGGGTGAGATGTCAATGGAGAACAGAGAACTTGGATTACCTCATTCCCCACCCTTAATAGGATTTGCCTAAGGTAGGAATGCTTTGTCTCCCAAACCTGACTCCCCCTTTCCTTACTGTGGAAAAGTACAGAAACCAAGATGGATTCCAGCATCAGATAACATGGTACAGGTTGTTGCAGAGCTAATAGCCATTTCTTGCAGGCTGATCCTTATGCTAACAGGAAAATCAAGTTCTTGCACAGCTCATTGTCTCTTGCTGATGGGCCATTAGCTCTATGTCTGGCTTCTTCATTGTCATACCTGATGGGCTGGTAATAGGCTTTTCCCAACATGAACATATTGATGATAAATCTACAGTCAATATTCCTAACTTCAGATACAGAAATGATACATGCATACAAATAGGATAAACACATTCAGTAACTCACCACCTTTCCAATGATATTTTGCATAAAACATATTCCAGTTATGTCATTCATATTAAGACTATGGAATGCCCCATCACAGGAATGTTATTAAGAAACTGTCAAACATTTTACCAGTGAGCCATCCACTCTGAAGCAGCGATGAACTGAGTGGCAGTACTATGTCCTCTTTCCAGGAGAATCTTGGCCCCTCCTTGCACAGTCATTTCCTGATGCCGTTTGGAAAATAAGTTAATAAATACAATAAACTTTGAAGAGCATTCTCTAAGGTGATGCAGGGCAGGGTGATGCTATGGGGCAAAGTCGACCTAATATACACAACTCCAGCTTTGTGAAAAGCAGTGTCTACGCTATGGGGAATCAGTGGGAGAAATTCTCCTGTTGACTTCACTTGCGCGTCTCCCTCCGGTGGAGTATGAGTCAACGAGAGTGCAGTCGCTGGTTGATTTAGTGCAGTGTTTCCCAAATGGTGTTCTGCGGAACCCTGGAGTTCCGCGAAGTGAAAATAAGGGCTCTGCGAGAAAATTCCATTATAATAACATTTTATGATTTAAAAAATAATAATTAATATGTAAGCATTTATGATTTTTTTAAATATGTGCAATTAAACTAAATGTTGATTTCATGACCTTGTTTAGCATTTGTTCATTACTATCCATACTTATTTGTGATCTACTTTTTCAGCTCCATATATGAGACTGTTATGAGGGTTCTGCAAAATTCTTTTGAGTTTAAAAGGGTTCCATGGCCAAATAAAACTCGGAAAAACTGATTTAGTGGGTCGTCGCTAGACCCACTAAACTAGTGGTCAACAACCAGTAGATCGGGAACTACCAGTAGATCTTGAAGCCTCTGACAGGTGATGCCAACTGGTTTGGCCAGAAAGCTCTCAAGCTCTGGTACAACGGTTGCCCCTTCACCCACTGTCATGCTGCTCCTGCCCTCTGCTTTGGAGCTGCTTCCTGGAAGCCTCCGACTTGCTGTGCAGGGTGTGGGAAGGAGAAGAGGCAGGGCTCTGATGTCAGAGGGTACGTCTAGACTACATGGCTTCATTGACGGAGCCATGTAAAGTAGTTTACTCGGCATAGTCAATGAAGCGGGGATTTAAATAATCCCCGCTTATTAAAATAAAAATGGCCACTGCGTTGTGCCGAGAATCAGCTGATCGTCGGCACAGTGAGGCGGCCATTTTTATTTTAATGAAGTGGGGATTATTTAAATCCCCGCTTCTTTGACTATGCCAAGTAAACTACTTTACATGGCTCTGTTGATGGAGCCATGTAGTCTAGACGTACCCAGAGTGTCCTCCCCTGCCCCTACTTATGTACCCTATCTCCACATAGAGAAAAGGGGATGGAGGGGGTTGGCAATGCAAATTTCTGTCACTCCCACACTCTGTGTGTGTGTCAGTCATTCTCTCAAACACACACTGTCCTTCACTCTCATCTCCCAACCCAACACATACGTGGGGGTTGCTGTTACTACTTCTACTGCTTGCAAACTGGGTTATTTTTGGTTTTGGACTGGTCTGTGCATTTCATAATTTTTATTTCTCTTTGATCTCTTTTATTTCTCTTTGAACAGCTTTGAGTAGTGAGTTCTAAAATGCCTAACTTGTCCTGGCTAGAGTAATTATCCTTGTGGTCATTGCTGTACCTGGAAGTGGCTGGCATGTCCCTGCAGCCCCTGAAAAAGGCAGAGCAGGGGGTCTCCACATGCTGTCCTTGCCTGCAGACACCACTCCTGCAGCTCCCATTGATCAATAACGGGGAACTATGGCCAGTAGAAGCTGTGGGCTCTGTGCCAGTAGATGAGGGGCAGCACATGGTGCCATGGAGTCATTGCTGTCCATGCCAGCTGCTTATAGGAGTGGCAAAGGGCCAGAGCTGGAGTAAACCTGCCTTAACTCCACTGCTCCACCACCCGGAACCCATCTCAGTTAAACGGTGCCCAACTAGAGCCTGCATCCTGAATCCCTGTCCCAGTCCTACACCACCTCCTCCACCCAACCTCCTGCCCCAGACACGAGCCCATCTGCACCCAAACTCCTTCTCGGACCCTACTCCTCTGCCCTGGGCTAAGCCCGGAGCCCCTCCCACACACTGAAACCCTTGGCCTAAGACCAGAGCCTGCACCCCAACCCCTTACCTAGCCTGGTGCAAGTGAGGGAGGATGGGGGAGGAAGGGAGATGGAGTGAGCAGGGTGAGGCCTTGAAGAAGGGGTGGAAAGGAAGTGGGGCAGGAGTATTTGGTTTTGAGGTAGATCTTACATTGCTCTTAAATTGAAAAAATGATCTTGTGGTTAACAAGGTTGGAGACCACTGCACTAAACTGATTCCTGGGGGATCAATCACCATTCCCCCGGTAAATGTAGCCATAACTGTAATATTTGTGCAAATGCAGTCTCTATTCAGTGTTGATTCTACTTTCCTCCTCCTAACAGCCAGCTCCCAAACTTCACTCTCTATTCTTTCTCCTCTGTCTGCAGAGATCTGAAGTTGGATAACTTGCTTTTAGATGCTGAGGGCTTTGTGAAGATTGCAGATTTTGGGCTGTGTAAGGAAGGTGAGCAACTTGGGAAGGTGCTGAGATTGAACTATTAGCCTTGCTTGAGAAATTGAGGACCTAGGGTTTGGTAACATGTTCACAAACACAGTTAATGGAATTCCTGAGCTAATCCAATTGTGTTTAATCCCACTTAAAGAAATCCCATCTGACCTCAATAAAGTTAAGAGCAGTTCCTGTTCCTTCTCTCTGGGTAATTTATGGTTTATAATGCACTTGACTGTTTAGAGGAGCCAGGATGTACCATCGTACAGACCTGTTTTCCTGCAGAGGACTATATTGGCCTGGCTATATAGTCGTATGATAATTGTGACTGCAGGAAGTTTCTTTGCCTTGTTTAAATAAACAATGTCTTTAACATTCTTTGTGCCTCACCTTAGAAATACTAAAAAGACAAGGTGCTGGAGTCCTTACTGCATAGATGCCAATTTCCCCTGTAGCCGGGGGGACTGGACACCTCCCACCTCCATGCCAGACCTCACCCCCCACTCTACCCCTGCCCTCTCCAAAGTGCACCCTGTCCCCAGTGCTCCCCCTCCTTCCAAGGGCCTTCTGAACAGATTCTGGAAGGGAGGGGGAGCAGTTAATTAGTAGGTCTGCTGGTGGGAGGGAAGTGCTGGGTGGGAGGAGAAAGCTGGCTGCTGAACATCCACTAATTTTTCTCTATGGCTGCTCCCGCCCCAGACACCCATGGAGTTGGCACGTATACCTTAGTGAAGACTCCATGCTTCCTCAAGGTGCATGGAACATGGGTGGGCAAGAGTCGTACAAGATCCCACTTGGATTAATGCAGATCCCACTTGGAGTCAGCAGCAGATCCCACTTGGATTAACGTATTAATGCCAATTCTCCTCTTTTTGTGTACCAGTCTCTGCCACCCTCAGCCATGTTGTCCATGATCCAGTATTGCCATCTTTTTGAGTGTTCTGCCCATCTCTGCTGTCATCACCTACGTTGCCTGTGGGGTTCCAGAAAATGTGATGATGTATAACCAACTTGGCATGTGTGTAGTGTATTCATAAAGGCATTTTCTCCACAGGCATGGGTTTTGGGGACTGCACTAAGACTTTCTGTGGCACCCCTGAATTTCTGGCTCCAGAAGTCTTGACAGACACCTCATACACCCGGGTAGTGGACTGGTGGGGGCTGGGTGTGCTCATTTTCGAGATGCTTATTGGTGAGGTAAGACTATTTTTCTTTGGGACAAGGGAGAGGTGGGCCTCACCACATGACATGAGTGGTCATGGGATGGGTATATCTAACTGCTCTTAATTTATGAGTGAATAAAAGTATATCTTTATGGTCTCCTTGCATTCAAAGTATGATTTCTCTAATTACTTTTGTGATGATTTGAAACTAGCCTAACATTCTCCATTCTTTTCTCTCCAATAATGATCAAGTTTTCCTCATTCAAAGCACTTGCCAAACACTAGCTAACCCTTTCAGAACTCTGAATTATCATCATCCTCATCTTGTGACAAACAATAGGATACAGATACTATGTAAGTCTGATAATAACATGTCTTCACTACAGTCTCCATTCCCTGGAGATAATGAAGAGGAGGTCTTTGACAGCATTGTCAATGAAGAGGTCCGCTATCCGCAGTTCCTTTCTTCTGAGGCACGATCCATACTCCACAAGGTACTGCAATGTCATTTCCCTGGAAGCCAGGATACTGAACAGGCTTTACTCAGGCCTCAGCAAAAGTAGAGTCAGAGAGAGATTCTTCTAAATAGATGGTATTGCCGTGTGTGAGTGTGTTCTTCCATAAGTGTCCACATATCCTACAGGGAGCCCTTAAAATCCACACACACCTACTCTTTCATCTCTTAATTTCTCATTCTTGACACTTCAATACATATATGCCATCTGTATAGCCATTGAGGATTAAGCAGGGTTCTGACTGGAGTCTATCCTGCCAATTCTGAAATGGATAGACATTAAATGACTTGAGGGTGGGGATGTCAGACTCATTCTGTGGATAGGGCTGAATTCCATTTTTAATTATTTGCAGATCATTTTTGATTATCAGTGGCCAATTGGGTTCTATGTGTGGTTCAAGCACAGGGTTGCGATTTCCACAGATTTCTTTCCTCATAGTATTTTTCCTGCCAGTATTATTAAAGTGTCACACAGGTAAAGCAAGGGCATGTGAAGTGAGGTGCGTGTTGATTGCACAGAATATTGACAGTGAGAGCCCTCTGCATCCAATCAAAGTGCTGCTATGGTTCAGTCAGCATACCCCACAAATTCTAGGTATGCAAGTACAGTTAGCAAAACTATCCTATCCCGGGAGACCGTACTAGTTATGACAGTCTTGCAGCCCACTGAGATGAAGGGTCACTTATGCGGCCCACTCACTAGCATAGGTTGCCCATCACTGGTGTGCTTGGTTATCTAGAATCCACAGTGGATTCACCCCATTAATATAAATGGGCGGTTTATAATGAACTAGAATTTACTGCTGACTGGTTATGACCCTGCAATGAAGGGAGAAAGTGGAAGAGCCTGGACAACTACTCCTGTTTCCAAACTGGAATATTGTTCATGTCCCTCCTTGTTTCATGTGTTGAATGTGTCTATTGGTCTTTCCTGTAGCTTCTCCAGAAATGTCCAGAACGTCGCCTTGGGGCAGGAGAAAGGGACGCAGAGGAGATTAAAACTCAGCCCTTTTTCAAGGTAAGAGCTTGTGCTCCTCTATGCCCATAAGTCTGAGTTGAAGGAGAGCTATTTGTATAGAAACAAACTTGCCTGTTTCTTTTGGTTAAAAAATGAGAATCTTAATAGCACACAAGGTCACTATAGCCAAACATTTGTCTCCATAACAAGTTTTCAGAACATCTTGATCTAAAACTGTTAAAGATCCTATGTCTGGAAACCTATTTCAATATGTGGTGCTCCAAACTGAATCTTAAATGTTCCAATCTCTTAATTTCAGGGATCCAATCAAATATCTTCCCTATAGCATGGAAATTCTCTTGATGTGAGTAGACAGATGCAGGCACCATCATACAGATTCTCTGTCTGGCAAGCACCATCTCTGAATTTGGGAGGAAGGGTAATGCAATTAGAATATAAATTTGAACTGTCCATGTCTTCATGAAGGAATATGGAGAGGGTGCTATAATCTATACGTTGCCAAGGAAGGCCATTGAAAACTAACACTTTGAATACTGAAACCATCTGTATAACACAATTGAGCGCTCTCAGTTTCCAGGACTATCCTGCCATAAATGCTAATATTTATAAAGAGTTATGCCAAAATATTCCTTTGGATAGATCCTATACAGAGCACTGCTTAATGGTCTTTTGATAAGAACATATGGTTTGTTTGTTTTTTTCCTCTGCTGAATAACAGTCTGAGCAGTTGTTCTGAAAAGCAGCCTTAGATTTCATGGAAGACTCTGATTTAGAGTCATCTCCCTATTTCCTATGGTGCACCTCATTTTGATTATCTTGGCTCTCCTTCTCTTTTTCTAGTGTTGCAGAAATCAGGCATGTTGCAGCTGATCTGAAATGGAGGAAGAAAACAACATGCTTTCTTATCTATTGTCTCACAATTTATTGGTCAGTTCTTAGTGCCAATATGGTTTTGTAATTTCCTCTATTTACAGGTGATTGACTGGGATGCTTTGTTTGCCAGAGAACTGAAGCCCCCTTTTGTGCCTTCCTTAAAAGCTCCCACTGACATTAGCAACTTTGATGAAGAGTTTACCTCCCAGAAGCCAATCCTGACTCCTCCAGATGAGATTCCTGTCCTCTCCTCTGAGGAACAAGCTGCCTTTAAGGACTTTGACTTTGTCTCCAGACACCTTCTGGAAGTCTGATTGCAATCCTGTAAGCCATGGATGATAAGAGATCCTAGAGGGACTTGACACTGACTATGGAAGGTCAGCTTAATAGTGGACATAAGATTATTCATTGCTCTGGTAGTATTACATATTTTAGAAAGCAGACTATTCTGCAAGCTGGTTGCTCTACTATATTGTGCACATGTTAGTAGGGAGAGTACTACGGGATGTGATCTTTAAGAAGGTTCAAGCTTGCTAGCTGCATTTTAAAAAAGTACCTGGCTGTACTCTTGTGCCACCATTAGATAGCGGTGGGCACTCACAATTTAAACAGAATTTAATTTAGCAATGTATCTGAATGAAATAGAGCCTTCCCTCCTCCCCAGACAAACTCCTCTACCTCTGTAGTGGGATCTTGCAGGCTGCTTAGCTTTCTCAGCACCAGAACAGCAGCAAAAGAACTGGCACACTATGGATATGTCTAAACTACATCCCTCTTTCGAAAGAGGGATGTAAATTAGACATACCGAAATTGCAAATGAAGCCAGGATTTGAATTTCCCATGCTTCATTTGCATAATTGTGTCACGGCGTTTTTTTGAAAAATGCTATTTCGAAAGTGAAACTGTGATCTAGATGCGGTTCTTTAGAAAAGAAAAGCCTTTTTCAAAAGATCCTGTACTCCTCCAAAAATGAGGTTTACAGGATCTTTCGAAACAGGCTTTTCTTTTCGAAAGAACCATGTCTAGACCGCGGTTTCACTTTCGAAATAGCATTTTTCGAGAAAAAAAGACGGTGATGCAATTATGCAAATGAAGCGTGAGAGTCAAATCCCGGCTTCATTTGCAATTTTGATATGTCTAATTTATATCTCTCTTTCGAAAGAGGGACGTAGTCTAGACATAGCCTATTTCTTCTTTTCAAGGCATTTAAGCGCAGTTTGGGGGGGGGTGCTGTGGCTTAGTATGTGACCAGAATGATGAAGTTTGAATGTGAAAACTGTCCAGACATTATAAGCAGAGATCTTAACCTTGCTTTGTAGAAAAAACAAGATTATTTCCACTATCCTACTACTAGTAAATCTTAATTCCTGTCTTTAGTAAAAACTGGACAAATTGTACACATATGGTTTATGATAAGTTAAAGAGACACTCCCTTCTGACCAGGGCTGCTAATGGGAGGAATTAAAAGGGGGAAGTTGTCCTGGGGCCTGCTGATTTAAAAGGGTCTGGGCCTCTAAGTAGCAGCTACCATTCCTACTGCATCAGCAGCCCAGAACTCTGGGGCCTTTAAATTGCCGCTGGAGTCCCACTCAGCACAGTCCAGGCAGCGCGGGCTGAGGCACAACACAGTCTGGTGATGCTGATGGCTGGCTGACCTTAATGCCACTTCTTTTACCCGAGGCCCTGCCCCTTTCAAGGGGTTGAGCTGAAACACAAACACCCCCTTACCCCCAGCAGGGCCCAGCAAAATCTGTTGCCAGCCCTGCTTCTGATAAAATTTTGTTTTTCACCCCCCAGGCTTTTTAGAACATCTCAGGAGCTGGGAGAACACAGATCTTCTGTTTAGTTAGAGAGAAAAAACATTCTCTCTGTTAATGTTAATACTTTTTCCCCTTTCCTTCTTCCTTCCATAAGAGTCTCTTGTCACTGCAGCTGCTTGAATATGTCCTGTTTATATTGCCTTTACTGGGGCTATGTATGTCACTTTAAAGATTGCACTCAGGCTATTTCAACACAGTTTATATTTACTTTGTTATGTATATACTGTATCTTTCTCAAATAATATAAAATATTGTGAATGCTGGAAAAATTAAAATATATTGATTGAAACAACTCTGACTAGAAAACAGCCTAAATATAGAATAATGGTATCAAGACCAACTTTATTTGGTATTCAAAATGCAGAAGTGTGTGTTTGTATAAAGAAATTAATTGGGTGTGAGGTTTTTGTAGTAGCAATGCTGTAGTTGGCATTTATAATTAGTATTTACACATTAAGTTCTGACTGTGAAACTATTTTGCAGAGTATTGTTGCCTCTCTCCAACTAGCCCTTAGACTAGCAAGTCAAAAATAGTAACTGTTCTAAGTGAGAAGTATGAGGATGAGTCATTCATAAACTACTGGGGCAATAACGTGGTTGCAACTTTGAAAGTGCAAATTGGACTGCCACACATTTATGGTTGTTACTATATATAGGGAACAGCACTTTTGCTTGTGGTTTTGGCTAGCGGGCTAGAGAAGAAATATCCCTTATGAAGGTTTGTAAAAGCTACATCAATATGTTACCTTTAGCCTTTACCTACAGGGATAGACAGCAATGTATACCAATAAAGGATTGTGGTGTTCCTGAAGATGGGATCTGGGCATAACCAGAGAAGAGTCCCCATTAAATCAAGATTAGTTGATGCACTCAAGGAGTTACCTAGGGTAAGAGCTTTAGTGTATGTCCGTCTGTGGAAGAAACAGCCCACACTTATCTTTGCTCACCCAGTCTTGCAGTTGTTAGGTATAACTACTGCTGAATCTCTTGTAAAGGGAAATTGACACACACTACCAATTATCTCCTCCTGAACTGGCTGTAAGATTGTTAAGGTACATGTCTGCGTTAGTCTGCTCCCATTTGTTCCCACATGTGTTTGTAGAAACTTTAAAATGTCAAGAGAGTAAGAAATCATAGGACTATGCCATTCTAAACGGATTAAAATGTGCAGCATCGTGCTTCTGCAAGAGAACCAGATGACTCTGCTCTTGTGTTAAAACTGAAAAATGTACAGAACAGCAAAAACTAGATTTAATCTTTTAATGATTGTGCCAAAAATAACAGTTAAGAGCATTTAAAGATTTAAACTGTTCAAATATATTTCAACAGCAACCCAGGCATTTTTTAAACATTCACCACCCCATCAAACATATCTAACTTGAGCATATTCAGTTCAGTATTTAGGCTGATAGTTATTTTTTTCCATGTGATAACTGACCCAAACACAGTTAAATGTGAAGTGAATTCTAGTCTGGCAGAACAACATTCTTAACAAAATTCTAATTCCATAATCATTTCCTAATGGTAACATACAATCCAGAAAGACCCTATCTTGACATTGATATTCCACTGGGATGATAGTGTGTTCTGCTCTGTACAAGACACAGTTCCAGTCCTAAGGGATCGGCAATGATTTTCTGGTATCAGACATAAACATAAACCCTCCTGGCTCTGAGTTGCCTTTTTAAAATAAAACAGTATTCTAGGAGCGCTTACCTACCTTGGAAGCTGAGTGCAATCTGACAACCATCCATTTGTGGCAAGTGCTAACCCCTGAGTCATGAAAGATACTAAGGCACCAAATAAGCATAAGAGAATTTTTACAAAACCTGATCATTAGAAATATTTTCAGGACTAAAATTCAGTGCAGAAAGGCTTTCCTTTTTTGAGGCTGAAGACTATCTTTGCAATGGCATCTGGTAATTTGTAATTTAAACTAATTACAGGTTCATTTCACTGTTCATGCTGCTTAAAGCTCGAGAAATTAAGTTATTTTAGATTAAAATGAGATATTTGTTAAACAGTAATCTTTCCAGTATCCTTAATACAGTACCCACACCTGTTTTAATGCTTTACAAATAAAAAGAAGACTAGTCTCTTGAGTACAAAGTAAATAAATTAAAAAACTAAGGCTATGTCTAAACTGGCAGGTTCTTGCGCAAGATCCCACAGAGCGTCCACACAGCCCGCCCACTCTTGAGCAAGAAGCTTTACAGTAAAGCATGGGAAGAGAGGGCTTTTTGCGCAAGAGCTACGCTCTTTTCTAAAAAGTGTAAGCCGTCTTGTGCAAGTGTGGACGCAGGGCAGGGCAGGGGTTTCTTGCGCAAGAAAGCCCTATGACTAAAATGGCCATCAGAGCTTTCTTGCGCAAAGAGCGTCCACACTGCCATGGATGCTCTTGTGGAAGAACCTGCCAGTGTAGACATAGCCTAAGAGTATTAAATATAGTAGAGGGAAAACAGCATAAAGACATGGATTTAACAATAATATTAGCAATGTTGCTCCAGCTAGGCAAGGAAATAAGAATTCTGTCTCCAGCCTACTGTTACAAGTTAAAAACCACCTCAGGGCATTCATAAATATCTTCTCTTCACTGCCACTCATCCATTTACTGTTTTATATAATTGGAACTATTTTGAGGGAGGCTTTTCTCAAACAAGCTATAGCTGAGAGCTCTGAATAAGTGATGTATACAAATAATGCAGTTGACAATTTTTTTTGTCTGTTCACAAAAACAGTTAAAATCTGAGAAATCTACATTCACTGAAAACTCGTGAATTTCTATATCAAATAACTGAATCTATGGTCTGCATTATGTTTAAGTCAATTGTGGTGTTTTGTTCACTTGTACCTAAGTAGCCACATCACCGTAAAGCATAAGTTTAACAAATTCAAAACTTGAATTTGGTGTGTAACATCTGTTTCTCAGGCAGACTATCAGTAGTAAAGCTCAAAGCTTAGTGAAATGCAAGAATCTCCTGCATGCAGTGAAACTGCTTTTGATTATCAAAATAATTCATTCAAAGCTTTCCACTATTTGCCCAACTCTACCAATAAATCACATTGATAGTAAGAATTATCATGAAGAAAGGCCACATGGCCTAAATTACAATAGGGTGATTTACAATAATGAAGTTTTTCTTTTTGCTGCTATTCCCTAAAATGGATGTGGCACTAATTATGGAGGGGCAACTGGAAATAAGTGAAAGCAGCTATTCAGGCTGTCTCTGCATTTGTCTCAATAGGTTTGATGGATGCAAAAAGAAGTAAAGGAGCAGCGTATGCATCCACTCACACCAGAATTCACCCCCTCAGCCAGAACCAAGGAGTCCCCTTTTAATAGAAGTTATTTTACCTGGATATGAAGAATAAGTGGCAGGGTGGCTCTATGGTTAATCTTCTTGTAAACAGACTTGCTCCTGTGGATGGGATCGTTGTACAAATTGTGCATAGTTCATTATGAACTGAATTCCCACTCCACTGAAGCAGCTGGAAATAGGTTACGCAAGTGCTTTCTCTAACATCACACAGAGGTTGTCCCTGCTATTAAATTACTTTCTTAAAGCCCTTCGTATATATGTACCCTGAGACGCAGCCTCTTTGCCACTTATTTTCACATATCTTCTGTCAGTTAAAACCCTGAATGATTAATGCAGTGAGAGGACATTTATATCTGTGCATCTTGTAATTGTCATTTTCCATTTTGTAATCAAACTTGGATTACATAATTAAATCCTGGATGAATTTACATTCTGTAATTAAACAGGGTCACTGTCTTCCTGAAAGTATATTTTCTCCCATGTAATCAGGTGGCAGGCACAGAAGAATCTCCAGAGGTTGAGAATGACACCTTGATCAAAGGGGTTCTCTGACTCACTGTGTCGGAGATAGGAGATGCGATGGCGTGACATGAACTCCCAGGTGGTTGTGTTACATGACACTAGGTACAAATGTGAAACCAGCAGCAGCATCACTACAATGGTGAATATGACTATCAAGAGGAAGGACAAGAGAAGAAAGATGTTGTGCTTCAGCCACTCCCAAGACTGTTCAAAATAAAGGCCTGACCTTTCAATTAAAAGAGAAACATGGCTAAGTCAAACTGGGTTAAATACAAAACAGAAGTTATATTATACAAATATTCAGCTTGACTCTCAAATACTGCATTCTCAACCAGTGTTCCCTCTAAGCTCCGTGACAGCATTTAGGAGAAGCAGTGCCAGCAAATCCAGAGAAGTGATTATTCCCCTTTATTCAGCTCTGGTGAGGCCACATCTGCAGTATTGTGTCTAGTTCTGGGCCCCCCACTATAGCAAGGATGTGGACGCATTGGAGAGGGTCCAGCAGAGGGTGACCAAAATGATTAGGGGGCTGGAGCGCATGACCTATGAGGAGAGACTGAGGGATTTGGGTTTGTTTAGTCTGCAGAAGAGAAGAGTGAGGGGGATTTGATAGCAGCCTTCAACTTCCTGAAGGGAGGTTCCAAAGAGGACGGAGAAAGGCTGTTCACAGTAGTGACGGGTGGCAGAACAAGGAGCAATAGTCTCAAGTTATACTGGGAGAGGTCTAGGTTGGATATTAGGAAAAACTATTTCACTAGGAGGGTGGTGAAGCACTGGAATGAGTTACCTAGGGAGGTGGTGGAATCTCCATCCCTAGAGGTTTTTAAGTCTCGGCTTGACAAAGCCCTGGCTGGGTTGATTTAGTTGGGATTGGTTCTGCCTTGGGCAGGGGGCTGGACTTGATGACCTCCTGAGGTCTCTTCCAGCTCTATGATTTATGATTCACAGGTGATTAATCAGCCCCACCCAGTCAGAGGCTTAGGGCAGAACAACTGGCCAGGGCTGATTAATCACTTGTGCAGCTGTGCTGCCATGCAGCTTAGAGGGAACACTGCTCTCAACTCGCATGCTGATAATTTCTGCAGTGTTTTACAGCTTCAAACCATTGCATAAACTTTGGCAGGAGCTGCTGCCCCAAGACTCAAAATAAAGCTAAATTCTGAATACAATGAAACAGATTAGAAAAAGGTCTTGGACAACTTCTTAGCTGTCAGGGTGTGGTTAAACACTGGAATAAATTGCCTACGGAGGTTGTGGAATTTCCATCTCTGGAGATATTAAATAGCAGGTTAGATAGACATCTCTCAGGGATGGCCTAGACGGTACTTGGTTCTGCCGTGAGGACGGGACTGGACACGATGACCTCTCAAAGTCTCTTCTAGTTCTAGTGTTCTATGATTCTATCTAAAACCTCTATTAAAATTAAGTTGTCCTGAGTGTAAACTGACAAGGCAGGAAAAGAGCTCCTAGAGTACAATTCCAGAAGACACTAACAAGATGGTTTATAGGGAGTTTCACCTGCTGCCCATTTATCAGTACAGATTACACAGTAATTAATTAGGGAACAGTCACCAACAATGCAAAATTACTTTATTCATTTATTTTGTGCCCTCCGGACCTTTACAACCCAAAATAAACTGCATAACTAATCACCTCAGTTCTATCAACAGTACATCTCTGTTGAAAGTCCCCTAGTGCTGGCACAAAGTACAGAGAATACAGCTGACTCTAAATGCAATATGTTTCCAGATGCCAAAGCCTGCTCCTTTTTGTCCAGAAGTTTTGATGTTTCTGTAACCTCCAGAAAAGTCAAGGTTGTACTGCAAGCAAAACTATTTTCCTCTTATTTATCAGGGGTGTGTCTGTCCTATATATCTGGTTTTACATGCTCTAACTCAGGTAACATCATTTGGGGCAATTTAATTAAGTCAGTTCACATTTCCAGTTCTTCAAATAATCCCCCATTCTACAATTTCCTTGCCCATATGTTCCCACTTCCTGAATGGACTCAAGCTTTAAGTGTTTTAAGGCAGTGGTTACACAGAGGTCTTCTAAGGGGTACATCAACTTATCTCGATATTGTCTAGTTTTACAAGAGGCTACATAAAAAGCACTAGTGCCATACAAATTTCATACAGATGACTTGTTTTACTGCTCTGTATACTATACAAAAGTATATATTTATATTCCAAGAATATAGTAAAAATGAGAAAGGAAGCAATTTTTCAGTAATAGTGTGCTGACACACATTTTTATGTCTGATTTTGTGAGCAAGTAGTTTTAAAATGAGGTGAAACCTGGGGGTATGCAAGGCAAATCAGACTCCTGAAAGGGGTACAATAGTCTGGAAACATGGAGAGCCGCTGTTTTAAGGAGCACTCTATTAAGTGGCTATGTTACTCCTCCGTGGCAATAATCAGAGAGGTGCTATCAGGAAAGCTGGTTATAGCATGCAGGCAAGGAGAGACCATGTCATGCGAATGCCAGCCATTGCTATCTTGCTCTGCCCAAACCAGTCAGTAGGCGTTTGGAATGTCCATCTCATCAAAACTCTCAAGACCCCAATGGTAAACTGTCCCTGGCAAGTGCTTACCATGCAATGTGAAAGGCCCACAAGAGAACCACAAGCTGCACAGCCAGGTAGACTATAAAGAATGGATGATTCCTCTCTCCTATGCAGTTCTCAATCCAGGGGCAGTGATGGTCATAGCGACGTACACAGTGCCGACACAGCTGGCAGTGCTTGGCTCTCATTGGTTGCTGTGGAATAAGCAGATACTAAGGATAGTCTACCCATATCCAATGCCTTGTTTCATAGAAAATAGAAGGGTAGTCATCCCAGGTCACTTCTTCTGCAAAGTGAAACAGTTCCCCCCGCTCTCCCTTAAAAAGCAGTTATTTTAGTAATACTTGCATAATGCCTTACAAAGGAGATTATCACCCCCCTTTTACAGATGGGGAAACAGAAAGACAATGGTGAAATGACCCATGGCCAGTATTTGCTATAAAAGTTCCCTTAACTAGCTACAGAATAAAGCTGCAAACACATAAGGGAAGGAATCAGCTGAAACAAAAGCTCAATGTGGATATTTAAGAAAAAGATTATCAGAGTCTGATGGAGAAAAACTAGCTCCACTCAAGAGAATGTTTTGAGTGTGTACAAGGAAATGCTTTTTTTTTTTTTAAATCTTCCTGGGCACATGGATGAAAAGGTAGGACAGAAATATCTATTCTTCCCCTGATATGTGGAGAAAGGTGGGTTCAAGGACTAATGGGGCAGTATAGTTGGAGAAGGGACCATCTCAACAGGTGACATGCCAGCTAAGGGTAGATCCTTCAAGTACACGTATGTTCTAGTCTCTTATCTATTTCAGCAACAAATTGGCTGATAGCTCCTTCTTCCAGTCAGTCTTCAGGTATTTACAGAAGCGGGAACAAACCTGCATGAAACTGACAAGGACTGTGACTGTAAACAGGCATTTCTGGGATGAATGTTCACCCTTTTCAAGAACTAATCTAATTGCAAGAAGTGGAAAAAAAAAAGAGCAGGCTATGTTTTTAATGGTTAAAACTGACTTTTCTTTGCTCCTATGCATCTAAATAAGCTCATAGCTGTCAGCAATCTGCTCACACTTTGTGTTTTCCCCCCAGATGAACTTCACCTTTTGACTTTACTAACATATTTTCAAATGATGTCTTCGAAGATGGGGGAAGGCCTTAGTTGACATGGCAACTAGGAAGCAGGGTTTTCCCCAGTGTGGAGACAGCAGCACTTTGTTTCTGTGAACTTCCAGGGATTAATCTTCTTAATCTTAAAAATTAAGTTTCCCATTTTAAAATGGTTACTTACACTCTCTGCTTGAGTCACCTTTCATGTCAGGATTGTACCTGAATCAAAGTTTCTAGTTCTGTCTGCTCCTGCTTTTGCTTTTTACATCAAGATGATGAGAATGTAAGTTTACATTAAATGAGTGATGCCTCCCATCTGTTCAGCATGTTGGACAATAACAGAATATAAGATCACTAAGCAGTCATTCCAATCCCTCGATCAGTGGTGGGCAACCTGCGGCCCATTGGGATTCCGTATGTGGCCAATGAGGCATTGTGTTTACCACTGTCCACATTCAGGGCTGCCAGATTCTGCTGGTTTCTATCCATGTAGTTTACTTCCTACTGGTATTACTAAAATGACACACCCATAAAGCAAGGGCATGTAACAAGAGGTGCATGCTTCTTGCACAGAATATCAGTTGTGAGAGCCATGCACTCCTACAGCCAATCAAAGCTCTGCTACAGTTTAGTTGGTACACCGTGTAAATTCTAGGTACACAAGTGCAGTTAGCAAAACTACCTACTCTCAGGAGACTGAGTTTTGATAATCTTGTGGCCCACTGAGATGAAGGAGGGTCACTAATATGGTGCACTCACTAGCCTAGGTTGCCCATCACTGCCCTTGACCAACTGCTGCACACACATACCTACCTTCAGCATGCAATATCCACAGCGCCGCAACCGAACATTGCTTGGAAGTTGAGGCATCATTACCCTTTGCTCTTCATTCACCCCTACCTACAAAAAGGTGATAAAAGAGGGGACTTAAGACTGTCGATACAGTAAGCTAAGGGCGTGATTCCCAGTTTGCACATACGTACGTATGCTAGCTTTCATCATGCTAGCATGAGTGTAAATAGTAGTGCAGCCATGTAACACAAGCAGCAGCAAAGGCACAGATTAGTGGGGCTGAATAAAAACCCACCTGAAACTGGTATTTGGCATGGCTAATATTTATATTTTGCACTAACTTGATAAGAACTAGTGCAAGTACATGTATGTGAGCCTGGGCTAACTGGTTAACCTTCATGGTTACACATAGCCCCTGCCCCCGTGCTGCTGCCTCTGTATCAGGCAGTTGTGCTCACAGGGAGCTGGTTTTTAAGCATGCCCCCACGGACACTGGCTCCCAGTGAGCTGCCTACTCTCCCTCCACACTACTGCCTCTGTATGAGAGACAGCACTGTAGGTGGGAAGGTGGGAGCCGGTACTCTTGGGGAGCCAGCTCCTGCCCCCTCACTCTGCTGCCTCTGATATGGAGACAGCAGCACAGGGGGGCAGCGCATGTAAATATGTACCTGCTGAAAATTTCAGTGGGTACACATTTACCAAAATAAATGCTTTTTAACATCCCTACTGTAGATATAGCCTAAGGATGAGCAGAAAAGTTAGTTGTATTTCAGACTCTGGAGAGAGGGATATAAAGTGTCTCAGCAACCGTTAGCTCTCTCTTTTTTTTTTTACAGCACTATAGTCACTACCAGTCCTAGCTCTTTTAGGGTACATCTACACAGCAGGGCTTAACTTGAAATAAGCTATGCAAATTGAGCTATGTCAATTGCGTAGCTTATTTCAAAATAGCTTATTTCGAAATTGGGAGCATCTACACAGCACTTATTTAGAAATAGAGCACTCTTCCGCCGACTTCCCTTACTCCTTGTACAATGAGGGTTACAGGAGTCAGTAAGAAATACTCCAGTTTGACAGTATTTTGACATTATTTTGAAATAACTGCCTGCTGTGTAGACGTGGACTAAGTTATTTCGAAATAACGCGTTATTTCAAAACAATGTTGCTGTGTAGACGTACCCTTGTGGTTTAGGAACATTAAACATAGAGAACTATTCCTTGAGAAGTAAAGGATAAAAAGCCAACATGGCATGACAACCTCAGCAATGCAGAGAATCTCATGAGATCCAACTTAATACAATGTACACATACACACAAAACTGTTCAGAGATCGGCACTATTTTAGCAACTGACAATCACCCAATGTGTGGAGACAGGATGAAAACTTTGGCACGGAGCCACACAGGACTCATCATAGGACATAAATAGCAATAAGACTGCTCTATCTGCCTTGAAATACAAGGGATATGCATTTGCTGTAGAATTAGTGCTAGTTCATAAACACAGACAAAATTCAGTTAAATTTTGGAAGGGATTAAAGTGATAATAGATATTAAATTGTTTATACAAAGCAAGAAAAGGTGTCCAAGAATGTTAATAAAGGATAAATGTATACTACTTAGAGATTTTCTTCTAATCTAATTTTTGTACAAATATATCTTTCAAGAGGGATACATTAACAGATTACTTTGTTAAAGTAAATACAGCTATAAATACAGTTTTCTTCCAGCTTACATCTCTCTCCCGGTTTTCTATATGCACAGCAATTGGCAGTATGCTAACAGAATGATTTACCTTCTCTTCTTCATCAGACTCAACAAAACCTGGATCCATGAGAGACACTGCAAAGTACAGCAAGACAGAGCACAGAACCAGTAAAATAAATATCAGTGGCTGCAGCAACTCTCCATGCTCTTCCTGCTTTTGCAGATCTGAAAAGAGGCATTATAGAGGGAGTGAGTCCATGTGAAATGTTTAGGGCAACAAGTCATTCTC
This sequence comes from Pelochelys cantorii, assembly GCA_032595735.1. Taxonomy (NCBI): domain Eukaryota; kingdom Metazoa; phylum Chordata; order Testudines; family Trionychidae; genus Pelochelys; species Pelochelys cantorii. The sequence continues at coordinate 15,966,979 of CM064347.1, read as the reverse complement.
CCTGACTTTAGCTATGGGATTCAAAGTGGGACTGAATTCCATCTGAACTGTGGGAAGTATGCCTCAATGGCTCAGGAAGTCAGGACACATCACAGCAGCTGACCCCAAAGAGAGAAAAGGCCATTTGGCCTGGGCATCAAATTTAGACTCGTTAATTTTTTTGCATTTGACATCAGTTTCACAACTTCTTTTTATATGCATCCCTATAGGAGCAAAATGTGACACACACTTTCAGGCTAGAGCCACAAAAGGCTAGAAAAGTATTTGTTAAACACAAAAGATTCAAATTATATCTAATGTTTGGTGCCTTTTTTGTTTTCATGTGTTGTCATTTTTTATTTTTTTTTATTATGGATAGGGCCTCAAAAGCAGCAAGTGGCCTGAGCCTCTTTGGACCTCTGAGACAGTCTGGCAGTCCCCTCTGTGAGGGAAGCTATTTACAAAGAGCCCTTACAATATACCTAAGAGTTTCAGAGGGGCAAACAATTTCCCCCCCTCTGATTTGAAAGTCCTTCCTAGAACTTCAGTCTCTCTTCATCTTCTCCTGCTGCTCTGCAGTGTGCTCTATCTAACTATTTTAGGATTATTATGATAGCTGCATTTCAAAAGTGGCCATCACTGCACCATTTGGTTTATAGGTTTTCCTTTATCCAGGGTGACTAGTTGAGATGGTAAACTTCTGGAAGTAGGCACCAGGTCTTCTCCTGTGTCAAATACCTTTCTCTCCTCTCCTCCGCTATCCAAGCAATGACAGTGAGGTTTCCCCTCTATTCAGGTAGGACAGGGATCTAGCTGCAAGGGTGGGGATACAGCAGTCTCCTCCTCTCCCACCTCCCCAGCTACAGATAATTTGTTCCTGACAGATCAAATAATGGACCACTGCCACCCAACCTCAAGTGCTCAGGAGTCTGGCCCCATCGATTTTGTTTTTAATCTCTTACTTCCGGGGTTTGAGCCTCCAGCGTGGCACCTAGTGAAGCTTTTTTTTAAACGAAAGCCGCGATGCTCACGTGTCTCCAGGCCGTGGGGCGGTCAGAAGAGCAGCCTGGCGGGCTGCCATGCAGTGAACGCCCCTGAGGTAGCTGGCCATGGACCAGTAGCAGGGCGGCGGGGGGAGGTGGCGGCCCCCGTCCGAGGAGATGGCGAGCGGCCGAGGGAGCCCAGGGGCCCGGGTCTCACCTGTGCGGTGCAGAAAGAGCGCGAGGGTGACGCCGCAGCTCAGCCCCGCGTGCGCCGCCCGCACCAGGGAGCTGCGGCCCCACGGAGCCGCGTGCAGCATCGTCCCGGCGCGGAGCAGCGCCCCTACCCCACAACCCGAAGGGCGCCCCCGGCTCAGCCGCGCCTCCGAGCGAGGATTGGCCGGGAGGTTGCCATGGCGGCGGGGGCGGGGGTACCGTGCTCCCTGGCCAAGCCCGCAAGCTGCTGGTGCCTCGCCGGCTACGTCACTCGCGCTGGGCCAGGCCCCGCCGCGCGCGCTTCTGGCGGCCGTTAGCCCTGATCCCCACCCCCCTCCGCTTCCCTTGCACTAGGCGGCGGTAATGGGCAGCGCCAGAGCCTGGCTCCAGTGACTCTGTCCAGCGCCTCGCCCTCAGTGCGTGTCACAACCTTTCATCTTTGTGGGCCTGTGCCGGGGGGGCGGGGGGCTGGTCCCAGCGCGGGTGAGGTTGGGGCTGGGACTCTGGTGGAGATTTAAGGGCCCGGGGCTCCAGCCGCTGCTGGCAGCCAGGAGCCCTTTTGAATCACTGGGTCCTAGAGCCCTTTGCCCTCCTCTCAGCAGGCCTGCCGGGGGCCTGCAGCCTTTCAAAGAACCGTGTTTTTCTTTGACTGAAATATTTCAAGAGCTGCATCGCATGCAAGCTACGGGTGCACGTGCACAAAGATAGCAGACGGGGGGAGGGCGGTGGTGCTGGCTCTGAGAGGGGGTCAGGGCTGGGGTTTGGGATGCAGAAGGGGGGTTGGGAGTTGGCATGTGGCGCTTACTTCAGGTGGCTCCTGGTTGGCAGCACAGCAGGGCTGCCTGCCCTGGTCCTGTGCTGCTCCTCGAAGGGGCCAGCATGGCCCTTTGATCCCTGGGGGTGGGGAGCAAGGGACATGTGGATCTGTGTACTCCCCCTTTCTGCCAGCACCACCCTTCAGCTCCAATTTCCCACAGTTCCTATTCCGGGACAATAGGAGATGACAGAATGGTGCTTGACAGGAGCCGTGTGCTGAGACACCTCCCTCTCCCCCAACCTCCCCCCGCCATGGGGGCATGCTGGCTATTTACCATACTGGCTGACCCCTGACGTATACCATGACTGGTTGTGCCTTTTGCCTATATGTAATAAGAATAAAGGATTTGAAGATGCCTGTTCCCACTGAGAATTTTGTCTATGACTACCTGATCCCATTTGACTGCTAGGTTGAGGATGGTAATACATGTATTTTTGAGGCAGCAAAAAGCAGATCAAATTCAGGTCTCCACTTTGCCTTTCTCTGAGCCCCAAAGATGTCTTCACTGTGGCTGGTGACCAGATCTGCCCTTACTGTATTTTTGACCTGCAGATTCCAAGGCCCCAGGTATATTCAGTACAACAGAGTGGCTATCAAACATAAGTACTTTGTGTGGCAAATTCCGACAGCTGATGTCCCCCCCCAATTACTATCAGGTTCCTCTGTCACATCCTTTGATTCCAGGAGATGCTCCTCTTCCCTGGCATGTTCATTCTCTGGGGAGGTATTGATAACCTGAGCCAGCTTGCTTTCTTGCTTGTTTGCCATGCTAGAGTGCAGCTTTAGTATACCAGGCCTTTACCCCCTTGTTCAACACGTAACTCAGCGAGCCTGTATGACCCTTTGAAGCAAACTACCTGGTTTCTGATCATAGAACGGAAATCACCAGAATCACATGTTCCCACTACATGCCAGATTAGACTCTGCAAATGGATATCAGTCCAGATCCTAGCATAGTCAATGTTCTTTATTTAAGCAGGTATTGTAGGAAGAAAAAGTGTAGGCCACTAGCATAAGATTCTGCACTCTCATGGCAATGGTGTTCATGAAGGTCAAATGTGCATTATAGCTACCAGCAGCAAGGGCCAGGCATCAGATACTCATAAGACTTCCACTAAAGCATTCCATAGGGATGCTTGAAGTAGGGATGTGAAAAATGTTTACAAATATTAACCATGTAACTGATGGAAATTCCACTGGTTACATGGTTAAATGGGCTCTGTGGGTTCTTGGCTGCTGCTGCTGCTGCTGCTGGCCCTGCGAGCTCCAGGCTGCCACCACCGGCCTCATAGGCTCCTGGCTGCCACTGGCCCTGCAGTCTCTGGGCTCTGGTCTGCTGCCACTGTTGGCCCTGGCCCCATGGGCTCTGGGCTGCCACCTTCGCCACTGACCCTGCAGGCTTCAGGCTGCTGCTGCTGCAGACTCCAAGCTGCGGGATTCCAGTCACCACCAGCCCCGCAGGCTTTGGGCTGCCCAACCACACTCCCGAGCAGAGTTTAAACAGTATAGGATAAGCATCGCTTATCAGTTAACTGTTTAAACTTTTATATCCCTAGCTCCGTGGTCTCCAACCTTTTTAACCACAAGATCACTTTTCAATGTAAGTGCAATGGAAGATCTACCTCAAACCCAAATACCCTTGCCCGGCTTCCTTCCTGCCCCTTCTTTGAGGCTCCGCCCCTACTCCATCCCTTCTCCGAGGCCTCACTCTGCTCACTCTATCCCCCTTCCTTCCCTGAATCTCATTCACTTTCACCAGGCGGGGGTAGAGGGTTGGGGTGCAGGCTCTGGTCTTGGACCAAGGGTTTTGGAGTGTGGGAGGGGACACCCTGAAGGTAGGAAAGTGGGGTGGGTGCTGAAGTGGACTAGGGGATAAGGCATTTGCCTGGGGAACACAGGGTTGGGGGCTTGAGTCCCTCCACCCACCCTGGGAGCAGCTGGACAGCCAACGCAGGCTGCCCCAGGGATGGAGTTGGCTCCTGTATTAGGAAAACAGGATAAGGGATGTCCTGAAGGTAGGAAGGAGGGGTAGGATCTCCAGTGAACTTGGGGATAGGGCATCAGCCTCTAGAGCACAGGGTGGTGGGCTTGATCCCACCCCTCTCCACCCACCTTGGGAGCAACAGGATAGCCAACACAGGCTGCCCCATATTAGGGATGGAGCAGGTGTCCATATTAGGAAGGCAGGATAAAGGACCCACTGAGGGTAAGGAGGTTTGGTGTGTTCTGGAATGGACTAGGGGATAGGGCATTCACCTGGGGAGTGCAGGGTGGTGGGCTTGAGTCCAGCCCACCCTGGGAGCAGCAGGACAGCCAATGCTAGAGCAGCAGAGTTAAGGCAGGCTTACTCCTGCCCTGGCCCTTCACTGTTCCCAAAAGCAGCTGGCATGTACAGCAGTGGCTCCATGTGCTGCCCCTCATCCACAGGCCCTGAGCCCACAGCCTCTGCCCACCAGTTCTCCATTATTGATCAATGGGAGCTGCAGGAGGGGTGTCTGCAGGCAAGGACAGCATGTGGAGACCCCCTGCTCTGACTCTCTCAGGGGCTGCAGGGATGTGCTAGCCACCTCCAAGAGCACAATTACCACAGGGATAATTACTCCAGACATGACAGGTAAAGCATCTTAGAACTCACTACTCAAAGAATTGAATTTAAGCGTAAGAGAGAAATTAAAGTTATGAAATGCACAGACCAGTCAAAAACTAAAAATAACCCACTTTGCGAGTAGTAAAAGTAGTAACAACCCCCAATATACGTGTTGGGTCAGGAGATGAGAGGGAAGGACAGTGCGTGTTTGTAAGAATGACAGACACACACACACTGTGTGAGAGTGACAGAGATTTGCATTGCCAAGCTCCCTCCAGCCCCTTCTCTCTGTGTGGAGACAGGGTACAAGAGTGGGAGTAGGAGGAACATCCTGACATTAGCGCTCCCCTCTTCTCCCTCCCACACCCTGCACAGCAAGCAGGAGGCTCCCAAAGGGCAACTCCAAGGCAGAGGGCAACTGAAGTGCCAGCACTTGATAGCTTCCCGGCCAAACCAGTCAGGATCATCTGTCAGAGGCTCAAAGATCTACTGGTAGATCCTGATCTACTGGTTGGTGACCACTGCCCTAGCTCAAAGTAGGGGAAATGGGATTCTCAAGACCTCAGAGCAGAACATTTGCAATGAAACTGAGGCTCTATTTAGTGAGATGGTCTTAGGACCAGCTGGAATGCATGCCTCAGTTACACCTATTGCTCTCCATTCACCCTACTGATAAATTAAACAGACTGCACTGGTTCAGCAAGACATGAACTAGCTCAACCCAGGCAGTCAAAGCCATACACACAGAACTTGTAAAATGCCCGCTACAGCTCATGTGTGAGGCCCCAAAGCACTGTATGAGTTTTACGAGCAATGATCTGTCCTAACACCTTTTTGTTTCTAATGTAGATCATTGTCTTGCTGCCAACTATGATCTAACTAACTTTTGCCCTCCATCATAGATAGAAAAAAACATTTAGTGGCTTGAAAATAACATTCTTTTTCCTGCACATTTCATCCTCCTCCCCATGGTAAGCAGCTGATTCCTTCCTGTGATTGTCTGAGTATAAACCATATTAACTGTGTACTTTCCTTTGTTGGTTGTACATCAGCATTCTTGATCATTTCAGGTCATCTGTGGCAATACAGTATGACAGTGCTCCCTCTGCTGGTCCCATTACAATAAAGTGCAAACTGTTAAAGGTTTTCAGGATTGACTGTTAAATAATTTATTTGGGGTAGCAATGCTGAAATATTTCAAAACTCTGGTTCATTTCTCATCATATTTTAATAAAGTTAAATCACATCCAATTATCTTTTTGTGTTGAAAAAAGGCTTTCCCTCTAAACATCCCAGTGGCAAGGTTGAGCCTCTACTAGTCAGAACATGATAGTCATGCTTTGCTGTATATGTTAGTTAAAATTATGGAGGAACCATCATAAAAATGTGCTTCTAACTCTTTTTTGTTGTGCAGAAAACCTTCTCACAGTGACCCAGTGCAATAGTCAGGCTGGTCCTCCAGATAAACAAGAGAGGTGGGAACTGCCTTCAGTTAATCTCAATGATGATCGAAGGTCAAAGATAGCAATTTTAAATAGCAACAACATTAACTATTTCATTTCTAATCCCTATAGCAGAAACATTCAGTTTCTGTATGACTGCAGTGAGTGCAGTGCCCTCTAGTCTGATGAAAGGAATTTATAAGAACATAAGAACATAAGAACATAAGAACGGCCGTACCGGGTCAGACCAAAGGTCCATCTAGCCCAGTATCCTGTCTGCCGACAGTGGCCAGCACCAGGTGCCCCAGAGGGGGTGGACCGAAGACAATGATCAAGCGCTTTGTCTCCTGCCATCCCTCTCCAGCCTCTGTCAAACAGAGGCCAAGGACACCATTTTATCCCCTGGCTAATAGCCTTTTATGGACCTAACCTCCATGAAATTATCTAGCTTCTCTTTAAACTCTGTTATAGTCCTAGCCTTCACAGCCTCCTCTGGCAAGGAGTTCCACATGCTGACTACACGCTGTGTGAAGAAGAACTTTCTTTTATTAGTTTTAAACCTGCTACCCATTAATTTCATTTGGTGTCCTCTAGTTCTTCTATTTAGGGAACTAATAAATAACTTTTCTTTATCGGCCCTCTCCATACCACTCATGATTTTATACACCTCTATCATATCCCCCCTCAGTCTCCTCTTTTCTAAACTGAAAAGTCCCAGTCGCTTTAACCTCTCCTCATATGGGACCCGTTCCAAACCCCTAATCAATTTAGTTGCCCTTTTCTGAACCCTTTCCAAGGCCAAAATATCTTTTTTGAGGTGAGGAGACCACATCTGTACACAGTATTCAAGATGTGGGCGTACCATAGTTTTATACAGGGGCAGTAAGATATTCCGGGTCTTATTTTCTATCCCTTTCTTAATAATACCTAGCATCCTATTTGCCTTTTTGACCGCCGCTGCACACTGTGTGGAAGTTTTCAGAGAACTGTCCACGATAACTCCAAGATCTCTTTCCTGATTTGTCGTAGCCAAATTAGCCCCCATCATACTGTACGTATAGTTGGGGTTATTTTTCCCAATGTGCATTACTTTACACTTGTCCACATTAAATTTCATTTGCCATTTTGTTGCCCAATCACTCAGTTTGGTGAGATCTTCTTGGAGTCCCTTACAGTCTGCTTCTGTCTTGACTATCCTAAACAGTTTGGTATCATCCGCAAACTTTACCACCTCACTGCTTACCCCTTTCTCCAGATCATTTATGAATAAGTTGAACAGGATTGGTCCTAGGACTGACCCTTGGGGGACACCACTAGTTACCCCTCTCCACTCTGAAAATTTACCATTTATTCCTACCCTTTGTTTCCTGTCTTTTAACCAGTTCTCAATCCAAGAAAGGACCTTCCCTCTTATCCCATGGCCATGTAATTTACACAAGAGCCTTTGGTGAGGGACCTTGTCAAAGGCTTTCTGGAAATCTAAGTATACTATATCTACTGGATCCCCCTTGTCCGCATGTTTGTTAACCCCTTCAAAGAACTCTAATAGATTAGTAAGACAGGATTTCCCTTTACAAAACCCATGTTGACTTTTGTCCAACAAATTATGTTCTTCTACATGCTTCACAATTTTATTCTTTACTATTGTTTCGACTAATTTGCCCGGTACTGAAGTTAGACTTACCGGTCTGTAATTGCCCGGATCGCCTCTAGAGCCCTTTTTAAATATTGGTGTCACGTTGGCTACCTTCCAGTCATTAGGTACGGAAGCCGATTTAAGGGATAGGTTACAAACCACAGATAATAGTTCAGCAATTTCCCATTTGAGTTCTTTTAGAACCCTTGGATGAATGCCATCCGGTCCCGGAGATTTGTTAACATTAAGTTTTTCTATTTGTTCCAAAACCTCCTCTAATGACACTTCAATCCGGGACAGTTCCTCAGATTCATTACCCACAAAGGACGGTGCAGATTTGGGAATCTCCCCAACGTCCTCAGCCGTGAAGACTGAAGCAAAGAAATCATTTAGTTTCTCCGCAATGGCTTTATCGTCCTTGATTGCGCCTTTTATAGTTCGATCGTCTAGGGGACCCACAGGTTTTTTAGCAGGCTTCCTGCTTCTAATGTACTTAAAAAACATTTTGTTATTTCTTTTTGAGTTTTTGGCTAGCTGTTCCTCAAAATCTTTTTTTGCTTTTCTTATTACATTTTTACACTTGATTTGACAGTGTTTATGTTCCTTTCTATTTATCTCACTAGGATTGGACTTCCACTTCTTAAAAGATGCCTTTTTGTCCCTCACTGCTTCTTTTACATGGTGGTTAAGCCACGGTGACTCTTTTTTAGGTCTCTTGCTATGTTTTTTAATTTGGGGTATACATTTAAGTTGGGCCTCTATTATGGTGTCTTTAAGAAGTTTCCATGCAGCTTGCAGGGATTTGGCTCTAGTCACTGTGCCTTTTAATTTCTGTTTAACTAACCTCCTCATTTTTGTGTAATTCCCCTTTTTGAAATTAAATGCCAGGGTGCTGGTCTGCTGAGGTGTTCTTCCCACCACAGGAATGTTGAATGTTATTATATTATGGTCACTATTCCCAAGCGGTCCTGTAACGGTTATTTCCTGGACCTGTTCCTGCGCTCCACTCAGGACTAAATCGAGAATTGCCTCTCCCCTTGTGGGTTCCTGCACTAGCTGCTCCAAGAAGCAGTCATTTAAGCCATTGAGAAATTTTATCTCCGCTTCTCTTCCTGAGGTGACATGTACCCAGTCAATATGGGGGTAATTAAAATCCCCCATTATTATAGAGTTCTTTGTTTTGGTAGCCTCTCTAATCTCCCTCAGCATTTCAATGTCAGTATCCCTGTCCTGGTCAGGTGGTCGGTAATATATCCCTACTGCTAATTTCTTATTTTTGGAGCATGGAATTACTATCCATAGCGATTCTATTGAACATGTTGATTCATTTAATATTTTTATTTCATTTGATTCTACATTATCTTTCACATACAGTGCCACTCCACCACCCACCCGGCCTGCTCTATCCTTTCGATATATTTTATATCCCGGTATGATTGTGTCCCACAGATTTTCCTCATTCCACCAGGTTTCAGTGATGCCTATTATGTCAACCTCCTCATTTAATACTAGGTACTCTAGTTCACCCATCTTATTAGTCAGACTCCTAGCATTTGTGTAGAAGCACTTTAAAAATTTGCCACTGCTTATTTGTCTGCCCTTCCCTGATGCATTGGATTCCTTTGTACACGGTTGTTTGTCTGCTCTGGCCCATGGTTTGCCCTCTCCCCTCCTCTCTTTCTGACTACAGCTTAGAGAATCTCTATCAATGGATTCTCCTCTAAGAGTAGTCTCCCTCCGATTTACGTGCATCTCCACACCAATCGGCTTTCCCCCATCTCTCAGTTTAAAAACTGCTCTACGGCCTTTTTAATGTTTAGTGCCAGCAGTCTGGTTCCACCCTGGTTTAGGTGGAGCCCATCCTTCCTGTATAGGCTCCCCCTCTCCCAAAAGTGTCCCCAGTTCGTAATAAATCCAAACCCCTCTTCCCTACACCATCGTCTCATCCACGCATTGAGATTCTGAATCTCTGCCTGCCTACCCGGCCCTGCGCGTGGAACCGGAAGCATTTCCGAGAACGCCACCATAGAGGTCCTGGATTTCAGTCTCTTTCCTAGCAGCCTAAATTTGGCCTCCAGGACATCTCTCCTACCCTTCCCTACGTCATTGGTACCTACATGTACCACGACCACCGGCTCCTCCCCAGCACTACACATAAGTCTATCTAGATGCCTCGAGAGATCCGCAACCTTCGCACCAGGCAGGCAAGTGACCATACGGTTCTCCCGGTCATCACAAACCCAACTATCTATGTTTCTAACGATCGAATCACCCACTACTAACACCTGCCTCTTCCGAACTGGCTTTCCCTCCCCCTCAGAGGTATCCTCAGTGCGAGAGGATACCGCAACATCCTCTGGGAGGAGGGTCCCAACTACGGGATGGTTTCCCTCTGCTCCCATTGAATGCTCTGTTCCCTTGAGACTTTCATCCTCCTTAAGAGCACTGGGGCTCTCAGACTGGAGGTGGGACAGTACTACAGTGTCCCAGAAAGTCTCATCCACAAATCTCTCTACCTCCCTTAGCTCCTCCAGTTCAGCCACCCTGGCCTCCAAAGCCCGAACTCGGTCTCTGAGGGTCAGGAGCTCCTTGCAACGGGTGCACACATACGCCACCAGCCCACAGGGCAGGTAATCATACATGTTACACTCGACGCAATAAACAGGATAGCCCCCACTCTGCTGCTGGGCTTCTGTCTCCATTTTTCTAATGAACAAGTTTAAGTATAAACTGGGATTCTTTTTAAACCTCTGGAATATAGATTACGATAAGAGTTATGTTTTAAAGAAGGCCAGAAGTCACTAGCGCCCTCTAACCTCCCCCTCTAAACTCCCTCTCCAAACTCCCTGTTAGCAATTCCTGTTCGCAAGCAGGAATTCCTGTTCCTTTCACCTTTGTGACAAACTATATATTGCAACACGTAGTGTGCTATTTACCTTTGCCCTGATGCTTTGAAATTGGTACAGAGCTTGAGGCTTTCCTCCACCTTAAGGGTTTCAAAAACAAATCACCAGGTGGATAAAATTGGAGCTTAATTCTAGAAACTTCCTATTTTGAACTGGATATGAGTGTGGTAGGGTCTTACAGCACAGAATCTAGATTCTGATGGCATCTGTTCCAGTTGGAATTTTACACAAACCACCACCGAGCTGGTAAAGCACCTCTCTTGGTACATACTCAGTCTTTGCACTGCTACATTTCCAGCTCCCAATAGACAGTTCAGATTCATGCTGTTCCCTGCAAGGCCTTGCTGAGAACTGGAACTCCCTCTGAACTCAATGGAAGATGTATGTACTCAGAAGCTTGTAGGACTGGGTTCTTTAAAGGGGAAGTCATAGTGGCACTAAAACAGTGTAAGAGAGTTCTTCCCACAGTAAGCTTCCCCACTCTGATTATGCCCATGAATACTGGGCATATCCACTGCATATAAGCCTACTGACACTCTGCCAAGCAATCTGTATAACAGAATATTGTCCTGATTTTCCCATCAACCTCAGTTAATAACAATAGTCTTTTTTTCCCTCTCACAGTGACAAAAAACATCACATCCCTTTGGAGTAATGAAAGCAGAAAGTAACTGAACTGGATCAACATAGCAACTCCTTCCATGTTTAATAAGACACAAGACAACAAATGAAACAGTAACTTATCCAAATAAACCATATTCACAGACAAAGGAGTAAGAGATTGTTAAGCACTAGTTTTAATACAGAGCTGGTATCCCCATGGAAACAGAAAAGTTGATTCAATCAGAATTGTAAGGAAGCGACAGTTATGCATTTTAATTAATTAATTAATTAATTAGATTGTTTTCACCATGTACAAGTGTTCAAACCAGTTCTCTCAACATCAGGCTGTTGAATGGACACAGTGGAAGTGGAAGCTGCTTAATACATCAGAAACTTTTTTTAAACCAAGGAAATACATATTTGGTTAATTGCTAGCCTTACTTCAAACATTTCTCTTTTATTTTTTAACAAGGAAAGGTTGGCTAATCTCCTAGTGACAGTTGGAATCAGAATTCAATCAGTAAGAACAGTGTTTAAGTGCAGCAGGAAAGTTTCCATCTATACTTACAAATGTTGCCTTCCTAGCCAGCCCCCAATCTTGCTTTCCATCAATCACTGATCAAGCTCTCATTCCTCTTGTTTTATTCATGCTGGTTGTCTTGGAGACAAGTGGTTCCTACTACTTTTAATTCTGTCTTTTCCAGCACAAGCCATTGTTTAGTATCTGACTGAGCAAATCCCTTTACATCATTCCAGAGGCCACATCTTTTCTTTCAAACAGGATCTTAATCCAGAGTCCATAGCCTAGTGGCTGCTGTCCCCCCCCCCGCACACAGGTGGGGCACTTTCCTGAAGAGAAGTGAACCACAACCAACTCTGAGACTGCTCAAGTAAGGCTCCCCTAATTGGACTGGAAGAAGTTCATATTGAAAAGTGTGGTCAGCAGCCTTCCTCACATTCTCTTCTCTAGACAGAGACCCAAGCAAGTGACCCCACAAAATGCGTAATACAGGCAGCAGGAGTTACAATAAACCCCTCTTTTGTCTGTGTGTTCACTGGGATATACATACCCTCGTCTTCAGGGCCGGGTGTGCTTCAGCCCAGGGACCAGAATGCTCAGTTCCTAGGATGGAAGGAATTGGGCTGGTAGGACATCTTGAGCAGTTAGTGTGCAAGGGGAAGATGAACTATTGGTCATGTTAATAAGTGTTCACAGTCTCAGATTATCAGTGCGTTGCCCGTTTTCTGAACCCTGATGAAGTTGTGGGTTGTGCCCACGAAAGCTCATGATACCATCTACATGTTTTGTTCATCTTTAAGATGCTACTAGACTATTTGTTGTTTTTTAAGTTTTTCCTGTTCTTGTGCTATTAGGTGATGCAAGTTAAGGCTATGAAGCTTGATGGGCCAATACACAGAGGTTATTGCTTCTACAAGACTTGCTAGGGGCTGAATACCTACTGGAAGATGCCTTTCCTGTTGACTACATTGGGAATGGAGGGCACTTGGCATTATGCCGTTGTCTCTGACAAGTGGGGTGCAGGTTACCTAAGCTCCTGGTGCAGAGACCCTTGTCAGTGCTGTCTCCGCAGAGAATCACTGATGTATGCACCTGTTATGCCTGCTCTCCCATTTAACATTCAGTAAAAACTGGGGCTTTGTAGGAGAAGGGGGTAAATCTCAGCCCTGGAGGATACTGTGAGAGGAGTCTCTGATATATCATAGTTCTGAGAGCTTCAAAAATCACTCTCCAGCTGTATTTCAATTGACACTGACAGTCTCTGCCTTAGCTTTCTTAGTTAGCTCTAGCAAGCAGTACCACTCTGGTTAATTGACATTTCCAGCTAGCCGAGGGGTGGGTATGTTGTCAGGGTTGAACTGAGAAAAATTTTGCTTCGCCTTCCTGCTCTACCTGGGTAAAGTTATCTGCGTAGGTTAGCCAGCAGCCTCAGGGCATCCCTGACAATTCAAACTCCATATTTTATGAAGGAGCCAGGTGTTCCCCGAGACAGTCACAAAATCAGAATTACACTGTGTTGTGTGCTTTGATGGGAAATAGCTGAAGATGAGAGGTCGGTCCCAGGGAGGGCCCATGTAAAATAATTACTTTGCACCTATTCACCTCCAAAAGTGCTTTACTATCATGGATTAAGCATCGTCGCAATGTCCTTAGGGAACAGGCACATAAATATTGTTATCACTATTGTTCTCCAGATGGGGAAATTGAGGCACACAGCGCTCAAGTGACTAGCTTAAGGCTACCGAGCCAGTACTAGAACACAGGAGTTCCTGGATCCCAAGCCTGTGCTCTGAAAATACCCTTCTCTCTTCTGTACAAATACTTGTCTTCTATAGATCCTGACTAGCTTATGGATATTGCCTCCCCCACGCCTCAGACATTTACAAACTATATGGACCAGAACTCTCCTATCAGCTTAGCCTGTTTGAATCTATTAGTCCTCACAAACACAGACTGACTTTGAAAAGATTTTGCTTTCAGTTCAGTCTCAGGCCCATCTCCATACCCAAAAAGATCTTAACAATCGCCCTACGGTCCATCTCTGATGGGCTTTTGTTAAGACTCACTTTTTGTCTTGGCATTTGCTTCTCTAATAAGGAGCAATCTCTCATCACAGGTTAGATGTGATGCATCAAACAACTTTAACTCATTTCCAGCTCCCATCCTGCCTTCCTCCACCCCAGCTTCAGCCTTCCAATCTTCTTAAGTTATTTTTAAAGCTATCCTAAGGGCATGTATCCAGTAGCTGTATCAGCAACACTGGCAATAGCAGCAAGGATAAGACAATTCTAGCTGTTGGGCTGTGGAAAGGAGTGTGTACAGAAGGATGATCAGAGGACAAGTTGTACATTAAAGAACATCAGTGAGCAAAGAGCAGATGAGACAATCCCCTGTCCAAGCTGGACTGTTAACACCATTCTCCATAAACCATGCCTCATATCGCCTTGGGCCTGCTGAAACAAGTGCCAAGCCAATACTGACTGTAGTACCAGATCTCAGTCCCAAATGGGGAGAAAATGGGGGCTGGCAAAGTTGAAGCAGGTATTCCATCACCCCCTGCACTCAGAAGCATGTGGAACAGACAAGTCACAACAGAAAAGACAAGCCACACCATGGAAGCTATGAAGTAGGAGTGTTTAGCTAGGACTTTCCTTAACTTTCTCATTAAATTCCTGATTCTTCTGGAGGTCAGTTACTGCCATACAGTGACTTGCTTCTCAGGAAACATGGGACATAATCAAGCTGTGCAAAACCAGCAACTTCCTGTAGATGCATCCCAGAGCTGATGGTCACACCTGTATCCTTGGGGCTTCCTACCCATTTGTCACATTAAAACCTTTGTTGCAACACAGCAGATCCTGACACAATACAGTCTTGGAATAGACAGAAATAAACCATGCTTTAATTGTATTCCTAAAACATAGTGCTATCCTCCTACAGTCCAAGACTAGACTATGCTTAAAGCATCACTTGATTCTGGCTATGCTGCAAGGCCAAATCCCGCATTAACACGGTAGGAAAGTATTGAGAGGTATCAGCTCCATCAACATAGCAGTTGTTAGTGTGCAGAGTGGAGCCCATCAAGCTCCTTGTTGTCTCACATCTGTGGTATGCCAAGAGATGGGCATAACTGTAAGTGCTTTGGGCTATCTGCATTAGCCTCTCTGCACTGAATGCCCAGGATCCCCATGTGCAAGGAGACAGGGGAGCAATGTTTGTAGCCCCACCTAGTTATATGTCTAAGTAAAAGACTGACAAGCTACAGCATGTACAAACACTTGGCAATCACCTCTCTGCCCCGAAGCTTATTCAGATGCAAGTCGTTGGGGAAGAGGGGAAAGGCAAATACACTGGAAGCAAAGAACCTCAAAAGTACAATTTGTCAAGTTTTCCCACTCATGAAAACAATCAAAAGTGACACAAGTGTGTATATTTGCAAGTTTGAAAAGTACTTAAAAGGAAGCAAACAAACAAAACCCAACAGACGGATCTCACAATATCAAGACAAATGACATAGGGTTAAAAAGGAAAAAAAAATCACCATCTGGGCAGAAAAACTAAACCTCTCCAGGGCAGCTGGGTACTGTCAAAGTGTCATTCCTTGCTGTAAGAATTCTCCACTATGACCACAGGCAGCATTCACTGAGCTTTGGGAGAACCTCAGCCATAGCAGTGAAACAAATCAGAGCACAATGGATAGGGAGAGAGAGCAGAGGAGAAACAGATAGGCTTACTGTGCTGTCTCAGGCTATGCCTAGGCAGTGTCTTTAAACATGCCCGTTATGTCGAAGGTTACGGGGCTTGTTGGAATAGCGCTCTATTTCAAAATAAGCATAGCATAGCACAAAGGGCGTAGCTTATTTTGAGGTAAGCGTGCTGTGTAGACACAACCTCAAGGGCCTGAAATGTCTCAGCTCAAGTTGGCCAAACCTCTCCTGGTTGCTCCTGGATATACAGCCCTTTCTAAGGGAAGGTGATTATTTTAACTGCGAAAGAACCAGGACAAGCAGAGGGGTCCCAAGTTTGGGTTCTGGAGGCTGCGCAATGTGTTGCTGGGGGACCTAGACTGAAGGCCAACCTTGGTGAGTCATACAGATGAAGACTAGTACTGGTATGAGCTGGAGGATAGTGGGACCTTTTGTCTCCAAGAAGACATGGAGAGAGCATGTGTGGGTGAAGTGGAATTGCTGTCAGCCCTCTTGTCCACAAGGTTTGTGCTGCAATGGGCTTGACACACAGGGAGGCTGAATGACCATTTAACATGGCAAATCTTAGCCCAGAGTTAAGAAAAAAGAGAACATTCCCAGTCCCTCACAAATTCCGGTCACCAAACCATGCAGTAGTGACTGGCCTGGGTCCCAGAGACAGCTGGCCATGAGTAAGGGGAAAACCCATCCTCCCGTGGTAAAGAACTTGCATGGAGGGCTGGAGAGACTGGATGCTCTATGAGTGAACCTGATTCTTTATTGCACAGTATCCCTTGCAGGAAAACACCCCCCCATTCTCAAGGGCAGGATGGCTGGTTTTTCTGGCCTTTTCTTCACCCTGTATGCCAGGTGCAGTGCTACTGGGCAAAGTCACAACTCCTGGGTTTAAAGGGTTAATGGGAATGCTTTACAGCAAAGAACTTCCAAATGCATCTGATACACAGTCAAGCTTCCATTAGTAGGACCCCATACAAAAGTCCACTGAGTGACTGAAATGGCTTGAAGGCTCCCCTTACTATTCTACTTACAAATATTAGGATCCCTTTGGTCTCAATCTCTTCCCATTATTTCCCTCCCCCCCCCGGCAAATAAATCATTGATCAGTGCCTACAGCCCCATTGTAGAGATGTGGCCACACTGATGCTGGACTGGCTGTTTTTGTAGACATGACAGGATCTCATGCAACATAGAAAAAGGGAACTTCTAATGGTGTGAAATAAAAAAAGTCACAATATCAATCACACAGCTAGATCTTCAAGCTCACATTCATTTGAGGCTTCTCGTGGTCTAAAAAAGGTCAAAAGATACATGATTTTTTTTGTTTTTTATACAGAAATCATATACACAAAACTTCAATCCGTACTTTATAACGAAAACCCCACTAATTTAAGGAAAGCATTTGTTGTGCAAAAGTCCCCCACCCCTGTGCACCTTCATCTACTGAGGATCTTTCTCTCTCACACACACACACATATACATACACACACACACACACACACACGGGTTCCTTCCAACAGCCACGCTGGTGAGAAAGAGTCCTCTCTATATACAGTGAATTAGAGAGAAGCTGGATACAGTGCTGGCAAGAGGCGTTGTTAGATCACTGCCTCTATCTGGAAGTGTCCATGTTCTCCTCCTTAAAGTTACTGCAGTGCTCTATAACTTTCCTATGAACAAAATAAGGACAAGGAGAAAAGGTTTAGTCCTAAGACTAGGAAAATAATGAAGTGGGCCACAAGCATAAGGCACTGTCAGCTACATTTAAATGCAGTGTATGTATCAGGCAACCTATCCTGAGATAGGCATCAACCCAGTACCTGTGTTACACGTACACCTCCACAAAAAAAGCTGTAATTATCCACTTACAACCAATCCCTCCCAACATTAACACACACCGAGATCCACCTGTCAGTGGTTCAGCCCATCCATTATTTACTGACCATCACACCCTCATGTCCCATTTCTGTCATCAACACATCTAATAATCTGCTCATCCAAACATCCATCATTCATCTGCTTTTCTGTCATCTCCTCTTGCACCCATCTGTCTACAATTTAGCGGTTCCTTGCCATCTACCATTTACTTACTATGTTATTAATTTATTCATATACCATCTATTATTCTTCCACTGTCCTAGTCACTCATGCACCTTCTGACCCATACAAAATCCATCTACCCTATTATTCAATCTCCTACACGGTCTTGCATAAGCATCCATGTCCACCCTTTATCATTCCTTCAGCTATTGGAAGTGTTTGTCACCAGGCCGGCCAACAGGGTGGGAGAAAGGGGGCAACTGCCCAGAGACCTGGCAATTGAAAAGGGCCAACAGCTCCCAGCTGCTACCACTGCTACTGTGGCAGCAGTGGTGGTCAGAGCTCAGGCATCATGCTCCTGGTGGTGCTAAGCGGCCTCTCTCTTCCACTCAAGGCCCCTCTCCTTCTGGGAGCATGGAGTTGCCCCTCCCACCTTGCCTAGGGGCCTGGCAATTCTGTCCCCCACATCTGACACCCATGCTTCTCTGAAAATGGGTGACAGGAGAGGGATCACGTGAGAATTACCTGTTGTGTTCCCTCCCTCTGGGGCATCTGGTATTGGCCACTGTCAGCAGATAGGATACTGGGCTCGATGGACCTTTGGTCTGACCCAGTATGGCCGTTCTTATGTGCTCAATACATATATTCCTAGCAAATATCCACCCATCTTTTCCATTTTCCTATAACTATGAAGTCATAACTCTCAACCTGCCATGGATTAAATGTATATAACTGACTTTCAAAATCTGAAAGAATGACTTAAAAGGAAGGTTCTGTTATCAAACATCAGAGGAAGAAGTTAGGGAAGATGGTAGATTCTCTGTGTAAAACATTCTCCATCCATTTTGTCATCTGATTCAGTTCTTCTGGTGTCAGTGATGTACGGGAATAAATAGTGAGCTAAAACCAGGTTTGGGGATGGATATAATCTGAAGACTGTCCTCATAAAGCTACTGGAGGGAAGGCTGTCCTAGAATTGATTTTAACAAACAGGGAGGAACTGGTTGAGAATCTGAAAATGAAAGGCAGCTTGGGTGAAAGTGATCATGAAATGATAGCGTTCATGATTCTACAGAATGGTAGGAAAGAGAACAGCAAAATAAAGACAATGGATTTCAAGAAGGCAAACTTTAGCAAACTCAAGGCATTGGTAGATAAGGTCCTATGGGAAGCAACTCTAAGAGGAAAAACAACTAAAGATTATTGACAGTTTTTCAAAGGGATATTAAGGCAAGAGCAAATTATTGCACTGCATAGGAAAGAAAGTAAGGCAAGAGACCACCCTGGATTAACTAGCAAATCTTGAATGATCTAAAAAAATCAAAAAGTAGTCCTACAAAAAGAGGAAACTAGGTCAAGTTACACAGGACAAATAACACAAGTATGTAGGAGCAAAATTAGAAATGGCTAAGGCACAAACCAAGCACAAACTAATTAGAGACACAAAGGATAAACAAAACATTCTACAAATATATTAAAAGCAAGAGGAAGACCCAGGACAGGTCAGGACAATTACTTGATGAAGAGGGGAAAACAATAACAGAAAACATGGAAACGGCAGAGGTGCTTAATGACTTCTTTGTTTTGGTTTTCACCAAGAAGGCTAGTGATGATTGGATGCCTAACATAGTGAATGTCAGTGAAAATGAGATAGGTTCAGAAGTTAAAATAGGAAAAGAACAAGTTAAAAATTATTAAGACAAATTAGATGTCTTCAAGTCACAGGGCCTGATGAAATGCATCCTAAAATACTCAAGGAGATGATTTGAGGAGATATCTGAGCCATTAGCTATTATCTTTGAAAAGTCATGGAAGATGGAAGAGATTCCAGAAGACTGGAAAAGGGCAAATACAGTGCCCATCTATAAAAAGGGAAATAAAGTCAACCTACAGACCAGTCAGCTTAACTTCTGTACCAGGAAAAATATGGAGCAAATAATTAAGGAATCCATTTGCAAAAATCTAGAAGATAATAAGGTGATAAGTAACAGTCAACATGGATTTGTAAAGAACAAATCATGTCAAACCAGCCTGATAGCTTTCTTTGACAGGATATCAAGCCTTGTGGATAAGGGGGAAGGGGCATATGTGGTATATCTAGACTCCAGTAAAGCATTTGATACAGCCTCTCATGACCTTCTCATTAATAAACGAGGGAAATACAACTTAGATGGGGCTACTAGAAAGTGGATGCATAATTGGTTGGATAGCCATTCTCAGAGAGTAGTTATCAATGGTTCACAGTCATGCTGGAAGGGCATAACAAATGGGGTTCCGAAGGGATCAGTTTTGGGACTGGTTCTGTTCAATATCTTCATCAACTACTTAGATAATGGCATACAGAGTACACTTAAAGTTTGCGGATGATATCAAGCTAGGAAGGGCTGCAAGTGCTGTGGAGGATAGGATTATAATTAAAAATGATCTGGACAAACTGGAGAAATGGACTGAGGTAAATAGCATGAAATTCAACAAGGACACATGCAAAGTACTCCCCTTAGGAAGGAACAATCAGTTTCACACATACAAAATGGGAAATTAATGTCTAGGAAAGAGTACTGCAGAAAGGGATCTAAGGGCCATAGTGACCACAAGTTAAATATGAGTAACAGTGTGACACTGTTGCAAAAAAGCAAACATGATTCTGGGATATATTAACAGGAATGTTGTAACCAAGACATGAGAAGTAATTTTTCCACTGTACTTTGCACCGATTAGGACTCTACCCTCTGGGTGATCTGGTATTGGCCACTGTCGGCAGACAGGATACTGGGCTACATGGACCTTTGGCCATTCTTATGGGCTACATGGACCCCAAATGGGCTACATGGACCCCAAATGGCCATTCTTATGTTCAGTTCGGGTGCCACATTTCAGGAAAGATGTGGAAAAACTGGACAATGCCCAGAGAAGAGCAGCAAAAATTATTAATGGTCTAGAAAACATGGCCTATGATGGAAACCTGAAAGGATTGGGATGGTTAGTTTGAAAAAGAGATGACTGAGCGGACATGATAACAGCTTTCAAGTACCGAAAATATTGTTACAAGGACGAGGGAAAAAATTATTCTCCTCAACTTCTGATGATAGGACAAGAAGCAATGGGCTTAAGTTGCAGCAAGGGAGGTTTAGGTTGGACATTAGGAAAAACTTCCTGTCAGGGTAGTTAAACACTAGAATAAATTGCCTAAAGAGGTTGTGAAATCTCCATCATTGGAGATTTTTAAGAGCAGGTTAGACAAACACCTGTCAGGGATAGTCAAGATAGGGCTTGGTCCTGCCATGAATGCAGGAGACTGAACTTGATGACCTCTCAAAGTTCCTTCCAGTTTTATGATTCTATAATCATATTCAGTTGAGAGGTATGGCAGTAATATTCATCTAAATACATTCCAGCAGTCCATCGATGCCTTATTTGTCCTATTCAATGAAGTCATTCACCCATTTAGATTTGTCTAGTCCACATTTATGAACATCTCTCAATTCACCTAAATCCTTCCCATCTTGTCTATCCAGCTAGAAATACTACTATTTGTGTTCTCTTCTCTCCATCCCTAATCACATAGTCATTGGCCTTTGTTTGGTACCCTTATTCTGATTCTTAAATATAAACAATTCTAAATCAAGGTTTCATTTAATAGCTACTTATTGGTTTCCTACCGGGCCATTTCCTTGGTCTCCTGCCGTGCTGAAGCCATCTTAATCATGTCCTTCAGGAGGGGCATTCCACCTTCTTTGATCAGCAGGGGGCAGTACTTGTCAGCTGTAAAGAAGGGGAAACAGAACCCTGGGAATCTTCACTGCTACTGAGGAAATTCTCTTCTCCCAAGGCAATGAATCCAATCAAGGGGAGATAGGGAAGCAGTGAGAAAATTGCTGGCTAGTAAGCCATAGGTTACAGGTTTCTCCTTCTAGTGGCTCAGCCTCTTAGGTGTATCCAATCTGCAGACATATCAGAGGTAGAAACCAATTCAGTGCTCAAGCTTGCTGGAGTGACGGAAGCTCCAGAATCTTGTTCTCATGCACTTAGTCTATGTTCCCTCTTAGTTCTGGCTACTCCCCTTGAACAACTTGGACAACTTCAAGGAGTTTCCTTGGAGTTAGCCATGTATTCTGTATTAACCAATGGACCTCTGAAAATATTTTCTCTAGACTTTTCTGCACTCCTGCTGTCTAACAGGCAGAATGTAGGGAGATTCACAGCACCAACCTTTTCACTGCATTTATAATGTTCTTTATGGAAGTACTTACGGTAGACAGAAACAAGGTTATACAGAGCCCAGGTAGCCCAATGCTGGCTGACAGGTGAGATCCCTTGCGGAAGGAGTCGAAGGATTGGTTCAAATGACCTGTAAAAATATTAAAGGGGTAAAATTAAAAATCCCAAAAGCTGCTGTTTCAGCATCTTTTCCTGCTTTGGTACTAGAAGCTTTGCAGTCAAATCAAATGTATTACACAGAAGTAAAGCTCACTGGTATATCAGCTCCCAGTAGCAAAAAGTGAGTCATAGTTTGGGGTGCTGGCACACTCAATCCCTGCTGTTTAATACCACCATGCGGCACTGAGAACCGGCCCTGCAGGACTGAATGGAGAAACTAATTTCTATCCTATTCCAGGCAAATGTCCTTATGAAAGCTGAAATTCAGCAGTACTGACCTCTCTGTAGATGCACTACACTTAATGTGCTACTCTGTTTACCCTAGGCTAAGGCACAGCTGAGAGGACTACTGATCATTCATAAACAATGGCTGTGCCATTTGTTCTTGCAACAGTGAAATGCATCTACACTGCAAATCAGGTTTTGGAATCACCACTAGTACTGCATCCTCACCTGCAATTCATTCCATCTGTTGCTGTACCAGGGGATTGTGGCATTCCAGAGTTCCTGACACAGCTCTTAAAGTGGGACACAAGTCACCGTAACACCTGAAGGGAATTTTGGGAGGCTTGTCTAAACAACCCCAAAGGCATGTTGAAGGCTGCATCAACCCATTTTGTGGAGGCAGGGACATTCACCCTGGCTGTACCTTTAATTAGGAATCCGAATTTAACCAACAGCACGACACGGAGTCCTTGGAGAAATGTTTTTAAGCAGCCTAAGACAGTAAGATTCTACGTTTTCTGCACAATCTGATTCCAGGACAGTTCTACTGTGTTCTCTCAAGAGAAACTAAGGATCCAGACTATTTTAGTTTTCTTCATATTCTATTTAGAAGTGTAGCAATTACCTGCGCACATAAAACCAATGGTTCCACTAATCTCCAAATGGAACTCAAAGGAAGCTGAAAACCCCCAGCTAAAAGAATGTGTCTGGATGGGAAATTTCTTCCTCATCCCAGGGAGAAGTTCCACAGTTGGTTACATCACCACCATGCTTGAGGTTACTCTTTGGCACATTTCCCACTCCTGAAAATAAATGGGCCAAAATCCAACCTCACTCACCTGTAATTGATATTTCTTCTGGAGTTAATATCCCAGCTCTGGATGGCTGCCCACATCCTGTCTACTACTTCTTCTCGGCGTGGCTCACAGATCCCCCAGGCATCTGGGCCATCAAACATGATGTGGGAGAGAACTCCACATGCATTGTAAGATACCTCAATCCCATCTGCTTTGCTCTCCAACAGATTGCTGCCAGGACAGAAGGTAAGATTTCAGAGGTGCCAGGATAGCCTTATTCAGCACATCAGGGACAAAAAACTTAGCATGCAAACAGTGCAGCCCCTGTGAACTCTAACCCAAGCTCACCACATAAGTTATCTCCTAACTGGACTGCACACATCAACCTACACAAAATAGCTTGACAAGCACTAGCTTCCCAAATTGGTTTTATGGATGATACTTTGTATTTAGATTGCAGCCACCATCTAAAAATTCCAAAACAGCACCAGTCCAACTATGCTTTTTTTGTTTAGTTAAAAGGGAGGAGGGAACTGATGCATAAACGTTAAATGACTGCCCTACATTACACAGTGACTCAGTGGCACTCAGGAAGAGTAGCCAGGTCTCAGTACATTGCTCTAGCCATTAGACCAGTGGTGGGCAACCTGCGGCCCAGGGGCCGCATGTGGCCCATCAAGGTTCTATGTGTCACCTAGAAGACATTTTGCTTAGCATTGCCCATGTGCAGGATTGCCAGATTCTGCTAGTTTTTGTCTGTGTATTTTTTCCCTCCCGGTATTGCTAAAGTGACACACATAAAGCAAAGGCACATGAAATGAGGTGTGTGCTGACTGGACACAACACTGACTGAGAAAGCCATGTGATCCCTCTGCATCCAATCAAAGAGCTGATACCATTAGAATCACAGAATCATAGAGCTGGAAGAGACCTCAGGAGGTCATCAAGTCCAGCTCCCTGCCCAAGGCAGGACCAATCCCAACTAAATCAACCCAGCCAGAGCTTTGTCAAGCCGACACTTAAAAACCTCTAGGGATGGAGATTCCACCACCTCCCTAGGTAACCCATCCCAGTGCTTCACCACCCTCCTAGTGAAATAGTTTTTCCTAATATCCAACCTAGACCTCTCCCACTGTAACTTGCGACCATTGCTCCTTGTTCTGCCATCCATCACTACTGTGAACAGCCTTTCTCCATCCTCTTTGGAACCTCCCTTCAGGAAGTTGAAGGCTGCTATCAAATCCCCCCTCACTTTTCTCTTCTGCAGACTAAACAACCCAAATCCCTTAGTTTCTCTTCATAGGTCATGCGTTCCAGCCCCCTTATCATTTTGGTTGCCCTCCACTGGACCCTCTGCAATGCGTCCACATCCTTTCTATAGTGGGGGCCCAGAAGTGTGCTGTTCAATTGGCACACCCCGCAAATTCTAGGGATGCAAGTGCAAGTAGCAAAACTACCCTATCCTGGGACACTATCTTGGTTCCAACAATCTTGCACCCACTGAGATGAAAGAGGGTCACTCATGCAGCCCACTCACTAGCCTAGGTTGCCCCTCACTGCATTAGACCACACTGCTTACTGATCAGTGATGTACCAACCTGAACACACTGATGAACTGGGAGGTCATGAGTTGTGGGCGGAGCTCTTTCACCTCCGCCACATTTCCCAGAAGCCCCAACATGTTACGGTGCAGCTCCTGCTTCTCTGGGAACTCCTGAGGAAACAAGGAACATGTGTAAAACAAAAGTATGACCACCGTGGCTGTGCAGCAAAGCCAGGAAGGCAGACTTTCTCAGCAGGCAGGGGTGCAGCTCTCCTCTTGGTGTGATAAGGTTTTTAGCATTCAAAACATGATAGATGGGAGTGAACCAAATCTCTGCAAAGCAAGGGACAGTTCTTCACTGCCTGACATAGCCACTTTGCCCAGAGGGAAATGCATCTCCAGGCACAGGACATACAGTGGGAGAGAGTAAATAAGATAGAAGTGCACAGTTTCCTTGTGCTCTTAGGATGGATGGATGTGGAGGAGCAGAGCATGTACTGGTCTTTTCTTCTTTCTCTTTTTGCTTCCAGCAGGGGTCAGATGAGCCAGGACTTCGTCGCAACTGACATGGAGAGCAAGGGTTCCCAAACTGTGATATTCACAACAGGGATGTAAATTCCCATTAAAAAAGTTAACTGGTTAAACAATACAATTTTAATTGTTTAACTGGTTAACCATGGAGGGTTGGTGCAGTACGGCTGGGGTCCTGAAGAGAGGGCTGCTCCAGGGAGGGGCCATGGTTGCTAGGGTCCTGCTGACCAGCCCGCTGCAGGCAAGAGGCTCCTCCAGCCCGGCCCTCTATGTGTGGGGCTACTCCAGCCTGGCCAGCCTCATTGCACCATAGGCTGCTCCGGCCCAGCTGGCCCCACTGCGCTGTGGGCTGCCCCAGCCAGCTGGCTGCCCCAGGCCTGCTCCTGCTGGCCTGGCCTTCTGGGTAACCAGTTAACTTTTTACATCCCTAATGAACACCTGGGGCCACAAGGGGAAGTTGTGTATGGTAAATTTTATTTATTAACTAGCAGATTTACCTGGCATTGTTTGGGTCCGTAATTTGGGAATTCCATCAAGTGTATTTTGTTTCTTTCTCCCTATAAACTCTTTTAATTCACTGTTTTAATAAAAAAGGGCTATAGTCGATGGGATTTCCAATAACGTTTTCTTCTCCTTATCAAGAGCATTGACTTAGCCTTACCAAAACAGAGCACTACTTCAAATTTCTCTGCTTTATCTCAGTTCTGTAAGGTTTATTGAGAAACAATCCTATTCCAGTTTCCTCCTATTTTTCTGACTCATTTTGGTTCAGTCTCTTTCAACGTTCACTCAGTTATGTCAATTTTGAGGACTGTACTTGCTTTGGTGAGTCTCATTTCTGTTTGGTTTTATGAGAAGCAATCCCATTCCAGGCTCATCCCCATTTTCCTGGCACAACCAAACCCTGACCTTGCTTTAAGTTATGATCAGAGGAAGCTTTATACTAAATTTGGTGATCCTAGCTCTTACTGTTTAGAAGGAGTTTTTCATCAAATAGGCAGACAAACTCTCTAAAATATATAGTAGATCATTTTATTTACTGCATAATTGGCTACTCAGACAAAGCTTTAAAACTCTGTGGGAATTTGTTATATAAAATAAGATAGTTGATTTACTTCAAGATGTACCAGTGAAAATAAAGATACACACAGACGCCCATCTCCAATCACAAACAGCAAAGGTTCAGTTGCCCAGCAACTTTTCAGTCTACCTGAATTCAGTACTTAGGGTGTTTTGGGGTTTTTTTGGTTGTACATGTCACACTATATTTATATGTAACAGTGAAATAGGGACAGATAGCTAAAGGCGGGTAAGAAGAGCACACAACGTATCAGTGATGAGAAGGGTAGGGGTTCATGAGTAGCTGGTAGATCTGGAAGGGAGTAGGCAATAAGTAAAGTATGAGAACCTCTGGCGTAGAAGATACTGGACTGAACTTACTTTCAGGCACTCCAGGAAGAGTTTCATGCCGCTGTAGTTGAGAAACATCTCACAGTTATCGGGGGTTTCATCTGTGATATTCCACAGGGCACTCCAGGAGAACTCCATCACTTGATCACACTGTCAAGCCAGAGGGAAGGAGATGGTAAAACACAGTGGAGTGGAGAATGTGGCACTGACAACTGCAGACAGGGCTCACGTAATACAGGAGCCCAGTGCAAACTAATCAGAAGGATGGGGAAATGCTGTCACCTTGAAAGGGGCCAGTTTTTGTTCAGTTCAGACCCACCAACACAAATACCGCCATTATCTAATTTGTTCAGAGGTGCCAAGTCCCCACAAGCCTCCAGGCAGGGCTGGCTTTAGGCTGATTTGCCCAATTCCCCCGAATTGGGCCCCACGCCCTAAACCCGGAAGTGTGCCAGGCGCGCTGTGGGAAGGGGCATTGGCCCTAGAGGAGGAGCGCAGCGGCTTCTGTGCGCCGCGGGAGGGGGAGTCGGCCCCTGGGTTTGGCTGGAAGGCAGGACTCTGCCCTGTAGCTGGGGATTTAAAGGGGCTGTGACTTGTTTCTTTGTGTGCTGTTTTTTTTTTTTTCCTCAACCAAAATTTGTGTGGTTTTTGGTTTTTTTTTTTGGGTCAACAAAAAAATCCTGGCTGCCGGGGCCCCGTCGAAACGGTTTGAATTGGGCCCCACACTTCCTAAAGCCGGCCCTACCTCCAGGGACACGGGAACAATATGACTAGATTCCTCGTACCTCAGGGCTGACCTCTCCACCTTGGGGCAGAGGGATTACAAATGGAGTGACTTTGCTTAGAGATTTTAAGAGGAAACACTTACTGTTTTATCCACCAGCTTCTTCTGAATAAGCTTTAGCATGGTCTGTAGGCAGAGGGAAAGGAATGAGAAGTGGAAGAGCAGGTCAGGAATCACAGAAATTAAAATGGAGACTGTATATCAAACTCAGTCCTGACGTAAGCTGGCGCAGCTCTCACTGAAGTCAATGGAAGTCATGTTTACTCATGGATTGGATTTGCCTCTATGTATCTGGAATCTGATGTGCAGAATGCAAATATCCCTCCCATCCATTCCAAGAGCAGTGTTATTTTCAGTGGCACTGTATAAACAACAATCCCACTCGTTCACACAGCAGAGTACAACAAATGACCTGTACCATCCAGGTAACAGCTCCCTGGTCTAAAGAGCTAAAGGCACAAGAAGGAAGAGTTCAGTACAGTTAAGCTCATTGAGAAGTAAATAGTCTGGTATGTGCTCTTTATAGTCTGATGAAAAAGACAGGTCCTCAGAAGTTGGACTTTAACAGGGAGGCTGTTGCAAACTCAAGGGGGAGCATGAAAGGAACCATGAAGTCAAGAGTGGGTAAAGGAAAGAAAGGGAAAATGGGGAATAGGAAACTAGAGAAGATGAAAGCAGAGTTATGGATAGGAGAGGACTTGAGCAAAGTCTTGAAGGGGAGGATAAGGAGCTGGAATGTATGGCAGGAGAGTTGATGCCAGAAAAAGATTTTGCTTATATAAAAAAATGAGCAGAGTGCCTTTCTGTAGAAGAAACTCCCCAAACTGTGTACACACACCCACATGCACAATTTCTGGTCCGATACTTGGACAATATTTCTGTCAAGTGAGACAAAGAAACGTGTCCACCCAATCTATGTAACTGAAGGTGTGAAGGGAGGTCTGACTCTTGTCACAATGGACTGAGCCCGCTATCCATGCAGTAACCACAATGGAAAAGTTCTGCAGATTTTATTATCTCCAAATAGGCAGAGACCTTTTCCTCTCTCTGGAGAGTCAGGAGTCTCTCTCATCTGCTGGGCCATTTTGTATCCCAAAGCAAGAGAAGCGTTGTTAGTCAGATGTGTCCAAATGAAAACCCTCACATAGTTACCAA
Source organism: Pelochelys cantorii (assembly GCA_032595735.1). NCBI lineage: Eukaryota > Metazoa > Chordata > Testudines > Trionychidae > Pelochelys > Pelochelys cantorii. Next base: position 15,938,727 of record CM064347.1, on the reverse strand, counting down.
GAGGATTATGCTAGTTGCAGAAACAACTTTTTTTTGTATTGTTCTTTGGGTCAGTCTGCCTTCTATGGACAGAGACTGGCATGAAGAGGTTCTGAGGTTTACCCAAAGCCACACAGTAAATTTATAGCAGAGCCTAGATTAGAACTCGAAAGTCATGACTCCTGGCCTTGTGTTGAGATCATACTGCCTCCCCCGCCCTTAAATAGACACTGCCTCTGACAGAACACCATCGAAGTAATTACTTCCCCTGCTGGCGTACTTTCAAGTGGCTCAGATTGAGAATGGTGGATTCCATGCTAGGACAGCATTGCTAAAACTCTACCTTTTCCTGACTACAATACTTTTCTGTGACACTTGGGAGCTGGATTATTTACTGCACCTACTCCACAGACACTTCCAATGGAAGTCATGGAAAGGACTTTCCCATGGGATTGAAGCCTAGTCTGGGATACGGATTAGCAGCCATCCTAGGACCATACCAACCATGACAAAACCCATCTTGCCCACAGCCTCCTTATGGTCATTGTCCACTTGGCAGACCAAGGCATTACAGAGGTGTACAGCGATGCGCTGGATGGACTCATCCTGCCGAGTTGGATTGAGGATGTTCAGCAGCAGCTCATTGACACGACGGTACTGGAATTCCAGCTCCTCTGGGATGCTGAAGTTACACAGTGTCAGACAGCAGTTCCGCTGCACCTACCGAGGGGGAAGCAGAGCAAGCTGAGGGCTGGCTGACACAATGGATCCTCCTACAAGTATGTGTACAGTGGCCACACGGTGTTGTCCCTATCTTCCGCCTCAAAACAAATACCACAAACACATGCAACATCCTCCAACCCAACAGCACACTGCACATCCAGCCTATGGCTCAATATGCTCAACATGCACCCTGTCCATCCGCTCCCCAACCCCACCACCATGTGTATGCGCCACATGCAATCCAAAGCCAGCCACCTTCACTTGAAATACAAAGGCACCGACCCATATTACTACAGAACCACATCACCATCACATTTACAACGTAGGTCACACATAAAATTGCACCCACCCACCTATAAAGTGAATGCATAACCAAATATAGGTAACAGTTTCTCCAGGGGATGCCATGATACACGTTCAATGGGCTCAAAGTGTCTGGAAGGTACAAAGTGCTGGAAATGGCCTGTTACTGGGAGAAAGGAAAGAGGGAGAACAGCGAGAGCATGGTAAAGGTTGACTGAGTTCTTACTGTCACTTCCTGGTAAGACTCCATGCCATTCAGCACCACCTGGATCACCTGACGTCGCAGCTTCACGCTCTGCTCCATCCGATACTCTGAATTTGTTAGGTAGAAAAGTGCTGCACTCCCAGTCACCTGGATGTTCTTATCATACTTGTGACACTTGAGTGCTGTGATCACCAGCTACAAAGAAACATGGGAGCTTGTAGTGCCATTTAGTCCCAGGTGGGCCTCCATGTCACCGTTTCCCCTACCCAGGTAAAGATCAATACAAGCATTCAAGGGACAAAGAGCCCAGGCACAGCTGGAAAAGGCTGCTCAATGAAGTCATAAGACACCTCCTAAAATCACAGCCCCTATTTCCATCATGCTACTGGAACTTCCTCTTCAGGGGCCTGATGCAAAGCCCATTGAAGCCAAAGGAAAATGGGGATCTTTCCATTGACTTTACTGGGCTTTGCATCAAGCCCTAAGCCACGGGAAAAGGTTTGATTTTTCTGCTGTAAAATCCCCCTCCCCCTTAATGTGACTGTGTTCAAGGGAGTGAGCACTGCCCGTGGGTGAGTGCCAGTGCATTCACCTGCAGTGCTCTCAGCAGCTGGTTGCAGCGCTCGATGCGGGCGATGTCAAAAAGAAGATTGATGGCTCGAGATGTGATTTCAGGCCGGTGTTCTGTGTATGCCTCAATTGCGTTCAGCACCTGCTCTTCGTTCTTGTCCCCACTCACCTGGCAGCAAGGAAGGGAAAAAGTCATGTTGGGGAGCAAGAAACCAGCATAAGAGGGGATTGGTCAAGAGAGAGGGTAGCAAGAGAATGAAAGATTTGCAGAAAAAGGAATCAGCAGGAGGGAGGCAGCTCAAATGGTGCATGAATTCTCTCAGCCCTTTTCTACCCTGCTGGCAGGATTCATTCTGAGGAGACCCAAGACATGAGTACCTAGGCGAGTTACCTCTCAGCCCAACCCTGCGGGAAGTGGTCCCTGCAGGGCAAGGTTGTATCTCTTTGCAGGGTTATGTTTGGGTACTTCTTCCTAAGCCTTAGACACCCATTGTGGAGTGTCCTTTGAGCTACAAGCAGGGTGGGGAATGGCTGGGGTGTGTGTGTCAGGGATGTGAACAAGTAACCAGTTAACCGGGAACCAGCAGCCCAGTGCAAGATCATAGGCAGTTGGGCTGGAGCAGTCCCTGCCCATAGTGGCGGCTGCAGCCCAGCCGTGGTGGGTGGAGCTGCAATGCCCCCCTCCACCCCCGTTTAATCAGTTAATGTTTAACCAGTTAACTATTTAAATGAGATTTTACGTCCCTGTTGTGTGAGTGTCTTTATGAAGCTCCTTTCTAAATGGCTGGTTTTTCCCCTCACAAACACTGCACAGAGCGTGGACCTTGCACCACTGCAGCATTCTTCCCTCAGGCGGACCCATAATTCAGAAGGCACGTATCACTTCCACAGGGCCTGAGAGCTCTGGTATGCTGGCTGACTCTCTAACTTCCATCACACACTGTTTGAGACTATTCCCACAGGCACTTTACCTTGTAGGCTGGAATATGTGTCAGACGGCAAAGAGAGGTCTCAAAGAGGCCCAAGAACTGAAGCGGTCGTTTCAGATTCCTGAAGGGGGCAATGCTGCTCTTTGATGGCTCAATGCTGAAAAAAGAAGAGATCATCCATGTCTGAGCTTTGTTTATTCATCTCCCTCCACCATAGAGAAAGTTACAAAGCCCCCAGCCTGCTCCGATTACATTGCACAACCAGCCAGAGCAGATGGGTCTAAATTCAGTCACATCCCATCAAAATCCTGGTAAGGCTTTCTTTCAGACAATCGCATCTTTAAAGACAGTCACATCATACTCCTCACTGGGCCCTTTCATCGCAGATGATCTCTTCTGTTCTGCACAAGAAGTGAAGGTGTCCAACAAAAATGACAGGGGAGCTCAGGCAGGGAGAATATAGTTTAGGAGCGTAGGGGTAAAACAGATTATTATAAAAAGGGCCAGGGGATTTCTAATGATCAGAAATAGTCAGGAAGCTGATTTTATGTCTCATCGGAAGACTGCCATCAGCTTAACACCCCTCTCGTTACAACGAAGCACTGGGTCAGCACTGCCTTAAAACACCATCAACAGTGACTGCTGCACAGGCCTGCTGATGGGGGGAGTGGCAAGGGGGCAGTTACCTGGGGGAAGGTGGTTAAGGCTGGAGGGAAGGGGTCACACCACACTCTGGGTGGCACAGAGGGCTGGTTGCCCCATGGCCCTGCTCCTTCCTGGAGCGTGGAGCCACCTTCTCCCCCATATCTTGCCACATATTCTATTAAATCCCAAATGCTGGTTGGGATTTTCAAAGGGGCCTGCAGAAGGCAGAGGCCTAGCTCTCACTGGGCGTGGTATTGACAAATCTCAATACATTTGAACCTCTGCGCTTTGGATGTCCCTAATCCGGGAACACCCGTGGTACAGAGGAGGAAGCAGCTCTGTGCACTGCCACTCTCCCTCCCCCCAAATGCGGGAATGGTATTGCAGCAATGCGCTTCCCTGTGGCTTTTCCCTGCTACTCCCAAAGTGGCGGGAGGTGGTGCCTGAAGCAGCACAAGGCATGGAACCATGTGTGCCCCAGGAGTGGGGCGCCAGGTAAGCGCCTTGCCCTCCTCCCTCTCATGCCCATTTCCTCCTGTGCCCTCCATCGCCCGGCAAAATCTTTAATCTGGCATACCTTGTTTCTCAGGGTTGCCAGATTAAAGAGGTTCAAGTGTATTAGCATTGTAACTCCAGCTCCCTAAAATACCCACAGCCATTTGCAGAAGAATTTCTTTGCTAAACACTTTTTAAAACTGTTGTGCAGTGAAGCTGATGCAGTAAGGCTGCTGTGCTCCACCCCTGAAGTCCCTGGGTATCAGTGGTGGACAAGAGTTTTAGGAGTACAGTCTGTGGAGAGCTCTGTGATCCTGTAGGAGGGAAGTGGATGATATCTAAACTATTTTTACAGCTGTCAGTAAGTGGGAAATGCATATGGCAAAAGACAGCTGCAAAGCCCATATGGATGTGACTGACAGCCAAGCAGGACCAATTAATTATTCTTCTGAAGCTCTCATCCATGGTGATCAATTCCACTTGGGGAGAGGCTTTACAATCACTAGAAATTGGTGACAAATCTCTTTTCTTTTTATTAATAGCTCTAAAGAATTCTAAAGCCCAAGAGAGAGATTTGTCCTTCCTGCAGCTTTCAATAAAATCTCCCCTCCCCCAGTTCCACAGTGACGGCCATCCCTGCCTGGCCTTCTAGCCTTACCTTGCCTGACCCACTTTCTCCTCAATGCTCGAAATGGTGCAGTTCTCCAGCATGGTGTGCCCTGAGATATCCAGTGAGGAGAGGTTTACCAGGTTATCCACAAACAGGCTCAGCACCCGCCGCGTCAACTTGAATTTGTAATAACTGGACAGACGGTCTCGGGAAATATCCAAGTGCCTGAAAATGACAGCAAGTATCTCAGTCTGGAGAGCATCTATCCAGGCCAAACCCAGCCCTGCAGAGACCACGCACAAGCACGGCTGTTGATGTTTCAACACACAGGGATGTGACTCTGTGGAACTATCAGCAGGATGAGTCCTGCGTATAACCTAAGTGCATGCAGGACCCTTGGATTCTACAGTTCCTTAGTGGGGGCCTGTCCAGAACGGAGTATAAAGAATTACTCAGCTAAATGACCAGAACGGCAACTACTGTAGGCTGAGCAACCTACCTTCCCAGTCTTCATCACAACCAGGCATCTGATTATGTCTCTAACCATGGAACTGGCTACATATCTTCTACCTGGGGATCAAATTGCACTGGAAGAACTTCTCATCCCCAGAAGGGCTTGTTACCTCCTCTCCCAAAATTAACGACACAAGCTCTCCTAATCCTGCCTTTTCAGACTGGACATTGTATCCATGATACTGTACAGCAGCAGTTCTCAAACTATGGGCTGGGACCCAAAAATGGGCAATGATCCCATTTTAATGGGCTCCTAGGGCTGGCTTAGACTTGCTGGAGCCCGGGGTTGAAGCCTGAGAGCTTCACCCTTTGGCAGTGGGGCTCAGATTACAGGCTCTCTGCCTGGGGCTGAAGCTCTTGGGCTTCAGCTTTGGCTCCTAGACCCACAACAGAGGGGCTCAGATTTTTGGTCCTCTCTCTAGAGGTCATGTAGTAATTTTTGGTATCGGAAGGGGGTCAAGGTGCAATGAAGTCTGAGAACCTCTGCTGTACTTAATCATCTTTATAACACCAGCACCACTGCCTAGGAGTTTTATGTTTGATGTTATATGAAAAACATAAAATTAAATTAATAAACCACGTAATAAATAATATACTTCATCAGTACAACTGCCCACCCATAGGAGACATGTAGTAGCTCTGGTGCCCCCTATAGGAGACACACAGAGAGCACGAATGGGCTGCACAAGACTCGCAGGTTGGAATTTTCTAAAAGTGACTTAAGTGCTTCTTATGTGTGAGCCAGGCTTAAACGCTGGCCTTTCTCATTCGATAAGCAACCTGTGGGAGTCAGTTTTGGTTTCACACGGCAATTACTGCTGTGATACCAGCATCCAAGTGTACCCACAAGCCAGGAGTAATTTTGCCTGAGGATCAGCTATAAAAGTAGGGAGCCTCCTTGGCATGCTTGATCTTGCTGTCCTCACACAGAAAAATCCTCTACAGGCTTCAGCCAGGGCTTTAGGCTGCAGAGGAAGTAAAAGATCAAGCGCCCTTGAGGGAAAGCTCAGTTCCCCTACCACCACAGCCTAAGACCTGGGATAATGAAAATGCTCTCAGAAAATCACCCTAGGGACTCAATCCTGAGCAGCTCTGAGCACCTGTAACACCTAGTGGAGGAAGAACAAGGTGTTTGCTGACCTGAGCTTGCGGAGCTGTGCGATCACTTGGATGTGCTCCTCTGAAAGGTCCATGTTGTAAAGCACTAAGGAAACCAGACTGTCTTTCCACTGGGTCAGAAATGCCACATCATTGAGCTGGATGCCAGAGAGATCCAGGGCAGTGAGGGAGGCCAAAGGTCGAAGCAACGTCTCCACATTCACCCCTTCAGTCATACGGCCCAGGTTCAGGAAACGCAGCCGGCTGAAGCCCTCGAAGGTAAAGTCCTTGACCAAGACCTGACGAGTGGGATTCACTAGGCAGTCATCTTCACAGCCTCCTGGATTCTCTTCCTCATAGAAGATGTTACTGCAGCCAAAGAGGCTAAGAGAAACTAGAGTGTGGCTGAAGCTCAGTAGAGTCTGCAGGCTCTTGGCTGTCAGCTTCTCACAGTTAGTCAGGTACAGCTCAACAAGGTCCTGGAAGGCAGGAAGCCAATATATTAGAATTACTTCACTGTCAGTGTTCCTACCCTGGTCCCTATAGCAACTACTGCTGGCAAAAGCCAGGTCTGGAGTCCTCAGCTCTCACAAAGCCAGTGTTTCCACACTGTTCCATACAGTGGCTCCTGTTGGGAGCAGCTAGGACTGGAATACTCTGAGCTCCCATACAGTGGTCCCACTCCATTCCCTAAAGCAACTCCTGCAGGGAAAAGCTGAGGATGAAGATATCTCAAGTTCTCCTACAGCTAGGATTTTGATAAAACAGGTAATAAGCACAAGTAATCTGTGGATCTTCCTGAGAGATGTGAGGTCTCTCTGTTGTGGGCTGCTGCAGAATGACAGCTAGGAAGATATAAATGCAATACTACCTGCTTTCTAATGGCTTCCAGGTCCTGGTCCTGTACTATGTCCTCCCGCAAATGGATTCGGGCTAGCCTGGTGCTCCGAGGATCTGAGAACAGGGTGAAGAAGCTCTCGTGGGGTTCAAAGATGCTGTCTGCATTCACCAGCTCCACATACCTACGTGACAGGTAATAGGGTTAGCTCATCAGTGGGATTTATATGGGCGCTCCTGGAGGGATTTTCCATCACAGCTATAGCCAAGCGAAAACATGTGTATGTGAAAGACTCTCCCTCTGGTCTCCTGGGACAGCCCATGGGTGGCCTGTCCAGGAAATGTCCCCTGACACTGGGCGCATTCCTTGGACAGGGCTGGGGCGATGATGGAGTCTGCTGACTTTAAAGGCCCTCTATTCTATAGTGCAGCACAGTGGTGCGTAAAGCCAATGGAGAGTCAGGCCCAGGACTAAGACCTCAGTGATATAACAATCACACTTGCATCTGAACATTTTCTCTCCTAATACTGTTACAAGTAACACCCAAGATCCTTGGAACTGAAACCCGCCCCCCCCCCCCAATTAAGTATTTTTCTTTATTCCCCACCTCCCAGGTTTGAATTTGTCAAGGTAAAAAACCATTTTTCTCTTCTTTTTCCCCCTACAGTGCTCAGCTTTCCCAGCCATGCTGCCTGTAAGGGCACATCCCGACTAGCTCTCCAGTCAATCCTAGAGCTTCCTGGGAAAAATAAGCAAAGCCAAAACTACACTTCGAATATAAGAATCAAGCAGAAATAAGTGTAAAGTGTATGCGTCCTTCCCCTAGAGTCCTGGCTTCTCCCGTCAGCTGCCAATGGACAGCAGCACCCACACGTACTCGTTGACGAGCTTGTCACAGATCTCACTCGGCAGGAAGACATCAGGGTGAAGCCGGAGGGTCTCATTGTCCAGTAGGTAGCAGAGGGTCCCCTCCAGGTTGTGGAGGCAGTAATCTGTGCATAGTATCATCAGCGACTCTGGGCTGTCAGATGCCATCTTGAGGATACAAGCGTAGTAAGGAGGGGGAGCAGGGAACTGTGGCAGATGGAATCTTTTCAATTCAAGGGACCCCTGCCCCCCAGCCTGTGGAGATTCCCTGATGGATTTACAGGGACATCAGGACATCTGCAGGCAGATGAAAGATACACAATTAGATAAAAGAAAAGTATATTGGAAAGTATCCTGAAAATCTGCCAGTGCCTATGGGGACACTGATACCTAGGTTCATGGGTCATTCACCTGTTGATGGCCAAAGAGAAGTACAGGTGTTTGACCATTACACAAAAAATGTCCTTAACCTCTCAATGCCTCAGTTCCCCCACCCCCACCAGTAAAATGGGAATAATACTCCCCAAGTTTCCATGATGCTAAAGGTTAATTAGTTAATTGGAGCCATGTTCATTAATTAGATTGAATACTAGAAAAAAGATTCCAAGCTGTGAGCTGCATATGTCTGAGAATGAGCCTGTCAGAGGGAAGTAGGGGAAACCACACTGCTTGGGTTACGTAAAACTAGACAGAGAAGATCACTAGAAAATATACTCTTGTGCACAATCCAGCATGCAGACCTGATGGGACTTAGCAGCTTGCCCCTATCTCTAACATCTAGGACTCTATTTAACTGAATTTCAGGTAAACCACTTTGCTTTGCTTTGTTTAAATTGAACCTTTCCCTAGAGTGTTGAAAGCCCCAAACCCACAGCATCATATTAGCACCCCTGAAGCAGGATATGAAACTGAGTAGAGACCAAAAGGAAACCGACTGGTGTACTTTTACTTTCCAAGCTGTGTGAAATGCAGAGTGTACCTAAGAGAGAAAGATCAGTCTTTCTAACTTCCCTCCATTTTAATCCTCTGAAGTCTTGTCAATAACAAAAGCACATTCCTGCAACTCCTCCCTTATGGACAGACTCCTACCTATGCACAAAACCCTAATGAAGCCAAATTGGCTCTATGCGAGTGAACCCCTGCAAAGTCAATGGGACTCTGTGTAGGCACAGAGGTCTGCCTGCACTGATCCAGTTGCAAGAATGAGGCAGTGACATTATTTTTATTCTAACAAAGGCTCTGATCCAGTAGTCATGTACACACATGAATAATGTTACTCATGAGTAGTCCCATGTGTAAGCATGATAAGGCACAATTTCAGACCACACCTTTCATCACAAGTTCTCAAAGCACTTTATAATCATGAATTAACATTTATCACCAGCACCCTGGGAAATGGAACGATTCTCCCATTTCTATAGATGGGTAGGAAAACTGAGCTGAAGAGAGCTGAAGCGATTCACCCAAAGTTATGCAGACAATCTATGGCACAGCTGGGAATAGAGCTCCAAATCCCAGCCCTATACTTCAAATGCAAGGCTATCACCTAGATCCCCCCCAAATAATTACTGACAGCTGGGGTCAGAGTTAGCTGAGCCTCCCCCCAAAAAAAGTAACTGTGCAATTATGATCATAGCATTACCAACAAATTTAAAGCCATGCTCCCTCTCTCCATTCTTACTTCTGCTGAGCAGCTGTTGCTCTGGAAGGTGTTGCAAAATGTCTTTAACTAACAATAAAAACAACAAGGAGTCCTGTGGCACCTTAGGGTACGTCTACATGGCAACATTATTTCAAAATAACTAGTGTTATTTTGAAATAACTTAGTCCGCGTCTACATAGCAGGCAATTATTTCGAAATAATGTTGAAATACTGTCAAGCTGGAGGACTTCTTACTCCAACTTCTGAAAGAGTGCTCTATTTCAAAATAAGCTATGTGACTGATGTACCTCAATTTGTGTAGTTTATTTCAAGTTAAGCCCTGGTGTGTAGATGCACCTTTAGAGACTAACAAATGTATTGGGGCATAAGCTTTTGTGAGTAAAACCCTCTTCATCCGATGAATTGGAGTGGAAGTGACAAAGGCAGGGGTACGTATACAAGTACATCAACTATAAAAAAGAAGTTGCTTATCAAGTGTAAGACCAGTGTTAATGAGGCCACATCCACCCTGACTTGATTAGCCTCATTAACACTGGTCCTATACTTGATAAGCAACTTCTCCTTTGTTGTTGTTGTACTTATAAATGTACCCCTGCCTCTGTAACTTACTCTCCAATTCATCTGATGAAGTGGGTTTTACCTAAGAAAGCTTATGCCCTAATATACTGATAATCTCTAAGGTGCCACAGGACTCATCCCATGAGGCATAACGGGGTGGTCGACAAAGGCTTTTGATGTCGACCGCCGAGCGTCCAGACTACCGCGCTGTGCTGACAAACAGCTGATCGGCACAGTGCGGCAGCCATTTTGATGTAAATGAAGTGGCGATTATTTAAATTGCCACTTCATTTTGCTATGTCTACAAAGCTCATCCACATGGCTCCATCGACGGAGCCATGTAGTGTAGACATACCCTAACAGTCTTTGCTCTTCATCATGGGATTCCATAGAACAGTATACTCAATGCAGAAGGACAAAACAGCAAACATATTGACTCAGTCTCTCTGCTCATTCCTCCTCTCTTGAGGATCCATTCCTTAAAAGGTTCCTATTTTCCTCAGCATTACTATATCATAACTATCACCAATTGGTTATCACAGGATTCTTCACTATAGCTACTGCCCTAGAGGGAAGAAAGCACTAGTCAGAGGGATCAGGGATCAGGCAGGTAGATCAATTAGGAGATCACCTCCCCTCAGAAGCTCTAGCCAATTAGCCTGCTGCTTTGGCTATGACTTCAGGGATGAGGTAACTGCTCAGATTCAGGCATTGAATGGTCCCTGTGGGAGACAGGAGCACAGCTGTGGCTTAGCCTTCTTATCAGCCCAGGCTCCAGCTTTCTAATCACTCCCTTTGCTTTGGACAGATTTCTGTGCAAGCTAGGGGGCAGCATGAGTTGCAAATTAAAACACCATTCTTCTCTCAGTGTCTCATTAATTCTCCTTTAGAGAACGCACTTCAGTGCCAGGAACAAGAGCCAACCAAGTAATTAACCCAACATGGAAAACAACCACTTAAGAAAAAAGGCAGAGATCAGCAGATCTGCTTTTTGTTTTGAAACAGCCATCCAAGCCTAACCCTAGTTTCCACAGTAGCCTCTTTGAAACAAATCTAGGCCTGATATAAATGGGTACAACTCCACTGACTTCAGGAAGAGCTGAAACTATGGCTGAATATGGCTCCTGTATTCTGGGATCTGCTTGTATCTGATTCTCATCATCAGTTGAGGTGAAGTGGTTTGTATCTTCTCCCTTCCATGAACACCCCTGGAAATAAAATATCCAGGTATTGGGAAGAACCTCCTTCTCAAATTTCAAACATAAAACTCTCATCTTATCCTACTGCATTCTGACACAGAAGCCATTTAAGTAAGTGGGACTGTCTGCTACCTAGGACCCAGGATGCAGAAAAGTTTCAGAACAAGACAGTTACAAATGGGCTTTACAGAAAGAAAATTAAACCCAGTAATCAAAGATCTTATATAGGATCTTGTTAATTCAGAGGATGCTAACAGGAGATGGAACCTTTCACTTCTAGTGATGGCCTTGTAAGTCACACAGTTCTATTCTGGGTCATGTTGGTAGCCACTGAACGTCATTAACACCCAATGGCTGCTTGATGACTCCAATACCTGGTGATAGGTCCATTATAAGGAGCTAAAGGGATGAAAAATGAGTTTCAGTCCAGTTCACACAGGACATGGAACGTGTCATTCTATATGTTTGCATATCATTTAGTGCAATTGGGTACCAATCCTGATTAGCACTGTTCAGTGCTATTGCAATGTAATCAGATGACTCTAATATTCATAGAAATGGGGTGCAGAAATGATCTGTGCTTTAATCCGTTAGCTCCCAAGAATGACCAGTATTCCCATATGCAAAAGGCACCCTAGTCTAATCTAGGGAGAAGGGATTAAAATGCTGAAGTAAAGCATCACTACAGAACACTCCCCATTATTTATGTGTATTATAGTGCCCAGAAGCTTCAACTGAGATTTGAGCCCCATTGTGCTGGACACAGTAAAACACAAATATAGAAGATCCTACCCTGAAGTTCCTAATTAGGAAAACAAGGCAACAGGGGGAGGGAAAAATTGGGTCTGTGATGGAACATAATGTTGCATACATTTGGATGCAAGTACCATATTTTTAAGCAAATCAGAGATACTGCCTAGCTATTTTTATAAGGCAGAGGCTCTTCTAGACTACTCGGTTGGCTGACTGGCTAGTTGTCTTCCTGGATATCAGATTGCCTTTCATGGTTTCCAAGGTGTGTGTGAAGGGTCAAGGATATGTGTGCTGAAGGTGTATGGGGGGAAGATCCAAACAATGAGGCACACAGTGACCGAGAGATCACAATAACCACAGCTGCACTACTTGAGTACTGACTCCCCACCCTGCCAGAACCCCTTCCAGCGTAGAAGAGGGTTAATCCAAAGGGACAGATGTATTTTAAACAAACTTGTTACCCAATGTGCCCCAAATTGGCTAGAGCCATCAGCCCCATCCAAGGCAGCTAGTGGCAGTACACCAGCCTCTTAGCATTCATTGAAATGAAGGAAACTACGAGACACCGCATACCTCCACCCCCAGCCTTCCAGATCCAAATATATTCTTCTGTGGGTACTGCTCCTCTGAGATACATCCACATTCTCAAAACAGTCCCAGCTTCACCCACATGCAAGGCCTGATGCTGCTGTTCTCACACTTAGGAATGCCTGCGCTAGATTTTGTATCTCGGACTTCAGATCAATCCCCTCTCCTATTACATGCTTTCTTCATCCTGGTGCTAGAGGCTAGTCCAGGTTCATTGTGGCTAGGTGCCACGGAGCATAACCTTTATATCTGCTGCTACAAAGATGATTAGCAAGGCTGATTAAGAAAGAAAGCATAACAAATATCAGATCACAATGGAATATTTTAAAATAACAAATTGAATGTAAATCCAGAGCTCAACATATCTTGCATTCTGAAGGAAAACTGCATTGCTAATTTATATTGCATTTACATGACACTTCACGGTTCCAAATCACTAAACAAATACTAATTGATCATCCATCCCATCTGATGCAGGAGATATCATCAAACCTATTTTACATATAGCGAAAATGTGCCACAGAGTGGTTCAAATATTCATAGTATGAAAGGTTTCAGAGAGGGAGCTGTGTTCATTCGTTTCAGCAAAAACAACAAGAAGTCGGATGGCACTTTAAAGACTAGCGAATTTATTAGTGTATTAGAACACAAGCTTTCATGAGCTATAACTCACTTCATCAGATGCTGAAGAAGAAAGAAAGAAAGAAAAGGATACAAAGAAGCAGAGAAGGCAGTGTGACATTAGTGCTAATTAAATCAGGGAGGATGTGGCTCATCTCCAACAGTGATGAGAAGGTGAGTGTACCGGAGGCACTTTTACCATATATCTGACCTAGTGGCACCATCACAAGATCTAACCACATCAGCTATACCATCAAAGACTCATTCCCATGCATATCTATTAATGTAATATATGACATCATGTGCCAACAATGCTCCTCCGCCATGTATATCAGACAAACTGTCTCTACGCAAAAGAATGGACACAAATCAGACATGAAGAATGTCAACATTCAAAAACCTGTGGGGGAGCACTTTAACCTCCCTGGGCACACAGTTCTGGACTTGCAAGTTGTCATTCTCAGGCAAAAAAACTTTGCAAGGGGAAACTGCAGAGCTAGGATTCATTTGCAAATCTGACACCCTAAACCAAGGTTTAAGTAGACACCTAGCATTACAACAGGTAATTTCCCAGACAGGTCTGAAGAAGTGGGTTGTGCCCACGAAAGCTCATGATACCATATACATGTTTTGTTAGTCTTTAAGGTGCTACTAGACTATTTGTTGCTTTCTAAGTTTTTCCTTTTCATCACTGTTGGAGATGAGCCACATCCACTCTGATTTAATTAGAACTAATGTCACACTGCCTTCTAGCTCACAAAAGCTTATGCCCTAATACCCTTATAAATTCATTAGTCTTTAAAGTACCACCAGACTCCTCATTAGGGATGTCAATGTGTGGTCAACTAAATGATTAACTGAGAAGCCTAGGCTTATCAGTTAATTCTGTTGACTACATGCATTCCTTCACTTGCTGCCTCTGTATCAGAGGCAGCAAGGCGGGGGAGGTGCATGCTGGCTCCTGCAGAGCTGCCTGCCCCCCACCCGCTGTCTCCCATAGAGGTAGCAGCACAGGGGGGAGGGGCAAGTGGTAGCCAGCACGTGGGGAGTCAGTTTTTAAGCCAGCTCTCCACATGTGCCAGCTCTGTGGAGGCACCTGCCCCTCCCTTGCTGCCTCCCACAGAGGCAGTGGTAGGAGGGGGTGGCAGGAGATATAGCATGTGTGGGGACCTGGATTTTAAGCTGGCCCTCCATATATGCCAGCTTCTATGGAGCTGCCTCCCTCCCCCTACCTCCCACATTGGGAGTCGATGCTCAGGGGGAGCTGGCTTAAAAGTCGGGTTCGCCACCTCCCCTTGCCATGCTGCTACCTCAGATAGAGAGGCAGCAGCGCAGGGCAGGGGGAGGGCAGGTGGGAAGCCACTTTCAAGCTGGCTCCCTCTGAGCATCGATTCCCATCTGCCCCCCCCCCCACGGTGCCTCTACACAAATACCTGAGTGTTAACATCCCTACTCCTCATAATATCAAAGCTATGCTGAGAATTTAGGAATTCTTTGGTGCTCATCCTTTGCTCAGAATACAGCAAATATAATAAATCAGATAGATTATAAACAGGGAGCAGATGCCATTTGTACATAACTATGCTGCAGATACACCTTTGAAAGTTAAAATACAGTACAAAGTTGTTGCTGCTATTCACAAATGTCACTCACCCCATAAAACATCTCCAGAAACAGCCTCACTTAAGATTCACATTAACACTGTGCTTCATCAGATGGCAATGACCTCCAAAGATATTTTTGAGCTGTTTCACCAGCTTGCAGAATGCTCCCTAGCAAAATCAGGTCTCTCTCTGTCCCTTGAAGGAAGAGGTAGGGTAAAACTCCCTGCTACAGAAGAGCTGCTGTGCTTGTTCCCAATCTGTTTCAAAGGTCACCCCATAAAACAGCTTTCCAAGAGCCACCACCCTTTTACAGGATCTCCCTGCAGGACATTGCACTACAACATGCATCATGACTCATTAATGACACAGTTTTACAAGTGCCCCAAGGCATTTGGGGGCTGCCTTAATGCCCTTCAAGACGTACAGAGGTCCCAGGAAAATCGGGTCTATCGCTTAAGTGCAGAGATCATGGATTCTCATCTGACATGTGTCAATCCTAGCAAAGGAGGGATCTTTGCTCACTCCTTCCCAGTGGGTAGGGGACCGATCACCCCTCTCTTAGGAGTCACCCAGGGTGGGGGATCATGTCTCCCGAGGGTGCATCCAGAGGTTACAGTTCTCCCTCCCGCGTCCCCTACGTCCCCCATGGGCGGCTGGTCAGGTCTCCTCCCCGGGCAGGGGGTGAATGTGACAGGTCCCGTCCCTCACCTCGGGCAGTGGGTGGATCCTGAGTCGCTGACCCGCGGCAGCCTGGGGATTGGGTCCCCGCAGTGGGCGGGTCCGGGAAGGGGATCGGGTCTCTCTGGGGGCCGGGTACCACTGGCCGGCCCCGCACGCGCTTATCTCCGATCTCCCAGGCACCCACCTGGCCCCAGGCCCCCGCCCGGCTCCCTGGGTAGAGGGGATCCAGGTTCGTTCCGGTTCCGGTCCCCGGGGTCGGGGGGTCTGTGTCCTCCTCAGGGTCTGTTCCCGCCCCCCTCCCCCCGCAACAGCCTCCGCTGTCAACAAATTCACCCGTCACTTCCGCCAGCCGGAGACCGGAAGCCGAGGCGGCTTTCCGTGGGAAACACCATCCCCACGCAGAACGTTCCGATGCCTATGTCGAGGCCAGAATTCCCCCTTCCCACCCCAACAACTCAGGAAGCTGGAGGATTCCAGACAGATCGGAAGTGTGATGCGTCACCCTTAGCCTTATCTCTTGGGAACCTTGGAAATCCCACCACAGGTGCAGCCTTCCCTCAACCCAAACGATGATATGACATCATGAGGGTTTCCTTGTGCAGAATGTTGACATCATGGCACAGTGAGATGACATCACAGTACAATAGTGTCCAGAATGGTGAGACGACATCACACTGTTATGGGGGCCTGGCATGGCGAGATACTAATACCTAGCTTTTACTTATATACTGTTTTTATCAGTAGATCAGAAAGTACTTTATAATGAAGAAAGTGTCATTATCGCCATTTTACAGATGGGGAAATTGAGACACAGAAGGGTGAGTGACTTGTCCAAGATCATCCAGCAGGTCAGAGGCAGAGCAAGAAATACAACCCACATCTCCTGAATCTCAAACCACTGCACTGCCAACAAGGCCACATTGCATTTTGGCATGGTAATACGATTGCATCACAGGAGTATGACATTGTTTCACAGTTGTGTCAGAAATACAGGATGTTGGGATGCTGCTGCATTGTATTTTTATTACATTGTATCTTATCACCATACTGTGGCATTGTACCACATTGTTTTTTATGACAGTATGCTGACATTCAGTGGTATGCTAACATTGCATTTTATCACATGATGATGTTGCATTGAACCACAGTGACCTGTGTTATGGCATGATGACATGCTGTGACATGATGTGATCACATTCCTGTATCATGATATTGAGTTGCATTGTGATTATGATGGTTTATTTTGCACAATAATGAGGTGGTGTAATATGAAGAAACTGCATTGGACCATGATATTAGTGTAACTGAGCCCTGGCCTGACATAAGTAATTAATGCATGGATGTTGTGATGCAGCATAATAAACTTAAGATACACGTTACTTCCAGTTGTGATGACATTCTGGTTCATATTGCTACATAACAGTTACATTTTGACATGTTTGCTTCCCAAGTGAGGAATAATCTTTCTGCCAGGTATGACAATGCCAAGTCAAAATATCATCCTGTACCATTGTTCTCAACATGCCAAATTGGTTCACCCTTCGCACAACAGAGCAGAGGACAGAATGAGAAATATTGGTCAAGAACATAAAATCTAACATCCCAACTTTTATTTGTGCCTCACGATCTTCAACATGCTCAGCAAGCAAGATTTTAACTATTAAATTCATGGCCAAAAGATTTCCACAAAATAAACTGCCTGGAATGCCTTGTCAAATATCTCAAGTTTAATTAATATTTTGTATGTGAAGAGCAATTAATTTCTTCTTATTATCCTCATTCTAGTCCTTCAATTAATGTGAACATGAGTTCATCCATCCACAGTAAACATCAACCTCAGCTGCTATATAGCTTGAGAGCAAAATAGGAAATGAATTTTTCTGGGTGAAAAGTGCTATGCAAATAAAATTGTATACTAAAATCTTCCACTAGGGGAAAATATATATTTATATGTTTCATTTATATATACCCATTACTCAAAGATAATGTCAGAGAATTCTTTAAGTCAAGAAACGAGTGAATTTTAGCTGCTTAGGCCAGAGATGATAGCTGAATTTAAGAATGGAACCAAAAAACTCCTGGATTATGAAAGGATAAAAAATCTGGGAGAACAGTGTTAAAAAAATAAGCCGACAGGTAGGTGCAGAGTTCTGCATAGTCCAAGCTGAACTGAATCATTCCACACCCTAATGGAAATTCTAGTAGACTCCATTCTGATCCTTCAGTGGGTCTCATCTTATGGTTTTGTTTGAATGACTAATAAACTCATAAAGTAGCAGACTCTATAGCACCATTGTTATTCTCTGAGCTGAAGCCCCCCTGTATACCAATTGCATTAACCTAGGCCCAACAATGTTTGGCACTTACAGGTCCTTTTCCTCCAGGAGCTGTGACATGAGCTGATTAAAGTGATCCACACAGATTCTTAAAAATCTTAATTTTTCCTAGTAAATTTTGGTAAACCCAGTTTGCTTTGTCTGGGATTTGGGAAAAGCTGCAACATGCTCTCTGTCTCTTTTTGACACAGAGACTCATTTCCAGCTGCTGCTAACTCAATCAACCCCCTCTCCTCTTCTAAGCCTGAGTCATTTAATAGTTTAGTATCCCTTTTTAGCCTAGGCTCCAGTCTGGGAAGGGTAAATCTTGCTAGTCTGGGGGGAGCTAGAAAGAGTCATTCTCAATTAATAACCACCCATTGTTCTCTTAAGAAGACTTATTTCTGTTATTGTTTCTCCTGCTTGCTTCTTCCCTAGCAGCCTCCTTTGATTTAGCGTTATGCACTCAAGCAGGATAATATCAAACAGGTAAACTAAGATGTACATATTTATAAAAAAAATGTACATAACTCTCTCATTTTCCACAGGCCCCAGTCCCACTCAGGGTCTGCAGCCACTATTGTAATACAAGTCACAATAGTATGTAATCCCATCATGACAGTCCACAAGCAAGATTTGAATTGAGGCTGGATCAGGGAAAATTTCCTCCCATCCTCTTTTTAACATTATTTTAAAAAATTAGTTCAATAGCTATAGGACTCAAAAGGAAACCGAGTTATCTTGCTATTCAAGTCCTATGTACAAGTTAGGGACTGTAATTGGATCTAAAATGATTCACTACCTCTGCCTCAGGATGTAAGTCTGTAATTCAAAAACAACTAATGGTCCTGCAGCACCTTAGAAACTAACAAACAATGTAGATAGTATCATGAGCTTTCGTGGGCACAACCCACTATCTGAAAAAGTGGGTTGTGCCCACAAAAGCTCATGATACTATCTACATTGTTTGTTAGTCTTTAAGATGCTAGCAGGACCATAGGTTGTTCTTATATTTTTTCCATTTACACACTAACACGGCTACTCCTCTGAGTGTGTAATTCAAGTGATTCTTGCCTTTCATGCTGGTACATGGAGAACACAGGCCACCTGTGTGTATGTCATTGTAAACCCAAGTTCGGAGTCAGTTTTGGCCCAAACCCCTCTACCTTCCAAATACAAATCTTTCTGACTCAGGCCCAGGTGGGCCACAGGACCTGTGGGGTGGCAGGTGGGCAGGACTTGGCTCCAAGCCCCGACATTTTGCCGTGTGGATACAGGTCACAGACGCCGCAAGGGTGACTGTGCCAGCACTCTGAGACCCAGGTGCAGGAGCTGCGAGCCAGGGCTAACAATGCAGGAGAGAGAGGCTCAGACTCAGGCTGGAGTCCCACGCGGCTGGGTGCACAGCGCAAGCAGTGCCGTGAACACCAGCTGCCGGGCTACAGCCAACCCTCAGCTCCGCTTCGCCCCAGGACTGGGAGGTTGGGGACAGCCACAATAGGGGCACATGCTGCCGCGCGCCTCTGGCTCTGGGTGGGCGGGGCCGGCTCCGCTCCTCCCGGGGCCGGGGCGGGGCCGCTCAGCCAGGCCCGGGGCAGCTATTTCCGCCGGGCCCCGCCCCCTGCCGTTCCTCTCGCCGCCTGGGGCCGGGTTTCCAGCCGGAGCGTTTATTCGGGGCGCGCCGGCGGGGGGGGACCTGGAAGTGACCATGTTGAGTCTGCACAAGAGCAGGTGGGGGGGGCCGGGGTCCACTTTTCCCCCCCGTCCCCGGGTAGGGCCGCTGGGCTGGGGAAACGCGCGGGGCGTCTGGCCCTGAATGGGGCCCCCTCCCTCAGCGAGGGGCATTTCCGCCCCTCCTTGCCTTGGACGCTTGGTGCCCCCCCCCCCCAGCCTGCTCCCTCCGGAGTGAGGGGGTTCCCCAGCTCATCCTCCTAGTGGAGAGGGTGCCCCCATCACTGAGCCCTGGGGCAGGTGTGCTCTGGTGCGGGGGAGGGGCAGGCTGCTCTGGGTAAGATTCTTCTGCCCCCCACCTTTCCGCTATTTCCGAGGGGGCTCTCTGCCTGCCCTTGGCGGCGCCCAGCGGGGTGTAGGGAGGGATGTGGGCTAGAAGGGTGTGGGCTGTGAGGCAGGATTCTCAGTGCATGGAGTGAGGGGTCCCTTCGGGAAAATCAGGGTGCCTGTCAATGTTCCCTCTATTTCATCCATGTGTAGATTTTTTTTCAATGCATGTGCAGAATAATTTTTTTATGTGCGCTGAGACATGTGCAAGAGTTCCAGCAGAAAAAAAAATCTAGCTGTGGGCACTCTGCTAATCAGATGGGTGGCATTTGTGTGTTTCCTGAGTGGTGGCACAAGCACACAGCTTACAGGGAACACTGGTGCGTGCGTGCGTGCGTGCGTGCGCGCGCACCAAAGCTTTGTCAGCACGTAGACTGTCTGTGTGATTCTGTTTGTTTTGCCAGGATGGGGTGTGGGAAACTGAGCAGGCTGACCTGTGAAAAGTTGAGGTGCTCCATAACAATGCATAGGCAAACTATCTAAGCCCAGAGTACAGCGTTATGGCCCATTTGTGATGTGTGACTCTGAGTTTAATGGAGCGATAGGATTTCTTGCCATTGAGTGCAACTTCACTAATACAGCAATTTAGAAGTCTAGCACTCAGAATTAGGGGGCTTGAAGATTCTTTAAAGATTCCCTAAAGCTGGAGTAGTCCAGCCTTTTAGCATAGGTGTTGGGATAGGATGCTTCAGTACCTAGGGAGAGTGTAAAGTGTGTGCTAGTTCATAACGCTGTTTGCTTTTGCAATCTGCCTCATGTATTGTACTTGCAACTGAAAAGCAGCTGTGATAAAAAGTCTTTATCAGAACAAAAGCAAAACATATTTTTGTAACTATTTACAATGTATGTTATGGGGTGTAAGTGCCCTTGAAATAACTAATCTTGAATATGAGCTAAGCATGAGATTGTGAAAGACCTCGTGAGCCTAAACTCGAGAACAATACAGATTTTTAACAGTTATTCCTATTCTGAGTGTCTAGGTAAGACCTCAGTGTATATCTGTTATGTCTAGCTGCAACAGCCAATGGGGACAGTGTGGCCAGAGCTTTGATTCCTGGTTGACAGAGGTATTTGTGCTGTGATCTTTTCAGGAACAGAAGCTGCAATATAAGTCTGCTACCTTCATGTAATCACCTGATTCACCCTGAGATTGGCATATAATTTGTGCATATGGCCACTGTGGTTTTTTTTTTTTTTTTTGGTAGGATTGCAGAATTTCAGGATGTCCTTGGGGAACCCAAGATTATTCTGCACAAACTCCGTGAACTGTGCTTCAGTGGTAAGTGAGTTCTACAAAATTTTGCACAGGCAGCCACAAAGCTTCTACTGCAAGAATGCCTGATCAAGGGCTATGTTGACAGTGTGGTAGGTCAGTTTGGTAGGGTGTTGCCCCTGTTTTTCCCTCATAGAATTCAGCTAGCTGTAGATACAGTTTAGGATGGAAAATTGAGTGATGGGGCCAGTAGTCTCTAGGCCCTGCATCTGTGTTAAACAGGAAGACAACTGAGACACTTAATGGGTGATGCTTACTGATTCTGGTTAACTGGTGGTGTCAGGAGCAGCTCCCTACCTGTTGCGGGCAGGGGGCTGCTCCACCTCAGCCAGAGCAGTCCCTGTCCATGGCAGGCCTGAGCGCATCACAGGAGGAGGATTCTCCAGCCTGGCTGCGGTTGACCGGGGGGGGCAGGAGGCCTGCTTCCCCTTTAATCAATTAACCCCGTGTTTCTCAAACAGTGGGTCCCGACCCCCCCGGGGGGTCGTGAGCAACTTAGAGGGGGACTGTGGTATCACAAAGTTTGAGAACCCCTGAGTTAACCAGTTAAACATTACGTTTAACCAGTTAAACAGGTTTTTCCTTCCGTAGTCTGAAGGTATTAGAGATGCAAAAGTGTAAGCATTTAAACAGTTTTGATTATGGTTACACGCTGGCTCCCTAGGAGCTAGTTATACTGCAGAGCCCGCAAGTTATACAAGTTATACTGCACAGCCCGCAGCAAAGCCTCCCCGGGAGCAGGGACAAGGAACCCCTGCTGGCCCTGCTCCTAGGGAGGCTTTGCTGCGGCTCAGCAGTATCTGGCTCCCCTGAAGTAGGGATATTAAATTTTGAGTAATTGACTAATCAAATAGTCAATGCAATTTGCATAGACTATTTGATTAGTCAATAGGATGCCTCTGCCTTTCAAGTGTAGCAACAGCCTAGGGCTGTTGCTACACTTCAAAGGTGAAAGCGTTGCGGGGAGCACGGGACCAGCAGGGCAGTCCCCCACTGGCCCTGTGCTCCCCATGGCATTTCACAGCAGTAGCGTGCGTGGAGCCCGGGGTCAGCTGTGGACTCCTCCACTGACCCCGGGCTCCATGCAGCGCTGCTGCTTTGAAACGCCACATGGAGCCCGGCGTCAGGCTCCTTGTGGTATTTCAAAGCAGCAGCAGCGCCACATGGAGCCCAGGATCAGGTGGGGACTCTTCCACTGACCCCAGACTCCATGTGGTGCTGCTGCTTTGAAATGCCGCAGAGAGCCCAGCATCAGGCTTCGTGTGGTGTTTCAAAGTGGCAGCACTGCATGGAGCCCAGGGTCAGTGGGGGAGTCTCCAGCTGATCCTGGGCTCCACACGGTGCTGCCACTTTGAAGAACCCCCTTTTTTCCCCCCTCTTTGCTGCCTCTTTCTAATAGAGGCAGCAAGTGGGGAGGGAAGTGACTAGTCAACTAGCCTGTCAACTATCCGGTAAGCATTTGCTTATCAGATAGTTGACTAGTTGTTCACATACCTACTGCAGAGCAGCACTGGCAGTCCCTGCCGACCCTGCTCCGGAGCCAGCTGTCATTACAAAAAAGTTTATACTGTAGAGCCCCCAGCAGCATGTAACCGCTACAATTTTTAGCAGTTACATGGTTACATTTTTACACAACTTTTTACATTTCCAGAAGCTATAGACTCTGAAGTACTTGATACCAAAATCATGAGTGCGGTGTAATACTTAGATCTTTATCTTACTTTCATTCAGAGCTTCTATCTTTCCAGTTAAGCATAAGATGTTAAACTCCACTAGATGATTAGCTATTGTCAAATAAGCAAATGTCATGTGTGCTGCCACTAAGTTGCCAGTGTCATAAATGTTTAACAAAGCAGAGCATGTTATAAATCAAAGGCTAGCAGATGTGATTGAAAGAATTACCAACTGTTTGAATGGTTTAGAAGGAATTATAGCTGTACAATATATGGTTTCTGAAACCTTCAAATGCGGACACAAAAACTCTTCTTCCTTCACTCTCTATTAAATATCCACCAATTCCTTCACCCAAGACACCATCTACGTATTTCATTCCCTTCTTTGTCTGTGGGCCATATAATTTTTTCCCTTATGCTTAGCCTAATATTCCCTTTTAAGAGCCAGATATGCAAGTCACTTTATACTTGCTGTATTATCTTTTTTTGGTATGCCCTAAAGCTTCTCAATGTCTTTGAAAAACTCTTTGAGCACTTGAAACGTGCTGCCCTCCTGTCCGCTTGGTGGCATCAGCATAAATGCTGCATAATGCAGTAAAAAGGCTGGAACTAACTTAATTTAATCTGCCTGATGTATTTCACAGGGATTCCTTTTGATGGTGGGCTGCGCTGCCTCTGCTGGAAGGTGGGTTTTGCTTGGGGCTTTTCTTGTCTTCTGGAAGTCACCCAACTGGATTGTTTGATTCTGCAAAGTTTTGTGCACTTAAAAAACAAAACAGATTGGCTCATTGCTACTGCAGTGGCTGATGTGAATCAACAGCTCTTGGCTTGCTAAGCAATCAGGGACATTTATTTATAGCTAATCTGAAATGGCAATAACAAACGCACTTGTGTGTGGGAGATCTATGGACAGGTCGTTGAGTGGCTCTATAGAGCTTTGCTTCATGTAGAGCAACTAGATTTGCTACTTAAATGGAAGAAATTAGCAATGCCTTTTTGCAGGGTGATGTTAAAATGTATCCTCCAGACGCTGATGGCATAACTTGATAAAGTACTAGTCATTCTTCAGGAAGATTCCATCTTCCTCAGTGAGCCCAGTCTAATTTCAGTCATCCAGTCACTGAACTTCTAATTAATGCCTTCTGCTTCAAGGAGTAATGTGTATATTCCTTCTGTCCAGATCCTCTTGAACTACCTCCCTGAGGAGAAGGCCTTATGGAGTACCTTGCTGAAGAAGCAGAGGTGATGATCTCTTTGTTCTCCAGCTCTTGACAACCTTGTGGAGTAGAACTCCACACTTCTTAGATGTCATTAGTGCTTGGAAAAAAACCCAAACCTATTTCTAAAGAATCCTGTAAAATGTTGTCACTTGTGTGGAAGGAAAAAGTATGGTGTCGTCCCCGTCCCCCCCATTAATTCTGTATGTTAATGTGATGGCCTTTCATAGTTCAGTTAAACAGCTCTTCTGAGAAAAGGTCACATTCTCCCTCTCTGAGCAGGAGGGACCTCTATGGGTTCAGGACAAATATCTTTTCCTTTCATTGTATTTTATCTTCCAGTTCCCTAACATGACTTCCTCCTCTTCTTGTTAAGGGAGCTATATTCCCAATTCCTGAAGGAAATGATTATCCAGCCTGGGATAGCCAAAGCCAACCTTGGTGTTTCCAGGGAGGATGTGACCTTAGAAGACCACGTAAGTATACTTTGGTCTTTGTGCAGAAGAGAGTTCTTGTAATACAATTTATATTGACTATAGGATTAGTCGATAAGCTCGTCTGCACAACCGCAGCAGGGATAGCTCCAGGAGCCAAGTCAAGACGGGACTAAGCAGTCCTGGCTTGTGCCAGCTCCGGAGCCACCCATGCTGCAGCTCTGCATTTTAAATGCAGAGGCGCAGCGATCAGCACGAGCCAGGACTGCTTGGTCCTAGCTTGCACTGAGTCCAGCAGCCCCTGTTCGCAGCAGATAGCCCTGCTTGAGTCCCGCTCACCCCATGCTCCCTACATTACTTCTGATTTTGAAATTTACAAGAACCTCTCAGGGCTCTTGTACATGTCAAAAGCACAAGCACTCACAATGAGAACCAGTGTGAGCGAGGTCTGAAGCAGTCACCGCTCAAGCTGTTTACCGCTGTGCCTCTGCCTCCCCTGTCCCTGCAGAGACAGCACTGGGGGGATCCGGCTCTGATAGAGGCAGCGGGGGGGAGGTGACTAGTCGAGTCTCTACTTGACTAAATCCGTTAAGCAAATGCTCAGTGGATAGTCGACTAGTCACTGACATCTCTAATCGTGGGGTGATCCATTGTGATCCTTTCTGCTGGTCTAATAGAATAAAATATTTTGAGAACTTAAGAGCTCAGCACTCCACCTCTATGAGGGTAACTAGCTCAGTAACCTCCAGACTAAAAAAAAAAAAATGCTGTAAAATACTGTCCTAGGGTATATTTATCCTTTCATTTTTCCTTTTCCCACTGTCCTCTGAGTTGCTTATCCATGCAATAGACTTCAAATGGGAGCAAAGGATCAATATGATTTCCTTCCACTGAGCCTTTATCATACCATGCAGCTGCTAGCAAAATGAAACTCTCCCTTTAACTTGTGAAATCCTCTCTATGGATGGAAGGCAAAATGGACCAGTCTGAAACCAGAGTATAAGAGAAACAGTATGGCAAGTAGTTAGACTATGGGATTGGGAATCAAAAGATTTTTATTCCCAGTTTTGCCACTGATTTCCTGTGCGACTCTGGTTACTTTACCTCTCTGTTCCTCAGTTTCCCCATAACCCTCTAGGTATAGTTCTTTGAGAGCTTCTTATGAAAAGTGTTATTACAGAGAAGGATCTCTCTCTCTCTTTTAAAAAAAAAAAAAAAAGTGGTCAAAAAGTACACAATCGTGTAACTGCTTGCCCGCCTCTTCTTTTAACCCAGCCTCTCCTGTTAGTGGCCAGTCATCTGTGTCAGTTTGATCTTTGGAAGAATTCATACAGTGCCTGGCATGTTACTGTGACCTTTGAAGTTCTTGGAATGTTTGCTTTTTTTGCATGTAGTATTTCTCCCTCCTTTCCCCTCTGCCCCCCAATGTAAGGCCTTTCAGAGGATTATTAGTACAGTTTTGGAAAGTCTGTATCTGAGCTTGTTTTATGTGTATGTTGTGAAACTCTTTTTTCCTATGCTTATAAACATTCCACACTTTCCTAGTCTTAGGTGAACTTGCATCAATCTACCCACGCTGGTAATGCTTCATCATGCTTTTCAGAGTTCAGATAATCATCACACAGGTACCATTGTGTTAATTCTGCAGTACACATATACAGTGACTGTACCTCTTACAGCGTTTAGTATGGAATATCTCCCTTGCACTGGTTGGAGCTATAACCTGAACTCCTGTTGACATAGATTAGTGAATCCTGACTTCAGCAGTGAATACACCAAGAAAGATGAGAATGGATTTGGGAGTGTCTGCTCATATTGCTGTGCACTGATTAAAAGTAGCCACCCAGAGAAAACATCCTCATCTGTCTAACAAATCTGGCTTTAAAGGTGGCTCTCACTGGAAAGGCAGTAGCAGAATTTTTCTGATCCGTATGGACAGAGCCAAAAAGCCTCTTCTCAGATTTCAGCAGGGACAGGCTTGCTTGTAAATAAAATGTGAACTTACTATGTTTTGTGCGATGTCTCTTTGTGCAGCCGCTCAATCCGAACCCGGACAGCCGATGGAACACTTACTTCAAGGACAACGAAGTGCTGCTGCAAATAGACAAGGATGTCAGGTGTGTGTAGATAGCTGGGCTCTCTAGAAAGGAAGAATAGCAGTGCAGTTTTCCCAAATACTTTACATATACCTGCCACATCAGGAAGACCGAATATTTCATGTTATCAGGCCTGTTCTGTTTCATGTGGCACCTCTCTGCTTCTAAAAACCCCTTTTAATTTGGTTTCCATCTTTTTACAACCCAGGAGGCTATACCCTGATATGGCATTTTTCCAGCGCCCAACTGACTACCCCTGCTTGCTAATCCTGGACCCCCAGAACGAGTTTGAGACACTCCGCAAGCGGGTAGAACAGACAACGCTCAAATCACAGACAGTGGCACGAAATCGGAGTGGAGTCACAAATGTAAGATCTGTCATGACACTTTCCCTATGCTTCTGGGATGGGGGAAGAAAGTTTGTGCACTTCTGTGGTACACTTGCCAAGATGGTTACCAGGCTGACTTGTTAAAGATACTCTGCAGTTATTCCTTCCTCCACCTCCATGTATGGTGTGGATTCTTGTATGCCTGTAAGAGGGTGATGCTTCTCCCCCTTTCTCCGGGAGGATAGGCTTACTGGAGAACAGTTTTTTATAAAGTTCTACAGCGTCAAGCCTCTCTCATTTCCTACCTGCAGAGAGAGGCTAAAATCACCTTGGTTTGTGGACAAGTTGCTCACAGTCACTAGTGAAGCTAATCCTGTCAACAAATGTCACAAACTCAAAGATGACTCTCTAAGAGTTCCCCATATCTGCTCACAAGTAAGAGTACACATGTATAGCAATATGGTATACGCTTCCAGGCAAGGAAGGGTGTCACTAAGATGTGGAGAACTTGAATAGCTCTCTGGATGGAAAGGAATTCTCCTTTCTCTGTGTTGAGCTCCTGAAATCTCCTGTTCCCCCAATAGATTCTATTTCTCTATTTATTGAGTACATTGTTTCTTCCATACTGTGCTGTTTGGCGTGTTTGACAGCACAAAAGGACTTGAAGGTCATTGTTCTGCTTTCTTTTGAATCGTTTTTAATTCTGTCTTTTGATGGGACAGAATCTTTTCTCCTGAATTTACTGAGCTACAAGGGATGTGTTCACAGTTCTTATTGCTGCTGATATGTGTGTACCCTTGAATGGGCTGTAGAGGACCAAGAGGGTTTACAACAGAGGACAAACTGATCTAGTCTCCTAGAGCCTGAGATGTAACAAGCTGATAAGATTTATACACTCGAGACAGCAGTGGAGTCAGCTACCATTTATCTCCCTTATTTTCTTCACTGCAAACATCATTCATATAAACATAAGAGCTGCTATACTAAGCCAGACCATTGTCCAGCCTGCCCAGTATCCTGTCTGACAGTGGCCCATCCCAGAAATTCTGAGGGAATGTACAGAACAGGGTAATTATGGAGTGATCCACCCCTCATTTCCAGTCCTAGTTTCTAGTAGTGAGAGATTTAGGGTCACTCTGGGCATGAAATTCCATCCCTGCCTCTCTTGGCTAGATCTGTCAGTGTCTATTTGCCTTCATTAACTTACAGTGGAGTCCAGATTAACTGACACACGGTTATCCGACACTCCGCTTTATCCGACCCTGCAGCTCCCGGGGACTATGTTGGATACAGCACGGGCTGGGAGAACGGCTCCACTTGCTGCGCCGTCGCTCTCCAGGAGAAGCTGCTGCTGCCTGGAAGCATCCCAGCAGCAGCTGCAGCAGCTTCTCCTAGAGAGCGAGGAACAGCTGATGCCGCTCCTACGGGGGACATCTCCCGCAGGAGTGGCATCAGCTGTTCCGTTGCTCTCTACAATAGAGTCCCTATCGTCCGACATATTCGGTAATCCGACCATGTGTCGGTCCCGTTTAGGTTGGATGATAGGGACTCTACTGTATTTGGTTCTTTTTTGAGCCCGGTTATACTTTTGGCCAGTACAACATCCAGGGTTAGTTATGTGGAAAAAATACTGCTTGTTTGTATTTAAACCTGCTGCCTGCTAATTTAATTGGATGACCCCTGGTTTTGTGTCATGGAGAATGGTAAATAACACTTCTCTATTCACTTTTTTTTCCACACCATTCATGATTTTATAGACCTCTATCCTCTTTTTGAGATGGGCAATCAGAACTAGGGATGTTAAGGTATAGTGTAATAGAATAGTTGTGTAACAGCATGAAATCTTATCAGATATCTGACTATTCAGTAGTCCCCAAGGGTGGTGCTGGCAGCCAGTGTGCTCCTGGCCCCACTCCCGAGGAGCCCCCTGCCACCCTACTGGCCCATGCTTGCCGTGGATGGAGGCTGCTCTGTGGGAGGCAGAGCAGCCTCTGTCTGCAGGACGCTCAGACCCCCTGTGGACAGAGGCTGCTTTGCAGTAGCCTCCCTGCCACCTGCTGCCTCTGATAGCCAAGGCTTATTGGTGAATCGTGTAGTGGACTACACACTGACATCTGTAATCAGAACTGGAGACAGTATTCAACGGTAGGCAAACAATGGCTCTGTAGTGCCATTATGATATTTTGTGTGTCTGTCCTTTTCCTAATAGTTCCTGTTAGCTTTTTTGAATGCTGTTGTGTATTGAGGGGGAAGTTTTCAGAGGACTATCCACAATAACTCCAAGACCTTTCTTGGATAGACACAGCTAATTAAGAATCCATTATTGTATACATATAGGTGGACTTATTACTTTTTCCAAATGTGCATTACTTTGCGCTTACCAGCATTAAATAACATCTGCCACTTTGTTGCCTGTCACCCAGACTCGTACCTGCCTCGTGCTGCTTCCCAATGTCATTCTAGAACAGATGCAACGGCACTAGTAACTGATGAATGTGACCGATCGCTTCTCTTCCTGCCTCTCTAATGTAGCAGGTCCTCCCTCAATGGATACTGAGCTTGTGTTTTGATCCAGGGTAGCTGTCTGCTGCTGGATTAGCTCGTTTGTTTTTGCAAAAAGACTTGCCAGGCTGGCTTCCTTTGTATTTTATGGTAGTAAGTCTTACAATTGACTGGGTTACCATCTGGATTTAAGCATTAATTACAGCCTGGAAAGGGCATTTTCTGTTGATTAATGGTTATTTGGGGGTGCTGAGTGCCTAAAGTTAAATGCCTGGCTGCTCCTTGGAAAACTGATTGCCTGTACAAAGTGGGTGCCCAGAATAATTTTTCTTGTATTTAACTACTTTTCAGGTGAGTTCCCCTCTTAAAACATCTGTTCCAAATTCACTAAGTGAGTATGAAGTTCTGCCAAATGGCTGCGAAGCTCACTGGGAGGTGGTAGAACGAATCCTGTTCATCTATGCCAAGCTGAATCCAGGGATAGCATATGTCCAGGGGATGAATGAAATAGTGGGGCCTCTTTACTATACCTTTGCTACAGATCCCAACGGTGACTGGAAAGGTAAGTAGTTAGATTTGAGTGACTTAACGCCACTCCTGGCAACAGTTGTTTCAGGGAAGAGTTAGAAGAGCAACTATGGAGGAGGCTCTCAGGCTTTCCCCATACTAGGCCCCAATGAAAGTGAGCAGTTCTGAGTGTGTGCTTGGAAAGAAGCACAGCAATCCTCTGAGATGCATTTCTGTGAGATCATGAGAAATCCATCTGTCGAAAACTTATGAATTCTGACTTCATGAACTCTTGCGTCATTATGCTCCATGTGTAGAGAATCTGCTAGCAGGGACTGTTCACAGACCATACCTAGAGAACTGTTAAAGGAACATGCAGGCTTGTTAACTCTTACTATATCCATACAGTGAGTTGGCGCTATAGGGACTGTTTGAGGTGCAAGAAACCAGTTTTTCCACTGAGTAGTAATCAAGGCATAGATCAGCTGAGGGGGGGCATGCAGGGGCTGATCAGGAAGGCCATGTGACAAAAGGTACTGCAAAGCTTGGGAGAGGATAGAAGCAATTGGACTGCTTGGTCCCTGCTGCTAAGAGCAGTATCAAATGTCTGAGGTTTATACTGGATTGTGTGCATGGAGATCCAGCAACAGTGCCTAAACTTTGCTCAGTCCCCACAAGCCAAGAACACCCAGGCTACGTCTACACTGTGGGCTTCTTGCGCAAGAATGGCCGTTCTTGTGCAAAAACTTGCGGAGCGTCTACACTGCACGCGTGTTCTTGCGCAAGTAAACTTACAGTAAAGCTTTGGAACAGAGGGCTTCTTGCACAAGAGTTATTCCTGTCCCCACGAGGAATAAGCCCTCTTGCACAAGAGCTCTTGCACAAGAAGACAGTGTGGATGGGCAACAGGGGTTTCTTGCGCAAGAAACCCCTATGGCTAAAATGGCCATCAGAGCTTTCTTGTGCAAGAGAGCGTCCACACTGCCAGAACTCTTGAGCAAAACAGTTCTTGTGCAAGAAGCCTGCAGTGTAGACGTAGCCCCATGGTTTGAGTCCAGTACCGCAGCCTGGTTAGCAGGGGAGGCTTATTACGGTTGCAACAGCTTCCTTCTGCACTTCTGTTATATCGCTCCAATGTGTCTCTTTCAGAACATGCAGAAGCAGATACATTTTTCTGCTTCACCAACCTAATGGCTGAGATCCGAGATAACTTCATTAAGAGCCTTGATGATTCTCAGTGTGGCATCACCTACAAGATGGAGAAGGTTTACTCTACCCTGAAGGAGAAAGATGTAGAGCTGTACTTGAAACTGGTGAGAAGTCAGACACTTACCTTGCCCTTGGTTGGATGAGGAATAAGATGGGTTGTGGATCTTTGTCCCATTTCTAGATAGAATTTGCTTTCTGTCTTAATTTGTAATAGTGCCTAGGTAGTACAGTCTTGTCTGCTTAGAAGTGGTTTGATATAACTAAAGAGCTTTTGTCCCCAGAATAGGTTTTCTTGAGAGTGATGTAAGGTGGAATATCTATAGGACAAACTGCTCTTGCCATATTGAGCATCTAGCCCAGGCTATATTGATGTAGCAAATACTTGTTTCCCTTTTTAGAGGCGGAGATATGTAACTTATTTACTCTAAAGATACTAACTGTGGCAGAAAGAGGTGATTTGCCTTAACTCAGAGTCAATGGCTTAACTCAGAGTGGTTGAACGCAAGGTCTCCTGACCCTCTGGCCAAACACCATGCGCTCTTACAAAATGCCTTTAAAACCCGGAATTACAGTATTTTTTCAGAGGGAACAAGTACCTGTATGTTGTTTCCATTACCTTCATATGTCCCAATAGCATTTGTTTAATAAATTACACTGAAAATTATGGCAGGCCAGTGATAATCAAGCACTGGTAATAGTAATACCATTCTGTATGTTTGATAGTGTTACCTTCCTGTAGTACCCTTCCTCTAAGGATCTCTATACACTCTGCAAACTCCTTCTTACAGTTCTGTGAGGTGGGTAGAGGTTGTTGCAGGTGTTATGGAATGCAGCATTTGTCTCCCCGTACAACAATGCAACACAAGTTTAGGATGGAAAGTGTAGAATGTTGTTTCTAAATGAAATTGCAGGGAGAACTTATGGGAGGCAGAATGTAGTTACAAGAGTAGGAATCTGGTGAGTGTGTGGCTTTTCATGTGTGTGCGTGTATGTGTAAAAAAACAAGATCTGAACATGACTTCAAGTGAGTATACCTGTCTTGTCAGCACTGTCATGCTTGTCATGTTGGTATACTGGCTTAATGCTGGTTCAGGGGAAGAGTGTCATTTATGAGTCACCAGCACAACTTCCTGCAGTAGACCCACTGTAGTTGTTCTTTAGATGTCTCCCATCTGTAAAGCACTGCAAATGTTTGGATATTTGTGGACTATGTTTACAGTTCACAGATGGATGTGGATCCAAATTTTGTATCCAAGCAGGGCTCTACTCTTCTGAATACTGAACTGACCTAGTATTGCTTAATTTGTGAAATATGTGGACTACAGTAGAAAACAGCATAGCTGCAGATGACAAGCTTTGAGTTTGTCTGTTGACTGCTAGTGTGAACGTCTGGAGAACTCTGGTCTGCTTTTTATGCTAACCTTCTAATAGCCTTCCAATCACTAGGAGATTTTTACAGTAATTGAAAGGCGAGGAAGTACTGCTGGGCTAAATGCTTGGGGGAAACCTATGGCTTTTAATGAGCTCTTATGGCTTTTCTTAAGGAGAAACTAAATTGATTTAGCTTAAATGCCTGAATTGGAATTTATTAAAGTAACCGTTCCATGAATTAGAAATGTGGGCATGATTCTATCTGAACAATAGACACTGAAGATAGAGGCATGTATGGAGGCTGTCTTCCAGAGCACAGTAATTTGGGGGAGTGGCTTTATGGCAAGACTTTGGAAGGAAACATGGCATAGTATTTCATAGCATTAGGCTAACGAGACTTTGAAGCAGAGATGAGTAACTGTAAAGTACAGGTAGATTTCTCCATATTGCATTGAAGGATGTTGGCCTATAATCAGATTACTGAGAGACACCAGGGAGGCAGTGAATGCCTGCCTCTCTTATCAAGATCATTACAAACAATAAATTGCTGATTCTCTTATGTCTATCCAAAAGCAAGAGCAAAACATCAAGCCCCAGTTCTTTGCCTTCCGCTGGCTGACGCTGCTGCTGTCCCAAGAGTTCCTGTTGCCAGACGTCATCCGTATCTGGGACTCGCTCTTCGCAGATGACAGCCGCTTTGATTTTCTGCTGCTTGTCTGTTGCGCCATGCTGACGTGAGTGCTGGAAGACACTGAGGATACTGACTCAAGCGTGCTCTCCTTAGTCCCACAATTGAAATTTTGTCTCCTAAAGCTGAGTCTTCCCCATGCTGGGTGGCAATATAAATATGGGCTGTGTGCTCTTCCATCTCTCTCTCCCTGCTTGAATCCACAGATATAGAGGCCTCTCTAACATGCAAGAGACATGAGAAGGGGGCTCTGGTAAAAGGATA
Source organism: Pelochelys cantorii (assembly GCA_032595735.1). Taxonomy (NCBI): domain Eukaryota; kingdom Metazoa; phylum Chordata; order Testudines; family Trionychidae; genus Pelochelys; species Pelochelys cantorii. The sequence goes on along the minus strand of CM064347.1, from coordinate 15,905,349 downwards.
TAGCCATTCTTTCCACAATGGCAAAAGAAACCCTTTAGGAAGGGTAGAAGGCATGCGGTGAGCCCCTCAGATCTTAATGGCTGACTTCTGGGATGTTTTTTGGATAAGGTACTAAAGAGGCAATAAGTACTTGGATTAATGTATCCTCTCTTACAGACTAATCCGGGATCAATTGCTGGAAGGGGATTTCACTCTGAATATGAGGCTGCTACAGGTAAGTGCTATAATACATCCGGAATGGGGAGGAGGTGAGATTTTTTTTCTCTTGTACAATACTTGGATATAATAGACCAGCGGTCTCCAACCTTTTTAAGCGGGAGATCACTTTTGAATTTAAGTGCAATCCAAGATCTACCTCAAATATAAATACCCCTGCCCCACCTCCTTCCTGCCCCTTATCCAAGGCCCCTGCTCCGCTCACTCCATCCTCCCTCTCTTGCCCATTCTCACTCACTTTCATCAGGCTGGGGCAGAGGTTTGGGGTGCAGGCTTTTGTCTTGGATTAAGAGATCTGGAGTGTAAGAGGGGCTCTGAGCTGCTTTTGGTGCAGGCCTTTGGGATGTTGGAGGGTTCTAGGTGCAGGCTCTTGGGACAGCGTTTGGATGCAAGGGTGCTCAGGACTAGGACCAGGGCTTGGGCTGAAGGAGGGGATTCATGACTGGGATAGGAATTTGGGGTGTGGGCCACAGCTGGGCACTGCTGGTGGCTCCTGGTTGGTGGTACAGTGGGGCTAAGGCAAGCTGAGGTTCACCCCTGCCCTGGCCCTGAACCACTCCCTAAAGCAGCCAGCAAACTCCATCCCAGATCCTGTTGTGCCCCCCTCTGCTCTGTAGAGAAAGGATACAGGGTGGGAAAAGGGGCACCCTGACATCAGCGCCCTTCGTCTCCCTCCCCTGTCCTGCACAGAAAGCAGAAGCCTCCCAGGGGGAGGAGCAATTCCAAGGCAAAGGGCAGGAAGTGCGCAGCAGTGGGGGGGAAGGGGCAGCTGAAGTGCTGGCACTTGACAGCCTTTTGGCAAAACTAGTCAGGATCACCTGTCAGAGGCTCCAAGATCTACCAATCGATCCAGATCTACTGGTTGGTGACCACTGTAATAGAGGTAGCCTTCCTGGAATATAGTTACCAACCTGCTACTGATCATAATGAAACCATTTGTTTGAAAAATGCACATGTAGCAAACTTCGTGGTGGTATAAGATGATCAAGCATTAAATTCCTCTGTGTGCTTCCCTTCATTGGAAAATCCAGTGAATCCACTCATGGCCGATAACTCTCTTAATAAGGTGTTCAGGCTTCTTGCAATCTATCTGCTACTACTTCTGACTGTTTGCTCCTCTAACAGCAGCCTTTGCCTCCATAGCTGATTTGCATGTAGAAAGTGGCTGTATGACTACATTGCTACCTGTTCCTGGCTGTTAATTTGCTCTTTCAACTCCAGTTATAAATGCTGGACATTTTGCTACTAGAAGTAAGTTCAGTCCCTGCCCCAGAATAGAGGATTCCTTCTCTTAACTCCTGAGTCAGTCTGGTAACATGTCTGGGCCTGTCAACTGCCTAGAAAGAAGCATTGCTATTAAAATGTCATCTCTTAATTGGGAGTCCCTCAAAAAAAGGATGAAAAGCCATGTGTGGGAAGGGTCCTGAATAAGAGAATTCTAATGTATTCCATATAATAAAATTTTATTTTGGATCCTGGCATCCTCAATAAAGACTTCCATTATGCAGCTAGTCATTGTGTAAAGCCAACTTAACCCCATGCTCGGGGCTACCAGAATAATCTAATGTTGTAGGATGTACAAGACTGAGTAATAAAACATAGAAGGAAATTATTTTTCTAGTGACTCTTAACTATAAACACCAGGGCATTCACTGGGCTAACTAATGACACTTGCAGAGCCTCTGCCCATTAAAAGGAAGAATAGGTACAATAACATTAAGAAAATGAATCCATTTCCTTTTTTAATGCAGGATTATCCCATCTCTGATGTTTGCTTGATTCTGAAGAAAGCAAAGGAGCTTCAGGACTCCAAATAGTCCATAGGCCTGTGAGAGAAGCTGTGCGGTAGTGTATCCTAGGAGACAGCCTCCTACATGCGGTGCATCGTCAGAGCTTCTACAGTCTCTGCTGGGTGTTTGGTTTTGTGTCCCAGCAATTGGCCTTGAAGACTTTATTAGGTGAAAGACTGCCTATTCCCCAGCTAGTCATGTCCTGCACTCCAGGTTTTCTTAATCTCAAACAACTCCACACTGCCTTGTGCAGTACTTCGTATTTTTTTAATGACTTTAAGTTTGGGGGGATGGAAATTGTTTAGCTACATATCCCTCAAAGTCTTATGAAATCAACTTTTGTCATCATAGCACTATGGAAACGTGCTTATGCACAGAAACTTCTGTGTTAGGGGCTGGGACCAGTGGGATTTTGGTGAGTACAGAGAGAAGAATGTCTCAGTGTAAATGCACGTCTCTGACATCATGCATCGTGCTGGCTTGAGTAACTGCTGAATTTTGTTCCTTTTATGCCCATGCCTTACCATCTCTTTTGGGTGCACACAAAAGGTCCAGTTTCCTCCTGGTGAGTGGCAGGTGAGGATTCAAAACAATAGAGTCTTTCATGGGAAAGAGACTTTAAAAAGCTCAGGCAAGAGAATGTTATTACTGCTGGCTGCTTTGTACAGTGAGATTGTTCTCCAGTAGAGTCTTCCTCAGGATTACTTTATCAAAGAGTTGTCTCCTTGATGCTGACCTGTCTTAGAAGCTAGAACTGTGTGGTTTTAATCAGTGTAGTTCAAATGAGCTTTATGGTACTCACAGCCTTAGAGCAGGTTCCCTGCTGAGACTGGTTGTTCAGTGCCACTGCTATAAATCATGCTTTACCCTAATGCAAAGGCAGGATCTCTGACTGCAAACAGTTGTTTTCAAAGACTTATTAATAGGCATAATGATGGTTTTGTTCTTAAGCTGAGATTTTTGTATAATATTACCCAGAACATTCAAAATTTAACTGAACTTGAATAAGCTCTGGTCACATTTTTTTCATATTGTCCTGTGGTACTCTTTGCTGGGAAGTGACTTGAACTCACAGATCAGATTAACACCAAGCCTATCTTTGGATGTGATCTACTGTAGTTAGAAACAATTCAGTAGGAGTCTCCTTCCCTATTGGCAGTTCCTGAAGGAAGGAGAGACCTGCTGTTTGTAATGGGCAGTAATACCTGAGGGTTATTAATTAATGTACTCCATTTAGATACAATGGATCAGACCCAGTCTGCATAGATTGAGATTAATACTAGGGAAACATGTAGCCTGCAAGTTAGCTTTGGCATGATCAGAACTCCTCAGCCACCGTTTGGGTCAGGGTGATGACTGTGGAAGAAACTGGAGCAGCTGAGTATTCCACCTGCTGCAAGAGATCTCAGGCAAATGCTGCCCTTAGGTGCTTTACTCTGCCTCTGCATAGCTGTCTAATGTGGTGACTGTTCTGTATTTTTATAAAATCTGAGCATTTTGCATTATGATCTCTCTCTTAATTTTGTGCTTTCTCAAAGGTCTGCTTACGCTGCTGGTGAGATCTGGTAGCAGAATATCCATAGTTGTACCATAACTGGGAGGTTGTTAGCCTTCAGATATCAAGTTTATGCTATGTTCCAGCTCCTAAAGACTGATCAAAGTTCTGTGTAGCTTAGTGAATTTTTAGAGGGACAGTTTATGAATTTTTAGAGGGACAGTTGGTGTCGGGGCTGTTAGGAGCTCTGATAGTGCCTGATATTTTACACTCATACTCCTATGCTGCTTCAGACTAGCAGTTTCTATGAACCAGAATAAACACTCCAGTAATGAGGATGCAGCAGAGTCTTTCTGCTTGGATGTGGAGGTAGAGTTTTAAACAACTTTTAGCTCAGTGACCAAGCGGGTTGATGGCTTCCCATTTTACAGAAATCCTTATTATGGGATAGATTCTTTACCATAAGAAATGGCCATTTGGGAGAATACCATAGCTCTCAGTTTATAAGCAACTATGGCTGCTCCCCATGCCTTTTTAAGCTCTGTGTCTGTGTTGGGCAGCATCTGTTTCAAGAGAACATGTGATCCATCTCCTGTGCTAGAGAGGCCAATACTAAGTAGCCTTTTGTAATTGTAATGACTGTGGTTGCACATAGGCATCAAACTGGATGATCAGAAAAACTCCCACTGGAATCACTGAGGTTTGCCTTAAGGACTGTAGGATTGACTGGAAAACTTGTGAAAAATGTTCTGGCTTCAGAACTGCCCAAGATGTCCTCTGTTTAAAGTATTTCCCACCCCCTATTTATTTATCTGAATCTTATACACAGTCTTTTGAAATGTTTCATGATTCCTGGGCTGTGTGGATCACACTTTCCTTAAAAGGAATCCTTCCCATCTTCTACCAATATACACACTTATTGGCATGTTAACATGGTGACACAGTCATGGTGTGTAACATGCTTCTTTTAATAGTGGGTGAATAATGGTGGTAGTCAGAAGACCAAAATCTTTAATACATTCTGAAATGCCATGTAGGTTTCTTTACAATACATTAATTTGTAATATTCTCACATAGATTAGGTATAAAATATATATTTACAGGTGGATTTTTTTTTTTTTAATGCACAAAATCTTCTGTTAAATAAAATCCTTTCACAATGGTAGACCGTGAGAATATATTAAGTTTCCTATTTGGATTTAAATATTCCCTTGATGTATCTACAACTCAAATATTGCAGCACTTTGTTGGTGCTTGAAAACTTGAAAGTGACTTCAATTATCCTCTCTTATTCATTCTGAACGAAATGTAGAAAGCAGGTATATGAGTGATGAAGAGCTGATGTATTAAAAATTTTAGATCTTATAACCTGTGGTTGTCACCTGACCAGGTCCTTTTTAAAGAAGGTAACTCCAAAAAATCATACAACTGAGGAAATGTGCTGTATAGACTGGTTTAGGGCTGAAACCAACTTTTTCTGAAATCATTGGAGTCTTTCTGTTGATTCTTTTGGGAGTTGGATTAGATGTTTAAGGAACAACAGCCCAGATGTGAGTGAAGAGGCCTGGAGCTGATACAGTTGTGTAGCCATCTCCATTGCTGTATAAAAGATGCTTGATTTTGGGTCTTGCTGCTGTCTTCATCTTCCTGGCTAGCTGGGATGCACTATTTAGGATGGTGTTGTAGAGTTCCTGCATAAATTGTGTTTATCGTAAGGAATAAGACATGGTTCTAGTGGGAAATCTCCAGATTGTGGTGGTGAATATAATTGAGGATGAGAACGGAGATCCTTACAAATGACACCCCAGTGGAAAACAAATGACAGAGATGCACCGTAGATGTCTTCAGGGATGTGGCTCAGTCCAGAATCCTTAGTTTTTGCTGCAGGCTTTGATTAAACTCCATTTTTAGGGTCTCCTCCTGTTTGAACAACATATGGCCTGAAAGTTTTATTTATGATGGTTTAGCGAGTTGGAACTGAACATCTGTAAACAAAGGAGAGGTTCTCTAGATGACAGTGAAATAAAAGGTATAACGGTGTAGAAAACTTGAAGGGAGTTCCCTTCATGGTTCCCAGAGTCAAGACTAGAGAACTTGTAACAACACTCTGATACAATTTGTGAGGCTCTCTGTTTCCTACTCTCTTCATTAGTAACTTGGGTCCCTTAGTATTCTTTAATACTTGACTTTGAGCAATGGAGGGTTTGCTGTGTTGATATTTGAAGGGACAGAGGCTGTTGAAAGGGCTTGTGCCTTTTTTCTGACACTTTAAGATTATATATACAGCTGACTCTTATTGTAGTGTGGGACTTGTGGTTCACTTTAATGGGGCAGACAAACACAGTTTGTTGGGAGAAAACTTAACAGTATCTGGGAACTTACTGTCAGCCCTTCTGACTAGTTACCCTGACCCCCATTCCTCAAATAATTGTAAAGCTGAACAGCATTAACTAGCCCATTGTCTGTTGTCTTTGTACATATAGTGGCTGCCACAAACCTGCAGGATCAGAGAAATCTTAGGTGGGATTTGTGACTCCAAAGCTTTCTCTGTGACTAGAGCAGCTTTGAGAATTTCAATGCATAGCTGCTCTTTCTTTCAGTGCTTGTGGGGGAGGGGATCCAAATACACAGGAGAAGATTTAAATACCTTAAGCCTTGAATTCATTAGCTGCTCACACTGTAATATAAATAATGTCTCGAGCAGGAGCATTACCACTTCATTGGAAGCTTTTCCTCATGCAGGGAGGAGGGGGTCTGGAAACTCAGCTGAATTGAGGGATGGATTGAACATAAGGGAAAAGGCCAGCATCTTGTGCATGTGCCACTCCCCTTTCCCCATGAAATCTTGTAGCCTTTGCTGAGAGAGGGAATTGGGATAGCCGAATATAATCCTGAGGTTGTTCACTTAAGTCAAGGAAAGGTAGAACTGATTTTTCAGGGCAAGTGCTGTCTGGGTTAGCTTTGGACTGGAGTTCTATTGTCCATTCTTGAATTACTTACAGCTGGATGGAGTGAAACTTAAAAGCTGCTGTAGGAAGCACAATGGAGTATGTGTATAAGGGCTACTGTATTGTTACTTTTAAATGAGCATTAGTGAGTTTTTGTATGTTTTAGCCACTCAGAATTTTTTTCTAAAATGCCCTTTTGCAAAAGGGCAAATCTGACTTATACAAGTTCTACAACCCCTTCTCAGTATGGAGAACACCTCTCTGTATGTCATGCTTTTACCACATATTTAAAGTGTTGTTAAACACTATTGATTTTGATGAAGCTCCCTTCAGCTAAACAGAGGACTTCATATTGATGATATCTGCTATCCAATAACAATGAGGCTCCCCCAGTTAGATTGTGCTCACAGTTAAAGCTGCTATATATGGTTTATTACAATGTTTCTGAATGCCTTCTGCCATAATAACTGAAGGAAGCAGTATGTCAGTTGAACATCAGTAGAACTAATCTCACTCAGTTGTATCCTGGGAGTCTGTTGGTAGCACAGGGTTCTACATTTATAAGCTAAATCTATCCACTACCACTGCCTTATTCTTTTTCGAAGCAAGATTATTTGGCTTGTTATTTTGAGCCTTCCTCTATTTTTATAGTACTCTGGTATCTGGTGGGATAGGGAGTGTGGGTGGTATGTTAAAGGAGGTGGTCCAAACTTGAATTCACAAGGCCCAAGGTGTATTCTCTGATTATCTACAGAGAATATGTATCCCTATGTTTAGTAGGGACCTGGCTGTCTCTGTGCTGGTGTGGCTTCCTACAAGTAAAATTGAACAAGCATTTGTAGACAAAGCTGTTGCTTGACAATATTTCTGAGGCTGCACAATGTTCCTGATAGCAGTTAATATGGTCCAAGCAGGCCTTCCTGAGTCACTGACTTTGCACTACAGATTTCAGCAACACTGTACAAGCCCACCCTCCCCGCACCAGGACAGTTGCTACAAATCCAGTGGAAGGAACATGCTGATTCCTCTAACCCAAAGAAGAGAAGTGAAGATCTCTGATCCACAGTGCCATGCAGAGGGGCTGGGAAATGGCTCCTTTCCCTCACAAAGCTTGTCTTACTGTCAATTGGTTTATTACCTTTGCTTTTTATTTCTATAATTTCTTCCATGAGCTATAATCTGTAATGTCTGCAATTCTTTTTTATGAATGCTGTTCTGTTGATTTGTTATAATAAATATTTTCTTTGCAATAATGGATATTATCTTTTTCTTTCCCCCAGTCTCCTTTGGCAGTGGGAGTACAAAGATTTGTTCCCTAAGGTTGGGGGATGTGTATACACCAAACTATTCATGGTGAGAAAGTGGGCTAAAGAAACCCAGTTAGTCTGTTTAATGCTTTAAGATCTCAGGGGAGAAGGACTACTCCTAACTAGAACTGCATGAGATGTCAAAGTAGTGCATCTTAGTTTCCTTGTAAGAAGCCAAGTTTTTCTATACTTGCAGAGAAAATTGAGAAATATGCCCCAGTGTGTATTCCAAACAGGCATAGTGGAGAATCAAAGGAATCTATGTATTTATTTTAAATCTCCATTTTAGCAGCTGTGGTTGTTAGTTTTAGTTATATAGGTACCTTGCCAATGCTCCTAGGTACCGAATTGGTCCTCTGAGCCACAGTACTAAATACTGATTTCTCCTCCTCCTCCTCCCTGCCCCCATTATAAATGGGTAAAGGGAGGCACATCTGTTAAATGACTTCAGGGCTACCACTCTGTGACTTTTACTGAACCTCCCCGTCTTCAGCCCTGCTTCAGCTGCTGACAGCTGAAGCTAAAAGGAGGTGGAGCCGTGCACGCCGCTCTTAGCTTCCCAGAGCCATGCGCCTCTTTCTCGCTCTTCTTTCCCCACCCCCCGGGCCTGTTGTGCCCCCACACTGCATACCCTGCCCCACCGCTGTGGTAGCTCCCAAGTGGGGAATTGCTGCAACCAGGGATGTTCAACCTGTAATCCTTCCCCATAGGACTCCAGCTGTCATCCTGCTGCTCCTGGGCTTCCGTGACTTTCTGTTGAATGCCCATGACCTGGTGGTGAGGCTAGCGCTAAACGAGCCCTGACGCACGTGTAGCCGTATGATGCCTGTAGTGGGCTGCAGCGGACCCCTAGCCGCTCCTGCTCACCGACAGGCGCTGTTCGCGCCTCATCAGCGCAGGTGTCTGCTCCAGGACAGCGAGTGAGAGAGCTAGGCAGCAGGGAGCGCCCAGGGGCCCCGCGCGTGTTAAGTCTTAAGTAGGCAATGCTTCCGCTGGACCCACTGTAGCGCGCGGGTAGGGGCCTTGCACGGGCAGCCCCTTTAAGGGAAGGGTTCTCGCGCCCCGGCCCAGGGACAAGGAAGGTCGCGCGCTGGGTTGCAGTCTCCTGCGGCGGGCCCCAGCCATGCAGCGTCTTTGGGGCAGCAGGTGGCTGGTGGCCGGGGCCTCCTTGGCGGTGGGGGTGGGGCTGGGCGCGGCGTTGGCGGGGGGGACGCGGCGGGGCGGCGGCGCGCCCGCGGGGGGGTTGCTGGCCCGCCTGCCCGTGGTGCCGGTGGTGGCGGCGGCCGCCTCCTCCCCGCTGGTGCCGGGGGGCGCGGCCCGCGGCGAGCTGGCCAAGTACGGGCTGCCGGGGCTGCCGCAGCTGCGGAGCCGCGAGTCCTACGTGCTGTGCTACGACCCGCGGAGCCGAAGCGCCCTCTGGGTGCTGGAGCAGCTGCGCGGGGAGGCGCTGAGCGGCCCCTCGGACCGCGCCGCCTGCGACTTCCGCGAGGACGAGTCGGTGCACGAGTATCACCGCGCCACCAACGCTGATTACCGCGGCAGCGGCTTCGACCGGGGCCACCTGGCGGCCGCCGCCAACCACAGATGGAGCCAGGCGGCTATGCAGGACACCTTCTACCTGAGCAACGTGGCGCCCCAGGTGAGCGGCCCACACTGAACCCCGAGGTCCCAGCGCAGGTGAGGGAGGCTGGGGGCTGCCTCTGGGTAGGCAGCGGTCACCCTCCCCTAAGGGAAGCCGAGGGGCTTGTTTAATCACGCGACTCCAGGAGCTGGGGCTCCAAGAGAAAATGGAGAATTGGCAACGCTGAGAATAGGCCGGGTTCCTTCCCTTAGGTGGGGAACGGAGGTGCCACCAGACTGAGTTGCCCTGCCCCTTTCCAGCTGAAGCGGGATTGTGGCCCTGCTATTCAAGCAGAAACCCCTCTCCCTGGAATGTAAGGAAAGGCCGTGATTACTGAAAACACAGGAGTCCCCTTCATTTTTAAAACTGCTCTCTTTTTTGTTAATTTCCAAAACATCATGGTTATGTCTACACTGCGCATTGTTGTGCAATAAGATATGCAAATGAGGTGCGGGGATGAATATCACGGTGCCTCATTTGCATACCTAATGAGCAGCCATTTTTGCTGCAGGGCTTTTGCACAAGAAGGAGCAGTGTAGACAGCTCCTTTCTGCACAAAAGCCCGTGCTGCAAAAATGGCGTGTCATTAGGTATGCAAATAAGGTGCGGTGATATTCATCCCCATGCCTCATTTGCATATCTTATTGTGCAACAATGCGCAGTGTAGACGTAGCCTATATGAGTAAACATCTCAAATGCACCTACATAGAGCTTTATAGGACTGACCTGTAACTACCAAGGTCAAAGGGGCTTTCAGTCAAACCCTTAAGTCACATTGAAGTCAAAACTTGCCTTTTCAAAAGAACGCATAAAAAGGCAAAGTAGGATACACCAACCTCTCTCTGTACAAGAGGCATAGAAATGTGGGGCTGGAGGGGATCTGGCGTGGTTCCCTATGGTGAGGCAGGACCAAGGAAACCTAAACCATCTCTGACAGGTGTTTATCTAACCTATTCTTAAAAACTTCAAATGTGGGAGGATTCCACAACCTCTCTTGGAGGCCTAGTCCATAGCTTAACTACTCTTAGAGTTACAAAAGTTTTTCCTAATATCTAATCTAAATCTACATTGCTATAGATCAAACCCATTACTTTTTGTCCCATCTTCCATGAGAGTGTGCCTGCCATGTGGGAGGGAGGAAGCCTAGATACCACACAGTTGTACAGGGAGAGGGGTTTCTCCTTTCTAGACACAGTGGGAAGGGAGATGTCCAAGTTCCATTCTCCCACCCCTTCAGCAGGATGGGTAAACTGTTGCATGAACAAGGGGAAATTCGGGCACTGAAGTGGAGAAGTCCAGTGGAGTTTGGGGGAGCCCATGGTTCTTGCTGCACAGGCTTACAAACTGTCTCTCACTCTCAACATGGGTGGTAAACATGCCCCTGAAGCTTAATTCCATCTGACAGACTCTCATATGGTGCACTTCATTCTAGATGTAGCTGTACTTTTATTGAGGGTTAAAGGCTTTCCCCCTAACTCTAGTGCTTAAGTCTACCTGCTCAAACTTTCGCCCTCTCCTGAGAATTACTTCAGCTCTTAAATTGAGGAGCTCTGTGTAAGTTACAGTATCTTGCACTTGAATACTGAAGTACAGTCTTCTGGCAGGCCCTTTTGGAATAACCTTTCCTAGACCAACTTTCCCCTGGCAGGCCCTTTTGGAATAACCTTTCCTAGACCAACTTTCCCTTGTTGGAAGTTAGCTTTCTACCCCTCAAATCTAGCCCAGTTTTTCTACCCTCCAGGGCATAAATGCTGCCTGACAAATCGGGTCTTATTTCTGCCTTCCTGGACCATGTTTCTGATAATTACTTGTGCCTGCTGGGCTAATGACCTTTTAACTAGTGGAGTTTTATGCGGATCTGAATAAACTCTTTCTTTTCTGACATAGGCTGATAACTCTTCCACCTACAGCTGACTCATATGAGGGTGCTGGTCTGGATTTACAGCACCATTAGCATGTAAGCAAACCCACCTCATGTCTTCATAGAAGGAGCTGGGGATGTCATCTGTATTAAACTTAAGCTTTTAAATCAGTGGAGGGATTTATTTATGCATAGTAGTAGATTAGTCCAAGGCATGATTTTTCAACATTCTGCCTGGCTCTTGGGTTTGTGGTTAATGTCCTCCTTTCAGAAAATGATAAAATCAGTTTTTTAAACATCTTTGCTAGCAAAGTTTTGACCATAGTAATATACTCATGAATTTCAGCTCTCTCCTTATAGAAGTCAAATTTACCAATATTTAGTTTCCTCAAACAATTATTTTCTTTCTGGGCCTTCAGGTATGGGGTGGCCTTTTGTGGGAACAGTTTGCTCTCAGGAGCTGAATGGGTCTTTTTAACCTCTACTTGAGAGTAACCCTTTCTGACAACTCATTTTTCTCATCCAAACCCTTTCTACATTCCACAGTTTTCCTATCCAACCATTTGTTTGTCCCTCTGAAGGCCTCAGACACTTGATCTATTTCTGCCCATAAGCTGTTTACATTTTACTTTAACCTCTGTATTCCCTCTTATAGTTCAATCTCACTCTTTTCTTTGACTAATTCTGTGAATATTCTGTTGAACCAAATTAAATCGCAGGCAATACAGAAGGTAGGATCTTCCTGCAGTATAGAACCTGCTGCCACATCATTAATGATCTGGGCTAAGGGTTTCTTATGACTGATCAAAATCTTGCCTTCCCCATTTTGACTGGTCAAACACCTCTGTCTTTCTAGTTAGTTTACAATGAAGGAAGTTACCTCAGTTTTATGTTTCCAATTAATTGGCTGACTCTCATTTTGTGACTGACATTAACCATTTTCCAGTCCAGATTTATCACTGTGTAAGTGCTTAGATGGCTGCTATTAGAGTTACTAATGGCTTGACTAGGTGGGGAAATTTACCAGAACTATACTGATACAGCAGTTGTATGGCTACAGCAGTACTGGTATCATTCTTCCTGTGGACACTTATTCTGGAATAGGAGTGTCCACATAGAAGTGGTACTGATATAGTGTATAGCAGACCTGAGTACTTCATAATGTTTAATGTATTTGTCCTCCTAACATTGGTTCTCCTGAGCTCCAGGCCAATAGAGGGACTGAGAACTGCTGGACAAATCTGTCTCTGTAAAAGGAGATAATCATATAAATTAACTCAAGAACCACTTGTATTTCCCATCAAACTAAGGCCTTGATCCTGCAAACACGCCCATGCATGCATAGCTTTAGTCATGGGAGTAACCACAATTAAATAAACAGGATATTTTCACACATAAAGTTAAGCAGATAAATAAGAGTTCATAGCAGCATGAAACTTTGTCTCTGGCCAAGGATTAAACCAAAGTGACTTCAGATACACACAGGATTTCTATGAGAAAACTTAGTTTTATGCTTCCCAAAGTCATGCTAAAGATGATTAAAAACCATCAGTTAAATAAACAACCAGTGTGGCCAAGTAGGTAGAGAATGGGACAGGGATGAGAGATTCCAAGGCTAGATGGGATCATCAGAATCAAAGTCTGACCTCTATAGATATAGGCCAGTCTGAATTTTTCTTCACCTTCACCTCCCAGCCATTGCATCTTTTTACACCTTTTGTCTGGTAGATGGAAGAGCTCATTACCAATATTTGTTCTTCTTTACAGACTATGATCAAGTCATCCCTGCACCTTCTCTTTAATCTAAATAATTTGAATTTTTTGAGTCATTCTCAGCTGCTCGCCGCGCTCTCAGCAATCTGGATCCTATTCCTGATCTCAGCCTCATTTTCTCTATTTGTAAAATGGGGGTGATGAGTGTAGTGAACTCTACCGATAATCATCCATCTCTTATATAGAGTTTAACTTAAAATGGAAAAGCGTATGATGTAAGGGTGCATGGGAAGAGCGAACAGAGCTCAGGCTGACTTCCATAAGGACTCTTTCCTGCTGTATTTTGTTTCTAGGTTCCTCATTTGAACCAGAAAGCCTGGAATAACCTGGAGAAATACTGCAGGAGCTTAACAAAGTACAACAAGAATGTATATGTCTGCACTGGCCCACTCTTCCTACCCAGGTACATTCTAGAGCTGGATTGAAATGGATTTTAAAACATGCATCATGCAGAGAAATTAAGATGGCAGAAGAATATGACTTGCCTTGTCATGCTCTCATCAGAAAGGTCAGAAATAGCTTTGTACAGCTATTCCGTAAATACTGCTTTAAACACACACACATTTTCCAGGTATGCCCATAGGGATTTTGTGGGCTAGTTCATTATGCTTGGGATTAGTTTATATATCTTTCAGTTGAATAAACCCCTGAAGGGACACTATCAGGTTAAAAATAATTGGATAGAGGAACTCAGATTACCTGGGTAGGATTAAAATGGAAATAGTTTAACTTTCCATTAATGCTTGCTTTCTGTACTTTGTTTTGGAGCATGACAGTAGCTTATTCATCTTGCTCTGTATTTCATAGTCACTTTTACAGTCTGGGTGTCATTTTCTTCTAGTGCTAGATCTGATCATAGGTGCATTGCCACAGGCTATAATAAAGGACTAATCTGTTTCATTGCATAGTCAGGTACGATCTTTGGCTGCAATGAACCATGTTTAGAGGCATGAAGGACAATCACTTGAACAGAGTCAGTTAAAAAAACACCAAAATAGATACAATAAAAGGGGTGATGGGGAATAAAACTTGTTTTGCAGTGTGTTCATTCCAGTTTTGTTGCGTATTGTGTATCTCCCAGCTTACTGAGGGCCTAGATCCTGCTACAGCTCTTGACAAGTTTAAATCAAGAACTGATCTCTTTCTAAAAGAGACACCCAACCTAACCAGAAAATATGGGCTTTATGCAGGAAACACTGTGTGAAATTCTAGATCCTGTGTTATGTGAGAGATCAGACTAGCCCCTTCTGGCCTTAGCTACGAATGTATTCATCTAAAGCAATGAAGACACAATCTCTGTCCCGAGGGGTTTGTGTATGAGTTCTAGGTAACAATAACAGTCTTGTTCTTTGTGCAGGATGGAGGCTGATGGGAAGATGTACGTCAAGTACCAAGTGATTGGTAAGAACAATGTGGCGGTTCCCACACACTTCTTCAAAGTGCTCATCCTAGAGAAGCTCAGTGGAGAGATTGAGCTGCGCTCCTATGTGATGCCCAACAGCCCCGTGGAGGAGACAATCTCACTTGAACGTTTCCTGGTTCCTATTGAGAGCATTGAGCGGGCCTCTGGGCTGCTGTTTGTTCCTAACATCTTGAAAAGAACAAACAATTTACAGGCCATCACTGCTGGACGCAACAGCTGAACACACCCATGGAACTGATGACAGTGGGGTGAAGTTATCCAGTGGAAGGGATTTTAAGTACAGTGATTTATCAGGGGTATGTATGGGCTCAAATTTAGCCTCCTTCCCCCAGTCTGGGAGCTTTTCATGGGCCTGCAACAATTAATCTGGTTGTCTGTTTCCTGAGGATAGCAAAGATGAATCCTTGTATATTTGTCCCTAAAATGGTTCCTAGAACTTAATAAAAAGTCAGGGCAGTATCTAAAATTGATGACATAGTAATGGTTTTCCATGACTACCTTTATGCTTGGCTCAATGGGCATCTGTCTAGACCCTGCCCACAAAGCCCCCATCACTACTATATTGACTCAGGTAAGAGGATACCAAAGGAAATGCTCTTGGTGAGCTATATGCTTTCAGAATATGATGCACAGGACAGCCACTTGGTTCCCAGGATTAACAATCTTTTTGGGGTGGGTAACTTTACCGTTCTCCCTATGGAAAAAGCATTTTATACCAGTTTCATTAATTTTCACTGAAAATTCAAAATATGGATTAGTTTCTTAGTGACACCTAGTACTGTGATGATGGCCTTGACTCTTGCAACTATTCTTCTGTTCCTCATTGTTATAGCTGGCAGACTGGACTCTCTGTCCTTAATATAAACAGGTTTTAAGGTTTGTGATTACAGTATATGATGACCATATTTTCTGATCCAAAAATAGGGACACATTGGCCATGCTCTTTGACTACATTAGCCTTGCTGACTGAACCCTTGGGCCCCACCCACCTGCTACAGAAAGTCCTGCCCCTCAGGTAGTACTTCCGGGGTCAAGATTGACACACAACCTCTCTAAGAATTCTTCCCACCATCCTCTACCAATAGGGATGGATTTGGGCCCCATAGGAACCCCCCTCCCATGCAACTATACTGCAATTGCATTAAGCTAGGCCCCAGACCTGGGGTCCCATGACGCTACAGTGCTCGGGGTTCCAACCTCAATTCAAGATGAGATCCAGGATCCAAGGCCTATTACTTTGCAGTGTAGATGCAGCCCCACGGCCTTGGAGTCATCTGGAACTATCCCACAATTTCATGGGACAACTTACTTAGTCCTCTTAACAGTATGCAGGGGGGGTGCAATAACACTCTCCCATAGTCCCCCAAGTAAGCATGCTCTGGCCAGCCAGGGAAGGCAGGAGCAGTGTGCTGCCAGAGCCTCCCTCCCCCACGCTCTGGCTGGGGAAGGTGGGGCTGATTTCCCTGCTTACTTGGGAGACCATGGGGGTGCATTCACACCCTTGTGGTCCAGATTTACAAAAAAGCCCCCCTCCCCCCCCCGAAATCCCTGTGTATGGGCCCGTTACTGGTTTCAATTAACTGGTAATGGGAGGGGGCTGGAGTAGCTCCCGCCTTGCAGAGGGCCTGCTGCAGTCAGGGGTTGCTCTCAACCAGAGCAGCCCATCTTGGGGGGACCCAAGGGTCCCGCAGGCAAGGACTGCACCAGTATCTAGAACAGCCTCTCTCCGTGGGGAGCTGGTGGTAGCCCCAGTGTGACTTGACATTACCCCATTAACTGATGAATGGGAATTTACATCCCTAATGAGATGTACTGCAGTTGCATTTTTTGAAGTTACTTTGCAAAACTATCAAGTGCCCTCTGTTTCCACAAGTCATAATGACAATACTGAACTAACCGTGGCAATTACAGGGTGGAGAAAACCATGTCACTAGCCCTTCCCACCACTGCTTGAAAAGTACATTTCCCCTGGAACTCAGTGGAGCTGGGCTATTTTATATGTAAAGCTACTGAGACATATATGTCAATACATGATGGCAATGCCTATATTATGTAAATATCTACTAATAATTGCCAAATAAGACCACTTCCCAACCTGCTTATAAAGCTAGGATTGGGCCCAAAGCAATCTCTGCTGACATTACCCAAGAAGATCTGGTTAACATTTAGTCACCCTTCAAAAATATAAGAGACCAATCAATAAAAGCCCCACTGCCTTGTAGAGGCAGTCTTTGAAGAAAATTGGAGAGACTTTGAATTACTTCTTCTGAGGTGGGGTCTTTAGCATAGGTTTCACTTCACTTTGTGTGTCAGAATAACTCAGAAATGCGTTGTCACAGCTAACTCCATTCAGGTCTAGGGAACGTGCAGCCCAAAGACAGAACAGATCCCTTGAATCTGGAAGTCAAAACATCTCATCTCTTCACAGAGTTCACAAAGAGCTTGTTTACCCAGACTCAAGTCATGACAACCCCTCTGTAGAGAGATGATACATCCTGCCTCACAGTGGATGTGCCAATCACATGGCATGTTAACACACAGTTTAAATCATCAACTGTTTGTGTGAGGAAGACTCACAGTCTGTCCATCATCCACACTGGAGTGACATGGTGATTTCACTGCTGTGGTAACAGATCCAATCTCTCTGTGGGCTCTTGGAACCTGGGAGTCTCTTGTGGGGAGGAAGAGGCCAGGGCTGCCTCTATTGCAATGGTTCTCAAACTTTTTTGGTTCATGGTTCCATGTAAACCTTGCTGCAGACCACCAGCTGCTAATGGAAACTCACTGTTAATTACATAATTATACCTGAGCCATTTTGCTAGTGCTGCAGCGTGGCAGAACGGTTTAATTTAAATTATTAAACAGATTAAGCATTTTAAATAAAGTAAAATATTAATTTATGTCTAACACAAAAGGTTTCAATGTTTTCTTTATGGCAGGAGTGGGGAGCCTTGTTTTGCGTGAGCGGTCACTGACCCACAGAAAAATCAGTTGGGGACCACACAAATGAGAAGCAAAAATACTCCTCCAAACCCCCCCCCCCAACCCTCACTGACATGGCCCCCAACTTAGACACCTCTTCTGGCATGCCAGTCCCCACAGGGTGAGGGGAAGGTGCAGGGAGGACTGAGGTTCAGGGCTTCCCATAGGCCAGATTTACTTTTCTGGGGTTTCAGAGTTAGCTGATTTTGTGGACCCCCCTGTGACAGTGGTTTCTTTGGTGCGAGCCACCGCCCCCGGAGGGCAGGGCCCAGCGAGCCCTCCCTCCTGCCCGTATTAGTCTCTCCGGGTCAGCTATGTGGGCGCGAGCCTCTGCCTCAAGTCTGTGGGCCCACCGACTGTGCGGGGACCTTGGCCAGTTGCGGCTGTCTGTCCAATCCCCTTCCCGTAAGAATTCCCCTCCCAGTTCGATTAGGTTTGCAGACGATTGAGTGAGTGTAGGGGGACCCGGGCCCTCCCTCTCCACCGGGTCCCAGCCCAGGGCCCTATGGTGGGTTCAGCTGTCCCTACCCAGCTGATGGGGATTCCATCCGAAGCGCGCCAGCCCACGGGCGCCAAAAGCGCGCTGCCCCGGGCTGCTTCCTAACACCCCCTTGACCCTTGGGTCCCTCTTCAGGGCCCTTGAGGCTTACCCCTCCAGCGGGCCACGACAATCCCTGCGCGGAGTCCTGGTTCTCCCGGCCACTTTCCGGCTTCCGCCACCGCGGAGGGACACACCGTTTCTCCCAATTCCGCAGGTGGACCCCCGGGCTGGAGCCTCCCTTTCGCCTTCTCCTCTCGCCCTTTTTAAGGGCGCCACCGAGTCACGCCGGGGAGCATGCCCCCTCCCCCCTCGGGCGTCCGGCCCCAGGCAGGAGTTCCGCCCTTCCTTCGGAGGAGTCGTGTTGCTGCCGGGGCCAGCCGCGGGGTCGGGGTGGTGATCAGGGTCCTGCCAGGGGTGGCCCAGGCATGCGCCAATCCCCCCGATCCTTCCCCCGCCTGCTGCCGCCTTCCGCATACACCCCGGGTCCGGCCCCGCCACAGACGCCGTGCGGGCTGCCATGGCAGCCCTTGGCTGCCCCTCCCCTTGCCCACGCTTGGTTGCCGCAGCTTCCACACGGCTTGCAGCTGGCAGCCTGGCCCCCACTGCACTCTCCCGCGTGCAGGCTGTATCCGGCCCGTCACACCCCCTTAGGCTCTGGGGTGGGGACAAAAATGAGGGGTTCACTGTGCGGTACAGGGCTGCCAGTGAGTGGGATAGGGTGTAGGATTTGGGAGGGAGGTGAGGTCCAGAAGGGGAAGACATTGCAAGATCTGGGTGGGAGATAGGGTGCAGAAGCAGGCTGGGAGTAGGGTGTCTGGCCAGGAGGGAGTGCAGAAGGGAGCTTGAAGTAGGTTGGCTGGCCAGCAGGTTGCCCTGCAGTGTTTGTCTGGGAGTGTTTTCAGGCTGCTCCCTCCCCACCCCCATTTTTAATACAAGGAAACAAAAACTCCTGTCCTGCCCGGGGCAGGCAACAACCACTCTCAGTGCAAGCCCTGTGCTAAACAAGCACATGCCTAATGCCATGCAGCACCCACCACATTAGTGCATGGAGCTGGCTCCAGCCCAGACCCAAAAAGCATCAAAGACATTTGCATGCCCCAATCACAAGTGGCTCAGCACAGCTTAGAGTGAGGCCGCATGTGCCATGGCCTCCTTTTCTAGTTAATGGCCCTGCCTGTAGAAAGGGGTGGGACTTTAGCCCCTGCCCTTTGACTGGCACATTTTGACGGTTGAAACATGCTGATGTCACAGTGCCCTATACCCTCCTCACCGAGGAGCAGTTCCCATGGCGTCTGTGGCATCCCTAGATCTAGGGTATCTGGTGAGCACAGTGCAGGGGTGCTCAGGCTGCACGGGGGAGGGGAGGGGGCAGATGGTGCTGGCCCACAGGAAAGATGCTGCTCACACAGGACAGGAGGACCATTGAGGGAGGGGGTATGTTCGCACCACACACACACACCGCGTACAGGCCTGTAAATCCAGGACATTTCATTACTTGATGGGGACACTGGGACAGTGTGTAAAAACAGGGACTGTCCCGGAAAAACCAGGCTGCATGGTCAGCGTAGGTATAGAGCCAACTGCCCTCTCATTAGCTCACTGCTTACTTACAAGTGAGGTTATCACTGAAATTCCATCCTTGGTAGCTTAAATGTCCATGACCAGGGGGAGCGGACAGACTTGCAGGACCCATGGGCAATATGGGTGGGGGCCTGGCTCCATGCTCCTGAAAGGGGCAGGGCTGGGGGCAGTGAGCCCTCAGCACTGGCCAGAGCATGTTGCACTGTGTCCCCCACCCCAAGCCAGCCTTCAACACTGCCTGGAGTGTGTCATGCAGGGCTCCAGCAGCAATTTAAAGGGACCAGGGCTCCTGGACTCTGCTACAGAGGCAGCGGCTAGAGCCCTGGGGCAAGTTGCTCCCTTTACCCCACCCACCCATTGGCAGGTCTGAACATGATTCTAAAGGACACTACGCTTCCTGTAAGCAAGTTAACGTGTAATGGCAACAAACTCCTGCTAAAAACATTAGGCTTGATCCTAACCTACTCCTTTTCTCAGGAGAAGCAGCCATACACACATCCCATTTACATAAGGGAGTTAGGTAATGCCGGTACAGGAGAGAACAGAAAGAGCATTTAAACTACAGTGTGCTGGGTTGCATACCTACTGTAGCTGGCTCAACAGCACCATTGCTGCTTACAAAAAAGGAGTAAGTTTTAAAACTGGTGAAAGACACTTAGCCTAAGTCTATGCTGGTGCTTTACTGTGCTGTAACTTTCTGGCTTAGGTGTGAAAAAACAGCCCCTGAACACGGCAAGTTAAAAGTGTTGTAAAGTGCCAGCATAAGCTGGGCGAGGCTCCTGGTTGAGGCCACACTTTCACTTTTAAAGTGCTTTAATTTCAGAAGTGTAGACACAGCCTTAAATGAGTGTGGGTAGAGTACAACCAGGTGGTTAGTTGAGATGCTTATGTTCGCTCAAGCCCCAGGCACTTGTTGCATTGCTAGCTCTCTAGAAATGTACATGCACCTCCTTTGTTGGGGGGTACTTAATGCAGTATGTCAGATTAAATGGCTGTGTTACTGTTCAGCCTTGCAACAAGAGAGCAGCTCTTCAGGCAGATAGGATGACTTGAAAAAGGGGCCCCTCCTAGCCCCAGAATTTACACAGACCCATGTTGCATCAGTTAATCTGTACACATTATGGAGCTGCCCCACAGATGTCCAGAAGCACTTGACCTCAGTATTACTCTTGAATGATCCAAAATGCTCATTATCAACCTGGACCATGCTCCTTAAAGGTGCTGAGCAAACAGCTCCTAGGGCTTTCAGCAGGCACTCAATGCCTTTCCAGATAAGTTCCCTAACTCTCTGCCTCAAACCCCAATGACATCATTCCTGATTTTAAAGAGTCCAGTGCACTAAATGCGACAGCTTTATATTTTCTAGGCTCTCTCTTGGTGTTGTGTGATCCATTGACAGGCTTCCCATGCTGACGTGAGGCAGCAGCCAGCTCCACTTACCAACACTGCTTGAGCATGTCTCTTCCACCCCCCCTCCCCAGTAGCCCTGGCCAGTTAGTCACAATGCTTAATCTCAGTCTCAAGTGTGAGTCAATTAAAAAGCGTAGCCATTCTGGTAAGAGTACTGGGCTTTTCTTGATCACGAAGAGGTGGAGTTTGGCGGGCTGCTCCGTGGACTCAGCCATCACTCTCAGCAGCTCTTCCTAAGTGTAAGATTAGCATAACTTGGAATGAGCCATCTGACAAGGGAAGGTGCTTCCACAGGTGAAAGCAACAGACGGTAGGTTCAGGTCCATAGATCAGCAGTTTTTTTCCTCTTCAGCTATCAAGGACTTTCCTCACAGCCTCGTCAATACGGGGTCTCAGTACAGACAGAGATATCAGTACTGCTTCCTGGAACCAAAACCAGAAAGTACGATCAGATCCACTGCTCCTAGGATGGCACTTCAAAACTTCACATCACTTACTACAAATCAGGTTAATAACTGCCTGCAGAAGGGCAGGAGTGGGATTCATGTGCTTGTACCTCTAGCAGACAGGTCTGCCACTGGGCACAGAACTACTATACTAGCCCAGCCAAATTCACAGCTAGATTTTTAAACTTCAAATAATTTCATTACTAAAGGATATTTTATAAGCTCTTTGGGCCCAGACTCTTTTGCTTGAAGTTTGTACGGTACCTATCAAAGTGGGCTCCTTCATGCCACACCACCACAAATAATAGTTTAAACTGGGAGACTGTACTTAAAGATCTGTTAGAGCAGGTATTTTAGAAAGACCCCTGGCATAACTGGGGTTAGAGTGCACTACCTCACCAGTTAGTTCAAACTGGGAGATTGCATCTCCCTCCTGAGGATCAAGCTACCATCCAGGTGTGATGCATCATGCTATAACCATATGACATACCTCTGTCCTGATGGTGCGACTGCCCTGGATGGGACATGTGTTCAGGTAAAGGTCAAACAAGACACTTGGGTCGGTGTTCTCCAGGTTTGGGTCAGCATCCACACCAGCCTCCAGGCCTTGGAGACCTCCAAATACTATGAGGGCATGGCTAGAAGAGAGTAGATACGAAAGGTTTATAGGACAGGGAAGACTGGATTCTATCAGCAGTACCAGGTCAGAAGAAACTACAGCATTGCCCCTGCAATCTTTAACACCACAACTTACCTCTTATGCTAAGTGTTTTCATCAGTAGCCCTCAATTTGCTTTACAAAAGAGGTCAGATGTCACCATCCTCAATTGTACAGATGGGGAAATGGCAGCAGAGAGATGAAGTGATTTGACCAAGGTCAACTAGTAGGCTAGCTGGCAGAGCCTTCAACACAATTTGGTGAATGCCAGCAAAAGTGGTGAATTTGGTGAATGCTACCGCAGTGAAGCCACCTCCCCAGGAGCTGACTGAGTGTAACTGACACCATTAACTTATAAGCATCAGCTTATCAGATAAACAGTAAAGTCTGTTACCCTCTAACATCCCTAATACAGGAATCTTGCTCCTGGGGCTGGTTTGCCAGCAAAGGGATGGGTTGAGCAGCAAGGAACCAGTTCTCTTACCTGAAGGAGGGGAGAGTTGCTTGGTCCACACAGGTCCCTCGCTCAGAGGTCCCAATAGAGAGATCATAGCCTTCTTTAAAAGGGCATTCAGCAAAAACAGCACCTAGGAAATTATTCACCCAAAGGTTAGTAATGAGAATTGCCTCTACCGCTTCCTATATTTTAGTGACATCTAGTAGCAGTACTATTAATTAGCATCCAGTGTAACAAATTACTCATCTTTTTCACCAAGATATCTCCAAATTCCATCACTAGAACAGCCATACTGAGTCAGACCATAGGTCCAGCTAGCTCAGTATCCTGTTTTCCGACAATGACCAATCCAGGTACCCCAGAGGTATTGAAAAGAACAGGTAATTGTAGTAAGATGAGGGCCTGAAACAAAAGCCCATGTAGCACAGGCCTGGTCTGAGGCTTAGCTAACAATGGACAAAACATGGCTAACATAAAGCAAAGCTAAGCTGTGAGCTAGAGGCAGGTCCCTGCTCACAGAACTTGGCACGAACAGGGCTAAGAATGCAAAACACTAATTGGTAATAGGCCCAGGTGTAGAACAGTAATTGGTACTGGTCATAAGTTGAAAGCACATTCCAAAGGATAGTAACACTAAAGACACTAAAAAAGGTCATTAAAAAAGACCTTGATACCCACACTCCCCATAGATACCAACCCAGGTTCAAGAAAGGGTCTAAAATGACAGCATGATGGATAGAGATGTTCTAATCAAACCATGAGGTGCAGGATGATGGGTGGTATCTAAGTAGCGTCAGAAGGTGGTAACCTGACAACGTCAGGAGTGATGTGTAACTTGTTTATACCTGTATATAAAGTGGTGTCTTGGAGGGACAGTCTTTGTCCAGCCAAAGGGGTAGTGGGACTTCCCACTGATTGAGCTGAGTCCATTGTTACGGGGTACATGTGTGGAGTGGTTTGATAGTCTCCTGACAACTATTACTGTACTTTGCTTAACAATAAACCTGGCCAGGCGCTTTGATCCTTATCTGATCAATGGTCTTTGGTGGCTCTCTCGGAGTCTGCTGTATTAACTAATCACACAAGTCAACACAGCACACATGATTGAGCACACGCACATGCAGCCTTCTGGTTGTCATCACTGACAGAGCAGGAGACTTGTCAGGACACCACAAAAGTAAATCCTGACCTACTACATTGGTGACCCTATTACAGTAACCATCCAGTGATCCACCCACCGTCGCCCACTCCCAGCTGCTGGCAAATAGGCTACGGACACCACTGCAGCAGAATGACACTAATTCCTCTTTTGACCTTAGTATCGTTCCCTGAAAAATAACTGACTTTTCCACCAAATGCTGAACCAGCCCCAAGCTGGGATGTCTGCTAGGACTCACTCACGGGCTAACGGAGCAGTGGGAGATTATAACAGGGTTCATTAAGACTATAACAGAGCTCAAAAAGAGAACTAAATAAATTCATGGAAGATCGATGGCTATTAGCCAGGATGGGCAGGGATGGTTTCCCTAGCCTCTGTCTGCCAAAAGATGGGGAATGGGAAACAGGAGATGGATCACCTGATGAAGAACTTGTTCTGTTTATTGCCTCTGTGGAACCTGGCACTGGCCACTGTCAGAAGTTAGGATCATGGGCTGACCCATTATGGCTATTCTTATGGAGGGCTTGGACCTGGCTCAAACTCAGCGATTACATGGTACCACCCATATTCAAGTCTCATACTTCAGAAGTGGCTCTACAGGAATCTTTTAAGTTCAACAACCTGGTCTGCCCAGGAAGGTCCCACAGATCAGCAAGGGAAGGTGGAAGAATTACTACTACTACTCTTAGGAAACTGTGACATCTGGGCTATTGGGGCTTATGGGTGGAAACGCGTAGCTAATCAGGATAGGTGCAGAGCATCAGCTCTTGCCTGCATTACACTTTGACCACTGTTAGTTTCTCTTTTCAAAAGAGAAATTCTGTGTCATTCCTCATCTTCTGCATCCATGAAGAGCGAAGATACTAACTCCAGGTGGCAGAGAATGAGCAGGTAAGTACAGGTTCATTACCATACAACCCTTCCTTCCATCACTGGAAGCCCTATATAGACAAGGAAACTGAAATAGAAAATACCC
This sequence comes from Pelochelys cantorii, assembly GCA_032595735.1. Taxonomy (NCBI): domain Eukaryota; kingdom Metazoa; phylum Chordata; order Testudines; family Trionychidae; genus Pelochelys; species Pelochelys cantorii. Next base: position 15,880,705 of record CM064347.1, on the reverse strand, counting down.
GCGTAATCACGGACCCCAAGAAAAGGGAAGATTTTAAGGAAATAAGCACCTGGCTTGTGCTGCAGTTTTGCAGCCAATATGGCTATAATCTGCATAAGTGTGTATGCAGAACTTGGTAAGGGTGAACCTGGCTACTCCTGCCCTGGTCTGGCAGGTAAGGGACAGAATGTGGTGTAAATACTTACTGAGGCAGGAGGCTAAGCGGACATTGTAACCCCAGTACAGGCCAGACACAGTTCGTGGATGGTTAGAGGACACTACAGTGCCTTTCTGTATTTTACTGTCTGAAAACAAAGCCTATGGGTTAGCACAGCAAGTTACAGTTCTTCAGACTTTGCTGGAAATCAATCAGAAACCCTTGGCCATGTTTGAAAGGCTCTTCATTAGGACATAACCAAGCTCAACCCCTTACATTTATTAAAAAAAGCCTGCAAGAGTTTAGTCTATTCAGCACTTTCTCTACATTGATGAAACTCAAAACATATCTGAAATATTAAGAGACTAGATAAGTAACTAACTCACAAAGGGAGGAGTATGGGGCTGGGTATTATTCACTATATCTGAGTATGATTCCTGAACATGTTTAAAGACATCTTTTATTTGCCACATGGCATTGCCCCAAGGCTGAGGGATTTTAATGGAAAGACTAGCGTCTGCAGGATGAAAGCTATTCTACAAATCAGACTGGTAATACTGCTTGTCTAGCCTGGGCAGAAGTAGGATGGCAATGGATTACCTGGATTCTGCTGTTTGTCCAGTTGAACAGTGACTCGGAGACCAGATTCTAGCTGTTTGTCTATCCGTACCTCCTGCAATAATAGAACATCAGCACAAAGGGTTTTAGACACAAGGACACCACGGACAGGAAAACTACAGATGACAAGCAAAAAAGATCACTTTGGGGAAAGCAAACAACACTATTAGCTAGGCATGTGCACGTGTACCCATGTACTGTTCATGGATAGGCGCCTAGGCCAGGAGTGGGCAATAATTTTTTGGGGGAGGGGGGCACTCCAAGAATTTGGAAAGTGGTCGAGGGCAGCACTCTTCCACGATATTAATGGAGGAAGTGTGGGGTCTGGAAAGGCGGGTGGGTGTAGAAGAGAGCTTGGGGCAAGGGAAGAAGTTTGGGTGAAGGAGGTAGTTGGGACTAAGGATGTTAAATTGCGGTTAATTGACTAGTTAATCGACTACTCGATAAACACTTCCGCATTCCTCCTTTGAAATGTACAAGAGCCCCCACTGGGGAATGCGGAATGCTGCGTGTAGCCCAGGGTCAGCGGGAAGTCCCTCTGACTCCGGGCTGCATGCAGGCATGCCTGCTTTGAAATGTACAAGACTCCCCAGCTGATCCCAGGTTCTGCTGAAATGCCACAGGGATCCCCGGCTCAGCTGTGCAGCGCTGCCCCTTTAAAATGCCGCCTCGGCGTTTCAAAGGGGCCACGCCGCACAGCCGAGCCCAGGATCAACTGTGTGGCTGCCCCTTCAAAACACTGAAGCGGTGTTCAAAGGGGCAATGCCACACACCTGATCCTTCACATTTCAAAAGGGCCGCACTGCACAGCCAAGACCAGGATCACCTGTGCAGCTGCCCCTTCTAAACACCAAAGCAACATTTCAAAGGGGCAGTGCCATGGAGCCGGGGTCAGCTGTGTGGCGGCTGCCCCTTTGAAACACTGCCTTGGGATTTCAAAGCAGCAGCGCCACATAGCTGATCCCCGGCTCAGCTGTGCAGTGCTGCCGCTTTGAAGTACCCCTTGTTCTCTATGCTGCCTCTTTCTAATAGAGGCAGCAAGTGGGGGGGGGGAAGCGGAGGGGGAATCGACTAGTTGACTATTGGATAAGCATTTGCTTATCGGATAGTCGATTAGTCCCTAACATCCTTAGTTGGGACCTGGGGCACTGGACTGGGGTGCCGGGGGTTGAATTGTGACTAGGGCAGAGAATTGGGGTACAGGACGGGGCTCAGGGATTTGGGTTGTGAGCTAGGGCAGGAGGGGGACTGTGATCTGGGGCAGGGGATATGGGTACATGGAGTAGGGGGTGGGGAAGGGAGAGACTGGGGTGCCAGAAGCAGGCTCTGGCTAGACGACTTCCTGACATCAGCTGTTCCTGAATCAGCCTCCCTGCCTGCCAGTGTTCCCTCTAAGCTGTCCCGCAGCACAGCTTCACAAGTGATTAATCAGCCCCGCCCAGTAAGTCAGCTCCATGCATGGAGCCCTGAGCCACTGACTGAGCGAGGCTGATTAATCACCTGTGAAGCTCTGTTACCCTGCAGCTTAGAGGGAACACTGCTGCCTGCCCCATCCCCGCACAGGCAGCAGCGATGTGCTCTGGAGCCCACCATGCTTCATGACTGCCTGTTACTGAAACAGGCAGTTCCAACTGGCCAGTTTCTGGCCAGAAACTGGCCAATGGGATTGTGCTGGGGGAGGGAGCAGCTCCTACGGCGCCCCCCGCCCCAGGACTCAGAGTTTTTAAAGAAAAACTGCCCCACAGTCGTGTTTCTGAGCAGCATCAGGTGGAGTAAGGTATGCATGGGGCTCCCTGCAGTGCCTGGATAGGCTGGATCCAGTGGTTTGACAGGCCAGATCCAGCCTACTGGCTGTATTTTGCGCAGGCCTGGCCTAGGCTAACTGGTTAGTCCTCACAGTTACATGCATCCCCCCACCCCACTGCTGCAGCAGTGGAGGGGCAGGGGGAGAGCCAGCACTCCCTTTATACAGAGGCAGCAGTGCAGGAGTTAGAGGGGGCAGGTGGGAGTTCATGCTCCTGGGAAGCCAGCTTAAAAGCCAGCTCCCTGCAAGCACCGGCTCCCACCTGCCCCCACCCCCAACGTGTAAACTGAGAATGTCAGTGGTTACATGTTTACAGAAATAAATGCATTTTAACAGCCCTACTATCAGCCAAGACCGTAAGTTCCACCACTGAGCTGCCAGTTGTGCAGTTAGATGCCACACTGTGTAGCGGGGAATGGACTATATGAAACCTGTAGCCCTCCAGGGCACTTGTTTGGCCTAGAGTTCAATGTGCAGGACAACAGAATAAGTTAAAAACAACAAATAGTCTGGTAGCACTTTAGAGACTAACAAAATATGTAGATGGTATCATGAGCTTTCGTGGGCACAGCCCACAATTCAGCCAAATGGTACTTGGAAGAGTTTGACCTGATGCAGGATACTAAGGGGCACTGTCATCTCTACCAGGGACCCAGCAGAGGGTGCTATAAACTAACAGAAACCCTAATCACAGAGAAGAGACTGAATTAAATATACAAGGGGACCAGGACTGATTGCTAAAAACTCCCGTGGGATGTGGCCCTTCACGGAACACACTGGTAACTTAATTTGCCATCCTAATCTGATTGTATTTGGCCTTGAAAGGAGTGATTGATAACTGACTTGAAGGAGTTTCAGTTTATTTTTTGGGGGGGGGGGAGAGAGGGAAGACAGACCATACCTTCCTCATTCCACAATTAACAAAGGAGCCTTTGCCTGGCTTGGTGGGCCGGGCTAACACCACTCCTTCCCGGTACTCTGATTTCTCATCTATCCGCACATGATGAGGGCTGTCCAATGGGTTCAAGAGCCCTGAAACAGTACAGAGAGAAGTGGGGGAAAGGGAGGGAGAGATGTTGAAGCACAGATTGCATCTGGAGGCAGATTATAAAGTGATTAATCCTGCTTCTCCAGTCCCCACCCCTACACTTGTCACTCCCTCCCCACACTGATGAAAAGCCTTGAAATGGTCCCTGTGCATACTCGGGCAGAGAAGCATCCCAGTTATGATGAGGACCAGACATTTACTCTCTCAGACAGGGAAAAGCTTTAGTAACTGCCACTCCACACAGACCATAAGAGCACTAAGGCTGCATTACATTGGAATGGCAACCAGGCTGTCCAGCTAAGTGAGCATGTATGCGGAATGGTAGGAACCCCATGTCTATTTACTTCACCAGAGGGAGGGAAGGCTGGTGTCTTAGGGACGGGTATCAAGGAAATATAATCACATCCTTACCTGCAAACTGCAGATCCTGATGTTTTGGGAAAAATGATTTTCTCAGGTATCTGTTCAGAGAGAGATTCAAATCTCAAAATTGTAACAAGCTTCTTTCAGGCTTCATTTCAATTTCAGATTTCCAGCTTTAATCAAGAAATCTGCCCTGTGGCACCACATACCTTGGAAGGCTAAAGCTACCATAAAACATAATTGGGGAATTATTAATTCTACACATTCCTGCAGCTCTTTCAGATGCTAAGATCTTTTATTTCATTGGAGTTTGGGTCTGAATTCTAAGTAAAATCACTGCTCCTCTGGCTCTCATGAGCTCTGATCCTGGCATCCCAGCACTGGTAATGTATAGCTGTCCTTTTTCCCTATGCAAACCTCATTCTTCAGTGCACTAATGGAGTACCTGGACTCAAGCTTGTGAACACAAGTGAATCAGAATAGAATTTATCTCCAGATGGCCCAGTACAGGAGGAAAAAAAACCCCATGAATGTTGGCCCTCTGCTACTGAACACCTGCTCCTGCAATCTTTGACATGTGTTGCAAAATGCCACGTTAATAAGTTACAACATGAAACTACAATGGAATCTGTGTGGCATGCAAAGCTATCATATTGGCCTTACTGAGGACACTCCAGATATTGCAGAATCCGAGCTAGCTGTACACAGGCCTGTCCTTTCTTTCCAATCCCGTCAAACTGCCCTTCCACAGTCCTGAAAGAGAACAAACGCAGTCTGTGATCTTCCAAGACATTTACACAGCCTCTAGAACAAGAAGATGTACATAAGAGACTCACCCCATTCCTATTAAAAAGTATACCACTAGAAACAGGATTGGGATATAGAGTCCCTCACCCTTGTTGCCAGTTGAAATCTGACCCAGGTCAGAAAAGATCATATATTATAGCAGCCATCACATGCTAGATGGTCTGTGAAAGGAGTGATATTGGACCAAGTTCTGACCGGTTGGTTGTTGGTCACACAACCACCAGAACTGGCATCCTTACTAATAATCTCTAGGCCAATAACTGGATGGGCCATGAAGCATGATTACAGATGGGCCATCCCAGTTCAAGGGGGGGGAAAACTGTAGGAAAGAAAGACATTCTGCTACCTAGTCTGTGCAAGGGGTAAAAAGTGACTGTTAGTTTCCAGGGATGTTGAGATAGCACCTTTTCTCAGCACAACAAAATTTCTTCCTGTAAACCCTCATGCATTGTCGTGCTAGCTGTGTCAGTGCCAGGATATCAGACACACAAGGAGAGTGAGGCAATATTTTTCCTCACTTCTCTTGGTGAGACACACATGCTTTTAAGCTTACAGAGTTCTTCTTCAGGTTCCTGTAAATCTAGTGTGTTGCATACTAGTGAGATCCAAGCACTTCAGGGTTTACGTGAAACCTACTTGCTCTTATGGGACTTAAGTATCCTATGGAACCAAGCTATTTCTTAGTTTATATATATAGTGTCCAAATTTGCTCCGATAACTGTACATTTTTACCTTTATCACAAACTAACTATAAATCAGGCACTAAGCTATTTATGCCTTGTCACTTAGTCTGTACAGTCCAGTATAGGGATGTGAACAACTAGTCTATCAGAAAGAGGGAGGGAGGGCAAGAGGAGGGAATGCTTCAAAGTGGCAGTGCCATGTGGAGCACAGGGTCAACTGAGGACTCCCCTGCTGACTTTGGGCTCCATGTGGTGGTGCCATTTTGAAACACCGCGGGAAGCACGGGGCCAGCGGGGGATTGCTTGAGTCCCCTGCTGGCCTCTTGCTCCCCGAAGCGCTTTCGCCACTGACGTGTAGCAACAGCTCTAGGGCTGTTGCTACACTTCAAAGGTGGAGGCATCCTTTCCTTATCGACTATTCGATTATCAGTGGTTCCCAATTTTATTTGGTCATGGAACCCTTGAATGACTGTGCGGAACCACTGACTAACTGCGTGCACAGTGCTGAGTAGTGACATCATCGTCCCCACTCTCTGGCTAAGCTGGCATTACACAGGGACACTTATCGTGGCAAACACAAATTAAAATTGTTTTCAATAAAATTCATAAATGAATGAAAATTCCATTCCATGACAATAATTCATACTGTAATGAAATTTTCTCACAGAATCCTTATTTTCACTTCGCAGAACCCTGGGGTTCCGCAGAACACCATTTGGGAAAGCCTGGATTAGCTGATTAATCAAAATTTAACAGCCCTAGTCTGGTAGTTATAAGGAACCTTAATTTGAATGGATTTGGTGCTTCCAAAAGATGGCCAAGTGTCAGTCTCCGGAGCCATCTTCCCATAGACTGGAAGTGTTCATTTAGTCTTTTGGCTTTTTTTGTTGAAACTTTAAACAAAAACACCAATTATTTAAACAAATGTACCTCTCCGCTAGCAAGCATATACGAGGAATGTTAAAATGCAAGTAACTGCCTAACTGTGTAACCGCTGAAAAATTTACACTGTTACAAGCACCTGCAGTGCAGCAGCCAGCTCACTAGTTACACCGGCTGCTCTCTGTACCAGAGGCAGCCAACTCCTGGTGTGCACTGGTTCCCACCTGCTGCCCCTTATCAGTTACCCATTTAAATGTGTACACTCTTACATCTCTAGTGTACACAGCACCAATTCATTCTGCAGACCACCAAATCATTATCAGGTGATGCTGCTTCTGTGGGCTCAGTGCAAAATGGCTATTAACAACCCTCTAGAGCCATCCAACCTAGTATTTCATTTCAGTGCTTGAGAAACAGCCACTGCTGCCCCCTAATGCCACGCACACATGGAAAAGACTAAGGAGGGAGAACTCACCAGACAACCCTTTTGACAAGGACAGAGAGAACCTGCAGTTCTGTGTCCTGGTGGCCTTCATTTGAGATGAGGTTCACAGAAACTGGAAACACTGAGAGACAGGTTTTTCATGGAAGACAACGGATCACCCTTACCTTGAATCTTCTCCTTCCTCATCAAACACCACAATCTCGTCCACACAGAAGATGGCACAGGCTCTGGCAATCTGCCCAGCAAGATATGTCCGCAACTCTGGAGACTGTGCATTGTTCAGGATGGAGCCTGGCAGTGCTACGCTAACCGTGTAATGACGTCCTAGAAAACAAGAATTAAATCAGATAGCAGAGCCAGAGTTTTGCAGTTCTACTCCCATTTGTGTTGCTAAAGGGATAGCATTGGCTTTTAGTTCTTTCATTTTAAATGTAAGCTCTTCGGGGCAAGGACTCTTCTGTGTTTTCATGGCACCTGGTACTAGGGATGTGAAGGTTTATCCGGTTAACTGATAAGCTGCACCCTTCATGGGGGCAGGAGCAGCTCCCTGCCTGCTGGGGGCAAGGGCCTGCTCCAGCCCTGTGAGGGGCCCATTGCAGTGTCCTGGCTGGAGCAGCATCTATCCGTGGTGGGCCCGGGCACCCCACAGACAGGAGCTGCTCTGGCCAAGATGCCAGAATAGCTCCTGCTTCACTCCCATTTTAATCAGTTAACCAATTAAACAGTATGTTTAACTGGTTAACCAATTAAATGGGATTTTACATTCCTATTCCATACTGCAAATATAAGATTCCAAAGCACTCCTACATAGTGTCTTTTACAGAGAAAGGGCCCCACACCAGCGAACCTGCATTTTGCCATTAGCTTTAATGGGAGCAGAGAGGGCACCAAATATGCAGTATTCTCAACCAGGGTAAACTACCCCTGGGGATACACAGATATCTTCTGGGGGTAGTTACATCAGCACATCTAGATATTTGCCTAGTTTTACAAAAGGATATGCAAAATGCACTAGAGAAGTCAGCACAAACTAAAATTTCACAGTGACTTGTTTATAACTCTGAACGCAATGTAAGTATAACATTTATATTCTAATTGATTTATTTTATAATTGTACTAGAAGATTTACCTGGCAAACCTGGGTCCACCATGGACAGAGGCTGCTCTGCGGCCGCTAAGGATGTTAAAGACTAGTCAACTATCCGATAAGCAAAAGGTTATTGGGTAGTCCAGTCGACTAGTCAAATTCCGTCTCCCCTCCCCCACCTTGCTCCCTCTATTGGATACAGTCAGCAAAGGAAGGGAAAAGGGGGTACTTCAAAGGGGCAGTGCTGCACAGCTGATCTCCGTGTTTCAAAGGGGCAGCCCTGCACAGCTGAGCCCAGGCTGAAATGCGGAAGCAGCGTTCAAAGGGCAGCACTGCACAGCTGATCTCCGCATTTCAAAGGGGCAGCGCTGCACAGCTGACCACCGCGTTTCAAAGGGGCAGCCCTGCACAGCTGATCTCCGTGTTTCAAAGGGGCAGCTCTGCACAGCTGATCTCCGTGTTTCAAAAGGGCAGCCCTGCACAGCTGAGCCCAGGCTGAAATGCGGAAGCGGCATTCAAAGGGCAGCACTGCACAGCTGATCTCCACGTTTCAAAGGGACAGCCCTGCACAGCTGAGCCCAGGCTCAGCTGTGTGGCGCTGCCCCTTTGAAAATGCCAAGGCAGTGTTTCAAAGTGGCACTGTGGAGCCTGGGGTCAGCTGGGGACTCCCCAGCTGATCCCGGGCTCTGCAGCATTTCCGCAGAACCCAGGATCAGCTGGGGAGTCCTCAGCTGACCCCGGGTTCTGGGAAATGCCACGCAGAACCTGGGTCAGCTAGGGAATCCCCAGCTGATCCCGGCTCCACTCGGCATTTCAAATCCGCAGCGCAGCATGGAGCCTGGGGTCAGCGGGGGACTCTTGTACATTTCAAAGGAGGAATGAGGAAGTGCCCATCGACTAGTTGATGGAAATTCCATCAACTACTTGACTAGTCAATTAACTGATATTTAACATCCTTGGCGGCAGCAGCCCCTGCATGGCTGCGGAACAGCTTCTGTCTGTGGGGAGCTTGGCTCCGCCGTGGACAGCGGCTGCTGCCACCACACACTGCCGCCTCTGTATCTGAGGCAGCAGCACAGGGTTGCAGGGGGCTCACTGGGAGCAGGGCAGGAGAGCACTGGCTGCCAGCCCCACCTCTGGGGACTATTGAATAGTTGTGTAACTGCTAAAATTTTATGCAGTTACACAACTATTCAATTACACGTTATCTAACATCCCTAGCTACAATGAGGAGGGATAGAGGATTCTGCTAATGAGTACAATAAAACCAGAAAGAGATTTTTGCTGGTCTCTTTAGTGGCTATTTCTTAGAGATGGAGCAAAATTCTACTCTGTACATTGAGGATACTAGGCAACGTCTCAAAAGAAAAGGTTACTTGTTAAGAATGGTTACACATTCAGCACTCCCTACGGATGTAATAGTGTAGCCAATTAACCAATAAGCAAAAGCTTATCAGTTAATGTTATAGACTACATGCATCCCCTTCCCTCCCCCCTCCACGGCCAGTACATTTTTTAGCAGGCTGGCCAGCAGCCCAGCTTAGTCCTGGCTTGCGATGGGGCCACGGCCTCTTCCTGCTGCGGCTCCGCAATTAAAGTGTATTAGGAGCCGGGGGCTGGGGAGAGGCAGCCTGGCTCAGTTCCGGCTCGTGTCAGGTCTGGGAGCTCAGACACCCGCCCCCAGACAGGGGCTGCTGCCACCCCATGCGGTTGCCTCTTTATCAGAGGCCGCAGCATAGGCTGACAGGCAGCCAGTCCGCAAGGGGAGCTAGTTTTTAAACTGGCTCCCCTCGCATACCAGATCCCGCTTGGCACCCCATGCTGCTGCCTCCAATACAGAGGCAGCAGAGCGGAGTGGCAGGGGGCTCCTCGGGAGTGCGGCCCGAGCATACTGACTGCTGGCCCCAACCCAGGGACTATAGAATAGTCGACTAACAAATAAGAATTCATGAGGTTACTCGACTAGTCAAAGAATCGATATTTAACATCACTCACTGTGCTGAATTAATGCCCATGTATTTGAACAGGCATGTGATTATACTAGTTCTGTGTAAATTAAGTGATAAGATCGACTTTTTTGCCTATACAGCTGAGATGATCATTTCAAGCAACTCACACATCTCCTGACACACACACACAGACCTTACCTTTGTCTTCCTTTGGCTTTTCTTCTTTTTGTTTTTCTAACATTTCCAGCATTCTTTTCTTTTCCAGTTTTCTCAATAGCTTTAGTTCCTTCCATTTTTTCTTCTCTTCTTTTCCTGAAATGCAGAACAATCAACTGATTTTAAATGAGAAGAGACTCAAAAATTTAATGATTCTCTTGCCAGAAGTGAAATACATTAAAAATCCTACTATGGGTAGGAAGGTAGACAGGATCTGGGGAAAGCATGAGGACAGACAAGAGACAGGGGAGGAAAACAGGCATCAAATATGACATCAGGGCTGTATACCTGAGTGCCAGAATATCAACAGTAAAGCAGAAAGGAGTATTTGGCTATTTTCCTGAGAATCAACAAAAGTGGTAATCAGGACTAGTTTTTTGAATTGCGAAGACATGTCCAGTAGAAATCGGGCATGTTGGCCACTTCACACAGGCTACCACACCAGTCCTTAAATGGCAACTTCTTAATAACAAGCCAATCTAGTCTGACTTTGAATCAGTGACCCAGAAGTAAAAAAATTCTGGATTTAATTAAGAGCCTGCCTTCCAGCTATTCTAGTAATATGATGAATGTTTGAGGGTTTCTTTCTAAAATTACTGGAAATTACAATATGCACCAAAAGTGTCTCCTTACTTTCTTGTTTCCATTTGCGCCAGTCAACCTTTTTCTCTTTCTCCTAAAAAAGAAGCAATAAGCTATTTACATTCCATCAGTCAGAGGACTAATACAATTTAACAATACAAAGAATTCAACCAGATGTACAGGCTCTCTCAACCAGCAAGGTATTGGGAGACGCAAGGAAATGTTGAGACCACTGGAATCCTCTCTGCCTTGTTCATAAAAGCAGAATTGGGGATTTCACTCCAGTTCAGTTGTGCATTCTAGTATTCAAGAGCTCCTCCATACTAGTGAAATTTGCACCCATTTCCAAGATATAGCTACATCAGAATAAACTTTTAAGGTAGGAACACTGAGCTAGTGCAAAACTGGAGTATGTAAAAGTTCACAATGGTGTACTGCATCCAATGCAAGGGTTTGCACAATGTAGCTACACAGACTTCCCCAACAAACAAAACACAGAATAGACAGGGGCTACCCCCTTTCATTTCTGGCCCTTCCAGGGCACGTCTCCATTGCACTGTAAAACGAGGCATATGGGCCGTACACTTCTGGTGTTTCCAAGCCCTTGCTCTAAGCACCCTAGTTGCATCACAAATCTGGGTTCACAATTGGCGGATCCAGGTTTGACAACCACGCTAAGGCACCCAGACTGCACTACACGGACCTTCTGATACAGGTCTGTGGCTGGATTGTCAAACGACAGGGCTTGGACCAGAGTCTCACTGGCAGGGCCTAGGACAGATGCGTGTGTGGATGCTGGCAAGAGGAGCTTGGAACTGGACTCGAAGCCACGCCGGAGCCTGGGCTTTACACGGCCCTCGGACGGGAAGGTGGCTGGGCCACGTGTCTGCGCGCAGAGCAACAGCCCCAGCCCCCAGGAGGAACCAAAAGCCGGGCCCCATGCTGCTCCCACCAGCCCGGTCCCCGGTGGAGCGCCAGGGCAGACAGCCCAGCACGCGGGGCGCGGAGAGCGGACCTGCCCCCACCCCCTCCAAGACCCACCGGTAGGCTCCACGGCCGCTTAGCACCATCCGCCATCTTCCACCGCTACTTCCGGCTTCCGCTGATTGGACGAAGGAGCGCCCCAAGCCCCGCCTCCAACAGCCCAAGAGGATGAGTCAGCGGACAGTGTGGGTGGCTCAGCAACACTGGAGCGGGGGGCGTGGCCACGTAGTAGTCCCCGTCTACGGCGCGGCTCAGGCTGTCTGCCCTCGCGAAGTGTTCCAAGCTAAGCAGGGTCCGCTTCGCTCCGCCAGTGGATGGGAACCCGTGATTGCTCAGGTGATGTTGAATCACTTGTGGGGTAGGGGAACTTAAGGGACCTGCGTAGTGCTGGCAGTACCAAGGGCTCATATGTTACCATGGACACTGGGCTCATGCTCTGGATCAGTGGTCTTTAACCACAAGATCATGTTTTCAATTTAAGTGCAATGTAAGAAAGATCTACCTCAAACCCAAATACCCTTCTCTTGCCTGGCCTCCTCTGCCCCTGCTCCACCCCTTCGCAGAGGCCTCACCCTGCTCGCTTCCTCCCCAATCTCATTCACTTTCACCAAGCAGGGGTAGGTAGTTGGGGTGCAGGCTCTGGTAGGGCTGCCAGGTGTCCAGTTTTGAACTGGACAGTCCAGTATTTGAGCTTTCTGTTCAGGAAACAAATTGAGAAAATATAAATGTCCGGTATTTTCTAAGTAAGATGTAATGTTCATTGTGATGTAATGCCAAATGTGTCCAGTATTTTTGTTGAAACCATCTGGCAACCCTAGACTCTGGTCTTGGGCCCAGGGGTTCGGAGTGTGGGAGGGGACACCCTGAAGGTAGGCTGAGCAGGTTCTGGAGTGGACTAGGGGCTAGGGTGTTTGCTGGCCAAACACAAGGTGGTGAGCTTGAGTCCTGCCTACCCTGGGAGTTGCTAGGCAGCTAACTCAGGGATGGACCTGGCTCCTGCACTAGGAAAGCAGGATGAGGGACCCCCTGAGGGTAGGGAGGTGGTATGGGCCCTGGAGTGGGATAGGGCATCAGCATCTGGAATACAGGGCAGTGGACTAGAGCTTTCCCCACTCAGGCAGTGGCTAGACAGCCAACAACAGGCTGCCCCAGGGATGGAGATGGCTCCTGTACTAGGAAGGCAGGATAAAGGACCTGCTGGAGGTGGGGTTCTGGAGTGGCTTAGGGAATAGGACATTTGCCTGGGGAGCACAGGGTTGGTGGGTTAAAGTCCCATGCTGACCCTGGAAGCAGCTGGACAGCCCAACAGTGGCTTTGGAAAGCAGGATAAGGCACATGCTGGAGGTGGGATGGGATCTAGAGCGAACTCAGGAATAAGGCATCAGCCTCTGGAACACTGGGTGTTGGGCTTGATCCCATTCAGGAAGCTGCTGGGTAGCCAACAGGAGCTGCCCCAGGGATGGATGTGGCTCCTGCATTAGGAAAGCAGGATAAGGGACCTGTGGGAGGTGGGGGTAGGTTCTTGAGCAGCCCAGGGAAGAGGGCATTTGCTGGGGGAACACAGGGTTATGGGCTTGAGACCCACCCACCCTGGGAGTGACTAGGCAGCTCCCCCAGGGATGGAGCAGTGGAGGGAAGGCAGGCTTATTCCTGCACCACCCCTGAAAACAGCTGGCATATACAGCAGTGGCTCCATGTGCTGCCCCTCATATACAGGCATTACTGATCAATAGGAGCTACATTCAGGAGTGGTGGCCCCAGGCAAGGATAGCATGTGGAAACCCCCTGCTCTGACTTTCTCAGGGACATGCTGGCCACCCTCAGGAGCATAATTACTCCAGCCACAACAGGTTAGGCATTTCAGAACTCACTACTCAAAGAATTAAATTTCAGCATAAGAGAAAAATGAACATTATAAAATGCACAGATCAGTCATAAACCAAAACTAACCCCCCTTTGTAAGCAGTAAAAGTAGTAACAACCCCCCATGTATGTGTTGGGTCAGGAAATGAGAGGGGTGGACAGTGTGGGTATGCCTACACTACAAAGTTAATTCGAAATAACAGGTGTTATTTCAAATTAACTTCAATAGCATCTACATAGGCAAACCACTATTTTGAAATAAATTTGAAATAGTGGAGCACTTATTTCGAATTTGGTAAACCTCATTCTACAAGGAATAACACCAAATTCAAAATACCTAATTCTAAATAAGTGCTGTGTAAACACTTATTTTGAATTAGGGGGCTTCCAGCCCTACCCAGGGAGCCCTGGTGGCCACTCTGGGCACAACCAGGAAAACTCGTCTGCTCCCTCCGAGCCCTGGAGCCCTTAAAGGGGCAGACTCTGGCCACAATCCCTCTGCCAGTTGCAGGCCTGCCAGCACACAGCCAGTATACCATGCACCTGGCACATCATGAGCCAGCAACCTGCTGCCACCCAGCCCTCCACCACTCCCCAGGACCAGGCTGGCGGCTCCCAGGAGCCTGCCAGGGGCCACAAAAGGCAGGCGCCTGCCTGGTCTAGTGCGGAGATTGTGGACCTCATTGAGGTTTGGGGGGAGGCCTCCAATGCCCACGATCTCCACACTAGGTGCAGGAATGTGGTCATCTACAGCCACATGGCTGCCAGCCTGGCCACCAGAGGCCACATGCGCAGCCAGGAGCAGGTGCGGAGCAAGATCAAAGAGCTGCGGCAGGCCTATGCCAGGGCCTTCCAATCAGGGGCTGACCCAGAGGCCTGCCCATAGTACGAGGCCCTGGACCGCATCCTGGGGGGGGTCAGATGGTCCATGCCTCCCCGGTGGTTGTTGACCCCAGGGCAGAGGGCCCTGCCCCTGACACAGGGGAAGAGGAGGAGGACGGCAGCCAGGAGCCACAGGAGCCTGCAGGAAGCGTGCCCTGCACCCAGGACCACCGAGCCATACAGGAGAGCCCATCAGCAGCCTCATCCGAGGCCAGGGAGGCCTCCACATGTGAGTGCCATCACGGCCCCCTTATGTGGGGCCGGGGGGGGAGGAGAAGCCCAGGGACCATGCGCGTGGTCCTTGCCGCCCATGGAGCAGGTGGCAACCTGTGCATCTGCCGTGCCAGCCAGGACATGTGGCCCTAGCTGGGTGCCATGCAGGGGCCCTGGCCTGTTCCCCACACGTGTCTATGCGTGAAGACACATGACAGGCTCCTGACCCTGGGGAGAGACACTGCACACTGCCCTCCCTCCAGACACCCCCTCTGCACAGAGGCAGGGCACAGCTCCCCTCCCTGACACATACACCACACTATAGGCAGCACAGGGGCTGGGGTGCAGTCCTGGGCCAGCTCATACTCCTGGGGATAGCAGGACATGATGGTGCGGAGACCTGCCGTCCTCGCCTTGCAGAGTGGGGCTGAGTTTTACCCACTGTGTCCCCAGGGAGAACTGACCACTTCTCTTGTTTCACTGCAGCCGCAGCACCT
Source organism: Pelochelys cantorii (assembly GCA_032595735.1). Classification (NCBI taxonomy): domain Eukaryota; kingdom Metazoa; phylum Chordata; order Testudines; family Trionychidae; genus Pelochelys; species Pelochelys cantorii. The sequence continues at coordinate 15,865,646 of CM064347.1, read as the reverse complement.
GCGAGTGCAGGGCGTACCACCCTGCTTGGAACACCCACCTGCACCTGGGCCAGCAGGCACACCCGCAACCAGGAGGAGTACCAGAGGCAGCCGCTGCGGTTACAGGGAAGGCAGGTCCACAGCCAAGAGCAGTGGGTGCAAGAAGACCTGCAGCTGTGGCGGGAGAGCTTGCGGGAGCAGGGCCGTGCCCTCCGTGAGCACCTGCAGGCCCTGGTGGACCGATTGCTGCCTCCTGCTGCTCCAGCCCCTGCGGCCGCCCCAGCTATCGCTCCTCCTCCCACCCCTGCTACCCCTCCCGCTTCTTCCGCCCCTCCCGTCCCTCCTGCCCCACCCTCCATACCCACTCCCCCCCCCCCCGGGAACGCCGTGGCCCCCCGCACCCACAGTGCTGTGAGACCCCCAACCCTGAGCTTCCCCTCCCCCTTCCTCCCCTTGCCTCCTCCTTCCAGCTCCCCCTCCCCTCTCCCGCTCTCATTCCCCCTCTCCCCCCACCCCAGTTATGTTAAATAAAGAGAGTTTTTTGTGGCAACACAGGTGTTTTTATTGTACATCAGGAAGAGGGGTTAGGGAGGGGAAAGGGGAAGGAGGTGGGGGTGTAATGTAAGGCACAAGGCCCCAGTGGGGCATGCCAGGGGGACTTCAGTCCTCATCCGCCTGGAAGCTCTCCCGCAGGGCTTCCCGGATGCGGACAGCCCCCCAAAGGGCCTCCCGGCTGGCAGCCGTACAGGGCTGTGCATACTGGCCAGCCAGGCAGTCAGCCTCTGCCATCCTGGCTGGCAGGAAAGCCTCCCCCTTCCTCTCACATACATTGTGGAGCGCACAGCACGCTGCCACCATGTGTGGAATATTGTGCTGGGAGAGGTCGAGGCGGGTGAGGAGGCACCTAAATCAGGCTTTCAGTTGGCCAAAGGCCCCCTTGACCACAATGCAGGCGCTGCTGAGCCTGGCATTGAAGGCCTGCTGGGAGGGGTTGAGGTGTCCCATGTAGGGCTTCATCAGCCAGGGCTATAGGGGGTAGGCCTCATCCCCCAGCAGGCACACTGGCATGTCCACGTCCCCAACCCTGATGTGGCGGTCGGGGAAGAAAGTCCCAGCGTGCAGCCTCTGGCACACGGAGGAGTTGCAGTACACCCGCGCGTCATGTGCCTTGCCGGACCAGCCCACATTGATGTCCGTGAACTGTCCCCGGTGGTCAGACACGGCCTGCAGGATCACGGAGAAGTACCCCTTCCTGTTGATGTAGAGGGAGGCCTGGTGGTCCAGGGCACGGGTGGGGATGTGTGTCCCGTCGATTGCCCCCCCCCCGCAGTTGGGGAAGCCCAGGGCGCCAAACCCCTGGATGACCGCATCCAGGTCGGTGAGGCGGACGACTCTGCGGAGCAGCACCCTGTTGATGGCCTTGACTACCTGCAGAGAGAGACACAAAACCGAGGGTCACTGGGGTGCCCAGGTGGCTGGGAGTGTTCATTCTTCACCACTGCCCCGCGCCCCACTCCCAGGAGCAACCCCCGCTGCAATCCTGGCCACCGCGGGCGATCTGTAGCGCAGTTGGGACAGACCGAACCCTCCCGGGGAGGGCACTGACACCACCTCCCCCCGTTTTCCCTGGGGCAGCCCATGTCCTTCTTGCAGCCCCCCCTCCTGGCCCAGTGGCCGGTGACTGCCATACCTGCATGAGCACTGCTCCGACAGTGGATTTCCCCACACCGAACTGGTTGCTGATGGATTGGTAGCTATCTGGCGTGGAGAGCTTCCAGAGGGCGATGGCCACCCGCTTGTGGAGGGGAATGGCGGACCTCATGCGTGTGTCCCGTCGCCGCAGAGCAGGGGTGAGCCACTCGCAGAGCTCGAGGAAGGTGTCCTTCTTCATCCTGAAGTTCTGGGTCCACTGTTGGTCTCCCCAGAGCTCCAGGACGATGTGGTCCCACCAGTTGCTGCTGGTCGCTGCTGGTGTCCAGACGCCAGATGCGGCAGGGCATGCTGGCATCCGGGCGCCGCTCCACCACGGCCCCTGGGGGGGGGGGTAGGGGGAGGGCCAAGGGGCTGGCCTGCAGCAGAAGGTGCCAGGCAGCCTCCAGCAATTGCTGCCAGGCTTGCAGCAAGACAGTCAACATGAGCATCAGAGTGCCCAGGGGAGGCTCTGGCTCCATGGTGCCGAGTGCTGTGGTGTCCCAAATGAAAGCGACCAAAGCAGGCAGAGAGGAAAACGCTTTGCTGTCCCTCAGCGAGGTAGGCAAGCAAGCGGGAAAGCTGAGAACTGGCTGTCCAGGGGGGTCCCTTTAAGCACGAGCCTCAGATAGCCTCAGAGAGCAGCCACACAAAGCAATTACTGACCTGATGCCCTGCTGGAGCTGGTTTCAGCTGCCCTTAAATGCGATCCAGCATCTAATTAGTGTGGACGCGCTATTTTGAAATAGCAAAACGCTATTTTGAATTAGATTTTGTGTCTAGATGCGTTATTTCGATTTAGCTTAATTCGAAATAACTATTTCAAATTAAGTTAATTTGAAATAGCGCTGTAGTGTAGACATACCGTACCCTGTGTGTTTGTAAGAATGACAGACACACATACTGTGTGAGAGTGACAGAGATTTGCATTGCCAAGCTCCCTCCAGCCCCTTTTCTCTGTGTGGAGACAGGGTACAGGAGTGGGGGGGATGAGGGACACCCTGACATCAGCGCTCCCTTCTCCCACATCCTGCACAACAAGCATGAGGCTCCCAAGGGGCAGCTCCAAGGCAGAGGGTAGGAGCAGCATGACAGTAGGAGGAGGGGCAGCTGAAGTGCCAGCTCTTGATAACTTCTCAGCCAAACAAGCAGGATCACCTGTCAGAGGCTCCACGATCTACTGTTAGATCCTGATCTACTGATTGGTGACCACTGCTCTGGAGCAGGGTGAATCATGCACTGTCAGGCCTGGCCAAACAGAGTAGGGGTGTTAGATAAGAGTATAATTGAATAGCTGTGTAACTGCATCCCTTCCCAGGTGTTGAGTGTGCTCTTGGCCCCACTCCTCAGGAGCTCCCTGCTGCCTATCAAGGGCAGCAGGCGAGGGGTGGAAGGTGGGAGCTGGTCTGCAGGAAGAGCCATAGCCTCCTCACCCCCTGCCTGGGAAAGGCAGTGCAGGGGATGGGGGAAGCGCCTCCTGCCCTTTGTAGGAGGCAGCAAGCGAGGAGGGGGAGAGGGTCCATGGAGCTGGCTCCTCGCATGTATCAGGTCCTGCCATAGCTTCAGAAGAGCATTGCCTGGGTTTGCTGGCTGGGAGCGGAGTCTTACAGTCATACATCTGAGTCAGTGTTGCTCTCTTCTTAGTGAAGGCTAGCCAATGACCCACAACAGCTGTTCTGCAGTGTTAACTAGCAGTGATCGTGAACACACTGGGCCCATGAAGAATTTGTATTGTGTTGGACTTGAAAAATTTGGGAAGAGGTTTTAGCAAGATTGTAAAAGGAGAATCACAAGTACTTGCAAGATTAAGATTGTGTATTTATTGTAGCCTGTTATTGGTAAAGTAATAGGAAAGCCCTGATTTTCAAACACTTGACTGTTAGTGTTAACAAATACCACTTAACATATACATTCTTTTCTGTTCTAATTGCAATAATATTTGGTAATAGTAGAAATTCTGGTCTATAGCTTCCCAAAAATCCGTTCCTTTGGAAGGAAGACAGTTGCAACTGTTTATAGCGCTGACCAGAATGCTGTACAATTCAAAATGGCTAAAACTTTGAAGTGTCAGCTACTGAGTGGTTTGTCCTATACAGTACAATTGTGTTAGGATTAATGACAATTAGGAAAAAATCAATACAAACATTGATTTTTATTTTTACATCGTTCATTTTACGTCAAGTCTCATTTTTTTTTCTGTATTGAATGTGGGGGGGGGCAGTCAAAGTTCATCCAAGGGGACAAAAACCCTGGGGCTAGCCCTGCACACAGGGGTGCAATGCAAAAAGTAAGCAGCAGTAATGGCAAAAGAAAATGGGGTTTTAAATCCCATTCTTTTTTAATTGTAATAATCTAACTGTTCCTTTATCCTCACGCCTTTGAAACAAACAGGAAAGTGATAGGTGTTTTCAGGCTCCCTTGGGCTAGCCAGCAAAGCAAGTTCTCTTTTAGCTTCTCTGGTATAGCCTCTGGAAATTTAGCAGAGCTACAATGAGATAAGAGCAGAATCTGGCCATTGTGTATAATTCAGCAGTGTCAATGCAGCTCTCAGCATTCAGGGTAAAACAGTATTGATGGCCAGACCAGATTTAATTGTAGTAGGTTTAAAAAAAACAAAAGTGTTTTCTCACACAATGCACAGTCAACCTGTGGGCCCCCTTGCCAGAGGATGTTGTAAATGCCAAGACTAGAAAAGGGTCAAAAAACAAACTAGGCAAGTTCATGGAGGTTATGTTCATCAGTGGCTGCTGCTCACAAACAGGGAGGAACTAATAGGGTAAGTAGAGGTGGGTGACAACCTGGGAAGCAGTGATCATGAGATGGTAGATTTCAGGATCTTGACCAAAGGAAGAAAAGAGTAGTAAAATACACACCCTGGACGTCAGAAAAGCAGACTTTGACTCCCTCAGAGCCCTGATGGGCAGAATCCCCTGGGATGCTAATATGAAGGGGAAAGGAGTCCAGGAGAGCTGGCAGTATTTTAAAGAAGCCTTATTAAAGGCACAGGAAGAAACCACCGTGATGCGCAGCAAGAAAAGCAAATATGGTAGGAGACTGGATTGGCTTACTGGGGACATCCTTGGTGAACTTAAGCACAAAAAGGAAGCTTACAAGAAGTGGAAACTTGGACAGATGACTAGGGAGGGGTATAAATGTATAGCTTGAGAATACAGGGGAGTTATCAGGAAGGCAAAAGCGCAATCGGAGTCAACAGTGTGCTCTTGTAGCCAAGAAGTCTAATGGCATATTAGGTTGCATTAAGAGGAGCATTGCCAGCAGATCCAGAAAAGTGATTATTCCCCTTTATTCGGCTCTGGTGAGGCCACATCTGGAGTATTGTGTCCAGTTCTGGGCCCCCAACTAAAGGAAGGATGTGGACGCATTGGAGAGGGTCCAGTGGAGGGCGACCAAAATGATTAGGGGGCTGGAGCATATGACCTATGAGGAGAGGCTGAGGGATTTGGGTTTGTTTAGTCTGCAGAAGAGAAGAATGAGGGGGGATTTGATAGCAACCTTCAACTTCCTGAAGGGAGGTTCCAAAGAGGATGGAAAAAGGCTGTTCACAGTAGGGATGGATGGCAGAACAAGGAGCAATGATCTCAAGTTACAGTTGGAGAGGTCTAGGTTGGATATTAGGAAAAACTATTTCACTAGGAGGGTGGTGAAGCACTGGAATGGGTTACCTAGGGAAGTGGTGGAATCTCCATCCCTAGAGGTTTTTAAGTCTCAGCTTGACAAAGTCCTGGCTGGGTTGATTTAGTTGGGATTGGTCCTGCCTTGGGCAGGGGGCTGGACTTGATGACCTCCTGAGGTCTCTTCCAGCTCTATGATTCTACACAAATATTTAGTCCATTATGTACATTTTAGTATTTTAAATTTGTACTCCAAATCCTTATTAAAAAGTCAGTTGATACTCTCCTTTGTAATAATTTAAGAAGTTAGTTTACATTAATTTAGATTCACATTCTTATCTATATTTAAATTATGATGCCACATCAGAATAATTTTCTAAACTTTGTCAATGTAAGCGGGAGGATGGTCCCGCTATTGTGGGGAACTTTCCTGGCTTCTGTACTACCCCGCTGAAATGGACCAGCAAAAGGATCTGAGTCCCCACTCCCACTTCCTTTACCCCACAGCTTCCCTGACCCTGAGGGCTCCCCTTCCACTCTCCTGAGTAGCAGAGTCCTCAAAACCCCAACAAGGCTGGGCCCAGGTTTCCTGGGGCTTAATCCCTAACCTTGTAGTTACTTGGGGCAGGGGATAGGGTGTCCCCACTCCGGAGTGCTCTCTTCACACTGCATGCTTTCTTGGCCCAGTGATCATTTCATAAAGTTCAAAGCAAATACAATTTATTAAACATCAACTGATTCAAGACAAAAGAATAAGAAAAAAAATGAGAGAGGTTAAATGAGAACACACAGTCCTGCTCTGTAGCATGGGGACATCAAAACAGCATCTGCAGAGTGTAAGGACAGTTCACAGTCTGTTCCTTATAGGTCCCTTATAGATCCTGGCTGTGCTGCAGGGGGGGCTGCAGGCTGGACACACTTGCTCTGGCAGTGACCACATGGCCTCAGGCTCTAGGTGGCAGGACCCCTCTCCCAGTCTGGCCTGCAGGGCCTCTTGGCTGGTGGTGTCTCCCTGCCCAGAGCCTCTCCCCCCACTTTGCTGGTCCCAGCTGCTCACCACACCCAGCTGCAGGCTGTGCTGCTTTGCCAGTCTCCAGCTCCTTGTATTGTTTCTCTGTCACCTTTGGCTCTCTGATCACTGCCAGTCTGCTGCTCAACACAGGGCCTGCGCTCCTTGGGCTGTGTGCGCCTGGCTCTGTTGCTGCAGGACTGCCTTTCCATACAGCTTGCTCCTCTTAGCTCTCTCTTCTTGCTCTGAGAGACCCAGAAAAATCCCAGCTCACAGGGGGGGAGGACGGGGCCTGGCCTCTTACTTTCCTCACTGGCCTGTCCAACCTGTCAATCAGGCAGAGCTGGCGTGTTGGCTGCTTTCCATTGTCTCTGGGGTCTGTCAGTCTCATGGACCCTTCCCCTTTTGATACTGGGAGCTGGCAAACCAAAAACTCCCACAGAGTTTTAGTAAGGGGCTAACGGTCCCCTTACATCAAGAATAATCCTGTTGTTCTCATGTGGGACCATCTGAAGGACACAAATAGAAAAAACTCCCTTGTGGCTTCCCTCACCACTGAATTTCTGTAAAACACCAAAGTATAGAGCAGAGTTGGGTAAAGGGGCTTCTGGGGGCTGGATCTGGCCTGCCAAGCCGGTGGATCTGGCCCACAGCCACCCTGCCACGCCCCACCCCCAGGCCAATTGAGACCTGGAAACAGAGGAGCATGTGAAGTCTCCTCTTCCGCCAAAGGCACATGGCAGCTAGAGAGAAACACCAGCTGTTTTAAAACAGCAAGTGTTTCTCTCTAGCTGCTGTGTGCCCCTGGCAGGGTGGGGGCAGAGGACAAAAGACTTCATGTGGTCCCCCTCTCCCAGGCCCTGATTGGCCTGGAGGTGGGGGGAGCATGCAAAGTCTCCTCCCACTGCCAGGGTCCTGCAGCATCAGAGGGAAGCGCCAGCTGTTTTAAAACAACTGGCATTTCTCTCTAGCTGCTGCGCACCCCTGGCAGATTGGGAGCAGGGGGCGAGAGATTTCTCCCATTGCGGTGCCTAGAGGGAACCACCAGATGTTCTAAAACATCTGGCAATTCTCTTTTTCAGGGGGAAGACTTCACATGCTTTCCCATCCCCAGGCCAATCAGGGTCTGTCGGGGGCGGGGGGAGAGCACAAGAAGTCTCCTGGTCCTGCCCCTTCTGCCCAAGGCCCCACCCCTTCTGGGATGGCCTGTGGCCCCTTCAGAAATTTATGAAGTGGCTTCCTTTTAAAAATTATTGCCCACTCCTGGTACAGAGGGAAAGGAGGGCAAGCCCTGCAACCTTAGATTCTTCCCTTCCCAGTTGATTCTGTGCATCATTCTGGAAGGCCTGAAGTACCTGATTTATAATTTGTGTGATACTCTGCTAGGAGTGTGACAATTAGAACACAGCCGGTTCTATTAGGAGGATGGAGGGGGAGAGTTTAAAGAAGGACTAGACTAGACTAATTACTTTGACAGACTGGTTGAGCTGATAGTCTCCTCTGCAGTGTGAAGGACCCCAGGGGAAACGTTATGATAAAGTAAAAGTGCAGCATTATTGGACTCTAATGACTTAGGAGCACTGGGACTAGCCTATCGGGAATATACAGAGGGAGCCCGGCAACCATTCTTGTCTTGTGTTTTAGCTGCTGGGAACCCAGGTCAGTGAAGCTTCTTGAAAGTAAAAAGGGGGAAAAGTTTTTCCTGTGCAGATACAGGATGCCAAGGCCCAAGGCACAGTAAAAGCTTTTTGTTAGTGGACAACAATGAAAGCATTCAACCAGACCGTAGGGCTGTCAAAACTCTTGCCCGTGTGTGTGATCCAGAAGGTGACTGAAATCCAGTGATGCAATAAAGAGTCAACATAAAGCCAGTAAGCAAAAATCTGTAGCCACGACATCAGCATCAAGGAGAGCAGGACGTAGAAGACGAGGGCAGAGTGCAGGCGAGTCTGGTATTCTGTCCAAAGCGTTCATGGGCCAGTTTTCTCCAGCCTCCATCGTCGCAGTATGTCATCTGCTGCCTTCAGCGTAGCTTCCTCCTGAGCACACACAGACTGTCAGGCCTACCAGGCTCCATGCCCACACCCTGCCTCTCCATAATAAACTATAGTTATGTAAGATGTATAACCCTTGGTTCATCTGAAGGATCACAAATGCTGTGTATACAGCACCACTGAAAGGCAGCCACCTCTGGGACAGGCAGGCAGTCGGCTGCTCCAGCCCAGTGGGACCCTACCTCCAGCACAACACAGTGGGCCCAGCCAGGCTGGAGCATCCCTCACCCCGCAATGTGGTGCAGCGCATCCTGCCCGACCTGGCTGGAGCACCCCTGCCTGTGGTGCAGCAAGCTCAGCCCAGCCTGGCCATAGCAGTGCGATGTTAAAGGCGGTTAAACATAGAGTTTAACATTTTAAATGGGATTTTACATCCCTAGAATGGATAGAACCTGAATTAGGCTCTCACGTGAAAGACACTCTCATGGAGTTTTTTTTATCTGTCTCTTAAGACTGACAAATTGAGACAGTTCCTACTGGACTGTGAACCTGTGGTTCCAGGTTATTATTTAGTGTTTTAAGCCCCAACGTCTTAGAGGCTTATGCATTCTGGCATATACCCTCATTTACAGCAGGAGCCCTGATCACTGCCTGAACTCCCTCCCCTTCTTTCATGTTGCTCCAGATGCCTCACCTTCACAAAGCAGAAGCGGATGAGATGGTCAAAATTCCTCTTGTGTGGAGTGCTGTAGAAAGCGGAGACTGGAATGGCAACTAAACCCTGTACAGCAGAGAGAGGAAAAAGGGTGCATCCAAGGTTACTCTTTTCTCAGCTTCTGCACACTGCCTTCTCTCACTCCCAGATCAGAAAAAGACATGCATCTGCCCAAAGTTCATTACTCCTCAACATCTCAGGTCCCTGAGCAGATATGAACAGCTATGCTGCCAGCTGCTGACTTTTCAAGATCAGAAGTCATCTTGCTGTTCAGCAAACCAGCTGTTGCCCCATCCCACCCTCACACTGGGTCCTGGTGGACACATGGCTGGCTTGGTCTCTGGTGTCAGGATGCTCACAAAGCCAACTGGCAAGATGAGGGAATACCACAGGTAGTAAGATGTAACAAGGTGTCATTTGGTCCTGCCATGAGGGCAGGGGACTGGACTCAATGACCTCTCGAGGTCCCTTCCAGTCCTAGTATTCTATGATTCTATGATTTGGTGAAGAAGGATGTCACAGAGGGGCTCCATACCCTGACTTCTGAAGGCATATGGTGGAGGGCAGGCCTGCTGATGGGGGCACAAAGAGGGCAATGAGAGGAAGCCTCAAGTAACAAGGCCCTTCAATGCTCCATTGTTACAAAATCCATCTCCCTCAACTCAAACTGCAGCAAGGAGAATGGGGAACCATCCCAGAAAACTAGCCCCCTGGAGAGAGACAGAGGCATTTACCTTGTTTTTAATCATCCACTTTATGAACCGAGAGTCGTAGGGTTCCTCAGAGTCAGGGAGATCAGGTACTTCACTTTCTGCAAGACACACACAGCAGCATGAACAAGGGGAGTGATGGAACTAATGAGACACGGATGGATTTCCCAGCTGAGCCAAGTACCCACACAGAGCCAGATGCCATAGCAGACAAACACACTAGTATGTCCCCTGTAGGGACTTGGGTTTGAACTCTGGCGCAGGTCACACATGAAAACACACATGAGTTGTCAGGCTCTACTCATGGGAATCCCAAGGCCAGGAAAGATCCTTGTGCCCGGGTAATCATGGGCCTTGCAGAGGGGAGTTTGCAGAGATGTGGGAGACATGAGCAATTGAGCAACAGTTTCCCCAGCAGCACCTGTCAAAGTCTCTCCTTTCCCTTCTCTTCTCAAAGTGAAGAAAATGGATCAGGCTTTATCTTATTCTAGACTCCACAACACCTGATCCCAAGCTGTGAGCGCCATCCCTTTAATGTGAAGAGCAGAAGCAGATAATACAGTCACGTGAACTTACTGAACTCTGAGAAATCTGCCATCAGATAGTAGGTGCCTTCAGGGATGATGGGCTTCATGCCCCCGGCAACTAGGCTCTGAACAAGCCAGTCCCGCTTCCGCTGCATCTCCTGAGCCAACTGCACAAAATAGCTGTCTGGTTTCCCGTAGCTGTCAAGCTCTCTTTGGAATGCCTGAGCCACTGCTTCCTGGAGAGACGGAGGGGGTGCGCGTGTGATGGAGAGAGGCGCTCAGACCCAGGCAGAAAGTGTCCCGTGTATGCTCAGAGCATCAGAGGGACCTCTCTCCCATAAGAGAGGTAGTAAATGCTCAGTTTGCAGTAGGTTTACTTGTCAATTCCAGAGGCAGCCCATGAACTGGGGTTTTCACTTCTGTTCAGATGCATGGGAAATCAGGAGCCCATTTAGACAACAGCAGGCCTAGATCAATAAAAGTTTTGCTTCCCACCCCTCACAACAGAAAACCCCCTTCCCCAGCTCTGGAGACAGCCAATTCTATGTGGAGTTCATGCTTCACAAGTTGGAGCTGCTTGATTGTCCCCTGCCCTCCAAGGTATATTGTGAAGTCATTTGAAAGAAGACACCCTAGGCCACAATGCATCATCTTCTCTCTGTCTCCTCTATTGACAATGACCAGCTTTGTCTATAGCTGTTCATTTGCCCCTTCCAAGCTATGGACAGGAGGCTTGAGAGATGTGTTCCTCCAGTGACCTAACCAGGTTATGATAGCACCTGAGAGACTGAGCAAGCTTGCTGGTTATACACCTGCTTGGGGAAGTTGTATCTTATGTGGGTGTTGTGTCTGAGGGGACTCTTATCTCTAGGCTCTGCACACTTGTGGTCTGGAGAGACAATTACTAGATCTCTTCCCAGAGCGGCCCTGGGGCTTACATCAGAACTGAGGCAATCCCTCTCCAGGTGCTTGGCCCTTACCTGAGCCACTGTCGGACAGTGATACACAGAGTTCTGGTGGACAGTTCTGAGGTGTTTCACAAGGCGATCGGGCCCCAAAGTCCAGCCAACCTATTACAACATAGAGATTCAGGGATGTTTCAAATTCTCAGCTATTTTACACCTGCTCTACTTTATTTCCATACTGCCACCTTACACTGTGTTCTGCACAGGACCAGGTTCATTTGCAAAGTATCCTGTTACTTTCAATCCCTCTGATTTAAAGCAGAGAGATTTCCCCAGGCTATGATAAATCTCAGTTGGACAGGAAGTCCAACAATCAGAGAAATTCCATGGAATAGGAAAAATGGGTTTGATTTCAGGCTGACTCGCCCTTAGCCAGAGTCCCACACTGGAACTACTGAATCAGGGGGCAGAAAGGCTTTATGTGGGGGAAATTCCCCTGCCACTCCAGAATCGATCACCTTCAATCCTGTGGTGCCGAAGGTTTTGCCAGCACTCCCAATAGTTATCGTGCGATCCCACATGCCTGGCAAGCTGGCTGCCAATGAGTCAAGAGAGAAAAACAGCTGGAAGATCTCACAGCACACAATGCTATTTGTCCTCGTATTGTATTTATAACACTAGGGTATCTTTGTGCCCACCTGGTGACAAATGTGACCGAGTCACAGGAGTTGAACAGTGGCAACAAAAGGAGAGAGCACGTGGCAGAAGCCCTCTTTCTGAGAAGCCCCTCTTTCTTTTCTGACCAGCTCCCCAGCCATGATCAGCAGATAGACCCTCCAGAATCTATATGCTTTGACTCCTTCTGCAACCCATATGCCTGTGTAAGTGCCTGCAGGCAGGAATGAATGTGTGTGAATGAATGAAGGTGTGTGTGTGAGAGAGAGATAGCTGGTTCCCCTTTAGTTTAAACTTTTAGTGGCAGCTCTATCATCTTTAGTTTAACCATACAGTGCATATAGTGGAGTGTTCCTCAATCAATAAATCCATACTAGTGTAACCCTGGGTGGTCTCCAGTGGGAATTTCTGGAGTAACACCCAGCTCTGGATATCCTAGGCCTGGTTTTCAGAAGCACTAAGCACAGATAGCTTCTAATAACTTCACCCTATGGCAGCACTTCATATATTAGGCCCTGAATTTCAAGTTGCCCACCCAAAAATGGAAACACCCACAATCAATAGCTGCTTTTGGAAATGCTGGTCCAGTTTTACAAACTTCTAGTGAAATCCTGGCCCCTCGAGTCAACTGGAATTTTGCTATTGGCTTCAGTGGGGCCAGGATTTCCCCCTACCAGGGCATTTCTCCACTCGCTCCTGACTGAGCTCAGGATAAGAAACTCCACTGGCGTCAAACAGCTGAGAGAAGAATTGGTGAGGAGGCCAAGACCGAGGTGCACTGGGAGTGGGGACCTGGGTGTGGGTAGCAGGCAATGCTGCTGCGCAGGAGAGGGGTAGTGGCAGAGCTGTGTGAACCTCACTTAACTATTCCATTTGCACGCATATGTTATGGAGACAAAGCAAGTGACATAAATGGGATTGCTCACCGTCTCCCAATGCTTCTCTGTGCTCCCCCAGGACAGAGCTGCGGACTCAGAGGGTGCCCAGAGGCCTGCACAGACAAGCCAGGCACCTTACCAATCCGGATGTGCTCCTTCCCATCGTAGACCACCCACTTGTACACTTCGTCGCTGAAGCACAGGACATCGTGTTTCACACACAGGTCTGCAATGAGCTCCATCTCCTCTCTGCGGAACACCTATGCCAGGCAGGCAGAGCAGAAGGGGCTGTCGGGCACAGCATTCCTCAGCTCCACAACCCACAGTGAGCGCTGAGACTCAGCCCTTGTGGCCCCCAGCATCTCATCCAGGGAGAGGGCATCGAGCCAGAATGCAGGGATCTCCGCTACCAGTGGTGCCATTCTCCCTATCCTTCTTACAGCAGCAGCCTCCACCCTGACCCAGGGATCAGGCTCTCCTCAGGGCACTTCCTCCCCCTGCTGGCAACAGGCTGAGATGCTCCCTCCCAGCCCCATACATACAGCTGGGTGTTATCTCTACATATTCTTTCTGCCAGCCAGGAAGTGAAAGACCAGGCTGCAGATGGATCTGTGAGTGTAATGTGGTAATGCTAAGTCACCTGACTGAGGGGGTCTAAAAGCTATCCCTCGCTTCCTCCCTCCGGCTCCTGCATTCATAGTCTGGTGATACAACTGCTGCAAAGTGGAAACATCAGTGGATCTTCTCACAACCCCCCTGTCCTCCCACCTCAGCCTCTGGAGTTGTCAGATTTTCTGAGGCTCTTCTTCAGAAAGAAGGAGTTGACTGTCGGACTCCACCCACATGCTGACTCTAAGGAGACACCACCACAGGCTTCTTCATTTCCTTCCTGTTTTCAGGGTCCCTGCAGAGAGAAGGGGGACTCTCCCAGCTGGTAGAGGCACTACCTTCCCCAAGGGGTTGTTGGGTGAGTTCAGAACGATGGCTTTGGTTCGCTTGGTAAATCTGGAAGCCAGCTCCGCTGGGTCCAGCTGCCAGTCTCCGCTAGACATCTGTTTCCCAGCTTCTGCAGATTTCTGGAGAGGACAGTGAGGGAATCATGATTAAAAGCCTTGTCCTCTCTGGGACTATGCCTGTCTCTGAGCTCCCAATGATAATACATTGCCCATCTCCAGCTCCCTCCTGAGCATCTCAAAGCACTCTGTAAACACTATATCAGTGTCATTACCCTGATTTAACAAATGGGGAAACGGAGGCGCATAGAGATGTGTGACTTGCCCTAAGTCAAACAGTAAGTCAGTGTATCAGAGAAGAATAGAGCCCTGGAGCCCTCCCTCTCTTCTAGTCCTGTGCCCCAATATTCAGTCCATCCTCTCTCCCTCTCTGTTTGAGAATAACGGAGGTTGGGCAGTCATGAGAGGGTGGAAAGGATTCCACCATCCTCTCTTCAGCTAGGTCAGCATGTCCATACAGTTCCTCAGTGCTTGGGGATTTCTATCAGTTACCTGCTGTAGCCTCAAGTTCCAGGTAATATTCAGGATCAACCTGATGCACAAAGCAAGAGGTTTCTTGAAATCTGCTCTTTTAAGGACCCTCTCAATATACTGCAAGGTCTTTGGCTCATAGGTTGGTGTATCTGCATCCATGGCAGCATGACCAGAGAGGAAGGAAACTTCCCCCTGCCAGGACCGTCCTCCCCAGCTGTGAGACCATTGTACAGAGAAACAAATGATTTGGTTCCCTATTTCCAGCAACGGAGGCAAATCCTGATGAAACTACAGGCGTTATTAAACCTGACCTGGGTTCTTATCCTGCAGAAGCCATTTCAGAGCCAAACTCACAACTCCTATCAATCTGCACACCCTCCAGTGGCTTCACTTACCGGCTGCAGCTGTACAAACACAGGGGTGCCCCCGGCCATCTTCACCATTGGTTCATAGCAGTCAAAGTAGGGCTCAATGAGAATCACCTGAGAAGGCACCAGAGGGAGTGTCAGAGTCTTCACTGTCCTTCTTTCCCCAGTGCTGATGGATCAAGGAGATGTTGGAGGGGGCAAGAGATTTCGCTCCCAACTGCAACTTGCAAGGCCATTACTTTATGATCAGGCTCTAAGACCCCAGAGTGGCTGGGTACCAGAAAGAGGAACAAATGGAGCAGGGGCAGAGATGCCTCTCATGGAAATGAGAGTGCTGGGGAGTGCCCATTGGCAGACGTGGCCTCTAGTGGGACAGTGTAACAGCTGTGGGCTGAAGTGGACAAGGATCTGCAGAAGCCTTGGTTTGTGTGTCTGTGACATTCTGTCCATTGGGCGAGCACCTGTAACCCCCATGTTCCTCATTTATCTAAAATTGTTATTAATATATATATTTTAGAGTGTGTCTGTCTGTGTGTTTTTCTTCAAGTCCATTTTTCAAGAGCTCCTCTTAAACGGTAAGAGCTAAGGCCACCAAGTTTGGTAGGCAGCTTCCTCTTCTCCCAACTTATAGCCAGGTCAGGGTTTGATTGGGCCAGGACAACCAGAAGTCCCAGGAAAAGGACAGTTTTCCATAACATGCAAAGGAAGGGGCTGCTGTTTGGGGGGTTGGAATATGAGAGAAGCCACTGAGGGCAGTTATCCTGCCCAGTGTCCACTGGGGGCAGCTGTACAACCAAAGGAGTGGCCAGCAGGGCTGGGCCTCCACCATCTTGCCTCCCAGTACACCGAGTAAGTAGCCTCCGTATCCCAAACTCTTGGCCACAATGTTGGGGGAGGATGTGGGGGGGGGGAGAGGTTCCTGGTTGGCTGAGGAGGCCTGGGGAAGGAGAGAACAGGTTTCTGGAAGATTGGGAGGGGCTTGGGGGGTGGAGAGAACAGGCTTTGGGGGGAGGAGAAGAGAACAGGTTCTTGGCAGGCTGGGAGGGGCTTGGGGAGTAGAGAGAACAGGCTCCTGGTGGGCTGAGGGAGTCTGGAGGGAACAGGGAGAATAGGCTCCTTGTGGGTGGGGGGGAAGTCTGGAGAGGGTGAGAGAATAGGCTGCTGGCAGGCTGGGGGGAGAGAACAGGCCCCTGGCCTCCTCACCCCCAAGCCTTACTCTTGCATACACTCCACTTCCCTAAGACTCTGCCTTGAAGGACCCGGGTAACTATGGGTAAGTCTGCTAGTCTTACATATTAAACATGGCATGTGAGCTATCAGGGGCAAGGTTATGAGCTGGGTCACTATTCTAGCTAAATGTGTATATCATTAGTGTATACAGAGTGATGAGATTGTGTTGTAGGGTTTTCAGTAAAACATGCTGTAAATTAGGGAATCGGCTAGATATATGGCTCCTCAGAGCCCACAGCAAGGTCATCATCCAGTGCCCGTGTGGATATCAAACAGCCATCTACAGCCATTGTCCAGCAAGGAAGTTACAATTCAGCGACTCAGCTGCATAAGGCCACACCAGTGGAATTGCTCAAACTTTCCTGGGGACTCAGTGATGTTCTTCAAGCCCATAGGACTGATAGTATAAAACAGAACACAGGGGCCCCATGCTTGGCCTTTTCTCCTTCCTTCCCCTATGCTGCAAGCAACAAAGTTGCTCAGAAGACTTCAAGAGAGACAATGGGCCCAGGTTTAATGGGTAGCAGGTAATAAAAGAAAGTTCTTCTTCACATAGCGTGTAGTCAGCCTGTGGAACTCCTTGCCAGAGGAGGCTGTGAAGGCTAGGACTATAATAGAGTTTAAAGAGAAGCTAGATAATTTCATGGAGGTTAGGTTCATAAAAGGCTATTAGCCAGGGGATAAAATGGTGTCCTTGGCCTCTGTTTGTCAGAGGCTGGAGAGGGATGGCAGGAGACAAATCGCTTGATCATTGTCTTCGGTCCACCCTCTCTGGGGCACCTGGTGCTGGCCACTGTCGGCAGACAGGATACTGGGCTAGATGGACCTTTGGTCTGACCCAGTACGGCCATTCTTATGTTCTTATGTTATGTTATGTTTCAAGGCACTATCCAGTGGGGTGAGAAAAACAGCTTCATATAGATGTTGCCCAGTCTAATGGGGTTTAGAACAGTGTTTCTCAAAGTGGTCCTATCACCTGTCATCACTTGAAAGATATCACTGGTAGTCAATACATTTGTTTATGTATTTATTTTTACCAGTGAGTTTGTCTGAAGTGTTTGGTAAATATGCTCAGGCTGATATTTATTGGCAAATTAATTAATAAATTTGCATTGCTCAAGAAAATATCTCAAGCAGTGCAAGATGGTACAAGACTGGGAGCAAGGGGAAACTGGCTGGTACCTTGCTCTGTGATTCATGAGTGGCTCTGGGAATATTCATGCAATCTGGGCTCCACATGTGGTTGTGCTGAGTGATAAAAGTGCCTAGAGGTGTTTGCTGCTTGTCACTAGCAAAGCATTGTGAAAGACAGCCCAGGATGGAGAATTATGGGGGTACAGCAGTCCCACCATCCCAGGATGCACCTTGGGGACCCTGTGACAGTCCTGCTCCAGATGCAAGGTTTGGACTATATTTGAGGCAGCCCCATACAAATAGAAGATGGTGGGCAGCCCCTCCTGAGGGGAGATGGAGGGCCTCCATAAACAAGCAAGAGCCTCCAACTTCATTAACAATTCACAATATAGTGGGGTCAGGACAAATTAATCTTCCAGGACTGAGCTGTGTAACAGATGGAGAGTCTCTAATTACCTCATCACCTTCGTCAACCAGAGCCTGGAAACAGTAAAATAGTGCTTGGGTCGCCCCAACCGTCACCAGCACATTGATCAGAGGGTCAAGTTCTTGCCCTAGCAGCTTCCCAAAAAGGCGGGCCAGGATCGTCACCAGCGCTGGGTGTCCCTGTAGCAAGAAGTCAGGAAAGAGAGTCACACAGCTCTGCCTGGATTTTAGGGTTTAGCAATGAGTGAAGCCAAACATTGTTAGCAGGGTAGCTGAGACAACCTCTGCATCTGCAAGTGTAAAGTTACCCAAGGACAAAAACATGGTGCTCACTGGTGTTTGTAGCCTTGGCAGTACAAAGGACATTGAATGAACATTGGTTGAGCTCCCTCCCTTCCAAGTTGCTGGGAGGCCAGGTTCTGAAGAATAAGCCATTTCAGACCCTTAGAACTCACTGTGCTAACATCTCAAGAGGGTGCAGACACTAACTATGCAATAATCCCTTTTATTGATGAGTCCCATCACTGCTTCTGTGCAGCCGTGGAATGCAGAGATCTTCTTGGAGATGCTCAGCTTCTATTGGACTAACGACATTTCCTAGAGGATGGGCAGACACCAGGTTGGAGTTGGAGTCGGAGTCACCCTCCCCCCATGATTTGCATAGTAACAGCTTCACTGTTGCCAAATGAAACTTGAGGTAGTTATAGGGTCCCTATCATGTACTATCTGAGCACCTCACCACACCTCTGCCAGGTATGGCTATGCTACTATCCCCACATTACAGAAGGGAAACGGAGGCCCAGAGAGACTACATGACTTGCCCAAGGAGACTGTGATGGAGTAAGGAACTGAACCTGTGTCTCCAAGTCCCAGACCATCCTTTCCCTCAATAATAACCCAGGAAGTTCAGGTATTGTAGCCGTGGAAGGCAATGCGCCTCTTTAAACAAGGTGGAAATGGAGTGCTCCATCAATGGAGCAATATGGTCAACTGATGATGCAAGGACAATTTAGGGTATTGCTACCCCTCCCCCATGCCATCTGCAAAGTCTTTGTTCAACCACCCAGCAGCACTAAACTCCTTGAATGGTGAGTGCAGGAGGATGTAGGGGCTGAGATGATTTTACTCCCTCCCTGCCCCCTTCCCTCATCACAAAGAACTTTGACCCTGCACCACTCTGCTCCCCTCAAGAAGCCAGTGGCTCTCTAGCTCCACTCAGCCCAGCCCAAACATCTGTGTGTTCTTCACAAGGGGATTTTCCAAGCTCAGGCCTATTCAACTCCATGGTGAGCTGCCGGGGGCAGGCAGCAACTTCTGCTCTAAGAGAAGGAGGCGGGTCTGTCACGCACAAAGGCCCGGGTGTACTGGTGCAGCAGGATGTTCTCCCCACTGACGGCCTCCACAAATGCCTTCTTCACAAAGTCTGGTGGCGGCAGGTCAGGGAAGCCCTGCCCAAGGTTCACAGCTGGGTAAGTGGCAGCCAGTTTCACAAATTCCACCCTACAGAGATAATACCAAGATTTAGAGAGGATCCTAGCTAGCACACCTCTCTCCTTGCCAGGAGCGCTCTGTCTGACAGATTAACAGAATAGCTCTTCCAGTTGAAGGAGCCATACAGGGAAGCACTTCCAGTGCCCAAGACTGCATAGAGCCAGCCCATCTTAGAAGGAGACTCCAGAGGGGCAGCAGCCCCCTATCACCACAACAGCCAACCAACAGTCATAAGAGAAGCCTTATGGGGCCTTTTCTAACACTAGGGTTGCCAGATGGTTTAACAAAATATACAACCTCCCACCCCACCCCCCAAAAAAAAACGGGAAAAAATTCTGTTGAGAAAAAAAAAGGGAGAGACCAAAGTTGCTGAGCAAAAAAAAAGGACCCCAAGGGTTATTAAGCAAAAAAAAAAAAAAAAACCCCAAAAACAGCATAGCCCCTTTAAGAAACACTTTGCTTTTGAGGCTTTTTGGTCCTAACAGCTGCTGGCGGCAGCCCGCCATCTTGCCTCCCTGCACCAGGCCAGACAGCTCCCCTGCGTAACCTGGTAATCACCCAGGATTTTCACCTCCTGGCCGGGAAAGAATCAGAAAATACCGTACATTTTAGGTGTTTGGTATTTTCTGAAATTTTTTACCAGACAGGAGGCGAAAATACCGGACTGTCTGGTTCAGTATCGGACATCTGGCAACCCTATCTAACACATCTGTAAACCTCACCCTGGAGCTAGGGAGAGTTACAGAACACCGCCCAAATCATACCCTAGAGCAGGGGTGGGAACATTTTTTGGGTTAGAAGCTGCGGATCCACAGAAAAATCGGCCGGGGCTGTGGGGAGGCAGTGGCGGGGGGGCTTGCATGATAGTGCAGGCTCCCCAATGCTGGGGGAGGCCCTAAGCCTCGGGGGCTAGATCTAGGCAACCCAGGGGTCGTATCCAGCCCCCAGGCCTTAGGTTCCCAACCCCTGTCCTAGAGTCACTACTACATCGAAGGCTGCATTGGTGTCTCCTGCTCTTAAGCTAGTCTTTTATCTTTTCTCCCTTCTTCCAGGATGCTTACCCATAGTCATTTAGATTACTGCTATGGAATCTTGTCTAAAAGCTTCTTGAATATTGAAATATAGCCATGAGTCTCCATTATCAAAGCACACAAGCTTTGCTAGACATTGCAAGGCTTAGCATCACCTCCCTTCCCTGTGTCTATGCTGGCTATCTCTTACATCAGATTTCCAGGTGTTGCCCAGCCCCAATTCATGTAGACTTACCAGACATTCTTGTCCAATCCTTCTAGCCTTCGAGCTTGAACTGGCCTTGCCATTTTTGTCTGCAGAGGAGAGGAGAAAAATAGTGCTAAAAGCTTCCACTAAGGCCAAGACAGGATTCATACCTGAAGAGGCCAATATCTCCCTCAAAGCAGCCCATACCTTAGAGTTTTGCCCAGCTGCCAGAAAGTGTGTGTTCTTTTCCAGGTTTTCCTAATCATTCTCTAGACAGCTGAAAAGAAAACTTTAACAATGATAGTTTTCCCAAGTGTAATCATGACACTTTAGTGCCTCCTGTCTCAGGTAAGGGCACTTTACAAGGAAGCAAGATCAGAAAGGGTATGTCTACACTAATTCAAACTAACTTGGTTCGAATTAGTTAATTCGAACTAAGCTAATTCGAACTAACGCATCTAGACCCAAAAACTAATTCGAATTAGCATTTTGCTAATTCGAACTAGTGCGTCCACACTGATTGGACGCTGGGTTGCATTTAAGGGCAGCTAAAACCGGTTCGGGCAGGGCATCAGGTCAGTAGTTGCTTTGTGTGGTTGCTGTCTGAGGCTATCTGAGGCTCGTGCTTAAAGGGACCCCCCTGGACAGCCAGTTCTCAGCTTCTCCACTGGCTTGCCTACCTCGCCGAGGGACAGCAAAGCGTTTTCCTCTGCGCCTGCCTGTGTCAGTGGTTCCCACTGGGGATGCTGCCGCAGTTGGCACCATGGAGCCAGAGCTCGCCTTGGGCATTCTGGTGCAGTTTTTGGACTTGCTGTTGCAAGCCTGCCAGCAATGGCTGGAGGCTGCCTGGCACCCCCTGGTGCACGTCAGCCCCCTGCCTCTCCACCTGGCCTCCCTGGGGGCCATGGAGGAGCCGCAGCAGCGCCCGGACGGCAACGTGCCCCACCGCATCTGGCGTCTGGACACCAACAGCGACTGGTGGGACCGCATCGTCCTGGAGCGGACCCAGAACTTCAGGATGAAGAGGGACACCTTCCTGGAGCTCTGCGAGTGGCTCACCCCTGCTCTGCGGCGACGGGACACTCGCATGAGGCCCGCCATCCCCCTCCAGAAGCGTGTGGCCATCTCCCTCTGGAAGCTCTCCACGCCAGACAGCTACCGATCTGTCAGGAACCAGTTCAGCGTGGGGAGATCCACCGTCGGAGCAGTACTCATGCAGGTACAGCACTCACCGGCCACTGGGCCGGGGGGGAAGGGGGGCTGCAAGGAGGGAATGGGCCACCTCAGGGAAAACGGGGGCAGGGGAAGAGGCGATAGTGCCCCACACGGGAGGGTTCAGTCTGTCCCGGCCGTACTACAGGCTGCCCGCGGCGGCCAGGATCGCAGCAGGGGTTGCTTCTGAGAGTGGGGTGCGGGGCAGTGCCAGGGAACGAACACTCCCAGCCACCCGGGCGCCCCAGTGATTCGCGGTTTGCTGTGTCTCTCTGCAGGTGGTCAAGGCCATCAACCGGGTGCTGCTCCACAGGGTGGTCCGCCTCGCCGATCCAGACGCCATCATCCAGAGGTTCGGCGCCCTCGGCTTCCCCAACTGCGGGGGGGCCATCGACAGGACACACATCCCCATCCATGCCCCGGAACACCAGGCCTCCCAGTACATCAACTGCAAAGGGTACTTCTCCGTCCTCCTGCAGGCCGTGTCTGACCACCGGGGCCAGTTCACGGACATTAATGTGGACTGGTCCGGCAAGGCACACGACGCCAGGGTGTTCCGCAACTCCATGTGCCAGAGGCTGCACGCCGGGACCTTCTTCCCCGACCGCCACATCAGGGTTGGGGACATGGACATGTCCATCTGCCTGGTGGGGGATGCGGCCTACCCCCTACAGCCCTGGCTGATGAAGCCGTACACGGGGCACCTCAACCCCTCCTGCCAGGCCTTCAGTGCCAGGCTCAGCAGGGCCTGCATTGTGGTGGAGGGGGCCTTCGGACGACTGAAAGCCAGATTTAGGTGCCTCCTCACCCGCCTCGACCTCGCCGAGCACAATATCCCTCCCGTGGTGGCAGCATGTTGTGTGCTGCACAATTTGTGCGAGCGGAAGGGAGAGGCTTTCCTGCCAGCCTGCATGGCTGAGGCTGAGCGCATGGCTGGCCACTACGCTCAGCCCCGCACCGCCGCCGTCCGGGAGGCCCAGCAGGCGGCCGTCCAGATCCGGGAAGCCCTGCAGGAGACCTTCCTGGTGAAGGAGGAGGACTGAACTCTCCCTGCATGCCCCACTGGGGCCTTCTTCCACCCTCCCCTCCTTCCCCTTTCCCCTCCCTAACCCCCCTTCCTAATGTTAAATAAAGACACCTGTTTTGAAAACAACAGTCTCTTTTTATTGTACATAACTGGGGTGGGGGGATGGAGGTATGAGGGTGGGAGAGGGGAGGGGGAAACCTGGGAGGAGGGAGCTGGAAGCGGGAGGAAGGGGAGGAAGGGAAGGGAAAGCTCAGGGTTGGGGGTCCTGCTGGCTCTCCCGTCTCGCAGCACTGCGGGTGCGGGGGTGTCGGGGGGGAGTGGGTGTAGAGGGTGGGGCAGGAGGGATGGGGGGTGTGGAGGAAGCGGGAAGGGGAGCAGGGGTGGGAGGGGGAGCGAGAGCTGGGGTGGCCGCAGGGGCCGGAGCAGGAGGAGGCAGGAACCTGTCCACCAGGGTCTGGAGATGGCCTCTGAGGGCACGGCCCTGCTCCTCCAGCGCCTACAAGCTCCGCTGCCGCAGCTGCAGGTCCTCCCGGACCCAGTGGTCCTGGGTGCGGAGCTGGTGCTCCAGTAGCTGCAGGTGCCGCCGGTGATAGTCCTCCAGGTTCCTGGTGCGCCTGCTGGCCCAGGTGCGGGTGGCTGTTGCAGGCGGGGTGGTGCGCTCTGCAGTCCCAGGTGCTGCGGCTGTGGTGAAACAAGAGCAGTGGTCAGTTCTCCCTGGGGACACAGTGGGTGAAACCCAGCCCCCCTGTGCAAGGCGAGGTCGGTGTGTG
This sequence comes from Pelochelys cantorii, assembly GCA_032595735.1. Lineage (NCBI taxonomy): Eukaryota > Metazoa > Chordata > Testudines > Trionychidae > Pelochelys > Pelochelys cantorii. The sequence goes on along the minus strand of CM064347.1, from coordinate 15,842,570 downwards.
GGGAACGAGCCAGGGCCCCTGCATGACACCCAGCTGCTGCTTCATGGTGGGCAAGGCCCAGGCGCACGGTCCCTGGGCTCCCTCTCCCCCCCACCACCCCATACACATAAGGGGAGCATGATGGCACTCACATGTGGAGCCCTCCTCGGCCTCGGACGACACAGCCGATGTGCTCTGTGGGATGCCTCAGGGGTCCTGGGTCCTGGGCAGGCTCCCTGCAGGCTCCTGGCTCTCGGCATCCTCCTCCTCCTCCTCAGTGTCAGGGACGGGTCCCTCTGCCCCGGGGTCGATCACCACCCAGGGGGCATGGACTGTGTGAGCCCCCAGGATGCGGTCCAGGGCCTCAAAGTGGGGGTAGGCCTCCGGGTCGGCCCCTGGCTGGGAGGCCCTGGAGTAGGACTGCTGCAGGTCCTTAATTTTGCAGCGGACCTGCTCCCGGGTCCACATATGGCCTCTGGTGGCCAGGCTGGCAGCCATGCGGCTGTAGACGGCCGCGTTCCTGTGCTTACTGCAGAGATCGTGGACGCTGGAGGCTTCCCCCCAAACCTCGATGAAGTCCACGATCTCCGCACTAGACCGGGCGGGCGCCCACCTCTTGCGGCCCTGGGCAGGCTCCTGGGAGCCGCCAGCCTGGTCCTGGGAAGAGGCCGAGGGCTGGGTGGCAGCGGGTGGCTGGCTCATGCCGTGCCAGGTGCAGGGTCTGCTGGCTGGGTGCTGGCAGGCTTGCAGCTGGCACGAGCAGTGTAGCCAGACCGTGCCTCTTTAAGGGCTCCGGGGCCGGGAGGGGGGCAGAAGAGTTTCCCTGGTTTGGCCCAGAGTGGCCACCAGGGCAAGCTGGGAAGGGCTAGCCTCCAACTAGTTCGAATTAAGTGGCTACACAGCCCTTAATTCTAACTACTTATTTCGAACTAGGCGCTAGTCCTCGTAGAATGAGGTTTACCTAGTTCGAATTAAGCGCTCCGCTAGTTCGAATTAAGTTCGAACTAGCGGTTTGTATGTGTAGCGCCTATGAAAGTTAATTCGAACTAACGGCTGTTAGTTCGAATTAACTTTGTAGTGTAGACATACCCAAAGACTGAAATTGGCAGGAAATTAACTTTTATTTTAAAGTTTCAGAAGAGCAGAAAAACATGAGCATGTAAAAAAGGGTGTAAATTCTGACCAGGAATCTAAACTGAGATATACTGGGCCAGATCCTCAGCTCGTGTAATTCAGCAGGTGAATTCAAAGGAGCCACACCAAAATACACTAGCTACAAATCTGGACCATCATCTACAGTCTTCTACCTTTAACTGTCCTCCCCTCAGAATGTAGGGAAGAGCCTTTAGAAGGCACCTCCAGTTCCCTACAGGACACTACACTTCATGCATGAACAACCTCTGTGTTTTTTTCCTCATTATCCATATCCTACAAAAATCATTTGTACTAGGCGCTGTACAAACACGGAACACAAAAGTGGGCCCTGCCTCACTTTTAAGCCTACAAACAGCTTACAGTCCAAGACAAGAGACAACAATTGGATGTAAACAGACAGATGGGGGAACACAAATAAACAGTGTGATGACACTAGTCAGCATGATGGGCAGTGATACCAGCAAACCATCTGACTAACCACTATCAACTTTCTTGTAGGCCATGACAAAGGAGAGTTGTAAGGAGGGTTTTGAAGGAGGATGAAGTGGCTTTGTAATGTTTATGGGGAGCTCTTCCCACGCATAAGGAGCAGCACAGAGAATTGTTTGAGAATTTAACAAGTGGGTGATGATGGCGGGGATCACTGGCTGTTTGGAGGTGGAAGTTGAGTTTTTGATAGCACAGGAAAGATGAAAAGTAAGATGGGGATTGTCCAGGCAGGGTCTTGAAAGTAAAGGCAAGTACCTTAAGTTTGGTGCAATGGAGAAAGGGGAGGGTAGCTTGATAGCTTCCCAGCCAGAGAATAAATTTCCACTCACCTCCTTCTCTCCGTAAGGTCCCATGGGGTGCATCATTATTTGATAAGTGTCTCAATGCGCTCATGCCAGGGTCTCAATGTTACTTCACACCAGGGTCTCGTGACTTTTATGCAATTCAGGAGGAATTTTACAAGTAAATCATTGGTCAGTGTGGTCATCATGATGACTGACTCTGGCAGGAGCGCTGGGCTTGGGATCTATCATGCATGATGCGTTCTGATGAACTCTGAGCTCTTTTACAGCTGCTAATGGACAGTGCTCTGGGTACTACAGACTCACCAGCTGCCTGCACCCCTTTGTGCGATTAATGGCCCAGGAGAAGACCAATGAACCTTTCCTGTGCTCTTTTTTTTAGCTCTTGCCGGCCCAGCTCATGAAGGTGAGAGTTGGTGAAACATGAAGCCTGTGGCTGCTTCTAGTGGGAATAAAGGGAGCAGGGGCTAATAGCGGACACTGAGAACCCAGCAAGTAAGAATAAATTTAAGGTTAAACATTAACAGGACTAGTATTCTGTCCCATTTCACTCCTTTGCAAGATAAAAGTTCTTGGTGGCAGTGCAGGCGTGTGGCTTTGGATCCAGAACATACTGATTCATCAGTGAGGAAAAGTGACCAGTAATTAGTAGCAATGCATTGCCTTTTAGTAAAAACTCGAAGTCTCAGAAAGCTCCTCCAAGCCACTTAAGCTTTTGAAGGAAGACAAGAAGCCTTCCTACCAACCACTAGGCTGAAAGGCTTGTCTAGAACTTCACTGATTGGCCACCACTCTGGGAAGCAGCATGGGATAGAAAATTGCCCAGCTCACTTGTTGGCCTCTGAAATTAACACACTGGGGGGCGGGGTGTGATTTTCCTTTGCAACAGCACTCAGAACTCCCACTATTCCCACATGAAACTCCCTATTTCCTCAGCTGCAGTTGAAGTGAAGGGGAGGAAATGGGATTTATTATTAATGCATGGGAATGTGATTCAGGGGATTTGGATTCTATTCCCGACTCTAGCACAGATCACTGTGAGATCTTGGGCAAGGGAACTTTACTGATCTGTTCCTTAGTACTCCTGGGTAACACCCTTCCCTACCTCAGAGGGATGCTGATATCTGTAAAGTTTTTGGGGTTCCTTTAATGGTGACAAGAAGGGCTAAGTATTATCATCTCTGCACAGGAGTGGCGCTAGATGAGCTGCCGGCAACTGGCACCCTAGGTGAAATGCGCGATCAGCGTGCGATCCGGGCCCCCGCCTCCAAAGACCTCAATGGCTGTTTATCTTGATGCCCCAGGTGACTGCCTAGTTTGCCTCTATTGACGGGCCACCACTGTCTCTGCAAGAAGGGGCTAACCAGCTTTGGAGGTGCAGAGACATCAAGGATTCATTCCAAATTAGAAATACTGCTCTCGTGCTCATTAGGTCTGATACTCAGACCTCAGTTGTTCAGGAACCAGATCAGCTATCAAGATTACGAACAGGGCAGCAGCCAACAAGGGAGTTTGCCTGGGAAACGTCCGAGAGGAGCTCAGGTAAATGTGGCTTTGGGGGGGCTGTGTTGTGAGCTGGTGGGGTAAGTATCAAAGTGTTTCTCTGTCTGTGAGCATTTGTTTGACTGTGTGTTTGGTGGTTTGAAAACAGCAGCGGTTTGAAAAGTGTGAATTGGGAGTGCTTTGTTCCAGGTGGGCCTTCAGAAGCTGATTGGATTAGAGGCAAGGCTTTGAGCTGGGTCTAGCAAGCAACCTTATAAAAAGGCAGCTAGAGCGAATGCGGCAGCAGCCAATAGGGGAGTTTGCCTTGGGGGAGCCTGATAGTGTTTGGTGGTCTTTGTATTGAATTTTGTTTCTCTCCTGCCCTTCAAGGAGACATTTAAAAACATATGAGGAATCTCTGAGAAGGAAGGCAGGTATGGATAGTGATAGGTCTGTTGTTGTTACTGCACACCATGTGCCATGTCTGTCTTCCTCCTGGAAGACAGGGATTTTATCTGCAATAAGTGCAAACTGGTCGCCATTTTGGAAGAAAAAATTAGAGGACTTGAGGCCCAAATGTCAACCCTATGTTCCATCACAGAGAATGAAGATTTCCTTGATAGAAGCCAGCATTTAATACTGCAGGCACAGCAGTCTGAAGAACTAGTGAGGGCAATACAGGACAAGGAAGAAAACTGGCAGCATGTAACCTCCAGCAGAAGGAAGCCAACTCAGGTATTCCCAATTCTGGTGGAGGTAAGTAACTGCTTTCAGGCTCTCTGCACAGGCACTACTGTGGAGAATGCTTTGGCAGGGACCTCTCAGGGAAGAGATCAGAAGGAGACCCTATCTACCGGAAGGCATGGAATGCATAGTCCTAGTGATGGGAGTTCTATGACTATGAACTGCAAAAGAAGAAGACGAGGGCTGGTAATTGGAGACTCCCTCCTAAGAGGGACGGAGTCATCCATCTGCCGACCAGACCTGGAATCTCGAGAGGTGTGCCGCTTACCAGGAGCTAGAATTCAGGATGTGACCGAGAGTCTTCCAACACTGATCAAACCTTCGGATCGCTACCCCTTCCTGCTCCTCCATGTAGGAACTAATGATATGGCCAAGAATGACCCTGAGCAGATCACTGCAGATTAAGTAGTGCTGGGAAGGAGGATCAAGGAATTTGAAGCGCAAGTGGTGTTCTCGTCCATCCTCCCTGTTGAAGGAAAAGGTCCAGATAGGGATCATCAAATCGTGGAAGTAAACATGTGGTTGCGCAGGTGGTGTCAGAGAGAAGGCTTTGGTTTCTTCAACCATGGGACTCTGTTCCGGGCACAAGGATTGCTAGGAAGAGATGGGATCCACCTAACCAAGAGTGGAAAGAGCATCTTCACGGGCAGGCTTGCAAACCTACTGAGGAGGGCTTTAAACTAGGTTCTTTGGGGATGGTGACCTAAGCCCTGAAGTAAGTGGGGAAGTGGGACACTGGGAAGAGACACTAGGAGGAAGGAGCAACAAAGGCGGACCCCTGATTCGAATGGAGAAGGTAGGGCAATCAACTAGTTATCTAAGGCAGTGGTCCCCAACATGGTGCCTGCGGGCACCATGGCGCCCATGGGGGCATTTGTGTGCACCCGCCAAGGGCTTGGGGCTGGCTCTGCCCCGGGCGCGTGGTGCATGCGCGGTGCCGGAGCCGGCCCCGGGCGCATGGCGCACAGGGAGCGCCGGCCCCAGGAGTGCGGCGAATTGGCCGCCCATGCCCCGGGTGCGTGGCTATGGGGGGCACCGGCCCCGGGCGTGTGGCGAAGTGGCCGCCTGTGCCCCGGGTGCACAGCGCATGGGAAGCGCCGGCCCCGGGTGCACGGCTATGGGGGGCGCCGGCCCTGGGCACGTGGCTATGGGGGGCGCCAGCCCCAGGAGCGCGGCAAATTGGCCTCCCCACCCCCGGGCACGCAGCTATGGGGGGAGGGTGCTGGCTTTGGGCGCACGGCTATGGGGGGGTGCCAGCCTTGGGTGCGTGGCTCTGGAGGACGCTGGCCCCAGGCTTGCTGCAAATGGGCGGCCCCGCCCGTGGCCACGCAGCGCATAGGGTTGCTGGCCCTAGGCATGTGGCTCATGGGGGTGTGGCATATGCGCAGCCCCGCCCCCGGGTACGCGAGTGTCCCCGCCCTCTGGTGCCTGGCAGGCAAACGGCCACACCCCCTGGTGCCCGGCAGCTTCAAATGGTTGGGGACCACTGATCTAAGGTGTTTGTACATCAATGCAAAAAGTCTGGAAAACAAACAGGAAGAATTAGAAGCCCTGGTCCAGTTAAAGAACTCTGATTTGATTGGAATAACGGAGACTTGGTGGGATGACTTGCATGACTAGAGCACTGTCATGGAAAGGTATGAACTGTTCAGGAAGAACAGAGAGGGGAGAAAAGGAGAAGGAGTTGCACTCTATGTAAGAGAGCAGTATCATTGCTCAGAGCTCCAGTATATGGAGGGAGAAAAGTCTGTTGAGAGTCTATAGATTAAGTTTAGAGGCAGGAGCAATAGAGGTGACGTTGTGGTTGGTGTCTGCTACAGACCACCAAATCAGGTGGATGAGGTAGATGCAGATTTTATTAGACAATTAAGAGAAGCTTCCAGATCACAGGCCCTGGTTCTCATGGGTGACTTTAATCACCCAGGGTATGTCTACACTAGCTCATTAATTCGAGCTAGGTAGGCAAATCAGGCAACCGGAGTTGCAAATGAAGCCCGGGATTTAAATATCCCGGGCTTTATTTGCATGTTCCGGTCCGGCCGCCATTTTAAATCCCCCTTAGTCCGAACTAACTGCCCGCAGCTACACGCGTGGAATGAAGAGTAACAGTTAATCCGAACTAAGGACTTAGTTCGGATTAACTTTAAACTGCCGCGCGTAGCCGCGGGCAGTTAGTTCGGACTAAGGGGGATTTAAAAATGGTGGCCGGACGGGAACATGCACGTGGCTATGGGGGGGTGCCAGCCCTGGGCACGTGGCTCTGGAGGACGCTGGCCCCAGGCTTGCTGCAAATGGGCGGCCCCGCCCGTGGCCACGCGGCACATAGGGTTGCTGGCCCTAGGCACGTGGCTCATGGGGGTGTGGCAAATGCGCAGCCCCGCCCCCGGGTACGCGAGTGTCCCCGCACTCTGGTGCCCGGCACCAGAGGGTGTGGGGTTCTTACAGGATGAGGGAGGTAACCTAGTGACAGATGATGTGGGAAAAGCTGAAGTACTCGATGCTTTTTTTTGCCTCCGTGTTCACAGACAATGTCAGCTCCCAGACTACTGCACTAGGCAACGCTGTATGGGAAGGAGGTGGGCAGCCCTCAATGGAGAAAGAACAGATTAAGAACTATTTAGAAAAGCTAGACACACACAAATCCATGGGTCCGGATTTAATGCATCCGAGGGTACTGAGGGAGTTGGCAAATGTCAGTGCAGAGCCTTTGGCCATTATCTTTGAAAAGTTGTGGAGATCGGGAGAGCTCCTGGATGATTGGAAAAAGGCAAATGTAGTGCCCATGTTTAAAAAAGGGAAGAAGGACAATCCAGGGAACTATAGGCCGGTCACTCTTACCTCAGTCCCTGGAAAAATCATGGAGGGGATCCTCAAGGAATCCATTTTGAGGTACTTGGAAGAGGGTAAAGTGATCAGGAATAGTCAGCATGGATTCACAAAGGGCAAGTCGTGCCTGACCAATCTTATTAGCTTCTATGATGAGGTGACTGGCTCTGTGGATATGGGAAACTCAGTGGATGTGATATACATTGACTTCAGCAAAGCTTTTGATACAGTCTCCCACACTATTCTTGCCAGTAATTTAAGGGAATATGGATTGGATAAATGGACTGTAAGATGGATATAAAGCTGGCTAGATGGTCGGGCCCAGTGGGTAGTGATCAACGGCTCGATGTCAGGTTGGCAGTTGGTTTCTAGCGGAGTGCCCCAAGGATCAGTTCTAGGACCGGTTTTGTTCAACATCTTTATTAATGACCTGGATGAGGGGATGGATCGCACCCTCAGCAAGTTTGCAGATGACACTAAGCTAGGGGGAGAGGTAGATGTGCTGGAGGGCAGGGATAGGATCCAGAGTGACCTAGACAAATTGGAGGATTGGGCCACAAGAAATCTGATGAGGTTCAGCGAGGACAAATGTAGAGTCCTGCACTTGGGATGGAAGAATCCCAAGCATTGTTACAGACTGGGGACCGAATGGCTAAGTAGCAGTTCTGCAGAAAAGGACCTGGGGATTACAGTGGACGAGAAGCTGGATATGAGTCACCAGTGTGTCCTTGTTGCCAAGAAGGCTAATAGCATATTAGGTTGCATTAAGAGGAGCATTGCCAGCAGATCCAGAGAAGTGATTATCCCCCTTTATTCAGCACTAGCGACACCACATCTGGAATATTGCGTCCAGTTCTGGGCCCCCCCCCCCACTACAGAAAGGATGTGGACGCATTGGAGACGGTCCAGAGGAGGGCAACCAAAATGATTACGGGGCTGGAGCACTTGACCTTTGAGGAGAGGCTGAGGCGTTTGGGCTTATTTAGTCTGCAGAAGAGAAGAGTGAGGGGGGGATTTGATAGCAGCCTTCAGTTTCCTGAAGGGAGGTTCCAAAGAGGATGGAGAGAGGCTGTTCTCAGTAGTGACGGATGGCAGAACAAGGAGCAATAGTCTCAAGTTACAGTGTAGGTTGGATATAAGGAAAAACTATTTCACTAGGAGGGTAGTGAAGCACTGGAATCGGTTACCTAGGGAGGTGATGGAATCTGCATCCCTAGAGGTTTTTAAGTCTCAGCTTGACAAAGCCCTGGCTGGGATGATTTAGCTGGGGTTAGTCCTGCTTTGGGACCTCCTGAGGTCTCTTCCAGCCCTAGGATTCTATGATTCTATGATTACCCAAAAGAGCCACAGGAATGTGAATTCATTCATGTGAATGCTCCTATATTGCATTATACATATAATTCTCATAGCAATAAGTTAATAACATAGTGCAAATTGCTTCAGGGGGTAGCCGAGTTAGTTATTGTTATTTTCATTGGTTAATAACATAGTAAAAGCATCCTGGTAAACTAATTTAGACTGATAAATAATTAAATCCCACAGGATTTTAATACCATGTGCAGCTAAAAGCCACAGGAGACCCATAAAAGAGCCACTTGAGGCTCATGAACCTCAGTCTGAGTACCTCCACATTAGATGTCTCCATTAGAAGGGGCACACAAAACTAGCTGTGCAGGGAAGAGTTTGCATCAGTGATTTCTGTGACATCACATTTTGTAGCCAATAAGTCTAACCTTGCCTGCAAACTGATATATTCATCTATAAACTTTTCACTGTTTTCATTCCGTTCTAGCAGTAACGCAAGAACCTACAGGAATCTTATCCTGTAAGAAGTCAGCTTTGGCAGTAGGGCAGATTAATTAGAAGCAAGGTATAGTATTATATACAGATACTAGGTGGCTGCACCTCTTGCTCGCCAACCACCTCTGAATGCCACAGCCAGATCGTGGCCTCTCCTCCTACACTGCACAGGGTGGGGAGGGGGCCAACACCAGCCCTTTCTGCGGCCAGATGGGGACTGGACCATGGGGCCTGCCCCAGGATCGGGGTTGGGGACAGGACACTGCTGCCAGATGGGGGCTCTGCCCTGACTGGGGCCTTGTTGGCCAGGCTTCATTTTAAATAAAGTAAAATATTATGTCCACCACAAAAAGGTTTCAACATTGTCTTTATTTATGGCAGGGTTGGGGAACCTTTGTTGGGGTCAGGGGCACTGACCCACAGAAAAATCAGTTGGGGACCTCACAAGTGAGAAGGAAAAAAAGCCCCTCCAAAACCCCCTAACCTGCACTCATGTGGTCCCCAACTGGAACACCTCACTCCCCTGGTGCTCCAGACCCATGTGGGGGGCGGGGGGCAGGACTGAGGTTCAAGGCCTCAGGCCAGATTAACTCTTCTGAAGTTACAAGGTTAGAGGATTTTGTGGGCCCCCCTAGGCTCTGGGCTGGGGCCAAAAATGATGGGTTCAATGTGCAGGACAGGGCTGACAGTGAGTGGGATGTAGGATCTGGGCAGGAGGTGGGTTGCAGAAGGGACTGAGAGTTCGAGGACTGGGGGGAGTTAGGGTGCAGGAGCAGGCTGAGTGTAGGGTGTCTGGTGGGTGGGGGAAGGGGCAGGAGCAAGCTTGGGGATAGGGTGTCTAGGTGGGGGGGCAGGAGCAGGCTTAGGGGTAGGGTGTTTGGGCAGGGGGAGGGGGCAGGAGCGGGTTTGGGGCCAGAGTGTCTGGGCAGGGGGGAGGGGCCAGGAGCAGGCTAGGGCAGGGTGTCTGGGTGGGGTGGAGGGGAGAAGAAGCGGGCTGGGGGTGCAGGGTCTGGGCATGAGAGGTTGGAGGGCACTTACTGGTCTTTGGGCCCTGTGCCAGTCCCTGGCTTGGGCTCCCATTGCTCCATTAGCCAGATTCTGGCCAATGGGAGCGCAGGGAAAGCCTCCAGCCAGCACACTCTTGCACTGCTGTTTTCCCAGGTTGGGAGGAGGAGCACTTTTCCTCCACACACTGAGGCTCAGGGCTTTCTCTCCACACCCTCCCCCTGCAGTGGGAAGCCAGTGCTGGTGCTCCAACCGTGCAGGGGAGGAAGGAGGGTGGGGCTGCAGTGCCAGGCAAAGGGGGCTTGGGCCGTTCAGGTCAGTGCTGCCGGTGCCTCCTTGCCTGCCTTGCAGAAGCACTGCTCTCTGCAGCAGACCTGTGTGTGGCTGGGCGGGAGGGAGCCAGTCTGGGCTTGGGTCTCACCAGGGCAGCTCTGTGCTGGGCTCAGGACACGGCCACTTGGGGCGTGGCAGAGGATGGGGCAGAAGATGGCCAGGGACACGGGGGGTGGGGGGGAAGGGCGCCTTGTCCTGCATCTGGTGCTTCTCCTGAGCCTGTTGGCCCAGCAGCCCATGAGCGGCCAAGAATGACAGCGGCGTTGCCCTGAAGCAAGCTGTGGCGCTCTGGGGCATGGGAGCCTGCCTCTGTTCCCTGTGCAAGTGGGCCTTGCACCAGCTGAAGCAGCCCTTGGGCTGCGGGACAAGTTGCCCGAAAGGCTGCGGCCAGAGCTGACTGGGCAGGACCCTTGGGAGGCGGAATCTCCCCAGCCTGGGCTGGCAGCTGGTTTTGCCGTCCCAGTATCCAGGCAGGGAGTCGGTGTGAGAGTGGAGCCAGTGGACACAGAGTGATGCGTGATGACATCACTCTGTTATCCCATTGGACATTTTTGTGTGTGTGTATATATATATATATATATATATATATATATATATAGGGAGAGAATGGTTTTTGAAATATGGTAGTATAGAATAAAATAGCATTTACATAAAATATAGTCTAAATGGTGGAAAGTGCTGGATCAAACACAAATCAGATATTCTATGTCCTGAAAATAGAATTATGGTACATGGTATCTGATGCCAATCTCACAGGTGCAGGTGTTATGACATAATTGTCTGAGTTTAAGAGCAGTATGCTGACTTGAAGGGGCAAACATCCTACTTTCGCACTGGTCCCCTGGAATTGCCACCCCCCCTTCACTCCAGCCTGGGTCACATGGTAGGGGCGGCGATGACAGCCCAGGCCTAGCTGGAGTAGGTGGCAGTGCTGGCTTGGGTAGATCCAGCTTGTGTAACCCCCAGGTCAGCACGGTGGGAGGGGCTGCGTCATGCTCCGTGCATCTCAGCCGCCTCTGGGGGGCTCTGGCCTCTGAGCCCCTCCCATAGTGGCCGCGCCCCCTATCCTGGCCTGGGCTTGCTTCCCCCCCCCGGTCCTGGGGCCTGGGTGTCATCTCTGGACAACCACTGCCTGGCCAGGGTCAGAGTGCTGCTGGGCTGAGGAGGGCCTAGGCTGTGTACCTTTGGCTCATGCCTTGCCTCCCCTGTGCGGTGCCGCCCCTGGGGCCTCAGGGCCAAGCTCCCATCCAGACCTGTGCATTGGGTGCATGAGTGGCTCTGGTGCCTCTTCCTCATGGTGCACCCTTTGCAAAGGGGCTGCTGTCCTGTGGGGGGGTCAGAAAAATCCCCAAATCTGGGAGTGTTGGGCTGGACACCTTGGTACGTGCACTGAGAAGTGTAGTAAGTTGAGGGTCTGTAACATAAAATTAAGGTCTTAACTCTAGTCAGCAAGGCTTTGGCTCAGTAGACGTGCAAGCAGGAAAAAGGGTTGGCTAAAGAGGAATAGCATAAGCCAGGTCAAGCATAAAGAATACCAAAAGGTACCAGGCACAGGCTGTAAGCATATTCCAGAGGGATCATAACAGAACGCTTCACTAAGAAAGGAAGGAATAGGGAGGACTGAGGTTCAGGATTTCCCATAGGCCAGATTTACTTTTCTGGGGTTAGTGGATTTTATGGACCCCCTTAGGCTCTGGGGTAGGGACAAAGAAAACATTGAAACCTTTTTGTTGGACATATTTTACTTTATTTAAAATGAAGTTTGATAAACTAACATGAGAAAGTTAAAACGCTTAATCGGTTTAATAGTTTAAATTAAACTGTTCTCCCTAGCTGCAGCTGGTTCAGAAAATAAGGTCACTGTACCCAGCTTCCCCTGTTCCATGCTGCCCCTGGCACACATATCCGTGACTAGGTTCAATCTTCACATGCCACTTCTGAAAGGTTGCAGACCCCTGACCTAGAGACAGCATGATTCTTCCGTCTCAAAAAGTACTTGTGAAGTGAAGCATTAAGTGTCTCATTCCTGCCTCTTCCCTTTCACCCTGCACCCCACCCCCAATACTTACACACATAGATAAGAACTGTGGTAGTTGTGGGGTTCTCAGAAATGGCAGCACTCCAGCCATGATTTGTCCATAATTTGGAGGAAGGAAGGGGAAAGGTTGGGTTGAAGTGGAGGAGGAAGCGTTAGGGTCTGATGAGAACCTAGCATTGCTGGGAAAAGGGGAGAGGCACTAGGGGCTGAGCATTACTGTGTGTTCCTGATCTCCTGAGCCAGCTACTGCAGCCACTGGCTCCAGTCCTAGAGGGATAAACCTGTATTTCCCCCAAACACAGAAAACAAAGGGATGAGATCACTGCTGCCATCATTATAGAACAAAGCAAGGACTGCATGTAACTATGGAAACCTGCACAGGCCTCTCATTTTAGGGCTAGAGCTTTAGACATTCTACATTCAGATAAAATCTCTTGTGTGTGCTCTGGCTGACCCAAAGGCCCTGTGTGTGTGTGTTGTAGGTGAGGTGCAGGGTGGAAGGGACCAGGCAGGAATTAGATGCTTCATATTTCTTCACTTCACTGTATAAAGACAAACATAAGACATGCAAAGCCAGGATCACACAGTAATGCTCATCCCTCAACAGCTCTCCCCTTTTCCTAGCAATGCTAGGCTCTCACCAGTTCCTAATGCTTCCTCCTCTAATCCAACACAACCTTTCTTCTTCTTTCTTACTACTTAAGCACAAATCATGCCTGGAGCCATTTCTGGGAGCCTCCCCATCACCCTAGAGGCCACAGCTCTTATCTATTAAATTCCAATGCTATCCCATTTAACAGGAAATCTGCTTCCTGCTCTAGTAGTTTCAATAGTTAGATTCAACCCAAAACCTCAAAGAAAATAATTTACATTTCTGATATCAGGCCTCCTCTTCTGTTCTACAGCAATGTCTTGAGTGATACTGATAAAACTAGTAGAATCTTGGCCAGCTCACTGGTTTGGCAAATTAATTTCAGTCCAGACCAAATAAAATGGTTTGCTTCTGTTCAGAAAATACAAGTTCCTTCATACTGATAAGATGGAAATTCACACAGCTCTTAAGCCATAAACTAAACCAGAGATTTGAAGCAGACCACTGAGGAATTAATGTGAAATTACTCCCCCACCCCCAACCCCTATAGTGAATGTTTGGATTTCAGGGTGTAGTAGTTCAGGACAGTGATGTAGGAAATTCAGGATTCACTGATGTAGTGTCCTGGCAGGTGGTCTGCTCCGTTAGTGATGATAAATGTTTGGGTGCATGCGTTTTTGTATGCTCCCTCAGCATATCATGCCAACTTTGAATGAAATGGCCTTATTAAAAACAAATGTATTTCAAGCCTACAAAACACAATTTCAGACACCTACAAAACAGAGTGTTGGTTAGGTCCTACACACACACACACACACACACACACACACACACACAGGGCTAGACAAACGGCAGCGAGCCCTGCTCGCCAGCCGTGCAGTTTGGCGCACTGTGCATGCACTGACCGCGCTGTGCGGGCTTCTAATCTACTTGCCACGGGCGAGTAGACTACTCTAATTGTCGAGCCCTGTATACACACACACACACACACACACACACACACACACACACACACGGCTCGACAAATCAGTGTATCTACTTGCCCATGGTGAGTAGATTTCAGCTGGTCGCCCCGTTCACTGGAGGCGCACGCATGCACAATGTGGGTCTGGCGCATGTGTGGTGTGGGGCTGGCGAGTGGATTTCGCCACGGTTTGTCAAGCCCTGTATATATCTATATCTATATATATCTATCATATATATAGTAGCCCAATGTCTGTGAGTCTGTAACGCTGACGTACACGGCCCTGCACCCTGGCCGTGTACGTCACCGCCCTGCCCCGCCCCCCTTCCCCTCCCGCTGTGGCGCTCGGCTGAGTGCTGCGCCGCTCAGCTGGGCGGCAGCGGGGGAGGAAGCGGCGGCAAGCAGCCGTTTGGGCTCCCCCGCGGCGGCCCGGCTGAGCGCAGAGCACTCAGCCGAGCACCACGACGGAAGGGGAAGTGGGGCAGGGCAGTGACGTACACGGCCAGGGGCAGGAGGAGGAGGAGGAGAAGAGAAAGGGAGAGTGACAGGCAGGAGGGGGAGAAGAAAAAGAAAGAGACAGAGAGAGAGGCAGAAGGCGAGAGAGGCAGGAGGTGGTGGAGAGCTGAGAGAGAGAGGGGGAGGCAGTAGGAGGAGGAGAGAGAGAGAAAGAGACGGAGCGAGAAACTGGAGGCTCAGGAGAGAAGACCAACGTGGAGGAGAAACCTGAAAATCCCGTCTTATGACAGGCTAATTGGCTAGTATATATATATTCATTCACACATAGATACATAGTATTTTCTTAACATTTCTTTGTACACTGTTTTAATTATTTCTGCATAGCTGCATAAACATTACATTCCCTTTTATACCTTTGGGGTAGTTAAGTTCCAATAGAAACCCCTTATGTTCTTTTAGCAAAATTGACTAAAGTGTTCCTAGTCGAATGATCATTAGATTGTCACTTTGCCTAGATTATTAACAGACATTCCTTTGGGAGAGGGCTCCGTTTTTTCTTTAAAAAGGCTGCAAGGAAACTAAGAATTCTTTTTGGATAACACTTTTCTTTTTTAGCATTTTTACACTTTAATTGCTCAATTCCTTCCAGACTCTGCAGAGTTAACTTCTCTTTCCCTTAAATTATTTGCTTTTCCCTTCAAATGAAAACTTCATTAGTTTAGATACCACCATTCCAAGTATTGGTCCAAGAATTTAAATTTCCAATGCCCGAACTTACTGCTTTCCGTTAGGGTTGCAAGGTGTCCAGTTTTAAACTGGACAGTCCAGTATTTGAGCTTTCTGTCCAGGAAACAAATTGAGAAAATATAAATGAGAAAATATAAATGCCCAGTATTTTGTAAATAAGATGTAATGTTGATTGTGATGTAATGTCAAGTGTGTCCAGTATTTTTGTTGAAACCATCTGGCAACCCTGCTTTCCCTTATTCCTGCCACTATGCTGCCAGGGCTCCAAACCTGTTTCCCAATCTCGCTTGCTTGCTTGCTTGTCCAGGCTTGACCCTGCTTTCCTTGCTGAATAGCCCCTTTCCATGGACACAGGATTTAGTCCACTACCAATTTAGCAAGAAGAGTGGGCTCCTCAACTAGCCCCCACACCTCCTGGTTCTTTTTCTTGGGCAAATCCAAAGTTTAATTTCTGCAGTCAGATAATTTTTTTAATGCCTCATCACAGGCTTTTCATGACAGCCAGACTGCAGCAGTATGTCTTTTGATTGAGGTTAAGGGTTTGTAAAACAGTAAATATTTACCCAGTTTGTTCTCAAGGTTTGCCCATTGTCAGACCACGTGCTCTGCCTAAACTTTTGCAATATTTGTTCCAAAGATATACTTTACTTCTTCTCTTCAGGAGAGGTCTCTTTCCGAATCGTCGCAGCAATGTGCCAGTTTGTTTTTACTAGCAATTTTTACTCTTATTTTGGCTTGTACTCTTAAGACACTATACGAGGGTAGAACAGAGACACTGAGCTTCATTCCTTTGGGCTCGACCCTCTTATGATTGTGGTTGCAATGCAGTGGACCCTGTCTCACCTTTTAAGTTTGCAGGGGCCACCTTTTTACATTTCTGTCCCCATTCTTCAGGCACTGCAAGGCTACGTCTAGACTGCAGGCTTCTTTTGGAAGAAGCTTTTCCGGAAGAGATCTTTTGAAAAAACTTCTTCCAAAAGAGAGAGTGTCCACACGGCCAAAGCTCATCAAAAAAGCAATCTGAATGAATGCTCTCTCACATTTAAACTGATTACTATGGACTGAGTGACCACCAGAGCACCTCTGCTTTTTCCTCTTTCCTCTTCTTCCGAAAGAACTCCCTCTTCCTCTTCCACACATGCCTTTTTCCAAAAGAGCTCTTTTAGAAAAAGGCTTCTTTCTCGTAGAAAGAGGTTTACCAATGTCGGAAAAACCCCTCTGTTCTTCTGATTTTCTTTCAAAAGAACGCGATTGCAGTGTGGACGTAATTGAAGTTTTTTTCGGAAAAACGGCCATTTTTCCGAAAAAACTCTGTAGGGTAGACATACCCTGAGAATGCTTGCAGCCTGTTGTTTAACAACAGGGAACAGTACTTCTTTTTTTGGTAGGCTTTTAACAGCTTTTTCCAATTTCTTATTTTCCTGCTTTACTTGTTTGAGCAAATCGTATGCCTAGACTGCCTGTTGCCCCGCCAGCAGAGCAGCTTTCCAGTTGCTTTCTCTATTTCTATTTCTCTATTTAAGTTCTTTTACTTTTATTGCTATTCTTTAGAGCAAGGGTTGGCAACCTTTCAGAAGTGGTGTACTGAAATTTAACTTATTCACTTCTATTTACAGGTGATACCTTTTAAAGTCAATAATAGTCCTGTTATTAACAGCTTAATTAATAAATAAATTAAGATGCAGATCTTACCGTTTAGAGTGATCCTTGGCCTTGCTTTACCTTGCTGAGATCTCTGATCTTGGGCTCATAGTTTGATAATTTAAGCAGCACACAAGGCTCTGAGTCAGGGTTCAGGAACCTACAGCTGCCCAAGCAGCCACCCCTGAATGTGGCTGTGGGACCATCCCCGTCTCCAACCTGCCTGCCCACAGCTCCAACCCACAGCAGCAGCAACCCCCCTGCCCGTGGCTTCAAACCCCTCCGCTTACAGCAGCAACCTGCCTGCAGCTTCAACACCCCACGCCCAGAAGCAACCCATCTGCTTGCAGCTTCAACACCCCTCTGGCAGCAACCCATCCGTGGCTTCAAGCCCTTCTGCTTCCGGCAGCAACCCGCCTGTGGCTTCAGCCTCCCGCCCGGCAGCAACCCATCCATTCATGGCTTCAGCACCCGCCTGGCAGCACCTCGCCCACAGCTTCAATCCCCCCCTCCCCTGGCAGCAACCCACCCACCTGTGGCTTCAACTTGTCCCCCATGGCAGCAACTCGCCACCCATGGTTTCAACCCTCCTGCCTGGAGCTTCAACTGCCCCTCCCCCACCCCTCTGGCAGCAACCCACCCACCCACAGCTTCAACACCCTCCAGCCACAACCTGCCCACAGCTTCAACCCTCCTGGCAGCAACCCCCCCCCACCCGCTGTGTGTTCTATGTCTGAAACACCGGCGGCAGTCACCCCACAATGCAGCCTCAGCCCCAGCAGCAGCTAGCCCCTAACGTGGCCCTGGCCGCCAGAGTAGTCAACCAAGCAGGCACTCTCCATTGTGGCCCTGGGCCCATCTCAGTCCTCAACCCACCCATCTTCAGCTCCAACTCCCGGCAGCTACCCACCCGGTCACAGCTTCACCCATTCCTTCCCTGGTAGCAACCCGCCCAGCTGCAGCTTCAACACGCCTGCCCACCACATGTTCTAGGCCCAAAACGCTGGCAGCAGCCACCCCATAATACAGCTTCAGTCCCAGTAGCAGCTGACCCCCAATGTGGCCCTGGGCACCAGAGTGGCCACTAGAGAAGCCACCCCCAACGCGCCCTGTCCCCATCCCTGCCAGCAGTAGCACCCAGGACATTCACCTTCCAGGAGCAGGAGGAAAGTGAGTGTCACTGTGGAGGTGGGCGGGCTTAGATTAGAATTTTTTTGTGCTTTGCCACGTTAGGTGCACATTAAGGGAATACTTGCACAGGCTCCCAGCTGCACGGGGGAGGAGGGGCAGTGCTGAGCTCCTGCCTCGTGTGCCAGTGAAAATCGACTTGCATGCCACTTGTGGCATGTGTGCTGTAGGGTGCTGACCCCTGCTCTAGAGCATCAGTTTTACCATTGCTTTACAAATGCTAGCCCATGATTCCCCACTTTCTTTTTTAAATTCAATTGGACCCCCTTTACTGGCAATCCAGTGGGTCCATGCTCCATCAAACTCAGTGGGGAGTTTCAGGGAGGGGCTGAGGGGGTTCCTTAACTCATGGCTTTCTGTCATGTTAGATCATATTTCCTACAGCGGACAGCTCGCTTATTTACCAGACCAGTGGTCGGGGTCACCAATGTAGTAGTTGAGGACAGTGATGTAGTAAATTCAGGATTCACCGGTGTGGCATCCTGACAGGTCTCCTGCTCCATTAGTGATGATAAACGTTTGGCTGCATGCTCCCTCAGTATATCATGCCAGCTTTGCGCAGGTAGCTAGTATAATAGACTTCCCAGGATGCTGTGCCTCTGTTTTTTAAATATATTAAGAGCTAGGTGGCTCTTAATACATTTAAAAGGCAGAGCCACAGTGGGGTTAACTCCCGGGGCTGGGAGCTAACTCAGCTGTGGCCCCCTGCTTATTGACTACTCAACTAGTCGGTGGAAATTCCATCAACTAGTCGATTAAACTAAATTTAACATCGCTAGTCTGTTGCTCAGAGTGTAACTCTTGTTACTTTGGTTCAAGTACTAGGCCCATGCTTCAGGCTCTTTCTTTCTCTTACACAGGGGTGTGTGTATGAAACAGACACACCCTTCAGGATAAGATAAACCTGATAACTATTAGACATTATCATTAAGGTGCTGCAGCCCCAGCTGACGTAAGGTGGCTTAGCGTCATGGTAGCAAATGGAGCTACACAATGTATGCCTCCTGGCCCAAGATGTGTTTACAGGTCTCTGCATTTCCCTCCCATCACGGATGGAATGCAGAGTTAAAGATATCCCTGAGGATCCATGTCTTTCAAGTTAGTACAGGCCTGGGCTGCTAAAATCAGGGTGGGGAAAGATTCAGAAGACTGGGCTACAATATAGTACCGCCACATTATTGTCACAGTTCTGAGGATCTCCACTAACCTACTCCATGCTCAGACAGTGGAGAAGGAGGAATGGGAAAGGCAACTTAGGTGGGTAAAGACTCAGGAACTGCCCTTTAATTTAGGAAGATTTTACAACCAGAGAGTCAGACAGACTTCATTCATACCAGAGAATGAAGCAGGCAGGTGACTCCTCTATCACAGTGGGGCAGTGCAAATCTGAACAGTGGAGCTGCACACGAAGGGGTTATATTACAGCAGCCCAGCGCCTGGTAAGGTCACCTGCAGAAATACATCATTACTATTGCTCTTAGTAGCAAATATAGTCTCCTTTGTCCTTCTGTTCCTTGCATCAGTGAATCAGCAAAAAGAAAAAAATAGCACTCCTGCTCTAAAAATAGCCCAGTGTGAGGGACTCAGTCCTCTTGATCTCCTATTCCCTGAGGAGCAGCAACAGAAGAAAGGTTTGTACTCCGACTTTACTATAAGATGGAGAAGGAAAAACAGAGAAGCAGCCAACTACTAGAGACTAATACAAAGCAGCTTTTAGAATGGGAAATGTAAATCCACTTACTCCAACCTGTGCCAGTCTCTCTTTCTCTGCACAGTCCACCAGCACAACTAGTTTTCCTTCACATACCCACACCCTTTCTGATTTGCTTCAGCTGCTCTCGTAACTTCCTGGGAGGAGCTCTGGAGGAGAGGGCCAAAGGGCCTACAGAAGGGCCAAAAGCAGAATTAAATGGGGGAAATCTTTTAGGAGAAAAAGAGACTGGGGGAAATTTTTCAAAAGTGCCGACATGGTTTAGGAGCCCAACTCTTGTTTTCTAAAGTGATTATGCTTGTACGAAGTGCCTAAATGCTTGTCTGTCTGTACAGGGAAATTTCCTGGCATAGCTATCCTGGAATAATTATTATTATAGCATAAGTTCCTGGGTGGACATACTCTATGCCAGAATAAAAGTGATCTGTGGACACTCCAAGAAGATGTACATGAAGTCAATATTTGGAATTCCAGAAATGTGTCAGGTTAAAGAAAAAACATAAGCAAAATTAGAAAAAAACCCACCACATTTTCAGGGCTTCATCATAAAGACACAAAGAGGACCACAAACAAGTTTTCCCTCACACTGTCATACTTTAATCATATATATATGATTAGGTAGTGTGTCTGTGCACCACTGCCTTCTATTGAGTAGAGTAATGCATGTCTTAGCATGGCGGACCCATAATGCTAACTGTAGGCTCAGCCCAGTAACAAATGTAAAGCTCCTGAAAAGCTACAGATTTGTTCCATTTTACTATGGAAATAATGGCTAGTATAAACAAATTAAAATCTGCTACTCTCAAACATGTAACCACTCCAAATTGCATATTTTGCATTAAGATGATAACGAATGCTTTTCACCTTTCCTTTATGATTTCTTTTTAATGTGCTTTGTAGATCCATATTCCAAAATGAGTCAGCCTAGTTAAAATAAACCTCACTGAATCATGTACTGTGCCTAGAAGCCCACTTTCCTTGATGCCAGTTCTCCTAGGTTCAGTGGTGGTTCAGAAGAACAACATCATACCACTGAAGATGCCACTGCTTGGGTAGACAACTATGCACATGCTAAATAATAAATAATAAAAACAAATGATGCCACAAAATTACTATGGGAGACAATTGCAATGATGTTACTGTTCAGAGGGCAGTAGGACAAATGCTACATTACATGACCAAATGACCAGGCAGTGCTGAGCTATTATCATGGAGATATAGTGGGGTTTTATAAATGAATGTGGATTATAATTTATATGGTCCAAAGGGAAAACCTGTAAATCTACTGTAACGATGCACCCCATATTATTCATAGTAATATTATTATGACATGATTATGACAGGATCATAACTTTTTATGCAATATGGGTCATGTAAGATATCACTGGGAAAAGTTCTGATAAAGTACAAGTTCACTTACTATTGGACTCTAATGACTTAGGATCAGAACAGACTATTGAGAACATACAGAATGTTATGGGGTAGGAGGCAACACAGCAGCCATTCTTGCCTTGAGTTTTAGCTTCAGGAAACCCAGATGACACATTTGAAAGCAAAAAGGGGGAAAAGTTTTTCCAGTGTAGATACAGGATCCCAAGGCCCAAAGCACAGTAAAAGCTTTTCACTAGTGGACAGCAATGAAAGCTTTCAACCAGACCCTAGGGCTCACAAAACTCTTGCCCATGTACATGATCCAGAAGGTGACTGAAATCCAGTGATGCAATAGAGTCAAAATAAAGCCAGTAAGCAAAAATCTATAGCCACAACATCTGAATCAACCAGAGCAGGACAGAGAAGACGAGGGCAGAGTGCAGGCGAGTCTGGTATTCCGTCTAAAGCATTCATGGGCCAGTTTTCTCCAGCCTCCATTGTCGCAGTATGTCGTCTGCTGCCTTCAGCGTAGCTTCCTCCTGAACACACACAGACTGTCAGGCCTACCAGGCTCCATGCTCACACCCTCCCTCTCCATAATAAACTATAGTTATGTAAGATGTATAACCCTTGGTTCATCTGAAGGATCACAAATGCTGTGTATACAGCACCACTGAAAGGCAGCCACCTCTGCAACAGCAGGCAATCAGTGCACATCAATCTCTGCAGTAATAGAGGATGAGAGACAATTTTGGCCAGATGCACTGGGGTGAAGCGCTATTCTTATCCAAAGTGCACTGGAATCTTTAATGGCCATGAATGGGCGGAACCTGGATTAGGATCTCATATGAAAGACACTCACATAGACTTCATTTTATTTACCTCTGAAAGCTGAAAAGTTGATTCAGTTCTTGACAGACTTTGAACCTGTGGTCCCAGGTTATTGTCTGGTATTTTAGGCCCCATCTCTTAGCTGCTTATCCCTTCCAGGATATACCCTCATTTACAGCAGGAGCCCTGATCACTGCCTGAACTCCCTCCCCTTCTTTCATGTTGCTCCAGATGCCTCACCTTCACAAAGCAGAAGCGGATGAGATGGTCAAAATTCCTCTTGTGTGGAGTGCTGTAGAAAGCGGAGACTGGAATGGCAACTAAACCCTGTACAGGGGGGAGGGGGGGAAAGGATGCACCCAAATTTACTCTTTTCTCACACTCACACTCTGATCAGAAAAAGACACGCATTCATTACTCCTGGACACCTCATGTTACTGAGCCGATCGGAACCACTCTTCCAGCTACCTGCTTTTCAAAATCAGAGTTAACCATCTCAACAGAAGCTTGCTGCCTGGCAAACTAGCTGTTATCCCACCCTCACCCTACCAAACGGTTGGCCTGGTCTCTGGTGTCAGGATGCTCTCAGAGCCAACTAGTAAGGGCAGGGAGTGACACTGGCAGCAGAGTATAACAAGGTGTCATTTGGTGCAGAAGAACATTAGAGAGAGGGATTTGAACCCTGACTTCTGAAGAAATATGGTGGAGGAAGGGGATATAACCAGATGGCTAATCTAGGGGATGCCAATCACTGAGCTCTTTTGGTGTGCGACAGCACACTAGAAGGAGGATTAAAAGATCATGTACTCAACTGGGTGGGGCAGTGGTAGCAAGCCTCAAGTAACAGGCCCAATGACCTCAAGTCAATGCTCCATTGTTACAAAATCGAACTGCAGCAAGGAGAATGGGGGACTGTCCCAGAAAAGAAGCCCGCTGGAGAGAGACTGAGGCATTTACCTTGTTTTTAACCATCCACTTTATGAACTGAAAGTCATAGGGTTCCTCAGAGTCAGGGAGATCAGGTACTTCACTTTCTGCAAGACACACACAGCAGCATCAGCAAGGGGAATGATGGATGTAGAAACCATTTCATATTTAGCTAGAAGCCATCTTGTATAACAGAAACCATTTCAGCTTTTTTGCTTTAGCACGTAGACCAGAGTGAACTTTCTGTCTCTTAAAAGTTTCTTTATACCATGGTAGATAGGCAGACCATTGCAGATCGGGAGTTTTCGCTCCACGACTCTCAAGAGCCCCCCTTAAATTTAGAATTTTAGTTGCATCAAAAGTCCCTATCAATGGAAATTGTAATTTAGGATCGTTTTGGGTATACAAATTCCACTTATCTAAAAACTTGCAAGTATTTTTCCCATACTGAGTATACATAAAGAAAGCCGGACTGCCCTTAGTAGGCACTGGAATTCCTGTAGACTGACCTACCCCCATTTTCTGCGCGCGCTTTGAAAAACTCTGTAAGACACCGAACCGAGAGTTCACCTGCTCACACTGATCCCCCCCCCCCCTTTTGCTTGTGAGACGTGGGACCAAAATTCACCCGCTCACAGGGGTTTCCGGCACCCGCCCCAGCCCGACAGAACACCACGTCCTGGCGCCTGGAGACAGCCTGACGGAATGGGGAAGTACTATGGCCTGGGGTTAGCCTTAAAGGTTAGTATTACGTCCACAAATAACAGAGAGAGACAACAAAGCTTTCCCACAGTTCCGTATGTCGAGAGAGAGTAATGGCACCACACCAGCTTTTAGCATCCGAACACAGAGGGTCCAGCGCATGGCTGCCTCACTAGAGACATTGGTGTGCCCTTCTGGAACTGTGACACATAAGACAGGCCTAATAGACAAAGACAGACACAGACAGACAAAATGTTAGCTGCTCCACAAAATTGGATTCTGTAGCTCCCCTTACCCTGACGGCCGGCCGGCACTCCAAATCCCAAGCCCTCACCAGGAGATTTCGTAACAGAAGATTACCTTCTATTGAGTGCTCTGAGAGGCTTGGAAGTGGAGTGCCGGTCCGTCCATACGGGCAAGTGGCACGTTAGGAATCTCGGTGGAACCTCCAAATTGTTGAAGCAAATGCTCCTCTCTGGTTTGGCAGCTAATAAACAGCTTTATTGATCAATAAGGCACAAAGTGAGCCAAACGTGGTCCCAGCAGAGCCGGGCCCAGTAAGGCTGGCTAATACAATCAATCCTAGTATCTTTATACCCTTAACCAAACAGTCTGACGTCAGGGTATCCAATTACAGAAATCATCAATTAAACTTTGAAGAGCGAAGCCTTATCAGCAAGACAGAGGGCAAGTGTTAGGGAGTGAGGCTCTTCTCCCAACCAGCTCAATTAACACATTCCAATAGCCCATCCTGTAGGCCTCTCACACGGGGTGACAGAAAGTTCACTCTGGTCTACATGCTAAAGCAAAAAAGCAGAAATGGTTTCTGTTATACAAGATGGCTTCTAGCTAAATATGAAATGGTTTCCACATGGAACTAATGAGACACAGAGGATTTCCCAACTGAGCCAAGTACCCCATGAAGCTAGATGCCACAGTGGACAAACACACTAGTATGTTCCCTATACTAGGGACTTGGGTTTGAACTCTGGCACAGGTCATATGTGAAAACACATACGGCCATTTCATGCTTATCAGTTGTCAGGCTCTGTTCATGGAAATCCCAAGGCCAGGAAAGATCCTCGTGCACGGGTGGTCATGAGTCATGAGGGGGTTTTACTGGTGTTGGAGACGTGGCACATAGCACGTGCTCACTCTGTGATCAATTTAACCCAGAGCTATTAAGCAACAGATTCCCCAATGGCACCTGTCGAAGTCTCTCCTTTCCCTTCCCTGCTCAAAGTGAAGAAAATGGACCAGGCTTTATCTTATTCTAGTCTCTGTCACACCTGAGCCCAAGCTGTGAGCGCCATCCCTTTAATGTGAAGAGCAGAAGCAGATTAAACAGTCACGTGAACTTACTGAGCTCTGAGTAGTCTGCCATCATGAAGTAGGTGCCTTCAGGGATGATGGGCTTCATGCCCCCAGCAATTAGGCTCTGAACAAGCCAGTCCCGCTTCTGCTGCATCTCCTGAGCCAACTGCACAAAATAACTGTCTGGTTTCCCATAATTGTCAAGCTCTCTTTGGAATGCCTGAGCCACTGCTTCCTGGAGAGATGGGTGAGGAGAGGGATGATGGAGAGAGGGGCTCAGACCTAGGCAGAAAGCATGCGCTGTGCATGCTGAGGTTTACTTACAAATTCTAGAGGCAGCCAATGAACTGGGGTTTTCAGTTCTGTTCAGATATGTGGGAGTTTAGGGGCGGCTTAAGACAACAGCAGGCCTAGATCAATACAAGCTTATCTCTTATAAATGAAAGTATCAAATATTGTACTTGTACAACAGAGCACTATTGCCATCTCAGAAGTTATTTATTTCATGTTCAACCTGTATTTGCAATATTAAGATTGTGTATTTATTGTAGCCTATTACTGTTAAAGTAATAGTAAAACCCTGATTTTCAAACACCTGATTGTTAATGTTAACAAATACCACCTAACATATACATTCCTTTCCATGCTAATTGCAATACTGTTCAATAATAATAGAAATTCATACTTTCTCTTTAATTTTTTAAATAGTTTTACGCAGCCATTGAAATAATAAAATAAACTAATTTACCAGATTTATGCATCACATGTGAAGTAACTCACCAGGAAAGGTTTCAATAGGTAGAGCGGTACATGCTCTATTGTCCCATGGCATCACAGATTCATTATTTTTCTCTTTCCATGCATTCCTTACTCCACATTTAATCCTTCTTTCTAATCATTTTGATTAATTTATCTTTTAGCTTAACATCCATAGTATTCTACTTTACTATCATTGTTCTGTGTTTTGATAATTTAGTTGAAACAGTTGCTTAAAATTTTTCAGAAAATTAACACCACGGCAGATAAAAAGAAAGCGTCTGGAACATAGCATTGTACAAGGAAAGCTGAGCAGATTAAAGAACAAGCAAAGTCAAAAAGATCCTTTCTTGTGTTAGGATTAATGAAAAGTAGAAAAAAAAATAAAAACCTTTATTTTTATGTTTACATTGTTAATTACGAATGTCAAGAAAATAAAGGTAAAATTTCACTCCAGATGTCTCATTTATCTCTATATTGAATTCAGGGGAGATACCAGAGTCATAGTTTGCCTAAGGAGACAAAAATCCTTGTGCCAGCCCTTCCTATGGCTTTTCATTTGCCATTTCCTAGCCACAGACAGGAGGCTTGAGAAAGGAGTTCCTTCAATGGCATAGCTGGGCACTGATCTGAGCAAGCTTGCTGGCCCCGCACCTTGTTGGGGAAGTTGCATCTTAACTGGATGGTGTGTCTTAGGGGGCTCTTACCTCTAGGCTCTGTACTGTTGTGGTCTTAGGAGACAATTACCTGATCTCTCCCCAGACGGGCTCTGGGGTTTGCATCAGACATCTGATGTGAGGCAATCCCTCTCCAGGTGTTCAGCCCCTTACCTGAGCCGCTGTCGGACAGTGATACACAGCATTCTGGTGGACAGTTCTGAGGTGTTTCACAAGGCGATCGGGCCCCAAAGTCCAGCCAACCTATGACAACATAGAGATTCAGGGATGTTTCAGATTCTCAGCTATTTTACACCTGCTCCACTTTATTTCCATACTGCCACCTTACACTGTGTTCTGCACAAGACAAGGTCCATTTGCAAAGTATCCTGTTACCTTCAAGCGCTCTGATTTAAAGCAGAGAGATTTCCCCAGGCTATGATAAATCTTAGTTGGACAGGAAGTCCAACAATTAGAGAAATTTCATGGAATAGGAAAGATTGGTTTAATTTCAGGCAGACTGGGCCTTAGCCAAAGTCCTCCATTAGAACAACTGAATCAAGGGGCAGAAAAATTTTTGAACATAAAAATAGCCATACTAGGTCAGACCAAAGGTCCATCTAGCCCAGTATCCTGTCTTATAGAAACAGGGCTCCCTCCCCTGTCATACATTCCCAGCTTCTGACAAACAGACTAGGGACACCATTCCTACACATCTTGCCTAATAAGATTTGATGGACATATTGATGGAGATATCCTCCATGAATTTATCTAGTTCTTTTATGTGAGAGATATTCCCCTGCCACTCCAGAGTCGATCACCTTCCATCCTGTAGTGCTGAAGGTTTTGCCAGCACTCCCAATGGTTATCGTGCGATCCCACATGCCCGGCAAACTGGCTGCCAATGAAACAAAAGAGAAAAACAGCTGGAAGATCTCAGAACAAACAATACTCTTTGTCCTTGTACTGTATTTATAACACTAGGGTACCTTTGTGCCCAGTTCACACACCCATCTTGTATTTATTAAGTTGCTTTCATTCAAATGGACCTCAGAGCACTTACAAGCAGACAGCCATGTTCTCACAAGGTGTTTCTTTCAATTTATAATGATAGGTACTTTAGTTTTGAGTAGGGTTACCAGGTAGCTTCAGAAAAAATACCAGACACACTTGATGGGGGGAGAATTGGCCGTCGGGGAGCGGGACTGACCTGGACACATGCAGATCCCAGGGCACTGCCCGTCCCGTGCACGGTCCTGGCGAAGCACGAGCGAGGCTGGCTACTGCTCCACAACGCGCTTGAACAGTGCTCAGGAGCACGGACAGGGCTTCTCCTCCTTCCCAAGGCGTCACTCCTACGTCAGATGCAACCAGAGGCTCCCAGCGCCGATCGCCCCCCGCCTCCCAACCACTGCCTCCGCCCCTGCCAGGCTTCTGTCAGGCGCCCAGCCGGAAAACCAGAAAATACCGGACATTGCACATGTCCAGTATTTTCTGAATTTTTTTACTGGACAGAGGGCCCAAAACCCGGACTGTCTGGTTGAATACTGGACACCTGGCAACCCTAGTTTTGAGGTACCCATCTCAGGACATCCTTGGCCTGGTTTTTAGAGAAGTTTACAAAGAGCTTCTTACTTTACCCTATTGCAGCATTTCAAATATCCAGAGTCTCAAGTTGCCCACCCAAAAATGGAAACACCCACAATCAATAGCCACTTCTGAAAGTATTACAAACTCCAAGTGAAATCCTGGCCTCTGGAGTCAATGGGAATTTTGCTATTGGCTTCAGTGCGGCCAGGATTTCCCCCTACCAGGGCATTTCTCCACTCGCTCCTGACTGAGCCCAGGATAAGAAATTCCACTGGTGTCAAACAGCTGAGAGAAGAATTGGTGAGGAGGCCAAGACTGAGATGCACTGGGAGGTCTCTGAATTGGGACCTGGGTGTGGATACCAGGCAGCGCTGCCACACAGGAGAGAGACATAGTGGCAGGGCCGTATGAACCTCACTTGAGTACTCCAACTGTTTGCACACATATGTTATGGGAACAAAGCAAGTGACATAAATGGGATTGCTCACGGTTTCCCAATGCTTCTCTGTGCTCCCCCAGGACAGACCTGTGGACTCAGAGGGTGCCCACAGGCCTGCACAGACAAGTCAGGCATCTTACCAATCCGGACGTGCTCCTTCCCATCATAGACCAGCCACTCGTACACTTCGTCACTGAAGCACAGGACATCATTTTTCACACACAGGTCTGCGATGAGCTCCATCTCCTCTCTGCGGAACACCTATGCCAGGCAGGCAGAGGAGAAGGGGCTGTCGGGCACAGCATTCCTCAGCTCCATAACCCACAGTGAGCGCTGAGACTCAGCCCTTGTGGGCTCAGCATCTCAGCCAGATGTCTGCTTGCTCCAGGGAGAGGGCATCAAGCGAGAACGCAGGGATCTTTGCCAACAGGGGTGCCATTCTCCCCATCCTTCTTACAGCAGCAGCCTCCACCCTGACTCAGGGACCAGGCTCTCCTCAGGGCACTTTCTCACCCTCCAATTACCCAAGTAAAGTTACTCCTGCTGGCAACAGGCTGAGATGCTCCCTCCCAGCCCCATACTGCAGACTGATCTCTCTGGGCAGTAAGGATAATGTGTTGATGCTTGGTCTCTCAACTGAGGGGATTTAAAAGCTATTCCTCTCTTCCTCCCTCCTGCTCCTGCATTCAAAGTCTGGCGATAGAACTGCTGCAAAGAGGAACCATAGAATCATAGAACACTAGAACTGGAAGGGATCTTGGGAGGTCATCAAGTCCAGTCCCCTGCCCTCACAGCAGGACCAAGCACCGTCTAGATCAGTGTTCCTTAAACTGTGTTCCGCGGCACACAGGTGTGAGGTGAGGCAGACGGAGGTGTGCTGTGGAGAACAACAGAATTCAAAATGGCCGCCCTTTTTTTTTTTGCTCAATAATTTTCCCCCGACCCTTTTTTTTCCTCAATAACTTCCCCTCCAAACCCTTTCCCCCTCAACCTTTCTTTTTTTTTTTTTTTGATCAACAAAAAATCCTTGGTGTTCCTCATTAAAAAAATATATTGTTTGGTGTTCCTCGGTCTTAAAAAGTTTAAGAAACACTGATCTAGATCATCCCTGATAGATGCCTATCTAACCTGCTCTTAAATATCTCCAGACATGGAGATTCCACAACCTCCCTAGGAAATTTATTCCAGTGCTTAACCACCCTGACAGTGTCCAACCTAAACCTCCCTGGCTGCAATTTAAGCCTATTGCTTCTTGTCCTATAATCAGACGTCAAGGAGAACAATTTTTTTCCCTCCCCCTTTTAGACACGAGATATCAGTAGATCATCTCAACTCCCTGCCCAAGCTTCTGGAGCTGCCAGATTTTCTTAGAACCTTCTTCAGAAGGAAGGAGTTGACTGTGGGACCCGACCCACATGCTGACTCTAAGGAGATACCACTGTAGGCTTCTTCATTTCCTTCCTGTTTTCAGGGTCCCTGCAGAAGGAAGGGGGAGCTCTCCTATCTGGTAGAGGCCCTACCTTCCCCAGTGGGTTGTTGGGTGAGTTAAAAACGATGGCTTTGGTTCTCTTGGTAAATCTGGAAGCCAGCTCTGCTGGGTCCAGCTGCCAATCTCCGCTGGACATCAATTTACCAGCTCCTGCAGCTTTCTGAAGAGGACAGTGAGGGAATCATGATTAAAATCAACAAATGATGGGGGATATGGGGGCCTTTCCCCTTGTTCTGACTAACAATCTCTAAACTCTTAACGTTAATACATTGCCCATCTCCAGCCCACTTCTTCAGAGCATCTCAAAGCACTCTGTAAATACTAATGCAGTGGTTCCCAACCTTTTTTATGCCACGGACCGGCAAACCCATTAACAAACGTTTAGCGGACCGGTAACATTGTATTTGTATATTTGCATATTCATTATCCAAATAACGAACAGGCAAATATTCACATAAAATGTTACTGGTCTGCCTAGCCCCAAACCAGCCCCTTGCTCCCCAGTGCTTAACACCCTTTGACCCCCAGTCCTACACCCTATGCCCTTTGACCCTTTAACCTCTGACCCGCACAGCCCATGCCAACACCCTCTTGCCCCATGACCCCACCATGCCCTCATCCATTACCCTTTTACTCCCACCCTACCCTTGCACTCTTCAGAGCAAGGCTCCTCTAGGGAGTGTGGCCATTACTGCTGTGTGGGCAGGGAGAGCGGCCTTCCTCCTTCACACCCCCTTCGCCCCCAAGCGCATCTTGTGCCCCCATGGGTAGAAGGGGGGAGCGTGAAGCCCCAGTAGGGCTGCCATTATGGGGGGAGAAAGAGAGGAAGGTGCCTCCTGCTCCAACTCCTTCTGCCGCCGCTTCAGCCCCAGCGCTGCCACCGGCAAAAGCAGCCCCGCGGGGGGACGGAGGGGAGAAAGGGAACCCTGGGGAAGCTTCCTCCTCCTGCTGCCACTGGCAAAAGTGGCTGCGTGGGCAGGGGGAGGGGCCGTTGGAGGCGCCCATGCCTCCCCACTTCTTCATGCCCCCTCCCTCAACCAATCATGTCTCCCCAAGTGCAGAGTGGGGAGGAGAGAGGAGGCACCTCCTGCTGCCACCTCCTGAGCCACCATGGCTGCCAGAGGTGAGCCAACAGAACAGCCAGCTTGAGCTCCAACAGCCATTACGACCTGGCAGCCAGTGGTACTGGCCCGGTGGTTGGGAACTGCTGTGCTAATGGATTAAGCCACCTCAGAAAACCTCTGGTGAAATAGATGGGTGTCATTACCCTGACTACAAATGAGGCATGAAGAGATGTATGACGTGCCCTAAGTAACACCGCAAGTCAGTGTAACAGAGAGGAACAGGCCCAGAGCCCTGCCTCACTTCTAGTCCTGTGCCCCAACCTTCAGTCCATCCTCTCTCCCTCTCAGATTTAGAATAATGGAGATTGGGCAGTCATGAGAGGGTGGTGAGAAATCCACCATCCTCTCTCCAGCTAGGTCAGCTTGTCCATACAGTTCCCCAGTGCTCAGGGCTTTCTGTCAGGGACCTGGTGAAGCTTTGAGTTCCAGGTAATATTCAGGATCAATCTGATGCACAAAGCAAGAGGTTTCTTGAGATCTGCTCTTTTAGGGACCCTCTCAATTTACTGCAAGTTCTTCCGCTCACAGACTGATATATCTGCATCCACAGCAGCAAGACCAGAGAGGAAGGAAACTCCCCCCTGCCAGGACCCTCCACCCCTGCCATGAGACCACTGTGGAGAGGAACAAATGATTTGGTTCCCTATTTCCAGCAAGGTGGGGCACCACAAATCATGAAGCAGGTCCTCATGAAAGTCCAGGCCTTACTGAACCTGATCTGGGCTCAGTAGGCCAGTTCAGAGCCAAACTCAACACTCCTACCATCAGGTTTCATTCAGGATACACTGTGAAGCTGCCTCTCACCCCTGCATGCCATTTCTATTCCGAGGGGTTGGAGAGAAAGACAGCAGCAGGCTTGTTAAAGCCCCAGGCTGGCTTTGCTTTGATGCCCACTTACCGGTCGCAGCTGTATGAACACAGGGGTGCCCCCGGCCATCTTCACCATTGGCTCATAGCAGTCAAAGTAGGGCTCAATGAGAATCACCTGGGAAGGCACCAGAGGGAGTTTCAGAGTCCTCACTGTCCTTCTTTTCCCAGTACTGATGGATGCAGGGAGATGTGGGGCGGGGGGAGGGGGAGGAGATTTTGCTCCCAACTACAACTTGCAAGGTCATTACTTTATGATCAGGCTCTGAGACTCCAGAGTGGCTGGATACCAGAAAGAGGAACAAATGGAGCAGGGACAGAGTTGCCTCTCGTGGAAATGAGAGAGCTGGGGAGTGCCCATTGGCAGACCTGGCCTCTAGTGGGCCAGTGTAACAGCTGTGGGCTGAAGAGGACAAGGATCTGCAGAAGCCTGGGTTTGGGTGTCCTGCTACAGAAGGAAGGTTTGGACTAGAATCCCAAGCAGCCCCACACAAACAGAGACAGATGGGCAGCCCTTCCTAAGGGGATATATGGTGGAGGGGGCCATAAACAGGCAAGAGCCTCCAGCTTCATTCAGTTTACACAATATGGTGGGGCCAGAACAAGCACATCTGCTAGGAGTGAGCTGTGCAGTTGATGGACAGTCCTTGATTACCTCATCTCCTTCATCAACCAGAGCCTGGAAACAGCAGAAAAGGGCTTCGTATGCCCCGACTGTTACCAGCACGTTGGTCAGAGGGTCAAGTTCTTGCCCTAGCAGCTTCCCAAAAAAGCGGGCCAGGATCGTCACCAGCGCCGGGTGTCCCTGTAGCAAGGGGTTCAGAAAGAGAGCCACAAAACTCTACTTGGATCAACCTTGTGAGGGAGGCTAAGCTTCTCATTGCACCTGCAGCACTAACTCCTTAGCACTTAGCAACGAGTAGGAGCAGGAAGTAGTTAGCAAGGGAACCAACATAACCCCTCGCGCCACAAGTGAGCCACTCTGCTCCCCTTCCCTCCAAAAAAGATGGCACTGACTCCCCATCTCCAGTCAACCCAACCAAAACGCTATCTGGCAGCAACATCTGCTCTAACAGAAGGAGGCGGGTCTGTCACGCACAAAGGCCCGGGTGTACTGATGCAGCATGATGTTCTCCCCACCGACAGCCTTCACAAATGCCTCCTTCACAAAGTCTGGTGGCGGCAAGTCAGGAAAGCCCTGGCCAAGGTTCACAGCTGGGTAAGCGGCAGCCAGTTTCACAAATTCCACCCTACAGAGATAATACCGAGATTTAGAGAGTCCAAGCCAGTGTTCCCTCGAATTTTTTCCACCTGTGAGTGGAATAAATATTCTTACATGCACCAGTGTGGAGGGGATGTGTGACAAATCACGTTCATATTGGTCCACATAACAAAATTCATGAGGCAGGAGTGTGGGAGGAGGCTCGGGGCTGAGGGTTGGGGTGCAGGAATGTAAGGGCTTCAGCTGGGGGTGCAGGCTTTGAGTGGGGTTGGGGATGAGGGGTTTAGGGTCATAGAAACATAGAATCCTAGGGCTGGAAGAGACCTCAGGAGGTCATCGAGTCCAGCCCCCTGCCCAAAGCAGGACCAATCCCAACTAAATCACCCCAGCCAGGGCTTTGTCAAGAGGATGCAAGAGGGGGCTCCAGGTTTGGGGAGAGCTTCAGGGCTGGGGGTTGGGATGCAAGAGCGGGTACAGGCTCTGGGCTGGGGTGTGGGCTATGAGGTATAGGAGGATACTCAGGGCTGGGGGAGCTCAAAGTGGAGCAGTGAGTTGGGGCTTGGGCTTACCCGGGCAGCTCCCTGCTGGAGCAAGTGGGGAGGGAAACTTCCCCACCGTCCACAATGGTTTTGGGGCTTGGTATCTCTCTCTGCTGCAGTCCTGAGCATGCGGGGCTTAATGGGAGACTGCTCAGCCACACAACTGCAAAGCTTGGTGGGAACTTAGGTCCCAGCTGGCAGCACACCCCGCTTCTCGCCAGGAGCCCTTTGTCTGACAAATTAACAGAACATCTCTGCTAGTCAAAGGAGCCATACAGGGCAGCGGTTCCAGTTCCCAAGATTGCATAGGGCCCATCTTAGGAGGAGACCCCAGAGGGGCAGCAGCCCCCTATCACCACAACAGAAACCTTAGGGGCCTTTTCCAACACATCTGTAAAGCTCACACTGCAGCTTGGGAGAGTTACAGAGCCGCACCTGAAACCATACCCTAGAGCCACCCCTACCTTTAAGGCTCCATTGATTTTTCCTGCTCTTAAATTAGTCTTCTATTTAACCCCTTATTTTGTGCCCTCTTCCAGGATGTTATCCATTGCCATGTTGATCACTGCTATGGAAACTTGCTGAAAAACTTCTTGAATATTGAAATATACTTTAGCCACTGAGTCTCCATTACCAAAGCACACAGGCTCTGCCAGATATTCCAGCGAGTTAGTATCACCTCCCTTGCCTGAGTCTACACTGCTGTGTCTAAACTACATCCCTTTCTCGAAAAAGGGATGTAAATTAGATACTTCAAAATTGCAAATGAAGCCGGGATTTAAATTTCCCTTGCTTCATTTGCATAATGGTGGCCGCATTTTTTTCGAAAAGGGGCTTTTCGAAAGAAAAATGGCTGTTTATACGGGGATCATTCAAAAATAAAGACCGGTTTTATTTTCAAACAATCCCCGTCTAAGCAGCCGTTTTTTTTCGAAAAGCCCCTTTTCGAAAAAAATGCGGCTGCCATTATGCAAATGAAGCACAGGAAATTTAAATCCCGGCTTCATTTGCAATTTTGAAGTATCTAATTTACATCCCTTTTTTGAGAAAAGGGATGTAATCTAGACATACCCCATATTTCTTATATCAGACTTTTAGGCTCTGCTCCATTCAGAGTTGCCCAGTCCCACATCATGTAGACTTACCAGACATTCTTGTCCAATCCTTCCAGCCTTCGAGCCTGAATTGGCCTTGACATTTCTGTCTTCAGAGTAGAGGAGAAAAAAAATGTTAAAAGCTTCCACTAATGCCAAGATGGATCCATATCCAAAGAGGCTGATGCCTCTCTTGGAGCAGCCAGTAACTTACCATTTTGCCCAATTGATCACAAATTGTGTGGTTTTAATCCAGGTTTTCCTAATCATTCCCTGGACAGTTGAAAAGAAAATTGTAACAATGACAGCTTGCCTGGTGTAGTGCCTCCTCTCTGAGGCTAAAGGCATCTTAGAGGAAGCAAGATCAGACAGTCTAAAACTGGCAGAAAATTCACTTTGATTTTAAAGTTTCAGAAGAGTTTAGAAAGCCATGAAAATACAAAAAAGGGTGTAAATTCTGATCAGAAGTTAACAAGACAGAAGGAATCTGAGTCTAGGTATATTGGGCAATATCCTCAGCTGGTGTAAATCAGCAGGTAAAATGAAAGGAGCTACAGCAAAATACACCAGCTACAAATCTGGCCCAACATTTATAGGCTGCAGTGTTTTACCTTCAGCTGTCTTTCCCCTCAGAATGTAGGAAAGATCCTCTAGAAGGAACCTCCAGTTCCTTCAGGCAGTACTTCTCAGCCAGGAATACTTGTACTCTTGGAGGTACTCAGAAGTCTTCCAGGGGATACGTCAACTTATCTACATGTTTGCCTAATTTAACAACTGGCTACATAAAAAGCACCAGCAATGTCAGGAACAAACTAACATTTCATACAAATAATGTCTTGTTTATAACGCTCTGTATACTGTGTCCTGAAATGTAAGTACAATATTTATATTCCAATTGATATATTTTATAACTATAAGGTAAAAATGAGATAGTAAGCGATTATTCAGTAATAGTGTGCCATGACACCCTATGTATTTTTATGTCTGATATTGTAAGCAAATACAGTAATTACTTGTTTAACACGTGCCCGCTTAACATGTTTTCGCGATAGCACAATTTTTTTTTTAGGGAACGTTTTTTGAATTACGCGACCGTCCCCGAAATAACACGGAAGTGCTCCAGTTAGCCGCTCTCTTGGCTGGGCTGCTGTGAGCCGCATATGTGCTCGTGGCTCCAGCCTGCACTTGCTAGCAGCCGGCCGCTGAGCACAGGCAGCTGCCGTGGGACTGGGACATAAGGTTGGAGGAGAAAGGGGACTGGGTTACAGCAGGGAGGGGAGGTGTTTGGCTCTGGGGAAGGAAAGGGGAGGAGAGGAGAGGGGGATTGGGTTGGGAATATGCCCCTGTGACAGATCTGCTGGGACCCACACTGCATCCGGAGAGGAGGGGTCGGCGGGGAACGGCGCGGCAAGCGGCGAACCCTCCACTGCTTTGCAGGGAGGTGGGGGAAACCCTGCGCAGCCATCCGGGCACCTCACCCCCTCTCCTCCGCCCCTGCCTGCAGGCCCGTGGCTGGGTTTCCCCAGCCGGCCTGTCGCCGGCGGCTGCGCGGAGCTTCCCCTGCCTCCCTGCAAAGCGGCGGAGGGTTCACTGCACCGTTCCCCACCGACCCCCCCCTCGCCAGACGCAGTGCGGGTCCCGGCAGACCCATCACAGGGGCATACTGTACTCCCAACCCAATCCCCCTCCCCTCTCCTCCCTTTCTCTTCCCCAGAGCCAAACACCTTCCTTCCCTGCTGTAACCCAGTCCCCTTTCTCCCCCAACCTTATGTCCCAGTCCCAAGGCAGCTGCCTGTGCTCAGAGGCCAGCTGCTAGCAAGTGCAGGCTGGAGACGACTCAGCACCAACAGAAAACTGACTTCGACATCACCGCTTGAAACACAACCCCCACCTTTTCCATTATTTTCAATGGGAAAATTGACCCCGCATAACACGTTTTCGCTTAGCACGATCATTTTTTGAAACGTATCTACCATGTTAAATGAGGAATTACTGTAGATTTTAAATGAGGAGAAACAAATTAGACTCCTGGAAAGATTACAGTAGACTGGAAAGGTTGGGAGCCACTGGCCTAAGGAATATTGGCCTAAGGAATCTCTTCCTATACAAACAACATCTGTTTTTATTCCCATTACCCATATCCTCAACAAGCATCCCGATAGTACCAAGCACTGTACAAACACAGAACAAACAGATGGTCCTTGCCTCACAGAGCTTACAGTCTGAAACCACAACTGGATGTAGACAGACACATGGGGGAGCACAAAGAAACAATGGTACCAGCAAACCATTTGCCTACCCATGTCAAAAATTTTGTAGTCCATGACAAAAGAGAATTGTAAGGAGGGTTTTGAAGGAGGATGAGGTGGCTTTGTAGATGTTTATGGGGAGCTCTTCCCACACGAGGAGCAGCACAGAGATGCTTTTTGAGAATTTAACAAATGGGCAATATGTCGCTGAAAACATTGGATGGTTGGAGGCGGGAGTTGACTTTTTGACAGTGTATGAGAGATGATAGGTAGCATGGGGGTATTCCATGAAGGGTCTTGAAAGTAAAGACAAGTACCTTAAGTTTGATGCAATGGAGAAAGGAGAATGAATGATGTGGTGCAGAGAGAGGATGACACGGTCAAAGCAAAGAACTAAGAAAATGATATTTGTAGCAGCATTTTGAATGGATATGAACACTGCAAGAGAATTATAGCTATTTAGGGCTGGAAGGCACCTCAAGAGGTCCTCAGTCCAGCCCTAGAAGGTGTTGCAGTAACTGAGGCACAAAACAAAGAGAACTTGGATGAGTTTTAGCTGCACGGCTAGGTAGGAGACACCATACTTTTGAGTTGTTATTAAGTGATTCATTTGTGGGTGGAAAGCCAGGGAAATTTTGTTCTCTGATCTCATTCCCCCAGGTTCTCTGTTCCCTGCCTCTGAATGCTTGATAGCTTCCCAGTCAGAGAATTTGCACTCACATCCTTCTCTCTGTTAGGGTTCCCAGATGGTTTCACAAAAAATACTGAACCCCAAAAAAATGCCAGGAAAAAAATGCCTTCCATCAGGCGCCCACGAGCCTGGCCTTGGGAAAAATGTCCGATATTTTCTGAATTTTTTACCAGACAGAAGGCGCAAATACCGGGCAACCCTACTCTCTGTAGTTTCTGAAGGGCTGCATTATTATTTGATAAGTGTCCCAATGCACTGTTATTGCAAGCCAGGATCTCACAACCTTTATGCAGCTTCTGCTCTCATGACGAATTTTACAAGTAAATCATTGGACAGCATGGTCATCATGACGTTTGACTCTGGCAGGAGCGCTGGACTTGGGATTTATCATGCATGATACCTTATGACAGTGGTGGGCAATAATTTCTGCAGGGGGAGTTACGCCAAGAATTTTGGTAAGTGGACACGAGCTGCATTTTTCTATTATATTAATGGAGGGGATTCTGGGGTCTGGGATGCAGTTTGGGTGTAGCAGGGAGTTCTGGCCTGCGGCAGAGGGCTGGGGTGCAGAAGGGGGTGCAAGGTGCTGGCTCTGGCCCTGGCTGGGAGCTGCCTATTGTAAGCATAGGCAGCTCCCAGCCAGCAGTGCAGCAAGGCACTCAGGCAGGCAGGCTGCATGCATGCCATGGTGGTCACTCAAAGCAGACGGCTGCTGCTGGCAAATGTCTCTGTACGCCTCTTGGGAAGAGGGGGTACAGCGGGTCTCCATGCATTGCCCGTGCCTGCAACCACTGCCCCTGCACCTCCTACTGGCCATTTTCCGGCCAATGGGAGCTGTGAGGCTAGTGCTGGGGGTGGGGACAGCACATGAAGACGAGCTGCCACCCCAAGGGGCATGCATAAGCACACTTGCTAGCAGCAGCTGGCCTCTTCCGACAGCAGTGTGGCTGGGGCCATGGCAGGCAGTCAGCCTGCCTGAGTGCCCTGCTGCACCACAGGTCTTTCAGTGGCCTGGAGGGTCATGTGGGGACCGGAGGGAAAAGTTTGGCAGGCCAAATCTAGCCCACAGGCCATATTTTGCCCACCCCTGCCTTATGATGAACTCTGAGCCCTTCTATAGAAGCTAGCATAGTGCTCTGGGTACAGCCCACTGACATGGGGATGGAAGACCAAGGAGGCAATTGCCCCAGGGCCCAGTGACTAGAAAAAGCATGGGGCTCAAGCTGCTGCTACTGTGGCACTGGCAGCTGGAGCCACAGGCCTTTTAAATCACTGCCAGGGCCCCAGGCAGTGTGCTCTGGTCAGCGCTAAGGCTGCCTGGGGGAACCTAGCCCCAGCACTGCCCTTTGCCGTAGAACTCACCTCTCTGGGAGCACAATGCCTATGGTCCCCATCCTCCCCTGCCTTGCCCAGGGACCTGGCGAGGAAGATGAGGTGGCTTTGTAATGTTTATGGAGAGCTCTTCCCATGTGTGAGGAGCAGCACAGAGATGCCTGGTTGAGAATTTAATAAGCGGGCAATGGCAGCTGGGATGACAGGCTGTTTGGAGGTGGAAGTTGAGTTTTCAATAGCATAGGAAAGATGAAAAGTAAGATGGGGTAGTACAGGCAGGGTCTTGAAAGCAAAGGCAAGTACCTTAAGTTTGGTGCAATGGAGAAAGGGGAGGGTAGCTTGATAGCTTCCCAGCCAGAGCATAAATTTCCACTCACCTCCTCTCCGTAGAGTCCTATGGGCTGCATTATTATTTGATAAGTGTCTCAATGCACTGTTATCTCACGCCAGGGTCTCGTGAACTTTATGCAAGTGAGGAGGAATTTTACAAGTAAATCATTGGTCAGCATGGTCATCATGACTGACTGACTGACTCTGGCAGGAGCGCTGGGCTTGGGATCTATCATGCATGAGCTCTTTTACAGCTGCTAATGGACAGTGTTCTGGATACTACAAACTCACCAGCTACCTGCACCCCTTTGTGCGATTAATGGCCCAGGAGAAGACCAATGAAAGCCTTAGAACCTCTCCTGTGCACTTGTTTTTAGCTCTTGCAGGACCAGCTCATGAAGGTGAGAGTTGGTGAAACATGAAGCCTGTGGCTGCTTCTAGAGGGAATAAAGGAGCAGGGGCTAATAGAGGACACTGAGAATCCAGCAAGTAAGAGTAAATTTAAGGTTAAACATTAACAGGGCTAGTATTCTGTCCCATTTCACTCCTTTGCAAGATAAAAGTTCTTGGTGGCAGTGCAGGCATGTGGCTTTGGATCCAGAACATACTGATTCATCAGCGAGGAAAAGCGACCAGCAACTAGTAGCAATGCATTGCCTTGAAGTAAGAATTCCAAGTCTCAGAAGTCCCCTTCAAACCCCCTGAGCTTTTGAAGAAATACAGGATGCTCTCCTAACTCTTTACTCTACTAGCTCCCCACCTGTCATGGGAAGGGGGCTGCTGCAGCCCCACAGGGGGCCCATGGTGGACAGGGGTTGTTTGGCCAACCGGAGCAGCCCTTGACTGCAACAAGCCCAGGCTCACCACAGACAGGGCAGCCCTGGAACTGTCCCTGCCTGCAGTGGGTGAGACGGGGGCCACTCTAGCCCAGCCACAACAGGGAGGCAGCTCTAGCCCACTAGGGCTACAGCTGCCCTCCGGCCTGCCTCCTTTTCATCAGTTAACTGTTTAAACATCACGTTTAACTGGTTAACCAATTAAATGGGATTTTATATCCCTACACGTTACTAGCTTCCTTTTTTCCCAGTCCGAGTTTAAAGCAAGACTACAGAGCAGAAACCTCTTCAGCACAGCCACCACTAGGCTGAAGGACTTGCCTGGAACTTCACTATGACTCGCCACCACTCGGGATGTAAAATCACAGTTAATCAGTTAACTGGTTAAATGTTAGGCTTGCTTAGCATTTAACCGACTAAGCAGAATCCCGGGCTGAGGACTGTTCCAGCCCAGCTAGAGCAGCCCCCAAGCCATGTGGCTTCCGCCCCCAGCCCTGTGCTGGGACTGCAGCTGCCACTGGCTCTCTGCTGCCAGCCCCTGCCGGAGGAGCCCCTGTCCTCCGTGGACCTGGGCTCCCTGCAGACAGAGGCTGCTCTGAACAAGAGCAGCCTCTGTAAATCGCAGGCCCTTGCAGGGTTGCTCCAGCCTCCCTTCCCCTCTGTTAACCAGAACTGGTAAATATTACCCATTTAGGGTGATGCTTTCTGGTTAACTGGGTAACCAGTTAACCTTTCACATCCCTAGCCACCACTCTGGGAGGCAGTATGGATAGAGAACTGCCCAGCTCATCTGTTGGCCTCTGAAATGAACGCATTTGGAGGGAATGGAAATGGGCCTGGGAATGAGGATCAGGAGATTTGGACTGTATTCCTGACCTTGCCACAGATCATTGTGAGGTCTTAGGCAAAGGAACTTCACTGCTCTGTGCCTCAGTATTCCTGGGTAACACCCTTTCAGGGGTGCTGATATCTGTAAAGTTTTTGGGATTCTTTTAATGGTGAAAAGAAGGGCTAAGTATTATCATCTCTGCAAGAAGGGGCTAACTGGCTTCGGAGAGGCAGAGACATCAAGGATTCATTCCACATTAGAAGTACTGCTCTTGTGCTCATTAGATCTGTGATATTCAGACCTCAATGGCTCCAGAGCCAAATTAAAGACCAGTATTACACAAAAGAGCCACAGCGGTGTGAACAATAATACATATAAATAAATAAAATAGTCTCAGCTATAAGTTAATAACTTAAAGCAAGTTGATAACTTCATTGGTTAATACATAGCAAAATCATTCTGACTGATCAATAACTTAGAATTATTAGTAATTAAATCACACAGGGTCATGTGCTGCAAAGAGACACATAAGAGAGCCACGTGTGGTTCATAAGCCTCAGTCTGAGTATCACCACATTAGATGTTTCCATTAAGAGAGACACAAAATTAGTTGGGTAGGGAAGAGTTTGCATTGGCCATTACTGTGTCATCATGTCTGCCACTGCTGTTGATACCAGTTTACTGGAGGACTAAGCTTTCTGCTACAGGCTTGACTGGGGTGTAGATCTGTTGAAGGCATCAGCTAGGCATTGGGCTAAACCCCGGAGAAATGCAGGGCCAAGTGCTCAATACCTTGTTGAGATACCAGCTAAATCCAGCACGGTTCTTCCTTCTCAGAAAGTACTGACCCAGAGACAGTCCAGATCTCCTGAGCATGCCACTGCAGCCACTGGCCCCAGTCCTAGAGGGATAAACCTGCATTTCCCCCCAAAAACAGAAAACAAAGGGATGAGATTACCACTGCCATCATTACAGATATAAAGCAAGGACTCCATTTAACTGCGGAAACTTGCACAGGCCTCTCATTCTGGGCTAGAGCTTTAGATATTCTACATTGAGATAAAATCTCTTGTATGTGCTCCGGCTGACAGGATGGAAGGGGAGTGCATGTGTGTTTTTTTTATGGGAGTATGTTGTTTGCAGGCTAGAAGCGACTGGAGAGAAATTAGATGCTTAGTGCTTCTTCACTTCACAGTTTAAAGACAAACTCAAGACTTCACTTTGTGATCCTGGCTTTGCATGTGTTTTAACACTAGAGTAAAACCCAGTGACCAACTGATGAACTCTCTCCTCCCAACAATTCTAAGCTCTCACCAGTCCCTGATGCTTCCTTCTCTTCTTAAACCCAACCTTACCTTGTCTTTCCTACTAGTTAAGGACAAACCATGGCTGGAGCCCTACCATTTCTGAGAAACCCTCATTGCCCCAGAAGCCAC
This sequence comes from Pelochelys cantorii, assembly GCA_032595735.1. Taxonomy (NCBI): domain Eukaryota; kingdom Metazoa; phylum Chordata; order Testudines; family Trionychidae; genus Pelochelys; species Pelochelys cantorii. Next base: position 15,800,494 of record CM064347.1, on the reverse strand, counting down.
AGCTTTTAACTGTTCAATTCCAAGCCTATTCTATTTAACAGGAAATCTGCTTCCTGCTCTAGTGGTTTCAATTAGGGATGTTAAATTTAGATTAATTAACTAATCGAATAGTCAATGGGATTTCTGTCTACTATTTGATTAGCTTATAAGGCCGCCTCTGCCTTTGAAATGCTGGGCTCTTGTTACAGTTCAAATGCGGAAGCCCTGCAGGGCCCTCAGCCTTTGAAATGTACAAGATACCCAGTGGGGTTCTTGTACATTTCAAAAAGAAACTGCGCAGGGAGCGTGGGGCCAGCAGAGTCCTCGCTGGCTCCGCACTCCTTGTGGGGTTTCTGCTTTTGAAATGTGCAAGAGCCCCAGCAGGGCTTGTACATTTCAAAAGCAGGGTGAGAGAAGACTGCTTCAGTCCCCGCTTGCACCCTTTCCCGCTGTGCCTCTACCTCCCCTGCCCCCTGGGGAGATGGTGCTGGGAGGAACTGGCTTTTAAGCCAGCTTCCCCCAGCACCAGCTCCTGCTTCCCCCCCCTTACTGCATCTCTCTGATAGAGACAGCAAGGGGAGGGGGGAAGTGACTAGTCACTTACATCCTTAGTTTCAATATTTAGATTCAACACAAAACCACAAAGAAAATAATTTACATTTCTGAGGTCAGGTCTCTTCTGTTCTACATCATTGTCTTAAGCGTTTGATACTTACTAACAGAACTAATATAACCTTGACTGGCTTACTGGCTTGGCAAATTAATTTAAGCCCAGACCAAATAAACTGGTTTGCTCCTGTTCAGAAAATACAAGTTCCTTTATACTGATAAAATGCAGATTAATTCACAAAGCTCTTAACCTATAAACTAAGCCAGGAATTTGAAACAGACCACTGAGAAATTAATTTGAAATTACAGAGAGAAACATTTTCTATGCTAAATATAGGCCAGGGATCTTCATTACTTTCCACCCTGTGTTTTCATTGACACAACTTCAAGGTGGGTATAGATTGCCATCAAATAAGAACAGCAGCATTGCATACTTCGCAAAAGAGATTCAGGCCCACAATGTTACATAGCATTGCTGGGGACTTGTGAAATAGCAGCTTTATCCCCTTGAAGAGAATGTTTGAATTTCAGGGTGTATGAGTGTGAAAGAAGACACTTGGGGATAGGATTTATAAGTATTAGGCATTATTATGAAAGTGCTACAGCCTCAGCTGACGTATGCTGGTTTGGTGTCATAGCAGTAAATGGAGCTACATAATTTATGTCACTTGAGAATCTGGCCCAAAATGTGTCTACTGGTCTTTGCACTCTCTATTCCCATGAAAGATGGAACGCAAAAAGTTAAAGATATCCCTGAGGACCCATTTCTTTCAAGTTAATAGGGAAAGGGTAGGAAAAATTCAGAAGACTGGGCTACAGTAATGTCTCCACATTATTGTCATACAATTCAGAGGATCTCCAGTAACCATGCTCAGACTGTGAGAAAGGAGGACAGGGAAAGGCTAATTAGGTGGGTAAAGACCCGGGGATTCTTTAGGCAATAGTAATTATGTATTTCTGCAAGTGTCCTTCTCAGGCTCTGGGGTGCTGTAACATTACCCCTCTGTGTGCAGCGCTCTAGTTCAGATTTACAATGCTCCACTGCCTGCTGCATTTAATAGGCATATTTTACAACCAGAGAGGCAGGCTCAGCTCCTAAAGGAGAATGAAGCAGGCAGGTGACTCCTCTAACACAGTAGGGCAGTGCAAATCTGAACTGTGGAGCTGCACATACAGGGGGTTATGTTAGAGCAGCTCAGAGCCTGAAAAGTCCCCTTGCAGAAATACGTCATTACTATTTCCTATTGCTCCTAGTAGTAAATATAGTCTTCTTTGTTCTTCTGTTTCTTGTGTCCTTCTTTGCACCAGTGAATCAGCAAAAAGGAAAAAATAGCACTCCTGCTCTAAAAATAGCCCAGCTTGAGGGACTCAGTCCCCCTGATCGCCTGTTCCCTGAGGAGCAGCAGCAGGGTAAATGTTTGCTCTATGATTTGACTGCTTGATGAGGAAGGAAACACAGAGAAGCAGCCAATACTACAGACTAATAGTCTGATACAAAGCAGAGTTTAGAATGGGAAATGTAAATCCACTTACTCCAACTTGTGCCAGCCTCTCTTACTCTGCACAGTCCACCAGCACAACTGCCCTAGATTTCCTTCATGCACACCCCTGCTTCTGATTTGCTTCAGCTGCTCTTGTGACTTCCTGGGAGGAGCTTTGGTAGAGAGCTGTTGAGAAAGGCTGCAGAATGGACAGAAACAGAGGCAGAATTAAACTGGGGAAAGGAGATCTGGCGGAACATTTTCCAAAGTGGAGACATGGTTTAGGAGCCAAATCTCATTTTCTAAAGTGCTAGGCTTAGCTTACTAAATACCTAAGTGCTTGTCTGCCTACATAGGGAAATTTCCTGGCACAGCTATCCTAGCATAATTATTCTGTTATAGTATAAGTCCTTAGGTGGACATAATATGCTATGCCAGAATAAAAATTATTTTACTCCAGAGTAATTACACTGCTTTATAAGTGGACCCTCCAAGAAGATGTGCAGGAAGGAAGACAATATTTGGCATTCCTGGAGTTAATTAGAAAAAATTAACATTTTTTCAGGGCTTCATCATAAAAAATCAGAGGACACAATTTTTCCCTCAGTGTAATACTTTAACTATATATAGATATAGATACCAATTAACTAGCTTGTGTCTGTGCATCACTGCTGTCTTCTGGATAGAATAAACTACTCACTTGCATGTCCTAGGCCCCATATTGGTAACTGAGGGCACAGTACAGTGACAAATGTAAAGCTCCTAAAAGCTAGGATTTGTTATATTTATATTATAAATATGCAATATAATGGAAATAATAGCTGGCATAAAGCAGTTAATATCTGCTACTCTCAAACACAGCCACTCCAAATTGCATCTTTTACACTAAGATAATGAATGCCTTTCATCTTTCCTTTATGAATTTTTTAAAAATTTACTATGTAGACCGACATTCTAAATAAGTCAGTTTATTGAGTTAAAATAAACCTCAGTGGAGCGTGTACTGTGCCAAGAAGTCTGCTTTTATTGATGCCACAAAATTACCATAGAGAAAGTAGTTGCATTTCAGTCACAATGTTACCATTTAGGGCTCAGTACAACAAATGTTAGGTTACATGACCAAATGGCCTGACAGTGATGAACTATTGTCATGGAAATACAGTGGGGTTTTAGAAATGTTCCATTTTGTAAATGGATGTGGATTAGTCTTTGTATGATCCAGAGGGGAAAGCTGTAGAGTATACATCTTCAATTATGATTGCAAACTCTCCTTTAAAACATTAGTTTTACCAACTTTGTATTTTGAAAACTCATTTATATGACAATACTAACAAGCTACATTCTAGCTCAGGGATGGCCAACCTGCGGCTCGTGAGCTGCATGCGGCTCTTCTCCCCTGAAAGTGTGGCTCACAAAGTCTCCCCCGTGGCTCGCGAAGCCGCCCCATGTGCCCCTACAAACGGCCCCCGGCTCCCTGTGCTCACGAGGTGCAGGGGAGCCGTCGGATGCGGCAAAATGGCAGGAGCCTGATGTGGCTCTTATTTTGTCTTGCATCCTCTTCAAACTGGTAGATGCAGAGGATACTGCATAGTTCCTGTTATGAGCTCTAATGGCTTTGTTCTTGTGCCCTGTTTTTGGAAAATACAATAATCTAAATAAAGTATGTATATCTTCCTTTTATTTAAAAAAAAACGCAACCCAAAACCTTGATTGAGTTAAGGACCCAACACAGTTTTCTTTTATCATAACTTTTAAAGCAACTTAAGGGTTTGGTTGTGCCAGGAAAATGGGATGTGCTTGTAATGGAATTGCTTTTCATAAAACCAACCAACCAAACAAAAAAGACAGAATCACCAAATCAAGCACAAAGAATGTAATTGAGTTAAGGACAAAAAACCCCCCAAAAAACACTTAGTTAAGGACCTGAGAAACACCGGGTAAATCTCTTAGTGGCACATAAATCACAGAAGTCTGAACAAAACTCTGTGATTGTCCTTGAATCCTCCAGTCTTTTCCTTCTATTTTTCTCTCTTTGAAAGATGAGTTAAACTGGGATATACAATCAGTCACTGGACACCATCCTCCATTTATCATATGTACATGCTTTTAGTCTGATTTGCTCATACTTAGAATTAAATTACATCATTGTGACAAGCCAAATTATGACTAGATAGTATAAACATTTAACATTTATAGAGTGCTTTTAATCATAAAATGTTTTTTTCAGATTATAGGTCCAAGGTGTGAGTGACATTGAAGAGTTCAGTGGAAAGCGACCTGTTTTATCCCAGACATCACTCTGAAGTAGGGATGTAATACTGTAGTTGATTAACTGATTAACCAATAAGCAAAAGCTTATAGGTTAATGCTATAGACACATGCATTCCCCTCTCCTTGCCAGTAAATTTTTTTATCAGGCTGGCCAGCAGCCTGGCTCAGTCCTAGCTCACACTGGGTCCAGGACATACCCCCACTACAGCTCTGCATTTAAAGTGTATTAGGAGCAGAGCAGGCAGGCAACCTGGCTCAGTTCCAGCTCACGATTGGCCTGGGAGCTCAAACTCCCCCTAGACAGGGGCTGCTGCCACCCCGTGCTGCTTCCTCTTTATCAGGTTTTTAAACTGGTTCCCCTTGCAGATCAGCTCCTGCCTGGCACTGTGCACTGCTGCCTCTGATACAGAGGCAGTAGTGCGGAGTGGCAGAGGGCTCCTTGGGAGTGAGGCCAGAGCACACTGCCTGCCAGCCCCACTCCTGGGGACCATAGAATAGCTGACTAACCAATAAGAATTCATGAGGTTACTTGACTATTCAATTAACTGATATTTAACATCCCTACTCTGCAGTATGTAACACCAACGACCAATTTGCCCCTACCGGTGGACAGTACCAGGGAAATGCAGCCACTTCTGGGAAGGGGGGCAGCTGCTAGCACATAGCAGAGAAGAGGGAATATTTCAGCCAAGGGTGTTGTTGCAAATCCTGCCTCTTCTGGATGCTGTCCTGTGATCCATGTAGATCACAGCTGTGATTCTCAAAGCCTTATCTGAACTACTTGCACACAATGAGCCATGGGGTACCAGTTCATTCACCTTGGAAGGAAGAAGGGCTGAGCTGGCTTGGTAGGCTTCAAACTCGGGCTGTTAAGGACGAGTCAACTAGTCTATCAACTAGTTGACTCCCCGCCTTGCTGCTTCTATGAGATAGAGGAAGCAAAGGGGGAAGGGGAGGGGTACTTCAAAGAGGCAGCACCACACGGCTAAGCTGGGGATCAGCTGTGCAGCACTGCCATTTTGAAACCCCAAGGCAGCGTTTCAAAGGGGCAGTGCTGCACAGCTGATCAGTAGCTCAGCTGTGTGGTGCTGCCCCTTTAAAAGCCCGAAGCGCTGTGGAGCCTTGGTTCCCTGCAGCATTCCAGCAGACCTTGGGTTCTGGGGAACTGCTGCTCAGAATCTGAGGTCAGCTGGGATCTCCGCAGCTGATCCTGGGTTCCCTGCAGCATTTCAGCAGAGCCCAGGGTCAGCTGGGGACTTCCCAGCTGACTCTAGGTTCTGTGTGGCATTTCCTCAGAACCTGGGGTCAGCTCTGGGGAAATGCCGCATGGAGCCTGGGATCAGCTGGGGAGTCACCAGCTGACCCCGGGCTCCACGGCTGTCCCTTTGAAATGCGGCTGTGGCATTTCAAAGGGGCAGCTGCCACACAGCTGATCCCTGGGCTCAGCTGTGCGGCTCTGCCCCTTTGAAATGCCCAGGAAACGGTTGAAATGCCATGTGGAACCAGGTTGAGCTGGGGAGTCCCCAGCTGACTCCCTGCTCCATGTGGCATGCAGCGCAGCATGGAGCCCAGGGTCAGCGGGGGACTCAGAGTCCCCCGCTGACCCATGCTCCATGGCTTTGAAATACACCAGAGCTCCTGCTGGGGACTCTTATATATTTCAAAGCAGGCACCTGCGTGCAGCCCGGAGTCAGAGAGACTTCCTGCTGGCCCTGGGCTGTATACGGAGTTCTGCATTCCTCCTTTGAAGAGGACTCTTGTATGTTTCAAAGGAGGAATGAGGAAGTGCCTATGGACTAGTTGAGTAGTGGATGGAAATTCCATCGACTACTCGACTAGTCAATTACTCGCATTTTAACATCCCTACTTTGAACCCATGAGCTTTGAAGTCTGAGCCCCATCCCTAGACCTCCATTGACCAACCAGGCCTTGTGGCCCTAAAATATTCCCTATAATGCACTTATTGCTGATTCAGTCCAGGGACACTCAGATCCTTGGCTAGACCCTTAGGAAACTGGAGGCACACCTGGGAGCTACCCGCACTTGTTCAAGTCACTGGGGTGATTTTAGAAAACATAACTGTCCCTTTAAGACGCTGAGACAGACACACAAACATGGCGCTGCCCCTCACAAAAATGGCTGCCATCCAGCCCCTCCGCCGCCAGCCATAGGCGCGCCCCCTACAATCATGTCGTCCCTTACCTCCCCCGCCCATACTTCGTTCGGGGATCGCTGGAGGCGGCTATGCCGGCAGGGTGAGGTCAGTTCCGGGGCGGAGCCTCTTGAGTGGTGCAGTCGGGGCCAAACAAAAGGAGCCTCAGTGAGGGGGAAGGAGGCGGTCAGGCGCTGCCAGGTGGGTGCGGAGGACTAGGGCTTGTCGGGTCGGGCTTGATGGTGGCCGGACTCTTGCAGCCCGCCCCTGGGACTAGACTCTTCCCTGAGGGCATCCCGGAGAGGGGACAAGCCCTTGGGGAGAGGGCTGAGGGCTGGTGAGTAGCGGGGATGAGAAAGGGAAACTGAGGCAAGTGACAGCGGTCGGGACCCTGCGGGCAGGGGAAGAAGGGGACTTGGGTGGGAGTTTGGGGCTACAGTTTGCAGCGTCCCCCTCTCCTCTGGGGTGCATTCATGCTCAGGCTGTTCTGGAGGACCCGTTTGCTGTGCCAAAGTCCTGAGGCTTACCGGGCACGCTTGGGAAATCGCCCCGACGCTGCCCCTGCTTGCGCTGCTGGCTGTTGATCTTGGTTTTGGTGCGGCGGTGAAGACACGCCCGCCCGCTGCCGGGTTGTGGGCGGGGAAGCACAGGCAGGGGCCACCTGGGGCCAAGGGCAGTCAGTCTGGGTGGCTGACATGTTCCTGGCCTCTAAGGTGGGCAGAAGGAAGGGAGCAGCAGGGTGGCTAAAACACGTTCAAAGGCATAGCTGGGTGCGTCCTTACATGAGAAAGGGGATGGAAATCTGTGGTGTAGCTAAAGTCGATTAAATTTTAGCTGACCTCATGACTCTGGGGGGGGGAGTTAGGAAAAATTGCTGACTAATAAGATAATTAATGTTTCCCCTTGTCTATATGCTTTGTAAAATCAACAGTTTGTTAGGTGTTAACAAGCTGGGAAAGGGAAGTGAAATAACTGGCAAAGCAGGTCTGTTACTTACAAGGTTAAGGCAAATGAGAATTCAAATACATATATAAATATATATGACCATTAGTCATGATGTTTAGCTTAGGCTTTGAAAGACCTCTTGGTGAGGGATGCAAAGTCTGTTCTTTACTCTTAGCAATGTTGGTAGCAAGAGGTTGACTGCTTCTTTTCCAGCCTGGCTAGTAGAGACCAGATCTCAGAATTGGAGGGGGTTGCTTCAATAGCTGCTTATAAGCAGAAAAGGACTCCATGGACACTGCGCATCATGTGTACTCAAAGCAGAGAGCTCAATGACAAAAACAAGGTGCCCTGTTGCTGCACCTGCCAGCTGTTATGGGGTATATGTGATCTAAGTGAAGATCAGTAACATGCTTTACAAATATTTGAGGTAGCCAATCACAGCTGAAATTGGGAAGCTTAAGAAATGCAAGAAACTAGGGAGTGAAGACTTTGGAGGACTCCTTTTAATTGTTTTGAACATTCATGATCTACCCCAGCATTAAAATAACATACTATGGATAAGTAATTTCACTTATAGGAATTGGGATCAGAGAATGAATTGTTGGGTTATCTCTTAAACAAAATGTATGAATTTCCACATGACAAAATACTGTATTCATCATAATGCACAGAATAAAGAAAGATAATTAAAATTAAGGAAGGGAGGGGAAACCAACATAGTTATCTTCAAGGTCTCTATTAATCATAGACTTCTAAAAAGTCAGCCCAAATCGCTCTGAATTTTCCAGGCACTCCCCTTCTGCAGAATGTTAATTGTCTATTAGCTGTGAGGGCAGCTATATTTATGGAAGCAGGCATCAATGTTTGATTGGGATCAACTTTTCCATTTTGCAAGATAAATTTTTAGCGACCAAAGCTGGACATTGGAACCATGCTGCATTGTTACCAAGTACCCTCCAGGTATCAGGAATATATTGAAGAATTAAACTTAATGGGGAGAGCTCCAATTTAGTATCCAACCTCAAATGGGTCCTTTAACCCACCTCATACAAGAAATTCATGTTACAGGGTTTTCCCAGAACTAAAGTAGCATCAAGGAAATTACAATACCAGAAGCAGCCAGCATTTGTGCTTTAATAAATAAGAGATGTTCTCAGGGGTATAGTTTTTTTAACATTGGATACATAACGCTCTGACCCAATGGAATATGACTATCAAAAATCTATCATAGCAACTCTGAAATTATTGATCTTTGGATGCCTGGTTTAACAAAGGAGAATTTTTCAAGGTGGATAAATTAAATCATTCCCAAAGACAGGAGGTGCTCTGATATGTTCAGAGCCAATTTAGGTGTCTTACCTGCACCCCAAAGAAACGTTCTGAAAACATTATTGAATTTCTTAAATTTGTGGGATATAATCCTTGGATTCTTGTGTATCTTCCCCACTTCCTCCTTCAGTTTGATTCCTCATCATTCTGCCCCAGATTGCATGCTGTCTCCTCTTGAACTGGACATGGCCTGAAGACCTTTGCTGCATTGTCATTGCAGTAATGTGTTGGATTTCATCTCCTGAAAGCTAATTCCACCTCCTTGATGGTGGTTTTCACCCTTGCTGCCCACAAACAGAGCTAAAATCTAATGATTTTGTGAGTGACCAGTTGCAATCACTAATTCAACCCCCATTTTGGTTGGAGTAATAGAAGTTGAATCTTCTTTGTAGCTACTCAACTGAAGCAAGTGAATTAGTTATTGGACACTTGTACCTTGAAACCCAGACAGTAAGAGAGTGTGAACCCTTCTAAAGATGTAGTGTTCAGAGTGGCTTCAAAGGTGGTTGGCTGAAAATGTCCTTAACCAGGGAAAAGGGCTGATGTGATGAGGGAATCCTGTTCCTCATCTGCAGGGCCTTATCACTTGTAGCTCAGAAATAACTACACTGGTCTTATGAAAAAGAGACTTGGAATACTCAACCAGAGGCAACAAACTCCATGCTGCTTCTAAGAGGGTCACCTCTTTCCACCAACTAGCCTTAGCTGGTTGTAGGATGCTAGTAAATATCCAGCATTTTCTTAAACGTGTGTAATAATACCTGATTTTGCTGTTACAGTCTAATAAAGCTTGGAGTAAATCCTTCCTGGTATCTAGCTAAGTTGCCACCACTTAAACTTCTACTTGACACTGCTCTTTCCATCTTTTGTAGCGGGTCTCTTCCTGAATCTCTGTGACCCAGGCTTGCTGGGAAGGTGGGGGGGAGGAACTGCCCTGGCATGCAGCAATTCAAAAGGACCCAGGGCTCCTAGCTGCCACTACTGTTGCAACTGGAGTCCTGGGACTTTTAAATCCCCACCGGAGCCCCTCACAACGCATGCCAACCAGCTCTGAGGGCTGCCTGTGGGAGGTGTGTGCTATGTTGAGGGCTGCCTGAGGAGGCTGGACCCAGCTCCACTTATTCTGCCTGAGGCCCCACCCCTTCCAGTGACATGGAGCTCCCTGCCCTTCTTATCCAGGGCCAGCAAGTCTGTCTGCATGCCTCACTGTTGTGACCACTTAAAACACAACGTTGTCAAAACTTAAAAACAACAAATAGTCTAGCAGCACCTTAAAGACTAACAAAACATGTAGATGTTATCATGAGCTTTTGTGGGCTTCTGAAGAAGTGGGTTTTGCCCATGATACTATCTACATGTCTTGTTAGTCTTTAAGTTTCTACTAGACCAGGGCTACTGAACTTCAGAAGCCCCGGGGCCATGATGATACTTACAGCACATGCTGAGGGCTGCCACTTAAGTGTGGTTGCAGGTACATGCAAATATATATGCAAATAGCTTCTTTCATACTGACAGGCACAAATACAAAGATTAAGGCAAGACTATACAACACGCTGGCCCCATTTAAGTCAGTTCTGCTGATATTGATAAAATGCAATATTTACCCGACTTCCACCCAAATGACAGCACTCTTAATGAGCAATGCTAGTCAAGGAATTTTACTACTAAAATCCATATCAACAGAAGACCATTATACTGACAACTTTTTTGTTTTGGCTTCCACCTGCGGGATGCATGTTGAGCCCCGAATAACCCAAACCGCACTGTGGGCCACAAACAAACAAGCCGTGGGCCGCATTTGGCCCGCGGGCTGCATGTTGAGTAGCCCTGTACTAGACTATTTGTTGTGTTTTAAGTTTTTCCTGTTACAAACTCGGCTATCCCTCTGAAGCTTTTGAACATTGTCAAAGTTAATTAGGCAGCCTCTTAGACACTAGTACATTCTCTGCTGATGAGACTTTGTTTAATTTCAGGGAAGCTGCTCCCATGGCGCTGGGGCAATGCAGTGTTTCTGAGCTCTGTCAGGATCCAGTACATACGGACATCATTCTCTTCCAGCACAGAGAATTGAAGTGCAGATAGCAGAACCCAGCCACAGGGTAAGGCTACAATCTAGTTTCTTTGTGGGGAGTTGTAGTGATGTGAAATCACTGGTGGCACCAGTTAAATGTTGACTGTCCAAGTGCAGTTTCAAAATACAAGTGCAGAGATGGTTTATGGCTGGTATAAGACCAAGTGGAAATGTGTTACCCAGATGGTGATGGAGAGAGCAGTAGTGGGTTGATTACAGGCTTGTTACCCTTCGGCACTGCTTGAAGATAGAAGCTGTGGAACTGAGCACCATTCTAGTTAAAACTTCACTGCTACATTCAACAAAATTAACAAAAACCACCCCGTCATAGGAATCTGAACTCCTCTTCCAACTAATGCAGTGGATGCCTATAGGTAAAAGATTATTAAACCACTGCACTACTATACAGGCGTCTCGTGGTCCATCCCTGGTAATGCATTCCATGTGAATGCATGAATTGAGGATGTTGTGGTAACAGCATGCTTTCCACTCTGATATGAATGATTCCATGCTGCTAAGCAAGCAACTCTGGCCAGTTGAGGAATATCAGCTATTAGGTCTAACATTTTTGCCCAGTCTTCTTCAAGCACACGAGCATGAGAATGAATACAAAACTCTCTGTATGTAGTTCATCTTCTGAGCTGTCAGAGATACTATGCGTCTCCTACAAAATTGCATAGTCCCTGAGTGACTTCTCTGACGTTCCACTGACTCTAGTTATAAATAATGCATGCAACTTTTCTGAATAGAATATACCACCATCATGGCACTCAAAGTCCTTGGTCCTTATCTTCAACTGTTACCAATAATCTGCATTAAACAGTTTCTTAATCCTGCTAAAGACTGAGTTTAGATCCATATTCTGGACTATGGTTTGTCTAAACTAGGGATGTCAGTGTGTAGTCAACTACATGATTAAGCAATAAGTCTGGGTTTATCGGTTAATCCTGTGGACTACATGCATTCCCTCCCCCTCCCTTGCTGCCTCTGTATCAAAGGCAACAAAGGGGGAGGCCGGAGCTGGTGCCTGTGAGGAGCCGGCTTTTAAGACGATTCCCTATGAGCACTGGATCCCGTGGAGCCACTGCCTTCTCCCTCCCTTCCCATCCCCATGCTGCTGTCTCTGTAACAGAGGCAGCCGGGCAGGGGAGGCTGCTGTGGAGCAGCCTCTGTCTGTGGGGAGCTCAGGGGCCATCCCACACTCAAGGCAGCAGGTGGTGGCTGGTCTGCTTGGGGAGCTGATTTTTAAACCGACTCCCCTTGCAGACCAGCTCCTGCCTGCTACCCCACGCTGCTGTCAGCGTGGGTTGGCAGGACGGTCGCCGGGAGTGCACTGGCTGTCATCCCTGCCCCTGGGGACTGTCAAATAGTTGTGTAAGTGCTAAAATGTAATGCGGTAACACAATTATTCAGTTACACGGTATGTAACATCCCTAGTCTAAACCCTTCTAACAAAGGCCAAATTGGTATATTGGACACTCAGTGTGCTTGATAAACTAAAAATCTGTGTGGTGATCCCTTGCCCAATGAATTATGGTATAGTTCAGATGAACACATTACTGTGTGACCAGCATGTCATCCAATCTCGGAGCACTGCAGGGCTGATTTTCTTCTCACTACAGTGGCTTGTTGGACTTTTTTTAGCAAAATCTGTTCACAGGCTGGGCTGCCGCAAATAGGGATTGCTTGGCGATAGCAGCCCCCGTCTGTGCGGGGGTGGGAGGCAGCTCCCCATTGGGACCCCCATGTACAGGGGCTGCTTCGCAGCAGCCTCCCCACCACTCCCCTTGCCTCTGATAGAGGCAGTGGGAGGGGCAGGGCAGCATTGTGGAGACCGTGCTGGGGGGAACCAGCTTTTAAGCTGGCTCCTGTTTCTCCCCCTCCCCCCTTGCTGCCTCTCATAAAGGCATCGGGGTGCAGGGGAAGGAAGTAGTTGATACGCCAGTCGACTACTTGCTAACATCCCTAGTTTGTTTTTTAGTTATCAAACTGTTAGTTCTTATTATCAAATTGTTTGAGACTAACAGCTACTCTACCATACCCTTCCTGTTGTAGAAAAGCACCACTTTCTTACATACTGAGCATTAATGTTCACCACACAATTAACTTCATGTGTTCCAGGCAGTGCTAGTTGCTTTTCCTCAAGACCCAGGCCCTGTGCATGGCAAGGCATTGAGACTGGCATTGGGAAGAGGCTCCCTTTTACAGCTTTGTTGTCTTTAGCTGCTAGATGATCCATGTGGGGCAGTTCAGAGCTCTGATAGCATCTCACTAATGAGGACAGGTTTGGTGCTGTCCTGAGCCTGATGGGTTGACTGCTGATTTAGAATACTTCCAGAGTCTGTGTTCTGGAACATCCATATCCTGAATGCAAGATTTGTAGGACAAATAGGTGATTGTGATTACTCCTCTTTTTGAAAGACTGAGGTTACATATCCTGAGAGATTTCTCTTCTTCTTCGGGTAGTGTCCCCGTGGGTGCTCCACTGTGGGTGTCGGGTCCCATCCCGGCGCCGCAGATTGGAGATCTTCTAGCTGTTGTTTGCCAGACCGCGCATGTGCGGTGGCCATCTTGCGGCTTTTCGCGCCGTTTCCAGTCGCGTGGTCCGGCCTGCCAGTTCCTCTTAACTGTCTTCATGTGCAGACGGAGAAACAGCTCCCTCTCCTATTCTTTGTTTTACCTGAGAAGAGCAAACCTGTTTTAGTTTACTTAGTTAGTTTTACTACAATGCCTGGCTCCCCAGGATTTAAGAGGTGCGCGCTTTGTAAAGACTCCATGCCTGCTTCAGACGGGCATTCGGCGTGCATAAAATGTCTTGGTGAGGGGCACATTCCACAGAAGTGCTCTCACTGTTCAAAGCTAATGGCCAGGGCTCTCAGAGACCGCGAAATGCGTCTCAAAATGCTTCTTTTTGACAAAGCCCTCACACCGCAGGCAGTTCCTCCAGCGGAGGCGTCTCATCATGTCCTGACTAAGGCCGTTTACAAGAAGAAGCCTCCCTCTCCATCTCGCTCTTTACCACCCAGAGTGAATACTGCTGACAAACCGGGCACCTCAGGTTCAGACTTAGTGGTGACCCACAGGCCGGAGAAAGACACGCACGCCTGAAGTGCGTCGGTACCAAGCCCATCGGAACGCGCGCTGCATCAGACTAAGTCGGCTCCTCTGGCGGCACCGTCTCCGGCACCGGAGTCTTCTGCACTGAGACCCTTGACATCGGGGTCATCGCCGCCGGCACCGAGAGCCAGGGCACCGTCATCGCCGCCGGCACCGAGAGCCAGGGCACCGTCATCGCCGCCGGCACCGAGAGCCACGGCACCTACGGGGCTGTCGGCACCGAGAGCCATGGCACCTACTTCGTCTTTGGTGTCCGGTACTACTACTAAAGTGCCATCTTCTACCACATCACCTCCTGCTTCCGCCACTACCAGGGCGGCACCGGGACAGGCGGACCGAATGGCACCATCATGGAGGTCGACCCCCTCTGCATCGCCCATCCAGGCATCGAGCAGAATGAGGGAGAGAGCACAGTGGCTTCCTACCCTGTCTCCTAGTCCAGGTCCGGAAACATTTTCACCGGAACCACCTTCTCCACCAGCTCGCTCTCCTAGGGTGACTCGCCACCATTCTCTTCCAGCGCACCATACTCAACATGCCTCACCTACATGCTATTACTACTGCCAGTGCTACTCTCCATCGCCCTCGTATTCCAGACGACGCTCCAGATCCCCGAGGTCTCCATCATATCACAGGTCCTCACGTTACGGGCACCGTTACACACGTCATTACGATTATTCTCCATATCATGACGACCGCTGGTACAGGTGATACGATTCCAGGGATCGGTTGCCACGATCACCGTCTCACTCGGCAGCTGTGTCATTGTCGCCGGCTCCATCATCTGCGGCACCACCCAAGTGTGCATCCCTTTCCCCACAGCCTGACAGACCCCCCACACCTTCAGGCGATCAATCCACGCCTCTTGAAGGCATGCCAGTGGATACAGGCTACCCAGCCGATACAGAGGACTCCCATCGTCAGTCCCCGACGGAGGTAGCATCATCATCCCCTGATGACGCTGTATTCCAGGGGGATACTTCTCCCATGGATGACATCAAGGACTTTCAAGAACTTTTCAAAAGGGTCACTGAGAGTCAAAACGTCAAGTTAGGAGAGGTGCAACAGAAACAGCATCGCTTGTTGAGGAATCTTCACCCCCTCAGTCTTCGAAAATAGCTCTTCCACTAGATGATGCTATCGTAGAAATAGCCGACTCCATTTGGCAAACGCCGTCCTCCCACAAATAAAAAGGCGGATGAGAAATATTTCGTCCCTGCTACTGGCATGGAGTTTCTGTTCAACCGCCCTGGGCCCAACTCCCTCATTCTGGATGCAGTCCAGCAAAGGGCAAAAGCACCCCAGTATAAGAACACTGCAGGGGACAAGGATGTTAAACGGCTGGACCTGTTTGGCAGGAAAGTCTACTCTTCCGCCACTTTGTCGCTCCACATGGCGAACTATTCCACCTTGTTAGCTAACCACAGCTTTGACAATTACGCCAAATTGGTCCCTCTCCTAGAACATCTCCCGGAGTCCAAGTGCCAGATACTGAAGGGTGTTATACAAGAGGGTTTCGCGTCTTCACGATCAGCGCTCCACATCGCGCTAGATGCAGCGGACACGGCGGCCCGCACCACGGCAACATCTATCATTATGCGACGAGCATCCTGGCTTCACGTGGCAGCGGCCCTCAGAGAGCTCCAGACCAAGGTCGAAGATCTGCCGTTTGATAGACAAAACCTGTTCGCAGATAAGATGGACCAGGTTTTACATTCTGGGAAAGACACACGTACTACCTTAAGAATCATAGAACCATAGAGCTGAAAGAGACCTCAGGAGTTCATCAAGTCCAGCCCCCTGCTCTAGGCAGGACCAATCCCAGCTAGATCACTGGGGATGTACACTCCACCTTTCAGACGCAAACATGATACGCCTTATCAGAGGCAGAGGCCATTCCCCTACGCACCACACCAGGGGAGACAGTACAATGCTCAAAGAGGGCGTCAACGTCCCCAGAGACGTCGCCCTCAGCAACCCAGACCAATGCAACAGCAGTCGAACAAACAGCAAGTTTGACGCGAACATCGAGGGACCGCAAACCATCCTGTTGATACCCTCTTCCAACGTCACCAAGGCGTTGTTTCACCACCGATTAAGGCCCTTCCAACATTGTTGGGCCGCCATCGTGTCAGATCGATGGGTCACACAACTGATAACATCTGGTTACGTGATTCCATTTCTCTCTCTCCCTCCCACCACCTCCTCCTCCCCTCCCTCTTCAGGGACACTTCTCACGAACCTCTTCTCGCCCAAGAGGTATCCCACCTCCTCGAGCTAGGGGCTATAGAGAGAGTCCCAGAGTCTTTCCACGGCAGGGGTTTTTACTCCCGTTACTTTCTAACAGAGAAGAAATCAGGCGGATGGAGGCCTATACTCGACCTTTGGTAATTGAATCACTATCTACGCCGACAGCGCTTCAGGATGGTGCATTGGCAAAGATCATTCCAGCACTGGAACAACACGATTGGTTTGCATCCCTCGATTTGCAAGATGCCTACTTCCATATCGCCATACATCCAGCACACCGGCGATTTCTTCATTTCGTAGTAGGGAACTATCATTATCAGTACAAGGTCCTGCCATTCGGACTGTCATCAGCTCCAAGAGTTTTCTCAAAGACTCTCGCAGTAGTGGCGGCTTATCTTTGTTGCCTAGGAGTTATCATCTTCCCCTACCTAGACGACTGTCTTCTCAGAGCACATTCGTTCGAAGAAGCCTCTCAAGCGGTCACTACTACGACCCAGTTATTCGACATACTAGGTCGTATACTCAACGTTCAAAAGTCTATATTAACTCCTCACCAGTCCATAGAATTTATTGGAGCCCACCTCGACTCCATGACAGCGCGCGCCTACCTACCACTCTCCAGGTTCCACACCATCCAAGACTTAATACAAGTTATCACCACAAGCCCTACTGTAGCCATCCTCACATGTCTTCAACTGTTAGGTCATATGGCGGCCATGACGTTTGTGGCATCCAACGCCAGGCTCCACCTCCACTGTCTTCAGCACTGGGTATCCAAGATATACGTACCTGGCAGACGTGACCTACACAGGTCCGTAGTAGTTCCCATCATAGTCAAACGCTCTCTTCGCTGGTGGACAGCACCAGGCAACATCATGACGGGCATGCCCTTTCACAAACCGCAACCCACGATACAGCTTACAATGGACGCCTTGTTGATTGGATGGGGGTGCACATTCAAGACAGTCAGGTTCAAGATCAGTGGTCCCCAGAGGAGTCCCTTCTCCACATAAACCTACTGGAATTACAGGCTGTCTCAAATGCATGCACACATTTCCTTCCCCGCCTCTGCAACCAGGTCGCCACAGTTCTGACAGACCATATTACCACCGTTTAAAATATAAACAGACAGGGAGGAGCTCGTTCCCACTCCCTGTGCATGGAGGCCATCCGCCTCTGGAACTTCTGCAGCCTTCACAAGGTGACTCTTATAGCTGCTTACCTACCAGGGAAAGACAACACCATGGCCAACGCACTCAGCAGGCAATTCGCTCAACAGCACGAGTGGGAGATACATCCGCACGTACTACGCACTATATTCAACAAGTGGGGTCACCCGTTAGTCGACCTCTTTGCCACGCAGTACAGCGCGAGATGCACTCACTATTGCTCCAGAGCGGGCATAGGCCGAGCCTCCCTAGGGGATGCTTTCCTTTACAACTGGAGCGGGAAGTTGCTGTATGCATTCCCTCCCATTCCACTAATATCCAGAGTCCTAGAGAAAATACTTGTGGACAATGCAACAGTAATTTTAATAGCACCATTCTGGCCTCGCCAGACATGGTTCCCTTACCTCTTTCGGATGTCTCCGCATCATCCCATCCATCTTCCGAATCATCCAGACATTCTCACGCAGGACCACGGCCACACTCTCCATCCACAACCATATCGCCTCGCTCTCACGGCCTGGCTCCTATCTGGTTCAAACAAACGGAGATAACTTGTTCTCATGAGGTGAAGGATGTACTTCTGCACAGCAGAAAACCTTCAACACAAGCTACTTACCTTCATAAATGGCGCAGATTCCAACAATGGTGCATTGCCAATAACTTACTCCCTACCACTTCCTCATTGCAGTCCATACTGGAATACATTCTACACCTTAAACAAATAGGCCTCGCTATTTCCTCGCTCAAAGTGCATCTGGCGGCGATCATGGCTTTTCATCAGCCCATAGAAGGGTTCACCCCCTTTTCTCACCCAACTACAAAGAGGTTCCTAAAAGGAATTACTAATCTCTTCCCTGAGTACAAGCGACCTCCGGACTCTTGGAACTTAGAGCTTGTCTTAGATACGCTAATGCGTCCACCATTTGAACCGTTAGCTACATGTGATTTTAATTCGCTTGCCATGGAAGTCATATTCCTTTTGGCTATTACTTCAGCCAGACGGGTGGGGGAGTTGGCAGCTCTATCAGCCAAGCCCCCGTATACCATTTTCACTCCTCAGGCGGTTATCCTTCGTCCTCAGCCATCCTTCCTGCGGAAAGTTAATTCCGCCTTCCATATAAATGAGCCCATCATATTACCAGTTTTCTATCCAAAACCCCATACCTCAGAACATCAAGCAAGGTTGCATTCCCTCGACGTACGTAGGGCCCTTGCTTTTTACATCGACAGAACTTGAGAAGCAAGGAATTCTCACCACTTGTTCATCTCCATGGACACTCGTTCTAAAGGTTCCCCACTTTCCTCACAGAGAATCTCTAAAATAATCATTTCCTGCATAACTCAATGCTACGAACTGAGAAATAGACCACTTCCACACACCATTACAGCTCATTCTACCAGAGCAATGGCTTCTTCAGCAGCTTTCCTTATGGGAGTTTCCCTAAGGGACATCTGCCGAGCAGCTACCTGGTCTTCGGACTTCACATTTGCCAAACATTATGCTCTACAGAATATCATTATGACTACTGCAGCTGTAGCCACCACGGTGCTAACCTTGGCAACAATCCACTGATTCCGAACCCGCCGCCTCTTTCAGGCTACTGCTGTGAAATCACCCACAGTGGAGCACCCACGGGGACACTACCCAAAGAAGAAGTTACTCACCTTGTGCAGTAATGATGGTTCTTCGAGGTGTGTGTCCCCGTGGGTGCTCCACTACCCGCTCTCCTCCCCACTTCGGAGTCTCTCTCTTATGTCTTTCAGACTTCAACGGTCACGAGGAACTGGTGGACCGGACCACGCGACTGGAAACGGCGTGAAAAGCCGCAAGATGGCCGCTGCGCATGCGTGGTCCGGCAAACAACAGCTAGAAGATCTCCGATCTGCGGTGCTGGGATGGGACCTGACACCCACAGTGGAGCACCCCCGGGAAAACACACCTCGAAGAACCATCGTTACTGCACAAGGTGAGTAACTTCTTCATCCCTCTCCTGCTGCTATCTGTCCTAGCCCGTAGCAGCAACCTTTCTTGAGTTTACCATTGGTTATCCTTCCTGAGTAAATCTTTGGTCATGTTATCTGACAACCAGGAGAGAGTTTTGCTTGAGTTTTCTGTTTATAGTTTTTAAAAAAGCTGTTGCACACTTGCTTTCCTTTGCTATGTATTTGTTTTCTCTGTGATTGAACAGTGAGAGCCAAATGGCATTTCCCCAAACAGTCACTAAAAGATTATCTCAAAGTTTGATGCTTGAGGCTTCCCATTCCAATGTAGTGATCCTGCCCATTTACCTAGAAAAGCTAGTCACAAAGTGCTAGTCCTCTTCATTCAGTTATTCCAACTGGTCAGGAAAGGGAGACTCATGGACTGTATGTGTCTTAACAGCACAAGTTACAACTTTGTCTGGTGCATTTGAACGTGGGTTGATACCACATCAATCCAAGGTTCCCCTGCCTGCTTCTTGGCTGTATGATTTCTATGAAAGACAGAGATGAAACTTACGAATCTCACTCTGAATTTGTTACATCATGGGGTTTCCATGGGCAGTCGGTAATGTAGGCAAGGGAAGACAAACCTGACCGCCTAAGGCTGGGGCCACTGCCAGGGAAGGCTGGTGCCACAGCATGGCAGCCCAGCTTCCTGCAGTGGCCGGGGAGGGATGGGGGCTGCAGCCCGGCTTCCCCAGGCGGCCCCAAGTGGCCAGCAGCAGGCTGGGGGTGGATGGGGCTTGGCTTCAGGGGCAGGGCTTCAAGTAGAAGGGGCTGGGCTGGGGCTTGCCTTTCCCAGCTGGGCTTTCACCCACCACCCATGGGCATTTTAGCTGAGAGGTTTATATTTAAACTTCTTTGTGGTGCTTGAAAGCATCAAGGTAATGCAGAGATCACGTCTCTGTCTCAGTCACTGATTTGAACATTCATAATTCATAAGCTCACCCTGTGTAGCACTTGCCTGTTCAGATTGCATCATTCTGGTTAGCCATCAGAAGTCACCTTTGTTTGTGCAGCTCTGTGTCATGCTGACGTTAGGATCTGACATTAGGATTGTTGCTCTAGTGTGGACTGCACTGATCAGTCCAAATTCTCTGGGAGGCATAAATCAGGTCAAAGATCTAATCTGGATTCTTCTCTGTTCTCCTGCAGATGTTCTTCCCCGCACTTGTCAGGGCAGGCTTGCTTATGTGCTGAGTCAGCATGAGCAGTCACATCTTGCTGGAGTAAGAATATGCTGTCCCTGGAGGGTAGATGTCCTGCTGAAACACTTAGGCAAATACAGCAAGGAATCCAGTTGCACATAAGCTTTCGTGAGCTACAACTCACTTCCTCAGATGCTGATGAAAAACGGGGGTGGGGGGAGGCATACAGAGCTGGGGTGTGACATCAGTACTAATTAAATCAGAGTGGATGTGGCATCTCCAGCAGTGGTGAGAAGATGAGTGTACCTGAAGGGGAAATTACCTATTGTAATGTGAGAACCACTCCCTGTGTCTAAAAACCTTGTTTCAGGGTGTCAAATTTGCATATGAATTCCAGCTCACGAATTTCTCCTTGCAGTCTGTTTAAGGCTTTTTGCCTGACAGTACTCTCATCTTCTCATCACCATTGAAATCCACTCTAATGCCACGTCCCCAACTGTGTCCCTTTTTTCCCTTTTCAGCATCTGAGAAAGTGATTTGTAACTCACAAAAGTTTATGCCTTAATAAATTTTGCTACTTTTTTAAGGAGTCTGGTGGCACTTTCTGTGAGTGGGCTTTTTTTCTGAAACAGGCTAACACGGTTACCCTGGGGAAACTTTGGCAAATGTTATGTGTAGCCTTGCTCTCTCAGGTTGGATTCCCCTCCTCTTTTGGAATCCTATAAGAAAATACAACTCCTCATTCAGCATGTTTCCTACCCACCGTACCAGCAACTCAGGAATTGATGAGTGTTCCACGTCATTGGTGACTGGCTGCATGAGAACCTACCATCTGGCTATCAGCAGCTGGACTTCCCTTGGAAGTGGGACTCCTATGAAAATGCAAACATTATGTAAGCAGTGGTTGCTGACTAAGGGCGGTTTTATCTCTGATTCAGAAACAGTGATTATGTGGCTAGGAAGATGAATGCTGCATTGTAACCTGGCTGGCTTGTTGTCTGTAGCTAAGGGTGTATCAATTCCACAACAGAAAACCTAAGTCAGAGAGATTGACTAAATATTCTGGGTGCAAACTTGGCATCTGGTGCCATCCTCAAAGGGAAAACCCAGCGTCTTCAAGCAGAAGCTTGACTTACTGCAAACATTTGTAGTGTTTGGCTATAACACTGATTCTTCATCTCCTCTGAAGAAGTGGGTTTTGTCCATGAAAACTCATGATACTATCTATATAGTTTTATTAGTCTCTAAGGTGCCACAGGACAACTTGTTGTTTGGAATGGAGTAGTTCTGATTCTAAATGCCTCATTTTAAACTTCTAATCTTGGTGAATGAAGGCTAAGAAGCCTCCTAAAGAACTTTGTGTTGTTGAGGGAATTGTCTCGCTTGGAATGGGTGAGGGGACAAGGTGGGCGGTTGTTTCTCTTGCTGCTTTAAGTATCCTTTGCTTTTTAAAGTGCCCTGAGACAGATGTATCAAGTTACTTAGTTGGTCTCTTCTGTTGCCAGTTTTCCGGCTTCTCTAGCTGGGCTCGCTGCTATCCTTCTTCTGCTAGGAAAGCTTTTCAGAAAGAGGACTGGAAACAATTCCGCTTCTGGCCTGAGGAGTTTTTTAATTGGGCTTTGGTGTCTGAACAAAAGGAGCTTTGTGCTGCTGTCAAGGTTTCCGGTGGGGAGGGAAGAGAAGCTGTGTGCTCTGCTGAAGACTTCTTGTAATGAGTCTGGCTCACTGAGTCCCCTCCCTGTATCTTTCTCTGAACCAATCTTTATACCCCTGTTTCTGTTCTTGGAGGTAGGGAATCCTATTGGGCAGCTCTTCATTTCTAGTTTTCAGCCTGTGTTTTTGCGAGGGGGGCACCTTGTATTAGGATTATATTCAAAATGGACTGAAGATGGCATTGAATGATGCAAGGGCAGAGAGTCAGATAAGATTGCAGTGCAAGCTGGGTTCACACCTTGCATCCTTTAAGGATTAGGACCAGTGTTCCTTGTAAGCTGTGCGCTTGTGCAGCTGCTCAGGAGAGACAAATGTTGCCCAGCTGATTAGCAGAAAACCCACAGCTACGTTTTGTTTATACTGGTGGTACACATTGGTACACAAACGTATTCTGCACAGGAATGAAAAAAGATTAGAAGGAACATTGGTTAGGATGTCCTTGGATTTAAGGGGTCCTGGAAGACAGCCTAGGAAATCTAAGGGGGTTTATCCTGGCTCCCTGTCAGTCACAATTTTTCCTGTGGTTACATAGTTGTAAGCTGGGTGTAAGTCTGGCCAAGTGAAGGGTCCCATAAGGTGCTCAGCAAACTAGTGAGCCAAGGTGGCACATCATCCAAGGAAAGCAGAAGGGCCATTTCTGTTTGTTTTCAAACCCTGGTGCATGTCAGCAGTTTATCTCCGGGGTAGTAAGTTAACTGTCATTTGTCTGTACAGAGTTTTCTCGTTCAGGCTGATGAATTATAGGAGCCTGCGTCTTCTGAAGCTGTTTGTTTGTTTGTGTTCCTGCAGACATGAATCTCTGCTCTCCAATACCTTGACCTCCCGCCGCCGCACCCCCCCCCCCCTTAACCATTACTGTTGGTTAGGCAAATGGATGTCAGCTGGAATCTAGGCTGGCCATGTACTGCTAGCCCATGTAGGGCCTGAGAAACCCAGAGCTTCAGATACAGTGTGGGTTTTTGATACTGACATTCTACTTTCCGTGTGTGGTAGTGTCATGGCCAGGGCATCCCAGCTCTTGTGCTCCATGATAAATGCCTTGCTATATGTCTCTGGATAAGAGATGGCAATGGCTTTGCATCATAGGCTGGGATACTGTTGGCTGTTCTCATAATCTTAATCTAAACCTTTTAATAAATGAAAAATTCCCTTGTTCCCATAGCTGATTGATTAGAGAGGCGAGGGTGATGAATTTGAGGGCGAACAAGACTCTATAGCAAAAGCAACTCTTGTATCCAAAATTGGAAGCTGTGGATGATGTAGGGTCTCTGCAAAGGGTGGATTTATGGGCTGGGATGTGGGTCATTAGTCTTGTGGCATGTTTACGCCTGAGTGAGAATGCAGCTTTTCACTTTCCCTGGTAGAAGCAGAAGAGCGTAATATCCTTACCCTTGTAAGATTTTTATTTCCCCCCTCTAGTGCTGTTTCCTCAACCTGCTTTGCATATAATACTATAGCCAAAAGGTTGGTTTCTTCGGTTTCTTACGTCTTCCCTCCTCTCTAGTGAGACACTAAAACCTATTAAGTGAGACACTTAATAATCACCTCCTGGGCTGGGGCTGTCAAGGCTCTTTCATGTAGGTCCTGGAGTGGCCTGAGATGTTCACATCCACAGTCTTTATGTGCATGCAATGAGAGGTGGTGCTATTAACACTCAGACCATTTCTAGCTATATACTGAGTGGAACTGCTCCACTCTCCTTCTCTAGACAGACACCAGTCCTAGGGGACCTAACTGCTGGATCCCATCTGTTTTTAAGTCTTCAGGGCTGGGTAGTGACTAGTCACTAGTCCTAGCCCTGGGTCTTTCTGGCACGCTTCTAGGTGCATCTCCCTTGTCTCACACCCTTACTGGGCAGAGAGACCCCAGTCTATTTACTTTAGACTCTGAAACCAGTGCCCCAGCATTCCTGAGTTGCTTAGATGAATTCCTGTACAGGTCCCCCTCCCCATCTTTAGGGACAATGTGGCAGGAGACCACGGAACACAGGAACTGCTTTTACAAAGCGTGCTAGAGAGCTACAGACATTTGGAGAATAAGTCCTGAATGCAGCCCCCCAGTCTGATCTCATTCTTCCCTGGAGTCCTGAGTTTTATCAGCATGCTTAGGCTAGGCAGCTCCTCCTGGCTTCCTTCTCTTCCAATTCTTTTTTTAGACTTGAGGCAGTTAACTGACTTAGAAAAACACCCCTGTTTTAAAACTGTCTTGTCCATGTGCTTCAGCTGGAGGAATTCCTGGCTTTAGCTCCCCTTCAGCTTCCATGCAATGCCATTCAAAGTCAATGGCCCTATGGGTAGAAAACCTTTTGACACCCCCTCCCATAGGAGCATTCAGTTTTGGCCATGTTATAACTTCTCATAGCCAGTCTACTACACATCAAACCCCTCCTGCAAAATAGATGATTAAATCCAGAAAAGAGGCTGCAATACAGCATGAGTCATGCTAAAACAATAGCGGGTAGAACCCTTGAAACAAAATGGGGTATGTCAAACAAGCTGGAGGTTCATAACTTGACACGGATATCCCCAGTTTCTCTGGCACACAAATCTGTCTTGTGGTCACTGGAAGTTGAGGGAACTCACATCTATACTGTCTGTTCGTCATATATTGCATTAAGTCCCTTCTGATTGCAGGTGTTGGTAACTTGACAATGGTACTCATCAGATACTGGCTGCTATAAAATCACCTTTAATTCCACTTTTGTCTAGCACCTGTGGAACTTGCCTTGCCTCTGAGGGAGGAAGTGTTGAAGTGTCTGTCTTGTAGTTTTCTAGTAATGATGTAGGACAATGGTTCCCAATTTTTTTTTTTTTTTTTTTTTTTTTTGTACTGTGGCCCGGCAAACCCATTCACAAATTTTTGGCAGACAGGTAACGTTATTTGCATATTATGCAAATGAATATGCAGTAAAATGTTACCAGTCTGCCTAGCCCCAACCCAGCCCCTTGTTCCACAGTGCCTAACACCCTTTGACCCTCCACTTACACCCTCTGCCCTTTGACCCTTTAACCTCTGACACCTACACCCCATCCTCTTGCCCTGTGACCCCACCAAATTCCGATACTGTATTGGTGACATTAGCTGAGTCTGACAGTTCCAGCCTGACAGGGTCTGGAACCCTGGAACCAAATCCCTGCCTTAAAAGTTTGATCACTGGGGCTATGGCTACGCTGGGAAGGTTTGGTGACAAGAGTGAAAATGGGTCAAACCAGCTTTTCTGCCTCCCGTTATTGACATTTCATGGCCACATTGCTAACTCCCCTGTTGACAGATGGCCAAAGCAGTGTGGGTAAGCATCCCCCAGTGCAGTGTTGTGGGAAGGCAGAGGTGATCCCTGCACTCCTTGGGATTCCCTCCCAGCTCTGAGCTCTCCATGCTAAGGAATGTCAAAGCAGCACCGCAATCTCTCTAGCCCTTCCCCTGCGGCAGCAGAACAGGAGCACTCCAATGATTTGGTTTCTGTTTGTTCCCCCAAATGGAGTATCTAACTCAGCTATGAGATACTTCCCAGAACTTTGAAAGGGGAGGTGTCCATGTCTGCAGGGCAACAGATCACAAAACACTGACCAAAGGAATCAGGGAAGACATTGTGGGATACTAACGGAAGCCTGTTCTCTCAAAACAAACAAACAAACAGCAGAGTCCACACTGGCTCTCTGTTGCCAATAAAGGGAGGGGAAAAGACAAGTGTCTCTCTCAGGGGTGGAAGTTTCTTGTCCCTGAAACTGGGTGTTTTTACTGACAAGTTGCACTGTAGTGTAAAGTTGACATAACCCACCAGCGTATACAAAGATGAGCTCTTCCCTTTCTGGTAGATTTATTAAAAATCCGCCAAATGGAAGTACCAGGCAGTTAACACCTCCTGCTCTATATGGTGAACTACACCCCTTAGACAAGGTGCAACCCCCTCTAAACAAACAACGTTAATTACATATGACTACTGGGAAGAGGGAAAATGAAACAGGATCCTTCACTGCACCCTAACATAACCATGAGTGAATTACAGACTGTGCTTTGAGCTCTTTTGTGACTAGCACAAAGCATGAATAATTGTAGATCAACACTATGCAATCTCTGAATGCTGTCTGCTAGGGAGAATATTGGGAGGACTTAATTGGAAACTCATGGGAAGGCTGGAAACTTGGGGTGAAGCATGACTGGTAGTGGTGAGGCACTGACCTTTTATATAGCAGGTTTTATGAATCACCTAGAAATGAAGTGGTGGTTTCCCACAAGTGGAGGCAAGTTTAGGAAGCCCAACCCTGTTGGACAGCTAGCTAGCTACTACATGCCAGCAGATGTGCGTGGCTGATATTTAGGCTTCCTGTTTCTCCAGATGTGCTAGTCTTCTCTCCGCCATTTGACAGAACTCCTTTGTGTGAGGCATTAGTGGCATTAGGGTCTTGGGGACTCTGTTCTGTTTCCTGGGATCATGATGCGGGAGAAGGGTCTGTGTGAGAATTTTTTTCCCCATCCGCTGGGACTGCAGCCTGCCATTAAGATTTGGCTCATCATTCTGGAACTCTCTCAGGCTTCCCAGCCTGTCACAACATGAATCCTAAACCAGAAAGTAAGTATCCTGCTCTGATGTTTATGGTGTGGGGTGGAGAAATGGATAGAAAAACTGAGTTAGTAGTGGCCAAAAATCTTTACTAGGATGTGTTCAGTCTCTGCCAAAAATCCAATAGGCACTGATACTGCATTTCCTTGTCTCTTCTGCTAACATATAAAGGGCTTAAATTTCCAGGACACTAGTTCAGGAACCTTTTTGATGCTAAACTCATTACAATTTTAGGTATGTTTGGGGGGAGGGAGCAGCAAGAAACTTAGTTCTCTCCCAGTACTAGACATGACAGTACTTTGGTGTCTTTCATCTGAGCATCTTGTGCTTTGAGAACTGTAATTAAGCCTCAATTATCTATGGGATACAGATTGCCCTATTTCACTGGCTCTAATCTTTACCTTTTTCATAATCAAACTTTCTTCTACCTCAAAATTTCATCTCTTAAACTACTGGCTTACAAAATCAGTAATAGTGTGCCATGACACTTTTTTATTTTTATGTCTGAAATTGTTTACTTATTTTACTATATAATCAATGGAATATAAATATTGTACATACTTTTCAGTATATAGAGCAGTATAGACAAATCATCTGTATGAAATTTTAGTTTGTATTGACTTCACTAGTGCTTTTCATATAGTCTGTTGTAAAACTAGGCATGTATTTAGATAAGTGATATACACTCTAGAACACATCTGTGTACCCTTAGGGGTACATCTACCCCTGGTTGAGAACAACTGTCCTAGTTTTCATATGCAGAAATTGAGGCACAGATGGAGTGACTTACCTAAGGCTTCACTGCAAACTGTCAGCAGAGCCAGAAGTAGAACTTAAAACTTCCTGACCCCTAGTCTGACCAGTACCTGGCATCTAAAGCCTGAAAATGTGGCATTCTCCCTACCAAATTCACAATCTCTTTATTTGTAATAAGATCATTTCAGATCAGCCCATTCATCTAGCCCAGAGCTACTCAACTTTGGAAGCTCCAGAGGCCACAATGATACTCTCAGCACATGCCGAGGGCCGCAACTTAAGTGTGGTTGCAGATGTATGCAAATAGCTTCTTTCACACTGACAGGCAAGAATACAAAGATTAAGGCAAGACTACACAACACACAGGCCCCCATTTAAGTCAGTTCTGCTGATATTAATAAAATGCAATATTTACCCAATTTCCACTTAAATGACAGCACTTTTAATGAGCAATGACAGTCCAGGAATTTAATTACTTAAACACATATCAACTGAAGATCATTATATTGACTAGTTTTTTATTTTGGCTCCCACCAGCGGGTCACATGTTGAGCCCCACATAAATTCGAACTGCACCAGGAGCCGCAAACAAACGGGGCCATGTGTCGAGTAGCCCTGATTTAGCCACTCACGATGCAATTCTTCTGCTCTGCTCAGCTGGTGCGCTACAGCTAAACATACCAGCCAATGTTCCTTTAGGTTCCATGCCTATTGGCTCCTCCCATGAGCAGCTTCTCCTTCGTTGGCTTGTCTGCATGCCGCAAATTACTGCTCCCCTGTACTTGGACTTCAGTATCTTGTTGGTCAATGTGGCTATGGCTCTGGCTACTAATTCCTCCTTGGCTTACTGAACTTCCAGAAAACATTCCTTTGATTTTAAGTGGCTTCTGTTTGAAATGCTTCCCTTCAGGGGATCATAGGTGAAATTCTCAGGGCTTGAACAGTAACAGTAACTAGACACCTAGGCTGACACACAAGGTGCTAACTGTGGATGCCCATGAGGTCCAAATAAACACCCTGTTAAGAAGCCAGCCCAGTCCTCAGCTTCTGGGAAGATGTGTGTATTGAGATTCCTGGACCATGCATCAAGGGCTAATTTTTTTGGCATGGGCATCTGAAACCCCTCTCTATTTTGGCTGCTTTAATGGAGAAATTTTGCCTTTTTGCCCAATTCCTCCCATCCCAAAGCCACCTGAGTCAGGGGCTCATCTGTTACTCTCCCACCTTCCCTAGAATCTGCAGTTCAAGGGTGATTCAATAGGGCCTGCACCTCTTGCTTGTAAGCTTTCCCAAGGAGCAACAAAATCAAAACTGTCACCTGCTACTTATTGCTCTGGAAAGCTATGAGCTGCAAACCAGGCACTGGAGTCTCTACCTGCACACTCAGGAAAACAGTGCTCTATCAGTTCACTGTTGGGTTACTTTGCAGCTTTCTGGGGTGAACATGCTTCTAAAATGCAATCTTAAATTCCGAAATGGATCACTTAAATGCTCCATTCATCAGGAGATGTTTCCAACTTGCCACTTTTTTTTTTAAAATCTTGTGTTTTAATCCTCGCTCCCCTAGCACCAGAGAGAAAGATCTTTTGAGAAAATATTCTTCTCTGGAAGCTGTCTTGCTGGGTGAAGGAATGAAGGGGCTGAGTCCATGCATTCCACATTTCTTCACTATTTGTTTCCTTAGAAGCAGCTGAAAGATGAGTGCTTTATCACTCCTGAGCTTCCCTGGTTTTCAGCTATTTTGTGGCTGTCCCACTGTTTCCCTTTACACCTAGAACTGAGTGCCATGCTAGGAGCTCAATGAAAGCTGAGTGACAGACAAGAAGCAACTATAGTGAGTTCAGTATTACCCAGGCTGGTCCCTTAGCATCTTTTGGGTTTATTGTGTGTGATTTAACTGTCCCTAAAACTCATGACTAAATTACAGTGCAAGCTGTGTACTAAGGTCCCTGCTTCCCAGAATTTGTTCCCTTGTGATGCTGCTTACATCCCTGTCAAGATGTGTTCTGTCACGTACACATGACTGACTGGAGAACTTAATTTAACTCTTTTTTTTAAATCCATCTCTCTTCCTCACTTTTATCAAGTTAATGGCAATACAAGAAAGTGTAGAGAAAATATACATTGGAATCTTATAACTGTGTCCTACAGAACAAATAACTTGGTCCTCTTGTTAGTGCCGAGAAAAGAGCAAACTCCTAAGTTGGAGGGAGGGGAAGGCACAGCATCCAGAATTTCCTGCCATCCCTGTTTTCTCTCTGCTTAGTTTGTTTCCTCAAAGATAATAGTGAACTTCCTTAGTGAGGCAACACTGGAAAATACTTCATTTTTTTCCATGCTGTTTCAGACTACATACCTTTTCAGGCTAGTGGGAAGCAGCACTAAGGCAGAATTGATGATTTTTTTTTTTTTTTTTAACAGAATGTTCTTGCTCAGAATGAACATAGCTGCTGGCTTTGGTAACACAATGCTTCTCAAAGGGAGTGGGCTGATCCCACTAAAAACTGAATTCCTTAGCCATAGATTTGGTGCAGTAGTAGTGCAGGCCTTTATTTGCCAGCCTGTCAATGTAGCCACCAGGACCATGTTCTGCTGTCTCTAGGGGTGAGAGTCCTTGGTCCTTCAGACTAATTAAGGATGCAGTTTGGTGGCTTACGATGGATACCAAATTTGTCAGGAATTAAGACCACATGCTAATTTCGCACAAACCTGCAAGCAGCTAACTACTTTTGCTCACTATGGAACTTTATTTCAAAATTGGGCTTGAAATTGTGTAGGGTTTTTTCTGGGTTTTTTTGGCTGAGCCAGCCAAATAAAATACTTTATATAATCTGACCACCTGCATTACTTATCTTCACTTCAAAACAAACTGTTCTTTTCCAGTAATGTTTACCTGTGTTTTCCTTTCAGGTGAACAATGATTCCCGTCACCGAATTGCGCTATTTTGCTGATACGCAGCCAGCATACCGCATCCTGAAACCATGGTGGGACGTCTTCACGGACTACATTTCCATAGTCATGCTAATGATTGCTGTGTTTGGCGGGACACTACAGGTCACCCAAGACAAAATGATCTGCTTGCCCTGCAAATGGGTTACCAAAGACTCCTGCAATGACTCTTTCGGAGGCTGGACAGCTACAACTCCAGAACCAACTTACTATAACTCTAGTCTTGTCCCATCTCAGGACACTGGGCCTACGGGGATACGATATGACCTAGATCGGCATCAGTATAACTATGTGGATGCGGTGTGTTATGAGAACCGCCTTCATTGGTTTGCCAAGTATTTCCCTTACTTGGTGCTGCTACACACTCTAATCTTCTTGGCATGCAGCAATTTTTGGTTCAAGTTCCCACGGACCAGCTCCAAGCTGGAGCATTTTGTGTCTATTCTGTTGAAGTGTTTTGACTCTCCCTGGACAACAAGAGCTCTGTCTGAGACAGTGGTAGAGGAGAGTGATCCCAAGCCTGCCTTTGGGAAAATGAATGGCTCCATGGACAAGAAATCTTCCACAGTCAGTGAGGATGTGGAAGCCACTGTTCCCATGCTACAGAGAACAAAGTCACGGATAGAGCAAGGGATTGTTGATCGCTCTGAGACAGGCGTCTTGGATAAAAAAGAAGGGGAACAGGCCAAAGCGCTCTTTGAGAAAGTTAAAAAGTTTCGCACACACGTGGAGGAGGGAGATATAGTCTATCGCCTCTACATGAGACAAACCATCATCAAGGTGATCAAGTTCATCCTGATCATCTGCTACACTGTCTATTATGTCAACAACATCACGTTTGATGTGGACTGCAAGGTGGACATCGAGAGCCTGACTGGCTACCGCATGTACCGCTGTGCTCACCCTCTCGCTACACTCTTCAAAATCCTGGCCTCTTTCTACATTAGCTTGGTGATCTTCTATGGACTGATCTGCATGTACACACTCTGGTGGATGTTGAGGCGATCCCTCAAGAAATATTCCTTTGAATCCATCCGGGAGGAGAGCAGTTACAGTGACATCCCTGATGTCAAGAATGACTTTGCTTTCATGCTGCACCTCATCGACCAGTACGACCCCCTCTACTCAAAGCGATTTGCTGTTTTTCTGTCGGAGGTGAGTGAGAACAAGCTGCGGCAGCTGAACCTCAACAATGAGTGGACCTTGGAGAAGCTGCGACAGAGGATCACGAAGAACTCCCAGGACAAGCTGGAGCTGCATCTCTTCATGCTGAGCGGCATTCCCGACACAGTCTTTGACCTTATTGAGCTAGAAGTGTTGAAGCTGGAGCTCATCCCTGATGTTACTATCCCACCAAGCATTGCCCAGCTTACCAGCCTTAAGGAGTTGTGGCTCTACCATACGGCTGCCAAAATTGAGGCCCCAGCCCTGGCCTTCTTGAGAGAGAATCTGAAATCTTTGCACATCAAGTTCACAGACATCAAGGAAATTCCTCTGTGGATTTATAGTCTAAAGACCTTGGAGGAGCTCCACCTGACGGGGAACCTGAGCGCAGAGAACAACCGTTATATTGTCATCGACGGACTGAGGGAACTGAAGCGACTAAAGGTGCTTCGGCTGAAGAGCAACCTCACCAAGCTGCCGCAGGTGGTGACAGATGTTGGGGTGCACCTACAGAAGCTTTCTATCAACAATGAGGGAACCAAGCTCATTGTCCTTAACAGCCTTAAGAAGATGGTCAACCTAACAGAGCTGGAGCTAATCCGCTGTGACCTGGAACGCATCCCACACTCTATCTTCAGTCTTCACAACCTCCAGGAGATTGACCTGAAGGACAATAACCTCAAGACCATTGAGGAGATAATAAGCTTCCAACATTTACACCGTCTCACTTGCCTTAAATTGTGGTACAACCATATCGCCTATATCCCCATGCAGATCGGCAACCTCACCAACTTGGAGCGCCTTTACCTGAACCGCAACAAGATAGAGAAGATACCCACCCAGCTTTTCTATTGCCGGAAGCTGCGGTACTTGGATCTCAGCCACAATAACTTGACTTCCATACCGGCAGACATTGGGCTATTGCAGAACCTGCAGAACCTGGCTGTGACAGCCAACAGGGTAAGTAAGGAGGGAGTGTGGAAGAGTGCATGGATAAAGTTGCATTCTAAGATTCCTGCTGCCTGTTATGCAGTGTTCTAGAAGCATTTAACTGCTACAATGGGGTGTGCTATACTTCAGCACTGCCCTAGTACTTAACTTTAACAAGTAGTTAACTTTAACAAGTAGTTCCTCCTTGTCGGTACAACATTCTTAGGATAAAGCTTTGCAAAAACAAACCCCAAACCTTCAGTTCAGTTCTCTTTTCACTATTATGTAGATTGCAAACATAGCTGTCTTGGTTGCTCTTCCCCAGCCCCATTGAACTGAAATAGCTTTTAAAAGACAATTTATAGTAAGGATGTTAAATTGCGGTTATCTAGCTAATCATGTAGTCAATACAAATTGTATCAACTACATGATTAATGAATAGGACTGCTCTGCAGAGCCACAGTGGGGTAGCTCCAGGAGCCAGCTCGAGCTGGGACTGAGCAGTCCCGGCTCATGCCGGTTCCGGAGCCACCTGAGCTGCAGATCTGCATTTTAAATGTAGTAAGAGCAATCCAGCTCTTACTACATTTAAAATGCAGAGGCGCGGAGTCCAGCAGTCCCTGCCCAGGCTAGCCCTGGCAGCCACGAACAGAGGCTGCTCCAGCACCAGCCCCTGTTTGGGGCAGCCGGGGTTGGCTGCGGAGAGGGACTGCTATGGGAGCAGCTTCCCCAGCAAGGGGGTGGGGGGAACAAGTAATTGATACTCCAGTCATCTACTCTCTAACATCCCTAATTTATAGTCTGTTTCATAAATCCTGGCCACCTCTTGTAGTTTTATTGTAATGCAGATGTTTAGCCTTTGGATTGATATGTGGCTTTAGGCTTATAATAGATAAGCTACACCTAAGAATGCAGCATTATATTCTTAAATTGTATATGTAATATGAATAGAGGCCATTAGCCACCCACTTATGTGTCTGCATCTGACTGGTGCCAGGGTGTTTGTATGGTGCTGTAAGTGTACGTAATATGCTACACGACACATTGAGACAGAACCTGCCTTGACGAGTTCACAATCTAATATCAAATATTTCCTCAATGAGAAGCTTGCTAAGGAGATTGGCATGTGGAAGGCTCTGTGAAAAGTGGCCTTTTCTCACACAACTGGGCTACTTACTGCCCGGGAAGTGACTGTTTCAGGCAGAGGGGCAACGTGCATATTACAAGTCAAAAGCTGATAGTGGGAAGACAATTCAATAAGAACAATAACTGTGAAGGAGCGGCATAGGAAGCAAGGGGATGGGATGTAACTAGCTGCCTATTTGCTTCTGCAAAACATAGGCGAAGGTGGAGCTGTGCAGAACTTAAAGGAAATGTGGTGTGCTACAAAGACCTCAATGTTTGTTAATTAATTCTCTAATGTTAATCACATAGGAATTTCCTAGAAATATAGGTAACCAGTTGCTCTCTAGGCGGGCACCAGTGCTTTGGAAACTGGTATCTGCATGAAAACCACTTGGTGTGAAAACTATTTAAAAAAAAAAACTGGCAGTAGATATGCAGCAGTTTCTTTGTAAATTACAAACTCTATAGAGGCTGTTTATACATGTTGCATTATTGTTGCTCTTATCCACACAGCACACTGTCTAGAGCCACCTGCTGACAAGTAGTCTGACTCGGAAGGAGTCCTTCTGGTGTCTTGTACAACTAGAGACATTTATTCTGTGTAGCCTTTTCTCTACCCTTTTAAAGGACTTCTGCATTAGTGCCACAAGCAAACTTGGAGCTGAAATATCTGGGTTGGTGCGCTGTCCTTAGCCTGTAAAGGTAGCCAAGTCGGCCAGGTCTACACTACAAACTTACGACATCTCTATAGCTACACCACTCAGGGGTATGAAAAATCCACACACTTGAGCAATATAGTGCTGTCCACTCTGGAGATTAGGTCCATATATGTTGATGGGAGGATGTTTCCTGTCAGCATGATACCTCCTCTCTTGGAGGTAAATTAACTTATGCCAACAGAAGCTCTCCCATTAACATACTAGCATCTTGACTGTAGCATTTTAAGTGTTGACCTGCCCTCAGGCCTTTAACATGACTAATCTAATCTGATACAAGTGCACATGTACCTTCAGAAAATAGGAAGTCAGGCTCTAGCTTTACACCACTAACCGTTTTTCTTTGTAACTTCCAAGCAGAGACTATGCTGCACTATGGGATCAGGAAACCACCTAATTGCTTAGGAACAACAAAACGTGGAAGAGATGACCCGATTGACATGCTGCCTGATGTTGCTAATGGGGATGTAAAATCCCATTAACCTATTGTTTAACCAGTTAACCAATTGAAAGGTGGACTAGCCCAGCCAGAGCAGTCCCTGCCTGAGGCCTCTGGGGTGTCCAAGCCTCCTGTGGACAGAGGCTGCTCCGGCTAAGACACTGGAGTAGCCCCTGTGTGTGGGACACCCAGGCCTGTGGCAGGCGGGGAGCTGCTCTAGCCCCCATTGGTTAACCTTAACAAGTCAGCCACTCCCATTAAGTGCGAGATTTACCAGTTAAACCTTCACATCCCTAGTGGAGACATGCACTTGTCATCCAGAGGGTTGTCCTGCAGTTCTGAACTTTGGCTACATTAAATACTGTAAATTGCTTATAAAGTATGTCTGTTTAAAGGTGCCATTTGGTCTATTTATATTTGAAGACCAACTGATGCCTCATAGAAACTGAAAATACTCTGGTTAGAATTCTGCTTTGTTCTTCCTGTCAACAAAACCCTGGAGGCTTTGTTGCTAGAGAAATGAGAACAAAATATTTTGCTGTTTTAAAAGTCCATCTAATTGCTTATTCTCACCTGAAGGAACAAAGGAGTCTGGTAACATAATTACACAAAGAACAACCAGCTGTGATAAAGGATTATGAATTCAGGTGGAAATGTTCAGCAAAATCCTTTCCCTTATGAGGATACCTCTCTTTTTTGGTCTGTAGTGTGGCCCCTGGTGCTTCAGATACATCTTGACAAGTTGATACTGTTGACACGTTATAAAGGTGGTTTCTAGAATTCCAACCAGCTTTTGGTGGTTTTTTTCAGTAGCGACCTTGCTTCTAAAAGTGACATGGCAGCCTTGGAGCCTGACAAGCAGTGCCTATTCTGTATTAACCTTGATCTCTAACCTTTAGAAAAATAAAGCTAAATGGTATTTAAGAAGCCACCCTTAAACCACCCTTTACACCAGATTAAGCTGTAGCTAACCCACCATCCCTAGCACTGGGGAAAGCATGAGGCATTGTAAATTCACATTTCAGCAATACGTTTAAAAATGAAAATGAGTAGGAAGTGTCAATACAACATCCGTCACCTGGCATTTGTTGGCTGCTACACTAAGCAAAGTAGAGAAAGCTTTTAAGGCTTGAATGCAGGTTTTCAATAGTATCACTTTTTGGCAATTGTTCGACAGTCCAGATCCCACAGGGTTAATATAAACCATGCATCCCACCCTCTGCAGTCTGTGGGTGGAGCTTCTCTTCTGGATGAAAAGAAGCTTGAGGCAGCTCTATTTTATTTTTGCAATAAAACATGGAACCACCCATCTTGCTCTTTCAAAGACACTAATGTAACACGAAGGCTAGAAGCAATATTCTTTTTCCGGCCCAGCCCCCAGTCTACTGGGGATCCAGAGAAACAGCTAATCAGTTCTCGTTCCCTGCAGACATGTAGGCAAGGCCACAATTATCCTTGAGCTTAGGAAGTCTGGTTATTTACAGGCAGCAGTACCAGGAAATCCAAGAAATGCCAGTCTCTCTCTAACATTCTCTGTTAGCCCACCAGCCTTAGTAAATAGCTACTTCTGGAGCTGTCCAGTACCACTGTCTTTCAGGCCCTGTTGTAACACAGAGCTTCCTTCTTAGATAAAGTCTATTCCTGTCCCTTATTAGTTATGACAACCAGGCTGAGTTGCAGCTTGTACAGAACAACAGAACCAATTAACAATGGCTGAATAAATCTGCTGTTGTAGTTCTATGGGATCTAGCTTATTCAGAATTTTGGCTCTTTATTAAAGACTCGCTAGTCAATGACTGCTCCACGCAGATCATGTGCATAGAATCATAGAACTGGAAAGGACCTTGAGAGATCATCAAGTCCAGTCCCCTGCCCTCATGGCAGGACCAGGCATGGTCTAGATCATCAGTTTAAGCCCATTGCTTCTTGTCCTATCATCAGAGTCCAAGAAGAACAATTTTCCCCCTTCCTCCCTGAGATTACATACCTGAAAACTGCTATCATGTCCCCTCTCAGTCTTCTCTTCGCCAAACTAAACAAGCCCAATTCCTTCAGTCTTCCATCATAGCTCATGTTTTCTAGACCTTTAATCATTTCTGTTGCTCTTCTCTGGATCTTCTCCAATTTCTCCACATCTTTCTTGAAATGATTAGAGTTAAGAGTGCAATTATGTTTTAAAGAAAGTATATGCTGTGACTTTCGCTGGACTTGATACGCACTTAAATGCTCACAAACCACTAGCTTGCTATTCTACCAGTGAAGCATTTCTAGGGACATAATTCACCATATCAGCTATTGACTCCATTTCATTTAGTCAAATTCCTCACCCCCATCTGGAGTCAATACTTGATTCAGAGAAAGACAAAAATGTTGTCTTCATCCATTTCTGCCAGGCTTTTAAGGGGAGCACGCTGTCTGCATTCCTATAATTGGAGCAGAACTGCTCAAGGAAGAGGCAGAAAGTTGCCTTCCATAATAGCCATGGGAGCAGAGCACTAATGTTTTCATGCCCTGAGGAAACAGATGTTTGTAGGGGATGATCCTTGACCATCTACATTATTGTTTGGACCTATGTGCTACATCAGTGTTTCCCAATTTTATTTGGCCACGGAACCCTTTTAAACTCGGAAGAATTTCAAGGAACCCCTACAGCCAGGCCTAGGGTACCCAGGAGAAAATTTGTTGAGCAAAAAAAAAAAAGCCTCCAGGCCTGGGCGCCACAACCCCCCCCCCCCCCCCCAGGGAGACAGTCTGGTATATGGAGCTGAAAAAGTAGACCGCAAATAAGTAAGGATAATAATAATGAACAAATGGTCATGAGATCAACATTTAGTTTAATTGCACATATTTAAAAACAAAAATCACATTTCATGTGTACAAAAAAATAAAGCTCAAAAACTAATATGGATTATATTGGCAGTTTTCAGTGTGAAGAGTGGTTTTTCTTCTTTTCTTGGCAAATTCTTTTTATATTTTAATACTAAAAAGTTGGATTTGCATATCTGGCGCTGCATTTAGTCAATTTCTGTATTTTGTTTTTGTTGCTGCATAATTTGAGAACCCAGTTTCACACAAGTATGTGCTGGTGAAGGGTAACAACTGACTAATTGCATGTCTTGATAAAACTGAATATTCTTGACATAAACCGCCCCAAAACTTAATCAGATAAACTTTTTAAAATTTTTATATTAAATGGCCATCTGAAGTGATTTCGATTAGGTTTTCATAATCTTGCATAGAAAAACTGACTGGCTTTCCTGTTATACTCAGTGGATTTCAGATCCAGTTATTGTTGTCATCTGTGGTTGGAAAATACTTCATGATGTTTGTGTATAAATCACAAAGATGATCTGCAATGTCCTGGCCAGGAGGAAGAGTACAGGAGAAAGCTTGGGGCAGGTTGTCTGGCCAGGAGGGAGGGTACAAGAGGGGACTTGGGGCAGGGTTTCTGGCCAGAAGGGAGGGTACAAGAGGGGTCTTGGGGAAGAGTGCCTCGCCAGGAAGGAGGGTACAAGAGGGGACTTGGGACAGGGTGTCTGGCCAGGAGGGTTGGGGCCAGGTTGTCTGGCGGGGTGGGGGTGGGGGGAGGGTGTAGAAACCCCAACCTGCCCCTCCAGATCAAACTCTGCCATTTCCCCAGCAGGCTGGGGAAGGGCGCAGGGGAAAGAGAGCAGCAGTACATGGGGGGCAGCAGAGCCTGAGCGTGCCCCGGGGGGGGGGGCGGGGCGGGGCAGAGTCCAAGCGCACCCCCAGGTGGAAGCGGGGGGAACAGAGCCTGAGCCAGGTTCCATGCAAGCGGCAGTTTAAAAATGCCGAGGTCCGGGAGTGGCTCCTCGGCTCCGGCCATCCCTCCTCCTCCCCCTCCCAGCAGCAGCGGCCGCTGTAAAACCTGCCTGCCTGCACACAAGGAGGAGGAGGCTGCAAGGCACCGGGACAGGGCAGTCCTGCGGGGTGAGGAGGGGGCCACGCCATGTGCGGGGGTGGGGCAGCCGCAGTGGGTGGTGGTGCTGCCAAAGCCGCGTGCCCCCAGAAGCTTGTCCCCGCTGGCAAAGCCCCAATGGGAGCTGCTTACGGGTTCTGCAGGGGGCAGGGGAGTAGAATTTTTTTCACGGAAACCTGAGTTCTGCGGAGCACCATTTGGGAAACACTGTGCTACACAGAAGACCTGATCACTGCCTCAGTTACAAAGCAAATGATACCTATGCTTGCCAGATAGGTGCTACAGTGAGAGAGGGGCTAGGAAGAGGACTCTAGCAATGTGCATCCATATAGTATACTTGGTGTGGTTTTGCTTGTCTCTGATCCTGCAGATAGAAAACATGGTGGGGAGGGAGCCCGCATGTATTACAACTGCCCAAATAACATGGGTAAAAGGCAGGGCTCCCATGGGCTGGTGCAGGTTGTTTACCTTGGAGCAGCTAGAAAGAGAAGAGGTAACTTACATTTCCATCTGTAGATGAAACTGATTGGCAGGCTCAAACTTCATGCCAAATGTTCCGAGGTGAGAGTAGGATCAGTCATATAGAAGAGACAGAGCTGTGCCAATTAAGTTCTGGGCACAGGGAAGGGGGAAAGCTGGGAGAGCAAGAGTCATATATTTAAGAGAGAAATATGCTGGTCCCTACTTCTGTAGGAGAACTAGTGATGAGTTGTTCAAATACTTGGTATGATCAGTAATCACAGAATTTAGGGTTACTGTGGGAAAACACCAGGATGTGGTAATGAACCTGGATTATAACCAGGGTTTGGATGGATGTCTGTGTTCCCTCTAATCTTTTCCATCCATGTGCAGAATAAATTTTATGTGCATCCAGGCATGTGCAAATGTGCACCATCAATAGAAATGAAAACCTGGCGGTAGACGCTCTGCTAATCAACCGGGTGGCATTTAATCTCTTCTTGGCAGCGCACACATTACAAGGAATACTGGTGTGTGTATGCTACAGATCAGAACTGAACCATTGGGAGACCCATGTAGGGACTAGGGATATAAAATCCTGTAATTGGCTAACAGGTTAAACATTGTTTAATGAGTTAACTGATTAAAGAGGGTGAGGGATGCAGCCTTCTGTCAATGGTAGGTGGGGAGCTGCTTCAGCCCTCACCGGTTAACCTTAACTAGTAAGCCTCACCTGTTAAGGGTGAGGCTTACCATTTAAACCATCACATCCCTAGTAGGGAATAGCCTACTTCTGTGTAGGTTTGTTTTTTTGGTAGATGACTAGTCACTAAACTAAAAATGAGAGTCTCTCATTTTATTATTCTAGCACCCAGAGGCCTGACCAGGATCAGAGCTTTTCTGTGCTGTCCAGACATGGAAGGGCTGTCACTTTGAAGAGCTTGAACTCCAAGTAGGAGAAAAAATACTTGATGGAGTGGAGGAGGGGGGGACACACACTGATGGGAACACACAGTTCTAAAGTGAATGGGCTTCAGATCTTCCCTGCTTGTCAGTAATCTCTGGGCTCTGACCTAGCCATTTTCATGGAGCAATTTACTGTAAATAATACGGTAGAAGAGGAGCTGCATGAGGACAAATCAGTAGCTTTAGTCCAGGTTTCTGTGCATAAAGGTCAGCACGGAAAAAAGCAGACATGCATTTGTGAGGGGAGTGAGTACTTGGAGGCTGGTGCTCGGTGTTTCTGATTAAATCTCTTCTGCTCATGTTACCTTAAGTGGGCACGTGTCATATTTGTGTATCTCTGGCTTCTACTTTCAGATTGAGAGTCTCCCACCTGAGCTCTTCCAGTGCAGGAAGCTGCGGACCTTGAACCTGGGAAACAATGTACTGCAATCACTTCCATCTCGGGTGGGCGAGCTGACCAACCTGTCCCAGATAGAGCTGCGGGGGAACCGCCTGGAGTGCCTGCCAGTGGAGCTGGGGGAGTGTCCTCTACTGAAACGCAGTGGGCTGGTGGTGGAGGAGGACCTGTTCAACACCCTGCCCCTGGAGGTCAAGGAGCGGCTGTGGAGGGCGGACAAAGAGCAAGCCTGAGCTGCTGATGGGAAGGGATCAACTAGACAGGAAACAATTCCATTCCAATTCCATCTCCCAAACACCCAGCCAACACCAGACTAGCTCAGGAGATCCAAGAATAACCAACATGACTGGGAACAAGGCCGCTTGCTCTCTTGGTTGCAGGATAGGGGAGGTTTGGGGTCAGGGTGAGGACCAAGGCGGACTGGGTGGCTCCCCCACAACAGACAGTGGGAACAAAAGAGGTGCTGCTGGTCTGCAGGTTGAGAAGCGGGATGATGCCAAAGCTGCCATGGAGTTCACCAGAACTGGTGGTGGAGCCAACTTAGTTCAGGGCAATTGCCTCTGAATATAGGGGAGAGAACTGTGCTGATCCAGTCACATAGCTGCATTGCCCTAGATCGGGCTCTTGTGTGCATCAGGGATTGAGAATGTCCTAGAGTCAAAGGGCAAAAGTATGGGGAACCTCTTTAAACACCAACTCTACTTTTGCTGTGACATTTGGTATAGATCCACACTACTTGCTGATATAATCCATTGGGGCTTCCCTTGGAGGGCAGGAGGGGTGGCACAGCTGTTTGTTTTCATTTTTGTTTTAAGATGCTGGCATTTTCTTGGTAATTTTACCTCAAAGATCAACTTGGATTCAGGATTTTTTTTTTTAACATTTTTTATCCCATTTTCATCTGTTAACTTGAGGCTGCACAGTCTTCTCAGATTCCAATCTTTGTGCTGACCAGTAGATTGCATGGCCTGCTTCTTAGCTGGTATTGTTGGAGGTATTGCCTGAATTTTACATTTCCAGAATGGTGCCTAGATTGGGCTGGCTGTAGGCTGAATTCTAGTTATGTGGAGTGAATGGCAGAGGAAGGCTGCACTCAATGCACAAAAAACTTCAGGTGGAAAGCACTTACTGTTTCTGCCAGAAGCACTGAGTTACTTTGAGACTTGGGATTTTTAAAAGTGTTTAACTACTTATTAAACTTTTTTCTTCAGCATTTTGTCTGGGCATTGAAAATACAAACCCACTATTAGCCAGTGTTAAGTATAACTCAAAATAGGGGAGGTGGTGCCTGTAGCAAAAAGGACTATTCAGAAAGCTTCTTCCCCAGCCTTGCTGTGGCTAATTTTTTTTGAGGGTGTGCCAGCATCTTCTGAGTACAATCTACAAAGCTGCTTGTTTTGTTCCATTTGGCTCTTGGTTTTAGTAGCTGTCAATCATGCTGCTCCTCTTGGCCTATATAACATTAGGCTAATACTTATTGAATTTGGTGCTTGGGATGGTAACCCAAGCACCAAAAGGTCCTTCCTTCTGCCCCAGTGTTAAGAAAGAATATAAGAATCCTTCATAGACCAAGCTCCTCCAGCCCCCTGGAAGGAGAGAGGAATTTGTTGAAACAGCTAACTGGTGACTGTTCAATTCAATCCCTTTCTGCATTTGCAGAGGGAGACATAGCTTAGTGATAGCTACTCATTATCATGTCCTCAAACCAGGGTGGTTAAAGTGTGGCTTAATGTCTACCATAGACCTGCCAAAGCCACCTTGTGTTCAGTAGAAGGGAAGGTCTATGGACCCTACAGCTCCAGTATGCAGAGCTCCAGTTTGCCCAGGTGCTTGGATCCTCCAAGACTTGAGCACTGCCTGCTGGGATGGCTAGTACTTGCAGACATCATCTAAATATTGAAAAGGGTGGGTTCTTTGTGTTCCAGCTGGGATCCTGTTAAGCTGCCACTGAAGCTCTGAGTTGGACAAAGCATAGGCACCTTCAGATGTTCCAGCCAATAACTAACACTACAGCTTATTTTTCTACAGTAGATGTAAAATACAAGATACGCACAATAGAAATGCTGAAGCAATCTGTTAACTAGGCTCTGGAATTGTTGATGCTCAGATGTTTAAATAAAGCTACAGTGAAATCTAGGAAAACTTATCTTTATAAAAATGCGTCTAAGAAGCATATAAAGTCTGTCTCCTTAGTCCATTCATTGTGAAAAGTCAAACAATCCAAAGGGGGTAACAATCTGTTCTAGCTTGCATGTTTTCCGAAGTCTGCCTCTAGGAGTCAAGGTGCTGTAAAAGCTCTTCTGAATGACAGGTTTATGTTTCTAATGGAATTAATGTGAAATTACAACAGAGAGAGGGCTATTGGTGAAAGGAAGAGCTTTCTCTGTTTCAGAATATACTGCATCAGAGATCAAACTGGTGGCTAGAAGTATGATGCTGGTAATTTGCAGATTGGAAGTTACCAATCATGGCCGGGTTTTGTATTAACATGGAGGGTAGAGAAACTGCTGGGGAGACTTGTGGCAGAAAAATGAGCTGTATCAAGATACAGAGCAAATGCTGCTTTGAACTAGCTCTTCCCAGACAGAGCAAGGACCTTTTGGATGGGAAAGGTAGCCTGTCTTTGACTCTGTACTAAATGAAATCAGGTGTTTGCACTTCTTTACAAAGCCCGGAACCAGTTTTGGGACTGTGTGATTAGGACCTCATCTACCCTACAGCAGACATGGTACCTAGTTACAACACCCCTTACAAGTTGTAGCTTAGGCAAACCTCTGGTCCTTGGACTGTACAGAGTTATAACTGTGCTTATGGGAACAGGGCTAAACTTCTGCACCTAGCTCCCCTGACTCTTCTGGTTGTAGTCAGGGTGGGCTCTCTTATTAATATGCATTTTAAGTCCTGAAGTGTAGTGTTGGTATAAATAGTCACACAGAATTTCAGAAAGTATGATGTGAAGTATCTAGTAATCTACATATATAGTAATATATAAGCTACTGGAACTGCTGTACAGCTCATTTTTTGGACAAGCCACCATCCTGCTAGAGGTGGGAGACCACATCTTTTTAGACTTTTATTTCTTACTATCTGAGAAATAAGTACCTGCCTATGTTTGATTCAGCTTCACAAAGCAAATGTAAGACCAGTATTGATCATGCATGGAAACCTGAGCTGCTTGCTGCTATTTAAATATTTCAACTTGGGCTGTTACAAGACATCTAGCTCCCCCATGGGGCAAAATCAGAATGAATAAATTTTGAAAACGTCTCATAATGGAAACTAAGGTTATTTTGGAATGACTAGCCTGGATTGGTGAACTGGCTGAGATGAAGCTTTTTTCTTCTGTTGAGCAAATGTTGGTCTTATAATAGCAGATCTCAGAGGGGTAAGGTAGAGAATACTTAAGATCCTCAAGTTTTGGGTCAAAACCTGAGTTGTTCTATACCCACAGCTGCTCAGTATTTCTCCAGAATTTGGCCCATAACAGGGCAAATTCTCATTTCCAGTTCACTTCCCTCCCTCTTTTCTTGGTCACTCAACCCTCGAGTAACATAGCTGACTAACACATTCCCAATTACAGGTACTTCCTTCCATGCCCCTTTTTTTAAAGTGGATTGTCAGCTTCTACATGAGTTTGGCTGACAC
Organism: Pelochelys cantorii; assembly: GCA_032595735.1. Classification (NCBI taxonomy): domain Eukaryota; kingdom Metazoa; phylum Chordata; order Testudines; family Trionychidae; genus Pelochelys; species Pelochelys cantorii. The sequence goes on along the minus strand of CM064347.1, from coordinate 15,756,229 downwards.
TGACCTGTATACTATCCTAGGAAATCTAGTCAGATTAAATAGACTAGAGAGGGTCTGGTAAGTATCTTTTCTTCCTTGCAGTCTTCTCAAGAGACTCTAGTAAAATAGCAACCAGGATCATCTGTCTTAGCTAAAACTAAAAACAGAACTTGAATTCAAGATACATGTCTCCTAGTAGCACTATTAAGTTGAACTAGTTCTTGGGGGCCATTATCTATCCCAGGTACACTCATGCCACAATAGGAACCCTAGCTTCTGAGCTTTTTGGTAATCTGAATTCTAGCTGCTATGGTAAGTGGCTGATGTTTAAATTGCAACTAACAAATTTAAACCAACAAAAAGCTGAATCTGTTAAATGTACTGAATCTTGCTGTGCTCTGAAACAAGGCACTGGAATGTCAGTCATCTTGTCTTGCACTGAACTTACCAATTGGTCCACTGTTAACCCATAGGTGGAATTAATTTGTTGCCTCAATCTAAACTGTTTCACAGGTGTTGTATTCTTTGTTTTTATTTCTACTTTGAATTAACTTTCACTCTGCTAAATCATCCCACCTCAGAACCTTTTTCTTCACCATTTGTTCTGTGCTCCACTTAATTCATTTTCATGTCTTTAATTCTAACAAAACCAAACTCTTGAAGTTTATCAGCATGGATAACATTTCAAGGTCACTTTCAGTCTCTGAACCATATGTAGGTCCTCAGTTTTTGCTCTAACAAATGAGTAAGAAACTGAAAAACATTCATTTTTGGTAACACTCATTTTAGGTATAGGGAAAATGTGCTCCAAAATCTTATTGGCTTGAGCCAATAGTGAGGTGTTAAGACTTTTCCATTTCATACCATTTATTCTACTTTTTAGTGAAAGAGAATTGAGTGAATAAATATCTTGGAACCTCATTTAGTCACTGATTTCTTGTCTCTTGCAGCTCTTCAGAGAAAGGATGGAAATTTGAATAGCTGGAGTGCCTAGTTTAGATATGCAATAGGGTAATTATTCTAGTGATGAGTTTATTTGTATGATCCACATAGCCAGGGACCTTATTGGCTCTGTCCTTATCCAGCAACAGTTTTTACAATGTTGGCATGATTTGTTCTCTTCCCTGAAGAATGAAATGATCAAATGCCTTAAATTGTAACATCACCTCTGTTGAAGACTTCCAATTGAAAATTTAAGTACTAACATAAGCTTTAATCTCATTTAAAAGTACTGTTTGGAGACATTTTGGCTATAGCCTGAGCAAGGCAGTCTTGCTGGCAACTGTCCAGTTCAACAAACACTAGATCTGATAAAAAACAATGGGTTCTGTTTGTCACATCCACATGGAGGTGAGCATCAATTTGACAAGTAATATCAGTGGGAAGTGCATATTTTCCCTCCACTTCCTGCTGCTACAGCTGGAGATTACTCTGTTGCTTTGAAGCACTTATGAAATCTGACCCATTAATTTACTGCTTATAAATAGCAAGTAGTTGTAAGTGGAGTCTCTAGCAAGTCAAGACGGAGTAAAGCTGCCTTGCAAGAAAAGCTGAAGATGGGATTTCTAGAAGTGCACTCTCCTCCCCCCAAAAGAGAAGGAAGTCCTATGAACAAATGGGGAGCTGTGCTGTTTGCTCTGGACATGAGCAATTAGCAGAATTGTGGGATGTGAAAAGAACTGACAGGACCTCGTATTAAGAGTGTCTGATATGTCCACTCCTCAGGGCATAACTCATGGCTTAAACACTTCACACTGCTTATTATAAAAGTACTCTCACAGCCGTGGCTTGGTGTGTCCCATACCCTGACATAACACTTCAGAATCATGAAGCCAAGTTAAGCCTTGTATGTTGGGTTATGTTTAGGCAACTAACAGCACCTCAAGTGCTGAAGGCTGCTGTACTTTCTCTGAAAGACTTGTAAGACTGGACACTTTAACAAAATAAAAATTTTAACTTTTTTATTTCTGTTCATTTTATTCTTGTCCTTTATAGTCCAAGTACTTTCAATTGTTCTGTTAGTCAGATAGCTGTTCTCAAACTTCAAACCCCCATTTTGATTTAAAACTTTTGGGGGCCCTTCTGCTTTGCCCTTCCTCTGATGCCCTGCCCCCTCACTCCATGCCTCCCTCCTGCTGTTGCTTGCTGTCCCTGATCCTCACTTCCACCAGGCTGGGATTGGGGTGCACAAGGGGGGGTTGTGGGCTCTGGGGTAGTGCTGGGGATGAGAGGCTTGGAGTGCAGGAGAGCCTGTGGGCTGGGAGACGGGAGGAGAGGGCTCCAGCTGGGGAGATGGACTTTGGGGTGGGGCCAGGAATGAGGGGCTTGAGGTGCAGGAGTAAAATGCAGGCTGGGATAGAGGAATGGAGGATGGGCTCTGGAAGGGAGTTTGGGTGCGGGAGGGGGCTCTGGCCTTGGGTAGGGTGTGAGTATGGGAGGGGTGCAGGCTCCAGGAAGGAATTTGGGTGCAGAGAGGAGTCCAGGCTGGGGCAAGGGGTTGGGGTGCAGGGTCCTGGTGCTACTGTATCCTCCAGGTCCCTCTGGCCCCTAGTCCGGGAGGCTCTACGTGTTGCCCACGTGCCCATAGGTACTGCCCACCACAGCTCCCATTGGTCACGGTTCCTCAGATGGGGACAGCAGGTGTTGCCTCCCTGGCAACCTATGCACCTAGGGGCTGCAGGCACCTGCCAGTGACTTCTGGGAGCCTAAGAGAACCAAGGCTTGCCTTAGTCCCAGGAGGGGGGAGGAAGGGTTGATCAGTGAGGTCTATGGCTCCCCTGGAGTTGAGAAACACTGGTCTAAGACATGGCTCCTTGTGCAAGGAAAGATGTTTACTGCCGATGTTTGGGAGTGATTGTTCCCTACCATCACCACCCTTTATGGATTGGGGGACTGGTCCAGGGGATGTAACAGCAAACTTTCTATAACTATACAATTGATTGGTTAGGGTGGGTGACTGCACAACCCTTTACATAGTTTCCCTTAGTTTCTAACTGATAGGCTGACAGCAATAAAAATAGCTGGGTCACTGATATTGCAGTGAATGTCGAATAGGAATTGCTATGCCTATTAGTGGAATCCTACAGAGCTGACGTGGAGTTTTTAGGGAGAGGATTTTAAAAGCACTCTGTTCTCTTCCCATTGACTCCGCTCCCTGTCCCCTTTTAGTGGACAGGTCTGCCAAACCAACAAAAAAAATTACCATTTACAATAAAAAGATTGCTCTTAGCTAATTAACTATATACCGCCACATGCATCCTATCTATATGCCTAAACTAATACACACATCAGTGCTGGAGTTGGGAGTGCTGCAGTACCCCCTGGCTTTTAGTGGTTTTCATTATATAAAGGTGTCTCCACTGTCATGCAATGGCTCTCAGCACCCACTATAAAAATTGTTCCAGCATCACTAGATAGGCACAACTTTTCACTCTCTCAAGGCTTCAAAAGCAGAACCCTTCATTTCAATATATTTTGGAAAACATTAGGTCTAGACAAATTCAGCCCATACCTTTCTGAGTGATAAAGTGGATACTGGGTGTATGCAATAAATAACCCCTTTGGTTCTGTTTGTAAAAGCACGGGGTTTTGCCCTGTTGCATTTTTACAAGCAAGGCAAACTGTTGACAAGTGTGATGCTGGCCCTGTTTCAGGGGTGGATGAATATAGTTTGGGAAATGCGGGGGGATGAAAAATCGTCTTATTCAGCAGCACGGCTGGACTTCAACCAAATGCTTTTACTAGCTGAGAAAGGGGAGAACAAAGATGGCTCTTGTCAATGAAAGCTCAATGGGGCTTTAAGCTCCTCTTTGGCAGTGATCATCTTTATTCACTAACTCTCTACAACTGAATGAATGGAGGGTGGGGAATGCCAAGTAAGAAGAAAACTTCTGCTAGCAGCAGGATTGTGGGAGGGCTGCAAAGTGAAGTGGTAGGGAGCCCAAGGGCAATCTAAGAGATCTTCACTAAAAGAAAATCATTTTGCTTTTACCTCTGGATAACAATTTCATTGTAAAAACCCTGGTGGAGACAGGGTCACAGGCAGGTTTAACCTGTGGTGGACAATCTGTGGCCCGAGGGTGGCATGTCATGTGGCCCATCAGGGTTCTATATGTGGCCCGCAACATATTTTGTTTACCGATGCCAGTGCACAGGGTTGCTAGATCCTGCTGGTTTTCATCCACATAGTTTTTTTCCTACTGATAATACTGAAGTGACAGGCACGTAAAGAACGGGCACGTGAAGTGAGGTGTGTGCTGATTGCACACAACACTGAGAGCTGTGCACTCCCTCAGCATCCAATCAAAGTGCTGCTACCATTCAATTGGTGCACCCTGCAAATTCTGTTTTGCAGCATGCAAGAGGCACTGGGGGAAGGCGGAGTGAAGACAGGGTATACTCAGAGGGGAGGGTGGAAATGGATAGGAAGAGATAAGGGTTTGGGGGAAGGAATATGGCAGGGCCTGGGGCAGAGTGGGGGTGGGAAAAGGTAGGGTGTGGGCTTGGGAGAAGGGTGCCAGTGGGGCTGGTGGCATTGTGGGGGGTTTGAGCACTTCCAGGGCTCAGAGGAAACTAGTTTCTGATCAGGCAAGGTACAGGCACCCCTGGAGTAATAAACATGCAACTTATGAACATCCACACACAAACAAATGCTCACCTACAGCCTCAGAGGAGCAGGCAAGAGACACAAGCAGTGCATGTGTTGGCCAGAGGATTCTGGAGGAGCAGGGGCTGATCATGCAGCTGGAGAGAAAGGGCATTTTGAAGGGGAAAGAAGTGTTGCTTCTTTCCAGCTGCAGGTGGCATGGCCACTCCTTGCTCCTCCAGACTCCTCTGACCTGCATTTGTGTCTTTTGCTGCCTCCTGGTGAGTGAAGGCTGGGAGCAGCCCACAGACAACCAGGGGATGCCCAGAAGTCCCCTTCAGAATCTCCATCAACCTTCTCATCCTCCTCTAATTAAACCTGCCTTTCCTCAAGCACCGGTATTGAAGGTAAAATAAAAAACTATTTCTACTATTTTACATTGCAAATATACAATATTTCAGCTACATTATGGGGTTAAGTAGGCGTTTGTGGGCTAGCGTAGGAAACTAACTATCATTTACAACATTGTTCCTACGGGAAATTGTGTTCCAAGTTCCAGACCACCAACTTACAAACCAACATTTGGAAACAACCCATTTGTAAGTTCTGGACCGCCTATATTTCCATTAGAGATAGTAAAATGTAGATCCCTACCAAATTCCCAGCTATGAAAAAACACATAATGGACCTTGAAATCTGGTCTCCCTCAGTAAAATCTGATTCTCTGCATGCTTTTACTCCATATCATATATATATAGTAGCCCAATGTCTGTGACTCTGTAACGCTTGGTGTTGCCTCTGGGCGGCGCTGTTGCCTCCTGCCGTGGCGCTCGGCTGACTTCTGCGCCGCTCAGCCAGGCCGCCGCGCGGGAGCAAGCATCACAAGCGGCCGTTTGGGGTCCGCGCTCCCCATGCAGCACAGGAGGGGTGCTGCATGGGGAGCGTGGGGACCAAATGGCCGCTTACGCTGCTTGCTCCCACGTGGCGGCCCGGCTGAACGGCGCAGAAGTCAGCCGAGCTCCACAGCAGGAGGCGAAGGGGGGCAGAGCGGTGACTTACACACCCAGGGGGCGGGGCCTGGACAAGCGTGCATCCCTATCGGAGACAGCGGAGAATGGAGAGAGAGTGAGAGGCAGGAGGGGGAGAAGAGAGAGAGATGGAGAGAGAGGCAGAAGGCGGAGGAGAGCTAAGAGAGAGAGGGGGAAGCAGTAGGAGGAGGAGAGAGAGAGAGAGAGACAGACAGACAGACAGACAGACAGACACGGAGCGAGAGACCGGAGGCTCAGGAGAGAAGACTGACGTGGAGGAGAGACCTGAAAATCCCGTCTTATGACGGGCTAATTGGCTAGTCATATAGATTTTACCTGGAGACCAGTGTTTCTAAAATTGAGGGTCCTGATCCACAAGTGAGTTGCAGGGAGGGCTTACAAGTTTATTTTAGGGAAGTCACAGTATTGCCACCCTTACTTTTGTGCTGCTGCCTTCAGAGTTGGGTGACTGGAAAGTGGCAGCCAGCCGCTCTGAAAGCAGCACCCCACAAGTAAAGGTGACGATACCATACTATGCTATACTTACTATTGCTCCTGGTGGCGGCAGCTCTGCCTTCAGCGCTGGGCTTCCAGCCAGCAGCTACTGCGTTCTGACTGTAACAGTGCAGAAGCAGATGTATTGCAATCCACCCGACAATAACCTTGCAATCCCCGCCCCCAGCTCCATTCTGGGTCAGGACCTCTATAATTACGACACCGTGACATTTCAGATTTCAATAGCTGAAATAATGAAATTTACTATTTTTAAAATCCTATGAAAGAAATTGATCAAAATGGACCTCGAATGTGGTAGTGCCCTAGTTACCACCATTCTATAAGGCCCTGGTGAGATCTCATCCAGAATACTATTTGCAGTTCTAGTCTCCCATGTTTTGGGAGGATGAATTCCACATGGAATGGAGGCAGAGGAGGACAACTGAGGAATGGAGAACCTACCTTACGAGAGGAGAGCTTGGCTTGGTTAGCCTAACCAACTGAAGGCTGAGGGGAGCTATGATTGTTCTCTATGAATGCATCACAGGAATAAACACCAGGGTGGGAGAGGAGTTCTTTAACTTACGTGCCAATGGCTATAAACTGGACATCAACACGTTTATACGTGAAATTAGACAAAGGTTTCTAACCATCAGAGGAGTGATGTTCAAGCCTTCCAAAGGGAGCAGTGAGGGCAAAAACAAAACAAAACAAAACAATACAAATTGGCTTCAAGCCTGAAGTTGATAAGTTTATGAAGGGGATGGTATGATGAGACTGCCTACAATGGTGTGTGGCTCATCTGCAACTGCTAATAGCAAATATCTCCAACAGCCAGAGATCAGATGGGGAGGATTCTGACCAGAGGTGAAACTAAGGTGGTGCACCCGTGTGTGCCACTGTGGCAAGAGCCAGCTGGGGTGCTTCTCTTAGAGCCGTCTGGTGCGTGGCGTAGCTTGCGATGTGCTCTCCCATCTGGGCTCCCAGGGCACCTGGCGCTGGTAGCCCCATGTGCACAGCCAGGTGGATGAAAGAGGCCGGCTGGGGAGTGCTTTAGGGTAGGCAGGTGTGCTCATGGCTGGGCTCCTGGTACATCCATCCCTGTCTTGCTGCCCCTCTCGGTGGACGCCAGGCAGCACTCATGCATTCTGTGGCATGCACTGCTGCCAGCAGCCCCTGGGAAGAAGCCAGGGGAAGGGAGTGGCAGGCCAAAGGGTCTCTTGCATCACAGCCACCAGTTTTCCTGCTGCAATGCCCCCATGCAGCTGGCAAACAGCTCCCTTGTGGCAGTGCAGCAAACAGGACCAGCAACACAGGAACCCTTCCACCAGCCATGTAGAGGCAGCAATTGGGACTGCCCCAAGCCTCCCTACACACATCGTCCCCCTGCCCTGAGCCTCCCCACACACACCACAGCCCCTTGCCCTGATGCCTGCACCCCCCCACAAACCCTCTACTCTGAGTCCTCACACCCCCAACCATGACTCTTGGACCCCCATGTCCCCAACCTCTGCCCTGATTCCTGCACCCCAGCTCTGATTCTTACATCACCCATATTCCCAGCACCTTGCCCTGACTTCTACCACCCCAACCCTCTGCTCTGAACCTCCTTGCATCCCCCCCCCCACTTAAATTTCGTACAGGTACTGTTGTATCACAATCCCCCAGCCCCTGCCCTTAGCCCCCCCCAAGGGGGGTTAGCATAGGACAGTACCTATAAGAAAATTAAGTTACTTTCACCCCTGATACAGTGAACTCCTTTGTCTTGCTGGTGGGTCTTGCTGTCATGCTCTGGGTCTAATTGAGCTCCATTTGTGGGGTTGGGAAGGCATATTCCCAGGTCAAGCTGGCAATAACTGGTGGATTTTCTGTATTGTGAAGTCTTTAAATCATGATTTGAGAACTTCAGTAATTCAGCCAGAGGTTAGGAGCTTATTACAGGAGTGGATGAGTAAGGTTCTGTAGCTTGTGATGTGCAGGTCAGACTAGAGGATCAGGATGGTCCCTTCTGTCCTTAAAGTCTAGTAGCCTATTCCTGGATATAGTTTTCACTCTGCCTACCTCAAGACTTCTGGCAGGCCAAGCAGTAGCTATGTCTGGCAGAGCACTGAGCGCACAACCCAATTTAAACCCTATGCGCTCCTACACACACAGCATCTTCAGCATCTCCACTACCTACAACTGACCTTCATGTTTTCTGCAAAAAAATTATTTTTAACTCAATTTTAACTTTCATCTGAAGAAGTGCCCACAAAAGCTTATGATACCATCTACATTTTTTGTTAGCCTCTAAGGTGCTGCAGGACTATTAGTTGTTTTTTATTTTTTTAACTTTTAGGCACTCCTAGAACGCTGGCACCCGGTGGGAACGAGAGCCTCGCTAGATCCCTGGCCAAGACAAGGGGGGGCCAGCTCCATGCCCCCAGAAGGGGCCAGGCCTCAGGCAGAAGGGGAGGCCATGAGGCCCCCCCAGCTATCCCTCAGTGCCACCTGGAGCGTACTGCACCGACCCGAGGCAGCCCTCAATGTTGTCCGGAGCATGCTTCATGGCACTCGGGCAGCAGTGTAAAGGGTCCGGAGCTCCAGCCACCACTGCTGCTGCAGTTGGTACTGTGGCAGCAGTGGTGGCCAGGAGCCCTGGGCCCTTTTGAATCACCGGGCCCCAGGGCAGTCACCTCCTTTTTCCCTGCTGTCGGTGGGCCTGCCGACACTGGTAAGCTTGTGCCTGCTGTTCCTAATTGGCAATCCGGCCCTGACTGAACAGCTTAGCCAACTCCCTTCAGCCAACTTAATCGGCTTTCCTTGCTGCAGTATCAGCAGAGATTATTGTAACATTATAGAGGAAATTAGGATAATCGCTCCAGTCAAAAAGGCATTTGAAATGCTCATGCATGATCTCCTGCTGGATTGTTCATTCTCCAGGAGTCACTGGGCCTCTCCCAGATGTAGAAACAGGATACTTCCCTCTCAGGGATTCTGAGAGTCTTTGAAAGCCTCAGATGGAGGGGACAGAAAATGTTATTTCTTTTCTTGGGATGGGGATATAGTGAGAGGAAATGATGCAAGGTTTTTCAGTTGGATCCAAGGGAGCAGCTAGATCCAATTGCCCTGGGTTAAGCCCCAGAGGGGCACTACATGAGGCTATCTGCCCACACGCATCCAATTGGAAGGACTGGGAGTTAATGAGGCCAGCCAGTTTCCATCAGCTTCCACTCATGCAGCCCACTCGCTAGCCTAGGTTGCCCATTGCTGCCCTAAAGATTTCCTCTATCCGAAAGTACTTCCCTTATACATTAGTTTTTAAAAATTCATATTGACAGTGAAGACAGGTTTTCAAAAACAGGAAAAATAATTGAAGGTAAAGGCCCATCTTCACATAAGCTTTCAAAACATGCTCATTTTCTAGTTCACCTTTGCCTGTATTTTGTATGATATGGTGCTGCAAGCATTACTATGAGAGGGGTGAGTTACAGGTTCTTTCAGTGAACATCCTGAATGTTTTCTAGAAGAATCAAATGTATTTCTCCAGATAAAGGGCTTAAGATCTCCCCTTCTGCACCTCACGGACACCCATTACATAGTGAAGGACACTGATGGTGAGCGTCCATGCTGGGTCTCTTATCGCTCTCAGAAGAAGTTAATTTTTCTCTCACACTTGTTTCAGCCTTAGTGGCCTGCCTAAAATGACTACTCCTATGCAGCTAGCATCAAAGGACTTTTCATCAAGCAACTGAAACTAAAACTGCCAAAGAGCAGCTGTGAAGATGCCACACTTGTTCACCAAGAAGTCTGCCAAATCTTCAGTAACAGCTCCTGAGCATTAGACTTTGTAGAGTTGAATGTCACTGCCTAATGGCCTTGGGGTGGTAGGTACACTACATTAGGAGGAAAGAAAACTCTATAGGGGGCTTTAGTTTCCACTCATTTAAATCCACGATCCAGATCTTCAATGGACTTTAGTTCTCTTCATCCCATTCCCTATCACTATCCACTGCACCTATAACTGTATAACCAGTGTCTGGTTTTCCACCTGAATGCCTGATTTAAAAGGGACAATGATGGCTCCAGTCAGTCAGTTCTGCGAACCACACTGTTAAAAGTCGGGTCAGCAGTGCAGCAGGAATGGAAACCACAGCCAATGCGTGTTGTGTGGGCGGTGCTTGAAGACCACCTCCTGCTCTCCAACCCCTTCAGTCCCAGCCTAGAGCACTCTACTGCACCCCAAACCCCAAGCTCCACCCTGCACTCCCAGCTGGAGCTCTTATCCCCTTTCCCCCGATCCCTCTCCTACTCTCCAAACCCCTCAGTCCCAGCCTGGAGCATCCACATATACCCCAGCCCCTCATCCCCAGCCCCACTCCAAAACCTGCACTCCCAGCCCGAGTCCTCCACCCTTCCCTGCATCCCAACCCCCTGCTCCAGCCTGGAGCCCCCCTCTCACATCCTGAACCCCTCATTTCTGGCCCACTCCTGGAACCTGCACTCCCAGCCTGGAGCCCGTACCCCCTTCTGCACCCCAGCCACCTGAGCCAGCATGGTGAAAATGAGCGAGTGAGGGTGGGGAGAGCAAGTGACAGAGGAAGGCGGGATGGAGAGATTGGGGGTAGGGTCTCAGGAAAGGGAGAACAGGGGAGGGGCAAGGGGTGTTGGCAGGGGAGTGCCTCAGCCATGCTGGGCCCCCTTGGCAAGATGGGGAAGCCTGGCGCACACACAGCAAGGGCAGGACTTCGGGCAGAAGGGATGGGGGTGGGGGCAGACAGCCCAGCCTGGAGCGTGAGGCGCCAGGCTCCCCCCAAGCCCCCAGAGCTGCCTGGAGTGTTGTGTGTGGCCCTCCGGCAGCGATTGAGAGGACCCAGAGTCGGGGTCGCCCTGGGGTTATTCTCCCCCCCCATGCACTCCCCAGGCAAATGCCATATCCTCTAGTCCAAGGGTTCCCAAACTTTTTGACACAGGGACCAGTAAATCCATTCATGAGCTTTTGGAGGACTGATAACATTCATTTTCATATTTGCATATTCATTAAGCAAATGATGAATATTCAAATAAGTTGTTTCTGGTCCTCCCAAAGCCCCTGGTGCCAGCTTTAGCAAAGCTTTTGATACGGTCACCCACAATATTCTTGCCAGCAAGTTAAGAGGATATGGATTGGATAAGTGGACTGTAAGATGGATAGAAAGTTGGCTAGACCAGGGTTTCCCAAACTTTTTACTTTAGCTGGAACCCGGTTTTTTTTTCAGTCCTGTTTTTTTCAGCCCAAAAATATAAATGCATATAAAAAAAGAATTAAAAATGAATAAATGTTCAGTGTTTCACCCAGCTGCATCCTCCGCCCAGCCTGGGCCAGGGCTTGGGGGAGCCGGTGCCACGTGGGCACTCCAGGAGGCGGAAGCAGGAGCAGACTGGAGGTAGGGTATCTGGCTAGAAGGGAGGGTGCAAGGAGGGGTTGGGTTGCCAGGTGTCCAGTTTTGTACCAGACAGTCCGGTATTTGAGGGTCTGTCCGGGAAACAAACTGAGAAAATACCAGACATATAAAATAGCTGGTATTTTCTAATTAGGTAAGTTTTATTATTATGAGGTGTATCAATCCCTAGCTGGGAACTGCCTGGTTGGTAGATGTGCTCAGGCTGCCTGAGTGTGTCTACCAGCCAGGCAGTTCGCAACTACTGGAGGGAGGAGGGAGGGGAGAGGTGGCAAAATGGAATCCCCGACGCCGACTCACTTGTGTGCCCGGGCCAGTCCTGCTTCCCGCTGGCCGATTTGCTCCCCCCCCCCCACCTCCCGATCTCCCCCCTCCAGCCTTGCTTCCAGGGGCCAGTTCCCCCCCCCCCGCCCATCTCCCCCGGCCAGCCCCGCTCCCCCCTACGACCCTCCCCGACCAGCCCCGCTCCCCCCTACGACCCTCCCCGACCAGCCCCGCTCTCCCCGACCAGCCCCGCTCCCCCCTACGACCCTCCCCGACCAGCCCCGCTCTCCCCGACCCCCTCCCAGCCAGCCGGTTCTCCCCTGCTTCTCCTCCCCATCTCCCCTGGCCAGCCCCGCTGCCCCCATCCAGCCCTGCTTCTGGAGGCTGGTTCTCCCGTCCTCCTCCTCCCCCCGATCTCCCCCGGCCAGCCCTCCCCGCGCTGTCGCACCCTGCTTCCGGAGGGGGGGGGGCGGTCCCCCCCCCATCCCCACCCCTCCTCCCAGCCCGCCCCGCTCCCCTCCCGGCAGCCACGCTGAGGCCTGGTATTTTTTTCCGCAGCCCATAGTTTGGGAACCGCTGCTCTCGTCCACTCCAGAACCCACCCCCACCCCCACCTTCAGGGTGTCCCCTCCCGCCTCCGGCCCCGTCCTGCCCCGCCCCGCCCCAAGCAGCGTGGCCCAGAGAGGCCTCGCACAGCGGCAGCAGGGGTCCCGCTTAATCGCGTGGGCGGCGGGACTCCGAGCAGCCCGCTCTGCCTCCTCCCCAGCCGCGCGGGGGAGGAGGAGCAAAGCTCGCTGCCCAGGGCTCTGGGGAAAAGGCCCGTGAACTGACGCAATCACTGGGAGACTGGCTCGGCAATGGCCTTGATAACGGAAGAACAGATCCAGCAGGTAAGGGAGGAGTGCCAGGAGCCGTCGCCCGCCGCGAGCTGTGTAGGTACCGCCTGAGAGGGCTGTACTCGTGAGCAGGGACCAGGTCACACTTAGTTATAGTCAGCACTGGTGTCTCGCACAGATTTGCTTTGGCAACACTGTTACAATCTTCTGTGCTATCTGAGCTCCTTACCGTGACAACACCTGGCTCAGGAAAGGGGGTTTGTACCTATTAGCCTTGAAGTAGAAATCTGCCTGTCAGAGAATAGCATGCTGGGTTTTATATAAGGGGTAACAGTTCAGGAAGGCAGGGTCTACTGAATTTCATTTTGCAAGGGATCCATCACCGCCCAGGAGAAGTGAGCACACATTCTCAGTTAAGTTTAGAACTACTTTTTCTAACCTCTCATTAATCTTGTTCTAATCCTAAAATAGAGCAAAAGCTTGTTGTTCATTCTGGTAAAGTTTTTGTGTGTAGCAGTTACATAATCTCCTCCTTTGGGGAAGAGAATGTTAAGCCAATAGACAGAACTATGTAGCACTTTAAAGACTAACAAGATGGTTTATTAGGTGATGAGCTTTCCTGGGCCAGACCCAATTTTCTTCCATATATTGATCTGAGGAAGTGGGTCTGGCCCACGAAAGCTCATCACCTAATAAACCATCTTGTTAGTCTTTAAAGTGTTACATAGTTCTGTCTTTTGTTTCAGCTAGACCGGACTAACACGGCTGTATCTCTATCACTTAAGCCAATAGGACAGTGAACATGCAAATATCAGGCATTTCATAGAGCCTGCTGCACCTAGCAGTTGTAATCGTTTTTATTTATTTTTATTTTTAAAGAAGCAAGAAAACAACTATCCATTAAAAAAATGATTAAAATGAATTTTGTGGGATGATAAAGGCTGGTTTGTGTGGGACTTGAGGGTTAGGCAATAACAGAGATGCATGTTAAAAGTAGTCCACTATACAAAATACATGTATAAAAAATGCACCTGGCTCAATTCCAGTGGTCACCAACCAGTACATCAGGATCTATCAGTAGATCTTGGAGCCTCTGACAGGTGATCCTGACTTGTTTGGCTGGGAAGCTATTAAGTGCTTCAGTTACTCTTCCATCCACTATCATGCTGTTCCTGCCCTTTGCCTTGGAGCTGCCCTCCAGGGAGCCTCCTGCTTGCTGTGCAGGGTTTGGGAGGGAGAAGGAGGGGGTGCTGATGTCAGGGTATCCCTCCTTCCCCCCACTTCTGTACCCTGTCTCCACACAGAGAGAAGGGGATGGCGGGAGCTTGGCAATGCAAATCTCTGTCACTCTCACAAACACAGTGGCTACGTCTACACTGGCAGCTTCTTGCGCAAGAACTGTTTTGCGGAAGAGTTCTTGTGCAAAAAGTCTTCCACAAGAGCGCGTCTACACTGCCATGTGCATTTGCGCAAGAGATGTGCTTTTGTGCAAGAGCATCCATGGCAGTGTGGACGCTCTCTTGCGCAAGAAAGCTCTGATGGCCATTTTAACCATAGGGGTTTCTTGCGCAAGAAATTCATGTTGCCTGTCTACACTGCCCTCTTGTGGAAGAGCTCTTGCACAAGAGGGCTTATTCCTCGTGGGGAGAGGAATAACTCTTCCGGAAGAAGCCCTGTTTTACCATGCTGTACTGTAAATTTACTTGCGCAAGAACACGCGTGCAGTGTAGACAGCAGGCAAGTCATTCTTGCGCAAGAAGCTGCCAGTATAGACATAGCCACACTGTCCTTGCCTCTCATCTTTTGACCCAACACATACATGGGGGGGTTGTTACTACTTTTACTGCTTGCAAAGTGGGTTATTTTTAGTTTTTAACTGGTCTGTGCATTTCATAACTTTCATTTCTCTTTTATGCTTAAATTTAATGCTTTGAGTAGTGAGTTCTAAAATGCCTAACTTGTCATGTCATATCTGGAGTAATTATCCTAATGGCAGTTGTGTTCCTGGAGGTGGCTGGCATGTCCCTGCAGCCCCTGAGAAGGTCCAAGTGGGGGGGGGGGTGTCTCCACATGCTGTCCTTGCCTGCAAGCACTAATCCTGCAGCTCCCTGTGATCAATAATGGAGAACTGTGGAAGGTGCACATGCCAGCAAGCTTTCAGGAGTGGTTCAGGACCAGGGGAGGAATAGGCCTGCCTTACCTCCACTGCTCCATCCCTGGGGGAGCTGTCTGGCCACTCCCAGGGTTGGCAGGACTTGAGCTGTTGATGGGACTCAAACCCACCAACCTATGCTCCTATCCCTCAGCCAGTCCCTTATCCTGCTTTCCAAATGCAGGAGCTAGTTCCATCCTTGGGGCAGCTGGTGTTGGCTGCCCAGCTGCTTCCAGGGTGGGCAGGGCTCAAGCCCCCAACCCTGCACTCCCCAGGCAAATGTCCTATTCCATTCCAGCACCCACCCCACCTCCTGAGCATCCCTTATCCTGCCTTCCTAATGCAGGAGCCAGCTCCTCCTAGGGTGGGGTGGGGCTTGGGCTGCCTAGGGGAGGTGGGACTCAAACCCACCACTCTGTGTTCCCCCCTGGGGGAAGCCTATCCCCTAAGCCACCCCACCATCCTCCCTTCAGCAGGTCCCTTATCCTGCCTTCATAATACAGGAGCCAGCTCCATGCCTAGGGCAGCCTGTGATGGCTGTCCAGCTGCTCCCATGGTGGGTAGGGGAGAGACTTGAGCCCCCAACCTTGTACTCCTCAGACAAATGCCCTAGTCCCTAGGCCACTCCAGAACCCAACCCACCTCCCTAGTTTCAGGGTGTCCCTTCCCACATGCTGAATCCCTTGGCCCAAGACCAGAGCTTGCACCCTAATCCCCTACCCCAGCCTGGTGAAAGTGAATGAGATTCAGGGAATGAGCAGGATGAGGCCTCGGAGAAGGGGTGGAGCAGGGGCAGGGCCTCAGAGAAGGCAGGGAAGGAGACCAGGCAAGGGTATTTGTGTTTGAGGTAGATGTTACATTGCACTTAAATTGAAAAAGTGATCTCTAGTTAGTGGTTAAAAAGTTGGAGTCCGCTGCTCTACTCCATCTCCACTAGGAGAGAGGCTCTCTGAGGGGGGTAAGTCTGATTTAGCATCTGGCTGCAGAGCCTAAGAAAAGGTGCATCCCAGAGAACAGAAGACTGACAGCCAGAAGAGAGCTGCTGTTTCTGAAGCCTGCCAGCCACTCCTGTCCCCATCTGAATTCTGGTGCTCTCTTCTAGTTCTGTAAAGATGGTTTCCTTGTTTTGGAAGAGTTTTGCACCACAGAGGAATGTGATGCCATGAGGGAGCAAATCCACAAGATTGTCTCTGAGATGGATGTGCCACCCCATTGCCGTACAGTGTTCTGCACCAAAGAAGAGGAACAGCTCCATGCGCAGGTACAGATTATAGATAATTCAGATAGATCAGGGTCTGGCTTGCCTAATACTTTGATCTGGCCTGCAGACTGCATCTGGCTGCTTTATATTTATATCCTGCTGCCCATGCCACCAAATTTCCAGACAGTGGCTAAGGCAGCAGGATGCTTTTTAAATGGCTCTTGGCTGTGGCACTACCCCAGCAGGGGCTGGAGCTGCAAACCCTTTAAATAGCGGAAGTAACCTGGGTGCCTGCCAGGCAACATGGTAGCAGCAGGGAGCAGCGAGCCCTTTGCTATGTTTTTAATTCAAAGCCTCCTGTCACAGACCAAGCTTGGGGGAAGCTAGTCCCCAGCCCTGTGCCTTCCACCCTAGACCCTTCCAGGGGTGGAACCAGCCCGTGTCTACCTACCAAACTTCATTAAGTGGCCGCCTTGTGAAAATTATTGTCCATCCCTGAGATGGAGGCTAGGAGGGGCAATCCCATTTAATTGCTTAACTGGTTAAATGTGATATTTAACTGGTTAACTGATTAAAGGGGTAGTGGGCAGGAGGGCCAGAGCAGCCAGCAAGAGCTGCTCTACTGCAGGTGCAGCACCCCTGCCTGTGACGTGCCCAGGCTCCCCGTAGACAGGGACTGCTCTGGGCGATGAAAGCAGCCTCTGCCTGCGACGTGCCCAGGCCTGTCACTGTTTAGGGTGATGCTTACCGGTTAACCTTTCACATCCCTAACTATGCTATGCAGCTTTTAGTGACAAAGACTGTGTTGGCACAGCTCTGTCACTAAAAGCCAGCACATTTAAATGCTGTTTGTCTGCATGTTTGCCAACAAAATACTTTTAGCCCCCACAAGTGGCTCTTGTACTTTCCTAGGGGCTACGTTTACACAATGAGTTTTTGCGCCAAAAATATGCTAATGAGGGACTAATTTGCATGAGTCACGATCTCATTTGCATATTTTCTGCTGATCTGTTTTTTCGCTGGGGTTTTTGTGCAAAAACAAGGGGTGTGGACGTTTTCTTTTGGTGCAAAAACCCCTTTTTCCGCAAGATCCTTATGCCCCAAAAAATGAAGTTTACCAATGTTGTGGAAAAAGGGGTTTTTGCGCAAAAAGAAAAGGTCCACACTGCTTGTTTTTGCGCAAAAACCCCAGCGAAAAAATGGATCAGCAGAAAATATGCAAATGAGATTGTGATTCATGCAAATTAGTCCCTCATTAGCATACTTTTTGCAGAGAAAACTCGTAGTGTAGATGTAGTCCCTAGGGAGATGAAAATAACTTAAATTTCTTACAGGCAATGTCATATTGCAACCCCCCTTGTGGCGGGGCTCAGGGCAGGAGATTGGATTCCTTTTCCGCTGCCTTGGGCAACATGTTGTCAGTGGTCTCAGCAGAGACCAAGAGAGAAATGGGTCACAGAGACTGAAGAAGAGTCATCCCTGTGGAAAAGGGCTGAATGTGTGAGAACCTCTGTCTATTGTTACAATCTATAATATATTTGTTCCATGGATAAAGACTATCAGGTCAACCCTTCTCACTAACCAAACCAAGGTACCTCTGTTCACCCTCTACTGGGTGCCTGCAAAGGGCAAGCTGGAGCCCAAGAAGTTTAGCACACTGAAAAGTTTCCATGTGAACTACTGATGTTTTTATTCTTATACTTCCTGCTCTCTTGACAGGGAAAAGATGCAGCTAAGTGCTAGCTTCTTGCTGGAGGTGTTCACTTAGATATATCTGCTAGTATATATTACCATTGCTAGGTCTCTCTTGTCTCCAGCAGGGCAGTGCAGATTATTTTCTAACCAGTGGAGACAAAATCAGATTCTTCTTTGAAAAAGGAGTTTTTGACGAGAAAGGTAAAAGCTACCTACCATTTGCTACAATAGGGCGGGGTGCATGGGAAGAAATGTAAGCAATCTGCTAGCAAGCCAGGAGCTTTCTTCAAGGGACAAGGTGGCTGAATAACTATTTGGGGGAGAAGGGAATTCTCTATTGTTTACTTTTTGATTTGATGCATCCTCTTTAATTCAGTGTTTTATTTTTAGGTGACTTTCTTGTGCCAAAAGAGAAATCTATAAATAAGATTGGCCACGGTATGTATGAGCTGCAGTGCTTTTGGAGTGAAAAATTGGGGTGTATTTTCCAGAATGAAACTTTCCTTTTGACTTGGCTATTATCAGTAGTGGTGGCTCTCTGCAAAAAACCTCTTCTGAGTTAATGTTCTAGCCAAACACAGACTGTGCCCATAGTATTGTTACTACTAAAACAAGACATGGATTCAAATTGTCTGGCCTTGTCTACCACCTACTCTTCCTCTCCATTCTATTGCTTTTGCAGTGCCCCACCCACTGAACACATTGTTGCAAAGATCCTCCTACTGTGGCCACATCTTCTTTGCAGCTTTGTGCTGTCTCTTGTCCTCACCAGCATGAGGTTCAAGCTCCTCAGATTTAACTCTAAGCCTTGGCACAGTTTCACCCTGCCAGTGCCCACATATCAGTTTGCTGCTTTCTGTGCCTGCATTGTATTCTTCTCCACTCATCTTTGTGCTTCTTCTATGTTACAAAGGTTTCCTGGCCTGAGGTCCTTTGCCAGAATGCTTCTCATTGCCCTTTAAATCCCTTTTCAAAAACACTTTTTCCACTAGGCTTTTCTATTCTAATTTTAAAAAAGAATTGACTTCTGTTGGCTGAAGTTCAAACCTTTGTATCTCTTATGCAGTAGATTGTTTGAGCTGTACCGTCTGTGTCCAGTCTAGGTTTTTAAGTTCCTCTGGACAGACTGTATCTTCTGTTTTCTGAGAACACGGCTGGCACTTAACAAGCTCTGATTCTTCACTGTGACATTGTCAGCAGCTTCTCAGTTTTACAGGTTTCCACTTTGTTCTATTTCCCTTCTTCCAGTTTCTAAAGAACTAACTGAATCCCTTTTGTTCTCAAACAATACCCAGAGAAAACATAGCAGGGTTCAATGTTCTACCTCACAAACCCAGGAACCCTGCCCAGATCTTTCTCCATTAAAGCTTGGAAATCCAGTATCTGATCTCAGATTCCTGCAGTCTGTGTAGGGAAAACAATGTCCTTGAGAAAACAACTCTTCCCACCCACTCTTTGTCCTCTGTTGTGCTGCAAGTGCTCCTTAAAGAGGAAACGGAAAACAGATATTGCATCCTCCTCACTCAGGTTTACTTGCAGTTCCAAGAGAAGGACTCATTTAGCCCTGTTCTGCAATTTAGTCACTTATTTTCTTTCTAACCACCTCATTGCTCTATAGCAGTCCCTGTTGGGATGAATAAGCTGGCAGAACAGAACTTTCTATTATCTTTAGAAGTGAGTCTGCATTTAATTTGCTTCCAGGTTAAAATCTCTAGGGCAAGTTAAGGCATTCACAGATCACTGAATTTGTGCTCCTATTTCTTAATTAACGTGAGAAATCATTGATGCCCCATTTTTCATCTTTGCAGTTTTCTCAACAAGCTGTAATCAGATTCTAAGAACTGTAATACTCTGAGGGACATGTTGAGCTATTTGACCAAGCTTGTGAGGCCCAATGCTCAACTTGATGGTATTTCTGTCTGTAATGTGACAACTTTTGTATGCAACTGATCAGTTCCTTTTCCAGGAACGCTCTAGGCTTCCATCACCAGAAAACTGACAGGGGGAAAATGCATACACAGAGGGGAGGCCCTGCCATCTTTTTAGCAGTTACAACTTCAAGCACTTCTGGCATTGTCTATAGATCAATCAATAGATTATTGGCACCCACTTATGTCTTCTACCATAACAATAACTCTGTTTCACCTGTCACTGTGTAACCCACACACCTAGTTGGTGTGGGTCACTGTCCCATGTAGTGGTACTTAGACCACTTACAGCAAGTAATAAGAACAAGTGAGCTCTACAGCCTAAGCTGACAGCCAGCTGGCTTTATAGCTCAAGCTGTAGAGAGAGGTTCCTATGGTGAGGGCCTAGGTTCAAATCTCCCTGGTGGAGATTACGAGTGGGGGCTTGTCAGATTTGTTTCCTTGCTAGGGGAAGTATGTAAACTGCACACCTAGGTTACATCTACACTGCAAGGTTTTTGCGCAAAAACCTGTGGAGCATCCACACCTCAAATACGCTTTTGCACAAGGAAATCAAGAGTAAAACGGCAGAACAGAGGGCTTTTTCCGCCATAGGTAAACCTCCTTTTACGAGGCATAACTCCCTTTTGTGCAGGAGTTCTTGCGCAAAAAGGCAAGTGTGGATGCTCCAGAGGGGTTTCTTGTGTCAGAAACCCCCTATGGGAAAAAGCACAGGTGCTCTGATGGCCATTCTGTGAATGGCCATCAGAGCTTTCGTGCGCAAGAGCGTCCATGCAGTGTGGACGCTCTCTTGCGCAAAAGCACATCGCTTTTGCAAAAACTCTTGCGCAAAAGGCTTCTTGCACAAGAAGCATGTAGTGTAGATGTAGCCCTAGTGGGTGTGGTTCACTGTCCCATTAAGTGGCACTTTAACCATTTACAGTGAGCAATAAGAATGAGTGAGCTCTACAGCCTAAGCTGACAACCAGCTGGCTTTATAGCTCAAGCTGTAGAGGCTCCCCTACTGAGGTTCCAGGTTTAGATCTGTCTGCACACATCTTCCCTATAGTTTAATATGCTGATCTAACAGACTTCTCTCACAAATAGATAATAATGGCATGTGGAGGGAAAAGGGAGCAAGAGGACAGCACCTGGTATGCAAGGGATAATGGGGATCTTGGTATGGGGTCTCACAGAACCTCTGCTAGAAAGAAAATTGGGAAGAAGGGGATATAGATGGCCCACATCTATGGGTGGGAGGAGACATGGGGGGGCATGCAACCCCTATTGTGGAAGACTGGGGGACTGTGGTATGGAAGGGAAGATAAGAATTGGGGCACAAAGCACCACTGGCATAATGGAAGTGGGAATAAGGGTACGTCTAGACTACATGCCTCTGGCGCCAGATGCATGTAGATTAGGCTACCTGGCATAGGAAAATGAAGCGGCGATTTAAATAATCGCCACTTCATTTAAATTTAAATGGCTGCCGCGCTGAGCCGATCAGCTGTTTGTTGGCTCAGCGCGGTAGTCTGGATGCTCCGCGATCGACATCAATGGCATTTGTTGACCTCTCAGGCAAGCCTCATCCCAGGAGGCATACCTGGGAGGTCGACAAATACTTTTGATGTCAACGGCGGAGCGTCCACACTACCGCGCTGAGCCGACAAACAGCTGATCGGCTCAGCGTGGCAGCCATTTAAATTTAAATGAAGCAGTGATTATTTAAATCGCCGCTTCATTTTCCTATGCCGGGTAGCCTAATCTACATGCCTCTGTCGCCAGAGGCATGTAGTCTAGATGTACCCTAAGGTTTTGACAACAACATAACATGAGGGAGAATAGAGGACCCTGGTATGGGAGGGGGAAAATGGGGACCACACAGGTACCCTTGGCTGAAAGGAGATTGGAGGGCTTTTGCAGGGAGGGCCTGACATAGAAAGGGACAGGAGAGCATCACACAAGGAACTTGTGGGTGGAATGGAGCCTGGCGCCCTGGTGTGTGCACTGAGTTCAGCCAACAGAAGCAACAAATTGTGGAATTCCTTCGTAGTATTTATCCATCTTAGCATTGTGTATAAGCGCTTCCCATCCTAATATCTAAGCTCTTAGTATTTGGAGCTCTGAATAGTCTATTTGGTTGTCCTTCAGAACAAACACCAGAAATCTCTTCCAAGCATAAATCATTGTTTTCATATAGGCACAATTTGGTGTAAAGGAGATTGATTATATCTTTAGAATACACAAAAATTCATTATACGATTTGCAAATGTCAACAGCACTTATGTGTTAGTTCCATCAGAGGAAACATTATGTCTAATTTACAATCCATACAAAAAGCTTGAAGCAAAAGGAATTTGTCTCGCCAAGACATTTTAACAAAAGGAACAGGGCAGTCATGATGACTGGTACTGTATGCACACAACGGCAGCTGCTTTTGCGGAAAAACTTACCAGCTGTCTACACTGGCCACTTGAATTTGCGCAAGAACACTGATGATCTAATGTATGATCGTCAGTGTTCTTGCGCAAATACAATGACTCTCCCGTTCGGGAAAAAGCCCTCTTGCGCAAATGCTTTTGCGCAAGAGGGCCAGTGTAGACAACTGAGAACCGTTTTGCACAAAAAAGCCCCGATGGCGAAAATGGCGATCAGGGCTTTCTTGCGCAAAACCACGTCTAGATTGGCACAGACGCTTTTCTGCAAAAAGTGCTTTTGCGCAAAAGCGTCCGTGCCAATCTAGACGCTCTTTTCCGCAAATGCTTTTAATGGAAAAACTTTTCCGTTAAAAGCATTTGCGGAAAATCATGCCAGTCTAGACGTAGCCCTCCAGTTCCTGAGAGGGATGCAGTTTGTGCATGACAGACTGCAGTCTTCCCCTTCAGAATGTAATATCCATCATTGTGTTTCCTCAGAGTCCCCCAGACTTCCACAGCAGAGGTTGCACGTCCTCCATTCCTCCTCCCACTCATGGATGTGTGCCTTCTAGATGAGTTCTTGAATTTTCACTGACAACTTTTCCCCCTCAGCTTTGCATGCTTATGATCCCATCTTCAAGCAAGTAACTCACTCTTCCAAAGTGCAGGTGAGCTGCTGCTTGAGTCACTTGAAAGAACTCAACTATGTGATTGTTTGGTTTCAAAACCATATGCTCAGAAAGATGAGCCCATCCTCATAAAAGGATTTATAAAAATTCTCAGTGTGCATTCACTAAATAATGAGCAGAAGACTGAAGTCTGTGTCATATCTTCCACAGGAGCTGGGAAGAAAACTTGGCCTTGAGAAACCAGTGGTTGTCCAGAGCATGTATATCTTTAAGGTACAGTAGCTGCAATCTCCCCAATCATTTACTCAAGAAAGAAGCCATTTTCATATTTTCAAGTTTAACATTCTCCTCTTCCTTCTATTTTTCTTCTTCCAGCAACCTGACATTGGTGGTGAAGGTAAAATTCATACTACATCTGTACGAGGCTGTAGATATTATGTACCCAATACCGAGGTTTGGAGGAAGGAGATTCAAGTAGCAGGAGAGGTTGCACAATCTGGTCACTCAGAGTGAGATTTTTCAAAGCTGCATAAAGGTTTGGATGCCCAGTTCCCATTAGAAATTACTGGTAGTGGGTATGAAAATCCCACCCAGGATATTGTTCTGTTTCTCTGTAGGCAGGCAAACCACACAACTTTGAATGGTTACCCAGCCCCATGTGTTATGATTGCAATGGTGGCCAACTCTTGCAACACACTTGGGATTCCCAAAGAAGTAAAATGTCAGGGAGACAGGAAAGGTCAAATGATTGGGGGAATTTCCTAAATATATAACACATTTCCTTGTCTTTAGAAATTGCTGTAAACCAAAAGTAATTTCCATATAAGCCTTAACTGTGACTTGAAAGACGTTATCCTTGCTGTACTCCCCCTAAAATAAATAGGACATGAGCTGAGAACCTGTTGGGCAGGGGACAGAATTAGTCTCACAATCTCCCCCCCACAAATGATAGATATAGTCACCCATCCTATCCTCTAGGCCACACTAGAACCCACCCCACCTTCCTACCTTGAGGACGTCCCTTATCCTGTCTTCCTAGTGCCTGATCCAGATCCATCCTGAGGGCAACTTGTGCTGGCGGGGGATCTGCTGATAGAGTCTGTTAGTGGAGGCTGGTGGTGATAGCATGCATGCAGCCAGTGACCATTTGCATCCCTGTGACTTGGCTGAAATGGAAGTCAGCGCAGTCAGGAGCATGCTTATTCACTGTTGTCACTTCTAGCAGGATTCGTATGGCCAGAAAGCCCCAGAGATCTTCCATTACTCTTAATTCAACAGTCTTTAAAAGGTAACCAAATGTCTGTTGGTTTCAGTGTTACCACACCAGGATGCCACATTTCTGTATACAGAGCCTCTGGGCAGGGTTCTGGGCCTCTGGATAGCTCTGGAGAATGCCACACAGGAAAACAGCTGTCTGTGGTTCATCCCTGGCTCTCACACTGGTAAGATTCATATTCTGCCATACACCCTCATCTCCTGGTTATGGGAGGAAAATTGCACGGGTTGTACTGCAACTTCTGCAATGTACAGTGGTTACATGGCCACATCCAGCAAGTATAGACATCATCATGCTTGAGGGAACCATTGTTTAAAACAATCTGACGAAGTGGGTTGTGCCCACGAAAGCTCATGATGCCATCTACATTTTTTGTTAGTCTCTAACGAGCTGCAGGACTATTTGTTGTTTTAAAAAGATTATTCCTTTTGTGATTTAAGGGCAAAATTCATAACCCCTCTTTTAGCAGGCTGAGTGGCTCACTGACTCACTTCCTTTGCTGCTGGTCACTAGTTCAAGGATCTGTGATTTTTCATCCAAAAACATTCCTGGAAATTAAAACTTGACATTGTTTTTGACACCAAATGCCCAAATGTAATGCTGTACTATACCCATGCAACCTGCATGAAGTGTGGAGACAGTGGTGCCCAGAATCTTATTAAATATTTATTAAATCCAGATGTGTAAAATTAGGATCCACTGCCAGTGTTCCTGAAATCCTTTCAATTTAGTATTACTAAGTAACTTCCTTCAGCGAGTATCTGACCCTTCCTTATTCAACAAGATTTCAGTTCTTCACAACTATTCTGGGATCCTTCCAAAGAGTGTCTTTTTGCGGTGCTACAGACCCTCGCTACATTCCAGAACTCCCTTAAGATGAGCTGCAGCTCATCTGAAGAAATGGGTTTTGCCCACGAAAGCTCATGATACTATCTATATATTTTTGTTAGTCTCTAAGATGTCAAAGGACTACTCGTTG
Organism: Pelochelys cantorii; assembly: GCA_032595735.1. Lineage (NCBI taxonomy): Eukaryota > Metazoa > Chordata > Testudines > Trionychidae > Pelochelys > Pelochelys cantorii. The sequence goes on along the minus strand of CM064347.1, from coordinate 15,731,366 downwards.
TTTTTAAAGTTACAGACTAACACGGCTACCCTTCTGAGACTTTATATTATTTTAGACACACCCATCACCCTCCAGCTTTAAACACAGATACCATTCACCTTTTCTGTTGTCATGGATCAAGACTTAAGAATACTGCTACCCCACCTCGTTTTGTGTAAGGAAGAATAAAAGCCTTCCACCTAACCACCCAACACTGGTCTCAAATGTTCAGCAATCATGCAAAACAAGAATGAACTGGATAGAATCCAAAAGATCAGAGAGCAACCAGTGGACTATGGCAACACATAGATCAGACCGAATAAAAATAATCTCTCTGTATCTTCTCTCTGTCAACAGACAGGAGCTCCCACAAGCTTCTAACTAGTGGTGCATGTTTTACACTCAGTATATTTTGTATACATCTAGCATGTGAACTAATTAGCTCCAAGGGCACTGTTTATCATTTCATCTCAAACTTTAATGTGCTTTAATGATCCAGTAGGAATATCTTCAGGTCTCTCTTAAGCATGCAAGCAACATTCTTCCCTGTGAAATCATACAGCTTTGCACTTTATTGGCAATACAATTTGTGCCTAAGCTCAACATAAGGTTCTGTAATTGCAGGTAAACTTCTACAATATTATGGAAAGGAAAATGGTGCCAAAGATGCATTTCACTGAAATGGAGGACTCTGCTCAGAAAGAATTGCATGTTCTTGCAGATAGGGATAGCTCGTGTCAAGGTGTCAGGGCAAAGATGGGAAAGCAGACAAAAGACAGCAATGTCATTTTTACATCACAAGGTAAACTGTAAGCCTTTCCCAATGTAAAGGGAAAATGAGCAAGGAAAGAATTATCATTATGAAATGGAGGGTATATATAATGTAATGAGAGGTTTAAGTTTTCCAGTCAGTGCACAGTGTAGAGACTATGATTGCAGAAGCTAATCAAAAAGTGTTGGTAGCTAATAGTATTTTGTTGATATTATACATTTTATAGGGTCTGCTAACTGAATATGCTCTCCCAGAATGTTCTGTACCAAAATATATATTAAAAAGGTGTCAGGGGGTAGCTGTGTTAGTCTGTAACTTTAAAAACAACAGGTAGTCCTGTGGCACCTTAGAGATTAACAAAAATATATATAGTATCATGAACTTTTGTGGGCAAAAGCTCATGATAATATATATATATATATATATATATATAAAATCTCTAAGGTGCCACAGGAGTACTCGTAGATAAAAAAGTATGCCAGCTTTTATTCTGGTGCATGCAGAAATTAAGCACAAAATAATGCTGAGCTGTGTTATGCTGGGCTTTGTTAAAGTAATAAGCAACTATTATAATTGATGCAAGACTGTTAAACTAATTAGGTACAGGTGCCCTAGAACCTCAGACAGTAGGTTCAAAATTCATAGGTAAGGAAAAGTAGGGTTCATTATGAAGTAAAGGCATTTGGAGAGTTTCCGGTGTATGAGAGAGTATAAATATAATGAGAAGTGAGTTAGTGTTTTGGATAGAGTGAAGATGTCCTTTCCGCAAAGCATGATTTCCTTTCCATATTGTGCTGATTAATCTTTGATTATTAAACTTGATCAAGCTTTTGATATTTTATGGATTACATAGTCTAAAATTGTATCTTAACACAGGGATTCATTTACTTTAAGTTTGTTTAATTATTAAGTTTGTTTTAAAAAGTTTTGTCTACTATGGGATTGCAGATGGCATCACACGTAGAATGATCCGAACCCCACCAGGCACCATACCATGCACCCAGTTCATCGGCTTTGAGAGGACTCATCAAGATAACCAGTTTATTCCTGTCCCTGTCCACAAAGGTAAAGATTCAGTTGTAGAACCAATGAAAATGCAAGAGCGAGACATTCAGTGACACATGTTCAAGTTTCAAACCACAGGTCCAGAAGGAACGCAATGATGTATTGCCAGTGTAGGCCTGAGGCCCGTTTTTGCTGAAGGGGAACTGAAGAGTCCAAAATGGAAGAAATGGATCTTGTAGATTAGAACAAAAGCAACAGCATGATACACTCCTAGAATCTTCCCAAATAAATTCTTACCATAGAATCGGGATTTCCCGAATTTGACTTTTGTCTCAAGCTCTCATTGTTGTGACATACCTTTCAAAGACAGTACCAGCTCCTCTTGTATGGAATGAAGGAAGGAGACATTCAAAAGAAAAGATGTGTGTTTATTTCAAACAGGTGGTCTCGTTCTTATCCATGGAGAAGTTGTCCATAAGAGTGAGTTGAACAGCTCAAAGAGGTCTCGCCATGTGTACACGTTCCATCTGATGGAGGCCAAAGATACCAGCTGGAGCAAAGAGAACTGGTATAAACAGACTCTTTAGTCGAAACCCCTCCCCCCCCCCAAACTGTAAAGTTGAGGTTTTAAAAGCTGTAACTATTTAAGAAGCATTTTTTCACCCAACAACCCTCATGGTTATCATCCCATTTTTGTGTTACACCTACAAGGCAATATACGCAGCTAGGTTCCCTCTACATAGCTCAGAACCATGCTAGCTGGTTTTGTTTGAACACATCAACAGCAGTTTCCCAGGATGATCTCCCTGGCTTGTGTAGCCATGGATTGTTTTTCTGCTAGCCATATTATAATAGTGCTGTAAGATCCTCCAGCAAATAGCCTTACACCCATTCATTAAACTCATAACACTTCCCCAAGGAAGATAAATACTGTATCTGTATTGATTGTGGAATTCTCTACTGTCACAGAACAGAATCAGCTTGATTCCTGCCACATACAGAGACTGCCTCTTTGTATAAGACCCCTCAGTAAGGGGGTTACAGAATGACAGGCAAGGGTCTGAAGGCCAGCATGGGAGAATAACCCCTTTTAAGAAAGTAGCATAAACAATGAAGAGTATGATCCTCCTAGCCTGAATGATAGCTTTCCTAACTATTCTGAACCTGAATATCACATTGATGGGTGCAGTAAAATGCATACATTTAACAGAGGTGAAATGGCTTACTCAGGGTCATACGTGACCTGTTGGCACAGCTGGGAATAGAACTCAAGTACTGGTTCTGTGTTTTGATCACAAAACCCATTCTCCTTACAGAGGTATGCAACCTATGTCTGAAGCACAGAGTTAGACTAGAAGTAATAAAGTGCACTGGGAAAGAGGGAATAGCTTCTTAGGAGTAGAGAAAGGGATGCAGGTGGAAAACCAAGATGTGAATCTCTGCTCTGAGATGTTAAGAGTACAGATGTTAAATTTAGATTAACTAACTAATCGAATATTTGATGGCATTTCCATCGACTATTCAATTGATCGATAAGGGCACCTCTGCTTTGAAACATAGCAAGAGGCCTGCTTGGCTCTTGCTACAGTTCAAAAGCAGAAGCCCCGCATGGAGCACCCCCAGGACTCTTGTTTCAAAAGCAGAATCGCAGCAGAACCAGTGCGAGCGGAGACTGGTTCATTCGCTGCTCATGCCGTTTCCTGCTGTGCCTCTACCTCCCGTGCCCTGCGGAGATGGTGCTGGGGGGAACCGGCTTTTAAGCTGGCTCCCCCCGCCCTTGCTACCTCTTTCCGAAGGTATGTCTACACAGCAGAGTTTTTTCGGAAAAATGGCCATTTTTCCGAAAAAAACTTCACTTTCGTCCACACTGCAATCACGTTTAAAAAAAAAATCGAAAGAACAGAGGGGTTTATCCAACATTGGTAAACCTTTCTACGAGGAAGAAGCCTTTTTCTGAAAGAACTCTTTCGGAAAAAGGCATATGTGGACGGGGAAGAGGGAGTTCTTTCAAAAGAAGAGGAAAGAGGAATAAGCATAGGTGTCCTGGTTGCACTCCATCCATAGTAATCACAGCTTACATGCGAGATAGCATCCATTCAGCGTGGACACGCTTTCAAAAAAGTAGATCGCTTTTTTGATGCACTTTTGCCGTGTAGACGTTCTCTTTCAGAAGCAGCTTTTTTGGAAGATCTCTTTCAAAACAACTTTTTTCGAAAGAAGCTTGCAGTGTAGACGTAGCCAGATAGAGGCAAGGGGGGAGAGAGGGGAAATGACTAATCACATCACTAGTTGACTGATAAGCTGATGCTTATCAGATAGTCAATTAGTCACTTACATCCCTAGTTAGAGTTTTTTAGGGTTTCCTTTCATTAACAAGAAAAGGGACAAACTGGATTGGGTTTTGGGAAGGCTTCTCATCAGAACTGTTTGTTTCCACATCAGTGGTACTCAAGTTAGAATTGATTCTGTGTCAGGTAGATCAGTGGGTGGTTCTGCAGTTCTGTTTTTACTGTGTTTTCCTCTTCCTTTCAGGCTCCAGCCAACTCCTGAATTGCCTTTCCCACCACTCTACACCTGAAGCGAACAATTGGCCATTGGAGCTAAATGGTTGATTAGTGAGTGGATTCCATTCCTCTCTCTCAGCCATCTACTTTGTCTCTTCAGATATAACCTTCCTTCCCAATTCATGTATTCTCTGCCCAGCACAAGTAGCCTAAGTCTATGTGCATGACACCCATCCAGCACTGGCCTTATGCAGAGCATCTGTACCACAGCACGTGTCAAGAAGCCACTGTAAGACTCACTGACAGACACCTCCTTTTCTAGATACTCAAAATCTCAATATTTTTCTCACATACAATCCAAGTCAGGAAAAAAAAAAGTTTCTGCTGTGTTTATTCCATCTCTGCTGTATAACCTGTGGGTATACAAAGTCTTTTGAAAGTGATGTAGGAGGCTTTTGTTGTGTCCCAAAGGTTAAAATCCATCCTGGTACAACAGCTGTAGATTAAAAAGAAAATCTTAGAATGGGCGCACAAAGCAGGCTGTCTGGAGCAGAGAGAAGGCTGTGGAGGCTGCCCCTGGCTTGCAGTGCACCCGCCCACAGCCAGTAGACTGTGTGGAAGCCGAGGCTCTGGGGGCTGCTCTCTCCTCCCAGGGCTCCCACACCACAGCATGCTGTCTGTCTGGGGGTGGAGCCAGAGTCTGGGGCTCCCCCCCTGTGGCCTGTAGGCTGTCCAGGGAAGAGGCCAGGCTCTGGGGGCTGCCCCCTCCTACAGCAACTCCCCTCACCACTTGCAGGTGGTCTGGAGGGTGGAGACCAGGCTCCAGCAGCACCCCTGGCCTCCAGGGGAGGCAGGTGCCGGGTTTGCAGCAGGGGGCCTCCTTACCTGGTCTGGTGGCAGGCAAGATGGCGGAGCTACAGGCCTGCTGGCCACTCTTGATGCTGCAGCTACCCCCAGTGGCCACTCTGAGTATTGCATCCCTCCTCTTTGTGCCCCTCCCTTTTGCATCGCTCCTCTGCTCCCTCCCTTTCCATAGTATGGAGAAGAGTCCCATTCCTGGCACTTCCCATTTTCCACACACAACCAAACCCTGACTCTGGTTTAAGTTAGGGTAAGAGGAAGCTGCATACCAAATTTGATGGCTCTAGCGCTTACAGTTTAGGGGGATTTCTTGAACAAATGGGCTCACACAGAGGCACTGTGGGGGAGACACACTGAAGTAGGGGCAGGGCCAGGCTGGCAGTTTGAGAAGACATTGCCTTCTCCTACCTTAGATACCCACGACATCAAGTGACAGCCACAAGGGGGATTCTGTGACCAAACCCGTCACATGTAAAGTACCGTAAATTAGCACATATAACCCACGCACGAGTATTACCTGCACCTGGAGTATAACCCGCGGTTTTCCCCGATTGAGTAAAAAAAAAGTCTTGTATACCCCGCGCACATGTATAGCCCACGGGAGATGGACTATGGGTAATGTTAATGCAAAGCACCTGTAATCAAGCGTTAATGAGCCACTAAGTAGGCTACAACCCTTATTGCTGGTATATAAGCCCTTTGAACCACACCACTTTTCCATTCATTTATTCCTTCGGTGTTTTTAACTTGTATTTTAAACTTTTATTCTTTTACTAGTTGCACAGTAAACTAATGAATTAAAATATGGTGCTTTTCTCAAGTAAGAGTCAGTCTTCTCTTCCTTTCAGTAAAAAACACCCTGTATTACACATGGAAGAGTATAGCCCGCAGGGGGGAGGGGAATGTAATACTTTGTATAACCTGCGGGTTATATTCGCTAAAGTACAGTAAGTTTTGTTCAATATAATATAAAAAACTCAAGAACATGGGAAAGATATAATTTAGTTTAGTCCAAAGAATTGGCAAATAAATCAAAATTTTAGCCACAAAGGCTATTGCTTTCACCCTGCAAGCCCATCTATCCATGCTCCTCCAACAAACCAAGTTTGAGACACTATTTGAAATGATCTTAAACAGAATAAGCATTAGTGCTGTTTCATACAACCTGATCCTATAGTGCAGGCGGTGCACACCCTCACTGCAACAGCATGCGTTTATTGGAAGAGGCAGAATTCAAATGTGCAAGAATACAAGACAGTAGGACTCAACCCAGTGGCAAGCCAGTACAGTGCACAAGCTTTGTAGGAGCCTGTGCTGGTGAACAGAGAGACAGGGTTGGTGAGGTAATATTTATTGGATTCACTTTTGGTTGGGGAGACAGAGACAAGCTTTAGAGCTATGTGGAGCTCTTCTTGAGATCCCCTTCAGGTTACCAGAAAACGAGCTCTGCTTAGCTTGAAAGCTTCTCTCTCACCAACAGAAGATGGTTCAATAAATGATATTACTCCATCCACCTTGTCTCTCTAATACCTTGGGACCAATATGGCTATGACAAATACTGCATACAACTAGTGAACTGTGTCTATTTCAAACTTTTAAGGTGACAAAACCATCTGTCCCCTTGTAGTGAACTCACCTTCCCACCCCTTCTACTTCAGTGCATCTAGGAAGAGACTTGGAAATGACATCACTATGACTGTATATCTAATTCAGCATTGTCCACTATATGAATCACGGTATCATGTAGATAGTCTCCTTTTACTCCTCCGAGAGGATGCAATGATTAATGCTGCTTTAGCTATTAAATAATAAAAAACAAACAGAAGCCTTTACTTTTATTGTAAATTATGAGTTGAAGAGCTATTCTACTTGGCTGTACCAAACATAGCATTCCATACCAAACTGGCTCTACTGAGCTCTCAGCAGGGATGCATGGCTCATTACCACCATTAGCTAGAAGGGAAGTCTCTGTTCCTGGCAATGTGTCTAAGCCATGAGCAGTATCTGGAGGTAGAGAGGCAGGAGCAAATTGTCTATTTGGGTAGTGTAGGCTTCCAAAAGGGAAACTAAGCTGATGGACCCCAAAATCCAGGCATAGCTGGTGTTCAGGTTCACTCTGCCATCAAAGATCAGAATAAGAGCCACAGCAATTATCTGAGCAAAGATGGCAGTCATTGTCCCTTCAAATGTCTTCTTTGTCCCGGGCCATTTGATTTCCCCTATTGTACTGCCAAAAACTGAAGCTATTGTATCTCCCACCCCTACAGCCAATACCCCAGCATAGGGAACCAAGGCTCCTGCCCCAGCCAGGGTACCTTTGGGTGCACAAGGCCTGGGGAACAACCACACTGGAAGGGACATCCCAAGAAGTAGGTAAATGTGAGTCAAGATCAGAGGACCACTATCTCGTTCATCCAAAAAGAGAGTGAGCAAATGCCTAAGTGTTTGTCCAAATGGTTTGATCCTGAAGTATCGTATGTACTCTAAGAGGATAAACACTACCAGACACAGCACTGCAGCAATGTAGAGAAGTTGGTGGTCATAAATTAGCCCAGGGGTATAAGTAGCTACCACGATGAAGTGGAAGTATTTTCTGGTTATGGTTGAAGCTTGGTGCTTTTTAGATTCAGATGATCTTTTTGAATTCTGGTAGAGAACCACCATGCACGCAGAGGCAGCCAACAAGGTCCAATACACAAGGAGGTAAACTCTTGTCTGTGTCTGAATCAGAAACTGGAGGAGCCAGAGCAAGGGATTTCTTTGGATCAGATGATAAAGCCAAGGCATGAGGACCCCCAGTCCCAGCACTGCTGTCATCATGTGGAAAAACATGGAGGAGGTCCAGGTGCCTGAATCCATGAAACAGAAGAGAGCACTGAAGAAAATCCCAAGAAGGACCACCCCAGCCACTGCCACTAGGAGGACAAAATCGACAGGATCCCCTCTGCCCTCTATCACATTCAGAGAACGTTTAATGAGCTGGTTGAGGATGAAACTTATACCCCCAAGAACTAGTAATGCTTCTCCAGGAGTAAAACATCGAGGTAAGAGATAGAGCAAGATCATACTGAGGTAGACAAAAATAAGCAGCACTTCCAGAACCTCTATCACTTCAGAAACAGTTAAAGAATATTTCATGATATAGAGTATTATAGTGCCAGCAATGCCTGAAAGGATGCAGGTGTTAGTCGGCACAGGTCTTGTGATGCCAACTGCTATTACAGATAGGAAGAGGGCTAACACCATACCTGTGGAGGCCACAACTATGCCAAAACGTTCAAAGTACACAATGCCGAGAGCCTTGCATCTCTCCTTCATCACAATCCCTAGGAGTGGGATGATCATACTAGCTGGTAGGAGGCCACTGTTAGCTGTTGTTCGAAACTGGAATACGGCCCCACCTAGTTGGAGTAGACGATCCCATTTAAATTGAACATAAAAAGCTTGAATGGCAAGAGCAATAGCACACCAGGAATACCGGTCCCAAACTACTGTGTGCACACACAGCACAATGATGAACACAATCAGAGATTCCAAAAGCAATGCTTTGTTTAACATGGTTCCAGTCAGCTTCATCCTATGATTTCAGAATCTTTACAACTGTCAGATCCCAAGATTTTCAATATAGTCCTTTCCTTGGTCCATTAGTAAAAGTTCACTTCATCCCACTGCAATGCCTATAAAAATAAACAAATAATAAAATTAAAAAAAGACTACTTGAACAGCTGAGGCTCCCTCCTCATTATTTTCTTAAGCGCAGTTGAAAGCTTTAATTCCTCTGATGGGAAAAATAAAATCAAGACCAAAATAAGTCAACCAACATTTTTTACTGCTTTCAAGAATCAGAAAATTCAGCTTGCAATGCCACAAGTAAAATCTTACAGTACTTTTATTTACATGCAAATACAAAATACTTCTATTGCAGTGCGAGGTTTTTCCCCTCTCCTAAAAGTATGGAAGGGAATGCTTTATATTTTGGAATGAGTGTGTAAGTAGCAGTACTCACAAGAACTGCACTGGAAAGGGCACTTAGACTAGGGATGCTAAATTTTGATTAATTAACTAATTGATTAGTCAATAAGCACTAGCACAGCTTTCCGCCTTGTGCATTCCAAATATTGAGATGCAGCATGGAGCCTGGGGCCAGTGGGGAGTCCCGCTAAATGTACAAGAGCCCCAGCAGGGGCTCTTGTACATTTCAAAGTTGGAACGCCGCCGCTGTGCCCCTGTCCTCTCCCACAGAGCTGGAGGGAACTGGCTTTTAAACTGGCGCCCCCCCAACACCTCCTCCTCTTCCCGCCCTTGCTGCCTCTTTGTGATAGAGCAGGGGTAGGCAATAATTATTGGCCGGGCCCCCACCACTTCCAGGGTGGCCCGGGGCCACTTAAAAAATTTTTGAACTGCCCCCAGGCCATCCCGGAAGGGGAGGGGCCAGGATGCTTCTGGGCTTCCCCACCCACAGACTGTGATTGGTCTGGGGGACGGGGAACCCCTTCCGCCCCCTTCCCACTAGGCACCCATGCCCCTGGCAGGATGGGAAGAGGCTTTGCATGCTCCCCCACCCCCAGGCCAATCACGGCCTGGGAGCGGGGGAGCGTACAAAGCCTCCTCCCGCCCTGCGAGGAGCGAGTGGCACTTTGAGGTGCTGCATTCCTCTCAGGGCCAGGTGAAGGAAGCTTTGCGCAGCTCCCCCGCCCCCAGGCCCTGATTGGCCGGGGGGGGGAGGGGAGTGCAAAGCCTCCTCCCGCCCTGCAAGGAACATGTGGCACTTTAAAGTCACATTCTGTATATTTACATAAATAAACTTAAAAAACAACAAATGGTCTGGTAGCACTTTATAGACTAACAAAACACGTAGATGGTATGAGCTTTCATGGACACAGCTCACTTCTTCGGTCATCTGAAGATGTGGGCTCTGCCCACGAAAGCTCATGATACCATTTACATGTTTTTTTAGTCTATAGTGCTACCAGACCATTTGTTGTTTTTTAAGTTTATCCTGTACAGATTAACTCGGCTACCCCCTGAAGCTTCTGTTTATTTAGTCACATTCTGTATATTTACAATCACATTTAGCCTTCCCTACCCATTTTACAGCTTTAGCTGGGCATTCTCTTCTGCACACATCAGTGTCATTATTAAAAAAAAATCCCAAAGTTTGTATTTGTCATAATTAACATACATGTATTTTCCATCCAAAACTTAAAAAATGTTATTCATAACCCACAGCTGATACCTTTAAAAGACCCATTTGTGTTTGATGAACCCCTTATCTTTTTCTGTGTTTAAGTCTATTCAGGCTCCCAACATGGGAACCACATTATAAAATCTACTTATACACAGGCTGTAATTTTTTTTTTCAGTGAAAGGATTTATTTCTTCATGTCATTCATTTTAGGCTATCTGTACCTTCTCAGGAACTAAGTGAGCCGCAAACTATCTCGAGGTCAGGGAGAAGCCCCAGCTCAGGGGTTCCCAAACTGTTTGACATGGGGACCAGTAAATCCATTCATGAGCTTTTGGAGGACCAGCATCATTCATTTGCATATTTGCATATTCATTAAACAAATTATGAATATTCAAATAAGTTGTTTCTGGTCCTCCCGAAGCCCCCAGTGCCAGCTTTAGCAAAGCTTTTGATACGGTCACCCACAATATTCTTGCCAGCAAGTTAAGGGAATACGGATCAGACTGTAAAATGGATAGAAAGCTGGCTAGACCAGGGTTTCCCAAGCTTTTTACTTTAGTTGGAACCCATTTTTTTTCAGTACTGTTTTTTGCAGCCCAAAAATAGAAATGCATATTAAAAAAAGAATTAAAAATGAATAATTTTTCAGTGTTTCACCTGGCTGCATCCTCCGCCCAGCCTGGGCCAGAGCTTGGAGGACCCAGTGCCACATGGGCCCTCTAGGAGGCAGGAGCAGATTGGGGGTAGAGTATCTGGCTAGGAGGGAGGGTGCAAGGAGGTTGCCAGGTGTCCCGTTTTGTACCCAACAGTCTGGTATTTTCTAATTAGGTAAGTTTTATTATTATTAGGTGTATCAGTCCATAGCTGTGAACTGCCTGGCTGGTAGATGTGCTCACGCTGCCTGAGTGTGTCTACCAGCCAGGCAGTTCGCAACTACTCAAGGGAGGGTATGGGGGAGGGGGGCCAAAATGGAATCCCGGGGGCCAGACTCACTTGTGTGCCCTGGTCTGCATGTGCCCCGGTCAGTCCCGCCCCCCGGTTCTCCTCCTGATCTCCCCCATCCAGCTCTGCTGTCCCCGTCCAGCCCTGCTTCCAGCGGCCCGTTCCCCCCCCGCCCCTCCCGGCCAGCCCCGCTCGCTCCACCCCCCCGGCCTCCTCCCAGCTGGTCGGTTCTCCCCCGCTTCTTCTCCCGATCTCCTCTGGCCAGCCCTGCTTCCGGAGGCTGGTTCTCCCGTCCTCCTCCTCCTCCCGCTCTCCCCCGGCCAGCCCCCTTCCCCACCGCTGTCCTGCCCTGCTTCCGCCGGCCCGCCCCCATCTCCGCCGGACAGCCCCGCTGACCCCAACCCTGCTTCCCGGCGGCCGGTCCCCCCCCCCCCACACACACCCACCCCTCCTCCAAGCCCGCCCCGCTCCCCTCCCGGCAGCCACGCCGCAGCCCATAGTTTGGGAAACGCTGCCCCAGCTAGTGCGGGAGACAAAGGGACTCCCCTTCAGGAACTCGCACAGTGACAGGCTCCCCTCCTCGCTATACTCTAGTTTATCTTCACGTTCCCATAGGCACTATATATAACACTCTTAACCTGGCCCTATAGCGGACACGCTGTCCCCACAGTTCACTCCACTCCCCCTACATATCCCCGCAGCGCAGCCCACTTATCCCCTTATCCCGCTCCACACTTCACCACACATTACCCTGCCCTTGGCACCTAGAGGGCTCTATAGCAGCCGTCTCGGCACTCGCGCATAGCAGCACCTCCCCTACTTCCCCCCCCAGCCACCTCCGCGCTATGCTTCCCTTAGCCCCAGTATAATTCTACAGGGAGCCCTTAACAGGGCCCTCTCTATACATCTGCCCATGGGAGCTCCCTTACTAACTCACCTCACTGGACGGCGCCATCTTGCGGACTCTGTCTGTCACGTGGTTGGGAGCCCGCGGGGAGGGAGTCCGCATCACGTGATGCAGGTGGCTGTGCGGCGGGTAACGGGTCACGTGAGAGGGGAGCGAAGATGGCGGTCGGCGGGCTGTGCGCGAGGTAGGGGAATGCGGTGTTGCTGAGGGAACTTTCCCCTACCCCGACACTCACCCGCACCGGGGCTAGGCGCCGGGCCAACGAGCTCGTGTTTAAACGGCAACTGGGGAAAGGGGGGGAGAGGGGGCAAGTCCTGCCCCGCCGTGCCCCCGGCTGGTAATTTCCCCCCAAAAGAGGCTCCTCCCACTGACCCCAGCCCATGCGAGAGGCTCCTCCCCATGACCCCAACCCTTCTCAACTGTTCCCCCCCCGGGGAGGCCCCTCCCCCAACCTCTCCTGCCTCAGGAGAGCCTCGCCCCCCCTCTCCCCCCCCAACCCGGTGACCCGCTCTAGCGGCCACTTACGGAGCATAGTTCCCACTGCCTCTATCCTGGGACGAATCCTGTCCTGGAGCAGAGCTCACCCCCCGCTGCACACGCACCCGGGGCCTCTTGCATGGAAGCGGCAGGCAGCAGCTCACGCCACGTGCTGGCCATTTCGTGGATAGAGTGGCCCTATGAGTGCCCTAGACTGGCACGGACTCTGCTCTCTGCCCCATTGGGATGGAATCTGTCTGGGCACCAGAGTCCCTTTGCTCCCAGCCTGCTGCGTGCTTGGGCCTGTGACTACTGGGCTCCAATGGGACCCCCTCCCCCAAGTCCCTAGGGCTGCTCTGCTAGTGGGAATCCTTGCTCTGTTTCTCACCTGTCCAGATGAGCTGAGGTGACTTTCTCTGCTCCTGCCTGTGGACATCAGAATAAAGTGTTCTCCAGGATAGTTATTAAATCTATATGCACTTTAAGGCTACGTCTACACTGCAGGTTTTTTGTGCAATAACACTGCACGTGCGTTCTTGCGCAAGTAAATTTACAGTAAAGCGTCGGAAAACAGGGCTTCTTCTGGAAGAGTTATTCCTTTCCCCACGAGAAATAAGCCCTCTTGCGCAAGAGCTCTTCCACAAGAAGGCAGTGTAGACAGGCAACATGAATTTCTTGCACAAGAAACCCCTATGGCTAAAATGGCCATCAGAGCTTTCTTGTGCAAGAGAGCATCCACACTGCCATGGACGCTCTTGCGCAAAAGCACATCTCTTCCACAAAAGCACATGGCAGTGTGGACGCTCTCTTGTGCAAGAATTTTTGCACAAGAACTCTTATGCAAAATTGGTGTAGTGTAGTGTAGATGTAGCCTAAGAGTTTATTCCATTGAGGAGATCTTGGAAATAGAGGTATATGAGAACTGAAGAGGACTAGATGACATATGGGGCCCTATTCTACTTCCATATGGTTCTGCTCTGTCCCCTCATGATGTAATGAACGCGTGCATCCCTGTTTGGGAACTTTTCCTGCTTAGTGATTGTGTGAAGGGGAATTGGTGAGGTGCTGTTGTAAACCCCCAAGAAGCCATCTATTTTTACTAAATAACATTAAATATATTTCAGCATTTTACTAGCATTAATCATGGCCAAGTTAAATATCAGTTTCCATGCAGGCCTCTCCACCTCTCCTCTCTATAACAAAACAAGTGGTTCCCGATCTCTTAGGGCCACTGCAGCAATTTATTAAACACACCAGCAATACTTTCCCTCTGGAGCTTGGGCTGCTCTTAATCTTAGTTTTGTATCCTAGTCCGGTGAATTAAGAGCTTGTACAGCCGAGTGGGAGGTGGAAGTTGTGGCATAAAGAGACTGACCCAGAGGCTCAAGATTAAGTTGTCTGTTGTTTGGGGGAGCCTATTGGAACCAATCACCAAGCTTTTCTAACCCCTAACATGAAAATCCCAAGTAAACTACAATCCAATTATAATGTTCCTCCTAACTTCAGTGTTTGGAAAGGTAATATATTCTTTAGCAGTGACAGGAAATATTTGGAAAAAAAGGTACAAGGGACTAGCAATTAATATTTTCCTTGTGTTCCTTTTGTTCTCTGTCTCTCTTAGAAGGCTAAGTGGCGAGTGTCATTTAACCAATATAGAACCGTTTAAGGGTTTTGCTGCCTAATTGAAATCTCAGTTTACATCACAGTTGCACATCTTTAAAAGGGGACATGTTGATTGAATAGTTGTACATCTGTGTACAACATTGCTGTGTGTATGACCCACAAAAAATTGCATATTATGACTTTTGCTTTTAAAATATGATGGAGTATAGTCTGTTCTTAGAGCTTTAACCTCCAGAAGCTTTAAAAGACTTGAGGCCAGAGATTAGTTTTTTGCATCACAGGGATAGTTTTATCATGAGTGTGATATTCTGGGATCTGATTTTCACTTTTAATTGAACACCACATTTCCCTGAGTCTGCAAAATATACATAGTAATTTTTGCTCTGAATAAGCTGCTTTCAAGGTCACTTTGCACAGAATATGTTCTCATTGTTTTTGGAAATATTTTTGAGACTTGCTTGAAATAAGTACTGTAACACCTCCATATTTGATGGAAAGAAAGTCTGACTCCAAGTAAAATTTTTATTTATTATTTGCAGTACAGTAATGCTGCGGCCCCAGTTGGAAGAGAACCACCATTATTCTTGGCATTATATAAATATATACTGAGAGAGAGTCCATGTGTCAAATACTATAAGATTAAATAAGTAAATTGTCATGAATCAAAAGGCCTTTTTAATCACAGAAAAGGCTTGGCAGGATTGGAAACGAGATAGTTCTGGCTCGGCCATATTGATGCCGTGCGTTGCAGAGATTGCTTGCTTGGGAGAACTTTCTCTGTCCCATGCAGGGAACTGAATGACCATAAATTGCCCCTATGTTTTGTTGCTTAATCATAGCAGGAGATGTTCTTAGCAATGGATTCTAGTGCAATTGCAGATTGAACCAATTACAGTAGCTGAAATAAATGTGCTTTGTCTGGTTTAGGTTTGCTCATGATCTCTTTCCACCTGATCTGCTCTCAGTGAAAACTAAATTTAAAAGCTTGTAGGCTGAACATAAGCCTTGAATGGTGTTTAAATTAGTGAGAGAACTTGTTTTTTCCCCCCCTCTTTATTTATAGGAGCAGCAGAGAACTTTGGACCATTCTGCTGGGCAGATCAGCTTTGAGGGAACCAGTAAGTAGAGGACTTGCTAGGCAGCTTTATTTATTACTGAACAGACACATGACCTGATAAATCTGCTGTTCTGTTTGTAAGCAGCTGAATGATAGTGAATCATGTTTTACTGTTCTTCTACCTCTTTACCTGCAAAATAGTCTTACTGTGAGTTTTTTATTCCTTTACTTCAGGGGTGGGCAAACTTTTTGATTTGAGGGCCACATTGGGTATGGAAATTGTATGGAAGGCCAGGTAGGAATGGCTAGGGGACGTTATTCTGCCTCAACCAACCAGCCATGGCTTGGCCCCTGCCCCCTATCCAGCTCCCCTCTCCGCTCCCTGACCCCCTGGGACTCCTGCCCTCTATCCAACCCCCCCGTTCCTCGCCCCCTGACCACACCACCGAGAGCACTGGGGGTTGGCAGCACTGCAGCCAGGCCACCTGGAGCATCGGAACAGGCAGTGTGGCAACCACATTTTCCAGATGCTGGTGGAATTGAGAATGCAGAGAAGGAGGGGCAGAAGGGGAGAGTCTGGGGGCTAGCCTCTCCTGCTTGCTGCACTGCCTGGGAGTTGGGCTGGCTTCTCCTAAAAAGGCAATACCAACCCTGCTCCCTGATACATTTCCAAGGAGGAATGCAGAACTCTGTGTACAGCCTGGGGCCAGCATGAAGTCCCACTGACTTTGGGCTGCATGCGGGTGTGCCTACTTTGAAATGTACAAGAGTCCCCAGCAGGGGGTCTGGTGCATTTCAAAGCCATGGAGCCTGGGATCAGCAGGGGACTCAGAGTCCTCTGCAGACCCCAGGCACCATGCTGTGCTGCATGCTGCGCGGACCCTGGTTTTGCACAGCATTTCAGTGGAACCTAGGATCAGCTGGGGACTCCCCAGCTGACTCTGGGTTCTGAGCAGCATTTCCCCAGAACCCAGGGTCAGCTGGGGAGTCCCCAGCTGACCCCGGGCTCCATGGCTCTTCGGCATTTCAAAGGGGCGCCTTAGGGTTTCAAAGCAGCAGCACCGCATAGCTGATCCCCAGCTCAGCTGTGTGGTGCTGCCGCTTTGAAGCACCCCTTCCCCCCCCTCCCTTTGCTGCCTCTATGTCATAGAGGAATCAAGGGGGGGAATCGACTAGTCGACAGACTATCCAATAAGCAAATGCTTATCTGAGAGTTGACTAGTCCTTAACATCCTTAGCACATATACAATTCCAGTGGTGCAGCAGCTAGCTAATGAGAGAGAATAAACAAGAAGTAGAAGTAGAGGGCAGAGGCTCTTGTACATGTCAAAGGAGGAATGCGGAAGTGCCTAGTCACTAGTCAATGGAAATTCTATCAACTGCTTGACTAGTCAATTCACTGCATTTTAACATCCCTAATATGTGCAAAGGTGGCTTCCTTTCTGGAGCGGACACAAGTGCTGCTTTCCAGACTGGCTGGCCTGGAGTATTCATTAGTGGAGCAGCCTGTTTCCTTACTCCCTGAAACGGAGTCCATGATTTCAAGAATGTTCCCAGAGGTTGGAAATCCAAATCCATTTCTGAGCCTAGCCTGCTGTCTTATCCTTCCCCCTGTCTTCCCACAGTTAGGCAAAGAAGCAAGCTATTATTTCTCATACAGTCTACACCTTGAATCAGAATCTAAATCACAGATGTTCTTCATGCTGGTCTTGTCTTGTTGCTGTCCTGTTCTTTGTGTGGTGTTGAAATTTCCTTGTTTAGTTTAAATTGAACAGATCTGATATTGGGCAGGGTAAGGAAATTTGTCCTTTCAGTGTTGTTTTCTTCTTTTCTAGGCTCAGATTGCAGCAGAATTGAACAAATATTGGGAGAGGCTGTTAGAGGGGCTTTCATACTATAAACCTCCCAGGTATAGTAATTGTTTGATCCTAGCATCTGAGAGTAGGTGTCTAGATACTACTGTGATAGGTGCCTACAGTTAAACAGCTAGAAAAACGTGCACAATATTCCCAGTGATGCTTCAAAAATTAGTTCTGTCCCTTTCATATGCCAGTTACCTCCAGGTTGCAGGGGTTTCACTTTTCACATAGAGAGATTTAGAAGGGATGCTTCAGTGCAGCTGATATTATGTTGGCATGAAAATGCCACATGTGGAAATAACACAAGTTCTTGTCTTCTCCCCGCCTATATTAGAAATCTGTTTATCCCAGCTTCTTGCTATGCTACAGTAATCATGTACCAGAATCTATAGAGCAGGGGTGGTCAACCCATTTAACAAAGAGAGCCGAAACAGCGGCAGAAAAAATGCGAAGAGCCACACCACACACACACACACACAAAAAAAGGAAAGCCCCCCCAAATTGTCAAGCCAAAAAAAAAAAAAGGAGGCTGCCCCTTTAAGAAACAAGAGTAGGCGTTTTTGGCCATATCAGGCTCCCGTCAATACCTGCCATCTTGAGCGCCACAGTGAGCAGAGAGGAGCCGGGGGGAGGGGCAGGGGCAGGGGCAGGGGCGGCTTTGTGAGCCTGCACTTTTGGGGGAGAGGAGCTGCATGCGGCTCACGAGCCGCGGGTTAGCCACCCCTGCTATAAAGCGTCCCTGTAAGTTACCCAAAGATGAAGCGTCAGAGCAGGCCAATGGTGGGATGATAGGAGTTACTATAGAGAACTTTTTCCTGGGTGTCTGGCTGGTGAGTCTTGCCCATGTACTCAAGCTTCAGCTGATCGCCATATTTGGGGTCGGGAAGGAATTTTCTTCCAGGGTAGATTGGCAGAGGCCCTGGAGGTTTTTCGCCTTCCTCTGTAGCATGGGGCACGGATCACTTGCTGGAGGATTCTCTGCATCTTGGGGTCCTTAAACCATTTGAGGACTTCAATATCTGAGATATAGGTGAGAGGATTATTCTAGGAGAGGGTGGGTGAGATTCTGTGGCCTGCATTGTGCAGGGGGTCAGACTAGATGATCATAATGGTCCCTTCTGACCTTAAAGTCTATGAGTCTTCTTGACACTGAGGCCAAGTCCACAAAACTTAGGTTGATGTCCAGAAGTCAACAAAACAAAAATCACCAGTGGGGGTGTTCACATTTGCAGTCTCTGTCAACAGGTCATGTCCACACTGGGGGCACCATCATCCACAGTGTGAGCAATACACTGTGGGTAGGTGTCCCACAGTGCCATGCTGTGGAAAGGCAGAGCTTTTCCCTGCACATCTTGGGATTCCCCCAGAGTTTTCCCACAGCCTCCTCAGCTGCTGGGAGTGGCATCATGAGAAGCTCTGGGAGCTCTCTCTGCTGAGGAATGTCCAAGTGGCACAGCAGCCTGTCCTCTACCCCTGCAGCAGCAGTCTGTCTGCCTCTCTGTTCCTAATGCAGGGCAGAACAGGGGCATCCCAATATTTTGCTTTTTGTTTGTTCCCGAAACAGAGCAGTACGCTCAGCTGTCAGATACTTCCCAGAACTTTGAAATAGGGATGTGAGGGTTTAACCTGTTAACCAGTAAGACTCATCCTTACTGGTTAACAGGTTAACTGGTGGGGCTGGAGCAGCTTCAGGCTGTTGCTCCAGCCCTGTCGGGGGCCTGCCTTGGACAGGGGCCACTCCAGCGCAGCCCCTGCCTGCAGCGGGCCCAGGCACCCCGAAGTCTCTGGCCTAGGCACCCCAAAGACAGAGACTGCTCTGGCTCGACATCAGAGGAGCCCCTGCCTTTGGGTGCCCTGGTCCACTGCATGCAGGGGCTGCTCCAGTGTCCTGGCTCCTACTTGTAGCAGGTGGGCTGCAGGCAGAGGCTGCTCTGGCTGGGCTGGAGCAGCCCCTGCCTATGGCAGAGGGTGTGGTGGGTGAGCATTCCAGCTGAGCAGCGGATGTGTGTGTTGGGGGGGCCCCGCTCCCTCCTGGCTGGAGCTCATCTCTTGTTAGCCCCCCTTAATCCGATTTAACTGGTTAAATAATATTTTAATGGGTTAGCCAATTAAATGGAATTTTACATCTCCACTTTGAAAAAGGAGAGGCACATGCTTGCAGAGCAGCAGAGATAAACACACTGAGCAGAGACATCAAGGCAGGCATTATGGATAGTTCTGTGAACAAAACAAACAACAGTGTCTGCACTGACTCTGACAATATAGGGAGGGAAAAAGTAAAAAGTTTCTCCTGGAGTTTGAAATTTTTTGTCACCCAGATTGGGTGTTTCTCCCTACAAAAGTTGCGTTGTAGTGTGCACGCTCTCACTGTTTTGTTGCCAAAAGGCAATTTTTGGCTACAAAACTTGGTAGTGCAGACATGCCATTAGTCTTCTCAAAATGAGATCCAGAGTGTCTCAGTAAAAGAGTGAGGATGGTTATCCTTCTATGTTTATTATAGCTGCATTGTACAGTAAGTTAACTGTGTCAAACAAATCCTGAAAAGGTTACAGTATGTATGTTAAATATAGAAAATCCAGAATAATCACTGGAAAGTCTGATTTTAAACAAGGGATGTAAATGAGTAGTTGACTATACGATATCCGATAACTGATAAGCCCAAGCGTATCTAGTAATCTAGTTGACTACTCACATGCGCATCAGAAGCAGTGAGGGGGTGCAAGAGCTGGTGCTGTGGGGAGCCAGCTTAAGAGCCGGTTCCCCCAGCACTGGCTCCAGGGGGCTGTCTGTCCCCCACCTGCGCTGCTGCTGCCTCTATCAGAAGCAGAAGCCTGGGGGGGTGCGCAGGGGAGTCGTCCGCGAAGCAGACTCTGCCGTGGCAGGCCCTGGCTCACCATGGATAGAGGCTAGTTCCCGGCAGCAGCCCCTGTGTGCGCAGGGTCCAAGCTCCCTGCGGACAGGGGCTGCTGCTGGAGCAGCCTCTGTCCATGGTGAGCCTGGGCCTGTTGAGGGCAGAGAGCGCTTCATGGAAGCAGCCCCTGTCCACGGGGGGTCTGAGCTCCTCACGGTAGGGGCTGCTGCTAGAGCAGCCTCTGTCCACAGCTGGCCCAGGCCTCCCACTCCAATGCGGACAGGGACTGCTGCCACCCCATGCTACTGCCTCTGTATCAGAGGCAGTAGCGTGGGGTGGCAGGCAGCTGGTCTGTGCAGGGAGCTGTTTTTTAATCAGGCTCTCCTCGCAGACTGGCTCCCGCCTGACACCGCACACTGCTGCCTCTGATAAAGAGGCAGCAGCGCAGGGTGGCAGGGAGCTTCCTGGGAGTGGGTCCGGAGCGCACTGACTGACGGCCTCGCTCCCGGGGACTATAGAATAGTCGACTAACTGCTAAGAATTCATTTGGTTAGTTGATTACTCTATTGCCCAGTATCTAACATTCCTACTTTAAACTGACAAAAGGCAGGGATTTTGGAATTAAGCCTTTTTGGTTTGCTTTTGTGTTAGTGCATTATCATGACTAAAAGATTGATTTTCTTTCTGTAGTGCAAGTTCAGCAGAAAAAGTGAAAAGTGATAAAGATGTGGCAGCTCCCCTGAAGGAACTGGGCCTGAGGATTAGCAAATTTTTGGTGAGCAGATGTTGTAGGCAGCTTAATTCTTGCCCTCACATTCGGAATGCACAGCCAGAGGCCTGGGTTTGTGCTTTCTGTTGTTGGCATAGTGTATCTTATCTCTAAAGGAGATAACTGAAGTGTAATCTTTTTTAATTTATATCCTGGTATCTGGATAGAGTAACTTTCTCTATGCTGAGTCTTTTGCCTAAAGTTTTTCTTTTCCAATTCCATTCTGGACACACATGTTTTTATACAGTTAGAGTTTGTCAGGTTGAAATCATATTTCTAAAACAAGAAGAGTATCAAATTCTGAAATTCAGTTAAGTTTAATAAGTTTTTTAATTTTCAGTAGAATTGAATTTAAGGATATATCAAGAACTGAGGCAGTAAGATAAAATTTTCCGAAGTGACTAGTGACTTTTGGGTTCCTTAATTTTTGGTGCCTAAATTGAGATTGCCTGAAAGAGCTGTTTTTCAGAAAGTGCTTAGCACTTGCCTTCTGAAAATCATGCTTTATGAAGACATCAGAAATTGGACACTCAAATCCCATTTCATGTTGGAAAGGCCTGATTAATTACCCATAGTATTGGGTTCCTTCCAATCTGAAGATAGAACAAGGTGATCAGTTTATGAGAGGGTCTTTATTGAGCCATTATACTTCTTCTGAAGCTGAACTAGCTACATCTACATTGTTTGACAATGTACGTGTTCTGCTTTCCACAAACAATCAAACCAACCTTGCTGACCATAACTGCTAAAAGCCATAGAGGAAACACGTTTACTCTGTTGGGTTTTGGAAGAATTACCTGAATATTTGGAGTAGTTTTGCACCTTTTGATAAACTTAGCTACCTTGTCTTATTCCTCTCTGTGTCTGTGCATCTCTTTCTTGTTTTAGGGACTGGATGAAGAACAGAGTGTGCAGCTATTGCAGTGTTATCTCCAAGAGGATTACAGAGGGACCCGGGACTCCCTTAAGGTCTGTAGTATGTGCCTTTATCATGCTACTTCCTCTTTTTCTCCTTAACTCCAGTGGATGGCTGTGCATGATGCCTAAGTCTAGAATTGAAAATTATTTTGGGACCCCCGCCCCAAATTTCTAATGCTCAAGTACATTACAGAAATGAGATATTTGGGCTACTGATCCAGTCTCCTCATATATTCTCCCTTCTCGTGTGAGCCTTTGATATTTATTTGAACTCTTAGCCATAGGAATATGTACTGACAGGTTTCTGAGAGAGGGGGTATGGATTAAAAGTGAAAGGAGTGAGAGAGAAATTCATGCTTTCAAGTGAAAATGTGTGCTCTGTAACTCAGTCCTCTCACAAGAAATGATGTGTCTTATATACCTTTCATTGCTTTCAGTATGAGTGTTTTGGTGACTAGTGTAGGTTAAGGTGCATTAAGGTCACTTCCTCATTCTGTTGTGTTTTGATTGCAGACTGTCCTACAGGATGAAAGACAGAGTCAGGCTCTGATGCTGAAGGTCAGTAGTTTTCATCCTTCTTTTCACTTTAAAAAGAGATGTTGGCAATGAACTAATTTTGTTTGCTGTGGTCAAGAAAAGCTGGGCATGGTTGAAGTATCCCTTCAGTGTAAAGAGCAAATCTGGGGGGATTTTTCTCATTAATTTGTGAAGAAGTAGTAATACCTTGCTCTTTATGCAGCAGAATTCATCAGCAGATCTCAAAATGTTTTATAAAAAAATGTCTGGCCATAGACTAGAACAACACAAACAGTTACTATGCAAGGGACCTTTTGGCTGTGCTGATGGAAATTGGGCAGTGTAGAAATAAGCACTCCTAGGATATCCCTTGCTTTGCATTTATGTGCTTAGTTGTCATCCATAGAGATGACTTTGGAAAAGGGGCTCAGTATCACATCTGTGTAGCTATAAATCCAAGAGGATAAAGAGGTTAAGATCTCGTCTCTCCTTGTTTACTCTGCCTTTTTTTTTTCTTTCTCTGTTAGCAGTGGAATGACTGAATCTGTTATGAAGGGGGCGTGCATGCACATGCGTAAAAGTGAACTGAATGCTTTGTCAGATGACTTAAACTATCTAACTGAAGTCATGACGTTACTTTCAAGCATCTGTTATAGGTAGTGCACGGGCGTTGTAAGTTTCTGAGCGTAGTCATTGCAGTTTGGTGGGAGGTATCAACGATGGGGGAGGGGAGGGAAGAGAGAGTTAGACACAGCACAAGTGGTGCTGATGACATTGTGTTTTCACAGCTTGCTGACTATTACTATGAAGAAAGACTGTGCATTCTGCGCTGTGTCCTCAACTTACTCACTTATTTTCAGGATGAGAGGCACCCCTACATGGTGAATACTTGAACCTTTTCCTGAATCTCATCTCACTGTTAAGTGAGACACTGTTTGTCTGTCTATGTATCTACAATGCTTATAGGCGTGTGGTGTTTGGGTTATTTTTTGAAAGGCACAATACTCGCAGTGTGTTGAGAAGCTGGATAAGGAGCTGGTTCCTAATTACCGGAAACAGTTTGAAGATCTATATAAAGCAGAAGCTCCTACGTGGGAAACACATGGAAATCTCATGGTATTTTGTTTCTTCGCTATCCTTCATCAGAGTTGTACATTCTTTTCTCGCTTCATGGTTGGCTAATTAATATAAAGTGAATATATTTAAATACAGTTAACAAGGACATTTCCAGCCTTTTAAGGAACTTAAGGGAATTGGTTCCCTTTAGTAGTACTCTGAACACATCTTGTTTCAAGAGCTAGACTCTGAGCTTGTGATCTGAACTCTAATCCCCTTGGTAAAAAGGGCAGGGAGCTATCATTCCAGGGTTTTGGAGTGGTGCATAATTTGTTTCAAGCAGAAAGCTGTGTTTACTCTTAGTAATGTTTTATTTTTAAATAATACCTGCAGAATTGTGAAACTAAATCATCTAGGATCCTGGCAGCTTGGTGTCTTCTGGGCCTGGCTATGTGTTTTTCCTGTATTCAGCTTTGTGGGCTGCATAAGGATCCCATAATCCCAATGTCTTTTGTTTTTACCTTAATCTTAATATTATAAATTGTGGGATGCACCAGCTGCCATTGAGGGGATGACTTTTAAACAGCTTTTCTGGTGTGACAGAAAAGCAAGTTCCCTTATCATTCATGCAAACTGATTTGCCCCAGTCACTCTCCATTTCAGGGTGCTTCAATTGACCTGTTAGTTTGGACTCTTCTCCTTGAACAGACAGAGCGCCAGGTGTCCCGCTGGTTTGTGCAGTGCCTCCGTGAGCAGTCCATGCTCCTAGAAGTCATCTTCCTTTACTATGCATACTTTGAGATGGCCCCTGATGAGCTGCTAGCCTTTGCCCGGCTATTCAAAGACCAGGGATTTGGCTCTAGACAGACCAACAGGCACTTGGTGGATGAAAGCATGGATCACCTTGTGGATCGTATTGGGTAAATATTGTGTGTATGTGCAGGATCAGTATGCAATTGGACAAGGGACTTGTTCAATACAAAATATAGGTGTATTTCATGCTAGTGCCTTGCAACCACTACTTGTGTAAACAGTGTTTATCCTTACAACCTTTGTTTTAGTTTCTAAAAGGTTTCTTTAGATTGGACTGAAGACACAACCAGTAGATATTTGGGCACTGAAAACCTACTATGTGGTAGGTAACATTGTAGAAATAGGCAGAGGAAAAGAAGCCATCTTCAGATTGGAATAAATGGCTTTCCTATTTTGTGACTGTTCAGCCAGCAATAAATAGTTTTGAAGATCTAATTTGTCACTTGATGTCACACCAAGATCCAAGAATTTCAGCTCTTTTGTTTATTGATCTGAATTTCATATATTTTTTATTCTTCAGGAGAATACTAGGCAGGCCTGCTGACGGGGTTGGGGGCAGTTGCTCCCTGGCAATTTAAAGTGACCTGGGGCTCCTGGCTGCTGCTGCTACAGTAGCAGTGGCAGTGGCCAGAGCCCTGGGCCCTTTAAATCCCTGCTGGAGCATCCACTCCGTGTAGCTCAGGGCTGGGGCAGGAGGGGGCACAGTGTGGAGGGCTGGCTGTCCCAGCCCTGCTCCTTTTGCCCAAGGCCCCGCCCCTTCCAGGAGTGTAGAGTGTTGGTACCCCAGGTTCTAGGTAAATGTAAAGCTGATGGACTGTTCCCTTGTCCAGCCTTTACTTCTCTCTTTCCTATTGACTCTTTTTAAACAGAATTTCTGTGTTTTTTTTTCTTGCTCCCTTCCCTTTGTCCTCTCCTCCAGTTATTTCAGTGCTCTTATCCTGGTGGAGGGCATGGAAATTGACTCCCTGCATGAGCGTGTGTTGGATGATAGGACAGAGGAACATAAATTTGCCAGTAATGGGCATGTGCACCAGGTAAGCTATCAATAAGTCTCTTGCTATTTGGAGTTCTTCTGTAATTGGAGATGATTTTGGTTGCCCAGGGTAGAGCTGCTGGAGCTCTGCAAGCAGGAATTGTCTGTGAGATATTGGCCACTGAACTAATGTCTACATTACAATAAGGGGCAAGTAAGAAGGAAGTGGTATCTCACAAGGAAGTGGTATATCTTCCATGTTTTCTGAAGGTTTAGGAAGGGTGGGGAGGAGCAAAGAAATAGTATTAACATGGACATCAAAATGGGGACAAATTAAACATCTGTGGTGTAGTACCAAGTAGGGATGTGAAGGTTTAAGTAATTAACAAGTAGGCCTCACCTTTAATGAGTGATGCTTACTGGTTCCAGTTAATTGGTGTGGGCTGAAGCAGCTCCGCACCCGCCATAGGCAGGGGGCTGCTTCCGCCTCACAGGACCTGCCGCAGTCAGGGATGCTCCAGCTCAGCCGCATCCCTTCCGCCTCCCACCCCCCGCCTGCTGCTCCTTAATTGGTTAACTAGTTAAACACTATATTTAACTGGTTAACCAATTAAATGGGATGTTACATCCCTAGTACCAAGACATAAGAAATTTTTCTGCACTTCTCTGTGCTGATTAGGCCTCAGTTGGAGTATTGTGTCCAGTTCTGGGAACCACATTTCAGGAAAGGTGGAGAAATTGGAAAAGTTTGAGAGAAGAGTGACAAAAATGATTAAAGGTCTTGAAAACATGACCTAGGAGGAAAGACTGAAAGAACTGGATTTGTTTAGTCTGAAAAAGAGAAGACTGAGAGGGGACATAACAGCTTTCAAATATTTAAAATGTTGTTACAAGAAGCAGGGCAGGTAGAAAAATTATTCTCCTTAACTCCTGATGATAGGGCAAGAAGCAATGGGCTTTAATTGCAGCATGGGAAGAAGTTTAGGCTGGACATAACTTCCTAACTGTCAGGGTGGTTAAGCACTCGAATAAATTGCCTAGGGCAGTTGTGGAATCCCTATCCTTGGAGATTCCTAAGAGCAGGTTAGGTTTAGGGTTCTCGATGGTGCTTGGTCCTGCCATGGTGCAGGGGACTGGACTTGACCTCTCAAGGTTCCTTCCAGTTCTATGAGTCTGGGATTTCAAGGGTTTTTCAGAGAAGAAAATATGCGGGAGCTAGAAAAGCACAGAGAGCTCATTAAGTTAAAGCGGAAACTCTTGTGTTGCTCCTGCTTGCTGATCTTTGCACGCGTGACATGGAATTTCACATGTTAAAATTTCACTGTAAAACAACAACAAACTTCCATTTAAACAAGGAGCTACCCATTATTTTCATTAGAGTAGGTGTCCTTTATTTTTGTGACACTCTTAGATCCTTCCCCAAAGTATATGAATCAGCGTGACCACAAAAACAAAAAACAAACAAACAAAAATAACCCCCAAACCCATGCCTAGCAGTTTCTTCCTAAAAGTACAACTTGGTCAGCACTATAAATAATGTTTTTATATAAGATATTTATCTGCATGAATTAAGTGATTATTGGAGCTAAACCTCAGTCAGCTGAGTGATCAGGTTTCTTTCAGACTGTATTGGCTTCTTGGCTTGTATCCTGTCTTCTGAGCAGGAAATGGACCATCTGCTGCTGACTTTAGGGGACATCCCACATCATGCCCCTGTGCTCTTGGCCTGGGCTTTGCTCCGTCACACAGTAACTCCAGAGGAATCGACCAATGCAATCAGGCGAATGGGCAGTACTGCTATCCAGCTGAATGTATTCCAGTACCTGACAAAGCTGCTTCGATCACTCAGCAGTGGGGGGAAGAATGTAAGTTTCCCATTGTCATGTTTGTAAGTTAGTCCGGGTGAGGAGGCTCTACAATATGGGTAGCGAGAAGATGTAGGGGAAGATGGGTAAGTCTAATTCCAGCCATGAACAGAGTAGAGTGCCTAGTGAAGTGTTAAATGACGTGTTTGTAGGTTTAGAAGGTAAATTAAAATTTTATTTCCCCAAGTCATTCTGCTAGGAACTAAAACTGGTTGGAGAAGGTCCAGATCTGTCCAGTGATTGGAAAATCTGCTCTGTTTATGTATATGGGTATAGCTCAACATTTCATGAGCCTTGTTCATTGATGCCTTGGTCTCTTGGTCTCTGCCTTGGCATACAATAATTTTGCCCAGTCTCCTAAGGGCTGTGTAATATTTTGGTCTGATTCTGTTTGCTGGGGTGAGTTTAGAGTACTGTGATAGATGGAAGATCAAAGAGGATGATCTGGTGGTCTCTTCTGGCCTGAAACACTATGATTTCATGAGCATTTATTGCTTTCATACTTACTTGTTTATTAAGTTGACTCCATGGATGCACCAGCAATTGCAGCTCTTGACTTCCAGCATCATTTTCCACAGACAGTTTCATTACAGTGTCGTTTACAGGAACAAATTGTTCTAAGGCTCCTGTAGCAGTCAGTCAGCCTGACCTTGGTGGAAGAAGAGCTCTCCCATTTTTCTGACAATTGGGTGTTTCTTTTTATGATAGTTTTGAAGAGAGTTCTAATGGTGGTAGGTGGGTTGCGTTTAGACACATTAGCTCATAAGAATTTAGGTGGTTTTGTTTGGCATTTCATTGACTGCTGCTCCCATAGATACACTGGCTAGTGCCCAAGGTAGAGAGCGGGGAAGCTGATATACCCTCTCTTATATACCTGCAGAAAACGGGGCAGTTGCTCTAGGGTAGGGGTGGCCAACCTGTGTCTCCAGAGCTACATGCAGCTCTTATAAGTTAATATGTGGCTCCTTACATAGGTACCAAATCCAGGGCTAGAGCTACAGTTGCCAACTTCCGACTGGGCCGGAGGGTGCTCACTGTTCAACCCCAGCTCTGCCCTAGGCACTGTCCCCCTCCACCCTTTCCCCCTAGGATCCTGTCACTTCCCACCCTCTCCACTGAGCCTATCACACCCATGCTTCCCCCCCCTCCAGTGTCTCCCACTGAGAAGGAGCTGATCACAGTGGGCAGGAGGAAAAGGAGGAGGCACTGACCGGTAGGGCTGCCCGTGGGCTGGATGTGTTGAAAGTGGTGGTGGGGAGATGATCAGGGCTGGTGACACACAAATGTTGCTCTTTGGCCACGTGCATTGGTAAATTCTGGCTCCTTCTGAGGTTTAGGTTGGCCACCCCTGCTGTAGGGATGTAAGTGACTAGTCAACTAGTCAACTGCCTGATAAGCAAATGCTTATTGGATAGTGGAGTAGGAACTCGACTAGTTGCTTCCCCCCTTTGCTCTATCTATCAGAGAGAGGCAGCAAGGGGAGGAGCAGGAACTGGTGCTGGGGGGAGCCAGCTTAAAATCTGATTTCCCCCCCAGCACCGTCTCTGCAGGAGGCAGGGGAGGCAGTGGGGAAACAGCAAGAGCGGGGATTGAAACAGTTCTGCTCCTCTCCCTTTGAAATGTACAAGAGCTACCTGCTGACACAGGTTCCCGCTGCCTCTCTCCCTTTGAAATGTACAGGAGCCATGGGAGGCTCTTGTACATTTTGAAGGGAGAGGTGCAGCAGGATAGTGAGCACCCTCTTATCACTAATTGAGTAGTCTGGAAATTCCATCGACTACTCAATTAGCTGATTAATCGAAATTTACCATCCCTAAGTTGCTCAGAAGCACACGTCCATAATGTGCCAAGGAGACTGAGGGCTTTTGCATGTGATCTGTAATGGCTCTTGAATAGGGTTTAGAGCAGGGGTATCAAACTTAATTTACTTTAGGGCCAGTGTCAATCCTCAAATCTTCCTAGCAGGCCAGCGGGCAGCCCCTTCCCTCCCCCTGGCAGGTTTCAGGGAGGGAATGTCTTCGTGCATCCTTCCCCCCGTGCATCCCTTGGCCCTGTCTGCCACTCCAGATGATTAACCACCCTCTCCCCTGAGGGTCGCTCTTGCCACCACTGGCCCTCTATACTCAGGTTAGCTTGCAGGGCTCTGGGTGGGCTGGTGCTGGCAGCAGGGTTTGGGTCCCCCCTGCACTCGTTGTGGCAGTGGGTGCCACAGGTGATGCGGCAGCCTGTTCCGCTCTGCCACCACCTCTGGAAGCGGGGCTCGGGTGGAGCAGGGGCTGGGCTTGGGGAGAAGAGTGTGGACACACACCCCTGCACCACATGGACTCAAATGTCAACAGCCACACCAGGCTGCACTGTGGTACTTCTTGGACCATAAATGTGGTACTGCTTGTGGCACTGGCTTTGATTTTCAGACCTCTGATTTAAAGTCTTCACTGTCACTCACTCACCTGTCTTTTGCATTACAGTGTACTGCCAGCACAGCTTGCATGTGTGTTTATGGGCTGCTTTCCTTTGTTCTGACCTCACTGGAACTACATACGTTAGGCAATCAGCAGGTAAGTGTCAAAGGCTCATTGTCTTATTCAGTATAAGCTACCATTCAAAACTGGCCACCTGGACTCTGGGTGCAAATTCTGCGTTTAGGATTGCATCCACTGCATAAGAGTTCTGAAAGTACAGCACGGTGTTTTACTCTAGATGTGTAACCCAAACTTTATGGTTTTTCCAACTCTGAAAACTGTCAATGCCTCTGCTGGGTGCTAATTGAAGATATAGAGTAGTATTTTTTACATTTTGAGCCAATGGTTTCATAGCAAATGCTGGAGTATTGGTCAGAAAGAAATGGGCATAAGATAAATCATAATGTCACTGAGCTCCTAGAGTGAGGAGAACAGTATTCACTGCATTAGTTCCGTAGCAGATTTACCATATCCCATGCCAGTCAGTTCATGGCAGTCAGCATGGTTTTAGAGAGAGTTAGTGTGTATTCGGGTTAAAATGGGCTTGTATATTTCCTCCTGTTTTGATTAGGGTGTGCAGTTCCAATTTTGGGAATGTCTGTTGTCCCGCTGCTTGGAATGGGTCACACTCATGGGTGCTATATATCAGAGCAAACTTGCAAAAGCAGGGCAGGGATGCCAAACTGGTGGTGTGTTCTGTAATAACATTTTATGAGCTTTTGGATTATTTTAACTGTCTCACAGTAGAGTTATGAAGTGTATCTTGCTACCTGGACAAACTGGTGATATATGGTCATTTATGCCAAAAATCCCAAATGTTGCAAATCACTCCCAGTGCCAAGAAACCTGTCACTCACCCAGCTCAAGTTGCATTCTAGTTCATAGAATCATAGAACCATAGAGCTGGAAGAGACCTTAGAAGGCCATTAAGTCCAGCCCACTGCTCAAGGCAGGACCAATCCCAATTAAATCAACCCAGTGAGGGCTTTGTCAAGCCTAGACTTAAACACCTCTAGGGATGGAGACTCCACTACTTCCCTAGGTAACCCATTCCAGTGCTTCACCACCCTCCTAGTGAAATAGTTTTTCCTAATATCCAACCTGGAACTCTCCCACCGCAACTTGAGACCATTGTTCCTTGTTCTGCCATCCATCACTACTGTGAATAGCCTTTCTCCGTCCTCTTTGGAACCTCCCTTCAGGAAGTTGAAGGCTGCTATCAAATCCCCCCTCACTCTTCTCTTCTGCAGACTAAATAGACCCAACTCCCTCAGCCTCTCCTCGTAGGTCATATGCTCCAGCCCCCTAATCATTTTGGTTGCCCTCCGCTGGACCCTCTCCAATGCATCCATATCCTTCCTGTAATTGGGGGCCCAGAACTGGACACAATACTCCAGATGTGGCCTCACCAGAGCCGAGTAAAGAGGAATAATCACATCTCTGGATCGACTGGCAATGCTCCTCTTAATGCAACCTAATATGCCATTAGCCTTCTTGGCTACAAGGGCACACTGTTGACTCATGTCCAGCTTCTCATCCACTGTAATCCCCAGGTCCTTTTCTACAGAACTGCTACTTAGCCAGTTGGTACCTAGCCTGTAACAATGCTTGGGATTCTTCCGTCCCAAGTGCAGGACTCTACACTTGTCCTTGTTGAACCTCATCAGATTTCTTGTGGCCCAATCCTCCAATTTGTCTAAATTACTCTGGACTCTATCCCTGCCCTCCAGCGTATCTACCTCTGCCCCTAGCTTAGTGTCATCTGCAAACTTGCTGAGGGTGCGATCCATCCCCTCATCCAGGTCATTAATAAAGATGTTGAACAAAACCGGTCCCAGAACCGAACCTTGGGGCACTCCATTAGAAACCGACCACCATCCTGACATCGAGCCATTGATCACTACCTGCTGGGCCCGACCTTCTAGCCAGCTTTCTATCCATCTTACCGTCCATTTATCCAGTCCACATTCCCTTAACTTGCTGGCAAGAATATTGTGGGAGACCATATCAAAAGCCTTGCTAAAGTCAAGGTATATCACATCCACTGACTTCCCCATATCCACAGAGCCAGTTACCTCATCATAGAAGCTAATCAGATTGGCCAGGCATGACTTGCCCTTCATGAATCCATGCTGACTATTCTTGATCACCTTCCCCTCTTCCAAGTGCTTCAAAATGGATTCCTTGAGGATCCCCTCCATGATTTTTCTAGGTACTGAGGTAAGACTGACCAGCCTATAGTTCCCTGGATCATCCTTCTTCCCTTTCTTAAAGATGGGCACTACATTTGCCTTTTTCCAATCATCCGGGATCTCTCCCGATCTCCACAACTTTTCAAAGATAATGGCCAAAGGCTCTTCGATGACATTTGCCAACTCCCTCAGTACCCTCAGATGCATTAAATCCGGACCCATGGATTTGTGTACGTTTAGCTTTTCTAAATAGTTCCTAACCTGTTCTTTACCCACTAAGGGCTGTCCATCTTCATCCCATCTTGCATCACTTAGCGCATTAGTCCGGGAGCCCACCTTGTCCGTGAAAACAGAGGCAAAGAAAGCATTAAGTACTTCAGTTTTCCCTACATCATCTGTCACTAGGTTACCGCCCTCATCCAGTAGGGGCCCCACACCCTCTCTGATCACCTTCTTGCTAACATGCCTATAGAAACCTTTCTTGTTATCCTTCACATCCCTTGCGGGTTGCAATTCCAATTGCGCTTTCGCCTTCCTGATAACTCCCCTGCATTCTCGAGCTATACATTTATACCCCTCTCTAGTCATCTGTCCAAGTTTCCACTTTTTGTAAGCTCCCTTTTTGTGCTTAAGTTCACCAAGGATTTCCCCGGTAAGCCAATCCGGTCTCCTACCATATTTGCTTCTCTTGCTACGTATTGGAATGGTTTCTTTCTGTGCCTTCAGTAAGGCTTCTTTAAAATACTGCCAGCTCTCCTGGGCTCCTTTCCCTTTCATGTTAGCATCCCAGGGGATTCTGCCCATCAGGTCTCTGAGGGAGTCGAAGTCTGCTTTTCTGAAGTTTTCATGTCAAAGACAACAGTGGTAGCCAATTCTATAGTAAACTAACAATAGATTTATTAACGAAGAAAACTAAATGAATTATTGCAAGATTAAAGAAGACTAGGGGGCTGTGCCCCCCTGCTTACTGTGCTCGCCAACCTCCCTCTCGCAGGGGGTAGGCAACCCCAGTTCTCCCCCTGGCCACCAGGGGGGCCAGGCTGCGCTGTGCCAGCCAAGGCCCCTTCTCCCTTCCCCCTTGCCAACCCGGGTCCTTTCTGCCCCCCTCCCCTGCTGTGCCATCCTGGGCCCCTTCTTCCTCCCTTTTCCCCCCCGCTGCACCAGCCTGGACTCCTTCTCCCCCAGCCCCGGGCAAGCCAGAGTCCCTTCTCCCTCCCTCCTCACCCACCAGCCTGGGCCCTATTTCACCCCACTCCCCCTCAGCCCGCTGTGGTGCGTGCCAGGCCCAGCTCTGACTCCATTGGCTGGGGAAGCTGTCAGGGACTACACTCCAGATCCCCAAGAGCCTGGTGGTGGGGGAGTCCCCAAGAGCCCGCTGCTGGCACATAAGCCTGGCTGAGTGCCCCGCTCCTGGCGCCTGTCCCCAGGCTGCTGTCTTGAGCACCATATCCTTCCCCTCCTTCCCACCACCCCCGCTACTGTGCCATGTTTCTTGGCATTGAAAGCCTTGTGGGGTGAGAGTGGAGGAAGGGGAGTAGGGACTTGGTTTAAAATAGCAATTCCAAGTGGCGAGGGGAAGCAGCGAAGTCGGGCTCGAGCTGTGTGGAGAAGGCGGGGGGGGGGGGGGAGAAGGCAGGTGGGACACAGAGTGATGTGATGATGTCACTGTCATCCCTCAGGAAAACGTTTTTTATATATATAGAGAGAGAGATAATATATAGGTTCAGTTGAGTCACTGTCTTTATTTCCAAATGGTGGTAGAGATGTAATAACCTGCTACACACAGTGACCACTTGCCTTCAAATGCACATGAATTACAGGTTGAACCTCTCTTATATGGCACTCTCTGGTCTTGCCACATCTGTGGTCCAGCATGATTTTAGTTAGCTAGATGTCTACTTATCATGGGTGTGGCCAAGTTTCCCGTGGTCCAATAAAGTTTGTTTACCAGCTCCAGCCCTGGTTCTCTTCTGTACTGTTATTTAGCTCTAATTTAGCCCTAAATGTCTTCTTAGAGCCCAATAAGCAGTGGAAGTGTTGGTAACACTGCTAGAAAATATTGACCTTCCATAGTTCAGCAAATTCTCTCATTTGGTACCGGTCAGATCCCAAGGTTGCTGGACTAGAGAGGTTCAACTGGTAGTACTTTCCTGTTAAAGTGCTTCATTTGCATTATACAAGGCATCTTTCTCATTGATGGGTTATTTGATTAAAGGGGTAAATGTAAATACTTGATATTATAACAGGATACAGATAAGGGGGGGAAATACATGTTACATCCCATAGTTTTCATGAAGGGTAGCACCAAATACATCCTTATACAATTAACAACAGCTATAATCTGCACTAATACACAAGTGAATTGGCCTGGGATTATGGCATGAGCTATTTCCTCGTCTGCTGGCATCAAAAAAGTTATTGTATTCCCAGGGAGGCAACAAAACTTAAGGTAGTTTCCTTCCCAACTATCAGCGTAAAGTAGTTTTCATTTCCTCTCCTCCCATTTCCTTTGAAGGACATCATTGATGCAGCCTGTGAAGTTCTTGCAGCTTCCAGCATTCCTCAGCTATTCTGGAGGACGGTGAGAATATTGGGACTTCCTTGGCTTTTTCTGCCTGCTGTCATACCCTGTTGAAATATGGTTTTTACAGAAAGAATTTGGCTGTTCATGTTCCCCCTGTTGTCCTTTCTAGCAAGGCTTGCAGAGCTAGTTTCCATTTGCATCTGTTATGTGGTTTACCCTCAGGCCCTCCCCCCATCCTGCCGTGTTGAGGGGATCCTGAAACAAATAATAATTTACATGATAACATTAGCCAGGGCTGGCATTGTGGAGGTGGACATTTTACTTCTGATTGGAACCAGCAACACTAGAATTAAATGCTAGAACAGCACTGTGCTGTTATTGCTCTTGTCACAGAAAGGACTAAGATATATCAGTGTTGAGATTAAACGTCGCCGTCTCTTGCATAAACTCTCTAATGATGCAAAAAAGTCTGTGGAGTAGCTGTGTTAGTCTGCACCTTTAAAAACAATGCGTAGTCCTGTGGCATCTTAGAGATTTTGTAACTGGGTGACACATAAACCTGTAGGGGAACATTTTAACCTGCCTGGTCACTCCATCATGGATTTAAAAGCAGCCATTCTTCCACAAAGCATTTTCACCACCCAATTACAGAGAGAGACTGCAGAACTGCAATTCATCTGCAAATTTGGCACTGTTACCCTGGGCTTGAATAAAGACAATAACTCATTAATGCATTACAAAGCCAATTTTCCTTGCCTTTAACATCCACATTTTCATGTCAAAAGCTATGAATAGGGCACCTTCAGTCCACTTCAGTTAGTTTCATAAATATGGGTCCTACAATTGACAGGTACTACTTTTGCTGTTGTAGCTATCTTAGTTTCTGTTATTTCCACTCCAACTCATCTGATGAAGCTCATAATACTATATATTTCTGTTAGGGTATGTCTAGACTACATGGCTCTGTCGCCAGAGCCATGTAGATTAGTTTACTAGACATACCCAAATGAAGCCACGATTTAAATAATCGCGGCTTCATTTACATGAAAATGGCTGCCATGCTGTGCTGGGGATCAGCTGTCCCGGCACAGCGGTCGATAGGGAAGCCTCTGTTGACCGCTCCGGTAAACCTCGTTTCACGAGGCATAATGGAGTGGTCGACAGAGGCTTCCCTGTCAACCGCGGCGCGTCTAGACTATCCCGTTGTGCCGGGACAGCTGATCCCCGGCACAGCGCGGCAGCCATTTTCATGTAAATGAAGCCGCGATTATTTAAATTGCGGCTTCATTTGGGTATGTCTAGTAGACTAATCTACATGGCTCTGGCGACGGAGCCATGTAGTCTAGACATACCCTTAGGCTATGTCTACATTCGCGACTTCTTGCGTAAGTATGGCCGTTCTTGCGCAGGAATCTGCAGAGTGTCCACACTGCCCACCCGCTCTTGCGCAAGTAAATTTACAGTACGGCGTGATAAGAGAGGGCTCCTTGCGCAAGAGTTACGCTCTTTTTTATCAGGTGTAAGCCCTCTTGCGCAGGAGCTCTTGCGCAAGAGGGCAGTGTGGATGCTCGGCAGGGATTTCTTGCGCAAGAAAGCCCTATGGCTAAAATGGCCATCAGAGCTTTCTTGCGCAAAAGAGCAACCACACTGCCATGGGAGCTCTTGCGCAAAAGCACAGCACGCACATGGCAGTGTGGACGTTTTCTTGCGCAAGACTTGCACAAGAACCCTTGCGCAAGATGTTCTTACGCAAGAAGCCGCCAGTGTAGACATAGCCCTAGTGTCTAAGGCGCCACAGGTCTTTAGAGGTACTCATTGCTTCTAATGATGCATTTCACTTTCCTACATTATACCAGGCACGCTCTCTTACCCAGCTGCACTAACACTAGTTGCCCATCATAGCAAAACTAAGGGTTGGAGTGATGCTTTTGTTCATGATTAATATTAGGTGCATGTTCCATAGAGATGAGATTAGTGGTCTTTTGAATGGAGACAATTGCTTTATGTTGAACATGAGGTAAGGAAACAGTGGAACAGGTATGTCCTATCTCCACCTGCCTCTGTTCAGATTGATTGGGAATGATATTTGCTTTGTTAATTTGAGAAGTTTAATTTTCTGCAGAGAATCAGTGAATGATACAAATAGTTGAGTGTGGTTTTGCTCTAAACCTTTGGATGCTAAGATCTGTAGATGAAACATGAGCATTCCAGCAGCCTGAGCCCTAAGCATCTCTAAAGTTGCCGTTGCATTGACCTAGCAGAAGAATCACTTGACCATTTTTTGTTTAATAAAGTTTTTCTTTTGTGTCTCCAGGAGCCAACGGCAGGTCTGGGTATTATCCTGGACAGTGTGTGTGGGATGTTCCCCCATCTTCTCTCCCCTCTTCTGCAGCTTCTCAAAGCCCTTGTGTCAGATAAATCTACTGCAAAAAAGGTATGGAAATTGGCCCAAAGTTTGGAAGACCGTTTATATTTGGACAGAGAAGGAACCTTGTGTAAGACCCTCTCCCTCTAATTGTGTGAGACCCTCTCCCCTTGCTTGAGCCTCGGGTAACAGCTGCCACCTTTTGGTCAGTGAAGTCTGGATAGGATTTTCTTCTGAGCCTGCACTCTGGAGTAATGTTGCTTGGGCCGCAAATGTATTTTGTATTTTAGAACTACCTACTGCTCTAACAATATGATGTTCAGGGAGGCTAACACAAAAGACAAAGTTCTGAATATAACTCGGTTGCTGTTTTATGATCTGCAGTCAGTAGATAATAATTCCAAGTAATTTGGAGAGCAGATGATAAACCGGGAAACCATAGATTTCATTGCAACTTTATGAGGGCCACTTTGCCAGGGCCAAGAGCTGAAGCACTATTCATAGCTTATGACAATTGCCTTGTGTCAGGATGCTATCTTTTAGTGTTTTTCTTGTAATTGGTTTCTGTTTTCCTGATACACTAGTTCAGTGTAATTCCATGAGGACAAGGATTTCAGTATTTCTGCTGCAGTAGTAGTTGTCATGTTGAAAGCAGACTATGCATTTCAAGTAAACTTATCTTTCACTAGAAATGGCCTGGCTCAGTAGCTCTTTAGGAGTCTCTAGTTCGTCGGCTATATACTATACCTCTCTGTCCATTTGCAGGTGTACAGTTTCCTAGATAAAATGTCCTTCTACATTGAGTTGTACAAACATAAGCCCCCTGATGTAATCTCGCATGAAGATGGCACCCTTTGGCGAAGACAGGTGCCAAAGCTGCTTTATCCCTTGGGTAAGGAAATAGGATGGGTTCATTAATCCTTAGAACACATTCAGATCTAGTCCTGTAGTCACTAAATTGCTTACAGATTTTAATTCTGTGTCCTGGCTTCTGATCACATTCTGAAGCTTCTGACTTTGTTTTTTGTTTCACCTTTTCCTCTTCTTCCCTTAGGGCTGGGCCAGACAAATCTGCGAATACCTCAGGGAACAGTGGGCCAAGTGATGCTGGATGACCGAGCATACTTAGTACGATGGGAATATTCTTACAGCAGCTGGACATTGTTCACCTGTGAAATTGAGATGTTGCTCCATGTTGTATCAACAGCAGGTGAGTCAGGTTGGGAATTGGAGTGTATATTGTTGAGAGAGAGAGGAATGTGATGTATTAGGAACATTAATGTAAGATGAAAAAAAATCAGAGTAATTTCAGGGAGATTTGGACCTAGGTGCATTCTCCACTTGCACTGGAACAGGCTGGCACTGTTACAGAAGGGTATTGTGGCTGAATCTACAATCACTTTGGGGACTATGACAAGGGGGAAGGAAGCAAATACTTGAGAAGTGGAGTAAGAAGAACTGGAGAGATTGGAGGAGGAAGAAAGGAGAACTGAGAGAGTCAAATGCAACAGGAGATGCTAAGCACTTATAGGTAGCTGGGCCAAGTTTAAGGTGAGACAAGAAAGGAGCATTAGCCTTTTAAAACACCCTTCTCCCTCATATTTCTGTTTTTGATCATTTGAGGGATATGATCCCAGTTGAACCAATTTCTGTCTAGCATCCTGGAATGTAGATATTCTCTTCATTTGCAACAGAGAGGTAGCCGTGTTAGTCTGATCTTGGTAAAACAAAAAAAGCAGTCATGTAGCACTTTAAAGACTAACAAGATGGTTTATTAGGTGATGAGCTTTCGTGGGGCAGCAGTGTGGGATAATCTGAGAAGTAATTTGCTGAAGTTTAGGACCTCTCTCTCATAATCTAGTATGATCTCTATGAGAGAGAGAGACAGAGACAGAGACAGAGAGATATGCTGCTTATGCATTTCTCCAGATTGTAATATTAGTTTGCTTTATCTAGATGTGATTCAGCACTGCCAGAGGGTCAAGCCAATCATTGACCTGGTTCACAAGGTTATCAGCACTGATGTGTCCATAGCGGATTGTCTTCTGCCAATCACATCACGGATCTATATGCTGTTACAGAGGTACGTAGTTGATTGGCGATGACAGCAAAGGGGCCACTGAAGTTGCTAGAAATAGGAAAAAATGGTCAACAACAAATTTTATTAAAGGCTGTTTAGGAAGTCCATTGCAGAGCTGCAATTAGAATTCTGGAGTTTCTGCCTCCAGGATCTGTGCTTAGACCACTAGATCACTTTGTTGATACACAGCAGTTATACTGCTTTAACCATCGTCATATAGCAGTAGAACCCTGCCTAATGTAGATGCAGTTTTATCTATATAAAGGCACCTGGTACAGCTATTCCTAAAGGGAGGGGGAATAAGCTTTACATATAACTGTATCCTCACAGTTGTACAGAGTTAACTATTTCAGCAGAACAGTTGTTACTGTGGTATATTTCTGAAATATACCACAGTAACAACTGTGTAGAAAAGGCCTAAGTTCTGAAGATTTTTATACATAATACTCTGGGTTTTTCCTAGGTTAACAACTGTGATATCGCCCCCGGTGGATGTTATTGCTTCTTGTGTCAATTGTTTGACTGTATTGGCAGCTCGCATGCCAGCTAAGGTGAGGGGATGCCTTTTAATTTTCCTGAAATGGAATAGCGTGTGTGTATGTAGGAGAGTATAATTTTACTGCTCTCTGCTTTTTTAGGTTTGGGCTGACCTTCACCACACAGGTTTCTTACCATTTGTTGCCAATCCAGTTTCCAGTATGGGTCATATGATTAGGTAATTCAGTTTTCCCTTGTGTCTTTACTTCCCTTGATAATGTCATAGGATGTGTGTTTCACTAGTGTGAATTCCAAGCTGTCTAAAATTCCGATAGCTAATGTTCCATTCTTATATAATAAACTGGCAAAATCCTAAATCTAAATTGAGTTCCACTGAATCCTGTGACTGTCAAGTATTTGAGCTCCTTATATTTTCTACATGTAGAGACACCAGAGAAATCATAAACATGCCTAGCTTTTGCAGCAGAAGCAAGATTAATAAGACATATAAAATAAAAGTAAGGAGAAGTAAAATACATCTTAAGTGCAAGGGTGATTGGACCTGAGCTCAATGAGTCACCTTTATTTAGGATCATCCCCCAATTTGATCCCTCTCTGCATTAAATATGTGAGCACACTTCTTCATCATGCTTGGTTCCTATTGTACACACATTATATGCTTTTTTTTCCCTTCCACAGTGCTGAAGGAATGAATGCTGGAGGCTATGGGAATCTGTTGATGAGTGTGGAACAGCCTCAGGGCGAGTATGGTGTCACTGTCTCCTTCCTACACTTAGTCACAACTCTTGTCCGTGTAAGTGTTTCTACAGTTTTCCTATGTTTTCAGCCAGCCGTAGGTTACCACTAGCTGGGGAAGGTGAAGATGAGTTGAAGTTGTGTACCAAGTGTAGGAAGTTCCCTTGGGTGGGCACCTCTGGTAGCCATTTGACAACACACCTGCCTTTTGTGCTGGGACTCTTACTTTTTCCATGATTTGGTCTTCCCAACAATCACCTTCAGGCTGCAAATTGCACTTGCTCCTTGAGCAGGATGGCAGGAGTGCTCAGTCTCTTCCAAGTCCCATTAACATTGCTCTGTGTAAGCTGGAGGGAAATGCTCTTTGCTTCTTTTCTCTTCTAAAGATCCAAGCCTATTTACTTCTGTAACATATCTGATCTCCATTTGCTTTGAGTGCAAAGAACAGAAATTGCTCATAAACCTGTGTCCCCATATTGCATTGTGCAGAACTGCTCTTGCCCCTATTTCTGTCTTTGGAGTGTGAGCATTGAATGTCTTCCATCCAAATACTTCACACCTTTGAACTAGGATTGAAGCTGTAATGTTGCTGATTTTTTTTAGGGACAACTTGGCAGCACCCAGAGCCAAGGGCTGATGCCCTGCATTGTGTTTGTGCTGAAGGAAATGTTACCAAACTACCACAAATGGCGCTATAACTCCCATGGAGTGAGAGAACGAATTGGTAAGAATAGCTCTTCAGGGAAAGCCAAGATGAATTCTTTCTGGAGAGAATATGTCTTTCTCTGTTTTCCCCCCTTTCACTGTAAATGGTTCAATTAGCACTTGGATTTATACTTTATAATGTAATGGCACCTATGGCTGCTGAACTCAACAACTGCTCTCTCTGAACACTGAATTCTTCCTGTTTTTCAGGGTGCCTAATCCTGCAACTCATCCATGCTATTCTGAATCTCTGCCCTGAAATGGATCCTTGCAGCAGGTAAGCAGGAAGTGAATTTCACACATCAGTGTATATGCAGCAGCCCCATTTATGCTGCAGGATACCTCAGTCACTGTTGTTTTGTTCCCATTTTGGAATGTGAAACATTGAACTGGCAAAAGGATAATGTGCTGCTTTGTAGCCTGGGTCGGCCTTGTTTACATTGAGCCCAGGGAAATGCGGGAAGGGCTGGGAGAGCAAACCCAGAGGGTTATGCAAAGTGATGAGGGTAAGGAAACTAATGGTTAGACTTAATTTTATACTTCTGTAGATGTGCACATTCCAGGGCCCCTTAGACTGCCTTCCCTTTCTCTGTGGGTGCTATGCCCACTCTAAAAGCTTGCACCTAAACATACTGGGGAAGGGGAGAGAGATGAGGTGAAGAGGTGATACAGAAATTGAAAGAAGTTATTTTGTGTTAACTTTCATGGTGGCTGGTGGATCAGTAGGATCTTTCTATCTGACATATTTCTAATGTATTCATCCCTGTAGTGTCTGGGTCGATACTACATGGTAGTAGTATCTGGTACATAGTGAGTGTTTCAGGTTAGATGGGAGGACCTTTTCGTTGCTGGCTTGCTTTCCAATGTCTGTGACCTTGTCTTACAGCAGTGCCCCCAGCCTGCAATCCTTATGCATCTTTAGTCTGGCCAACACAGACGCAGGACAGGCTGTCATTAACATCATGGGCATCGGTGTGGACACCATTGATATGGTAATGGCCGCGCAGTCCAGTAGGTGAGTCACATGTCCCAATCTTGCTGCATGGAAAAAGCAGCAATAAATCATACTTGAAATGAGGCTTTACATGTTGCTGGAAGTCAGTGTAACTGCCAGTTGAGGCAACCTGTCTCTGATCAAAATCCTGAAGAAATTACCAAGAATGTGCTGCTTATTCACAGCTTTCTGTCTCTGTTCTTATTCTCTTCATATATATTCCCTAATTCCTGCAGTTGCTTTTTATTTCTGATTTTGTTTTGCCTAACTGAGTATTGCACTATGTAAATGAAATGTGGGAGTGTTTGATTTTCGCACTTGCTTGTAGTAATGCTGTTATAAAGAGATCATTAAGTTCAACATATAAAAGTACCAAATTAAGTAAAAGGCAGAAAAATTCTAGCAAAAGTTCCAGTTTTCATGCCTCCAAATCATGCCTGACTCCAGTACAATCCAGTAGCATGGATAGACCATTAAAAAGCATAAGTTGCACTGTTAGAAAGTCCTTGTGGTTTCTTGATTAATCCGTTTTAAAAGGTGGATTCCTGAAAGCATTTCTAGTTTTGAAAAACCAGGATCCCACCCAGCCTTTCTAGCATAGTTAATCCCTCATTTACTTGAACAAATCTGTTTGGAGAAGAAGGAACCTAGAATACAATGAAAGTAATTAGAAATATTGAATTAGAGGTTTTTCACAGATTGATGCTGCATGACTGCAGTACAGATAATCTGTAGCAGAGGCTTTCGGACTTCTTAGGCTGGACCTGAAGTGTGTGTGCGCACGCACACATGGAGGAGGACACCTGTCCTTTGAGCTGTGACCTTGTGGACTACATCCTCTCCCATTCACAATAAGAAAATCTCTCATGATTATAGTAGTTGTTTATGTGGAAAAGTAACGTTAGAAAAGTATCTAAGCTTTTTAGCTGCCTAAATGTGGGTTGACCTTTCTAAAGAAAGTTAATCAAGTTGCTTACTTTGGCTCTTCATTTTCATCTATCCATCCTATCTGTTCTGCACATACTGCTGTACCACGCAGTCCTCCTCTTCTTCCTAGCACATTCTGGAAACAGGGAAGAGAGTCAGCACTATGTGGCTTGCTGTCTTTCCATGGATTAAGGATGTTAAAATGCAGTTAATTGACTAGTCGATGGAATTTGCATTGACTAGTCGATAGGCAGTTCCACATTCCTCCTTTGAAGTGTACAAGAGCCCCAGAAGGGGCTCTTGTACACTTCAAAGGAGGAATGTGGAATTCCGCATACAGCCACATCAGTGAGTGGGAAGTCCCGCTGACTCCGGGATGCACCGGAGGAGGGGCCTGCTTTGAAATACACAAGAGTCCCCAGTGGGGGCTCTAGTGCATTTCAAAGTCATGGAGTCTGGGGTCAGCAGGGGACTGAGAGTCCGCCGCTGACCCGGGCTCCATGCTATGGGCTCCCCTGCCCTTTTGAATTGCAGGGAGGCGGCAGTTTCAAAGGGGCAGCGGCTGCACAGCTGATCAGCTGTGCAGCGGCTGCCCCTTTGAAACTGCCGCCTCCGTGTGATTCAAAGGGGCGGCAGGGGAGCCCGGGCTCCCTGTGAACCTGGGATCAGCTTGGGAGTTCCCAGCTAACCCCGGGTTCCACACGGCACTTCTCTGGAACCTGCGGTCAGCTGGGGAGTCCCCAGCTGACCTGAGGCGCAACAGCAGCTGCCCCTTTGAATTGCGCGGAGGCTGGGTTCAGCTGTGTGCCAGACTGCCCCTTTAAAATGCTGCCTCCATGCGATTCAAAGGGGCAGCCGGGGAGTCCCCAGCTGACCCTGGGCTCCCCGTGGCATTTCCCCAGGACCCAAGATCAGCTGGGAAGTCCCCAGCTGATCCCGGATTCTGGGGAAATGCCGCAGGGAGTCCAGTATCAGCTGGGAATCCCTAACTGCCCCTGGGCTCCAGGGAAATGCCGCGGGGAGTCTGGGATCAGCTGGGAATCCCCAGCTGCCCCCGGGCTCCAAGGCTGTCCCCTTTGAATCCCCGCAGAGGTGGTGTTTTAAAGGGGCAGCCTGCCGCACAGCTGATCCCAGGATCAGCTGTGCAGCTGCTGCCTTGGGGTTGAAACTGCCTTGGGGTTTCAAGGGGCACTTTGAAGTACTCCTTCTCCCCCCCCTTTATGAAATAGAGGCAGCAGGGGCAGGGAGGGGGAATTAACTAGTCGACATTACTATCCAATAATCAAACGCTTATCGGATAGTCGACTAGTCTTTAACATCCTTACCATGGATCACTAGCAGCTATTTCCCAGACCACAAGTGGTATGCAGAAATTAGAGGTTCTCAACTTTTTGGTCTATAATAGACATATGAGACACATGGGACTGCTATATTTGGCTATTTCAGAATAGCTGTTGGATGCTGCCTCATTACCCAGTTTATACAGCTTGGCTATTATTCCCTAGCCAAAAAAATTTAAAAAACGATGAATGGTCCTGCAGCACCTTAGAAACTAACAAAAAATGTAGATACTTAATTTTAGCCAAAAATAGTTCCTTAACAATAGCATTCCAATAGCATTTTCCCTTTCTTCTCCTTAAAATGCCCATCTCTAATTTATGTGCAGCATTGAAGTTATGTTGGTCCCAGGATATTAAGGGGACC
The DNA here is from genome assembly GCA_032595735.1 of Pelochelys cantorii. NCBI lineage: Eukaryota > Metazoa > Chordata > Testudines > Trionychidae > Pelochelys > Pelochelys cantorii. The sequence goes on along the minus strand of CM064347.1, from coordinate 15,687,245 downwards.
ACGTGGGTGAAGTAAGCTTTTATTGGACCAACTTATATTGGTGAGAGAGACAAGCTTTTGAGCTTACACACAGCTATTTGTACAGTTACCTTATGACTGTAGCAGAGATAGCATGCATCATCAATTATACTAAGTGTGATCAAGGGCTTTTTTACCGTCTATGTCAGGGACATTTTAATCTTTTTGATACTCTTGTTTTTATATATTTAGTCCTTGAATTGTCCTGGCCTTGCCTGTGTTTCTCCTTTCCATGCTTCTTGTGACTTGCTTCTATAAAAATGAAGTAGCATAATCTTAGAAATTTTAGATTTATTTTACTTGTTTGGTCCAACAGTTATACTCATTCATTGGAGAATTTCAAGGGAATTGCACGCATTGCAGACTTGTGGAAGTAAGTGTAATATTATGCAAGCCAGAACCACCTCCTACCCCTTTAAAAAAACCTTTATGTTCAGATAACATGCGGCGTCTGACTAATGATGACAGCTAGCTTTCATCTCATCTTCTTGTTCCTGTGTATTATAGACTTTGTAATGTATAAGATCACCCATAATTTGGAAACATACAGGACCTTGGCATGATGGGATGGCTTAAGGATAAAGCATTAATTTCAGTTCTCAATTACCTCTTTGTTTTCATGGAGTTATCTAGATGTAGTAAGAAATCTTTCGTTAAGATTGTAACAGGTCCCATAATTAGTCTGATCTTGAACTTGACTCTCTATGTAAATTTTCCTTTCTGGCTGAAATTTCTTCTCTATAGTCACTGAACATAGTAGAATCTTTGTGCAAAGTTTTGAGGTTAGTTTCTTAGTTATGGCAACCTGAAGAAACAAAGGGGGTTCAACTTTTGTCCCATCATAACTGAAAAATGGCTTGGTCTGAGTATGCAGCACAAATGTGAAGTTTTCGTTCTCAGAACTGAGACACAGGATTGTTACTAACAAGCTGTAGTGGAAAAGCTTGTGTTTACGAGGGGTCAGATTTTAAGGCTTTTAAGTATAAGATGATTGCTGTGCCCATCTTTTAGCAGTTGTAGGTAACATGGCATGTGTCTGCAGAGTTTCATAAGAGGAACTAGTTAGGGTTTTGAAGGGGTTATGAGCTCTGCCTGTTGTCTGTGATTTACTTGAGATCCTTCAGACAGCAGAAGAATCCTGCATACAACAGGAGACGTTTGCCTTCTCTTTATTTCAAATTAAGCAGCTCCTAAAACTGCTGCCTAGTTAAGGGGAAATAATGGTCCTCAGACTGAGACACCATCCAACCTATCACCAACACTGTGACCCTACTTCTAGACCTTTCACTCTGCTCCAGGTGTAGCACCTTATCTTGCCTCATCTTCCTATTTCCTTGCCCTAGCCATCTCCATCTTAACATACCTTTCCACCCCTAAAGATGTGTGATGAAAAGGGGTTAGGACATCTTACAGCTCATTCTGTCCACCTCTGCTTTGTTCCAAAACAAAAGGGAAAATAGGAGCCTGGACTTGTTAAGGGGAGGGGAGGTCTGGTGAAAAGTTTAGCTATTTATCTCTAACAATTGTCCCTAAATTAATAAAGGTTAAAAAGCTTAATAATATTCAGAACTGGTGTTTTCTTTGACTGTTTTGGTCTCCTTTTAAGCCAGAATAAAGGTAGAAACAGCCCCTTACCAATTTAAACATCTACTGTAAAACCAAAAGCCATGAGGATCCTTTAACATCTGATATAGACAACAGAATGCGTAATTTTCCTGAGTGCAGCATTTGCAAGAGACTTCTCGTGCTGCACTCTCCAGCTGCTGTCCCCAGATGACCCCAGGCTCCACGCAGATACTGCCACCGTGTTTCAAAGGGGCAGCACCGCACAGCTGAGCCTGGGATCAGCTGTGTGGTGCTGCTGCTTTGAAGTACCCCCTCTTCGCCCCAGCCCCCCCCCCCCCTTTGCTGCCTCTATCTGATAGAGCATTTGCTTATTGGATAGTCGACTAGTCCTTAACATCCTTACTCCCCATTTTTCAATCTCTTGCTTCCAGTATAGATCACTCCCCATTAAAATGGTATACTAGCCAATGGAGTGAGACCTCGGATCCAGTAAAGAATAATGCACAGTATCTTATGTCTTTTCCCATATACATGCAATCTTTTTATCTCCTATCACACTGTAGGCCAGAGTCTCTACTGTATCCTGTTCCTTAGCCTGATATTGGCATCCTAGGTGTAATCAGAGAGGCCATCAGAAGGGATCTCCCTTACCCTGGCCACCCAAAACATTGAAAAAAGTGATGCCTCTAAACAGCTAGAACTTCTGCCAAGAGATCTATGACCCTTGTGAAAGGCACATTGTGAGAAGAAAGTGTTTCCCATACGGTGCTCATAAAACAACATATATTCTCTAAAGGGTGGTTTATGTTCCATATAGAAGCAGGTAAAACTTCAGGGTGGGTGAGCAAAGATACAGGGAGAGAGTTATTCTGGGTGGAGGAATTAGATGTTTTTGTTTTCTAATGTGTAAGTGAATTATGTCTCAGCTTGTGTTTCAACTGTTTTTGTTGTTGTTGTTTTTTGGAGGTTTTTTTCTTTGGGTCTGGTAATTAAGTTTTTAGCTTCAATTTTTGTTGGTTTTAATCTCCCTCCCTCTACTCCTTGCCAACAGTGGATGATACATGAGTTTCAAAAAGCGGGGGGAGAGGGAATTGGGTTTTTGGAGCAGTCTGAAAACTGCTTTTTGTATTCCTCAAACTTAAAAACTTGCAAGCCTATTTAACCCCAAGCTGGCGAAGGAGGAAAATCACTAAACAGTTTAGGGATGTTAAATTTTGATTAATCAGCTAATTGAGTAGTCGATGGAATTAGTTGATAAGGGGAGCGGTTGCTATCCTCCGCCCTTGGCTCCTGTATGTTTCAAAGGGAGAGACCCAGCAGTTCCCCTGCCTCTCTCCCTTTGAAATGCACAGGAGCCACCCCCAGTTCCCCTCTGTGCCTCTCCCTTTGAAATGTACAAGAGCCTCAGGCAGCTCTTGTACATTTCAAAGGGAGAGGAGCAGCAGTGGGACTGGTGCAAGCAGGACTGTTTCAATCCCCACTTGCACAGTTTCCCCATTGCCCTCTTCCTCCCCTGCCCTGCACGGAGATGATGCTGGGTGGAACTGGCTTTTAAGCCAGCTACCCCCAGCACCGGCTCGCGCTCCCCCACCTTGCTGCTTCTCTCTGATAGAGGCAGCAAGGTGGGGGAAGCGACTAGCCGAGTTCCTACTCGACTACCTGATAAGCATTTGCTTAATCGTGTAGTCGACTAGTTGCTTACATCCCTAGAACAGCTACATACCCCAAAGACAAGGGTTTAAAACAGAAACACTTTCAGGCCCTTGTGCTACTGTTATAAACCGCAAACTGGTTATGCAGTAGTTTTTGGTGTTTGATTGCAGCACTCACATAATAAGTGAGAGTGAATAGAGTTCTCTTACAACCTTTGCCCTTGCTTGATAGGACCACAGAATACTGAATTTGATATTTGTATACTGTACAGCTAAAGAGCATTGTTTGAGTTCATTTTAATCTGTTCCTTTTGGTTTCTGTTTGGCAACATAGTGATGAGTCACTGGGCCAGGGCCAGCTGCTGATCCAGACAGTAAAGCTGGCATTCTCCGTCACCAATAACGTCATCCGGTTGAAATCTCCTTCTAGTGTGGTATCCCCACTAGAGCAGGCACTTACTCAGCATGGTACGTACCCATTGTTGGCCAGCCCGGGCAATAGTGTCTGTCCCTTGCACACAGATAATGTGTAACTTGTTAACACTGGACTGACTTCTCTGAACAGTGCCGTTCTCATCCAGCGTACCAGCAATAGGAGGGTGCCAGAGGGCATTCTCTTCCTCTGAGGGATTAATCCAAGGACATTGAGTAAATTCTCTATAATGTGGACCAGGCTAACAGGTTTTCCTCTTGCATTATGGTCTTTACAGAATCCTCTTATGCCGTGACGCTAGGTATGTGACACAGGGCCCACTTTTGAAAGGGTATCCCAATGGGTTTTCTCTTTTTCTTCACCCACCAGGATCTTGGTGGCACTGATGCTTTTGGTTCTTTGCAGTTCTGGGAGCAGTGTGGAAGCCTTGAACTATATTTTTGTTGTTCACTTACCAGGACTAATCTAAAATAACCACCTAATGTTATTTTCACTTGTTTACTGCTTTCTAACATGAGACAGTGCTAAATGGTATGATAAAGTGGCTACTAGTAGTACTTATGGCCAGACTCACCCCTTGTCCTCTTGGAAAGCTGAATTCATTCACTCCCTTTCTGCCCTAGTATAGAGGAGAATGACTACCTGCTAAATAGTTGCTGAATAGTCTCTTTTGAAGAGCTCATAAGAGACTATTCCAGCTTCTCACCTGTGATTTAATTATGTTCCCACCAGGTGCTCATGGGAACAATCTGATTGCTGTGTTAGCCAAATATATCTACCACAAACATGACCCAGCACTGCCACGCCTTGCCATCCAGCTGCTGAAACGACTTGCTACGGTAAAACGTTTCTCACAAATACTTTCCGATGTTTTCCCTTTTTGTTGATTCCATCACTTAATCTGTCTTCTGTGAACATTCAAGATGTAACTTGTGAGCGTTCTTGCTTTGAGCTTTCCAGCCTTGTCAAAAAGGACACATATTAACACTTATCCAGGGACGCAGTATTAAGACTTATTCTTTGCCTTTTGAACTAACACTTTTGGTTGTTAAAATCTGAAATCTCCTCTGAGTTTTATGGAAGCCTATAAATGTTGCAATTTTGGGGTATATTTTTTTAACACCTCTCAACCAAAATCTATCTAGCTGTCTGTCTCTTTCATTTTTGCACTTTTCCTTGTGAAAATAAATGAGGAATGGAGCAGAATTCCTAAAGAGGCAACCAAAACTCAAAACAATTTGATAATTTTCTAGGTGTTTCATTAAAATTAAAATAATTTTTCGATTTTTTTTCCTCCCTCTCCCTGCACTTAAGGGTGAGAAGTTTCTGAAATTTCAGTTTAAAATATACATCACAAGCCCCATTTATCTACTGAGAGAAAGCACCCTAGCATTTATATACAAGTTTTAGTATGTTTCTTCCCTTTTGAAGGTGGCTCCAATGTCTGTTTATGCCTGCCTTGGGAGTGATGCGGCTGCCATTCGTGATGCCTTTTTGACCCGCCTGCAGAGTAAGATTGAGGACATGCGCATTAAAGTCATGATCCTAGAGTTCCTCACTGTTGCTGTAGAGACACAGCCTGGGCTTATTGAACTCTTCCTGAACTTGGAAGTGAAAGATGGAAGTGATGGTTCAAAGGTAAAACAGCAAATGCCTACATAAGGATTTACATCTTTTCATGTGGGTTGGAACTTTCCTGACTTTGTTCCTTATTTTAGTAAAAATTGCTAAAGCTTTACTTTGTCCTCAGTCTAAGTGCCTTTGTAATACACCCCCCAGCTCCTGACAAGATTTTGAACAATGGTTTTAAAGCTGTATAGCCTGATTCTGGAATGAGAACCTTACGACCTTCTGATCAAATTGGCAAAAATTCCCATTGACCAAAGAGAAATCTTCCTGTGTTCTCCAAGTACCTCCTGTTAAGTACATGCAATTTAATTGCACCTACAAAATACACAGGGAAGTATGGTGTTTTTCTGCCACAGAAGTAATCTGACTTGTAAAAATAGTTTACTCCTCCCTTCCCTGTCTTTTTAGAAATTCCTCAAACATGTTGTATGTCATATGAAATACACACACGCCTGTGCTGTGTGCTTAGGCTTTACTTCCTTGTGTATTTGATAGGTAGAATTAAATAGCATACTGAAACAGGAGCTGCTTGCATAGTCATCAGATGTAGATGTATCTCATTTTCTCCCTCTTGCTTTAGGAGTTCAGCTTAGGGGAATGGAGTTGCCTCCAGGTGGTCTTGGAACTGATAGACTCCAAACAGCAGGAAAGATACTGGTGCCCTCCCCTCTTGCACCGGGCTGCCATTGCATTCCTTCATGCCCTCTGGCAGGACCGTCGGGATAGTGCCATGCTGGTCCTAAGGACCAAGTGAGTCATTGCTTTTCTCCGCTGCCTTTAGATGTCTGCTAGATGTGGCCTGTATTCCTTGTTTCTAGATGTATAAATTTGGCTGTTTTTAAAATGCATTTTGTTTGAATGTGCTCAGTTTACCAAGCTCTCCAGATCACTCTGTATGACGGCTGTATCCCTCAGCATTTACATACCACCAAATTATGTGTCATTGGCAGTGACTTCATATTTATGTCCAGATCACTGCTGAAAATGTTGCATAGCATTCTCAGGGTAATTAAAAATGGGCTGTTTAAAACTCTGTTTTAGTGAATAGAAATAACCCTGTCCCACTATTTCTTACAGATTGGAGGATGCCTTTTAGTTGTAACTTAGATGCTTAGAAACTTAGCAGCTTCTCAGCTAATAGGTTAGACCTCTTTCTCTAGTTTCCTGATAACTTGATCTGCATACAAAACACTGGAGAAAGTTTCAGGAGTTGGAGGCGTTTATGTTAGGGAAAAATTAAACTTGCTGCTGTTAAGTACATGTGCACAATTCTCTTGAAATAACCCTCCTGTTTCACTGTGCTCTGCACTGGTGGGTGAGCAATATTACTACATGTTTGATGTGTGAAATATCTCATACAGTGGAGTTTGCAGTGAAAGGCTGGCAGGTCAGACTATTCCTGTCAGGTGTGCTGTGTACTCCTGGGAATATGTAGAGGTTTTTCAGGGGCGGGGGGAATATCAGCTCATCTAGCTATTTGCCTAATATTACAACAGGTGACATAAAAAGTACTAGAGAAACCAGTGCAGAGACAATAAATTTTGTTTATACTGCTGTATGCACTAAATGCCAAAATGCAAGTATAATATTTATATTCCAGTTGATTTATTTTATAATTGTAGTGGGAGAGGTCTAGGTTGGATATTAGGAAAAACTATTTCATTAGAAGGGTTGTGAAGCACTGGAATGGGTTACCTAGGGAGGTGGTGGAATCTCCATCCTTAGAGGTTTTTAAGTCTCGGCTTGACAAAGCCCTGGCTGGGTTGATTTAGTTGGGATTTGTCTTGCCTTGGGCAGGGGGCTGGACTTGATGACCTCCTGAGGTCTCTTCCAGCTCTGTGATTCTATGATTCTGTATGATAAAAATGAGAAAATAAGCAATTTTTCACTAATAGCATGCTGTGATACATTTGTATTTTTATATCTGATTTTGTAAGCAAGTAGTTTTTAAGTGAGGTGTAATTTGGGAGGTATGCAAGACAAATCAGACTCCTGAAGAGGGGTACAGTAGTCTGGAAAGGTTCAGAGCAAGAGGAGAAATATGGTAACTTGCATTATTTGTGTGTGTGTATGTGTGTTTTTAGGCCAAAGTTTTGGGAAAACTTAACCAACCCTCTCTTTGGGACCTTGGCTCCCCCCTCAGAAACATCAGAGGTGAGTTGCTTATAAGGACTGAAAACAGCTGTATTTTTTCTGAGGATAAATGAATGGTGCATGCAGCTTTCTTCCTTTTTGCTAACTGCCATCGAAGAGGTAATATGGCTGTTCTGAGAGTGGATTTTGTTTCCAGTGCTTGCACAGATTGGCTGCTTAACTTTGGTCTAGTCTCCTGAACTCTCACTGCTTCTATGTCACCATCTGTAAAACAGAGATAACGTTAACTGGGATGATCAAGCTTATCTCCTTAACATTTGTAAAGAAGCAGTACTCTAGATGTGCAGTGCAGTGTAGTGTGTGTGTGCGTGTGTACAGAACATTTTGCTTCTGTTCCCAGACATCTGAACTCTCTCTCCTCTTTACTGGCCTACCTCAGACTGATTCGCAGCATTTTATCATCCTTCTGTTTTGGAAACTTCTGTCTTCTCTGTTAGAATCTTAATCCTCCTCTATTCAGCTGCCATACAGATTTGAACATTGTGTTCTTCCCTTCTTGGCAGAGGAGATGAACACTGTATACTGAGGCAGCTGCTCTTCCATAAGACCATTCAATCCTTACTCCCTCCTACCTAGAGAAGTGGCTGTGGCACTGTTATAGGTGGGACATTTCTTTCAGGAAAATGCAGTATCATTCATTGTGCCTCTAGATGATGAGCAGGTTCAAGTCTTGCTGCCATTCCTGCCTGCCTGTGCCCCAGAGGATTGCCTATGTGCTACTGAAAAGGCCGTGTGGGCATAATGTTCAGGAATCCAAGGATAACACAAAAACGGGGGCCACTTGAACTGCACAAGGGTGCTTGATTGACAGTGTGGGTCTCCCGGACTTTTTAGACTGCAGTCCTCAATTCTCTTTGTAGGACAGAGCTTGGGGACACAGTGTTACCAGATTCCACCTGTAGCAATGGATAACCTGCTCATGCTTTGCTTTTTATTCCTTCTTTGTAGCTCAGTGTCTTGGATACTTGTGCCTTAATCATGAAAATCATCTGCCTGGAGATCTACTACGTGGTCAAGTGAGTCATTGACAATCTGTCCTGCTCTAGAGTTTTCAGTGATCCTAGGGACACCTGAAAGTGAGGGCAAAATCCTGTGTGGTGTGTGGATTAAATACAAAGAGATCATCCATGTTTGAGGGAGAGGCAAGTTGGCGCTAAGAACTCTGTAGAAGTGCTGCAGGAACAGTCAGTAGTTTAACTGTGGCTGCTGGAGCTCAGAAGAGAGGAGCATAAGCTTGCCTCGTTTGATTTGAATTTCGTGCAGCCGTCTGTTAGAGAAATAGATGCCATGAGAAGAGTTTCTGTAGCCTGTAAATGTGAATTTCTGGGTATGGATCAAAAGGGAGGAATATCTGTCCTGGAGTAATGAGACTTTAAATATTTTAAGCTCATGATGGGACTATAGTAGCCACACGTAATACAGTGAAATGTTCTCCTCACACACTGGATGCTAGGACTCAAATTAGGACAATCTGGCTTTTCTTTAACTTTGTAGCAGTGCATAGTAGTAAGTTTGTGTCCGTGACATTTATGCCAGAAAATTTTACTTTGCTTCATTAGGGTTCTTTGATAGAGTGGAGTAATCATGGGATTTAGAAAAAAAAAAGTTTCACCATTTTTAACATGTATAATTATGGTGAGACATCAGTTTATTACTTTAGCTTATGGATGTAAATTCCAATTAGAAAGTTAACTGTTTGAATGATTAAAATACATTGTTTAAATAGTTAACTGATTAAGTGGCTGAGGCTAATCTCACCAGTCAGCACAACAGGGGCCCCTCTGGCAGGCTGCACTGCTCCATCCAGGTGGAGAGGCTGGGCCTGCTCTGGCTGGGCAATGTTACTTTGGTTGGCACACAGTGGCTGGAGTCAGTGGGCCGGCCAGCCAGGCAGCACAGGCCACTGAAGCCAGACAGGGTTAACAGTTGAAGCAGGTTAACCAATAAAACTAATGTTTACTGCTTATCAAGGCTAAATCCCCACTCTGGCACGATGAATGCAGAAGTCAGGGCCCGCAAAAGTACCCCAAAACCTTATCTTTCCAGGCTTTGGTATAAAACTTCCCCCCAAAATCTTAAAAACCTAGATTTTGGGGATAAAAATCCACTGCCAGCACCCAAGTAATGGTAAGAAAACCAGGGAAGAGATCACTTGGGAAATCTCAGTCCTAAAGTAAAGCCAGGACACAAAAATTAACCAATACCAGGTTAATAAAAAAAGAGAGAGAACTTTTATTATCACCACAATGCTCCTGTTACAAGCATAATGACTAGATGGAAAAGTCACCAATTAATATACTCATAGGGAACCCCCATGGGCCAAAAGTTTAGTTATGAAGGAGAGGAAAGCCCATTTTTTAATTCATAGACATCAAGTTCCCATTCCCAAACCATAAACCAATAAAACCTAACGGATTTATCTAAACTTTACCCTACTTACAGATAGTGAAGAGTCTTTTCTTGGAGAGAGAGACATGATGTCTATCTCCCTCAGTATCTGGAGAGAAACTGCCAGGGACAAAGGAGGGAAAAACCAAAAAAATTCCTTTGTCCGTTTGAAATCCCTATCTGCATTTCTATTGGCCGACTCCTACCTGGCTTAGGTACAGTTAACCCCTTAGTCCCCAGGCTGCCGCCCTGCCCCCCTTCGCCTCCCACCATGGTGCTCGGCTGACTTCTGCGCCGCTCAGCTGGGCCGCTGCGGGGGAGCCCAAACGGCCGCTTGCTCCACCTTCTCCCCTGCGGTGGCCCGGCTGAGCGGTGCAGAAGTCAGCCAAGTGCCACGGTGGGAGGCAACAGCACCACCCAGAAGGAACAGCCAGCATTTCAGCATTAGAGTCACAGACATTGGGCTACTATATATATGATTTTCTTTGATTAACTTGGATGTTGTTTGAAGTGTGCTGCATCAACTCTATAAAGTATCACTGAAGGGAGTTGAAAAAAGACAGCAAGCAAATGGTCTTGTAGCACTTTATAGATTAACAAAACATGTAGATGGTATCATGAGCTTTCGTGGGCACAGCCCACTTCTTCAGATGACCAGAGTTATGATTAGAGGATAAGGAAACTCTAATCATAACTCCGGTCATCTGAAGAAGTGGGCTGTGCCCACGAAAGCTCATGATACCATCTATATGTTTTGTTAGTCTATAAAGTGCTACCAGACCATTTGCTTGCTGTTTTTTTTCTGTAACAGACTAACTCAGCTACCCCCTGGAGCTCCTGAAGGGAGTTGAGTTTGTGTGTCTGACTTCTCAATCAAACTTTCTCAGCTTACAAATGAATGGATGATTTTCCAGTTCCCAGACTTGTAAAACATCCCGATGTTTGGATGTGCATTCTCTCTCATGGTCCCACCAGCAATAACATTCTCAGTAAGATTTAAAATTAAGTCTGAGGCATGATCCACACTGGATTCCAGCTCCTTTTCCCACTAATAGGAAGCAGTAACTTACTTCTATCTCTAAAGTCAGCAGAATATACACACGGAGCTGATTTGCTGAGTAAGAATGTGACCCTCATACACACTCACTTTTCTGAATGTGTACCTACTGTTCTGAAAACTCACATGTTTAAAAAGATGAGTTTGTTCTCTCCAGGGGTTACCCTTCTTCCATACCACTTTGTGCAGTAAGTGGGAATCCTTTTCCGAGTTCTCTCTAATGTGTGGGATAATCTTGCCCTACAAGCTGTGTCCACAGCTTTCCATTCTGAATCATAGAAGGAGCATGTTCTCTGATCAATGAATAAATGAGTATGTATCTGATATTTTTGTGGCTTTTTCAGGGGCTCACTGGACCAGTCCCTGAAAGACACTCTGAAGAAGTTCTCCACAGAAAAGCGCTTTGCTTACTGGTCAGGATATGTGAAGTCATTGGCGTTGCATATGGCAGAGACCGAGGGTAGCAGTTGCAGCTCCCTGGCAGAATATCAGATGCTGATTTCGGCTTGGCGGATGCTGCTGATTATCTCCACCAGTCACGTAAGAGCCACCTTGACTAATAATGTTTTGAATAGAAACTTGGCCAGTTGTTCAGGCCACATGCAGTGCAGGGAGGGATCAGGCTGTTGGCTTTTGTTTCCATTATCCTGTAAGTGCACTCACAGACACCAGTACCCTAAGCAGAATTGCCTTGGTGAATTTTGTTTTGCCAAGTGATCAAAACGAGCATACTGTCTGTCTCTGTGGGGGGGAGGGGATGTTACATCACTTCTATAATAAGTGTAAAGAAAACCAATAACACGCTCTACATCCAGAGAGATCCTTTAGATAATTATAGTGGTACAGGTTGTACCTCCCTAAACCGGGACTCTCTCATCCAACAACATCCAGCAGGACCACAGATGTTGCTGAACAAGAGCGCCCCAGGGCAGGAGGGCCAGCAGCTAAAAGCCCGGGGCACAGCAAGGCTGGTGGTAGCCGGGCTGGGCATCAGCAACCCGGTGGCGGTAGGGGGGCTGTGGTAGTGGGGCAAAGGCAGCCCAGCAAGCCAGCCAGGACCAGGACAGCCCGGCAGTGAGGTTGTGCTGTGGCAGCCGGATCGGGGCTGCATGCTGGCCTGGCAGTGGGGACAGAGCCGCAGCGGCCTGGCTGGCAGTAAGGCCAGGCCGCGGGAACCCAGCAGGGGAAGCCTGTCTGGGGCTGCGGCTGCAGAGCCGGGGCTGCAGCAACCCAACTGGGGCTGTAGCAGGTTGGCAGCCCGAATGGGACTGCGTACTGGCCAGCAGTGGAGCTGGTGTCCCGGCAATGAGGACAGGGCTGCTGGCCGCCATGTCAGCTGCCATGCCAGCTGGAGCAGCAGTTATGGCAGTGGGGCTGGGGCAGCTGTGTAGTCCAGCCAGCAGTGGGGCTGAAGGAGGGGAGAGGTGGCAAGCTGAGGGGGCTGGTGGCAGGGGACCTTCCCTGGTCCGGCAAATTCCTTCATCCGGGATCACTCAGGTCTCGAGGGTGCCCGACTAGAGAGGTCCAACCTGTACTGAGTAAAGTGTCCTCACAATGCCCACTGCATACTCCGTCCTCAGTTACCTGTCACTCATTGACTTTTTGCCCCTTGCTTTTCTAACAGCTAGTAATTCTTAGTTTTTTCGCTCTAATTGTATCATCCAGCAGATGTAAAAGCCCATGCCACCTTGTAAATTAATAAAAAATACAAAATGAGGGTTGATGTTGGACTGGAAAAATGAGAGTGTATTTTGTTACTGTAACTTTCACTGTGGTGTATAATTAGTCTGAGCTCTCTTTCTTTTGTCGCTGATGTGTCTCTAGGCAGATATTATGCATCTGACTGACTCTGCAGTCCGGCAGCAACTGTTTCTGGAGGTGCTAAGTGGGACCAAAGCTTTAGTAAGTGTTTTCATTTCAGATTGTAGCTCTTCAAGGAATCTGTTTCAAGACTGGGTGCATAATTGTCCAACTCTGTGGAGCTCTCGTCCTGTATCTTTTTGTAGTTCAGATTTTCCTTGATTCTGTGAGATTAGACTGAGACAAGAAGGCCCCTCTCAGAATTACTTTGCTCTTCATAAAATATTTATTCTCCAAATTATATTTTATTTTCTTGGTCAGCAGGTTACCTGCAGTCACTGCTATTTAGTGATCCTGCAGCATTGTTAGCTGGAGAGAGGCAGGCATGGTACACAGGCACCAGCCAATGACTCTTCCAGCTATCTGCAGTGTTGCTATTGAAGGCAAGGTCAGTTACCTGCCAGATCTCCAGTCTCTGTACTTACTGAAGGTGATTATAGTAGATGTTTCTGTTCGGTGTATGTTTCACCTGGAGAGAATTTCCTCTCTTCCTTTTTGAGATAGCACGAGGGAATTGTGGAGCGTGGCTTTACACCAGTAAAAAACAAGTGAGCCACAGCTTCCATTCCACAGGGGTTGCAAGTTGAGATGCAGAATTTATAAACAGGATCTTGCAATTGATCCTTAGAAGACAGCGGCCTCATTGCTGAGTTCAGTTTTGTTGACTGAATGGGCTAGCACTGAGAATGTGCTGTTAATATCCAGAACTCCACACAGCCTTCTTAGCAGTCGTGGGGATGATTCTGTGCTGCCATAGCTCTGTGGAAGGACATATTAAATCACATCATCTTTTTATAAACCTTGTTAGCTACAACATGGTTGTTTCTACACATATTCTGATGAGTACCTGCTTTATCTACACATCAGCCTGGAATATAGCAGCTGGGCAAGGGTGGGGAAGCAAACTCTTAGTGCTGTGAATATCTGTGTTGAGCCTCCATCTTTCTCGTCTGTGAATGTTGCAAACTGTAACTGTTGGGACCTCTCTCCTTAGTTGCTGGTCCCCATGTCAGTATTGTGCCTGCAGCTGGGGTCCATGTTGTGCACCCTTCTGCTGATCCTGCTTAGACAGTGGAAGAGGTAGGTGCCCTATTTGGATACTTCTCATAAGTGAGTTCATAGTCACTGATGAATGTAAGAAGTTGTTTGAGTTGCTGTGTAGAGTGATTTGTCATGCTGATGGGAAATAAAGCAATACCTTATCATATCACAGTACATACAAGAGGTCCCCGCTGTAAGTCACCCCGGTATACATCCGTTCCACACTAAAGTCGTTGACGTTTGTAGGAACTGATGCGTTATAAGTCCTCCCATTCCCCACTGTAAATCGTGCGAAATGCTCCCCCCAATTTGCTTAAATGGAAGTCAGCTGTGGAAAAAAAAATTCTGCACTTTAAGTTGTTTTGCTATAAGTCCAAGTTTTTTGGAACGTATCTTGGACTTAAGCGAGGACCCGCTGTACTTCTTATCTTGCCAGGCCATAGCTTTGGGGACTGTGGGATCATGGGATTTACATTGAAGGCAGCATTGATGATGGATGCTGCTGCTGAACTTTGTCGTGATTTTATGCTTTTGGGAGTTTAACTTTTGGGAGTTTTATGATTTTGGGAGAAATGAGACAAGGAAACTTAAATTATAATGAACTTGCAGTCTCGGTATATTTCTACCACACATTCCTGAAATGTCCCTGAGGGGATCCTACTGATGACCTCAATTAAGGAAACTATCTGTGTACCTACACACACATGCCTTAGACATGGTTCACACAGATCAGTCCCAGCCAAGACGTTAAGTGGGGAATCTTGTCTAATCTGAAGAGCTCTCCCTTTTTTGTTGTCAGCGAGTTGGGTTCTGTGGATAAAATCATAAACTCCTTGACGCAGATTCTGGAGGGAGTGCTGCAGGCTGATCAGCAGATGATGGAGAAGACCAAGGCCAAGGTGTTCTCTGCTCTCATCACTGTCCTGCAGATGAAGGAGATGAAAGGTGAGAGGATCTGGCAGAGGTTATGAAGATCAGAGCTGGAAACACTTGTTTTCCCATTCAAACATTTTAGAATTAGGAATGTACATGTTGATGGCTGCCAGTGCAGGACAGTGACTGCAGTTGGCAGCCACTGGGATTTTTCTCTTAAATTTATCTTGTCTATTATGTATAGGATGGGTAGCTCCTAGAGGCACCAGTCAGCATCCAACTCCTGGTTTGCTTGGCGCTGTACAGCATGGAGTCAAAGGCCCTCCCTGCTTCAAAGAGCTTACAGTTTTATCTCTAACCCTTTAATATGGCCCTCTGATCTGAGTGCTGCAAGGCCCATGGGGAAGACCATGAGAGACCTTAATTTTAGTAGTATGGACACTTGTGCCTGCTGATGGGTTATTGCTAACTATAATGATGAGGAAGGATGGTGCAGTTGACAAAGTTAGAGTATGTTTATGATGGGAATTGAATATTTTAAGGTGCCTCAAACATGGGAGGGGGCGTTTGCTGAATGAGAGGGATGTAGGAATTGCCTGACTAGATCACATTCATGGTCCTTCAAGTCCAATATCCTCTCACGGACCATGACCAGTGCCAGCTGCTTCAGAGAAAGGCGCAAAGTACTCTCTAATGGACAGTTATGGAATAATTCCCCCTGCTAATGACTGGTTTGTGCTCTGAAACATAAGAGGTTTGTAGCCATTTTCCCCCAAAAGATCCTGCTTATTATGATTGTACATGTCATTAGATGAATGTCTGATCCCTTTTTGAGTCCTCCTAAGCTCTTGGCTCATTCACCTGGCTTTGCTGGGTCCCTTTGGAGTTCCTCACAGTCTTGTGCAGGTTATAAATAGCTATTTGTAGAAAAAAGAAATGCAAAGTGATAAGTCTTGCCTCTGAGAGGTGGGGACCCAGGAGTTAGTTAACTACTACCAGTGCAGTAATTAAATTGGGAACTGAAGTGTTAGGGGGGTGAGTTAATCTATTGTGTGCTCTGTGTGTGTGTTGCAGTGAGTGAGATCCCTCAGTACTCCCAGCTGGTAATGAGTGTGTGCGAGACCCTCCAAGATGAAGTCATTGTACTCTTTGATCAGACACGACACAATCTTACGTCAGGAGACTCTGCAGATGACAAGGACAGCATGGAGACAGATGATGCCTGTCGGGGTAAACACAAGGACCAGCGAGATGGGGTAAAGGAATCATTCACCTGCTCTGCAGCCATGTTCTCTATTGATAAACAAAGTTGCTTGCTGTATCCATTGCACCATAAAATGCCTCATTTGCATCATATCACTAAGTAGAAAATGGACTGTCTTGATGCTTTATTTTGCCACATAGGCTTTGCAGGCTTAGTCGCTTGCTGGTGGCAGAGCCCCTGTGATTATGTCCAGCGATAGAGGATAGGTTATTGAGAATTGCTTCTCTTGCTATACTATAAATTCTGGGAAGATGCTCTTTACTAGTCAGCTCTTTGGGTACAAACCTCTTTGAACTTTCATTCGTGGTTCCTGAAAACACACTGAGCCTGCTCTGAGCAGGTGTCTCTTCCAAAGCATTTAGTTAACACTGATTTCTCTGGTAGCTAACAAGGGCGTTTAAAAATATTTCCTTCCATGTGTCTGATGACAATGTACATGGCTGGCTTGTTTCTCTATAATGCAAGTCTAAAGGCCTTGCCTCCAGCACCTTGTGGCAATATATGTTCCTATTGGGAGAACAAATCCAGTGAGAGCATCGCCTGAGGCACATTGGGGAGTCTGTGGCCATCTCTCCATCCTGCACGTTGAATGAGCAGATAGGTCTGAATTGCCCTATAGATTATAGGAAGTGAGATACCAAAGAGAGTTGTGGTCTCTTTGTTGGAGCTGGGCATTTGGGGTCCGGATGCCTGGCTACCATCTCTGCTGTTGACAAGCTCTGTAACTTTGGCTGAGTTATTTAAACTCTGTAAAATTAGAATTCTGTTTACTACTAACTCACAGGGCACTGAGACCATTAATACTTAATATTTGCTTTGAAGTGGTCAGGTGAAAGACTGTCTAAGTACAGTGTGGTCGTGCTCACACAAGCAGTGAGGATACTTTCACCTCAGAGGGGAAGGGTGAGCCTTTGAAACTGTGATCTCAAATATGTGAAAGTCTTCAGTAGCCTCTGTGCATGTTTCACACCTTGCTCCTTTGTGACCCATTACCTAAAGAGACTGTGGCTTGGTCCTGGTTGCCAAGGATTATTGTAGTTGTGAGTGGTGGTTTACTCCAAATACTTCACTCTTGGAAATTGATTGTTACCACTTCCCTCCCAGATCAGCTTTAAAGAGCCTTGCTTTTGTGCAGTCCCACAGGTATATACAGTGCCCAGACAAGGGTTAATAATGCCATAACTAGTGTATGTGAAAACACTTAGATCCCATTTACCCATTTGTTTAAGGACAATCTTTTAATGTCTGCCTTTCCTCCTTATCCTGGGATCCGTCATGTCCCATTCCTCCCTCCCTCCCTCCCTCCCTGTTGCTGCAGGTGTGTGTTTTGGGGCTGCATCTGGCAAAGGAACTCTGTGAAGTAGATGAAGATGGAGATTACTGGCTGCAAGTTACCAGGAAGGTCCCTTTGCTGCCTACTATCTTTACTGCCCTAGAGATTAGCTTGAGAGTTAAACAAAATCTTCACTTCACAGAGGCCTCATTGCATCTACTGCTGACCTTAGCCAGGACGCAACAGGTGAGAGACAGAAAAAAATGAGAACTTGCTGGATTATTGGATCTGTATTTAAAATGCAGTTCATATCACTGCACTGTGTGCTGGCAGCATCAAACTGTACAGCTGAGCAGTGCCCTGTGCCTCAAGGACTCTCTTAAAGCTCTGCCAAGGGGCGGGTGTGTGTGTGTGAGTGAGTTACAGGTCTTGTATAAAGAGCTGCTTAGTATTGTATTTCCTTTCCTTGCTCTTCTGTATAATGCAGTGTCTGTGCTGGAAGAACAGAACTGATCCTGGCCTAGTGTAAACCTGTAATTCAGAGCAAGTGTTTCCCTGCAAACGTCCCCCTTCCATCCCAATATAGCCAGTACTGCTAAGGCAACGCTAAAATGCAGGAATCTGCTCTCCTGGTAGCCATAATGTAAAGCAATTTTTGTTTATTGAGACCTTAGCACTGTCCTGGGGGAGGAGTAGATAAGATTATTTTCTTAGAGGAGCTTACAGTCAAAGACAGAGGGTACACACATGGTGCCAGGAGTTGAGGGGATGTGTTCACCCAATAGCCATATAGGGGGTGGGTGGATTGTTTTTTCTTACTATATATTTTAGAAATGTGCATCTGTCTGTGTGGCCGTTTGTTCATTAACTCCTCCTAAATGGTAAGAGCTAGGGACCACCACATTTGATATGCAATTTCCTCTTATAATAACTTAAAGCAACACAAGGGTTTGGTTGTGCCAGGATAGTAAAATGTTGATGGAATGGGATAGTTTTATATCAAACGGAAAGGGAGGGTGTGATAACAAGGACAATTATACTTATGCATGACCACAGGGAGGGCTGTAAGCTTGGGGAATGGTCATACTCATTCATGACCACAAGAGGGCAGCAAGCACCCCAGTGAGCAGTCCCTGGCTAGCAGCACAGTCCCCGTGGCCCTGGGGAGCGGCTGCCAGCCACCCTGCAATTCAGGGCTAGTCTTGGGGAGCCCCTAGGCCAGGCCCAGCCCAGGGAGCTGGGCCAGGTGGGTAGAACCATAGAATACTAGAACTAGAAGGGGCCTTGAGAGGTCATCAAGTCCAGTCCCCTGCACCTGTGGCAGGACCAAGCACGGTATATATCAGTGTTTCTCAACCAGTGGTATGAGTAGCCTTAGGGGTATTCGAGAGAAGTCTTGGGGATACGTCAACACAACTGAAATTTAGAGAAAATTGAATTTTTGTTTCAAGTTTTACAGCGCTTTATTATTTTTGTACTTTTTACACCCAAAAATTTCATCGCCCAGCCAGCTACGATTAAGTTGTTTAAATAAATGTGTTGCAATGGTAGAAAAAAAATTTGTGTGTCTGAAAACTGTAGGTATTGGGGGTACTTATAATTTCTTTTTTAAAAAGGGGTACTTTATTAAAAAAAAAAAAAAAAAAAAAGGTTGAGAAACACTGGTCTATATCATCCCTGACAGCTGTCTGTCTAACCTGCTCTTAAATATCTCCAGTGATGGAGATTCCAGAACCTCCCTAGGCAAGTTATTCCAGTGTTCAACTACCCTGACAGGAAGTTTTTCCTAATGTCCAACCTAAACCCCCTTGCTGCAGTTTAAGCCCATTGCTTCTTGTCCTATCATCAGAGGCCAAGGAGAACAATTCCCCCCCCCTTCCTGTGACACCCTTTTAGATACCTGAAAACTGCTATCATGTCCCCTCATCTTCTCTTTTCCAGACTAAACAAGCCCAATTCCTTCAGCCTTGCCTCATAACTCATGTTTTCTAAACTTTTAATCATTTTTGTTGCTCTTCTCTAGACCTTCTCCGATTTCTCCACATCTTTCTTGAAATGTGGTGCCCAGAACTGGACACAATACTCTAACTGTGCCTACTCAGCGCAGAGCGGAAGAATGACTTCTCGTGTCTTGCTCACAACACTCCTGTTAATGCATCCCAGAATCATGTTTGCTTTTTTTGCAACAGTGTCACACTGTTGACTCCCTTCCCCCCTGCCCCGGGTAGAAACCAGCAGACCGAGAACCCAGGCTGGCCCTGGCCCCAGGCAATGCTAGTTAAGGCTTCTAGTATTTTAATGAAAGAAAAGTAGCATTGTCTGGTGTGATGGAATTCAGGTGTCTGGGCTGCAGGGAAGAAGTGTCTGGATGAAAGCTCTGAAGGAGAATGGTGGGTGTGTGGAAAACAGAAGTGCCAGGGGTCCCTCTCCTGGCTCAGAGAAGGTGGTAGTACCTGCAACAGTGACTGTTCTGTATCATGCAGGGTGCAGCAGCTGTGGCTGGTGCTGGTGTCACACAGAGCATCTGCTTGTCCCTCTTGAGCGTATACCAGCTGAGCACTAATGGAACGATTCAGGTGAGTGCTGCTTCCTCTTGTCGTGGATATGAAACTCACTGGGAAGGCTGTGGCCTGCTCACCCTCTACTGGCTCTGTATTGTTGCACAGTCATGGGAATAGAAGAGGCAAGCTCTGTCACATGTGGCCCGGGAGAACTCTGATGCCATTGTGAGGAGTGTGGGTGTATTTGGGGGAGCAGAAAAACAAATAAGCTATGTATGTTGTTTCTGTGGCTGGTCTGTTCAGACACCTGCTTCATCTCGTAAGTCTCTGGATGCCCCATCCTGGCCTGGCGTCTATCGTCTCTCCATATCGTTGATGGAGCGCCTTCTTAAGACACTCCGGTACAACTTCCTGACAGAGGCGCTGGACTTTGTGGGTGTCCATCAGGAGAGGATTCTTCAGGTACGTTCACCCCTTCCCCTATAATGGCGCCGTAGTCATTTATGTAACAGCAGCAGTCAGAATGTGCTAGACACAGAAGATGCAGTCCCTGCCTCAAATAGCTTACAGTCTTCAAAAAAATAGGTGATGCATCAGAGAAAGGAACACACTACCAAAGAGTCAGGCAGATGGATAAATGTCTCGTTACCTATTAGATTCGTACTCCCGGGAGTCCTCATTTTGCTGCAGCTGTTTCTTGCACTCACTGGACACAGTAACAATTGTGAGTGCTGGGTGAGAGGCTAAAGTCTGTAACCATCTGGTTGGAAAAGGAGAAACTGAAAAGTGTTCTTGGGGTGACATCACTCGGACTCCATAAGTTAATGAAAATGCTGTGGTCAAGGTTCAGTGTCCAATTAGGTGGGCAAATTGAAGATCTAATACTTAAATTCCTGTAAGAGTAGAACTTTGTCGGGGCAAATTTGCTGACATGCCCAATTTCTAGGTAGGTGCTGAATTGCCTCTGTGTTAGCAAACTAAGCTAAATAGCTCTCTTGTTCTGGGGCAGGAGTGCCCAAGGACCAAAACTAGCTAACTTTGTCAACCTCAGTGAGTTCAGAATGTCTGTGTTGTGTCCTGCTTCTATTGGAGCTGGTTATTCTGCTGCTTTCTCCTTATGAGAACGCACTTCCAGAGCACAATGGCAAATCTCTGCGTATTCAGCTTTTCCGTTTAGGTAGGAGAGAAGAATTTTTGGGCTCTGTCCATCATGATTGGGATAATTTCTCTCTTTTGCAGTGCTTGAATGCTGTGCGGACAGTGCAGAGCCTGGCCTGTCTGGAAGAAGCTGACCATACTGTTGGCTTCATTCTTCAGCTCTCCAACTTTATGAAAGAGTGGCATTTCCATCTTCCACAGCTCTTGAAGGACATACAGGTAGGACCCAAAGCATTCCCCTGCAGAGTACATTTTCCCACATGCTGCCCAGCACAGTGTCTGTAGCTACAGAGAGCTTGTAGATAGCCCTTTCAGTGAAGCTATTTTAGTGGGGATAGTGTAAGGCAGTTCTTTATCATGAAGAGTTTCTGGACCCTACAGTCACATAGCGAGGTACAGTTAGTTGAGGGGAAGAAATTGACTGGGACTTGAAGGTGACAATTTTTGGAGGATTCACTGTCATACTGCATGCCGGTTGGAACCTCATGGTCAAGATACTTAGGAAAACATTGTTAAAACCTGTTCTCTGGGGTGGGAATGGGCGACAGGGGATGGATCATTTGATTACCCATTCAGTTTGCTCCCTCTGGGGCATCTGGCATTGGCCACTGTGGGAAGACAGGATACTGGGCTAGATGGACCTTTGGTCTCACCCAGTCTGGCCAGTCTTCTGTTCATAGAGGTTCTGTTCAGATTGGATTTTTTAATTGTTGGGATATCTGATTAGTATAAATTAGTCTTCTGAGGGGGACTCAGTCATGGAGAATTTGGATGCCTGTTAAGGTTGCAGCACAGGAGAGTGTCAGTTATGGATGGATCAATTTTTCTCCCCCCTCTTTTCAGGTGAACTTGTGTTATCTCTGCCAGGCTTGTACCTCCCTCTTGCATAGCCGCAAAATGCTTCAGCACTACCTGCAGGTGAGCACATGGATCCCTGGGGAACTGAAGGCAGGAGTTCTGGCCCTGGGTCCCTCCTCCACAACCAAACAAAAGATCAATTAATATTCCATGACTGTGTCCAGTGACAGCTGCTGACCATGACCAGCTCAAGAGTCAATGTTTAGTTAATTATACCCCTCTGCAACCAAAACCTACAAATTTAAATACATAGAGATATACCTATCTCATAGAACTGGAAGGGACCTTGAGCGGTCATTGAGTCCAGTCCCCTGCCCTCACGGCAGGACTAAGTACCATCCCTGACAGATTAGCCCCAGATCCCTAAATGGCCCCCTCAGGGATTGAACTCTCAACCTTGGGTTTAGCAGACCAATGCTCAAACCTCCTTGAAGAACAGCTCTGAAACAGGAGAAGTTTTATGGGCCAGTCGTAGTAAGCAGACTGTATCTGAAGTGGAAACAGAAGCCTCACCCTGAACTCCTACTAGCTACTCCTGCACTACCAGCAGTGCTGGGGGGAAGCTGTGCCCCAGTGATTACTGGGCATCCCTGCCTCCTAAGCATGGGGAGACAGCAAGGACTTCGCCTCTTCGGCTTGCTCTGAAGTGGTGGTGAACTAAGGCTTCAACTCTCGTCTCCCAACATAGATTGGAGGGGCGGGATGCACATCAGGCGCCCCTCATGTTGGGGCTAAGGTTCTTTCTGTCAACATTTTGATTAGAAAAGCCCTTTCCAGAGTGTGGTCACTGAATACATCTGCACACTATCCCCTTGCAGTAAAGATAAGGCTGCTCCTTATCAGACAAGGTTGCCAGTGTGGCCCTCGGGTGGGCAAAGTGTGAGTACCATGCTTTAGGCATTCCTGTTACTGGTACCTTGTTTTTCAGCAAAGCAAGGGACCTGCCTCTGGATGAGTGGGTCTCCATTTGACTTCCTTCTCCCCAGACAAAAAACAGTGACTCCCTTCCATCAGCTGTGACACCTCGAGTGCAACGCACCCCCCAACCCACCTCCAAGCACCCAAGCCCTGAGTCGGAGGCAGCTGAGCAGAAGGCGCTGCGTACCGTGCAGTATGGCCTCTTGAAAATCCTTAGCAAGTCTTTGGCTGCCCTACGCCACTTCACCCCCGATGTCTGCCAGATCCTCCTCGATCAGGTACAGGAAGGGAGAGTGAGATCTGCAGGGGAGGGAGTTTGAGGCAGCTGAACTGATACTGTGGGTCTCTCGGGAGCCTGTCCCGTTCGTATGGGAGACTAATCCCTCTCCCTGAAACACACAGGGAGCCCCGACCTGCACCCAGACTCCCCAAATGGAATTGCAAGGGGCACCCCCAGTTCTTAGGCAACCAGAGTGATCATTTTGCTGCTGTTCACCAGCGTGTGTGTGTTGGCTCCATGACAGGTGGTAAAACAGGACCGCTGCACCTCTATTGACTGCATTACTCTTTTGATTCTAAAGAGCTTAGCAGCCAGATGGCTTTTTGGCATGGAGAAAAACGTACAGTGCCAGCAGTTTTCACACTGGGGGTCAGGACCCCAAAGTGGGTCCTGACCCCATTTTCATTGGGTTGCTACGGCTTGCATTAGACTTGCTGGGACCCAGGGCCAAAGCCTCAGTCAAAACTCTTCAGCCCTGGGTTATGGGACTCAGATTACAAGCTCCCTGCCTGGGGCAGAAGCCTTTGGGCTTTGGCTTTGTTCCCCCCCACTCCGCTGCGGGGCAGCAGGGCTCAGTTTTCAGTCCCTCTTCTTGGTGTCTTGTTGCAATTTTTATTGCAGAAGGGGTCATGGGGCTCCCGCACCTTTTTCAACCCTGATAACTGAAGTAAGGGTGGTGGCCACACCCAGACTTTTAGTACCCACATTAATGCAAACAAAATGCTGACCCCTGCTGTCACCTCTGTATCTACCAGCTGTTCTTTCAAAGGTGGAACCTAAAGCAGGAACTTTGTGGAATCAGACACCGATCAGCCATAAAAAAAGTCCTGTCTGCACACTCCTATCAGGACTGAGAAGTGGAGGCACACATGTGTTCATAGGTTTCACTGGGATTGTTTAACACAATCATTTGAAAGACACACCCCGACACCCATCCCACTCAGTTTACCAGAGCAGACTGACGCTCTAGCTAGTCTTATATTCTAACTCTGTGGGCAGAATATGGATCCATACTAACATAGTGTGACCTAATGGGGAGAGCACAGGACTGAGACCCAGGATTCTGATTCTGCCTCTGGTTTGCTGGGTGAGCTTGGGCAAGTCCATCTCTCTTTATGCCTCTGCCTATATCTACACTTGCTGGGGATCAGCACTGCTGCAGTTGAGCAGTGGGATCAATTTAGTGGGTCTAGTGAAGACCCGCTGAATCAACCACAGAGCACTCTTCAGTCAACTCCAATACTCCACCCGCATGAGAAGATTACGGCAAGATGATGGGAGATGCTCATGTAGATACTGCAGCAAGTCAAGTTACGTTGCCTCCAGCTACGTTATTCGCTTAACTGGAGTAGCATAACTTAGACGTATGTGGTAGACAAGGTCTCTTCTCCACTTGTGAACTAGAGAGGATGTAACTGACCCTGCTTTGTAAAGTGCTTTGAGATCTATAGCTAGAAAGTGCTGTACAGGAGCAAGGTTATGTTGTTACAACATGTTCATGCCATTTGGATTCACTCCTGTCTCCTCTTCCCTCCAGTCACTGGACCTGGCTGAGTACAACCTTCTCTTTGTCCTGAGTTTCACCACACCTGCCTTTGATTCAGATGTTGCTCCCTCCTTTGGGACCCTCCTGGCCACTGTCAACGTGGCCCTTAATATGCTGGGAGAGGTAGGAGTCCATGTTCTTGCAATTCGATTTGTTAAAGCCAAAGTGGCTGAGCAGAGAGCATAGCAGCCGGGCTGTGTCCGGAGCACTGTTCAGCTGTTGTTTTAAGTGGGAATGGGGGCTGACCCAAGTAGCTTCCCTCCCTTTTTGCATCTCCAAGCTCTAATACAATTTTCCTCTTCCCCCTACAGCTGGATAAGAAGAAGGAGCCCTTCGCTCAAGCGGCAGGGCTGAATACACAAGAGGAAACTAAAACTCTGAAGTAAGTCTCTAGGTTTCTTTCCTTCTCCATGGCTGAGGAGCAGGGACCCAGTGCTCCTCGTCTGACCCAGGGTGTGACCTGGAGGTATAAGTGTAGCTTCCCATCTTCTTCCATTTCCACATCAAGCAGTCCAGCAGCCTGCCCTTGTAAAGCAGACAGGGCTCTTGGGAGACTGATGTGCAAGATCGTCCCATGACGATTCAGCTCTTAGTGGGCACAGAAGAGGTGGCTGCTGCTTGTGCACTCCAGCCTATCTTACCTGTGCTTTAGGGTGACTTTTCCATTGCCCCAGCTTGTAACCAGTTAGCAGATGTGTCTGTGCTGGAGGACAATGACCCTGCTAGAGGGCAGTGGCGCTGTTCTGCTCCTGCTAATTTGTGGTGTTTCCTTGCACAGGTCTCTACTCATGTTTACAATGGAAAACTGTTTCTACCTGCTCATCTCCCAGGCTGTTCGGTATCTGAGGGACCCAGCGGTGCATCCACGAGACAAGCAGCGGATGAAGCAGGAACTCAGCTCTGAGCTGGTAAGCATGTGGGGGCTGGTTTCCTGCCTTCGATGCCTTGCTCAGCATTCCTTTCTCCTACCTCATGCAGACTTGTCTGTTGTGGTGCCCAAAGGCCATCCCTTCTCAACTGTAGCCTGGCCAGTCTAGTGGAAACAGCTGTGCACAGAATCCCATTAGACTTGGTACTTGCAATGAAAGTATTCAGCCCTTTCTACCATGGCTGTCAAGGCCATCTAAGTATTAGGGATGTAAGCAACTAATTGACAAGTTTTTGCTTATCAGACAGTCGACTAATCGGATAGTCGACACATTAGTCGACTAGTTGCTTCCCTCCCCCCCCCCCTTGCTGCCTCTATCACAAAGAGGCAGCAAGGGTGGGGAAGAGGAGAGGGTGGTAGGGGGAGCTGGCTTCAAAGCTGGCTCCCCCTAGCTCCAGCTCTGTGGGAGGGGGCAAGGGTGCAGTGGCGGCGTTCCAACTTAGGCTTCCTGCTGGGCTCTTGTACATTTCAAAGTGGAAGCGCCCGCATGGAGCCCGGGATCAGCAGGACTGCCCGCTGATCTTTGAAATGCACATGAGCCCCTGCTGGGGCTCGTGTACATTTCAAAGGTGGAACATGCGCTAGTCCTTATCTACTAATCAAATAGTCGATGGAAATCCCATCAACTGTTCTATTAGTTAATTAATCGAAATTTAACATCCTTACTAAGTATCCTTCTGTGTAGGGCTCCGTGATGCTTCGGAGGATGCAGACACACAGCTGCTTAGAATTTGCAGAACAGATATGACTAAACCCCAGAACTGAATAACAAACTCTATTCCTGGATCTCCCACATAATAAGGCTTTTTTGAGCAAGGACGAGCTGGTTCAGATGTGCTAGTTTCCCCGGGCATTAAGGGGTAATATTGACCTGCCTCCCAAGTATCAAGAGACTTAAGTCATGCTGCCTAAAGCACAGCTGGGACGGTTTGATGTGCTTCTGCAGTGCCTACTTCCATCTTGGTTTGCCTCTTTGGCTGTGACTGATCCAGTGAAAACACAGCCTTGGGAGATGACAATAGGCTGCCTCAGGACCGCCCCGTCTGGGAATGAATCCAGTTTCCAGGATTCCTGTCCTGGGGCAGGGAGGGAGAACATGTGTGCTGGGGAAGCTAACTCACTGTGCGCCTCTCGTTTCAGAGTACACTGCTCTCAAGCCTGTCTCGTTACTTTCGCCGGGGCGGCCCCTCTTCTCCAGCCAGCGGTGTTCTGCCCTCCCCCCAGGGAAAGTCGGCCTCCAAGATGGGTCCTGAGGGGCAGGAGCCTTTGATCCAGCTGGTCCAAGCCTTTGTCAGACACGTGCAGAGATAGGTTGTGAGCAATTGCTGCCTCCCCTTTCAGGATTGCACCAGGACTGTTTGTTTCCACAGCAGAAGGCATCATGCTCTGTTGAGCGTGTAACAGTTGTAACATCTGCTGCAGAGAGAGAGCCTGCTGAATGCCTGCCCCTGAGGAGGAGAGAGGACACAAGAAGGTCCAAGAACATTGCCCTGTTGAAAGAACTGCTCAGTCCATGCATGCCCCTTGCCTGCTGCTCCACCTGCTAGAGCAATCTGGCCGGGTTTAAGTGTTGACCAGTTAAAACTTTTATTTTTATAGCTTGTACACAGCAGTTGGGGGGAGAGGAGGCAGGTTTTTAAATATTTTCCTTTGGGCATTAACTCTGCTCTTAGCACAAGGTGCACTCTTCCTCTCCCCACCAGTCAGAGCTTGGTGAGGCACAGGCTCGTGAATAGCCCGCAATTAGAGCCCAGCTTTCTAGTGCTATTTTTGTATCAAATGGGTGCCAGTCACTGCTGCTGGGTTGGCAGAGCCGGGTAAAATGGCATATGTGTGCACCTGTGTCCCTCCTGCTGTTGATTTGCATGTGATGTACATTTCTGAAGACTAGAAGAATGCCTCACCCCAAAGGTTTTTAAGTCAGAATTCCACTGCTCCAGTCTTGCATTTTTTGTAACTGTGCCCTATTTATACTGACATTAAAACATTTATAAACAGCAGTTGGACTTGTGGGGCTTTTTCTTAGGTCACAGCAGCAGCTTCTACAGTGAGGGCATGTTCCATGCAACAGAATCATGCTGTCTGTTGACTTAGCCAGGGCTGGGTAAAATATGGCCCAGGGGCCACATCTGACCCGCCAAGCCACCAGATCCAGCCCATGGATTCAGCGGGGAGCCCCAGGTAGGCTTCCTGCTTGCCTTGCCCCACCCACATGCTGCTCAGAAAAGCAGCTGCCGAGCCATTTCTCTTTCTCAGCTTGTGAGGGTGGGGGGAGAGGCTTCATGCACTGCCCTTGCCCCCAGCACAATCCCATTGCCCAGAAACTGGCCAATGGGTGCTGCTTATTTGAATAACAGGCGCACACAAAGCACCATGCCCCTCCTCCCTTCCAGCTTCTAGTAGTCACACAGGCACATGGCCTGTGCATGGGTGGGGCAGGGAAGCTGCCTGAGAAATGTGTTGGGCTGCTGGCTGGGAATCACCCAGGTGTCTCCTGGCCAGAGCCTGCCTTTGGCACCCCAGCCCCTCCCTTCCCCACCCTCTGCCCCCCACTCCTACCCGCCTACTCCTGTACCCAAACCCTCTGCCCCACTCCTGCACCCATATCCCCTCCCAGATCCAGCATCACAGTCCCCTTCTGCCTTACGTCACAGCCCAGACCCCTCCACCCCAGTCCAGTGCCCCAGATCACAACTGCCTCCTTCACCCAAACTCCTTCTTAAACCCTACACTCCCTCCTGCACCCCAGCTTAAGGCCACAACCCAAACCCCTGCATCCTCTCCTGTACCCCAATTCCCTGCTCCAGGTCACAACCCAAACCCCTGCATCCCAGGTTGCAACCCCTTTGTGTTCTAGGGCACCCTCTCCTGTATCCCAGTCCCTTGCCCCAATTCCCTGCCCTAGGTCACATCTCAAACCCCTGGCACCCCAGTTCAGTGCCCCAGGTCACAACTGCCTCCTTTACCCAAACTCCCTCCCAAACCCCACACTCCCTCCTGCACCCCAATCCCTTACCCCAAGCGCCTTTCTGCACCCAATCTCCATCCCAGACCTTGTACTTCCTCCATGAATATCATGGAAGAGTTGACCACTTACCAAATTCTTGGAGTGCCGCCCTCATCAAAAATTATCGCCCACTCCTGCCTTAGACTCTCATGCTACTGTATGCAGTGTAATTGACACACCTATAGTGGCTATGTGGGTGAGGTGAAACTCCCGAAATAACTATTTTGAAATAGTGCGTCCACACTACAGGGAAGCCTCGAAATTAGTCCGAGGCAGGCTCCCTTAATGTGGATGCACTACCTCAACTTAGAGCCCCAGGAAGCACTGGGGAGTAATTGGTCTGAATGACTCTGGGGAGTAGTTATTCTGAAATAGCAGCAGTGGAGCTACTGCTATTTTGAAATAACTGTTTCAAAGTAAGCATTATTTCAAAATAACCAACCCCTTAAATAATGGGCTTGGTAGTGTGAACGCTCCGCTTGTTATTTTGAAATAACTTTCTAATGTAGACTAGGGGCTTAGAAACTAACGGATTTGTGGGTGTAAAACCCACAAGCTTATGCCCTGATGAATCTGTTTGTCTCTAAGGTGCCACAGGACTTGTTTTTACAGGGCAGTTCAGATGCCTTTAGCATAAGGGCCAGCTGCCACCACCAGGGGTTACATTAGGAAGTGAAGAAAAATCGTATGCAAAGCTACTGGTTGGTGCTGCCACCTTATTACCTCTTAATGTAACCCCACACCCACTGCAGAAATGTGGGCAAGTTTAATACAACTGAGCAGGGGTCTAGTTTCATTAGCACCTTTGAAAAACAACCTCTCCTTACAACTGCATTGGGGTAGTGACAGGAAACCGCTCCTTCAGCTGTGTACACATTGCTGTCAGGAAATGACATTGCAGCATGTGTAGACATAGGCCAATAGCTTGAGTAACACCTGTGATGCTACAGCAGGCCAGCTGTGTCAGTCTAGTCCTGTTAAATTTTATCCCATTATGAAATCTTAGCTGAGGACTGGTTCTGTGCGGCCACGAATGGTGCAGCTTATAGCTAAGGCTGCATTTTAGTCATGACTTTTACTGAAAATATCATGGACAGCTCACTGGTCATAACCTGTGCATGACCTGTGCTGTATATCCTGTCTAAATCTTGGACCCACCATGAGTGCTAGAGGAGAGGGAGGGGCAGGCCAGGAGCCCTTCTGCCCCCAGCAGTGACTGGCCTAGGGGCTGCCCAAGCTGCTGAGGCAGTGCTGTAGCCAACCACATTAGAAGTTAGAGGTCCTGAAAAGTGCTCCAATTGTTTCCATCCATCTGCAGAATACATTCTTTGTGCACTGAGACATGTGGAAAAGGTCTAGGTTGGATATTAGGAAAAACTATTTCACTAGGAGGGTGGTGAAGCACTGGGATGGGTTACCTAGGGAAGTAGTGGAGTCTCTATCCCTAGAGATTTTTAAGTCTCGGCTTGACAAAGCCCTGGCTGGGATGATTTAGCTGGGATTGGTCCTGCCTTGGGCAGGGGGCTGGACTTGACCTCCTGAGGTCTCTTCCAGCTCTGTGAAGATGTGCATCAGCAGTAGAAACATGCTGTGGGCACCCTGCTAATCAGCTGGCTGCCCAAGTGCTCAGCTTACAGAAAACACTGGTCCGGGACAGTCACTGTGGTCTCTGTGATATTCACATGCTTACATATAGCTAGGGAGGAGACCTCAGGAATTTTATGGCAGCTATCACTTCACCTTGAGTTTACCCTGATTCTTTTTACTTCCTTAGCAGAGCTGTGAGGGGGGCAATAATTAATTCATGGAAGGGAAATGCTCTGGCCAGTGATGTGATTGGTCCTGTTGCAAGGGAAGCATAGCACAGTGATTTTAAGGCCTGGTCTTATGTGGAAGAGATGCTAGTGCTCCTCATCAAAGTGAATCGGAATAGTTAACACCATCAAAAATTCAGAGGGGCTAACACTAGAAACATGCTTAACTGGAGAATCTACTCGACTTAGAGAGCTGTCCCTTCACTAATCACCAAAGTTATCAGCAAGACCAGGCTCTGTTTGCTCTTCATTTTCATACATACCAGGCTCTCCCTCAACTTGATAGGTCAGCTTACAGTGGAGGGCTCAACTGATTTTTTTACCTGTGGAGTTATACACATTATCATTGTACAAGCTGTAGCACTTGAAGTTCACAGGTGTGTTGGGAGAAAGAGCAATTACTCTAACAGCTAATAGACAAATGAAGTTTAATATTCATTTTAATCTGGTGTGTCAGCAACAGCCCAATAGCTGTATTTAGGGCTGGTGACAGACTGCATGTAGAGAGAGGTAGGTTCACCCTCACTCTGATTCTTGCAAAGCACCTTCATGTGATCATTTCCTAGCCCCCCAGCAGCATGCTAGATCTGAAGAGCAATGAAGGATCAAGGATGATAAAATGTGAGGGTGTAAGTTAAAATAGGGCAATTAGATATAGTAATCCTGCCGCTAACGCTTGAAAGCTGGACAACAATTTAATTCCTTAGTGTATGTTTAAAGTAGACCAGAGCAAACTCATTAACCTTATTACTTTTGCCAAGTTGTCAGCAGCATGCAGCTGCTGTAAAGTAAGAGCTAAACATTAGACCACTGGCACAAGAGCAATCCTCGCCCCCCCCCCCCCAAACAAATCCTGAACTACACCCATAAGGCCTCCAAGTTGTTGTCTTGGCCATCACTCTAAAATGAAGAGCAGGAACTGGTTCAGCTTTCTCTAACACAGCTTTTAAGGCACACAACAATAGCTCCTGCGTATGCCTGGTTGAGACAGTACTTTCATAAACAGGAGCAGCTGTGGCTGGATTGTCATCTTGCTGCTGAGGAACAGCCCAGCATGTGGAGGTAGTTGTGTGCATACTGGTGCCAGAGATTATTGAAGTTCAAAGAGCAGCTTGGATTGGATTGTGCAGTTGATTTCTGTAGTTGTTGCATGCAAGAGACACCAACACTTGAGTAAGGAACTCAAGTGAAGTAGCAGGGTATACGTAGGAGTCCACAGGATTTTAAGGTAAATCAGCAAATACAGAGCTTCTATTGGCAATAAAGGAAGAGTCAAGCCCAGAATAGTGGGATTGGAAATGTAACCAGAGTGTGGCTGCTGTATCCTTTATAAAGCACACCTGTGGTAGGACAGATAGCAACTGTTCCTTGGTAATTCAGGTTGCCTGTCTTGTTTGCTTCCATATGAGAAGACACTCAAGCTCTACCATGGCAGACTCTCTCCAAACCCCACACCCAGGAGCAAAGGGTGCAAACAGCTGAGTGCTAGCAGGGAGTTTAGAGAGGGAGGTCTCCAGGTAAAGGAGAAGCAGATACAGGACATGAGGGAAGTTTGTGTTGTTAGGGCTTTCTTACTGTGTGCTGAGCTTGTGTTTGTGAGTGAGGGTTGGTGTGTAGTGGTTTATTTGGTGTTGGTTTTTTTTTCCCTGTTGTTGTGAGTAAGGCTTTAGAAAGGGCATTCTCCAGGTAGAGAAGGAGATACAGGACTCGAGGGAAGTGAGTGTTGTGTGTGGGGCTTTCGTGCTGTGTGATGAGCTTGTGGTTGTGAGGGAGGGTTGGTGTGTTTTGTTTGCTTCCCCCCCCCCCCCCGTGTTTGGGAGTGAGGCTCTCTCTCTCTTCCCTTCCCCCCCCCCCCCTTCCCCTGTCCTTCATGGAGTGTGTGCTGTGAGTGGCAGGTGGAAACTGTTGGCTTCTAATTAAGTTTGAATTCTAGAAGCCTCGGCTGATTGGCTGAGCCTTGGTAGGGGGAGGGACTTTCAGGCAGTTCAGGTCTTTATAAGGCAGTAGGCAAGTGACCAAGGAGTGCTAACAGGGAGTTTAGAGAGAGAGGTTGGGGAGGGGGGAGAAAGGGTGTGAAGTTCTCTTGCTTTTTTTTTTTTAATCCTTTTTCCAGGACAGCAGGGATGGATGGTGATAGGTCTGCTGTTGTTACCTGCACAGCGTGGGCCATGTTTGTCTTCCTCCCAGAAGAAAGAATGGATTTCATCTGCACGAGGTGCAAGCTGGCTGCCATTTTGGAAGAAAAAAAATTAGATGACTGGAGGCTCAAGTGTCTACCCTATGCTCGATTAGAGAGGATGAAGACTTCCTTGATAGAAGGCAGCGGTTAATCCTACAAGCACAGTAGCCGGAAGAGCCAGAGAGGGCAGTACAGGACCAGGAAGAGAACTGGCAGCATGTAACTTCTAGAAGGGGAAAAAGGCCAGCATGGGAATCCCCCAATGCTATAGAGCTAAGTAATTGCTTTCAGGCTCTCTCCACAGGCTTTGGAAGGGACCTCACAAGGAAGAAACCGCAAGGGAACACCATCTACTGGAAGGCATGGGATGCGTAGTCCTAGGGATGGGGGTTCTATGACCACCACCCCCAAAAGAAGACGACGGCTGGTGGTGGTCGGGGACTCCCTCCTAAGAGGGACTGAACCATCCATCTGTCGTCCGGACCTGGCATCTTGAGAGGTGTGCTGCTTACCGGGAGCTCGAATTCAGGATGTGACAGAGGCTTACCAAGCTGATCAAACCTTCGGATCGCTACCCCTTCCTGCTTCTCCATGTGGGAACTAACGATACGGCCAAGAATGACCTTGAGCGGGTTACTGCGGATTATGTAGCGCTGGGAAGAAGGACCCAAGAATTCGGAGCACAAGTGGTGTTCTCGTCCATCCTCCCTGTTGAAGGGAAAGGACTGGGCAGGGATCATTGAATTGAGGAAGTAAATGCGTGGTTGTGCAGGTGGTGTCGCAGAGAGGGCTGTGGTTTCTTGTGCCTGGAACAGAGTCCCATGGTCAAAGGATTGTTAGGAAGAGATGGGATCCACCTAACGAAGAGAGGAAGGAGCATCTTCGCGGGCAGGCTTGCAAACCTAGTGAGGAGGGCTTTAAACTAGGTTTGTTGGGGGACAGTGACCAACACCCTGAGGGGAGTGGGAAAGTCAGATGCTGGGAAGGAGTGCAAAGAGGAATGAGCAAGAAAGGAGGACCCCTGATTGGAATGGAGAAGATGGGGGTGATCAACTGGTTATCTGAGGTGTTTGTACGCTAATGCGAGAAGCCTGGGCAACAAACAGGAAGAACTGAAGGCCCTGGCCCAGTCCAAGAAATATGATTTAATTGGGATAACACACTTGGTGGGATGACTTGCATGACTGGACCGCTGTCATGGAAGGGTATAGACTGTTCAGAAAAACAGGCAGGGGAGAAGAGGAGGCGGCATTGCACTATACGTAAGAGAGCACTCTGATTGCTCTGAACTCCAGTATATAGAGGGAGAAAAACCTGTTGAGAGTCTATGGGTTAAGTTTAGAGGTGCAAACAACAGCAGTGATGTTGTGGTTGGTGTCTACTACAGGCCACTGAATCAGGTGGATGAGGCTTTCTTTGGACAACTGAGAGAAGCTTCCAGATCACAGGCTCTGGTTTTCATAGGGGACTTTAATCACCCTGACACCTGTTGGGAAACCAATACAGCAATACACAGGCAATCCAGGAAGTTTTTGGAGGATGTTGGGGATAACTTCTTGGTACAAGTGATGAAGGATCCAACCCTGGGCTGTGCGCAGCTTGACCTTCTACTCACAAACAGGGAGGAACTAATAGGGGAAGTAGAGGTGGGTGACAAGCTGGGAAGCAGTGATCATGAGATGGTAGATTTCAGGATCCTGACCAAAGGAAGAAAAGAGTAGTAAAATACACACCTTGGACTTCAGAAAAGCAAACTTCGACTCCCTCAGAGACCTGATGGGCAGAATCTCCTGGGATGCTAACATGAAGGGGAAAGGAGTCCAGGACAGCTGGCAGTATTTTAAAGAAGACTTATTGAAGGCACAGAAAGAAACCATCCCAATGCATAGCAAGAGGGGCAAACATGGTAGGAGACTGGATTGGCTTACAGGGGAAATCCTTGGTGAACTTAAGCACAAAAAGGAAGCTTACAAAAAGTGGAAACTTGGACAAATGACCAGGGAGGGGTTTAAATGTATAGCTTGAGAATGCCAGGGGGTTATCAGGAAGGCGAAAGCGCAAATGGAATTGCAACTGGCTAAGGATGTGAAGGATAACAAGAAAGGTTTCTACAGGCCTGTTAACAAGAAGGTGATCAGAGAAGGTGTGCAGCCCCCTACTGGATGAAGGAGGTAACCTCGTGACAGCTGTGGGGAAAGCTGAAGTACTTAATGCTTTCTTTGCCTCTGTATTCACGGACAAGGTGGGCTCCCGGACGAATGCGCTAAGTGATGCAAGATGGGATGAAGATGGACAGCCCTTAGTGGGTAAAGAACAGGTTAGGAACTATTTAGAAAAGCTAAACGTACACAAATCCATGGGTCTGGATTTAATGCATCTGAGGGTACTGAGGGAGTTGGCAAATGTCATTGAGGAGCCTTTGGCCATTATCTTTGAAAAGTTGTGGAGTTCGGGAGAGATCCTGGATGATTGGAAAAAGGCAAATGTAGTGCCCATCTTCAAAAAAGGCAAGAAGGACGATCCAGGGAACTATAGACTGGTCAGTCTTACCTCGGTTCCTGGTAAAATCATGGAAGGGATCCTTAAGGAATCCATTTTGAGGCACCTGGAGGAGAGGAAAGTGATCAGGAATAGTCAGCATGGATTCACGAAGGGCAAGTCATGCCTGACCAATCTGATTAGCTTCTCTGATGAGGTAACTGGCTCTATGGATATGGGAAAGTCAGGGGATGTGATATACCTTGACTTTAGCAAGGCTTTTGATATGGTCTCCCACAATATTCTTGCCAGCAAGTTAAGGGAATATGGATTGGATAAATGGACGGTAAGATGGACAGAAAGCTGGCTAGAAGGCTGGGCCCAGCGGGAAGTGATCAACGGCTCGATGTTAGGATGGCGGTCGGTTTCTAACGGAGTGCCCCAAGGTTTGGTTCTGGGACCGGTTTTGTTCAATATCTTTATTAATGACCTGGATGAGGGGATGGATTGCACCCTCAGCAAGTTTGCAGAGGTAGATACGCTGGAGGGCAGGGATAGAGTCCAGAGTGACTTAGACAAATTGGAGGATTGGGCCACAAGAAATCTGATGAGGTCCAACAAGGACAAGTGCAGAGTCCTGCACTTGGGACGGAAGAATCCCAAGCATTGTTACAGGCTGGGGCCCAACCAGCTAAGTAGTAGTTCTGCAGAGAAGGACCTGGGGGTTACGGTGGATGAGAAGCTGGATATGAGTCAACAGTGTGCCCTTGTAGCCAAGAAGGCTAATGGCATATTAGGTTGCATTAAGAGGAGCATTGCCAGCAGATCCAGAGATGTCATTATTCCCCTTTATTCGGCTCTGGTGAGGCCACATCTGGAGTATTGTGTCCAGTTCTGGGCCCCCCACTACAAAAAGGATGTGGATGCATTGGAGAAGGTCCAGCAGAGGGCAACCAAAATGATTAGGGGGCTGGAGCATATGACCTATGAGGAGAGGCTGAGGGAGTTGGGTCTGTTTAGTCTGCAGAAGAGAAGAGAGGGGGGATTTCATAGCAGCCTTCAACTTCCTGAAGGGAGGTTCCAAAGAGCATGGAGAAATGCTGTTCTCAGTAGTGACTGATGGCAGAAAGGGGCAATGGTCTCAAGTTGTGGTGGGAGAGGTTCAAGTTGGATATTAGGAAAAACTATTTCAGTAGGAGAGTGGTGAAGCACTGGAATGGGTTACCTAGGGAAGTAGGAGTCTCCAGCCCTAGAGGTATTTAAGTCTCGGCTTGACAAAGCCTTCACTTGGTTGATCTAATTGGGATTGGTCCTGCCTAGAGCAGGGGGCTGGACTTGACCTCCTGAGGTCTCTTTCAGCTCTCAGGCTAGTGCTGAAAAGGTTCATAGAACCAATCTGGAAAGCATCACAATGAAGTTCAGTTTACATTAATACAATAGGCAATAGAAAGGAGAAGTGTCTCAGTGGATACAGAGTCTTGTTTAATTTCAGCTCTTACCAGCAGCATTCCATGGCTGTTAATGGTTACATTACCCCATGCAGTACTGTTCACTGCTATCTAGAAAATGAAGCAGGATTGAATCCACATAAGGTAGAGGAGACAGGAGAGCAGACTGGTTGTTTATTGGCAAATAAATGCTGAAAACCAAGAGCCCTATATACACAGGTGCTCTGTGCCCTGTTACATTAGGATGGTCAGAAAGCAATCAAGGCAGAGTGCAAAGGATCAGTGGGGAAACAAGGAAGTCACTGTCTCTCGCCACATGAGGGAAAGGGTCATGAACAAAGATCTTAGTACAGTCGAATGCTTTTGCCACACAGCTTGAGCTGCCAAAACAATTTCATTTTGCTATCTAAAGCCCTTAGCTGTTCAGTTTATCACCTTATAGGGAGAGCTTCTGAGCAAGATGCCTATTACTCTATCCATTTTCTGCCTCGCTATTTGTGATAGTTCAAGTTACAGGGCCCCTTGCACAGCAAAATGGGAAAGGAGAACCACTAACTCTTGGCATATGAAGTAGTTAAGAGGCTCATTATAAATATACAAAGTGTAAGACAACCCATCCCACATGCTGTGCTAGGATGTACCAGGTGTGTTCCTTACCAGCTGGATGGGACAAGAAAGGCTAGCAAGCTAATCTCCCCCCCTCCCCCAAAAAAAGGCCTGAAAAAACACCAAGAGGAGTAGTGAGGCTGGACAACACCCCAGGCTTGTTAGCTCAGTCCGTGCCCAATTGCTTGGAGGATATGCGCGCAAGATGCACATTCCCTTGCACTGAAAGGGAATTTAGTTCTTGCGGTACCAGCCTTGGGTCATTAGATTATGGAAACAAACTTTAATAGCCAGTCATTTAGTGCTAGGCAGGGGCACCAAGCACCACTGGAGTCAAATAGGGCTGCTGCTGCCCTGCTTTTTTTGGTCCTCCAGCAGTAAGGGAGTGCTCTGGAGTGTATGAGGAATTGTCCTCAGACATGCTATCCAAATACAGCTATATCCCCCTACAGCTCTTTCTTGGTCTTGTTCTGTTGGAACATGCCAGGGGTAGTGTTTCGGAAAGCATCCAACACCCTTGCCCCACCGGAATGCATACAGTAATGTGGGGCAAGCAAGAGTCAAGAGCCTGAGAAGACAAGAGGGAGGGCAGACAGGCACCTAGCCACACAAAACAAAAAAAACCAATTTAGTCACCATGAGCAACTGCTGAGGAAGAAACAGGGCTGGCTCATGGAAAGCCACCACAGCTAAAACACAAGTGGGGAGGGAAGGGCTCAATAGAGGGAATCCCCATACAGGACACAACCCTTACAACTAACCCTCAAAGCAGGCTGCATGGACAGTTAATGAATTCAGCTCCAGGGGCTTAAAAAAGAAAGTGACCTTTCCTCACCCACCCACCACCAGCCTCGTCACCGCTTTCCAATTCCCACGTTAGTAGTGAGTGAGTTGATCCTGAAGAGAGCAATGGTCTCGAAGGAATTGGCATTAAAAATGCT
Source organism: Pelochelys cantorii (assembly GCA_032595735.1). Taxonomy (NCBI): domain Eukaryota; kingdom Metazoa; phylum Chordata; order Testudines; family Trionychidae; genus Pelochelys; species Pelochelys cantorii. The sequence goes on along the minus strand of CM064347.1, from coordinate 15,649,375 downwards.
AGGACACGGAGGGCTGCATTTTGCTTGTAGATTCTCCTTCCTGGCAGCATTTAACTGAGGAGTTCTAAGTAGGTGACAGGAACTTTGCCTTTCTGGTTTCCCCTCTCCCCTATGAGCCAGTCTGGATCCATCCCTGGCAGGCTGTACACTGTGATTAGCTGGGGGAAGAGAAGAATTAGATGAAATCTCATTCCTCAGATGAAGCCAAGAATCTAATTAGGTTTGATTTATTTATATTTCCTGCTGTACCCATCTAGCATTTCCCAGACCTTTCTCCAACATCTGAGTTGGTGTCATTAGTACATATTCTTGCCTGGGATTCCCCAAGGACCTTTCAGTAGCTTCCAAATTTGTAAGCTGTGTTTGGCAGAACTTCAAGCCACCCCGTTGTCTCTGCCAAGACACCTCTCATCAGGCTGCAGCACTGTGCTCAAACACTCCCCTTAAGGGCAGAATGGATTTCAGAGGCACAGCCACGAAGTTACTTCAACTTCAGCCTGCTCTGAAGTATTAGTCTCTTCCTAGGACTTTTCTACAGGTCTGGCACTTGATGGCAGTCCCATTCAGCCTTTTCCTCTAACTCCTGGGCTTGGGTGGGTGAGACAAAGCAGCTCAAGGAATTCTTTAGATAGTTATCTAGGCCTTAGTGCAATAATGGTAATGAAGACAGACTTCAGTAGGAGCAAAAGGAAGCCGCAGGTGTGTCTTTGGGTTGACTTATGGCACTGAAGAATTTGGACCAATTTTCCTACTCTTTCCCCATCCATGTGTGGAATAATTTGTCATGTGCACCACCAGTAGAAACATGCTGCTGGCTGTGGATGCTCTGCTAATCAGCTAGGCAGCATTTGAATATCTCCTGGGTGGACGCCCAAGTGCTCAGCTTACAGGGAACAGATTTGGACCCATTCTACTAACAGTAGGAGTGACTCCCATTTCACACTGGTGTAAACAAGGAGAAAGTCAGACTCCCACTTAGTGGACCCACTAGTGAATGGACTGAAGTGGCTAATCTCAGCAAGCAGTGCCTTGCCAAGCCCTTGTTCAGCACTGCTGTGCAGCAATGCAAAGACAGAGCAGGAGCAGCTGAGATTTCAAGGGCAGATACCTACCTCATCTGCTAACAGTGCCAGCTCACTGCTGTCAGCCACTTCATAGTCATAGAGAACTCTGGCCTTCCGGGTCCCACTGGCTGGCAGCTTGACATCATTCAGGTTCAGTGCCCCATCAACTGCTGTGGCAGGGTTAGATGCCCCACCCACAGTGGGTACAACAGGAATGATGGGCACAGCTGGAATTGTGGCAGCAACAGTGGTAGGAGAGGTGGTGGCTGGAGGCGGTGATGTGGACTCTGCATTGCCCACAAATGTACCTGGAAACCTTAAGGGGAAGAGGAAAAGGCAAGTTAGCGAGGCTCCAGCCTTGCCCAAGAGAAATAGCCTGTTGGTTCAGGATTCTGACTGCTTCCAAAGGGGGCTCTGAGCCGTTCCTCCCAAAGGGCCATTGGCAGGGTAACTAGAGATGCAGAAAGGAAATGCACAACAGCCGGTCAGTCAGCCCCAATCAAGCAGCTGTCTCTCCTTTGTAGCCGATAGGGACGTCTGGTCACTGAGTCAGGTTTTGGACAGCAATGTTCACATTTACAAAAAAGTGTAACAGATGGTTCTCCAGTCCCCATTGCAGAGCTGTGATGTGAGTATCAAATCAGAAGTACTGTCCCAAACTGTGTCAATGAAAGAGGTTTTAGAACAAACTTAAAAGTCACCAGGACCAGATGGCATTCAAGGAGCTCAAATATGAACTACAGGTTGAACCTCTAAACTGGGACTCCCTGGTCTGACCACAAACATTCCAGGACCAGAGTCCCAATGGAAGGCTGGTGGCTGTGAAGCCTGATCAGGGGAGTTGGCTAGGCCAGGGTGATCTGGCAAAATCCCTCAGCTGGGACTGGTCCAACTTGTATATAAGCAACCTATCACTGAAGTCAGCCTCTGTACCCAAGGATTGGAAGGCAACACCAATTTTTTGGAAGGCTCCAGAGGAGATCCTGGCAATCCCAGTGAGCCTGACTTCAGTAACAGGCAAACTGGCAAAAACTATAACACAAAAAGTTAGACACTAGGAATGTAAATGACTAGTTGACTATCCGGTAAGCAAAGCTTAATTGGCTAGTCAACTAGTGATGTGACTAGTTGCTCCCTCCTCCCCCTCCTTGCTGCTTCTATCAGAAGAATTACATCCCCACATATAGAACGATGGGTCAGAAAGGTTAAGAAGCATGTTAAGAAAAATGGGAAACAAGAGGGAATATCACACCACAGTATAAATTCATGGTGCCTTCACACCTGACTTGTTTCCCATCCTGATTGCCCCATCCCAAAAAGGAGAGAGTGGAACAGCAGAAGATGATTCAAGGGTATGGAATAGCTTCCATAGGAGACCACCAAAAATTGGGGCTGTTCATTAGAGAACTCACTCTCAGGACAGGGAGGGGAAGACAATATGACAGACCAATACTTCATGATTCTGTATTCACCACTTCACAATACAAAAAACCCAGGGGCCACCTTACTTGCAGCAAGTTTAATGCCGTCAAGAGAAAGCACTCTTCAACAGTTCGTTGTGCATTGTGTGGGAAAACTCATTGCCATGGGATGTTGTGATGGTCAAAAGCATAACTGGATACAGCAAATAAGATGGGTAAGTTCCTGGAGGCTAGGTCCATCAATGGCTATTAGCCAAGGGGGTCAGTGATGCAAGGGGGCAGCCCTACACCTCTGACTGCTAGGAGCCAAGAATGGACCACCTCAGTTGCCCTGTTCTGACTCTCTGGGACATGCCACTGTCAGAGGCTACTGGGCAAGAGGGAGCCCGATCTGACCCAGTGCAGCTCTTACATTCATACTCAGTACAAGACCAGCTCACGCTCAGCACCATTTCAGTTAGACGCTCTATGGTGCTTGTGTGGACTGACAGGGGTTCCAGGCTGCACAGTTAATTCAGGATTAATGTGAATGGAGAAGATGAAGAGCTTTCCTGGTCTTATCACGAGGGCATCTTACTTACATTTCTCCTCTAGAGCTGCAGGCATGGAAAGAAAAGCAAACAGCCGTCATTCTGCAGCAACACACCCACCTGGTCAAATCCAACTGTTTGATCATTGGCCAAGGAACACTCCTCACCCCCACCCCCACAGCCAGCTCACCAGCAGTTGCTGACAGTGCATGCAATACATGGAAACACATTACATGGCTACACAAGTTAGAGTTCTCAACAGAAAGAAGTTCCACTTGAGATATGAAGAGCTGTTAATCCAACCTGGTTCCAAGTAGGGATGCAGACTCCTGTTCAACTAGTTAACAGGCCAGTGGAAGCAGCAGCCCCATAAAGGGCTGGCGGATGCAGTGTCCCAGTGAAAGGCTGCCAGCTCCCAGTCTACTTGGGCTGGTCGGTGTCTGGCAGGGAACTGCTCCCTGGGTACCAGTACCTGGTTAACCATTAACTTGCCTAGTTCCAAGTCTCCTGGCCTGTATAGATCCATTTAGAAAGGTGAACTCAAACATTCCAATAAAGCCACCCCAATCTCTTTGGGCCTAGGGAGCATGATCATGATTTCCCATTACAAAGGCTGCTCAGAGACGCTCATGCAGAATAAAAGCCTTAAGGGCCTGATTTTTAATCCCGACCTCAGGTTTGTGTGAAGGTACAAAGGTGGAGAATGCTGAGACCAGGAAATGAAGCCTCAAAGGCAAGAAGACTCCATCCCATACCTGCCCAGCTGCTTCTGCAGGTCCAGCATGAACTGGTAGCCCTGAGCATAGTAGGTAGTCTGAGATTCTACAAACTCATGGAGACAGCGAAGGTGATTCACCTGAAGGGAGAAGACAGATTATCAGCTGGTCTGTTTGTGACCCAGAGTAGGTGCAGCAGCATAGAAGAGCACCCCCTACACACCTATTCCCATGTAGGGAAGTGACAGCAGAGATGTGCAGGGGCTGCAAGGTGCAGGATGGTATTTAAGATTTGATCAAGGGGAGTCTGTACCAGCAGCTTCCATCCAGGTGTTTGGCAACAGTGGGAACAAGTGGGCGGGGGTCTCCAACTGGGGCTTGCATCTTTTGCTCTAGCTGACTGTGCACTGGCTTAGAAGTCCCGCTAGCTCGTCCCTGTAGCAGAAGTTGCTCCCTAGACAATAGGAAGAGCCAGGCTTTCCCTCCCTCAGTGAAGTGCACTGATGCCTGCAGAGCTGTAGGCGCCAGGTAGGATTTTGCTATTTCTATAGCACTGAATGTATATGACTCATTACGTCCCTGCCTTGTGCACTCTTGATTTGCACGAAGGCCTCAGTTTACTCCATAACGCCACGAGTCTGGGCATTATATTTTGTTCCTCCTTCTCCTCCCTCTGCTCTGCCTTAGGGCACTTGCCCCCTAGGAACTCACATGTGTGCTGCTGATCCCCTCCAGCAGGAGGCGCGTCACTTCCGCCTGCCGATCAAACTCTGTCTGGGCGAGCCGGAGCTCATGTTCTGCCTGCAAGAGAAAGGGAGCACCGTGCATTTTCCTGGGCTGTAGAGTGGAAGGCTGGGGTCCAGCTGCCTCTGTCCCGGAAGAAGCTGGACACCAGCTACAGACAGGGACAGTCACAGAAGTGGGCACTGATCAAACCCTCCATTTGTGGACCCCGATGGCAGATGCACTACTCCTGGCAAGCAGAGCCCCGCTGGAGTCACAGGGAGCTCTACATGCTCAAAATGCTAAGCCCCTGGCTTATGGCAGTGGTGGGGCTGAGCTTCCAGGAGTCAATGGCTACTTAAAGGCTAGGTCCCAAGCCTACATATCTCCAGCAGAGTCCACAATGCCTATTGATAGCCCAGCACTTCTTAGATCAGACATTCCCCAGGAGAGCTGCAAACCTGGAGGCCACAGAGACCAATCCATGACAGGAAGGAGGGCAGGTGGTGTAACCCTCCCACCCCACTGAAGTCAGAGCATTGGCATGTTTTATGGAGCTGGGGGCATCCATAAGGCCAGTCCTTTTCTAGCCCTTCCCCCCCAGCCTATTGTCCATAGTAGGAGGGCTCCACCTGGAACTGAACACTGTGGAAGGGCACCTGGCAGTTCACCATTCCCATGGGAGTTGGCAGAAGATGCTGCTAAGGAAGACGCTCATGTAGCTCTGCTTTTTTCACCCCCCACCTAAGCCTAGAGAACCAGAGATGGAGGGGTTTCCACAGCACAGCTAGGACGAGTCATCTTACTTTTGCCCCAGCAGTACTGGGGTGGTTTCTCCACTAACTCAGAACTGAGCAATAGTCATCACTGGAGTTGCTCTCAGCTTGTGTTAGCACAAGACCAGGCTCACGAACGTCCCCTACAAGTCAATTCTGCAGCAGACACCCCACTGGCCAGCACTGCTGCCCATGTGGGAGAAGAGATTGTAGAATTGGACTAGGGCTTTACATGTAAAGGCTAAAGCCCTGCCAGGCAGAGTGATTAATATACAAAACCAGACCTCTAACTGGCCACTCAGACAGATTGCTTACAGATTAATGGGTGGTTTGCAATGCAGGAACAGTAACCAAATAGGTATTTCCAAAGTAACAATCAGTTCAATTAGAACAGTCCGAGGGTTTGTGTTGGGGCCATGGAAGTGGGAGAGCATACCCTGGTAGGAGGTAAATGGAGTACCCTAGCAAAGAACAGGAAGAGTTCTTCCCATGAGCCTCAGTGCAACCCAACCAGTTTCTTCTCAGGGCTTGTATTCATAGGGAAATTGACCAGAATAGCTCTTGACTGCCACTATTCTGTAAGAGTACGTCTACGCAGCAACATTATTTCCAAATAACTTTGTCCATGTCTATACAGCAGGCAGTTATTTCAAAATACTGTTGAAATACTGTCAAACTGGAGGATTTCTTACTCCGACTCCTGTAACCCTCTTTGTAGGAGTAAGGGAAGTTGGAGGAAGAAGGCTCTATTTTGAAGTAAGTGCTGTGTAGATGCTCCCAATTTTGAAATAAGCTACGCAATTGATATAGCTCAATTTGTGTAGCTTATTTCGAGTTAAGCCCTGCTGTGTAGATGTACCCTAATAGTTCCTCTTATGCCAGGAAAAAAAAAAAAAAAACAAGAACACCAAGTGACACTACAGATATTGCAGAATAGTTATTCTGGTTAGTTTTCCTACTTAGTCAAGCCCATAGTAGCAGATGTTTAAAAAATTATTTTTAATGGCTGAGGTAATATAATTGAGTGCCAGCCTAAGAGGGATCACCACCTCTGAAAGGAGTCCAGAGCCTACACATGCAAATCAAACTTAGGTTTATAGCTCAGTTTTAAAGCTTGTGTGACCTGCTGCTTTGGAGCCAGTGTGGTGCTAGAGTTGCACATACTCCAACAAAAACCCTCTAAGAAGATTGGTCTCTTTTAAGCCAATGGGATTGAACTGTTTCTTGCATCCTCTGTGAAAAGAGATTAAGTTAGGGGGAAAAAAAATAGATTTCAGGGAGGCTCAGCAACAGCGTATTATGCACCTGCAGAGAGACCTTTGGGAAACCACTGGCTACAGATACAGCTGAGCTGAGTTCTGGCAGGCAACCCTGGCTCCATTCCCATTGGGCAGAGCCAGGCATGTCATTGCTAGCAGAAGTAAAGCATCATGCCACACAAGCCTCATGCTTTGCTCTTGCACATCCTGTGATCACTGCCAACAACTGGAGTGTAAGGGAACAGGGAGGAAATCTTTTTCCCATCCAAGATCCAGGAATGTCTTGGAGACACCCTGAACTGGCTCCCAGCATTTGCAGGTTTGTCTAGAGATCTGAGGAGCATTAAGATAGTCTCACAATACAGGGAAAGATAGGGGAATAGTAACTAGTTCATGTTTTGGTGCTAAATAGGGTATGTCCAATGGAAGAGGCCAGTGGCCCTGGTTGGGACCAGGTGTGCGATAAGGAATTAGCACTTCCTCCTGCATAATTTCTACCAGTGCATTTCACCCCTACCAGCTCTTAGTCTGCTCTCTGCAGAACATGGTCATGGCACACTAGGCTCCATGGCAATTTGGGGATCAGGTTAAAGACCCACATGCGCTTGTTGGGTGCCAAGAGATGAAGAATCACCACACCTGCCTAGCACATCAGAAAGCCTGTGCCTGCCCAAGTCTCTGTACCCTACTGTTCCAAGGCCCTAGACAGAAGATCAATGCCCAAGTCTGTGCAGTCACATTTCAGCAGCATGAATTCACACTATATAAAGGCTGAGTGCTCCAAAGGGAGAAGTGCTGGTTAAAGGTCCTGGCTTGAGGGAAATGCAACATGCACACATCTTCTGCACAGAATCTCCATCTTCATGGAGCCAGAGCATTTCTCCCCACTTTGCTGCATGACACAGAACAACTCTTAAGGGCCATCTCCCGTGCTGTGGGGAAATCCTTCCTCACGGTTACTTCTGTCTAGACTGAAAGCTCCCAGATCAGCCTGATTCCTCCAGAACAAGTAGAAGAGCTGGCTCCTAATAGTGCATGTACATCAGGTGTGGGCAATAATTTTTGCAGGGGGGCCACTTATTGAATTTTGGTATGTGGGCATGGGCCAGCACACCCTTGGAAGCGGCACGGCCTGGGGCGGAAAAGTCATCTGGGGCTGGAGGCTTTGAATTAAAAAAAAAAAAAACCACCACCGCACCACACACCAGCAAAGGACACGCAGCAGCAGCCACTGTTGGGGGTAGCACCACAACAGAGCTGCGAGCCACTTAAATAGGCTTCTGCTGCCTGAGCCACTACCTGGAAATTTGGAGACACAGGCAGCAGGATCTAAACAGAAAGCGGCCAGATCCAGCCCCCGGGCTGCATCTTGCCCAGCCCTGATGTAGATTGAGGTGGGAGGTTTGTGCTGCAGGAAAGGAGATGAACCTGCCATTACAGTGTACTGGATCTGCTGCTAGCCCGGCAGCACAGGGAGCTCATAAGACTGTTCTGTACTACAGGCAGGGAGACCAATTTTTTTAGATGCTGAGGCATTACTAGGCAAGGCAAATGGGTAGGTCCCAGAGCAGTGGCAAGACTGCTTCCTTTCCAGTCCTACTAGCATTAGCTAGATAGAAAACTAACTTGTTCACCACCTAACCCCAGGGGCATGCACCCACACAGAGTGAACCTCTCTGCGTTCAGCCTGGGAAACAGTGACACCCTGGAGCAAGCACCCCCTTTGCCTTTGGAGGACGAGGTCTGCAGTATGCATTAACTATCACCTACCCCACTCCATTCCCAGCACTATTTCACCTGGGTACTTACTTTTTCCACCTCGTCGCTCCAGAGCTGGTGGGGCCACAGAGCAACAGGAAAGGAGATCAGTGTTGGAGACTTCAAGAAGCACTCGGCAATAACAGCAATTAGTGGGGACACTCCACAGATGCAGCAGGCTAACTCCAGGAACAATCCAGCCCTTCACCCAGCAGCAGCCTTCTGCTCCAGACAGGACACCTTTCAAGGAGCTCATTTTACACTCCTCTCCCTCCCCCCACCCATATCCTCAAACTCAGGAATGTCTACACATGGCCTTGATGTTTTTGAATTCATACCCCACCTTATTCTGGATTAATTTCCAGAGTGGATGCTCTTAGTCCAGAGGATCGCACATGACGTTAAACCAGAACAGTTTAACAGCTGTTCGAGCTGCTAGCCCGGCCTTAGGGAGACCATCTGAGAGGAATCCTTAACTGTCTGTTAGTGCGATGGCGTGTCTGACTAGGGAGTCAATCATGCAAATATGAAATACTCCCTGGACAGAACAGGATGTGAGAGCTGGGATGGGCAGATGAAGGGAGAAGTAGGTTGTAGCTCCCTGAACAGCAAGAGCAGAGTAGCCCAGCAATGCAGGGACCTGCACTCCTCTAGCTAGGGGAGGCAGGAGTTGAAGGACAGTTTCTTCCAGAATGCTGGTGGGGGAATGGGGTAAAGCTGAGCTAGATCTGCAGGGCTAGAGCAGGCAGGTCACCATAGCCTGAGGGGCCAAGTGAGTGGCTAGGATGGTTTATAGGAGTCCCTCACCCACTGAGCTACAGCTCAGAGCAACAGGAAAAGCCACGTGGAATCCAGGCTGGTCTGGTGACGGGGGAGAGAGACCAAGCCCAGCCATCACAGGAAGATAGGCTGGCTCCCCCTCCCAGGCCCGCTAGAGCTTGCAGGTAGGGACAACAGGCTCTCTCCAGAGAGCTTTGCCTCTGTCTGAGGAAGAGGCTCGCCTGCTCCTAGCAGCAGTCCATCTCCCACCCTCCCTACTAACTCTGAGGGGCAGGGTGGCACAGTCAGCTGCTCTCTGGGATCTGGCTTGGGAGGTATGAAACAACACACACAGCAACAGGGGGAGGGAGAGAACAAGCAGGAAAACATTGATCCAGCGAGAGGCTCCTTGGCTTCATCTTTCCCATGGTGAGGACTTCCCCTCCAGCACAGCCACACGCACAATTACTAACAGGGAGAGGGAAAGAGGAGCAAGCTAGGAGAAGGGCTTAGTGGCCTGGAAGCCAGAGACCTGAGCTCCAGCCAGATAAAGTCTGAGACTGAACTGGGACCTAGCTCTGGGGACTCCCTACCTAGGAGAGGGGGACTGGGCTGAGGAAGGGAAGATCAGTGTGTAAGTATTCAAAAAAATGGGACCTCAGGATGCGAATGTTGGAGCAGGTGGAGAGCTGCTCCAGCCCCACTGGTTAACCTTAACTGGTAAGCCTCACCTATTGAGAATGAGGCTTACTGGTTAACCCTTCACAACCAGTCACCCTTTAGAACTTCCTGGCCAGAAAGTCCCAAGTCTTCCTGATGCAGGAGTGCAAATCCTTTTACAAAAAGGGCTCATGGCATCTCCATCAACAGAGGGCCTATGATGGAGGCAGCTGGTTTGGATCTATCCAGTAGAAGGCAGTGGTACACACGTACTACCCCTCTCACCTCAATGGCCCAAGCTGAAGGACAGAGCTGTTTGTGGACAAAGCGACACCAGACATTTGACTACGCCATGAGGCTACAGCACTAGTCTCAGCACATGAAAGTTCATCCATTGCTTTAAATATTGTGCGCTCTTTCCCTTCTAGCCCTATCTAGCCATGTAGTTAGCACACTCATCACCAGAGTTCAGCTTTAATCCAGTTTTGTGCTGCCTAAGCCAGCCCTAGAGCGTTTCCCCCACTGTCCAGGACTACACTTGAAGCACTTGCTACTGGTTTAGTATGGTCTTTGTAATTTTTGCATGCTCAGCTACTAAGAGCTGGGCCCAGAGACCTCAACATCCCATACTTGGGGCGGGGGAAAAACATGCTCAGTTCCAATATAAGCTACATGTAGAGCCCTGAAAACCTAGAGATATCCACTTGATCTGTGGATAGGGATGCGGATACGCACGACTCATTTTTGCTGATGAATGCAGATGCAAATTTTATATCTGCGCAGGACTCTAGCCATATGCTCCCATCCCAACCCTAGCAGGCAGTGAAGCAGGGCAGGAGTCCATGCAGGCAAGTGCTCTTTAAAAGGCTTCTATCAAAAGGCAGTAGCTGGCAATTCCACTCACACACCCCCAGCAGTACAGGGCCTATGATATTTGTTAGGCTGGGGAAGCACATCTTCTGTCCTAGGATGTTTCCATAAGCACCAGCTCTCCCTTCCCAATAGGTAGTGAAAGCTTCAGCTCTAAGCCTTGTGGAAGTGTAGTTATAAGCCAGCATTCATGGGTTAATATTCTCATTCTTCAGTGAGATCTGTCCAGCTAGATACAGCTACTTGCTCAGCAGCGGCAGTGACAGGCCTACTAAGAACAGCATGAATCAGAGACGACCATCCCCCATACACTCTGAAGTGTACCACTACCCTTCACTGATTGAATTGGTGCCATTTGTTCAAGGTTTTTGGGAGCCCAGCTGGCTGTGTTTGAAGTTACCCAGTTAGGCCCCTGCACTCTTCTGGAGCATGAAAATTCAGCCACACGCCTGCCTGGTGAGCCACGTGCTGTAGGCATTCGGCAAGGAGCCAGATCCCCAGTGCCACCAAGGGCAGCGAGTGACACAGGACCAAGAGACGAGGAGATGCAGAATGCAGTGCTACCTTACCTCCCTCCCCTCCCACTCTAAGGGACACAGCCCAGCTGTTTCAGCAGAGAACTCCAACTCTAAGCCAGGCTGAGAACAAGGGCCCCTCCTTAGGGTTATGCAATAGGTTTTCCTTGGTGCCTGTCCTAGGAGTGGAGAGCTTGGCAAGCGATGCGAAACCAGCATCCTACAGGAAAGGACACCAGATCCACCTGAGTGTGCAGGTTACCCTGCACTGTGACAACAGAGCCAGGGTGGAGCAGAAGGGAGGAGGGGTGCTCCTCTGCTCCTACATGTCAGCTCAGGACTACAGCTGAGAAATAAGGGCTGGGGTAGCCTAAGGGAGAGGCACATCCCTTCCCTGGCTGTGATGAGCTCCTCCAGGACCATAGCACTCCTCTTCTCTCCCACAAACAGAGCTGGACTTTGGCTGTCTGAGGCCAGCTCTGTCCAAGTTGCACCTGGCTTGCCCAGCTGTCCACTGTTTAGAGTCATGAGAAGCTGGGAACCTACTAACCCATTTGCTCACACAAAAAATAAGCCTGTTATCTGGAAGACAATAATCCTGCCCCCCCACGACCACCAGCAGAAAGAAGGAGGGAGAAAAACAACAAAAGCAGAATTAGCAGCTACAACCACAGGAGTGAAAGGGTTAACATTGTCACACAGCAGAGGCACATGGGAGTTTGGCCTAGAAGAGAAGCAGAGCAACAGCGTGAAGGGTTCCTCCCCCACTGGGATGCCAGGCCCTTTGGGATGGATGCTGGGATTCAAAGCTAGCTCGAGAAACCTCCACAGTTACTAATGTCTGTCTGCAATGGCAAGGGAAGCTCATTTAACATCTCTCCAGCTCGCCGTAGTGGACTAAGCCTTCCTAGAGGTACCACCCAGATCTCTGCTCAGTGCAGGCAGGGGCCACCGTGGCACTTCCTCTCCATCCACCTGCCAACTGAGGCTGCTAGCTGCAGAAGAAAATGCTACGAGCCCTTGTGAACATGCAGAAAGAGCAGACAGAGCCCTACTCCTCCTTGCCCAGTGAGTGAGTTGGCTGACAAGGCCCGTGTGCAATTCCACTATTAAAATGGCACATCCTGTGTAGGAAAAAGTTTGGATTTGACATAATACAGAGTTTACAGCCAAGCCAATCAAGCCTCCTATTATTTCAATTCCCAGTGCACTCTGGGACAGCAGTTCCCAACTGCCGGTCTGCAGACCGATGCCGTTGTGTGGCAGCTGCCCAAGCTAAAGCTAGCTGCTGTGCAGTGGCTTTCGGGGCTGGGGCACATATTTTTGGGGACAGGTAACATTTTATTTGCATAATCATTTTAGGGATGTTAAATATCAGTTAAGAATTCCTGAGGTTCATTGACTAGTCAGTTATCAGTTAGCTGACTATTCCATAGTCCCTGGGGGTGAGGCTGGCAGCCAGTGCACTCCGGCCCCACTCTCAGGGAGCCCCCTGCCATCCCACACTGCTGCATCGCTATCAGAGGCAGCAGTGCGGGGTGCCAGGCGGGAGCTGGTCTCCGAGGGGAGCCAGTTTAAAAAATGGCTCCCCTCACGGACCAGCTGCCTGTCACCCTGCGCTGCTGCCTCTGTATAAGACGCAGCAGCATGGGATGGCAGCAGCTGCTGTCGGGGGTGGGGGTTGGGGTTTGAGCTCCAGAACTGAGCTGGGCTGCCTGCCTGGCTCCCAATACACTTTAGATACAGAGCCGCAGTGGGGGTAGGTCCCAGACACTGCAAGCCGGGAGTGAGCTGGACTGCTGGCCAGCCTGCTTTTAAAAAATATATACTTTTTTTTTTTTTTTTTTTTTTAACTGGCAAGGGGCAGGGGGGAAAATGCGTGTAGTCTTCAGCATTAATCAACAAGCTTTTGCTTATCGGTCAAACCAACAACACTATTACATCCCTAATTCATTTGCGTAATTAATATGCAAATAAAATGTTACCGGTCCACCAAAAGTTTGTGAACAGGTTTGCTCGTCTGTGGTAAAAAAAGGTTGGGAACCACTACTCTAGAAGACCAACTCTGACTACAAAGGGCTTGAGCTGCCCATCAGAGCTAGCTGCAGGGCTGAGCAAGCTGTGGATTAGCAGAGGGGATACACCAGACAGGAGTCTTATCTAGGCTGTGAGGTGGGAAGAATTCTACGGGCCATGCTAGGATTAAGCACTGCGAGCCCATTGTGCAGTTAAGTCTTCTAGTCTGTGGCTGCGAGACATGGAACGCCATAAGACACTGAAGTCACAAGCTAGCCAGAGTCTTGGCTTCTCAAGCACACTCCAGTGTTTTGGTCTGATCAGAGATGCCCAATCCTAGTAAGGAACAAGTCCGGTTTTCCCTTTCCCCTCCAGTACTCGGAGTCATTGCAATCCTTCTAGTGCCATTAAAAGTCTCTCCCCTGAACCAGGGGAGCCAGAGCTGAGGATTGACTGGAGGAGAAAGGAGAGGTCTGCAGCAATTGCTTTCTCAGTCTCCTACAGAACACGTTTCTAACGAGTTACTGAATAACTGGCCTATTAGAAGCAGTTGCACCAGCATCATGATCCAAAAGGGCCGGGACAGATTCCCTTTGGAACCAACACTGATGTTTCAGCCCAGGCACTTTGCTCCAGCTTGGGTGTAGCACGTTAAATATGCTGAATTCACTGCAGCAAAGTCACACCCATGCGGCTGCGGGTTGCTTGTGTATTGGGCTTCCCAATTTGGTGCCAACACAAGTGATCTCCCAGCCTCCCATTCCCAGGCCACTAGCCCTGACAGGCTCATCAGTGTTGTTTCGCCAGTGGTTCAGAACACAAGACAGTCACTACGTTTTCAACATTTTAACAGGAGACTGGATATCGTGCAATGGGGAGCCTTGAGCCAAGCGCTGGACATGGATGGCTCAGCCACGCTTGATGCAACATGCTCGAGGGGCAGTGGGCAGCTCAGCCACCCCCAGCCCAATTCAACATTATCTTGCCCCAGGTCTCCCACCTGGCAGGGACTCCAAATCAAGAGGACAGTTTTGAGGCCATCTCCAACACCTATAACAAAGAGGGGCCTTGTACTGCTGGCCTGCCATCACTCATGCCATAGGCAGCAAACAAGCCTTAGGAGTGGGATTGGAGGTTTGTCCCTTGACCAATTTAACAAGAAGTCTCCTGAACATCAACCCCTGGAGGCAGGTTTTGCTCTGGTCAGGGAGCCACATGCATGGTACTCCACCTGGGCAGTAACCTTGCATTGGCCCCACGGAGCTCAGAGGATTTTACTCCTCCCTCTTCCCAGGCCCTGTGGAAGCAGACAGAACACTGGCAGAGGATTCCCAGTTTGGGCTGGGGAAGAACAGCGGGTCAGTAAACACTCAGCTGCCACTCACGGACACTCTACCCATAGCTCTATGCCTTAACAGGCAAGCTTTAGCCACAGCACAGCTCAACTCCCACCACTCAGGGCAACAGTCAGGTAGGAAAGAAGGAATCCTGGGCAGCCCATTTCACATTAAAATGTTGAAAACAGCGTAATGCTGGGTCTGAGCTGAAATCAGGTTGGGAGAGACAGGTTAGAATGCAGATGTCTAGCAGATGAGGTGATCTTACCGCTGATGCGCTGGCGGAGAGAATGAAATTACGAGGTCTAGTCTCCTGAAAGTCAGGCACAGCCTAGGGAGGGGGAATAGAGTTTCATGTACAAGTCACGCAGAAGAGTCAATGGAAAAAAATCAATAATCCCAATGAATGGGGGGGGGGGGAGAGGAGGAAGGGCTAACACTGTTCTAGGAGCTAGACATGGATGAGGTCTCCTAGAGTGCTGGGGGGGTGTGAGGTAGCTGCCAGCTGTGGGTGTGCTCTTTGGAAGAAATCATGAGAACTTCCAGCTAAGTCGAGGGCCTTGCCTACACTGGGCTCATCTGTCACCTGGGGGAGCAGATCCATATCCATTTACACCAAGTCAAACCAGCATCAGAATGAAGTGTTCTGAAGCGGTTTGAGCCTAGCCCATGTATTCTTGCTCTGGCTGACTAACATGGATGGATTTGTAACGGTCTTAAGCTAGACCCAAGGTGAAAACTCAGAACACATTTCCAAGTCCCCTGCAGACAGGTCCATAGCATCTCTTGCACATATTCACATTTCTCCTCCTCTACAACCTGTGGATCCTCACAGGATAAAGGATGAATACGCAGCTAGTATAGCCACAGGATGGGGACACAAGGGAATCCCTAACAGTGAAGTTTGCTCTAGCATCCAACATTGTGTTCATGAGGAAGTGCACTTTCTCTACCCAAGCTGCCATTAGCAGGCACCAATGCGGCTTCATTTACCAGTTCCACTCTCTCCAGTGTCCGTTTCTGCCAGAGGCAAAGCCTCTCCATTGTTCTCCAGTCTGGTGCTGGCACCTGGAGACCCCTTGCTTTTAGTGCAAGGAAGGAGATGCAAGTCATCCCCCACATGCTGCATCCAAACCTCAGAAGAGTCCCCCCCTTCCACATGCAGAGGAGCAGATCTGGCCCATCACCTTGCTGGCCAAGACTCCATTCAGTAGCATGTGCAGACTCTACTTGTACTTCACAGAAGTGGGGGGGAGGGGAGGGAAGAGGAGAACAATCAAGCCATTTTGGCCATTGTTGAACCCTGCTATTGAGGCAAGTAGGACAGGAAGGTTAAAGCTGCAGATTCTTCCCTTATGCGAACATGGACCATGGCCAAGGGAAGATCACTCACGATGGGGGCGATGCAAGATGCAGCCTCTCCCCTGCCCTAGAGGCCATATCCTCATTTGTCACTTCAGCATCGTGCAGCAGCGTTAGCCTGGATTGGGCTGGAGGGCAGGTTGTAATCAAGACTATGCTATGGCCTTCAGTTTAACAAGGGCAGTTGGCTGTAAGAGACTGGGTTGGATGTCAGTTACTCCAATGCAAGCCCCTCCATTTCTGATTTGCACAAGTGTAACAGATCAGAATATGGCCCAGCGAGTTCTAATCATGCAGCGAGCTGGTGTGCGACAGTCACATGATCCAGCATTTCTAGCCACCCAGATCTCCATAATCCTCTTGTCCAACTCCATCCCACCCTGCTCAGCTTTTTTACAGCACACCCTGCTCTACTTAAACAATTGGCTGCAAATAGCAGCATCATGTGTATGGCAGAGCTGTGCATCTGCTCCAAGAGGATGTAGCCAGCCTCTCATTGATAAGGGAGTTTCCCTCAGGGATTTATTGGGGCAAGAGGCGAATAACCTAAGCTAAAAAGGAAAATACCAAACCCAAGAAGAAATGCAATAGCTGATAAGGGACTCCTGCATAGGGCACAGCTGACCAAGCCCACATTCCCACTGGCCAGATGTGGCAGGTAAGAGGAGCTCTCCGGAAGACCAAGATCCTTATGCCTCAGTTTTCTGGGAAAAGCAGCTATGCTGAAAAGGTCCCTCCTTGGTTTCCAGTATGGTTTCCTTGAATTGGTCTTCTGTGCAGCACATGGTATGGAGAAGGCAAGCAGCTATCACACCCCTGCACACTGGCAGGTTTCATTTGCAAGCAGTGGTCAAAAGGGAACATAAGTCTCAAGGAATACACCCACCTTCCCTCCCTCCCTGTTGTACTGGGAATAGATCAGTGTCCTGGAGCTTAAGGAGGGACAAAACACCACTGCAGACCAAATTCAATCCCTGCCCATCATTGTCTAACTTCCACATCCTTCTTCCCCCCCCCCACACTTGTTCTCCAACCCTGCCCTTTCCCCACACTGAGCCACAGGGAAGAATCCAGTCATTTGTGTATATGGGACCCAACCTCCTTTGAGCACTGCTTGCAAGAGGTATTCATGGAAACTGATTGCATGCTCCTGGAGCAGGGCTGCAAGCAACCAGGAGATTTCCAAGGTTTTTTGGGCACCCTTGTGTCAGGCAGCCACCAGCTCAGACTGCATTTGGAATATGCTCCAGGGTTGCTGCAGGAGGCAGTTGAGTTTTTTGAATGGGGAGGGACAATGAGAGGTGTTTAGAAAGTCACAGCACTAGTAACACAGTTAATACTCACATCTCCCTCATACTGAGCAAATTACAGAAAAAACAAGACAAAACAAAAAAGGTTAGTAAACAAAAACACCATCCATGTCAAAGACAAAGCAAGAGCCCCACAGAGGTTAGAGGGGACACAAACAAACCCCGGAGACAGAACCGCAACTCACTGATTTGGAGATACCAGTCTCAGCAGCACCACGAGAAACAAAAGCCGAGGGGGACATGACCACAATGTTGGGGGAGAGATGAGCTGCCCATAAAAAGGTATGTCACTAATGCCGGGGGTTGTTTCCTACAGCAGACTTCAGGTTAGGGAGGTAAAATCCCATTTAAATTGGTTAACCAGTTAACATTTAACCAGCTAACTGATTAAATGGGCGGGTGGGCAGGGGGATGCTGCTCCACCTGGGCTGGCCAGAGCAGGCCAGGATACTCCGCAGCACAGAACCCTCTCCCCACCCGCCAGCTCTGCTGAGGCCAGGTAATGAGTATCCATAAGACTGGGCTTGATAAGATTTTTATCTATGCTGGTATCCAAGGTGACCACCTGGGTCAGGACTGCTCATTTATGTCATGAGACTAGTGCCATTCCCAGGAAGCAGAGCTATGCATGGGAACCTGCATTTCAGGACTGTTGAGGGTATTTAATACCCCACAGCAAGGCTTGTGATCTGCTGTAGCACGGTTCATTGTTGCTGTCGCACTCAGTCTGATGCCTTGCCAGAGGTAACCCTCCCAGAGCTTGGATTAAAGCCTTTAAGGGCACTGGGCTACTGAGTCATTGCCCAGAGCTTGCACTGCCTAAGCAACTGAAGAGGAAAAGGAAGGCAGATCTAAGAATACTGCCCTAAGAGAGCAAGGCAGAAAAAGAGAAGGGGTTAGCATACGCTGACTGCAGTAATCAAGTACCGTTTCCAGAACAGCAAGGGGCACCACGAGCTGGATGGGCTGGGGGCAGAAGTAGCAGACTTTCCAGATTTGGACCCAAGCCAATATTCACTAATTTACCTCCTTGAAACAAAGAGCATGTCTCCCCACCTCACAACCTGAGCATCTACCCATGGGGAAACTGGTGTTCTTGAAAGGTGAGTATCTGGGAAGAACAAGAGTCACCTGAAGTGGGGAAATGGAGGGCAAGTTTTCATGCAACCACTGCTGTTCCCTGTTGGGTGGCAGTACCATAGTCTCAGTGACTGGACAGTCTGCTCAGCCAGGGGAGCTGGCTTTTGTGTATGAACACAGTGTCAAGACTCCAGGGTGTAAAAGCCACCTCGCAGAGGGGACACAGAACTAGTGTTCATAGATGTTAGAACTGCGATAGATCTATTGACTGAAGGTCTTTGATGTTAGCATTACTACCTGCACTCCTCAGAGGATGCCACACAACAGGAACCAATGCTGGAAAGAGGGAAGAAGAATCTCTGGGACATGTAGAGAACAGAAGCCTAGCCACACGGACAGCTGGTCGATGGGCCAAGGCCAGGACACCTGGTATTTTGCAGCAGGGGGGAGCCAAACTGGATGACAAGGATTCAGCTTGTTCTGATGTGGCCATTAGTTCACTGGCAATGAGGCTTCAAGCTCTAGCAAGACCTCAGGCTTGACACTGCTTGTGTGACATGGACATGAGTCCACGTTTACGTTGGCTCTACTGCAAACCTATGAGCAGGATATTCTGAGGAGCCAACTTAAACAGCTGCATCTGCACTAGCTTTTCCTTCCTATTTCCCCAACAATGCACTACTGCTTGGGCTGCTCTAGCAAAGGGAGCATTGTGGTAGCCAGCCCCCGGGAGTTTTAGCCATCACGTGACCCAGGGACAGGCACAGACATCTGGTCAGAAAAATAATTTAGAGATTCTCTCCAATTGCATCCCAAGTCCTGTCTCCTCAGTTCTAGAGGCAGAACAAGGCTCCCTGCACTCCAGGGACTGGATCTGGAGTTTGAGTGGCACTTGTCAGGCCCTGCCCTTTCTGTTTCAGGCTGTAACCAGAGATTCTTGAACTGAGAAAATTTACCAGTTAATTCCCAAGCCAGAATAGAGCAGCCAGCTTGTTTTTTTGCAGTTAGCCTGGCCGTGCCAAGAGACAGACTGTCAGCCATCTCATCAGCGAGCTAAGCAGACATGACTTGGGCAGCCAAGGGAGCAGCTATCAAGAGGCTCAAATACTAGTTTCTCTGACCTTGGCAGCATGCTTTGCAGGTTCCTTAATGGCAGAGCCCAGGGCAGGCTAGATCTTGCAGTGGAACACAGCTCTGTTTTGAGCCCTCATTTGGGATTCCAAGACTCCTGTGGGCTCCCAGTAAGATTTACAATTAACCCCTGCTTCCCCAATCCTCACTTGATTTGCTAGGGGAGAAGCCCACCATTCCACCTGAGTCCCTACATTCTGGCTGGAGTTTTATGACTGGACACTCTTGCTGTTTAGTGGCACAAGCTTCACCAAGCTCAGACTGAGACACTGAGCTAGTCACTCAGAACAGCTGGGAACCTGTGTCAGCCAATCACAAGACAGGGCTTCAAGGAGCAGGTTAGACTCAGACCTCCAAGAACTCCCCAGCCAGGCCGTGCCTCTAAACAGGCATGCCCCTCCTGTGGGAAACCGATGCTCAGCAGCCTCACACTAGGCCAAGTTGTTCCCTGGCCCCACTTGTGGAGAGATCACCCACACTCCTATCAGAGGCAGCACCGACAGCAACGCAGGCAATACAGACAACTCCGGGCCACAGAGCACTTGGCATTCCCCCTCACATGCACACATATTCCAAGTGCTGGTGCGCAGAAAGCAATTATGGGAGATATTACCGATGCTTTTGCCTCGGCAGCCTTGGCTTTCTTCAGCCTGGCCTTACAAGCATCCAGATCCAGACGGCGGTTCTCCAGGATCCTCCTTTCTTTCTAGAAGAAGGGGACAAATAAGGAACAAGGTGCTTAGAAATGGTCTCTCAAAAGGTCGGAGAGAAGCCACCTAGGAATCAAGCTTTTTTTGTTTGGCAGCAAGGGGTGACGGGGCAGGAGTAACAGATATCCAGCTCCTGACAACAGTGCCAGCATAAGGATAAAGGATCAGCCTTCTCTAGAGGCTAAAGAGGAGCTTCTGGTCTGGCTGGCAATGCTAGCTGGGCTATAAGGACAATAAATTAACTCTTATCCCACGAGGGAGATAAATAGCCTCATTCCTCCTTCCCCATGCAGATGAGGGAGGCTAGTGGGAGAACTGGGATTAGAACTCCAAGTATGTAGCTTATTTCCCTGCCCTGACAGGCTTGTTAAAGGGTTTGACAGGCTGAGGGAGTCCTCTGGCCTGGTTTTCATCCCTCCCCCGCAGTTTCTGGAATAGGAAGACTGTAGAGACACTGGTCTCTCCCTCCCCTGAATCTGGGATAAATTTGTCAGCTCCCCACCCCACACCTCCTTACTTACAGTAATGGTTCGCCAGTCCCCTTCCAGGAAGTTGCGCAGAGGAGTCAGGAAGCTGACAGAAGCAGAGTGCATGAAGTCACGTTCAGCTCCCCCCAGGCGCTTCTGCGTCTCTCCAACTTTGAGTAGGGTTTTGCCTGCAAGTTACCAGAGCCCGGATGAGAGAGGCATAAGATCCAGCAGACATTGTGTTAACACTGCTTTAGCCTTATCCTCACAGCCCAGCACATCTAGGTTAGGATGCTCTCTCACAATCCATTGTTTGGGTGGGGCACATTGTGGATCCTAGACCAGGTGGTTATGGCTCGCTGCTTGCTGGCGGCCAAGCCAATCCTAGCCAAGGGGGGGGGAGAGGGGGAGGAGGGAGAAAGGACATTCAGTCAGTGCTATGCTAACAGCCCACCCTTTGTTTGAAGCCTCTCTTCTCAGCAGCTCTCTGCGGTTTTGATGTTATCTGCCAGCTGGTGCATTTATTCCACTGCAGTCTTCAGTATCAGGCCTGCCCAGGACTAAGAGGTGCAGCCCACACTCTCTCATAAGGGAGTTATGGGACAGGGATTATTACAGCCCCAGGCATATTTCATGGATGTGCAAAACAGAGCATCAAATTACCAGAGACCAGAGCAGATAAAAAGCTGATTGAGGGTCTGATCAGGGCAATGCTGGCTGGCTACAGGCACAATTACAGTTGTTCTGGCTGCAACAGGACCTGCTATTGAGCAAGCTATTGATTTAGAGGGCAGTAAACCCAGAGCCTGCTGCCTGGGCTGTGACGGAGCTGAAAGTAAGAGGGAAAGTCAGTGTTTGATTTCAGAGTCCGCTGCTTAAGTGGCAATTGGGTCCCTCCAGCAGGCTTAGGGTGCTCTGTTGGTTTTTAGAGGCAGAAAGACATTAACCTATGAGAATTCTGGCTAAGGCTACAGGGTAGGCATGTGCATGTAAGCCCCAGTTAATCAGTTAACTGGCTGAATGGCATATTTAACGGCAGCAGGCAGGATCAGATTCCACTGGTTTCCTTCCATAGTTTTTTCCACTCGTATTAAAGTGACATACATAATAAGCAAGGGCACGTGCAGTGAATTCTAGGGCTGGAAGAGAGGTGCATGCGGATTGCACACAACATTGTCTGCGAGAGCCACATGCTCCCACTGCATCCAATCAAAGCACTGCAGTTCAGTCAGCACACCCTGCAAATTCAGGGTACACAAGCGCAGTGAGCAAAACTGCCCTATCCTGGGAGACCAGCTTGGTTATGACAATCTTGTGGTCCACAGAGATGGAGGGCCACTCACATGGCCCACTCACTAGCCCAGGTTGCCCATTGCTGGTCTGAAACTAGGGATGTGAATGGTTAATCAGTAAGCACCATCCTTACCGGTTACAGTTAACAGGTGGGCTGGCGCAGCCCCCTTCCCACCATGGGGGCAGGAGGCTGCTCCAGCTCTGCAGGGCCTGCCACAGGCAGGGGTGCTCCAGCCCACTCCCCCATTTAACCAGTTAACTGGTTAAGTGGGATTTTACATCCCTTGTCTAACCCCTGCACTAAGGAGGAGACGCGCATTACTCAGAGCACAGACTGGAAAGTGTAGACGTGGGGGCGTAGGCTGGAGGGAAAGAGCGGATAACAACATTTGAGCCATCAGAATAGATTGCCAGTAGGACTCTCAGCAGCTATAAATACCATCCTTAAAGAGGTCTTCAGACACCACCTGCAATCTGCTGCTCCCAGGAGCCACAGCTCATTTCCAGCATATGCAGAGCTCTGCTCCAGCAAGACGACCAGATTTACTTAGATACTTTGCTCCCAGCCTTAAACCTTAGGGAGGGGAACTTGTGCCATCAATTTGTCTGTTCGCCCCATCTGTTAATTGGCTCCCAAGCCCCTGAGCAACAAGAGAGCAACAAAGGACTCAGTGGAGAAGGGGGTGCAAAGAAGAACAAAAGCTGAAGGAAAAAAGGGATACCTCAGTGGAAGTAAAGAGAATTGAGACATGGCTTGAACCAGTTATTGTATGGAGAAGACCAGGAGTCTGGTAATGGCCCATTTGTATTGGGCTGGAGATCATGTTAGTATACTAAGGACAGGGGAAGCAACCCACCCTTAAGTTATAGTACCAATACTAGGGAAGAGAATGGAGCAAACAGATTCACTGGCACGGCATTGCTGCTGGAACATGTGCTTAGTTACAAGGTACTCATTAACACCAATTTCTAGAAACACTGGCTTTTCCTGAGCCTTGTGCCACTGATTTATTAGGGCTGCTAGAGCAGTGGTAGGCAACCTGTGGTTCATGGGCTGCATGTGGCCCACTGGGGTTTCACCTGCAGCTCATGGAACCCATCTGCCCCCTTCTCCCCCACCTCTCATGCACCAAGGCACTGGAGCCCTTCACTTACTTGCTCCTTCCCAACCTTCCCAGAACTTTGAGCATCATGCATCTGCTGATTTACACTCTGTCCCTGCTTCTCCCCCTCCCAGAGCTTGAATGCTGCGAATCGGCGGTTTGCATCTGTTCAAGCCCTGGGAAGGACGGAGCAGGGAAGTGCCAGGACGGAGCGTGATTCACTGGATTTGTGGTGCTCTGAAAGTGCAGGGAGGGCGGGGCTCCAGTGCCCTAGTATGCAAGAGGCATGTGGGTGGGAGAGGGCAGAAGGAGTGTGTGGGCTGCATGCAGTCCGAATTGGAGAGCCATTCGCCATGGCTGCTACAAAGGCACTAGCACAGTAGTAGCTGATCTTGCCTTTACCACTGCTGTGGCACCAAGGGTATAGAAACTTGAACCCAATTGTGTTTAGGTGGAGGAGAGACACTAAAGCAAACCTTCCCAAAAGCCACTGTGGAGAAGAGCTTCCCCCTCCCTATCTAGAAATAAAAGCAGCTTAGCACAATTGTATTACCACCTGAAGTGGTGCCATAAACCCAATTTATCCACAGTGCACCACATGTTCCATTTAATAGCAGCCCAAATTTTTCCACATAGAGGTTTGTCTTAGGGATCCTATCATGGTGTCACATTCCACTTCAGTTCTAACTTACACAAAAGTGTAGTCAGTGGTATACATTTACAGCTTTCCCCAGAAGCCTGCCACTGTTAACTGGCACTGGAGACCACAAGGCATCAAGTCTCAGATGAAATCTTTGGGCTGGGTGATAAGAGAAAGGTTCCAGAAACTCCAGTGGATTTGTGGGGACTGAACCAAACACACAAGATGTTGCCCACTTGCCAATGCCAAGTGACTCACCATATGGCGTCCCTGGCCCAAAGTCATTGGCTGCCTCCATCATGTACTGGGCCAGCAACTCCCCATTGGTGACACGAGATGGCACCTTCCGGTCTAGTTTTTCATAGAGGAATTCTTCTACTCTGGCACCTGGAATAAGAATGCTCCAGACAGTTACAAACAAGCAGGGAAAGCAGAGGGAGATGCTCTGCTTGCATAGCCCTCATGTGACAGTAGCCAATGTAGGAGGTCATCAGGCTTTAGATGGAGGCATCAGAACAGGGAGAAAGATCAGTATTCGGAATCCACCGGGAAGGTCAAGGCTACTGAATGCCAGCCAGATACAGACACATGCCATCAGGGCTAGCCTTAGGCCGATGCGACCGATTCCCCCGAATCGGGCCATGCGCCTAAAGGGGCCCCACACCCTGAACCTGGAAGTGTGCCGGGTGCCATGGGCAGCAAGTCAGTATTCAGAGCCAGGGTCCTGCTCCAGCAATATTTGGAGCTGGGTCTCTCCCCCGGCTCTGCCTGGAGCAGGCCCCAGCCCCCACCTGCCAGCCCCCTCCCCCCCCCCCCCCCGTGTCCTCCCACCCCGCCCCCAGAGTGTCCCCCTTGGCCCCGGCCCATCCCTGCCATGCGCAGCTCTCGGTGCAGCTCCCCCACGCAGGCTGCTGCTGCTGCCGCCATGCGTGGCGTTCTCAGGTGGGTGGGGAGGACGCCCAGGCGTGACATGACATCACAGCCCAGGAAATTAAAAGTGCTCAGCATGGTGTGGCCTAGCAGCTCTGGGTTTGGAGTCCGGGGCCCAAGCGCAGACTCCGGCCCCGCAAAGTGGAAGGCAGAAGGTAGGGGAGGAGGAAAACTAGGGGGAGAGGGTGGGAGAGGAAGGGGCTTGTGCGGAGGGGGGAGGGAGAGAGGCACCAAGAGACAGGGTAGAGGAGAGAGCAATGCCAAGGGGCCAAGTGCAGACAGCAAGGAAAAGGGCAGGAGGGGAGGTGTCAGTGGGAGGGGGGACAGGGTGATGCTGGGAGAGGAGAGGGGAAGGGCATGGGGGCTAGAGGGGGGAGGGGGAGGTGCTGGGAGAAGGCTTGAAAGAAGGGGTGGGCATGAGAAAGGTGAGGATGGAGCAAGTCGTGTGAGGACACAGAGGGACAGGAGGAGAACGGGGCAGAGAGTGGTGAGGGGGTGGGCATCAGGGAAAAAGGGGGCGGAGCAGCAAGGGAAGGGGGAGGCACCAGGAGAGTGTAGGGGTAAAGGAAGGTGCAGGTGCCAGGGGATTCTGGGGTGAAGCAGAAGGGCAGACACCTGCAGGGGAGGAACCAGCACCAGAGGAGAGAGGCAGGGCAGGTGTGTAGAGGGAGGTGTTAGAGGGGATGAGGAGGGGTAGCTCACATGATCAGAGTGGGGCTACTGGAGGAGTGGGCATAGGGGAGAGAGAAGGGCTGGTGGAGGGGGGCAGGTCGCAGAAGGGCTGAGAGCAGTGAGAAGGGCAGGAGTCAGGACAGCAGAGGAGGGTGAGGAGTTGGGGGGCAGCAGGCACCAGGAGAGCTGATGGAGAAAGGGGAGGAGACATGGCAGCAGAGAGAAGGTAAAGGTTTATAAAATATTTGTTAATAACTTGAGTGCCACAGTGGCACACCCAAACAAGCCACACGAACTCAGTACAGGTGCACAACACAAAATCCATTCTGCTCATGGGAGGAAACTCTTAGGCTATGTCTACACTGGTGGCTTCTTGTTCAAGAACATCTTGCGCAAGAACATGTCCACACTGCCATGTGCGAGCTATGCTTTTGCGCAAGAGCATCCATGGTAGTGTGGACACTCTCTTGAGCAAGAAAGCTCCAATGGCCATTTTAGCCATAGGGGTTTCTTGAGCAAGAAATCCCTGCCAAGCATCCACACTGCCCTCTCGCACAAGAGCTTACACCTGTTAGAAAAGAGCGTAGCTCTTGCACAAGACACCCTCTTACCACACCATACTGTAAATTTCCTTGCGCAAGAGCAGGTGGGCAGTGTGGCTGCTCTGTGGGTTCTTGCGCAAGAATGGCTGTACTTGCGCAAGAAGCCGTGAGTGTAGACATAGCCTTAGAGGGAACACTTCCCCCAGCCTCTCTGCCCCTGAGTCAATGTCACACACATTGGGTTAATGCAATTGCAGGATAGTTGCATGAGGGGGTTTGGTGGGGGCCAAACTAATCCCTGTTGGTAGGAGGACGGTGGGAAAAGTCCTTCGAGAGGGGTGACAAGACACCTTTTACTTCTGGTCATGTGTCCATCTTGCCCCAAGCATGTTACCTCCAGAGGCCTGGTTAACGGGGGTCACCACCAAAAATTATACAAATCTGCCACCCCTGCTGGCCCCGGAGGAGGAGTGTCGGCGCCTGCGGAGGAGTGAGAGTGTGGTGGGGGGGGGGGGGGGGGAGGATTTTTTTGTGCTTTTTTTTTTTTGCTCAACCAAAATTGCTGCAGGGCCCCGTACTTCCTAAAGCCAGCCCTGCATTCCATCTTTCTATCCTTTCCTGGGGATGGTGGCTCTGTCTTTGCAACACCATCAGATATTCCCCTGTCGATCTGATTCAGCAGAGATCGGCCTCAGGGAATTTCTATTAACTCCATTACCGCTGTGCCACAGAGCACCAGCACTGTAAATGCTTGCCACGGAATTGGTGCTTACTCGGGTTTGGCTGCAGCAAGACCTCAGTCTGATGCAAGATCTTCTCAGTCCAGTTCTTGGTAGTGTCCGCCCTGGCCAGAAGGTTTTCAAAGTGTGCATCTAGTTCAGTCTTCTCAGCCTGGCCCAGCTTCTCCTCTGTGAACTGCAGGAGCAGAGGGGAGGGTGTAGGATACTCATTAGAAGCCCTGCTCCAGGTTACAAAGCTATTTGAAGAGATTTTGTAAAACCTGCCATGTCTAGCCAGTTGGCCATTCCCCTCAAAGGAATGTTCCGTGAACAAGTCCATTAGAATCCTCTTTAATTACAATTCTGATGTTTTTGTCTGTACAGCTCCATGAACCTTACAGGTGAGGGCAAGTATTGTGTATCTTCAGCATGGACAGGCAGCAAGGTAGCATGCCCACTGCTGAGTGACGGGCAGAAAAGCTAAAATAGAACCTGGTCTGACCAGCACTCAGGGCTAGCCTACCTCTCAGTTTAGGGAGTTATTAAAATCCAAGTTAACTGGAGAGGGGTCTAATCAGACTGACAGTTAATATTTCAAATGCTAGACAGTGTGTGTCAGATATTGCATTCCTTTACACAGAAGGAATGCAAATTTAGGGCCCACTTCTGCAACATGCAGGCTTCCCCAACCCCCTTTGATAATACAGAGCACCAGGCAGAATTAAGCACTTTGTTTTCAGCCTGGGGAGAAAGTTGAATCAGCCCCAGAGTTTACCACCACATTCCCAGAGGAGGGAACATTGTTACTGAGGTTCTACTCAAAGAATGGCTGTTTAACCTCTAATATTATGACCAGGGAACTCACGTCCCATGTTTCACCCACTGCTTCAGTGCAGCATCCCATGCTCCTCCCCCCCCCCCAGCTCCTTTACTAGTACATTGTTCTAAACAGCTAATAAGCCTTTCAGGCCAGGGTTCTGGGGAGAACCTGCAGCCTAGAGTGGGGGGGGGGGCAGAAGAGACGGGGACAGGACACGGGGACTGGAACTCTAACAGCCAATCCATCTTTTTGCCCTTCTGACCCAGAGCTATTCTGGGAGTGGGGGTGTAACTTAGGCTTGTTTGTAATAGGGTTCTCAGAAGGCAGCTTTACAATTGTCTAGCACAGTGCCTGTGCCAAGGGACTCATCCCCTTGCTGGATACAGAGCTTATAGGGCCCTCAGACAAGGGTCTGAAGAGCCAAGCACTCTTTGGGGATTAGATAAACAAACACTCTTGTGCACTGGAGGTAAAGAAATGTAAACCATCTCCTTAATCTTTAAGGGGAGAGGCACCAATACACTTTAAATGGCCACTATTTAACCTTAAATTCCTAAAGTCTTAAGAGTCTCCCCCTCACCAATCTGAAACACCATGGATGAAGTGTGTACAGTTGAGAAGTTATTCTCCTCTCCAGTTCCCAGGAAATAGCCAGTTTTCATGCAAGTCTAGAGGTAAGCAAGTTCTAACACCTTCCTACTTGATTTCTACTCCCAGCTCTGCCTCAGTTTCTCTTTTCACTCCTTCTCACTAGGTACTTCTACTAGCTATCTTCATGAAGTGCTTTAAGATCCTATAGAAGTGTTATGGGCTAAAAGGAAGTCAGGTAACACTGTCAGAACAGGTCTGATACAAACATTTTGCCTAGGTTAATGTACTCAAGTAATTAACTACTCAAGTAATCCCATTTCCCCCCCTCTTTCCCAGCCACTCAGAGTTTCCTTCTATATTTATTCCGATACAAAATTGCATCACAGCTTAATCAAGCAAGTCCTAAAAAGGCTCATCTGCAGGATTTTATCATACACTGATGCAAACTGGCTTTATTAGTGCTAGAAAAGCCTATAAAACAGCTGGATGATGGTAATGAATGGCCCAAGAAACCATCCATTGTTTATAGAAAGTATGCCACCTTCCCTCGAGATCTTTAATCTTTTGATAAGCTTTGATGCTTTATAGCTCCAGATACTCTGAACTAGATGTATACAAAGCCCCTGTTCCTGGCCCCTCCAATTCACTTCCTAAGCTATCAGAACCCTTTTCTGTTACTGAAATATTGGAAATACCTGGTACAATCACATGACAAGAAATTAAGGACAAGGAACCTAGAGTACGAACAAAGACCTGATCCTCCCTATCTTATCACCCCTTCATGGGTAGTCTTAAGGGGGCTGTGAAGCCCCTCTAGAGGGGAATGCTAGAGATGCAAACAGTTAACCAGTTGACCTGTAAGCACCACTCTTACTGTGTGATGGTTACAGTTAACTGGCAGCCTGGAGCAGTCCCCCTGCCTGATATGCAGTGGGCTGCTCTGGCCTGGGCCATGGGTGCTCTAGCCCAGAGCAGCTCCTGCCTGCAGCAGGCCCAGCATGGTCAAAGCAGCCCATGGCGGGTGTTAAGGGGAACAGGCCTGCCAGGCCATGCCACAGACTGGAGCAGCCCCCCACTCCCACTGAAGTAGTTAACCAGTGAACTGATTAAACGGGATTTTACATCTCTAGTATCTCCTGGAATAGCGATAGAGATGCAGCCGTGTTAGTCTGGTCTAGCTGAAACAAAAGACAGGACTATGCAGCACTTTAAAGACTAACAAGATGGATAAACCATCTTGTTAGTCTTTAAAGTGCTGCATAGTCCTGTCTTTTGTTTTAGTATCTCCTGGGGCTGCTAAGGTTCCTTCATAAAGTCTTTGGAGCAAGCTCCATTCTGCTGCAGCAGGGAGAAGCACTGAGTGTGGACAGCTAGAGCCATGCCAGTACAATGCCTGGAATGAAGCAGTCAGTAGCAAAGCAGAACTGGCACATGATGTGGGAATGCTGCCTGAAAAGCATTTTGGCTTCCTGTTACCAACCATGTGCAAATGTCAGATGCCAGAGATATGCAAAATCCACAGCAGGGCTCTCTGCACAATGACCTGTTATGTCTGGATTGTGCTAGATTTAAAGAACTATTTGCTGAAGTTGTCATGTGTTGCAAATTCTGTTGAATCACTGGAACAATTAAGCCACCCCTCCAAATCAGCATGGGCAGATAAGCAACAGAAATAGAGCTTGGAAAAAATGAAGGATGGGGACAGTTCGAACACATCTGTCTAGAGCCTTGTGTGGATACAAAACTTGTATCCACACCTGCATCCATATCTGCGGATGAGGATACCTGTGAATATAAAGAGCATACCTGCAAATTTGCAGGGCTCTAAACTTCTAATCACTTCCATCACCTCCTGTTAAGGCAATCTTGGAGGTCATTTATAGCAACCATAGTTACAAGGTTAAGGCAATTGTGATTCAACAAGCACAACAGCTGTTCCATTCTCAGGGACTTTTGTATAACCTGTTTCAGAATGAAGTACTTAGCACTTCCACAGCTCGAAGTACTTTATGAAAGCAGGCAGCACTACAACGGAGAGTGAAAACTAGATACAAGAAAGTTAAGTGACTTGTCCAAAGCCACACAGGAAATCAGTGGCAGAGACGGATGAACTATTGTATTCCAAGTTTGGTGCCATAACCACTGGACTATGCTGTCTCTCCTTTGAGAGGCCAACAGGAAGATGGAAAGTAGTACTAGAGTCAGAGGATTTTTGCATTGTCATGTTTCATTTGCAAAGATAAAACCAGTCACAAAAGAAGTAAAGATACTACATTATTTTTCTGGCAAAGTGTTTGTGTGTGTCTGGGGGGGCATACAAACACCACACTGGCTAGCCACTGGTTGACAGGAACCTGAGCCCAATTAAAGTGAGAACTGGGTGGCACCTGGAGAGGTGATAGGCACAACTGGTGATCAAATACATTTATAATGTGGTTTAAGCCACAGTCATAACACAGCAAACCAGGGCTCCCCAGATATTTGGCTCTAGGATATTAGAGTTCCTAATTTGTTTATCAAAATCTTTAGAGAACAGAGCACTGGGGAAATCTTTGGTGCTCCCCTGCTATGGCTGCTCTCCATGCCAACAGAAAAATGTCTTAAATTTAAGAACTTGAATCTGAAGAGTCTCAATCCCCCTCACTCCCCCCACCCCCAGTAGGGTTCCAGAAACCTGTGAAACAGCTGTGTTGAGAAGGCTCTGCTTCCACTTCCAAGACTGCATGGGAAATAAGACTGTTGTGGAACCACCAAGCATCTGCAGCAAGGAGGGCTGGTTGGGTTTGAGGGCTCTTAAACCATTTATGATTTTAGGTTGATTACACACCAGCTGGAAAAGTCAGAACAAGCTTGCCTTCAGACAAAGCTGCACATGAAAGATTGCTGCTGACCCTTCAGCACTGCCTTGTCTAGACTTTCCACAGCTTTGGGACTTCACCTGTTACTTCCACAGGGAAGTTATCCTCTCCAAGCATTATTGCACATTTACAGCGTGAGTGCTACTTCCGTAACCAAACACCTCTGCCCCTCAGTCCACTCCTTTTGACAGACTGACAGCACACTGCCACATACCACACAGTAGCTAGCGAGTCTTAGCACCATCAGTGCTTCAATTCATGCATGCAGAGAAACCTGAACAGCTTAATGCTTTATCTTGTAGCCATCGTGGTCATGTGGTCTGAATGACTATCGCAAACCCAGGCTTACAGAAGGAGGGAGAAGGGCGTGCGGGGGGGGGGGGGGGAGGAGATTTGATAGCCCATGACAAGGCTATGTAAAAAGGGTATGTGAACTGTCAGACTTCTGAGTGTTGAAATGCACAGCAGGAAGTTCAGAGGCAATGCAAGATTTGTCACTAGGGATGAAAAGAAATCTAAGATCTTGTAGTTCACATAAAGCAGAAGTAGCTACTCTAATTTGCCTATTCTTGGTTCTAGTACTTAGGTCCCATTTCCTCCCAAGCCTCAAATGCTGCTCTTCAGTCCCCTCAACATGTAAGTTATACCAGTTGAGACTCCAGTATGTTGACTGGACCAGATTCAGAGCTAGCATGTACAGTTGTGTAAATATATCACCTGGCAGGATGCAGGAAGGTACAAGTTACATTTACTTGACTCTGAACCCCTTAGAGCTGCATTTTTCCCCAGAGATCTGAACTTTGCATTTGGGCCCATATCTACCAGAAACATGCCCCTAGTGAGACTCTGCTTCTAAGGCAGCCCAAAACAAAAGGCATCTAGAAGCAGCTGTTCTGATTTGAAAGCGGGGAGATGCACAGATGTCACAATGAAGTAGAAAATCTCTCCCCTGCCCCTGCTCCCTAACGAGTGTGAGATCTAGGGATAACCCACAACTCCTGAAATCAAGCTGCTCTGTCCCTCTATCTCCATTTACTGGAACCTGATTGTTAAAGGCATTGATCCCAATTCTGAAATAATTCAATGCTACTTCCTGGGATTCAGTGTGTACCATACACTGTCAACTCATTCTTACAGATTCCAGATTCCTCCTTTCCCTGTCCTTCAGGCTGGTGCTACTGCACCTCTGGCCCGGTTAAATATCTGGGCTTGTTTCTGTGCAAGCAGCCAATATGGCAATGAATAATGAAGTGCAGTCTTTCACTGAGTGCTACTCTTACTCTATGAGGGAAGAGAAGAGTCATTCTGCATTCCAGGGCTTCAATAATTCATTGAGGGGTTGGGTTTCCTCTTCAAAGCTTGGAAGACAGCAGGAGTAGTCTGTGCTTTGTTAGTTCTCATCTGTCCTTCTCTGTCACAATAGTTGATGGGGACCCCTCAATTGAGATTACACTCCCACACTCCCCTCACATACCAGAGCCTGGGGGGGGGAGGGGAGCCCTGAGCCTCAGGGGCCAGATCTGGCCCCCAGGCCTGAGCTTTCCCACCTGTGGTTTAACTAGTTATCCATTTTAACATTCCTAGGAAAGACTGGATGACCAGTGTAGGTTAGGAAGAGGGACTAGCAGGCTCTGCATAGCAGCTGTCAAAACGCTGGGGACAGGAATTGCAGCTTGCTAGAATCCCCATCAATTCTTGTGGGAGAAAGGTGATGCTGTGGTTGGCACATGGGAGAAGTCCTTTCTGCTGCTCAGGAGTAAGGTTGAGGGTGCGTCTTAAATGGAGGATGTAACATTCAATGGCATGTGCTGCCTGAGCTATCCCTGCACCACATCAGTCACACATTTAGGCTTCAACATTCACAGCTTTAGTGGATGAAGATCAACTCCCTTGGAAAGCCCACACTGCCGAAAGTCAGGAGAAGATTTCTGCCCTTTCCTCTAACATGGTACCCACAAGGTGCAATTCTGTTGTACAACCAGGCCTCCAATGGAGAGGAGGGGCAACTGCTCCGGGGCCCAGCCATTCAAAAGGGCCCAGGACTCCTGGCTGCTGCCATCACTGCTGCAGTAGGGGGGCACTAAGCTGGCTGCAGCCGGGAGAAGCATGGCATGGTCCAGGCAGTGCTGAGGACTAGCTGGCCCCCACCCCTACCACCTGAGGCCCCACCCCTTCTGGGAGCACAGAGCCACTCCTTGTCCAGGGGCCAGGCAGTTCTGTCTGCCCCACTGCATGCAACACTCAAGGGCATGCCCATGTGAGAATAGGGAAGACAGCCTGAGATGTAAGGCAGAGTTTAGATCAAAGTAGGAATCTTAGTCAGATCTTTACTTTTAGTGTTGAATTCTTTTACTGAGATCTTCTTTTTAAAAAAAAGAAGCTTAGAGGCCTTTGAAACAGAAGATTCTGTCTCCTGCAAGCTACTAGCAAATAGAAAGTGTGGCAAGGCTTTCTTGGAGATCCTGCCAGTGATTTTACTCAGTGCCTGTGGCACTGTAGGAGCTCATTGCCCTTGGCTGCTGAGATCTCTGCTATTTCAGAGATCTCCCACAGATGATGAATAAAGTTTGACACCTAAAAACCCTCTAATCTAAGCAAAGTTCATCCAACCTCAGCAGTTCTAGTAAGGAAGCTTTACATTACACTCCCTCTGTAGAGCACCACTTTGGAAAAAAGCTATTGCAACTCACAATATGCCCTCAAACAGAGACCTAAGCCCAATTGGCATCAGGCTCCATATATTGGATAACATGGCAAAGTGGGTAGAGGAGGCAACTAGTTCTGAAGCAGTAGCCATTATAGTGGTTACTGCTATAGCAAACTAGCCATGCTCACCCAGCCAAATAGCCACATGTGGTTAGTGGCTAGCACAGGGTGGGCAAAGGGCCTCCATGGGCCGTATCCAGCCTGTGAAGGCCCTGCTGCTCCTCCACCCCCAAGCCAATTAGGGCCTGGGGGCACACCCAAAGCCTTCTCTGCTATGCCCCCACCCTGCAAGCAGCACACAGGCTTCAAAGCACTGCCCACTGCTCGCAGGGCAGGGGCAGAGCAGAGAAGGCTTCAGGCACTCCCCCGCCCCCAGGCCCTAATTGTAGCCTCCTCCCACCCTGCCAGGAGCATGTGGCACTTTGAAGCACCATGTGCTGCTCACAGGGCAGGGGGAGAATGGAGAAAGCTTCACACACTTCCCCACCCCAAGGCCAATCAGGGCCTGGGGGTGGGGAAGCTGCATGAAGCTTCCTTCGCCCTGCCTCAGCCCTGCAAGGAGCCCGTGGCACTTCGAAGTGCCACAGGCTCCTCGCAGGGGGAAGGGGGGCTTCCCATGCTCCTCAGGCCCTGATTAGCCTAGGGGTGGGAGAATGTGCCAAGCCTCTTCCAGGGCATGGGTGCCCAGTGGGAAGGGGAGGGGGCAAAGGGGCTCCTCCACCCCTTCCAGGGTGGCCCGGGGCTACTTCAAAAATTTTTGAAGTGGCCCCTGGGCAAAAATTATTGCCCACCCTGGGCTAGCATGTTGGACACCATGACACTATAGTAATTCATGGCCATCAGAAGTCATAGCAGATGGCGAATCAAATAAAGTGCTTGAGTGGAGAAATGATATAGTCTTGCAGACGCTGGCAACAGCGTTAAAGCCACGTTAATGTGCCCCTTTTAATTTTTAAAATCTAATTTAGCATACATTACTTATATTTGTTACCTTCAGAAGGAACTTGTATTTAAACTAGGCAAAAGAAGCTGACCAAACTGCAAAAAACAAATCACCATACATCATAATAGCTATTTGATCCTGCTTAAAAGACTGTCCATTGAAAGGACACTTTCATTCTCCATGTCACTGATGCTGGGAATGGGGGAACTCTCCTTTTCAAAAGGAAAAAAATTGAGCCTCACACATTTGGTGGCTAATATTAGTTCTGATACTGGGAGTTAGGGTCTCAGTTTACAGGCTAATGATACACATTATGCATTATTTGAACAATTTCACAGAACCACTTTCCATAAAAAAAAAAAGTAAAACCAAGGCACATCTGCCCAAGTAATTGTTTCTAGACTCCAAAGCATGTTCTATTTGAGCACAAGAGAGAAACATTTGCTACCTTGGCAGAAAGAAACACCAGCCACTTGTCTCCTTTGATGTTCAGAGCAGCCCCTTTTTAATAATATTTCAGATTCCCATTTCTATGGCAACAGAGCCCACTTAAAGATCAGTCCAGGGCCTCACCATCCCCAAGAACCAGCAAGTCTATTATTCTGATCAAAGGAAAATTAACAGAATGAGCTGTTTTAAGATTTATCAGCAAGCTGAGCCACAGAGCATGACCCACCACAAGTCTGCCTCTTCCCCACATCTAAAGTGTCCTCCAGAATCCCAATGCCCTGCATCCAGCCTCAGGATCAGAAGAGCTCAGACTAGTCAATACAGCTCATCCAGTGGGCAATGGTGGTGCTGGGGCACAGAACAGACTGTGGTACAACTCCATAACAGCACCAGGCCTCACGACCAGTGAAGACAGTGCAGAACTATGAGGGGTGGCACTTTTAGGGTCCTCTACCATTAGTAGCAGAGCTGTTATCACTGGATTCCCACCATGGGTACTGCTAGCAAGCTTATGGGACTGGCATGCTCAGGAATTATATTTTAAAGGGAGTAGGATGACAGATGTGTTATAGGCAAAACATGACGCATTATGTGACAAGCCCTTTTTATGGAGCTGAGTGATACTTGATTATGCTGCAGCGTGAGTTGGTTTATTGCTTTTCAAACTGAAGCCTTAGTCAAACTGTAGCAGTCTTACCTATTACATAAGCAGCACAGCATATGCTCTTATTCTGCCGGAGTGCAGATCACACCTGCGGGGCTTGGCTCTGCAGTTAGGGAGCCTTTCTGGACTGTGCAGTGAAAGTAATGGGGCATGCAGTGACAAAACAGGCTCCCACTCAGCAAGGAAAGACAGCTGCCACAGAGCTGAGACATTCAAGCAAGGAACCCCATTGCTAGCAGCTGCCTTCTACTAGTCTTCAGCCTCCTACTCCAGGACAAGGTCAGTGGGGCAAGTCATTCTCCCGAGATTCACCATAGATGCTAACATCTAGTCGACACCTCCTCCTCTGTCTTTCTAAAATGCAACATAACAGCCAAATGTGGCTCAATGAACGTCGCCTTATTGTGAAGACGAGGAAGGAAGAGACTTACCCAAGATGCAACACAAAACAAGATGCCAAGGAGGGGAATGTCATGTAATTTACCTCTTCAGACAAGATGCTGCACAACCTCAACACTGTTGTGGCCACTGCTGCTTGGGCCCATACCTCCATCTGTACCACAAATTTCCCAAGCCCTCCCTTCTTTAGGACACAAGGCAAACAACTTCGCCTATGAGCAGGGGTCAGGAGTTCAGGCACCTGTTGTAACAGACAGGGTCCAGTGAAAGTTCACCACTGGTTGAGCTCAGCTGACTGCCAGGAGGACAGACTTTTTACACAAAACTGAAAAATATGAGTTGAAGGGGGTGGGGGGTTCTTGTAC
The DNA here is from genome assembly GCA_032595735.1 of Pelochelys cantorii. Classification (NCBI taxonomy): domain Eukaryota; kingdom Metazoa; phylum Chordata; order Testudines; family Trionychidae; genus Pelochelys; species Pelochelys cantorii. The sequence goes on along the minus strand of CM064347.1, from coordinate 15,613,216 downwards.
TGATGCAGGTTCAGATAGGAACTGCTGTGCCTGTAACGTGAAAACCGAACAATTGGCACCCTTAATGTGGCATGTTACCAAGTTCCTTTCCCATATTCTAGTAGGGGATGGAGATTTTAAGAAAGGGAGTTAAGCTCCACGGTCTGGACAGATGTTCACTATAAGCCAAACAGCCTGTAACACCCAGGACTGAGTGATAGCATAGTAGGGATGCAATAGTGTAACCCAGGGGTTCTCAAACTGTGATACCATGACCCCCTAAAATGCTAATTGAATTTGTGACCCCCCCATCCCAGTGCACTCCCCCCGCATCAGACCCAGGCCCCCCCATCCCAGTGCACTCCCCCTGTGTCAGACCCAGGCCCCCCAGCACCCTCCTATCCTAGTGCACTCTCCCTCCACCCCCCCCAGGCAGGCATCCTCAGCATCTGGAGCCCTGCTCCAATCAAATCTCGCCCCTCCCCGCAGAGCCAGGCACAGAAGAAGAATCTTACTTTTAAAGTGTCTGCTTCTGCCCCCTGCCCCACTGCCTCAGCTGGCAGCTTGCAGGGGAAGCATCACATGGCCAGCTGCCGCTCTCTGCTGGTCAGGTGGGCCAGACCAGTGCATGCTCCGCTCCCACCGAGCCCGGCACCCCCCCTCCCGTGGTGCCTGGCAACTGCCCCCTCCCCCCCTTCACTAGATTCTGTGTCACTCCTCACTCCCCTGCCAGAGGCGGCAGGAGAAAATTGACCAGACGGAGCCCAGACTGTCCAGAGATGCCGGGGAGAGACAAATGCAAAAAAACCCAGATCCAGCTGCAACCCCCCTGTAAGTTGGTTGCGACACCCCTGGAGGTTGCAACCCACAGTTTGAGAAATGCTGGTGTAATCTATTACCTGATAAGCAAAAGCTTATAGGTTAATACTATAGACTACATGCAGTCCCTCTCCTCCGCCAGCCAGTTCTTTAGCAGGCTGGCCAGCAGCCCGGCTCAGTCCTTGCTCACATTGGGTCCAGGACCTACCCCTGCTGAGGCCAGATATGAGCCAGGCTGTGTGCCTATCTGGCTCACACCAGGTTTGGGAGCTCAGGCCCCTTTCCCCTGGACAGGGGCTGCTGCCATGCCACACTGCTGCCTCTGTATCAGAGGCAGCATCATGGGGTGACAGGCAGCCAGTCCACAAGGGGAGCTGGTTTTAAACTGGCTCCCCTCACAGACCAGCTCCTGCCTGGCACCCTGGGCTGCTACCTCCGATAGCACCTCAAAAGTGGGGCCAGAGCACACTGGCTGCCAGCCCTACCCCAGGGACGATAGAACAGTCAAGTAATTGACAATTCATGAGGTTAATTGAATATTCAATTAACCGATTTAACATACCTTGTGCATAATGACTAGTGCATTTTCCTCCCAGCCACTGCATTTCCAGAAACATTATTTGATAAATGCCTACAGCAGCAGAAAGCAACCTTTTTTTTTTTTTTTTTTAAATTAGGAGTATTAGTCCAGCCAACTCTGAGTCCCTTCCCTGGGAAATCCGCTGTGCTGAAAAAAAAAAGGCAGCTACCGATCTGTTCTCCTTTCCACTCCCCTGATCCCAACAAAACAGGGAAAACAAAAAAACAAACAAACAAGACTGCCAGAAAGTCACATACTATCTCCTCCAGCAACCATTTAGCCTTTTGTGGGTATACATATCTGCCTGTCAAACTTCTGCATCATGGTGCCAGTGCTATGACTAGCTTTTTAATCCAAATACCAGGACTCTACTAGGACAGCCCAAATGGGACTACTCACATTTGTACATTTCAGGGGAAAATTTTTAATTAGCATCGTTCAGCTAACCCTATCCTCTCCCACCTACCAAAACCTCAGAGAGTCTCCCCTAGTAAATGTCCAAAACAATGCTGCTTTTTTTCTTTTAATTTGCCTGTAATTGATGTGAATATTCACATGCAAGTTGATATTAAGTGGGCGTAGTAGCCAAGAGAAACTATTTATAAATTCCTCTCTACAAAAAAAAAAAAAAAAACCACAAAAAGAACACACCCCACAAACCATCACTGATGTGAAGAGCTGCTGATCCCTAGGCTGGCTCCTTCCTACACCTTGTGCAAGTCTTTGATAAGTAATCTTTATAAGGCCTTCCAAATCTAAACATGCCATATCTTTCCAGCATTTCTTCTTTCCTTTTGTTAAGGTCATTTGCATGAGAACAGTATTGTTAAGCTCTCCAACTGCTCCTTATTCTGTACCTGAAGTAACTATTTCTCTTCCAATGGCATCTGACTTATTGCTATAATAGAGAAGACATGCTCATAACAGACTAGCTTCTTGAAGAGCCTGCATTCTTCTGTTGACTTGATGAATAACTCTTTGTAAGCTTGACATCTTGCCTCTCTCACTAACAGAAGTTTGTCCAATAAAAGATATTACCTCACCCACTTTACCTTATATCCTGGGTTCAACACAACTACACCACTGCATGCGTACTCTTGCTGAGACAGCCAAGTAGGAGTCTATACCATTACTATCTAACCTCCTCCAAGTTCAAAGATAGAACAAGTCCAGGCCCTACATCAGAATTGTCTTAAGACCAGAAAGTTCCACAGATCCCCATGTGCTAGCTATAGCCTTCAAGAAGGGAAGATGGAAGTTTCAAGTATCTGAGTTGAAACTAGTCAAGAAAAATGGAATCTTACTACCTACTACATCGGGGTGGGCAATAAGACAGCAGCAATTCAACAGGGTAAACTCCTGGCAGGCCATTGCCACTGCATTTACCTGCACCTCTGCAGGTACAGGCACTTTGTGCAAGCACATGTACCAGTGAACTGGATCTTGCCTGTGGGCCAGTATTTGCCCACCACTGTACTACACTGACTAGGGTTGTACAACTGGCCACCCTCATAGAACCAGATTTTGTTCAACTAAGAATCTCTCTGGAAATGTGCTAGGAGGCAAATACTAAATCTAGTTTGCCAAAGCTAGACCACATTTCAGTCACTTCAGGACCAACGCATGCCACAGCCCTAACAAGGGAAGTCAGGCATAGTTCTGAGTTCCCAGAAGGGTACTTTCAGGCTTCCACTATTTGACCTCTTGTATGGAAGATGGTCTAATATCCTAATAGGACTAGCATGGCTTCAAGAGCTGGGATCACCTCTCTACTTCAGACAACCTTACTTTGCTTTCAAATTGCTCTCCAAAGACCTGATGCAAAACCCACCCATTCTGCCACATTTCACAGTTACAGTTAAGACAGTAATTGGAATGCTAAAGCTTCTCAAGAGCTATGATCTAACAAATATTGCACTGTAGTACATCCAAATCAACTCAAGTTACAGCTAGTCACCTTCTTCCCTTCCATTCCTCCTCCCTCTTGCTCTGCCATCCCTTTTTTCAAGTCACCTCTATTTAAAATGTGAGCTCTAAAATGCCTTGCAAATTTCCAGGTACCACATGGACAACAGAATTTTGGCTTAAGCTTGTCAAACAAGGCAGCAGCTTGCTGCCGCCTGCTACCAAAGGGGTCTGTGTGTACTTTAACCCTTCTCCACCCTCCCAGGTTGTTCACCATCATTCACAAGACTATACAAAAGCTTTGTATTCCCTACCTATACTTTATTCAAGGAGCTGAGTTACAACTCAGATATAGAACACAAGCCAAGCAAAGAAACTGAACTTCACTGTTTTTAACTCCTACTTTATCATCTCTTCATTGCTCTGTATGTCACTTTCCTTTCTATAATGCCTTCCATGCAAGAAAGTCATAATGCTTTACATGCATTATAGGGCTCTGGTGTACCTGCAATGATGCTAAGTTCTGGGTACCCCATTACCAGGATGGAACACATAACAAAGGCAGGATAACAGTTTGAGAAACAGCAACAAAGTGACGAGTTGGCTAACTTAACAGGAAGTACCAAACAAGCAATTCCATAATAGAGGAAGGAATAAGAATTCAATTTTCATCCATGTTCCCATACTAACCAATTTACTGTCCATGAATCGGAGACCCACCACCATACCAAAGGAGGGCACCAGCCTTCAAGAGTGTGTTTCAAGCTGCTTTTACTTTGGGGGAAGAGGGAATTCTTCTTCTTGCCTGCTTGAAGCAGACAGGACAGTCCAACCACCACCCCTCCTATATGCAGGAGTTCAAAGTAGCTTTAGATGGAACAATCATCAGACATGCTAGATGGAGGCTATCTTCCCTATTTCTCATTACACCCCTGTCCTATTTTGCTGGCATTCAAGTGAAGCGAAAGAAAGATGCACCCTCTTTAGGGGCAGAAACGGATTGGTCTAATTAATTCATACTTGGAAGCTTTAGGGGGTAGCCGAGTTAGTCTCTACAGGATAAACTTAAACAACAAGAGGTCTGGTAGCACTTTATAGACTTACAAAACATATAGATGGTATCATGAGCTTTCGTGGGCACAGCCCACTTCTTCAGATGACTGGAATTTCGAGTTTAGGATGTGCAGACCCAAAATAAAATAGGGGAGAAGGAAGGGGGGACCAGGAAACAAGGAGCCGAGGTTATGGAAATATCAAAGGGAAAAAACAGGAAGGCAGAACTGGGAATCAGTGAGCACCTGGAGATTGGGTAGTTAAAACGAAGCAGATAAGAATCAAAGTCAATAGATAGTACCCTTCCTAACACAGGAATCTACACAAAGAGCTGTTTGCACCTTCTTTGAATGTTAGGCTGTCCCAACCATCCCTCATCACCATTGAGGCCATTAGCATAATTGAACTTGCAGATGAATTGTAATTCCAACACCTCTTGGTGTATTTGGCTAGTAGAATTCGTTTGTTTTTAAGTGAATTCGTACTTGGTCTAGGAGGGCATAGATAGGAGAGGGCCTACCAGATGACTAGCTTCCCCCTCCAGTGCTCTCAATCATTGCACTATTCCCACTGGCAACAGGGCATCATCATATCCCTTCCATGCACCCACAGAGGTCTTTGAGAGACTTATGACAGCGAGTGGTAGAGACCAACAGGAAAAGTCTCCCCTACCTTATTCAAGATGCCTATTAAGATGATGGAGGAGCAGTCTCCCCCTAAAGCCGTAGGAAGAGAGAACAACGTTCACAGTGCAAAGCTTATTCAGGGGCTCGGAGGCTTTACGTCCCCTACTTCTCTCCTCCCTCACTCCAGCATGTCTAGTTGGGGCTCTTGCTAAGAGCGGGGTCCTACGTAGCAGCCACGGGGAGAGCGAAAAGCCCACGGTCATAGCGCCACATACGCTCAGGCTGGGCTGCACGTTCCGCAGGCCAGAACAGCGTCATGGGCTCCCGTCTCCCTCGGGAGCCGAATCCCCGGGAGCAGAAGGGTAACGAGAGAAGCGACTCCACACGAGCAACTCCCTTGCTGCAGCCAGCCCTGCAACCATAACCCAGATACGCGGCAGCGACGGAGCCCAGCGCCCCCGGCTCTCCGCACTCAGGCGGGGACTCCCTCCGTGGGCTCAGCCTCAGGGCTCGCTCTTTGCGAGTCAGCCCCCGGCAGGAGCCGAGTTACCAGCCTGCTTTGCCCCCCCCCCCCGCGCACTGTGGGCTCCAGCCAAGGGAGCGGCTGCGGTAACAGCCAGCTGCAGGGGACTAGACCTAGATCCCCCCGCCCAGCACCCCCCGAAACCCCTCCCCCCACCCGTGCTAGGGACCCCTCCCGGAGGCGATGACGCGTGAGGAGAATCCCAGCTGGGACGCTCCTCGCCCTCAGACCCTCGCTGATGGGAGCGCCACGAAGCCCGGCCGCCTGCAGAGCGCGGGCGGAGGAAAACCCACGGCACCGCCGGAGCGGTGCCCGCAGGGAGCAGGCAGCACGGAAAGAGTCGAGCCCCCCCCCCCCGCCCCGCGCCCTCACCTGCACGGCCCGGCTGAAGAAAACCCCCGCGTCCGACGCCAGCTTCTTCATGTTGAAATCCATCTCGGCGCGCGCGCAGCCGGAGCCCGGCTCCCCGCCGCTCCGCAGCCACCCTACCCTACCCTACCCTACCCGCCCCGCTGCTCCGCCCCAGCCACAGCAACCGGACAGCCAGGGGAAACTAGCGCTAAACCGAGACTGTTAGCGCACCCGCCTCTTTATAGGGCCCATCGGCGCCCTCTGGCATCCTCGCGACTGCCTGTTAAAGGGGAAAGCACGGGGGGGGGGGTGTGTGGGTGGGTGGGTGTGTGTGTCGCTCTCTCTCTCTCCCCCCGGGAGAGGCCTCACTATTGTTCCATGGTAGCTTCGTGCAGGCCGAGGCGGAGCCCACGAACGCAGGGCCGGAGTCCTACGGGCGGCTTTCTGGGCCCCTAGTTCTGAGGTAAAGAGAAAACTACGGTCCCCGAGAAAGCCGTTAGTTGATGCTGCCCCTTTAAGAGTAGCTCCTCCCCTTTCCTTCTCAGCTTGCCAATCACAAACAATCGACACGGACATGTACTCCCTCCTCCTCCTCGACGCTGGGGAATATTGTTCTCTGCTGCTCAACCGCCCTCGTTGCTGTCACAGCGGCAGGCCAGGGGCGCCAGATCATAGGTCCGCCTTAGATAGCCGGCTCTTCTGATTGGCTGGCAGAGGGCGGCTTCCTACGCGGTCCTCCCCCCGAGTGGCAATCAGGCTAGGCTACGGCGCGCAGGGGAAGGAGACGCTGCCCTTCCGAAGCCATGGGACGCGGCGGGGTGAGAGAGGCTCAGCCAGGGCTGCGGGCTCCACCTGTTGGGGGTGGTAGCGTCCGGCGTTCTGGGGAATGCGGACTCTTCCATCTGCGGGGTGGGGAGTGCTATTGTCTCTCTGCTGTAGGGGGGTCGGGATGGTGCCAGGCTGGAGCCGAGAGGCAATAGGCACAGGCTGGATGAGCAGCCCCGGGCTGGTTTCGCGCAGCCCCCCCAGCAGGGCACCTCCGTGCCCCCCTCCCCCCGGACAGCTGTCTCGATCTGGCTTTATTGCCTGCGGGAGGGGGCTGGCCAGCGTGGGGTGCGCCCTAGGACTGGGTCTGCACCGGGCTGGGGTGTATCCTGCAGCAGCTCCAGGAAGGGCTGCCTTGCACTGGCATTTGTGCTGGCCTCGGTAGGGTTGTGCTGCTGCAGGCGTGGTGAGGAGGCAAAGTTCAGTGCAGAGGCTTTGGGGGAGTTGGTTGTCCTAATCAGGCGGAGAGGTGGGCACGTTGCACCATAGGATTGATTCTGGAGCCAGAAAGACAGCTTCCTGGCACTGGGGGGTTTATTTTGGAGCAGAGTCTGTACAACACTGACGGCAGGGTCGAGTTACGTTCTCAGAGTGGGGCTCATAATAAAGCACAGAGAGAGATGCCCCCTCTTCCTCCAGAGCTTATGGGAGTTTGTGATGGGAGAAGTAACTATGTACCTATGCTCAGGTTTGTATTCGAGCACCTCAGGCATGGTCAGAAGTGGTTTCTGGGATACTGTACCTGACTTAGTGTATCACTGGAAATAGTTTGCTTTGTATCAGTTTTAAATTTGTGTTTATAAATAATTAAATTCAGCATCCTGCAGTAATGGAAATGAGAAATTAAATCACCTTAAATTTGTACAATGGTATATCAAACTACAAAAAAAAAAAGTAATTCCAAAAGACTTGACCCTTAAACATTCTTAATTTTCTCAAAAAGCTTATTAATTGCTTTAAACTTATAACCCAGGAGCGATGGATAAAGTATACTGTGTTTGTTAACTTAATGGCATTTCAGGAGAGTCCCAGACAAAAGGAAAGAACTGACCTACACATTGTGGCTTATGCTTTCTCTGTTAATATAACTGAAACAGTATGTGTTGCTATTGTCTTGTGCCCTCACCCTCCAAAGTTGGGTGTCAGATAATTTTTTAACGTTTGAGAATAGTAAGAGTTTTTGGCTGTTGGTCTCATTCCATGCTGTTGCCCTTCAGGCTGTTGTTACAATTGTGATCCATTTATTGTTTTTTGTTGCCGCTATCAGTATTTTTTGGTGTTCTTTTCTATCTAATTTTGCCATTTTAAGGTCATATCGTGCTGTTCCAAATAGATTTTTCTTTTACAGTCCAAGTACCACCACTGCACTTCAGCTTGTGCTGTCTGAGGCAATGCAGTGAAGGCAATCCATGCTTTGATAAATTGCAGGCTGGATTGCTATAGTAAGCCATCATTCTGGGTATGTCTAAACTACATCCCTTTTTTGATAAGGGATGTAAATTAGACATATCGAAATTGTAAATGAAGCCGGGATTTGAATTTCCTGTGCTTCATTTACATAATGGCGGCCGTGGCTTTTTTTTAAAAGCTGCTTTTCGGGGGGAAAAAAAACGCAGTCAAGACGGGGATCTTTCGACAGAAATGCTCCATTTCGAAAGATCCTGTAAACCTCATCTTTTGAGGATTAGCCGATGCATGTACTCAAGTCCTGCATGTATTAGAATTCTCAAGCTGGTTTCTCAGTCTGTATAGTGACTAAATTTTATATTTAATACAAAATTGTTCTGTTGTCATGGGAAAATGTTCGGTTTGGACTTGTATATTCTAGACCAAGGCTACTCAACATGCGGCCTGTTTGTTTGTGGCCCGCGGGTGGGAGCCAAAACAAAAAAGTAGTCAATATAATAGTCTTCTGTTGATATGTGTTGTTGTAGTTAAATTCCTGGACTACTGTTGCTCATTAAAAGTGCTGTCATACGGTTGGAAATTGGGTAAATATTGCATTTTATTAATATCAGCAGAACTGACTTAAATGGGGCCTGTCTATTGTGTAACCTTGCCTTAATCTTTGTATTCATGCCTCTGTATGAAAGAAGCTATTTGCATATATATTTGCATGTATATGCAACCACACTTAAGTTGTGGCCCTTGGCATGTGCTGTGAGTATCATTGTGGCCCCTGGGCTTCCAAAGTTGAGTAGCCCTGTTCTAAACCCTTCCTACTCCTCACTTTCAACTGCATATAAAAGCTGGGCTTATGTATAACTCGGCCTCATCTGATTGGCTGCATCCTGGAGGCTCCAGGATTTTATGTCTAGGTCATTGGATCTGATTTCTATGGACTAGGAATTGTTTTACTGAGTTGGTTTAAAATATGACAAGTTTGGCTTGTCATTATGGTGGGGCTAAACAAGGAATAAACATTTAAAGACCATGCTTTAGTCCAGGTACACAGACCAAGCCTATAACATCTAACACATTTTGGTTATAAGTGCTGGCTGAACAATTCTTGTTCCAAGTTATTTTGTCTACAACTGTACTTAAGCCCAGCTTAAACTGGGCTGTGGTTGAACTGGTGGGTGGCTGAGCATTGTGGATGTGGCCAAAAAGTGTTATAGTTCTATTCTATTAAAAAATAAACAAACATGTAGCTTTGCTTCAGTCTGGTTGCAAGGTGACTTGGCTGCTGTCCACATTGGCCAGCAAAACTGTATTTAAACCAATTGACCCTGAGCTACCATAAAAGCCAGTCAGCCAACATACTTCCTTGTCCCTTGTAACTAGATGATTGACCTAGTCAAAAAATCTTTGGGGTCTCAAAGGCCCACAGCTACCTGGACTGGGACTTTTCATCCTTGTTTCATTTGAGAGGCAGACATCACTGTTTGTAAATCCATGTCTACCCTATGAGATTAGGGCAAATGTATTAGGTCTTTTTTTTTTTTTTTTAAGCACCTGATTTTGGAAAGTTGAAGATACAACATATCCTCACGTGTGCATGAGGTTGACCAAATCCGTCCCTAGTAGGGTGGGGCTACCTTTGACTTTGAAAGCGATCCCACAATTCCTGCTGCTCTGCTGCATTCTGGGTTAGGCTCCCAGTGCCTGATGGGACAGAAACATTGTAGCAGGTGGTTCTGGGTACATGTTGTCAGCCTCCCTTAGTGCACTTATCTCCTCCCTCCCCTCATCTGCTTTAAAAGCAACGGAAAACAATCTTTTTGCACCATTTTTTCCTTGGTATCTGTGCAGACTCCAAATCAGGGCAAGCATGGACACCATTGAACTTCAAACTTCTGTGGCAAGCGCTGCAAACACCTCATGCATTATGCTGTGATATGTCCCAGAGCTAGCTAGGAGCCACCGGAGCGAGGAAGAATGCACACAGATGTATGAGAAATCACTGAGTGGAGCAATGGGCATATGCTGGTGTCAGTCGATCATGTTGACACAGTGGAACGCTGGTTCTGGTCCCGTGAGACACGCACAGACTGGTGGGACCACATAGTGATGCAGTTATGGGATGACCAGCAGTGGCTGCAAAACTTTCACATGCGTAAGGCCACTTAAATTGAACTGTGCGATAGGGATGTAAAATCCCATTTAATTGGTTAACCAGTTAAACATAATGTTTAACTGGTTAACCAATTAAAGGGGATATGTGCAGGGAGGGAGGAGTACTGGAGTGGCTCCCCCACCGCAGACAGGGGCTGCTCCAGCCTGGCCGGAGCAATCCCTGCCTATGGGGGTACCCAGGCTCTCTGCAGACAGAGAGGGAGCAGCCCCTGTCTGTGACGGGCCCCAGCAATTAATGGTTAACCAGAACTGGTAAGCATTACCCAAAAGACGATTCTTACAGATTAACCAATTAATCTTTCACATCCCAACGATGTGAATTGCTTCTTCCTCCCCCCAAGCATAGCAATACCAGAATGAGATCTGCTCTGACAGTTAAGCAAGTGGCCATAGCCTTGTGGAAGCTTACAACACCAGACTGCTATCAGTTATAAAGTTGAGAATTAATTCGGAGTGGGTAAATCTACAGTGGGAACTGCTGTGATCCACATAGCTAAGGCAGTCAATACCCTTCTGCTAGGAAGCACAGTGACTCTGTGGCCATGCAGGAAATAGTGGATGGATTTGCCATTATGGGATTCCCCAACTGTGGTGAGGTGACCGATGGAACGCATGTCCCTCTCTTGGCACCTGACCATTTTGCCAAAGAGTACATAAACTACAAGGGGTGCTTCTTGATGGTGTTACAGGCGCTAGTGGATCACAAGGGCTGTTTCACTGACATGAATGTGGGATGGTCAGGAAAGGTGCATGACATGCACATGTTTAGAAACTCTGGTCTCTTCAGAAAGCTTTAAGATGGAACTTTCTTCACAGACTGGAAAATTAACATTGGAGACATTGAAATGACAATAGTTATCCTTGGTGGCCCAGCCTACCCATTGTGCTCGTGGCTCATGAAGCCATACACAGGTAGCCTGGGCAGCAGTAAGGAGCAGTTCAACTACAGGTTGGGCAAGTGCAGAATGGTGGTAGAATGTGCTTTTGGATGTTTAAAGGGAAGGTTTTGCAGTTTGACTATGCTAGACCACAGCAAGAACAACATTCCCATTGTTGTGGCAGCTTGTTGTGTGCTCCATAATATCTGTGAAAGTAAGGGGGGGAATTTCTTGGGGGGGGGGGGGTCGAGGCAAATCACCTAGCAACTAACTATGAGCAGCTAGACACCAGGGGAATAACAGCATATTGAGGGGTACTGCAAATCCAAGAGGCTTTGAAATCCAGTTTTGTGAATGACCAGACAGTGATATGACAGTCATGTATACTGCTCTTAACAAGGTTAAATATATTGGCTTGTAACCCCACCACCATCACACACACATAACACAAGCAATAAAGATCCCGCTGTTCAGAAATCCATGCATTTGTATTTGGGAAACATGGGGAGCAGAGACCAAAAAGGAGCTCAGGGAGGGAGCAAGAGCAAGTGGGGTATTACAATCCCCTTGTTCAGCTCAGCAATCACAGCTGTGGCTGTGGGAATGACAGCTTTCTGTTCCAGGAGACATCCCAAAAAGGTGAGTGCAAGGCTGTCCTTGACAGCTCCCCAATCCCCCGCAGTCTAAAGTGCCTCGGGGAGGACACTATGGAAGTTGGTAGGAGGGCAGGTGGTTCAGCATGAGGTGTAGGGGGGCTCTGTGCTCCAGATACTTCTCCTGTGCCTCTACCAGCTCTGTTTGCTGCCCCATGCACCTTAAGATTTCATCCTGGGTCTTGTGTTCATGTTCCCTGAGCACAGTCCTCTCCTCATGCTCCATTCGTATCGCCTTCAGTATTGTTCTCCATGTAATTGTGCCCTGATGCTGCAGGCAGTTGAATCTGCTCATTAAACATGGCATCCTGAGTAAGTTTTGTCAGTCTTCCGGTCTGTAATAGCCAAACCACTAGAGGAACAGGGGGAGTGGGCAACATACAAACTGTTGTACAGGCTGTAACTAAAAAAGTGAAGGGCAGACTTTGGAGAAGATACATTGTAGAATGCAGAAGCTAATCTTTTATTATGGAAGAAGTCTATCCTAAACAATAGGCATGTGTTATGTACAAGGTCAAAGTTATATTTTCAAGCAGTTAACAAGCAGGCACAACACAGAGATCTGAAGTCTGGACTCTGTTTGGGAGCAGGCATGGTAAGCAAAAGTTTGGTGCTCTTTTGCTTCCACTCTCACAGCTAGGAATGTGTCTGCGTTTGCAAAGGAAGGCCGCGGTCACATTGGGCTCAGGCATGGTGGCAGGGGCTCATGCGGTCATCATGTGTTCTCGTCTTTGCTGGGACAGTGCAACTTTCCCTTCCCATGGCAGCCTGTTTTGGGTGGTGAGGGGAGGGAGGGGAAGCTGGCCCGGGTGGGTGGCAGAAGGACTCACACAGTCTGCAAACCGTGCTTCTTGTGGATGAGCAAATGGAGGTGTACTGTCTCAGTGTTCCCAGTTACAAACCTTCCTTTGCTTCATGCAGGTTGCCATGCATAATATCAGTCTTCTCTGAATCACTCAGAATGATAAGGAGCTGATGCTGACTGAATGTGGCCAGAAACCTGGACCTTATGCTGCCATGCTTTGTGCTACAATGATGTCAGATCACTTACTGCTGGGTTGGTGTAGAAAGGTGTCCTACTATGGAGGACAGAACAAGGCAGGCCTCCTTAGGCTCCTTGTGAGAAGGATGAAAGAGAACCTCTATGGCTACGTCTACACTGTGGAGCTATTTCGGGATACCTCTGGTATCCCAAAATAGCTATTCTGTATGTTAAGAGCAAGCCTATTATATCAAAATATAACAGGCTCGCTAATCCTATGTCCCTTTAAACCTCATTGCACAAGGGTTAAGGGGCGTTTCAGAATAGCGTTTTATTTAATTTCGAAATAAGCTATTTCGAAATTACCTCGAAATAAGCTACACAATTTGTGCTACGCAAATTGCGTAGCTTAATTTCGAGGTAAGGCTTCTGTGTAGACACACCCTATGAGAGTTTTATGGAGATGTGCAGGGAGGATTCCTGCTCCATCTCCACGCACATTAACAAGTGGGTTCCAGGGAGCCCTGCTGTGTAGGCAGAGTGGCCACCACAGATAAAACATCATTCCCTTAGCCTACTTGTAGCATGGTTACAAATGTGAACGCACTGTAAGTGCCCTCCTCCTCATCAGGGTCCAGCAGCAGTATATCCTGAGAGGAGAGGATTGTCTCCAAAGTTAAAAACAGGCCCTAGCTAGGGGTGAGATCGGATACTCTGCTTGTCTACTAAGCATTCTCCTCCACCTTTTCATCTACGGTATCTTCCTTGTTGCCTGAGGCTCCCTGAAGAGTCAATTGGAAGATATCCACAGACATCTTTGGGACACTGGTCAGGTCCTCCCCTAGAATCTGATGCTGCTGCCCTCAGAAGCGGCATGTTTGCGGCTCAGAGCCAAACCTACCATTTCTTCCTTTGACTTCTGATACACCTGCCTGAGGTCCTTTATTTTCATGTGGCACAGCTGGGTGTCCCGGGTATATCCTTTTTCCGCCATGCCCTGTGTGATTTTGGCATGGATATCTGCATTTTGTCTGCTGCTTGGGAGTTCTGCCTGCAGAGATTCCTCTCCCCTTGCAGCAGTCAGATCCAGGATTTCCTGAACACTCCATGCTGGAGCTTGTTCACAACCCTGGGCTTTCATGGTCAGGTGTGCTGCTGAGCTGTACTGCCTGCTCTGCTTGCCATGCTGGCCAAACAGGAAATTCTAATTTTCCAGGACTTTTCATAGCTGGAGAAAAATGGAGTTGAAAGTGCTGGCCAGAGCAGTCACATCGGGGCACTGTGGGACACCTCCTGGATCCAAGAACATTGACATTCACATCTCTGTATCTGTACTACTGCAGTGTTGACTACGCAAGGTCAAATTTAGTGTTACTCTTCTCGTGAAGGAGTAGTACAGAAATCAACTTTAAGAGCCCTTGAAGTTGGCAGAACGGGGTTGTTTGTGGAGACTCATTGTTTAGAAAAAACTAACCTAATGTGATTAAGTTCAGCCTAAACTCCTAGTGTATACCAGGCTTAGTTTATCCCATTATAGTTGTCTTGCTGTTTTAAATGGATTGTAATGTACCTTCAGATGCACTGTACAAAAATTTCTTTATCGGGAGATTGTGTTGTTCTTGCTACTATTTACCTTATTTTTTCCTCCTTGTAGAGAGAAAATTCCCAGTTGGAGACTGATTCTAGAATTGCGAAGCACATTTTGAAACAAAATTGGATTTCTTTGTGAAATTTCTGAGCAGTTCCAATAAGTGTCCTTCCCACACGCTGACTTCTGTGGGTACTCTCAGCCTCATTCAGACATGGCCTTTCAGAGAACAGAGGGAATGTCCATCATCCAAGCCTTGGCAATGACAGTGGCAGAGATCCCTGTGTTTCTTTACACAACGTTTGGGCAGGTAAAACAAAAACAAAAAACCCACAGCTGGATTTTTGCAAAGCTATTTGTGGTTTCTTTACTGGGCTGTCTGCAGCAGTTGTTTTGGAGGGCAGTGAAGAGAAACAACAGGGTGGTGCTGGGGCAAGAGAAAAGGAGGATTTAACAATTACTATGAGGTGATAGCACTTATTTGAGGAACTGTGGAAGGAGTAGAGGCTTTTAGAAGAAGTCAGGTGTCATCTGGGGAGGTTTTGGGAGCATCCTGCAGATGGGAGGGGCACTTGTTCAGGAAGTTTTGAAGCTGAGTTTTCACCTGTTGGGTGGGGGTGGGGTTTGCAAGGAAGGCTGGTCCACCTGTCTTGGTCTACCACAGGGGTGGTCAATTTTCACAGGGGGGCCTCTTCATGAATTTTGGCACATGGTTATGGGCCGGCTCTGGGCCCCCTGGAAGGGGAAGAGCCTCAGGCAGAAGGAGCAGGACTGAGGGCTACAGAGAGAAAGATAGTGTGTGAGTTTGAAGGAGAGACACTTGTGCGTGCAAGACAGACTTTGACACAGACTGTGTGTGGCACAGACTGGGAGAGTATGTGTGTGTGGCATGGAACCAGTGTGGCACAGACTGTGTGTGTATGTATGCGCTGGCTGCTGCTGGGTAAGTTTCTGAGAGAAGCCACGCTTTGTCTCTTTAGGACAGGGAAAGGTGTCCTGCTCTGTTGTCTCCCCTCCTCCTGCTCTGGAGAGATGGGTTATGGAAGGGAAGTATATCTGTGTGTGAGAAAGAAAGAGAGCACAAGCACTGAAATCTTAGAAACCATGCATTGTCTCTTAAGGCAGGCACTCCTCAGAGTCACTCACCATCCATGCTTCAGACTGGAGCAGCTCCAGGCTGCAGGATAGAGCAAGGTGGGGGGAAGGGTAGCTGAATACATGCTGCTGGCTGTAAGTATGCAAGCTCTGCTAATCAGCTGGGCAGGCTGGAGAGATGTGCTTGGCAGACCCAATTCGGCCCCAAGGTCTGATTTTGCCCACGCTTGGTCTACCACAAACTTTCTGTTAGCCTTGGACAAGTCATTTAGCCTCTCTGTGTCTCCAAGTCATTTAGCCTAACCTTGTCAGTTACCATCTGTAAAATGGAGATAATAACACTTTCTGATCTCATAGGGATGTGAGGATAAATGCATTATCAGTTGTGAGGTGCTCAGCTACTGCAGTGTTGGGGGCCACATGACTATCAAACAGAGAGGGGAATTTAGCTGCGAGGAGGGGAAAGGATGCAGGAAAAGTGAGTGTTTGGAAGCAAGTGGAAATGGCTCTGTATATAAACTGCTTTGTGGGTAACATTTGGCATATATTCTATGTTCCAAGAGTCAAAATTCTTACGGAAACTCCAAATTTTGATAACTTATTGGGCTGATCATAAGTGTACTGAATTTTTTTAAGTCACTTTTGGGTCAGAAGAAATTGAAATTTTAGTCCCATGTGTAACAGCTAGTTTTGTAAACATCTGAAGAAGTTTCAGAGGGGAAGCCGAGTTAGCCTGTAACAGGAAAAACTTTAAAAACAACAAATAGTCTAGTAGCACCTTAAAGACTAACAAAACATATAGATGGTATCATGAGCTTTTGTCGGCACAACCCACATCTGAAGAAGTGGGAGTTATAATTATGGCAGTGACATTTTCATAACTCCAGTATTGCCAAAGCCACCTGCTATTCACCCTATTTTTCTCTGTACTGAGCAGAACCTTTGGAAAATCTTTACAGACACTAAGATACAGTTTGTTTGTGGGGGGGCATTCCTGATTATCATGAATGGAAAAATATATTAATGCAACAGTAGGGATAAGACTAATTACCCAAAATCAGGAAATTCAGAGTTGAAGTTAAGAACAGTAACTGTCTCACATAAGTATTACAGAAAGAGCTTCCCTAATAATGTACTGGTGTTTTATATTTAAGATCTTATTGGGTGTGTCTCGACTACAGGGATTTTTTCGAAAAAAGTGGCCTTTTTTCGAAAAATCTTTACCTGAGTCTAGACTGCTGCTGCGTTCTTTCAAAAGTAAATAGAAAGAATGTGGCAGTTTTTTTTCGACTGTGGAAAACCTCGTTTTATGAGGAAGAACGCCTTTTTTCGAAAGTGCTCTTTCAAAAAAAGGCGCTATGTAATGCAAACTGTGCTTTTTTGTAAGAGAGCATCCAGACTGCCTGGGTGCTTTCTTTTGAAAAAGTGGCTTGCTTTTTCGAAAGTACTGATTGTAGTCTAGACGCTCTTTTTCGAAAGAGGCTTGCAGTCTAGACGTAGCCATTGTGAAGACTTCCATTGACTACATGGAACTTTAGATCAGGTGGTAAATTACTCAGACCTAACCTAACTCCCAGCTGTCTAGACTCTTTTGGACATGCCGCCTATTCCCTCTCAATGCTCAGAGCAGTGTCTTAGTACCTATGCCTGGAAAATGATGGATCTCATTCAGAATGCTGTAGTGGGACATGTATATTGTCCCCTCCCCACCCATTTAGCTGTAGCTGGACATAAAATAATGTTTAGCTCTTGTAATGTAACTGATATGTGCCTGTGGCAAAATCCAGTCCCAGTGAATTCTTTTTTGTTAAAGACTTCAGTTGGGCCAGCATTTCACTTCTGGTTGTTAATCTGGACCTAGAATCTTTTGAGTAAGATCACTGAGGCAAACTCCTCTTGTGAAAAGTCCCATGGGATCTTTAAATTCCACAGAGAGAAAGCAGCCCTTGAGTGTTCAAGATCTCATCTGAAATGATTATACAGAGAGAACTGTGTGAATCATGCTGGACTTGAATTCTATCTGCCAGGCATCAGATATGATATTCTATCCTTCACATCTTGTCCTGAAAAGTTTATCGTGGCTGGGCACTAATGAACATTTGTTGTGCTTTATTTACCCCATGCATGAGTACATTTCACTGGTGGGTAAATCAGTGTCTGGGCCTAGCTGTCCAGGATTAAAACTGCTATACAAATGGGTAGTGAGGTGGTGTTACATTGTTGCTTTCTTATATCTCTTGTGTTTAAAGTCTGCCTTCTCTCAGCTGCGGCTCTCCCAGGCCTGAGGAAGGTGCTGTTTGCTACAGCTCTTGGGACAGTTGCCTTAGCTCTTGCAGCACACCAGCTGAAGCGTCGTCGACGTCGAAAGAGACAGATCACCCCAGAAAAGTGTGGCATTAATGCCCCCACATTACCAACCAGGAAGGTCCCTTCAGTGAAAAAAGGTTGGTAGTGCAAAAAGCAGAAGCTGCAGGGAAATGCAATGTTGTGTTGAAGGAACCTTTGTGTATGCATAGGTAGCCCAGGTAGTTCCATGCAGATGCATAGATCAGATCATGAAAGCAGTTTGAAATACTATACAGAGGCAGAATGAGAGTGGGAGGCCACTCCGATGGTAGCCTAACAGGAGCCACAATACAGAATAGACAGCAGAATGGGCTGCCCTAGAGAACAAGTGATCAAAAAATGCCTGCAGGGCTTTACAGTGGGATTTGCTGTTGCCATCAGCTTTAATAGGAAAGGAAACTATAGACCCCACTGTGCAATATTTTCACTTGAAAAGTGTGGCTCTATGCATTCAGTGGCCTTTATTTTGTAATCCCCATCTGTGTATTGATCTTGGTAACCATGACTGGCTCCATTTGATGCCTATTAGATGTGGCAGTGGATTTCTGACAAACTACTAATGTGATCTTCTTTTGGATATAGTATGGGCACGGGCAGCCCTGCCCTAAAATCATAGCAGTCCTTTGGAGCAGTAAAGAAGGTGGTGTGGTGGAGGAATGATGACTGGGTTGGGACTCAGGAGGTTGTGTTTTAAAACTAGCTTTGCTAGTGACTCATTATCTGACTTGGGCAAGTCACTTCATTGCTCTCTTGGTTCCCCAGCTGTAAAATGGGATTAACAATTACCCTGCTACCTCAAGGTTTAGTTGTCTGCACAGCATTGTGAAATTATGACATCAACCAAGTTTTCTGTCTCTAAACTGGCAAGTCTGCTTGCTGTGTTTGCAGTGATGCCACTTATTTTAGCACTGTACAAAGCAGGAGAGAAGGCTGAGGCACTGATGCATATTTCTCCAATAAAACTTTCCATTTGCATACCTCCTTTCATCCAAAGAGGTGAATAAGTATTTGTCGTTTCATATCAGATGGGGAAACTGAGGCATATAGGTTAAATGACTTGCTCATGTCACAAAGCAAGTTAGGAGGGAACAGAACTCCAACTTTCAGTTGTAGCAGTCAGAACTAGGTTTTGTCCTTTTTCTGCACATCCTTTACCCCAGCAGATCTATGCTCCATCACTAAGTAATCATAGTTCTCCTCATCATCCAGGACTGCAATAAAGCCATTTTGCTTTGAACCAGATTTTTCTGTTACTGTTACCTTTCTCACCCTGCTGAAAGGTGATTCTTCTGGAGATGGCACTGCCCTCTCAGCAACCTTCTGGAAACCCTGCTTCTAGTGGTGCTAACCTGGGGCAGCACAGGACAAGCTGGAATGAGCAAGACCAAATCTTATTGCACAGGTTCTTTTCTGATTGTTGTAGACAAAGTGGAAGGACTAAAGGCTTGTTCTTTTGCAACCCTCACAATTACAGGCTACTCCAGCAGAAGGGTACAAAGTCCTAGCAGCAAGAGCAATGACACGCTCAGCGGGATTTCCTCTATTGAGCCCAGCAAACATTCCAGCTCCTCCCACAGCATAGCCTCGGTAAGAGATCCTAACACCCTTGCTATCCACACTACCTGCAGAGGAAGGAGTCACACCTACCTACCTGCCTACACTTTCACAAGATTGTTGTTAGTCATCCAGAACTAGTATGGTGGGTGGGATTCACTTGTTCTAAAAACAGTTTGTTTTGTATCAGAGGTTTTATAGCCCTGCAGCTTGAGGTATTTTGGCCCTTAAAATTCCATCATTCTGATTACCACTGTGCTTTATTCCTCTCCTCTGCAAACTTCAATTTCAATATGATTTTAGTGGCTACTGATTGGAGATCAGCCAAAGCTAGAAACCAATTGTGAAACTGCACCGGGCCATTTTGGAATGTCCCCAGTTACTGAGGTAAGAAAGGGAGAACTTCATAGCAGAACAGATGTTGGTTCTACCCAGAAGTACTGCAGCCTTTGCCACTGCAACTTGTGTGCAAAATATAGATGTTTAGGGCCCTTCTCTGCAGAGGAAACTTTCTAACCAGCATTAAAACTGCTTAGTGCTATAGCATAGATCCTATTTAAAGCAGCCTGGACCAATTTTACAGAACCAGTAGTAGTGTTTGAGTCGAGTTCAAAAAAAAGTGGTTCAGGTCCGGTTTCTTGAGCCTCATAAAACTGTGTCTATACTGTGTCTTCAAGTGATTTTTGAAACCTGTTAAAGCAGTGCAGACAGGCTCAAAAAAGACCGCTAATAATGTGGACACTGCTTATGCCATATACTAGTCTACACTGGCAGTTGTCAGGAGATCTCACGCCTGTGTATCTCCATTGCTAGTGCAGTCTATTAGCATTTCCATCATTGTGTTCTCTAACTCTACTCAGAACCGGTCTAAATGATGCTGTATCCTATCTACACTAGTGCTCCCATGAGTGAGGCTGTGAAATAGTGAGAGACTTCCTGAAAGCTGTCAATGTAGACAAGGCGTTTGAGAGGAAGTTATTTGTTAGACCTACTACCAATCTAGCTGAAGCATGGAAAGCTTTAAGCAGTGGGTTTTTAAAACCTGGTTTTCCAATTCACATGAACTCTTTCAGTTCTCCTTTCAGGCTCTACCTTCATCCATAGGACAAGAACTGGCTACATAGTTCAAGACTTTTCCATGTTTTGCCCATGCCTAGACAACAGACGATACCAAATAGATGTCCATTCATTCTTGGTCTCAGAGAAAGGATCGGTGGGAATAAACCCCTGACAGATTGTATTGTTATGCTGCACAGATCACAGCTAACTGGAGAGGGAGTTAAAGGCTTTTACAAAGTGAGGGCTTTGGGGCCACAAGTATCAAATAGGCTATCCAGCGGCCAGTCAAGCTAGTCGCACCCCCTTTTATCCAACCAATGGCTGAGCAGTAAACTGAAGGAGTCAGGGTTGGAGGCAGCCCTCCCCCCCTTCCCCATGCATGGGTTTTTTCTCTCATTCCCTGGTATTCTTGTTTTCAGAGAAAGGGTGGGTGGGAAAAACCCCCCTCCCATGTTGCCATTGTTTCCCAAATAATTAGACTAGTTAATGTGATTGTATAGTGGGGGAGAATAGCAGAAAAAGGGGCCTCCACTGGAAGCTAGTTTTGTAATCTTATCCTTAGCCTCTTTTATTGGGGAAACGTAGGGTGAAACACTTCTGTAATGGATGAATATAGAACCAATTCAGGATTCATTTTGATGTTTGTGAAATACATGAATGGGGTTTTTGAAGAAGTATACATTTGCCTATAAGCTAGGGATATCAAACAGACTTATAGGGAGGCCTGAATTCCACTTTACAGTCTGGTTCATGGGTGCGGGTATATATTTAGGGCCATACAATCCTCTATTCATAGTCAACTCCCACTGATGTTAATGGGAAGTTTGCATAGAGATCAAAGGTAGAATCTACATTTGTGAAGTAACTGAACGTTTACTTGTGATCATTATGTATAGTTCAGTACCCTATTGCCACAATTAATACTGTTCAGGGAGGAAATTTTCATTTTTAAGACAAGTGCTGTTTCTGTCCTTTATTTCTTTGTTGTTGTGTGTGCGCATGCGCACGTGCATGAGTGTCCTTTTCAACTCCTGGGTCTTTCTTTCCTTATTGCCTGCACATTTCCTTCTCTGCATTAACTCCCAGTTCCCACACTCTGGGCTCCAGTTCCACCTCCTTCCACACTGCATTTGACAAAAGGATCCCCATTGATAAAGCTTACTCTGGCAATGGCATTTAAAATACTGTCCTTACTCTGAACAAGATTAATGGTTGGGGTGGAGAGAGTTCACACCTTAGAGTAGATTGATTGTTTCAGGTTGCTGGTGCATTCAGGCTTGCACTTAATATACTAGTGACACATTTAGAAGGCTTTTTTTTTTTCTTTCTTTACAGTCCTCAGGGTTAGAAACCACTTTTTAAATGAAAGTGGAGATTCTTTAGAATCTGCATAGGCAAGATGGCCAGATCCAGTCTATGGACTAAAGGTCAGACTAAAGATCCTGAACATAGGGGAGGGGAGGTGAGACTCATGAAGAAGTTTCTATTCTTACCATCAAAAGTTTGCACCTTGTTGAGGTGAACAGGGTGGGAAAACAAATCTTTGGTGTTATTGTTTGGTAGTTGGTTCCTGTAAGGCTGTTAAAATGCAAAGGCAGGCTCTCTCTGCCCTTTCACATTCACCAGCAGTCATTTCATAGTAGGTAGACTGGAAGAGACTAGAGACATCAGACAGACTCCATTTCTGCTTCTGAGAACATGATGAGAGCAGGACCTATTTGGAGACAGCCTACAGAGCAGATATATTTTCTACTCTAGCATACTTTGACTCAAAATCTTGGGCCTCAATTTTGTGCAAATAAGGGTAAGTGGACTCCATGTAAGATAGAAAAGCAATTTAAATGCAATTTGTCTTCTTTGAAACACATGGTTTATAGTTAGAGCTACTTTTGCATATATACTTTTTAAAGTAAAGTCAAACACTCTTCAAACAAGCAAACCATTCTACTCTCTAGCTTTTTTGGGGGAGGGGTGAGACTTCCTTTTATGCTTTATGCTGGTTACTTCTATAGTGCTACTCTTCTCTGCTGGAAATCAGGTTTTACCCATGGGATGAGTTAGAAAACTTAATAAGAAGCTGATTTAAGAGATGTGTAAGTTCAGAGAGAAGGAAATTCACTTCAGGCTAAAAACATATCCTACCTTCGAATAAGCTTAACTCCTTCTCCACCCCCTTTTCTCTTTGATAAAAACTATCCCAAGACTATTGTTAAACCCTTTCTATATCTGGTGAGTTTCCTGGTGTGTTCAGCCTGCATCTGTTTCTTTGCAACCTCCAGAAGTTCAGTATTAAATTTATTTCCACAGAACTTTGCGAACAGGGACAGCTAACAGGGAGTTTCGAGAGGGAGTTCTCCAGGTGAAAGAGGAGCGAATACAGGACCCTTGAGATTTAAGGGTTTGTTTGAAGGATCGCGTGCTGTAGCCGGCAGTTGGAAGCCGCGAGCTTCTAAATGAGGATTTGAAATCTAGAACCCTCTCAAGCAAGGTGCTTTCATGATTTGAAAAATCATGGAAGATGGGAGAGATTCCAGAAGACTGGAAAAGGGCAAATATAGTGCCCATCTATAAAAAAGGAAATAAGAACAACCCAGGAAACTACAGAGCAGTCAGTTTAACTTCTGTGCCATGAAAGATAATGGAGCAAGTAATTAAGGAATTCATCTGCAAACACCTGGAAGATAATAAGGTGATAGGTAACAGCCAGCATGGATTTGTAAAGAACAAATCATGTCAAAGCAATCTGATAGCTTTTTTTGATAGGATAACAAGCCTTGTGGATAAGGGAGAAGCAGTGGATGTGGTATACCTAGACTTTAGTAAAACAAAAGACAGGACTATGCAGCACTTTAAAGACTAACAAGATGGTTTATTAGGTGATGAGCTTTCGTGGGCCACACCCACTTCCTCAGATCAATTTGTGGAAGAAAATTGGCATGACCATATATATCAAAGTGATACAATTAAAAAAAAATGAACACATATAAAATTGACTAATCAGATTTAAGAACAGAGGAGGGCTGAGGGGGGAAGGTTAGTGTCTGTGAAGTAATGACATTAGGGGTAATAATTGGGGAAGCTTTCTTAAATCTGATTTGTCAATTTTATATGTATTCACTTTTTTTTTATTGTATCACTTTGGTATATATGGTCGTGCCAATTTTCTTCCACAAATTGATCTGAGGAAGTGGGTCTGGCCCATGAAAGCTCATCACCTAATAAACCATTTTGTTAGTCTTTAAAGTGCTGCATAGTCCTGTCTTTTATTTCAGCTAGACCAGACTAACACGGCTGCATCTCTATCACTAGACTTCAGTAAGGCATTTGATACAGTCTCGCATGATATTCTTATCAATAAACTAGGCAAATACAACTCAGATGGGGCTACTATAAGGTGGGTGCATAAGTGGCTGGATAAATGTTCTCAGAGAGTAGTTATTAACGGTTCACAATCCTGCTGGAAGGGCATAACAAATGGGGGTTTCACAGGGATCTGTTTTGGGACCGGTTCTGTTCAATATCTTCATCAACGATTTAGATATTGGCATAGAGAGAACGCTTATTAAGTTTGCAGATGATATGAAGCTGGGAGGGGTTGCAACTGCTTTGGAGGATAGGGTCATAATTCAAAATGATCTAGACAAACTGGAGAAATGGCCTGAGGTAAATAGGATGAAGTTTAATAAGGTACTCCGCTTAGGAAGGAACAATCAGTCTCACACATACAGAATGGGAAGCAACTGTCTAGGAAGGAGTACTGCAGAAAAGGATCTAGGGGTCATGATGGACCACAAGTTAAATGAGTCAACAGTGCAGAAAAAGCAAACGTGATTTTGGGATGCATTAATAGGAGTGTTGTGAGCAAGACACGAGAAGTCATTCTTCCACTCTACTCTGCACTGATTAGGCCTCAGTTGGAGTATTGTGTCCAGTTCTGGGCACTACATTTCAAGAAAGATGTGGAGAAATTGGAAAAGGTCCAGAGAAGAGCAACAAGAATGATTAAAGATCTAGAGAACATTAGCTATGAAGGAAGACTGAAAGAACTGGGCTTGTTTAGTTTGGAAAGGAGAAGACTGAGAGGGGACATGATAGCAGTTTTCAGATATCTAAAAGGGTGTCACAAGGAAGAGGGAGAAATTGTTTTCCTTAGCCTCTGAGGATAGGACAAAAAGCAGTGGGCTTAAACTGCAGCAAAGGAGGTTTAGGTTAGACATTAGGAAAAACTTCCTAACTGTCAGGATGGTTAAACACTGGAATAAGTTGCCTAGGGAGGTTGTGGAATCTCCATCTCTGGAGATATTTAAGAGCAGGTTAGATAGACATCTATCAGGGATGGTCTAGATCAGGCATGTCAAACTTGAAGCCTACTGAGGGCCACACAAATGAAAACTGATAGCTTTCAGGGCCATCAGTGTACTTCTATCGGAAAGTTGTAATTATTTATTATTATTATAGATTATGTTTAGATGGTACTGGGTCCTGTCATCAGGGCAGGGGACTGGACTCAATGACCTCTCGAGGTCCCTTCCAGGTCTAGTATTCTATGAACTGTGGTGTGGTGCTTGCAGTGTTTAAATCTAAAAATGCTTTTGTGGCATTAGCCCAGCACACTGAACTAAGACCTAAAATGGGGGTCAAAAACTTTTGCCTCTCAGCCTGTCAGGGTAATCTGCTCTCTGGGCCACGAGACAGCCTGCAGGCACAGCACCCTGCAGCTCCCAGTGGCCACTGTTCCCAGCCAATGGCAGCCACAGCAGGCCATGCCCTTGGATGCTCCGTGTCAGCAAACTGTCTCACAACTCACCAGTAGTTTATCCTGACAGGCTGAAAGACAAAGTTTGCTGACCCCTGGCCTAGAACATGCATTTCTTGTATCTGCTCAGCTCCCACATAGGAACATTTGATTGGAAAGAACAGAATGGTGTTAATTTCCAGCACAAATTCTCTTTTGTAGTATTTTTCACTGATGATCTGCTCCCTCTTTTGTTTGCAATTGCTTTTCCAGCTATTGTTTTCCTCTTAATGCTGGCGGAAAGCCGCACTTATTTTTCTGCAATCCTTCCTCCCTTCCCCTTCTTGTAGCAACTATCGTGGTGTTCTTGTTTCTCTCTTTCCCTCTCTTCATGAACCTTGCCAGCGTGTCAAGGATGTGTGTGCACTATGAGCTCAGAGTGTGCTTTCCAGCTCAAGAACTTGTACCTGCACAGCCAAATTTAAGCTATGCTTAAGTACAGTTGTGGGAATCAGCTTGGAACAACCGTTGGTCAGAAAGCATGTATGACCAAAATGTGTTAAGTCTTCTAGCCCAGGACCGTACCGGCAGTAAAACATGTTCTTTAAGCCTTTTTATTCCATAGTTTGGCCCCTGTCATAGTAACAGATCAAACTATTGCCATATTTTAAACCAATGCAGTAGGACAGTTCCTAGCTCATAGTAACCAGTGATCCAGAATGTAGATTTTGGAGCCTCCAGAAATGGAGCCAATCATATGTGCCTGTGGTCTCATAGAGTTGGGGTTCCTAGCCCCTCCCATTGCAGCTATGCTCTACTGTTAGAACACGAGCTTGATCACAGCTATTGCAGATATGTCTCCTTGAGCTGGGGAAACAGCACTCCAACTCAAAATGGAGACCTACCCAAAGTGAGCATGGTTTGCTCACTGCTTTTTAAGTCAGTGAGTGGGGTCAGGGTAGAAAGTATTGTACAAACAGTGCTTTCCTGTCTGATTGAAGAGGTTAATCTCTTGGCTGGAGGAGGTTGATACTTTGCCTAGTGAATGGATTTTGCCTGTTGTGTTAGGACTTAGCCACAGTGCTTCATGCCATCTGCAACTCCCTATGAGGTTGCTGTTGAGCACCAATGTCTTTCACTAAACTTTAGGGACCCAGGGAATTAGGATGGATTTGCATTGCATAGACTGATATCCCTGCCATTTCGAAAAGCAAGAGAATATTGAAAGCAAGCGTGCCTGAAAATTGCAGGAGAAACTGAGGCCCGGCCTACACAATGGGCACAGCAGTGGCTCAGCTACAACACCATAGCTATGCTCTTGCAGTGTAGACGCATCCTACAATGACAGAAGGGGGTTTTCATCACTACAGATAATCCACATCCCAGAGCAGCAGTACCTAGGATGATGGAAGCATTCTTCCATCAGCCTAGCCATACTATGCCATATGTTTACGTCAGTGTTTCTCAACCTTTATTTAAAAAAAAAAAAAAAAAAAAAAGTTTGTTTTGTTTTTTTTGTTTTGTTTTTGTTTTTTTTAAAGGGGGTCCTTATTTTTTTTTAAAAAGGGGTACTAAGTACCTACAGTCTTCAGACACACAATTTTTTTTCTACCATTGCAACACATTTGTTTAAACAACTTAATTGTAGCTGGGTGGACAATGAAAATAATAAAGCGCTGTAAAACTCAAAACAAAAATTGAGTTTTCTCCAAATTTCAGTTGTGTTGATGTACCCCTCCCCCCCCCCCCCCCCCAGACTTCTCTCGAGTACCACTGGTTGAGAAACACTGGTCTATGTCATACTTGAAGGAAATTCTAAAAGGAGCTGCTGTTCTTTCTTTTGTCTTCACTGGATAGATAGTGGCTGTGAACTCTTCCAGCCCAACACCAGCATCTGCAGGACCCTGGGAGACAAGAACGATGGAAGATCCTGGAGCAGCTGGCGACTCTAGTGCTGAAAATCTCTACATGCAAGGTAAACAAAAAATTAAACCTAACTTGAAAGACTAATCCCTTTATGTTGGGAGAGTAGGAGTACTATCTCCATGTTCATTTGGCCCTTGTTGCACTAACAGATACGAACATTTCTGTGCTTAATGCCAACATTGTTCCACCAACTGTAGTTCAGCTGGAGAAATGTGTTCCCTTTCCTTGGATGAGGAATGGTGATGGTTTCATTGAATCAAAACCCAAATGAAACACAACATAGGGATGTAATAGTGTAGTCGATTAACTGATAAGCAAAAGCTTATAGATTAATGCTCTAGACTACACACACTCCCTCCTCCCCCAGTAAATTTCAGGCTCAGTCCTGGCTTGCGCCAGGTCCAAGATATACACCACCTCTGGCTCTGCATTTAAAGTGTATTAGGAGCCAGGTGGGCAGGCAGCCTGGCTCCGTTCCAGCTCACACTGGGTCCGGGAGATTAGACACGCCCCCTCCTGGACAGGGGCTGCTGCCACCCCACGTTGCTGCCTCTCTATCTGATACAGAAGTAGCATGGAGAAGTAGGGGGTTCCTCAGGAGTGGGGTCGGCGTGCACTGGCTGCTGGCCCCACCCCCGGGGACTACAGAATAGTCGAGTAATCGATAAGAATTCATGAGGTTAATCAACAATTCAGTTAACCGATATTTAACATCCCTAACACAACATCCAGAAGAAAGATGTTACTTCCTTGTACTCTTTTGGTTTAGGCTACAATTGGGTTTGGGATGAGATTTCCCTCTTCTGTAGAATATTCTACTTTGCAAATAAGCAAGGAGTCTTATTGGGTGCTTTAGCTATATAAGTGGCACTGATTTCACTGCTTACGTTTGGTTGCGTTGGCCAGGGATGGAGCTATTTGAGGAGGCACTGCAGAAATGGGAACAGGCATTGATCGTAAGGCAGAGAAACAGCACTAGCACTCCAGTCTCTTGGGACAACATGAAACATGAAGAAACTATGTCGGAGGAGTTGCCTGAGGTACCTACCAATCTGTCCCTTATATTATCCAGCAAATATTGGGAATGACCAGATTGGATGGGGAGAAAGGGAGATCATCAGTAGGAGACTAAATATTGAAAAGAAATCTAGAGGAGAGTGGACTAGACAAGTGTATAGGAATGTAAAATACTGGTTAATCAGTTAACCAGTTATATGTTAGGTTTGCCTAGTGTTTAACTGCTTAACTAACTAAAGTGGGATCCCGGGAGCCCAGTCCCCACTGTAGCAGTCTCTGCCTCTGGGGCACCTGGGCTCCCTGCAGACAGAGGCTGTTCCTGAGGCCAGAAGAAGCTGCTCCATGAGAGCAGCCCTTCCTGCTGGGGTGCCCGGACTCCCTGTGGACAGGGTTTTCTCCAGGCCCCCTGCAAGACTGGAGCAGCCTCTGCCCCACAGCAGGTGAGGAGCTGCTCCAGCCTCCCCCCGCCCCGCCTTACCTGTTAACTGGAACTGGTAAGATAAGAACGGCCATACTGAGTCAGACCAAAGGTCCATCTAGTTCAGTATCCTGTCTTCCAACAGTGGCCAATACCAGATGCCCCAGAGGGAGTGAACAGAACAGGGAATCATCACATGATCCTTCTCCTGTTTTAAACCAGCTACCTAATTACTTTGATTTGGTGACCCCTAGTTCTTTTATTATGGGAACAAGTAAATAATTTTTCTTTATTCACTTTTTCCACACCAGTCATGATTTTATAGACCTCTATCATATCCCCCCCTTAGTCTCCTCTTTTCTAAACTGAAAAGTCCCAGTCTTTTTAATCTCTCTTCATATGGGACCCATTCCAAACTCCTAATAATTTTTGTTGCCCTTTTCTGAACCTTTTCCTATGCCAATATATCTTTTTTGAGATGAGGCGACCACATCTGTATGCAGTATTCAAGATGTGGGCGTACCATGGATTTATATAGAGGGAATAAGATATTCTCTGTGTTACACTCTATCCCTTTTTTAATTATTTCTAACATTCTGTTTGCTTTTTTGACTGCTGCTGCACATTGAGTGGATGTTTTCAGAAAACTATCCACAGTGACGCCAAGATCTTTCTTGAATAGTTATAGCTAAATTAGTCCCCATCATATTGTATGTATAGTTGCGATTATTTTTTCCAATGTGCATTACTTTACATTTATCAACATTAAATTTCATTTGCCATTTTGTTGCCCAATCACTTAGTTTTGTGAGATCTTTTTGAAGCTCTTCACAGTCTGCTTTGGTCTTAACTATCTTGAGCAATTTAGTATCATCTGCAAATTTTGCCACCTCACTGTTTACCCTTTATGCCATATCTTTTACAAATAGGTTGAATAGGATTGGTCCCAGTACGGACCCATGTGGGACACCAGTAGTTACCCCTCTCCATTCTGAAAACTTACTGTTTATTCCTACCCTTTGTTTCCTGTCTTTTAACCAGTTATCAATCCTTGAGAGGGCCTGCCTTCCTTATCCCATGACAACTTACTTTACTTAAGAGCCTTTGGTGAGGGACCTTGTCAAAGGCTTTTTAGAAATCTAAATACACTATATGCACTGGATCCCCCTTGTCCACGTTTGTGGACTCCTCAAAGAACTCTAGTAAGGCATGATTCCCTTTATGGAAACTGTGACTTTTCCCCAACAAATTATGTTCATCTTTGTCTGCCAATTTTATTCTTAGTTTCAGCTAATTTGCCGAGTACTGATGCTAGACTTACCGGTCTATATGGCCAGGATCACCTCCAGAGCCCTTTTTAAATATTGGTGTCACATTAGCTATCTTCCAGCCATTAGGTACAGGAGCTGATTTAAAGGGTAGGTTACAGTTAATAGTTCCGCAATTTCCCATTTGAGTTCTTTCAGAACTCTTGGGTGAATGCCATCTGGTCCCTTGTTACTGATAAGTTTATCAGTTTGTTCCAAAACCTCCTCTATTGACACCTCAATCTGGGACAATTCCTCAGATCTGTCGCCCAAAAAGAATGGCTCAGGTTTGGGAATCTTCCGCACATCCTCAGCCATGAAGACTGAAGCAAAGAATTCATTTAATTTCTCCATAATGACGTATATCATCTTTAAGTGCTCCTTTAGCATCTCGATCATCTACTGGTTGTTTAGCAGGCTTCCTGCTTCTGATGTACTTAAACATTTTGCTATTACTTTTTAAGTTTTTGGCTAGCTGCTCTTCAAACTTCTTTTTGGCTTTTCTTATTATATTTTTACACTTAATTTGACAGAGTTTATGCTCCTTGCTATTTTCCTCACTAGGATTTGACTTCCACTTTTTAAACGATGCCTTTTTATCTCTCACTGCTTCTTTTACTTGGTTGTTAAGCCACAGTGGCACTTTTTTGGTTTTCTTACATTAGTTGGTTCACACCGGGCAAAATTAATTACACAGGAGAATGAAACAATCAAAGAACCAGACGGAGATCATAAACAGTAGAGAGATGAGGAGCATAATAACGAAGTAATAAACAAATGAGGATTTTACAACCCCAGCTATTGATAAGACAGAAAGCAATCAGCCCAAGTTTCTTTTAACTCTTCTAAGCTCTTTCCCTTTATCTGGAGGTGATAGTTTGGATTGCCTTTTCTAACAGCCCCAAATTGCCTTATTTTAATGTGACTGGTTGGGAATGTGCCCAGAAGTGACTGCATGTTTCCCTGCTTATGGATGTTCTTGCTGCTTAACCAAAAGCCTTAGCTCAAGAACAAGGCCTCAAACCATCACATACAGATAGACTGTGATTTTGATTCTTTGTTTTTATATGTCTGTATAAATGCACTTATATTCTTAAAATATAGGCTGTAACAGGCAGGCCTGAATAGCTATATCCTAACACTGGACTGAGACTCAAGAGGCCTGGGTTCAAGTCTTGGCTCTACTACTGCTTTGCTAGGTGCCTTTGAGCAAATCACTTTCCTCTTTGTGCTTTCATTTCCCCATCTGGTAAATGGAGATAATGCTGACCTCCTTAGTAAAGCACTTTGAGAACCATAGATGATAGTGTTAACAAAGAGCTATGAATTATTTATTATTAAATGCAGAAACAAATTGGGTTAAAAATAGTTTCTTGCCCAATGTGATTTCTCCTTTTAATGCTTCTAACACTGAGGATCTAGCCAGAATACCAAGACTGTACTGAAATGGAAAAGCTAACTATAGTTGCACACTTGTCCAGCCTCACAAATTTGTTCTCCTCCAATAAGACAACGACCTCAACCATTAGAGGAAGGGAAAGCTAAGAGAAAAGAAATGCCAAAATACTCACTTAGAAGAAGTGTCATAGGCTTCTCCAGTCACCTATAAAATGGATAGTCTAGGGCTGCAAATGACTGTCTCCCCCACATTTAATGGATCAACTACCATAGGGGGGAGCATGCTGGAAAGGCTAACAAAAGAGTACACCCAAAGTAGAAAAGTGTAGCGATGACCAAATAGCTAAAGAAATGGCAGCTGCACATAATGAAAAGCACCAAATTCTGAATTGTGTGGAAGTTAGGGATGTTGATATAAGATACCCTGAGATTCTTATAAAGCAGAACCTGGTGTCTTCAGTATTTGGGATGTTTGTTTGTTTTGTGTTCCATTATATTTATGCAATCTGGATTCTGTTTTGCTACCTACTGTGTGTGTTTGAAGTATTTTCTTGTGTTTCTACAGCTAAATTAAGAGTTGCTTCATAATCAAAACAGCTCTTGTAGTTTTACTTAACTCTTCTAGCTGAGGGCTTAGATTTCCAGGAAAGTGAAGATCTTCATTTCCATGAAAGTGAAGTATAAGGGAGGTAGACATTGTAAGCTTTTCCTTCACCCGCTCACTGATGTTACATGTGCTAGCAGACTTCATTCTTATCTTCTACTGGAGACTAACTCTTCCTTGTAATTGATCACCCATTTGAACTATTTCTACAGGTGATAACGTCAATGTACTATTTTCTCTTAAATGGATAAACAGCAGAAGGAAAAAGTTGTAATTCGGAGTGGATGGCATACAAGCTTCCTTGACTCCTGGTTTTATTGCAAGTTCAACATGAAGTGAATCTTTAATTAGTTTAGTTCATTAACTAAACTAACAGTGATCAATTGTGCTATGTCAGCAGCACAATTGGCTATTGAGAGATAGTGTTTGCTTATGTTTAAGTAGGAGTCCCAGAGAAAGGAGTTTGCAGAGAAGCTTGAATCTCTCTTGCACCGGGCGTATCACCTCCAGGAAGAATTTGGGTCAACGCTCCCTTCGGACAGCATGCTGCTAGACCTGGGTAAGATGGGGCTAGGTGTTAGCTAAAGATGCAGTCTCGAGAATATGCTAGAATCCCATTAGGAACTAGAACTGAGCTCCATAGACTCTTATTTGGAGATGGTTATTAAACCTTTCCATTAAATTCTAATATTCTATTTGCCAAGACCACATCAAATTCTTCCTCACATGGTAGAGGTGGCTGTTAAGGATGTCAGCATATAGACGACTACATGATTAACCGCTAAGCCTGGGCTTATCTGTTAATCCTGTTGGCTACATGCATTCCCCCACCTTGCTGTCTCTGTATCAGAGGCAGCAAGTGGGGGGAGGCAGGAGCTGATGCTTGTGGGGATCTCTCCTGGTGTGCCAGCTCTGTGGACCCCGCTTCTACCACCCCTCACTGCCTCCTACAGAGGAGGGAGGGCAGGCAGGCACCAGCTCCTCCCCGCTGTGCTGCTGCCTCTGTCAGAGGTAGCAGCATGGCGGAATGGGCAGGGGAGGCTGCCATGGTGCAGCTTCTGTCTGCGGCAGGCCTGGTCTCACCGTGGACAGATGCTGCTCTGAAAAGACAGCCTCTGCAAACAGAGGTGCCCTGCAAACAGAGGCAGCTCTGCAACCCATAGAACAGCCTCTGTCCACGGTGAGCCTAGGCCCACCATAGACAGAGGCTGCTCCACAGCAGCAGCCCCTGTTCCTCTGTCTGCGGGGAGCTTGGACCCCCTCAAAGATGGGCTGCTGCAGAGCAGCCTCTGTCCATGGGGAGCTCAGACCTCCCACGGACAAAGGCTGCTGCTGCCCCGCACTGTTGCCTCTCTATCAGATGCAGCTGCGTGGGGCAGCAAGCAGAGCCAGGCTGCGCGGGGAGCTAGTTTTTTAAACCGGCTCCCCTTGCAGACCAGCTCCTTCCTGTCCCCCCGCCCTGCTGCCTCTAATAGGCTGTAGTGCGTGGTGGCAGGGGGCTCCCCGGGAGTGGGGCCAGAGTGCACTGGCTGTCAGCCTGACCCCTGAGGATTATTGAATAATTGTGTGACGCTAAAATTTTATGCAGTTTCATGACTATGCAATTACACGCTATCTAATATCCCAAGTAGCTGTTACAATAGAGTTTGAGTCTAGTGGTGGTATAGGATGGACATATGAGGAGATAAAACACCTTGACTTGTGTGCATTCTGTGAACAATAGCAGTGGAAATATGCAATCCATTGCAGTCTACCAGCTGCTGGTCCCAAGATTCTAATTATTACTTTGTTTATTAGACCGGGGAAAGTAATGAATCTAGCTCTGGAACTCTAGTTTCTAGTAGTATAAAAGAGTTGGTGGGAGAGAGAGAATACAGTTCTTCAGTGGAAAACAATATTTGAATTAGGAAGCCTCTGCCTTAGCTCCATAATATTTCTTAATAGACCTCATGTATCATATGTCTCTTCTGAAGGCCAGCCAAATCTTTCATTGAGTATATCAAGGAAGTGATGAATTTCAAGATTGCCACAGAGGGGCACTGCTGCTACATAAAGACTTGCTAATATAGAGCAGCAGTTAAACTTTTTTTTTTTCCTCATGACCCAGTTGAAGAAAATTGTTGATGCCTGTGACCCAACACAATTTGACTGAAGTGTGGGCTCTAGGGTGGGGCTGAGGATGAGAGCTTTGCTCTGTAGAAGCGGGCTCTGGCTTTGGAGGGGGCTGGGGCAGAGGGGGCTTACCTTGAGTGGCTTCCAGTCAGCAGTGCAGCGTGGTCCTACAGCAAGCTTCCTGCCTACGCTGGCACTGCAGACCATGCTGTGCCACAGAAGCAGCCAGCAGCAGGTTCCCAGCCAATTGGAGTGCAGAGCTAATGCTTGGGGCAGGGGCAGTATGAGGAGTCCTATGCACTCTCCCCTCCCGCCCCCCCAGGAGTGGGCCTACTGCTGGTGTCAGTGCAGTCTGTGGTGTCAGTATGAGCAGGAAGCTGCCTTAGCACCCTGCCGCAAGTAGACCCAGTGCCTGACATTCCGCGACCCAGTACTGGGTTGCGACCCCTAGTTTGATAACTACTGATATAGAGAAAAGTATGCTGGGTGGGAGGAATGGAGCTTGAAGTACAGTACTAAACATATACTTATTTTGCCCCCTTCAGAGAGAACTCTCATGCTTCCCCTGACAGACGAGTCACTGAGACTTCGGACAGATGATGAAGACAGTTTGACTTCCGAGGACTCCTTCTTCTCTGCTGCAGAGGTGACTCAAATAAACCAGTCAAACATAACTTAATTTGCTGCATTGGGAACTTGCCCATGCTGGTCATTCTGCCATGTTCCTAATGCTGGGGAGACTGTGAATATGGCCATGTGTCTACATCATCTAGCAGCATGTACTAGTAGCTAGAAATGTGCTTTTCAGTAAAAGCAGCTGAAGCACCTGCTAATACGGTTTGTTCTACAGAGGTAGAAGGAGGAATTATGCTATGCTGGGGCTAAGGAAGTTGCAATCCCAGTCATAATGGGAGTTCCAGTGAAGTCTGAGTATCTTGGTGTGAAATGGTGCAAGTCAATGCCTTCTCAAGCTGATGGACTCTAAATCTCTTGTTTCTGAAGCCCACTGCTTGTACAGATACAACAAAAAGTTCTGACCTCTTTTGCTTTCTCTGCAGCTCTTTGACTCCCTCCAGATTGGGAAAATACCTTTTCAGCTCTCCAAGCCAGCAGCTGCATACGAAGAAGCTCTACAATTGGTGAAAGAAGGGAGAGTTTCATGCAGAACACTGAGGTGAAGTGCTAAACGGAATCATCAGTCAGTATGATAAGACTACTTTGGCTGGAGATAAGAACTCAGATTACTTAGTAGGGGCTTGGCTTAGAATACTATTTTGAGAGAGAAGACTTTTAGCATCTTCTCAGCTGGCTTGGAAATTCCAAGGTGGTTTTAGTTAACCCAAGACTTCAGATGCTGCTTGGGTTAGTTTAACTTGATTCAGAGTTGATACATCCTCATACTGTGGGAAACACTCTAAGGCTACATCTACACTGCAGGCTTCTTGCGCAAGAACTTTTTGTGCAAGAATTCTTGTGCAAGAGCGTGTCCACACTGCCATGTGCTTTTGCGCAACAGATGTGCTTGTGCAAGAGAGCCTCCACGCTGCCAAGGATGCTCTTTCGCAAAAGAAAGCTCTGATGGCCATTTTAGCCATAGGGGTTTCTTGCGCAAGAAACCCCTGTTGCCCGTCCGTAAGAGCTCTTGCGCAAAAAGGCTTATTCCTCGTAGAAAGAGGAATAACTCTTGTGCAAAAAGCCCTGTCTTCTAACGATCTACTATACTTTTTCTTGTGCAAGAACGCGCTTGTAGTGTGGACAGTCCACAAGTTTTTGCGCAAAAACTCTGCAGTGTAGACGTGGCCTAAAATAACTAGTTTCCTGGGATAGCACATTTCACCTCTGGTTGTTGACTCAAATCTAGCCATGTACTGTAATAATCAAAATGACTATCTGAAAGTAGGTCAGTGGCTAACATGAGAGGAACTCATGGTTTATGCAAAGACTGAGATTTCCAAAAGGCCCTAAGGGAACTAGGAGCTCAAATCAAGATCATGGCCTCTGTCTCTTCAGGAGTCTTATTAGTCTTGTTTTGATGCTAGCATTTGTAAGATCCTGCTTTCTTCTCCTAGGACAGAACTTCTAGGCTGCTACCATGATCAGGATTTCCTGGCAAAGCTGCACTGTGTCAGGCAGGCCTTCCAGGTAGGAATTGTCTAACTATCAGAACTCTGTTGCATCTGCTGTGATACAGCAGGGTGAGGGATCAGTGAAAGGTATTATAAAGCAGATGCTTCTGCTGTAGGCCCGTGGTCACTAACCGGTCGATTGACTGGTCGATCGCGAGGCCTCGACCAGTCGATCACGAGGTGTTTGGGCCCCCCACCCCGCATTTTCCCTCCACTCCCGAGAAGCCCCACTACCTACCTCCAGCATAGTACCGGCTTCCTGCGGGGTGGACGGAAGTCCTGCCTGCAGCTTCGTGCCACTTCCGGGGGTTCCGGAAGTGCGCTGGCTGCTCCTCTCCCACAGCTCTGTGGCGTGCTGCGGGAGGGGGCGTCGGCCCTGGAGGAGGAGTGTGGCGGCTTCCCTGTACGGCAGGAGGGGTGAGTAGAGCGCAGGGGTTTCCCTGCGCCACAGGAGCTGGGGTCAGCCCCAGGGTTTGGCCCCGGGGCAGTCGTGCACGGGGGTTTGGCCCCGGGGCAGGGGCCCGCGGGGGTTTGGCTGCGCCACAGGAGGCATGCACCGGCTTCCCTTGGGGGGGGGGGGGGGGGGAATCCTGGGAGGAGGCAGGTGCAGGGGACTCTGTCTCCACTTCCCCCCCCCCCCCCCCCCCGTTCCCTCTCTCCACTCCCCAGCTGCAGAAACCTGTCCTCACTGGTACCCACTCCCCAGCCTCAGAAACCTGTCCCCACTGGCACCCTGTCCCCTGCCGAAGCACCCACTAGCACCCTTCCCCAGTATTATGTCCCCTGCTCCCACCAACATAGTTGGGGTCACATTAGTGAAGCTTGGGGGGAAGGGGGTTGGAAGAGGTTTTTTTTTTTTTTCTGAGATTCCCTGCCCTTCTCAGAAATAAAGACAATGCAGAAACTTTTTGTGTTTGACATAGTATTTTATTTGAAAATGAAGCCTGGCCAACAAACCCCGAATTGGGGCCAAGCCCCCATCTGGCCACTGCATCATAACACTCCTGCACTCCCCTTTCCCCCCAGACCCTACATCTGAGCCTATCAAACACTGGAACCCCATGCCCTGAGCCCCTCACATACCTCAACTCAAATTCCTGAACCCTCACATCCAGAAGTCTGTGGCTTACTTAGTACCCTAACCCTACATCTGACCCCAACACTGCCCGGCCTGGAGCCCCCTCCCCGAGCCAGCATTCCCTTATCCACCTCCTCCTGCATCCAGATTTCCTCCCAGAGCTTGCACCTCTCACCCCTTCCCACACCCAAATCCCTCATTCTCACCCCGGAACCTATACATCCTGCAGGAGTTTTTCAGGATTCCGGAGATATCCCAGGAAAAACTCTTCTGCATCCAGGGATGCGTTTGTTCTTCCACTTCTTTTAGTGGAAGAGCAAACATGATCTTTCGGTCACCCCTATATTCCTCTTTCTACGAGGAATAAGGGGGCTTCCAAAAGAAGGGGTTTTTCTGACATTTGGTCCAGTTTAGACAGGCCAAATGTTGGAAAAACTTCTTCCTACAGAAGAATTTGGGAAAAAAGCAGCAGTATAAGGGTTGGGGATAGCAAGTGATGGAGAGGAGAATAGAGAGGGCGGGGCTTCAAGGAAGGGGCGGGGCGGTAGATCTTGGCTTGTTCTGTCATTTAAAAAGTGATCTTGGGTATAAAAAGATTGGAGACCACTGCCATAGGCTAATTAAGGTGTGGTTCCCTGTAGACTAGGGAAGACTACTACAGGCTAATTGAAGCATTTATAGCCAATTAAGGCCCTGTTAGGAACCTAATAAAACCCTCTTGCTTCAGGCAGACAGAGTGGAGTGAGGAAGGAGAGTTCAAAGGTGTGTGGCTGAGAGTGAAAGACCAGAGAACTGGAGGAAGGGAGACCCTGCCCTAGCAGAATTGAGAGATGCTCTCCTCAGAGTCCTTTTGGGACCCAGGATAACCCTATGTGGGGGGTGGGGAAGAGTATAAGAAACCTGCAGGGTTTGAGAGGGGTTGGGGGCTCAGACTCCTTCCTTGCCTCTCTTCTCCGCCCCATTCCGGGGCCACTAGCAGGATCCTTGGTGCCCAAGAACAGGAGCAAGAGTTGATGTCCTAGCCCTCCATGAAGAAAAGTGTGGGCCCCACCATATCAACATTGGCCATTTTGTCACAGCACTTGGGAGGATTTCTGTTAGAATACATTTCACTTCAGTACCTGTTCCTGTGAATGAAAGGGGCTGTCAAGCCTGTCCTAGACACTAAAGTCATCCACTTGTACGGAACAAGTAAAGCACAGAAAGCAACAGTGCATGCTTTCCTTATCCTACCCCTGCCCCAAAATGTGTTTCAGACTTTAACTTAGGAGTGAGAAGGTGGTTCAGTCTCTGTGCCCACTCAAGATGTGGCTTTGTAGCCAAGATAGACACTAGGTTTATTATAAAAATTGTTATATGCAAAATTCTTGGCTCTTTGGGAACTGTCTGTAGACTACCAAACTTGCTTCACCCAGGCTGCTTGGCAGCCTCTGATGGTAATTGGCCTGGAGTTGTGCCCATGACCTAGGGGTGAAAGGCTTTCTATCCTCAGCCA
Source organism: Pelochelys cantorii (assembly GCA_032595735.1). Classification (NCBI taxonomy): domain Eukaryota; kingdom Metazoa; phylum Chordata; order Testudines; family Trionychidae; genus Pelochelys; species Pelochelys cantorii. The sequence goes on along the minus strand of CM064347.1, from coordinate 15,574,608 downwards.
TCCAGTCCCCAGAGTAATATTTTTAGGCTGCAAGTGGCTATGTACCTCCTCTAGATCCTTGCATCATCATAGTGCAAGGGGGTCATATACACTTTTTTTTTTTCTTACCACTCCCAGACTTTTCCAGCATTCTGTGCCTATTTCCTACAGGAAAGAAGTCTTTTGCCTCTGTTAGCCTGTGGCCTTCTGTTTTGCTTTTATATACCTCAGCTTTCTATGGCTTTGTTGTGTGACAATCCTCTTTCCAGCCAGGAAGGACTAGATACTTTTTCTTTAGAACATGTCTGAATAATCAGTAGTTGATAAGAGGAGTTGCTGGGTGACCCAGAAGGCACTAAATCCAATAGCAGCATAGACTTCACATTGCTTATTGCCTTGTGCTGAATACAGTCCACTATTTAAATTCTTAACTGCTCTCAGGCCGAGGAAAAAGTGAGATCCACATTTGCCTGTTTCATTAATATAAGAGCCCTCCTGTTGTCTCCTGTCTTCCCCCTCATGGAATAAGGATTTATGTTTCTCATCAGATTCATTGGTCTCTTCATAGGCCCTTCTGCAGGATGAGAACAACCAGTTATTTTTTGGGGAGGTTGGAAAGCAGATGGTGACTGGACTAATGACAAAGGCTGAGAAGGTAGGAGGGTGTGTGAGTGGAAGACAACTCAGTTGCACCGTGTATGAGCACAGCTGCACCTTATAGAAACAACTACTCCATCCCAATTTCCCCCAAGAAGGTTAATGGCATATTAGGTTGCATTAGGAGGAGCATTGCCAGCAGATCTAGAGAAGTGATTATTCCCCTTTATTTGGCTCTGGTGAGGCCGGCTCTGGTGAGGCCACCTCTGGAGTACTGTGTCCAGTTCTGGAACCCCCACTATAGAAAGGATGTGGATGCATTTGGAGAGGGTCCAGAGGGGGGGCAACCAAAATGATTAGGGGGCTGGAGCACATGACCTATGAGGAGAGACTGAGGGATTTGGGTTTGTTTAGTCTGCAGAAGAGCAGAGTGAGGGGGGATTTGATAGCAGCCTTCAACTTCCTGAAGGGAGGTTCCAGAGAGGATGGAGAGAGGCTGTTCACAGTAGTGATGGATGGCAGAACAAGGAGCAATGGTCTCAGGTTACGGTGGGAGAGGTCCAGGTTGGATATTAGGAAAAACTATTTCACTGGGAGGGTGGTGAAGTACTGGAATGGGTTACCTAGGGAGGTGGTAGAATCTCCATCCCTAGAGGTTAAGTCTCAGCTTGATAAAGCCCTGGCTGGGTTGATTTAGTTGGGATTGGTCCTGCCTTGGGCAGGGGGCTGGACTTGATGACCTCATGGGGTCTCTTCCAGTTCTATGATTTCCCCCTCCTGCTGCCCTTGCAGCAATCACCCACTTGAAATGGAAAATCAAGTTCCCATGTTTGCCCTCTCTTCATCAGTTCTTTCAGTGAGAACTTTGTATGTAACCTCCTCTCTAAAGCCACCATCACTGATGTCGTTAACAAGTGGGAAGGAGTTCCAGGGAGCTCCCAGCTGATGCCCACTGGGAGGAAGGAAGAAGGGAAATCAGGTGCTCTGTTTGTAGCTGCATCTGTTCTGCAGAGATCAATGAGTGGAAGTATTTAATGTGGCTTTTATTCATTAAACCAACCTCTAGAGCAGTACGACTGTGCTGCCTTGCTGATGCATGAATGGTAGCTTCTTATGGGAATCAGTTAGTCACCTAAAAAGAAGGTTGTTTGTTTAGGTACTTATATAGCTTTCATCGCAGTATTCAAGTGCATACAAAATACAAACATAAAGTGGTGGTGGTTTTGTTGGCCAGCAGACCTTGCAGAAATAAAATCCTTCTCTTTCTGCAAAACATCACTGGCCAAAAAATTAGGCAAGTACTTATGTATAAATCGTTTTGGCACATTCAGATCAACAGGCTAGAAAAATATTTGATAGTAAACTGAGACTGTATCACTTCTGATTGTTCCCATTGTCTCTTTTCTCTGTTTTTATGAAGAATACCAAAGGTTTTCTGGAAAGCTATGCGGAGATGCTACATTATGCACTGAAGCAAGACACCTGGCCAACTACTCAGCGGGAGCTAGAAGGACGAGGGGTTTGTAGAGGAACTTTCTCTAGAAAGATAGAGCAGAAATGAAAGCCTGAACCAATGTACGGGAAGGAGCCAACAGTGAACAGGAATTCTAAATTTGAATACCTTGGTACTCACAATTTGGTGTCACGGGATCCCAAAGCTACTGCTGTTAAGTTAAAACTACTTTGCAATAGTTTTATGGGAGGGGAAACTCCAGTTCTTAACACCTGGAAGTTAAACTGTGGCAACTAAAGGTACCCAATATTCCAACTCTTTCTCTGCAAATCGTTTTGTAGTTAGGTCTATAACACAGGGGATAGGGTTTGGGTATCTCTCTGAACTCTTGTCTGTGACTCTTCTATTCTCTGGCAGGTGGTGTGCATGAACTTCTTTGATATTGTGCTGGACTTCATTCTCATGGATGCTTTTGAGGACCTAGAGAACCCTCCTTCCTCCGTGCTAGCTGTCTTGCGCAACCGCTGGCTCTCTGACAGCTTCAAGGAGACGGTGTGTTAAATGGTGGTCCTTGTTCAAATGACTATTTCATTACTGAAATGACAAAAAAAAAAAAAGTCAGGCGTTCTCATTACACAGAAGTCTCTTAAAGGAATAATTCTATTTTTCTGTCCCTCTCGCCAGTATATGAATTGGCCAGGCTCTTGGTAGAACTGAGTAATTTATAGGAAAATCTGTGTTGTCTCTAGCAAGTTCATTCCTTAGTAGTTACTCTGTGTAATAACACTGTTGAAGTATAATGTGTGTGGATAACAGATACTCAGCCATCACCTTACTAACTGTAAAGGAAATAACACTTTCCTGTACTTTGCAACTGGGAGGGTGACTCAATGTCTACTGCTATGTAGGTCTTTTCTCCATTAGAGACCCTACCATAGTGAAGCCTGAGTATTAATGCATTTTCTTACAGCTAGCTGTCCTGCATATCTTAGACTATCTAATTTACTGGAAGCCCAAAAAAGCATATCTGTTTGAAAACCGTGACACTCTTCCTGAAGTTCCTGTGATTCTCGTTTCTATTATTTAAAAGCAAATCTCAATATTCCATATTAACTGCCTATAATACTATACAGTAGTAGTGGCCACAGACTCTGCACATTAATACAGATTGGACGTGCCTGGTCCGGCACCCTCAGGACCTGACTGGTCCTGGATAAGGGATTTTTCTGGACCGGGGGGGGGGAGTGTCATTTCAGGTCCCCGCCAACCCTCTCCCTGCTTCTTGGCTTCACCCACAGCCCAACTGAGTAACACGTCAGCTCCTGATCCCTCCCCTGCCCAGCTGAGCCACTGAACCCCGTGCCACCCCCCCTCATTTTGCAGCCCAACTGAGCAGCACACCACCTCCTGGTACTCTCTCGCAGCCCAACTGAGCTGCACACCAGCTTCCTAACCACACCTCGCAGCCCAACTGACCCACATGCCCCCCACAGCCCACCTGAGCCGTGGGCTTCCCTTTTCCCGCTCCTTCACAACCCAACTGAGCCATGTGCCGGCTCACGGACCACCGCCCCTCCTCCCACCTCCGCAGCACACTGGGATTCTCTGGTCCTGGAACATCCGAGGTCATGCTGGACCATGGATGTTGCCAGACCAGAGAATCTTGGATTTTAGAGGTGCAACCTGTAGTGTTTTTCCCTGTGTTTACTATCTGCATTCTGGAGTAGCTGGGGGGCCTCCTTCATTGTGTGGTATTAGGAGTATTCATAAGCACTGTGCTTGGTCTGGAATGAATTTGAAATGACCAAACATGCTTTTCAGTTTTTTTAAGTTTAACTTTGGAATTGATCAGGGACCCTATTTGCCATTCAGTATAAGGCTGCAGAATGCTCCAAGCCTCAGTCATGGCAATATATTGGTAAGTTGCATCCTGTTCTCTGGAAAGGCTCATATCATTACCTGATCTTGTGTTTTTTAATTGCAGGCCCTAGCAACTGCCTGTTGGTCAGTTCTGAAAGCAAAGAGGAGGCTTCTAATGGTTAGTAAAACAAATACAAATAAGATGTAGCTGCAAGGGAGAATGTGTGAGAGAGTGGTGGCAGGAGGAGATATTGGGGGCAAAGGAAGGAACACAAAGCATCTGATTGTCCCCAAGATGTGATCTGGACCCTGGTGAAAAATGAATCTAATTGGATATTTTACAAGAACAGACTAAACTGTCCTATTACACATATCTGAAATATCAGGAGTCCACTGACATCTTTGCTGAAGGAACCTTCTCCCCAAATACCAGGGCACTCTGAAGTTTCTATCCAATCTTGCTTATTTACAAGCGAATCTCAATATTCCATATTTACTGCCTATAAAACTAAAGGTTGGACCTTTCTGGTCTGGCACCTCAGGATTTGCTGGACAAGGGGAAGTCCCCTGTCACTGGCCCCTGAGCTTGCCACCCCCCTCTCCTGTCAGCTGCATCTGGTCAGTGTACAACCCTGCTGCCCTGGGCTCGGGCTCCAGCCCATGCCCTGGGCTCGGGCTCCAGCCCATGCCCTGGGCTCGGGCTCCAGCCCATGCCCTGGGCTCGGGCTCCAGCCCATGCCCTGGGCTCGGGCTCCAGCCCATGCCCTGGGCTCGGGCTCCAGCCCATGCCCTGGGCTCGGGCTCCAGCCCCCCTGCTGCTGGCCCAGCCAGGGCTCCCAAAGGCCAGAGCTCCATGTTTGCCATCCCAGCCATGGGGCCCCTGCTTGAGTTGCCAGCCAGCCACCCCGCCATGCTCTTGGCTCTGCCACCAGACCTCTCTGTTCCTGGGTTCTGTGGTCCAGCAACATCCGTGGTCCTGCTGGACCAAGGATGTTGCCAGACCAGAGAATCCCTATTTAGGGAAGTACAACCTGTATAGTAATGGTTTCCCTTTTATATGGGCTGTTTCTTTTTTGATGGAGTGATGAACTAAGGCCACTTACCTGCACCCCTCCTTGAACCATAGCTAGCTGATGTGCTGATTAGATTTTGCCCACTGAATTTCCCCTTTTCACTAAATCTGTACTGTTTCCCAAACATGCCGTGTCATCACAAACAAGCCTAAGATTCATCAGCGACAAGCCTGAGAGTCAGGATCTCATGAATTCTAATCCAGTTCTATCATTCTGTCCCAGATCCCTGGGAAATCATTTTAAATGCAGTGCCATAATCAGTTAGTAAGGGCACATCTAAACTACAGTTTTTTTCGAAAGAGGATATGTAAATTCCGCAGGATGTGGGGTTTTTTTGTTGTTTTTTTTTTCCCGAAAAAACCATGTCCAGACTACTTTCACTTTCGATAGATCCTCTTTTGAAAGTGAGATCAGAAGAAGATATGCAAATTCCCACATAATTTGCATATCCTCTTTCGAAAATTCTACATAGTCTAGACATCCCCTGAATGAGGTTAATGCCTGCCTCACTGGAGTGATCCAAGGCTTATCTGACATTTGTAAAATGCCTTGATGGTGTACAGGTCTAAGTAACTATTAAATACTGGTGCTGTCATGTGTCAGCATCTCCAAATCTCTGCTGTAGTACTAAAAACCATTCAGAACTCAAGGAACTGGCATTACTTCATCCAATTCCTTGTGTTAAATGGAAAAGTAGAACACTTGAGCTGTTTCAGGACCATGAAGGTTGCTTGATAGCTTAAGGACTCTTGCAGGCTTCAGTTGTCCTGAACTTTTTTCCCTGTCAAACGGAAGTCCTGTAAGATCTCAAAATATCTAAATAATAGGCTTCTAACTTTGCAAGAGGGATGGCTGAATAAGTCTCTTTGTAGCTTCTCTTCCCAATTTTAGCCTCTCAAATGCATCCCTTTCTGGGGTGTACTGTGGCAGCTGTTTTAATAGTACATGGTAACAGCAGGAAATGCTAGCTGGCTTGTCATGCTCAGGACATCTGCATTTCAGTTATCAGATGAGGGTACCTAATGTAAGTGGATTGGCTTCTAAATTCTCTCTGGAGCAAAGATGAGGTGTGGATTCCTTTCTCATGACAGGTACCAGATGGCTTTATCTCTCACTTCTACTCCGTATCGGAGCATGTCAGTCCTGTTCTAGCCTTTGGTTTTCTGGGGCCCAAACAGCAGCTGTCTGAGGTCTGTGGTTTCTTCAAGGTAAGCTGGCCTTCTGTACCTTACTTCTATATGTATTTCTTGCCATCTATGAGCATGTATTCATAGAATGACCTCTAATGGCAAAATACTAAGGAACTTGACTTAGTACAATCTCTTTTAAATCTTCACTTTTTTTAAATCAGCATCCTGCATAAGATTTATAAGAATTCTTATTAGAACTTGCTACTAACTATGCTACTCCTGTAAGAATATGCAAAATGAGACACTGGACAAAATCTGTAACTTCAGAATAGATTAAGGGCACATATTCCATTTCAATGCATTGCTCATCAACTCAGAGGTCAGTCAGAAGCTTAAGATCATGTTGGACACACATTTGATCTTGAATTCTAAATGTCACTGTTCTTTCTCAGTTCTTATTTGACTCTGCCTAACTTGGCTCTTTCTTCTTAAATGTAAGCTTACAACAGTTGCCATGGGATATTACCACAGAGTGGGATTACATTCCTGACTCCAGGGATCCTGTTCTGTGCTCCCTCCATGCCCCATTTTCTTCTAGGGATATCAGTCTGTCTCCTAAAACAAAATTTCCTACCTCACAGGAAACTGGTATGGTTAGATTAGCCAGAGAGTTGGTACATTCAGAAACAGACACTTTGTGTGTCTGGGAAAGTTGCAGAGTCCCATATAGAAGATACTCTTGTAGGGCCGTGCAACTAACATGTGTCTGCTTAACTGGGTATGGTGGGGGCATATCTCCTTACTATAAACATTCCCCCTCTTTTTGCAGCACCAGATAGTGCAGTATTTGAAGGACATGTTTGACCTGGACAATGTGAGATACACGACAGTGCAGTTGCTGGCAGAAGACATTCTGCAGCTGTCACGACGGCGCAGTGAGATCCTCCTGGGATATTTGGGTAGTGAGACGACCCCAGAGATGAATGGGACACTGTCCAAAGAAAATGGACCTCTGGAGGAGCTTAACTAATATTCAGTTAGGGGAGAAAATCCATTTTCCTAAGAGACCTTTTTCTACTCCACCTGTTGTGGTAATCAGTGGCAACAAAAACTGTTTCATTCTGTGGCATCACTGGTGGCATTAACTACCTGCCTAGAACGACTGTTTTCTAAGTAGTAGGAGTGTTGGCTGGAACAACTCCAGGACCACTTACAGATTTATGATTTGAACCTCCTGTTCTCTATTCCACGTCTCCTTTTATTTTTTTAAATTTATTTTAGTTGTGACACAAACTGCCTGTGCCCCAAATCCTCCCCTTCCACATTGCAAGGGGCAGCAGATAAGCACGTTCCCACCATTGTGTTCTCTGGGAGCAGATCCCTGATACTTGCAGGGAGTGCATAGATAGGTAAAATGTTAACAAATTCTCACTTTGGCTCTTACCTTCTCATTCAAAGAGGAGGTATTTTAAAAAGTACTTCTCTGCCTTCTGGACGTTACTGCTGATTTTAACTTATAAATTTGATAGTATACAATGCTACTTTCAGGCATGATGAAGAAGAGGAGAAATAATTGTTTGCTGTAGGGAGGAATAATGATTCTGTAAAGCACTGAAGACAAAAGAATGGAAGTAAAATGCAGATTTTGTAATGGCAGGCGCTGGAAGGGAGTTTGTCCTTCATTCCCTATGTGGTGTTGCTTTTGTAAACTAGATGTTTTCACTGGTTGTCTGATACCATTGAAGACTATAATAGGCGGACTGAGAATGTTGGTTATAAGCAGGGGTTGGACTTGTATCCTGATTATGCATGCATAAATATTTCCTCCACTGTACATCAGAGTGCCTTGATGTATGTCAGAATTAGCCAATAATAATCAGTCTCTCTCACTGAACAGGTATCACAGGGTATGGAAATACACAGGTGGGGGAAGGATGTGTCAGATGGCACCTACTGCCATTACTTGTAAAAATGAGCAAAGTGGGAGAAGTTAGATGTGAAATGAAATGCAGAATGTATTAAATGGTGTCATTAAAAGAGCTGGGATTCTGGATAAAGCTGTTGAAGGAAAACCCTTAAATCTCTAGTTTCACCACATTAACTAATATAGTCTTTTTTTACAGTTATCTATGGACTGTATATATACATATTGTTATAATGACATTCAGAAGTGCTTTCTTGTTGGATTGAAATTGTTGATGGTTAATTGTCAGAAATCTTGTGATTGAGATTAAAATGTGGCTGTTTTTGGTGATGCGGGGTCCCAGACACTAATATAGCAGCATTCAGGTGACTTGCATTTGAGACCCCCAGTTCTTGTCTGAGAACGGTTACAGATAATGATCTCATAGCACTGGACGGGACCTTGAGAGGTCATCGATTCCAGTCCCCTGCCCTCACAGCATGATCAAGTATCATCCCTGATAGATTTGCCCCAGATCCTTAAATGGCACCCACAAGGATTGAACTCAGAACCCTGGGTTTAGCAAGCCAGTACTCAAACCACTGAGCTATTCCTCTACCTCTTACTATAAAGTCACAAGTGAAGTTTGAGGAAGCTACCACATAGCTCTTTGTTTGTAGGTTTAGTTCATGTTAAAGATAGTGGTCTCAAAGAGACTACATATCAGAGTGGAAAATCAGACACCATAACTAACAAGTATTGTTGCAAATAGGGTTCAGCTTTTAGAGTGATCTGCTATTCCATTTCTGCCCCAGGGAAAGGTTGGTTCCTTTTAGTTCAGGAGCTCTTGCTGAGCTGTGTCTGGCTGTGTTTTAGAAATGATATTATTATGGGAATACAATTATAGAAGCTGGAGTGAGTGAACAGAGTAGAAATCTGAAATAATTCACAACTTAGTCCTCTCTGTTTCTTGGTCTATAGTCAAAAGTTCTTCAAACACATCTGTGACACTGTTTCTAACAGTAAAAGCAGACTGAAAATAAGCATAAAATAGTATGAAGACATGAAATACTGAGATCTGGCGTTCCCAGACTCTTGCAAAAAGCCAAGTGTAATATTCATGCACTATGCTCACGATACCTCAGAAGTAAAAGAAAGGAAAACGGTAGAGCCCAAAGACCTGACAAACATCATACACAAATAAACTTAAAAAACAACAAATGATCTGGACAGGGTTTTTTTTGGCACGAGAAAGAGAGAAACAACAAATCTTAATGAGGCCTAGTCTGTACCTAAAATTAGACTGACCTAGTGCCCAGTCTGACATAGTGAAGTCAAACCAAACCACACTGTATATGCACCTAGAATTCTTCTTTTGACCTAGCTATCACCTCTTAGTTGCCATTAAATGCATCAACACAAAAACCTCTTCTCTCAGGGTTTGTCTACACTATACCCTTAGCTCGAAATAAGCTATGGAATTTGACCTATAGAAATTGTGTAGTTTATTTTGAGTCAATTTCACAATAAACCGCTATTCTGAAACATCCTTTAATCCTCATAGAATGAGGCTTACAGGGACATTGGAATTAGTGAGCCCATTATATTTCGAAATAATGGGCTTGCTTAAAAGACGTGGAATAGTTATTTTGGGATACCAGAAGTATCCCGAAATAGCTCCACTGTCTAGATATACCCTCAATATGGGAGGCCATCTATATAGCAGCATGTTAGTGAAGGCATGCCTTAGGCTTAATGAAACAAGGGCAAGGGGAATCTGAGAGAAGGCAATTGACACCAGGAAAGCTCTTTCAAGCATGCTGGCAAGAGCCAAACAACATTTAGAAAGAAAACAGAGGATGCCGGCGGCCTTTCATAACCATATTGATCAGAATTAAAATGTAGATTGAATCGTGAAAGCAAGTTACTGTGACCAAAAAAACCCAAATTATACCATTTTGTACATGGCCATTTTGGATGAAAGATCAACTCTGACGGCTTTGAAGTAATTATAAAGAAGCTCATGATTATGAAGACAAACATAATAAGAAAGAATAATTTTAATTGTTATCAATTCTAAACAACTGATGCTGTTTGCTTTTAGGTTTTTAGAGTTTTTGTTGTCTGTATTTGCCGCTTTTGGTTGTCTTTACCCTGAATGAAGATGAGTGGCTCAGAAGTAACCTGTCTGACACTTAGGTAAGAATATTAGCTCTGACTTTCAAATCCTCACTGGAGAGGAGAATAAAACTGGTGTGTGGTTGTTGTTTTTTAAAGCACAACTCTAAACTTGCATGATCCTCCTTAAGTTAGGAAAAGTTAATTCCTAATCAGCCAAGAGAAGGTTGAGGGTGGGAAATGATTCCTTTACTCCTCATAATCATATGTGCTGTCCTTTTGATGAAGACAAAGAACTCTTCTTCGAGGGTGATTGTGGCTGGTAATGCAACTCAGTATAATAGTATTTATTTTTGTAGATAAATACAACCAAGCTTAGACCAACTGACATGGTTTTCCTTTCTCTAATGGGGTGGTGCATATTTTTAAAAAAACAAAACAAACCTATTCCATCTCCCACCAAAAAGCCCCCCAGAATAAAACAAACCTGATGCAACCTATGGAGGGGATGGTAATCTCAAAAATACTGTTCAAAACAGTTAAATCCAAAAGATATTCTTCCAGGAGTAACCAGCACTGATCTACAATCTGTAGATAGAAATGTTCTGTTGGTTTGGATATAAACCTCTAAAGGGATTCAGGGCTGCTCTTACTGACCTCAGTGCAGTGTAGATTTGGGTCTGAAAGAAAGATAATGTGATTTGTACCACGTCTAAAGTTGCAAGAATTTATCAGGACCTATCTGTTTTGATATTTACAGTATTTTTTTGGAGTGGCAAAGGGCTCTATTTATAAATGCACAACTGAGCCACTTACCATGAGAATCTGTTCTGCACTAATACATTCTCTTGTGTTTGTGACATTTCACCATATGCTGTATGTATGAAAGATAAAAGCACACCCACCTTTCTACATGGCTATTTGGAGAGTTCTATAAGGGATTCAGTTTTGTGAAGGGGAGGCAGTGAGAGGATTATGAATATCAACCTTCTATCCTCCAGCTTGGTGAGAGATCTAACAGAGTATTTTCCAGTACTTGTATTCAGAGCAAAAGATGCTTAGTATTAATAACAAGTGAGAAGTACTTGGTTAGACTTTAGAGATAGGTGACGGTAGCACTGTTTTTATAATCAACCCTTATTTTTAAGGAGTTACAGCAATTCTTAAATAAATCAATCTGGGCAAAAATGTACAAGGTTTTAGCCTTAAGGAAATTAATGTCCAAGCCATCTTTTTTTTTTTTTTTTTTTTTTAAAGTCAACATTATAATCAGCACTCCAAACATGCATGATTATATTTCCTTCTTAAATTGTAATTTGACCTCAGTTAATCTGAAGTGGGAGCTCTTGTGATGAGCTTCACTAAATGACTAACGTGCCCATGCACTATTTAATACATTTTAGAGAGTAGATTAGAGTTGTCTATGTCCCACAGCTTGCTCGTGTCAGCTACGAGTTCAGAATGGTTTGAAGATGAGCATGACCCACACTTTAATGGCAAAGGGGAGAGGACGTGAAATTCTGCTTTCCCTAAACCCTTTTCAATAAGACATTCAGCTGGCACACCTGAAACTAAAGAATGTAACCTTGTGCCTGTGTATTTTTGTTTTCTTTTCCTTTATTACCTGATATGTAAACATTCATGTGTTCTTGTTCTCCCTCTCCTTCCTTCCCCCAGCTAACTCTTTTATATCTGTTTTTGAATGTGACATTAAATGCAAGTCAAATAAATCTTTCCTTCATCACACACACACACACACACACCTCTCTCTCTCTCTCTCTCTCTCTCTCTGCTTTTTTTGTGACGGTACTGCCTGGTATGCAGTACTGGCACCTCCAGATGCAGTGCTAGCACCTTCAGTCAGAGCTCAGCAACTTTTCCCCTGGAGTACTGGCACCTTTTGAGAGAGAGAGAGTAAACCTTTTCCTGTGGGACAACAGAGTGATGTTATCCCATCACTCTGGCATCCCACAGGCTCCCCCCTCACACAGGCTTCCTGCCTCAGATGGCTGCTTTGAGGCCTGGGCCATGGCGGCAGGCTCCCACGGCCTTGGGTGCCACAACTTGCTCCAAGGCCGCTTGCTTGCACTGCTGCTGTTTTTGGAGCTCATGGGCTGCTAAGCCAGCAGGCTTAAGAAGTGCCAGGCACAGGCTGAGGTCGCCCACGACTTTGGCTGCCCGTCGCCTCATCCTCCACCACACCCCAAGTTGCTGCATCCTGAGCACTGCGCCGAGCTGCCCCAGTGAGACCCAAGCCCAGACTGGCTCCCTCCTGCCCAGCCATATGTGGGGCTGCAACAGCAAGTGGCCCTTCTGCAAGGCGGGCAAGGAGGCGCCCGGCAACACTGACCTGAGCGCTCTTTGCCTGACCCGCCCTCTTCCACGTGTTTGGAGCACCAGCACTGGCTTTCTGCTGCAAGGGCAGGGGGGAGCAAGCCCCGAGCCTCGCTGTGCGGAGAAGAAGCAATCCCCCCTCCCGCCGCCACCTTCCTAGTGCTCCGGAGGTGCGGTGGGGGTCAGAAGCCACACCGCCTCCGCGGTGCTTCAGCTGTTAGTCTGATTTCAGTATGGCTATGGCTGAAATTTTCAAATAGCATTAATTAGGTGTTCAGATCCTATTAAAATGGTGGTCGGGCATTTAATTCCCTTGGCTTTTGTGATCATTCCAATGAATTATTAAATGTTGTTGTTGAAAAGGTTTGTAGACATGAATTATTTTATTCTCAATCTGGCATTGACAGGCGCAGAGCAAGGTGCTCTGTGTCCCCGGTCGCCTGCCACCCCATCTTCCGCTGCGCCCCGAGGGGCTGCGTCCTGAGTCCAGTGCTTGAGCCACCCCGGTGGAACCCCCTGCCGCAGCCCAGCAACCATTGAAGCATCACAAAGGGGCAGCCCATCAGCGTTCGGAGCAGCTGCCAACCCGCTGGTGCTGTTTCCTGGTTAGGTTGTCAGTCTGTGATGGGGCAGGGTGTGCGGAAGGAGGGAAGGGGATAGGGTGTATGTGGGCCTGGGTGGTGCAGTAAAGAGCGATGGTGGGGGGAGAGGGAGATATAGGAATGGAGGCAGGGGGATGGGCAGTGTGGGGGTGCAGAGTAGAGATGTAAGTGACTAGTCGACTAGTGACTTGTCGCTTCCTCCCTCCTTGCTGCCTCTATCAAAGAGAGGCAGCAAGGGGGGAAGCAGGAGCTGGGGGAATCTGGCTTAAAAGCTGGTTTCCCCCCAACACCATTTCCACAGGGCAGCAGGGGAGACAGAGGTATAGCAGGGGACTGGGCATGAGCTGGGAATCAGTTGATTCCTGGCTTGGGCAAAGTCCTCCTGCTCCACTTATGCTTTTAAAATGTATTAAGAGCCTGACAGCTCTTAATATATTTAAAAGGCTGAAGTGCTGTGGGGAGGGGGTGGTACTGGGCATGAGCCAGGAATCATCTGTCCTGACTTATGCCTGGTCTTCCCTGCTGTGCTTGTGCCTTTTAAATGTATTAAGAGCCTAGCAGCTCTTACTACATTTAAAAGGTAGAGTCACAGTGGGGTTAGCTGTCAGGGTCTGGAGCTAACCCTGCTGCAGCTCTGCAGTTTCCCCCTGTTACCAACTAGTCGACTACTCAATGGAAATTCCATTGACTAATCGATTAGCTAATTAAATGCCACTTAATAGCCCTAATACAGAGGGGAAGGGGTTAGGGAAGGATGGGGTATAGAAATGGCAGAAGGATGTGGGGGTAGGGATAGGCAGTGCCGGGAGGGGGAGAGTTAGGGAGGATGGATGGGTGTAGGAATGGAGACAGAGGGGTGGGGGCACAGGAATGGAGGATGGAGAGATGGAAGAAGGGAGGTGGGCTCTAGGCCATGGCATTCTGGTCCCCAGCTCTCCCTCTCCCGGCTTAGGTGGAGTAAGCTAGGGCTGGCCAGGGCGGTGGAGGGAGAGAGGGGAGAAAGAGCCGGGGCTGATGGGCCTCACTCTGGCCAGGGAGAGCCGGGGTTGCCTGCCCCCGGGGGGGGGGAGGTTGGCGAGCATAGCGAGCAGGGGCACTGCTCCCCAGTAGTTTTTAATTCCACCGGTGAGTCCTGAATTATGATAAAGGCTCTTGTGACTTCTGATTTAGATGGCAACCTGTAGTGTATATTATTGTGAACAGTTCTTTTGAGAGAGAATCTGTTTTATGTAGGCAAATGTCCATTTATATGCAGGTGTATTTCTAGAATTAATTTTAAGAACTCTTAGCAAGTAAATTTTTAGGGTTTGTCTACATGGGAAAATGTACCAGTATTATCACTGTACTTATACTAGTATAGTTATTGCTCTAGTTATATTGGTACTTTTTTGCAATGGCTGATAATCTATATGCTTCATCTATCAGGATTTTTCCATTCAAAGGAGACTTCATCTAAAGGACAATTATAATATTATGCTAAAGAAAGAAACTGAACAATTAATCTCATTAAAAGGTGTCTGAGAACTAGGTCTGAAAGATAAAAGTAAAGATTTGCAGAATGCTTCTGAAGACTTAAAATGCCTATCCACTGAGACCTGTAGAAAAGTCTAGGTTCCTTTCAGAAGCCAACTACAGCATGTTAAACCTGTCATTTTCAAGCCATGAAGCAACTACATTGAACTAGAATAGGCATTTGTTTCCAGGGCTTTTGTAAGATAGTTTCTTTAAACAGATCACATTTGATGTGTGAAACTCACTGTCACTAGTTATTAGTGAGGTAAAAAGCTTAGCTATATTCAAAGAATTAACATTCACATGAATAAGAAAATGGTAGTTAAATAAGACAGGATGACCCACCATGCTTCCATATATAAACCAAACACTAGCAGAGGTTACAATCTATGGATAGATTAGTAGTTAATAATTGTCTGGGAGCAGGGAAGGCTACACCTCTCTCAGAAACAGCCCCTGCTAGAAGAAACCAGACATCAGCCACTGAACTGCTTCAATGTTGCAATTCTTATCTCCTTCCCTCCCCCCCCCCCAAAAAAAAAAACCAAAAAACCAACCACCACACAAATGGCTTTGCAGCTGCTATACTGGACAGCCTTGGAAGAGGGAAAGAGTAATAGATTTAAGAATCTAGGTGGAGAGGTCTTAAAAAGTGCAACTGTTAATTTCACAAGCAAGGGGGGAGAGGCTCCTATTCTGTGCTCTTGGTTTAGAGCTATGGGTCAGTTCACACTTCTGTGCTATAACTTATTGCCAAGATATTTATTCAACCTGCCCTTTAGGTGAATCTGCCAACTGAAACACAGTTTTGCCTGAGAATGTGATTAAAAACCTTTCACAGAGAGCCTGATGCACTCCTTTTAATAGTGAATAGGCTACCTCAGTGAGCACTACAGACCCCTTCAAACCAAACATTACACAGAAATAGATTAATGAAATAATGGCCAGAGCCTTCCAGTTACAGAGAATGCATGTTTTAGAGGTTAAATCAGAGAACAGTCTTCATATCTGTACACTGTGAATAATGCTTATCTGAATTATGACAAATGCCCCCTCACATGAAATACTGAGAATTATTTGATATTTGTAAAACATTAATATTTTCCTGTTGAATATTGGATTACTGTGAGAACCCCATTAGCTGTAGGCCTGCTCAGAGTTGTTTGATAAGGAACAGAAGCACTTAGTATATCATTTTCTGATTTAATATTGCTCCAGTTTCCTTTCCACTAGACCAGTGTTTCTCAAACTGTGCTCTGCGGAGCCCCAGGGCTCTGCGAGACATCTCCAGGGGCTCCGCGAGGTTGACAAACTGGAAACATCGATAGGTACAACACATACAATCAGTGGACTGCTGGGGCTCTGTATAATTACAACACATACAATCAGTGGACTGCTGGGGCTCCAGATACATTTTTACGCATGTAAAGGGCTCCGGAGCCCAAAAAGTTTGAGAACCGCTGCACTAGACATTCTCGTTGAAGTACCTTTAGTAGGGATGCCAGATGGTTTCAGAAAAAATACCAAACAACAAAAACACGCCAGGAAAAAGTGTGTTGAGGGGAAAAAAAAGGGGGGGGGGCCCGAGAATTATTAAGCAAAAACAACACCGTGGCCCCTTTAAAAACCATGTGGTGAGGCTTTTTGGCCTTAACAGGCTGCCAGCTGCTGCCCGCCATCTTGCCTCCCTGCACCCGGCTGGACAGCTCCCCTGCGGAACCCAGTAAGCACTAGGGTTGCCAGGCTGCCTCCATATTGAGCTGGACAGCCCAGGATTTTCACCTCCTGGCCGGGAAAAAATCAGAAAGTACTGGACATTTTAGGTACTTTCTGAATTTTACCAGACAGGAGGCAAAAATACCAGACTATCCGGTTCAATACCAGACACCTGGCAACCCTAACCTCTAGTAATGATGTCCTAGAGAGATTTCACGGCTTGTCTCGTTTATAAATATCAACTGACAAATCTTTGACTGGAAAACATTTTCAGTGTTTTTGGAAGAAAAGGATCTGTTTGGCTTTGAGTGATGAAAAGGAATAAACATTTCATATTTTCTGAATTCAGTCTTTTGAAGAACATTTGCAGTAAACATTTACTTTTGATAGATGGAAGGAAAAAGTACTAGAAAGTGCCTGTTGTCTGTAATTGCTACCATTTCTCTTGGAAAGCCAAATGGGATCTCCTGTTTAACTTCACTGGACAAGATCATAATCTCCACCTGAAACTATGGGTAGTTACATTACAGCTATAAGGAGAGATGGATAATTCTCATGTCCCCAAAAATCAAATATTTAAAAGATTTAATTGAACATGATCAAGTGTTGATCTTAAATAATCTATTCATTATTTGGCTGTTATCAAACAACAAAAATATCCCCCCCTACTCATCTCTTACTTTGGCTTGCTTAGCTAGGTTTGGAACTTCCTCCTATTCTAATAGAAGATGTTGCATTCACAAGGCCCAGTTTCGTTGCAGCTTTTAACTTGAGTGACCTTACCATTCCTAAAGTCTATGTATTGATGCTGCTTTGCTCTTCACTGGTTTCCTTGTGCAAATGCTTCTATTACCTACATCTCTTTTGATGTACCAAATACCCTTTGTATTCTTCTCCCTACTTAGGACTTCCAAGTGAGTGGTGGTTAATTTGCACAATATGGAAGAGAAAGAGATCCCTGTGTTTATTTTCACTTGATGGCCAAATATACACTTTGAAGACCAAGGCAAAAAGCATAGTGTCTTAACCCTCATTACTTCCTAGCCTCCATTCTGTTTGCAAGAAATGTCTTAATACTCAAAATGCTGGGAAGACAGCAGCAACCTAGTTTCAGTTAAAGTGATAGTACTAAATCCCTTACTGATCCCAATTCCTTTTTAGTGCCACTCAGGAACCATTGTTACCTGCAAAGCTATAAAGTTGATGTGGATATAATTATAGTCCACTGAGTCTCATTATACAGAGGAATTCCATGTACTCCGTGCTACCCAATACTGATAAAAATGGATAGTTTCAGTACACATAGGAATTTGTCACTTCAACCATCTTGCTGCAGAAAAATAAATTGATAAATTAAAATCACGCTGCAGTCTGAGTGGCATATTTCAGCTCTTAACTGCTTAGTCCCACTGACACATACCTCCCACACTTCTAGTCTGCCCGACTTGCTGCTAGCAGACTTTTGTTTCAGAGGGCGGCTCCTTGGCATGGTATTAATTCATGAGTTTCCACCGCAGTTGTATGTGTGTAATTCTACTCCCGGATCAGAATGAAGCTATGCAACACAATACCATGACTGCTCCCATACTTACTCCTCAGGATTCCCTGCTGTGCTATGGATCTTCACCATAAGTAAGGGCTGGCTGTGACCTTGCACTTATGGGTAGCTTCCACCATTTGCAAGCCATGATTTGTAGAAGCTCTCCCAAAGCAATTCATTTCCCACCCCCTTTTTTTAATCTCCACACCACATTTTAGATGCTGGAGAAGGGACAATGTATGTCCCAATTCTCCAGCCTCTTTTCTGACAGTGGAAACAGAAAATCATTTCTCCAGTTAACCCAGTTTCCTTTTCTGGGACTGAAGAGGGAAGGTAATTTTTGCCATAGCTTCCCCTACCCCTGATTTTAACAGGGCAGGAACCCTCCATTCCCTCCCTTTTTTTTTTTCCAAGTTGAGGGAGAGAAAGCACACAGCCCTGTTTCCTTCCCCCATATTTTGGCTACCAAGGGAAGCAAACCTGAGCCTCCTGCCCTTGCATCTTTTGTCAACAGGATGTGTGAAAGAGGAAACTCATAGGCTTGTTCCCCTGGGCTCCATTTTCTGTCAAAGGGACCAGGAGGATATTTAACTCTGGTCCCAGTCCCCCAACCCATGTCTGTCTGTGTGAGGGGGCAAGACAGCCCCCCGTTCCCCTGTTTTTGTCAGTGAGTCTGGGGGTGTTCAGATTCCCTGCCAATGGGGTGGAGACTGAGGTAAATACTCCCATATACAGTTACCCCCTTTTCTGTCAAGAGGGCCAGAGGGTGAGGCCGAGCCATAGCTCATAAGGCTGCTCTGTGAGACTCGCCCTCACCGAGTGAAAGGCTTTTGGTCTGTTTCGGTTGGGTGTGGGGAGGGGCGAGGAAGCCATTTTGACTAAAAAATTCCCAGCTTTGCCCCTCAGACCCCTCGCGCGCCACCCATCCAAACATCTGATTGGCTAAGAGAGACACCACGGCCACCTGCTGATTGGCTAATCTGCATAATGTTTTTCACCAATAATAATACCTTATAACCCCCGCCTTTATTCTGATTGGGACACTAGCTACCTGTGTCTCGCTTAGACTGGGCTGCAGCGCAAGCATTTCATTGGCTACATCGCTCCCCGGATTGGCTTTTTAAATAGATGTTTGTTGATTGGTTGGCGACTCACCTGCTGTGTCCTGCCATTGGTTATCTCGATTATCTTCCCGCCCATTGGCCGCTCCGCCCCTTGCGTACGCTCCGATTGGCTGTGGCGGCCCGGCCCGGTATCCGGGTAAGATGGCCGCAGTCGGAGAGTGTTCGCTCTCCGCTCCTTGGCGGCCGGTTTCTTTCACCCATGTCGAGTATCTTGCAGGTAAAGCTCGCTTGAATATCTCTGTAGCCTTCTCTGTGGTCTCGGTTCCACGAGAGCGGGCAGTTCTGAGCTCAGGATGAATAGGGCCCCGGCGCCGGGGTGGCATCTGCCAAATAGTGAGCCATTGAACAACAGCTCAGTGCCGGAGGGATGCGCATGCGCACTGATGTTGTGGAACGCTGCCAGATAGTGATCCTTATGGTCTCCGTATTGCGCACGCGCTTACCCTATGTTCAGGGCTTCTAGCCGCAGGGGCTGCTGAGTGCACGGAGATGATGGGGTCTCAAGAGACTTGCCTTAGCCCCACTGCAGCAGGCTCCTGGAGATCATACCCCTCAAGGCAGTGGCATGCTATCACCATGTCACACGTTGTTGCCTTGTGTTGCCAGCTCTCATGGTAGCGTCTTCTTATTTTTTGTTAACGTTTGTATTGCCATGTGCTCACTCCAGTGGTGCACCTCCCCTCTCACAACTGGATGTTCCTGCATTGCTTCACAGTGCTGCTGTGTCATGGTGTTACCGAATCACAACATCACTGTGTCACCCTTGTCGTTTGCTGTCTTATGTTCTGGGTCGCCATGGTGTGTTGTGCATTTGTGGCACAGTGATGCTGGGAGGCAAGTTGTTCTCACGCTGTGTTGCCATGTCACAGCGTGGTGCCCATGTTACTTTGTACTGATGTTGTAATGATTAGTTTTTGTGGCATAGGGATGAAATGCTGTTATGACTGAGAGAATTGTTGTGGTGCTAGAGTGATGTTGTCCAGTTCCTGAAATAGTTTTTCAGGATTATTTTTAGTGTTTCTGGAGTTGGCAGGGCTGTGTAAGCAGGCCACATTTTTGAAGGTGTTGAGCTTTGGTTAGATAATGATAGCATTCTCTGGTGGGAGATGTTTAGATTACAACCTCTGTGCATCCTGCATCAAAACTTTTACAGGGCTTGATTTGGGGACTTGAATAGCACTTAGAAGGGCATCTGTCAAAGTCCTTTCAACAGCTGTTAATCTTGCAGGACAGATCCTGTCCCAGCTGTAGCTTCAGCATGATCCCATATTGTCTTTCAACACTGTATGCTCACAATCCAGCCTATTTTGTGTTACAATAATATCAGTTCTCCCCAGCTAGCAAGGGAGAGAGTTTGGGTCAATACTTTAGTCAGTTTTCTAAATAGCACTTCTGGTGTGTTTGGGGTTAGCCTGCTGAAATTCCAATGTTAGTAATTTATATTTTTCTCTAAATACTTCCTGAAGATGCAGTGGTCTGAAGCACTGTGGCAGTGGTCCTTAAAATCTGTCTTCTCAGGAGACCTTTCATATGGCTGGAGACCTGCTGCTGTCCCATCTTTCGATTAACATGCTTCCTAATTTTTATTCCGGTTCAGAGGTTGAGGGAACTTTTTAACCAAACAGCTTTTCTCTCCCCCTTACCTAGTTGCTTCATGTCTTTGTTGAGTGTTCCTTTGGTGTAATTCAAGGGTGATCATTTACTGCATTCCATCAAATTTGGGGAAATAGTAAACACACACTGAGACAGAAGAAAACTGCATAGAGGTCTGGAGAGAGAGGAGCAGTGGTGGCTGTAAACACCAGTCAAAGAATTATAACTAATAAATGTAAAATCCTGCATGCAGGAAGGAGAAATAAACAGCACAGAAACATAATGGTGGGACATAACTCGTTGGCTATTCCTCTTGTATTGTTGAAGATTTTTTTTTCAGCTTGTCTTAATAATATCCCAAATCATTTTCACGTATAGTCCTGGGGCCTTCAAATTCTATCCTGTTAAGGGATTTCCTGTCTGCAGGGTGAATTCTATTAGCGAAATACGGAGTTCCTGATATGTGAGTGTATGTTTCTCCTGGACAACTGGGATTTTTAAGCATCTGGGACTTATCGTTTCTTCAAGAAAAATGAAGGGACGTGTCTGAAGAGTCTCTGTTTTGAGAATTTGACCTTGATACAGAAAAATGTGGCATAGGAACTCCTGTACCTAAAGACATATGCAGAATTTGCATAAAATGCCATTTTAATAGTTGGCATTGGGCACTAACAAAATTAGTGTGTATAATTAATTGAAGCATATAATAAAAGGGTTGTACGTGTGTGCACATGCACACTTATAAATATTTGTTTAGCACTTAATTGTTGCTACTTAACTGACTCTATGCTTTCTAAGAGTGTTTATTCTTCCACTGTTCTTTACTGTGACCTTTGCTGGGATGGTAGCTTTCCAGAGTCAATGCTGCTTTCAAATCTTAATGACACCTGTTGGGAGAGGTTAGTCCTGTCGTAGTTTTAATGGCATGCTCTAAGCTTGGTCTTCCAGCAGAAATGTGTCTTGTTGAGATGTGAACCTTGTCATGCCACAGCATCAAATCATACTCAAAGATAACTTGAGTCTGTTCTTAACATGCTGCAGATTATACTGGAAAATAGACAAGTGGCAACACTGCACATTTTTACATCAGTGTAGAAAGGACTGGTGGAATGGAAAGTCTGTGGGTGGCTTCTTTCTTTCTAAGTTTGTGAGACAAACCGTGCTGCCACAAATAGACATTTATATAGGAAACAGTGGTGATGGTGGCAAAACAAGACCCTGTGATAGGATGTGGTAACCGTGCCATTAATTCATATTTTCACATTACATTCAGGTAATGCTAAAGTGGTAAACCTCAGATTTTTTCCTGTCAGTGCCAAAGGGATGCTGGGTAAAAATCGCACTTTAAAATAAATATGACCAGATGCTAATACGGAAAAAATGTGGAAAATTTAATGTGCTTTTCACCATGACTGCTGCTTCAGCCATTTACATTTGGATAACTTAAAATAATGTAGTCAGTTTATCCTTGTGGTTCTTGAGTCCAAAATATTTACGTTAAAACAAAACTTAATATAAAGTTTGATTCCATAGAAAACAAAATAATTCTTATTAACTTTACTGTTTTTTTAAAGCTATTAGAGGTTTGGGGCATGGGGAAAGTTTTTAAAAATAGTTGCCTCGTCTTATTTTTAAAACAGGTTCATTGGAGAACTTCATTTTTTTAGCCCCTTATTAATATTTCTCTGGGAATAAACTTTTCTAAGAATAAATAGTATATTATCTATTTGTGCCACTCCTTAAAAACTTGAAACCATTATGATGTAAACATAGCTGGTCTTGTTTTCTCAGATTCCCCTTCTGCCCTCAGTGCATTATTCATTGAAGATTTATAGCCTTTCCACTGTTGGATCAGAGCTGCACTGGCTACAACCATCTACTAAACTACTGAGTGCGTTATTGCTAGCAGATTTCTAGTATGGTTTACTTGACCAATGTGGACAAGCAGGGTGTGTCTCTTTCCTGAGAACCAGGCCAGAAACAATCACTCTCAAGCAATACACTCTTACTTATGTCCCTATCTACCTACATAGTCTAGTCTGTAGATTGGTTTTAAAATGTATCTCTGCTAGAGCCCTGCTGTTACTAATAATGTTTAATGCAGTGGTGGGCAGGCAACCTGGAGCCCATTGCAATCAAGACATTTTGTTTTTCTATTGCTATTACAAAAGTGAAACGTGAACTGAGATGCGTGCTGATTGCACACACTGTTGACAGTGAGAGCTGTGGGCTCCCGCTGCATCCAGTCAGAGCGCTGCTATGATTCGATTAGTACACAACACAAATTCTAGGTATGCAAGCACAATTAGCAAAACTATCGTCTCCAGGTAGATCATCTTGGTTATGACAATCTTACGGTCCACTGTGATGGTTGGCCGCTCATGCAGTCCATTCACTAGCCTGGGTTGCCCATCACTGGTTTAATCTGATTTATAGATAGCACTGCTGTGTTTTAAGTGCTGAACAAGTTTTTCAAACAGGATTAAGATTACCTGCGTAGGTATTTCCTGTTCCACATCTATAAGCATTTTGCAGTTGAGACTCTGGTTCATGGATTTTGGCCTGAGGTTCTTCTGCAGTTCACCAGCCATTGATGACTAGTTGACTTGTCATACTGATTCTACTGTGATTGGTGGAATTTTTGTTATGCTTTCTTTAGTTCTACTTTATCTAAAATCAACTGCTTGTAAAGATAATCTTCTATCTTCCGTGGGAGAAATATAGTCCCTTTTGAGAAAATAAAAATTGTCCACATTTATATTTTAATCAATTTTACAGTATTTTGATCTAATTATATTTTAAAAAAATATGCATTACAAAATTAGCAGTAAATGCTTTGATAAACAATCATTCCTGAACTAGAGACTGTGTCTAACAGATAATCCCTGAATTGAGACCACTTGAAAGCATTCCCAAGGCTTAAGTACAATTTTGGATGTCCTATAGTCTAAAATTCTCTAGGCATATTACATAAACAGTCACTTAAGGTGGGTTTTCTCTTTCATTTATGTAGTTCGTGATCAAAGTTTAGACACAAAGAGCCTGATTATCTGTTTTCTGGCACCTTGTGCTGTCGCTTACACCAGTGCAAAGTGGGCATAAAACATCACAATTCTGATCTGGTAGCATGTAAAACCCACTTTGCATTGGTGTTAATGACTTACTCAAGGTGCCGGGCAACAGAGAATTGAGCCAAAGATCTATTAAGGGACCCCTGATTAAATTCAAAACACAAACAAACAAACAAAAATTAGGGCTCTTCCTCAATTAACTCCAAGTTCCCTTTGGTTTTGCAGAATGAAACTCTTCAGCCCATTCTCTTGGTGTTGATGCTTTTGGTGCTTCCCAATTGTAAGTGACACAGAGCTTGCCATGGGAAGGGAGTATGCACAGTGAGTCTGAGATGACTATACAACCATCTAGCAATACACCCAGCAATGTGAACTTTGTAGCCATGAGAATACTTTTGTTCAGGGATTGAAGTTAAAGTTCATCATGTCAGATGCTGCTCAGCTCAGTTTGAAATGAGGCAATTAGTATGATGGAAAGTTCTGTATTCTGCAGTGGAAGGAAATGAAATTGATTTAGGAAGGGATCAGGTATTTAATCATGCAGAGTGATCCTGTTTTCTTGGCAGGTAGTCAGGAGGGATCAGGTGTTCAGTCGCGGGGATTTGATCCTTCTGTGATCAAGTGGTGAGGTAGGAAGGATCCTGCTGTCTTTTGGAGACTAGCATAGAATAGCTTTCACCTTCTCTTGAGTCAGCTGATTCCAGGGTAGCATTTTTAGTTTCTTCCTTTAAAAGTATCTCCACTATAACAAAGGTTTTTTTGGGATGTCTTTTCCCTGGTGAGTTTCATATTGAATCTGCTATGATTAGCATCTTCAAATGATGCTGTTGGATTATGTACCTTTGTATAATATCTATTACAAATAATTTTAAAAAATTAAAATCGGAAAAAATGTTGGCAATTTTTATGTGCTTTTTTTTTATATGCTTACCTTTTCCAAAAGAGTTTGTGGGGACCATGTGTGCTTTTAAGTGAACAAATAGATATGTTAGTAGGTATGGGTGATATGGACTGAATCATATAGTGTATCCTACGTATTTCTATTTATCACCTCTGACATTTGTCTCAGTGATTGATCTTGAGATAGTTTATTCTGTGAGATTCTGCAGCTTCCAAACTCTAGTTCTAGGGGTCTGTCATGGTGGGAAACTATTCAGTCTCTCAATACCTGTTGTAAGCTGACAGACAGACAGCAATTGTAGTTGAATTATGCTAGGATCATTTCATTTCCACTCTTCTTGCTCTTCAGCACCTTCAGTCCCTGCTAGTACTTGGGATGAAATGCTGAGTCCAAGGAATGGAGCCTGGGTCTGCCATATAATGCTAGGCCATTGATCTAGGGAACTCACACCTTTGCTGTGAGCTCTGAAGTGCCAGCAAACAGCAGTTTCTATGGCAAGCTAGCACACATTAAACATAGGCTAATTTGTTTCTCTTGTTTGCTTCCTCAGGTGATTTCTCTGGTCAGCTCTTAGCCTACTTGAGTCTCTGTCCAATTTTCATCCTAGTCGGCTTTGTTACACTCATCATATTCAAGAGAGAGCTTCATACGGTGAGTCTTCCTCTTTCCACCCCAGGTACTTCGCATGACCAATCTCTCCTGGCCTCACTCCTTTCCAATGTCCCCTGCCATTTCAGGCCCTGCAAGGCCCATTTCATCTCTGAATGTAAAGCAGCAGGACCGCCCTGCTTCTTTCCTGACCAGAAGCTAGTCTTGGCGTGATATAGTGTGCCACAAGGTCTTTGCTATTTGTCCTGCCAAGTAGCTAAGATGGGATGTTTGAATACATTCCATACAAGGGATTACAAGCCATTCATAAGATTTTGTCTTTTGTAAACTGGTGAAACGAAGTCAGTAGAACCATTATGATATTGGGTTTCTGATATTGCTGTGTTTATATAAAGTGACGTGTCATTGGAACTGAATGGCTTAGGGGATTGGTAATGAAACCTCGAGGTTACTAGTCTGATTGCAGTCCAAGGAAGTAGCTTCTCAAAGTCATAACAATCTAAAAGCTTCTTGGAAGCCTGTGTGACCTGAATTAGTGATTCCAGTCCAGTTCCTAGTGGGTAGTTTTCTTTATCAGAAGGAAAAATCAAATTGGGCACAAATTGATCTCCCCTTTCTAGCAATTAGAAGAAATATTGAAAACAGAATAGGTCATTACAAATGAAAGACGGTTTCAGTCCTAGAGGTGATCCTTGCTGAAGTCTGTGGCACTTTGGCAGGGGACATGCGGGCGGGGGGGGGGAGCATGCGTTGTCACTGCCAGTGTTGTATCTTTGTACATAGAAGATAATTTTAGGACTATGAATCCAGCTTCCTTGAGCCCTAAATTGACTTATCTTTATACTAGAATATTTACCTGCCGTTCCTTGGATCCTTATCTGAAATACCACTTTTTGTTTGGGGGGTGGTTTTTTTTCTTCATTTAAATCGTAGTTCTGGGGTGGGAATGGGCATGAGGGGTTCAGTAGGCAGGCTCCCCCAGTGAGAGAGGACAACCTCAGTCCTCTCTCATTGCAGCAGCTTGGGGCTAGGTGAGAAGTACCTGTCCATGGGTGCTGCAGCGGACACAGTGAGGGGTGGGGTGCATGTCCCCTGGCTGGGGACAGCCAGCCACACTGATGAACAGACAAACTCTCTGAAATATATAGTAAACAGCTGTCTCTTTCTCCACTCCTGCCCTCAGCTAGCCCAATGGGGTTATAGCGGTTCCAGTCACCATCTTGGCTCCTTGCTGCCTCCCTGTGTTCATTCTGCAGTATAACTCCCTCCTACCAGACTCTTCTATTTCCATTTTATGAGGAAACAATTGAATGCCAGGTGTGACAGGGTTCAGTCACAGAAGACCCCTTGGTCGTCTTGCTCTCTGGCACTCGCCTTCTTGCTCTCTGGGGCTTCTCACCACCCTGTCCTGCTGGGCCAGATCTCCTGGTCTCCCCTAGCCAAGGCACAGCACTGAGATCACTGACCCCTGAAAGGAAATGCAGACACTGCTCCCTGGAAACCAACCCCCAAATGGGATCAGAAACACCAAATCCATCTTTCATTGTGAGAGGTTCACATATTGAAAGCACATTCAGGTAAACCCCCTTTAACAATGAAAGGAGGATGTACACACTGATTGTCCCCCCCACACACCATTATTTACACTGGGCTTGATTGTAAATAAAAGTAATTAAGTACAAACAGTAGGATTTAAGTGGTTGCAAGTGAAAATGGACAGAGCAAAGTACATTACAAATTTAGAATAAAAGAAAATGTGTAACTAACACACGAAACTGTTAATATTTCAGGCATACCTTCAAGCCAGGGAAGCTTGGTTGGGTTCTGCCCCCCCCCCCCCCCCCCCGGGCCCTCTGCTATTTTCTTTTAAGCAAGCTCCTCATGAGCATCAGATCCTTGGAGCCTCCTGACACACCCCACCCCTGTGCTGCTGCCTCTCAGAGAGTGAGGGGGGCAGGTGGGAACTGGTACACGCGGGAAGCCAGCTTTCAAGCCAGCACCCTGCACATATTGGCTCACATGAGCTGCTTGCCCCCTGTGCTGCTACTGCCTCTCTCTCAGCACAGCTCCTGTTCACAAGGAGCTTGGACCCCCTACGGAGCAGCCTCTGTCTGCTGAAGGCCTTGGCTCGCTGCGGACAGAGGCTGCCCCATGGGATGCTGGTGCAGTTACTGTCTACGGGGAGCCCAGACCTTTGTGGACAGGTGCTGATGCTGCCCTGCTGCCTCTTGTATCAGAGGCAGAAGCGCAGGGTAGCAGACAGGAACCAGTCTGCATGGGGAGCCAGTTTTTAAAGAGGCAGCAGCATGGGGTTGCAGGGGGCTAGGAGTGCACTGGCTTCCAGCCCTGCCCCTGAGGACTATCAAATAGTCATGTAACCACTAAAATTTGATGTGGTTACATGATTATTCAGTTGCTATCTAACATCCCAGTTCTCCATGAAATCTTTTCATGCACAACAGACTGTAATTATTATGATAGGAAGTCCATGGTAAAGTAAGGAATAAACCTAACTGTACTAGGGCCTAGTGGAGACCTGATACACAAAATAATATCTTCTTGCAGCTCTGCTTCATTCCCTGTCCCATCCCCCCTGCAGTGAATAAAGCAGGGATTCTCTAAAACAAATAGTATGTGATAACCTGCATAGACAAGGAGCTGAGTTAATCTTGTGTGTATTTGTAACGTAGTAGTGGGGTTTTTTAAGTCACAGATGAGGTGTGGCTTGGTTTTGTTTTAAGTTGACAGTGTCCCTTTAATGAAATTTTGTCACAGTTTGATGAGCTGCATCACTGTAGAGATGACACCGTGGAAAACTGAGGGATGGATGCTGACACAATTGTCTCTTTTCACAGATCTCTTTCTTGGGGGGGCTGGCATTCAACGAAGGAGTGAACTGGCTAATAAAGAATATTATTCGTGAACCACGGCCCTGTGAAGGTAAGTATGGCTTGGGGGAAAAGAGCGGGTACATGGTACACGAGTTGTCTTTGAACTGTAGTGATAATTAGGTTGAAGGGTAGTCCGGTCTCGAGTGTTGTGTTTGCACGTTCATAGGGGGAAAGAGGTGCACACAGTGCCATTGATCAGATAAACGTACTGTAAATTCACACACGCAGCCCAACTTTGTGGCCTGGCTGGATTTTTTTAAAGTGCTCAGGCTGCTACTGTGTATTGAGAGCACTGTTTCTTCTTCTCTTTCCAGAAGCCCATTCAACGGTGACTACAAAATACGGGATGCCTTCCAGTCACTCTCAGTTCATGTGGTTTTTCTCTGTTTACTCGTTCCTGTTTCTTTATTTAAGGTGAAGCTTCTTCATCAGGTTTTGGCTGTTTTACACTTTGGCCTCTGGGGCATTTGGAACAGGTGGCTACCTTCTGGTAGCGTGCTTTTCCTTCCTTTTTTTTTTTTTTTTTCTCAGTTGATTCCTGTAGGTAGAGCTGAATTCTGGGACCTGTGCAGTCTGTATTTGTGGCAGGGTGGGATGTCCTCTGGACTGAGTTTCTCAGGTTGGCTATAAGACTATGGGCTCTTCTGCTGTCTGAGAATGTTGATTGGGGAGTTGAAGGCAGGAGGAAGGGGAAGGTGGCCCCATTCTCGTATGAGTCCATCAGAATATGAGTGTGCAGATGCAGTCTCTTTTGAATCATGCTGAACTGTGAGACTCCCCAAATCCATGCTGGAGAGCAGTTGGGGAAGTGAAAAGGAGGGGGAGAGGAGAGCTATCCTCTCATGAGCCTATTCTCCCTTGTATTAGTGAGTTTGTCCCTGTAACCTGCAGTTATTCTTGCTGCCTTCTCGTATGACCCATTCATGGTTTGTCTCAACTGCCGGGTACCAGATTTGCATTCTCTAGTGTGTAGCTCCCCCTTTGAGCTCTTCATTGCAGGAGATAGTCATAGGTGAGCAGCTTTATAAAGTGGAAGAGCAAACCAGAGACCAGATAACACCCTTTGCAATAGGGAAGCACAAATGGGCAGCCGTAAGGAGATCTGAGGCATGATTGTTGCATATGTACTTTGTGTGCCTCCCACATGACAGTGTTACCATGGGTACATTGGCTTTCTTTATAGTGATCTCCATTAACATGTGGACACTGGGGTCAGGCTCTGACTTGCATCCTTTTGGCAGCAGTTGGATACATCTGCACTGGAGTGATAACGGGCTATCGATGCCCTCACTGATGTCTGTGGCTTCCTTAGGTCACTGTAATTTGGAGGGGTGGGATATAGCAACTGTTCTGCTCCCTGTCACCATCTCTCTTTTTTTTTTTTTTTTTTTTTTTTTTAATTATTATTATTATTATTATTGCTCTAATGGTCTTTTCCTCCCCGTCTCTTTCTTTTTTCCAGAATGCATCAAACAAACAATGCCAGGTTTCTGGATTTATTGTGGCGACATGTGCTGTCCATCTGCCTCGTCATAGTGGCCTTTCTAGTCTCATATAGTAGGTATGGAGCAGCCATTTGTCTTATTCTTTTGTACTAATCCTTGGCCTTGTGGGTTTTTGACAGCACTTTATCCTCCATTTGTGGTTCAGTTCCTGGTAACTATTACACAAATTTCAGGAACTGAGGGAATTGCTCGGTTGCCAGGGTCTCTTCATAATGGGAGCTCTTTCTTCTCTGGATCGTTTTTTTCCTGGTCTAGTTATGTCCCTCAATAGCCCCTTCAAAAATTGCAGTCCAGTGGGTTGTTTTAAGCATATGTGATTGCACTGGGCCCAGTGGCTGCAAACCTAACTGTGT
Organism: Pelochelys cantorii; assembly: GCA_032595735.1. Lineage (NCBI taxonomy): Eukaryota > Metazoa > Chordata > Testudines > Trionychidae > Pelochelys > Pelochelys cantorii. The sequence continues at coordinate 15,544,744 of CM064347.1, read as the reverse complement.
GGAGCATCATTGTGAAGAGAATCAGTCACAGATGGGAAGAGATTTGCATGGAACCCTGCATCTCTGTCTTCACACACAGATCTACAAAGCTGAAGATGAGTGCTTCCCTTCCCATTCTCTCTGTCCTCCATGTCCAGGATATGGACAAAGTCATTTTATCTACCTCATCCCTTTAGTGCACTAATCTATAAAAGCATTGAGCTATATCATGGACCAGTACATTATGCAGCATGTGAAGCATTTATTGTTTTCTGAAATGACTTCTTGTAGAGTCCGTCTAAATGCAGTCAGAACTTTGTTTGCTTCACTCATCTTGCATTATGAATAGACATTGTCTCTGTGAGTAGAGTCTATGTGCCAGGATGATCTAATGGATCATTACTTCTGTGACCACTACCAGCTAAAAACTGTACGTTGTCTGCAGCAATGTAGCCTTCGTGCTGCTAAATTTGAGGTCAGCAAAAATCATGGCAAAAGAAGTTCCCTTAACGCTGTATATACTGAAAGCCTTTAAACCCAGACATTGGGGGGTTATTGGAGGAGCAAGCTGACCAACTGCTGGCCCTGAAATAGTCTCTCCTGAGATCAACAGCAACAGGGTCCCAGACAGTCTGAACTGCTGCTGTCAGAAACACACAGGCATCCTCTTAGGCATTGGACTGTTCAGATTTAGGAGTATCCCTAAACAGAAATTTCTGTACATACAAAAGTCTAAGTTGTTTCCTGATTATCTGTTAGTTGTTTGGGAGATGTAATAGATCTTGATTTTTAATAAAGCTTTTGACACAGTCCTCTATGACACTCTAAGCAACTAAGGAAATACAGTCTAGGTAAAAACTATTAGGTGTGCACAACTAGTTGGAAAACCATATTCAGAGGAGTTATCAATGGCTTGCTGTCAAACTGGGAGGACGTATCTAATGGATTCCCCCCTTCTCCCCCCCACCCCCTCCCCCCAGCATACAGTCTTGGTGCAGTCAATAAAAATATTGACTAGGATGGTGAGTGGAAAGTATGGTTATAAAATTAGCAGATGACACCAAGCTGGAGGGGGCTGTAGGCATTCTAGAGAACAGGATTACAACTCAAAATGACCTTGACAAATTGGAGAATTGATCTGAAATCCGCAATAAAGACAAGTGCAAAGTATACTCTTTGGAAGGGAAAAAATCCAGTGCACAGGTACAAAATTGGGATTAACTGTCTAGTCAGCAGCACTGCAGAAAAGCATCTGGGGGCTATAGCAGATCACAAATGAAAATGGGCAAACTGGAAAAAATCCAGAAGAAAGTACAAAAATGAGAAAAGGTTTAGAAAACTTGATTTATGAGGAAACGTTAAAGGCATATTTAGTCTTGGAAAAAAGACTGATGAGGCACCAGAGAATATGTTCAATATTTTCAAATATGGTAATAGCGGCTACACAGGGGACAGTGATCAGTTCTTCATGTGTGCTGAAGATAGGACAAGAAGTAATCAGCTTAATCTGTAGCAGAGGAGATTTTAGATTCGATATTGGGAAAAAATTTCTATTTATAGGGATAGTTAAGCCAAGAAATAGGTTACAATAGGAGGTTGTGGAATTGCTATCATTAGAGGTTTCTAAGAGCAGCTTAGATAAATACCTTACAGAGAGTCTACATGTATGCATTTGCCTCTGCATGTGATCTCTCAAGGTCCCTTCCAGGCCCACATTTTTATGATTCAGTGTTTTTTTTAAATTGGTGTCACTTGGCTGTTTCACACCTGGAAGATAACCTTGCTCTGAGTTTTACTGGGCCCTGTAAAACACTGTAAACAACTGTGTGATGCCCTCATTTTGATTTAAATCCTGTCTCTGGTAACTTTCCTTTTTTGTTTCCACTGAAGGGTCTATCTGCTCTACCACACCTGGAGCCAGGTCTTATACGGAGGTGTTGCAGGAAGCGTCATGGCTATTGCCTGGTTTGCCTTCACACAGGAGATATTAACTCCTCTGTTCCCAAGGATAGCTGCATGGTAAACCCTTTTATGTTGTTCTGTATATTAATTCCCCAAGGCCTCACTATCCTGCAGAACCAGATGTTTGTCCAGCATTGTGTGCCTCAAGTTTACTCTGCACCACAAAAGGGGTCACAACAGTATTTACCTCTTGAAATGTGCTAAACCTGCTGGAGCAGTATGACATCCTTGCAAGAAGGTAATGTCCTAATCTAGAGATAGAGAATTCATACCATATATGCTGTAAGAAAAGCAATCATGAGATAATTCAGTCTGTAAAACCAAATGATAGTCATGAGGTTCTATAGGAATGCCTATCCCTATGTAAAGGGGTTCATACTGTTCATAGGTTCTCAACAGTCTAAAGGTTTGAGCAGGGGACTGGGACCACGAGCAAGTTGTTCAACTTGTGCCACCATTTCACCTGTTCCAAAATCAGAAGAATACTTCTCTACTTCCTTGGGGAAGGAGGAATTGTGAGACTTAATTGTTCTAGCACCTTTCTTCCAAGTTTCTCAAATTTAAGAAGAGAGCTAAGTGTTTTGAGAAGTGCTACTTTCAGACCTTCCTAGGTGCTGTCTGGTTCCCCCAGACTCACTGTAATGGAAATGGTTGTTCAAATGGGTCAAATCTCCTCCTACCCACACCAAACAAAAAACTGAACATCAAGTGAAATGGCAACATATTTAAATTTAACTGAACTAGAAACCTTCCTAATAAGGGAGGAAAAATGGCACTTTTCATGGTAAATAAAATTACAGGACTGGAATGAACCTTGAGAGGTCATCTAGTCCAGTCTCTGCACTCATGGCAGGACTAAGTATTATCTAGACTAGTGGTGGGCATGCGACCTACAGACCCCACTTGCTCCCTCCCTCCCCCCCCCGCCACAACCACCTCTTGCACACTGGGGCACCAGAGTTCCACACTTCCTATACCTTCCCCCTCCCTCCTAGCGCTTTCAGAGGAGCAGTGGATCGCCTGATTCACACTCTGTCCTCGCTTCCCTCCCCCCCCCCCCCCGCCCCTTCCCAGAGCTTGAAATGCTGGGAATCAGCTGTTCACGGTGTACCAGCTCTAGAAGTGAGGGGAGGGAGTGGGGTTCATTCCGAAAGTACTGGGAGGGAGGGAGAGGAGCAGATAAGTGTGGGGCTTCAGTGCCCCAGTGCATGGAGAGGTATGTGTGGGAGAGGAGGCGGATGGGTGGGGCTGCAGGTGGAACCCCAGTGGACTGTGGACTGCTGTGGCCCACTGAGGTGAAGGAGGGGCACTCATGTGGTTGCTCATCCCTGACAGGTGTTCGTGTGTATTTAGAAAGTAGCAATTCAGACAAACCTGTCCAGATTTGCCTTGCAGGTAGCAGTGGTGAATTTCACCCTGTTTCCTGCACGGCTTATCAGAATTAGAAAAGAACCTCTTCTAATTCTCTCTCCGTCTCTGTCCCCCAAACCTTGTTACTTTTAGGCCAGCTTCAGAGTTCTTTTTAATCAGAGATACCAGTCTCATTCCCAACATCTTGTGGTTTGAATACACAGTCACCAGAGCAGAGGCAAGGTAAGCAGGCTGAAAGATGGTTTTGCACACAGGGAACTGTATCTAAGTTGTTACATGCTCCAATAGGGTAATAGTTTATTTACCCATATCAGTTGTTGTTGTATTCATATATAAGTACATGATGTGGGTAGGGAGTTAATGTGAAAAGAGACCAAATTGTGGGTTGAATTTATTAGTGTCTATTTAAAATATAACAGAGGTATTGTTTTATTTAAAATGTAATCACTATGAATGAGAAAAAGGGACAAACAGGTACAAATGACTCCAAATACAAAGGCATAGGGGACTGCTGCAACAGGAGAGAAACCAAATGTAGCAACCTGTGTTGTACAGGTTCCCTCTGAATGCAGTAAAGTACAGAGCCGTTCTTACAAATTATGGGGCACTACGCAACTGAGGGCCACCCCCCACAGCTGCTTCCAGGGTCCAGTGCATCCCTCTACCCCCTCCTTGTGTGGCTCCAGCCAGGGACCTGGATTCTTGGTGTGTCCCTTCACGCCCTACGTGGGTCCTGGGAGGGGCTGGGGCTTAACTCCTGCCTCAGACACCATCACTCTTTCCCCCCACAGCTTCCTAGAACTTGAGGGCTTCTTTAGGGTCAGACTGGAGCTGAAGAGGCTGGGGGCTCCTCTCTGCCTCTGTCTGGCAGCAGAGAGCCCTCATTTGCTGGCTCCTGCTGGCTGCAAGCAAGTATGGGGAGGGGACAGGGAAAGACTTGGTGGCAGCAGCAGCTGCAGACATACAAGCACAGATGCCTGAAAATTTAGTGCCCTACACAGCTGTGTATTTTGTGTATGCTGAGGGGTGGCCCTGGTAAAGTGTATCATATTAAGCAGAATCATCTGGAGTGGGAAGTCTCTGTTTTGCTTTGAGGTGAATCTGGTATTCCATAAAAAGGGAGTCACAGTTGTGGGCTGGAGTCTGTAAGCGTGTCTCTTGGTACTCCTCTTGCTAATGCACTTCAGTTGTGACCTATGGACCCTCTGGTTATTCCAGACCTGAGCCTGTAAAAAGCAGGATGTGGTGGTCATGTCTATCCAGCATATTCCTCCCCACTCTTTATCCATTGAATGCGCTATGATGCCTGGTAACAGGGATCTACCTCACTCTGCCACCTCAATTTTCTCATTGCAGAAACAGACAGCGCAAGCTAGGTACGAAGATCCAGTGATTCAAGAAATGGGAACAGAATGCAGGACTTACTGGAAAAGGACAAAAGTAGAGACCTGTACAGACCTGGGAGCAGCAAGGAGTCTTTTTGCAGATGGACCAAAGGAACAGGCAGGGACCATACCCAAAGCCTGGAGGCCTTTGCTCTGGCTTTTGCAACTAGCTGGATGCTCCCTGATGCATGTGGAACCGTGCAGGAACAGAACCTCATTTAAAACACACATGCACATTGCCAGTTGGAATGTACCATCATGTCTGAGTTGCGGGAGGGGAAAGAAAATACCTGATGTCTTGTGTGAGGGAGGGAGAACCAAAAAAAGAGCATTTTTTTCCTGTGACTTTTTTTTTTTTTTTTTTTTTTTTTTTTTTTGCAGCATGAAATATACACACTATTTATTTATTTTTTTTAAATTGAACTATTATTTTTGGGGTGGGTGATACATTGTTCGTGTGTTTGGATGAAGATGACAGAACCTAATTTAGGGTTTTTAATGCGGGAGGTAGGAAGGAGAGATGGCGGATGGCTTAGGCAGGAGGGGAAGAGGTATTTCTTTGCTTTCTGCAGCAGTTGGGAGATCAAAATCAATTCTCACGGTGCGTGGTGAGGATATAAAGAAACTACTCAAGATTTACCTTTAAACACTAGTGGCATTCTTGTGCACAAGCCTGCACAGATCTCATAGGGAGGTGTGTGGGGGGGGTGTTAAAATGCAGAGGAAGCCCTAAATATACTTTTTTTTAAATTTTTTTTTACTGCTGTTCCTGTTTTGTAATTAGCCAGGCTGCCTTCCACAGGCCCTCTTCTTTTTAGGTATCAATAACTTGAAATACACATTACAAAATCCCTTCACTTCCTCTTACTTTTGTACGTTTGACCGGAGAGGTCCTCTGACCTCTGCCGCTTCTGTTGCTGAACTTAAACCAGACTTTGTTATTGATTTAAGGACATCACTATCAAGTTTAAATAACTGCTAGATAAGACACAACTCCATGCTCTTTAATGACTTTGAGGTAATCATTAAAAAAGCTCTTACTGGTATTTTAAGTTTGTATGATCAGTCTCTGCCCTAAACCCTCTTTCTCATAATGAATCTTCCCATTAAGCTTTTAAGCCACCAGTAAACTTTTCATAAAAATAAAAAGTTGAGTGCAGTAGCCTGGCTTGAGCACAGCTTGAATTACTTTGGGAGATCCCAGTTAGATTCCAATACAAGTTACTGCTGAAACGAGGCTGTAAGTTAGTCCTGGCAAATATTTTTATGGGTCATGCTGATTGCAAAAGTCTGTACCAGCCAGTCACCTAGAGTGCATAACTACTAAAGGATCTTGCCCTCATTCTGTAAGGACTTTGATTTCTCCTTCCTTTTTCATTCTGTGCTGGTGTGTGGGTTGTTTTTTGTGCTTGTGTGTGTGTGTGTGTTGGTGTTTTTTTTTTTTTTTTTTTTGTGTAAGTGATGAACTTTTTTAGTCTGGAGTTCTGGACAGTAAGTTCTGCTAGATGCTTGGGTACATTCCCCTGTGATGGTATTCTGACAGCCTCTTTGACCCTGCCAGTACTTAGATCCTCTGCACTACACTGGTATATGTTTTGAGACCATGCAAACAGTAAGTAGGGTTGCCAGGTGTCTGGTTTTGAACCGGACAGTCAGGTATTTGAGGGTTCTGTCCGGGAAACAAATTGAGAAAATGTCCGGTATTTTCTAATAAGGTAAGTTTTATCTCCTCCTGTGCCAAAGTCTGAGATCAGGATAGAATTAAGTTTCGACAGCAACCAATTCATCTCTCTCTCTCACTCTCTCACACACACACACACACACACACACACACACACACACACACACACACACACACACACACACACACACACATGGCAAGAGGAGCAGATGAAAAATTTAAAATGCTGTTTTTAAATTAAAGTGGTAGAAAATGCCCCGCTCCCCCCAGCCAGCCCTGCTTCCTGCCGGTCTCCGCCCCCCCCAGCCAGCTCACGCTGCATAAGCGTGTCTACTAGCCAGGCAGTACGCAACTACGCAAGGGAGGGAATCCCTGGGGCCGGACTCACTCGTGCTTCATCAGGACTGTGCACGGGACGGGCAGCACCCCAGGATCTGCATGTGGCCAGGTGAGTCCTGCTCCCCGCTGGCTGGTTCTCTCCCCCTGCTCCTCCCACACTCCCCCCCCCAACCCTCTCTTGGCCAGCCCTGCTTCCTGCCGGTCTCTCTCCTCCCCCCGGCCCCCCCCAAACCCTCTCTTGGCCAGCCCTGCTTCCCGCCGGGGTCTCTCTTCCCCCCCGCCCCCGACCAGCCCCGCTGCCCTCGACCACCCCCCCTCCCAGGCCAGCCCTGCTTCCTGCCAACTGGTTCCCTCCTCCCTCCTGGCTCTCCTCCCCCCCCCCGCCGTCAAGTGTCCACTATTGGGGTTTTTTTTAAGCCACCTGGTAACCCTAACAGTAAGTCAGCAATCATCCTGAACATACTTCATGGCTGTGCAAAGACTCTTCCCTTGCACTTTGTAGGCTGCAAGCAAGGATGTTAAAATAAAGTTCAGCAGCTGGGTAGAGAGACTCATGGTACCGTTGACTTGAGGTTTCATAACATGCAGGGCAAGTACAGCTACCAAGCTGGGTCAGAGAGGAGGACATTAGCATCTGTCTGATACTGTCACCTTTACAAAGGCCTAGATGGATATGCATAGTCACTGTGTCTTACTGCATGCTTTACTAGCTTCCATTAAAAAGCTACTGAGGCTCCATAGAAAACTCATTGGTACGTTCTGATGCAAGATGTGATTTTTTTTTTTTTTTTTTTTTGTGCTCATATCTGATCACCTCTGTGTTTTTCTACCACTTTAATTTAAAAACAGCATTTTAAATTTTTCATCTGCTCCTCTTGCCATGATCCTCCTGTGTGTGTCTTATGAATTGGTTGCTGTGGAAACTTAATTCTATCCTGATCTCAGAATTTGGCACAGGAGGAGATAGTCCTTTTATTTTAATGTACTGAGTAAGTTTTAAAAGATTTTCTTTCTTACTTGTTCTAAACAGTATTTTTCTTGGTAACAGCAGTTCTTAAATTTTTAAACTAAGGATTAGGGGAATTTGCACTTGATTACCATAAATTTCTCTAATTTAGCACTCATTGGAGTGATCTAATATGAACTTTCCACACTGAGATTTGTTTCACTTGCTCATAAACAATAGTGCTTTTATTCCTCATAAAAGCACTTTGGCTGGGCTCACCTCCCTCCATTTTTGAGCTGTGGGCTGTTACTTCATTGAGCATTCATTGAGGCCCATAACCATTTCATTAAAATAGGCCAAAGGGGTAGGTGAGAGAGGGGAAGTGGAAAAGACACCTTAGAAGACACAGTAAATGTGGTGAGGCTATGGCAGTGTTTGTATACAGCAAGGGTGGGCAATGATTTTTGCAGAGGGGCCCCTTAATGAATTTTGGTAAGTGATTATGGGCCAGCTCCACCCCTAGAAGGGGTGTGGCCTGGGATGGAAGGGGTGGGGTTGGGGACTAGCCTCCTGCCAGAGGAGTTTGGGGCAGGAGGCTTTGAATTAAAAACATGGCAAAGGGCTCGTGGCTCCTGGCCCCACCACTAGCGCATTGCCTGGCAGCTGCCCAGGATTGCCATGGCTATTTAAAGGGCTTGCAGCTCCAGCCACTGCTGGGGTCACGCTACAACCAGGAGCCATGAAACATTTAAATAGGATCCTGCTGCTTGAACCACTGCCTAGAAATTCGGTGGCACAGGCAACATGATATATATAGAAAGCAATCTAATGCAGTCTGCAGGCTGGCTCAAAGTGTTAGGTAGGCCAGATCTGGCCCCCACGCTGCATCTTGCCCAGCCCTGGTATTCAGTTACACAGTGCATTAAAACCTACAACTTCACAGCACCATCAAGCCACTGCTCTGCAACCTGTGGCTGGGGAGACAGCTCTTGCAATAGCTACCCTGCGGTTTTCCAGCACAGTTGCTGCCAGCTGCTCTCTCTGGCCACTTCTGTGCTATGGCTGCTTCAGCAGCAGATCTATGGCACCATAGCTAAGCCGCTATAATGCTAGCATAGCTGCAGGCTACAACTGGGGAAGGGCTTTTTCTAGAGGTGTGGATTAATTGCAGTTAACTCCCACAATTAAATGCATGATTCAAATTAATCAAGTTTTAATGGCACTGTTAAACAATAGAAAACTAATTGATATTTGAAAATGTAGGAAAATAAAAAAATTACTAAATTTCAATTTAAATTACAACATGGAATACAAAGTGTACAGTGCTCACTTTATTGCAAATATTTCCACAGTAAAAAGATGAACAAAAGATTTTTCAGTTCACTTCCTACAAGAACTATAGTGCAATCTCTTTATTGTGAAAGTACAACTTACAATGTAGATTGTTACATAACTGCACTCAAACAAAACGGTGTCAAATTTTAGAGCCTACAGGTTCACTCAGTCCTACTTCTTATTCAGCCAATTGCAAAGACAAACAAATCTCTTTACTTGTATGGGAGATAGTGCTGCCTATTTCTTGTTTACAGTGTCACCTGAAAGTGAAAACAGGCATTTGCATGGCACTGTTGCAGCTATGTTGCAAGATATGTATGTGCCAGATGCTCTAAAAATTCATATGCCTCTTCATGCTTTGCCCAGTTGTTTTAGAGGACATGCTGATGACAGGTTCTGCTTGGGATATCCGCACTGCTAGGGATCTTTATTTCTTTTGTTTTTACAATGCAAATATTTGTAACAAAAGTGAGCACTGTACATACACTTTGTTGTAATTGAAACCAATATTTGATATAGAAAATATCAAATATTTAAATAAGTGGTATACCAATATTTAAGTGTGATTAATTGCATGATTAACTTTTTAAATTGCTTGGCAGTCCTAGCTTTTTCTATTGCTGTGGGACCGCCACTTCAATGACTGACACATTCTTCCATTGATCTGGCTGCATCTACAGCTGGGGGTTAGGTCATCATAGCTACAGTGCTCAGCTATTTATGTAAATTTCAAGTGTAGACTGTGCTTTGCTCTGCTTCTCTCTTCCTGTCTCAGTCCCAGAAAGCAGCACCTTGTTTAGCATAGAGATAAATACCCACAAAGGCCCCTGTTGTACATTCTTGGCCAAATCCAGCAGCCTGGGAGGGGAGAGTAGAACTTAAGCAAGAAGTTGACAATTAGTCTTTGAAAGATAGGTAGCTCCTGTTCCTGTTGGATTGAAAAGGAACAAAGGCGGCAGATAAGTATCAGAGGGGTAGCCATGTTAGTCTGAATCTGCATAAACAACGAGAAGTCCTGTGGCACCTTAGACTACCCACGAAAGCTTATGCTCCAATAAATCTGTTAAAGACCCACTTTGTCAGATGCATGTAGTGGAAATTCCAGAGGCAGGTATAAATATACAGGCATGTGAACAGAAAGGAGTACCGATCAAGAGGAAGGCCAGAGATAACGAGGTCAATTCAATTCATTTCTACTCGTTATCTCTGGCCTTCCTCTTGATTGGTACTCCTTTCTGTTCACATGCCTGTATATTTATACCTGCCTCTGGAATTTCTACTACATGCATCTGACAAAAAGTGGGTCTTTACCCACGAAAGCTTATGCTCCAATAAATCTGTTAGTCTAAGGTGCCACAGGACTTCTTGTTCTTTAAAGAATGTAGATGACTGGCCTTCACCGAACCACTTCCTTGCTTTCCAAGTAGTTGATTTCTTGCTCTGCTCCCTTATCGGGATCTGGGATGGAGCTACTTAAAACAATAGATAAATTCTTATGTAATCTGTTGTTCTGTGACCCATGATGAATCATGTAAAGACAATTGTCAAACTTTCACCTATAGTAGTTGCTGTATAGAATCAACTCTGTTGGTAACATTTATACTTTTATTTATGTTGGAAGATCACCACAAATCCTTACAGGACGCTGATTACATTTTTTTTTTATATATATATATATATATATATATATATATATATATATATATAAAAAATTAAAAAAAAACCCCACTCAATGCATTTAACTGGCTGAGCATGCAAAGTCATTGACTATGCCATCAACCCCATGTCCAATCCAACAGTTTAGCTGTACATTACAAATCTACATATTTCCCTAATTAGTCAGTAAACCAGTAGTTTCTTCAGAACTTTTACATAGCTTTTAAGACCATGGATACTTCTTGGGCAAGTGGCCAGCTAATAAAGGGTAAAAAACAAGCTCACTACTCAAAATAATGGGCCACTGAAAAACAAAGCAAGAAGTGGTGAGGCTGAGGGATGGCACCACAGCTTGGGGGGGGGGACGGCACACTTTTCAAAGGGAGAGCCCTGTAAACCGTTATAATAAAGCAGCCTCTCTGTTAATTCTGATTTCTGCCCCCTACATCTTAAAGCCACGGTGTCCAACTAGTTCTGAAGCAGTAGCCACTATAGTATTATAGTGGCAAACTGGCCAAATAGCTACATTGTTCAAGCCAAATAGCCACAAGTGGCTAGCAGGTTGGACACCACAGTCCTAGAGAGAGAATGCATAGCTGGATAAGACTCTTGTGTGTGTCCCTCTGGATGACACATAAAAACCCCAGCTCCACAGCTAGAGAAATGCTACTGAAGCCAACAGGATCTCCAGCTTTGTATCTGACTTAAGATTAAAATCAGACCCATCCCCTATATTTTTTCCATTAATAGCAGAGTGCACATCCACCTCATCCTTTTCAATAGGCACTTGTAATCATTCAAAGATTTCTGTTTTATCCAAGGGAGGGGGAATTCTTAGTTTCTGAAATTAGCCTTGTAATAATAAGACATGCCACTATGTAGCCAATACTGTGCTTGAAAGCACTTGGGTCTTTGGCCCCATATCACATCTGCAGCAGAGTAACACTGGTTATCAGCAGGAACTATGTTGACTCATTACAGACAGGAAGGGAAAAGAAGTTTACTTTGGCTCTGGCTGAAAGAAACACTTCTAGAATAAAAGCCTCCATAAAATTAGTGTGTTTTAAATCCCAGCAAGATTTTGCCCATTCCAATTCATCCTGGAAGGGTGCAGTCTCTTAAATGGTTATGTAAGTATTCCTTACATAAAATAAATATTAATACAGATTAAGATTTTGGATGGCCTCTTGTAGCTTTCAGTCTTGTTCACTATGGAAGAATGAGAGCTAAGGCAGGTGTTTGTACTCAAGAGCTTTGTGTTACGTGCACCCATTGCTTTCTAGCCATTTCATTTAACTTAAAAACATTGAATGAAGACTGTACAATTGTTAGCTGTGCAGGTGAGTTTCAGTAAAACTTTCCCTGCAAGATTTAATTGGATGTGTGAGAGCAGGTTTGCATCAATTAAAGTAAGATGGGATGATTAAGTGTGCATAAGAGAGGTTTTCAGTAGTAGCCAGCTGAACAGATGCAGTGCAAATTGGTCACACCCCTTTACTAAGGCACCTTGACTGTGAATCCTGTTGAGGCCCAACTCTAAAAGAGTAGCAATGACCCTACTGCTATGGTGGCTTTGAAATATGGCACACGACAAACTCATACTATCCCTTGTGCAGTGGTTCAGCACCCCTATGTTTGGGCTTGCTGGACTACAGTTATCCCATTACAGGAACAGCATTGGTGGGGGCAAACACTGCACTCTGCTATGGTTTCACATGCTGCCCTAGGAAAGGACATTCAAGTCCAGGTACGGTTTTATAATCCTTTCTTACTGTCACACTATTTTTTAAATTGCACATTTATAAATATAATTCCTTTGTAAAGGTCCAAACACAGATGTGACTCTATTCCATGAAAGGGAAATTATAAATCATCCTAGGTAAAGCAACATTAAGGCCACAACACCAGGTTCTGCTGAAGAAGTGCTGTTGCATTCCTAAGAAAACAGCAGCTTTTGGGGGGCAATGAACAGACACAGTCTATACATCCTAGAGCAGACCCTTTGCTTTCTTCTCTAGCTCCCATATTTTAGAGGAACCACACCCTTGGCAGGAGTAATAATACATGGCAGGGGACAAGTGTCATTGTGCACTCTTTTCCTTTGCCTCCAACATGTATCACCTCTGGCATTTGGAGGAATTTGAAAACTTGCTTAGAAGGGCTCATTCAGTTACTTATGCAGCATTTCCTTAGACTAAAATAAATGCTGCATGGAAAACAGTGCATGAGCTTTCAGTTTGCAAGTAAAGTTTATGAAAGCTCATGAGACCATCTACATTTTTTGTTAGTCTCTAAGGTGCTGCAAGACTATTTGTGTTTTTTAATGATTCCCATTGTTTTCCCCATTTGAAAGAAAAGGGGCAAAGTGAAGAGGACAGAGGTTCTACAAACATCCTCACTACAAAACATGTAAGTGCATAAAGTCAAGGCCAGCAGAGCCTGCACAATTAAAAAAAATCCATTAACATACATCAGTTTAGTAGAAGCACCACAAAAAGCCAAAGTTCAACTTTAGGAGCCTGAAGCTCTGAGATGGAGACCTGTCAGCAATCCATCCCTTTATGCTTCAAACCAACACAAAAGGACAGAGGAAGGGAAGCGAGTCCAGTTGTCGCAAAGGTGTTTCACAATTAATGGAGAAAGCACAGGACAGGGGAAGATCCAGGTGTTAGAAGGAAGGAGAAGGGAACATTCCTAGCTGTGGAAAGCACACAGACCAATCCCTTAACAAGGCTGGGTTAGGAAAACTCTTCTAGAAAGGCAGGACAATGAATACGGCTGGATTTCCTCCAATTTATGACATTTTTCCCACCACCCTCAAGTTCAATGGCACTAATGATGCCACTTCAGTAAGCACAGCATGGACCAAAAGAGAGATTCCCAACCCCTCAAAAGTCTGAGCCAGCAGAAAGAGCCAAGTGGTCTCAGATCTACTCAGTCATCTAATTGCACCCAGGAAAATACTGCCCTAGTGGAGGAAGAGTGAAGGATGGGGTGAAGACTGTGCTTTCTTGGTTCTTTCCACCATAAATTCAGTAAAAAGATGTTGCTCCAGTATCCCTGCAAGATAAGAAAGGTGTACTTTGCCCATTGTGGGAAAGGATCTCTGTTGGTTCTAGCTTGGAATACAGCAACGCTTCCTTTCACCTTGCAGTCTAATAGCTGGAGATTACCACTCTTAAGCTTCTCTGCAAAGTGCTCTTCTAGATTCCTTATAGAGCCCACCTCCGTTGCCCAGTTTTTGGAGAGCTGGGAGCTTCTTGTGCACATGGGATGGCTCCAAAAGCTTCGGAGCTTTGAAACATTCATTTCTTACAATTTTGATTTGAGAGTGGATTGAAGCAGAAGACGCATGTCCAGTAGCGCCTTCTCCAGGTAATGTGCCAGGCGGGCTGCATTGGTTTCGGCACAGCTGTTGTAAGCGGACATTGCAAAGTTGATGTGATCATCCATGGGGTTGTAGCAGACTCCATACCCATCTGGAACCACGGGACCAAAACACATCACACAATCTGTCTTCGCTGGGACCTACAGCAGGAGACAACTTGGTTAAATACACAGCTCAGAGGACAGCAGATCACAAGAGCTGTTGGGGAGGGTGCATCAAATGAATGACTCACAACTAACACTCCAGGTAAATGCTCCAGGGCAGGGACATGATTCAGACCTACCTGTTCAGCTCCTAGTACAGTGGATGCTTTAAACAAATAAACCAGTTGTTTCTGCTACTTCCCAGCATTGTGCTTCAAATCGCCCTCCCCCCACCCAAGGAGGTTTGCAGAGGGGCAGTTACTGGCTGAAGTAGACTCATAAGGATAATGAGCTTCATGCAATATTGCTGCTGTTCTAGTGTGCAGGCACTGCCTCCTCATTACTACATGCACTTGATGGCTACCTGGCAATGCACTGTCCAAGCTGGGGTGGAGAAGATAATTGGTTAAAAGGGATCTAGCAATTGTAAGGTCATAGTCTTCAGCTTAATTTCACAACCTTCTTAAAAGGTCCAGCTCAGATTGTTGTGGGGCTGGAAGAGGTCAACAAAGTCAAAACAACAGCTCCTCTGGCACCTATGCAGAGTGGTTCCCAAAGGAAGGGGGTGGTGGAGGAATGTGGAGAAGAAAAGGAGAGAGAACGACTGCAGCATTCTCATGTTGGTCAGCCACTTCTTACCTGGCTGGTTGAGAGGTTGAAGTGCATGGCTACGGCATAGGCTGTATCCATGAACAGTTCTGGCATGCTCACTAAATCCTCAATAGCTTGAAGCTTCAAGCCTAGCAGGTGACGGTCTATTGCATTCCCTTTTATTGCCTGAAAGGAAGAGAATCTGGATAAGAGATCGGAGAAGCAGGGAAACAAAAATCAGCATCATCTTTAGTCTGAAAGCAGATTTTTAAAATCCTCTTTAAATTTAAAGTAGAAAAACAACCCGTGACTGTCCATTTGAGCTGGTGCAATAAGAGAGAGAAATTAAAACAGACAGATGGAAATAAGCAAACCCTATTACTTCTCCGTATGGGATCCCTGTTATTTTTAAAAGCCCCTTCAGCAACCCTGGTATCTACAGACCAAGGTCATGGGGAGAATAGGAATTCTTCAGTGTAGCTGTAGACATGATTTTCTTTCTCCTTTGGCCCCAGTCACCAGGGATACTGAAGGAACTGTGCAAAGAGGAAGAGTAGTCAGTCTTCCAAAGCTCTAACTGATCAGAATCAATCCTAGGGCCAGTATTAACAGGCCTGCTTACATGCTTAGTGCCATAAGTTGGGACTTTTCTTCCAGCAGCACCTGGTTTACCTCTGCACAGTCCCGGCCTTGGAGACATATGGGACACTCACCATGTCAGTGTAAGCTCTGTGTGCCTGCGTAGCTCTCCTCAGCAGTTCCACCTTCTCCTCGTTCTAAGGAGAATGCAAAGAATGGACGTTAAACATTTGCTTCCTGGTGACTTCAGTAGCTCACCTGCAGGATGGCGTTTCTGCCCCTGCAGGTATCTGCTTCAAACTATTGTTAATTTAGATCATGCTAGCTGGAGTTACCCGGCGTTGCTTGGGAAACCGGAGGAATAAAATGTAGAAAAACAGTAGTCCATTATCTTTTTTTGAATGGTAGAAAAGGTGCACTGATTTCTATAGGGATTAAAATATAGGTCCACGTCATCCCCCGGGGGGGGGGGGTGTTACTCCAGCTCGCACCCAGGGCTGCAGGTGCCGTGGGGGGGCAGGGCAGGTGCCCGAGCCCTGACTCCCACATGCACAACAGGGCACTGCGTGCCGGGGGGGGGGAGGGTCACTTATGTAACCTCGCGGGCGGGAGGGACCGAGTCACGGACAGCACTGGGGGGGTACAGTTGGGGGGGGGCGGCCCCTGCAGCGCAGCACGGCAGGTTACTTTTTTATTTTTACAGCTTGAGCTCGGGCTTGATTGGGTCCAAAAGTACCTTAAAACCTTCTCCTGGATGAAAGGTTATCCCATGCAAAGTTTGGTTGTGGTAGCTCTTATAGTGTCCAAGTTATTAGCGCACAAACTTACAAACATTCTCCTTTATATATTAGATTGTTTGGCTGAATTATTTCTCTTCCAGCTCACAAGACTCTATTCTTAAGTAATTCCATAGGAACTACCAGTAATAGCCCTTTATCCTAGGGGACACGTCAGTGTAAGCGGAGATGTCAGTGGGACAATTCAGATGACAGAAGAATAATTCAGCAACCAAAAGAAGGAGGCAAGACTTTGCAAGGGGAATACTGTAGAGGTTCCACAGCAAAGGGCTGAATGCTGATCCCTTGTGAATTGACTGTCATCACTTGCTAGGTTCTAGTCTTGATTCTTTGTCTTCTAGGAGAGAACCAGAGTCCATATCTTTTCCCTGGAGGGACTGAAATGTGTCCTGAACCTTTAGAATAACAAGTCCTCTCTCTCAAACTGGACATATGTGGAACCAATAGTGGCTCTGTATATCCAAATCTGGGACACCTCAAACACTATTCTGTGTGGACAGGAGACTGTCTCTTTATTGGTACAACACCCCATCCAGAAAAACTGCTGTGGGTTAAAAACTGTAGAAGTTAATGCATTCTACTGTGTTTCTCCCTATTAATTTAAACATATTCTAGTAAATCTACTCCCCAGCATCCCACATTTGTTTGCCTGTATACTGTCCAAAGTTCATAGGTCAAAACGTAAACAAGGAAATGACCTTCCGAATGATACATGGAGAACCTTCAAGTGCAATAAGGTAGTACTTAGGCTCAGACTGGTCACGTGGGAGACCAGGGGTTGAAGCACTCATTTTGTATTTACAGAGAGGCAAATGGAAAGCTGATGAAGACCTATAATTTTGTAATTGTGTATTCCAGATGGTATTGTAAAACAACCTCATAGCAAAGGCTGTTTTTGGCTGAGATCTGTGGATACAGAAACCACCTTTGTGGGGGACTTCAGAAATGGTTCTTCCCATTTCTACGGGGTGACGTTATTTCGTGCCATGTGTCGGAACTCTCACCTGTTTGCTAGGATTGTCCATTGCCTGCACAAACTTCAGAGAGTCCACGGAGGCAGAGCGGATGGTGTCTGTTCGGCCCAGGCGGAACATCCTCAATGAGGCACTCTCATATGTAGCACAGACCTGGCCATACATCCTGAAAGATGGGGATGAGAAGCAACTACAGGGGAAAAATTATCCTTGACAAGAAGGGACTATGCAAATCTGATCCTTGGCAGGGAAATTGTGCAGGTGAATTTCTGTTGTATTTCTCCCTTACATCTTTCCCTCTTCCGAGGGAAGAGTAAATTCCATGCAGGAAAGATGAAAAGAGCAGAAGAAATGGGAATTAGGAGGACTAAGTTGCATCCCTAGCTGACTGACTCTCCTCTACTGGTACTTCATACATTGCTCTTGAAGGGGCTAATCTTGGCCACTCCTTTGTGATTTAAGGGCCCTACACAGTGCATGGGGAAAGGGTATGTCCAGACGTGGCTCTAGATCCATGGTGTCCAAGCACAGTATAGCGGCTACTGCTATAGCGAACTAACCACACTCAACTGGCCAAATAGCCACATGTGGGTAGCATGTTGGACACCAGGGCTCTAGATCTATTGACCTCTAACTCTCCCACATGGAGGCATAGTAGAAGAGTGGACTATTGTAGTAGCTCGCCATCTGGAAGCCCAGTGGTGTCTGGGGTTTTCTCCAAGCCCAGGTACTTGGGTTTGGTGTTGACGTCTAGTCAGCAGTTTCATTGAGCAAGGTAAGAATTCTCTGAGGCTCTTTAGAAGAAAGATATAGGTGCTGAAAAGTGACTTGCCTGCAATTTGCTCCTTACCTATAATAAGCTAGCTGCAGGGCCAGCTGAATAAACGCATCTGGACTTATCTTCTCTGACTTGGGGAAGTTTTTCCCAAAGTGGTGAAAGACCATCACCTTGATGTCCAGATCTTGCACCATTCTGCAGAGATAGAGAAGAGAAATTCCTGAGGATGCTCCTTGCTATCACATGGCAAGGGGACAGGTCCCAGAGGGTTTGAGAGCCTCAGAGACATCAACCTGCTCACGCCAAATCTGCACAAGGACAAAGGGATCTGCCCCACCTGATCTTTTCACAGAGAGTTCAACCTCAGTAACTGGATGCCTCATGTTAAGCACTGTGCCTGTGGTTAAATGCAAGGGATTTGCCCACTGCTGGAGACAGGATCCCAGATTTGTTAGTCAAGTGGCTTGATCCAGTGCAGCAGGTCGAATTCCTGACTGGAGACATCCCTCTTTAGATGTTGATTGGGATGAATAACCAGTAAGTCCCCTTTCAGCACTGCAGCCACCAGGCAGGGGGAGGTTTGGCAAGGCACTTTTCAGCCACATGCTATATAGTTTACGGCCAACAAGACAGTGGGCAGGCTTCCTGAAGGGTGCAGTGAGACCACAAAGCATGGAAATTTTCCTTGCCACGTAGCTCTCTGCATGGGTACACGGATTATTGTCTCACTCACTCATTGAGCTCTCCCACCCGGTTCACTCACATGTTGAGGTTCTGCTTTGCCTTCTCTATGTCATTCTTGATTTCTGGAGTGATGTTAAACCGCAGCTTCTTGGGCATTGGCAGAGGAATCATGGGGGATCTCACCAGCTCTGGTGTCTTTCTGCACAGCAAAAGATCATTGAAATCATTTCTCCAGACCTCTACCTCCAGCCCCTTTGGCCAATGGGATTCTGCCCAGCAGACAGATCCCGCAGTAGTGAACGTGGTGTAAATCCCTGACTATGACATTTTGGGTTTGCGTATACACGGCAAAGCTCTCTGTCACAAATTTCCGCCTTATGGCTTGACAGCTGATCCCCCCCAGTCTGCCTCTGGTGAAAAACTAGGAGAACAAATGCTGAAGTTGGGTCCTAGTGATTCCTTCACCAAGAGATGATAGGTCTAATGCCTTTCGAGCCCTTTAAAAAATGTTCTATGGATTCCACCAGGGACAAACATTCTGCCGCCCAAGAGCCATATTAAACCTAAGCAGAGGCTTATCCCCCAGAGTTCAAGCAGCAGCAAAGTTTACCATTCTAAACAGGTAGCTAATCCCTGGCGATTGCTGCAAGAATTGCAGGACCTAACCCGAGACACCATTAAAGCGCCTCCTAAGTGGATGCCTTGCGGGGGTGGGGGTTTACTGGGCCTGGGTGGTTTGAGATCCACGTCCAAGAAGGGAGAGAAGTGCACAAGCCTCACGTGTACTCCACAATGTGGTCCAGAAGGGCAACGATGGGCGGGCCCTCCGAGGGGGCGTGCTCATACACCAGGCCGCAGGAGCCATCCTCAGCAATGATAAACTGCCAGGGAAACAAAAAGGCATGAAGGTAGTGAAGAGTGGCCTCTTCCACATGCAAACACCAGCCCCAGGGGGTCTTGCTGCTATATACTGGGGAGCCCCAGCCCCATCAGTGCATGGTAATGTGCAAAGCCATCACCCAGCAACCGGAAGATAGAATCACCAAATCCTCCTAGCCTTGACTGTGGAATCTAAGTTCCCTGTAAGCTGCACAGCCGTGTAGCTGTCCAGTTAGTGCTGCGCAGGCCATCGGGCAGGCTATGCACGGTGGGAACCTGCAGCAGCCAGGGGAGGGATGACCAACTCTGGCCCTGGCCCAACTCTGCCCTACCACAGCTGGCACAGTGTGGACAGCTTGGTCGTGGCTTGATTGCAGTGGCTGAGACCCAGCTCCAGGCTTCCCCCACTGTGGCTTGGGCACCTTAGGCCTCCCTACCTGCCACGGCCAGGGCTGCCCGGACCTCCCCTCCCCCCGCTGTGGCTCAGGCAGCCCAGATGTCCCCTCTACCTGCTAAGGCTGGAGTCGCCAGGCCTTAAAGCTTTCTAGCTCCGAACCCCCCTCCCACTCCTGCACCCCCCCCACCTTCTGCTGCAGCCCCAGCCCTGAGCCTCACCCCCAGCCAGAGCCCTTGCACCCCAACCCTCTGTCCCAGCTAGTGTTGCCAACTCTCTGACAGGACGGACCGGACCGGACCCTATTTGTGGCAATGGCATCTGGTCCATCCCAGTTGGCAACCCTAGTCCCACTCCTGAGCCCCTCATCCTTAGCCCTACCTCAGAGCCTGTGGCTCAACCAGGGCTCTTTAACCCCAAATTTCTGTCCCAGCCCTGAGCCCCTCAACCCCAGCCCAACAGCCACATCTGGAGCCCTCACAGTCCTGCACCCCCATCCTCTGCCATATCAGAACCCTTTGGCCCCCACTCCCACCACATGAATTATGTTATGTGCACCAAAATGAAGATGATATATCGCACATCACCTCTACTTTGCTGCACATAAAATTAATTCCACCCGGGGGTGGGGAAAAATTAGAGGAAACACTGTTAGGTATCATCATCAGATGGAAGACGATCATACTGACAGAAGATACATCGGAGAGCCAGTGTACTCTGCAGCATGGCACAGTTTAAAGGGTCTGATTTCCATGGCAGCTCACACAACACTGCAATAACATCCCCTGTCGGTTCTGTGCAGACTTACTTTGGTTAATTGCAAAGCTGGAAGAATGTGGCATTGCCCTGTAAATAAACAGTGCCAAGCAGAAGCTGGAGAACCCTAAATGTTATTGTAAGAAGAATCCTGACAGAGCATGGACTCTATCTCCCTGAAAGGCAAGGAGATAGCCTCCTAATGGAGGACGTGGCCCTTGGATGAAAGGAGAGTGGATCACAGAAATGATGTTTTGAGATGGTGGAAGGTGCCTGAAAGAAGCAGGTTAGTTTCTGGCCAAGACAAACAGGGAAAGCAACAATAACCATGGAAAAAGAGAAGAAATAGACCTTCTCAGGCTTAGGCAGCTTCCAAATAGACGAGTTACTGAACACCGCAAGCAGACAGCTAATTTATGAGCAATACACCAATTCCACAAGCCAAATACACTGGGCAGGGTTGGAACTACAATTCATTTGCAAGTTTAATTCTCATACTGGATGGCTGGGACATTATCAACCTACCAAACAATGAAGGTGCCAGTGGTTCTTTGTCTGTGTAGATTCTGGTGTTAGTACTCTTCCTCTCTAAATGCTAAGTAAAGGTCCTTATCTGCTTCCTTTAACTATTTTTAGGTGTTTATAGACTATCAGTTTTGCTTGTTACCTACCAGCTCCGTTTTTCCTTTGATATTTATATACCCACTGCCTCTTTTTGTCCCTTCCTCCCATTTCCTCTCCCCCTTCTCCCCTATTTAATTTTGGCTCTGGACATCCAACACTCCAGTCATCTGAAGAAGTGGGCTGTGCCCACGAAAGCTCATGATACCATCTACATGTTTTGTTAGTCTTTAAAGTGCTACCAGACTATTTGTTGTCTCAAACATTGCAAAGGAGCGGTACTAAGCACATGGGCCCTTACACTGTTGCCGTCAACCCCTTGCTCATCTCACTTCCCATGCCCCCTTTGATCTGGGAAAGTCTCCTACAGAATTATTTGGGGGCCCAGTGGATCTTCCAGTTTCAGGAAGTTTGTCTCCCCCAGACACAGAGCCTCTAGTTTCTCAAAAGCACCAGCACCCACCTGAAGGGTTTTGTCAAACCATCGGTTCCCACTGTTCCAGCGACTGCCTCCCCCATGGAGCATCTGAGCTGCCACCCGGCTCCTGTAGATATCGTCAGACACCCGTGGAATGGGTGAGTCCAGGCAGACGGTGAAAATGCTCTTCTCAATTGAACGCACGGACTCCTTGTTGGTCTTGTCTGAGAAGGGGGAAAAGTGGAAGACAATGGAAGTTGGTTGAAAAACTGGGTTTAATTGGAGGAAGGATAAAATTCAGGAGAGGAAGTTGATGGTACTTGGTGCCCCGATTCCCTTTGTAAGGAATCATCACTGCAGCGTGGCCAAGAGGTAGTCAAGAGTTGAAGCTATGGGCTGTTACTGATTGGAAGCTGCGAACCTTACAGGGATGCTGCTCCTCACTCATATCATCCCTCTGATTTTTTTAGCTGGATTATTGGATTTTATCCATTTGGGGGGTGAAATATTCCAGAATGTCAGCTCTGTCCTGGATCAATCCTCGAGCACTCAGAGGACAGGGTGTTTAAACAGAAATAACGTTTTGCAATAGGTCTAAGCTGAGCACAACCCATCTGGATAAATACATCACTCCCACACACAGACTGTTAGAAAGTCCCATTATCTGGGCAGTCTCTGCCTCCAGAGGGCTCTTTAAAAGAGGGGGAAGCCCAGAGAGCGCTGTATGGAGGGCAGCAGTTTTGAGCACGGTAACCCACCTTTGATGAGGTTGTTGTAGGCTTTGGCCCAACTATTTCGGTGGTTGCTGGTGAGGATCCCAATTGGCTCCTTATTTGTTTGGAGGGAGGTGTTCCAGATCTTCTCCAGCTGGATGAAGATCTGGTCGGTGGTGAGGAGGCTCCCGTCGCTGCTGTAAACATCCAGCTCAAAGAACTGGGAAGAGGGGGAGACAAAGCAGTCAGTCCCACAAGCTGACAACAGCCTTGTCCAGGAGGCAAGAGCAATGCTCGGGGCTCAGCTAAGGAGCTGATGATCAGTAGGTGAAGAGGAAGGATTTCCTAGTGGTTAGGGCATTGCCTGGGATCTGGGAGACATAGCTTCAATTCCCTGTTATACTACCTGCTTCCTGTGGAACCTCGGGCAAATGACTTAATCTCTTGGTGCCTCTGTCTCCCATCCATAAAATCACATAATAGCACTTCCCTACCTTCCGGGGGGTTGTGAGAACAAATATATTAAAGACTGTCAGGTGTTCAGACACTGCAATAATGAGGGCCGATAGATAATTAAGCCAGACAGAGGAAAACATTCTTATTGCAACATTTGCTGGATTCTACCATTGCTGAGATTTGACTATGACTGTTGAATCCATTTTTCAACCCCTCCCCCTACTCTTCTAGCTCCAAATCTAGAGTGTTCCGGGGCTGGAGCTAGGAGGGCAAGAGATGTGGTAATGGAGTGCTCACATATAGCTCACACATGCTGCAGTCCGAGCCATGGAACCCAATCCTCCCAGTTAATAGGAAACCTACGATGGACTTCAAGGGGAGACTGGTTCCCTGTGGGGGTGGACTTTGCACTCAGAATCATTTTGCTTATTTCTCTTCCTTGGCAAAACTAACCAAAGGGGCACTTAAATCCAAAAGAATAACCCAGTTTTCCCAAGACTCCCCTGTACCTGGAAGTTGTGAACAACAGTGATGTGTGTAGGCGGCTTTTTTCCTCTGGCATAATTCACCACGGAGTCATGCTTCGGGCCCGGGATGCGGCAGGACGAGAGGATCTGGTAGTACTGGTTCATGCAGAGAGGTTTCCCGCCCAGGTATTCCACTGGCAAGGTCTCGCTGGAAACGTGTGCGGAAGGAGCAGGATGGGAGAGGGAAGAAAACAGCAATCCGAATGCCTGTCTTGCAGCAATCCGCACTTGGAGTGCTCTCCCCATGCTCAGGGCCCTATCATGGCCACTCAAGTGGGACACTAGGGGCTTGTCTACAGTAGAATCACTACAGGGGTGCAGCTGTACTGATGTCACTGCACTGCTGTAGCGCTACAAGTGTGGACGCTCTATGCTGATGAGAGAGAGCCCTCCCGGCAGCATAATTACTCCACCTCCCTGTGGCGGTAGCTATGTTGGCAGGAGAGCGTGTCGCATGCACATGGCACTGTCCACAGCAGCACTTAGTTGGTGTAAGGTCCCTCGCTCAGGGGGCTGGCTTTTCAATTATACTGAAATTAATGCTACTGTGTACGCTCCTCCTCAGCAACTCCCCTAGCGGAGGCTACCCGGCATGTACATTTGCTGGCTTCTGTTTTATATAGAGCGAGGGCCGTTCCCCCACATCTGCTAGCATGGGAAGCAACGATTCATGGGCTTATGCTTCAGTGCATCATACTCTGCCACTGTGGTGGCGTGTTGGGGTTCCCCCCGATCCTGCAGTCCTGTAGCAGCAAGAGCAGACTCCACCAGCCAGTAGAATAGAGAGGGTTTATTGCTTCTCCAGGATACAGCACAGCACAGACGTGATGTGGTTACAGGAGTCAGGGCCAGGATGCCTCAGACCCCCTTGAGATGGGGTGCCTAGGCCCTTAGAATCCTAGCCCCTCCTTAGTCTGTCTCCTTCATGGTTCCAGCCCAAGACTGCCCCTTCCCCCGCACACTCACTTTCTTAGTTCCCTCGCTGCCCTCAACTGGTCTGACCAGTTGGGTCTTTGTCCACATCACCTAGGCAGCCCACCTGCTGGGCAGTGCTCACAGACAGGGGCCAGTAGAGGTCTTCCACAACCCACAGCATAGCAACCAGCAAGGAACTGACACTACATCACAACATGTGGGTGAGTCAGTGGGAATCACACATCACAGCACAGGGGGGCACTGGGTCACAGAGCAGACAGTACCCCCAATACGTCACATCTCTCCCCCCTCCGAGAGCAAACTGAGCAGGGTCACTCCACTTGTGACCTGGGGAAGTTCAGGCCCCCTGCCCGGTAAAGCCACAGCGGTGACATTGGCGCTCCCCTTGGCTTGGGCCTGCCACGGCAGTGCCCTGCAGGAGCCGGCTCCCCTCTGTCTGGTTGTTGCACAGATTTGAAGGGGCCGGCACGGGCCCATTCTCTGTGGCCGTACCAGCCCTTCCACTGCCCTTGAGCTCTGGCCAGGATCTCTCTGGTTGGGCCCATGAGCTCAGAGAGCATTTCCTGGAAAGCCAGGCTGCCCTCCACCCCCGACGCTCCATCCAGGGAGGTCTCCCCCTCCCATAACTCTCTCAGCAAGCCCAGGGGGTCCTTCCCCCTGCTGCACCCTGGCTCTGTCGGGGAGAACCTGGCAGACCCTCAAAGTGCCTCCCTTTGTGCAGATAGCAGGTGGGGCAGGTACTTGTCCCAGTCCTGCGGGTGCCAGTGCATGAAGGCCTCCAGCATCTGCTTCAGGGTCCCCTGGAACCTCCTCACCAGCCCGCTGGACCGGGAGCCATACGCTGGGGCCCAGGTGAGTCAGGCCTTGTGCTTCTCCCACAAGCACCAGAGAGGGGCCGACATGAAGCTGGATCCCTGGTCCGTGAGGACCTCCTTGGGGGAACCCCATCCTGCTGAAAATAGCCACCAGCACGTTTGCCACCGTGTCTGCCTCGACAGAGGACAGAGCCACGGCCTCGGGGCAGTGGGTAGCCAGATCCACTGCTACCAGGATGTATTTGTTCCCCGTCTGGGTCGCCTGGCCAATAGGCCCCACTATCTCTATTGCTGCCTTCTGGAACCGCTCCTCTATATGTCTTTCCTCCCATCTTGGGCCTTCCTCACCCTCTGGCAGGAGTCGCAGGACCAGCAATACTGCTGCACGGCTGCAAATATCCCCGGCCAGTAGAAGTTTTGGAGCAGCCTCAGCCGGGTGCGCCGGATACCCCAGTGCCCCGCAAATGGGATGTCGTGGGCCAGATACAGCAGCTTGTAGTGATACTTTTGGGGAACTACCAGCTGCCGCTGGACCCCCCATACCTCCACCTTCCCGGGGGGGGAGCCATTCCTGGTACAGGAATCCTCTCTCCTGGCCGCCTCTCCCCAGGGGCTGAGCTGCGCCAAGGCCAGCCTGGTCCCTCAGCATCTGCAAGGTGGGATCTGCCTGTCCTTCAGCCTGGAATTCAGCAGCTGGGGCAGGGACAGGGACCTGCTTCCTGTCCCTACCTAGGTTCCGTGTCCCAGCCTGGCCGGGCTCCACGTCTACTGGGATGGGGCCCTGTGCCCCCTGCAGGAAGCCCTCCCCTGGGTCAGGGTTGCCAGCTCCTCGCTGGCTCTGGCTACGGGTGGTGACCGGGGTCCTGTGGGGTCCGTCTGGCAACTCCTCTAGGTCACCCCCCATCAGCACATCTGTGGGCAAGTGCCGGTGCACCCCCACTTCCTTGGGGCCCTCCTTGGCCCCCCATTTCAGATGCACCCAGGCTACGGGCACCTTAAACGGGGTCCCATCTATGCCCCTCAGGGTCAGCTGAGTGTTAGGTATCATGTGGTCTGGGGCATCACCTCTGCACCCGTGTCCCAGTAGCCCGTCACCTCCCTGCCATCCACCTCCAGGGGCATGAGGCACTCGCTCTGCAGGGGCCTCCCTGCTCCCACCTGGTACACGGAGAAATCCACCTCCAGGGGATCAGCTCTCCCAGGGGAGGTGGACTGAGCATCTTTCCCCCCACTCTGAGCTGAGGTTTGCCTGCCAGCCCCTGCCTCTGGGGCAACCTGCCCTTCCCCCAGCTCCAGCCAGTTAATCCTGAAAAGTCTCAGGTTGTGGGACCTGTCCTGGTGCCCGGTGCACTGAGCCTTCTTTACCCGCAGCGATGACAAGTTAGGACCTGTGGGCCTTTTTGGGCCGGTTTCGCCTGGTCCCTGGCTATTTCTCTGGGGCACAGATGGCTGGTCCTGGTCTCTTGGGTTCACCTCATAGGTGATTCTCTCTGTTGCTCAGCCAAGAACCAGTCTCTGCGTGATTCCCTTTCTCTGCAGAACTCCCGTTCACACCCGGACTGGCTCTCTGTGAACTCATCCGCCATCCTCCCGGCTTCCTGGGGGGTCCTCTGGCCTTCAGTTCTTGAGCCACAGCCTCAGGCTGGGTAGGCACACTTCATAGAACTGTTCCAGCATCATCAGCTTAAGCAGGTCCTCTGTGGTCTGGGCTCTGACCCCGAACACCCACTTGTGGCAGTATTACGCCAGGCAGGAGGCCAGATCTGCATAGGTCTCTCAACTCCTTCTGTACCCCCCAGAACTTCTTCCTGTAAGTTTCCGGGGTTAGCCCGAATTTGTGCAGCAGGGCCTCTTTGACCTGTTCGTAGTCGCCCGGCTGCAAATTCTCCAGCTGGTTGAGCACCCCTGCGGCCTCCTGATCCAGCAAGGGGGTGAGCTGTTGCAGCCGGTCCACTGAGGTGATCTGGTGCAGCTCACAGGCCCGCTCAAAGGAGCTAAGGAACCCGTCCACGTCCTCCACGTTTTTACATTGGGCCAACACGAGCTTCTCCAAGCGACTGGCTGCCCCGGGCCCCCTGGGGTCCTCCCCACTCACCACAGCCGGGGTCCCTCAGCTTCTCCGCTCCGCCATGGCCAGCTCATGCTGCTGCTGCTTCTCTTGGTCCTGGCGTTCCTTCTCTCAGTCCTGTACTGCCAATTCTTTCATCCACAGCTTGATCTCCAGCCGCCACAGCTCTGCTGGGATGGAGCCCGCACTGGATGAACCGCTGCTGGTATAGCGTTGCCTGGTGGACACCGTGTCTCTCTGGCAGGCTCCAGCCCTCCGTCCGGTCTGAGAGCATGAGATGCCCCCAGGGGGTGTCTGGCTGCTCCCTGCTGGGACAGGATCCAGGCCCCTGGACGGTTCATTCTCTTCCAGCCGGGCTATCAACTGGCCTCTCTCTCTGCACAGCCCCACAAGGACTGCCTTCAGGAGTTGGGCGTAGGCCATCTCCCCGCCGATCCCCGGGGTATAGACTCACCGACCGAGTGCTGCAGCACCCCCAACTCCCAGGGACCGCTTCGCTCTGTCTTCAGCAAGTCTGGCTCTTGCAAGCCCCTTCCTTCTACTGCTCCTTGTCACTCGCTGCTGAAAGCTCCCTCCACAGGGTGCAGTGCATCCCACCCCTGACACTACTGTAGCGGCATGTTGGGGTTCCCCTTGATCCTGCAGCCCCATAGCAGCAAGAGCAGACTTCACCAGCCAGTAGAATAGAGAGCGTTTATTGCTTCTCCAGGATACAGCACAGCACAGACGTGATGTGGTTACAGGAGTCAGGGCCAGGATGCCTCAGACCCCCTTGAGATGGGGTGCCTGGCCCCTTAGAATCCTAGCCCCTCCTTAGTCTGTCTCCTTCATGGTTCCAGCCCAAGACTGCCCCTTCCCCCGCACACTCACTTCCTTAGTTCCCTCACTGCCCTCAACCGGTCTGACCGGTTGGGTTTTTGTCCAGGTGACCTAGGCAGCCCACCTTCTGGGCAGTGCTCACAGACACAGGGCAGTAGGGGTCATCCACAGCATAGCAACCAGCAAGGAACTGACACTACATCACAACATGTGGGTGAGTCAATCAGAATCACACATCACAGCGCACGGGGGCACCGGGTCACAGAGCAGACAGCACCCCCACTACGTCACAGCCACACCATTGCAAAGGGAGCTGAGACCTGTTCTCCTGAAGGAGATGCATGCAGTTTAGACCATTGTTTACAGGGGATTAGCAGTGGGTTACAGGTTCAAATCCAGGCCTATGTCTGGAGTGACCCCCATTAGTCGTCACCATCTGATTCTTTGTGTGGTGGGTCAATTCACAGACTCTCAAGGCCAGAAGGGACCACTGAGATCCGCCGAACTAGATAATCACAAACTTTTGTACTGGTGACCCCTTTCACCAGTAGGTCTCTGAAAGTGACCCCCCCATCAATAAAAACATTATTTATATTTACACTATTATAAATGCTGGAGGTGAAGGAGAGTTTGGGGGTGGGCGGACAGGTCACAACCCCCCCATGTAATAACCTCCCAACTCTCAATTTGAAAACCCCTCATCTAGTGTGTCCTGCTGTAAAACACAGGCCAGAGAACATCCCTGAAATAGTTCCTAGAGCAGAGATTTTAGAAAAACAACAAATATTCAGTTAAACGAAATTCAGAGATGAGAATCTACCAGAACTTTTGGTAAATTGCTCCAATGGTCAGTTACTCTCACTAGTAACAATTTACACCCTATTTCCAGACTGAATTTGTGTAGCTTCAACTTCCATCCCTAACATCATGTTAGACCTTTTTCTGCTAGACCAAAGAGCCCATTATTAAATATTGGTTCTCCATTCTGGAACTTACACATTAATCAAATCACCCCTGAACCTTCTCTTTGTTAAGCTAAATGGATTGAGCTCCTTGAGTCTATCACTAGAAGGCAGGTTTTCTAACCCTTGAATCATTCTTGTGGCTCTTCTCCAAACCCTTTTCAGGTGGACACAGGATTCCAGCAGTGGTTGAACTAGTGCCAAACACAGCGATAAAATAACCTCTGTGCTTCTACCCCTAAATGCCCATTTATGCATCCAAGGATCATATTAGCTCCTTTGGTCACAATGTTACATTGGGAGCTCATGTTTACCCTATTATCCACCATGACCCCAAAATCTTTTTCAGAATCACTGTTTCCCAAGATAGGGCCCTTCCTCCTGTAAGTATGGCCTGCATGGTTTGTTCCTGTACATACGTACATTTAGCTGCATTAAAACACAATACTGTTTGCTTGCACCCACTTTACAAAGTGATCCAGATTGCTCTGAATCTGTGATTTGTCCTCTTTATTATTACTGTTCCCCCTATGTGTGTGTCATTACAAATGCTATCAGGGATGATTTATGTTTTTTTCTTTCAGGTCAAAGATAAAAATGCTAAATAGCATTTTTTGCCAAGAACATATCCCCACGGAACCCCGCTAGAAACACCCTGCTCACAGTTATATTTTGGGTATGTCTATCCAGAGATAAATGACCCCACAGGATGGTCACAGCTGGTCCATGTCAGCTGACTCAGGGTCACCAGTACACTGCCTTTAACACCTGCTGACCTGGCTGGGTTAAAGTCGGGGCTCCTGCCCTGGGTTTTAAAGTGACCAGTCTAGCGTGGGTTAAAGGCAGTGTGCTTGATCTGCTCTAGGCTTCTCAAATATGTTAGCAAACTTGTTATTATCACATCTGCAATCCTAGTTCAGGCAAGGCCTGTGTTGGCAGTCTGATCTTAGGCTATGTCTAGACTGCATCTCTCTGTCAACAGTGGGATGCAAATCAAGCATGTCAAAATTGCTAATGAAGCAGGGATTTAAATATCCCGCCCTTCATTAGCATAAACATGGCTGCCGCTTTTTTCTAAACAGAGCTTTTTCGAAAAAAAAAAAAAAAAAAAAACCGGCAGTCTAGACAGGGATCTGTCGAAAATAAACCCTTTTTCGACAGACCCTATAAACCTCATTTTTTGCGGAATATAGGATCTGTCGAAAAAGGGTTTATTTTTGACAGATCTCCGTCTAGACTGCCTTTTATTTCAAAACTCCATTTCGAAAAAAAGTGACAGCCATGTTTATGCTAATGGATATTTAAATCCCTGCTTCATTAGCAATTTTGACATGCTTGATTTGCATCCCTCTGTTGACAGAGGGATTCAGTCTAGACACAGTCTTAGAGGTCAAGGACTGAATGGGGAAATGGGGGATAGAACTGTTCCCACCCAGTGGTACTCAACATGCAGGCTGCTTCAACACACAGCTGTGGCCCTTGTGACACAGTCTTGGTTTGTGGATGGGTGTGGATACAGCCCACATAACACACAGACAGGCAGCAGCATAGGTAGCCTATAATGGTAAATAGTTTGAGAACCACAGAGAATGCCTCTGTAGATTGGAAGTTGAAACACACTGGGGCTCCATCTATACTGTTTGTTTTTTGCAGAAGAGGAAATGCAAATGAAGTGCTCATTTGCAAATCTTGTGCTCCCATTTGCATATTTTCTTCTGATCCTTTTTGTGGAAGAGGTTTTTGGGAAAAAAAACCGCAGTGTAAACAGGGCCATTTTTTGGAAAAAAATCCTTTTGCACAAGATCCCTTATTCCTCAAAAAATGAGGTTTATAGGATCTTGCACAAAAGGGTTTTTTTCCGAAAAATGGCCCCGTCTACACTGCGGGTTTTTTTTCACAAAAACCTCTTCCGCAAAAAGGATCAGAAGAAAATATGCAAATGGGAGCACGAGATTTGCAAATGAGCACTTCATTTGCATTTCCTCTTCCACAAAAAACAAACAGTATAGACAGAGCCTGGAAGCTTGTGTGTTCTTGCTGCCTGAGCTGGCCCTGTTCTGTGGATAAATTAAGGAAGTGAGACTACAAGGCTTCATTCAAGCTCAGTTCCCTGCAAATACACACGTAAGAGCCTCTCTCAAAACCCAATGTGAAGGGAAAAGATTTTGTGGCACTGCAGCTTTGCAATCCTGAATGTGAGACCTAAGAAGCAGAATAGACTAGGCTCAAGAGGCAGAAGTAAATAAAGAGCATAAAAAAGGGAAAGTCTATTTGCTTTTCTACTTCCCTTTCAGTGTCAAAGACCCTGGCTGTTGTCTGTTATTCTTTAGGTATGGTGTCTGGTATTCTTTAGATATGTGGATTTTCATATTGACTGTTTCTCTTTCAGAAAGAGAAACTGATCTGGGCATCCCCTAACTAAAGACAAGAAGAAAGGAACCATCAGTGTGCCAGAAACGCCTTTCACTCAAGAAGAGCTCTGGGTGTGCTCAAAAGCTTGTCCCTCTTACCAACAGAAGTTGGTGCAATAAAAGATATTCTTTCACCCACTCCGTTTTTCTAATATATGGTGACCAACTCTACAGCAAGCTCTACATCTAACTCACTTGTCAATCATGGTCTTGAAATCCAGGGCACCCTCGATCAGCTTGGCCGCAAATCTGGAAAAGCCAAACATAATGACCAGAGAGATACAAGATCAGAACATTTGAATCCTGACCCCTAGAAATAACAATGGTTTGGATTTCCCCCCCTGTGTTGAGAGATTGCTGGACTTTGGGTTAGCAGAGCAGAGCATGTTCTTAATATCTTGAGTCCTGACCAACTGTGGCTGTGTTTTGGGTAACTTGGGCAGCTCCAACGAAGTACATTTTTATTCAATGATCCAATCGGGTTTTGTTTGTTGGTTGGTTGGTTTGTTTGTGGGTTTTTTTTAGTATTTGTGTGTATGCAGCTCCTAGAAGCTCCAAGTAGGTTGCCCAGACAAGTGTGAAAAATGGAGACAGGAGTTGGTGAGTAACAGGTGTCTACATAAGAAAATACATATATCAGGACTGTCTCTATAAAATTGGGATATCTGGTCACCCTAGCACCAACCAAGATTGGAGCTCCCTTCTGCAGGGCGCTGGGCATACACAGTAAGAGAAGGAGCCTGCCCTGAAGAGTTTAAAGACGTGACAGATGGGGTGTGCACGAGGAACAGAGGCGCAGAGCAGGACATCACATTAAAGTCTCTTTTACACCCTCAGCCCGCTGGTACTAGTAGAAGGCACTGGGAACACTAGCATAGAAGTGGCTCAGGCAAGTTTAACCACCATGTCATCTTGGGGCTGCTCTACAGCTGAATTTTGAAAGACTGGAAACAAAGACACATTTCCATGAAAAAGCCAATGGAGAGAGCACTTTTAAAAAAACTACACTCTCCCCCATCCTCCCCCCCCAAAAAAAACAACAACAACTGTATATTCCCTTCTACTGTCTGAAAACAAACTTTGCTGCATTTTGCCTTGCCCCTGCCTTGAGAAAGTGAAACTCATGACTCGAACTACAAGTAAAGCCAACTAGCCTTTAATTTTCAAGCAGGGACGAACACAGAGGGCAAAGGGTCTGACAGCAAGTTTGTTGTTTTGTTTTCTCCTTAAATTGCAGCATGGCAATGCCCAAGCATTCAAAAATTAAAATTCAGGCCCCATCAAAAGTCATGAGATAAAAAGAAGTTGGGTTCCTTTTATTTGCCTTCTGGTTTCTGTGCTGATTTCAAATTTCTCTTGGCAACCAGGAGGGCCAGATACTTGACACTTGTTTTGTTTTAAAATGCATGCTGAGTTTTTTCATACACTTTTTTGATTCCTGCACCTGGGGCTTTAATAAAAAGAATACCGTGGATCAGCAGAGTTGGCAACCCTGAAATTGTTTAGTTTTAATAAATTCCAGAGTTATAAGGATTTTTAAAATATCCAGAGTTATAAGGATTTTTAAAAGTAGGATTTTTAGCCCTTACACTGTCCCTTTCAGATATCTTTCCTCTCACAGGGCTGCAACAGATCTGGTATTCTGACCAAGTGAATACACAAGACCTTGAATTGGGGAGGGGAGGGGGAGGGGGAAGGATTCTTTCACTCTCATTTCTCTTTAACACACACTTCTCTGATTGGCCGGTATTTTTAACTCAGCCTGATGACAGGAGCAGGTGATGATGGGTAAATGTGGAAAAGGTAACCCTGTATAAAGGTCAATGCTATGGCTGTGCATCCACAAAACCGAGACTTCCCAGAGCCAATCCCAAAAGCTTCATGTTCATGAAAACAAAGAGCCAAAAGCAGGGACAAAAATTAGTGGCAGTCTCCAAAGAGGCTGAGAGAATCAATTCCATGAGTGTGGGATGGCTTTGAAACACAGCATTGCCAGCCCAAATTTCATTAGAAGAAGGGAAACACACAAACTGCCAGCAGTTCAGTTGCATAGAGGGCTTGACTAAGGGAAAGAAACACTCTAGAGACAGACAGCAGCTGTAGATTTGACTTGTGCACCTAATGACAGAAGAGTGGGAAGCCCTCTTCTAAAGTAGAGTCTGAATGAATCTGCAGACACACACAGCATTAGCTGAATAACATAATCCATGCAGTAGTCTGACTCTTCCCCCAAGTATACAGAATCTGAAGGTAAATGGTGAGTTCCCTAAATGATGTTAGATATTTTGAATGGTTCCCATCACCATCATAGCTAAGCACCTCACAATCTGTAATGTATTCTTCCTCACCATCCCACTGTGAAGTGCTAATTCCCCATCTATCAAATGTAGATAATGAGGCCCAGGGACTAAGTAATTTGCCCAAAATCACAAAGGAAGTTGGTAGCAGAGGAGGGATTTAAGTTAGGTCTTTTAAGTCCTGCCTTGTAGGCTACCCACTGAACCATTTTTCCACTTCCATCTTTCACTTTTGCGGGAATCCTGCTTGAGAAGCTTCATTCAGATAAGCCCTCAGCTTCCCTGTAGCCAGTACTCTTATCTCATTCCCTGTGGTGCTTCCTGCTTGGAGAGGCTGTAACTGAGAGACTTCCCATGGCTAGCAATCTCTTTGGCTGGGTGAGACTTGCTAGTACTTGTCTTCTCACACCAATCCAAACCAACTCCCCAACAATGTTCCCTCTAATCGTTTCCATCCACATGCAGATTTTTTTCCCACCCACGTGCGGAATAATTTTTTTGATGTGCACTGAGGCACGTGCAAACGTGCATCACCAGTAGGAACAAAAACCTAACTGTGGGCACTTTGCTAATCAGCTGGTTGGTATTTCAATCTCTTCTGAGCAGCTATACAAGCACACTAGGGAACACTGCTCCCCAATGGTCCGACAGAAACATCTGAAACTTTGGGGTAGAAAAGCCAAAAAGGCCTTTACCTGAGCTGGCCTTGCTGATCCAGAAAATCCTGTTTAGGTAAAACCACGCCAGGGCTGGAGTGAACCACAACTGGCAGGCGATATTCTAGGTAAGCCGTCTTCAGCCACCAGTCAGAGAGCTGGGACAGAAACAGGTAAGAATTGGGACTCTGTGTTGCAGGGACCAGGATGCCCACTTTGCAAGCTTGACTGGTCTATGCCCCACAAAATGGCTGGAAGACCATCCTACGACACGCCATATCCTTCAATACTTTGCAGGTAGAGAAGACTGTGGGGCTTGGGTCATGGGATGATTTTTTGGCCATTCTACAGACTAGGTAGAGCAGGGGACTTGTGAGATGGGGCGGGGGGAGGGAGAAAGGGAGAGGGAGGGCTGGTTGGTGCTCTCTGGGTTGGAGCAGTGCATTTTCCCAACCTCCTGGGGATCATTTCAAAGGAATAAGATTTTAAGGTGTAGCAATCAATGCCCACAGCTTCCTATTCAGCTGTGTGTGCCCAGCTCCTCGTAGGGCTTGCGCAGCTCTGAGAAGAGAGATGGGCAGCAATAAGCAGCGCATCAGGTCTCTGCACAGGGGCTCATCATTAAGTGTGTCTGGGGGTGTCTGGGTTAGCAGGCACAAAAGCATAGGAGACAGTGGCTGGGAACCAGGATAGCAATGGTCCTTATAGGACTTGGCTCAGATCCTGCCTCCATTCTCTCCTCCATTGACCTGGCCTCAGGGAAGTTTAACATCCACATACCCAGTTCTCAGTTTTCCTGGCTCTCCTCTCCAGGCCCTTCTGCAGCCTGTCCCCAACGCCGCCTGGTTTCCGGAACTCGTCCACCAGCCCCTTGGTGTGGTTCCATTCCTCCTCACTGATGATGGGCTGCAGAGCCAGCAGGTAGCGATCCAGGGTCTGCTGAAGGGGCGGCACTGGCAGATGCGGCAGTCCCTCCTGGTGGGCTAAGTATCTGCCTGGGAGCTTCCCCAACACTACTGGCTTCAGCAAGCCAGATGGCTTTGCCTGCAAACCACAGAACACACATCCAGACAATCTTCCCCGCAGCACTAGAGGGGTCAGCAGCTCAGGTCACCCGTCCGTCACAACACATGGGAACCTCAATATCAGGAGCAGAGAGCTCAAAGCACAATCACTAGATACACATCACTGGATTACTAGAGGGGGAGGATCATGAGTACATCCTTATGCAGACACAAAATTGGTATCTGCATCTGCAAAAATGATCGGCAGATATCCACACCTGCGGATGTGGATACTTGCATATATAAAACAGCTATCTGCAAATCTGCAGGAGTTTAGACACAAAATTTGTATCTGCATCCATATCCAGAAAATGAGCCATGGATATCCACAAACACATCTGCCATGGATACCCATGGATATTAAGCAAATATCCATGAATTTGAAGGGCTCTAATCATGAGACATCCAGAACAGCAGCAGAAAACGGGGCCTCCCACAGGGCGCTGATTCTCAGTCAACTAAAGGAAATGCCACTGGGATAATAATACATTTGCCTTTCTTTGGTTCCATTCCTCTGAGGCTCTCCTAGCACTTTACAAACATTAATGGGAATAAGTCTCAAAGTATGCCCCACAACTCTACTGTAGGTAAGTACTATACACCAGTGTTTCTCAACCAGTGATATGAGTACCCTTAGGGGCACTTGAGAGATGTCGGGGGGGGGGGTGGTACGTCAACACAACTGAAATTTGGAGAAAACTGAATTTCTGTTTAAGTTTTACAGCGCTTTATTATTTTTGTACTTTTTACACCCCAAAATGTCATCACCTGCCCGGCTACAATTAAGTTGTTTAAACAAATGTGTTGCAATGGTAGAAAAAAAAAATTGTGTCTGAAAACTGTGGGAACCAGGGGTACTTTTTTTTTTTTAAGGGGGGTACTTATTTTTTTTTTTAGAAAAAGGGGTACTTTATAAAAAAAAAGGTTGAGAAACACTGCTATACACAGAGACTAC
Organism: Pelochelys cantorii; assembly: GCA_032595735.1. Lineage (NCBI taxonomy): Eukaryota > Metazoa > Chordata > Testudines > Trionychidae > Pelochelys > Pelochelys cantorii. The sequence continues at coordinate 15,508,409 of CM064347.1, read as the reverse complement.
CACTAATAAAATGCAGCCATTTTGCGGTAGGACACAGCAGCTGCCAATGCAACACAACCGTTTAGGATACGAAGTGAGGAAGAATCCTGTAGCCAGCTGAAACTGCAGGAGGAATTTAGCCAAGTTGGAACTGGATCAGGGTTAACAACCCTCACCCAGGAAATGACTGTGCAAAATCAAGAATAAGAACCAGAAGTCCGTCTGTGTAGCTGGACATTCTAGTCACAAGACTTTGGCTATGGGACCACCAAGTCCCTCAGGTCCCCAAAAATCCCAGCTGGCCACAGAAGAGATAGCTTCAAAAATTATTCCCATTCAGCCCTGCTCAGTAGGAAACTGGAAGATGCCAAATGGAAATTGGGGGGAAAGAGGGCGTGAGGGTGTGTGAGAGGGAGAAAAAACAGGGAGACATTTTTAAAGGAGAGGGGAATTGTGGGTGAATCAGAGAGGCTCACGGGGGACAGATGAGGGCAATTTTGGCAATAAAAGCTGCCTCCGGGAGCATGTGCTGCGACAGTTTCTTTGGGCAGAGAAAGAGCTCATGAGGAGAGCAAAGAGCAATACCAGCCTTTGACCAGGAGCAGTTCCATCTCCAACCCTTCCCCAAAACTGAGAAATGTTTCAGCAGGAATTTAACAAAGTTCCATTAGTGAGGATTTAAATCCTGTTTTCTATGCCCCACCCCCACCTTCCCTCACAGTGGTTCAGAAGTCCTTGCTAGAGACGTGTGACTATGGATTGGAGGGAAACGAATGATACCAGCTACAAATTTGCCCTTTGAAGGAGTCAAGGGGAGAGTATTCCCCAAGGTCAAGTGCAGAGAAGCACAAAGGGCCCAATCCTGCCCAGTGCCAATCACCTCCTGGATGGTGCACAGCCTCTCAAATAAAGTGCATTGCTCCTTGCAGGATCTGGCGGCATGGAGGGATCAAGATCTCTGGGAAAGTGTGCAGGGTGGAAGAGGAAGGTAGGGGTTAACCTGTATAGTCTGAGGATAATTACCATACTGTACCTTTTCTGACTGCTGCTGCTGCTTCCTTTCCATCAGTGGAATGGGGAAAACTCTGTAAAACTCTCACTCCCTCAGCCTTCCTCTCTAATCTTACTCTGCTCTATCGCGTACACACTTAGCAACCTTTGCCATCTGACTGCGCTATTCTGTTGAGAGAACACAAGACCAGACATTGCAGAGCGAGCAGCTGGGTGGGAGGGGCTGCAAAACACCTCCCATGTGCAGGCAAAATACTTTTGCAACCTTTCTCCTGCCCTCAGTGAGAGCTGGACTTGAATCACTTCCTTACTCCATCCCCTGCAAATGGATCGTTTTACTCTTATTATTTACCAAGTGACAGTGCTGGAGAGGGAAGAGCCCAGTCTATGCATGCAGGTCAGGTGGGTAGCAGGCAACCTTGTGAGCTTTCTCTAACAAGCTGATCAGGAGTGTCTGCACTTATGAAAGGGGAATCCAATCTCTATGGTCTATTCAGGCTTTTCCTGCTCCACACAGACTGCCAAGTTGAGGTGGCCACTGCAATGGCAGAGTTCTTGATGTGAACAGCTGTCCACCAGAAGCTAGACAAAGACCCCTCAACTACATAGACCAAACACCCATCAGATGGGAATGAAGTCAGTCCACGGGCTGGGGCTGAACCAAGAGCCTACTGACAAAAGTCTGTATTCTCTAATCCAGTGGTTTTCAAAGTATGGGTCACAACCCAGAACTGGGTCCTGGAATGTCAGGCACAGGGTTGCCTTGCTGTGGGGTGACCAGGTGATGAAAGGGGATGCTAAAGCAGGCTTCCTGCCTGTCCTGGCACCATGGACTGTGCTGCGTCCCAGAAGAGGCCAGCAGCTGGTCTGGATCCCAGGAAGGGGGACTAGGGGCTCCACGCGCTACCCTGAGCCCCATCTCTGAAAGGGGCAGTGCTTGCTGGCAAGAGCAACATGCGGAACCACTTGTGTGCCTCCACCTAAGAGCTGAACGTGCTGCTGGCCACTTCCAGGGCACAGACTGGTCCAGGGTGACAGGCAGGAAGCCTGCATTAGCACCCCTGCTGTGCCGCTGACTGGGAGCCACTGGAGGTGAGCCAGTGCCTGGCAGCCAGTCCACAAGGGGAGCTGGTTTTTAAACTGGCTCCCCTCACAGACCAGATCCCGCCAGGCACCCCGTGCTGCTGCCTCTGATACAGAGGCAGCAGTGCGGAGTGGCAGGGGGCTCCTCAGGAGTCGTACTCGAGCGCACTGGCTGCTGGCCCCAACCCCAGGGACTATAGAATAGTCAAGTAACAGATAAGAATTCATGAGGTTAATCAACTACTCAATTAACCAATATTTAACATCCCTAACATGTACATGGTTACATGGAAACATAATAAGATGAATATAAGCCCCTTCCAATCTTAACAGCATGTATTTAACTAAACATAATTAAGATCGCCCTACAAGCAACCAAACTTTTTATACAACAATATTCTAATAAGAAACACCATGAGAGAGCTATTTTGTGTGTTTGCCATTTTATTGGAAGGAAAAAAAGCCATGGGTGGATTGCAGTGAAAAAAGAAAAAAGAAAAATAAATTACGAAAATATCACACCAATGCAAACAAAAAATCCGAGCATCACGTCTGGATATTACCCCAAGCAGCCCTTACTTGTTCATTTTAGTGCCGTTAACTACCAGGCATGTACTGAGATTCCAGTGGATAAATCTAGAACATAGGAGCAAGCAGCAGCTCACGGTCTCTCCTTTCCACCTGAGGAAGGGAGGCAGTCTACGCACACCAGGTGAGCCTCCATCCAGGTGATGCTTACCAGTTAACCATTCACATCCCTAATAGATACTTTTAAAGAAAAAGTAAAAATCACAGAACCTACAAGTCCCAGGACAGGCAGCACAGCTGTGATGTGGAGAAAAGGGAATTCTTTCCACAGGTTAAAAAAAACAATCCACAACTCTGTATTCTCCTCAGCTCTATCAACTATGACTTGTAACAGTACTAATTTCAACTGTGTTTCAACAGCAGAGTTCTCATATAATTTTCCCTTAACTGGTGTGGAAAGAGAGTTATTAAAGGCACTCCTGGAATATATGAATATCTTCTTAATCAGTTAAAAAAAAAAAAAAAAAAGGAAACCAAGAGGCAGCGCCCAGGTGAAAGAATTAATCAGTTTAGTAACTTAGCTCTTGGCAGAAGTGTGAGTTGACAAAAGGAACATAATCAACTTCTGCAAAGTGACAAAGGTCACTCCCAGCCCAGGGAAGACCCAAGAGGTGCTTTGCTGGTAAAAGACACAAGGGGAAAAAAGTTTCAAAAAGAAAAAAAAATGAACAAGTTGAACAATACCTACAGCTTTTTACTGACTGTCATAATTGAAGAGTGATCCTGGCAACTGGCCAAGACCACCCAACCCCCCCCCCCCTTAATGAAGTTACGATACATCTAGAGGAAACCCCCATCCTTTGGAAACTTCCACCTAGCAGTAATCTTCCCCTTGCTCTCTGGTTTTTAATGATCTTTCTTACAAAACACTTTCACATCATACAAGAAACATCGTACACCACAGCTGTACTGAGACAAGCTAGATCTTCTCCACCCTCCTCTTTCCCATCCTGTATTAAGTCAAGGCAGGACATTTCTCTTAATGCCCCCTTCAAATCTCCCTTAACAAAACAAAAACATAAAAATAAAAAACAACAAACTTTTCAGGTTACTCTCAACTCTGCAAGTGTCTCATAGACTCTGGAAGCCCCCTGGTTTCATTCTCAGGAGACCGCATCAGACACTCCTGGATAAGGCCATGCATGGGTCACTGTCCCAAGGTTGTTCAAAGCTGGGAAAGCTCCCCCTGCCCTCCCCCCAACGTTAACCCGGCCTGCAAAGCAAGCAGTGATCAGCTGTTACTTACCATGCTCCTTGCTATGAAGGCCAGCATACCCCTGCGTGTTCACCACCCCGGCTACCAACCACTGCCCCCGAGTGAGCAAAGTCCTGTCAACTCAGCAGCCCCGGCCTTGATCTTGCAAGACACAGAGACAGTCAGCTACAGTGTAACTTCAGCAGCAGCAACCCAGCTACAGCGTAACAAGCCCGCACGGCCGTCCCTGGCTCAGCAACCGCTGGGGGAGGGCGCAGCAGAGCAGCCATCTTTGTGTGGGGCACAGCCCTCCTCTGCAATGACCAATAAGCAGAGGTGCTACCATCTTTGTGAGGGGCAGGGCCCTGCTCTGCATAGCTCTCTGATGACAGCTGATCCCTGGTCTAAACTAGTGCAGTCATTTCCCCCCTTTTTCTCAGTTCCTGATCTCAGGAGTTAGGAGGGAGGAGAGATCAGCAGAAGGAATGGCTTCTGACAGCTAGGACTTGTGCCTGCAGAGAGAGGAATGTGTATTGAGTGTCCCCCTCTGGGCTGAGTCATAGAAGATATGACAGCCCCTGCTGATGAGCCGAAAAGTTTAGTCTTTCATTTAGTCTATAGCAATTCATGGTTTTAGCTCTTCAGTGTTTTGGCCAGGTGGTAGCAGTCACACATGGTCACTTTAGTCCACTCCAATGGAACTGCTGTTGGTAAAATCACCTGCTTATCTTGCCACTCTGACCTTACAACTAGGCTTGGCAGGATTCCACTTCTATGTTTTATAAGTTTTGATCCCTATCTGTGTTTATTTTTAAACATTTCTTTAGATGTGTATCGGATTTCATACTGTTGTGGGAAATTAGAGGAGGAATTAGACAACTATTAGACAATGAAATTCCAAAAGTTAACGCTTTGTAAACATGAAAGCACACTGTGCACATCATATGTCAAAATCCACAAAGTAAATATCTTTAAATCAACAAATCATACCTGTTTTTACTATTCATTTCCTAGACTATTTGTTTAATTCAAAAGTCTAATTTAAAAAAACAGTGGATTTTGAATCCAAGTTCTCAAACTGTTTTTCTTACTTTGCATATTGTACATTTTAGTTATTATTCATGGGAATGTTTTTGTTGGTTGGTTTGTGTGTGTGTGTATGTGTGTGTGTGTGTGTGTGTGTGTGCGTGCAGTGAAATAAATGTTTGCTGACATCTACTGACAAACATTTAATGCTTCAAAGCCTATGTATCAGTGATGGGCAACCTTCGTGGACTAGTGGGCCACATAACTAGTGGTGGGCAACCTGCGGCTTGCAGCCCAATAAGGTTCCGTGAGATGCATGTGGAGTATAGGAGCAGTCTGGGGGGTGCACGGGCCACAGGTGAAACCCCAGTGGGCCGCATGCAGCAATAGGGCTGCAAGTTTCTCACCACTGCTATATATAACCTTTCCCCTCCGCTCTCCCAAGCTGTTCAGATCCCTTCCCTGACTTTCTCCTACATTAAACTAATCTCTTCTTCTTCTTCTTCTTCACCTTTACAACTCTGCACAATACTACTCTTAACTATTATTTCTGTTTTCTGTTCTTCCTATTTCCCCTCCGCCCAGCGGTGTTAACCCATTGGTGAGGGGGGGGCCTAACCAGAAATATTTGGGGGCACCACACAAAACACAAACCAATAATTAATAGAGGGCCCCTTGGAGCTGCTCAGGGCCCTAAGCAATAGCTTAGTCTGTTTATGCCTAGCACCAGATTTGCCCCTAGGCCTGTAGACTATGCTCCATCCAGCATTATCCCACTCTTATCTATGCGTTTTTCTCTGTGCTATAACTTATGCTTGGGACAGTCTCTTTCTCAGTGCCAAATGTTCTTCCTCTCCTAGGAATCCCTCCTTAAAGCAGATATCCTTCTAGGACATCTTTCAAGAATAGTACACCAATAAAAATGGTAAGGGAAAATATGCATGCTGCAGGGAGATGAGATCCACAGCCCTGGGTTACATCACAGTGTCTGATTCTGACTTCTAGTGACTTGGAGCAAGAACAATCTCTGCCTTTTGATCCCGTACAACACTGACAGTGCTCAAAACTGAATTAACAAGAGAGGGGATCAAGATGAAGTAGTTGAACCTGTGTCTGGATTTCCAGACCTCCTACAGTTTAGAGATGTTTTTTTCTCTTCCTTTCTCCCTCCTTTTATAAAGAGGGAGGCTATCTGCTAAATTATGGGCCAGAGCAGGGATTAGGTCTTGGAAAGCATTTGGAACTGGAGTTTTGGTTTATCATATGCAGAACTAGTAGTGGCATCTATAGTTCAGATTACTTTACACTTTCCATTATAAGATAGTTTTCACTTGCTTATAACCATGACAAAATTCAACTATTTGAGCTGAAATGTCCAGTGTTGGGTGTCTGACACACACCGAATATTTTGGGAAAAGTTTCAGCAAAAATTACCACGCCATTTCTGAGACTGAGTTTGGGGGGGAAAATACCTTTTTTAGTCCCCATCAAGAATTATTTGGCAAGGATCCAGTGGAAACAATATGAAGTGTTCCTGTAATGAAAGACTATAGTTCAGGGGTTCTCAAACTTCATTGCACCATGACCCCCATCTGACACCAAAAATTACTTCATGATCTCAGGAGGGGGATTGATGCCTGAGCCTGAGTCCCACTGTCTTAGGTAGGTGTGTGGGCAAAGTCAGAGCCCCACTGCTTCAGACAGGGTGGTCAAAGCTGAAGCCCAAGGGGCCTGGAACATGAGCCCCACCACCAAGGCTTTGGCACCGAGAGGTGCAGTTTGGGCTTCAGCCCCGGGCCCCAGCAAGTTTAAGTCAGCCTTGATGATCACCTTAAAATGGAATCGCAACCCACTTGGGGGTCCGGATCCACAGTTTGAGAACTGCTGCTGTAGTGTAACACAGGCGTGCAAGCAGGCAGAACCTTACTTCTGGAGTTTGTGACTTTGGGCTGCTTGACTTTGAAATCGTTTAATCTTTGAATGTAGCTTTTTTCTTTGAATGTAGCTTTTTTCAGCTACATTCTTTTAATCTTTGAATGTAGCTTTTTTCAGCATAACAGAAAAGAGACTGCCCATGAAATGGGAATCCGGAGCTGCATTTGGATTCTGACATGTCACAACTCCAGATGTCAGAGACTCCACAGTCCGAAGTGTGCTCTGGTTCTGAAGCACACACATCTCCTGATTTTGGGGGTGCCAGGTCTGCCATAGCCCATCGCACCTCAGAGGCAGGTGGGGGAGTCTCCTAGCTAGTGAGTCGTGTTCTGCAGGGTTATCTACTTCCCTGGCGCCTGACATTAAGCCAAGCCCCAAAAGTTCTTTAATTAATACGAGTGCCCCGCACAAACATGGCCGCCTGGGTATATGTGTGTGGAATCCGGAGCGCCCCGCACAAACATGGCCGACGGAACTACTACGAATGCTTGAGTGCCCTGTGCAATATGGCCGCCGTGCCCGGCACAAGTATGGCCGTTCGACGCTTCGGTTGTGCTAAGAGGTTAAAGGTGATAACGGCGGGAGGGGGCTGGTTCCAGGAAGATGGCAGAGAGCGAGCGGCAGACGGGTAGGGGTGAAGCTCCGCAAGGGGCGGGGGTTGGTGGCGGCAGCAGCGTGATGCCTTGCAGGGGAGTGGGGCTGCGCTGGGCAAGGGTGTTGTGTCCCATAGTGGGTGGGGTTGTGTGGTGCCCAGAGCGGGAGAGGCTGGGTGGTTCCCTCCGTGGGGCAGGGTCCTGTGCCCCGCACTGGGTGTGTGTGGCGGGGGAGGCTGGACGGTGATCTCTTTGGGGGCAAGAGATCTTGTGCCCCATAGGTTGTGTTTGTTGGGGGGTGAGGCTGGATGATGCTCTCTATGGGGACTGGGGGGGCCTCTGTGTCCCATGGTATGTGTGGGGAAGGCTGGGTGAAGCTCTATGGAAACGGGAGTGGGGTCCTCTGTGCCCCATGGTGTGTGGGGGGAAGGCTGCATGATGCTTTCTGTACGGGGGTCCTTTTCCCTGTACTGTGAGGGGAAGGGGAATTTGAGTAATGTGCGCTGTGGGGGCTGATGGTCTCTGTGCACCAAAATTGGGGGAAGGTCCTGGGCCCTCAAGAGTCTGTGTGCCCTGAGATGGGAAAGGTGAAGGGGAGGATTCTGTAATATAGGGTTCCCTGCTTTTAAGTAGGAATGGGCTCTTGAGGGACTGTTACTGTGCTTTGGAGCCTCAGGGAGTGGGGGAGCAGGCTGCAGTGCCCCTCTCTGAGATTGTTATTCTGATGGCCTAGACTGGGAGCCCAGAAAGATTGATGCTAGCCATGGGGGCAGTTATTCTCCCCTGGCTCACTGGTGAAGACTTAAAAAACAGCAGATAGTCCTGCAGCACCTTAGAGAATAACCAAAAACGTAGATGGTATCATTAGCTTTCGTGGGCACAGCCCACTTCTTCAGGTGAATGGGGTTAAGGGGTCCAGGGTACAAATAAATAGCAGAGAGAGAGTGGGGATGGGGAGGGAAAGAGAAGGGGAAAAATATTGTCAATTGGTGTCTATGCTATATGAGGCTAATAGAGTGGGCTCTAAGTACCCGGTGCTTAGCTTTTGATGTCATTAGGGTGTGGAATGTAGCGGCCCATCTAGTCCAGGTCTTTTTTTAGACCTTGTTTCCAGGTGTCAAACTTATAAATTAAACCAAGTTCTGTAGCTTCTCTCAATCTGGTTTTTGAAATTGTTTTGTAACAGTCACTTTTAGATCCATTAGTGAGTGCCCAGGCAAGTTAAAATGTTCCCCAACAGGTTTCTGTGTATTACTATTTTGAATATGAAAAAACTTAAAAAACAACAAATAGTCAGGTAGCATTTTAAAGACTAGATTTGTGAAGACTTGTATGGGAAGGAGTAGCAGGGTCACTAAGGACATAATAGTCCAGTGTTTCTCAACCAGTGGTACGAGTACCCTTGGTGGTACGTCAACACAACTGAAATTTGGAGAAAACTGAATTTTTGTTTTAAGTTTTACAGCGCTTTATTATTTTTGTATTTTTTACACCCAAAAATTTCATCGCCTGCCCGGCTATGATTAAGTTGTTTAAACAAATGTGTTGAAATGGTGTAAAAAAAAATTGTGTGTCTGAATACTGTAGGTACTCAGTATAATTTTTTAAGGGGTACTTTATGTAAAAATGTTGAGAAACACTGTAATAGTCAATGGTGGCTGTGCTTCTTGGGGGCAGTAGAGGGGATGTGAGGGAAAGGTGGTTTACTGAAGTTGTAGTTGGCACCTTGGACCTGTCTGTCACCTGCTGTTGTCTTGGGCTGCTGCTATTCTAGGGATAGATCTCGGTCCTTTTGCTGCTGATGTTATTAATTCTCCCCAGAGCACAGTTCCTTGGCTCTTGCCTAAAAGTTGTTGTGTGTATATTACGGTAGCCCCTTTTGTGCTAGGTGCAATACAACACCTAGCAAGAGACAGTCTTTGCCCCAGAGCCTTGCTTTCTATATAAGAGGGGTGGGGGGGGGGGGGGGGGGGCTGGGGAGCACAGAGAGAGAAAGTGATTTGCTCAGTGATGGCAGAACTGGGATCATAGCTCAGGCCTCCTGAGTCCTTGTCTAGTGGTTTATCTCCAGACCGCACTGTCTATGAATCCTCCTCTGTCCTCTTACAGGTGATCAATATTCTTGGTAGCCAAAGCCTTCCTTTATCAGTGTACTGGGGGGTTCATTGAACTTTCTGTTTATTAACTTTGATTTTAAAGCATTTAAAAAAAAACATTTACACTAATGCAATATTGCTGGATACAAATAAAATTCCACATGCACTCTAGCATAGAGGGGGAAATTAAGGGACAGAGAAGTTAAATGACTTTCCTAAGGCAGCACACTGAAGCTGTGGCATAGCTTGCAATGGAATAGTTTTGATTCCTAGTCATCTGGTGTGATTCTAGAGAGTGCTCCCTTGCTGGAAAAAAAGGAAGAACTGTGAACACTTTTGGGCAGTATTATCTGGGCAAGTGGTTATAAATGTTCAGCTTTTGTTGGAAAGTGATGTTTTAGAATTTGCTGTTAGTGCTAAGAATTTTTATTGAAGACAGTGTTGTCTCGGTGCTTGATGCAGGACAAAAGATTTGAAATCTTCTAGGGCTGAAAGTATTAATTGAGGATATTTCATGCTAAATATCCTCTTGGTTTTCTGATTCATGGTTGTTTGCTGTATTGCATCTTGATTTTAAGCTTGCTTATGGAAACATAGTACAAATGTGCCTTTAACCTTGTGGCAGTGTTTCCAGCTCTGCAGTGTCCTCGAATGGGACTGCAGGCTGAGACTAGAACCAGTTGTTCACCTTGGACTGCAGAGGACTTGGGAAAGGAGTGACCCTTATATTGGGATTTATTTTCTTTTTGTGAAAGCTCACGGGAAAGAGGCTCCCAGCTAATTGTGTACCCGAGTGGGGAAGCAGGAATGTTGCTGATGTTATGCATTAATTGTTTGCATTTATATTGTGCCTGCCATCCCAGGATCTCAAAGTGCTTTACAAAGAGCCTCAATTCTGTCCCACAGTTGAAAGATGGTACTTCCCAGCCTTACCCTAAATCCAATCTAGGGACAGTGGCGCAGTACTGAGAGAAGAGTGCCACCTACTGCATTACTGATCCTTTGTCTTCACTGCATTAAAGAGGATTTATTTTTACATGGAGTTGGCTCCCAGTGTAAAACCACAGTCTCTTAGGTGCTCAGGACCACTCGTTTTTTAAGTTACAGACTAACACTGCTACCCATCTGAGACATTTTGTATTGAAGGCCTATCCTAATGCTATGATTGTCATGATGCCTACAAAACACTGAACAATGATTAGACTGGTGGTGTGCTGAGACCACTGCCTATCATGCTGACCAGGATTGTCTCATTGTTTACTTGTATTTCCCCCCCCCCCCCCATCTGTTGTCTTTTGTTTTGTACTGATATTGTAAGTTCGTTGGGGCAGGATGTGTCTTTTTGTTCTGTGATTGTGTAGTGCATAGCACAGTGGGATCCTGAGCCATTACTAGGGCTCCTTGGTGCTGCAGTAATACAAATAATAAATAATAATGCTATTTTCTGCAGTCTCCTGGGATGTCTTGATGGGGGAGGGAGGTCAACTGTAAGGTACTAAGTAGGCCTGACATGGCTTAACGTGTGAGACCTGACAAGATCAGAGCACAGGGTGCGAATATTCATGCACCTTTTGGGCCAGGAAAATGAACATTGCCTTCTAAGAAGTGGCTAGAGTTAAAGGGGGAGTCTTTAATAGCTGGTTATGTTTAACCTCTCTCTCTCCTTCATCTTGCAGGCTCCCCGGAGGAGGCAATAGCTCCCCTCTGCCAAAGCTTCATGATCCCCAAAAAGGAAATAAACATGGTTCCTGACATGGCCAAGTGGAAACGCTCTCAGGTATGGAATTGGGTCCTTTAGGGTATGTCTACCCTACAGGATCATGTTGAATTAAGTTACGCAGCTTCAGCTACATTAATTGTGTAGCTGAAGTCGAAGTACCTTAACTCGACTTCTGGCATTGTCCACACTCTCCCTTCAAGTCTCCTTACTCCGGTTGATGCTGGTAGTCCTGCTTCCATGAGGAGTGCCTCTCTCAGTTCAAATTAGCGTGTCTTCACTAGACCCGCAAATTCGAACCCTGGAAGATTGACAGCAGCAACTTTGATCTTCTCTGTAGTGTAGACATACCCTTAGGAGCTTGGTGTGTTCCAGGGGCAGCATTTGCATGGAAAAGGCCAATCCTGGTTTGGGCCTAGGTAATGTGTCACCCCGCCCCCCCCCCCCTTTTTTTTTTTTGGCTCAACAAGTTTTCCTCTGGTTCCCCCCCTCCCCCCCCCTTCTCCTCTACAGGTTTGAGCCTGGAGTACTGGCACCTTTTTTTCTTACACAAAAAGCACTGTCTTTACCAATCTGTAGGATTAGACAATACAAGGTATTGTCAAGGTAAAATGCTTGAGCCATGTCTACACTCTCACCTTTCCTACTAGCGCTGGTGAACAGTTTTCCTCTATACAAGGGCTGAAAGCCTGGAAGAGGAGGAAGGAGATCCCTCTGTGAGCTTTGATCAGCACACAGGCACTGTCTGTGCTGCAAGAAGATCTGTACGCCTCATGATCATGTTGAAACATGTTGCTAGCAGAGTATTGGGCATGTTTTCCCTTACCAGCCCAGACAGGGTGTGGCCTGAGAAATGTGACTGTGGTTAAAATGATTCTGCTCTCACTGGGACCATGATATTAAAACCTATCTACAGGTGGTAGCAATTGTGACATGAAAAATATTCAGTCAGGTTCTGATAAATAAGAAATGTAAGGTCCCATTTATGCTGCAGCTAAAACAGAGTCAGAGGACCTGGTTACAATATGATTAGAGGTTGCAGAGCTATAGCTTTGGCTAGCATAGGGCTTTAGTCTAGTTATGGGGAAAGATGTCACCAGGTATACTCAGGATTTAACCCTAACTGTGTTGTGATGGGTGTCTCTACTCAGGCTAGTGCAGGCCGAGCTCAAAGTGCCATGCTAAGTGGACTAAAACTATTAGAATTGTCCTCTCATAAGTGTTCCCCATTCCTGCATAGTAAGTGACTTTATAAGAATGACTATAACTGTCTTGATATGCCCACTCTTGTCTTTCAAACCATGCTAGAACCTGGTTTACCCCTGCAGTGATTGAACTGAAGTTTGACATGGTTTCAAACATAGTTTTCTGTCTAGTGTTGATAGGGCCTTTGATTATAGCCCTGTCCACAGTACAGAAGTATCCATTCAAAACTTGGTTTTTGGGTGAGCCATGATAGAGCATGTTGTGTCCTTTTTTTGTCTGATCCTTTAAGTTTTAACCAAGTTCAAAAACAAAATTTTAAGTGCAATCCCTAAACATAGCTTCTTAATGTTGTTATAACATAGCTTTCTATCCTCAGCTATGTTTATGATCCATCCTATCCTGCTATAATATGATCCCTGATAGAGTAGTTCTTGGACTTGAGGTGACTGGCAGCCTAGGTACTAGCCAAAAAACCGACAGAATTTGGCCCTTTCTATTGTTGATGTTGGAGAAGGGAGATGAAGAAGATATGTTAGTTCTGCTGGCACAGAAAGGCCATTAGCAGAGGTTTTACTACTACCACAATTGCAGTTGGCACATTGCTATACATTGAGACAGCTTCTGTGCACTTGACTTTCCCCATGGTTAAATACCTGTCTTTCTGTGTATGTGAACTTGTGACAGTTGGCCTGTTGGTCAGTCCTGCTCTTTTTGGACTAGACTGAGACCATTCTCTTTGTCAGCAGAACTGTTTCGTTGAGACTTTAACCACTCATCTAACTGGTCTGAGTGATGTAATGAGTTTGATGGTTTTGCGCATTTCTTGAACTTGGTGCCCACAAGCAACGTGGTATCTCCTCCAGCACATTGTGACCAACACCCTTTTCACCAATTTGATTATTTTTTTTCTCTTGTGGAAGAGCCAGGAGAAGAGACCATTTTAAATGGTTAAAAAAAACCAAGAATATCAGTCCTGCTTAGAGGGCCTGTAGTGCCACTGGGGTGACTGTTTGTTTGTAATGAGGTCTGCTTAGCTTGGTGGAGAAGAAATGGCTGCAGAGGTAAGCGCACAGTTCCTCAGGTAAATGTTTAGGCTTGAAGCCCAGAACTGTCAGGATCTATGTTCTTGTGTCTGTGGTCCAAACTTGCTGCTGAGGTGTGGAGACAACAGAGTGGGAATAGCTCTTGGTTGGGGACCAAGCTATGATGCCATCAAAGGGTCTTAAATGATAACAAGGTTTAACAAAGGCTTGTGACTGAAACCTCTTTTTTTCCTCTTCTCAGGGTTTGTCAGATTTTTGCCCAGAGCTTCTGTGGTAGGAAGTCATGGGGGTGGCAGGTGACAATGAGCTTGCCTGAAATGAAAAAAGCCATTCCCTACTCCTAGAGCTTTGTGGCACTTTCACCACTGTGCTTCCTGAGCAGCCTGACTATACTCTGTATGCGATGCTTCACAAGTAGGGGAGCTGAAAGAAGAGAAAGATATGTGTTTGGGGCATCCTGTGGCCACTTCTCCTAGTTGTGGGCAGTGTGAAAGAAGGCCTAGTGCAGAGAGCGGGAGAAATTTGGGAGAAGCAATATGGAGTAGGAAGAGACAAGCGGTGATATAGACAGGGCTGAGACTGTGCAAAGCCTGGACATAAGGAGTATGGATGTGGCATGGTAAGAGACAGGACCGTGGTGAGGGTTCAAGGAGGAGGGTCGTGGTTTGGGTTTGGTTAGTGTGATACCACCACCGAGGGCTCAGAGTGCACTTAGTGCTGTTCTAGGTGTCCCCAAGGACAAGTCAGTAGCAGCAGAACAAGCCCTGTCCTGGGCTATCCCAGGAAACTTATGCTCTGGGTTGGGGATTGTCTGTTGCTTTGTTCTAGGCTTCTCACACCGGCATTGCTTGCCTCCAAAGTAACTGTCAGTGCTCATTTGTGTTTGTTTGCAGGCATATGCGGATTACATAGGTTTCATCCTCACCCTGAACGAAGGTATCAAGGGCAAGAAGTTGACCTGTGAATACAAAGTCTCTGAGGTGGGAAAAGGGCCCAAGCCTGTTATTTCCAATCTTGTACTGCTCAGCTTTTGCTGGTTTGCCTTTCACAGCGGGGCCCAGGGCTGCCATGGCTCCATTTTATTTTCCCTTAGACATTACCCAAGCAGCCATGGTATGATAGAGCCAGCTGGGGGGACTACAAGTACCATCATGCAATGGGGCAGTGGTTCATTTGGTAACTAGGTGCCTTTTACTTACTCACAAAACTTATAATTGAGGAAGCTGGGTTGTTTAAGCAGTCAGGGCAAAGAAAAAGGTGGGGCCCTGTTCTGTCCACACGCACTACACTATTGCTGCCTGCTCTGAGCCAAAAATTCCATTATAAGAAGCCATCTTATTTAATGGCTGTAGTGGAGAATTAGGAGTCTTGGGTTCTGTTCCCACTGATATGCTGTGTGATCTCTGGCAAGTCACTTGCTCTCTCTGTGCCTCAGGGTCCCCAGCTTTCAAATGGAGTTATTAGTACTGACCTCCCAGTGAGGGCTGTGAGGTTTTAGTCATTCATGTTTAGTAAGCATTTAGAACTGAAAGATGCTATGGATGGTCAAAGTATTGTTCCCCCTCTCCCCTTGGTGCCAAGGTTCCTTGGGTTTCCTGTACCTTTGCCCCTGAGGGGACAGTTAGGGTTGTTTTTTTTTTTTTTTTTTTTTTTGGACTGCAACAATCTCCCTTTCCTGGGTTGTTGTCTGGGCAGCAGTTACAACCACTCTTGGCCTTGGCAGGAACCCTGTCATAGGCTCTAATGACTATTGTTTGAACAAGGGATGTGATGCAGAGAGGCTCCTTCCATGCAGCTAGCCTTGCCCTGCCATGCCTGAACTCTGACTGAGCCCAGCTGGGCTCTGCCTTAAGCAGCATTGGCTCCTGTGAGCTCAGGGCAGACTTTTGTCTGAGTCCAGACTGTCTAATGCTGCACTTTGTGTTCTTTTAATTTGATTTATGAGACGTGTGCAGACTATAGACTGAGCAGGGGAAGGAGCTATGCTTGGACTGAGGCGCTTGCTCTAAGGACTGGTTCAGAGGTGTTCAGCCAGTCTTTAGAGGAAAGTAGGACCTTAGTGTCCTGGTTTCCCCTGGAGAGTTGTGTCTGTCACCTGGTGGTGTTTGTAACACTGCATCCCCTTGTGTGCAAGTGGGCTAAAAGTTCTCTCAGCCTGGATTCCACTACGCTGACTGAGGTCAGAGGTGGAATTCAGAGTGGACTTTCAGGGTTATACTGCAGATTTCCTCTTCCTGCACATTACCCACTGGAACTTGTTATGTTTCTGTCAAACTAAGCAGTGGCGTAACACTGGGCTGTGTTTATTGTATCAATCACTGAACTCCTTATCTTCCACATGGCACTAGACTGAGTCCAGTACAGAGCAACTAAGAGAATTTCTGGAGAACCCCTTATCTATTTCCAAATTTAGACAATCACAACTGTGCAGGTTAATGGGGCAGCTTAAAGGAGACCTGCAAGTGGCAGAGGAGGAAATGGACTTCTGCCCTGTCTGGTTGCTGCTTTTTGGGGGTAAGGAGGGGTCTGGAAGAAACCTTTTTCCTCCAACATTTTGGTTCTTATTAGAGATGCCAGGGCTGGCTGTTCTTGTTCTGGGGAAAGTTCCATCGAGGAGCAGGACATGTGGATTAGAAACTCACTTGCCCTTTGCTGATAGAATAGCGATCTGGAATTACTACCAAAAGCAATTTTCTTCCCAACTTTTGTTAAGGCATTTGGTTACATAGGAACTGCCAAAATCCCCACACTTTAAGCAGTCTGAATAAAACCCATTCCCCCTTTCATTTGTTCAGGGTTTGCCTGCCAAGTGTGCCTCTGTCATAGTTAGGTTGATCTCCAGTCATCACTAAAGTCTTACAAGGAAAAGAGGATAGCAAGACTGTTTTGTACATTAGCAATTCAAATCAGAATAATAATGTTAAACCCCAGTCCTTCACCCTTTCAGGCCTTTAACTATCATAAAAAAGCATAAATCTGTTCCTCTCACTCTTGGCAGATCCCCTTGAAATGGTTTTAGTGCGTGTGACAGGTATCAGATGTGATGTCAATAACTAGGAAAGTTGCAGGAAACGTATCTGGCTGCCTTCATGCTGAGCAGGTAGAAACCTGTGACTGAAGGCAAAATGAATCTGCTTTTCTCCTGAGTGGAGGGTCCCATGGGTTGCCGTGTTGATGAAGCTGCATCCATTTTCTTCCTGCTTCCCTACTCCCTGCTGAGGTTCCTTCTTCATCTTTGTATCTCCCTATCTGCCCAAACACTTGGAACCCCTTCCTGTACCTAATGCTGTCCCTCAGATCCCTCCTTTGCATGCATGTCTTCCTTGCAGCTGATCCCTTATTGGTCCACCAAAGAAAGGAATGATGAAAGGAGAGACAAGACAGGGTATTGAGTGTCTGAACCCTGTCACGTATACCAGTGTTTCTCAACCTTTATTTAAAAAAAAAAAAAAAAAAAAAAAGTACCCCTTAAAAAAATTATAAGTACCCCCAGTACCTACAGTTTTCAGACACACACACCTTTTTTCTACCATTGCAACACATTTGTTTAAACAACTTAATTGTAGCCAGGTGGGCAATTAATATTTTTGTACTTTTTACACCCAAATATTTCAAGTGCTGTAAAACTTAAAACACAAATTCAGTTTTCTCCAAATTTCAGTTGTTGACGTACCCCCCAGACTTTTCTCGAGTACCCCTAAGGGTACTGGTTGAGAAACACTGATGTAGACTCATGGCTACCCCCTGAGACGTTTGAACCCAGTGATGTGGCTGAAGGTGTTATCCTGTGAAGTGAACATGCTTAGGGTGTGAGCACACTTGGCTCCCATTGAAATCAGATGAATGCACTCTATGCCTCTCCGGAGGTGCTGCTCCACCTTGCAGGGCCAGACCTTCAGACTGTAACCTCTGTGGCACAAGCCTGGGTTTTCATCTTGCACTGAACGCACAGACCGCACTTAATAAATAAGCAGTCTGAGCATCTGCCTGTGAGCTGCATATGACTCCCCCAGTGGAGACAGAGTGTCTGGCTGCTTGCTGGGAGGTGTTCCTGGAGCTGCATCCCAGGCCAATCTGTAACAGCTGTTGCTCTGGCATGTAGGTCTAATAAGGCAGGAAAGGGTTAATGTTGAGCTTTCAAGTGAGTCACTTTGGGGGGAGAGAACACACGGCCTGCAGAGAGGTCTCAGTCCCTGTGATTTGTGTTTGTGTTTGCCCACTTCCATCTTGCATTTGGGAATCCCTGCACCTGAGTGGCTGACACAGCTCTGGGTGACTTGCTTGGAGACTAGGAGGGGAGGGTGGGAAAGAGGCAGTCACTCTAGAGCCCAAGCAGTCAGGCTCCTTGGTGTCTAGAGGGAGCATTGTCATCTGATCGCCTCCAGGTGGCTGGCTGGCTGCTCACAAGAGACCCTGTCACTAGGCCACTGTTCCATAGAAGGTGACAGGGTTCACCTTGGTGATCACAGGGCAGATTTTGGTCTGGGAGGGTGACAGGTTGCAAAATCAGCACAACAGAAAGAAGAGTGGTGGGGGAGGGGGAAGGATTTGCCCTTGCTCTGATGCCTGGGAAAGAAAAGTGAAAATAGAGCCTAAAAACTCAGCCACCCAAGACCATGCAGCCGTGGTGCTGATCTCCCAAGTTCCTGTGAGCCTTGCTGTTTCCCTTGGTAGCATGAGTTTGCTCTGCCCTGTTCATTCTGCTGGGTAATGGAAACCTGCCCCTTTTAATAAGCCCCCTTTCAAAAGGCCCCGAGCCCAGAATGAGCTGCGGCTCTTTAATTATTTATTGGCATGGCTGAGCCAGCAGCTGGGTCCTGCTCTCCTGCATTCAGCTGGGCTGTTTTTAATCCCTTTAAAGCAGGCAAGCGAGGAAGGGATGCGTGACTCTGCCTCCCCTCCCTGAGGCCTGGAGGCAGAGACTGCAAGGGGGACAAAAGAAGAAAATCTCTTGCCAGCCATTTATCCAGCCGGCACCAAGCGCCACAGTCACAGTTCGGCGAGAGCGTTTGAAATACGGGAGCTGCTCGTAATGAGCTGCTGGCGAATAAATCACCGGCGTTATTTAATTATTTAACAAAAGCCACTGCCAGGGCCTCTGTTGTTAATTGGAGGGGAGTGTGGCAGCTAGTTCGGGCTGAACTGAAAAACAGGCCCAAGCCCATTGAGGAAGGTCCTGTCTCTGTGTTAGGGGTTTGTACAGTGCCTAGCACCATGGGGTCTGGATCGATGACAGGGGCTCCCTACATGCCATCGCAGTAGAGACAATAAATAGTCTTGGCCCGCTTCAGTCGAATCGCAGGTGCTGCCCTGTCCCTGATTCCAGCCTGTGAACTTACAATGGCTCCCAGGTTGCATGTGGCCTGTTGTCTTACCCGGTGCATCTGCAGATGGCTGTGATTGGTGGGTGGGCAAGGCCAGATTAAAGTTCCGCTATCCCTGCTTTAATCTGTCCTTGCCCACCCACCAAGGATTTGGGGCTCCTTTGACAGCAGATAAATCCTAGATTCCTGCTGTATGACCCAACTTGTTTCTAGCAGCTGCTCCAGAGCCAGCATCCAGAAAGGCACCCGCTCAGCTAGCTGCAGATGCTACCAGAGACCTCTTTGCAGTGGAGAGATTGTGTGCGGGGGGGACTCGCTGCTGGTTCAAAGACAGAGACGCGCTGCCTGCCGTCTCTCCTCCCCCGCCCCTCTAGTGGCACTTCAAGGGCTAGAAACTTGCTGGGCTCTGCTGTTTCCTAGGCCTCTTCTGACAAGCAGCATGAAGAATTGAACCACAGCCCAGGAGACCAGCCAGCTTCACACGGTCGATGCCTCCAGCAAAGTCAAACCAGCCCTTGCCTTGTCTGTCCTCTTTCTCTCCTTGAAGGAGGAATCCCCTTTGGAGACCGTGGTGCCTCTGGTGCCACTGTTGTCACAGTGGTGACCAGCGTAGGTCTGGCTGCTCCAGCTCGGGAGTGGAGAATCCCAAATGCGTTGGCAGGTGAATGTATCTGACAGTCATTAGCAGCACCGCCTCGTGCTGCCTTCTGCAGCTTAATCCACTGATTGGAGGTTGGACAATGACCTTGCCACCAGGGTGCTGCTTTGCAACGGATCCAGGGCCGTAGTGCCTGCCCCCAGAGGACTTCTGCTCCCCAGCTCTGGGCCCATGGGGCGTTTGCATGTCTTGGGCTCAAACCCTACGGCCTTGCAAGCTGGCTGCATTTATCAGCACCACGTTGAACCAAGCTCTGTATTGCCTGCCCGTCTCTGCCCTGTAGGTTTCTCTCAACCGAGGTTCCCTGTTGCTTAGAATCCTGCTTGTCCTTTGCACTGGCCATGTCAGCCCCTCCTTTAATGCCTTTACAGGCTGCCTCTCTCCCTATCAAAGTCAAGCCCCTCATCGTCACCTTCAGGGGGCTACACCTCTGCTTTTCTTGCTCCTCGGTGTCATCTCACCTCTCCTTCCTCGTCATCTTCCACTCTGTCGTCCCACCTCCCTCCTCTTTGGGATGCTTCCTGTCTTCTTCTCTCCCTCCCCCCCCCCAATTGCTTTTCCTCCCTGCTGTCAGATCCAATCTCTCCTCCTGTGAATCCTCCTTTGATTGAGTGAAACTGTTAGCGCTTCTGAGCGGCAACCATCTCTTGTAGGTGCACGTTTGTGAAGTGGTATGTGCCTTGATCGTCTGATTTCTAGGGAGGCTCGGTACCTCTGAAAATCAAATGCTGACAAGTATAAAAAGGAGGTCCTGATTGAGGTTGGGGCCTCTTTGTGCTAGGCACTATGTGAACACCTAGTAAGAGCCAATCTCTGCCCCAAAGAACTTGCAGCCTAAATAGACAGGGCAAAGAGTAGAGGGGAAACAATCTTCAAATGTATTTTAGTGTCTAACTCGCATTGTAATAATTTGGAGTTAGAAACCTAAATGCCTTTGAAGATCTGGGCTGAAGTGACCTGACCAAGGTCAGCCAGCGGGTCAGTAGCAGTGAAGATGCTTTCTAAACAATATGCTGGGTCCTGTGGGGAGCATTAGATCTAACGCGTGGTACAGAGCACAAAACTGTGTCTCGGAGACCCCTGAATGCTGTAGCCTTACCCCTCCAATCTAATCCTCCCTCCCCATGTTTAATCAGGGTTCTCTTTGCAAGTATTCCAACTCAGGACTTGCTTAAAAAAAAAAAAAAAAAAATATCTTAGGCTTGGGAGCAGTTAGGTGACCATTTAAAAATGTGCAACAACACAGCATCTTACATGGCTGTAGGATTGCATTGGCGGGGGCGTGGTCTTAGACAGCTCTTCCAGGGATTCAGCCTTCTCAAGCTGCTGACCTGGATTCGCAGAGCCCAGGTCAGTATGGGAGGTGGGCTGCTGTCTTTTGGACTGGGCTATCCTTCTGATGTGAAGGGTTGGGGCTGGCCACTGTAGACCTTAGAAAGACAGTGTGTCCCATTATCCCCTTCCATCCCTTGCAAGGTCAATTTGGGGGTCTGTGGCTCAGTGCCAGGAGAACACTGGCAGGCACAGGTAAAACAAATGCTCAAGCCTGGGATAATGGTTTTAGGGTGACCGGCTTGTGCTTCTGTGTGAGACTTTCTCCTCCTGTCTGATTGTGAGCTGTCACTCATTCTGTCCTATAGCCAATTGAAAAGCTGATGGAGCTCCTGGATACCCTCGACAGGTGGATAGATGAGACCCCGCCGGTGAGCCAGCCCTCTCGCTTTGGGAATAAGGCCTTCAGGACTTGGTATGCCAAACTAGACCAGGTATGTATGGGGTTAGGAGAGACTCTCTTAGATGTGGACCTACTAAGAGTGGCTTCTCCAGCAAGAAGTACATCCTGCAACCATCATGGAAAGGCTCCTATCCTCATGTTGTAGCTGTGCGGCCAACAAATTGACCCGTCAGCTAGCTGGTTTAGATGGGGACCATCTTTCAGGTCTTTTGATCTCAGGCCATTGGTGAGATTCATTAATTCCTGACCCTGGTTTGGAACCTTCATTGGAGCACAGCTCACCTTTACATGCACTTTGGCAGGTGCTTTGTTCCCTGGAAGTAATTCCAAGGAGCCCCACTGACGGTTGTCCTCCTTGAACCATCCATTGTGTCCTCAAGCCTGAAGATATGACAGGGGGGAGCAGGCGCATGACACCCTGTGGCAAAGCTTGGCCTGCCTCAGCTGAGAGTGCTCCCCCCAGAGAGGGCTCCCTGGAGCCCAGGGAGGTAGAGTATGCGGTAGTGGGCTGCAGCGCATTTACCCAAGGGCTCCTTCAGGGCCCATAGACACACTGTGATGCAGTTTTATTTGCGGGGCAGTTAGTGCCAACGAAAAGTTCTAGGTCGATGGCTTTGCAGCTTGAAGTCCTCTCTCTCTCTCTCTCTCCAGATAAGGATATAGGCCAGGCAATGACAGGGTAAGTGTCCACACACTGTTTCCCAGCATGCAGCAATCCTGCCCTGCAGAGCCCACCTCCAACAGTTGTAGGGGAATTCACACTCTGAGCCATCTAAGCCTGGGGTTCTCTGCTGAGGCTGTGAACAAGTGGGGGGGTCTGTCTCAGTGGCTTATTGGGATGGATGCTTTTTAAGCGGAAGAAGCTCTTACAACAGGCAGGGGAATTCTCTCTGACTAAATCTCTGCCACCCCAACTGGTGACTTAACCAGGGGTGGGGACCATAAGGCCTGGAGGCCAGATCCAGCCCCTGAGGCTCATGGCTCCCCCACCCCCAGCATTGGGGAACCCATGCTGGCACTCCAGCTCCCCTGCTGTCCCTCTGCGGGGCTGGAGCACACAAAATCTACTAGTCTGGGCCTGCCAAGGCTCTGGTGTGTGAGGGGAATGTGAGGAGTGTCTTTCTCCTTTTCAGTTGGGTGTCATGCCAGTGAGGTTTGTGGTTTGTTTTTTGTTGTTGTTGTTTTGCTTCTCGCTTGTGCGTGGCACCCGACAGATTTTTCTGTGGGTCAGCGGCCCCCAGCCCAAAAAAAGGTTCCCCACCCCTGACTTACACATTCACCAGCTTGGAAGACAATTAATGCTGCTCCTTACATTGGTCTGTAATGGGTGTTGCTGACTAATGTTGGAGTTCCTCATTTTTTCCCAATCAATCTGCTTTGTAGGGGGCTGGTTTGCTCCATGCAAAACCAACTCCAACCAATAGTGAGAGTGTGTCCCTTCCCACATTGGTACCTTGGACTCACCTTTTGGCTTGCAGCAGATCTACGCTAACGCTCAGCAAACATTTTGTTATTGTGTTTTAAGGAAGCAGAAAACTTGGTTAAGACAGTGATCCCTGAACATCTGGCTGAAGCTGCAGCAGAGGTAGCCGTGTACCTGAAGGAATCCGTGGGGAACTCCACCCGCATTGACTATGGGACAGGTACCTTCACATGCACACTCAATTTGTCCAGCCTTGCTGGTCTTAGATTCCCCAGAGTGAATTCACCCCTGCAGTCAATCTATGTCATTGCCATTGCAGGGGACTGCGCTGGATTACGCCAAGGCTAAAACTGGCCAGGAGAGAGGAGGGAATCGGAATCTGATTATATCAGAGCTGATTGATGTAGAGTCTTGGCTGCCTCCTCTTCAGTCCCAGTCACCTTACATCAGTGGTGGGCATCCCGCAGCCCCACAGGGTTCCATGTGTGGCTCGCAAGACATTTTGTTTACTGTTGCCCACAGGGTTGTCAGATTCTGCTGGTTTCTGTCCATGTAATTTTTTTCCTACTGGTATTACTAAAGTGACACACGCAAAGCAAAGGCACGTGAAGAGAAGTGTGCTGATTGCACACAGCATTGACCGTGAGAGTCATCTGCTCCCTGTATATCCAATCAAAGCGCTGCTCCGGTTCAATTGGCTCCCCCCCGCACGTTTTAGGTACACAAGCGCTGTGAGCAAAACTACTCTATCCCAGGAAATTGACTTGGTCATGACAATCTTGCAGCCCACAGAGATGGAGGGCTACTCATGCGGCACACTCACTAGCTTGAGTTACCCATCATTGTCTTAAGCTTTTCAAAATAAGCATCCTTAGCATCCCTATAGCATCTTTCATCTAAGGACTCAGTGCTGTAGAAACATGAATTGACCATTGCAGCCACTGTTGAAATGCTCTCACCTCTGGGGAGTACCATGGCAGCTGTTTAAGAGCAACACTGCATGCTGGCATAGATGAGGAGGGGCACATGGAGTATTCTGTGCTGCTGAATCACAAGGGGGAGTTTTAGGCACTAAAATGTAATGGTTTGGATTGGAATCAGATCAGGAAATGAGTTAATATTTATAGTCTGAGAAGTGTCCTCTGATCATAAGGGACCACAGATGGTTGCTACGTATGGCAAAAAGACCCAGATAGGATCTTTAAGAGCAGAATCGGGCCCAGGGAGATGTGTCCGAATCAAAAGCTGGAGTCAGTCCATTGGCTTTAGTTAGGTTATTGTGGATTTACGTCAGTGTGAGGGCACATCCTGAAACTGAGAGGAGTCCTACCTATATATATTGTTGGGAAAGGAATGTCTAGATAATGACTTAATCAAACAGTGGGAGTGAGGGTCAGTGGAGCATGCCAGGAGCCTGACATGTGATTTTAGTAATGCGCTGGATAAGGAGAGGAGGAGAATTGAGGTAAAGAGATGAAGAAATACAGGTTTGCAAATCTCATCGTCCGCTGTGTTGCAGCTATTGATCACCAGGGGGAGATGTTGCCTTTGGTAATGCACCTTTGGCTTAGAGACTGTTGGGCTGTAGCTTAATGAGTCTCTCCTCCACTCCACTGTTTTAAGCATAGGGCTCTCTATTCTTTCAGCTTAGCACAGCTAGACCTTAGGTGCAGCTTGTTCATATCCCAGCAGCTGCATAGCTGTATAAAGTGGAGCTGCCTCCTTTATTTACTCTCTTTATTGCTGTAGTTTCTCCCATCCAAAGGGAAATAAAAGCGCCTTTCTGCATCCAGCCCTGATATCTGATGGGCTCTTCTGAGTGCTGCACTTCTTGTGTTCTCTTCATTGTTAGCCAGCGGACAAAGCTGCACAGAGCAGGTGGCCCGTGGCTGACAGTTGGGCACCTTAGGGTGGTGGTTTCCCTGGGGTGGAGCAGAACTAGTGTCCCTCTGACATGGTGCCTTTTGAAAGTAGGAGGAAATCTGTTTAATTGCTAATGAGTGTTTGTTTCAACCCCCAAACACGTACTTCCTGCAGAGCTCACTGGGTTATTCTGGAATTCTCCAGCACCCCCATTCTCATGTTAGGAAAGGGAGTTGCTCCCAACACTCCAGTCCCTCAGTGCCTGGCTCTCAAAATATTTCATTCTGCAGGAAAGATGACTCCAGGGGCCACAGGCCATTGTGGGAGAATCACAGAGATGAAACTGACATCTTAATTCCCTGAGTAAGAGGAGGGAAGAGTGTTTGTGTGTGGATGCGGGAGACCTGTTGTCTGGTGATTCAATTTCTTGATTTGATTCAGGGCTTCTAAATCCTGCCACTGATTCACTGTGTGGCCTTGGCCAAGTCACATAACTCTTCTGTGTCTGTTTCCCCATTTTACAGATAGGACTAATCCTTCACTACTTCATAAGGATATATATTTTATTAATGGCTATGAAGCACTGTGGGATCCTTAGATAGTGGGTGCTATGTAGGTGTGAAATATTGTTGGGTGTTAATAATAGATGGTGTCTTTTGAAGGTAAGAAGGAGCCTTAGTTGGTTGGTGCTGTACCACCCATGGAGATGAGGACTGCTGTCTTCCAAAGAGTCATTGTAGTACCTGCCAAGAGCTAATTTATTATGGGAACTGCTAATGATTTGTTTGTTTTCTTTTCTTCAATCCAAGGTCACGAAGCAGCATTTGCAGCCTTTCTCTGTTGCCTGTGCAAAATTGGTGTTCTCAGGGTGGATGACCAGTTGGCCATTGTCTTCAAAGTGTTTAACAGGTGAGGCAATGCAACTACAGGTAAGGTGAAGCTGTTCCTATGGCATTCTCCCCTCAAATCCGTCTGTGGTTCACTGGTCATAAAGCATACGGCCTGTAACTACCAGTCCACCACACCTGATTCTCACTGCCCCCCACACCCTTCTTGTTGTCACACTGCCTGATGTACAGTGATCTGTGTGTCTTTTCTCCCAAGGCAAGGCTAACAGGTGATTTGATCATTTTGTATATGTACCTTCATTGAGAGAATGTACCAGCTGCTAAAGGATATAATAAGAACCAGTGAATGGAAGATAAAGCCAGACTTATTCAAAATAGAAATAAGGGATAATTTTTTTAACAAGTGGAGTGATTACCTTTTGGAAGAAATTAGCAAGGGAAGTGGTGGATTCTCTGTCTCTTAATGTTTTCAGAACCAGACGACGTATTTCTGGAAGATATACAGTGGTCATTACAAATTAGTAGGCTCAATATAAGAGTAACTGGATGAAATTCTGTTACTTGTAGTAGACAAGAGATCAGACTGGGTGACCTAATGGTATCCTTTGACCCTTCAGTCTGTGAATCCGCCAGCCCTCTATAACTCCCCCTGCATTGTGGTGACTGTCAAGAGGTGAGGTTTGTAGTGGTGCAACCAGAGGACAAGCCACTGGGACTCTTGCATTTTCATAGACTCATAGAGCTGGAAAAGACCTCAGGAGGTCATCAAGTCCAGCCCCCTGCCCAAGGCAGGACCAATCCCAACTGTGCCGCTGACTTGCTGTGAACTTGGGCAAGTCACTTCTCCTCTTTGTGCTTCACTTTTCCCATCTGCAAAATGGAAATGGTGAATCATTCCTCACTGGAACTGTTGTACAGCTAACTTGGGGATATCTGTAAAGTGCTTAGGCTATGTCTACACTACCCTGTTCTTACGGAAAAAGCTACACAAATTGCGAGCCGCAATTTGCATAGGTTTTTCCACTTCTTTTTTTGGAAGAGGCTTTTCCGACATTTGGCCATCTACACTGGGCCAAGTGTCGGAAAATCCCCCTTTTTCAGGACATCCCTTCTTCCTCATAAAACGAGGTTCATAGGGATGCCGAAAAAGCGTGTCTCCTCTTCTGAAAAATTTTTTGGAAGAGCAGACGCATTCCCTGAACATGGCAGGAGTTTTTCCAGGATACCTCTGGTATACCAGGCAACATACAGAAAAGTTTTGCAGCGAAGTAAGATATGCAGATGGCTCTTTTATTTAAAAAAAAAAAAATCATATTGAATAAAAACCTCAATGCTGTGTCCACCCTAAAATCTATTGTCATGCCCAATTTTCTCTCTAGTCTTGTGGCAGGATGTATATCGAGCATGCAGTGTTATACGCAGAGCACTGTATCAAGTTCTAGATCCAGAGGTCTCTCCTGGTCTGTAAGGAGCACCTTTAAAAGTTTACTCCCTCTTGTCCCCTGCCAAATGACCACAGAGCAAGGCAGCTGTTCTCCATAGGAACTAGCTCTGTCTTCACTGGGGACTCTGCTGACTCTCTTTGGAGGACGGGGGGACTCTGATTTTTATGCTGTTACCATCACCCACTTACATTATGTCATCTGAGCAAAGTGCTGTTCCTTGATTTCCCTGCTTAGCCTCTTATTTGTAGCTGAATGATCAATATCAGGCATCTGTTAGCTGTAAACGTAACCTCGATGTGAAACAGACTGAGTCAAACTCTTTCACAAATGGTTTGTCATTTGTTTCTCTTCCAGTATGGATTCTTGATGCTCACTCAGCCATCAGGCTGTTGGACTGGGTGCTTGTGCTGGGTCCAGAAAGAGCATACTTGGGGCTGTCTGAATGGAAACCCACCATTGTTTGTTTCTGCAGCGAGGAGAGGCAGCCTTTGCATTGGATGTCTTCCATTAACCTTTCCCTTTCTCCTCTGTCTTAGGTACCTGGAGGTGATGCGGAAACTCCAGAAAACTTACAGGATGGAACCAGCTGGGAGTCAGGGAGTGTGGGGCCTGGATGACTTCCAGTTTCTGCCCTTCATATGGGGCAGTTCCCAACTGATAGGTACTAACAGATCTACAAATGTTGGTATATCTTCGCTTCTGTCCTTTGGTGTGAAGTTCCTCAGCATTTTGTGGTTTTTTTCCAGTTATGTGGGACTTAAAAAAACCTCATCTGAAAAGTTTGCTTGCAGTTAAGAGTGTTTGTTCTCTCCTTTCAAAACAAAACCAGTCGGTTGGCCAGCTTGTGAAAAAGGAAGGTTACAATGGAAATGCTGAAACATGTTTAAATACGCTCCTTTTTTAAATTGAGACTCTTAATGTATTTTGGTGCTGAAAGACAGTTTTTCCTCTCAGTGGTTTACAGTCTGCTCTTACTGCAAAGGCACTGAGCTGGGAATCAAATTGGTTTAATTTCAGCTCTGCCATAGAATCCTGGGGCCCCCTTGAGCAAGTCACTTAACATCTCTGGGCTTCATTTTCCCCATCTGTAAAATGGGTTCATTTCTTTTGTTCATTCTGTTTGGATGATGAACTCTGAGGCAAGGACTTAATTTATGTACACCTAGCATAAGTGGGCACTGGGCACTGATTTCAGCAGGACCCTCTCAGTGCTACTGTAAACAAATAATGTGTCCGCCAATCTGATCGCAACCAGGCAACATGCATCTAACACATTGCACTGGCTGGCTCACAGGATAATTCTGCTTTGGAGCTGTGCTGCAAGATACCATTAGTACACAGATAGGCACCCTCATCATACTGCTCATAGCACAAGTGTAGCCGGTCAGGTCTAGTGGCGGAGCAGGTGTACAGACTGGGGAATGAAGGGAAGGGTCCGCAGCAGAATCAACTGCAAGTTATCAGAGCTGGGAGGCAAGCCAGAGTCCAAACCAGGAGTTGAAGCTGAGGGTCAGAGCCAAGGTCAGATGCCAATGCCAGAGCCAAGGGTCAAGTTGGGTTTGGAGCCAGGATTGGTCATTGAGGATTGGCAGTGTGGTATAAGGGTAGGAGCAGAAGCCAGACTCAAGAACAGTGGAACAGGAGTGACGGCAGAGGTAAGGCAGGAGCAGAACAGAAACAGGGTTGGGCGCAGGAGGTGGGCACCAGCGGGGTCAGATGCAAGCACCACGGAAAACCACCACACAACTTCCTGTTCTTTCTCCTGGTTTAAAGTTGGACCAATTGGTAGAGCCCGGTGATCTTCCAATCAGAGCGCCTGTGGGTGGGTGTCTTAGCTAGGATGATAGCCCTAGCAGCTTTTCAGCCCACTTGATTTCAGTAGCCATTGAGTAGAGGCCAGAATGTGGCAGCTGTCTGGGGACTCCCAGGGTTCAAGATCCAGAACATCATAATGAATCCTATTGACTTGGATCTAGAGACACAGTCAGTGAATCTAGTGCATTGCCTTCTTAGAGTTTGGGGTTAGAAATACGGCCTCTTTTATGGAATAATGAGCTAATCCTGACAATTTACATCCAGTAAAATCCACTTCAGTCTCTAATAAAATAGTGCAGCAAAGAACATCTATAAACATTTATGTGATCAAATGGACTGACCAATGAATGTCTTAGGTGTATAAGGAACAAATCATACCAAAGAAATGTTACACTTTTGAATTTCAAAATAAGTGAAAGGAATGGAGTAGTTGTAATATAACTTGATTTTGGTAATGTGTGTGTCAGGAAGTCTCGTAACTTATGTTGTCTTGACTGGGAACCATACGGAGTGAATGAAAAACTGGCTACATGGGCATATACAAATGCCAGGAACAGGTCTGAGGGAATACTTTCAAATTCAGTTTTCACTCATTTACCAAACAGATGTAGATAGACAAACAAAGAAGAGCCTTGGAGGAGAGCAACTAACCTTGTTAACAGGCTGAAGAAAGATTAAAAAGACTGAATGTATGTAGCTTTGCTAGCTGAGGGCCATGGGCTCCTGAACCTACCGGTATTTGAATGGTACAAACATTCAGGAGGGGAGTAAGTTGTTAGAGTCCTACAATGAAAGGATAAAATTAAGACAGGCTGTCGGGTCACCCTGTCAGAATGTCTTCTCTATTAATCCATGAAAGAGTTTCCCAAGGGAAATGCATGCAAGTCCCATCTCTGGAGACATTTAAACCTCCATTGGATAAAGACCTATAATGTATGGTTGGTAGGGACCAATTCTTCACCGACCCCTCTATAAGTAATTGAGCATGAAACTTGCCTCTGACACACCTGAAGGTGTTGAAGTAGATTGTATCTGTAGGGGCTGGAGCAGGAATAGACCAAGCTGTTTGACATTGGTTGGCATCTGAATTATTTATTTTTCAGAGCACCCAAACCTGGAGCCTCGGCACTTTGTTGATGAGAAGGTGGTGAATGAAAACCATAAGGACTACATGTTCCTGGAATGTATCCTCTTCATTACTGAGGTAAGGGTGAGGCATCTTACTTCATCAAGCCAATGGGAGCTGCGAGGCCTCGTGCCTATGGACACTTAGATAAAAAAGTGTCTCATGGCCCTCCAGAAGCTTACCTGGGCAAGCCCACAACCCAAGTTTGAAAACCCCTGCTCTAGGTCACCTGCGTGTGCTTCAAACCACCACAGAGCTTGGGTCAGTCCAAATCGCGCCTGGCCATTGGCATTCCGTGGTAAAACAAACGTATTAAATGTCCATTCTGGTGAGCTAGTGAGGAGATATATTGCTGCACTAGGCCTGGTGGTTTACCATTCAGAACCCTATCCTCATTAAAGTGTATAGTGGAATTTTTTGAAGGGGGAAAATAATGCTGGCAAAAGGCTTCTTTTGCAGTGACATACGCTGTATATTCGCTAGAGGGTACGGTTTCTAAAGGGTGGTGCTTATTGCCACCTGTCTGCAGTCACACAATGTGAGTGTGTCTAGAGTGAGACAGTGTAGGTGAGGTGATAGTTTTTTTTTAAGACAAACTTTTGAGCTTCGCACTGCTCTTCTTCAGGTCTTTAAGAGCATGATGTAGGCTCGAAAGTTTCTCTTTTTCTAGCAGAAGTTGGTCCAGCATAAGTTTTATTTTAACTTGGGGTGTGTAACTTGTTCCTGTATTGAGGGTCTATTACAAATATGCATCTCTGGGAACAGGTATAGAAAACATAAGCAAAATACTGACACTTGCTAGGTTGAAGTGGCTTTTTAAAACCTCTCTTCCACCATTTTAATTATTTTTCCTTGCAAAAACTAGCTTTTTGGCTATTTGTTTGATAAATAAATAAATATTTATCTGTCCCATAGGTTTCATTAGAGCTAATGGAATAAAAAAAAATAATAGAAGTACAGTACCATGTCTAGCAGTTACAACGCCACCTAGTGGCATGAAAAGCTGCTCAGGGTTCTTGTTGGGTGAGCAGATAAAGACTTGGGACAACCTGAATGATAAAACATGGGACATTTTTAATCCTATTTTCTCATAAGTATCTTTCAAACAGATTTATCTTTTGAAATGTAATTGTTTCATTTCATGGAGAGAGGCTGCTGTTACCACTAGGTGGAGCTACAATGGCTTTTAATACCAGCTTTTTATCCATTAAATCAACAAGCCAAACAAACAACAAATAAGCATGGGAAAAATAACGGGGAAAAAGGTTTAAAAACTTACTTTAATGTTGTTGTTTTTCTTCTGATCCCTCGATTGAAAGCCTGCTTTCCCTTAACAACATTACCTACACACAAAGCAAATGTTGCACATTTATACACGCGATTGAGTGCATTTTGTAAGTATTGGATCATTCCTTGGTCTTGAACTGTTCAAACAGCAGCAGCTCAGCGGTGTTTTTTTAAAGAACCAATGCAGTATTTTCTTTAACTTCTCCCTTCCTCTGCCTATATGTGATGTTTCAGTAATATAGACACTGGATGACGTTGATTTGAATGTGTATATTAAACCTCAAACTGTTAAAGTAACAGTAGCATAATCTCCAGGCTGAATCCACTAAAACTTTCTCCTTTAGTGCTCCCTGTACTGCATATGAGTATTGTAGCAAATGTTAAAGACGATTCCTAAATGGCTTTGGTCTGTAGATAGGAGTTCCTTATGTGCAAAGGGAAGTAGAGTGTTGTGTAGTGGTTAAAGCAGGGGACTGAGAGCTAGGAATCCTGGAACTCCAACTCCTTTGCTGGCTCTGTGACAGAGGGCAAGTCATTTAAAATGATTGCAAGATCCTCTGGGCATGTTCTGGTTTTTTGGATGGGTTCTTATAGAACCTAGGATGATGGAACTCTTAAGTGCTGCTGCAATGTAAAGACTGTGAATTGAATTAATTAGTGCCTCAGTTTCCCTGTCTGTAAAATGGAATCAACACTGATGTGCTGGATGGGAAAATGTGAGGCTTTATTCATGTATGTAGCAGTGGGTGAAATGTGCCACTGAGAAGTTGTCACTACTGTTGAATCAGGCTCATAGGACTGTTCTCTGGTTTTAACTTCCACGTTCAAACAGCAATGTTTAAAAAGAGAATGGCAAAAAACAAGCATCAGAACATCCTCCCCACCCCTCCTCAGCCAAAAAGCCCTTCAGAAGAAATAATCTTCCATTGCACAATTCCCCGATCACTAGTGAGCTGTGACATCTCTGAGTGCTTTGAATGCTTTGTATGCAGTGCGGTTGTAGTTGTCAGTCCCAGAGAATTAGAGAGACAAGGGGGATGAGGTAATCTCTTTTATTGGACCAACTTCTGTTGGTGTGAGAGACTAGCTTTGGAGTCGCACAGATCTGAAGCAGAGCTGCGTGTGGCTCCAAAGCTTGTGTCCAATAAAAGAGATTGTCTCTCTCACTTTGTCCCTCGAATGCTGCTAGTTATTGTGTGCCTACAATATGCTGGGTACTCTGAAAGAGCCAAAGATAAAGCTGGTCCCTTGTTAGATCTCCAGTATAATCTGTGGCACTGTGGTACGTATAGGGAAAAAGCCCAAGGATTTTGTGTGTGTGCAGAGGGCTGAAGCCTGAACAAAACAAGGCTGTTCCTTTAAGAGCCAAGGGCAGGCAGTGAAGAATTTCAGTTTCAATCTGGCTTCTAAATTTGGAGGTTTGGGAAGGGAGGGCTCAGGTTTCAGCTGGAAGGGAAGGAACTGACAGGAAGGCACTGCACTGAGCAGTCCCCCCCCCTCCCCCTCCAGTTACTGACAGAGGAACCATTTACAAAAGGCTGATTCTCTTGGGAACAGAGAGGCAGGAACGCAGCGTCTGTGAGTAATTTCCTGCTCAATATGGCTGCTCTGACTCACTACATTCCCCTGGGGTCACTGCGGGACTGCAGCGCTCTTGCTGTCTCGCTCGTTTTCTCCCTCGTCTCCCTTTGTGGCTAGAATGAGCTAATTTTTTTTTCTCCCTGTCTGCCCTCCCTCCCCAGTTTGAAACAATAGCAAAGCCTTCAGCTGGATCGGACATGGGTTAGGAAGGCCGCGGTCACAGATGTGTCAGGTGCTCCAAACGCCCAAATCCTGTATGGCTTGAATTGGATCTGGCCATCCTAGCCGGCTTTTTCAGAGCTTCCCATCTGCCTTAACTCTTTCAGGGCAGGAGCACAGCCAAAGGCGGGTTGATCAAGTCTGTGGCCAATCTGAACGAAGGAGGGGACTAGAAAACACAATGAGGCTTGTTGCTGAAATGCATGCAGCAGAATTTTTCATAAAGGGAAAGGTGCTTTTTAAAAACTGCCTTGCAGTGGATCCCGAGCAACTGAGACTTGGGGCAGTCAGATGGACTGTTCCAAACCTTGGCAGTATAACCCCTCTCACGTGCACCATCTTCTCAGTCATGCACGGATCATGATGGGATGCCAAATCTTTTTGCTTAATGACACACCAGCTCCATTTAATTTTGTGTATTTCATCTTGTATCTGCAAGGAAAATATGTGTGCATGCGCACACCAAACGAAGGGGAGCAGGAATGGCTTTGTGGTTCATCAGTCATTCCCCAGCTCAGAAGAACTGCAAAGAGGAAGCAGAAATTCATCTGTGTTCTCATCGCAGCTGTTCAGAGCAGGCAGAACTACGGAACTGTTACCCACAATGCTTCAGCCCTGAGGTCAATGGAGTCTAAATGTTGTCCTCAGAGTGATATTTTTTTTTTTTTTTTTTTTTTTTTTCCCTGCTTCCTTGTATGCTGCTGCCACTTTGCCTCTGGAGGGGCAGCAGTTTCTCAAAATGGATTGATCAGCTTTTTTATAGCAGGCAGCTTCAAAAGCATAAACACTTTTTTCGCTTGCTGCATAGGTGGAGGAGAGGGAATTAGTTATTGAGGAGCACCCTGTGCCCTTAATATCATGAGAGTCAAAAAGACTCTTCTTTCCCCATGATCCTTATTAGCCTGAGCTTTGGCCTCATGGTTTATGAAATCATGAGAATTTCACTCAGATTGGTTGCATTGTATTTTTCTCCCTGAGGATCTGTTTAGTTGGTAAAGAGTGACAAACAATGGGACAATCTAGAGGCAGCTGTCTCTGAGTTTAGCTTCCCCTACCGCTACCCCCCAAAATCTATCAGGAAAGAGGCTAGCATCAATTATTAAATTAAAGCCATGGTCTGTTTGCTGCATCTCTTGTAAGGTAGAGCCTTGCTGCTCCACCTGCAACATGAAAAGCAAGAACTTTAAGAACCACTGGACTCCCAGTCGCCCATCTCTGCTCATGGCAGGTGCAGTGTTTGCATCCTGCGGTGCCCTCTGTATTCACAGTTGGCGGTGGTGGTCGCTGCTGCTTGTTTTTTATGTGAATAGAGAATGAGTCATTTTCTTTCTTGGAAAGCCCAACAGCAGTGTTGCATGGGGAGGTTTCTGGGTAGAATGGGAGCAGCGCTGAGCTGGACTGTTTGTTCTTTAATGAATTTGTACAAGGAGATGGAAAAAATGCAGTTAGAATACACTGTGGGGCAGAAAATGCTTAGTGCTTTCTGAGTATTGGGGGGCTTGGCAGTCCCCTCTCCAGGTGATAGGGCCGCTGCAGGAGGGCATGTTGAAGGAAGGAGGGGCAGGCACAGTGACATGGATGGTGCTTGGGTCACACAGCCCAGCAGGAATGTTTGTTGAAGTGAGCGTGACTGTGAGTCACTGGGCTGGTGCACAAACTTCCCTGTTGGCTGGGCTCCCTTAGCTCTCTTCCTGTGTGTTTTTAGATGAAGACTGGCCCTTTTGCTGAGCACTCCAACCAGCTGTGGAACATCAGCGCTGTACCTTCCTGGTCCAAAGTGAACCAGGGTCTCATCCGCATGTACAAGGCAGAGGTGAGTGAGGGGGAAGGAAAGAGGAGTGTGGGCTCACTGAAGCCAGCATTGCAAGTTACGGGAACCTTTCCAATGAGCTCTTCACTTCCTACGCAGTTGGGTGCACGGCATCTGAGAGCTCCTCCACAGTCAGCAATCATCCACTGAACCCTTGCCCCAAGAGGCTACGGCTTATGTACCGCATCTCTCTCCTGTACTGTTCCCCATAGTGCCCCCTAGTGGGGGAGTCTGGGTCTAGCACCCATGGCAAGCTCCTCCCAAACAGACAGACACCTAAACGTGTGTCTCTTCTGAGGGGCTGGGCCTGGATTACCCGTGATCTACCCCCAAAGTTAACGCTCCTCCCTCATGCTTTAGACGATTTTTGTCTTTGTTCTTCGTTCTCTAACTTTTGCTCTCATGCTAATTATATGTCCCCCAGATTAAGAGTTGTGGCTTGCAGTACTGAATTGTCCCAACAGAACTCGATTATTTGCCCCCCCCCCTTTCTCCATGTGGAGACTCATGAACCAGGCTTGCAGCTTGCCCGCATAGTCCGAAACCAAATCAGTTAAATCATTGCAGTGTTGGTGTGTAGACTAAGGATGTTAAATATCGAGTAATTTACCAGTAGAGTAGTTGATGGAATTTCCATCAACTACTTGACTAGTGGATAGGCACTTCCGCTTTCCTCCTTCGAAATGTACAAGAGCCCCCTCAGGCTCCAGGCTGCAGGCCAGCATGCCAGCTTTGAAATATACAAGAGTTCCACAGGGCAGTTCCCCAGGACCCAGGGTCAGCTAGGGAGTCCCCAGCTGACCCCAGGCTCCATGTGGCATTTCAAAGCAGCAGCGCTGCACGAAGCTCGGTATGGGCTCTGTGCGGCACTGTGACTTAGAAGTAACCCCTCTTCCAACCCTCTTTGCTGCCTCTGTCTGATAGCCGCAGCAATGGGGGGGGGGGGGAGTTGACTAGTCTACTTGACTGTCCGATAAGCATTTGCTTATGGGATAGTCTACTAGTCCTTAACATCCTTAGTGTAGACAAGCTGCTGCTGCAGCCTGCCTTCCCCTGACCCCTCCACTGTGTGGTCAGCCTATGCAACTTGCTCTGTTAACCTTGACCTGGGGGACTGGGCAGCTGTGGCTGTAACACATCTCTCCTCCCCACAAGCCATGTGCACACCTTCCTGCCCCTGAGGAAGCTGGATAGGAACTTCCACCCACATAGCGCCTCTGGGAGAAGGACGGAAGGAGCAGGGAGCTGTAGGCCAGAGGAAATGTTCTCCTGGGGAAGCCATGCCAGTGTGCTAGTCGTGGGCCTGTGCAGGGGTGCCACGAGCTAGTGCCTTTCCCTTCCTGTGTGGCTCTAAGTAGTGTAGCTGCCTGGCACTGGAAGCACCATCTTCCCCATGTGTAGGGCTTGAAGGGGTTAATATCCTGCTCAGTGCTCTCCTGTTCAAGGCCGGCCCTGCTCCTGTCACCAGGAGAGAAGACAGTCCTGACTAAGCAGCAGCACTCAGTGAGAGTGCATGAAAGGGTTAACTGTGTCTTGCCTCTCCTCCACACTCTCCCTTCCCTTCTCCCCTCCCCCTTCCCTTCCTCTGAGCTTCACATCCTGTGTTTAGGTTCCAGCCCACATACCTCTCTAATCTGCGAGGCGTCACTCCCAGGGACCAGGCTGGCTCCTTCCGGCAGCAGCTCAGCTTTCCTCTGAAGTGCTGGGATCGCCAGGCAGTGGGGTAATGCCCCCCACAGCTCCCCTGCTTCTTTGGCTCCTTCAGCTCAGCGGCTTTGTGCTGCCTCCTGTGTCTAAACCGGAGCTGCAGCAAGAGCCAATACCTCTCTGGGCTGGGCCTCTGCCCGGTAAGCCAGATTCTCTGGAGTAACCCATCCAAGCCTGTGGTTACCTTAGCACAGGATTTGGCTCCAAGAGGGCTATTAAAGCACACTGGGGTTCTCCAGCCTACCAAGGTGTGAGTGACTTGCTGGCAGCTTATCCCTTACCTTGCCCTTGTCTTTGGGCTATTTTCCTATAATAAACATGCAAACTGCTGTTCCAGAACTGCTAATCCAGGCTGGTGCTCTGCGTTCCGGACTCTGGAAGGCCTTGGCCAATCCTGTCTTTGTGAAGCACTTTTTCAGACTGGGAAGTGGTCTTAGTGCCTGGCCATTTCAATGGGCACATGCTAAATGCATCCCAATCCCTGCCATCCTTCAGAGCTGTCCCCAAGACACCAACGTTAATACTAAATCTAACATCTGTGTAGCACCCACCCACCTACCTATCTAGAGTTACTGATGGCAGTGTGACCTAGGCATAGGCACCTGGACGCTATGCTAGTGGGTGCTCTTGAAATACCTAGAGAGAGGCACCCATCTCTGTAGAAAAATGCAGAAGCTTTTAAACTGTGTGTGATACCATGATACAGTTGTTTAGGACCGGAAGTGAAAAAATGCAGACTACAGTTGAAAGTTGCAGGACATATATTTTGGCAGAATGAAGCTCTTAACAAGGACAGTAGGGTCAACGCCCCTATTAAAAAGTGTGGTTGGCTCTCTGGTACCACAAGTGGTCAGGCTCTAGTCATCTCCAAAAGCTTAAGCTTCTCGCACCATACACCACTCTCCTAATGCCATGATGGTCCCTTAGCTCGGTGTGGATACAGCACAGTTCCCTGCTAGACTTCCCTGGAAGTCTCCCATTCAGCTATGGACCCAGTTCCTGTGCCTTTTGTGAAATCAGACAGGAGCATAGCAGATGTTGGGCATTGCTTTTGGCCCCAATTGCAGGTGTGGGGGGATTTAAACAAATATTTATTTATTTAGTATGGCTGAGCAAACTTCAGCCAAGAAGTTCCAAAAGTGATGAGTGTTTTTATTTTGGTGACTAACTTGAGGCACCTTGAGACAGAGGTTGGCTTCCACCCTTTGAAAATCAACCCCCCTGAAGGTATCTCAAGTTGGAGACCTAAAATCCCTCTTGAAAATGTTGGCCCTTAGCTACTGGCCCCTGAAGCAAGTTCATATTTCCCATTCTCAGCAGCACTGCATTTGCCAGTCCTCCCTTCTGCCATAGGTAAACGGAACTCCTAATTGCTGACTTGAATCTTGGTTCCTCCCCCAGGCAGGCAGCTGCTGTTGACAGAGCTGGGGGCCATTTGCATTCATGTTCTCGCTGACTTGTGCATGCGGGAGCTCCCTCTCCCCCTCTCTCTCAGGCTGGCTAAGATCTGAGCAAGGCCACTGTCTTTTTCTTCCCCCATGGCTTCTTGCTGTTGATTAGATTACATTAACTTAATCTTCAGTATGGAGGCACCAAGCCAGCAGTGTTCCAGCTATTTAACAGCTTCTCAGGTATATGTCTGCTGTGATTGATGGTGAGAAGCATCCAATGTCATCCAGACACAGCAGTGCTGCCACATCATCCTAAGAGGCAAGTGGAGCCAGCCGGAAGGAAGGGGAAAGGGTCATTCTTTACCAATTGTCCTAAAGAAGACTGAAGTCCATCCACTCAGAACTATTGATGCCACATAAACGGTGTGGGGGCAACTGTCAAGTTCTAAGGTCTGGATCATTTAGAAGGCAATGGTTGCTTCTGTCTCCTCTTCGCACTAGTCTCTCGACTGACTCTTGGATGCAGCAAACCACAAATAGGAATGATTCCCTTGAGATTGGGATGTGTTCTCTGGATCCAAGGCTTGTGGGTGCTCAGTGGATTGCAAACAAAACATCTTCTGCCTTATTGTTTTTAATGGAGGAAGTTTTTGGCCGGAAGTGAGTGGGACTTTCCTTGCTCTCTTCTTCAAAGGACAGAGAACGGAGCATGGCTAAAGCAGCAGCTGTGGTGTGTTCTCCTGAGTCTATTTTGAATTTCCTGTCCTTTCCCCCTTCAGCTGCAGTCAAATGGGGAATACTTTCCCTTGTGACCAGTCTAGTCACAATCCCATCTGTGAAGGCTGCAGGAAGAAACCCTAACCCTGCTTGTGCTGGAGGAGGAGAGGTCTCTTTGCTGAACCCTTGGCCTCTCTTCCTGGCAGGGTGACTGGAGGAGAAGTCCCTGCCTCTTGTGGAGTTCCACAGTTTACCTTGCACATATCTGAGGCCCAACGTGCTAGGTCAGAAGTAGATACCCACCCTTTGCTTTAGTGGTGTAATCTATTCTGCAGGAACTCAAACCAGCCAAGATCTACAACAGCACATCTCCTGTAGAACCCTGGTGGTAGAGGGGATGCTGGAAGCCACCTCAGCTCCACCCACCAGGGTCTTAAAGCTTCAGTTTGCCCCCTCCTTCCCCTGGGTCAGTTTTGCCTATATGGTCTCCCTGCTTTCCAGTTCTTTCCCTGAAGCCTCCTCTCAGCATTTGTAGTGGCTCAGCTTTTCACAAGGTGGCTGGCGGTTTCTGACTGCCCTGTGTACTGAAGATACCTTGTTGGTGATCTGGTGTTACCCCTGGACTTATTCCTTTTTGGTGCCTTGCCCCAGGAGAGCTGAGGCTCCCTGTGTGTGAATACTATTTCCTCAGTAGGTATTCAGCCTTCCCGCATTCCGACTCCAGTCACAGAACCTTTCCAACGTGTTTTAGCTTCTGCACGTTGTGAAAAAGTTAGATTCTACTGGAAGCAGCCTGACCTCTGGCCCCTGCTGGAATTCCACAGGCCTAGGCGTCTTCTCAGAAATCCCACTGCTTCCCCGATGACGACAGCACCATGGCAGCTGCCTGCCTCTGGCTGTAAACCCTGTTTGCGCTCTGTAATGGGGGAGGGTGGGCTGTCCTCCTCAACATACCAGTTCCTTTCCCCGAGGAGCCAAGCGAGTGCCTGCTGGCTTCTGACGTGCCAGCAATGGGTCCTTCAGCTCGGTTTGTGGAGACCAGGGTGCACTAGCCTATGGGTGGGTGTGCTGGCACAGTTCCAGGTCCCCTCTCAAGTATGGTCTGACTCTCTCTCTCTCTCTCTCTCTCTCTCTGCTGCTTTTAAAAACAGTGACTGCAACAGAAGTGTTTGCCCCGAGGCAGAAGGGCCGGGAGTCCTGGGGCTCTCGGAGGATGTTTCAGAAGATCCAGATGAGCCTCTGGAAAAGAAGTCTGTGTTCCCATTCCCACGTGATGGGATTTTTCCTTGTTCTGCTGAGCAGCATTCCTGGCTCAGTATCCCAGTTCCCTAGCGAGGCAAGGCCTGAGATGGCAGTGCCTGTGAACCACGGCTGGGGCAGGGAATGCACAGCATGGCTGGTTCTCTTGCTTGTCCTTACAGTTCAGCACATCATCACAGGAGCACTGCTTATGCCAGAACCGTTTGGAGCATTTACATCGCGGCTGCTGTCCCGTCCGTTCTGGGACTGCGGACCATACGCTGCAGTGCTCCGCTTCAGTGTTGGAAATAGACGCTTCTGGGAACCGTCCAGCCAGAAGGCACTGGATTGCAGCAGAGTTCAGACAGGCTGCAGAACTTGTGGCTTCCCATCCGTGCTGGAAACAGTTTTCAACTGCACCCGCTCGGCCTCACCCACACAGGCAGGGTCCCCATCCTCTGCTGTGGAGACAAGAGCACAGCGAAGAAAAGCACCACCAGCAGCTGCCGCTGCAGAGGGAAATGCTTGGTCCCTGTGTTATAGGCAGATTGTTCCTTCTTTCTCTGTCTGATGGTGCTTCCTGATCTGTCTGAGGTCTGGATTGTGGGGCAGCCTGCTGCTGCCCCTGCTGGATTGGGAGAGCTCCTGGCATGTAGAGCGACTGACGTTCACCTTGTGAGCATTGTTGTTGTTTGCTGGGAGCTGGCGGTGGTCGTCGAGGGAGCTCTTTGCTGGTGTGGGGAGCAGGGTGTAGCCCGGCTGCCCCTCTCGCTTCTCCTACAGCCTTGTAAACTAGGACTCCCATAATGTGATGGCACAGATACCCCACTGTGCCATACTGGAGTGAGCCTTTCCAAGCCTGTTTCCTGGGCTGGAGCGGATACCTCTGTTTATACTCTGAAAATCTTTTCAATTTATTCCACCCCTTCTCTGCAGGGAGTGGCCATTTTGGAATCTAAACAGTGCTGCCCAGTTCTGTGGGCACCGGATCCTGGCACCCTACCAGAGGAGACTGCTCACTGCTCCAGTTCAGAGTCTGATTGCTCCTTCAGCAGCTGCCGTTGCCATGCACTGTAGAGATGGATGCAGATGTAAATGTGAACCTTGCATGCCTCTCTGGGCTATGACAAGGACCAATTCCATACCCCTCCACTGGAAAGGCCAGGCGCTGAGAGAGAGCTG
This sequence comes from Pelochelys cantorii, assembly GCA_032595735.1. NCBI lineage: Eukaryota > Metazoa > Chordata > Testudines > Trionychidae > Pelochelys > Pelochelys cantorii. The sequence goes on along the minus strand of CM064347.1, from coordinate 15,467,567 downwards.
TAGCGACCTGGTCGAAGATCCTTTCCTTTGATCCCGTTCGTACCGCCTGCCCCTTGGCCTTGCCCATGGTGAAGAATCCAAAATGAACCCTTTTTTATAGCACACCGATTCTCCCACTCCTGGCCATGGACCTGCTGTGGGTTAGGCCCACTTCTGTTCTCTTCAGCTGCATGGAAGCAAGTCACGTTCTATAGTCCCCACAGTGCCGCTGCATGGGCCTCACTCCCCAGCTTCCATGAAGATGGGCGGGAAGCTGATGTGTGGTCTGAAGAGCGAACGCTACCTCACAAGCGAGTTGCTTGCACCCCCTATTCCCTTTGAGGTGCTTTCATTCCACGGCCTCCCCCTTGCTTGGACTGGGCCTGACCACAGCCTGCTCTCTTGTGAGGTGCGGGGGTTGCTTGCATGCTCTGTGTTGGACCATCTATCCCTGCTTGTGCCACTGGGACCCTGACAGATGCTTGTGGTGGATGGGGGGAGATCTCTTTGCTGCTGCTTCTCTTTCAGGAACAGCAAGCCAGCATGTTCATTGGAAAGCTAGTATAGCCCAGCTGGGTCTGAGAGGCAGCATCTCCTACTTCTGGCTGTCCCCTTAGCAAGTGGCCTAAGTTACATCAGTGTTCACAGTGGTGCAACTGAAACCTTATCTGGAGGGCTGGAGTGTGCAGAGAAGAGATGCCTGGAAAGACCAGGCTGGGAGAATAGAGTGAAGAGACTTGGGTGGGTAGGGGGCAAGTGAGAGAATACAACCCAGGTGTATAAAATAATGAATTGGGTGGAGATGGTCAGTCAGCACTTCTGTGTCTCGAAATGAGGGTGCATCCGATGCAGTTCAAAGGCCGGGGATCTGAAAGCAAGAAAAGAGAATATCGGTTTGGACATTATATAATTAACATGGTAAATTCATTGCTCCAAGGCATTTGAATCCAAGAAGCCGGAACTGCACATCCCAGAGCAAAGGGGGTAAATCTCTTCCCTCTAGATTCTGGTAACTCTCAAAGTATTCTTTGGCCCTAGATCTTTGCTGTGGCCAAGTGGTGAACTTAAAAGTATTGATAGAGATGGGACTTTGGAGGTAAATCGCCCTCCTCTGCTTCCACTGACACTCAGTCTAATTGGCCACAGGGCTAAGGTCTCGCAGCCCAGCTGAAGACAAGGGGGGATCGTGGCTGTGCAGAATCAAGCCTGTGGTGTGTCTGGAATGAGCAGAAGGGAGCAGCAATGTAGCTCTTCCTTCATAGCCCCTCGGGATCTTGGAGCTGAGCTGCCCTGTGTTTTTGCCCACGTGGGCCCCAAGCCCCAGTCTCAGCCTGGAAGTGGGTGGTTGAAGTGGAAATGTGCTCTGTTTTACTCTTCTTGCGGTGGGGGGAATCCCCTGCCTGCAGCACACTGGTTTTACATCTCTCCTTCTCTGCTCCCACAGTGCCTGGAGAAGTTTCCTGTGATCCAGCACTTTAAGTTTGGCAGCTTGCTTCCAATCCAGCCCGTCACATCATAAGAGGCCCTGGAAGGAGTCGATGGAGCGGAGACGACAGTGCAGTGCTCTTCCTCCCCCCTCCTCACCTCTCCAGCCCCCTAGCCCATTCATCCCCACAGGTCTTTGTATGTGCAACTAGAGAAAGTTACAAAGCACTTAACAACCTTGCATGGAAGAAGTGACCAAGAGCAGCTGCCCATGCAAGTGCTCCTCACCCTGACACTGGAAAGTGACAAAACCAGGGCTGTGCTTCTAGCCTCCAGTGTGGTCTGTCCTCCGCTGTCTGTGGCTCGAAGGACTGCCGCGTAGTGAGCTGGGCAGGAGCGTGATTTGAATGGGGCGTGGGAAGGGGATACCTCTAGTATGGCTTTACAAGAAGACCTCTGCTTTTATCCCCTGGTGGAAGGGGAGTGGGAAGGGGAGGGGAAGGTGTGTGTGCATGGGGAGGGGGGCAGTTAGTTTTTTCCCTTTTGAATTTCACTGAAAGCTCCTTTTGCTGTCTTGTTTGGGGAGCCCAAGGCTTGTCCTGGGGTGTGAACATGCCTGGGGGTCAGGTCCCCATTGTCTGTGCTGCTGCCTTGGCTTGCAAGGGGTGTTATTAAAAGGGTAGGAAATCTCTGTGGGTCACTTGAAGCCAGGGTGTCCTCTCTCCCCTCTCTTGGGAGAGAAAAGTTCTTCTCCCCCCCTCTCCCTCCCCCGAGACTTCCTTTCACACCACCTAGTCCTCTGCAGGGTGCCAGCTGGGGCCTGGGCCCTGGAGTGCTGCGCTGGCTTTGGAGCTGAGCGCAGGGGAAGTCTTTGGCCCCCAAAGGGTTGCATCTGTGTGTGAATGGCTATGCAAAGACACTGCTCTAGCAGAGCCTAAGCCAGTTACTTCCTCCTCTCTGTAGCTAACGGGCTCAGAGCCCTCTCCTTCAACTCTTTGGGCTCACTGAGGCTGGGCACAGCCCTCTCCTCCACACTCACCTTTTCCTCTGTGGTGCTTAGCAGCCACTCGCAGGAGGGCAGCCTGGATGTCCTCACTGAAATTTATTATGGTTGCTTGTGTGTGATTCTAAGTTGTAGTGACAGCCCCATAATAAAGGGATTTTTCCTATTAAGTAGCACATCCCTACACAGTGTAGACTTTACTATAGGGAATGTAGCATAGGGCAGGCATATTGGCTTTAAATCCATTATTTAACTGCTGGAGACATGAATACGTGTCCGTGTCCTGGGGCAACCTTTTGCATTCTTAAAAAAAGGCTTTCGCCTTCCTCATTCCCTGCCACAGCTGCCCCCCATTGGCAAACCATACCATTATTTTTTACTGAAACCCCTTGAAAGCACCAGCCGCACTGTGTTTCACACACTGTGCAGGTTGTTGAGAAGACCTACTCAGCATGCTTAATTCATATACTGGTTCTAGACTTTCACTTCCAGTGGCTTAGACTAGGGGCACATCTGATTAAATGAGGGACTTCTTGGTGATTAGCAGTGCTAGAAAAGGAATGGCAGAAAATGGCTGGGATGGATTTGAGGGGAAATTTTACAGGTTCGCTTGGGTCTGTTAAAGATTCTTCAAGTTCCTAGCTTGAGAGGGCAAGTCTGCTTCTGGAGTGTTCATAAACATTGGTTTGGAGCAGGGGTGGGCAATAAAATGGTGGCAGTTGGCCAAGCTTAGCCCCTGGCATGCCACTGCCACTGTATCTACCTGTGCCCCGCAGGTACGGGAGATCACAGCTCTGGTTGGCCGTGGATCGTTGTCCTGGCCAATGAGTGGTGTGGATTGGGACGCCGTTTCCTGTAGCTCTTAATGGCCATGGACGGCGATTCATAGCCAATGAGAGCTGTGATCCTCTGTAACTGCAGAGATGCAGGTAAATATAGTGGCGGGGCCTGCCAGGGCCTAACCCTAGCGGACCGAATCCGGCCCACAGGCTGGTATTTGCCCCCCCCCCCCTTGGTTTGGAGTGTGGCAGGGGTTCGCAAAGGCATTTTTTGGTTTGGCTTTCTTCATGAGTACGACGCTAATTTTTCTCCTGCTGCCGTCAGCTGCAGCCAGCCTGCCTAACCTTTTCCTGTCTGAGCCCTTTGCTTACTATTAAATTATTGGAAAAAGTTTATTTTGCTCATGGAATTGGGTTTTTCGTAATTTTCTCTTTGCCTGCATCTCCTGGAACAAGCCTCTTCCTTCTCCAAAGCTTGTGCCCTGCATTTAAATTAAGATGCAGTACCTGCTTCTTAGGCTAAAAAGAAAAACCTATGGCAAGCTGCAGTGGTCCCCTCTTTCCCATTGCTCTGGGCCTGAGCTTATGTACAGTGTAGGACAACTGCAGGTGCACTGAATCTTCTGGGCTTTTTAAAATGGCTTTATCAACTTACATGTTAAAGAAAATGTGAGCAAAAAGCCCCAGATCCATCCCTGTTTTACTGCCAGATCATCAGTTGGATATCTATGCAGAGTAAAATTACAAATCAATCCACTGGGAAAGTGACTTTGGAAGACTTTAACCTGTTGGGGACCCCTAAGTGTTCTCTGTTTTGGTGCTGTACTTAAAAGGATGCAGTTCAGGGACCAGAGCCCCATGTTATAGAGCGAGGAAGCCTGGTTCTCATCTTGCCCTTACTGCTTTGTTGCACGACCTTGGGCAAGTCCTCCTGTGCAATAAAACAGGTCTAATAATAGCTTTCTCACGGACTGGCCATGACCTAGACTGAGATTTGCAAAGTTGTGTAGGAGATTTGGACACCACAGTCTCTGTAATTTTAATGGAAATTAGGCTTCCTGCTCAAACTAAATGAAAATCGAGGCCTCCACAGCTTTCTCAGATCTTTTGCAGAAGGTGCAATTAGAGGGCAAAGTAGAGCACCAAAAGGGTACATTCCTTCCATTGCATTCGGTTTTAGTGATGCCAGCAGCTAACTCTGGATGCAGGACAAAAGGAGGTGCTATTTATTTATGGACCATCTAAGTCTGCACAATCATTCTGTTAAGGATTTGGAATTTTAAGCAGCTTGAATTTGTGCGAATCCTACTAGTCCAACTTTAATTTGCCCTCAATAATCTGGTAGTAGGCTGCTTCCGTTCCTTCATCATTACTGTGATTCCCATCAGATCTTAACGGATGGCCTGTTTGGGTTTTGTCCCTTTCCCTGAATGGTTCCACATGCATGCCACACAGTACCCGAAATACCACGTGGCTTCTCCCAGGGCTGTAAAAGCAATACCTGAGCATCCCTCACCCCCCTGTTCTCCCATATTGTGGTTTTAATTAAAAATTGATGTGTTTTGCACCTGGTGCTTGTGTTCGACTGTGTTGGAATGGGGCTAGCTCTGGGCAGCAAACTCCTTGGTGGCTCTGCTTCCAAAGCCAATGGCTGCAATGCTGGCTCTAGCCTCCCAGGCTGCCACCTTTAGTAGACAGAATAGGCTCTTCTGGAGTGTTTTCTCCTGGTCGTTGCTCTGTCACACCAAAAATGAACAGCCCTTGTGCATAAGGGCACACTTGCCTCATCCAATTCAACAGTCAGCCCTCAGTGGGCTCTTTGTGTACATTTACTACAACACGTACGTAAGCAGCAAGGCTTAGAGGCCCACTCACCTGCAGGCAAATACCTCCTAGGGATTCTAAAACTCCCATGAACTGAGCTTATTTTGGTAGTAAGGTTCTTTCTGAGGCTGGCTAAGAGCTGAAATGAAGACATCTCTCCTGTGAGGCTGTCCTGCTGGGGCGTTCTAAGGCATGGCTTTATGGGAGGTTCAGGACAACAGCTGTGTCTAGCTCCAACCCAAACCAGTGCCTGGATCTTGTCTACAAGATAAACTGAACCTAAGAATGGCCATACTCCGTCAGGCCAAAGGTCCATCCAGCCCAGTATCCTGTCTGCCAACAGTGGCCAATGCCAGGTGTCCCAGAGGGAGTGAACCGAACAGGTAATGATCAAGTGATCTCTCCCCTGCCATCCATCTCCACCCTCTGCCAAACAGAGGCTAGGGACACTGCTCCTTACCCATCCTGGCTAATAGCCATTAATGGACTTAACCGCCATGAATTTATCTAGTTCTCTTTTAAACCCTGTTATAGTCCTAGCCTACACAGCCTCCTCAGGCAAGGAGGTCCATAGGTTGATTGTGCGCTGTGTGAAGAAGAACTTCCTTTTATTTGTTTTAAACCTGCTGCCCATTAATTTCATTTGATGGCCCCTAGTTCTTATATTATGGGAACAAGTAAATAACTTTTCTTTATTCACTTTCTCCAGTGAATAAGTTTACAGAAGGTCTAAATAAATCCTAGTGGTACTGTCAATAGGTTCTATCCTTTCCTTCTGTATAGCCTGCCTGGCCTGGGTGGTTATGCTGCTGTGGGTGCTAGTGGATCACGGAAAAGGATATGGCAACTGAGCATCAACTCTCTTGTATATATCCCATTTTTCTTTAAAGGTACAACATTTAAAAAAAAAGGGGGGGGGGTGGTTAGAAACCTGAAAATCCATTTATCCAGGATTGGAGAATGTTTACATCAGTTGCATTTAAACAGAATATTAATAAAGATCAGAAGAAAGTAATTTCCACAAGCTTTCAGCTGTTGATTGTAGTTGCACTCAAAATCCCTAATCCAGGACAGGGACTCTTTCGGTTATGTACAAACACATGGGTAGGTATGGTCTTTGCCCTGCACAGTTGTCAGTAGGTAGCCCTGATTCAGCAATGCGCTTAAGTCCTTGTGTAAGGATGGACTTAAGCATGTACTTTAGGCCTAGAAAAAGCCTTTGATTAGTTGACATCTTGCTAGGACTATGTCTACACTACAAAGATAAATCGGAAAAAGAAACACAATTTGCAGTACACAAAGTGCGTATCTTTTTCCGATTTACTTCCAAAAGCGGCTTTTCTGGAATTTGGCCCATCCATACAGGGCCAAATTTTGGAAAAAAACGTCTTTCAGAACATCCCTTCTTCCTCATAAAACGAGGTTTACAGGGATGCCGAAAAAATGCATCTGCTTTTCTGACTTTTTTTCAAAAAAAAAAAAAAGAGACACGTTCCTTGGACGCGGCAGAGCTTTTCTGGGATCCCTCCCGTGTCCCAGAAAAGCTCTGCAGTCTAGACATAGCCTAGGATACCTAGGAAAGCTTTAGAGCTCATGCCAAAATTCAAGGTATCTAATTAGGACAAAAGGTAAGTTTTGTATTTTAATATGCAAATGATCCCTGTATGCAGCGGTAGCCATAGCAGCTGCCCCCTTTGAAAATTTGGCAAGTGATAAGGCTACAACTTTAGGCTCCAATCCTGCAAATGTTTGCATATCAATGGGACTAGTCACATGGAACAAGATAAGACTCTGCATAAGTGACTATAGGGGCCTCAATAGATCTACACTACAGCCCAATAAAAAACTCCTGGCAGTGAGTCTCTGAGCCTGGGTCAATTGACTTAGGCTCACAGGCTGCAGGCCTAAGAATTGCAGTGTAATTTCCCCCCTCATGGGGTTTCAGAGCCTCCAGCCTGAACTGGAATGTCTGCACTGCAATTTTAAGCCCCATAGACCAGGCCTGCACAACTCGGAAAGCGGTGAGGGCCATATTACTTCAAAGAAAACAGCTGCGGGCCACAAGTAGGGTTGCCAGATGCTCTCCCAAAAAACACCGAACACGCGGGCTAAACATTTTTGTCGAGCAAAAAAACCACCCCCCCCCCCACCACCACCCGGCTTCAGCACACAACCACAGGAGGCGCCACCAGGCTTCCGTCCAGTGCCCAGCCAGAAATTCAAAAAATACAAGACATTGCACATGTCCGATATTTTCTGAATTTTTTTACCGGGCAGAGCGTGCAAATACCAATCTGTCTGGTAGAAGACCAGACAGCTGGGAACCCTAGCCACAAGGGTAGGTTGGGGGGGGGAGGGGAGGATTCTTTATTAAGAATTTTTCAATTAAATGAGGCCTGCATAACATATGGCTCCCAATGCCCTTACTCTCTCCTTTCCCAGCATCACCCTGTTCCCCCTCCCGTTGACACCTCCCCTCCTGCCCTTTTCCTCATTGTCTCCACTTGGCCCCCTGGCATTTGTCTCTCCTGCACCCTGTCCCTTGGGGCCGTCCACTTTCTCCTGACCTACCTCCCTCCTCTCAGCACAAGCCCTTTCCCCTCCCCTACCTGGCTTCTGCCTTCCAATTTGTGGGGCTGCCGGAGCCTTTTTGAATCTGGCGGTCACCGGCCATGACGTCACTGCCAGCATCTGGCGTCTGCCAGCATCCCACCCTCTGGCTCGCGCCCCGCCTCCTCGCGCTGGAGCTGCACACAGGCAGCCCGGCGGCGAGAATTGCTGCACTTCCCCTTCCCCAGCGACACTCCGCTCTTCTGCCCGGCCAGCGGATCGGATGGGGCCGCGTCGCCCGTAGTCATCTTGGGCCGCACAGTGAGCCGTATGTTGTGCAGGCCTGCCATAGACCAAGCCCTATGATCTGGAGTCAGCTGTACCTGGGCTAGCTGCAGTGTAGACACATTAAGCAGAGGGCGGGGGGAGGGAAAGGGAGCAGTTGCCCCCCGGACCTGATGATTCAAAGGGGCCTGGGGCTCCTGGCTGCTGCTACTGTGGCAGCGGCTGGAGCCTCGGGCTCTTTAGATGGCTGCTAGAGCACAACACCATGCGCTCTGGGCAGTGCAGAGGGCTGAGTGGGGGGCACTGTACTCTGGGTGGCACCGAGGGCTATTTGGAGGATGGTGCAATGCACTCTGGGTGGTTCTTGGGGCTCACTGCCCCAGGCCCTGCCCCTTCTGCCCAAGGCTCCCCTCTTTCTGGGGTGCATAGCCAGCCAGCCTCCCTACATCTTGTCCAGGGACCTGGGGAGGCTGCGCCCCTGGTATTAAGTTTCTGATCCTGCAATCACAATGAGGATGAAGTAAAATCATAGCTCTCAACTGTCTCTGACAGTGGCCCATACCAGTAATATTCCACTCAGTGGGAATAATACTCCAGGAAGAGTGGGGGCCAACTACTGCTACTACAAACAGACAAAGCTTTTCAGTTCCCGAGAGTCAATGGACCTGTAATGTCAAAGAACTTTATAGAATTCTCCATTGTGCTGATTAAAGAAAAAGTCCAACAAGGTTTAAGACATTAGAATATATTTCTCAGATTGACACTGCTCAGGTCTAAGACACTGAAAGGCGTGTGCTGAAGAGTTTCCTCCTTTTATTTCAAGTACATTCGGACAGCATATATCTTTATTGTTTTTAAAATCAGTTCATGAAGTACACAGCTTCTTTGCAAAAACACATTCTGATAGGCTAGAACTAAACTTACTGAAAGCCTGTAACACAGATCACCAGCTCTCTTAGCTAGGTTGCAGCAGGAACCTCTCGCACCAGAGTTTATTCCTTTCCAAATAACAGTAAAGGATTTGACGGTATCTTGCTGATCCATCCACATTTTAATTTCCTTTGAAGAGATACGTATTACAGGATGCTGGAAATCCCCAACCCACTGGAGCTGCCAGACTGGCTGTTTCGGCCTGTAAACATTAATGTACACTAATAGCAAAGCAAAAAGGATTAGGAAGAAACCTTGGAAGCACCAACTTTTATAATGATCAGGACATCGATGATGAATAACAGTTCGGGAGCAAACTGTCAACTCTTGCACTTTGTCACAGGAAAATAAACCCCTTTACAAACCCAAATCCCCTGCTAATTTTTACTGTGTGTGTGGGGGGGGGGGAGGGGAGGGCAGGGGGCATTTCCTGGAGACAGGACCAGCAATTTACTGGTCCTATTGGGGTCGGGGAGGTGGGCAGGCACCCACATCTAAAGGACCCTCCCCCAGCCTAGAGGGTGGATCCAGAGAACCCTAGACTCCAACTTATTCTAGGGGGACAAATAAAAAGGAAAACAGGGACAGGTGTGAGGGTCAAAGGGCTAAAACGAGGGAACCAGATGGGGACACTGAGCAGAGAACCCCGGACAGCGCCCACTGCCCCTCAAAGGTCGAGAGAGAGAGAGAGAGAGAGCCAGTGGAACTCTGCCTGGAGGTGTGAGCGGATGCAGGAGTGGAAATAGGCCCCACAGTCGCAGGCCCCTCCCTCAGCCAACCTCTGTTCCCTGCACAATGTATTGGTACAGGGAAGGAAACATTGTCCCATGGTGAGGATTCAAAAGACCCAAGTTTGAGTCCCTGCTCTACCCCGGACTTTCTGTGTGACCTCGAGCTCGCTCTGCTTGCTTGCTCTGGGTACATGAGTGAGCCTCCCAGCTCAGAAGACAGATGTGCAGTGGTGGGGTTTATGCTGGCATGTTAGAAATAGCCATGTGAGATATTGGGGCACTGGTAGAGGCTCAAGATCCCCGCCCCGAGCTGGGACCCAGGGAGCAGAGTTATGGCCTTCCCTGAGGAAGCCGCATCCACACAGTTATTTTCAGTGTACTAGTGAGAGCCTCCTGCTGTCACTAGTACACTGAAAATAACTAGTTTGGGCCTCCTGCTGCTTGCTCTGCTCATCCATACCTGCTCACAAGTTCCATCACCTACTGTAAACTCACATTTAATCCCAACTGAAGCCAGCCTGGTTGCATTTCACTGTGTCCTACAGACCGGTGCTACCAACCATGACAAGACATCACATCAGAGTTAGGGAAAAAATGATGCTAACCCTTTAGAATTTCAAGTCCTGTTTTTGTCATTCTTCATTTTTGGCCTTTGTTGCACATTTGGGTCGCACAGGAAGGTTCTACTTTTAACCAGCTCCGTGACAATGCATTCACTGGTGTTTGAAGGTATCACTAAAAATATCAGAGGTGGTTAAAGCCGAGTCCTTTGAAACAATATCTCGGAGAGATTCTAATCCAATCCCCGTGCTGGGTGGCTCCATTGTTTTACAGAGAACCTGAGGTGTGCCCAGGGGAGGGAGAAAGCTGAGGGACACAGAATGGTTTGTTGTTGTAAAGTAAGTGTATCAAACCCCAGGGATTTTCCAGTACCAGCAGCGCCAGAGCCTCTGCATAGATCCAAGGTGCTGCATGGGTGGGGTGTCAGATATAAACAACGTTTCCATGTAAAGGCTCCTTAAACAATGTTGGGCCGAGTTGCTCTGACCACAGCTGAATTCCTGCCCTTAACTTATATAGTGACTGGCAGGAGGAGCACTAATGGCGTATGAGAGAGCATTAGCCGGGACTGTTAAGCTCAAGGCCCTTTTTATCACATTCTTGTCTTCTGATTTGTAATTAAACGGAAGAGTCGCGGCTGTTACAGCATAACAGAAAACACCTTTATGGTTCTCTCTAGGGGAGGAAAGAGCTGTCCCGTCCATTCAGCAGTTCAAGGCAGTCGGCCCAGGCCTTGCACTTTGGGGGGGCCCCCATGCTTCAGGGGGACATGGGGCCTGGGTGACATGGTGGCCATGTGACCAGCCCTGCTCTGCTCTGGCCTGCTTCATGGCATCACTCAGGAAAGGAGTCAGAGACTTTGGGGAAGGGATGGAATGGGGTGGGGTGTGGATAGAGCAGAGGCAAGAAGAGGTGGGGTGGGGTGGGGCCTGGGGCCTGGGGCCTGGGGCAGAGTCCCAGGCCCTGCACCCTCCAAGGGCTGGTTCTGAAGAGAGCCCATTGTCAGGACTAGAATGGTGTCCTATTCTGGGTAAAAATGATCCAATCTCAGCCATTGGAAGAGTATTTGATTGGCATATGATATATTCTCTGCTGAGTGCTTCTACCCTGCCCTTGCAAAGGGGATGGTCTTGATGAACTAAAAGGCCTTTTCCGTTGTCCAGCCTTTGATCCTGTGGTTGTTTCCCAAGTCAGAGTTTCTAAAACTTTGCCACAAGCTTTGCCTTCATCCCAAGAGCCCAAACAAATACTTAGGACTCAGCTGATGTGGGAGGGCAAAGGCTTTCAGCAGGAGCGGGGTCACCTGGAGTGTTCAGGTTCTGTTAGGTTCCTCCTAGTCTAGTCTCAGCAGAGCCAAAGCCAATATCCACGGAGGTCAAAGGGAGACTTTCCATGGACTTCAGTGAAAGTTGCCTTTGGCCCTCATGAGGTACTGAGCATTTCTCTCCTGTCTATTCGTGAAGGTTCAAATGGACTTCAATGAATCGTGGGACCAGTGTCTGATTTCAAAGCCCTAAAAGAACAAAACACCCTTTCTTTCAAAGCAAATAAATCTATTTCCCCAAGGTGGCTCACGTAGACACTGGAGGAGGCGGAGGTCTTGTGTATTAATTTGTAATTTCATAAACTTTCATCAACTTTCCCATTAGGCCCCAGTTGTCATGGTCAGAAACTATGGGCTAGGGTTTCCTCAGCTGGCTCAGCCCTCGGGCTGTTAAAAGGGCCCACCTGGGTTGTGGCAGGCTCTCTTGATCGGCCCACCCACATTACTGGCTGCAAGGAGCTAACAGGTCTGCATTTAAACTCAGCTCCAGTCTTGTTCCTGATGTTGGCTCCGAACTTTGGCTTGTCTCCAGGTTCCTGATTCCCAGGAGTGGCCTGAGGTGGGCTGTGGCAGCTGGCGCCCCAGGCGGAATGCGCGATCGGTGCCCCCGCCTGCACGGCCGTCAATGGGGTGACGTCATCATCGGGCGCCGTTGAAGGCGGTGCCCTAGGCAATGGCCGAGTCGGTTTATAGCCACGGGCCGCACCTGCTGATTCCACCAGCTAAGTTGGCCTCTGGCTCTACCCACTAGGTTGGGCTGCTGCACTGCTAACCATTGGGACAGCCTCATTCTCTAACCACTAGGTCAGACCACCTTGCTCCTGACAATCACTATAGGTCCCCTCAAGGAGGCCAGGATCAGAGCTTGGGAGAGCTCTCGTCTAAACGATACACAATGGAGGTAGAGAGTGGACTTAAGATTAATACACTTCACTACTGCAAAAAGGGTGAAGCATCTCTAAGTGCCTGCTCAGAGTTGCCTCCCTTGAGGCCTATCCGTAGTGGAGAGGGGCGGACCTAGACTAGCTGCCAGCAACTGGCGCCCTAGGCGAACCATGCAATCGGCGCCCTCACCTCCAAACCCCTCAGCAATATTGCGCCACCATTTGGTGCCCCATTTAACTTGGTGCCCTAGGCAACCGCCTAGTTCGCCTATATGGACGGGCCGCCCCTGGTAGTGGACAGGAATCTACCACAGTTCCCTGTTCAGAGCTTAGTTCTCTAGCTCAAGCAGTGAAAGTCACTGCTCTTTGCTCTGAAAAGCCTGGTTCAGTCTCTGGGCAGCTGATGCACAGAGTCACTAAGGGTACGTCTACACTTGCTCCCTAGTTCGAACTAGGATGCAAATGTAGGCGACCAAAATGGCTAATGAAGCGGGGATTTAAATATCCCACGCTTCATTAGCATGATCTCACTGGCGTGTTACTCCGCTCAACAGCTGTTTCAAAAGTGAAAGTGCGCGCCGGGATGCGTTAGTTCGAACCAAACCCCTTGGTTCGAACTAACGTTACTCCTCAAAAAATGCTATTTAAATCCCCACTTCGTTAGCAATTTCGGTTACCTACATTTGCATCCCTAGTTCGAACTAGGGAGCAAGTGTAGACGTACCCTAAGTGACCTATGGGTCCATAACACAGCAGGGACTAAAACCCAGGTCACCTGATCCGCCAGCCACGGCTTCCTCCCCTTCACCGCTGTACTGAATGTATTGAACCAGTGGCACTGGAAGAGTTTCAGGGGTGGGGGTACTGAGCTGCACCTCCCTCCAGAGACCTGTTGAGATCAGGTTGCCAGCCTGACCAAATGGACTGGATTCCATTGCTGCAAATGGTGTCTGGTCTGTCCAGTCTGGGGGAGTTCGCAAGCTGGGGGCATCTGCAGAGCCCTTGTCTGGCTGCAGGATTGTGGGGCCGACTGGCTGTGGAGCCCGTGGCAGGGCCAGTGGGCTGCAGGAACCTGAGGGCCCGCAGGTGATGGGACCCCAAGGGCTGGCGGGACCCCAGGGAGCCAGCAGTGCCCACAGCAGCAGGACCCCAGGGGGCTGGCAAAGCATGTGGGGCCAGCAGGACCCTCCGAGGGCCACCAGGACCTGGGGGTGCTGCAGCACACCCTGCACTCCTATTTCCCATGCCTATGTACTGATCTTGTACAAGGGCTAGCCTGGGGCTGTAGTGACTGCACAGTGCGGTGGCCAGGCATGGACCAGAGATTAGAGCAGGAATCCTAACTCCACTGAATTCAGCAGGAGCTTTGCCACTGACTTCAGTGGGGTCAGGCTTTCATGGTAGGTCTTGGGCTGCTGGGACAGAAGGAGGCATCTTGTAGGGTTGCTCATGCCTCTCTCTTGCAGATGAGATCGGTTGGGATCCTCAGCCAGCCCTTTGTTCCTGTACTGGCAGCCTGTTCGGAGGGGTACAGTCCTCGGGTCTCCCTGTGCAGACCCTATCTGGTTTCCAGTAAGGATGCGAAAGGTTAACCAGTAAGCCATGCTTTTACGAGTAATGTTTGCCAGTTAATGTGAACTAGTGGGGGCTGGAGCAGCTTACCGCTGCCACAGACAGGGCTGTTCTGGCTGCCTGGAGCTCCAGCCCAGCCACAGCAGGCTAGAGCAGCCCCTGTCTGCAGCCAGTGGGGGACGGGAGGGCTGCTCCCCTGACTGCCCCCCTTTTAATCTGTTAACTGGTTAAACATCACCAGCAAGGGATTAACCCTTGGCCCAGCTCTCATATTTGGCCCAGCCCTCACACAGGTGTAAAGGGTGGAGTAGCAAGTCAGGGCTGGGCCAATCAGGCTACGGCTACACTGCTGTTTTTTTCCCAGAAGCGATGCAAATCATAGCCTCAGTGTCCCAGTAGGTATATAAACCAGGATAAAAGCAGCTTTTGCAGGGGTAGGGAATTGGATTGGGTTTTTTACTTGCTGGGGAGGGGTGTAAAGTGAAGTGAGCTGCTTAGGTAGAAGGGTCTCTTGGGAAGGCCTAAGAGTTTATCTGAAGGCTCCATAGAGTGAGGTGGAAACAAAACTGCTGTGTTAATAGTGGGGATCCCTCTGTAAGGGCTGTGGGGACTTGCTTGCTTCTGGGGAAGTTCATCTTCCTCTGTGGGGGCTGTGAGCCTGTCCCAGTACCCCTGAAAGCCATGCTTTTTAGCCTCTGAAATGTACCAGGTTGCAGTATGCTAGGGACATATTAAAACAATTTTGTTTTGGTGGGGGCAATTGCTCTGAAACTTCATTCTCTCCCTCAAACACAAACCCTGGGTGGTATTGTACATCCACAGATGTTAAGTCCAGGTGGTACTGTGGTGATCATCTAGATTCTAGACTGATGTCTTGCATAATACAGGCCAGAGGGGTGCATCCTGTGTTGAGCCCAGTAACTTGTGGCTGAATGATCTCTAGCCTTGATTTAAAGGCTCCAACCAACGGAGAACCCTCAGTTTCCTTTGGCAGAGTCCCAGGGGTTAGAATTCACAGGTAAGAATTTGCACCTTATTTCTAGTCTGAACTTTGCAGACTCCTACTCCCAGTCATGGGATTTTGTTTTAACTTGGTCTGCTGAAAGCGAGCCCTCTGGTATCTGCTCTCTTCTCACCACATGGGCATAATCCTAAACCATGACCACATCCTGTGCATCTACCGTGTTTTACTTACTGTGCAGTGTGTGGGGTCGGGAAAATTCCTTCAGTTTCTTCAAGTAGCTGACTTAATATTCATGCTCTGAGGGCTTTGGCTCCACTGGAAACGCTACAGCCTCCCTGTAGATGCTACCTGTGCCGACTGTGTCCTGTCATTGTAGGTAATCCACTTCCCCAGGAGGTGGAAGCTGGGCTGGCAGAAGAATTCTTCTGTTGATCTAATGCTATCTATGGAGGAGGGAAGAATGGACACAGGTCAGCTTAACTATGCTGCTCAGAGCAGTGGATTTTTTTTTTTAATACCTCTGAGTAATGTAGCTGGGTCCCTCTAATTGTCTAGTGTAGACCAGCCCTGAGGGCCCATCCTACTGAATGATGTGCCCTTATCTTCAACATGGCACAGTTCAGCATCTCCAGAGCTGTGGGTGGTGGGGCCCCTTGCTGACAGCTGCCATGAGGCGAGTCTGTTGGAGTCACTGGAAGGCTGGTGGGGAAAGAGCCTGTTGGGGACACAGGAAGTACATGAGGAAGGCAGGTGGCTTCTGAAGTTGTTGCAAGGTCAGGTCAGGGGTTGATTTGTATCTCTCTGGCTATCAAAGGGAAAATGGAGCCTGTGTGCCCCGGTGTGGAGCACCAGCAAGAGTGACTGGCTGTGGGCAGGGCTTTGGATGCTGCAGCCACCATGGTTCCAGGCTCCAGTCCCAGGGATCCAGCAGCTAGGCAGTGTGGTTCCCACCCCGAGGGTCAGCCCTGAGGTCCCTCCAAATCCCCTGCCCTGACTCCTGCATGGCCCCAGGCCCCTCCCTCCACACTCCATCCCACACTTAAATTTCTTACCGGTACTGTGCTATCGCAATTGTCCCAATGGCCTGCACTGACCCCAATAGAATAGTACCTGTAAGAAACTTGTTACTTTCACCCCTGCTGGTTATATTACATTAGCTGCTGTGGCTTAATGAATAAGAGCAGCTAGGAATACAGGCAACCTACCAGAGATAAGGGCATACACAAAGGCAGACCCCTGTTGGGGTTCACAAATCTTTCTTTGGGACCCCAACTTAGTCTTTGCTGTGCAAATACTGGTGTACTTCTCTTAGGCAAATTATAGAACACTAGAACTGGAAGGGACCTCGAGAGGTCATCGAGTCCAGTCCCCTGCCCTCATGGCAGGACCCAGAACTGTCTAGACCATCCCTGATAGACATTTATCTAACCTGCTCTTAAGTATCTCCAGAGATGGTGATTCCACAACCTCCCTAGGCAATTTATTCCAGTGTTTAACCATCCTGACAGTTGGGAAGCTTTTCCTAATGTCCAACCTAAACCTCCCTTGCTGCAGTTTAAACCCATTGCTTCTTGTCCTATTCTCAGAGGCTAAGGATAACAATTTTTCTCCCTCTTCCTTGTGACACCCTTTTAGATACCTGAAAACCGCTATCATGTCCCCTCTGTCTTCTCCTTTCCAACTAAACAAGCCCAATTCTTTCAGTCTTCCTTCTTAGGTCATGTTCTCTAGACCTTTAATCATTCTTGTTGCTCTTCTCTGGACCTTCTCCAATTTCTCCACATCTTTCTTGAAATGTGGTGCCCAGAACTGGACATAATACTCCAACTGAGGTCTAATCAGCGCAGAGTAGAGTGGAAGAATAACTTCTCGTGTCTTCCTCACAACACACCTGTTAATGCATCCCAGAATCATGTTTGCTTTTTTTGCAACAGCATCACACTGTTGACTCATATTTAACTTGTGGTTCACCATGACCCCTAGATCTTTCTGCAGTACTCCTTCCCAGACAATCGCTTTGCATTCTATATGCGTGAGCCTAATTGTTCCTTCATAAGTGGAGTACTCTGCATTTGTCTTTGTTAAACTTCATCCTATTTTCCTCAAACCATTTCTCCAGTTTGTCTGGATCATTTTGAATTATGACCCTATCCTCCAAAGCAGTTGCAACCTCTCCCAGCTTCGTATCATCTGCAAACTTAATAAGCGTATTCTCTATGCCAATATCTAAATCATTGATGAAGATATTGAACAGAACCAGTCCCAAAACAGACTCCTGTGGAACCCCGCTTGTTATGCCTTTCCAGCAGGATTGTGAACCGTTAATAACTACTCTCTGAGAACGGTTATCCAGCCAGTTATGCACCCAGCTTATAGTAGCCCCATCTAAGTTGTATTTGCCTAGTTTATTGATAAGAATATCATGCAATACTGTATCAAATGCCTTATTAAAGTCTAGGTATACCACGTCCATTGCTTCTCCCTTATCCACAAGACTCATTATCCTATCAAAGCTATCAGATTGGTTTGACATGATTTGTTCTTTATAAATCCATGCTGGCTGTTACCTATCACCTTAGACAGAATAATCTAGTTGTTAAAGCATAGACTTAGGGATTGCAGTTGTATTCCTGGCTCTGCCAATGGCTTACTGGATGACCTTGGGCAAATCAATGCACTGCTCTGTGCCTCAGTTTCCCCATTGGTAAAGTGGCATTAGGGATAGTCAGATATTTCCCAGGAGTGTTTGAGATGTGCATCATTCATGTCATCTCTCAGATCCTGAGATGCCAAATACAAAAGTTCTTAACTTACCTTTTAAATTTTTTGACAGTTTCTTGCTATTCTCATGTTTCATAAGCTAAGGATTTCTTCCTTCATCCCAAATGGTGTCATTGTATTGCCAAGATAGTTGCTTTGTGGCTAAATATTCAACTTCTTACATGCAAGGCATTTTTTTTGTAATTGTGTTGAGTTGTTTTCATCTTTTGTGATGAACTGCAGTGATTAGAAAACATTTTCTATTCTACTGCCACTTTACTCTAACTTTCATGACACCAAATAAACCTTTTAACTCAAGGGATAGGGTTAAACCATGGAAGAGCATTAATCATCAGAAATATGAGTAGAATGCAAAGAGGTCAATGTGAATAATTACTACTCAGATGCTAATTATTCACCACTACACAAACCAAACATATTAAACACACTGCTAACATGAATGGCCTCTCAACCATATTGCTTTGTCCCTCGCAGCTCTCCTACTGTTTTCCCTGCATGAGAGTAATTCAAACATCTGCTAACATAGGCGCCTCCCAAAATATATTTCTGCAACTCGCACACAAACCGGGGAGACCTTAGTAGACAGAAGAGAGGAGAAGAATCAGGAACTGGGAGCTGAGGTGTCTATGGAGACTTGGGTTTAAGGAAGGGCTGGTCCTGGAGAGATGTCAGTAGGGGAGCTTGAGAGAGAAAAGAGTTGGTATCTAGGATCAGGACAGTTAGGGTATGTCTAGACTGCATCCCTCTGTCAGCAGAGGGATGCAGATTTGGCAGGTTGACATTGCAAATGAGGCAGGGATTTAAATATCCCATGCCTAATTTGCATAAAAATGGCCTCCGCATTTTGCCAACTCAGCACTTTGTCGGCAAAAAGTGGCAGTCTAGAGGAGGATCTGTCGAGAAAGAAAGCCTTTTTCGACAGATCCCTTATGCCTCCTGCAAGGAGGTTTACCTACCACATAACCAGGTGTTGAGTTTCAACAAAAGGCAGAAGTGGCCTCTCATTTCCTGGCTTTCACCTTTTTAATAAGGGGCCCAATCCAGTCATAGACTCATAGGGATGGAAAAGACCTCAGGAGGTCATTGAATCCAACCACCTGCTAAAAGCAGGATCAACCCCAACTAAATCACCCCAACCAGGGCTTTGTCAAGCTGGGACTTAAAAACCTCTAGGGATGGAGATTCCACAACCTCCCTAGGAAATCCGTCCCAATGCTTCATCACCCTCCTAGTAAAATAGTTTTTCCTAATATCCAACCTAGCCCTCCCCCACTTGAGACCATTGATCCTCATTCTGTCATCTGCCACCACTGAGAACAGCCTCTCTCCATCCTCTTTGGAACCCCCCCTTCAGGTAGTTAAAAGCTGCTATCAAATCCCCCCTCACTCTACTCTTCTGCAGACTAAGCCCAAATCCCTCAGCCTCTCCTTGTAAGTAATGTGCTCCAGCTCCCTGGTCATTTTTGTTGCCCTCCACTGGACTTTCTCCAATGCGTCCACATCCTTTCTGCAATGGGAGGGCCCAGAATAGGATGCAATACTCCAGATGTGGCCTCACCAGTACCCTTGAAGTCAATGGAAAGACTCCCATTGCTTAGAGCAGGCCCTGGATCAGCCCCGAAAGGAACTGAATGCTGGTGAAGGTGCTGAACAGACAGCCCTAGGCGTGCTTCTCTCTCCACTGTCCTGCACTTTGCATGGTCACTTTCACCTTGTGCAAACCAAGCAAGTGTAACCTGCTGCTGCAGATGAGTAGAGAGCTCTAGCTGTCTGCATTTTTACATCCACTGTGCATGAGTGCTGTTCTTTTGTGCTTGTCCAGTGCCTAAGACAGGGGGATCCTGGCCCTTTATGGAGCAATACAAACAACTGGCCACACTTGCAAGGTTTGTCTGGAATGTGATGACTGTTGAACACCATGACCAATCAATTCCAAAATTTCAGAGATTGCTCTATGGATGGGCAGAGCCCTGTTGATTTTGGTCAAAACTGGAAAACCAGGAGGAGGAAGTGGGGTAGACATGAAGTCCTTAGCATCTGAGAGCAAGGTGACTCTTTCAGCTATCTTGGTAATTGTCTATAGATCAAAGAACCTTAAACTGAGAGACAAGTCAGACACTTCCTTGTGCCTTGCCTGCTGTATTTTGCAATTACCAGCTGTGCTCCTCTCTTTCCATCTTCCCCACCCGGCTCAGAGTTACTTCCAGTAGGTTGGCCTTGTGGCTTAGGCACTGTTAGACTCAAGGGCTGTGTCTAGACTGGCGCGATCTTGCGCCAGAGCTATGCAAATGAGGCTCAGTGTGGAATATCGCCGAGCCTCATTTGCATAACTAATGAGCCACCATTTTTGCGGAAGAGGCTCTTGTGCAAGACGGAGCTGTCTACACTGCCCCTTCTTGCGCAAGAAAAACCCTCTTGTGCAAAGCCGTTATGCCTGAAAATAATCAGCATAACGGCTTTGCGCAAGAGGGTTTTTCTTGCGCAAGAAGGGGCAGTGTAGACAGCTCTGTCTTGCGCAAGAGCCTCTTCCGCAAAAATGGTGGCTCAGTTATCTAAATGAGGCTCGGTGATATTCCACGATGAGCCTCATTTGCATAGCTCTGGCGCAAGATCGCGCCAGTCTAGACACAGCCAAGAGACTTCAATGCCACTTCCACCTCTGCTGCAGATGGCTTGTGTGACTTTGGGCTCCCTGGGCCTCAGCTTTCAATCTGTAAAATGGGGACCATACCACATCCTTTGAGTCTTACCTAGGTAGACTGTAAGCTCTTCAGCACTGCTTCTCACTCTGTGTGTGCAGCACAATGGGGTCCTTTTCTTAGTTGGGACCTCCAAGTGCTACCAGAACTCATTTAAGAATAATTTGAAGGCTGAATTTAGCCTCCTAAAGGAGGCAGCTGCTGTCTTCTGAAAGGGGGCCTGCTACCAACCTATGGCCCGGGGTGCACTGGGGCCAAACTTCGAGTGCGTCTGCCCTGTGCACTAACTGGATTTATTCCCAACCTGCAGCTTTTGAAAGTGTGGTGCAGTAAAACAAAGATGAAGAGACCCATGCTTGGAAGGCACTGGCCTCCAAGCACACGCAGCTTCTTAAAGAGACTGCTCTCTGAGCAGCCACATCTGCCCCTTCTTAAAGGGGCCAGCCGGTAAGCAAGCGCTCTCCCTCCTTTGTTAAGGAAGAATCTCCATCTCTGCTCCCTGGCAGAGCAAGGTGACTCCTGCCAGAAAATGAGGGATTCTGCAGAGACACTAAAGAGGCCCAGGAGAGACCCGTGCATGAGATCTAACCTGGGGGGAGCATTTTGAAAGGAGGGGAATGCCTGTTGCTGTTTTACAATCGCAGGTTTAGGGTCTAGGGTTTGTTTACTTCTTTCTTTTTCCCAAGGACAGACAGCAGAAGCTCCAGGGAGGGAGAGATGTTTATGCACAGTGAAGGAACAGGTCTTTTCCTCGGTGCTTTTCCTTCATCCACAGCCCTCGGTCTGGCCTGGCTCAGAGCAGCTGTTGCTACTTTTGCTGCATGGAAAACTGGGCCTCTTCCTCGTCTTCATCTCTCCTCCTAGAATTCCCTCTAATGAGTTCTCCAGTTCTTCTCCAAACCTAACTAATCACGTTCCCTTCCTGCTAAGGTCTCTGCACCCAGCCTGGAGAACGCCAGGCCACATCATTGGGTTGTAGCAATGGTTGTGAGCCTGCCTGGAATACACTGGTGGATGTGAATGGTCCTCCCTGTAGGTTATTTCTCAACTCCCCCTCCTCCCCGGCCACTCCCCAGTGATGTGGGTCTCTGCTCTCCAAAGGCCCAGAACCAAAAATAGAACATAGTCTAGGAATGAGGGAGAACCCGCAAATAGAGGGGAGGAACAATTTTCTTCAGCATCAATAGCCAAATCTCTAGCCCCTGCTCCATGATGCAAGGTCTCTCAGGTTAGAAAGCTTTTAGTCCTGGAAGCAACAAGAGGAACCACAAGGCAGATTTGGGATGGAGTAAGGGACACCCCTTGTAGCAATGGAGGGGTATGTGTGTGTTGGTGGCACTCCTTGCATAAGGGTTTAGTGAGTTTTCTTTGGCAGCAGATGAGTTCAGCCAGACCTGCTGTCCTTCTCATGCCAGCCCATCTGTTCCAGTCCCTTTCGTAAGGATCCCTAATGGATCAGAGGGCAGGAGGGAGGGCAAGTTATGCCCTGTCTGTCCGGGTGTGCACAGCGCCCCTAGCTGGTAGGCTGGGAGCAGCTGTAGGTTTCAGCTTTATGATGGAGACAAAAAATTATCCGGGGAAGAGGGAGAGAGACAGGGTGTGAGCGTAGAGGGGAGCAACCTTACACTGTCACCTCCTTTCCAGCCAGAATGCGACTGACATCATGATTAATTTATCAGGTGCTTATGAATATGCAGATGAGGCTCCAGTTTCTAGGCTCGGCTTTCAGGCGAGAGATTGTGTGATGGGGTTGCTGCTGCCGCCGCCTCCTTAAGCAGAGAAATGTCATGTGGTGGTGGTTAAAATATATAAATAAATGAATTTGCCTCCAAATAAGTCAGGATCTCCACAGTCCTGCCTGGGCTAGGAGAGCTACTTATTTCCCCCGGTGGGTGGGATTCTTGTGGGTGCCCCTTAGTTTCCCCTTCTCCACCCAACAAAGTCATTTTTTTTGGAGGGGTGTCAGTGTTGTGAATTTGCAGCTGTTCGCATGTTCGTCTATAAGAGAAGGCACAAGAAACTTTTCCCCAGGGAAAAGGTTGGTTTGTCTGGAGGTGGGAGGGGGCTGGGTCCAGGTTGTGGGGGTGGGTAGGGCTGGGGGAAGCATAGGGCTACTGGCCGCAGGACTCCCCAGCAGACGAAACCTTTACCAGTCACGCCTTTCTCTTGGAGTTACAGCTGGGGAAGGCAGAGGAACCGGTTGGTTAGGCAGCCTGTTTCTACTAAGTGCCAGAGAGGAAAATGCTGGTGTGTGTGTGTGATTAAAGCAAGCTTCTGCGGCAGGCTGTGGGACTGCCTATCCCTGCCACAAAGGGATCCTGGTAGTGCCAGAGACTAAAACGAGATGCACCAGGGTTTGCTGGAAGGTGGCTTGGTGGGAGGAGGGCGGTGGTAGGCAGAACAATGTGAATGAACGACTTCGCAAGTTCACGGGAACCTTTCCGTGGCTGAGTGGTGGCTGCAGTCAGTCACGCCGAGGGCCTGGGGCACGTCAGGTGAACTAGGGTTGTCCCCTCATTAAAATGAATGACTGGGACTGGGACTCAGCTCTGACTTTGATTCCCAGCTCTACCACTGCCCTACTGGGTGACCTTGGGGAAATGGGCACATCCCATCAGGGTGCTGTGCCTCCATCTGTAAAATGTGATGATCTGTTCCTGACTCAAGTGGGCTGGATTCATGAGGGTGCCGAAAGAGTTTGGTGACTGCCTAATGGAAGAGACTGGAGAAGGGTGAACTGTTTTCCTCCACTATGAAGGAGGCAGCTCCCCCTCTCCCAGAGCAGAATGGGTTTAAGCAGCTCTCCAGCCACTAAGGGTTGGGAAAATCACAATGAACCACCCAGCACTACCTGGGGCCCTGTGGGTTAAACCCTCTTCAAATAAAACTCCTGACAAGCTGCAGCTATGGATTCCCTAAAGGTTTTTCAGGGAGGAGGAGGAAGACCAATTTTCAGTTGTCATAGAACTCAGAGCCACTGCTTATGTTCGTAAAAGTGTTGCCTCGAGACACTTCCCTCAGCGGAACCTGCTCCCTCTAGGCAGGAAGGTGCCCCTGCTCGCCCAGAGAAATGGGCACCATCAACTCCTCCTGGGAAGGAATGGGGCTGGGGGCTGTGTTTGGGCAGCAGCTGAGACTGGGGCTATGGGGCTGTGTTTGGGCAGTGATATAGAGGGGGCTCCAGGTTTCAGCATTGACACCAATCTGAATGGAGGGTTGGGATGATCTGCCTGACTCTGAGGGAGCCACTGCTTCTCTGGATGCTGCTAAGCCATCCCGTCAGCAGAGGCAACCTGTGCCTGGGGAAAGGGAGGCAGCATGAGGGCACCCAGCTTCAAGCAGGAATTAAAATCTAGGGGAGCATGTTTGCCCACATACCCCCCCCCCCACACACACACACCCTCTATGCCCTGCAGAGATGCCTGATCTCTGGGGCAGCCAAGAACAGGTCAGACCAGCTCCCAGTCTCGGCTCCGTTGTATTCCCCACCAATGCCAGCCACTGCTGTTGTACCATCTCAGCACTGATATGTTCAGGAGGTTCACTTGGGCTGTGTCTACACTGGCACGATCTTGCGCAAAAGTGGCCGCTCTTGCGCAAAAACTTGCTGCCTGTCTACATTGGCTGCATGTTCTTGTGCAAGTAAACTGACATTCTAATGTATAAAATCAGGGCTTCTTGCGCGAGAACTCTGACGCTCCTGCTCAGGAATAAGCCCTCTTGTGCAAGAACTCTTCCAGAAGAGGCCAGTGTAGACAGGCAACATGAATTTCTTGTGCAAGAAAGCCCTATGGTTAAAATGGACATCAGAGCTTCCTTGCGCAAGAGAGCGTCTACACTGGCATGGATGCTCTTGCGCAAAAGCACATCGCTCTCTTCTGGAAGAGTTTTTGCACAAGAACTCTTCCACAAAAGAGTTCTTGCACAAGAAGCTGCCAGTGTAGACATAGCCTTGGTGTCTTGACTAGTTTGGTTCAGTCTCCTGTGTTATGGGAAAATAGGAACATGGAGAGATTCTGCAGTCACCCATACCTGGCTCTCTGGGAACGCCAAGTCAGGGATTGTGCCATTAGCTAAGAAGGATAATGTCATTTATTGTAGGACCCTGGTCTTTGATTGCTAATGGGCAGAGAGCAAAAAAAGCTGGCTGGGTCAGTGGGTTTACACTTTCATAGCTTATGAGATCTAAATCCTTCCAGGGTGCTGTAATGTAGCTACCCCTCCCCAACGTACACTGCACGCCCTTCTGTGCCCTGTGACGCACTAGCCAGGGGAGGTGCCTTTTGTCCCAAGAGCACTGTGTTCCCAGAGGCACAATATCCCCCCTTGCAGATTCTTGGGGGCTGGTGGTAGGAGATGGGGAAGGAGGGTCAGCAGACCAGCAGCAAATATGCAAGGAGTGATGAATGGCTGCCCATGCACACTGGCCTATCCCAATAGCCACAATGCAACCTTGGGTAAAAGATGCCACTAGACATGCCTCCTGGCTCCCCGCAGCTGTGTGATTAGTAATGTCATACTAGCAACACCAGGTGGAAATGGTCCCTCGCCTCTCCCCCATTTCTGTGAGAGGATCAGCATGAAAAGGTTCTATTCCCCATGACTGCGTCTAGATTGGCATGATTTTCTGGAAATGCTTTTAACAGAAAAGTTTTCCGTTAAAAGCATTTTCGGAACAGAGCGTCTAGATTGACACGGATGCTTTTCCGCAAAAGCACTTTTTGTGGAAAAGCGTCTCTGGCCAATCTAGATGTGCTTTTGCGCAAGAAAGCCCCAATCGCCATTTTAGCCATTGGGGCTTTTTTGCGCACGTTGTCTACACTGGCCCTTCTGCGCAAAAGCTTTGCGCAAAAAGGACTTTTGCCCGAACGGGAGCAGCATAGTATTTCCGCAAGAACACTGACGATCATACATGAGATCGTCAGTGTTCTTGCGGAAATTCAAGTGGCCAGTGTAGACAGCTGGCAAGTTTTTCCGGAAAAGCGGCTGATTGTCCGGAAAAACTGGCCAGTCTAGACACAGCCCATGTGTCTCTACCAGTCCTTGTGCAAACCACTGAAGGCCGGACTTTCCAAATAGCTAAGCAGGTCCAGTGCTGAACTAAAATCTCCGTTGGTGTAAATGGAGACAGTTCCATAGTGCGCTCCATCAGGGGATGCCCCCACACCGTGGGAACACTAAGTATGTCTGGGGATGGGGTAGTGATGTACTGACTGATCTCTCCCCCAGTTTCCATTCTGGAGGGGAGGGGGACTTGTCATCTTTTCCCAGGGGAAGGAAGATGTTTAGTTTAGAAAGGTCTGTCCTGGGATTTCACACATCACTGACCAGCCTCTCTTTCTCTTACAAGGTGCATGGAGGAGATGTCACTAAGAGATGACCTAGAGGGAGACTCATGGAGCTGCCAGGAGACGTGGGATGAATTAGCCAAGCAATTGCTTCTGAGCAAGAACCCGACTTCTCAAAGTACAAGTCCTGACCCCTTCCCATGACCTGTGACCTCAGTGCTTGGCTCAGGCAGCACCCAGCCATGCAACCTAAGCAAAAGGAGAAATGTCCGATCTCCTGCTTTGGAGGGGCGTTTGTTTTAACTGAAGCCACTCCAGGATGCATGTTAGAGGGTGTGGGATGTTGGTCTGTTAGCCCAGAGGGTGAGGAGTCAGCCCCACACTTTGGGTGTCCCTAAGCCTCTGACTATCAGATGCTGGGGACAGGGGATGGATCACTTGCTAATTGTTCTGTTCAGTTCCTGTCAAGCAGGTGGCATTGGCCACTGGTGGAAGACAGGCCACTGGACTAGATGGACCCATTATGGCTGTGCTCATGTTCTAGCTGGAAAGCCCCTTGTAGCTGGCGCTCAGGAGCTGGGTCTTGATGTTCAGCAAGCCTCAACCCGGAGGGGACCTCCAGACCCATTCACCTCCAAGGATGGAACAGCTCAGAGCCTCTCTGGCACTTCAGGGCTGCCACTCTTGGAGGGAAGGTGTTATGGGCCTGAAAAACCTCCCTGGGGGCCCTGCTGGGTTTGTATGGCCATTAAACACCAGGCCAGGCTTGGGCAGCCCAAACCCGGGACATGTGAGACTCCTCTAAGCACCCTGGAGCTGTTGCTGGCCAAGGGAGGGCAGGGGAGGGGAGAGGGAGTAAGACCCTCCGTGACCAACAGCGCCCTCACCCCTGTCTGGGCAGCGGATTCCGAGGAGGCGAGGGCTGCTAGCAAAGAGGGCTGGGTGCCCCCTATGGGGCAGAACAGAGAGGGGGACAGCGGGCCCCTCACCCCGCATCCATGAAAGCCGAGCTGATCCCTGAGCACGAATCTCTCTCTCCCTGTCCCCGGGAGCTGCTCGCGGTGCTATAGCGATGGGGGGGGGGGTCTGGCCGCCTGGGAGACGCTGCCAACTCCTGTTCGCGCCGCTGCACCGGGGCTGAGCTCCGCTCTGCAGCCAGCGAGCGACCCTGCGGCTCTGCGCCAGCCGCCGTGCGCTCCGCTTGCAGCGTTAAAGGGGGGCGCTGACGGCAGGGGTCTGGGGCGGGTTGTTTAGCTCTGCGCGGGCACAAAGGCTCCAGGTGCAGCTCTCCCCCCCACCCCGGGCCATCCTGGCAGTGAACGGCCCTCCTGCCCCAACGCCCCCAGGGCGCAAAGAGGCGGCTCCGCCAAAACTCGCCTCTGCCAGGGCAGGAGCCGGGCGCGTCTTCTCCCGTTCCCCCCCAAGCAGCCCGGGGGCTGCAGCGCTCCGTAACGGGCGCTAGGAGGAGCTCTGGCAACTGGCTTGCCTTGGAACCAGCGCGCTAGGAGGGGTTGAATGGAATAAAACAACAATAACACACACAAAGATTTCAGAGACTTCGAGGAGAAAGAAAGAAATAATTAAAAAAACCCTTCCCCAGCAGCGCAGGAGCCTCCTGCCCGCCACAAAGCCGGAAAGTTCCCGTGAGCCGGGGAGATAGTTACAGCCCACACCTAGTGCAAGGGCCCCACAATCAGTCCATGTGGACGCACGAAAGCCCATGTCTAGCTGGTCGCTCTGCGGGGGCGGGTAGAGAACCAGTATTTTAAAGCGTCGTGATTAAACGCGATATACTCGGCGACGTGTTTGCCTGACTAAGCTGAGTCCTGTTGTTTGTACCTTTCCCAGTGCAATTTCCACCCTCCGCCTCCCCAGTCAATATTGCTGGAGAGGAAGGCACAGAACTTCATTGCATTGTGTGCGCGCGCGCGCGTGTGTGTGTGTGCGGGGGGGTGGGGGGGAAGGTTCGAATTGCTGCACCCTTTAGCCCTGCCGGGCTCTCCGGAGCAATCGTGGCAGTTCTGCTGTAAAAAAGCCGGGCTGGCCACAGCCAGCCCCAGCTGTCGATTTCGCTCCATGCCTGCCTGCTTTTCTCACGGGCTATCCACTCTCCCCTCTGCTGAGGGCAGGCTGGAGGTGGTCAGGGACCCTTGATCACCTTCCTTCGTTTGGGTGAAGGAGAATAACACACACCACCAAGTGGCACAGAGCAGTGATAACAAACTGACTTAAAACCCAACTTCACGGGTACGGGGGGGAGAGAGAGGGAAGGAGGAGGCGAGACAAGCAGGCTGTGACAGTGGCAGCCCCCAGCAGCTGTAGGGTGCCTGGGAGAGTCCCAGGAGGTCCTGGGACCGGAATTAGCGCGCTCTGCCTGCCTCACCCTCTGCTGCGCTAGGAAGCCTCGTGGGGTAAAGATTTTTGAGACCGCTGCCAGGCATGTTGCTTACAGCTCAGCCCCCTGGGAGACCCGGCCATGGACAAATGGCATTTGTACCTCTGGTGCTAGAACTAATGGGCAAAAGCAGTGAGTATGGGGGCAGCTGGTTTTAAGAGGGACTAGAGCAGCTTTGATTTACGTGGTTAAAATATTCCCCCCTCCCACACCCTCGTTATCTATAGAAGCGCAGGCAACTTACCAAAAAAAAAAAAAAAAAAAAAGGCAGTTTCTACCTCCCCCTTGCTGGTCAAAGTGCTGTTTTCAGGCCTTCCCCTTTGGGCAAAATGTTCGATCAATTAATCTATACAGGGAACAGAGGCACCTGAGAATCGCCCACCTGGCGCACTTTCAGTAAGTAGCCCCTCTGATAAAAAAAATTAAAGATTTTTGGCAGCTCCTTCCAGCAGAGAAAGGCCAGGCTCTGGTCTAGCTAATTTTCCCCGCAAAGAGTTTAGGGTGGATCTATAGTTCCAGCCGAAATGGAATAGCCTATCCGTATAAGGGGGTCATAGAGCCGAGCTCGAGCGATTTCATGCCGACTCGCTGCAAAACCTTCCCCGCCTAGCTCTGGAGGTTAGGGAGTTCAGGCCACTGAAGAGACCACCACCAGCTTTATAATGGACTTTTTATTAAGATTATAAATTTAAACAAATCTGAACAGTTTTACCCGGTGATTACCATTCAATCTGCACAAAAATACAGGGATACAAAGAAAAGAAAAAAACCCCAAACGTTTGGCAACGCGTCCTTAGTACACATAGTGCTTATACTGTGAATGTTGGGATGACAGGGCTGGAAAAAAAAAAATCCAATACCTTTTTACAACAAAAGGTTTAAAAAAAAAATAAAGGGGGGCAAGTCGAGAGCCCCCGATATCGTCACAAGACCAAGCAATGCTGGTTTTATGATTGGAAGGCTGAAACCAGAACAGTCAAACTCAAAACAAAAAACCCCAGCACACCACATTCAAAGAGACGTTAAAAGTAGTGTTAATACGTTTACCTGTGGCAGTCACACACACCTAGGTGAAGGTACACAAATACAGAGCGAGGGTGGAGTAAGGAGGGCGCTGCAGAGCTGTGCATGATGGGAAATGTAGTTTGCCGTGGTGTCCCCAAACACAGTGTCCGGTTCAAACGCAATGACCGGCAGGACTACAGGTCCCATGGAGCAGGCAGAAGAGTGAAAGGGGTAAAACAAACCCGCCCTTCTTTCTCCCCCATAGGGAAGCTATTGTACTCTACAGTGTTCCCCGGCACACATGGTAGACAGAGAGGTCGCAGCAGACACAGGTCTCTTCTGGGAAGAGAGGAAAGTTGAAATGTTTTCATTTCTGCCTTCTGACTTTTTAAAGAAAAAAAACCGGAGGAGAGTAGCAGACCAAGCAAGGGGAAGGCTGCTTCCCAAGGAAGCGCGCGGCTGGAGGGTGGCGCTGACCCGCGGTGGCTTTCGAAGAGGGGGAGGAGAGAAGAAAAATGGAACTAAATTAAGTAGTTTGAACGGGCGAGACG
Organism: Pelochelys cantorii; assembly: GCA_032595735.1. Taxonomy (NCBI): domain Eukaryota; kingdom Metazoa; phylum Chordata; order Testudines; family Trionychidae; genus Pelochelys; species Pelochelys cantorii. Next base: position 15,438,037 of record CM064347.1, on the reverse strand, counting down.
GAAGGATTTAACCCACCCCGCGAGCCACGAACCGTGCAAACGCTGATCTCCCCCTGCGGGGTCCAAAGAGCGTCAGTTCCCCAGAGCTGAAGGTGCCGATGCAAAACAAAAAAACAAACAAAAAACCGGTCACACTTTACTCCCCCTTTTTCTTTAGGGCCTAAAGCGGCAGACCCCCCCCCCCCTCCCCACCCCGGCCCCCTTAGTCCAACGGCCCCTGCAGCGTCCCTGTCCAGTCCCACCCCCTCCAGCAAACGCAGCTCCTCCAGGGGCAGAGAAGTGCCGCTCTCCAAACTCTTCCCCGGCACACACGGCTTCCTGCGGGGAGCAGCCCTGCCCTCGCCTCACGTGGCAGGCTCCCGGGCCGGACTCGCCCCCGAACTCAAGACAAACTAAAGCCCGAGCGGACACGCGCGCTAGGGAAATAGGTGCTTCTCATCTCTGCAAAAATAAAGTCCCGAGATCTGCGGTTTTTTATTGTACAGTTTATAAAACATCAGCTCGGCTCCCCCCCTCCCCCTCTCAGCCGCCCGCTTGCCCGCCCCTCTTTGTTTCAGGGGCCCCGCGGCTCGCTCCCCCTTCCCTCCCCTAGAACGCTACGATGGCTCGAGTCCAGGCTCCCAGGCTGGCCAGCGCCTGCTTGCCGCACAGCTGCCCGTTGAGGGGCTGCTCACAGTCCGCCTGCTGCCGGCTCACCAGCCCCGAGAAGCCGGAGCCGAAGATGGTGATCAAGTTGGAGATGTTGGAAGAGTCCGGGGGCGGCTCGGGGCTGAAGTCCTCGAAGCGGGCTCGCTTGCTGCAGGGGGCGAAGGGGGAGCCGCCCCCCACCATCGCCCCGCCCGGGTCCCCGTCCTCCTCGTCCTCCTGCCCCGGGTAGTACTTGCGCTTGGTGCCCGGGCTGGGCGGCGGGGCGCCGGGACCCGCGGCGCCTTGGCAGCAGCAGGGGCACTGCGAGCAGCAGTCTTGGTGCAAGTAGCCGTTCTCCACCGTGGTCACCACATGCGTGTCCAGGTCCAGCACCGTGGTGCGGCTGCTACAGTGCGCCGGGGCGCTGGCGGCGCTCGGAGGCGCCGGGCTGCCGAAGTCACAGCTGGCCGGCACCGGGTAGAGCAGCCCCGGAGAGGCGCAGCCGCCGCCCCGGTAGAAGCCGGGGGAAGAGTCTCTGCAAAGCGCCGAAGGGGCCGCCGGCTGAGGCGTCTGTGGCGGGCCGGGCTGCAGCTCCAGCGGCTCGTCCTCCTGGGGCGCAGCGGGCAAGAGCGCAGCGCACACGGGCACCTCCAGCAGCTCGCCGCCTCCTCTCGCCAGGGCCGCCCCAGCCGCGCCGCCCAGCCCGCAGCCCCGCGGCTGCTGCGCGCCCGCCTCTCGCTCCTCCGGCTCGGCCGGCAACTGGAGCGGGCTGAACGCCGGGGGCACTTCTCCGGCGGCGGGCGCGCAGCCTGGGGGCACGCCGAGCTCCTGGTAGTGCTGCTGGCGGCGGTAGAGCTCGGCGTAGCGCTCGCTCAGGTAGAGCTGCCGGGCGTTGCGGAGCACGTAGGAGACCAGCAGGTTCTTGTGCAGCTTGATACCCCCGCGCTGGGTGCGCGAGCTGTGGATCTTACGCAGGGAGAGGCTGATGAGGCTCTGGGCATCCAGGGCGCACTCCATCCTCCTCCGGCTCCCCAGCATCTGCTCGCTCCGCGCTGGCAACCAGACGCCCCCGGCCGCATCCACCCGGGCCGGGAAGGGGCTGGGGCACAGCAAGGCTGCTGGCGGATGGGGGTTGTCTGTCTGTCTCTTTCTTTCTTTCAATGGATAGCCAGCGCTCCGAGGGGAGTCACCATCACCGGTGCGCCCAGCGCCGCTGCGCCCAGTGCCGCCACCACCCCCTCACCACCCGCCCGCACCTTGAGCGCAAAGCAATGAGCGCTCCCTTGACCGGCCCCCGCTATTTATATGTCCTCTCCGGCCCCGCCCCTGGCTCCCTCAGCCTATCGCCGAGCCCGGCCTGGCCTGACGAGCAGCCGCCTCCCGCCCAGGAGAGGCTGGGCCGGCCAATCAGGAGAAGGCGGTTCCTTTGTGCTATTCAAATACCTAACAGACTTGGAGCTGCTGCTGCCTGGAATGTTCTCATGAGAGGAGCCAGCCGCGGCCGCGAGCCGGGCTGGGCGTGGGGGGCTGCCCTGGAAGGGGGGGGGCGCTGGGGGGCGCGCAGCGGAGGGGGGGGCGTACACTGAGGAGAGCCCTCTCCACTGGTCATGCCCTTCTCGGGCTGGGGAGGCTACTTTCCCCGCGGCTGCGCTGCCTCCTTGGCAGGTGAGCTGCTCACCATGTGCGGGGAGAGGGGGTTGGGGGCGACTTCTGGGATTCTCCCTCCGCCCTCCAGCAGGTGGAAGAGTGTGTGTGTGTGGGGGGGGGGGGGGAGTTTGCAATAATAAACATCCTGAATAATTAATTACTGACCGAGTCCTGGAGAATCCCGCCCCCGGCGCGAGATCCGGCCCCCACCTGGAGAGGCAGGGAAAGCACGTGGCTCACAGCCTACCTAGCAGCGGCGCGGCGGCCGCTTGTTCGCAGCCCGTTTCAGTCCCGTGTGCTCCGTAAAATGTTCTTACCCGCTCGGAGTTCGCACAGCATCACCCCCGGCTGCTGTTCGATAAGCTGTGGGCCTGATCCTGCCAACTCTTCGGCCCCGATCCTGCCACGCTCGCTGCTAGAGCCTTGCGCGGATTCCGCATTGGCTTCCAGAGGGGATCCGGCCCCGATCCTGCGGAACAGAAGTCAAGGCCGCTTTGCCGCCGACTTCAGTCAGAGCAGGATGGAACCCCTTGTGGGTATGCACAGGGGTTTGCTTGCGTGGAGCTTCTTGCAGAATCGGGGCTTTTAGCTCCAGCACAGAAGTAGGAGAGAAGGTACTCAGCTCCCATCAGGATCATTTCCTACATGTCCCCTTTTAAAAGCAATATTCATTCCTGACTTCAGTGGGGTTCCCTGCAGGACTCCAGGTTCGTGGTTCAGGCCCTAGACCAGTGTTTCTCAACCTTTTTTTATAAAGTAAAGTACCCCTTTAAAAAAAAATAAGTACCCCCTTTAAAAAAAAAATTAGAAGTAACCCTAGTACCTACAGTTTTCAGACACACACAATTTTTTCTACCATTGCAACACATTTGTTTAAAGAACTTAATCGTAGCTGCGCAGGTGATGAAATTTTTGGGTATAAAAAGTACAAAAATAATAAAGCAGTGTAAAACTTACAACAAAAATTCAGTTTTCTCCAAATTTCAGTTGTGTTGATGTACCCCCCCAGAATTCTCTCCAGTACTCCTAAAGGTATGCCTACCACTGGTTGAGAAACACTGCCCTAGACAATCGTTTCATCTATACTGCTGCTGTCAGGGTGGCTGAGTGGTCTAAGCTACCGAGCTTGAGTGACTGTTGTTTCCTTAGTATGGTGTTCTGCTTTCTGAGGGAAGGTGTGGGTTCACATCCCCCTTCAGATGCAGTTTCCTAGGTTGGATATTAGGAAAAACTATTTCATTAGGAGGGTGGTGATCTACTGGGATGGGTTCCTTAGAGTGGTGATAGAATCTCCATCCCTGAAGGTTTTGAAGTACCGGCTTGACAAAGCCCTGGCTGCTGGGATGACTTAATTGGGATTGGTCCTGCTTTGGGCAAGGGGTTGGACTCCACAACTCCTGAGATCTCTTCTGATTCTATGATACTACCTCTGATTATAAAAGACTGCCTCTTATGTGTATTTATTTGTAAAACATTATTATAGAAACAATAAAAATATTTCATAAATGAAAGACCATCTCAGGACATGCAAGCCTTGCCACTGACAATATTTGCAGCTAGCAGTATTTTATGTATTCTTGGTGCATTGCACAAGCAGTTAAAACAGACTTGGAAAACAATCTCTAAAACCCAAGTCAAAGATTGAAAAGTTAGACTGAACTTTCTTGGATTTCTGTTATGGCACCCCCTCTCAAAATTTTTTTCATTATTAGTAAAAAAAACCAACCCCAACAAACAAAAACAAAAATCATGTTCTTGAAACTAGCCAGTTCCCATGGCCATGTCTATCTGGCTGAAGAAGCCAGTTCGCATTGTGGGGGAACACAAATTCAATGACAAATTTCAACCAGCTCCAGTTTTCAGTCTTTTTCACAGTGAGTAGAATGGGCTGAAGTTGGACTGTGCTTTACTTATCTGGCTTTGGCGGATACAATACAAAGCACTTAGGACCTGATCCTGGACTCCTCACTCACTCCAGTAGGCCTTTCTCATTCTAGAAGCCTCATTAATGTCATCTTCTTTCATATGGCTGATGCGCAGCAGCTGCTACAATTTCACGTGAAGTTGATTGAACCACATGGCTACATCAGGAATATCAGTTTACTGCAGTGATGCCTCCTTCACGTGGCTGTCCTTAGAATTTATGGGACTCTACACGGTACTATGAAACTGGTGCCCCCATGCCTGATGGCAGCTGGGGGGTGGGAGGGAGATGATGATTTTTTAGAGATGTGGTTTTGTAATCTTTAGCAATGTATTAATGACATATTTTTAAAGCACATTTTAAACTAAGGTCCTGTTGACTAACACATATTCTGAAATGGACAGTATATACCTGGGGTTGGCAAATGCCTCTTACATGGATTTATTACCACTTCAATGGCTTAGTGTTCACAGGTTCAGTGTTCTGCCGTTAGATCTGGCAGGCTTTTTCCTTTTAAGTTAACAAGAACCTCTCCAGAGGAACCACAGCCATAAAACAGGGATAGGAAGAGGTGGGTGGACATTAACACCCAGTGGTACCCCAAATTTTCAGGTGCTCTACCCAGCTGTGTTTTCTGGGTATGGGTAAGGATGGCCCTGCTCCTTCATATGTATAAATTGAGCAATAGGCTGTGATATTTGAAGGTTTGTCATTATATCTGAAGGTCTGTCACACACTAGGAAGTCCTGGATTTTCCATTTTTGCATTAGATGTCCGCATCTATCATGGTTGATTTGGATTCAGTTCAGAGTTGACCAACGTTTCTGTAGAAAGTCAAACCTAGGAACTTTCTGAGGGGGCATCTGGCACAAGGTGCTTAATTTTCAAGTCCCATTTAGCCCAATCTGCTTTCCAAGCCTCCTTCTGATCATAGTCTGGTTGCATGAGGCTAAGTGACTGTTCCCAGAAAGGCTTGCGGGACATAAGACAGTGGAGGGGGGTATTGTTGAGGTCTTGGTGAATAGGATGACATCTGTTTTCCTGGCTTTGCTGAGCATCATGGATTGTCGCAGTAGTTCAGCATATCAGTGATGTTAGAACTGGTAGCCATGGTGTTGGAGTCGACGTAAGAGTTTCAGTGATGCATTGCATCACTGCATTCAGCTGGGTGGCGTCAACAAGTCTCATGTGGCTGCGTCTCATGCACAATATTCAGGTACCAAATACAGAAGTGCTATCTAGAGATGTTAAATATCGGTTAATTGAACAGTTGATTGACATAATGAATTCAGATCAGTTAGCTGACTATTCTATAGTGCCTGGGGGTGGGGCCAGCAGCCAGTGCGCTCCAGCCCCATGCCCAAGGAGGACCCTGCCACTCCATGCTGTTGCCTCTGATACAGAGGCAGCAGCACGGGGTGCCAGGCAGGAGCTGGTCACAGTCTGGCTGCCTGTTGCCCGGTGCTGCTGCCTCTGATACAGAGGAAGCAGCACAGAGTGGCAGCAGCCTTTGTCCGTGGGGCTCTGAGCTCCTGGACTCGGCACAAGCTGGAACCGAGCTGGGCTGCATGCCTGCCTGGCTCCTAATACACTTTAAATGCAGAGCTGCAACGGGGGTAGGTCTGAGACCCGGTGCAAGCCAGGACTGAGCCAGGCTGCTGGCCAGCCTGCTAAAAATGTACTGGTGGAAGGGTGGTGGGGGGAAAGAGGGGAAAATATGTCTATAGGAATTAATCTATAAACTTTTGCTTATCGGTTAATTGGTTAATTGACTACACTATTACATCCCTAGCAGTGGTGGCCCGTCAATACAGGTGACCTAGGCAATCGCCTAGGGTGCCAAGAAAAATGGCCGTTGAGGGCTTTGGAGGCAGGGGCGACGATCGCGCGTTTCGCCTAGGGAGCCAGTTGCCGGCAGCTCGTCTAGGGCCGCTCCTGATCCCTAGTGCTATCGCAGTTGTTCACAACACTGATGCTGATGCACCCCAGGTTGTACCAGCTAGTTGCTGAATTATATTGGCTCTTATTTTTACCTCTGTGTTTACCTTCTCAAGATCCAGCTCCTTGCAGGATCAATCTCAGATAAAAACAAGAGCCTGCCCCCCAACTTTAATGGGCCTGCTCCAGTAATAAGGATGGGTACTTGTGGTTAAGACTCAGGGTGGAGACTCAGGAGACCTGAGTGCTACTCTTTGTTTTGACACATGCTTCCTGTGTGATTTTGGTCCAAAGTTTTCAAAGGAGGCTCTTGGGTTTGGGTGCCTCACTTGGTATCCATTGGGCCTGAGTTTCATTATTTCTCCCACTGCTTCCAGTCACTGGAGTTCTGGGGTGCAGCACTTCTGGAAATCCAGCACAGGGGGTCCTAAGTTGGCCATCCCAAGACAGAGGAAACTCTCAAAAACTTCTGCCCAGATCCTCTAAACCAGAGGGGAGCAAATATCAGCCTGCGGGCTGGATCTGGTCTACCAGGGTTAGCCCCTGGCAGGCCACCAAAGCTATATTTACCTGCGTCTCCACAGGTACAGGCAATCGTAGCTCCTGTTGGCCATGGATTGCCATTCCCGGCCAATGGGAGCTGTGGGTAGCAGTATTCCAGTCTGTGCCATTTCTCACCACTCCCATTGGCTGGGAACAGGAGCTACGAATGGGAGTCGTGGCCAACAGGAGCTGCGATCGCCTGTATCTGCAGAGGTGCAGGAAAATATAGCAGCAGCGGCCTGCCAGGGGCTAACCCTGGAGAACTGCTGCTGTTTTATTGCCAATCCCTGCTCTAAACACTTTGCACAAGCTTAACTTTACTGCCATGGACGCTGCCTTTGATTTCTATGGGGCACTTGCAACTACAAAATTAAGCATGTACATAAATGTTCGCAGAATCAGAACCTTTGGCTTTAATCTCATTGTGCTTCAGTTCTCCAACTGTAAAATGAGGATATTAAATACTTCCTTGCCTCACCAGACTGTTGTGAGGATAAGCCCATTTGTGTTTCTTGTGGGACGCTCAGCCACTATTGGGACGAGCACCATAAAAAATAATAAAAAGGATTCAGGTGGCACCTTAAAGACTAACAATTTTATTACAGTATAAGCTTTTGTGAGTGGCAACTCACTTCATCAGATGCATCTCATGTTGCATCTCACAAAAGCTTGTCTACTATATATTTGAGAGAGTTTGTCTGTCTATGTGCTTGTTTGTTTGTTCAATAATTCCTCCTAAACAATAAGAGCTGGGACCACCAAATTTGGCATGCAGCTTCTTCTTATCATATCTTAAAGCAAGGGTAGGGTTTGGCTGTGCCAGGAAAATGAGATGTGCCTGGAATGGGATTGTGTCTCATAAAACCATACAGAAAAAAGCCAGAATCAAGCTGGTGAAAGGGGCTGGCTGGGGGGGTGTGCCCTGCAGGACCAGTGTTCCCTCTAACATTGTCTATCCTAGGGCAGGCTGAATTTTCTTTTGGGCAGGTTGAAATTTCTTACGTGCAACACCAATATTAAGGTAGTGTGTGGATGTGCACCACCAATACAAACAAAATACATGCGCGCACACACACACACACACACACACACACACATATATATTAAGCAGTCAATATGTATGTAAGAAAATATATTAAAACAATTATTACTATATTTTATATGAAATCAAATTAAAAAATTAACACTACCCTTGGAGTACATGTATCATCATCCTTTCTAACAACTCAAGCTAGTAAATGCACCGAAACACATATTATCCACACATTGCTCAGTTTTAACATGCTAAACAAATCTATAAGCCAACAAGAAATAGTATTTGCAAGGAGAGCATGACTAATACAATATTTACTGATACTGGAAAGGAGAGTAAGAGGCATTCACTAAGACTTATACAGTTTCTCTGGGGAATGTTTAGGAACCATGCTGTAAAAACAGATAAAAATTCTCCTGGTTTGAAACTTTCACCTTGTGTGTGTCACCAGCTAAAAAACTCAGAAGGTAGCCATGTTAGTCTGTAACTGAAAAAACAACAAATGGTCCTGCAGCACCTTAGAGACTAACAAAACTCTAAGGCTGTGTCTAGACTTGGCAGTTTTTGTGCAAAAGTAGCTGCTTTTGCGCAAAAACTAGCCATCTGTCTACACTGGCCGGTTGAATTTGCGTAAGAGCACTGACGTTCTAATGTAAGAAATCAGTGCTTCTTGCGCAAATACTTTGACGCTCCCATTCGGGCAAAAGTCCTTTTGCACAAAAGGGCCAGTGTAGACAGCTCAGTTTTGTTTTGCACAAAAAAGCTCCGATGGCTAAAATGGCGATCGGGGCTTTCTTGCGCAAAAGCGCGTCTAGATTGGCCATGGACGATTTTGCACAAAAGCGTCCGTGCCAATCTAGACGCTCTCTTGCGCAAATACTTTTAACGGAAAACTTTTTCATTAAAAGCATTTGCACAAATTCATGCCAGTCTAGACGCAGCCTAAGAGTAGAAGCCCAAGAACAAATTAACACATGGCTTCAGGGTTTGTAGACAGATGCATGTTTCAAAGAGCTTGCAAATAAGGTTTCATCCTACAAAACAACTTGTATCACACCTAGTACTTGCTACTTCTGACACATAAGAGCCAGAATTCTACCATACAGCAAAGATTTGGCCTTATAATACTATATACCATGTATTAATTAGTAACACAGGATTTTAAAAAATCATTAAGATCAGAGTTTTAGATATCTGGAACACTCAAAAAAATTCTGTTAAAAGAATCTTTTTCTTTCTTACCTTAAGCCATTAACACCTATGTAAACTTTGTTTGAAATGTAATCATGCAATGTCCTGGCACACACCCACCCACCCCCTGCAGACTGCTTCCCCCTCCCCTCCCCTCCCTCCAACCCAGACAGACAGAGAGGACTGCAGCAAGTGAGTCAGGGACACCCGAAACAAACTCACCTCCACCTCACTGCACAGATGCCAGCACCCGCCTTTCCCTTACCTACTCCTGTGCAATCTGCTCCCCCCTGCTCAGGTGTAGGCTGGGATAAAATCCTGCTTCTCAAACTAGAAGGCACCAGCAATCTGTTCTGTCCTAACTTCGAGCTAAAAGCACAAATTATCCACACCTCCCTCACCTCACAGCACAAAGAAACTCCCCCCTGCTTCCACCTCACCCCAATGCCAGCACCCACTTTCCCCCTCTTGCCCCATGCAGTCAGCCCCTTATCTCCCCCTTCCCAGGAGGCTTGAGAGTGCTGAGTTCCTGCCTCTCTCTCCTCTGCAGATGGGACTCTCCAAACTCCACTCTCCTCTGACTCCCACTCAGCCAATTACTCCTTCCCTCCCAGTGTTCCCTCTAATTATTTCCATCCATGTGCAGAATACATTTTATTACATGAACTAAGGCATGTGTGGATGTGCACTACTAACAGAAACACATACTGCCAGCTGCTGTTGTCTGTGGGCTCTCTGCTAATCAGTTAGGCAGCATTTGAATCACTGCTGTTCCCTTAGCTTAGAGGGAACACTACTCACTACTCCCTTCTCTTTCTCCCCCCCCAGCCACTTATTCCCTCCTTATCTCACTTTTTACCTGCTCTGGGAGCCGCTCAGTTTCAAACAGGCAGCAGACTCTGTTTAGCTGCTTGCTTAGCGAAATGATGTCCTGTCCCCGACTGGTCAGCTGAGCTCCCTGCTTTGAACTTCTGAGTGGAGCTCAGAAAACAGCTGCATGGTCGTGCAGCCACACAGCTTACAGGGAACTTAGCTCAGGACTACTCCAGCTCCCAGCCTCCTACCCCTCAGCCACCCTTTAGGGAGGGCAGGAGGGATTGAAGGCCCCCCCCCAATTTACATAAAAAACATTGTTGGCTGTTCCCCTTCCTCAGGGAGTGAGGGGAAAGTGCATAATTTGCTGCATTCCTCACTCTGGCTGGGATGCACAGGGGGCAGATGAAGCTGGATCTACCCTGGCTGGGGGACATGCATCTTTACCCCTGGCTGTGCCTGCTGGAGCTGTGGAAGCCATGGAGTGGTGTTTCTCACCAGACTCTAAGCTGCTGCAGTGAAAGAGGGCTGGACTCTCCCTGGGGTAGCCTGTATACTGAACCCCTCACCCTGAGTTCTACCCCAGAGCAATGATTTACAAGAAGAAAAACAAAAATTAATTGTGTTAAGGACCCAAGCAACACCAGGTAAATCTTCTGGTGCCACAATAACATTGTTAGTTTTTAAGGTGCCACCGGAGTCCTTGTTGCTTTTGCTGAAACAGACGAACACAGCTGCCTCTGAAACAAGCAAAATAATAGAAATATTGGATATAAAAATAATCTTTCATGCAAACTAGAGCCTACACTCTATTGTATAGTTACATAATATAGCTACAAAGTTAAAATAAAAAGTATAGTAGAGGGAGAGCAAAATTAAGAGGGGCAGGCAAGGGGGAAGGAGATGTTTTCATCTTAGATTACAAAATAGAGGGGAATTAAGAAGATGGAGCATCAAAAGAAGGCTGATTTAGAGGGCAAGTGCTGCCAAGGAGAAGGCCCTTGCACCAAACTGGCAAGATTATTGTTTATACAATGCAGTAAATGTAAACAGGGCTTTAGGCCTCTGTCCAGAAGGTGCTTAAATTCATAAGCAGCTACACTGATTTCAGAGGGAGTTCTCATGTGCTTAAGAACCTTGCTGAGCTGTGGGTCTTACACAGGAGTGGGCAAATACCAGCCAGCTCTGGTCTGCCCAGGTGTGTTCCTAGCAGGCCCTTGCTTTAATGTTTACCTGTGCCTCTGCAAATATTGGGTGATCACAGCTCTCATTGGCTGCAGATTGCTGTTCACAGCCAATGGGAGCTGTGGGAAGTGGTGTCCCAGTCTATGTGGCTTCCCATTGCTCCTATTGGCTGCGAACGGTGATTCGTGGCCAATGAGCTCTGTGATTGCCCGATACCTGTGGAGGCACAGGTAAATATAGAGGTGGGGGCACGTGTACTAGGGATTAGGCCAGGATGGCTGCTGCATTTTTTACTGCCCACCCCTGGTCTTACAGAAGCCGGGAAAGTCAGAGGGCCTGGTTCTTCAGTCTTTTACAGTGGTGTGAATGGAGAATCAGGACCCAATGTCTGAGGCACCTGGACTTGCTCCTGTGTTCCTTATACTCCTCAAATGCCCATGTGAGAAATGTAAATTTGGGGCCCTTTTGTAAAGGGATGGGGGGGTGCAGAGAGAGAGAGGGGAGGCTGTTGCTAGGGAGGCTTTCCATTGGGTTTGGGTCACAACTTGGAAAAGCAAAAGAAGTAGGCACCAGTGTAGGGAGGATGAAATAACCCCCACAGAAACAAGACAGCAAAAAGATGCCAAGATTAAAAACAAGAGGCAATGTCTCAAAATGCAATACAATCAGGTTGATCCAGTCCAACATACACCAAATCAATTTCTGCTACAAGAACAAACCTTACTTACATGTGCAATAAATGCTAATCTGATGTATTTTGTGAGCTACATTAAGGAAATAACTACTACAAGCTGTTCAGTGTTTTTCTTTCTAATTTTCATAGCCAGGTGTGTATGAGCTTGTTTTTGCCTTTGCTTTAAAGTGAGAACACACAGGTGATTCTGGTTTGAAAACATAACAGGATTGGTCAGACAGCAGGGAAAGGAGACCCTGGACTTCTAGTCATTCTTTTGGAGTTTAGTATTTGGCTGGTCAAAGGTGTGCTACAGATCTATTGCAAAAACATTTTACACCAGTGGTGGGCAACCTGCAGCCCATAGACTTCCTGGCTCATTCCTCTTCCCCATGCACCTCTCATGAACTGGGGCACCAGAGCCCCACGCTTCCTACACCTCTCCCTCCCTCCCAGGACTTTCGGAATGCACAAATCGTCTGATTCACTCTCTGTCTTGCTCCTCCCGCTCCCTCCCAGAACTGGAACACTGTGAATCAGCTGTTTGCGATGTTCCAACTTGGGTGCTCTGAAAGTGCGGGTGCAGAGGTGAAAGTAAGGGGGTGCACCCCGGTGCACAGCTCCAGCAAGAGCTGGCAGAACTCTGTCAAAAGCCAGCAGGGAGCTCTTTAAAGAGCTGGCAGGGACTCGGGTTGCAATAGGATAGTACCTGCAAGAAATGTAAGTTATTTTCACCCCTGGCTGGGAGGAAGGGGGAAGCATATATAAGTGTGGGGCTCCGATGCCCAGTGTGCGAGAGGGAGCAAAGAGGGGTTCCAGGGGCTGCAGGTGGAACACCAGTGGCCAGCTGGCTGCTACAGCCCACTGCGGTGAAGAAGGACCACTCATGCGGCCCACCCACTATTTGTGGTTGCAACTCCTGCTCTACACAGATCCATTCCTGCCCTTGTTTTGACACTGTTGGTAGTTGTGGGTGTATATCAGGGTCAACTCCATTTGTATAAGCAACATCATAATAATACCTGAATCTTATTAGTGCCTTTTACCAGCAGATCTCTAAGGCTATGTCTACACTGGCGCGATCTTGTGCCAGAGATATGCAAATGAGGCGAAGCGTGGAAAATCGCTGAACCTCATTTGCATACCTAATGAGCCGCCATTTTTGCGGAAGAGGCTCTTGCGCTAGAAGGAGCTGTCTACACTGCCCCTTCTTGCGCAAGAAAAACCCTCTTGCGCAATGCCGCTATGCTGATTATTTTCAGGAATAACGGTATTGCGCAAGAGGGTTTTTCTTGCGCAAGAAGGGGCAGTGGAGACAGCTCCTTCTAGCGCAAGAGCCTCTTTCACAAAAATGGTGGCTCATTAGGTATGCAAATGAGGCTTGGTGATATTCCACGCTTAGCCTCATTTGCATATCTCTGGCGCAAGATTGCGCCAGTGTAGACATAGCCTAAGTGCTTTGAGAATGACATCAGTATTGTATCCCAGTTTTTAGCACATGGGGAAACCAAGGCACTGAACAGGGATGTGACTTACCTAAAGCCAACCAGCAGCTTGTTGGCAAAGCTGAGACTAGTCCCCATGTCTCCTAAGTCACAGTCCAGTGCTCCAGCCATTGCTACCATTTCCTTTGTAAGTGTCACTTCTTGAAATCTTTCAGCCAGGTACTTAATGTGTCCTTAACTTTCAGCCCATGAGTAGTCCCACTGAAGTTAATGGAAGATTTGCTGGTGAAAAAATTGCTGGATAAAGCTCCAAAGAGAAGAGGGGTCTCCTAGCTATCAATTATTTCTGGCAACACTGCACTTGTTTAGGGAAATGCACTTGGCTTTAACTTTGCATAGAAATGAGAATAAAATACCTGATGCTCTTTTCCCCTTTGATTATGTGAATTGTCAAATAGCCCCCTCTCCTAATGGTGCTTAATAGCTGACACCTGCAAACTCCCCCAGGGTCTCTGTTTCTTTTGCTTTGTTGCCAACATCCCTAGCTTTGGATCTAAAGGCTTAGCCACACCAGGAATTTCTGCACTAGCATACCTACACTGGTGAAAATGTCTAGACTACTAGTGTGATGTATCCTGGTTTGAAACTTTTCACATTGGTGCACAGCAGTTACTGGAGGGGTTTGCCTTGGTATAGCTGCATAGCTGTAACTACTCTGCTCATTTTAACCCCTTCCCCCCAGTGCAAGCAGGCAGGGAGGGCCAACAGCTTCTGGAGGCCCCCCCGAGCAAGGTGTGTGTGTGGGGGCCTGATTCTGTGCCCCAGAAGGGGCAGGGCCAAGGCAGAAAGTCCTCTGTGCTGCCCTGAGCACAGTGCAGGCCCCCAGCCCTTATAGCCATGTGGCATGGTCCTCTGGTGGTGATTTAAAGGGCTTGGGCCACCCAGCCCCTCGCCTCCTCCCCTCTGCACATCTGCATATAAGCCTGAAGCTGTGTTTCCTCTTTCTGCTGCTGTCTATTGTTCAAGGATGAATATCTAAGAACAATTTTGTTGTTTAGGTGGCATTTCAATGTTAAAACAATCATTTAATTCAACTCTGCTTACATGTATTGACTCATGAAATCTTAATTAATCCTTCTCAGTGAGCATGTGCATATGCATTTTAAATGTTTTAAAATTGTGTGGAGGACTAAGCTAGTATTAAAGAGATTGTCAAGTGGAATCAGAATTTGGGTTTGGTAAAAGAACTTTTCCACAAATAGTAAAAAATATTTTGTTAACATTTTACCTATAAAAATTAACAAAAGTATTTTCATACCCATTTCGTTTCTGAAACTCTCTGGTAGGGTTTTAACTTAGGCTAGTTCATGAAATCCCGAAAGTGACTAGAACTTCCTCTGCCCCTGAAACCGACACATCTATTTTTATTGTCCAATAACCAAACAGACCAAATGATGAAAAGTTCTGTTAGCTTTAATACTCTTGATACTCAATCTTAGGCACTGATTTAATTTTACAAATATGAGTACTACTCCCATGCTTAAAGTTAAGTCTGTGCTTAAGACCTAAATCCTCAATGCCTGGTATTTAGATTCCTGATTTCCACTGATTTCAGTGGGAGTTTGAAGCCTAAATACCTTTGAGAATCTGGGCTTAATTGTTTGCAGATAGGATTGTGAATACATGTGATTTATACTACTATGAATTATCATTAAATTTTGCACATCCCCCAGAATTGAGCCATTGACCTCCCAGTATAAATAGCACAAGATCTCTGCCCTGAAAGGCATATAGCCTAAGACCCCATTCCTGCAATCATTTACACAGGTGAGTAACCTTGGGCCTCAGTGCAGCAAAGCACTTGAGCACATGCCTAACTTTTAAGTCCAGCCCTATCCAGCAAGGCATTTTCTAGCAGAGTGCATTAGTGTAGGTGTGGGACCCAGAGGGATCATGTGACCAAAAGGGCATCATGTGACCCATGTAACTGGGCATGGCTCTGTAAAAGTTACCTAGGGCTGGGTTAAGATCTGGTGCTATTAAAACAACCAGGCTATATCTAGTCGCGGCTTCTTGCACCAGAAATATGCAAATGAGGCTAAGCATGGAATATTGTTGAGCCTCATTTGCATACCTAATGAGCCACCATTTTTGCAGAAGAGGCTCTTGCAACAGAAGGAGCTGTCTACACTGCCCCTTCTTGCACAAGAAAAACCCTCTTGCACAATGCCATTATTCCTGAAAATAATCAGCGTAGCGGCATTGCGCAAGAGGGTTTTTCTTGCGCAAGAAGGGGCAGTGTAGACAGCTCCTTCTAGTGCAAGAGTCTCTTTTGCAAAAATGGTGGCTCATTAGGTATGCAAATGAGGCTCAGTGATAGTCCACGCTTAGCCTCATTTGCATATTTCTCGCGCAAGAAGCTGCGAGTGTAGACATAGCCCCAGGGAGCAGTCCTGTGAGGGCAGCTGAGAAGATGCTGGTGGGAAAGGCCTGAATAGAGGCTGGTATAACAAAGAGCGGCCCTGGGAAATGGAGCTGACTGTCATGAGTATAAGTCTGACTGCTGCCACTGTGTGGGAACCGCTAGTGGAGGGGGTTGTTAACTCACACCCATGACCATGGGGAAGGACTTGAGTCTAGGGAAGGCGAAGGAAGTTCTTTGAAGGTTTCTGTACAAGGACTCTCCTTTGCTTCTGCCCGAGAAGGCTGCTGATTTGCTAAAGTGCCCAAGCAAATGGGGTGCTGAAGAGAAACTGCGGTGGAGCGGCCACTCCATGCGGGCAAGAATGAGTTATACACTTAACCTTGTGAGCAGGGTCACGGACGTTGATGGGGCTAATGCTGTGTGGAGAGTTGCTCAAGCACTTGTTGTAGAATCTCGGCCTGAAGTTTAAACAGCAGACGGATGTGAGGGCTATTCCTGGGGTGAATGTCGTCCTCTGAATCCCAGAGGAGCTGATCTTACTGGTGTTCTGTGCATTTGTCTTCCCCCTTGTGCTGCCCTACAGGGATTTCTCTGTAACCCTACAGGAATGGCATAACAAAGAGGTTTTGTAATCTGTGTGGGTTGGGGGAGGGCCAGGGTGGGGACTGGGAATCTCCCATGGAGAGTCTAAAATGGAACCAGGAGCTTCTAAGAGAAGGTTGGGGAGGGAGGGCCCTATCACAACACAGCCCCTCCATCCAGTTGTGAACTCTCTTGCCCTCCAGAGGGCTCCATGCCAGTTGCTCAGGTTGGGTGAATTTCACTCATAGGTAGCAGGGCCCATGTAAGAAGCTCTGTAACCCTCATACCCCAGGGTAGGGGTAGGACAGGCTGAGGAGAGGCCCTGGCCCCTGCATGGATGTGGAAACTGAGGGATGCTGGGGCTTGGTGAAGGAAGGTGCCTTTCCTGCCGTGTTGCTGGGGTGGGTATGGTGCATTCTGCACTCTCTGTTCCCCACAGAAAGACCAAGTAACTGGACATTCTGCCCGCAAGTATGAATTTCCCCTGAGGGTCCCACCCTGCATTCCTGGCATATCTCATTGCAGCTGGAGTCAGTGGGAGGCTTAGGTCCGCATGGCTGGCAGGATCATGCTTCTGATGGATGATGTGACTAGGAAACAATCACTTACGTGCTTCCTCCAATTTCTCACCCGCTGCTGGCACTGGACTTCCTATATGTGCAGTAAAGGCTAAAAAAAATCTCTTGCCTTGGTGTGGGTAGGGTAACTTGTGTGGCTGAAGCATCGTTGATTCTCACCGTGTGCTCATGGGGAGGGAGGGGGAATACACCCTCTGCCTTCCCCTTCTGCATAAGAAAACAAACCCCACAGCTCTCTTGTTACCAATGGGGTGTGTGGAAAGAGAAGGGCTCTCTCCTGCTGCCTTGGACAAGTGCCAGCTGGGCATTTGGAGAGGCAGTTTGGAGGAAATAAATACTGGCATATCGAAGCCTCTTTCCTCTTTGTTGCAACGAAGAGGGAATGGACAGTCGACTGCGAGTTAGATTTGTGTGCACCACATAACTGGGGCTGATTGTCACTCGCTGCTGCACAGACAAACTTCCAAGTCCAAGCAACTGAAGGCCTAGTTAAGATTCCCATCCTCTCTCCCAGTGGGCTACATAAGCAGCTGAAGTCTGCTGAGGTGCTCTCATTAAAATGTCTCTAGGTACAGAGAGCTTGTCTGAGAGCCAGACTGTGGCCATTCCTGGTGGGGGATGCTTGACTCCAACTGGACTGGCTTTTCCCGAGGACGTCTGACAGCCTGGTGGCTCTTCAGAGCTTGTTGGAAGACCTGTCCCCTTCTCTCCGGTGTTTGCCTGGGGGTGGGGGACTGTAGCACAGCGAAGGGCTGGGAGTCCTTAATCAGCATTTAGCCAGGCTTTGTGTGCGGTTTGGGAGATGGAATCCACCCTAGACCTCTGCGCCAGGCACCCCCCACATGGCTGCTATACCCAGGATGTGCTAACAGTGGCCTTTGTTTGTTACTTCTGCAAAAGCAACAGTCTGGGGGTGGTGGTGGGAGGTAACTGGGTTATAAACTTTGCCTGACACTATGGCGTATTGCACAAAATCCATGTAATAGAGGACCGCCCCCCTTGTGTCTGCTATGCTGTAAATTGGGGGTGGGCAGGATCCGGTCTACCAAGGTTAGCCCCTAGTAGGCCCCCATTGCTATATTTACCTGCATCTCTGCAGGGATCAGTGATCACAGCTCTCACTGGCTGCAGAGTGCTGTTCCTGGCCAATGGGAGCAGTGGGAAGTGGTGTCCCAGTCCGCATCACTTGCCAC
Source organism: Pelochelys cantorii (assembly GCA_032595735.1). NCBI lineage: Eukaryota > Metazoa > Chordata > Testudines > Trionychidae > Pelochelys > Pelochelys cantorii. Next base: position 15,420,240 of record CM064347.1, on the reverse strand, counting down.
TGCTCCCATTGGCCAGAAATGGCGAGATGAGGCCGATGGGAGCAATGACTGCCAGTGTTTGCAGAGGCGCAGGCAAATATAGTGGCAGCAGCCTGCCAGGGGCTAACCCAGGTGAACCACTGCCGTTTTATTGCCCACCCCTGCTGTAAATGGAGCTGTGCATAGGCAAGGGTGTATTTCTTTTTCTATGCATGCCCAGTCCCTGGCTTTGCCTGGTAGAAATGTGCTGGCTTGGCTGCATAGCCGTGACTTTGCAAGGCCATCTATGAAGGATGAATCACCCAAGGAAATAGGGGCTTGCATCAGTGTTGCGGAGAGGTCAGTGTCCTGATGCGCTTGGCATACGGGTGAGAATGGAAATCTGTGCTCCCAAAACACGCCATGTCTCCTTGCTGCAAAGGAGTATGGACAGATCCACTTGTGCACATGGCTGTTCTGTTCTTTCAACTCTTTTGCTGCCCCCAGGCTGCCTTTCTGCTCGCTTGGCCCATTTTCTTCGCAGAGCCATTGACTTTACTCCGATTCCCATTCTTTGATGCCACGTCCATGAAAGCAAGAGAAGGGTCCTCTTTAAAGGCATCATTCATGGCTGGTGTTCTAGTCTCTGGAGGTTTAGCCCCACTTCCATCCCCGGGTAACAACGCTCCTTTGTGGAAGCCACTTGGCATTCGTGCCCCGCCCCAGAACTGGCTGAGTTTTAGTGAAGGGCAAAAAGTGATGCTGGTTGTCCCTTTTCCCTACCAACCAGAAGTACTGTGGGGCTCAAAGATAATGGAGGATTTCTGGCTGAGATGCACTGCTGAGGACTATGGCCTGTTCCATGTTGCATGTTGCCATGTGTATGACATGCAAGTTGTGAGAGATATGTGTTCTTCTGGGGCATCCAACAGAGGGAGTCTTCACAATATGGCAGCTGGCCACTAGACCAGCCCCACCTCCATGCCCATATGGTATCAGGCAATAAGAATATTTTCTTTGGCTCTGGTGGGCTTTAGATTGGGCCCTATATGCCCAATGGAGCAGGTGTGCAACTTCTGAGGCTTCTTGCAAATCCACTTGCCTAGGGGTGTGGTGGTATATTCTCCAGAGCTTGGCTTGGTTGGTTTCCAAGTTCCTTCTCCTCAGTTTATATTTCCCAGCTCAGTGACTGCCATCAGCACCCATTTGCTTCCTTTTTCTGAAACCATCCCAAAGTTCACTTGCTGTTGATTAGCAGAAGGGGAGGGGGAACCCTTAATCTGAAACTTCCAGAAGTGGCCAGGGACTCTAAAGGTGTCAAGTATTGGGACTCCAATGGGAGAGATGCTGGGCCTGTAGGCAGAGTAAAGTGCTACTCAACTGGTGACATAACCAGGCCTACTGGCCTGGTTCACAGAAGTGCTCAGCACCTCTGGAATAGTCCCAGTGGTTTTGTGGCACTAACCACGCTCCGTAAGGTCTGGTGCTGTTGGGCATGGGTCGGGCTGGCACAGAACATCTTGGATGGGCACCCCAAAAGCAGTGTTCCATTAGCCTGCCATTGGTATTGACAGCGGGCTGGTAATGGGGAAGGTTGGGCAAATCTCTGGATTGCGCAATGCAGATTCTATAACTGTCTACCACTTGTATAGAGCATTGTTTAAAGGGGCACAGGAAAAGGCAACGGGTGAGGGAATGGGCAACTCAGTCTAGTCCTTCTTACTTACAAGGAGACCATTCTGATATCCACCCAAAATCCAACCCTGGCTAGGGCGCTGAGTTGGAACGCGGGGAATGTCCCCACCTGTGCTGGGTAATCTGTGCCTCAGTTTCCCCACCTGTAAAATGAGGAGAACAATATAGCTCCTTGTTAAGTATGTGGAGATCTATGGATGAACAAGCTGTGTGTTCACTCGGTCTCAGGTATTTCCTCCCAGAGTATCTGCCTCTTTCCTTTTCCAGACGCTGTCTGTTTCATCCTGGCATGCTTTGCTAGAGAGCAGGGTGGTCCCCAGGGCAGTTAGTTGCCTCCAACTTATGCCTTCTTAATATTGCCTATGAAAGGAACATCTTCAGGTTTTGTTCCACACAAAGCAGTGGTCATTGGTCCTATTGACCAACATGAACTTCCATTCAGACTGTTTTTTTCCCAGGAAGGAAGTTATTTAGTTCCCTTGGGCGGGTGATGAAAACTGCCACAATGAGACTGGCACTCTGTTACTGCAGGGACTGTAACAGGAATGGCTGTAGTTCCATCTCACAGGCTGCTGTAGGTATATTTTGGCAGGGGACGGGAAATGCAGACAGCTGCTCTGCCGGATTGTCCCTGGCCAAAGCGGTCAATGTCTGTTCGATTGACTTGCAGGGCGATGATGATCCACCTTTTAAAAAAGCTTTGAGAAAATGCTCAGCACTTCGTCTGCTGGATTGGTGACAAGAGGGGCTGGTAAAGGTGAGGGTAGGAGGACATAACCCCACACACAAAGTAGATTATTCATCAAAAACCCAGTGTCTAGTGGTTAAAGCAGGGCAGGGGTCTGGGGTCTGGACTAGGGATGTGAACAACTAGTCGACACACTAGTCGACTAATTGCTTCCCCCCCCCCCCACACTTGCTGTGTCTATCAGAAAGAGGCAGCAAGTGGGGGGGAAGTGGAGGGAGTGCTTCAAAGTGGCAGCGCCATGTGGAGCCTGGGGTCAGCTGGGGACTCCCACACTGACCCTGGGCTCCACGCAGGGAGCACAGGGCCAGCGGGGGACTGTTTGAGTCCCCTGCTGGCCCCGTGCTCCCCGCAGCGCTTTTGCCTTTGAAGTGTAGCAATAGTCCTGGGTCTGTTGTTACACTTCAAAAGCGGAGGTACCCTTATCGACTAACTGAATAGTCGATTAGCAAATTGCATTCCTTAGAGACCCTCCCACCAGACCCCCCAGTACCAGCCTCCTGTTTCCTGAGCCCCACTGCACCCAACCCCCAATATTAGCCCCGTGCCAGCCCTGCCCCCATTGCCTCCCTCTCACTACTAGCTCAGCCTCCAGAGCCCTCCCAGCACTAGCCCTAGCCCTGCTCCTGGAGCCCTCACTGCCTGCCCCGCCTCCTCACCTAGTCCTGCACTGCTGCCCACATCATGGTGGCTCTGGGGGCCAGGGCTGGAGAACACGGATGTTGAGAGAGGCGTGTCCTGCCCTGCCTTTCAGCCAACCAGCGCCGGGCAGGGGTGGGGTCTCCTCCCGGCCACGGAAGAGTATTTTCCTGCACTCCCACCACTCAGGGAAGCGATCTTCCGCAGCCGGGAGGAGACCCTGCCCCTGCCTGTCGCTGGCTGACTAAGAGGCGGGGCAGGCCATGCCTCTCCCAACAGCCGCAGCTAGAGCGATGTACCTCAGCCCCAACCGCCAGAGCCGCCACGGCCCGGCAGCCAGAAGTCCGTGGCCTGGCGCCTGGAAACTGCTGCTCTAATGGATCAGAGGCTTCTCTTGTCGGACGCCGCCCAAGCATGGCACAGCTTAGGCCTGAATGGTGAAGAGGAACTCACGCCACAGTGATGTCTGAGGGGAATGGCAAGCCCCAGGAGCTCAGTCTGGGTCTCCAGACAATGAAGGCTTAGAGCCATAATCTTATTATCTTGAGGCCTAGCAGACTTCTATTGCAATGGTGCCCAAGCATCATATTTATAAACACTGATCTTAAATAGGGTCTAACACATGCCTGTTGTCCTTCCTGCATCTCTACCGTAACATCCTCTTACAAAAAATCTCCAACTTAAGCAAATTTATCTTGCAAGTTGAAGACCGTTCTGCCTTTCTCCATGTTATGAAATGCAGACCTATTGGTTGGGTCAGGTTTATCCCCATGTAACTCCCTTCGCCCTGGGGGATACACTAGCAATGAAATGGCTCCTTAGGGTTAATAATAATGACTAATTTTTTTTTGTCAAATTGCAACTTCCCTTAAGTCTCACGGCGCTTCAGAATGGTCCATACAAGATTGCCTTTGAAGAGTTGCCCAACATTTATCCCGGTTTGTTCAGGTGCTCAACTTCAGACAGCCCATAGCCCCTCCAGGGGCTTCTCCTAGCAATTGGTTTGAATGGCAATTGAGAATTCTCGGCACCTCTGAAAAGCACACCCTTGGTATTACAAGTTGCACATCCACAATTAACAAAAACTTAGGGTAGAGAAATTTGTCCAAATTCACAACACCATCAGTAGCATAGCAATGAAGTCTGCAGTAGGGATATGAAGAACTAGTTGACTAATCGACTGTCCGATAAGCAAATGCTAGTCTACTAGTTGCTTCCCCTCCCCTTGCTGCCTCTATCAGATAGAGGCAGCAAGGGAGGGGGAGAAAATGGGGGTACTTCAAAGTGGCACTGCTTTGAATGCCATGGGGAGCCCGGCATCAGGCTCCTCGCAGCATTTCAAAGTGGCAGCGCCGCATGGAGCCCAGGATCAGCTAGGGACTCCCCAGCTGACCCCAGGCTTCGGCACTTTCACTTGTGAAGCGTAGCAACGGCCATAAGGCTGTTGCTACACTTCAAAGGTGGAGGCGCCCTATCAACTAGTCAATTAGTCAATTACCCGATACTTAACATCCTTAGTCTGCACCATAATGCCCTGCCACTTCAATGCCCGCTCCTGATGTAAGATGGAGGGTGGTGGTGGGGATGGCAAGGTTTGGTGCTATTTTGCCAGCAGACAGGAAGGAAGGCAATGTGCTATCTCTTCAGTCTGGTGCTGGAATGCCCATGGCACGGCATCTGGGCTGCCCAGTGAAAGATGGGAGCAACAAGCAGCTTTCTTGGTGGTGGAGTTGCTCCAGAGGGAAGCCAACTGCATTTGTTATGGATGCTAAATCAGTACTGCTAGATACATGCTCTGGATACAGTGGTAGAATACTCAAGACAGTCTTGGTGGTTAGCTGCTCTGGAAGTCATGATTGTTACCATTGCCAGCTTAAGGCTACATTTACACTTTCGGAGTTTTTGCAGTCAGTGTCACTGGTGGTAGGGAACCAGTAAAAGACGAGTCCTGGTCTGTGTGCTGATTTACTTCCACAGGTGACAGATCATGTTCACACTTGCAGCACTTCCATTGCCAATGAGAGCAATGCACAAGGGCAACTATCCCACAGTGCAGCTCTTCATTTTGAGGATAAATGTTGGGGTGGTGGGTTGATTGCAGGGCATCCTACGTCCCTGTCCAGCCCCCTCTCCCCAAACACTGATCAGCTCCAGTAGCTCAGCATTGCTCCAAGCAGGGGATTATTTGCTCTTGCCAATTAAACAAGTGGAGGGGTGGATATCTGCTTACCTGGTGTCAGAACAGCAGAGCTGCTGGCCAGAGTGGTCACCAAGGCACTGTGTGACACCTGCGGAGGCTAAAAGCTGTGTAAACAGGAAGAATGTGTCTTCACTTGCACATCACTGCAAAAGTATCACTGATATGAGCTGTATGCCTCTCATAGAAGTGGATTTTTTTGTCATGAAACTTCTGAGTTTCATGGCAAAAAGTCACTCGTAAGTGTAAACTAGGGCTACTCAACTTTGGAAGCCCTGGGGGCCACAATGATACTCACAGCACATGCTGAGGGCTGCAACTTAAGTGTGGTTGCATATATATGCAAATATATATGCAAATAGCTTCTTTCACACTGATGGGCGTGAATACAAAAATTAAGGCAAGACTAGACAACACGCTGGCTCCACTTAAGTTAATTCTGCTGATATTAATAAAATGCAATATTTACCCGATTTCCACCTATATGACAGCACTTTTAACGAGAAATGACAGTCCAGGAATTTAACTATTAAAATGCATAGCAACAGAAGACCATTAAATTGACTACTTTTTTGTTTTGGCTTCACAAAGTCCAGGAATTTAACTACTGAAACATATATCAACCCAAACTGCAATGTGAACCCAAACCGCACCGCAGGCTGCAAACAAATGGGCCATGGGCCGCACGCATTGGGCCATGTGTTGAGTAGCCCTGGTGTAGACACTTCTGTGATTTTGGAGCAAAAAAGGGATTTCTTGGGCTTTACGTGGCAAGTGTGGATATGCCCGGCCTGACACTGTTTTGGCTGGTAGTGGTTTATTAACTCTGACCATGGACAACATTTTCTACAGCACTTCTGGAAGTTCCCCTGTGTTTCTGGAGTGGGCATTGCTAGGTCCAGGAACTCTCCTTTCTTTGACTCTTGTTCTTTCTCCCACTCACGTGTGTGGGGAAGAGATAAAGACGAGATTCCCTACTGGGAAGATATTTCACACTTTTATCCCCCCCCACTCCTCTTCATGGGAGCCCTCTTCCCCTGGCTGGAATGGGTACAGACATTAGGAACAAGTAGAGCCATCCATGAGGCAGTGTGGTACAACAGGAAGGGTCCTGCACTGGGACTCTACCCAAGGTCATGCTCTGCCCTTGTGGCAATGGTGGATTAGGCCCAGAGTGTGTATTATTATAAACAATCCCTTGGAAGCTGGACTATGACAGTACACCGTGTGCACAATGGTGGTGGGACTTAAGGCCTCTGTTGGCTCTGCAGCAGGTGTGTCACTGTGTTCCAGCTGGTCTAGTCATCTTCAAGGACTAGTAACTACCACATTTTTGGTGTGGGCTTCATCACACTCCACGAAGAAACCAGGTATCTAATAACCTAGTGGTGCTGCAGTGGAATCGGCCAGTGTTTTTTGAGGCTTGTCTTGGCTCTCGGGATCACCCCGTCGTTTGCTCACCAGTACTTGGAATGTACCAGCTTCTTGGAAAATCGGCAGGTAGGACTGTTAATACACCCAGACTCTTCCAAAGACATAACTTCAGATACAACATTCTGGGCCAAATTTTCAAAGCTTTCTAGAATATGGGTGCTTTGGTTCCCAGGAATGCAACTTGAGTCCTGAGCGTGGACTTCCTTTTTAAGGGTGCTGGGCACTTGTAACTCTAGCTGCAGTCACAGCTGTGCTCTGCACCCCAGTTAATAGCCTTTGGCCATTATTTTTTAAAACTCGTGGAGATCGGGAGAGATCCCGGATGATTGGAAAAAGGCAAATGTAGTGCCCATCTTTAAAAAAGGGAAGAAGGACAATCCAGGGAACTACAGACCAGTCAGCCTTACCTCAGTCCCCAGAAAAATCATGGAGGGGCTCCTCATGGAATCCATTTTGAAGCACTTGGAAGAGGGGAATGTGATCAGGAACAGTCAACATGGATTCACCATGGGCAAGTCATGCCTGACCAATCTGATTAGCTTCTATGATGAGGTAACTAGCTCTGTCGACATGGGAAAGTCAGTGGATGTGATATACCTTGACTTTAGCAAAGCTTTTGATGCAGTCTCCCACAATATTCTTGCCAGCAAGTTAAGGAAGTATGGATTGGATAAATGGACTGTAAGGTGGATAGAAAGCTGGCTAGATTGTCAGGCCCAACGGGCAGTGATCAACAGCTGTCAGGTTGGCAGTTGATTTCAAGTGGAGTGCCTCAAGGATCTGTTCTAGGGATGGTTTTATTCAACATCTTTATTAATGACCTGGATGAGGGGATGAATTGCACCCTCAGCAAATTTCAGGATGATACTAAGCTAGGGGGAGAGGTAGATACATTGGAGAGCAGGGATAGGGTCCAGAGTGACCGAGACAAATTAGAGGATTGGGCCAAAAGAAATCTGATGAGGTTCAACAAGTACAAGTGCAGAATCCTGCACTTGGGATGGAAGAATCCCAAGCATTGTTACAGGCTGGGGACTGACTGGCTACGTAGCAGTTCAACAGAAAAAGACCTGGGGATAACAGTAAATGAGAAGCTGGATATGAGTCAACAGTGTGCCCTTGTAGCCAAGAAGGTTATGGCATATTAGGGTGCATTAAGAGGAGCATTGCCAGCAGATCCACAAAAGTGATTATTCCCCTTTATTCGGCTCTGGTGAGGCCACACCTGGAGTATTGCATCCAGTTCTGGGCCCCCCACTATAGAAAGGATGTGGACGCATTGGAAAGGGTCCAGCGGAGGGCAACCAAAATGATTAGGGGGCTGGAGCACATGACCTATGAGGAGAGACTGAGCGATCTGGGCTTCTTTAGTCTGCAGAAGAGCAGAGTGAGGGGGAATTTGATAACAGCCTTTAACTACCTGAAAGGAGGTTCCAAAGAGGATGGAGAGAGGCTGTTCACAGTAGTGATGGATGGCAGAACAAGGAGCAATGGTCTCAAGTTACAGTGGGGGAGGTCTATTTTGGATATTAGGAAAAATTATTTCACAAGGAGGGCGGTGAAGCACTGGAATGGTGCTTATCTAGGCAGGTGGTGGAATCTCCATCCCTTAAAGTTTTGAAGTCCCAGCTTGACAAAGCCCTGGCTGAGATGATTTAGTTGGGATTGGTCCTGCCTTGGGCAGGAGGCTGGACTCGATGACTCCTGAAGTCTCTTCCAGCCCTAGGATTTTATGATTCTATGATTCAAGACAGGCACTGGGGACCAAAGACCTCTAAAATTGTACTCATCTGTAAAATGGGACTAATGATATTTTTTTGGAATCACAGGACTGGAAGGGACCTAGAGAGGTCACTTAGTACAGTCCCCTGCACTCATGGCAGGGCTAAGTATTATCTAGGTGGGCAATAATTTTTTATGGGGGGGGCCACTCCAAGAATTTGGTAAGTGATCAAGGACTGCAGAAGGGAGCTTGATGTAGGGGATTGAAGTGCAGAAGGGGTGTGGGGTCTGGGAGGGAGTTTGGGCATAGGAGGGGGTTGTGACCCTGTGTCAAGGGATTGGGGTGCAGGGTCTGGGAGGGGGTTATGGGTTCAGGAAGGGTGTAGGAGGGAGTGCAGGGTCTGGGAGGGGTTTGTGACCTGGGGCTGGGATGCAGGGATTGGGCTATGACCTGGGACAGGGGATTGGGGTCCAGGGTCCAAGAAGGGGTGAGGATACAGGAGCAGGGGTACAGAGGGTTTGGGTTACATGGGGTAGGGGAGTAGGAGGAGGGTCAGAGGGTTGGGAGGAGGGAGGGGCTGAGATGCCAGAGGCAGTTTACCTGGGTGGCTCCTGGTCAGCAGCCCAGCACGTTCGTAGGGCAGGGTCCCTGGCTTCCATGGGGCAGAGCCCGGGGAAGGGGGCAACTTCACATGCTGCTTGACGTGCAAACAGGCAGCTCCCATGGCTCTAAATTCTGAGATTGTGCTGGGGGTGGGGGAGATTGTGCTGCCTCCTCCCTCCCCCGGCTTGCAGCAGTGCTCAGAGAGGCCCGTGCTCCCATCAGCTGGCTCCTCAGAGCAGCGTGCACAGGTGGGCAGGCAGGGAGCCTGCCCAAGGCTCCCACTGGGCTGCCAGCCAGATCCGGTGGCTTGGTGCGCCTGATCCGGCCTGTGGACTGTATATTGCCCACTCAGATCTAGACCATCCCCGACAAGTGTTTCTTACCTGCTCTTAAGTCTCCAGGGATAGAGATTCCACAGCCACCCACACCGTGGTGTTGTGATCTGATTCATTCACATCTGTAGTGCACTTTGGGAAAGCTCTGCAGCGAGGGGCCTTGCCAGTGCAATCTGTTACCATTCTGGACTGAGATGCAATTATCTGCATGCGTCATGCAAAGGCACGTTGGTTCCTGCGCATCCCTGTTCCGGTCCGGTTTGTTTCACCTGCTCTGCAGTGTCATCTGAAAGTTCCTGGTCCTGTGTCAAAAAGTGATGGGAACCCAGAGGAAGCCAGCATCAGTCTCTCAGCAGTGCCCATGACAAAGAGATGTGAAGCAGCTCACACAGTGCTGTCACCGGACAAATAGCCATTGAGACCGGGACATGTTGCTGCAATTCTTTCAGCAACATTCATGAAGAAGGCCCTCCTCCTGTGGTGAGCCCTGCGTGGGCAAACCTCAGTGCCCATCTGGAGCCCTGGCTCAGAACTGGGGGCATCCCATGGGACCCTTGGGCTCTTCCTCCAGGGCTTGCTACTTCCCCCTGTTGCTGTGGCAATGGGGGAACTTAATGATCCTCTCAATGGGTTCATGTAGACTGGGCAGGGAATATTGTATTCTGGCATAACTGAAACTGAACGGTGGCACTCCTTGACTGCCTGACCATGAGAAGGATCCATCTGCTTCCTGCTGGGCAATCAGAACAGTGGTTCTCAACCTTTTTGGCCTCAGGACCCATCTGTAAATGTTTCCGGCCTGTCACAACCCAGAAAATAGTCTGGGCGTGGAGGCCCCAGAGGGTTTCGGTGAGATCCTGCCCTCCAGGTGGGGGGTTGGATCCTGCCTTGCACTCACCCCATAGTGGTAGCTGTGGGGCTGGCTGGGCTTGGCTCTCCGCTCTGGGCGTTGCACTGTGCTGCCACTCAGGGTTTGCCTCACCCCCCTGGCCGGACTAAATTTGGTCTGAGTGGAGTTGTGATGATCTGGCTCACTGGGTTGCAGCACCACTTGTTCAAACTTGACCAACCTGCACTCCTATCCACATGGCAGCGGGCTGAACCTAAAGTGTGCTCAGACCCAAGAGACAGCAGGAGGCAAGCCCAGCCAGCCCTGTGGGCCAGGGGCTGCCAAGAGACCCCTGGAAACATTCCGGTGACCCAAGTTTGGCTCCTGACCCAGGGGTTGAAAAACACTGGGGTACAGAATACAAGGGAAAATACGACAAGCATGACTGACATCCTGATGTCAGCGAGAACAATGGAATTATTGTGGGGTAAGTGAGCAGAGTTGCAGCCCTTGTCAGTGACAATATAATTCAACAGGAATTTGTCAACCTTACTGAAGCATGTTGTTGGGAGCGTTGTCTAGTGGCTGGAGTCACGAGTCCTGGGTTCTGGGCCTGGTGTGAGATCTAGCAAATCTCATGTAGCCAAACTTTCCAAAGGGGTCACTGGTTCGGGTTGGTGCCTCCAGGTAGCTGAAGAGAGATGGCTGGGGCCTTGCTGTCAAAGGCCATGACTAAGCGTCTCTCGCCTCTGCTGAACCAAGTGGCGACCTGGGTGTTCTCCTTCCCCCGCAGTCAGGCCTCAAGTTGGGAACCTGGCAGCAACTTCAGCATCCACCTGCCCCAGCCTCCTGCTTACGAGGTGAGGCTGGCCAAAGTTACTGCTTCCCTTAGGAGCACAGAAAACTGCCCAGGTTAGAGAGGGAGGTGGGGCTTCATTCTGAGTTTGCATAGAGCCTTCCAGAGCGTGGCAAAGTATGATTGTTAAACACCTCAGAATCCGTCCGAATGGCTGGGAAACAAACTTCCTGCCAGATGCAGTACAGATAGGACAAGAGGAGAAGAGTTGGGTGTTCACCACAGGGTATAGCTGTAAATCTATCTGGGTATGTCCACATTGCAGTTTTTTCTGGAAAAACGACAGTTTTTCTGGAAAAACAACACTTACATCCACACTGCTATTGCGTTCTTTCGACAAAGTTGAAAGAATGGAGGGGTTTTTCTGGGAGCAGTAAACCTCTTTCTATGAGGAAAAAGCCTTGTTTCGAAAAAGCTTTTTTTGAAAAGGCGTGTGTGGATGTGGAAGAGAGTGTTTTTTCGAAAGAAGAGGCCTCCAGGAAAAAGCACAAGTGTCCTGGTGGCCACTCCATCCACAGTAATCACAACTGAAATGAGAGATAGCATCCAATCAATGTGGACGCTATCTTTTGAAAAAGCAGATCGCTTTTTTGTTGTGCTTTTGCTGTGTACACGCTCTTTTTTGAAAAAAGTTTTTCCAGAAGATCTCTTCTGAAAAAGCTTCTTCTGAAAGAAGCCTGCAGTCTAGACGTAGCCTCAGTGTGGGAAACCAATCTCTTTGCTCACTGTGAGGCACAGTGGAGAAAGATATTAAAGGTCAGATTCTGCCATTCTTTCTTGCCTTTCTGCCCTGCTCCACAGATTTTTGAGGCACATGGTGCAAGGGCTGGGGAATGTAACCCTAAAAGCTGAAAGGTGGGATTTTCCCAAAGTGCCGAAGGAAGCCAGTGGGAACTCCACTCCCTGTGGCATTGCTGAAAACCTGACAGCCATAACTGTAACCCTATTGGAAGCCACTGAGACAGGCTGGGCACTGCATTCTCCTTTTGCCCCGTACCAGCTGGAGACGTGCTGGCAGAGTGATGTGGGGAACTGAACACAAAGCTGAGGTTGGTCTGAACTGAAGTGTCTCCCTGGTGCTTCTCATTGGCACTGAATTCACTCACTCGTTCCTGCAGTCCTGGCCACTCCAGGAGAATGTTGCATCCCTGACTCTCCAGATATTTTAATCTCGAAAGTTGTGCAACTCCCTAGGGAGCAGAAGAGCTGCATGCAGGAACATATGTCCCAGGAAAGATTCCTTAAGCCTTTTCCTTGTTACCCCCTGCCAACAAACCTGGCTAATGGCGCTTTGTGGCTAGATGAACAACTTTTCCACTCCCTGTCTCTTGCAGATGCTAAGATTCTGAGCCTGCAACGAGAACTGGGCTATGGACCAATCTGGAGAAAAATTGTTCTCCTTGGCCTTTGAGGATAGACAAGAAGCAATGGGCTTAAATTGCAGCAAGGGAGGTTTAGGTTGGACATCAGGAAAAACTTCTTGTCTGTCAGGGTGGTTAAACACTAGAATAAATTGCCTAGGCCAGTGGTCTCCAACCTTTTTAACCACAAGATCACTCTTTCAATTGAAGTGCGATGTAAGATCTACCTCAAACCCAAATACCCTTGCCCGGCTTCCTTCCTGCCCCTTCTCTCAGGCCGTGCCCCTGCTCCACCCCTTCTCCGAGGCCTCACCCTGCTCACTTCATCCCTCTTCCTCCCTGAATCTCATTCACCTTCACCAGGCTGGGGTAAGGGGTTGGGGTGCAGGCTCTGGTCTTGGGCCAAAGGGTTCGGAGTGTGGGAGGGGACACCCTGAAGGTAGGGCAGTGGGGTGGGTTCTGGAATGGGCTAGGGGATAGGGTATTTGCCTGGGGAGCACAGGGTTGGGGGCTCAAGTCCCTTCCCCCCTCCACACACCCTGGGAGCAGCTAGACACCCAACATAGGCTGCCCTAGGAATGGAGCTGGCTCCCCTATGAGGAAGGCAGGATAAGCAACCTACTGAAGAGAGGGCAGTGAGGTGGATTTTGGAGTGGCCTCAGTCTCTGGAGTACAGGGTGGTGGACTCAAGTCCCCCCTGGCTCCTACTCCACCCACTCAGGCAGCAGCAGCAGCTTGGCTGTCAACACCAGTTGCCCTAGGGATGGAGCTGGCTCCAGCATGAGGAAGGCAAGATCAGGGATGCCCTGATGGTGGGTGGGTTCTGGAGTGGACTAGGGGATAGAGCAGGGCTACTCAACTGTGGAAGCCCTGGGGGCCATAATGATACCCACAGCACACAGTGAGGGCTGCAACTCAAGTGTGGTTGCATATATATGCAAATAGCTTCTTTCACACTGATGGGCATGAATACAAAGATTAAGGCAAGACTACACAATAGGCTGGCTCCATTTAAGTCAGTTCTGCTGATATTAATAAAATGCAATTTTACCCAATTTCCACCCATGTGACAGCACTTTTAATAAGCAATGACAGTCCAGGAATTTAACTACTAAAACGCATAGCAACAGAAGACCATTATATTGACTACTTTTTTTGTTTTGGCTTCACAACAGTCCAGGAATTTAACTACTGAAACATATACCAACCCAAACTGGAATGTGAACCCAAACTACACCACAGGCCGCAAACAAACAGGCCATGGACCACTTATAGCCTACAGGCCATGTGTTGCATAGCCCTGGGATAGAGCATTTGGCTAGGGGGTGGTGGGTTCAAGTCTTACTTACCCTAGGAATGGTTAGACAGCTAGTTCCTGCATTTGTAAAGCAGGAAAAGGGAGGAGTGGTGGGATGGGATTGGATCTCTAGGGAACTCAAGAATAGGGTATCAGCCTCTAGAGCACAGGGTGGTAGACTCAATCCCTCTACCCACCCAGGCAGTGGCTGGGCAGCTAACACAGGCTGCCCTAGGGATGGACCTGGCTCCTGTATTAGGAAGGCAGGATAAAGGACCCTCTGAAGGCAGGAGGGTGGGGTGGATGCTGGAGTGGCTTAGGGCAGTGTTTCTCAATTTTTTAATTAAGTACCACTTTAAAAAAAATTATAAGTACCCCCAATACCTACAGTTTTCAGAGACACAATTTTTTTCTACCATTGCAACACATTTGTTTAAACAACTTAATCATAGCTGGGCGGGCAATGAAATTTTTGGGTGTAAAAAAGTACAAAACTAATAAAGCGCTGTAAAACTCAAAACAAAAATTCAGTTTTCTCCAAATTTCAGTTGTGTTGACGTACCCCCCAGACTTCTCTTGAGTACCCCTAAGGGTACTGGTACCACTGGTTGAGAAACACTGGCTTAGGGGATAGGGCATTTGCCAGGAGCACAATTACCACAGGGATAATTACTCCAGACATGACAGGTTAGGCATTTTAGAACACACTTCTCAAAAAATTAAATTTAAGCATAAGAGAGAAATAAAAGTTATGAAATGCACAGAGCAGTCAAAACCCAAAACTATGCCCACTTTGCAAGCAGTAAAAGTAGTAACAACCCCCCACATATGTGTTGGGTCAGGAGATGAGAGGGAAGGACAGTGCTTGTTTGTGAGAATGAAAGAGGCACACACAGTGTGTGAAAGTGACAGAGATTTGCATTGCTAAGCTCCCTCCATCCCCTTCTCTCTATGTGGAGATGGGGTACAGAAGTGGGGGAAGGAGAGACACACCATGAAATCAGCCCCGCCCTCTTCTCCCTTCCACACCCTGCACAGCAAGCAGGAGGCTCCCAAGCGGCAGCTCCAAGGCAGAGGGCAAAAGCAGCATGACAGTGGGTGGAGGGGCAACTGAAGTGCCAGCACTTGATAGCTTCGTGGCCAAACCAGTCAGGATCACCTGTCAGAGGCTCCAAGATCTACTGGTAGATCCCAATCTACTGGCTGGTGACCACTGGCCTAGGGGTGTGTGGAATCTCCATCACTGGAGATATTTAAGAGTAGGTTAGACAGACACCTGTCAGGGATGATCCAGATGGTGCTTGGTCCTGCCGTGAGGGCAGAGGACTGGACTCGATGACCTCTCAACGTGCCTTCCAGTTCTAGTGTTCTATGATTCTATGATTGAATGCTGCAGGAGTCTGTCTGGCAAGGTAATTCTGTCATACTTCAATGTGACAAAATTGCTAAGGTGACCATGTTCCTAAAATAAATGCGGCTACAAAAGGTCACTATTCAGACAGAAGTGCATTGGTCTTGCTACTCCCAGCCTCTGACTCAACAGTGGCAGGAGCGACTTTCAGAGTTGGAGGGTTTTTCTAGTAACAGAGGGTGTGTCTAGACTACACCTCTCTGTCGACAGAGAGATGTAGATTAGGCACATCAAAATTGCTAATGAAGCAGGGATTTAAATATCCCGCACTTCATTAGCATAAACATGGCCGCCACTTTTTTCGAAACGGAGTTTTTCGAAAAAAACCCCGGCAGTCTACACGTGGATCTGTTGAAAATAAATCCTTTTTCAACAGATCCTGTAAACCTCATTTTTTGAGGAATACAGGATCTGTCAAAAAAGGGTTTATTTTCGACAGATTCGCATCTAGACTGCCGTTTTTTCAAAAAAACTCAGTTTCGAAAAAAGTGGCGGCCATGTTTATGCTAATGAAGCGCAGGATATTTAAATCCCTGCTTCATTAGCAATTTTGATGTGCTTGATTTGCATCCCTCTGTCGACAGAGGGATGCAGTCTAGACGTAGCCTGAGGGTGTGTCTACACAGCAGGGCTTAACTCGAAATAAGCTATGCAAACTGAGCTATGTCAATTGCGTAGCTTATTTCAAAATAGCTTATTTTGAAATTGGGGGCGTCTACACAGCACTTATTTCAAAATAGAGCACTCTTCCTCCAACTTCCCTTACTCCTTGTACAATGAGGATTACAGGAGTTGGAATAAGAAGTCCTCCAGCTTGACAGTATGTCGACATTATTTCGAAATAACTGCCTGCGGTGTCAACGCAGACTAAATTATTTCGAAATAATGTTGCCGCATAGATGTACCCTGAGTGTTTTAGAATGAGATTATCATAAAACACTGACCAAGCATTAGCCCTTGTGCTGAGCAAAACAGCTGTTCTGATCCCATCTGTGCTTTATGGATTCTTCTCTTCACTCCTGAAACTGTTGAGCACACTGAATGCTCCTTCTGCTGGGCTGCCTGTTATGTGGCAAACACAGAACAAATTCTAATCAGCATAGAGCAGGGCCTTGGTCACTTTGTACTTAGAAAACATTGTTATGAAAGAAACTGGAACGCGCCAGGTGTCCCAAAAGTGTGACATTGTATGAAAGAGGGCCTGGCCCGGTAAACTCAGTTCCTCTACAGCAAAGGTTTTCAACTTGTGTTCCAGGGACGCCTGGGGGTCTGCAGACTAAGATTTCCAAAGGAGTCTGCACCTCCATTTGAAATTTTTTAAGGGGTTGCAAATGAAAAAAAGGTTGAAAAAATCACTGCTCTACAAATTGCCCAGCTAACTGCAAAGTACTCTTAAAAGAAGCAGCTGGTGTGTGGGGAAAGAGTTAAGGATATCCCTCCTTCCTTGGAGGACCTGCCATGATCAAAGGATCAGATGACCTCCTAGCTCTGCATCTCTTGTTTTTGAGGGCACATCTTCACTTGCTGCGCTGGAGATTGACATTCTGGCGTTCGATTTAGCGGGTCTAGTATAGACCCATAAATCGAATGCTGAGGGCAGCTCCGGCCGGCACCTGTACTCTTCGCAGTCGTGAAGAGTAAGGGAAGCCCTCCTGCTGTGTGTGGATGTCAGTAAGCTCGGCTTAAGGCAAGCTGACTACAGGTACATATTCTACATAACTGGAGCTGTGTACCTTAAGCCAACTTTCCAGGTCTAGTGTAGATCTGGCCTAAAATTCTACACTAGCTCTAATTTGCATAGCATCAGACCTACCAGATACTGGATCCAGCAAACCTGGGGAAGGTCTAGTAAAAAATGCTCCAGCTTTCTTAAAGACTAACACTGTGACTCTAGTGTCCTGTGGTCCTAGCCCACTCAGGGTTCTGTGTGAAGAATAATGCACAGAAAACATGTCTCTCAGGCCAGTCCTTGGTAGCTGATGAGGATTCTTGGCTCTCATGTAACACTTCTTTGAACGCTGGGAAAGCTCTGGCTGAGAAGGAAGGTGGGAATCCTTGTCTCCATGTTACACAGAAGGTTGCCAGTTTTGACTGAATATATTCCTGGAGGCTTTATCACTAGGCATAATCTTTACTTAAAAAGACTCCAGGACAAGCCTGGAGGGTTGGCAACCTGGATGGAGGCAAGTGAAGCAAAGGCATGAAGGGACACGCCCAAGGCCGCAGCGCAGCTCTGGCTGAGCTGGGTCTCCTGATGGTCTAGTAACTGGGCCATTTTACATCCCAGTCTCTACTGCATTAGATATAAACACTTCCCATAGGCTGCACAGAGACCTCCGTGTGAAATATATTGGAGGGGATTGTCCTAGGCTGGGGCAGGTGTCTAAAGAACAAAACCCCACTACAATTAGCACTTGTTTGGCCAGTCTGAAGCCATAGACTGGCTGAAGATTCAGCCTCAATGCCCGGAAAGGGTCCTTCCAAGCACAGCGCTGAGGCAGAGTGGAAGGGCAGTGCAGGGGTTGCTTCTACTTCATGGCCACTACCCGGGCCATGGCTCATTGGAGAACACCAGCCTTGGCAAACCAGAAGTGCTGCTGTCCTCTCCCGTGCACTGTTCCAAATCCCCCCTGCACTTGGAAAGTCCTCAGGACCCTACTTGCTCTTGTGCTGCTGTTTCCCTACAGGAGAGCTCCTTGGAATCACAGTTAATTCTTTGTGTGCTTTGGCAAGTCCATGCCACGGCCTGACCTTCGCCTCTGTTGTGAGTGTGATAGCACAAGTGGCTAGTGATTTGAATGTAAGCAGACACTGAATGAGAGCCGGGAGACACCTCAGACTGTCTCCTCTGACTGGGTGTCCCTGGGAACAGAGTGAGATTGTACTTATGTTCCCTTCCACAGGCTCTTGTGCATTTGTGCTTCAAGATCCGAGTGCCATATGCAGCACATACTTGGGTCCCTTCCATCGTCCTTCCTTTTGGAGGATCTCAAAGCCCTTTACAACCATTGAATAGACGTCTGCGGTGCCTTGGTAAGGTAACTGATGGAGCCGCCTGTTCTGTTTCGTGCATCATCACAGATTCTGGAGTCAAAATTTAGCAAGAGCTTGGAGAGAGGCAGGACGGGGCTATACAGCCTTTCTCCCAAAAGTAGGCTAGCTGGGCAGTGTGGTGTTTCCCCATTCGCTGGGTGGGGCTCTGGATGATATTGATGTTCTGTCAATAAGTGGAAACCGATTAATGTTTTGGATAGATGCAGTGAAGATTCTTGTCGGTATTAAGGGGCCCCTTTTGGGCCATAAACTCCAATTTAATCACAATCTTAGTATTTGAGAAACGATAGATTGTGGGGGGGAGCCGTGTGTGAGATGGCTTATCTACTTTTTAGTACTGGTGTGGGCCCTGGCAGAACAAGTGTCCCCACCAATGACTGCTTTCATTAACAGGCAGCACTCCACCTCTCCAGGGTTTGCTTGGAGCAGTGTTCCCTCTACTTTTTTCCATCCATGTGCAGAATAAATGTTATGTGCACCAAGGCATGTGCGGAATGTGCACTACCAGTAGAAACACATGCTGCTGACTGTGAGTGGTCTGCTTATCTGCTGGGCCAGATTTGAATTTCTCTAGGGTGGCCGTCCAAGCAGACAGCTTACAGGGAACACAAGCTTGGAGCAATCCTAGTAGTGATACAACACTCAAAAGCCATTCAGCCCTTTTGGCGACAATGCTGTTTCTGCACTGTGGAGTTTAGCCTATTAGGAATTAAGACTCCGCCCCCCCAACCAAAAAGTCATTGGTTGTTGTTAATATTTTTATGGTCACTACTTCCCCATGGTTCATTGAAATCTGTAATGTAACTGCAGATAGCTTTGTATATCTGATTAGCAAACCTTTGAACTCATTCTGACTTGACTGCAGTCTGTCTTTGCATCCTTCTTTAGTATTAGCTTGAAATAGTGTAGGGGAGTTTTGTAGGCAATAGTCAAACTGCCAAGACTTGTGCGGCAGCCATCCTCGTCAAGCTCTGCCCTGCATGGGAGATATCTGATCAGGACAAGAGAAGTTGGTTTTGGGCTAATATATAGAGGGCCTTATACTTGAAGAGACTGATAACTTTACAAAGACTGAATTAAGCCTCACAATTGCCCTATCAATATTATCCCCATTTTAGATATGATGGGGGGGGGGGAAGGTGGGAGAGATGAGAGACTGGAACTAAACAGTTGGTCCCCTACCACTGACCTGCCTAACTTGGGAAAAGTCGTGACTTCTTTATGCCTCAGTTTCCCTCTAACCTTTTTGTCTTATTTGTTTTGAAGCTCTTTAGGGCAGGGATTCATAGACTTTAAGGCTAGAAGGCACCATCATGAACATCCAGTCTGACCTCCTTCACATTGCAGGCTACATGCCCCCTCACTCCTGTAATAGGCTCCTTACCTCTGGCTGAGTTTCTGAAGTCATTTAAATCATGATTTAAAGATCCTGAGCATGTGGGCAAGACCTACAGCCAGACTTTCTCTGTACTAAGTGGACAGTGCTGAGCCCAAAAGGGGCCTGTAACTACTGGGCTGCCTTGGTTCTGTGCCCAGTACCCGGCACAATGAGGGTCAGTCCCTGACTTGAGCTCTGAGTACGTCGATAACCAATGATCAGTAAAGGTGAAGTGTCTTGCAGGAGAAACACAGCAAGCTGGGAACGGAACCCCATCTCCTGATGCCCCATCCCAGGCTTCTGCTACAAACTGCTTTCTCCACCCTCCCCCCACATACTTACCCACTAGCAAGGAAGGGTGAGAAGAGTGGAAGATCAGGGCTGGTCCTCAGAGAAGGAGGCTCCTTTGGAAGGGAAAAGGGGCGATAATGCACCAGGCTCAGGCTGGGTTGGAATGTCAGAATTCCGCTGGCCCTGCTGGTGCTGCCAGACCCCACTGGGCAGGACGGGCCCCCCCTCCTTCTTCAGTTTAACTTACACAGCACAGAGACTTGATTCTTTGGAGAGCTTGACTTAATCCTGCAACCCACCCCCCCTTTCCCTGCCTGGGGGGGGGGGAAGGTTGGATCGGGGGCAGGGAAATGGGGGGTGCAGTGTGTGTGTCTGTATTTGTGTGACTAGAATTGCACCCTTCCCAGGGAGAACCTCCTTCTGCTCTGCTGGCCGAAGCTGGGGTCCCTGCAGCGCCCCTCGGCAGGACAAGTCAGTTAAAAACTACAATACCCAGCAGAGAAAAACAGCCCCCCCTTCCCCCCCCCCCCCGTGAGCAGGGCATTCTGGGAGTGGTAGTTTATCCCCGGCGCTGGGGTCCCCGCTGTCACTCGTGGCTGGGGCGGGGGGACCCTGAGGGAATGCACAGACGCTGGGAGGAGCCAGCCTGTGCAACCCCTTTGTTGTGGCCTACCTTAAAGGCACCGCCGCCGTGGCCGCGCGAGCCGCCTAGCGCAGCCTCTCGCCCGGGCTGTGGGCTTTTTAAAGAGAACAAGCGCCCAGCCTGCCCTGGGTTAGGAACGCGCTCGGGGAGGTGGCGTAACCCCTGCGGTGCCGCAGCCGAGCCAGCAAGCGCGGCGCGGATGCCCGCTGCCAGCCGTCCGCAGCGGAGCGGGGGGGGGGGTCGGGTCAGGGGGAGACCTGCCGCTCTGTTGTCCCCGCTCCCCCACTCGTCCTTCTCCACCGACTGGACCTGCTGCGTCCTCTGGAGCCTGAAATCGGGAGGGGGAAGGCTGGAGAGTCAGACAGTGGGGGCAGCTGTTTTCTGTTGGTGCCTGCTGCCTTGCGAGCTCTGGAACTTGCTCTCCAGCGAAGCACAGAGCAGCTCTTGCATGGGCAGTGGTGTTGGGCCAGCGTTCCCTGTAAGCTGGGCGCTTGTGGGGCTGCTCTGGAGAGATCCCAGTGCTGCCCAGCAGATTGGCACAGCACCCACAGCGAGGTTTTTTATTTCTATGGGTGGTGCCCATTGACACATGCCTCAGTGCGCGTTAAAAAACCCTTATTCCGTACATGGATGGAAAAAATCAGAGGGCACGTTGGTGTTGGTTCTTCTGCTGCTGCTGAGCCATGACTGGGAGCCCTGGCCTCCACCTGTAGAGCGATTCAATCTCTTGGCCCATGCAGCCTGTTTCTAGCCCAGCACCCAGGCCTGGGCTCTGGCATGTGCCCAGCCAGACACCCACATCAAAGCACCCACGATTTACCTTTTGGAACCTATCCAGTTGGCACTTGCATCTAGATTGCTTGCATGAACCTGGGGGAACAATAACTTCAAAGTAGGCAGCTCTGGCTGCTGGCACCTTGCTGATAGACAACACCCATGTTGATGCACCTAAGTGGGCTGTAGGCATGCGACTGGGCAAACACCTATATTGAAGGAACCCAAGTGTATGGATGTGTCTGAATAATTCCTGCCTGTCCTGTGAACTTAAAATCTCCTGGGAGGTTTGTTGGCTTGAATTGCTTTCTCAAAGAGAAACAGTCGAGTCACTGAGGGCCACATAGTGACTCCTTTGTACTTGTTAGAAAGCAGGGACCTGCCTGGGGACAGGCCTACTGATTCAGTGGATTACTCAGTGAGTTACTGCTGAGCAGTGGGAGTTGGGGGCTCACAATCAGACCCTTGCGCTGGGTATCAGTTGTCTAAACATGGCACATGGTATTTCTTGTTGCTAAAGCAGGACAAACAATCAAATGGCTCCTAACTGGCAGAGGTACCAAGGCTCCTCCCTTTAGAGAACAGATACACCAAAGTCAGTCTTGCTAATCTTAAAACATGCATCTTTGGCCGTGGGAGTCCATGTGGGGCTAGGTGCGGGAGGAGTATGGGTGGCAGTCACACCCACAGAAAACAGCAGGAACCAATACAGCAAAGAGGCTCTTAAAATTAGATATTTGGTACCATTGCTCAGGTGAGAAGCAGTCTGCTCCACGAGTCCTTCCACTGAAGTCAGTGGGGCAAGTCATGGAGTAAGGAACAATTCAGTGTAAAAGTTCCAGAATCTGGCCCTTTATTGCTGTTGGATTCCGGGGTGGCTGATCAAGGTGGAGAATCATGCTTCCTCGGAGAGAGTTTGAGCTGGAACTCCTCAGGATTATACATGGAAACTCCCACTCGTGTTGCAGTAGGGTTATCTGTTTTCATAATGTGGCTCTTGTGCGGTGACCCTGCTGCCAGCAAGATCTTGAGCGTCACACAGGCTTATGGTAAATAAATGTTACATTTATAATGACTCTCTTGGGAGGCTTCAGTATTAGTGTTGGTCTGTCAGGATAAATTCATCAGTTCTTTGCCACTGCTGCTTGCAGATTTGTTGGTCACATAGCAGTCACTCATGCTTCAGGGCGGTTTGAAGTGTACCTATATGAATGGCTGATGGGGAGCATAGACTTGGACTCTTCAGCTTGGAAAAGAGGAGACTAAGCAGGGATATGATAGAGGTCTATAAAATCATGACTGGTGTGGAAAAAGTGAACAAAGAAAAGTTATTTACTTATTCCCTCAATATAAGAACTAGGGGTCACCAAATGAAAAAATAGGCAGCAGGTTTAAAACAAACAAAAGAAAGGTTTTCTTCATTCAGTGCACAGTCAACCTGTGGAACTCCTTGCCAGAGGATGTTGTGAAGACTAGGACTTTAAGAGGGTTCAAAAAAGAGCTATATACATTCATGGAGGTTAGGTCCATCAATGGCTATTAGCCAGGATGGGTAGGAATGGTGTCCCTAGCCTCTGTTTGCCTGGAAATGGATGATAGGAGAGGGATCATGTGATGATTACCTGTTGTGTTCCCTTGTTTCCTTCCTCTGGGGCATCCGATATTGGCCACTATTGGCAGACGGGATACTGGGCTAGATGGACCTTTGGTCTGACCCAGCATGGCTGTTCTTATGTTTTTACTGGGGCCCACCAAAGATGAATAACAATAGAAGTAGGGTGTTGACCAGCAGTGCCAGGAGTCTGTAATACCTGGTACTGGCTTGCACACTGGGGGCTGGGAACTACTAGTGTAGATGTGCAGATCTGAGAGCTGTCCACTCTTTTTATTTAAACTTCCAGAGCGGAGTTGGTTTCTTGCCCTTTAAAAGTGCTAAAATCTTAGGCTATGTCTATACTGTGCTCTCTTGTGCAAGAAAATATGCAAATAAGGTGAAGCGGTGAATATCGCCGCACCTCATTTACATACTTAATGAGCCGCCATTTTTGTGCAAGGGGCTTTTGCACAAAAAGGAGCCGACTACAAGGCTCCTTTTTACACAAAAACCCGCTCTTGCGCAAGAGCCATTCTGCTGCTTTTTTTCAGGCAGAATGGCTCTTGCTCAAGAGGGGTTTTTGCACAAAAATGGTGGCTCATTAAGTTTGCAAACGAGGCATGGCAATATTCACTGCTTTGCCTCATTTGCATATTTTCTTGCACAAGAGAGCGCAGTATAGACATAGCCTTAAGGTCTGTTCTGAAACCTCACTAGGATTTGAACCAGACCCAGCTTTTATTTTGTGGGTGGAGGTAGGGAACACACATGGAGAAATGGCACGGGGTGGTCCATGAGAAGTTGGTTGCTGTATTGTGAAGCCCACTTTAGCAGGTGTAACCACTACCAGACAGATTTGAACCTGGGACCACTTCTGGAGTTTAGTGTAGAAGCTTGAGCTCTGAAGCCAGCTAGCTCTCAGCTTAGACTGTAGCGCTCCCTTGTTCTTATCGCTTGCTGTAAGTACCACTACATGGGACAGTGAATTACAGTAGGTGTGTGCGTTACACGGACTACAGAAATACTTACCACTGCTTTCACTTATGCATCTGGCGGATGGATCACTGGTTCCTGGGTGTCTGGAACAGGCCCCTAGGGAATCTGAAATGGAGCAAATGAAAGATACGGTGGCTTGAACATTGACATATCAGGATCCCACACAAGCTTGACCATTTGCTGGCAAGTCAGGAGCCTCTTCCTGCTCGGGTTCCTGATTCTGTATCATCAAGTCACGTAGGCTGAGAGGAGCACCCTGTGGGCCAGAAGGGGTGTCAGTCACATACCTCTTTGGGCAAGGGGAACTGAAGTGGCTCAATAGCAGCACATGGAGTTGTTCTTCACTGGTCCTTGTTAGCAGGCGGAGTGGATCTACCCAGCATGTTGCTCTCTTTAAAGTCCTATTCTGAGATCCAAAGAACACAATTCTTAGAGGAAGGTTGCACTTGGTGAGCGGGGATTCCTGGCTCTGCCGAAGAGTTGCGGTGACCTTGGGCAAGTCACTTCATCCCTCTGGCTCAGTTCCCCGTCTGTAAAAGTAGCTAATACTTGGTGTCTTGTCCAGTTAAAGTGAACTTGTCCGTCTCGCTGTACGTACAGTGTCCAGCATGCTGGGGTCTCTGTTGGAGCCTCATGGGGCTACAAGACCAGGAATAAATGTGCCTCCTGTACCCACAAGGAATCAGATAGCCCCGGCGGGTTGAGGACAGGGTCGAACAGCCAATGGTTATGAACCTTCACTGGCTTGCAGGCCTTTCCCCTGCAGAGTTCAGTCATGGGATCCGAAGGAATCTGGGGCTCTTCAGTCCCCAGTCCAGCAGTGACTCCCCATCCTGTAGGAGAGTGCAGGGGTAACTCCTTGCTTGTGGGATAGTTGACAGCACCCTACCCCCACCACCCTCGCTCTAAATGCTGGGTGAAGAGCCCTCTCCTCACAGAGGGTGAGACCAACTGTGGAATGGGGGGAGGGTTGCCTGCCAATCTCTGATCTCACTGAATCTTTGGTTACACAAAGAGCCAGGGGGGAGGCTTGTTGTCCCCCCTTAAATGGTCCCACAGGAGGAGGGTGTCGTTACGGCAGGGTAAGGCCTGCAACGTCTGGGGGAAGCGCACTCACTAGAGAGCGGGTGCTCTATTGGCGCAAGTCTCCCCCAGTGAAAGGAGGATGGTGACAATTCTTAGCAAGAGAGTTTAATGCTGTGGCCAAGGGCCAGCTTATGGGTCGTTGGGCTGGAGAGGATGAGTCCCCCTCCCCGAGCAGGCAGCTCAGTGCACTGATGAGCCACAAAGTGAAATACCTAGATGCCCGGGAACCTAGACACTGGTGTTTTCATTGGCACTTTGCTTCCTCGCCGGATCCTCATACATGGACCGTACACCCAGGCTCCTGTGGGAAAGCGGGGCATGGGATCCATGCCCACCTAGCAAGCCTCCGCACAAGCTCTTTGTCTCTGGCTCTTTCTCTGCTCACTTCCCTCTGGTTCTGCCCCTCCTTCCTTTCTGTCTCTTGCTATTACCCCTCTCCTCTCTCACTGCCGCCTTTCCCCTGCTCACTCAGCACGTTCTGAAGCAGCTCACACCAGCAGCCTGGACGGCTGTCTAATGCAATGTGATAGTTGTGCTGCAGTGGGAGCCTCTGAGGAGCTCACCAAGGAGGGCCTGTTGAGGTGCACTCTGCTCAGACTCCTGTGATCTGATCGGTCCTGACAAACTCCCTGCGCACCCGCGTCCTGCTTCCCGTTAGAATCCAGACTGGCCCCGTTGGCTTGGGGTTTGAAAACGCAGGTACTGGAGCGGGGCGTGCGGCAGTGACTTGAAGTGGTTTCTGTTTTACCCAGGGTTTGCAGTTTGGTTCACTGGCTCTCAGCACCCCCACTGGACAAATTGTTCCAGCGCCGCTGTTTGAAAACACCGAAGAACTAAACGTTGAAATCTAATGCGAGGAAGAATGGAGAGGAACCTCGGAGGTTAAGTCGCATTGATGAATCATTTCTATTATGTGATTTCTTTGAGTGGTACCTGTACTCCTCTCCCCGCCCCCCACACACTGTCAAAACCAAATGGAACTTTTCTAGACGCTACAAAGATGCCTGAACAAACATTTCCACCCAAACTAAACTAAACCTAAAGCTGCCCGAATGCAAATCTTACCAATAGGATCTTAAACACTGAGGATGTTCTTCGCTAAAGCTATCCCATCCAAACCACTTTCAGCTCCCTGGCTTTACCTCTCAGCATCAGAACGCCAGCATGTTCAGCTCTGTTGTAACATGGCTAAGTGCAACAAAAGCCACCAGCATCTGGCAGACGGTCACAATGAAGCACAGCCTGGATCTCAGTGTCATATTGTGTTGTGGACTACACAGCCTTGTGGTTAAGGGGGAAGCTTGTATTTGTGCGGTTGGTAAATTCCCTGATTCCAGCACAGGGGAGCAGACGTCCAATTTGTGCACAGTTTGAAAAGCAAAACAAACTCCTAAAGCCTCCACTCTTGAAATGACTCTTACAGATCAAGAGCAGGCACTAGGTGTCAGGGAGGGCACCGGGGAAGGCTGGACCTGCTCTAAGTGTGGCTAAACAATGTGCTGCAGTAACATCCAGAACTGTCGGTGTTCACTTGCAGCTACTGTTGGGACCAGCCACGGCTAGGAGGGAACCAGCTGTCTGGTGAGCTTACCACTGATGGGCTGGAATTTGTGGGGCCACAGTGCCATGTGGAAGCTTCCTGTCAGGAGCGTGGCATGGCCAGGGCTGTGCAATGGAAGGTGTTACAGCATCATAACCCTCATCTGCTTTCTTGTGCCCAGAGAGCCTTTGAGTGTGTGTACAATTTGTGCTGGTGAAGGTGGCCTAGTATAAATGTACAGGATTGCGGCCTTACTTTCATTTAGCTGCAGTAACAGGCATATGTGTAGTAAGTGGTTTTCAACCTGCGGTCTGCAGACCCCCTCAAAGATTTCCAAAAAGGTCTTGCTGCCATTTGAAAATTATTAGGGGTCTATAATTGAAAAAAAGGTAGAAAACAGCTGGTCTAATACCATCTTGCTGAGGCTCTGAGCACTTTATACCCATTAAAGAGTTAATCATCACAGACCTCCTGCTGGTAGACAAATCTTTATCTCCAGTTCACAAATGGGGAAACTGAGGCATAGAGGCTTGCCCAAGGCAATTCAGGGACTCTGTGGCAGATCTGGGAAGAGAACCCAGATCTCCTGATGTCCAATCTGGGATCTTAGCACAAGATTGTCCTTGTCCTTGTAGTGAAGTTTAGCACTTGCCAGGAGACAGAAGGGGACATGAATCACTGTGTGTGTGTGTGTGTGGGGGGGGGGGGGAGGTGTTACTCACTCCCTTCATTTCATCCGTCCTCCAAGTGTTGCAGTGCCTGGAATTCTGGGAAATGGAGGATTCTGGTGTCTCTCCAGATGTTGCAGCACTACGGGCTGGGGAGGCAGGGGTGGAGCCTTTGCATGATCTCTCTCTCCAGCTGCTGGAGTGCCCTGGAGCTGGAAGCAGGGAGGAGCCTGCCCTATCTCAAACAAGCTGCTGTAGTGCTGGGATGTTCAGCTTCTCACAATATGCTGGAGTGCCAAAGGGGCTGGGAAGCAGAGGGGCTTCTGTTCCTCTCAGCACATGTTGCAGTAGGAGAAGCTGTAGGTTTGCCATGGGTGTTGCAGTGCCCTCTGCATTCACGTAGCGCTGGTAAGCTCCCGGGAGAGGAGAAATGCAGGGCTAGAAGCTGAATGTGCTTGTTTCCTTCTGCGCTGGGCCGTGTTCCGGCCTGAGAGTAGCTTACCCCAATCCTGCATGTAGAGCTGCATCCTGCACGCTGCTCCCTGCAGTCAGGACCTTGCAGTGTGGAACCCTCCAATCCCTTTCCATCAGCACCCTTCCCTCTTTCAAGCTGGCACGTCCAGCTGTTCGCTGTAGGTCTGATCCTCGGCTGTAAAGCCACTCGGCCCCGCTGAGGCCAATTCATACCTGCCAAGAATCTGCCTCCCTGTTTTTGTAAGGCTGCTGTTATGGCTTCCTGAAGGCACGCCCCCCCCGCAAATGACCGTGCATCGTAAGACACTTCCACAGCCCTGGCAATCTTCATCTGGGAAAGGCTATTGATGATCAGCCAGTATTTACTGTGCCCTTGTGGAGGCAGGAAGAGTAACACTGAGACCATTAGAGGCAGCATGAAGTCTGCTCTACAGCCTTGGCTACGGGTCAGTTGGCTTTTACTTATGAGGCAGAGGCTGTCGATTCAGCCCCTAAGGTCCCAGGTTCAATCCTGCCTACCGAGGCCTGGGGTTCATTGGCATTAAAGAAGCTTTTACTGTCTTACAGCCCAGTGGGGTGGGGACTGCAGTGGGGTGGGAGCATTAAGTGACTGGTTCCAGGTTGGTGAGCCCAGATCCTGGTTTTGATGCCTGTGCTCTGCTAAGGCTGCACCGAGCCAGGATCTAAGGAAGAGTCGGGTGCTGTTCAATAACCTTCCTCAGTTCTGTCATCGGCCTGGTGTTGACACCACCTAGGCCTGATTCTCTGCTCATTAGCACGGGTTGTATATTGGACTTCAGTGGAGGCAACTCGGGAGCTAGGCAGCTGTAAACGTGAGGAGAATCAGGCTCATTAGTAGGCCTGGATCTACACTTCGGGGAGCCTGGGCCTATTAGATTTTGTGGAGCTGACATGAGGGATTCAGAGTGTGGGAGAGCGGTTGGGTGTAGGAGGGGGTGAGGGCTCTAGGGTGGGACTGGAAGAGGTACTTGGAATGCAGAAGGGGGGTCCAGGCTGGGGCTAAGGTGTTTGCAGTGACTGAGCACAGGAGGCAGGGGTACAGGATCTGTAAAGGGTGAAGGTTTGAGAGGGGCCTCAGGCTAGCAGGTGGATGCTGGGGTGCGGTGTCTAGGGGGGAGTTAAGGTGTAGGAGGGAGCCCAGGGCAGGAGGTTGGAGTAGTGAGGTGGGAGTTGGGGGTGGGAGGGGCTCAGGGCAGGAGGTGGGAGTTGGGGGTGGGAGGGGCTCAGGGCAGGAGGTGAGTTGGGGGGGGAGGGGCTCAGGGCAGGAGGTGGAGTTGGGTGGGAGGGCTCAGGCAGGAGGTTGAGTAGTGAGGAGTGGGTGAGGCAGGGCAGGAGGTTGGAGTAGTGAGGTGGGAGTTGGGGGTGGGAGGGGCTCAGGTCTGGGGCAGTTCCCCATTGGTATTGTAGGCATTGGGGAGGGAAGAGGGCAGGTGGCTTTACCCATTGCCCTGAGCTTGCCTGCATGCACCACCTGCTGCAGCAACCAATGTCTATGATTCCTGGCCAATGGGTGCTGCAGGGGGCGGAGCCTACAGGTGAGGTTCAATTCCAGCTTAGCGGGGGCAGGGGAAGGAACGGCAGTGCTGCACCCCCACCCCACTAAGCAGGTGTGGGTAACGCACAGGGACTTTAGTGGCTGCAGCCCAAAGCCCTGAGCTACGTGGGCCCTGCAAAAAGAGCTGCACTTCTGGCAGCCCAGAGATCTTTTTTCAGGGGCCTGGGATGCAGCCCCTAAAGCCCTTTCTTCATCGGGGCCTGCTCACGAGGGCTGGAGGGCTGGGATTGTGCCTGTGCTCTCTGTGTCTTCCAAAGTCAGGCCCTCTGCTCTGCTTCAGAGTTTTCACCAGTGCGCTTTGTGGTGATTGTGCTCTTGCCACGCACACAGGAGCCAGGCCTTTGTAAGCTTTGGGGAGTGACCATCACAAGCCCCCATGGGCCAGGCTCTCTGCAGCAGTCTCTGGAATGGCTGCCCTTGCAGCCCACTCGATGGAAGGAGCAGCTGGCCCTTGGCTGTGAAGGAGCTGAGACCCGTGCTTGCTCTGATCTCCGCCAGGTGCAAGTTCCGGCGTGGTGTGCTGGTCTCTGAGAAAGCTGCCTCCTGCATGCAGGAACTCTCCTCTTGCCGTAGGTTGGTTCCTTTGTCCTGGCAGACAATAGCTACGTGGGAGGGTCTGATTGTGCAGGCTGAGGCTGTTCCCCAGGTAACCTGGGCCAATCAGATGAGAAGCGCTGAAGAGGAGGACAAAGCTTATATTTGATCCTGTGTTCAACAGGGAGCCAGTGTGGCAAGGGGACCCTGGGCTCAGAACACAGCAGCTAGGAGGAGCGTGTGCTAGCCGCAGCTTTCAGGTACCAAGGCACAGAAAACCCCTCAGCTACGTTTTCCTTCCTTCAGTTCACACGATGTATCCAGTGAACCATTTTCAGTAAAAAGTAGCATCCCACCAACCACTCCGACAATCTGCATTCCAATGCCGAGGTGCATTTCCTGTGTCTTAAGCCGTAGCATTGGGACAGCAACTTCTTGCTTTTGTCTTTCTAAATCCTAATCAAGCCACTTCAAAAACATTGTTTTTTTGGTGTGTTTGTTATAATGAAACAGAATGATGAAAGTTGATATTGTTGCTAACCTGAGAGCTGATGCCCAGGTTTTCCCTGCTCTCTTTGGAAGGGACAAAATGACACTGCAAGGCTGGAGAAGGATGAATTCAATGCATCCATTCAGTAGGAGAGGCGAGTTCTCGCAAAGGTGGCAGTGGACAGTCCTTAGGCTATGTTTCAAGACGTGGGGAGGGCATCAAAGGCCACCATGGTATTGGACTGCAATACAGTACTGGGAGGTGAGCATCTAGGAGCACGGAATTGTGACACTAGATCAAATCAATGATCAATGATCAAGACTGATCAAGTATCTGGTCTTCAACACTGCCCAGTAGCAGATGCTTTAGAGGAATGTGCTTTGGATCAGGTCCTAAATGGCTCTGATGCAACTACCCAGTTGCAAGTCTTTCATTACTGGAAAGATGAAGACAGATGGGGCGCAGTTCAAAGAAGAGACATGCAAATAACTGGCTTGAGGGACTGTCTTGTGAGGGAAGATTAACAGAACTAGATCTGTTTTGAATCATGAAAGATGGGTATGGGTTGGATACCAGCAACAATGAGGAGACGTCTGCCTACAGATAGGGTGTTAATACCCCCGAGGGAGGAACATTTAGCATGATGCACACTGGTGTGACAAGGAGTGATCATGCCACAGAAAAATAAAAGGAACCGTAAATTAGATGGGGGGCACTTTCTCCTATTGAGGGCATTAGGGCTGTGGATAGTCTCCCAAAGGAAGTGATGGAATCCTTACCCCTGCAGAGGTACAGCTAGACTAGATAAAGCCCTGGAAAATGGTACAGTTTAGGATAGCTTTGGGTGTGGGGACTGGCTAGATAACCAAATCAGTCTGTGGCGCTGCACATCCCCATGGTTTTTATATAGTGCTTAGACCTCTTAGGGTATGTCTACACTAGCTCGTTAATTCGAGCTAGGTAGGCAAATGAGGCAACCGGAGTCGCAAATGAAGCCCGGGATTTAAATATCCCGGGCTTTATTTGCATGTTCCCGGCCGGCTGCCATTTTTAAATCCCCCTTAGTTCGAACGAACTGCCCGCGGCTACACGCGGCAGTTTAAAGTTACTTCAAACTAAGTCCTTAGTTCGAATTAACCGTTCCACGAGGAGTCCTTAGTTCCACGAGGAGTCCACGAGGAGTAACAGTTAATTCGAACTAAGGACTTAGTTTGAAGTAACTTTAAACTGCCGCGTGTAGCCGCGGGCAGTTCGTTCGAACTAAGGGGGATTTAAAAATGGCGGCCGGCCGGGAACATGGAAATAAAGCCCGGGATATTTAAATCCCGGGCTTCATTTGCGACTCCGGTTGCCTCATTTGCCTACCTAGCTCGAATTAACGAGCTAGTGTAGACATACCCTTACATATTATGCTGCAGTCGTCTTCTCTCTGGCTATGTCTACATTACAGAGTTTTTTTCAGAAAAACAGCCATTTTTCTGAAAAAACTTCAATTACGTCCACACTGCAATTGCGTTCTTTGGAAAAAAATCAAAAGAACAGCGGGGTTTTTCTGACATTGGTAAACCTCTTTCTATGAGGAAGAAGCCTTTTTATCGAAAGAGCTCTTTCGGAAAAAGGCATGTGTGGACAGGGAAGCGGGAGTTCTTTCGGAAGAAGAGCAAAGAGGAGAAAGCACAGGTGCCCTGGTGGCCACTCCACCCATAGTAATCACAGCTTACATGCGAGATAGCGTCCATTCAGTTTGGACACTATCTTTCGAAAAAGCAGAATGCTTTTTCGATTCGCTTTGGCAGTATGGGCGCTCTCTTTCGGAAGAAGTTTTTTCGGAAGATCTCTTCTGGAAAAGCTTCTTCTGAAAGAAACCTGCAGTCTAGATGTAGCCTCAGTTCTACAAATGCTCTTTCTGTCTGGTGGAAATCTTGCTATATTGCAGTTAATGACATTTCTCCATTGCTTGTAGATTTACTGCCCCTGAATATGCCCTAATGGGGCTGTTAGCTCCTGCTACTGCTGGATTAAGTTTGGGATCTACCCAAAAGGATTCTTGCTAGCACTGCGGGCAGACTGTTCTTCAGTCCTAGCGCATCCAGCTGCCCCTTGCATTCTTCCTGTAGGCTTAATTGATAGGCACAGAACTGTTTGATCTCTAGCTTCTGGGGGGAAATCCCTCCCATTTTCCTGGGGGAGAATAGACTCCCCACAGAGTTGGGGTGGGAACAGATTCCAAAGAACAAAACCCAATCCTGTTGTCTTGTGGCCCTTTCCCCTCCCTTGAAATGCTCTCTCAGGCAGCAGGGTTTCTCAGGTCTTCTCCAACTGAGCTCCAGAACAGCAGCTGCTGTTTCTAAAATTGTCTGTGCTCTGACAACTTCTAGCAGAAAAGGTAGGAGGACGTGTGAAAGGAACCTTGTGGTGTCTTCTTCCAAACTACACGTGTTTCATGGCTTGTTTCCCACCCACCCCGCTTGGCTGCTGACTAGACTCTGCCCATGTCCCCACCTCAGCATGGTCAGTGGCACCTTGAGGAAGTAGAATTCCTTCTGAAACCTTTCTCAGGGGGCACGTCATTCTTGTTCTGGCCTACTGCAAAGTTGAGTTCTCTGATGGAGTGGGCACTGGCTTGGAATGAACCAGAAGCAGATGCTGGATTATACGGACCCCATATGATCCAGCCTGGCAATTCTGACATTTCCAAGTGTTCATGGGTTATTTTACAGGTGGGGTTTGGCACTTGGACTATTCTCAGTGCAGTAAAGTTTCTCCAGCCAAGTCCAGGGCCTAATGTGTAGTCATCCTTATGGTCCCATGTAACTACTGACTGTAACTAAGGCCTGGCCAACGTTAGACACAGAGTTATATCGACCTAACTCG
This sequence comes from Pelochelys cantorii, assembly GCA_032595735.1. Classification (NCBI taxonomy): domain Eukaryota; kingdom Metazoa; phylum Chordata; order Testudines; family Trionychidae; genus Pelochelys; species Pelochelys cantorii. Next base: position 15,387,185 of record CM064347.1, on the reverse strand, counting down.
AAATGTCTGCACTAAAACTTTGCTTCCGCTGACATAACTGCTGTGCTATGCCAATGCACTAACTCCACATCCAGGAGAGGCAGTGCCAATGTAGTTAGGTCAAAGCCCTGTCAGTGTAGATGCCGCATTGCGTACATCGACCCTTACTGTCTTTCAGAGCTGTCCTACAATGCCCTGCACTGACAGTACAGTTGGTACAAGTGCTCCTGGAGAGGGTGCACACCACTGACAGGAGAAGCATAGTGTGGACACACAAAGGCAATGTGGTTCTTGCGGCAGCTGGGTGCTGTCGTAACTTGGGTCAGTTCTGTCACCTAGCCATGCCCTGAGCCATCATATTTTGTTCTGAATCTGAACTTTCTGGAAGACTGGGGACTGATTAATTTGAGATCACAACTTGGGCCTGTCTTTGATGATTAAAATCGAGATCTGGGGTGGAAATTGTGATCTATCCAGGGGAGCCGATAGCCTGGGTGGGCCCCTGGACAAGGTGGGAGGGGGAGACTGGCTCTGTGCTCCTGAAAGGGATGGGGCATTGGGTGGAAGGGGTAGGACCGGGGCAGCCAGCCTTCAGTGCCACCCAGAGCGCACCACACTGCCTCCCCCCAGCCCTTACAGCCGCATGGCACTCTAGTGTCACTCTGGTGGTGATTTAAAGGCAGTAGAAGCAGTTGCTGGGAGCCCCTGGCCCCTTTGCCTCCCCTGTTGATGGCCTGGACCCATCATAGAGGCTGCGGGGAGCTGAGCTCTGGACTCGAAGGACACTCCCAAAGGCAGCATGGCTAGCTGTTTGGTGGGCTCCCCGCCTGGCATTCTATCTGCAGTTGGCCTAGTTCTAGGCAGACAGAGGAGAGGAAAAGTCAGGCAGAGCCCTGAACACCTCACCAGCGTCTCCTAAAGCATGATGGATGGCCAGGCAGGGAGTGAGACCTCTAAGTAGGATGGACTATGCTAGGTTTGCCCAGCCAACCTGCCATATTTTGTCCACATGGGGACAAACCCGGAAAATTAACTTCCTGTTCTGAGCAAAGGTAGATTGGGGGAGGTGGATGGTCTCCCTTCTCTCTGACACAGCCATGATCTGCTTTAGCCTTTTCCTGGGCAACTGTTGAGTCCCTTCTGTTTTGGGGAGCTGCCTGGATTTAGATATCATTGGGTTCCCCCCCCCGGCCCTGGTTGATTACTTACAGCCTCATGTCTTGGGCATACTGGCTCTGAGCGATGGGCCAGCTTCTCTGCTGATGTGGTCATGGAAGCATCAGACCTGTGCTGGAAGATCAGCTGACTAACATTCTTCCACTGTTGTCAGGATGACCAGGTGTCCCAATTTATAGGGACAGTCCCTGTATGCAGGTGTTTTCTTATATAGAGAGGCCATGCAAATCCATGTACATCTGCTTTAGATCTGTGTGGAATCCACATTCGCCAATGTGAATGAATGCAGATATCTACGGCTCATTTTGCAGATGCAGATACAAATTGTGTATCTAGAGCCCTGCAAATCTGCAGATGTCCACACATATCCATGTTCGCCGCTGAGAGTGCAGGTATCGGCGGACATCTGCAGATTTGCAGATACAGATACATATTTTGTATCCACGCTGGGCTCTACTGATACAAAAGCTTATAACTCCCACCCCATCCCAATTTTTCACACTTGCTCTCTGGTCACCCTCCCCTACATTGCCTGACACTGGATAGGGTCTGGCTGCATAGAATAAAGATCCTGGCCATGGCAAAGGGGATTCCTCAGCAAGTACTAGCCATGGAAAGCCAGTGCTCTGGGAAATGTAGGGTGCTTTGACAGCTGTTGCCACTACAGGGCTTAGCTTGTGTTAAAACCCAGTCCCATGAGCCTCATTGGTGCAGACTGGCCAGTCCTGACTCCCAGGCCTTGCCCTGCACAGCAGCTGAGGGCCAGCCCAGCCTTCCTGCAGTGTGATCCAGGCAGTTCCCTTGTGCCTGGGTAGGGTAGGGTGCTGGGAAACCTCAGAGGGTCTGGCACATCCGAAGATGCTGGTTCCTGCAATGTTGCTATGGAAGGCATCTGCAGTGGCTCTCTTGACCACTTCTGTGTGCACCTGTGCACCCTGGAAACACAAACTGCTGGAGCATGAGGGGTGGGCCATGGGAGGGAAGGACATCCCTCATGGCCATTGTACCTTGTACTGGATTACGTAGGCTGGTCTTTGACTTCAGGCTTTGCTGCTTCATCCTTGGACATTCAGGAGGGCCAAACTGTGGTCACAGCTCCAGTGACCATCTAGGTCTGACCATGGACCACGTGGAGCAGGGTGGGCAATAATTTTTGATGGAGGGGCCACTGTAAGATTTTGGTAAGTGGTCAAGGGCTGCTCTTGTCTATGGAAGGGGGTGCTGGGCCTGGGATGGAGGTTGGGTACAGAAGGGAGCCTAGGGTAGGGCACTGGGGTGCAGGAGAGGGGGTGGGGTCTGGGAAGGAGCTTGGGTGAAGGAGGGGGTTGTGATCTGGGGCAGGGACTTGGGGTGCAGGGTCTTGGAGGGGGTTTGGGTTCAGGAGAGGATTTTGGCCTGGGGGAGGGGTGTAGGAGGTGGTGCAGGGTCTGGGAGGGAGTTGTGACCTGGAGGAGGTGGGTTATGACCCGAGCAGGAGGGGGTGGTGGCAGGGGGCAGGGAGTTGGGGAGGTGGGAAGGGGCTGGGGTGCCAGAGGCAGGCTCTGACCTGAAGGCGCTTACCTGAAACAGGCTCCCTGTCTGCCACAGTCTCAGGCTGCTCAAAGTGGCTGCCCCTTGTGGCTCTCTGCTCTGGGCAGTAAGCGGAGAGGGAGGCTGTGTGTGCTGTCCCACCCCCGCAGCAAAATCTCTCAGTGCCTATTGGCTGGAAACTGGCCAATGGGAGCTGAGAGATTTTGTTAGGCGGCAGGGGCAGTATGCAAAGCCTCCCGCTCCTTGCACCCCGCTGCCCAGAGTAGAGAGCCACAGGGAGCAGCCAGCCCCTTGAAGTGGGGCTGCTCTGAAGTGGCTGGCTGCTCTGTGCCTGAGGGTCCTGGTGGGGTGGCCCGTGAGCTGGATCGGGCGGCTTGATGGGCCAGATCCAGCCTGCAGGCTGTATCTTGCCTGCCCCCGATGTGGAGTCTTAATCTATTGGTTTCTCCTGACCTCCTCTAGATAGTACTGTGGAGATCTGCTGATTCTCTCTCCCCCACCCCTGCCACACAAGGGGCCGGGACCAGCAAGACATGTAAGCACGTGATTTGCTTTTGGCATGTGACTGGTCCCGTTGACTTCAATGAGAATACTCATAGATAAAATGAGGTGTGCGCTTCGCTGGATTGGGCTCCTAGATAGGTTTGAGGTGAGATGTTCCCACTCTGTTTTGGTGCCACCCCTGTTAAGATCGCGACTTTAGTTGTTAGAAGGGTTAGTCTACAGGTGCCTAATGCTGAAATGTCTTTTGTTCATCACAGTTTGAGTGCAGTGTTGGAGCTGCAGGCAAGAGTCGGGCACTCCAGGGTCAGAAGGTCCCTGACTGGATTTTCGTAAGGCTGTCTTCAACTCTTACAAAGCAGAGAGGCTTTCATGTCTCACTCCTTGGAAACAGGTGAAGGCTAGAACCTTAGTTGCAATGAAGTTTATTTCTCTGTGTTCCCGGCAGTGTCTTGTGTAGCTAACCAAGGGCTGTGGAGGGATGATTCACTTCAAATATTTGCTACTAAAATTTAGAAAAATTTAGTAAAATTGACCCTGGACAGAAAACCCTGGAATCCTTTGGATCACTGTTCCAACTTGGCTTCTCCTCCTTATTGGTCTTTGTAGTCTCTCTGGCTCTCCCCCTTCCATCTCTGGCTCAGAAGGCACCACCCCATCATTCAGCCAGACTCCCCATATATCATAGCCATTAGCACCCGCACATCGAACCCAGCAAGCAAAACTAGAACTTCCTGAGGGCTGCAATACTTTGGTCTTTGTGCAACAGGAAGAGACTAGGAGGATACACCAGGGCAAACTAAGCTTGCTGAGCAGCAAACTGGGCTGGGTCATAGGTTTGCTGGAGGCAGCTCCCAGGGCCTCATAAACTTAAAAGTGGGAAACTGGGACTTAAATTTGGGTCTGATGCTGCCAGGCAATGGTTCTTGTGAGGAGCCGGGGCCTAGCTAAAAGGGGGAACCCAGGGCTGTTCATTCAACCTCTCTGAATTCATAGAGAGATTTCTTTGGTTTCATGTTCTGGATTTAAACCACATCAGAGCCTCTGTGCACCCGTTAACCACAACTCTCTGTGTTGGCTTCTCTGCTCTGGGTTGGGACCACGCACATCAATGCTGTGGCTCAGCCACTGAACTTCGGAAAACATCTTGGTCACTGGGACAGGGTGATGGGGGACAGGCCAGAAATGCAACATACCTTCCTTCGCTGCTGGCGGGGGTGTCACGCCAACAAAAGCCGGCTGTCTGCACGCAGAATTGAACCTGGGACCACTGGAGCTTAGTGCACGAGCCTCTACTGCATGAGCTAAAAGCCAGCTGGCCATTAGCTAAGGCAATAGAGCAGGCTCATTATTCTCTCTAAGTGGTCTCGGTGCCAATAGATGGGACAGTGCACCATACCCAGGTGGTGTGTGGGTTACAGGGGCCCTTTGGAGATGGCACAGCTTGTCTCTGGCTGTACAGACCCTGTAACTGCCGGCATGGAACTGGATTCAACAATCCCTTCACTCTGGTGGATACTGTTACCACCCTTCCTACCCATCCAACTTTCCTATTGCATGGGGTCCATTGACTCTAGCTGTACACATGGTGACTGGGGGGGGGCATATACCACCCAAATCCTCAGCTGCCCGAAATCAGCATGTGTCTCAAGTCAGCGGGGCTCTGATTTACACCCCCTGTGGATCTGGTCTGCAACAGCTTCCTTATCAGTCAGCAGAGGCATAGGCGAGGCTCCACAGTCTCAGGGCTCAAATAACAGAACAAGGCCGTTTAAATGACGTGGGGTGTTTCATAATCAGTGCTCAGGAATGAATGAGACACGTGCTGGTGCAGTCACCCCCCTAGTTCTGTAACCCTCAGCCTTTGTCACAATGCTGCACTAGTCAGTGGTTGCTTTAAAAGCCCAGCAGTCAATTGTCTTGACTTACGACGCTCCTTTCCCCCCAAACCAGTGTCTCTCCCCTGCTCAGAAATAGAGGAGAATTTACAGCATTTCAATCCAGTCCTGAATCTTGCACAATTTGCTACTCATCCTGTTCCAATAAATCCTCCCCCAGCAGATATAACCATGCAAACAAAGTCTCTCCTGTGGCATCTGTAACACCACAGCCTTCTGCTTTCAGCAGCAACCCCCCAGGAAACAGCCAAGGTATCTCAGATTCTCCTGCTAGAAACTGGGGCTCCTGCTCAGGTGTGTGGTTCCCCGGACCTCCTATTACAAGTTCCTCCCTGCTCTCTTTTGCGTATGGAGATGGAATGCTGCTTGATGGGCTCTTTCATCCAGACTGCCTACCATGAACTCTTCACAGCTCCTGCCTCCAGTGTGCTGGAGATCAGAGCCCTTCACTGCTCCCTCTGCTGTGTCCCAACCCTGTTCTGCCGGTCCCCCCGGTGTAGGGGACCCAGAAGTCCCAGAAGCATTCCAGCGTTCCCGCTAATTTTTCCCCCATCTCTTGGTGGTGCACTTAAACAAAATTTATTCGGCACATGGAATAAACGGGTGCATCATGGATGTGGAGAAGACAGCAAGCTGGATCTGGAGCAGAGGGACTTTGAACACATAGGACTGCTGGCTGGCTATGCCATTGGGTTTGTCTCCTCTACAGTCCTTTGTTTACCGTGGAAGAAAAGCCAGGCAAGCAATGAGTGCGGACTAGGGATGTTAAATATTGGTTAATTGAATAGTCGAGTAACCTCATTAATTTTTTTGGTTAGTCGACTATTCTATAGTTCCCAGGGGCGGGGCCGGCAGCCACTGTATCAGAGGCAGCAGTGCAGGATGCCAGGCGGGAGCTGGTCCATGAGGGGAGCCAGTTCAAAAACCAGCTATCCTTGTGGACTGGCTGCCTGTCACCCAGTGCTGCTGCCTCTGATAAAGAGGCAGCAGCGTGGGGTGGCAGCAGCCCCTGTCTAAGGGGGGGGTCTGAGCTCCTGGACCCGGTGTGAGCCGGGCTGCCTGCCCGCTTGGCTCCTAATACACTTAAAATGCAGAGCCGCAGCAAAGGTAGGTGCTGGACCTGGCGTGAGCAAGAACTGAGCCTGGCTGCTGGCCAGCCTGCTAAAACGTTTAGGCTACGTCTAGACTGGCATGATTTTCCGCAAATGATTTTAACGGAAAAGTTTTCCGTTAAAAGCATTTGCAGAAAAGAGCGTCTAGATTGGCACGGACGCTTTTCCGCAAAAGCACTTTTTGCGGAAAAGCGTCCGTGCCAATCTAGACGCGCTTTTGCGCAAAACAAGCTTTGCGCAAAAAGGACTTTTGCCCGAACAGGAGCAGCATAGTATTTCCGCAAGAACACTGACAATCTTACATGAGATCGTCAGTGTTCTTGCGGAAATTCAAGCGGCCAATGTAGACAGCTGGCAAGTTTTTTCCGGAAAAGTGGCTGATTTTCCAGAAAAACTTACCAGTCTAGACACAGCCTTACTGGGGATGGGGGGGGGGGGAGGGAAAGACGTGTAGACTATAGCATTAACCTATACACTTTTGCTTATCGGTTAATCGACTACACTATTACATCCCTAGTGCGGACTGCAGGGCAACCATTGGCTACCGCTTGCTTGGCATCTCACATCCTAGGCTGCTAGCTATTCCAGGTGCAGGATGCTTGCTGGATACCCTTTCAAGGGTTTCTGGGTACCCAGCCGAGGGTCGCTTTTAGCCCACCTACACATTTTTGGGTCTAATACAAACACCATCAGGTGTTCAAAGTCCCTCTGCTCCAAATCCAGCTTGCTGCCTTCTCCACGCCCACAATGCACCAGGCCATGCGTTCCTGAGTGCGCGTAGCACAGGCTGCTGCGGCATGGTGGGGTGGGCTGGCTGGAGGAAGAGCCAAGCTGAACATCTGGCTGCAGACCAGGGATGCAATGAAGGAATGGAACTTGAACGGAAGGCCTGCCCAGGCTTTTGCAGACCTAGATCTGCCGGGGAGGAGCTCAGACTGCCAGTTGTGCCAAGTGGGGTGGAAGCCGGCAGGCGGTTTCAGGGGACTGATGTGCCTCTGCGTGGTGGGTATGAAGTGGAAGCACCCTAAAAATAAACTGCTGCTCCCAGCTGGGTTAGAGTTTGGGGACATTTGGCAGTCCCAGTCCCTGAGCCTTTGACAGTTGTCTGCAAAGGAGGCAAATTGCCAGGGAAAAAACAGGCCTATAATGAATGGGTCCAGCTCTGTCTCCCTGTGAGCTGGCAGGGCCATGATAGAATGGAACAGAGGCAGTCTGTGCACGTGGGGGAGGCCAGGATCTCTGGCCACAGAACTTTGCCCTGGGAAGTCTCTGTACCTGCTTCTGGCACCAGGGGTGGGAGACTTTTGTGCTGGAGCTGGTGACTCCATTGCAGACTCCGGTAGCCATTGTTTGCAGAAGGGAGCACTTGTTCTGCAGGAGTTTTGCTGGGGAGAAAAGTCCTTCTGCCCTGGACCCCTGGGGTCTCCTGTTTGCCCCGCATGGCTACTTGGCTGAAGCAATGGGTATCAGATTTTCCCCAGTGCTTGGGACAGAGTTTTAATGGAGAGTTACCAGTGGGCCCTGGAATCCCAAGTGGAAACTGGCCTTGGACAGATTCCAGGCTTCAAGGGGATTTCCAGATTGGAGTTTCCAATGTAGCCTGGAAATTTGGAGCTGGAAGGTACCTCTCAGAGGCCTCTATATCATCCCATCTGGGGGCTAGCCCAGGACTGCTCCTTGGAGAATGTCTCTTGCTTGCTTCTATCTACTGCTAAAAGCTGGGCTGACCCTCCCCCTGCGTTGCTGAGGACTCCATATAGACCAGGGCTGGGCAAGACGTGGCCTGGGGGGCCGGATCCGGCCCACCTAACACTTTGATCCGGCCTGTGGTCTGCATCTAACCACTTCTATTTATATCCTGCTGCCCATGCCACTGAATTTCCAGGTGGTGACTCAGGCAGCAGGATCCTATTTAAATGGCTTATGGCTCCCAGTCGTGGTGCTACCCTGGCAAGGGCTGGAGCCATGAGCCCTTTAAATAGCTGCAGCAACCCCAGGCAGCTGCCAGGCAATGCAGTAGCGACAGAGCCGTGAGCCCTTTGCTGTGTTTGCCTCCGGCCCTAGATAACTGGGGCGGGGGGTGGGGGAAAGCTAGTCCTTAGCCCTGCCCCTTCCACCCCAAGCCCTACCCTTTCCGGGGGTGGAGCAGGCCTGGGACCACGTACCAAAAGTCATTAAGTGCCCCCCTGTGAAAATTATTGTCCACCCTGATATAGACGCTGCTCATTTTCCAGCAGTATGTTTCCAGGGGGCCCAGTTGGGCTCTGTCTTAATACCACAGAGGCAGCATGGTCCAGTGGGTAGGGGCACTGCACTGAGAGTCTAGGGTCTGGTGGCCACTCTGTCTGGAATCCTCCAATTGTTTAATTTCTCCACCTTCTGGTCTCATTGCCGATGTGTATGGACAGTGCCTAGCACTGAGAGGCCTGATTGCAGGTGGGGTCTCTGGGTGCTTCCACAATAGAAATAACGTGCAGGTTGCTGAACTCTCCCACACAGGGAAGTCTGGCCTGGCTGTATTCCCAGTCTTAGGCTCTCTGCCCCCTTGGTTACCTGCTGCATGTTATAGCCCTGCCGAATTCATGCTCCATTTTGGGAAATTTCGCAGTCCTAGGATTTTAAAAGCCGTTCATAGTTCAGGTGTTTACACCTGAAATTCCCCCGTGGTGTAACTGGGGATCCTGACCCAAAAGGGCTTGTGGGGGCATAAGGCTTTTGTAGGAGAGTCACAATGTTGCCGCACTTTCTTCTGCACTGCTGCTGTGACACCCTCCTCTTCCCCAGAGCCAAACTGCACAGTCTGTGAAGCGTTTTTCATGGTTGTGAGTTTGGTAGGCCCCTAGCTAAGGCATAACCTCAGGCCCATTGAGTCAATGAGTGGGACAACCCACCGTGTACTGGAGCCCTTGGAGAGCCACCTTCGGGAGATGGATGTGTTCTGGCACGGGGACTGCCCCCTTATTCTCTCCGCCCAGAGTCTCAGGTTCTCAGAGGTGGGTACAGAGTAAACCCTGTGGCACAAGGCCTGGCTGCGGATAAGGCCTCTGGCTTAAGGATGGGACAAGGCAAGTGGGAGCTTTGTTGCCATGGGGAGTTGGATACTGGAAGACTAGCAGTGAGTCACCCCAGCTTGGTGAGTGGACGCTCCTGACATGGATCAGCTACCCCCCTAAGGCCTTTGGGGGATGTTGGCCCATCAGGGTCCCTCCACATAAAGAGCAGGGCAGAGGCGAAAGGGAGGCCTGTCAGTCTGTGGGCGCAGTGTCCCCCCAGGTTTGGGATGTCAGAAATGCTCAGCTTAGTCCAGCTTTGCAGCGGCTCTCATGGTGCACAATAGGCGGAGCAGAACACCTGGCGTTGAAGCGTTTTGGCTTCCAGACCCAGGGCCAAACTGTGACTCAGCCCCGCTCCGCCTGGGTTTGCTTTAGAAATGCTCCTGCTCCAGCGAGTTCCTCAGTCTCCCTGCCTCCGTCCCCATTTGCACAGCGTGGTCTGTCTCTCTGGCAGTGTGACTCAGCAGGATGCTGAGAAGACTTCCTCTCCTCCAGCGCCCTGCACAGAGTGCAGCCTCCCAGCCCTCTCTCCCTTGCAGTTCAGACAGTGCCGGGTGCTGTTCTAAGACACAGAAGAGTTTTGGGCGTGGGCGCGCTCTGAAGTCCTGTGGTTAAGCTGTGAGTTCAACATGAAATGCAATGTGAACTCAGGATTTCCTTTTGAAGTTTGACACCAGGGATTTTCCCCACCCACTGGCAGGACGGAATAAAAAAAAAACCCCTTTTAAACTGCTGGCAGCAGCATGTAAAGAGGCAGAAGTAGAAGGGGGGGAGACCTTCTTGCCTCTGCCTGGAAGGCTGGCTCTGACTCATAAGTGTATGGACAGGTGAAACCCCTCCCCCCCACCACTTCCCCCAGACACAGCAAGGTTTCTGAATGACCCCTCCCTCTTCAGGGGAAGAGGCGAAGGGCTTGTGGAGTCAGGATGAAAGTTTGGCAGGAGAGTGGCTAGGAGCAGATGTTTTAAATAAGGCTACGTCTCCACTGCAGCACTATTTCGGGATCCCGGCGTATCCCGAAATAGCTATTCTGCATCTTCACAGCAGGCCCGTTATTTTGGGCTCGCTCTTCCGACGTCCCTGTAAACCCCATTCTACGAGGAATAAGAGATGTTTTGAAATAGCGCTTTATTTTGAAATTTGGTGTTGTGTAGACAGTGCCAAATGATGAAATAAGCTATTTCGAAATAGCATCGAAATAAGATACACAATTTACATAGCTCAAATTGTGTATCTTATTTCGAGTTACAGTGCAGTGTAGTAATAGAGAGATAGCCATGTTAGTCTGATCTTGCTAAAACAAAAGGAAAAACTATGTAGCACTTTAAAGACTAACAAGATGGTTTAATAGGTGATGAGCTTTCATGGGCCAGACCCACTTCCTCAGTGCAGATGCACCCTAACTGAAGCTGCTCTTGGTGGTGATGGACCCTGCCCAAAACTCACAGTTCCCAACTTCATCGTGTAGGGGGGAGTCAAAGAAGGTGAGATCCAGACCTGGATTTTGGCAGCCCTCCCAGATATCTGTTTGGATCCAGGGTTTTGGCTCTGTTCTTCCCTGAAAGCTGAGTAATTAGAGCTGGAATTTGCATTTTGTAGCTGGTCCAGTCTCTCCACCAAACCAAAAGGCTGGAGGTGTCCCAAGGGGCTGTGGAGCAAGGGGTGGAAGGATCCTGCATCAAGGGCCAAATATGAATTGATGCCTTTTTCCTTTGGATCTTGCAGCCTGTACTTGGGTAAATCACCATGGCTTGGATTCTGACATCCCTCCTTCCCTGGGGTAGAACCTTGCTCCATGAGAAGCTCAACTGCAGTTGCTTTGCAGTGTGAGGGAAGAGGTCAGGATCTGGCCCTGGTTGATTGAACTATGGCTTCTGACTAAGGCTTGCAGGGTCAGGCCCCCTTCAATGAGAAAACCTGCAAATCCCACAAAGGAGCGTGGAGCCGCCTTCTGTGACCAAGGTCCAGACATGAGGTGTGTGGAACTCAGGTATCACAGGACCGTTTTTAGTTCCCTTTTGCCTGGCTTTGTGCTCCAAGGACATATTTACACAATAATCACAGGGGGTGGCTGCAGCTTGTGTGGACAGATGCAGGCATGCATGGGTACCAGAGCAGAGAAGACACGGCACAGACTGAAGCCTGGGTGGTATGAATCTGCCTGGAACGCTGGGTAATTACACATGGGCTAGCCCGTGTCGCAGCTCATGCAACCATGTCTTCATAGCTCCAGAAGCCGAGTAAACTTGATGGTGCGTACACAAGCAGCAGTCAGACCTCTGACGGCAACATAGACATACCCTTAATTGGGCTTTGAGTCCTCAAATGGAACTAGCTTGAAATCTCTTAGTTCCGCTTCTTGTTTTTTTACATCTACCAAAGGTTGAAACATCTGTGACTGCCCTGGAATTGATACAGGAATTGCCCCAGGGTCCAGCAATTCAAAGGAGCTTGGGCATATCGCTACCACAATAGCAGTAGCAGTGGCAGCAGCCGGTGCCCCAGGCCCTTTAAATCGCTGCTGGAGTGCTGGGCTGTGTGCTCAGGGCAGCACGATGGGTTGAGGCAGGGCACACCACGCTCCGAGCAGTGCTGGGGGTTGGCTGCCCTCAGCCCCACCCATTCTTCGCTTGGCCCTGCCCCTTCCAGGAGTGCAAAGCCGCCCCTTCAACTTGCCCAAGGGCCCACGGAGGCTGTCCGCTCTGCTGGAACTTGGTCGTGAGTATTGGTTTGTTCCCTGGGGTGCACTGTTACTGGGAGCATTCCCACAGCTCTAGGTGAGACCTGAAGAGCTGTAAGGAAAGGATCCTTAACTAGACCATGGACTGTGGATTTGAATAGGGACTCCCCCAGTTGTCTGGATTGGGGGCTGCAAAGTCCAGTCTGAATCTGACCCTTGTAGCTGGGAGGATACAGCCCTGCACACTTGATTTGTGTGCCTGTAGTTCCTAGCCATGGCCGCATGCATCCTGTGTGCTCCTGTGGCACAGGTTCTTTCCATATGGCAGCCTAGGTTCCACTGTAGGTACACATGGGCCTTGCATCCAGAGCTTTTCAATCAGTATCTATTGGGGTCACACAGGCAGCCAGCGTCTCTTTGTGCTCCCATATAAGGGCCTGATGGGTTGGGCGGCTGCAGCTCTCCATTTCCTCTTACTGCCCAGGCAGCAAGCTGAGCCTGGCGAGTGTCTGATGTGCTAGTTCCTGGCTGTGGCTAATTCTGTAAGGGTAAGTCTATACAGCCGGCAGTTATTTCAAAATAATGTTGAAATACTGTCACGCTGGAGGACTTCTTACTCCGACTCCTGTAACCCTCTTTGTACGGAGTACGGGAAGTTGGAGGAAGAAGGCTCTATTGCGAAATAAGTGCTGAGTAGATGCTCCCAATTTCTAAATAAGCTACGCAATGGACGTAGCTCAATTTGCGTAGCTTATTTCAAGTTAAGCCCTGTTGTGGAGATGCATCCTAAAGAACCTTAGGACTCGTCTGATTCCATGGTGATCTCTGCAGACCCATTTGAGCTGAGTATTGATGGCTAGGCTCCCCTCCTCCGTATAGATACTTACCATGACAGACTTGTAGCCTACAGGTTTTGAGTCTGTCAAGTCCTGCCCACCCTGCAGTGGGCTAATCCACCTGAAAGATGGACACAGCAGGTCCCATGTACCAAGCAATCCTGCGTATGCCTACTCCCCAAGGGTGCATGTGCCGGGGAGAGTCTGCTGGAGTGACCAGGAAGTTCTCATCCAGACCCAGAAGTGATGAGCGCCAGAATCCTGCTAGCAGACAAGCCAGCCGTGTACAGCCCTTCTCAATGGCACACTCCACTCCCATGCACATGCCCGCAAACTTGAGGGGATGGCTGGAAGCCACCTCTGCTGATTCCTCAGAATGGAAAGGATTTTCCATTTGGGCAGGACAAAATAAGACCCAGAGAGGCCCCAGTATGGAAGGTTCTTGATTATATGCTGCTCCTGATACCTGCAGGACTAGCAGTCCTTACTCTCAAGGTTCAGAATGCTGCACTGTTGGCGTGCTGCAGTACAGATCTACATCTGTATAGATCTTCTCACACCTGATGGTATTGAACTCCTCTAGGACCTCCTGTGTACTTATTCTCCAGTTAGAGACCTGACTCCTGTGTGGAACCTCCTCGTTCTTCTCCTAAAATATCGCCTCCCTTTGAACCAGTGTGCGCCTAGTATGCCACCTTGCCAACACCTCAGCAGGAAGAGTCAGTGAGCTCCTATCTCTCATGGTTGGACCATGTATCCTATCACAGGTCCCAGATCACACTCCATGCTTGTTTCTCAGATCGTCTCTGGTCCAGGTGGAATTCCATCAAGTCACTTTGCCAGTCTTCTTCCCGAAGCTGCGCTTGAGGCCAGAAGCAAAGAAGCTGCCTGCTAATGGGATTGGGTCTTTCAGGCAGCCACCTTGCTTCTTTGGCTATATTGAAGAGCCAGGCTTATTCCACCAGGGCACAGGCAGCATCTTCTGCCTCGGGAACGCTCCCATCTGAGAACGGGAAGGCCACAGAGTTAACACAGACCACTGACCTGTGTTAAACCTTTGTCCTTCTGACTGGGGGAGGAGAGGGGGAATAAGGTCAGATGGTGAGTTCAGGAGAGCAGTAATGCAGTCACTATCCAGCTGATACGCCTCCACCCCATCATCCAGGGAGGAAGCTGGGGTTGGCATCTAATGTGAGAGCCACACTGATATACACGCAGAGGGAGGATAGAATGATTATTTACCCGGCCGTAATGGTGGGGTTTCAAGGATGTTATCAGCGTGGCTCTTGCAACTCATCCTCTGTCCTGGTCCTAGGAGTCTCTGGGAACACAGGCTATGAATCTCAAGAGAACTGAGAGATGGCAGCAACTGGCTCACCCTAGATGCTCATATGGAAGCATGAGGAGGTGCAGAGTATTAAATTCCAGTCTCTTACAAATGAGACCCATTGCACCTGCCATGGGAGCCCCATGGACTGCAACATCTCAAATGCCATCACTGTCTGGTAACTAACTGTTCTGTCCCATACAGAACAGGAGGCTGTGGCCTACCTTGGGAGTTTTCTTTGCAGCCAGACTCCATGACTCCATGGTAACCACAGTGCTCCTGTGGGTTCATGCCAGAGAGGGAAACTTTTCTGAGTGACTAATGCCACTAGGCACTTGAGATGTTTGAAAGGCTGTTCAGATATTTATCTGGCACTGCTTGACTTGGGAAGATCCTTTACATTGGTGGACGAGTCTAGGGCTAGACTGATATATAAGGAAGTTTTCTGGTTTCTAGCAGCTCTTGAGATAGATGAGTCTGATCCAAGTATCTCAATGCTCTCTCGTGTGTGTGATTTGTATCACAGCAAGTAGGTTGTTGCTTGAACTAGAATGTGGGCATTGCTAGGCTCCCTGCTCTATGCTCTACCCACTAGACCATGTTGCCTCTTACGCCAGCCTTGTCATGGAGACTGCTCTGTCTGTGCTCTGTACTTGAAGGGCGTACATAGCTTTGGAAAGAGATTCTCCTCATCTCTTTGGAACTTTAATCTTTTGTGCTGTCTAAACGGAAGCCTTCAAGAAAGAAACTGGTTAACTAGACCCTTGTCTCTCTCACATAGCCCATGTGCCTGTGAAGCTAGTTGTCTGCTGCCTACAGGAGGAGCCGTTGACAGGAAGACTTCAGCTCCTCTAGATTTGCCAACAGCTGGGAGCTTTTTCTAAGCTCACCTGCGTGGTGGAGGAAGGGAGTAGAGGCCAAAAAGAGTCTGTTAGAGCAGTGGTTCTCAAACAGGATTTGGGGCCCCCTGGGGGAGCCACAAGCAGATTTTGGGGGGGGCTGCCAAACAGCGGGAGGGATCAAGCCACTGCTGCACACTCCTGCTGCTGAGGGCTGGCCAACCACCTCTCAAGAACGGGCTCTTGAAAAGGCCACTTTCATGACGGGGCTCAGTCCTAAACCCAGCCCAGCTCACCTGGTTTTGCTCTGCCCTCTCCCAAAAGCTGATGTCCTGAGAATTCTCTCCACGTACTGCAACTATGAGTCCTATTTGAAAACAGTTTTCAGAATTAGCATTAAGTTTCCAGCAGGCAGATCCCCTGCTGCTGAGCGAGATCATTTTTAGATGCAAGTGGTACTGAAAATGTAAGGGCTGCTTTTATTTATTTATTTTTTTAAATCTGGGATCTGCAGGCAAAAAGTACAAACATGGACTCACAACTCCGTGTACAAGTGAAGTTACTAGGGAAGTGTAAACAAAATAGTTAAATGCACTAGCTAATTGCGTTGCTCTAGATTTTATGTTCACAATTCTCTGGCTCACATGTGCAGCTGGGATCAAATGTGCAACTCTGGGCACACACACTCGTGTGCCCATTTTTGCACACTCCCTGCTTTCCTGTTATAGTCCTGTTGGTGACAGCAGAAGGAAAAACTCGAACATTACCATATCTGGAGTAGGTTTGCATTGCACTTTCGCTTTTGGTTTTCACCCTTCCCCCAGTGAAAAGGTGAATCAACTCTAAGGTGGTGCTAACTTATGCTATTCGTGACTAGTGTTCCCTCTAATCTTTTCCATACATGTGCAGAATAAATTTTATGTGCACCAAGGCATGTGTGAATGTGCACCACTGGTAGAAACAAACCTATCTATGGGCGCTCTGCTAATCAGCTGGGCAGCATTTGAATCTCTCCTGAGCAGCCGCACAAGCACCCAGCTTACAGGGAACACAGCTCCTGACCATGCAAAATCTGCTTTCCACTGTCTGTTCATGAAACCTGATTGCACAATTGTTCACAGACAGTAAAGCAAAAGGAGAGTGAACAGGCAAGAGCGGATCATTTAGCTCCAAAGAAGTGTAATTCACTTCTGTGCAGAGACTCAGCATGCGGCTTGCTCTAGTGGGACTTAAATGGTGCATAGGCTGGGTAGCCTGCACGAGGACAAATATTTCCCTGCATGAAAAATTGTGGCAAATGCCTCTGAATGAATGTAGAGAATCAAATCCCTTGAATTTCACAGGTCTTATGTTTTCAGTGCAGCAGTGGCATTGGTTATAACTCTAAATACTCAGCACTTAGGCCAGCTATATTAGTTTATCTTCCTGGATAAAAGCATTTGGAATAAGACAAATGAACCACTAACAAGAATGATTAGGAAAACCTACATGAAGATGATTAATACTTTACCCTTCTATCCAAACTCCAGTTCAGCTGCTGTAATGGATTGACTGAGTTGTGTGTGCAAAGCATTCTGAGACTGGGATGTTCTATATAAGGGCAAATGTTGCCGTGTAACTATCAGTTGGTTGCAGGGGAGAGTCAGACTGGCAAACTTGTCCTGTGAGTTGAGAAAGTGGCTGGCAATAGGAGCCAATGCCTTAAGCTGATGGGTGAAGGCATTATTGACCACTGGAGGTCACTTTCTCAATAATACAATACAATCTAACTTTATATTGTCGAGTCTTTTTCATGTGAGCTGCTTTAGTGCAATAATGAAATACAAAGTGAAGATGAGCATTTAGGAGAGGAAAGGTGGGGAGGGAAAATGTTTTAGCAGATAAGAATAAAAAAGAAGTGGAAACAGGGTTAGGGTGGTGTAGAAAGGCTACTTTGGATAGATCCTGGTGTAGGGGAGAAGGCCCTTGTGTCCCCCAGCAGGGTGAGATTCTGAAGGGGAAGATAACTTGTGATAGGGTGAAAAGCTTTTCACATAGACTTTGACAAGGCCATAGAAAGCTTTTTAAAACAAGACTGTTTGCTCCTGCAATAAATGGGGAAGCCAGTGGAGCTGTGGAAGAAGGAAAAACACTTTACAAACAGGTGGGCAAGCAGATGCTGGCTGGGAAATTAAAAAGGAAACTTACTGGACTTGTTTAAAAATGGCTCCTATCCGTGATTGTTCTGAGAGGTTCTCATGCACATTCTGGATTCTACAAAACTGCAGCTCAAAACAGGTTGCTTTGAAAAGCCACTGTCTGAGGAAGCACACCATGCCCTGATAGATACCCCAGCTGCTGTGATCATCTACTCTGGCCCCAGTATCAAAAAAAGTTATCGCCCTTCCCCCAAATAATTCCAGAAATGTTTAGAAAAACATTCAGTTTAATTTAAAAACCACTTGTATTCCACTTGTATTCTGTCTAACCTGGAGATAGGTGGGCTGAAATCCAGACTTAGGTTAAAGCAGGGATACTCAGACCTCTGTTTCAGAGGGGGAGCTGTGTTAGTCTGTTTCAGCAAAAACAAGGAGTCCTGTGGCACCTTAAAGACTAACAGATTTACTAGGGCATAAGCTTTCATAGGCTGCAACTGACTTTGTCAGTCATATGACATGAGAGCTGCCATACTGAAGCATGAATCGCAGCCCACGAAAGCTTATGCCCTAATCCATTTATTAGTCTTTCAGATGCCACGGGACAGACACCATGTTGGCAGACCTCAGTGAGGCCAAATTAACAATCAATTTTACCCAAAAGAGCCACAGTCATGTGACTGAATTGTTTTATTTACTGCAGTACCAGCCATTTAAACAATGCAAGAAGGAAAATATTTATTTGTATATATACTATTGTCACAGCAAATAGATAAATAACATAGGACCAGCTGATAACTTAATTGTTTAATGTAGTAAAAACATCCCGACTGGTCAATAATTAAATCAGTGTTTTAACACTGTGAGCTGCAAAGAGCCTCAGGAAAAGCATTAAAGAGCCACTGTTGGCCCATGAACCGCGGTCTGAGTGTCACCGCGTTAAAGGCTGCATCTCAGTCGTAACTGGAAAGTGGGGCCTCTTCTAGAATAGGCTCCAACCTAGAACCAAAACTGTAGAGACACGTCCCGGAATTTTGCACTTACTGGGAGTTCCCTAAATCAAGGCATTGAGAGCTGATGATGAGGAACTTACTGTCTGCTGATCATATCTGTAGGACTGTATGTAGGCAGAGGGGCTGGCTGTAGCAATCCATGCAGAACTCATGAAGGGCCTCATAGGCTTCCATTGTCTTCCATAGAATCATAGAATCACAGAGCTGGAAGAGACCTCAGGAGGTCATCAAGTCAAGCCCCCTGCCCAAGG
Source organism: Pelochelys cantorii (assembly GCA_032595735.1). Taxonomy (NCBI): domain Eukaryota; kingdom Metazoa; phylum Chordata; order Testudines; family Trionychidae; genus Pelochelys; species Pelochelys cantorii. Next base: position 15,368,855 of record CM064347.1, on the reverse strand, counting down.
CAGGACCAATCCCACTTTCCCTGAGCTTTGGATCAGGCCCTCAATACCTAGAATCCCTGCCCGGTGTGCACAGTGGGCAGGTTCATTGTAAAAACCTGCAATATATTCTCTGGGTGGGGAAGAAACCATTTCTTCCTTGGGAGTTCCAAATCCTGGTGAAAAGCCTGGAAGGGAGGCCCTGGCAGGACCTCTACTCACTCCCAAGTTAGGGGTTCAGACAGGAGGTTCTGGTCTGGGCCGCTGCTTATTTGATAGCACCCATGATTTCTAGGTGCTAGAAGGGAGGAGACACCCCCTGCCCCACAGTGCTTAGTCTGGATGTGGACAGACAGGTTAATTGTTACAGAAGCTGAAAAGCAAATAAAACTTAATTTTTTTTTTTGACAAATGATCCTTCTCCCTGCCTCCCCCTCACCACCATCCCTGGCTAGGTTTTTGTTCACCAAGGGTCTGTCTGCCCAGCCGCAAATCCCCTGCAGCAATGAGTCTCGGAGTTTGGGTCAAGGGCCTCGGAGTCATGCTGCAGGGATAAAAATAGCCACGTCAATGTTTGGGCTGCAGCCTGGTCTCTGAGACCTGGCAGGTGGGGAGGATCTCATGGCTTGGACTGCAGCCCAAACATGAATATTGTTTCTAGCCCCGCAGCATGAGCTGGAGTCCATTGACCCAGGCCCTGAGATGTGCTGCTGTGGGGTTTCTTTGCTGGGGAGTTGTATCCCCCAAATTCCAGCTCTGGAGCGGGTGGTGGTGGTGTTTGGTTTAACTCTTTCAAGGTGTTTGGATTGGAAATGCTGATGGCTCCATAACTACACCTCATGCCTCTAATACAAATCCACCTTTCCACCTATCGCATGGTGGTTTCTAGCCGTCCTAGAGAGGCAAGTAGGAGAGTGAAATTTTCAACTTGCCTTTCTCTTCCAGATCTTGTTAGGTGGAACGAATGGGGTTCCTGTTTTCTTTCCCCAGTACCCATTGATCCAGTGCATGCAAAAATGGTTTGGGGGGGAGGGAGGGAGATTAGCTATGAAACGTTGCTTGACATTTACTAAGACACACAGAAGGAGAGTGACTCACTGCTCCCCTTGGGTTTGCAGCCCACAGACTGCTGTTCATTTCACAGTCTATGTAGGCAGCAGAGTGGAGTAAATATGGACTCAGCCTTTTGAAAATGGGGTCTCCTGTCTCCAAACTGGCAGCATATTGCAAATCTCCACCCTTTAAATTCTGCTCTGTATATTTTGGGGGAGTTCCCCGTCCCAGGCCTCAAGGCAGGGCTGTGTATGTTGAGCAGTGTCTCTCTGACCTTGGAGGACTGAGGCTGAAGATGCTCTTTTCAGATGCTGTGTGCAAATTGCTCCCCCTCTGTCACATGTCAGTTCTGGGGGTAAGATGCAAGAAGCCCCCCCTCATTCCCTCACGCCCCACCAGGCTGCATCTTTAGAGTGGCAAAGAACTGTGGTGAATGAATACTGGACAGTCACAAATTGGTGCCTTTAAAGAGTGGGGGCCCCAAGAAAGGGGTGAGGGGAGATACTGGAAAGAGATTTAGAGCCTCCTCTGAGGCCCATTGACTCTGCTGCGGTTTGGATCAGGGCCCAGTCCTGGTTGCCATTAAAACCATTGCTCTCCTGCTGCTAGAAATGGCTATGCCTACTGAGGCATTTGCCACTCCCCTATTGTGTGTCATGTGCAAATACTCATGGTCTCTAAGAGGCAACTGTAGAGCTGGCAATGCCCCCCCCTTCCGCAAAATACAAGGGAAGGGCTCTGCTCCAGCCTCTCTCAGACCTTCCCCCCAATAGCTCCCTGCTCTGTGCGAGCGTGAGTTAATTTCTGCCTCACAGAAACATGATGAGGAGTATTGTCCCCATTTTATAGATTGTCACCCAATGAGCTGGGATTGGGGGCCAGACTACATGCTCCAGCTGCTAGATAACCTTCCTCTCCTTTCCCTGGGATGACTGACCACTGGCAGGTGCCTAACAGAGACTGGCCCAAACCCCATCTTTGGGCACTGCACTGCCATCAGTAGACTTCCAGCAGCGTGTGGGAGGGGTGTCCAACCCACTGTCTAGTGCTGCCTCCTGGACAGTCCATCCCTCGCCTGTGCTCCTGACAATACAGGCCGGCCTTTGCCTTGCTGAGCCTCCTCTCTGGGTGTTTCTCCTGGAGCAGCTGAGTGGCTGCTTTAAGTTAGGGTGCAGCTGGTGTTCTGTTGCCTGGAGGGAAGGGAGCTGCCCCCACCCCCTGTGAGGTGCACAGGCAAACACTTGCTGATGAACAGGCGCTGTAGTGGTGGCAGTGAGAGGCTGACCTTGCCCAGAGTGATCGCAACAGCTGACTGGGCAGCAGTCTACCCAGCCCTGAGCAGTATGTAGTGTGAGCCCCCAGCAGTAGCACTAAAGGCAGTGTGAGGCAAAGGCCGCTTCCCCTCGGAGTAATGGAGCAGCTTCCCTTCAAAGCCATTGGCAGAAAAACCCTAATCCTACAATACAGCATGGTGTTTCAACTGGGGAGGGAGGGCCTTTTGTAGAATGGTGCTTTACCCTCCCAATGGCTCTTTCCGGGGGCTGGGTTTGTCTACCCTTTGTGATTCCTAGCCATGTCTTCAATGTGTTATGGATGTAACTACTGGAGTGTAGACGTACCACATGTTGGCACACACTTGACTTGGATTAAACACAACTAGGAATGAATGTGTTGGGTCTGCACTGAAATTTGCAGGGTATCGTTGGAATGCAGTGGACAATTCCAGGGAAGACAGATTCCTTTCTTCCCCCTCTCTTTTTATCTCCAGTGTTTGTGGGCTCTTTTCCTATCTCCCTCTTTGAGTTGCTTTCTCTTTCCCCCCGCCCTTTAATCTTCAGGTTCAGTCAATTCTCTGGTGCAGTGGAACACAAACATATAAAGTAACCTGGGCAGTCAGATCCAGATGTGTTTTAAGACCTAATTATCCCCTTCCAGCCAATAAACAAGTGCCCATCATGCATGACAGTGTCCTTTTTCCACAGGCCTTCTCATTTCTTCTGTATATACAGGCTTAAATCCAGCCACTCTGAGCACTGATCTGTGCCTACCCCAAGAGCATCTGATTTAAAGCCTATTGAAGTTAATTGAAAGACTCCTTGTGATTTGAATGGGCTTTGGATCAGGCCCATAAAGCCCAAGACAATACTGGGCATGATGGTCCCCCTGCGGACATGTGTTCAGCCCCCTGGCTGGATTGAATGCATACCTCAGCATTATTCAGAAGCTAGAAGGGGTGAATTTTACTGCCGCTCAGAGGAGTGACAGGGTGAAGGCTAGCGTGTGTTGCTGTGGCCAGTCCTTGCATCTATGTCTGGCGTCCTTTGGCACAGGAAATGCTGGGCTGTCTCTGTGGTGCTGGAACAATGTATATAGTGGGGGAGGGAGGGTGCTGAGAGCCATTGAGCTGAAATCCCTGTGTGTCATGAAAACCACTGCACGCCAGTGGTGCACCTCTAGCACCTGGGCTGTCTCCTTCCACCTACGCAAGGAGGAACGTGTGATCTATGCTGGACAGCGATGTCGGGGGTCAGGCTTGCTGTGTTCACTGGGCTCTACTTTATGTGAGCTGCTTCCTCCTGAGCGTTTGTGACAGTAGACAGACAACCTGTGAGTTTGGGCTTGGCCACAGCAGCGAACTGATGCTACTGGCTCAGGGAAGGTTCAAAACTCAAAACAATCTGCCTCGTTAGACTGCAAACGCCTGAGGGCGAGCGGCGTATTTGCTGCGTAAAACAGTGCAATGCCCAGGGTCTCTAAGCCAACCTTCTCAGGCTGTTTCCACAGGGAATTCCCAATGTGGGACCAAGCGACTCTGTCACGGATAGAAATGCAAAATCATATAACTGAAGTCAGTGGCCTCTGGCTTTTATACCAAAAAGCTGAGGTTTTTTCTTTCCCTTTTGGGTCCATGTATCTGTCACATTGGCTCGCCTTACAGAAACATAGGTATGGCCCGGTGGTTAACGCACAGGCCTGGGATTCAGAGCATCCATGTTTTGCCACAGGTCTTTGTGTGTGACCTGGGGCAAGCCATTGCACGCCTCCATTCCCTCTCTGTACAATGCAGATACTTTTTGCCTCCCTTTTTAAAAACGTGGTACACTGTAAACTCTCCTGGGCAGGAGCAGGGTGGGTGTTTGTACAGCACTGAGCATGCTGGGGCTCTGATTTCAGCTGGGGGCCTTGGGGCACCGCCATAATGGAAACCTTTGGAGGTGACCAGTTTGATATGATGCTTCACAGCAGCTTCAAGAGGGAGAAGAAGTTGGACTGTGGAGGGGAACCTCCTGCTCATGGGTGGTGAGTATAAGAGGCAGGGGATGCCTTCCCAAGCTGCCTGGCTGGCCACGCCCATGCTCCACCCCCTGACCCCCCATTCAGTACCACTCCCTCAGTCTCCTGGAGCTGCCTGGGCTTTAGCCCTGCTGAGGCTGGGGCTGTGCCATCCACCCTCCGGGGTCAGGAGGGTGGGACCGGGCACCCGCTCTCCCTGTGCTCCCTAGACCAGGAAAGGCTGGGGCCCTGTGCTGCCCACCCTCTCCAACCATGCGTGTGGAAGGCTGGGGGTGGCGGCCTGTCCCTTCAGTGTGGGGGCTTGTCTCCCCTGTGGACCCTGGCAGTAGGGGCTTCAGGCTGAAGGGGTAGGTCTGGGGGAGACAAGCCCCCAGCTTTAGGTTCACCCACTGCCCCTTGCTTAAGCCCCAGGGTTTCTCCTGAGGGCTGTCCTGTCTGGGTGTGGCTGCCGTTACCAGGTGCTCACCACTGGTGGCCAGATGGAGTCTGGATGCTTTGGCTAATTGCTGACAGTGACCAGAGCTTCAGGGAGAGAAACAGGTTTGAGCTCTTCGAAGGCTTTGCTCCAGAAGGAAAGTCATGAAAGTAAGTGTTCAGGAAAGGCCCAGAAAATGCACAACTCCTGGGCTTCCATGGTTTCATCTCTGCTCAGTTTACAGAGCCAACTTAAGGCTTTTCTTTCCCTGATTGGCTGATGCTGGAGCTCCGCTTGGAATCTAGAGACTGTGTCTACACTGCCGATTTTTTTTCAGCAGAAGATATGCAAATCACACTCTCATTTGCATATCTTTTGCAGATCCTTTTTGCAGAAGAGGTTTTGCTGATAAAAAGCCCTGTTAATGGGGCCATTTGTCGGGAAAAAACCCTTTTTTGCAAGATCCCTTATTCCTCAAAAAAAATGAGATTTACAAGATCTTGCAAACAAGGGGCTTTTTCCGACAAATGGCCCCGTCTACATGGGGCTTTTTATCGGCAAAACCTCTTCCGCAAAAAGGTTCGGCAGAAATATGAGAGCGTGATTTGCAAACCTTCTGCCAAAAAACCCCAGCTGTATAGACATGAATCAAAAGCTTCATTTTAATTCCTGCTCATTATGTCCCTTGTACCGAACAATGAAGACTCTGCAATTGTGGGTTAACTGGCAACTTAACTGAAGCATAAAGCAGGACAGATTCTACAAACCAAATTGTCCTCTTAGTTATACCAGGGCTGCCTGGGTCCCTTCAGTGCAGTCAGCCCAGTGTATTGGAGAGGAGAATCAGGTCCTATGCCAGCTGTAGTGGTGCACGCTGGGTCTGGCTGGGAGGAGCCTTCAGTAGCTGCAGTGCATGAGACTCTGAAGACGTATAGGGAGCAAATATTTGAAGAATCATTTTTATAAAGTCACTTTTCTGCCCCTAAACCACACACCTGGCCACGGCTGGTGCAGTTGCTGTGAACTCAGCTGTTTGCTGTTCCTGCTGCGTTGAGGAGCAGCCCATTTACAGCCTTGCTCAGTGAGGTTCAGCCGAACGTGCTGGGCTTGTCTTTATTTTTGGTTTTCTGGAAACAGTCTTTTGCTCTGTAGCAGGGTGAAAACAGGAAGTGGCTGCTTTAAATCACATGGGGAGCCCCTCTCTGCCTTCCCCCAGCTCAGTGGCTCTCCCCTTCCCCTTATGCAACAGTTCTCTGGATGCATTTTCCAATCCCTGCTGGGTCCCCGTAAAGCGAAGAGAAGCTGGCCAGAAATGGCTGAATGTTCCTTGCATTAGGGAAAGCTTTGCTGGGGTAGGCACCTCCTAGTGCCTGCCTCCAAATCCCTGGTGCAGGATGTTGGGAGGAGGGGTGGCTATGCAGTGGAGCCTTGCTAGGCCAGTCCGTCACTGGCCTATGGTTATTTCAGGACACTTCATGAGCAGAATACACTAGGTTTATTCCTCAGCAACTATACGTAATGCTGAGGCTCGAGGTGCGAGATCAGGGAGCTACAACCGTCTCGCTACAAGCAGAGCTTGAGAACACAGCTGGGGGGCTGTAGCCATCAGTGCTCTGTTTGGTGATGTGCTGAGCGAAGCCTCTTGAGAAGTCAGGGCTGGGATGGGAAGGAGGCTCTTCAAAGGGCTTCTCTTCAGATGCTGCGCGGAAACACTTCAGAGGATGGTCTTGTGACTGAGGCATCTGGGTTCAATTCCCAGCTTGGCCACAGACTCCCTGTGGGACCTGGGGCCAGCCACTAACGGCCAGGATTTCACAAGGGCTCATCGGCGAGCAGCTGCCATGGAGTGTCAGTTCTACTTCACCAGGGCTAAAATGAAGCTGCCTCAGGGCCTGGGAAGAGCAGTTATCTAGGCCTTAAACCAGGGCTACTCAATTGTGGAAGCCCCGGGGGCCACAACGATACTCACAGTACATACCGATGGCCGCAACTTAAGTGTGGTTGCATATACGTGCAAAAACATATGCAAATATATGCAAATATCATCTTTCACACTGACAGGCATGAATACAAAGATTAAGCCTCAAGCCGTGGCACCAGACCCAGACGTGGCCATTGGGAGCCAGTCAGCACCTCTCAGGCTCTGCCCACAAGGCTAAGCCGCTAGCACTTCCCACAATGCCCCAATGCGCCTGGCACCTCCTCTCTGGGGACTAGAAACGCTGACACCCTGTACCCGTCTGTTCCAGCCAGCCCATCTGCTTGCATCTTTCAGTGCTCACCCCGCCTGGGAGACACCTCACCATTGTGGAGCGTGTTCCCAGTGGAGGCCATGTTCAAAGGATCCCACCTGCGGGCTGCGTGTTGAGGAGCCCTGCCTTAGCCTTAAGGAGCAGAGAAGAGACCATCAAGCAAGCATCACTCTTCCAGTTGTGCAAAGCCAGCCTCACAGGTGTGTGACTACCCAGGGTGCTGTGGTTAAGAAGCAATGAGCAGGGTAGGCCTGAGATGTGAGGCCACAGCAAAGTGCAGAGGGGAATGTGGGGGGAGGCAGAAGGGCGGTGGGGAGCTGGGAGAAGCAGCTGGGGTAAGGGGCACTAAAATGCAAGTTTGTCCCCACTGCCATTTCCCCTAAAGCTAGGCCTGCAACCATGGATGGAGTTGTGAGGTATACAAGAGAGGCAGGATTGACCAGTGGTTAGGACACTGACCTGGGTTCAGTTCTCTGGTCCACCATAAATATCTTGGGATCTTGGGCCTCAGTTCCTTGTCTGTAAAATGGGGATAGTGCTTTCCTACGCCACAAGCTGGTTGAGGGTAAATATGTTAGGCTGTGAAGTGCTTTGCCATTTACTAATGAAAAGCCCTGTAGAGAAAACAAGGCACTGTTATCTCAGTGCCCAGGGAGGTGCTTCTTGCACAGGTGAATTTGAAACCACACAATAAAAACATTAGGTGCCCTAAATTGGCCACGTCAGTTCAGAATATGTCTGGTGCGCTCCAACTCTGGATTCTGGCACACTCCAAGGAAGATCTCACTAGTGGGTTGACTTTTTTTGTCATTGTTCAGTTAGGGTACGTCTATACAGCACTCTAAACTAGAACTAAGATTTGCAATTTGCGCTACTCAAATTACGTATCTTATTCCAATTCTATTTCAAAATAGCTTATTTTGAAATTTGGTGCATCTACACAACACCAATTTCAAAATAATGCACTATTCCAAGATATCCCTTAACCCTCGTGGAATGAGGGTTATAGGGATGCTGAAATAGCACACCCATTATTTCAAAGAATATTTCAAAATAACGGGCGGCTTGTGAAGACGTGGGGTAGCTATTTAGGGATACTACCAGTATCCCAAAATAGCCATGCTGTGTAGAGGTACCCTTAGTGACCTCTCCTCTGAAGTATCATCAGACTCAGTTCTGTGCAGAACTTCCCTGTGAGTCCCTGAGGGTTTGCCAAAAAGAAAACGGGCTAGAACCAAACCCCAGATCTGAGACTGGTTGTGCTGTGCAGCGATTCTGTGATTTGGGCCAAACATCCCCTCAAACTTGGGTCATCCCCTCCAAAACTTTCACCTGTGTTTGAATTAAAAGTAGTACTGAGGATTCCAGGGGTCGCTCTTTGCTCTGTGATGCTCACTGATGTTGGTGCATGGAAACATTTTCAGTTCTTTTCAAAGTGGTGGAGTCACTAAATTTTAAAGTCAAACCCACAAAATAAAGCTTGTAAGGTAGCTTCTCATTTTAAGATTAAAATATACTTGACATCAGAAATATTTCTTCCACTTCTTCACCCACGTCTCGGATAAACCCCCTTGATGCCTTCCCATGCATTTGGTAAGGGGGTAATTATGAGGGTGCATGTTCAGATGCTTGATCACTTTTTGTCACCCACAGGACCAAAGCTTTTTCTAGGGAGAAAGCAGCATCCGGTGAACAAGAGAACGCTAGAGTGTTGATATCATGGTGTTACTGCAGCAGCCAATACAACCTTCCATGAGGAGAGTTACAGTGGTGAGTGGCCCTATGTTGCTGCAGTAATGTATGCAGCTTAAAATTGAACCCATTAAAACCAAATGCAAAGTAAAACATGGAGCTGGGAAAGCAGTAGGGGTATGTGGGTAAAGTACAGAAGTTGGAGAGAGGAGCTCTGGGTTTTGTTTCCATTTCTGCTACTGACACATGGTGCAACCTTGGAGCAAGTCACTCCAAATGGTTTGATACAGGACTTAGTAAAAATAGTATCAGGATGGTAGGGGGGTGGGTTTCAACTTTATTGTGTCAATGATTTTCTGGATTGAATGTGCTCAGTTTGCATGTAAAAAAATGTTTTCCTGGTAACTGGCAGCCCGGCAAAATCAAGCTGCAATTGACAAAGTGGGTGCTTCTGTGCATGTGCATAACTGCTAGCAATCATGGTTCTACAGGCCAGATCAGGCCTTTGGGGATAGCTGTGCAGCTCCATCACCTTCAGCCTATGCCCTCAGTGACACCTGTGCTACTCATTTGCAGTCAGTGGGTTTGCCTGAGTATACTTGACAGGAGCTTAGGCCAGGTCTATACTTACCCTGAGATCAACACTCTGGAGATCGATCTTCCAGGGTTTGATTTAGTGGGCCTAGTAAAGAGACACTAAATCAACCACTGATGATGACCCTGTTGACCCCAGTACTTCATGTGGTCGTGAGGAGGAAGGGAAGTTGATGGGAGAGTTTCTCCCATGGACCTCCTGCAGGAGAGATGCCACAAAAATTTGACTTAAAGTATGTCAAGTCCAGATATGCTATTCTCGTAGCTGGAGTTGCATATCTTAGGTCAACTTTCTCGCCTTAGTAAACAATTCTGCCATGGACAGAAGAGAGTGCAGCTCCCTCTCCTCTAGCTGTGCTGGCTCTGGAGAACCATGTGAAGTAAAAACAAGCAATACATTTTATCACTTAAGTCAGAAGGAGCAGATGTCTTGAGGGCGAGAGCCAGATTTCTGCTCTCGCTTAAAGTGGTTTTATTCTTGATAACGCCATTGACTTTAGTGTAGTTACTCCTTGCTTACATTATTGTAAAAATCAAAACTGGGCCCAATAGCTTCTCAGAGTAGATCCAGATAGGATCTCCCGGGGCCTCCATTTTCTCCTGTAAACCACTGCTGAAATGATCCTGCCTCAGGGAGGATTGTGAGTGTCAGTATGTAATGTCTGTAGTGTGGTGAGCTCCTAGGATGGGAGTGGCTCTAGTAATACACTCTTTTTAATATATTTCATGGCCCATCCTCAGGGTTAGAGTCTGAAGCAAAATAGTTACTAAATTTGAAATCTTGTTGCCTATAGATATTTAGCATTTAGCATGTAGACATTGTGCATTTAAAAAAAAATCTCAGAGTGCTCTTTAAGTATCTAAAGGTGGGCTTGGTTGCTAGAGTTGATGGTGAAGCAAGGATGGCTGAACTGAGCTGTATAGAAGGAGAGGTTTGATGAGTGCCCATAGAAGTCAGGGGAATGACTCCCATTGCTGCAAAAAATCAAATGCCCTGATGGTCTGACATGGATGTCAGTCACTGAGCAGGGGATGCTGAGAGAGTTTGCATTGATCCTAGGCATAGATGACATTCAAGTTATGGAAACATGATGCCCATAACATCTGAACAAACCACAGAACAACATACTCTCTCATATGGAAATCGAGGCATGGGAGCTTCAAGGTGAGGGGGGGCGGGGCAGGAGGTGACAGGCATGCTGGGCCCCTGGACAGGATTGTGGGGGGGAATTGAGCTCTGTGCTCCTGGAAGAGGTGGGGCCTCAGCTGGAAGGGGTGGAGAATAGGGTTGCCAGCCCTCAGCACCACCTAGAGCATGGCACTCCAGTGGCAATTTAAGGGGTTTGGGGCTCTGGCTGCCACCAGTTCTCTGGTAGTGATGGCAGTCATGAGCTCCAGGCCCTTCAGAATCACTGGGCCTTGGGACAACTGCCTCCTTTGCCCCCTCCCCCCCCACCTCCATTGACAGGCCTGCTTCAAGGGGAGTGTCTATTAGTTGCCACAGAATTTGTAGAGACACATCCACCTGTATAGTATCCATTCTACATCACATTTAATCCCCACAGTTGTGCTTTTGCTTTGTAACAAGATGGCCACCTCTAGGCCATAATGGAGAAGTTGTGAATGTGTTGATAGCAGCCGGACTGGGCTGAGGGCTGACAAACAGGTTAACTGTGTACTAGTGTTTAAAGGGAAGAAATGCTAAGGGTAGAGAAGAATTAGGCTAAAAGTAAGAGTAACTGTATGTGTACAAAGCTGACGGTTGGAAGAGTTTCCCAGTGGTGAGAACTGTGGGAATCTGGAATAGTTCCCCAATGGAATTGTGGGAAGTGACTTGGTTTGAGACTTTTAATACTAGATTTAACAGAACACTGGAGAACGTACAGCAGGGAATAACTCTGCATTGGCTAGGAGGCTGGAGATGGACTAGATGCCTTAAGGATCTTCCCCACTTAACTTCTCTGTTTCTGTCACAGATGAACAAAGTTACCAAAATAAAAAAAGGTGAAATCTGAATGGAAATGAACAGAGAAGATACAATGCTTAGAGAATACAGAATTTCCCAGAAGATGCCATCAAGAGATTTGCCAGTACTACAGACAAAATGAAATATTACAGAAAGATAGTGGTTGAAAGGCTAGAATTCTGGGCATTCCCTTCGGGCTGAATGGATTTTCCCCCTGAATACTACTGCGGAGTTGCCAGATCAGAACATTAACACACGGGTTCTCAATCCATCAGATTTCTACAAGGGTCTCACTGGGAAGAGCCAGTGTGAAGAATGGATTGGCCATCTGCAATCTAGACTTCACGGAAATAGCCATGGCAAATAGTCCTGCCTTGTTAGCACAAGGTTCCATCTTTAGTAAACCTTCATCTGATACTGGATAGCAGTGGAAAGGGGGTAGCCACAACAGGCTTTTCAGGATGAGAATATTGCTGCTGCCCCAACATATGCTTGGGTGAACCTACTGAAATAGGGCTTGGAAACCTTTTGAAGTCAATGGTACCAGGATTTGCTGTTAGGTTGATTGTCTATTAGGAACTGAGCTGATACAGCTGTCCTTGGTGACTGGGGGAATAGTCACTCAAGTGATTGTTGTCAGACTCAGCTGTGACAGCCCAGAGAGCAATTTCCCAATCTGTAGTTTGTGTAGCACATCCACATGGTCTGCACAAAAAGCAAAGCTTGGTTTTCAAGCAGCGGAACTTTTTGCCAATTGGGGTATGTCTAGACTACATGCCTCTTCCGACAGAGGCATGTAAATTAGACATACCAACATAGTCAATGAAGCAGGGATTTAAATATCCCCCGCATCATTAGAATAAAAATGGCTGCCGCGTTGTGCCGGCTCAGCTGTTTGTTGGCTCAAAGCGGCAGTCAAGACAGGGATCAGTCAACAAGGAAAGCCGTTGTTCGACCGATCCCTTATGCCTCGTGAAATGAGGTTTACAGGATTGGTCGACAACAGCTTTCCTTGTTGACCGATTCCCGTCTTGACTGCCGTTTTGAGCCAACAAACAGCTGAGCCAGCACAACATGGCGGCCATTTTTATTCTAATGAAATGGGGGATATTTAAATCCCTGCTTCATTGACTATGTCGGTATGTCTAATTTACATGCCTCTGTCGGCAGAGGCATGTAGTCTAGACAACCCTTGGATACCAGACCAGGATGTCTAGGCAGGATGTCTTAACATACAAAAATAGCAAGCACCTCTATCTTGTGCGGCATCTTCATGTCTCTGCTGGTTCCTTTTGTGAAAAATCAACAGTGATCAAACTCACAAAATGGAAGAAGGAATAATAAATACAGAGGTTAGAGCAAACTGGAAAGCAAATAGATGAGGGCTGCAGACAACTAAGGGGGTTGTGCCACTAACAGATGGAAAATCTTACCTCCGGAGACAGGAAATCAACTACACAGACACACAAGGGAGGATGTCACCAAGCAGCCACACCCACTGTGGCACTGTGGCTTTTGTCAGCAAGAGCTTTGGTCTTCCCAGTAATTCTACTGGGCTCTCTTCACTTGTAAGTTTCAAGGTGTTTTGTGGTGGATAAGTCATTATCCCTGTTTCAAAGATGGAAGAAAGGAAGATTCAGAGAGAAAGGGGTTGTCCAAGGCCACATAGAGTACGTCTACCCAGCAACATTATTCCGAAATAACAAAGAGCGTGTCTACACTGTAATAATGTCGAGCTGGAGGACTTCTTACTCTGACTCCTGTAACCCTCATTTCATGAGGAGTAAGGAAAGTTGGAGGAAGAGTGCTCTTCCTGCGACTTCCTGCTCTACAGACAGCACCAAAAGCCAAGTTAAGCTATTTCAACTTAAGCTACGCAATTGACGTAGCTGAAGTTGCATCACTTAATTCGACTTTAGCCCTGCTGTGTAGACATACCCGTAGTGAGCCAGTGAAAAGCTGGGGGAGGAGGCCAGTCTTCTGGCTCCCAGTTCTGTGTGTGGTCCACAGTATTTTAAGCACTGGATTGGTGGATGAGTAGCTGTCAATACAGCCCCTTATTCTCAATTAAGTTTGCTTTAAAATATCATATTGGGCACCAAAGCTGTTTTCCTAAGGGCCTGTCCATACTAGAAAGCATTGCTGCTTAATTATATTGGGCAAACTGCCTAATGTGGACCCAGTTCTACTACAGTAGGAACGTGCTTATTCTCATGCAGGAAGGGGAATAAACCATACAGATATGGCACATGCTGTACCAGAATAACTACATTGCTAAATTACCCCCTGAGCAATGTTCCCTCTAATTTTATCCATCCATGTGTGGGATAAATTTTGTTATGCACACCTTGCAGATGTGCACCGCAAGTAGAAACACATGCTGCTGGCTTTGAGCACTGCGGGCGCTCTGCGAATCCGCTGAGTGGCCCTTGAATCTGTCCTGGGTGGCAAACGAAACGCTCAACTTACAGGGAACACTGCCCCTGATTGACCTATACCAGTATAATTTTGCTAGTGCAGACAATGCTACAATGCACACTTGTTACTGTAGTACTAGTGTTATCATTTGTTGCTGCTAACTGGAATATATGTTAAAAACAAATTTGATCCTGCCCTCATGGCCACGCCAACATGTTAAATGAAGTGCTTTGCCATTCTTCCTGATGGATTTCTTGCCTGGTAGTGAATGACACATTTTGCTTTTTAGAGGAAATTTGGACACTTATTCTATCTTGAGTTTTGTGTAAAACTTGTGTAGCATGAGACCAGGGTCTTTGGCAAATGATGATGGGTTTTTCAACTCTTAACTGTAAGTTGTATCCCAGGGAGGTCTTCAGGTACTGATCTTAGGTAAGTAGCTATGTGAAAAAAAGACACCCAATTCTCTCTTGAAAATCTAGCTACTTATTTAGGTGGCTTAAATGTGGGCCAGGCTGCAGGTGCTGGGCCCTCCTGAGAATTCCAGCCTGCGTGGCCAGACTCTCAAAAGAACACTGCATGCCGGGTGCTGAGCCGTGGAAAACCCGGCTCCTGTTCAGGTAGCTAAATGGAAGCTGATTTTTCTCTGAAAGTCGGCTTATAGTGAACAGTGTCCCAGCTGACACAGGCATGTGCCCAGAGCTTTCCTCAGCAGTTCTCAGACAAGCCCCCGTGCTGTGTGCATATCTATGTTGCTGATCTCTGGTCCCAGTTGGGTCTCTTGGCTTGGCTGAGCTAGCTGGCCTCCAGTTTGAAAGAGCTGCAGTCTTTGGCTATGCGATTGTTGCTCTAGTTCAGTGTAGAAAAGCAAATGGGAGATCCTGGAGATCTGAGGTGGAGGTGATGGGAGACTACAGTTTAAAAAAGCATCCAAAAATGGCTGTTTTTTCTCCTGCCCCTCCTCATCCCCCAAAAAGCTCCCAGAAAATCTGAGGAAGATAATCTGTGCCATGTCCCTTGCTCTGAGTAGGCTCCCAGCTACAGCCCTGAGCATGAGAAACAGCCCAGCTTCTGCCTCAGTGTTACACAATCCTCACGCAGCCTGAGCTCCACTGCTAGGTTCCCAAGGCATTCTAATCCAGTCACAGCCTCCTGGACTCACCACCCCTGTGACTTGACACAACAGCCCCTGGTTTGCTGTCAGCCCCCGGATTCTGCCGGATGTCGGGGAGCCAGACGGGCAGCCATCTACGTTGCACTGAGCTCCCAGCCTGGAACAATGGAGCCATTGAAGGCTGGAGCCAAGGGTTAGACTGACTGCCCAGGCTGTGGGCTGCGGATGAGAACAGCTGAAGCCTGCTTGTTCTGTCCTAACCATATTACAGCCCAAAATAGGAGCCTGGTGGAGATTCTCAGGCTGAGCTGCTTTAGCTGAAGGCCTAGTCTTGTTTGCGTGCTGGGTTTTTTTCAGAGTATTTATGGGTCTGAAGCAAAGGAGGAGGGGCTGAGCCGTTGCGCGTATTTATTTTTTGATCTCAAGTAAGCACTCTGTTTTTTTCTTTTTCTAATGAGGAAACTTGTGCTGCTCTGAGAACTCACCACTCTTGCTCTGGCCCCATGAGGGAGTGTGTGTGCCCAGCCATGTCATCTCACCTTTCAGGGCTGGGGACAGAATTGCCCCTACAGCTGAGCTGAAGATGGGCAGAACTGAGCATGACTGTGGAGGGAGGCAGGTGTTACCGGGAGAGGTTAATTTGCAAACATTTGTGCTTCATCACTTACTTCTGCCCCATCGATTGAGATCCACCTTTTTTGTGTTTATGGTCAGCTATATTTGGTAGCATGAACTCTTCACGCATCTGACCTGCCACTCAACCTGGCTAATGAGCAAGCCTCAACCCACCCTGATTAATCCTGTGGCCCCCCTTCTCTTGTGTCCATTCATTCTGTGTAAAAGGACTTAGCCAGTGGATAGAGGACTAACCTGCAACTTGGGAAACCTGGCTTCTTGTCTTGCCTCTGCCACTAACTTGCTGTGTAGCCTTGTCTGTGTCACTTCATCTCTTCATGCCTTTCCCCCCTCTAATCTGTTCTGTCTAGATAGTGAGCAATTCTGGGACCGGGACTGTCTTACTGTGGTGTTTCTTGACTAGTTAGTGAAATCCCCAACTCTATATGCGGCTGTGGGAGCAGGCATCTGGCTGTTACCGTGATAAAGACCAGGCAGCAAGCACAACACAACCCAGTCCTCCTGACTCCCAGTCTATGTCTTAACCACAGAACCAAGTTCAGGGATTCTGCTGTTCTCTGCCCTTCCTAAAGGGCTACAAAGACTGAACATTTTGGATCATCACCCTCTGGTGGAACATTATTCTAGGGTAACTTTTTGGTCAATTGTTGCTTAGGATTTCCTCACCCTGTGCTAAAAGTATTTGTAATACGGGCAAGGCCTAAAACAACTTTGGTATGAGGCCTGAGGCCTAGGCTGCAATGGTCAAGACTTTGCTAATATAAAGCAAAGTTAAGCTGTGAGCAAGAGCAAGAAGAGACCTCTTCTTAGGCTTATAGGACTTGGCAAGAACAGGGCTGATGTTGCAGAAATGCTCATACCTAATAGGTACTAGGCACAGACCGTTAATACATTCCAGAGGGATGATAACAGAACTCCTTGTTAAGAAACCTCTCCTCACAGATAACAGGGACATAACGACCCAGATTCGGGACAGGGTCTAAAATGAGAGCATGATGGATAGAACCGTTTTTATTGAACCCCTTGTACAAGATAAGGCGCGGTACCTAGGTAACATCAGAGGCTGGCAACCTGCTATGCCAGGAATGATGTGTAACTTGCTTGTAGCAATATGTAAAAGTGACTCTTAAGGGGGTTGTCCCTATTCAGCTTATGGGGGAGTAGGAAATCCCACTGACTGAGCTGATGGCTCAGGGGGCATGTATTAGCAGAACCAGACATCTGATCTGTGGAGCTGGAGACCATGTTCCATTTGATGATAAACCTGGAGGGGTGTCTTTGATCCTTACCTGATTCTGTGGTCTTTGGGGGTCGCGTTGGAGTCTGCTGTGCCGGCTACTTGTGCAGAACCAATGCAACATATAGGAGGATCACACGCACACAACCAAGCAATTTTCATCATTGGACAGAGTAGAATATCTGTGGGACCACTCTCCCAGTGACTTCTGACCACAGTAATCACATGGATTTTTAAGGAATATGATGCTCAAATATAGGATGCACAAAGGGCTTTTCCCACACTTATCTCTTTGTAAATGCTTTTAAAAATTAATTCAGGAAAACAACTGGCTAGCAACTCTTCCTTGGTGCATATAACACCAGCTCAGCAGACCTTGTGCCATGTGGCAAGCCCAAAATGCTGTCTGCATTTGATTGACCTAATCCTAGTTGTACCCTATGGCCAAATGCCAGCTGTGCCCTTTGGCTTGACCATAGGTAGGTTTGATGGCTTTTTTGTCCATTGACATGGTTGATGCCATATCTAGTCTTATTTTTTCAACATGTGTATGGGTTCCTGGCTTGGAGAGTTTGTTTTGTTGGGTCTTTTGGGCAGCTCATTGTGCGCCTCCAGCACACGTGTGTGAAAGAGAGACAGACAGGCAGACACCTTCTAATCGCTGGCACAGGAAAAGATAAGAGTCTCCTATAGCTACTGGCACATGGAGTCACTCCAATGACAGATGCTGGTAGTTTTTAGAGCTGAAAGTTCTGCATTCAAACTAGGGATGTTAAATATCAGTTAATTGAATAGTCGATTAACCTCATGAATGCCTATCGGTTAGTTGACTATTCTATAGTCCCCAGGGGGGAGTGAGGCTGGCAGCCATTGCACTCTGGCCTCGCTCTCAAGGAGACCCCTTCCACTCCATGCTGCTGCCTCTGTATCAGAGGCAGCAGCATGGGGTGTCAGGCGGGAGCTGGTCCACTAAGGGAATTGGTTTAAAAACCAGCTTCCCTCACAGACTGGCTGCCTGTCGCCCTGTGCTGCTGCCTCTGATATAGAGGCAGCAGTGTGGAGTGGCAGGAGCCCCTGTCTGGGGGCGGTCTGAGCTGCTGGACTTTGTGCAAGCCAGAACTAAACTGGACTTCCTGCCCACCTGGGTTCTAATACACTTTAAATGCAGAGCTGCAGTGGGGGTAGGTCCCAGACCCGGCATGAGCCAAGACTGAGCTAGTCTGCTGGGCAGCCTGCTAAAAAATTTACTGGTGTGGTGGGGGTAGGGGTAGTCTATAGCATTAACCTATAAGCTTTTGCTTATCGGTTAATCAATTAATTGACTGCACTATTACATCCCTAATTTGAACCCAGTGATGACTGGAGCAGAGCATGGGAGTTAGCTATCCGTTGTATTGGGGAAAGCCCTTTGCAGATCAGGGAGAGCTCAGATTCTCTCCCTGTCCTTTCTGTTGCTCTCCTTAGCTTATTCCCATCTAACTTAGTTGCACAACTTTTTTTGGTGGGTGAACACTATTAGCCTGTGCCTCAGAGGGTCTGCCTGCTTTGCAATTGCAATATCTAGTATATCTGGCCATGTTTAGTTTATTCTGGGATTGTGTGGTGCCATTGAAAATCTGATGACGAGGAGATTGGGTGTGCTTAATTTGCCTGTATTTAGGTGTTTATAACAAATTTTTGCACAGCTCCTGGAGCTCCTTGGTGGGCTGGAACACTTCGTAAATCTAGGCTGGGATTGTCAAACGATATTCAGAGCCTCATTACTGCTGAAGTTCAATGACTTGGGTGCCCAACTCCCTATGGCTTTGAAAACCCTAGATAACATGGGGAAGAGGGTTGGCAGGGAAACTCCTTCATGGGGGGGGGGGGCGGGGAGAGGGAAGTAAACAGGGATGGCCAGTGCACAGGTATCTGCTACCCTAGAACTAGGTACTTAAGAGTTTTATTCTGGGTTAGGAGAGCTAGTTCTTGGGCAACAGCAAAGGCAAGGAGGCTGTTTGAGTGTCCTGTCTGAGTGTTAGTGAATATCTGAAGCCTGGGCAGTGTCTTTTGTAGCATCTTCTGTACTGTTCCTATGTGGAAGAGAAGGCTGGAAAGAGTGATGCTTGATGAACCATAATGCTGCTTGGCTAGGCCATGAGAGATGCCCCCTAGAAAATGAAGAGGGGTGTCTTGTTGTCCCACAACTATAATCTCCTTTGGGCTCTTCAAGAGCCTCCACTGATAGCTCCTCTGGGTGTCTGAAAAGGGACTGAACCACCTATCCCCTCATGAGATCTGTCTCCATCAGAACTTGATGACCTCCCTCGGGCCCACCGACAGGGGATAGGGGCAAAGGGGGCAGTTGCCCCTGGGCTTGGTGATTCAAAAGCAATGATGGTGGCCGGATCCCCAGACCCTTTAAATCACTGCTGGAGCACCACATGGCATACTCTGGGTGGCTCTGAGGCTGCCTGAGGAGTAGGGGAGGTCGCAGTACACTCCGAGCAGTGCTGAGGATTGGCTGCCCAAGGCCCGCCCCTTCTGCCCAAGGCCCCGCCCCTTCTGAGAGGGCAGAGCTGGCTTCTCCCACATTGCCTGGAGGCCAGGACAGAGCTGTGCTGTGCTGTGCTGTGAAGAGGCACAAGTAAGGGCAATGTGTAGGAAAGCTTGGTTACTGGTGAAAATGAGTAGTCCTGTAGCACTTTACTACCTTACAGCTACTGGTAGTAAAGGGAATGTGCAGCTGTTTGATCTGAAATTCAGGAAGGCACAAGCATTAGCTGTGGAGCCTCAGGGTGACGTTAATCTACCAATTAACATATCCAACACCTCCTTCCCCATGTGTCATTCTGATCATTGATACAGGACTCCTGTGCTGCTTTCAGTACTCCCATTTCCAGACAGGGGCCAGTGCTTTCAAAGCTGGGTGACTACAGTTAGGCCCTTACTTCCGTATTTAGAATAGGCTGATACAATCAAAGTGGCCTGGATGTTTGAAGACACTGAACATCTATAGCTCCCCTTGACTCTGAAAATCACAACTCTGCCATTTGAACTGCCTAAGCCTGGCTTTAGCAACTCAAATTTGGCCCTCCAGGTTTGGAAACTTTGGCCTGAATCTGATTTTTTTGCCCAAACTTATGCTGGTGTAAACCAGGTGCAACGCCACTGATGGCACCAGTGTACAACTCACGTGAGCTCTGGATTGGCCTGCCAACTGAATCGGCCCTCATTTTGCACTGGATCTATATGTGCCGTGACAATCATCTAAAATCTCCCCCGTGTGCCCATGGATAGGATTTCTCCTGTTCTGGTCACGTAAGCAAAGGATTAATGACTGATTTCTTTAGAACGACAGGAGCCATGGGTTCCCCTTCCTTCATGGCAAAGTAGAGCTAGACAAAGCCTTGCTACAGAATCCTTCCAGTCCCCCTACAGTTCTCCTTGTGTGCTGTAAAATATGCTGCCGCCGATAGCCAGCCAGGAAACAGCTGGGAAATGAAATGCACGTCGACGTAACGTGCAGGTCCGGATTAAAGGGCTTGTGTGCTGGGGTTGGGCAAACCATCTCAATTTGCCCTTTCAGTTTTCTGGTCTGTTTGGAGCCGCTCCTACCTCTCTGTGTCTTAGTGTTCTGTCCCCGCCCCCCTGTTGTGACCGAGCACGCTGATTGGCTAGTGTTTCTATGGTTACCGCAGCTCCTGGGGGCTCAGGAAGAACAGTTGGATGGTGGAGCTGGCAGCATCAGCAGCCTGACACATGTCCCTCTGGATCATCCAGGATGAACTTGACAGGGACTGTGTATGTGTGTGTGTGTTTCAGAGCCGGAGACAAAGAAAGGAGGAGAGAGCGAGAGAGCACAAGAAGGAAAACCTAGTGTGTACCAGGTACCAGGGTTGCCCCCAACAGGTTATCCTCTGAACAGGCTTAAAAAAAATAGAGAGAGAGAAAATTGCTTGTTGGTGCTGGGCTAACTGTGACATCTGACAGGCTTTGCTCCTGCTGCAATAGAGACCCAAACACACCGAGCCTTAAACATCACATGAGTCTGTTGCTGAGCCAGTCCGGTTTGTCCAGACACTTCTGCTCTGGCTTCCCTTTTCTGCAGTTATTTGCTCTTTGGGAGTGTTCAACCTGAATGTGATTTCAATCATCCTTTTGATTTATTCCCTCCCACCCCCCAGAAGTGTGGGGGATGCTTAGCCATTTTTTAGTTTATGATCAGCCCCATTTGTCAACAGGTCTCAGTCCAGACTCTGATTTCACTGGCACGGTTTTGCATCCATGACTAATGTGGCAGATGTTGGCCTTCGCCATTTGTTGCAGGTGCAAGTGACAGGACTGAGGTATCTAGATTGGCCTGACTTGCAGCCGCTGTTGCCTGTCTGTATTCTGAGTTAATTGTGGCCCCACAGGATATGGGTGTAACAAGCAGTGCCTGCCAAACCAGAGGCAACCTTTCGTATTTTTTTAAAGCCCTTTGCAAGCCTTAGCTCATTAGTCTTCCCTGAACCCCATGAGACGGGGAAGTGCTTGTGGTGTGGTGGGCTCTCCAGAAGTGCAAGCACAGGAATAAGTGTCTTTATCCTTGTTTTTATGGACGGGGGAGTAATGCTGAGGTCCCAAAGAATGGGGGTCAAAGTGGCTGGCCTTTGGGCCCTACCGCTGACTGGCTTAGGTAGCGCAGAAGGAGCAGAAACCTCTGATTCCCCAGATGAAGAAAGCTCTCGGCATAGGGAGTCTGGAGCAGCTGGATAGCCAGCAAAGCTGGGCCTTATATTCCCCTCTCAGCACAGAGGCTGTGTCAGGGATGTGGGGCCTAGGGGGCTATTGCTGTGTCTGCCTTGGAGAGGGAAGAATGCCGCTGCCCAGATAGACACAGATGGGTAAAGGGACTTCTAGCCAGCACTGCAATGTGGCTTTCCAGGAGCAGCAATGAATCCCAGTGGCAGTAGAAGGATGGGTACTAGCTGTTACTCTCCCATTTACTGGCAGTAGAAATGTCAGCACTTTCTCACTGGCCACACAGGCATAAGAGGGCCAGCAAGAAGATGGTTCTGAGCTAAGTTTGAAAGTTCCCCAGCATACACTGGCTCTGGGCTGTGTTGTGCTCTGGGCTTGGAGTTGTTATGGCATCGCTCTAGGGCTACGTCTACACTGCAGAGTTTTTGCACAAAAATGGCCTTTTTTTGCAAAAATTTGTGGAGTGTCCATACTACAAGCGCGTTTTTGCACAAGAAAAGGTACAGTAGATCATCGGAAGACCAGGCTTTTTGCGCAAGAGTTATTCCTCTTTCTATGAGGAATAAGTCTTTTTGCACAAGAGTTCTTGTGCAAAAAGGCGTGTGTGGATGGACAATAGGGGTTTCTTGCGCAGGAAACCCTTATCGCAAAAGCGCAGGTGCTCTGATGGCCATTCTGTGAATGGCCATTAGAGCTTTCTTGCGCAAGAGCATCAATGGCAGTGTGGACACTCTCTTGCGCAAAAGCACATGGCAGTGTGGACGCGCTCACGTGCAAGAACTTTTTGCAGATCTCTTCCACAAAAAGTTCTTGCGCAAGAAGCCTGCAGTGTACACATAGCCACTGGGAGCAGGATTGCATGGCTGGAGGCAGGCACAGTACTCCCAGCTGCACTGGGGTGGTGTGTGTCTCCCTTAGGGTGACCAGCTTGTGCAGCCCTCATGCCTGGCCAGCTCTGTGGAACACAGGGATAAAAACCCAAGGATGGCCAAGGTCACCTGACTGGGACTCATAGGGCTGGGGCTCCAGGGCTGAAACATCTCCATGGAGACATTCTGACTCCAGCTGGGGCCTTGTGAGGGAGAAGGATCACCAAGCTCAAGCTTCATCCCGTGCCTGAATGTCTCCACAATGATTTTTTTTTAAGCTCCACGAGCCAGAGTCTGCTGACCTAGGCTAGGTCACAAGCCTTTTAGCCTTGCTTAGACAGGCATGTGTGTCCCTGGTCCTTTGTCCTTGCTACTTCTGCCCCATTTTTTGGGGAGGGAGGAGTCATTCCTGGCCCAAGGACTGTGGCCGTGCTCTATGGTGGATGGTTCGTGGGTGAGAAGGCTTTGCACATTCTCCACCCACACAGGGAGCAGGCAAGGAGCCAGTGTGAACATGGAAAAGAGGCTGGGTTGGGTGACTAGACCTCAAGGCTTACAGGGAAAGTCGTAGTGTTATGACCTAGCGTGAGTCAGCCAGGCCTTTTCTGCTCACCTGTGCCCTGCTCGTCTGTCTCCTCTTGCAGCCTGCATTCTGGTCCTATAGTTGTGTTTCCTACCAGGTGAAGGACAGATCTGCCATGAGAGTCAGCAAAAATAGCCAGGTGACTGTGACTTACCAGAGCCAGTTTTAGCCCAAGTGCTGGTTTTGTGGTTGGGTGTGTGTTTTTTAAAAAAAGAACTTTATAGGAAAAATAGCATCCAGCTATGGTGATGAGTCCACCACTACCTGAATGCCTTGGGTCATGTACCAGCATGCACTAGAATCCATGTAAAACCTGGCTTGGATTCTCTGGGATCGGTGTCACTAGTTCCTAATTTCTGGTTGAGGCACTGAAGGTGATGTCCTAAGGGCATTCCAGCTCCCCGTTATGTCATTTTCTGGGCTTGCTGCTGTACAAAACAGAAGCCCAGTAGCCTTGCAAAATTGTCATGAAAATTCACCAGAGTTGGTACCAAAGGTACTTACCCATCCTGTGGGAAAGCAAACAGTCTCTTACTTACTTCGGGGGTAGCCGAGTTAGTCTGTTACTGAAAAAAACAAAAAATGGTCTGGTACCAGACCATTTGTTGTTTTTTTTCAGTCTCTTACTTGTTATTCAGAAGAAAACGATTCCCTCTGGGGGAACAGTATTTGATTAAGACCCATGAAGCAAACGCAAAACCAATCAAGAGCTTATTTATACCATATCATTCCCCCTCCCCCCGCTACAGGTGTGCAGACCTCCTGTGTGGTGACTGAACTGAATGCAAAGCTAGCCCCTATGTCAAAGGGTTGCATGGCTGTGGCTATGCAGAATGGAACTGGTACCAGAGTAATACAGTCACACACATCTCGTATAGTGGGGCCAGATGTACAGAGTGGCCATTCCATAGGGATGTGCTGCAATGGCCCATTATCTTAGCACTTTGCGGGCAGGTGTAAAAATAATTAACTGATAAACACACGTTCTAGGTGGTATGTTGCTTGGTGGGGGGATTGTTTGTACAGCAGCTAGCACAGTGCAGCCCTCATCCTACTTGTGCCCTCTCTGCTCTGGGGATTAGACAATGGCTTAGCGCCTGTCATGTGAAGCTCTCATTGCTCTTTATCAGGGGCAGCGGGGTACGCTCGGCGGGGGAAGGCATTGTCCTCCCAAACTGCCAGGTATATTCCCACCCACACTCCCCCCCCAAAACACTTGCTGTTGGCGTACTGGGGTGGAGTGTTGCTGCCTTCAGCACCTTCCCTTCCTGTGCTCTGGGGCTGGGGAGGCTGGGGCCGCACACTCTCCTCCCTATCCAGTGATCTGGGGCTGAGGAGGCTGGGGCCACATGCTGCCTGCCTTCCCTGGTGCTCCAGAACCAGGGAGGCTGGGGCCACGTGCCGCCCCACCTCTCTGTGGTGCTGGGGGGCAGAGCCTGAGCAGAAGAGGCAGGGCTGGGGGTGGGGCTGTAGGGGCTTGTCTCCCCCAGCCCTACCTTCACCCACTGCCCATGCTCTTTACAAATGCCCCCTAGTTCCTGGGTGATGGGTAAGTATGCCATGCTTGACAATAGGGAAAACAGGGACACAGCCACTGAGGAAAAGTCCTACAGAAAGACTGTCCTGCCTTCTAGCCTGTGGGACTAACCACTAGCCGTGCATGTTCTGGGGCTAGGCAGTGAGCGACTTTCCCAAAGCCAGGCTTTCACTGCATGTCGTGCTAGTGGGAACATACCAGTGTAGCCTAAGGACTGAGTCTATGCTCAGAGTGCCGCTTGAACCCCTAGTTCTCAGCGTCACCTTCCTGGGCCTTGGACTGCCAGGACTTGCAGCAGGAGAAACGATGTTTACCCCTCCCTGTGCCCATCTCCTCAGGCAGATTACAGCCCGCCAGGAAAGGGCGGCTGCAGCTCTCCTTAGACAAGTCTCTGCAGGTGGGATGGGAGCTGCTTGGCGCATACACCTGGGCCACCTGGCCTCTCCGCTGCATTAACCCTTTCATGCATGCAGCCAAGGCGGAGTCTTGCTGTAGCTGTGCAGCTTTCCAGGTGGATTCAAGCAGCTGGGCAAATGGGGGCGGGCCAATATACCTGAGGCTCCTGGTAATAGATCTGTAAGAGTCTTGTGCAGGAAGAGGGACTAGCATTGCTGGGATTTAAGTATCCCCCTTCCCCCAATGCACCCTACAGGGGGTGCAGTTCTGTGGCACGCTTGGCAGTGGCCACTGGCTATATGTATGAATCTGGCTCTTGGGGCTTTAAAGGCAAGTAAGGGCAGCTTGGTGTCAACTTGCTTTTGTATGGGTACCTCTGGGAAAGAAAACAGGAAAGGGCCCAAAGTGACGCATGGGTCGAATACATTCACTTTGCATGGGCATAAAGATGCAGGGCTCAGAACCAGGCCCCCAGAAGAATATATTCTTATCTTGTTTTCAGATCTGGTGTTACAGTATGGGCATGGGGTGGGCACACCACATAGAGAAGACTTGACCAGGACCCCCCTGCTTTACCCAGCAACCCCAAAGGGTGTCCCCTTCCCACCCAGCCCAATGGGCCATGCACAAAGGGGTTGGTTTAAAAATGTCCAAACCTGGGCATAGATCTGAATTTTACAAATGGTTTCTGTCTCTCTAATGGGCTGAAAACCCCTTCTGAGTGGAAGGGTGTCCTGCAATTCAAATCAGTCTCTAGTTTAGAGGGCACCTGGGGCTCCTGCAGCTGGAGAAACTGGGAATTTGCTGAGTCTCTGGTCTGCAGAACTGAGCTCTCATTATAGCTGCTTGAAATTCTTCCACTGAAAAGTTTTTGCTTGAAGAATGTCCTCTCAACAAAAAAGATGAAATATTTCCTTTGTCATGATTTTTAAATTTTCTTTTTATTATGACACGTTCTAAACACTGTTTAATTGACAGACTAATTTTGGGTAAGTGAATAGATACTGCTTTCAGTTATATCAGTGAAAATATTTGGGAGGGGGGGATAAAAATAGGTCTGTTTTTACCTTGCCCTGGGAGGGAGAAAGGAACATCCCTTTCTCCCTTCCCAGATAAAAATGAAATCCACTCAACTCTGGCTCCTAGGATGGGAGTATTCCAGTGTGGATAAAACCATGTGGATTTGAGTTAAAAGTTCACAGCTGTGTATCTCAGGGGGTTTACAGCTGTGTTGCTCTGCTTTTCCAACATGCCTTGTGGAGGCACAGGATTATGGCTCCCAGGTGGAACACACAGGCCTAGGTGCACTTCTAGAAATACAGCTCAGACTTTTTCCTCTCTGCCTTGTATTTGGGCACCACACTGGGCTGTTGGTTTGGTATTTTTGGTAAATATTTAATCCTCCTGAAGGCAGAGCCTTGTGCAAAGAGAAGCAGGGTAGAAAATCGATGGCTAGTACAAGCAAGTTTCCCCAGGCTGAATGGCTGGGGGGATGACTTTGAATAGACTTGTTGGCTTTGACTAGAGAAACTTCCCCTTCCAGGGAGAAGGAGCCCGCGGACAGTAACTGCAGCCAAGAGGGGCCTGTCTGAGATGCTGGGACAGACTCTAAATGCTCCACCCTGGGCCCCCAGGTGGGGCTTAATCGCACAGGTGCAGAATGTTGTGCACAGACACAAGCTGAGCAGTGCTGAGCCGTATGGGGAATACGAGGCCTGTGGTCTTGTCCTATGCCGCTCCCACCTCGCATGTCCCTAAGTGCCAGTGGCATGATGAGGAGCCCATTTTAGTCTATACTGAGGGGTCCAGTGGCCTTCTGTGTTACCCGTATAAAAGGAATGCTGGGTAAAGAACTTGGAGTTTCCCACCACATGGTGCCAAAGCCCAGACCCATTGTGCCCATGTGCAGGAACCCGCCTGTCGTCGAGTGTCACAGCCTTGCAGGGTTTGGCCGTGAAGCCCAGGGGTGGCATGTGTCCTACGTGTGTGCAGGGCCTGACTTGCTCTAACCCCCTGCACGCTATGGTGGATTCTTCCTGCCCAAAGATTGGGCAAGGGGGCCAGCTGATCTGGAACCATTGTATTTTTGAATGGATTTTTGTGGAGTGAGTTGTCAGCACAGAGGGCAGCAATTCACATCCCTTGTCCTGCAGATGCTGTCCCACACACGCAAGCCTAGCATGTCTCCAGGGAGAAGGCTTCCCTCTCCAGAGCTTTCACGGTAGCTCTTTTCTTTGGCCATAGCTATAACAAGAGCCTTTGTCAGGCCCTGTTTTCGCTAGGAAATGTAGTGTTTGGTTGGCCAGGTCCTGCCCAACCCTGGGACACGAGTGAGGTTTAGTTGTGAGCAGCTGGTGCAGTGCTGAACCTGATTCCTCCCCATCTACACTGAGTTCGAAACACCGTGCGACGCCACCAGGTTCATGTTTTGATGCGGCCACATTGTCTAAGGATCAGATAACGTATGGAACTTCCCCTTGCTTAGCACTGCACTCTGGAAGGCAGCTGTGTGCGCTGGAATGACTCTGGCTCAGCCTCTCCATTGGTGGTTTGTCAGGTTGTCCTGTTTTGCCTTGCAGGAGCAAACCAAGGGATGGCGGAAGTGGCACATCCTTTCTTTCTGCTGCACCAGTATCTGGGCAGATCCCAGAGGGCTGTGGCTTCCTTGCCCAGCGAGTGCCGCCCGGATCAGCCTGCAGGATACTGGAATGGCTCATGGATCGCTAGCCTTAGACCAGTGGTTCCCAACCTTTTCCAGATGGGGACCCATTTTGACAATTCAGGAAGACTTGGTGACCCAAGGCAATTCAAAAACGGAGGGAGAAAAAGGGGCAGAGACACTTGGCGACCCTTTTGAAATGTAATGGCGACCCATATTTGGGTCCTGACAAACTTTTGGCCCTGTCAGCTCCACAGGCAGTTGACTGAATAGTTGCAGGTGGCCCTGTAAAGTCTCCCCACCCCCGATGAGAACATACCACTCCAGAGGGCCTAATGAAAAAACAAGTAAGGGAGACCAATATTTCTCAGTCTGAAGATCCCGTCTCCCCCTTCTCTAGTTGCCAGGGCCAGAACAGGGGAGATTTGGGGAGAATTCTAGCAGGAGGCAGAGGTGCACTGATGGATGGTGCTTCAAATCCTTGGAGGAAAAAGTGGGGGCACTTTTAGGCAGCTCTGAATGCTGAGGGAGGGTGCTGGGGAACTCTGTCATCTTAGGGGCTCACTTGTATGGTCACTTACACCAGCGCATAGTGGGCGTAAATCAGCATGGTGGCACTCTTCTCTGCCCTGGTGCAAATGACTCTAGCCTCTTGGGGATGTCTGTGCTGCAGTTAGACACCTGCAGCTGGACTGTGTCGGCTGACTCGGGCTTGGGCTGTGGAGCTAGACACCCCAACGCTGGGACCCTAAAGCCTGGACATCAGCCAGTCTACAATGCAGTTAAACAGCCCTTTAGCCCAAGTCACCCAGGGCTGGCCCATGCCAGCTTTTTAACTGCAGTGGCAATGTCCCATCAGATCCCAGAGTTCATATGCATGGGGCAGAAGCTCAAACAAGACAACTGAGCCAAGATCCTCCGCTGCTATAAATTGATGCTGCTCCAGGAAGTTCACTGGAGCTGATTTATATGTGCTGACCTGGCTCACAGGAAGCTTCTGTAGACTAAGCTGGCATCCACTAGCAAGCTAGGGTTCCATAGAGTTCCCCTTTGTGTTTCAGGAGCCGAGTTCCCCAGTGCAGGGCAGCCCAACAGTAGGTGGGCAAAAGGTTTATTTGCAAACTGCATTTCTTCCCTTTCCCATTTGGGGTGAAATTCAGGCTTCCCTGCTGAGGGCCAACTCTGCCAGCTGGTCTTGGGAGAGTGCGGCTGCTTCCAACTTACACCATAATCTCTGCAAGGCACAGACCTGTTTCCATGCAGAATGACAAGGGTTCAGCCTTACTCTGCTTTCAGTTCGTATCCCCTGATGTCGTTGCACAAGAGCCCAGGTAGGGAGGAAGAGACTGTAGCGCTGTTGTGCTTTCGTTACCTGCTTGCTACACACAGAAAGGGCCATCTTGTTGCCAGAGTAGTTAAGCTCGGGAGAGGGGAATCACCCCCTGTCCTCTCTTGTGGAGACTCTGCTCGTTCTTTGGAGTGCCAGGGCGTGATCCAAAGACCCAAAGTCAAGCCCCATGTGCACCAGATTGAGCCCCACGTGCACGTTTTGCGTTGTGTGCATGGAAAAATGACAGGCATCCCGGTGATGAGGATGGGCTAGAAAACAACCACCGTATTAGTGTTGTAGCTGTGCCGGCTGGACCGTGGATAAACGCACAGGCGGATTTGAATGCACGGCAGTTTAAATACAGCAAGAACCTCTGATTCAATGCATGCTCATTTCACAGTTTTTAGTTGTACGTTCCCTGTGCCACATCTCGAAAACTTCATCCTGAAGGCACGTTTTCTCTGTGGCAGAGGGAAAAGTTTGGTAGTAGTGCTCAGGAGTCTTAGACAGGGCTGGGCCCTTATTGGGTGGGCGCTGGACAAAGACGAAAGCTGTGCTGCTCCTGCCCGGAAGAGCTGAGTCTAAAGAATGTCGAGAGCTGTTTTCTTTACATCCTTTCTCTAAACAATTACCAGGAGTGAAGAAAGCAAGTGAGACTGATATTGGGAGGGAAGGGAGAGGAACTGGGGTATATTGACACCAGCCAGAGGTAAGATCAAGTTGGCTTTGATCTTCCTGGAACGAGTACCAGCCCCAGGGTTCTGGGGCCAAAGGAGAAAGCAGGCCCTTGCGGGGCATTGATAAGAAAGGGGCTGTCACTGGGGTGCTCCATGGCAGGTGGAGGCATGTGCTCCCAGCAGGGCTCCCACTGGCTCCGGGGCTCCCAGCCTGTCCTGCTGGCCCAGCATCACGCCGGGTAGAAGCAGCAGGCACACGTGTGCTGTGAGTGGGGCTGCTGAGGATGCTGAAGGTGGAGGTGCCCACTCCCAGCTGGGCTCCTGCTGGGGCTCCCAGCCTGTCTTGCTGGCCCCGTGCTGCACTGGCTGGAATTAGCAAACACAGGCTGTCCCTGTGGCATGTGGCCCATAGGGGAGAAGGGACGGCAGGGGGTCATCACATTGCTGCTGCCATTGCCTGCACGCAGCTCTCCTGGGCCAGGAACAGGAGCAGCGAGGGCAGGGGCCAGAAAACCACCACCGCCTGGGACTGCCCAAGCCCCTGACTTGAGCCCCTACACCAGGGGTGGGGATTCATTTTTGACTGGGGGCCACTTCAGAAATTTTTGAAGTGGCCCCAGGGCCGCTCCAGAAGGGGCGGGGCCTCAGACAGAAGAGGAGGGACCAGGACACTTCCATGCTTCCCCACCCACAGACCCTGATTTGTCTGGGGGTTGGGGAGCGCACAAAGTCTTTGCCCTCCCCAGAGCGAAGTGCCCGCTGTTCTGAACAGCAGGCAGTTCCCTCTGAGTACCCGGGCCCCCGGCGGTGGGATGAGACTTCATGTGCTCCTGCCACTGACACCAGGTCAGTTGGGGCCTAGGGAGGGGGAGCATGCGAAGTGCTGAGCCCCTTGCAGAGCAGGAGAAAACTTCACGAGCTCCCCTGCCCCCAAGCCCTGATTGGCCTGGGGGCGGGGGGAACAGCAGGGCCTCCGCGAGCCAGATCAACTCGTTTGGTGGGCTGGATCCGGCCCGTGGAGGCCCTTTTGCCATGCCTGTCCTACAACACATGCTCTGAGGCCCCCCAAAATCCCACAGTTCCTATAAGAAATTTCAGTTACTTTCACCCCTGACGGTGGCAACAAGGTGTAATCCCAGGCAGGGCTGTTGGGGATTGAAAGGGCCGGTCCATGCTGTGTCCCCAGTAGTGTGGTTGGGGCTAGCTAGATCAGCCAGCTTGGGTGTGTTTCCACGTGCTGCAGTCTGCTGTGTAGTTCTGCCCTGGGGCGGTTCCAGCTCTAATCCCCAATCCTAGTCAGGTCAATGGGAGTCTTGCCCGTCTCAGTTTCAAACTCTTGCACTCCCCATTGGGTCTGTTTGCAGAGAGTGGGGTTCTGCTCCCGCTGGCTAACCTGGGTGTCACTGAGGAAGTCGGGCTAGCTCCGAGTGTTCCCCACATCAGACACGGGCAGTAAGGAGCTACGAATGGCTAGTGGCTAGTGCACATTCTTAACAGGCGAAGGTCTGGGTTCTTCTGACTCAGCCTTAGAGTTCACTGGAGTTCATAGCGGGAGGTTCAAAACGCTGTCTGGGGGCTGAGTAATGGATTGGTTCTGCAAAGCACGGAGCAATCTCCACTCCTGCTTGGTTCACTGGGAGCGCCCGGTGTTCACGCCGGGCAGATCTGGGCCCTAATGAGCACCAGCATCCAGTTTGATGGGAGTTTTGCCTGCATAAGGGCGCAGGGATTTGACCTGATGTCTGTCATGTACCAGGTACGGGTCCCTCTGAACCATTTAGGTCAAGTTTTGGAATGTGCTTGAAGAACACTGGATATACCAGAACATCCCCTCTGCAGCCAGGCACTGGGCTGTGTGGGTCTGCACAGGGTAGGGGGGAAGGGGAGATAAACTGATCCAAGTGACAAAAAAAAAAAAAAATAGCCACTTCCCTACCCCACCAACTCCAGCGGATTGGTGGGGGACGCTTTTTCTGTTGTTTAAGATAAATATCTCGGCGCTGTCGAGTGGGTGGGTCAGTGAGGGAGTGTTCAGGGGAGGGGTGGGGGGACACTGTCAATGGGATTGCTGAAACCAGGGGTGTGATCAAGAGAGTCCTCACTATTCTTTGTCTCTGCACATACTCCTCTCCCCCTCCACTGGACCCTGCTTAGAAATCTCAGGGCAACGCCTCCTAAATAGGAAGATTAGACTCTCTCTCTCTTCCTCTGCCCCCCCCCCCCATCTGTCACTCTCTGTCCCTCCCCCCCCTTCTGGCCCGCGATCGCCTGCATTTCAGTTGTTATAAATAAAGCTCTAGGCACTGATTTGGGTCTATGATGACACCTTGTGTTATTAGACAGCACAGGACGGCCTTCGCCAGGCGGGAGCTGCTCTCTCTTTCCTGCTGCATCGCTTCGCGCCTGCCGCCTGCACAAAGCCTCGCTGGCAGCAGCGGGGCCGGGAGCAGCTGCTGCTTCTGCTTCCCAGCCGTTGCCTGAGTGCTGGGCAGACAGAAGGGCCCTGGGGGTGCTTTCCCAGAGACACCGGCTCATGAGGGGTTCAGTCACTTCTTTAAAAAAAGTAATAATAAAAAGGGGGGAGGGAACTGCTGTGGGCAGGTAGACTTGGGCACAGGGCTGGGAAAGGGGGCAGTGTGGTATCCAGGGCACTGGGCCTAATTCAGCGTAGTCCCATGGCCTCTCTTCGCCCACAGCTGGGCTGGCACAAAGCAGCCCCAGGTCAGGCGGAAGCCTCCTCCCATCCCATGGAATAGCCCATGTGCCCTCGGTGCCCTCATGGAGCAGACTCCCCCAGCCCTGTTTGCCTTGGTGATGACGGGATGTGCTAAGGGGGTGACTGGAGGCCGGGTGGGGCTGGGCCATGGGAGGGAACAGGGTATTTTGGGGGTGGCGTGAAGGGGCTGTGGGCTGAGGCAGTGGCTGGACTGCGCTCTAGCGCACTAGGAGCCGATCCAAGCAGGGATGTACATTATTCAGCCCTCTGTGCTGAGAGCTGCCCTCTCCCAGCAGCTCCGGGCTGGGGGAAGGGGGGCGAAAGGGGGGCATGCAAGCAGCCCTCCTCTCTCGGGCCCTGCCAGCTAAGCCCCGATACGCATCTGTGCCGAATCTGTGTGTCCTTCCAAAGCCAGCTACTACTGGGCAGGTCTGCCATGTACCTGAGCTTTGGTACAGCTAAACACAGCGGGGGCAACTGCTAACAGGGCCTCCCTGACTTTTAGTGGTCAGCCCTCTTCTTCATGGGGGGCATCACAGTAAATAAGCTCTTTCCCCCTGCTCCCCGATGCAATGAACTTTGTGCTCATGTGTTGGGAGAAGGGCCTGGTGCTGGCAGATGGAAGCTGCCGTGGGGAGCGCCATGCTTTTGCGTCATAGCAATGAATTCAGCACCCTTCCGCCTCCCCCCCCAGCCCAGGGAGGCAGGTTAGCACCATTCCCAGTCTGCAGCTGCAGAAGCTAAAGCACGGAGAAGGGAAAGGAATTGCATTGAGCCGCAGAACTGAGAATAGAATTCAGGCTTGGGCAGGACATACCAAGAGCCAGGGTGGGATTTCACCCTGCGAGGTCTGACTCCTAATTCTGGTGCTGCTTAACCACTAGACAGCACTCCCTTCCTGTCTGCCCATTGTGTGCCTGGACGGGGCGGTGTCCGAAGCATCCTTCCTTGCTCACTTATCCTGATTCACTCATCCTGTCTCTCTCTACGTCAGCTCCCCTGCTTATGAACCTTGCTGGGAGGGAAGCTATGGGAAGGCCGCAAGCCCGGCAATGAATAGCTCATGTGCATCGTGTTCACCAGGGGTCAGCCACAGGGCCTGCTCTTTCTTCGATTATAGCTGTGCACGCCCAAGAAGCCAAGGCTGGACTACGGCCATACACGTACACTCATGCAGGGATAATGGACACCAGCATTCCCTGTAAGCTGGGTGCTTGTGCGGCCGCTCAGGAGTGATTCAAATGCTCCCCAGCTGATTAGCAGAGCACCCACAGCTAGGTTTTGTGTTTCTACTGGTGGTGCACATTCGCACTTGCTTCAGTGCATGTAAAAATTATTCTGCACCTGAATGGAAAAAATCCAAACATGGATGGAAAAAATTAGAGGGAATATTAATGGACACCATTTCCCCCACCTTTTCTCTAACTCTTCTTGGTTTCAAGGGTAGGTGTGTGTGCGGGGTGGTGGGGGGGCAGGGGAAGAGTTCCTTCAGCAAAGGAGGAAGATGGGAGCTCTGAGCTGCCAGTGAAAGAGGGTAAGGGGTGTGCGTGCGTGGTCTTGTGAGGAGTGTTGGCAGATGGGGAATGGCACATTTCTGGGGCACATGCCTCTGGCTGCCATGCAAAGTTTTCTCTGCACAGGCCTATACCCTGAATTTAGTATTGCATTGGTGGAATCACTGCTGCTGGGCCAGAATATGTCAATGGTCCATGTGATGCTACTAACTAAGGTTCTGCTGAGGTTACAGTCACTCCCTGTTTTCCATGGGTTTCAAAATCCAGGCCAAATCCCCCGGGGGCTGGCGCATGGCAGGCCTTTGACTGCATGTTGAATTATTTTCTTGACTGCGTGAAAAACTCAAAACGATTCATGTTGCAACTGGCTGAGCTGTTTTGTGGATTGGGAATGTGTTTTCCAAGCTGGGCCTATGGTTTGATGGCCGTGCTGTTTTCTGCTGCATGTGGTGCCCAGGTTAGGCGCCTGTCAGAGTTTCTTGCCACCTGGGTCAGGAGGAGGGGCAGGAGAGATGTTGGAGGATGTATCTTTGGTGACCTTTTTCTGTCTTTGGTGACCTCCTCTGGTATTAATGTGCTTTGTAGAGAACCCAGATGGGCTCTGGGGCTGGGTGGGTGTGGTCCTCTTGTGCACGTGGTAAGAGTATAATTTAAAGGAGGAATGGGTGACATTTCCCTTCCATTATCAGACTTTCCAATGCTTGGGGATCTCAGAGGGTTTGGGTTTTCTGACCCTTTGGTAGAGGTGGTTTAGCAACTTGCATGAAATGACTTTCTTGGATCTTCGTCATGTGTCCAGCTGTTGGCTCCTGCTTCACAGAGGCCACTGTCACAAATGGATTTTAAACAATCAAGCTTGGACTTTTCACCACAATTAACTTTAATTTTTTTTTATAAAAGGACTTTCTAAAAGTAGGATTTTGGCATATAAATAGCCCTTAATTCAGACTAATCATAGTAGTTGAATAATAAGGAATGATTAGAAGAGCTATTGTGAATTTCTAGTTGCCCTGCACCCCATTTAAACTTTTGAAAGTTGAATGAAAACAGTAAATATGGCGAAGTGACCTCCATGGAGTTGTCTCTTGTGTCAGATCTTCACTTGGGTTGTAAGGATGTAACTCAGGGCAGCATGTAGCCCATAATATATCACGTTGCTGGCATTGCTCTGCAAAGGCATGTGCTGCCTTATTCCCACAGACCGTAGCACAAATTGTACAATGGGTCATTATAAATAGAGATCCAGGTCCATGACAATTTCTTTGTGTGCAGAAATTTGCAAACTTCTTTCCGCGGAGAGAATTTAATCATGTGATTCCCTCGCCCTGCACAAAATCATTGCATGTGGTTCTTAGTAGCATGTTCATTCATTGTTCAGTGGCAATTCCATTTCTGGGAAGCTATTACTGCCTCCTGCACTGTGAAGTCTGTTACTTTACAAGGTAAATAATCCTAAATATCCAATGGAATCTTAATACTCTATGCATTAATAAAGTAATAGAGATGTTTAACATAGGCAGTAATGCTACTGTTTCAGAGCCCTGGGCCTACTTTAGCAGCTATAACAAGAGTGAACGGATCCTTTCCTGCTTTTATTTATACACATATAATATCAAATATTACTGAGTTTTTGCTTGTTAATGCTAGCCAAAGGGGTTAAGAGGAAGAAGAAGGGTTTTTGCAAATACATCAAGGGAAAGGGAAAAAGTAGGCCCATTAATAAATGAAGAAGCTGAAATCAGTAATGATAAAGTGGCTAAGCAGTGAAGCTGTGTGTGTGTGTGTGTATTGTGTGTGTGTGTGAGAGAGAGTGAGATTGAGAGAAATGTATGTCCATCAGGGAAAACAATAAAAAGCAGCATAGACAATTAGGAGACCTTGTCAAATATAAGAACTGCCCTCAAAAATAAAAATCAACAGGTAAGGGAATACAGAGGACCTGATTCATGCCATTGATGTCAAAGGAGAGACTCCCACTGAATTCAGTGAGTGTGTATCAGACTATGTATACAGTACATGTTTGTAGGTGTGTGTCCTACACACTCATCCCATGTTGTAAGAGATTTAACTAGTGAACTAAGCAATGCATAACTGTTCTCGAAGTGTATTGAGAAAACAGGCAACTGGTACTAAAGGTCCAGGAAAAATGCCCAATATAGTACCAGTGTTCATCAAATAAAAATAGTACAGCCCTGCCAGTTACCACCTGGCAAATGTAACTTCAGTTCCAGGTAAAATAATTATTGCGAAAGAGACTCTGTAAGCACACAGGCCCGTAAGCAAAGGATGTGGCTAAAATGAAACACACACTGATGTACCCTTCTGAATTGATGTCCAGGTGACAATGGGAGCTTGAGCAGTGAAGAGTCCCACCAAGTCCCCATGCCAGAGAAACCTGAAAACTCTTTGGGGGACATTGGTAGTCAAAGGAAACACGGGAGCAGAATACTGTGTGTTGGAACTATAGTTAAGCCATTCATACCGTGCATCCTGGGATCTTAATATTTTTTCTTAGCTAGGAACATTATTACAGTTGTAAATGAAAGGCCTTGATAAACAGACTTTGAACTGTGGGGAGATATACAGAAGGTTGTCAAAGGACCTGGTTGTAGGCACAGTTTTAGATAGTGGGACAGATCCTCCACTGGATAAATGAATGTGGCTGCTTTGCCTTTAGTGTGGAGTGACTTCACTTTACACCCATTGAGGATTTGGCCCAATATTTTGTTCACCCCGTTCTTCCAGAGGATTAATTACGTGTTAATTAAATGTACAGAGAAAGTATATAAATACAGAGAGGAAATAATCATGTGAGAGGTAACCTGGAAAGCTGCAAACCAATGCAGCTGAAATAGAGATTCAGTGGGAAGGAGCTATTTGGCAAGCTGTAGAGCCAGAGACCTAGGAGGTGAGAGCGTGGAAAAAATAGGGGCAGATTTGTTTTGTGGAGTAATACTGGTCAGAAGGGCACAATGTAGTCTGATTCCTTTGAAGTCAGTGATGAAATTCCCATTGGCTTCAATGAGAGCAGGATCTGCCCTTTGACTCTCTCTCTCTCTCTCTCTCTCTGGCTATGTCTAGGCTACGGGGTTTTTCCGGGATACCGGAGGTATCCTGGAAAAACTCTGCTGCGTCCAGAGAACATGTCTGCTCTTCTGACAATTTGTGCAGAAGAGCAGACGCGCTCTTTCGGAAGCCCTGTCTGCCTCGTGCCACGAGGAAGAAGGACTCTTTGGAAAGAGGAGGTTTTTTTCAAAATTTGGCTCAGTGTGGACTGGCCAAATTTTGGAAAAGCCTCTTCCAACAAAACTATTAGAAAAAGGTACACAAATTGCGGAGTGCAATTTGCGTACCTTTTTCTGATAAAAAGCAGCAGTGTAGACATAGCCTCTCTCTCTCTTTCTCTCTCTCTCTCTCTTGCTTTCTGGCTACAACTAGACTACAGGCTTCTTGCGCAAGAAGCTTTTTTCGGAAGAGAGTTTCTGAAAAAACTTCTTGTGCAAGAGAGCATCCAGACTGCAAAAGTGCATCGAAAAAGTGATGTGCTTTTTCAAAAATAGTGTCCAGACTGCCTGGATGCTATCTTGCATGTAAGCAGTGATTGCTATGGACAGAATGGCCACCAGGGCACCTGTGCTTTTTCCTTTTCCCTCTTCTTCCTGAAAAACGCCCTCTTCCCTGTCCACACATGCCTTTTTGCAAAAGAGCTCTTTCGCAAAAAGTCTTCTTTCTCATAGAATGAGGATTACCAATTGCGCAAAAATCCCTCTGTTCTTTCGATTTACTGTCAAAGGAACGTGCTTGCAGTGTGGATGTAACTCAAATTTTGTCTGAAAACTGGCCGTTTTTCCAACAAAACTCTGTAGTCTAGACATAGCCTCAATGTGTGTGTGTGTGTGTGTGTGTGTACAAGATATGGCAGAGGCTGCACATCACACAACCACAGAGGCCCCTTTTTCTACACTGCTAGTAAGAAAGGCCTTAGCATACTGCACCCAGCTTGGGGCTCCTTTATATCATTCAACTGTAAACCGATTGGGAGGGGAACTGGAGAAGAGCAACAAAATGATCAAAAACCAGAAGGAATAAATTAGAAGGAAAAATTAAAAGGCCGAAGGCCCTGGATTCTGCAGGGTCATGCCCATGTGTATAAGAGTCAAGTCCAAGGGTGGACTAAATGATGGTATGTCACACTACAGAGTTAATTCGAGTTAACTTAATTCGAAATAGTTAATTCGAATTAAGCTAATTCGAAATAACACATCTATACACAAAACCTATTTTGAAATAGCACGTCCACACTGAGTGGACCCTGAACTGAAGTTAAGGCTGGCCGGAACAAGTGCCGGCAGGGCATCAGGTTAGGACTCAGTGTGTGGGGCTGCTGCCTGAACCTAACTGAGCTCCGTGCTTAAAGGGACCCGACCCCCACCCCGGACAGATAGTTCTCAGGGTTCCCTGCTTGCTTGTCTACCTCGATGATGGACAGCAAAGCAGTCATGTCTTGGAGTGCCCCGAGTGCCTGCACTCGGGATACCACAGCACTCAGCCACATGGAGCCAGAGCTGCCCCTGGGCATGCCGGTGCGTCTCATGCGGTCATTGCCATCAGCCCGGCTGCACTTGCTGCAGGCTGCCATCTGGGGGGGTCCATCGGGGGGCTGTCAGGATCCAGGAGGCCCTGAGGGAAAGCGTCCACCCTGAGGAACCCTCAGAGCCTCCCCAGTCCTCCCCACCGGGGGCTCATGCCCCATTCCTCCCTCACGTCCTTCCACTTACCCCTCCCTAGCCCCCTTTCCTGATGTCAAACAAAAGAAACGTATGTTCAAAAATAGAAACTGGGTTTATTGAACAAAACTGGGGGGGGGGGAATAAACCTCTGGGGAGACTGGGAAAAGGAGGTGGGAGAGGGGAAGAGAGAGGGTGGGAGAGGGGAGGGGGAAACCTGGGAGGAGGGAGCTGGAAGGGGGAAGCAAGGAGAAGACGGGGAAGGGGAAGCTCAGGGCCCAGGGTTGGGGGCCTCGCCGGACCAACTTGATTTTCATGCAAATCTGCTCCTGGGTTTGCATGTGGCCTTTGGTGGCCAGGCTGGCAGCTATCCTGCCATAAACGGCTGCATTCCTCTGTCTAGTGTGGAGATCATGGACGTTGGGGGCATCCCCCCCAAACCTGAATAAGGTCCATGATCTCCACCCTGGACCAGGAAGGCGTCTGCCTTCTCCAGCCCCTGTCAGGCTCCTGGGAGCTAGCAGACTGCTCTTGGGGAGCGGTGGAGGGCTGGCTGCCAGTGGCTTGCTGGCTCATGTTTTGGGGCCACTGGGTCAGGGGCCCCAGTGGCCACTGCTGGCTCTGGGCTGGCAGGCTTGGAGCTGGCACAGACACTGAGGCCAGGGTATACCCCTTTAATGGCTCTGGTGCTGGGGGAGAGGAGAGTAAGTTTTCCTGGTTGTGCCCAGAGTGGCCATCAGGGCTCCCTGGGAAGGGTTGGAGGCCCCCTATTTCGAATTAAGTGTCTACACAGCACTTAATTCAAAATAGCTATTTTGAATTTGGCGTTACTCCTCATAGAATGAGGTTTACCAAATTAGAATTAAGCGCTCCGCTATTTCAAATTAATTTTGAAATAGCGGTTTGCATGTATAGACGCTATTAAAGTTAATTCAGAATAACGGCTGTTATTTTGAATTAACTTTGCAGTGCAACTTTGCAGTTAACTTTGCAGTGTAGACTTAATTCAAATTAAGTTTGCAATTCTCTTGAGGCTAGTGGAGAATATGAGAATTATTTGCAGGTATTTGAAAAGTGTAAGCACCCGGGAGGAAAAGGTAGCATGAGGGTGTCATAAAATAATTTAAATATGGCAGGGTAATGGCATTAAACTAAGTGAGGGAAAACTGAGCTCAAATATCAGGCAAAAAGCCCTAACAGCAAGGAGTAGTCTCCCAAACAAAACGATGGAAACTCCATTGGTGGAATCATTTGCATCTGGGTAGTACAAAGCACCTGAAGTGTTCTGAATGAACCAGTGGAATCAAGGGGGCTGATAGAATTGCTGGCCCCTGAGCAAGGTGGGGGGAAGGCCAGTGCTGTGCCCCCGCTAGAGGCTAGGCTGCCTCAGAGCCATCTGGAGAAAGCTATGCGGGGCTCCGGTGGTGAGTCAAAGGGCCCAGGGTTCCAGCTGGTGCTACCGCTGCAGCAGTGGCAGAGATAGCGACTGACTGTGAGCCCCGGGTCCTTTTGAATTGCCGGGCCCAGGGGCAGTTGCCCCCTTCACCTGTTGGCAGGCCAGAGGGGAATGAATGGACTGGATGGATGTCCATGTCCTTTTCTCATCTCTAACCACTAGTTTGTTTGTCTGTCTAAATTTGCTAGGCAATAATGGAAACTGTCAGCATCGTTTTCATTTGAAAATCGGAAACATGACAGTGATCACATTCTTTCTGCTCGCCCTTGGTTTTTAAGGATGTGGAAAATTATGTCTCTGAGCATGTGCATATTTTCACAGCCTAGCCAAATGCTCAAGGTCTGATCTGGTAGTTCTTGCTTTTCCTGGCAAAACTCCAACTCAGTTTTTCCTAGTTTCTCTTACAGCAGGGAAAGGATGGTTTGCACTGGAACTCTAGAGTTTAGTTCCTAGGTTTGCCACAACTCCCTGTGGGACATGGGGCATGTCACATAATTTTTGTGCTCCAGTTCTTCAGCTGTAAAATGTATTATTATCCTCATCTTTCCTCCCATCCTTTGTCTTGTCTACTTGGGCCTTCAACCAGGGCTCACTGAAGTTGACCAAAAGGCTCCAATTGACTTCAGTGGGCATTGGGCGGGACCATTAGGTAGTGAAATAAAATGCCTGCACTGTGTTATACAGTAACTAGGACATTGGAACTCTGATCTCAGTTGAGGCATCTAGACCTGTAGTGTCCAACACGCTAGCCACTAGCCACATGTGGCTATTTAGCCGGTTGAGTGGGGCTAGTTTGCTATAGCAGTAGCCACTATAGCCACCACAGATCTAAACACTGACCCATGGTTATTACTAATACTAGTTGAATTGAAATGCATCCAGCTGCCTTATGCATTTTTTAAAATGTTAAAATGCATGAGGCGGCTGGATGCGTTTCATTTGATTGTTGCATATTATTTGGTTGTTACAAACTTCCAAGAGGAGAACCATTCGTGCAATGTTTGCAGAGCTCACTGCAGTTGTGAGATCACTTAAAGATAATCCTGCCCTTTTGTGTATTTACATCTACGGTGAAAAGGGTCTTTTAAAAACATGAAACGATGCCTAATACTTCATTAGAGATAAGTGGAAGGTGGAAGCTCATTATAGGATAACCCCTCACTAGTTGATTTTCATACAAAGTAGTCACGGTACTTTTTCTTTTCCATTAAAAATATAAAATAACCCCCAAAGTGGAAATTCAGTGCAACCCCCCCTTCATTTAAGGATTATAAAACAACCTCAACCATAACTCAGCCTCTTGTATGTATTAATGGAGGGCAAATGCTCCCCCTTGCAAGATACAACAGAACTGGCTCAGTTCAACTGAAAAGGTGAGGTATATTGGGATTTTCGGATGCTGTGCTTAATTTCATTGGGAATTTGGTCCAGGGGTCAGGTCTAGGGAGGTAACTTCCTCTCATGCTGAATTGTTTACAAAGAGTACCTCTACTTGCAAGATTAAGTTGCAGTAAATCTCCAATCATCTGTCATGCCGTGATCTCTTAATTGAAGACCCATAGTGGTGGTACGGAGTTGGATAATTGCAAACTGTAACATAGAAACCACGGGAGTCTTTTGGTAATGGGATAGTCTTATCATTAGGGTATCTCAATGTCTTTCAGCAATAACTAGGGATATTTTCAGGACTCATTTGCCAAGTTCTCATAAACTGCCCAAGTTGGGGCCTGATCCTGCAGACCTTACTGATGTCAAGGGGTGTGTCTACACAGCAAAGTTATTTTGGAAAAACTATGCAAACACCTACACAGCAATTCCGTTATTTTGAAATAATTTTGAAATAACGGACAGCTTATTCTGATTTCTGTAAATTTAATTCTACAAAGAATAATGCCTCTTCCGAAATAGCTATTTCAAAATAAGGCGTGTGTAGATGCTCCACTTCTGCTATTTTGAAATAGCCCCTCACCAGGGCCACTCTAAGGTATTCCTCCTGGGGCTCTAAATCAAGATAGCATGTCTACATTGGGGAAGCCTGCCAAGGACTAATTTTGAGGCTTCCCTGCAGTGTAGATGTGCTATTTTGAAATAAGCTATTTCAGAATAATTATTCCGGAATAGCTTATTCCAAAATAACTGTGCAGTGTAGACGTACCAAAGGAGAGTTGTTATAGGTACAGCATTGGGACCTTTGTTTTGTCTAGGAACTCATACAGATTTTCTTAGAAGAAAACAAAGTGCTGTTGGAGAAAGGTGAATTATTATTTGTATTTGTGGGAGCATCTAGGATCCCAGTGATGAACCAGCACCTTACTGTGCTAGTGTAACTCACACATCTAGTGGGTGTGGTTCACTGCCTCATGTAGTGGCACTTAGACTGCTTACAGCCAGAGATAAGAATGAGTGAGCTCTACAGCCTAAACTAAGCACCAACTGGTTTTATAGCTCAAGCTGTTGAGGTTCCTCCACTAAGCGCCAAAGAGTCTGGGTTCACATCTGTGTGGTGGTGGTTACACTAGGAGCTGTGCAAATGCAGACTGTAAACTCCTAGAAGCACCTGTCTTTTCATCCCAAGTATAAGACAAAAGCTGGAGATGGACTAACAGA
Source organism: Pelochelys cantorii (assembly GCA_032595735.1). Taxonomy (NCBI): domain Eukaryota; kingdom Metazoa; phylum Chordata; order Testudines; family Trionychidae; genus Pelochelys; species Pelochelys cantorii. The sequence continues at coordinate 15,326,412 of CM064347.1, read as the reverse complement.
GGAACACAATGAACTGGAGACCTATTTTAATGTTGATAAATGCAAAGTAATGCATTTTGGAAAATATAATCCCAATTATACGTACAAAATGATGGGGAGTAAATTAGCTATTACCACTCGAGAGAGATCTTGGAGTCATTGTGGATAGCTTTGAAAACATCCACTCGATGTGTAGCAGCAGCCAAAAAAGAAACAGAGTGTTAGGAATAATTGAAAAAGGGACAGAGAATAAGACAGAAAATATCTTATTGCCACTATATAAATTCGGGGTATCCTCACATCTTGAATAGTGCATGCAGATGTGGTCACCCCATTTCAAAAAAGATACCTTGGCATTGGAAATGTTCAGAAAAGGACAACAAAAATGATTAGGGGTTTGGAATGGCTGCCATAGGAGGAGAGATTAATAAAACTGGGACTTTTCATCTTAGAAAAGAGGAGATTAAGGGGGATATGATAGAGTTCTATAAAATCATGACTGTTCCCATAACACAAGAACTAGGGGTCACCAAATGTCATGAAATCAGTAGGTAGCAGATTTAAAACAAACAAAAGGAAGTATTTCTTCACACAATGCACAGTCAACCCGTGGAACTCCTTGCCACAGAATGTTGTGAAGACCAGGACTTTAGCAGGGTTCAAAAAAGAGCTCGATAAATTCATGGAAGATAGGTCCATCAATGGCCATTTGACAAGATAGTAAAGAATAAAATTGTCAGACACATGTATGAACATAATTTGTTGGGGGAAAGTCAACAAGGTTTCTGTAAAGGGAAATCATGCCTTACGAAACTGCTAGAGTTCTTTGAGGGTGTCAACAAACATGTGGACAAGGGGGATCCAGTGGATACAGTATACTTAGATTTTCAGAAAGCCTTTGACAAGGTCCCTCACCAAAGGCTCTTAAGTAAAGTAAGTTGTCATGGGATAAGAGAGAAGATCTTTTCATTGATTGATAACTGATTAAAAGACAGGAAACAAATGGTAGGAATAAATGGCAAGTTTTAAGAGTGGAGAAAGGGTCTGTCCTGAGACCCATCCTATTCAACTTATTTATAAATGATCTAGAGAAAGAGGCAAACAGCAAGGTGGCAAAATTTGCAGATGATACCAAACCGCTCAAGATAGTTAAGACCAAAGCAGACTGTGAAGAGCTTCAAAAAGATCTCACCGAACTAAGAGATTGGTCAACAAAATGGCAAATAAAATTTAATGTTGATAAATGTAAAGTAATGCCCATTGGAAAAAATAATCCCAACTATATATACAGTATGATGGGGACTAATTTGGCTACAACAACTCAAGAGAGAGATCTTAGAGTCATTATGGATAGTTCTCTGAAAACAATCACTCAAGGTATGTCTAGACTGCATCCCTCTGTCGGCAGAGGGATGCAGATTAGGCAGGTCGACATTGCAAATGAAGCGGGGATTTAAATATCCAGCGCCTAATTTGCATAAAAATGGCCGCTGTTTTTGCAGACTCAGCACTTTGTTGGCAAAAAGCGGCAGTCTAGAGGGGGATCTGTCGAGAAAGAAAGTCTTTTTCGGCAGATCCCTTATGCCTCTTGCAAGGAGGTTTACAGGATCTGTCGAAAAAGGCTTTCTTTCTCGACAGATCCCCCTCTAGACTGCCACTTTTTGCCGACGAAGTGCTGAGTCGGCAAAAAGGTGGCCATTTTTATGCAAATTAGGCATGGGATATTTAAATCCCCGCTCCATTTGCGATGTCGACCTGCCTAATCTGCATCCCTATGCCGACGGATGCAATCTAGAGATACCCTCAGTGTGCAGTGGCAGTAAAAAAAAAACAGATAGAATGTTAGGAATCATTAAAAAAGGGATAGAGAATTAGACAGAAAATATCTTATTGCCTCTGTATAAAACCATGGGATGCCCACAATTTGAATACTATGTACAGATGCGGTCACCTCATCTCAAAAAAGATATATTGGCATTGGAAAAGGTTCAGAAAAGGACAACAAAAATGATTAGGGGTTTGGAACGGGTCCCATATGAAGAGAGATTAAAAAGACTTGGACTTTTCAGCTTAGAAAAGAGGAGACTAAGGGAGGATATGATAGAAATCTATAAAATCATGACTGGTATAAAAAAAGTGAATAAGGAAAAGTTATTTACTCATTCCCACAATATAAGAACCATGGGTCACCACATGAAATTAATAGGCAGCAAGTTTAAAACAAACAAAAGGAAGTTTTTCTTCACTCAGTGCACAGTCAACCTGTAGAACTCCTTGCCAGAGGATGTGGTGAAGGCTAAGACTTGAACAGGGTTCAAAAAAGAGCTAGATAGATTCATGGAATTTAGGTCCATCAATGGCTATTAGCCAGGATGGGTGGGAATGGTGTCCCTAGCCTCTGTTTGTCTGGAAATGGGTGACAGGGGAGGGATCACGTGCGGGCCATGGGACATTGATTGTCTTGCTGGCTTTGCCATTGACTTCATATGTGACCCTGGGTAAGTCACTTCACCTCTGTGTGACTTTCCCCTTTAGTAAATTGGGGCTACTTAAATTTGTTAGAGTGTCTGGAGAGCACTACTGCTCCCATACAATAGAGTCCCTCCTTTATCCCATGTACAAAGGTTCAGTCCCCAGGCTGAGCAGTGACATATAGATGAATAGCAATAGGGTTGGTTTGTTTATTTATTTTATTTACTAATAAATAAGAATCCTGTGCTAGCCATGTCTGTGAAGCTGCTAAGCCAATCCATGGTGAGTAGCCTCTTCGGGTATGTCTACACTACCACCCTAGTTCGAACTAGGGTGGTTAATGTAGGCATTCGAAGTTGCAAATGAAGCCCGGGATTTAAATATCCCGGGCTTCATTTGCATCTTGCCGGGCGGGCGCCATTTTTAAATGCCCTTAGTTCGAACTCCGTGCCCGCGGCTACACGCGGCACGGAGTAGGTAGTTCGAATTAGGATCTCTAATTCGAACTACCGGTACACCTCGTTCCAGGAGGAGTAACGGTAGTTCGAATTAGAGATCCTAATTCGAACTACCTACTCCGTGCCGCGTGTTGCCGCGGGCACGGAGTTCGAACTAAGGGCATTTAAAAATGGCGCCCGCCCGGCAAGATGCAAATGAAGCCCGGGATATTTAAATCCCGGGCTTCATTTGCAACTTCGAATGCCTACATTAACCACTCTAGTTCGAACTAGGGTGGTAGTGTAGACATACCCTTCCATATTACATAGAATGTTCAGGATTTCTCCATCCCATTTGCTAAAGAACGTTACTTAATTTCATGACAGCAGCCACCTGGAGGCTCAAGCAGGGCTCAGGACTTCACAGTGCTGGGTGCCGTATGCACAGGTAGTGAAAAGGCAGTCCATGTCCCAAGGAATTTAGTCACACTTCCTCTGGTTTCCCCTTGGTTTGTGCTGCTCTGCTCCAGACTTCACCACTGAATTTTCGCCTTCTCCTGTTCTCTTGCCAGAATTGGTGTCAGTCTTGTTATAAACATTGTTCACTTTCTTCTTTCCCCTGGGACTCCATCTGGCTTGGTATGTACAAGGTTGATTTCATGGTGCTAACTTGGAGTCAGGAGCCATGAACCTTTACCTTCATGGCTGCTGGTGCCCTTCTGACTTGTCAGGAAGAGGTATGGATCAGTGGTCAGTGCTAGGAAATGGCAATTGACACTCTCCATTCTGGGCATTGGACAAGTCCCTTCGCTGCTCTGTGCCTCAGTTTACTTGCCTGTAAAATGGGGATTCAGTCCCCAACTTGTGAATGGGCTGTGTTTCAAAAGTTCATTTGTAAGTTGGTGGTCTGGAACTTGGAATTCATTTTCCCATAGGAACAATGTTCTAAATGATAGTTAGGTTCCCTGGCTAACCCACAAGAGCATGTTTAACCCATCATGTGGCTGAAATGCTGGATATTTGCAATGAAAATAGTAGAAATAGTTTTATTTAACCTTTCATGCTAGTGCTTGAGGAAAGGCAGGTTTACTTAGAGGAGGATGAGAAGGTTGATGGAGATGCTGAAGGGGCTTCTGGGCATCCCCTGGTACACCTCCCCTCCTTCACAAGCTCTGCATTGGTTCCTGCAGTGAGCCCCATCCCCTATCCCCCTCCCCGGTGGGATGCATCCAGCCCCTGCTCACCAAGAAGTGGCAAGCGGTGAGTGCTCTGGAGGAGTAAGGGGCAGCTGTGCAGTCGGCGGCTAGAGAGAAGCAGTGGTTTCTCCTTTAAGGCATCGGTTCTCTCCAGCCACTGGCTATGCAACCACCTCTGCTCCTCCAGAGTCTCTGGCCAGCGCCTGCACCACTCACTCCTCAGGTGAGCTTTTGTTTGTACGTGCGGCTGTTCGGAAGTCAGCTGTTGGTAACTCGGGAGTGCCTGTAGTGATGCTTACAGACCCGCTGGGGCCGTGGTGAAAACTGATGATTAATGCTTGAGAGGTGCTTTCAGATTCTTATGTGAAAGGGCAAAGGGTTATTAGCATTCTCCTTCCCATGTCACTTCCCTTAGGAGTGGTCAATGCCCCCCTTTGCCAGTAGTGGAAAAAGTACCCCCAAAAGTACACTTGAATAAAAGTGCTGCTACTTTGAAAAAAATGTAATTAAGTAAAAGTCAAACTATCCTTCTGGAAAACTACTTGAGTAAAAGTACAAAAGTATCGCATCTTAATGGTACTCAAGTATCCATAGGGCACTATTATTTGGGTCGAGGGTCACTGATCTACAGAAAAATCAGTCGGCGGCCACACAAGTAAGAGGCAACCCCCCAAAAAACACAAAACAAAAAACAAAACCCCTCACTGATGTGGCCCCCAGCAGAAATACCTCACTCCCCTGTGCTCCAGCCCCAGGGCATGGGAGGGAGGGGAGAGGAGGCAGGGAGAACCAAGCTTCAGGGTTTCCCACAGGCCAGATTAACTCTTTTGGGGTCCCAGGGTTAGTGGATTTTGTGAGCCTCCCCCAGGCTCTGGGGTGAGGCTAAAATGAGGGGTTCAGTGTGGGAGAGGGTTTCCAGGGAGTCGGATAGGGATGGGGATGAGGGTGGGGATCTGGGTGGGAAGTAGAGTGCTGGAGAAGGCTGAGAGTAGAGGTCTGGATGGGATGGAGGTGCAGGAGTAGGCTGAGGGTGGAGTGTCTGGAAGGGTGGGAGGGTGCAGGAGTGGACTGGGGCTGGGAGAGCTGGGTGGGAGGGGGGGCACAGGAGAGGGATGTGGGGTGCAGGGGTCGGCCATTGGGGAGTGCGGGGGGTCACTTACCTAGCTCCACGCTCCCTGCCGCTCCCGGCTGCTCCCATTGGCCGAAATCTGGCCAATGGAAGCAGCAGGGAAACCCTCCCACGAATGGTTTCCAGTACCACATTTCCCCAGCCGGGGGAGGGTGAGCAGCAGCGCATGGTGCCGTGCTTTTTCTCCTCAACACGCCGGATTCGTAAATACTGTTTTGGAATGAAAAGGTGTTGATGAGGCTATTGAAAGGCTTCTTCACTGGCAGGGTCACAGTGCTTGTTGATTGGTTATTTTTTTAAAAAAACCCGTCACTGCATGATGATTGGATGTCTTGCGCATGCTGCTGTGCTTTAGCAAATCAGACTGCTGGCTTGTGCAACTGTGCTGAAAGTAGTGAGTAACTGATAAATTACTGGAGTAAAGTGCAAATACTTGAGTAATGTAACAAACTATTTCTTCTTAGTTACTTTCCATCTCTGCCCTTTGCTCCAGCTTTCGAATTAGACCAGGCCTTCATGCCTTGCATTCTAATTGCTGCTTCTTTAGGCCTTAAGCCACTGCCCAGTGAAGGCAGCAGCACCTTTCCCTTGACTTTGATGGGTCCTGAATCAGGCCCTTGTCTCTTAACTGTGGATCAATATTGTCCCCTGGCCTGAATGAGGTAGTGGCCTGCCTGCACCGGGGCTATGCCACAAAAACTCCAAGTGTGGGGACCCTGATCCTGGAACGAGTGCTCCGTCCTAATGAGCACAGTCCACTTCCAAAGGAGTAATTCTGCTCCACATTCACACGCAGTGTTATTCCGGAGTAGTTTTCATGTTTAGACAAGTTCTTAGTGGCCTGTGTTTTTTACGCCCCCCGATCTTCCTTTTTCCTGGTATTTTTTCTGGTTTGCACAGCACCACACCCAGAGCAGGGGGGCAGAGCTGGGGTTAGCTACCTGTGTGGGTTGCAGTCAGCTGCAGTGGGGTTGACAAACTTGCTGGTCCCCTAGACAAGGTGGGGGGCCCTGGCTCCACACTCCTGGAAGATCCCTGAGAGCTGCCCAGAGTGCGCCACCCCAACTCCCAGCCAATCACTCAGAGCTTGGAAGGGGGATTCTCTTTATTACGCGCTTGGCCAAGACTCTGTGGTCTTTGCGACAGTGTAAAGCCTCTGAAGTCCAGTGCTGTAGTCCCCATCTCTGTTACACTGACTGTAGCCTGCAGTGGTGTTCCCTACCTTGCACGCCAGCTGCAGGTTGGAGCAAGGCGTGCCAGATGTGCAGAGCACACGGGAATGCCAATATCCTAACCCCAGCCTTGGGCTGATACCTGGGGATAGCGAGAAGGTCCAGTTCCAGCGCTGGTAGAATATGACCAGCATCTAGTGGAGGTTATTGTCCTCTTTGTCTGCTTGCCCCTTTCCTGCTTCTTCGCTCTCCCGCTCCATGCACCCCTTCCTTCCCATTGCCCTCACTCTCTGTGGCCCCCTTGTCTCCATGCCCACCTCTGCCTGGACCCTTTTTCTTCTCAGCCTTGTGGCTTATGCTCCTGGCTCCATTTACCCCTTGCTCTCCTCCACTCTTAAAAGGAAGCTCAGAACAAATCTCCTGGTCAGTTCAAATAAAAGAGGTAGGGAACCTAAGGCCTGGGGGCTGGATGTGGCCCCCAGCTTGCCTGGATCTGTCCTCTGAGGCTCAGGGTTCCCCTCCCAGCGGGCTCCCATACTCTTCCTCCCACCCAGACCCCACACCCCAAGTGTGCTTTCCAGTAGCCTCCTCCCACACACTATACCCCTCATTTTTGGCCCTATCCCTGAGCCTGGGAGGGCTCACAAAATGGACTAGCCCCTTAGGCTCAGGTGTGACCCCCCCAACTTATTTTTCTGTAGGTCAGCAGCCCCTGACCCAAAAAAGGTCCCCCACCCTGTTAGATTCATGGCCAAAGTCCATGGAGCTGCTGCACCAGGCCTGAGTTGGACCCAGTATCCTTTGTGCCACATACCAGGCATCTCAACGCGCTGTGCTAACTTTTGCTGTAATTTGGTGTCTTTTCTTAAAGCCTCAACTCCTGGAGTTGTGATTTACATAAGAATCTCAGCTTTCCTTAAAAAAAAACCCCAACACCAAGAACAAAACAGGAAGTTTCTAGCCATGCTGGTTGGAAAGTTGTGACCCTTTGACTCAAAAAACTGAAGGCAAATAAAATGAACCAGATGCATATTATGTTAAGAAAAATACTCATGATTGGCTTAGAAAGCTCTTGATTTTGGGGCAGTGGAGTTGGGATGATTCAAGATTTTTGAACACTGGGGATTGGCAATGTTGCGTTAAATAGGAAAAATTTCAAGTGATTCCTCCCCCCCCCGCCTCCTTTTCTTCGTTTTCCCCTTCCACTTGTTTTTCTTTCCACCTGTTTCTATTGCTACTCCTCTCCCAGCTCTTTCCCTCTCCATTTCTCTCACACTTCTTTACTCTCTTCTCTCTTCCTTCCAGCAGTCACTGCAGCTGTAGGGAAGACTGTGTGTGTTTCGAAGAGGGCAATGTGGGGGTGCCATGTGTGCTGGGGCAGCCTTGTTGGCAGAGGAAGAATAAAGACCATGTCCAGAAAATAGGCCTGGTGTTGCCACCCTTCCATTTTTGCCCACCAGCGAAAGCCAAATGGGCTATTCACCTATGTGAGTGTGGGCCCAGGGAATACTCACTCACGCTGGTGAGGATACTCACTCACTCTTTCTTTCACTCTCTAAAATGCCCATTGCCTTGGAGTGTAGGCGCTAGGGATGTTAAAATGCAGTTAATTGACTAGTCGAGTAGTCGATGGAATTTCCATTGACTACCTGACTGGTCGATAGGCACTTCTGCATTCCTTCTTTGAAATGTACAAGAGCCCCAATGGGGTCAACTAGTTGGCTAGTCAACAGACTATCTGATAAGCAAATGCTTATCGGATAGTCGACTAGTCCGGGGTGGCCAACCCATTAAACGAAGAGAGCCGAAATAGTGGCGGAAAAAATGTGAAGAGCTGCATAACAATTTTTTTGGGGGGGGAGCAATTTTTTTTGAGCAAAAAAAAAGGGGGGGGACACTGCCCCTTTAAAAGACAAAGCTTTTTGGCCACATCAGGCTCCCATCAGCCACCGCCATCTTGGCAATGCCATTTTGAATCCCCGCTCCAGATGGCTCCGCTGCCCCAAAGAGCACAGGAGGCTGGGGGCCAGCAAGCTGGGGGGAGGCTTCGCAAGCCGCACTTTAAGGGGGGAAGAGCCGCATGTGGCTCACGAGCCACGGGTTGGCCACCCCTGAACTAGTTGACTAGTCTTTAACATCCCTAGTAGGCTCTAGATGCTTCAACTAAGGTTACCATGCATCCATTTTTCCCGGACATGTCCTCCTTTTCAGTCCTTAAATCTCCATCCGGTTGGTTTTTTAAATATCTAAAAATATCTAGAATTTTGCCCTGCTCATTCTTTTCCAAACAAATTTAGATATGTTTAAATAGAACCTTGGAGCAACCCAGGGGTGCTCATTTGCATACCCACAATTCATTGTGCACAGTGACCTGAATCCCAGGCCCATGAGCTGGGTTCGCTCCCAACCTCTGATTCCAATGCTAAAATTCAGGCTTCCTGTGCACCAGGCTGCAGAAAGGTGGGGTTGTGTCCTCTTTTTTGAAAGTTCAAATATAGTAACCCTACTTCAACTAATCCTTGCATCATTGCAGTCTCCTTGTGACCATCTCCACTACCTCTTTAGAGGGTACCTTGTTTCTCTGGAGTATCTGGCAAATGCTCTAGGGGCAAGGCCTTGCTAGCTATCCTCATCTTTGTGTAGGAAATTACAAACCTTGGGCTGCCACCTCTGCTAGTGTAAATCAGAGCAGCTCCACTGTAGTATATTGAGCTTTGCTGATTTACACCAGATGAGCATCTGGCCCCTTCCAGAGAGTGTGCAGAGAGAAGACATGTGCAGAAGATATTCAGAAGTCCTCAGGAAACTATTTTGTTCCTGTGGGTGTTCTTTTTTTTCCTTTCCACTTCAGTTTTCCACTTTACATAGCCCCTCCACTGGAGAAGGAAAAATCCCCTGAAAGCCCCATGTCTGAAAGAAGCCTGGCACCGGAACTTTTCCCCTTGCACGGAGAGCCACAAGGACTCCGAATAGGAGCCCATGCTGCTTTGCTGTTTGCCGCTCGCCCCTGCTCTCGCCTGGGTGAGTTAAGAGCTGGCTGGAGTGCTGGGGAAAAAAGAGGCTGCAGTAAAGATGGAACAAACAGAATTTTTTTTTGCATCTAGAGGGGGAAGCACAGAGCTAAAAATAAAACGGGAAGATCAGTATCTGTCAGGCTGACAGCTGATTGGTTCTTTGGAAATGCATATAATTACCAAGCTGTAGGTAGACATTTGCATGGAGCGAATAGCAAGCTACTGAGACAAGGTTACACTTTAACCTTTAAGTCCTGAATCTGCTGGAAAACTAAGACAGAACTGCAGGAAATTAACTTAAATTAATAGAGTAGTTGTGATTGTGCCACATGTTACCTCGGTGCACGTGACTTATCTGCATGCAGCTCATTTCTGTCACTTCACCCCGGCTCCCGTCATGGGGAGACACTTTGGGTGGGTGCAGCAGGGACAGGTGGGGATGCAGAGGCATTTCCTCCCGTGCTTTTGGGGTTAGCCTCAATTGGATAAATGGAATGCCCCTCTCTATGGTCCAAGCTGCCTGGTGCCCTTAGAAGAAGAGAGATCTCTGAGACAGTGCACTTTGGACCAAAAGGTCTAGCCTGTGCTGAGGATGCTTGGGCTATTTAATCACAGGCAAATCCCACGTACTTGACTTGGCGATTCCTGCAAGGAGGGATGGTGGAGGACGACTTATGTGCGGGACGAGCCTCTGATGGAAAGCAAGGGGAGCGCAAAGCATTGCTGATAGTAATTCCTGTCATGTGGTAGGTGTTAGTCAGTGCTAAGATTGGAAACTCATTGGGGCAAGGACTCTCCTGCACCATCCATGTATATCGCCTACCATCCTGGGTCACGGTTTGGCCTGGGAGCGCTAGGGACTTTGACAAGGAGCGGTGTTTGTATTATAATAGTGTGAGATCACCTACAAGGACCAACCCATCCCAGGTACTTCCACTCCCAACCCTCTGTGTTCTCCTTATTGACTAATCCCCTCCCCCCTTCCTTGCAAAAAAAAAGAAAAAAAACCCTCAAAAGCCAAACAACCTAGTTGTGCTGTAGACTGTCAGCAGCTCTGCTGTTGCAATAGAGACCAAATGGGTGAGGCAAATTTGTAATGGGCCAACTTCTGATGGCAAGAAAGGCAAATTTTGAGCTTACACTGAGCTCTTCTTCAGGTAGCACCTGGCTGCAGTGCCCTGGGGAGAGAATGCAAATGCCATGGGAGCGTGTCAATGATGATCAGCGACACATCTCGTAATCAACTGGTGCAAGCGCTGCCCTTGGGAATGGCCACGAGAAATCAACCTCTGGGGGTTGTCTACGCTGCCCCTTAACTACGCTGTCACTTTCTTGCAGGGGGGGCATAAAAGACACCTGCTCCAAGTGCAGCAAGCTACAGTGCTGTAAAGCGCCCAGATAAACAGGCTCCTAACGCTGTTGGCTACTCCCCTTGTGGAGCGCCAGGAGAGCTTGCACCCAGGGCGGGGGGGGCTGCTGCGTTAAAGCAGTGCAGAGAAAGCCTTGAGGAAGTGTAGCTGGCTCAAGTTGAACCCAGGTAAAACCAAAGTGCTGTTGGCTGGAAAGCTTTGGGGAACCAGCCAAGAGGTTGTTTCTGCCTTCCCCTGGAGACACGCAGCCCTCATTTGTCAAAGGAGGGCGAACCCTCCGAGTCCTGTTTGGTTCCTCACTCAGCTTGGGTGCCCAGGAAGCAATTTAGGGTTGCCAGGTGTCAGGTTTTCGCCTGGACTGTCTGTTATTTGGGTCCCCCGTCCAGTAAAAAAACCAGAAAATACTGGACATGTGAAATGTCTGATATTTCCTGTTTCCCTCAGACGGAAGCGCGGCGGGGACAATTTTCTCCCGCCCCTTCTTTGAGGCCCTGCCCCTGCTCCACCCCTTCTCTGAGGCCTCACCCTGCTCACTGCATCCCCCTTCCTCCCCGAATCTCATTCACTTTCACCAGGCTGGGGTAGGGGGGTTGAGGTGCTGGCTCTGGTCTTGGGCCAAGGGGTTCAGAGTGTGGGAGGCGACACCCTGAAGATAGGGAGGTGGAGTGGATTGGGGATAGGGCATTGCCTGGAGAGCGCAGGGTTGGGGGCTGGAGTCCTTCTTCCCGCCCCCCCCCCCCACCGTGGGAGTGGCTGGACAGCCAACACAGGCTGCTCCAGAGCTGGAGCTGGAGCTGACTCCTGCACTAAGAAGGCAGGATAAGGGATGCCCTGATGAAGGCAGGGAGGTGGGGCTGGGCCCTAGAGTGGCCCCTTACCCTGAGTTGGTTGCTCCCAGAGTGACGTGGAGGTGGGACTTGAGCTGCTGAGGGAGGGTAGGACTGGAGCCACTGCCACGTCACTCTGGGAGCAACCAACTCAGGGTAAGGGACCATCTACAGGCAAGGAGTTGGTGTAGACTAGGGGATAGGGTGTTTGCTTGGCCAGGCTCGCTGCGTGGGGCTGTGTGTTCCCAGCCTGGCGCCCGCCTAGCGTGGCACCCAGGTACAACTGCCCCCCCCCTTGCTACACCACCGATACGGGGTCCTTTGGAGCAAAGCTTATTGTGCCGCTTCACCGCCTTTTAGCTCCTCTCTGCAGCGCCACAGGGAAGGGGCGATGGGGACGTGTTGTACTGAGCTTCTGGCCGGGGTTGGGGGTAATGCACATTTCCAGGTTCAGCCACCTCCCCTCTGGAGCACCCCGGGGAGGCTGCTGGAGAGGAAATGAACTAGGAGAGGCGGCCGTGGAAGTGATTTTTTTCTCCCCTGCCCCCCAACTTGGATCTGCCCCAGGTCTCACCGGAACCACCACCGCTGCAGCCACGCGTTTTCCCCACCAGCTCTGGGGCGCGTACGCAGGGTGGCTATTAATGTCCGGGTGCGCGGCTCCAAATATTCAATTTGACAGGCATGTGGCGCCTCTTTGCAGGGCAAAATCCTGGACGTTTTTTGCCAAATTTCACTTGTGTTGACGTACCCCCCAGACTTCTCTCGCATACCCCTAAGGGTCTGTGTACCATTGGTTGAGAAACACTGGCCTAGGGGATAGGGCATTTGGCAGGGGAAGGGAGGGCAGGGTTGTGGCTTCAGGACCCACCCACCCTGGGAGTGACTGGACAGCTGCCCCAGGAATGGAGCAGTGGAGTTAAGGCAGGCCTACTTCTGCCCTGGCCCTGCACCACTCCTGAAAACCGCTGGCATGAACAGCAATGGCTCCATGGCTCCCTGTGCTGTCCCTCATATACAGGCACCGACCCCAGAGCTCCTGCTGGACACAGTTCTCCGTTACTGATCAATAGGAGCTACAGGAGTGGTGTCTGCAGGCCGGGACAGCATGTGGAAACCCCCTGCTCTGACTTCCTCAGGGGCTGCAGGGACATGCCAGCCCCTTCCAGGAGCACAATTGCCACAGGGATAATTACTCCAGACATGACAGGTTCGGCATTTTAGAACTCACTACTCAAAGCATTAAATATAAGTGTAAGAGAGAAGTGAAAGTTATGAAATGCACAGACCAGTCACAAACCAAAACTAACTCACTTTGCAAGCAGTAAAAGTACTAACAACCCCTCACATACGTGTTGGGTCAGGAGATGAGAGGGAAGCACAGTGCGTATTTGTGAGAATGACAGAGGCGCACACAGTGTGTGAGTGTGACAGAGATTTGCGTTGCCAAGCTCCCTCCGTTCCCTTCTCTCTGTGTGGAGATGGGGTACAGGAGTGGGCGGGAGGGACACCCTGACATCAACCCCCCCCTTCTCCTTCCCACACCCTGCACAGCAAGCAGGAGGCTCCCAAGGGGCAGCTCCAAGGCAGAGGGCAGGAGCAGCATGACAGTGGGTCGAGGGGCAACTGAAGTGCCAGCACTTGATAGCTTCGCGGCCAAACCAGTCAGGCTCACCTGTCAGAGGCTCCAAGATCTACTGGTAGATCCCGATCTGCTGGTTGGTGCCCACTGGCCTAGGCAGGTTGTGGAATCTCCATCGCTGGAGATATTTAAGAGCAGGTTAGACAGACATCTATTAGGGATGATCTACCGCAGTGTTCATTATTCTCATTATTCTCTCTGTAAGACAAGTGATCTTGGTGCCACTAGATGGGACAGTGCACCACACCACACCACACTTGCATCCAAGCGACACAAAAGTTGCAGGTTCAGCTGGCTCTTGTATATAAATACCCTCCCTTTCCCATAGGGCATTTCCCCTTCATCCCACCTGCAACTTTGTGGGACTCCAAACAGGCGGGAGGATTAAGTCACCCCAAGAGAGCCTTCCCCTGGCCAGGAGTGGCTCCGGAAGCCCCAGTGCAAAATTAACAAGATCAGGGCAAATGCCAGTCGCGACGCGCATTCCATCTCTCCGCCCAGAGAGAGGAGCCTTTGGGTACAGCTGCCCTTTAACGCCACCATGGAGAGTTTAATGGTGAGTGAGTTCTAAACAGAGTCAAGACTGGGTCTCCAGGGATTTCCCCTTTTTCTTGCCTTAAGCGCACTCTGTGTTTTAGCCTCCCCCTTTTTGGCTGTGCTCCCGGTGGAGTTGGTCAGCGATCTGCCAGAAGCACTGCTGAGGAGAGAGTAGAGGCGCGCTCTTCACCCTCAGCGGCTCCACCAGGCCTGCTGACAGGGGATGTTGGCGGGGGGGAGGGAAGAGGGCAGCTGGCCTGGGACCCGGCGATTCTAAAGGGCCCGGAGCCCTGGACCTTTAAATCACTGCTGGAGTACTGTGTGGCACACTCCAAGTGGCTCTGAGGGCTGGGGAGGGCAGCGTGGCATGTTCCCGGCAACCTGAGGGGTGGCTGTCCCCAGCCCTGTCCCTTCCTGGAGTCTGGAGCTGGGCCCTCCCCATCCTGCCAAGAGGCCCAGCATGGCTATTGGCTCCCCTGGTCTCTGCACAGCACTGTGTCTGCTCTCCTGGCACCCCTGTGGGAACCACAGTTTGAACGCTGGTCTCTCACATGGAAGTTCAGGGCAGTGCTACAGGGCCTCCACAGAGCAGCTTTGGAAATGGGGCGAGGGGGTCAGAAGGCTGTGGGAGAGTGTGCTGAGTACACAGCTGCAGCAATGAGCTGGTAACAGGGGGAAGATCCCTTCTCAGACGCAATGTGCAATGAATGGGAAGACAGGAGACGGAGGTCCTCCTGGGTGTTGTCTAGATTATGATTTAAAGTGTGATGAGCCCACCTATGTCTTAAATCAACACCACTTTAGCGAGTGCTAGAGTACAGCATGCCTTGCCTTGGCTAGAGTTTTCAGTGGCCTTCAGGTGTAAACATACCCAACCCAGTTTTGATCTAGTTAGCATGACTAACACAACCAGTGAAATCCTAGCAGCCTCTTGGGTTTATACCCAAGATCCCAGGCAGGCTTGTATAGTCTGTGGTGCTGCAGCAGCTTCACTGCTAGCATTCAGGGTAGCTAGATCAAAACTAGCTTGGGAACATCTAGACATGATGCAATCACATCTCCTGACTACAACATAGACATTCCCGGCCATGCTGCAATAAAAAACCCTGAGGCACAGACTCTGAGCTGGGGTCAGATTGACTCTGGCCTGGGGGCTAAAAACTGCAGTGTAGATGGGCTCTGAAATACACCTCTCCCTGGGCTCCAGCTGAGCACCAATGTCTGTAGTTTGTAAGCCTTGCAGCCCAAGCACCATGAGCAGTGCTGAGCACGTGGGTGGCCATCCAGAGAGACTCAAATGCAGCTCAGCTGATTAGCAGAGCGCCCACAGCTGGCAGCATGTGTTTCTACAGGTGGTGCACATCCACATGTGCCTCAGTGCACATAACAAAATTTATTCTGCACGTGGATGGGAAAAAATTAGAAGGAACATTGACCCTGAACTTGAGTCACTGATCCAGGCTATATGTGGCTGTGCCACCTGCCTCTATTGCTGTGTAGACATATCTTTAGACTAAGCTAGCTGGCTCACACCACTGTAAATCTTTGTCTAGACAAATGGAGAACACTGTGAACGTGGAGTTCAGTTTGTCTCGGCAGCTGTCCTTGTTCTCACGTTTCCACTTCCAAACAGCAACATATTTTTCTTTAAAGAAATTAATAAAAATAAAGGAAATATCAAATCATATTTAATGTAACTCCTTAGCTCAGTCAGAGGCTTAGCACAAACATTAACATAGCTATGGCCATACTAACATAGTATCACCTTATTAACTTCCATACTGGTGACTGGTCCATAGTCACTTCCACACTGTTAATGTCAGATCTGTGTCTACAAATAAAATATGAGTGAAACCCCCAAGTGACTTCAATGGAGCTGCCTCCGAGTAAGAGATTAACCTGGCCTGGTTGCTGTCAGAGTTCATTATTTAATTATTAGGATATTTTGTACCAGATTCTTCATGGAGTGATGCTGATTTACATTTGCAGAGAATGTGGGCTTTTATTTTAGAACAATAAACAACTCTGGTCAGAGTTAAATCTGGAAAATACTCTTATTTTAGCTTCACTTTGGGGAGAAACCGCCCAATGAACAGTGCCTAGCACAATGGAAGCCTGATGTGGTTGTCTCTCTACACACCAATATGGTATAAATGTTGATGGTAAGATGAAGCATGTTCAACTGTCTTCTTACCAATGCCACAGATAACATCTCAAACTGGGAAAAAAAAAAAAAAAGAGCTAACTCTTGCATTTTTCTCTAATCCACTCGTTTCTCTTTTCCTGTAGAGCTCACCATTGGAGTATCTCCAGGTGGACAATGAAAATAGGATCGTTTCCCAACTGTTTTGATAGTTTGTAGTCTTTCAGGTGCCCATGTTCTATCAGAATGGTGTAGTTATTGCAAACTCTTCAGGGAAATGGATATTAATTTTAAACATATTACTATCTTTAAAATTAAAAAAAAAGTGTTGTGGAAACTTTCCTGCTGGTCTTGCATTTGATTGATTTTATTTTATAAAATGGCCCCAATCCTGTATTATATATTAATCTTGATTTAATAAAACCTAAATTTTGAGCCAGCTTTGACCTGAAATCACTGAACAGATCTGATTTAAACTGTGAATCTGGGTTTCAATACTGCTTATGTTATGTGAGGACGCCTGTTGAGCTTGATTTGGATCATTCTTACACCAGTGTAAATAAAGCATAACTGCATATTGATGTCAGTGGTCCAGATCTTTAATTGGTGTGAAACAGTGCAGCTCCACTGTAGTTCGCTGGCAAAACTCCATGGACACAAATTGAGGATGTGGCCCCAAAAATCTAGAGCATGAGATCAAAATCAGCACTGGGGAGTTCAATTAGATTTTTGTATGATGAAGGAACTGGACAAAAAGCAAAATCCACTCTCTGGTTTAAAACATAAATGAGTCACATTAGAATTATAGAATCACAACCTGAGAAGGGATTGTAAGGGTCATCTCGTCTAACCCTGTGCCATAACACAAGATTTGTTGGGTCTAAACAGATGGCTGGACAACCTCCTTTTGAAAACCTCCATGGAAGGAGCTTCCACTGTAATACTGTTCTTACAGCTGGCTGTGGTCTATACTAGGGCTTTACAGCTGGTTCCCAACTTACGAACGAGTTATGTACCAAACGCTAGGTCGTAACTCGATCTTTTCTTAAGTCGGATTACATTCACTTACGTACGGCCGTGCTTTTCGTAAGTGCAGATTTCGTTCATAACTCGGGTTCCGGCTATATAGGAGGTTGGTCGTAAATACGAACGGTCGTAAGTCAATGCGTTTGTAACTCAGGGACCAGCTGTATTTCAAAACTACCCCCTTAGGTGGAATTAATATTACCAAGCCTGTTATTTTGAAATAATGGGCCACTTATTTCAAAATCTGTACTGCTTTCCTCAGGAAATAATGCTAATTTCAAAATAGTTATTTCGAAATAGCATTAGTATGGGTGCTCCGGTGCTGCTCTTTTGAAGTAACTACTCCCCAGAGTCATTCAGACTAATTACTCCCCAGTGCTTTCTGGGGCTCTAAGTTGAGGAAGAGCGACCACGTTAATGGAGCCTGCCTCGGACTAATTTCGAGGCTTCCCCGTAGTGGGGACATGCTATTTCAATTTTGTTATTTCGGGAGTTATTAAATCGATTTTAGTTATTTCAAAATAGTTTCTTAGTGTAGACATGCCCTTAGGAAGTTTTTCCTAAGTTTTAATGTAAAACTGCTGTGTTGTAGTTTGAACCCACTGCCTCTTTGTCCTGGACTCTGTGGCAAGAGAACACATTTTTGCCATCTTTCTTATGGCAACCTTTCAAATTTTTGAAGACCCCCTCCCTTAATTAATAATATATATGGAGATATACCTATCTCATAGAACTGGAAGGGACCTTGAAAGGTCTCAAGTCCAGTTCCCTGCCCTCATGGCAGGACCAAGTACCATCCCTGACAGATTTGCCCCAGATCCCTAAATGGCCCCCTGAAGGATTGAGCTCACATTCCTGGGTTTAGGAGGCCAATGCGCAAACCATATCCCTCCCTTAATCTCCTCTTTTCTGAACTACAGCCACATTGGTCTCCCCTGGCTTCTCTGATCTTGCATTGAAATACCTTGATATTGAGTCTCTAGTATTGCATCTTTTAGAAACTACCAGCTCCTTTCGACTCTTTTTCTTCCTAAGTGATCTGTCCATGGGATCTTGGCTACTGTTGCTCTGAATTGGTTGAAAGCTGCCTTTTTGAAGCCTCGTATCCTTGTTTTGCTTTTCTCATGTCCTCCTTTCGTTAGGATCTTGAGTTCTATCAGATCATGATCCCTAACCTCCCAAGTTACCAGTCACCTTCGGGTTTGCAATGAATTAATCTCCGTCTACGCTGCGGAACTATTTCGGGATACCAGAAGTATCCTGAAATAGCTATTCCTTGTCTTTTGAGCAAGCCTGTTATTTTGAAATATAATGGGTTTGCTATTCCGACGTCCCTGTAAACCTCATTCCACAAGGAGTATGGAATGTTTCAGAATAGTGCTCTATTTTGAAATTTTGAAATAAGCTATTTTGAAATTAACCCGAGATAAACTACACAATTTGCGTAGATCAGATTATGTAGCTTATTTCAAGCTATCGGTGCAATGTAGATGCATCCTCTGGGTCCAAACCTGATCCAAAATGAATGACTTCCCCCCACATCCAATAGCTCAAAGGGCCTTTCACAGTCATAGTTAAAACCATCAGCACCAGCATCTCATGTGGATGACTTTCATTGGGGACCAATTGCCCTTCCCTGAATGTTTTTAGTTTAGTTACATTGATTTGAATGGTGCTTGATTGATGTCCTTTAACAAGAAAAGGCACATCAACTTGCAGAAAGCTCCTGAAGGCTTCTCTGCTATTGGCCTCATGAGCTAGTAGTTAGGTGCATGTGTCTCTGCTCCAAGGCAAGGAAATCACAGCCAAGACCTTCAGCAGATTTCTGTATCCTGTGCTGGGAGAATAAAACCCAAGACTATTTTGGCTGAGTGAACCGAGGGGATAGGCCCCAGGCAGGTGCCAAGGAGGCACCCTGGCCTAATGGAAATGAATGTCTGGTGAGACCCCAGAGGCTGACAGAAACCAAAGGAAAAATTTAGGTTTTGTCTTCACACAAGCTGGCACCAGTTTTAGTTAAACTGGTTTTATTCAACTCGTATAAACCCCTTTGTGGATGTGACTTCAATTTGTCATTTAGGCCAGCTCTAAACATGATCATACAGATAGCACAAAAGGTGTGATTTTATTATACCGCTTTCATTAAATTGGGGCAACTTCATTGTGTGGGCTCTCTTGTATTGTTTTAAACCTGACTTAAACTGATGTGAGTGAGTCAATGCGCAAGTTGCACTGGTCTAAGTAAGCTAGTTTACATTAATCTTGTTCATCTTCTGTGTGTAGGCAACACCTTGTTTTGGTTTAGCTTAAACCTGTTCCTGATCAAATTAAGCGAAACAGAAATAAGCCTGGTTTAAACCAAACTATATGTCCACACAATCTTGTGCACTGGTAGCTAAATCAGTTTAAAAGCATACTGTTAATTAAACTGATGCAACTCTGCATAAATCCAGAGTAAATCCACTTTAGTCACTGGAGTTAGACTTAAATTCACATCTGTGTAACTGAGATCAGAATTTGAACATACAGGATAGACTCTTGACAAGCGAGCTGAAATCTACTACAGAATTTACTCCCAATTCTCAGATTCAATATCGTGGATGAAGGAAGCTAGTATAACAATTCTATTTGTTTAGCACAGAATAAATATGAGGACTGGGTGCCAATTGTTGTTACACCCATACACCTGGTCTACATTAGAAAAATTTGGTCAGTTTAACTACATTAGGCACGGGTGTTAAAAATCCACACCTCTGAGTGGTGCAATTAAACTAACCTGAGTCCCTATGTAGACAGTGCTAGGTTAACAGAATATTCTGTCAAACTAGCTGCCACCTCTTTGAGGTGGATTACTTATGTCAATAGACGAATCCCTCCCGTGCACAGGTGGTACATGACAGGGGCATGTGGGGTCAGGTGCAAGGGCACCATTTCAGGCGTGTAGGGGGGCATCAGCCATGCGTTCTGAGACATGGGTAGCTTTTCATTCTGTTCCCCGGATGCTAAGGGAGTGAGGGGAAAGTGCTTGCATTCTGTGCCTGCCTCTCACACCTGTCTGGTGAGCTCCCTTCACCAGCCAGGTGTGAGAGGAATGCACGGAATGCAAGCACTTTCCCCTCACTCCCTTAGCATCCGGGGAAAGGGATGAAAAGCTAGCTGCATCCTGGAGCACATGGCAGAAATGGCGCCCTTGGTCAGGTGCCCCCCCACAGACTTGCCGTTTGGCTTGTACTGTGTGTTTTCACAAGGACTGAGTGAAAGGACTGGCACCTCTTAGCTCCCCCCGCTAGGGTCATCTCTGCTCCCATTGGTGTAGATCATGAGTGGCAGTAACCTAGGCAAAGGAAGGCATTGCCTTCCCACAACTGACTGGCTCTCTGGCTGCCTGGCTAGACCTAGGGCTGGGGCTGCGGTGCAGATGTTGAACTCTATGGCTGCCCGGCTAGGGCACGGGCCATGGTATAGCTGCCTGGCTTTCCAGCCGCCAGGCACTCTAACTGGCTGGGAAGAGTTGGGTCCACATCACCACTGGGATGGGTGAGACTAAGGAGTCTGGGGATGTTCAGGAGCTCAGAGCAGTAACCTGGGGTAGGGGCCAGGTTTGGCTCCATGAAGGGGGGTGTAAAAGGGGCGGGGCCTTGAGAGGAAGGAGCAGGGCTGGGCTCGTCCTCCCCAGCTGAGCGTTCACGCCCTGCCTGTGGTGTAGGTAGTAGCTACGCTGAAGCACTACAATGGCGCAGTTGCACTGCTTTGGCGTTTTAAGTGTAGACAAGCCCTCAGTCAGCCTCTTTTGACAGCCAAATCAACCACCCCGTATCCCCAGTGAGGGCTGAAAGCTGGCAGGATTGTTTGGGCCCTTGGCGGCTGGGACAGAAAATCAAAGGAGTGAGGACTTTCAGGGCTTGTCCAAGCACAAAGCTACCAGGATTTATTTAAAGGTGTGGTTCAAAATGCATGTTGTGAGACCAAAGCAAAAGACATCATGCACCCTCTTAAATCAATATAAAGTTAGCCTACATTGATTTTAGTTTGTCTGTTAGGAGCAGGTTTGAGCTAAATAACATTAAGCCGCTTTTAAACCAAAAGAAGTGTCTGCAACTTTTTAAAGAAAAGGTCTGAAGGGACCCTTGTGAGAATCCAGACTGGCCTCCCACATTACACAAGCCATAGGACTGCCCTGAGTTAATTCCTGTTTGAGCAAGGAGCAGTCTCTTAGAATCTTGATTTTTAAAATGTCTAGTGATAGACAAGCCTTCCTTTTCCTTGGTAAGTTAGTCTAATGGTTAATTACCCTCACTGTTAAAATATGCACCTCATTTCTAGTCTGACTTAGTCTAGCTTCAACTTCCAGCCAACAGATCATGTTATGCTTTTCTCTGCTAGACTGAAGAGCTCTCTGTCAAATTTCTGTTCCCCTTGTATGTACTTATAGATGGTGATTGTAGGTGGTAACTTAATTATTCTTGTGGCTCTTCTCTGACTCTTCTCCAATGTACCATCCTCCTCCTTGAATTGTAGAGCCCCGAACAGGACACAGTATTCCAACAGTGGTTGGCCCAATACCAAATACGGAGGTGATATAACCTCCCTACCCCTTCTTGATAGTCTCTTGTTTACATAACATAAAACTAGGGATAGTAGCAAAAGAACTAGGTCACCAGATGAAATGAATAGGTAGAGGGTTTATGTGTGTATTTCTTCACACATCCTGTGGAACTCCTTGCCAGAGGATGTTGTGAAGGCCAAGAGTATAACAGGGTTAAAAAAAAACTAGGTACATTCATGGATAAGAGGTTCATCAAAGGCTATTAGCCAGGATAAGCAGGACTGGTACCCCCAGCCCTCTGCTTGCCAGAAGCTGAGAATGTGCAACAGGGAATGGGTCACTTGACGATTACCTGATTTGTTCCTTCCCTCTGGGGCACCTGGCATTAGCCACTGTTGGAAGACAAGCGACTGGGCTAGGTGGACCTTTGGTCTGACTCAGTATGGCCATTCTTATGTTCGTATATATCCACGGTCACAATAGCCTATTTGGTCACAGCACATTGGAAGCTCGTGCTCCACTGACTACCCATCGTTATTTAAGTTAAACAGTCGTTGTCCATGTATGTACAAGACCTAAAGACTCTTTTTTTGTCAACAATAATAAAGCAGGGATAACACATTGGCAACTTTCCAAAGGGTGAAATTCATCCCTATGGAAAGAACTAGCACAAGGGCTGTGCCCCACACAGGTCCCACCTGTGCCCCGTTAAGAAAAAAGTCTAGTTTGTGTGCTTATGAAGGCTGTTGAAATTGTGTGTTTTATCAGTTGAAGCAAGCTGTGTCCCTTCTCAGCCCCATTTTATGTGAATCTGGATTGATTTAGTCTGGGCCCAGTTGTCCTTAAACTTGGCAGGGAATAGGGGAAAGACTTTCCTCCCAGAGATTTCCCTAGGTCATTTTAGTGGGTGCTTGCTTCATGGTAGAATGAACTGACCCTAGTCCCTCCCAGTTCCAATGAGCCATGATAATCTGTGTGGAAGGTCATTGCCTGGAGCCCCATGCTTCCCTCAGCCAGCGTAAAACCCCAGGGCCATCCTACTACCAGTGTGGGTGCCCTGTGGAGCCCAGCACCAGCCTACACCCTCACGGTGGGGGGGAGGGGAGTGGCTGCTCCCTGAGGTGGGAGGGCTGCTGTGGCAGAAGCTGTAAGGGTCGGGGGCTTGTCAGCTCTCTCAGGCCTGACAGACCAGATGCCATTTACTGCACTGGTGTCTAGTCCGGGAGAGTTGGCAGCCTGGAGCAGGGCGGGGAAGTGGGCTCCCCTGCAGCCTCAGGGAGCAGGCGGGAGGCTTGGAGGGGGGGGGGTGAGAGTGTGGACCAGAGGAGCAGCCAGAGAGAAGCAATGCTTTTTAGGGGGAAAACTCTGTTTCTCTTCGGCCAGCTGCACGGCTGTCCCCTGCTCCTCCGGAGTCTTCCGGCCCGCACTCTTGCGACCACCTGGCGGGTGGGGGCTGGGTGTAGCGCACACAGGAGGGAGGTGGGGGATGGGCTGCTGGAGCCGGCACTGCCCGTGTTTGCTTTACATCCTGTTCCTAGGCATATGCAGTGTGCCCAGTATGGTGCCCCGAATTTAGCGGTGCCCCGTGCAGCTGTGCATGCTGCATATGCCTAAGGATGGGCCTTTCAAACAGAGCAGGGAGCTCCGTGCAGCCTTGGTCTGCATTGCCTTTTGGGATTTGCTACTAGCAGGGAAGGGGTGGGTATTGTGGCCCCCTTCACTCCTGCCCCCATCCATATCTCTTTCCTCCCCCTCTTCATCAGCCAGGCTGGGACCCATTGTAGGTCTTGGGAAGGGTGCGGGGAGCTCCTTGTAGTTAGAGGCTGGCTCATGCCCTGGCACGTTCATTTTTGTTTAGGTTTTTGAAAAGCTACATCTCAGTGGTAGGGTTGTGCCCAAAGAGATGGTAAGTGGGAATGGTCATGGAGTCAATAGATTAAGATTCACCCTTCATTATGCCCACGTAACCCTACTGAAACCATATGGGGTGGAGGCAGCATTACTCTTCCCCCCCCAACATATTCCATGGCACTATGCAGATTTCACAGGCACCCAATTGCACCCAGGCAGCCCCACCGCCTCACTGGCTAACCGAGGGTAGAATCTGACCCCTTGTGTTCAAAGGAAGTGGGAAAGCTGCGGCGGGGAAGGGGTTAAAGCTTCCCAGCTCTTTGGCCTTGCTGCTGCAGTGTGGTGTCCCCCCCCCTTTCCGGGGCTGCTGTGCTCCAAGGTTTGCCTGGAATGTGTGTAATGCAGACACAGGCTACGGGAGGCCGGGCGGCTGGCCTGGTGCACATGTTGAGCAATTGCTGTGCAAGAGGCTGCTTCCCGTAACCCCCTGTCTCTGGTGTGTTCCAGCCCTAGATATTTCTTCCAGCCTTAAGTGCTCAGCACGACAAAAGGGCTGGGCTGTGGGACTTTGTCAGAGGCTGAAAGCACAAACCCTGCAGGAGGTGGGACCCAAACCCCTGCTAGCGTAGGCCAAGAAGGAACCAGAGCCATTGCTGTGCCATATCGGAGCCCCCTGCTAGTCAGGTGCTGAATGGGAGAGGAGCATGTTTGTCTAATGCTCTGGAGGAGGCAAAACTCTGCTTCTGAGCTAAACGGCTGCTTCAGTTGCTTGTGAGGATCCAATGTGAGACGGGGGCTTGGTGCTGCTCCAGCACTCTAAGTCATCCTGGGCCATGTCATCTTTTGTGCCTGTCTACAGCTGGATGTTTTCCCACCCTCGGCATTGTTCATGCAGCACTGCCAGAGGTGCCAATGGGTGGGGATTTGAGTGTCAGCCAAGTGCTGGGGTCCTTGCCTGTGTTTTGCCATGGTGTTGTCTGGACCTGCTGTTCTCTAAGAGGGTCTAGAGGACAAGGTGGCTGGAATGCTGGTGGCTACTGGCAGACTGTCTACACGAGGGCTCCTGCTGATGGTAGCAACAGTGGGAAAGTCTAATACAGACACAGCCATTCTGGGCTGAACTCAGTGGTGGAGCAACTTTGATATGGGAATGAGAACTGGCCCATTGGGCCAAATGCAGGCCTGGCCATAGCAAGAACCCCCAAGAAAGATGCACATTCTGCAGGATCTCAGGTTTCATCTTGTAACAATATTCTAGCTGCAAAATGCAATAATTTTGGAATATGAATAGAAATTACTTGTACTGTGAAACAAAAGCTCTGAGAAGTCCAGACCACATCTGTTCCTCTCAGACGGTGTTAATGGATTATCAAGATGGTGGCACTTTACAAACTAGTTGCAATGGGTGTGGGGGAGGACTAGGTTGGATATCAGGAAAGATTACTTCACTAGGAGGGTGGTAAAGCATTGGAATTGGGTTACCTAGGGAGGTGATGGTATCTCCATCCCTAGAGGTTTTTAATTCCCAGTTTGACAAAGCCCTGGCTGGGCTGATTGAGTTGGGGTTGGTCCTGCTTTGGACAGTGGGCTGGACTTGATGACCTCCTGAGGTCTCTTCCAGCCCTTTGATTCTATAAATGAAGCTCTGGAAGATCCTTCCAAGGGGAGCAATAGGAGCAAAAAAATCAAACTGGCTTCCAAACTGAGCTTGATAAGTTTATGGAGGGGATGGCATGATGGGACTGGCCGCAATGGCATGTAACTGATCTGCGACTGCTAGCAGCAAACATCCCCAAAGGCCAGTGATGGGACACTAGATGTGGAGGCCTCTGAGTTACTACAGAAGATTCTTTCCCAGGCTGGTGGGTCTTGCCCTCACGCTCAAGGTTCATGGAGGTTAGGTCCATCAATGGCTATTAGCCAGGAGGGGTAGGAATGGTGTCCCTAGCCTCTGTTTCTCTGGAACTGGGAAGCAGGAAAGGGATCATGAGAGGATTGCCTGTTGTGATCCCTCCCTCTGGGGCATCTGGTGTTGGCCACTGTTGGCAGACAGGACACTGGGCTAGATGGACCTTTGGTCTGACCCAGTATGGCCGTTCTTATGTAAGGTCTGATTGCCATATTTGGGGTTGAAAGGGAATTTTCCATGGATCAGGTGGGCAGAAATCCTGGGGGATTTTCACTTTCCCCTGCAGAGTGAGGCTTGGGCCACTTTGCCTCTTTACACTAATGTCAATGGTGGATTCTCTATAACTTAAAGTCTTTAAACCTTGATTTGAGGACTTTAGTCACTCAGCCAGAGGTTAGCGGTCTGTTACATGAGTGGGTGGTGAGGTTCTGTGGCCTGCAATGTGCAGGAAGTCAGGCTAGATGATCTTGATGGTCCCTTCTGGCCTTAAAGACTGAGAGTCTATAATTTAGGAGGAGCATTGTTTGGATAAGATGGGACCTCCTGTCCCACCCTTGAATGAAGGAGGGTAGCTGTGGTTGGGCAGGAAAGCAGAGAATGGAGGACTCAGTGGGGATTCTTAGGATCAAAATGACGATTATCTGATGAGACGGTTACCTGTGATGTAGGAAACGAGAGGGCAGGTCTCATTTAGTTCCCAAGGTCTCCATAGCGCAGAAACCAGCATCACACATGGCCTTTGGCTGACACTCTTGTTGAATTCTCTGCATAAGGGGGAAAGACTGAATGGGCTATGGAGAGTTGATTAATTGATTTTCTTTGCACACATGCAGACACAGGTGCGCATACACAAAATGAAGGGCTGGTGCGAGGATGCTTGGATGGCTGCTGCCCATGCTTCATTTCAGTCTCTGAACTGTCAATCCAGGGCCTTTTACCTGCACTCAAGAGTGTTAAAGGGCGTTTTCTGCTGCCTCTTATCCATAGGGAGACAAGACACCATTGATGTCTGCAATGTGGTTAGAGCTGTGTTGGCCCCAGGATTTTCGAGAGACAGGGCAGGTGAAGTAATATCTTTTATTGGACCAACTTATGTTGGAGAGAGAGAGACACACATTTTCTATCTACATAGACCCAAAGAGGACTTCTGTGTAGCTCTGACGCTTGTCTCTTTCACCAGCAGAAGGTGGGCCAATACAAGATATTACCTGACCCACTGTGTCTCTTGAACATGCTATTTAGTCCCTGTTACTTGCTGTCATGAAACGTCTCTGAAGACTGCAGACTGGGGGAGGGAGTCGAATATCTTCACTTTTCAGGTGATTATCCAACGTTACTTCTTGCTCTAATCTCATGGGGATTTGTCAAGACTTTTGGGGAGGGATAGAAGCCTCCTGCATGTTCCTGCCTTTCAGAGAAACATTTGCAGAAGAGTCTATGCTTTAGGAATGATTTTCAGATTCTAAGACTAGAAGAAGGACTACTGTGCTCTAATGTGACCTGCATACTACTGGCCAGAGAACTTCCCCAAAACAATGCTGCAAAGCAGCAGTTACTGCCAAGTATCCATTGCCACAAAAGTGTGTAAGGAGCCTTGGAAATTCCTTGTCGGATGCCCTAACAACAAATCTTTGCATGCCTTATGTCCTCCATGTGTGACCCTTGTTTCGCTGTCACTGTGGGTGTGTGGGTAAAACTTTATGCACATGTTGAAAGCCATTTTCAAACAGTGTGTAAATGTTAGGGATGTAAAATCCCATGTAATTGGTTAACCACTTAAGGGGGGGCTGCTCCAGCCCAGCCCCCGCCTACAGCTTCCCTGGGTCCACCATGGACAGGGGCTGCTCCGGCAACGTGCTGGGCCCGCCACGGACAGGGAATGCTCTGGACGCGCGGAGCAGTCCCTGTCCATGGTGGGCCCTGTGGGGTTGGAACAGCCCCATACCCGCAGCGGGCAGGGAGCTGCTCCAGACCCCACCAATTAACCAGAACTGGTAAGCATGACTTGTTAAGGGTGA
Organism: Pelochelys cantorii; assembly: GCA_032595735.1. Taxonomy (NCBI): domain Eukaryota; kingdom Metazoa; phylum Chordata; order Testudines; family Trionychidae; genus Pelochelys; species Pelochelys cantorii. The sequence goes on along the minus strand of CM064347.1, from coordinate 15,299,144 downwards.
TGCTTACCAGTTAACCAGTTAACTGTTTAACCTTTCACCTCCCTAGTAAGTATGTATCTCATTCAAAATGGTTATGCAGAATCAGGCCATTTGTCCCAAATATCCCCCACAGGTACAGATGAGAAATGTTCATTGTATCCTGCATCTTCACTCCCTGAATATTGGTTTTATCTTTACAGTTCCTTGAGTGTCAGAAAATTGTTACTGATTTTGCAGTCTTTATGCATCTGCACACACAGACCTTTACATTCTTAGATTTGCCTGCATAAGGACTGCAAAATCTGGTCTATCTGGCACATAACAGCTATTGTACCCAGGAAGTATTTGTTGTGCCTTATTTTATTTGTTTGCCCTGTTGGTTGTAATGCTCTGACTTGGGGACATCTAGAACATCTGCTGAGCAGGAGTTTGGAGCAACCTGAGATGAGACAGCCTCCAGAGAACCCATCACAAGTTAGACACCAAACCCAGTGTGAGCTGGGGAAGAACTTTGAGATTAGTGAATGGATACTCATGTAGCTCAGCACACTCAATATAGCTCATAGGGCCTATTCCACAACCCATGGAACTTGGTGGAAAGACTCTCATTGACTTTGCATCAAGCCCATATTCACGATTATCACTACAAAGTTTGTGTCTTGATTTATGAACTTAGGGTCAGAGCATAAGCCAATCTGGGGCACTAAATTTGTTCCTTTCCATATTGGAAGAGTTAACTGTTGGTGAGGCTGCAAAATGACTTTGGATTCTTAAATGTCCCAGTGTCATTTTCTCCAGCAAAATTCAGCTCAGGTATAGCACCTGCTTTTTGTGAGGTTCTTGCCTCTCAGCTCCTCCCCGTGAGCTTGGCTAAAGCATAAGGTGATGGAGTAACTTGCCTGAAACCTTGCAGCACCTTAGTCGCTGAGGCAGGATTAGAACACAGGCTCCTCCTGGGTATCAGACCACATGACCCTCTCACTTGGAGCAGGTGGTGGCCAGGTGGAAAACCACAGTGCAACCTGGCCCTGGCACGAGGAGGAGTCTGGAGCAGGACCTTAGCATTTCAGCTCCCTCCTACACCATAACCTTTGCACAGAAGCCCTTTTGCGCGAAGGCAGAAGGCTGGATTGTCCCTGAAAGATCGAACGCATTCCCAATCAGGAGTCTTTCTGGCTCTACGTTTTCATTCCATTGCAGGTTTTTCCCCTTTAAGAAACCAGAAGATTGATTCCCTGGCAGGGTGCATTGCTGAGGCGAGCCATGTCCAAATGGTTTGCACGTCTGCATTTTTTACTGCTCTCGTTTAATATGTATGCAAATGCTGCCTCTCCTGTCCTCGCTCTGTGTGGATTTGCACAGTCAGGAGTGGATTCCCATTAAAGTTCTCCATCTCTTGCTCCGCTCCACATTCAAGGAGACTGCCTTTGAAACACTGATAGATGGAGGCGCAAGGAAAAAAAGAGATAAATGAGGGATTTTTTGTAATTTCTTTGGTGGGGAGGGTGGAGGCGGGCAGGGTGGAAAACCAGAGTAGGGAGGTTTAAATATATGCAAAATTGTTTATTGTGGAAGAAGCAGGAACCCAACCCTGAGCGTGTGTGGGAAGGAGGTACATTTTGTATGCGGTTCCACTTTCAGAGCATTGTAGCTGCAGGTTAGGGAAAAATCTCAGTGCTGGCGATAATCTTGTGTTAGCGGAAATATTCGGCTTTTCTCCTGATAAATAGACACGTGCTGTGTCAGAAGCCTGGTGTTTCAGCCATGAGGGGAGATGCTGGCTGCTTTTGGAAACAAAACAACACTTGATGTGGAGCTGGTGATCCCTGAAAAGGGGCAGTTTACTGCTGCTTTAACCTTTGAAGAGTCATATTTTTCCAAGGCACCTCTTAAATTGTCCCTGCAAATTTTTCATGCACATGCACAGGGCTTCCTTTGCACAAGCAAATTGAGGCCGCAGTGTGCAAAATGTAAGACTCCTGTGGAAATTCAATTGAAAAGGACAGCTTTTCCTCTCACACAAATAGCTCCTCCCCCTAAGTTGCACTTACAAAAGTTGGGAAAATCTGCCAGTGGATGCAGCTACCTTGCAGGATTCAATTTGAGCAGGAGATGTGCCTGGGACATAGAAGTGTTAGGGCTCTGTCCTGATGGAATAGTACCACTTATTCCTAGGTAGCCATAAATGCAGCTGTGAGCCCAATGTATGCTGGGAAAAGAACGCTGGGAGTTAGCGAGCACTGCTTGGATACGCATTAAATGCAGACAGAGGGGGAAGCTTTCAAAACAACCTAAGAGTTGTTGACTTGCAGTGAGATTTAGGTTCCCAAAAGGCCAAGGGCCAGATTGATGTCTCAAGATGCAGATGGGCTCATAGTGGGATTTTTGGTTTGCATGTAGGCACCTAAATACCTAATTTGGTCCTAAATCATTTTGAGGGGAAAAAAATGCAATTTAGGTTCCTAAATCACATATGCATAAAATCCTAATCTTGACCATCCAAGCCCATGGTTTTATAAAGTCTTGGTGACTTGGTTTAAAGAGCTCTCAGTAACCATTACCCAAACTCCTCCCTATGTTATAGACTCAGAGGAAGAACAATAGAGCCTGTGCTCTTCTATTATCCTTGCAGCCGCCTTGTGAGCCGGGGAAATATTATCCCTGGTGTTACAGATGGGGAGTTGGAGCAATGGAGAGATTAAAGGGCAGGTTTTCAGGTGCTCAGCACCCATAATCTGGGTCTCATTCTCAGCAGTGCCCCGCTCCTAGGGTGACACTTGGGAAAATCTGGCCCTAAGAGCTCAGCACACAGCATGAAAACCTGGCCCAGTTATCTCCCCCTCGACTGGGACAAGGCTCTGCCCTAGGTAGGGCTGAGAGGGTAGAGGCCACACTGTGGTCAGTCCCCAGTGGTGTTTCTGGCAGACTCAGACTTCCTCCCTGGTGCTCCTGTGCATTTCACACCAGTATCCCTGCCGCCTGCCCCCTCCTCCAATGCCTGGCTAGATGCAATGTGAAGCAGACCTATGACCACAGCTCTGCCTCCTTTCAGGCACTTAGCATGTCATCCTGCAAGAGCTAGCACCGCATGAGGAGGGGACAAGGGTTAGTCTTCCCCTCTGGACTCTGGGCTGTGGCTGGGTGGGACACACATTGGCGGGGCTGGCATTCCTTGTGCCCTGACTTGTTGGGTCTAGCCTTTTCTTTGGCCAACGTCCATGCTAGTGATTCATTACAGGTCTTTGCTCGGGAGTTCATACTCTGTGCATGGCTCAGATCTTGTCTTCACCAGGGCTGCTGTGCCAGCAGAGGAGCACCGGCGCACTCCACGGGCAAAGTGCTACTCGTGTGGACAGAGCTGTAGTGGCCCAGGCAAACCTCTTCTCATGGGTGAAACAAGTTATGATGAAAGCACAGAATGGCTGTGGAGCCACATCTACAGAAGGGGCTGTGGTTGGTCAGGGATCACACCTCTTTACACCTGCAACCGGGGGAAGCCAACAGCCTGTTGCACAAGACGGGAGGGGGCTGGCTCTGCACTCCTGGAAGGGGTGGGGTCTTGGGCAGAAGGACAGCCAGCCTTCAGCACAACCCTTTGCACTGCCTAGAGCATGCTATATCACCCCCTCTCACCCACCCCGAGCCCTTTAGAATTGCTCAGCGGACGGCACTCCGGCAGTGATTGCAAGGTCCAGGGATTCCGGGCACCACCGCTGCCTCACTAGCAGTATCAGGGAGTCCCAGGCCCTTTAAAATCACTGGGCAGTTGCTCTCTTTGCCCCCTTGTTGGCAGGCCTGCCCACGACTGACCTAGCTACACTGGCAGAAGCTGGCGTGTCACTCTGGCCTTAGACTGAAATAAGAAGCCGTTCCTCTGGGGCAGAGAGGTAATGCCTCCAGCTGGACACATGCTGGGCAGTTGTTTGCACATCTGAACAGCAACCTAGGAGTCCGCACGCTAAATCCCCACAGTCATTCTGGCCTCAGTGTTCAAAAGTGACAGTGGTTTAGGAGAGGGGGGCAATCTGAGACCATAAAGGGGGCTGATCGCCAGGAAGTGCAGAGCCCCGCCAGGGCCGGCCCACAACATTTTGGCACCTGAGGTGGGGAGCTCAAATGATGTCCCCATACCTCCTCTCTTGGGCCAAAACTTTGAAAGATCTCAATTCTGCCTTCTTCCTGTTCCACTCCTCTCATGACACTCCACCATCTCTGTGCATCTAGAGCAGAGAGAATACATATGCACCAGCAGCAGACACAATTTTCTACACTCTGGGCCCTAGTGGTGCCTCCCCCACAGTCTGGCACCTGAAGCGGCCACCTCAGTTCCCCTCATAGTAAGGCCAGCCCTGAGCTCCCCCGCCACTGACAGGCCTCCATGGTGTCTGGGGCATGGGGTTTGCTGCCTTTATCATTTCCTGGAAAGTCCGTTCTTGCTGGAGTCCTTCCTTCCCCTCCACTTCCAGAAAAGCTTCTCTCTGACTTTGCAGACTGGAACAGTCCCTGGTGGAGGAGGCTAATTAGCCACTTCCTCGGTCCTTGCCATTTTCTTTCTCCCTAGGGATTGGAGTCTGTCGTGCCTGGTGTCTGAGGGATTCCCTAGCCTTTGCTCACATGCACAGGGCCACACATGGAGCTGGCATAAGTGGGCATAGCTCCATCACACTGGGCTAAATCCATTCCTTGTTTGCTGGAAAACTAGCATCCTTGTACTGCTGTGTCCTCACGATGGTGAATTGAAGGAGCTTGGCTTTTTTTTTATTTCTACTAATCCTGCTTGTTATGCTAGGGCCAAAGAGCTGACTGGGAATGGGTCCCTTGTGCGAGGCCCAGGACGCAGTGGCAGACAGTCCCTGCCCAAGGAGCATACAGTCTAAACAGAGAAGATAGACGCAGGATGGGGGGAGGGGAAGGACACCATCAGAGTGAATGATGTGATGACAATACGTGTCACCTTAGTGCTGTGATTTTTTTAGTTAGGAAGGGATCCACTAAATGGAAAGAAATGTGACTGGAGAGGGGACACTGGGGGGGGGGCAGCTTGTGAGCATGCCACACTAAGGCTACGTCTAGACTATAGGCTTCTTTCGGAAACAGTTTTTCGGAAGAGAGCGTTCACACTGCAAAAGTGCATCAAAAAAGCGATCTGCTCTCTCGCGTGTAAGTTGTGATTGCTATGGACGGAATGGCCAGAAGGGCACCTGTGCTTTTTCCTCTTCCCTCTTCTTCCGAAAGAACTCCCTCTACCGCGTCCACACACGCCTTTTTGCAAAAGAGCTCTTTCACAAAAAGGCTTCTTCCTCATAGAATGAGGATTACCAATGCTGGAAAAAACCCTCTATTCTTTCGATTTTCTTGCAGAAGAACGCAATTGCAGTGTGGACGTTCCTCAAGTTTTGTTGGAAAAACGGTCGTTTTTCCGACAAAACTCTGTAGTGCCCTAAGCTCCTCCATAACTCACATACCCTAAGCTCCTCCATAACTCACATCCCCAGTTGGTTTCTCTGCATTGGTGAGTAGATCCTTGATCTCTCTCTCCTTCCTTGCTCCTTAAATTGTCCTCTCCATAGCGAAGGAGCTGCTGTGACTTGCTTGTGATGTACATGTCACCCAAGAGAGGTCTGGGGAGTTAAGGTGCCCTATGAGTACCAGTGTCTTGTGTCTGCAAGCTTTTGATAGTCCATGAATCTTTTTTTGGTCTCTCTTCCCCCTTCCCATCCTGGGGGGTCTATAGCAGATACCTGTTACAGACTGTGCTTTCTCCCCACTCCTTTGGATTTGTACCTACCACCCTGCTCTTTAGTATCAAATTATATCTCCCAAATGCTTTGGGCACGTGCAGCCCTATAAAGGAACAGCAAGCAGATCCAGTTAAGCTCTCCCGTTTCTTACATGGCCATCGCCATGGTATCGAGCTGCTGTGTACCAGCATGGGCTGAACACTGCCAGCATGACACAAGACCCCAGATAATAGCAAACTCAAGGCCAGCTGGCTTACCTTCCCCAGTCCTAGGGCTAAATCAGAACACAACCCTTCTCCCGTTGTTGTATCATCATGACTTTAAATGCACGGTCCAGAGATTGTCTCTCTCCCTGCTCTGAGCCCTGCTGAGTTGATCCTCTTTTCTCCATTGATCTGTCTCCAACATCTCTTCTTTTTCCCCTGGGCAGCCCATTCCTCCCCTTCTTCTCTTCCACCTCTTCATTGGCTTTCTGATTGTTTGCTGGTTCTCCTGTCTTTCCATGCGTTTTACAGAAGCCCTTTTTTTTTAACCCAGCTTCTAACTTTCCCTCTCTCCAGAGCGAAAGCCCATGTTTCCATTCTGTGTATCATGCGAGGAGATCAGAAGCTTTTAATTAGACAAGGAGCTGTCTGTTCTGTTCCCAGCACTGTTTGCTCTCCCAGGCTGGATTCTTCTTGCCATCTCATTCCTCATCGACATCGCTGCTGGGCTGGCAGACATGCAGCCATATGCTCCAGGAGCACTGGCATAATTGCTTTGTGCATGAAGGCATGGGTTCTGAAAGAGATATTTGCAGCCCTTGTCGATCCTTGCATGGCTGTGCGTGCGGGCAGGAGGAGCCAGCAGTGGTAGTCTTTTCACTGAGGCATGTGCTGTCTGTGAAGGTGTGTGCAGGAGACGGTAGCAGCCTTATGTCCTGAAGCGTCCAGGAACATGAGAACCAGTGTTCCCTGTAAGCGGGGCACTTGTGCAGCCACTCAGGAGGAACACAAATGCCACCCAGCTGATCAGCAGAGCCCGCCACAGCTAAATTTTTTGTTTTTCCTGGTGGTGCACATTCTCACGTGCCTCAGTGCACATAACAACATTTATTCCACACATGGATGGAAAGAATCCATACAAGAATGGAAAAGATTGGAGGGAACATTAATGAGGACCAGACCTGGACTGTAATTTGTGATGGTACTGGGACATATAGGCTATGTCTAGACTACATGGCGCCGTCGACGGAGCCATGTAAAATAGTTAATTCGGCATAGGCAAAGAAGCGGGGATTTAAATAATCCCCGCTTCATTAAAATAAACATGGCTGCCGCGCTGTGCCGACGATCAGCTGATCGTCGGCACAGCGTGGCGGCCACGTTTATTTTAATGACGAGGGGATTATTTAAATCTCCGCTTCTTTGCCTATGCCAAATTAACTATTTTACATGGCTCCGTTGATGGAGCCATGTAGTCTAGACATAGCCATAGACAGGACTTGAAAAACGGTGGTGAAAGCCGCTTGCCTGCCCCGCACTGCGCATGCGCAAGAGCCGCATTGCGCATGCGCGCGCCACCGATAAACAGGGCACGTGGCTGAAATCTACTCGCCCTGGGTGAGTAGATTCTATAGCTTGTCGAGCCCTGGCCATAGAGATGGAGCAACCCTCTACAGTCCTTATACAGATTGGTGCGAGGGTGAGCAGATGGTACAGGTGGGGAGGAGGTAAGTATAGTCCCTGCATTTCTATGTATGCAGGAGATGGTAGGAGCCCAGTACAGCCTCTATCTTTTATGCTGGGTATGAGAGTTCATGGGTGCAGAAAATGTGAGGCTATGTCTACACTACAGGGTTTTTGTGCAAAAAACAGTTTTTGCGCAAAAACCTGCAGACCGTCCACACCTCAAGCATGTTTTTGTGCAAGAAAATCTACAGTCAATCAACAGAACAGAGGGATTTTTGCGGTGTAGGTATACCTCCTTCTATGAGGCATAACTCCTTTTTGTGCAAGAGTTCTTGCACAAAAAGGTGTGTGTGGACACTCAACAAAGGTTTCTTTCGCAAAAAGAGCCTATCACAAAAAGCACAGGGGCTCTGACCATCAGAACTTTCTTGTGCAAGAGTGTCCATGCAGTGTGGATGCTCTCTTGCGCGAAAGCACATCGCTTTTGCAATGCACTTTGAGGTGTGGATGCGCTTTTGGCAAGAAGTTTTTGCGGAAGATCTCTTCCACAAAAAGCTTGTGCAAAAACCCTGCCATGTAGACAAAGCCTGAATGTCCTGGATGGGTATAGGTGGTAAGATCCCTATACCCTCTCTTCACCAGTGTGTCCCCCCTAAGCAGGTGCAAGAGGAGGTTCACTGCACAGGGTCCTAGATGTGGATAGCAGGAGGTGGGATGCAGTCCCAGGAAGGTTGCATGTATCCTAGAGGGCTGCAGGAGAGGATGGACGGAAACCTCACCAGATCTAAGACTCTTCCACAATGTGGAGAAGGGGGACCAGCCCTCCTTGGCCATCTTCCACAGACCAAAAAAAAAAAGCACCCAAGGGAGGTGGCTTTGTTTGCATTAACTGAATCAGAGTAGTTAAAGGACCTTCTTCCAAACACAAGATGAGAGGGTGAAAACAGCCGCATCACATTTCAGCATCATTAGGTTTTAGATTTGGGGCCACTGAAGCCCCCAAGTCAGTTTCCCCTTCACTCTGCCCTTCAACATGAACTTCTCTGGAGCCCCCCAATGGTGCTTTTGTGTGTGCACATGAGGAGAATTCGAGACCTTTTAAAAAAAAATCTGTACCCTAGCCCCTTGGAGGAACTCTGCCCTTTCTGCTAATGGCAGGAACGGGCAGATATTTGAAGCTGCTCCAGCTCTGGCAACACGTCCTTAGCACCCCCCAGCCATCGCCACCACCAACGCGCCGGCTCCTTTGTCACTTCCTAACAAGAGAGGAGGGTGGGGAGAAATATACAGATGAATAATTTATGACAGAGATGCAAAGTGGGTTTGCAAACTCTCCCTATATAAATAAAGATTTTCACTAGTTATCTCTCCCCCCCATTCCCTTTTCCCTTTCAGAAGCCCATTTGCCTCAGAAACGGTTGCAATTCTACTTGTTCTCTTGATTATCCTTCTTCTCTGTCTGTCTGTCTTTCTCTCGCTCTCTCTTTTCACATGATCTGAGCCCTGGTGCCAACTGTTCCCGGGAAAAAAAAATACAACAACAACTGAAAAAAAAAAATCCAGTAAAAAAAAAAAAAGAAAGAAACCCTTTGAAGCCTCTGAAGGGTAAAGGTTGTTTCCCTAGTAACGGTGCAGGGATTGGCGGAGGCTCAGAAGGCCTTTCGTTCTTGTAGCTGTGCTGAGTGATTAATGAGCCATCGCTGGGCTGTGAGGACAGAGCTCAGGCTGGGGAGCCAGTTAGCTCTGCGGCTGCCCAACGGTTTCCCCCCACCTTCTGTTTGTTCTCCCCTCTTTCTCAGCTCCCCTTCTTGGATGAGTTCTCTCCCACTCCCCACTTTCCCCCTCTTGCTGCTAGACGAGACGCGCAGCTGGCTCCTGCTGAAAAGCAACAGCTCTCGCCCAGTGCTCCGGGCGCTGGTGCCCACAGAAGACTTTGTGTACATTTTAACTCTCCTCTTCCCGCTGTCCCCGCCTCCGGTGAGGCAGGACAATCCCAACTTCCCTCCCCACAAAACAGGAGAGGACAAAGGGATGAGGATGTTGGACTTGACTTTGGTTGATCCCCACGCCGGCCTTGGCTCCACAGGTGGTGGCTGCACAACAGTGAGGAGAGAAGCGGTTCTGGGCCAATCCTTCGCTCCTTGCTCTTGACTTTCAAAGTTCACTTTGCCCACGCGCCCTTTTGAGTGGGTCAGTGGTGTCTGTGTTGCCATTGTCGGCCTGATGGCAAAGGGCAGGCCATTCGATTTTGATCCAGACTGGTGTGGTTTTTCAGCCAGGCTCAGTCCTCACTAAAGCTGAGCATGGCTCTTCCCTGAGCTGCCATTACTCAGCCAGGGTTTTCGTTATGGGGCTTGGGCACCTTGTTCCTGTGTATTTTTAGTGGCCTCTCATCCATGACTGAAATGCCGCACATCCACCTCAGCATCCCATTGCCTGGATTTCGGACCAGGACCCACCTTGGTCCTTGCTCAGTTGGAGTGCCCATAAAGCTCCAGGAGGTAAAGGTGATCAGCTGAGCACCTCACTTCCTGTTTGCTTCAGGCCACATCCTGAGAAGGGCAGGGTGTCCGAGATGCCCATCAGGAGGGACTGATTGTTCAAGGTGCTGGATGCCCTTCGCTTTTGGAGAAATCACTTAGCACCTCACAACCAAAATGGTTAGGGGGCTGGAGCACATGGCCTACAGGGAGAGGCTGAGGGATTTGGGCTTATTTAGTCTGCAGAAGAGAAGAGTGAGGGGGGATTTGATAGCAGCCTTCAAACTTCCTGAAGGGAGGTTCCAATGAGGACGGAGAGAGGCTGTTCTCAGTAGCGACAGATGACAGAACAAGGAGCAATGGTCTCAAGTTACAGTGGGGGAGGTGTAGGTTGGATATAAGGAAAAACTATTTCACTAGGAGGATGGTGAAGCACTGGAATGGGTTACCTAGGGAGGTGGTGGAATCTCCATCCCTAGAGGTGTTTAAGTCTTGGCTTGACAAAGCCCTGGCTGGGATGATTTAGTTGGGATTGGTCCTGCTTTGGGCAGGGGGCTGGACTTGATGACCTCCTGAGGTCTCTTCCAGCCCCATATGATTCTATGATTCTAAGAGGCACACTGTTAGGTAAGTCCCTTAACAGGATCTGAGGGAGGCCAGCATCAGATCAGGCCCATATCTGAGAAACCTTTGGGCTATCAGGCTACGTCTATACTGCAGGCTTCTTGCGCAAGAGACTTTTTGTGGAAGAGATCTTCTGCAAAAACTAATTGTGCAAGAGTGCATCCACACTGCAAAAGCGCATCGGAAAAGCAAAGCGCTTTTGTGCAAGAAAGCTCTGATTGCCGTTAACAGAATGGCCACCAGGGCACATGTACTTCTTTCAATGGGCTGTTTTTGCGCAAAGAGCTCTTGTGCAAAAAGGAGTTATTCCTCGTAGAAAGAGGAATACCTATACTGTAAAAACCCCTCTGTTCTGTTGATTCACTGTAAATTTTCTTGTGGAAAAATGTTCTTGAGGTGTGGATGCTCCGTGAATTTTTGTGCAAAAATGGCCAGTGTAGACATAGGGTCAGACAAAGGGCGTGGTGGTAGGTACCACTGCACTACTCCAGAGCGTGCTTCAGTCTGGGATCTCAAGGCAATTCTGCAAACATGTACAAGTCAAACCTCCAAGCTCTGGATTGTAGGAGGATGCAGGGTCATCCCGCATTTTCCACCAGGGGCGACTGAGCCATTGAGGTTTAGGCCAATGTTTTCCAAAAGTTGCTGAGGTGCCTTGATGGTCTTTAAGAAAGACAATCAGTGGGATTTTCACAAATGCTCTGCTCTAGCCTCCCTCTGCTCCCACTCCCAGCCAGAGTGCAAGGCCAGTGCTCAGTGCCTTTGGAAAAGCCACCTTGAAAACAGTTTGCCCTCAGTGCCAAGGTCCCATGGTGGTCAATGGGAGGAGAGCTGGGCGCAGAACCCCGACTCCCTCTTCCCAGAACTACCATAACTGTTTTTTGCATTATCGATCTGTTTTCTGGACTTGCCAGCCACGTCTTAGACTTAGGAGCAAAGGAGGCAGGAGGTGCAGTGACAACTGCCCCCACCAGCAAAATTTGCTCCATCACTGGAAATGCACCCACATTCTAAAATACAAACCAAACAAAATCTCTATGGGCCTTTCGTCTCCTCTGCGAACAATGATGGTAACGAATGAGTTTAAAATCTCCCCCTCAGAATAGCCAAAGCCGACCACGCACAGCTTCCCGGAGCCTGCGCCTGAAACAGATGTGCTGCCAGTTAGGCAGCTATTTATAATACACAGCATTCCCTTTTCAGTCATAGTGACTCCAGCCCTCGGCTCTCTCGCTCATCAGCTCCTCTTGAAGCCTCTAGCTCTAATCCAGGGACTATTCCCAGTGCTGCTGAATTTCCTAATAAGCCCGCTTGGATGTAAGGGAGCCAGAGTCTGTCTCTGTCTTCAAAGTTTTTTTCATCCCCATCGGCTCCAGGAGCACGGGAAAGGCAATGGCATTGCCAGCTGGCGCACAGCCCCGCGCCATGCCCTGCAGCAGCGGTGCAGAAAACTATCTCCTGTGCCCCTTGTCCTGCAGCCAGGATCCTCCAGGTGCAGTTGGACATACATGGGGAAATCAGACCCTTACCTGGCAAAGGGAGTCTTGCCAAAGTTTCTGTCTTACTGGGGAGAAGGTGCATGATCCTTTGATGTCCATAGCTGCCAGACTCAGGCCCTGATGGAAGGAGAGATGCAGAAGTGGGAGTGGGGATGGGGATTAAGGTACCATGCAGAATAGTCTGAAAACAGTGCTGAGAAGAGGGATGGTCTATAGCAGTGGTGGGTGCAGCCCATTGGGGTTCTGTGTGTGGCCCGCGAGACATTTTGTTTACCATTGCCCATGGGCAGGGTTGCCAAATTCCGCTGGGTTTTTCCTGCTGCTGTTACTGAAGTGACACGCATGCAAACCAAGGGCACATGAAGTGAGGGGCGGGCTGATTGCACACAGCACTGACTGAGAGCTGGGTGCTCCTTCTGCATCCAGTCCAAGAGCTGCTGCCATTCAGTCAGCAGCCCCTGCGAACTCCAGGTACGCAAGCGCAGTCAGAAAAACTAGCCCATCCCAGGAGACCGTTTTGGTTCCGACAATTTGGAAGGCCACTCATGTGGCCCACTCACTAGCCTGGGTTGCCCATCACTGGTCTGGAGGCATGTGGTAAAGAACATGTGTGACAGCAGAGGGGTCTCCATGAGGGAAGGAATAACATGGGGGTTTATACTGGAGGCTGTGGAGGAAACTTTCCTGTCTGCCCATGCAAAGCCAGGTCCTTCGCTGAGTGGAGGAGTCAGGGTCCCATGTTTAAAGGGCTTTGCCAGCTCCCACTCTAAGGCTCTGACACTCATCAGGTCAGGACGCTACTGATGTCCCAGGAACTGCTGCATGGTTACGCAAGCAGCACCATGACATCTGCAATGGTGCAACAGGGGTTTGCTCTGTCTTCTCGACAGCAGGCCTCAAACCACGTGTCTTATGCTTCTAGATGCCTGGTGAGCACAAGGTGATCTGAGGAACTGAGTGTGCCCAGCTGCCTATGGGCCATTGCCTCTCTGTACTGGTAGTGGGTGGGGGGATGGGAGTCCTTTGGCGAAAGCTTTCACTGGAGACGTTAGGCCTGATCCTGTCAGTTGCTGAGCCCCTTACCCCTCAGCATCAGCCCCTTAGCCCACACTTTCTCTGCAGCTGTGCTCTTTGCTCCTTCCTCTGTCTGAATCAAGCTGTGCCATTACTAAATAGAAACATTTGGTTCAGGTCCAGGCTGAACCCAGACACAAACCTCCTTGGGTGAGCCAGTTCTGTCTAGGTTGTTCAGTTGTTGGTTAATGCATACCCAGCTCTTTGGGAGGGGAAGAGGAGGAGGAGGAGAGGTCGTGTGACCTAGCTTGCATGTGCAAGGTGCTTTGCTATCAAAATCTTTGCTCTGAACAGCTAACAGTCCAAAGGCCTAGGTCTGCCTGGATCCATAGATGGTTCCCATTGGAACCAGTGGGACTAGTGACGGCTCTGCATAAGTAAGCGTGGCAGAATCTGGCCTCACACTAACCGGTGGAGATGAGGAAGAGATTGCAAGGGAAGCAAAGGGTTGCAGCTGTGTTGCAGCATGTGACGGGTTAGCTCTGTGGCTTCTGTTTAGATTGTTTCTCTGTATCTGTTCTCTTCTATTCACAGTTCTCTGAGGGGAGGTTTTGGGCTCATAGGTCTTTTGGAAGCACAGATAATGAAGCCAGAAAATTCTTCTAATACAAATCCTGCTCTTTGGGGAGTTAATTGGGCCCTCCGCCTTCTTCTGTATACCCAGAGCCATCCACATAACTGGGTACATCATGGAAGAGTTGCGTGTAGCTGGATGATGGTTGAGAAAAACTTGTTGACTCTGATCTGTTTGCATTTGGCAGTTATAATACCATGCATGCAGGGATCGCCATGCAGGGATCTCAAAGCACTTTGCTGAAATCAATAAAGTAAACCTCATAGCACCTCAGGAGAAAAATATGATTTATCCCCATTTTACAGATGGGAAAACTGAGGCACCAGGAAGTTAAATGACTTGCCCAAGATTGCTCGGTGAGACAGTGGCAGAGTCAGGATGAGACCACAGGAGTCCCAATTTAGTCATGTGCTGTAAGTGCTAGGCATGCTTCCTACAGTTATTAAATATGGGGCTAGTCAAACGGGCAGTGTGCTGGCCAAGACGGGAAGGCAAATGCAGCAACAGGGCACTTGCTGTCTTCTCTTGAGACAGGAATACAAACCCAATCACATTGCAAGTGAAAGAGGGGTTGTTTTGTTTTAGCCCACCATGGAATTTGGCACAGTTAGCAGACTCTGGTCAAGAGCCCCAGGACTGGAATGGCAAGAAGGAGCAGGTGAGGACTGAGGCTACGTCTATACTGCAGGCTTCTTGCGCAAGAAGCTATTTGTGGAAGAGATCTTCCGCAAAAACTTCTTGCACAAGAGCGCGTCCACACTGCAAAAGCTCATCGAAAAAGCAATGCGCTTTTGTGAACGAGAGCATCCAGACTGCATGGACGTTCTCTCAAAAGGAAACTCTGATTGCTATTTACAGAATGGCCACCAGGGCACTTGTGCTTTTTTCAATTGCCTCTTTCTGAGCAAAAAAATCCTGGTCCCCGTTCACACACACGTTTTTGTGCAAGAGCTCTTGCGCAAAAAGGCGTTATTCCTCATAGAAAGAGGAATACCTACACCGGAAAAAACCCTCTGTTCTTTCGTTTTACATGTGCAAAAACACGCTTGAGGTGTGGACGTTCCACGAGTTTTTGAGGAAAAACAGCTGTTTTTCCGGAAAAACTCTGTCGTGTAGACATAGCCTGAGGTGCATTAATAAAATGACATGGCTCCATTGAGAGGGGTGCGGCAGATCAGGTAAAGTGTGTTGTCAGAGCTGTGTGTGGTTGAGACAACAGGACTGGTGACATGATTGAAGTGAGGTGCACTTGCAGAACTGGAAGGGCGAGTGACAGGGCTGACATAGCAGGTGGTATCAGAGGTCAGGACCAGAGTTATGGTTTTCAGTGGTGACAGATGAATCTTTGCTCCTAGAACAGGTACCGTCATGGGGCCACAGCAGTGAAATCTATTAAAAGCCCATCTCATCATTGTAATGTTAATTATTACTAGGCTAGGGGAACAATACTTTGGAAAACCCCAGGCTGTCTGAATCAAGCTGTGCCACTACTAAACAGAACATTTGGTTCAGGTCCAGGAGATTGGTGCTGGAATGTTCCTCTGTCTAGGGTGGGTCAAAACCTGCCATTGTCACATGAACAATTCAGACCTAATTTTAAAAAATAGGAAGAGAGTCAGGAACACCGGGGGAGAAGCTAATGTAGAACCTTTGGAGGGCACATCTACACTGCAGCGTTATTTCAAAATAACCGACATTATTTTGAAATAACAAAGTGCGCGGCTACACAGCAAGTCATTATTTCAAATAATTTTGAGATGGCGGACTTCTTACTCTAACTTCCGTAACCCTCATTTCATGAGGAGTAAGGGAAGTCGAAGGAAGAGTGTTCTTCCTTTGACTTCCTGCTGTGAAGACAGTGCCAAACACTGAAATAAGCTATTTCGACTTCAGCTACACAACTCTCGTAGCTCAAGTTGCATAGCTTAATTCAACTTTTGCCCTGCAGTGTACACATGCCCTGACTGTCCCTCTGAAAACCACCTCTGGAATCCACCAGCCTTAGACGCACAATGAGTTGTGTGGGTCTCAGCTTGATCTTTATTGGTGGGAATAAACAACACTCTCTTTATTTTCCGCTCCAGACAGGCTCATGACTGGGGTTAGCAGGGTTCGTTGCTAGCCAGGATGGCAATGCATTGGCAGAAATAGTCTAGTTTCAGATTGGCGGGTGGGGGACAGTGTGTGGGGATTGAATCGCAAGGGCATGGGTATCAGCAAAGCTGCTTGCAGTCTGTGGGCTTCAAATAGCGGGAGATCAGGGACTTGGTCCCCAAATCTGTCCGTGGGCAGTAACTCAGGATGCCCTCCCTCCATGTGCCCAAAGGGGAGATGCCTCTGCAGAAAACATCTGTGCACCCAGGAGGGGTTTCTGCCCATGGCACTTGTGTGAGGCTTCCACTGTGGGTGCTGTGAGCTGTCTATAAGCACCATGGAAGGATCCCAGCCTGGAGGCTATCTCTGCATATGAGTGCAGATTGTGCTCTATGTGCTTGACAGAATCCTTACTCTACTATTGGTTCTGTCCAGGGAGAGGCTTGAAAGCCCCGTTGCTGAGCAGAGTCTGACAGGGATAGCTGCCAAAGCCACCTCAAACCCATCCTCATTCACCTGGACCCTTCTCAACCCTCCATCCTTTCTTCTGATCTGTCTCCCTCTCCTCCTGCTTCCGTGCTCTTCCTTCTTTTTCTCTCCCTTGATCCCCCTCTCTCACTTTCTTCCTCTCTCCACCCCCCCCTTTTCTCTTCTGTGGGGCATTGATTTTTCCATCCGTCAGCGAAACGCCTGAGGAAAATGAAAGAGCATCCGCGTGATCGATCAGCAGAACTCTTCAGCCTGGGGTCAGGAAGGATTTGAGGCAGGCACTCCCCTGGCATATAATTACCCCCAGACTCCCAAGAACAAGGCTTTCTGGAATACCTGTGAGGAGCAGTGTTCCCCCTGAGTTCCAGGGGGCTCGGCTGAAGCAGCCCTGTGTGGATTGCCTTGGAGAAGGGGTCTGTGTTGTGAACTGATGCGGTGTGTGTTGGTGCTTGTTTGTTGAGCCGCGCATCGATGAGTGGGTGGGATGTTGTGTGTATGTGTGCCTGAACCTGGCTCTCTGTGAGGTGCTGTAATTGTGCGGATAGGTAGCTACTTCTGCATCTTGCTTGGTGTGTTTGTGTAGCTTTTGAGGCTGGAATTTTAAAGGATTAAAATTCAGTGGAAGTTGAGTGACCACTTCCCTACGCTCTTGAAAGTCCCATCGCGAGCAAGCACCTGCTGGGGAGGGAGGGGGCGGAGCTGTGCATATATAGCAGTTTGTTAGCATAGGGGAGTCACTTTTTTAACAGTCATTTTTTGCCATCAACCTCCACACACAGGTCTGTGAGATACCACTGCTCGCCCCTTCCCCAACAATGTCAGGGTAGGAAGTAACGGAGGGAACTCCTCCTGCCATACCGCAGAATCTGAAAACATTGACTCCTTCCTGGTAACCCAGGGTGTGACACTGAGACTATGTCTAGACTACATGACGCCGTCGACGGAGCCATGTAAAATAGTTTATTCGGCACAGGCAAAGAAGCGGGGATTTAAATAATCCCCGCTTCACTAAAATAAACATGGCCGCCGCGCTGTGCTGACGATCAGCTGATCCGGCACAGCGGGGCAGTCTAGACACGCCGCGGTCGACAAGGGAAACCTTTGTCGACCGCTCTGGTATACCTTGAGGTACAAGGCTTCCCTTGTCGACCGCGGCGTGTCTAGACTGCCCCTCTGTGCCGGATCAGCTGATCGTCAGCACAGCACGGCAGCCATGTTTATTTTAATGAAGCGGGGATTATTTAAATTATTTAAATTATTTAAATCCCCACTTCTTTGCCTATGCCAAATAAACTATTTTACATGGCTCTGTCGATGGAGCCATGTAGTCTAGACATAGCCTGAGTGAATGAGTGTGTGTGTGTGTATATAGAGGTGAACCGGTGCCTCTATCTGAGGGAGTGTAGTTTTGTGAGTATGTGTAGGGGATACTCAATACATTTAATTCTGTACATGCACCTCATTCTCAGTGTTGTGTGCGCAAATCATTTTATAACTTATCTGCACATGCACGCTATTGTGTGTGCTTTTTGTTCTGTGTGTGTACGCATGTGCGCACATGCTAGCTGTGCGGATGTAGGTTGTTGTGTGGGTGAATCATTCTCTGGGAGAGGTTATGCCTAGAGCTCCCACCCCTTTCCTGACCAGTTCACCACCTCTAAACCCTGAGGGACAAAGCAGCCCTTCAAGCACTCCAGCCTTTACCGTATGACAGGAGTCATTGTGACAAGAAGTTGGTTCTCGCTACACGGTGCCAGAGGAGAAAATTTCAGGATGAGGCTGCAAGTTTTGTTTTGAATTGTCCATAATTTAGCCCTTTCACCTTCTCCATCATAGCCTTCATTTTCCATGAATTTCATCCAGCCGAGGTAACGGGCTAAATGCAGCTGTTCTATGCAAGGGAGCTGGATCTGAGGGTGTCTGAGCTGGTGTAACTCTCATGTCTAGGTGTACATGCGCTCATTTAAAGTGAAATGGTGTCTTTCCACTCTCCCCGGCCTCTCCTGCTCCAGGCAGTTGCAAGAGGAACGCATTCTCATTTCTGTTTCCCCACCTTGGTTGCACAGGGAGGCCAGAAACTGCTAATAGGTGGAATGACTAGAGCTATCCTTACACGTATACAGAATATGCAGTTGCATACGGCACCTGAAAATTTGCGGCACCACCATGTCTTAATGTCCACTGACCTGCCTCTTCTTCTCCCTGTTCTGTGGCTCTGCTTTGTCCAGAGAGGGTCTAGTTCACTTTAAAAGTGAAAAGGCCTGCCAGACCTGTTAGCAGAACACTGAACCTGTGTGTGATGGCCCTTTAACAGTAAAACCCTGCCCCGGGAGAGGGCTGAGAGAGCAAAGCCCCACAGCGGAGGCAGATATGGCCAATTAGGGCCCAGCTGGGGCTACATAAATAAGGGCTCCTGGAGGGAAGGAGAACAGGGACACTCTTGCTCTAGCTGGGGAGCAGGAGAGATCTAACTGCCAGGGAAGCTAATGGCTTCCTAACTTAGAGCAGGGCTGTGGTCAGGCAAGCTCCCAGCCTGCAGGGCCTGAGGCAAGGCCTGAGTGTACTAAGGCTGCAGAGAGGCAGCCAGGATAGGAAAAGGCAGCAGGTCCACACCCCCTTGCCAATGGTGAATGGCCATTTCAGGCTACAGTTTGCCCCTGAAGCAGGAGCTAGATGAAGACTGGTAGTGGGTCACTGAAGCAAGGTACTGGATACGTCTACAGTGCAGGCTTTTTGTGCAAGAACGGCTGTTCTTGCGGAAAAACTTGCGGAGTATCTACACTGCATGCGCGTTCTTGTGCAAGTAAATTTACAGTAAAGCGTCAGAAAAGAGGGCTTCTTGCGCAAGAGTTATTCCTCTCCCCACGAGGAATAAGCCCTCTTGTGCAAGAGTTCTTGTGCAAGAAGGCAGTGTGGACGGGCAACAGAGGTTTCTTGCGCAAGAAACCCCTATGGCTAAAATGGCCATGAGAGCTTTCTTGCGCAAGAGAGTGTCCACACTGCCATGGACGCTCTTGTGCAAAAGCACAGCTCTTGTGCAAAAGCACATGGCAGTGTGGATGCATTCTTGCACAAGAATTTTTGTGCAGAAACTCTTGCGCACAACAGTTCTTGCGCAAGAAGCCTGCAGTGTAGACGTAGCCTGAGTGTATAGGGGAACTGGGGGTTCCCTGGAGGGGAGGACCCCAGAGTGCATAGACACAGGACTGCAGATAAACTCCTGGAAGGGGGACGAGGGACAATTGTAGTGGGCACTGCTGAAGGGCGGTGTCCAGAAGAGGATGCTGCGGTCTGGGAGTGACATGGGTCTAGAGTCTGACCTGAAACAGAGCGGAGTGATGGGGGAGACACCAGCCAGAGGGAGACGCACTGCAGACACGAGCTAATTGTTAGGGCTACCAGCAGGAGGCGCTGTGATGGTAAGTCCCGCCCTGTGACATTTTGAAAGGGCCATTCAAGTGGCGATGAAGCCATTTAACAGGCATTTGCCAATCCCAGGTACAGACTGTCAGTTTCTGAATTGACTGTGTGTATTGACAGAACCTTAATTTAAAATTTGATTTACAAATATTTCATTAGTGTGGTGCTACGATTATAAAATCACAACTCTAAAAAAAGTGTCCCCTCCCAGGTTGTCGTTTGGCATGGGGGCACTAGTTTCATAGGAGTGCGTAGGGCCCCATACATCCTCAGGACGGCCCCGGGAATGACTTGCACTAAGGTTCCACTCCGTGTTCCGTTCAGATGTGAGCCTTATTCTGGCTTCAAGGTGCATCAGTTAAACCAACACATTGTTCCTCGTGCCAAGGTACCTGGCCCTTGCAGTACATTACATGTCTCCTCTGCATGTAGCCCCGTGCATTGTGTTGCACTTTGAACCTCCAGCCAAGCAAAGGCTGCTGGTGCAGGTGAGCTCATGTTCCACTAACCACACTTGCCAACTTTCATGTGCATAGTCTGAAAAGATGATTTGAGGACTTCAGGCACTCAGACAGAGGTTAGGGGTCTGTTACAGGAGTGAGGGGGTGAGGTTTAAAGGCCTGTGATGTGCATGAGGTCAGACTAGATCCGTGGTGTCCAACCAGTTCTGAAGCTAAAGCAAACTAGCCACACTCAACCGGCCAAATAGCCACATGTGGCTAGTGGCTAGCGTGTTGGACACCGCAAGCACAATAGTCCCTTCTGAATACGTTAGAGCTCATTTTGGCAGAAAACCAGCAGCAATGGCAGAAAGCAGGATAACTAACTTCCTCTTCCTGCCCTCCCAGCTTAGACCATGTGATGCAAAGAACTAGTAGAGAAGGGAGACAAAACCAGGCACTGAATCCTGCTTTCTCCAATGATGCTGGTGGTATTAGAGTGTTTTTGTAGAGTCATGTCAGACACGTAAGCGCTACATGTGCACTCATACCAGGTAGGGAGGTGCTGGTTATGATTCCATGGCTGAAGCTGAGTTGATATGTCTTCTGGATATCATCCAGCAGAAACAGCTGATGCCACTACATGATGGTTTTACTTGAAATGTTTATTTTGTACTAGTAATTTGCCCTCTCTGCCTTGAATCCTTGGGTGAAAATAGCCACCTCTGGACAGACCCCTGATTGTGGAAATGGAGCTATGCTTCTTTAAGGGTGCTATGCTGACTTACACCAGCGGGGGTTTTGGTTTCATGTTTATTCCTGGCAATTAAAACACTTTTTACAAACTTTAGCCCCCTAAATATTTCTGCCTGAGAGGTTAGAGTAGCATGCTGGGAGACAGGAGTCCTAACCATGGCTTTGTCTCATACTCTCTCTGAGACCTTGGCCAAGAATTGCCTCAGTTTCCCCTTCTCTAACATGGAGCTATATTCCTATCTCATAGAGCTGGAAGGGACCTTGAGCAGTCAGGGAGTCTAGTCCCCTGCCCTCACAACAGGACCAAGTACCATCCCTGACAGATTTGCCCCAGATCCGTAAATGGCCCTCTCAAGGATTGAATTCACAACTCAGGATTTAGCAGGCCAATGCTCAAACCACTGAGCTATCACTCCCCCATGGTGATAACATGTCCTGCCTCAAAGGCATGTTCTAGCTCAGCTGTGTTTTTCTACTCTAATTCTTACTGCATGCCCATCACCATGGTATCTGAGTACTTTGAAGCACCTGTTCTAGGGTCCTAGAGACACAGAGCCAGTCACAGAGCCTGGGGAGCTGAAAATTGGCTCGAGTGTTAATTTAATTTGGAAAAATAGCTTTGAAAATAACAGAAAAATCTTCTGAGTTTAATTTTTCATCGATAAGAGGCACACCGTGCAGGCATATGCTAAAGGCAGGACATTGCTGGCATTTGACTGCTGAGTACTTAAAAGCAGGCAAATAGCAGGGGATATGAAACCTGAAGGGGTCTGTTCAGGGCCAGATTCTGAACTAATTTAAACTGGAGTAAGTGGAGCCACTCCAGATTTACACTAGTGAGATCCAGAGTCCCATCCCCACTGTTGTGGCATGTTTGGCACGTGGTTGCAGGCTATCCAGGAGAAGTGGCCCAAAAACGCACCCCAAACCAAAAAACACATCACCAGCAAGGACCATGATGTAAAAGGCCCGGAGAATTTCCTTGCCGGCATTTGGAGCTGGTTTCTGTTAGCTGGCTGGTGTGCGGTTGGCAGGCTTGGGAGCAGTTCCTGCACTCCTGAGTGGCTTTGGACTCCACCAAACCAAATTCAGGGGGTTTGATAATGCCAAAGCTGGGACTGGAGTAAGCGCAGGAGCTGGAAGCCTGCCTCCCTCTTCTGACACTCGAAAGAGGAGCTGCAGCTGGAGGAATAAATGCACAGCAACTTGGGAGGGAGGGCGAGCGGGGGAGCCAGGAATATGGAGCGGAGGAGAGGGCTCTCTTGCTTTTGCTGCATGTAAATCAAAGGAAGCTGTCTGTGCATGTCGCCTTCTTTCACTAGAGGTTGCTCACTTTCACTTCTTGGCTGATTTCAGTAGCGTTCAGCCCATTTGACAGGGGAGTGTGTGTGTGTGTGTGTGTGTGTGTTAGGAGCAAAGAGGAGACCTAAGGATGGTTCGGCTGATATGCCATTGACCAGAGTCTTTCAATAACAGCACGCCCCTAATGGACTGGGTGTATATCAGCTGCAGAAAGCATGCCCCTCCTCTGCTGCACAGCTGCCTTTCTGCTAATGCTCATCTAATTAAACAGCAGCCTGGTGAGCCTGAAACCAGGGCAGCAGGAGAGCAAAGATTTTTATCCAATAGATTCCTGTCTCCAGCCCAGGAACCAGAAGGAAAAACCCCTTTCATATTGCCAGATCAATAAGCAGGTGGTATTTTCCCCACCTCTCCCTCTTTGCTTTAACCTTCTCCAATGCTCTTTTCCCCGCCTGAATTTTCTTAAAATACTGTGTGCAGATCAGAGCCACATCCCAGAGACAGTAGATTTCCAGATCCCTCAGTGGCTGTGTCCGCTGAGCCAGACACCTGCTAAATGCTAGTGCAATAAGTGGGAAGCCCAATAGGAACTGGGAACTCTGACCTTTCAGCAGATAGCAGGGGGATTAAATCTTAGAGGAGCCGCTTCTAGCTTGATGTTACTTATCCCCCATCTGTCACTGACTTGGTCAGCTGTGCATCTGGGTGTGGATAGGCAGGAGAGCTTCTGAGCATCAGTGCCTTGGGCAAACCTTGGTACCCAACTGTTGTGCATTTCCTGGGGAGATGGAGAAGGGGGTTGCATCTGATTTTTTCCCGATCAATTTCTCTTTCTCTGGGCCTGTGTCTGCTCCCACTGAAATCAATGCAACCTCCCCCCTTCCATTGACTTAAATGGAGCAGGATCTGAGCAATTTCTCTCTATCCCTTACGGGAGGAGACTTTCAATCATGGCTCGCTGAACATCACATCCGGAGCTTGCACTGAGAGCTGCCCTTAACTGTGTAAATTTCCATTTCAGATGGCCAAATGCTGAGGTGGGGAGCTGGATATCCTCTAAAGCACTTTTGAAAATTGGGGCTGCTAGGCCAAACCCTTGGCTGGTGTAAATCAGCAAAGCTCCATTGAGTTCTGTGGACCTACACTGAACATCTGGTACATCAATAAATAGAGCCAATTCCTGGTCCCATGCGTACCTATTGAACTTAGTGGGACCGTAGAGATGCAAATAAGAGCAAATTTTGGTCTGTAATGTTTGTATCAGGTTTTTTATTCACTTGAGAGTTTAAAAGAAGTAGCATTTAATTTCCTCATGCATCCTATGTCTCCATACAGGATATGTACTTCATGGTGCTGTAAGAGCAGTAACTTCATTTGCACTGGAAAAAAATGTTAAGGAAAAGCACTCTCCATTCCATCCTTCCCCATTCCTGATGTGATGAAGATTTCTAGTGTGGAGAAGCAGCACTCCCTAACTGCAAGAAGGTCTACAGTAAATGACTCAAAGGGCTGGTAAAATGAGGACTCAGGAACTCGGGCCTTGTACATGGTGCTCTGCATACATTGATTATAGAGTCCTAGAATACTAGAACTGGAAGGGACCTTGAGAAGACATCAAGTCCAGTCCCCTGCCCTCACAGCAGGACCAAAGACCATCTAGATCGCCCCAGACACGTTTGTCTAACCTGCTCTTAAATATCACCAATGATGGAGATTCTACAACCTCCTCAGGCAATTTATTCCAGTGCTTAAACACCCTGACAGTTAGGAAGTTTTTCCTAATGTCCAACCTAAACCTTCCACGCTGCAATTTAAGTCTATTGCTTCTTGTCCTGTCACCAGAAGTTAGGGAGAATATTTTCTCTCCCTCCTCCTTGTAACACCCTTTTAGGTACTTGAAAACTGCTATCATGTTCTCTCTCAGACTTCCTTTTTCCTGACTAAAAACCTAGTTTTTTCAGTCATCCCTCATAGCTCAAGTTTTCTAGGCTTTTAATCATTTTTTATGCTCTTCTCTGGACCTTCTCCAATTTCTCCACATCTTTCTTGAAATGTGGTGCCCAGAACTGAACACAATACTATCACTGAGACCTAATCAGCGCAGAGTAGAGCAGAAGAATGACTTCTTGTGCCTTGCTCACAACACTCCTGTTGATGCATCCCAGAATCATGTTTGCTTTTCTTGCAACAGTGTCACACTGTTGACTCATGTTTAGCTTGTGGTCCACTCTGACCCCTACATCCCTTTCTACAGTACTCCTTCCTAGGCAATCTCTTCCCATTCTGTATGTGTGAAACTGATTGTTTCTCCCTCAGTGGAGTACTTTGCATTTGTCCTTATTGAATTTCATCGTATTTTACCTCAGACCATTTCTCCCATTTGTCCAGA
The DNA here is from genome assembly GCA_032595735.1 of Pelochelys cantorii. NCBI lineage: Eukaryota > Metazoa > Chordata > Testudines > Trionychidae > Pelochelys > Pelochelys cantorii. The sequence goes on along the minus strand of CM064347.1, from coordinate 15,274,613 downwards.
TCATTTTGAAATAAAGTCCTAGCCTCCAAAGAACTTGCTACCCTCCCAGCTTGGTATCATCCTCAAACTTTGAGTACTCTCTGTGCCAAGGGTGGGCAAATACTAGCTCATGGGCTGGATCAGGTCTGCCTGAGTTAGTCCCTGGCAGGCCACCACACCACAGTATTTTCCTGTGCCTCTGCAGGTGCAGGGGATCACAGCTCCCATTGGTCACGGATCACTGTTCCCAGCCAATGGTAGCTGTGATCATCCATTCCTGCAGAGGTGCAGGTAAATGTTCGTTCGTCCATCGTGGTCGATGAAGACCTCAACACCACTAAGTGCTTTGAGACTGGATACAGTGTGTCCGAAGATGACTTATCAGGCCAATTGAGGCACCAAATGTCCTGGAACATGTCGGGCAGACATGTGTAGGCATTGCAATTGTTGCGCTGGTAGCTTTGGACTTGCGCAGCACGTGCTTGTGTTGTGCTTCAGAGATGCGCCTTGTTTCAAGAACTTGGCATCCCTTGTGAATGAGACTGCGCCAGGCCGGGCGGTTGTGTGCCAGCGATTCCCAGGTGGTTGTATCAATTCCGAGCGACTTCAGGGAGGCCTTGAGTGTGTCTTTGTAACGTTTCCTCTGTCCACCACGCGAGCATTTACCAGTAGAGAGTTCCCCAAAAAGGAGCTGCTTAGGTATACGTTCATCCGGCATACGAATGACATGACCTGCCCATCTAATCTGTGCACTCATCAGCAGGGTGTGGACTGATGGTAAACTTGCTCTAGAGAGAACCTCAGTGTCTGGTATTTTGTCTTGCCATCCAATGCGTAATATTCTGCGAAGACAAGTCATGTGGAAGTAATTAAGCTGTCTTGCGTGCCTTCGATACACAGTCCACGTTTCACAGGCATACAGGAGGGTGGTAAGTACCACGGCTCTGTAGACCTTCAGTTTTGTTGCTTGGCTGATTCCTCAACGTTCCCATACAGTGGGGCGCAGTCTACCAGAAGCAGAACTTGCCTTCCCTATTCTGCATGTGACTTCTATGTCAATGTTAGCTGTATGGGAAAGAATACTGCCGAGGTAAGTGAACTGGTCCACTGCCTGTAGCATCCGCCCTGTGACTGTGATTGTGGGTTTTGTGTACGGTGCATAAGGGACAGGCTGATACATGACTTCAGTCTTTCTGCTGTTGATGGTGAGTCCAAAGTTGTCACAAGCTGTGCAGAACTTGTCCACACTGACTTGCATCTCTGCTTCAGAGCCAGCATACAAGGCGCAATCATCAGCAAACAAGAAGTCTCTCAGAACAGTCTCTTTTACTTTGGTGATAGCCTGAAGTCTCCTCAGGTTGAAAAGATTCCCGTCCATTCTGTACTTAAGGCTGATTCCAGCAACACTGTCCTGGAAGGCATCATTCAACATAGCAGTAAACATGATGCTGAACAGTGTAGGTGCGAGTACACAGCCCTGTTTGATGCCATTGGTGACTGGGAATGCCTTAGAAGATTCTCCACCATCTAGCACTCTGGCCATCATGCCATCATGAAACTGGTGTACCATCTGAATAAATTTAGGGGGGCAGCCAAACTTTGACATGATCCTCCACAGACCTTGTCGGCTGACAGTGTCGAAGGCTTTCGTGAGATCAACAAAAGTTGTGTAAAGTTCACGATTCTGCTCCTGACACTTCTCCTGAAGTTGGCGCGCAGCAAAGATCATGTCAATAGTCCCGCGGCCCTTACGAAAGCCACATTGTGACTCCAGCAGGAGGCCACACTCCAGATGAGTGACCAAACGATTTAACATCACTCTTGCAAGGATTTTACCTGCGATGGAAAACAGCGAAATTCCCTGATGATTGTCACATACCTGTCGATTGCCCTTCCTCTTATAGAGGTGTATAATGGATGCATCCTTGAGTTCCTGAGGAATGGATCCTTGCTCCCAAAAAGACTGTAACAGCTCGGTGAGCTTCTCTGTGAGTACGTGACTGCCGGCTTTATAGACCTCTGCAGGTATAGCATCTGCCCCTGGAGCTTTGCCACTGGATAGCTGGCTAACAGCTTGTGAAACTTCGGCTACTATCGGTGGATCATCCATGGCGCCATTGATGTCAACCTGGGGAATCCTCTCAATCGCCTCGTTGTTGATAAATGACGGTCGGTTGAGGACGTCTTCAAAATGTTCAGCCCATCTCTGCAGGATCTGAGCCTTCTCTGTAATCAGAGTTGAACCATCTGTACTAATAAGGGGGAAGCTCCCAAGAGACTGAGGACCATAGAGAGTGTTAAGGGCTGCATAGAACCGTTTCAGGTCATACTTGTCAGCATGCCCCTGAATTTCAGCTGCCAGGTCACTTAACCAAGCATCCTGCATTTTACGCAGTTTGTTCTGGACTGTCCTGCGAGCATTTGCAAAGGCGTTCTTCTTGGCAACTGATGATGGATCGTTCTGATGTGCACGATGAAGGCGGTGCTTTTCAGCAAGTAGAGACAATATCTCCCCATCATTCTCATCGAACCAGTCAGGCTGCTTGCGCGAAGAGGGTCCCAAAATCTTCAGTGCAGATGAGTAGATAGCATTCCGGAAAAGTTCCCAGTCGTCCGCAGCGCTGCCTACAAGGTGCAGGTCGGAAAGCCTATTTTCTAGATCCTCAGTCAATGCTGAGGCTATGCTCGGGTTCTTTAGCCTGGCCACATTAACTCTTTTTATGGGCTTGCTACGTTGTGGCCGCCTCTTCATTCTAATTCGGAGATTCATTTTGGAGACAATGAGCCTGTGATCTGTCCAACAATCAGCACCACACATGGCCTTAGTCACTCTGACATCTTGCCTGTCTTTTCTCCTGACAATAACATAGTCAATAAGATGCCAATGCTTAGAGCGAGGATGCATCCAAGAGGTCTTGTTCCGGGTAGGCAGTCGGAACGTTGTGTTGGTGATAAGGAGGTCGTGTGCTGCACAGGTCTTCAATAGGAGTAGGCCGTTGCTGTTACATTTGCCCACTCCATGTCTGCCAACGACTCCATGCCAGGCTATTGAGTCGCATCCTACTCTTGCATTGAAATCACTGAGCAGGATCAGCTTGTCGGTGCTACTCACAGCTGATAGTAAGGAATCCAGTTCTTCATAGAACCTGTCTTTCATCTTGTTCAGGTTAGTCATTGTGGGAGCATAGGCACTGATCAGAGTGGCTTGGTTTCCATTCTGTAGCAGAAACTGTAGTGTCATAAGCTGATCATTCACACCCTTGGGAAGACTGGCAAATTGCCGAACAAGGTGATTCCTAACGGCGAATCCAACTTCAGCATCGCGACGCTCATCGGTGCCACAACCGCTCCAGAAAAAAGTATATCCACCTCCAGTTTCAGTTAGCTGACCTTCATTAACAAGACGAGTCTCACTGAGGGCTGCAATATCAATGTTGTATCTTGCAAGCTCTCTAGCAACCAAGGCTGTTCTTCTCTCTGGTCTGTCTGTTGTAGGATTGTCCAAAAGCGTGCGCACGTTCCAAGTTCCAATGGTGAGCGATGTCACCATACGTTTAATCTGTTTATTTGTATTTGTTCGACCACCATAATGGGATTCCCGCCAGCCGCGGTAAACTGGCCAGGATATAGTGAAGCAGGCAATGTTTAGGGCACCTTTTCTAGCCTCTTCCCCAATTCTACGGAGGTGAGCAGTGCGTCCCTAAAGAGGACTGCTTAGTCGCCCAGGTAGACGCCGGATTTCACTGCTGCTTCGATCAGCGAGAAACGACCATTAAACCTGAGCCGCCTGTGTGCAGGTCCATGACTACAGCTCCCAGTGTGTCCATACCTGCTGCTTCGTCACTCGCCCATTGCCACAGGACTTCGAAGGTTGCAATAATGATGATGGTAATAATGTGGTGTCTAGACTTGCACGTGATTTGGATTTTAGTGAGGAAAAGTTGCGCAGCGTCAACCTCACTCTCTCTTCCCAATTCCATCTGGGTCCAGTAGCAAGACAAAAGTCAAGACGGCTGGAGATGGGACTGGGCGCAGTGGATGACCAGGGCATCTTCTGTGTCTTGTCCTGCTCTACGCATTCCACAACACTTGCGGAGACCGCCTTCTTGACCGTTGGACCTGCCATTGGTCTCATCCACTCATTCCGCTGGAGTCCGTCTTCACATGCTGGGATAGACAACTCCCTGTCTCACCGAGGGTTTTGGGCCCATCGGCTACCCTCACCTGGTTTGGCCAGCCAATCGAAGCCGTTGCCCGGGGTGTGGCCGCTGTTGCATGCAAACAGCTACGAGGAGCCACAGGTGAGAGCTGGGTGCCAGGTGGGGGCCATAGGTGGACGAACCGCCCTGAAAGGACGTGACATGTTCAGCCACCAGAGGTGCTACCCCTCCCTGACACACCCTAACACCCTCATGCAGGTAAATATAGCGGCAGTGGCAGTGGCCCACCATGAGCTAACCCTGGTGAACTGCCACGTTTTTATTGCCCACCCCTGCTCTATGCCATTATCTAAATCGTTGATGATTATATGAATGATGATGTGGGGATCCAGAATTTAGCTTAATGAAGCTTGAAGCTATGGCAAGTGAAAATAATTGGCTAGGGCCATTGCCTTCCCTAGTTGTTTAATATTGTACCAAATGGTCCAAACACACTTCTGCTTCTTAGTCAATTCTTTCAGCCTTGAAATCCAAGATGCCCCTCTTAAGATGTGTCTGCACTTGAACTGTGAGTCATGTTTTAACATTTCAGAAGGGTAGCCGAGTTAGTCTGTAACAAGAAAAATTTTGAAAACAATGAAAAGTCTAGTAGCACCTTAAAGACTAACAAAACATGTAGATGGACTACGATACTCCAGTCATCTGAAGAAGTGGGTTGTGCCCACGAAAGCTCATGATACCATCTACATGTTTTGTTAGTCTTTAAGATGTTACTAGACTTTTCGTTGTTTTTTAAGTTTTTTTCGTGTTTTAACGTGTTAGCTATCATGATTGTAAAGTCCAGTGTGGACAGGATACAAATGTTTGTATCCTGGAATAAATATTTTTCCTATCCGGTTATGTTTACATATGTTAATCCACACGTATTAAAAACACAACTTAGTATCCGACTGCAGCCAGACCCATATTTCTTGAAAGAGTTGAGCCATTGAACTTTAAAGCCTTGCAGCAGATGGGAAGTTGTCCAGCCAGCTATCCTGTGGTGGTGATAGCTGTTTAAATGGTGATTATGTGAAGCAGCCAGAAGAGTAAGGACTGATGATCAATAAGGTGCTAGGAGTCCAAGGTCATGTGCACTATATAATCACCTGCAGTGTATACAAAGATAACTCAATGCAGTGACGTGGTGTCAGAGACCACCCAAAATCACACAAATAGCAGAGTGAGTTTCAAAGTCAAGGGGAGGTGCTTTGGGATAAGTCTGCTTCTACTGTGGATTTGATACGGTCTCCCACAATATTCTTGCCAGCAAGTTAAGGGAATGTGGATTGGATAAATGGATGGTAAGATGGGATAGAAAGATGGCTAGAAGGCCGGGCCCAGCATATAGTGAACAACAGCTCGATGTCAGGATGGCGGTCGGTTTCTAGCGGAGTGCCCCAAGGTTCAGTTCTAGGACCGGTTTTGTTCAATATCTTTATTAATGACCTGGATGAGGGGATGGATAGCCCCCTCAGCAAGTTTGCAGATGACACTAAGCTAGGGGGAGAAGTAGATACGCTTGAGAGCAGAGATAGGGTTCAGAGTGACTTAGACAAATTGGAGGATTGGGCCACAAGAAATCTGATGAGGTTCAACAAGGATAAGTGCAGAGTCCTGCACTTGGGACGGAAGAATCCCAAGCATTGTTACAGGCTGGGGACCAACCAGCTAAGTAGTAGTTCTGCAGAAAAGGACCTGGGGGTTACAGTGGATGAGAAGCTGAATATGAGTCAACACTGTGCCCTTGTAGCCAAGAAGACTAATAGCATATTAGGTTGCATTAAGAGGAGCATTGCCAGCAGATCCAGAGATGTGATTATTCCCCTTTATTCGGCTCTGGTGAGGCCACATCTGGAGTATTGTGTCCAGTTCTGGGCCCCCCACTACAAAAAGGATGTGGACGCATTGGAGAGGGTCCAGCAGGGGGCAACCAAAATGATTAGGGGGCTGGAGCATATGACCTATGAGGAGAGGCTGAGGGAGTTAGGTCTGTTTAGTCTGCAGAAGAGAAGAGTGAGGGGGGATTTGATAACAGCCTTCAACTTCCTGAAGGGAGGTTCCAAAGAGGCTGGAGAAAGGCTGGTCTCAGTAGTGATGGATGGCAGAACAAGGAGCAATGGTCTCAAGTTGTGGTGGGAGAGGTCCAGTTTGGATATTAGGAAAAACTATTTCACTAGGAGAGTGGTGAAGCACTGGAATGGGTTACCTAGGGAAGTAGTGGAGTCTCCACCCCTAGAGGTGTTTAAGTCTCGGCTTGACAAAGCCTTGGCTCGGTTGATTTAGTTGGGATTGGTCCTGCCTAGAGCAGAGGGCTGGACTTGATGGCCTTCTGAGGTCTCTTCCAGCTCTATGATTCTATGGTTCTATACGGGGTCTCACCTTCGGATTCTTTTCATTTCTGCTGGAGAGGATCTGATGTGGTTAGTCTAATGAGGTGCAAAAACGGGACAGTGGGGAAATCATGAATGTTGCACTGAAATCTTTCAAAATGGAAACCTCACTGAAATTCTGAAAAATTCCTGTTTGCCCAAATGGTCTGTAAGGAGATGAAAAATGTTAAACTTCTTAGGAAGAAACGTGCTCTCTACATGTATTTTCTCTCTCCACTGAAATGCCTCCCTGTTTCCTGTGCTGTTTATTCAAGCAACAAATACGAATAAAAATAAAATGAAAGAGATGCCAACCAGGTGCATTAAAACAAATGGAACCCATCCAGCTGATTGTGGTTGTCAGATGAAGGTTTTGGGACCTCTCTAGTTCTAGTTGGGCTTGGGATCATGCAGTACATTTTATTATGGTGGCATCTGAGAACCCTGTTCAAAGATCACAGTAATGTTGGATAGACGCTGTCTACTGCAGAGAGCTTATGACTTAGGAGCAAGAAAGGATGGTCTCTAGGGCTATGTCTCCATAGCAGTGTTATTTCAGAATAACTGACATTATTCCGAAATAACATAGTCCGTGGCTACACACAAGCCGTTATTTTTATATAATGTTGAGTCGAAGGACATCTTACTCCGATTCCTGTAACCCTCATTGTACGAGGAGTAAGGGAAGCCAGGGGAAGAGTGTTCTATCTCGAAATAACTGATGTGTAGACAGTGCCAAAAGTCGAAATCAGCTATTTTGGCTTAAGCTGCACAATTAGCGTAGCTCAAGTTACATAGCTTAATTTAAGTTTAGCAAGGTAGTTGCTTCTAGCTTCCTCCTCTGCATCTCTGTGTTTATACATGTGGCCGGGTTTGTAATTGTTCCTGCCCCTGTCCTCCTAACACCATTGGACAAAGTCTTGGCCCCATTCTGCAGGGTGCTGAATCTGACAGGAGGCGAGGGTGCTCAGAAACTTGAAGGAGCTGGCCTTGTGAGGGGCAAGGAAAGTCCTAAATCAACTGTTTGTACTAAAGGAGGCCCAGAGAAGCCAAAAGGTTTCTGTTTTCTTAATGCTTGCTCTGTCCTAGCTTCAGATCAGCCAGGGAAAATCCTTCAGGGTGATCCCAACTGAGTCTGACCGTTGCAGTCATTCCATAGCAGCAATCCACATTGTCAGCAGAAAAAAATCTCTCCTCCACCCCCGCCTGCTTCCTGGTCACTATTTTGATCACATTCCTGGTGAGCTGGGTTGCAGATGTGGTTGCCTTATCTCGGAAGGTCTGAGTCAGTTTTTCCCTAGTGTGACACTCCTAAGAAAGCCAACAGAGTGGGCAGCTGGGAGAGGAATAAATAGACCCTAAAGCTTGCAGAGTATGTTTTTCATTGTGGATAAGGTGATGGTCAGGACATACATGTGAATGTATACACCAGATATCCTCCCACATGTAGTGGCACAAAGCAGGTGTACCCTTGGGCTATGTCTACACTGGCGGGTTTTTGCGCCAGAAATATGCAATGAGGCTAAGCGTGGAATATCACCGAGCCTCATGTGCATACCTAATGAGCCACCATTTTTGCAGAAGAAGCTCTTGTGCCAGAAGGAGCGTCTACACTGCCCCTTCTTGTGCAAGAAAAACCCTCTTGCGCAATGCCGCTACGCTGATTATTTTCAGGAATAACGGCATTGCGCAAGAGGGTTTTTCTTGCACATGAAGGGGCAGTGTAGACAGCTCCTTCTGGCTCAAGAGCCTCTTCCGCAAAAATGGCAGCTCATTAGGTATGCAAATGAGGCTCGGCAATATTCCATGCTTAGCCTCATTTGCATATTTCTGGCTCAACAACCTGCCAGTGTAGACGTAGCCTTGGGGTGGCGTTCATATACTTGGGAAACATACACAGTATACATGTAAATGCAGGAAGGAAAGGACATGCCTGGCAGGGGGCACATGCAGTGCATATTAGGGATGTGAATGGGTAACCCGTTAGCTAGTTACCCAGTAAGCAGCACCCATTAAGGTTACTTGGGAGCAGCCCCTGGCCCACCACATACAGTGGGCTGCTTCAGCCCTGCAGGACTGCTAGTTTGAAGCCCATGTGGGCTGGGACCCTGCAGTCCCCCTCCCAACCGCTGCCACTTCCAGCCTCACACAAGGCTTCCGACTCTCACCCCACACGAACTGGGAGCCAGCAGCACAGCGCGGGGCCAAAAGCAGGCGGGCTGGAGCAGGGTACACTGACACAGGGTAAGGTACTCCTATAGGGTATGTCTAGACATCAAAGTTAATTTGAAATAACAGCCGTTATTTCGAATTAACTTTAATAGCGTCTATACAGGCAAACTGCTATTTCGAAATAAAATTGAAATAGCGGGACGCTTAATTCGAATTAGTTAAACCTCATTCTACAAGGAATAATGCCAAACTCGAAATAGCTATTTCGAAATAAGCGCTGTGTAGATGCTTATTTCGAAATAGGGGGCCTCCAGCCCTTCCCAGGGAGCCCTGGTGACCACTCTGGGCCAAACCAGGAAAACTCCTCTCCTCTCCCCCAGCCCCAGAGCCCTTAAAGGGGTAGACTCTGGCCATGCTGCATGTGCCAGCTACAGGCCTGCAAGCACAGAGCCAGCAGTCACTGACCCTGACCCAGTGGCCCCAATATGAGCTGGGCAGCCAGATCCAGCCAACCCTCCAGCGTCCAGTCCCCCAGCTCCCAGGAGCCAGCCGGGGCCAGAGAAGGCGGGCGCCATCCTGGACTAGCGCGAAGATCATGGACCTAACTGAGGTTTGGAGGGAGGCCTCCAACATCCATGATCTCCACACTAGATGGAGGAACGCGGCCGTCTACAGCCGCATAGCTGCCACCATGGCCACTAAAGGCCACACGCGCACCCCAGAACAGGTGTGCATGAAAATTAAAGAATTGCGGCAGGGATAAGCCAGGGCCACACGGGGCAGCTCCCCAACAGGGGCACACACATGCCCCTATTTCTAGGCCCTGGACCTCATCCTGGGGGGCGGGACGGTCCGTGCCAGCCCAGGGGGCAGCAAGCCGGGAGCAGAGGGCCCTGATCAGGGTGCGGAGGAGGAGCCGCCACGGAGGGTGCCACGGAGGGTGCCATGCTGGCTGGACCCCCGAGCTGTCCCAGCAGTGGAGTCACCAGGGTTGTCCAGGGAGACCACATCATGTAAGTGCCATCACTGTCCCCTTCCCGGGGGGGGATGGGGTGGGAGACCAGGGACCGCGCACATGGGCCTTGATTACCATGGATCACACAGCAACCTGTGCACGTGCGAGCACATGCTGTGCCACCCCGGGCAGGTGGCTCCAGCTGTGTGCCACACAGGGGCCGTGGCCTGATAGCCACACATGTGTGTGAAGAGACCTGACATGCTCCTGACCCTGGGGCGGGACACAGCAGGACGCCCTCCCTTCACAAGCCCCCTCTACACAGAGGCATGGGACATCTCCCCCCCACCTCGGCTGCACTATACACAGCACAGGGGCATGAGTGCGGTCTCGGGGCAGCTCCCACTCCTGGGGATAGCCAGATAATCCAACCATTGCCTCTGTGCAAGCACATCAGCTCTGATGGTGCAGGGAATGGTCATCCTCACCTTGCAGTGGGGGGCTGGGTTTCACCCACTGTGTCCCAGGGAGAACTGACCACTTCTCTTCTTTCTCCACAGCTGTACCAGCTGCACGTGCAGGGCGCATCTGCCTGGGACATGCTCCTGCACACGAGGGCTCCACAGCAGGACCAGCCGAACACTGCAGGGGTACCAAGAGCAGCACCTGGGGCCATCTGTGCCCATCTGCAGACCCTGGTGCAGAGTGTGCTGCCTCGTGCCGCTCCAGCACCTGCTGCCTCCCCAGCTCCCACTCCTCCTCCCACTCCTTCCCCTCCCGCCTCTCCCTCCTCAACCTCTACACCCTGCACCTCAACCTCCACACCCTCCTCCCCATCCCCCCGGGGACGCCGAGGCCCCCGCACCCGCCGTGCTGGGAGACAGTTGGTCCAGCAAGACCCTGACCCCTGAGTTCTGACCTTCCCCTCCCCCTTCTTTTCCTTGCTTCCCCCTTCCAGCTCCCTCCTCTCAGTTTTCCCCTTCCCCTCTCCCACCCTTTCTCCTCCCCTCTCCCACCTCCTTTCCCCAGTTTCCCCAGAGTTTCATACCCCCCCCCAGTTTTGTTAAATAAACAGAGTTTATATTTTTGAAAATACATGTATTTTATTTGACATCAGGAAGGGGGGGCTAGGGAGGGGTAAGTGGAAGGATGTGAGGATGGAATAAGGCACAAGGCCCCACTGGGGCACGCCTGGGAGACTTCAGTCCTATCCCGTGTGGAAGCTCTCCCGCAGGGCCTCCCGGATATAGACAGTCCCCAAATGGGCCTCCCAGCTGGCAGCTGTTTGGGGCTGCGTGTACAGGCCAGCCAAGTGGTCGGCCTCTGCTGTCCAGGCTGGTAGGAAAGCCTCCCCCTTCCGCTGAGACAAATTGTGCAGCATACAGCACGCCACCACCACGTGCAGAATATTCCTCTTGGAGAGGTCGAGGTGAGTGAGGAGGCATCAAAACCACGCCTTCAGCCGGCCGAAGGCCCCCTCCACCAGAATGCAGGCCCTGCTGAGCCTGGCATTAAAGGCCTGCCTGCAGGGGTTGAGGTGTCCCGTGTAGGGCTTCATGAACCAGGGTTGTAGTGGGTAGGCCACATCCCCCACCAGGCACACAGGCATGTCAACATCCCCGACCCTGATGTGGCGGTCGGGGAAGAAGGTCCCGGCGTACAGCCTCTCGCACATGGAGGAGTTGCGGTACACCCACGTGTCATGTGCTTTGCCAGACCAGCCCACTCTGATGTCCAGGAAGCGGCCCTGGTGGTCAGACACGGCCTTCAGGATGACCAAGAAGTACCCCTTCTGGTTAATGTAGTGGGAGTCCTGGTGTTCCGGGGCACGGATGGGGATGTGCATCCTATTGATTGCCCCCCCTCAGTTGGGGAAGCCCAGGGCACCAAACCCCTCGATGACCACATCCAAATTCGTGAGGTGGACAACTCTGTGGAGCAGCACTCTATTGATGGCCTTGACCACCTGCAGAGAGACACAGAAAACCACTGAGAGTCACTGGGGTGCCAGGGTGGATGTGAGAGTGCTCCTTCCCCACCACTGCCCCGCACCCCCACTCCCCAGGAGCACTCTTCCCCCTCCCCCCGCAATCCTGGTCACCGTGGGCAGTCCGAAGTGTGGCTGGAACAGAACAAACCCTCCCATGGAGGGGACTTGCATCCCCTCTCCCCCTTTTCCCTTGGGCATCCCATCCACTCCTTGCTCCCCCCCCTCCCCTGGCACAATGGCTGGAGACTGCTATACCTGCATGAGCACTGCTCCAATGGTGGATCTCCCAATGCTGAACTGGTTGCTGATGGATTGGTAGCTATCTGGCGTGTAGAGCTTCCATAGGGTGATGGCCACACACTTGTGGAGGGGAATGGCAGGCCTCATGTGCGTGTCCCGTCACTGCAGAGCAGGGGCGAGCCACTCACAGAGCTCGAGGAAGGTGTCCTTCTTCATCCTGAAGTTCTGGGTCCACTGTTGGTCTCCCCAGCGCTCCAGGATAATTTGATCCCACCAGTCGCTGCTGCTGTCCAGATGCCAGATGCGGCGGGGCACTCTGGCGTCTGGCCGCTGCTCCTCCACGGACCCCAGGGGGGTCTGGAAGAGGACCTGGGGGTTGGGCTGCCACAGATAGTGCCAGGCAGTCTCTAGCACTTGCTGCCAGGCTTGCAGCAAATGATCCAAAAGAAGCACCAGAGTGCCCAGGGGAGGCTCTGGCTCCACGGTGCCGAGTGCTGTGGTGTCCCGAGTGAGGGCAACCAAGCAGGCAGAGAGAAAAATGCTTTGCTGTCCCTCAGCAAGGTAGGCAAACAAGCAGGGAAAGCTGAGAACCGGCTGTCCAGGGGGGTCCCTTTAAGCACAAGCCTCAGATAGCCTCAGACAGCAGCCACACAAAGCAACTACTGACCTGATGCCCTGCCGGAACCGGTTTCAGCTGGCCTTAAATGCGATTCAGCGTCCAATCAGTGTAGATGCACTATTTCAATTTAGCAAAAAGCTATTTCGAATTGCATTTTGTGTCTAGATGCGTTATTTTGAAATAACTTATTTCGAATTAACTATTTTGAATTAAGATATTTCGAAATAACGCTGTAGTGTAGACATACCCATATACACCAGTGGAAGTTAGTGGAACCGAATTACTCTGGTTTACACAGGCATAACTAAGATCAGAATCTGGCCCATGCTGTGGGTACCTATGGCCCAGATGCATTTACACATGGACTCTGGCATAAATTGAGATGAATGCATCTGCTAGTCACTGCCTGGGTACCTCAGGGCCTAGCATTGCTCTAGAGGATGGCAATTGTTAGCCCAGTGCAAGATTGATAAGTGAAAATAGTCTGACACATCTAGGTCTTCTAGTGTACCCACTGTATGCTCTGACCATCCTGCTGTTTGTTTGGGACTTGGCCTGGTTTGAAGGCATGCGGCCTACCTGGGTGGCCTCCTGTTTAGCCTGGCTTAGAGGTAAGGCCCTGAAGCCTACTTTATAGCTTCATAGATTCCAAGGTAAGAAGGGACCATTGTGATCATCTAGTCTGACCTTCTGTGTAATACCAACCGGAGAACTTCCCTATATAATTCCTAGCGTGGATCTGATCTTGTGACAAGTTTCATGCTTGATCCTATAGGAGAGCCAGGTTCAGATTCCTGCTGTCTCTCTCCTTTCCAGGGGTGGGCGTGTGATGAAGATGGTGCTCTCTGCTCTTCTAAGGAAGATCATTTCAGCCCTGCTGACTCAAGAATAGTCATGGGGATGTGAGATGCGGAGGGAGAGGGACGGTGCATGTGTGCGTGTGTGCGTGTGTGTGTAAAATGGGAGGTTATTAAGGGAGAGGTGACAACTTTATGGAGACTTCAGGTTTCATGAGTTAAGCCAAGTTCCTCTGGAAGACAAGGGCTTAGTCTGGCTGGGGAACTGTCCATTCAGGATAACACTGCCAATCCCAAGTGGTTAAATAACATGACATTTTAAATTTAATTTGCCTTCTGGTGTTGGAGGCTTGGAGCCTGCAAGTTTATTGGATCTGGCTTTTCTCCATAAACATGAAACCTAGAAAGTTAGTTTGGGGGACTTTTCTGTGAATGAAAGGAGATCACACAATCACCTGACTCCAGGAGCTGGTGCTTTAAGAAAAATGCCAAATATTACAAGTCTGATGAGTAACATCACCAGAATTGGCTTTCCTGCATTTGGGGGGCACCTTGCTTAGTGGGGAGAAAGTGAAATCAAGGACAAAGGAATGGAGAAAAACCCTCAGACTCATGGTGTCTAGCCTAGAGCTATGGTGCGTTCACGCTGAACCTCGCACCAACCCACCGGTCTGAGTCTCAGCTTTGGAGATGGATGCGTCTGGTGAACCTCCCAGCCACTAGCCAGCATGTTTTGCTCCCTTTTGCCAGACTCTACATCAGTGTTTCTTAAACTGTGTTCCGTGGTACACTGGTGTGCTGTGAGGCAGTCGGAGGTGTGCCACAGAAAACAGCAGAATTCAAAATGGCCAACCTTAAAGGGGCAGGCAACCTTTTTTTTTTTTTGCTCAATAACTTTCCCCCCAACACTTTTTCCCCCAACCTTTTTTTTTTCTCTCTCTTTCTCAGCAAAAAATCCTTGGTGTGCCTCATAAAAAAAATTATTGTTTGGTGTTCCTCGGTCTTTTAAAAAGTTTAAGAAACACTGCTCCATATCTTATCTCATGTATTAGGAGGAGGTTTCCTGAGTCTTGTTGCAGGGAAGCGGGGCTGGAGCAGTGTGTATTCCCACTGGATGTCTGGATTTGGCTGATGAGGATTTGCTTCTAACCCCTGTGCCAGTTTTGGGGTTGGAATTAGACCCGTGAGCAAGCTCATCCCTTCAGCATGGTTCATCCTCTCCATCTGACACCAGCCCGCTCCTAGTACGAGTTGAATTGGCCATGCCACAGAGCACAGCGAGTGGACTGACAGCCTGCCGGATAAGTGGGCAGCTCTCTGCTCTGGTACAGTGAGGGCCGGCCTTAGGATACAGGAGCGTGTGTGATGCAGGGGCGGCTAAAATTGGCCACAGATCCACCCGAGTTGGAGGAGCTTGTTTAGAATCTTTTGATCTCTCAGCTGCGCTCAGCCGCTAGGAGCCAGGGCTTGGGAGATGGTCGCCATAGCAACTGCTGCCACTCACTCCCCATCTCGGATGTAAATTAGTTACAATATTATTAGTGTGCAGAATTTCAAGAGGCCGGAGCCAGCGTGCGCTTGAGAAGAGACTTTCCAAATTCATTACAGGAGTGTCTGAGACCTCAACTGTTCGGGGAGCAGGCCCCATCCTCTTTTTGTCCTGGTGAGCTGAGTCCAACATGCCCAGGCCTAATCAGAGCCAAAACAATGACGTGTTAGTGTTATCTTAACCCAGTCTGATTGCAGCACATGAGACTGGTGCAGGTGCAGGATTGAATGGCCTGGTCGGACTGTGGGGGGTTGGAGACCAGGCCTCATATCAGGGCAGAGCCTGTCTTGCTGCTCTGTTGGAAGTTTGGAACAGTGCAATTTTTATTTTGGCCTTCCTCCATGGACTGCCAGAAATGTGTTGCTGAGTGGAGGCAGGGCTTCTAAAAACACTGGAGCTGTGAGCCTGATCCTCCTCTGACTTGTGCTGATTTAACAAGGTGTAAACACGATTGTATCCCATAGAGTGTAGTGAGTGTATTCCATACTGGTATCGTGAGTGAAGGGTCAGGCATTGTGTTTGGAGATGCTTTGGACTGAGTGATGTCTCAAGAGAGGAGGAGCCTGATTCTGATCTCAGTTACATCAGTGAATTAGAGAATTAAACCTGAAGTTTCCTAATATAGGGAGGGTCTCTTGTAGAGGGTTCATTTCATGCTCTAAGCCAGATGGTGTAAATTGGTATAGTTTACTTGAAGACAGTGGATCCATGTTAAGTGACCAGATGTCCCAATTTTATCAGGATGGTGCCAATGTTTGGACCTTTTTCTTGTTAGTGCTTATTACTCCCCACCCCCTTTCCAGGTTTTTCACACTTGCTATCTGGTCACCCTAGATCAGTGGTGGGCAACCTGTGGCTAGCAGGCCACATGCAGCCCATCGGGGTTCTATGTGTGGCCCGCAAGACATTCTGTTTACCGTTGCCCACGGCAGGGTGGCCAGATTCTGCTGGTTTCAGTCTGTGTAGTTTTTTCCAACCGGTTTTACTAGTGTGACAGGCACGTAAAGCTGGGACGCATGAAGTGAGATATGTGCTTTCTGCACACAGTATGGACTGCGAGCCCGCTTCACCCTTGGCAGCCAATCAAAGTGCTGCCATGGTCCCATCAGCACATCCTGCAAATTCTAGGTGCACAAGCCCCATTAGCAAAACTGCCCTTTCCCTGGAGACTGTCTTGGTTGCGACACTCTAGCTGCCCCCTGAGGTGAAAGAGGGCCACTCCTGCCCCACTCACTAGCTTAGGTTGCCCCTTGCTGCCCTAGATCCATGCCAATTTAAACCAGCACCGAGGAGCTGTCCCTCTCTCCTGTAAGTTACTACTAGGCCAACATGGTGGGAGGTGGGTGGCAAGCATAGCCAGATGCAAAACAAATCACAGAGACAAGCCAATGGGGCTACCCCAGCTTATACCAATGAAGAGTCTTGGTCCTTTTATCTCTTGGCTGTTAAGATGTTTGCAAAGAAAAGTAAACAACTGAATGATTTCCTTACTGCTTCGCTATGTTTTCCACCACATTTGCAGTGGAATGCATTATGGCAGCGCAAGGGTCACACTGAACAGCACCAATGTACAGCGGCTGAGTGTGGAAGCCCGTGCAAGCTGATTTACATGGCCTAATGTGAACAGCCTCCACATCAGTTCAAGTGTTACGGTCCAGCCTGTAACCCATCTAGCTCATCCTTCTTTCCTTCCCATTGTTTAACAAAGTCCATTTTCAACGGGGCTTGCATTTCCTGGATCCCTTTGTCTTGCCTGCCCCACCAAGATGTCCATGGCTTTCTCCTTGAAAAGGATACTCTTCTACAGGCATTCTGTGCAATGGGCAGGCAAATCTCACGCTTCCTTTCTCTCTAAGAAAATATCCTGGTGCAAGTTTGGTGCTTGTGAAAGGTGCTGGTTCAAGAGCCCCAGAGAAGAAGCCCTTTGATTATCTGTACAACATACCCAGCCAAAGCTGCTGTTGCCTCCCCAGAAGGGAGGTCCTTAAATCAAGGCAGTGAGGGTTGGTAGTGAAGTACATACCCATGAGCTTTATTGATCATGTCTGCACTGCAGGAGTATTTGCCTGGCACTCAATAAACTCCCAGCATCTCACTGTGCTCTTAAAATTAGGAAGGATCCTTTGGAGTCAGTCGCCTCCTTTTGGTTATTTCAGAGTCCTGGTTAGGAATATGGAGGATTTAATCTCAGGATGTTACAGCTGTGTCAGAGCAAGCTACCCCATCCCACCCATATACTTCAACTTTACCATGGAGGTAATGAAAGAACAGATCACTCTTCCTGCTTAGTCCAATTCTTGGCCTCTTTAATGAGAATATCAACAGGGAGCTGTTGGTGATGGTGATAGGGACATGTTTTCATTGGGAACTGGGCTGATTATATTGTGATAATTTCTGTGAAGGTAGCAGACAGAGACTCCAGTCAGGATTGAGTCCCATTTGCGTTAGGTGCAGCACAGCTATATAACAAAAGGCAGTCTTTGCCCCAAAGAGCTTGCACTCTATAGAGTAGCACTAAACATCCTTTATTAGAGAGATTCACTAGCGCTGACTTGAAAACAATTTTTTTGCAGATACCAACTAACACGGCTAATCCTCTGAGATCATTTTTGTGACAAATGTCTAGGTTTGGGTATTAGGTTCTGTTCCAATGTGGAACAAAGCACAGACCTTTCAGGCATTTTAAAGAAAACCAGAGTAAAAAAGGGACAGGTCTCTCCAGTGTCCCTACCCTAGTATAGCCAAAAGCCTGATAGTGAAGACACGCAGTGAGGAAGACAGGTTCAAATCCCTGGTCAGCCTAAGCTGAGACTTGAATGTGGATAGGATTAATCAATGCACCTCAGTGTATTTGCATGGGACCCCCATCTTAGGAGACTCTTGACCACCACAAAAACACACAAACCCCAAAATTTAGGGATGCTATGCCCCAAGTGCCAGGCCACACCACTCATTCAAATTTGGCCCAGTTGCCCTTCTGGCATGGCAGGGTTTGGGGGCTGGGCCAAACCTGAATTGTGTGGGTTGGGTAAATGGAACCTGGTAGGTGAATGTCCAGGAAGGGGGTGGGTTATTGGGGGTGGGGTGGAAATGTTGGAGGTTGAGTGGTGAGCTAGATATATGTTGGGGCTGCTGGGATGTGTGTGGAGGCTTTCAGGATGAGTGAGCACTGATGGCGTGTTCCTGGATTATGTGGAGATGGAGAGGTGTTTGCGGGTCTATATGGGGTGAGGTATGTATGAGGTAGAGGCCTCCTTTCCCTAGCACATAGGGCCACATAATTCTTTGCTCTGGGTCTAACCTGTGTCTCACACATGCCATGTGAATGCCCTATCATGGAGTCAATTTCTCTAGTTTTTTAGCTGATCAAAAATGCCACTCTATACTTGAGAAACTTACCCAACATTTTTTGAAAGCAATGTTACATTTGCACAAAACTCTTCAGTTTTGACAAATCAGCGTTTCAGACCCCAAAAAGGGGGTTGTTGAAACCCTCTTCATGGAGTGATTGTCAGAGCCCTGCAAATCCGCGGATATCTGCTTTATGTCTCAGGGGTGTAGCGAGGGGATATGGGGGCGGGGAGTTGCCCCAGGGTGCCACGCTAGGGCGAGCGCAGGGAGAAAGGTGCGGGCGGGTCTGGGACTGCCTGGCCTCGCCGCAGCAGCCATGGCCACATTAGACCCGCCTGCACCGTTCTCCCTGCGCTCGCCCTAGCATGGCGCCTGAGAGCAACTGCCCCCCTGTCCCCCTTCGCTATGCCCCTATTATGTCTGTGAGTATCCGCATATGTGGATATCTGTGCCTCATCTTTGCAGATACAGATGTGGATGCACATTTTGTATCCTCGCAGGGCTCCAGTGATTGTATTCTGCACTGGGGGTGAAATCAAAGCTGGTGAACTACTAACACTTAACTTGTGTCAGGTTTATGCTGACTCCACATGGTTGAAATTGGTGACTTTTCTGCAATTGTTTGCAGGGAGGTTAAGTGATCCTGAAATATTATCTCACTTGCTTTGTGAATAGGCTTGGAAGGATTTGATTTTTGTTGGCAAATGTTGATTGCTCCATTCGGACCTAAACCACAGAAAAAAATATTTCTATCACTAATAATCAACAGTTTACAGATGAGCAAAGTAGGCAAAATGCCTTTGGGAGTTTGATATAAGGATATTTACTTGGTATATTTTGATGTGATAGTGACACGTTCTGCTTGAATGGTTATAGAACTTTAACTTTTTCAATCTCAGTGTCTACTGTTAAATAATTATCTGATTCCCCCTCCCCCCATTGTTTGACTGTCCTAGAATTTCCCACAATTGTGAAAACTTAAGTCCCTAAAAATAAGAGGGGGGGGAGCTTAAACTCTGTAATCTTGCACAACTATGAAAATATAAATCCATAAAAACAGAAGGTATGTTTAAACATAAACATTGATATTATCCATTAAAATTACAAAAAAAAGATCAAATTCTGCCAAGATTAGCTGAAGTGGCTGATGCAGAGTCTAGTGAAATCAGCCGCAACTGGAACAGGCCATAATTTATTGCCTATGGTCAGTAGATCCATTTGGGCCAGCTTGTAGATATCAAGGATGTAGCAGCTTTGATTTCATAGTATTCCTCCCATAATGATGCTTTGGACATATGTAGCACTTTGTTTTTTCCCTTAATGCAATGTAGAAACATTAATTGACTAATCCAACTACTAGCTTTTATCCACAAGTTTAATAATATGAAATATTGGTGTGGTGTGGTGAAAATGAGCAATGTGGCTCTGATGGTATGTACCTTTGTTGCACCCTTGAAATCCTGCTGATGGGTTGCAGTCAAGGGAGTCAACAAGGTGAGGGGATGGGGACGGGGGGCTGGCTCTGAACTCCCAGAAGGGGCAGGGCTTCAGGCAGAAGGGTGGGGCCCACAGCTCCTCAGGCAGCCCTTAGAGACCGTGCTGTGCAGTGCTTTGGTGGCAATTTAAAGGGCAAGGGGGGGGGGGGCAGCTCCATGCTCCTGAAAGAGGCAGGGTCTCAGGTGGAAAGGGGCGGGGACAGGGGCAGCCAATCCTGAGCACAGCCTGGAGTGCAGTGTGTCCCCTCAATCCTTAGCAGTGCCCTGAGCATGTGGAACAGTGCTCTGGCTGTGATTTAAAGGGCCTGGGGCTCCAGCCACCACTGTTGCTGCTGTAAGGTGGCTGGGAGTCCTGGGCCCCTTTGAATTGCTGGGGCCTGGGGCAGTTGCCCCCTTCTCCCTTTCCCCTCACTGGAAGGCCTGCTCCCACCTTGCAGGGCCCTAGATCCCAGGATCCAGCCGGATCCTGAACATTTGCATCACAACTAGACAGCTCCATAGCTGGAGCCCAGTGAGCCTGATTCAGCTGGCACAGACCAGCCAGGGTGTTTTAACTGCAGCATAGAGGTAGCCTTAGAGAATCACATGGTCTGTGTCCATCCTGTGACTTCAGTTACAAACCCTCCTTATATTAATTACAGCCCGTGGGAGTATGGGTAGTGTCTTCACAGCGTTGGCAGGAGCTGGGAAAGGTTTCAGTCGGTAGTTCTGCAGTGTAGTAGCAGGCAAGTGTCGCTTTAAGGATAATATAGTTTACTTGGTTCCAAGAAAGTTCCTTGTTCCAAGTTAGAAGAAAGGGACTCTCTGATTCTTCCCTAGTGGCACATTGTACAACTGGGCCCTGTCTTTCCTCTCCTGCTAGGGATGCTGCAAGGACGATCCTGATTATCCAAACCTCAGATCTCCAAAACGACTTGCTAGCTGCAACGGTGCCATGTTTCCCAGCACTGTCTAGCAAAAATACACTCAATTCCTGAAAACCTCAGTTATCTGACCTTTATTGAGGATCCAGTGTTATATGCAGATAACTGAGGTCCTAAAATATCTAAAAAATTAGATTTTTTTTCTTTGCTTCTCTTCCCCATCCCCAATCTCTCCTTCTTGTATTAGAGATTTGAGTTAAAAGAGGACTTTTGAATCCACAGCACTTCAAAATTAGGCCCCGATCCTACAGCTGTGTGCTCATGGGAAGAGCCATTGACTTCTAGGTGGAGTTCTTGCTCTGCTGTTGTCTCATGGTGAGGCCTTAGGGGAGTTGTTCACCCCCATGCCTCAGTTTCCCCATCAGTCAAATGGGGATAGCTTATACCTACCTCATAGACCAGGGCTACTCAACACACAGCCCATGAGGTGCATGCAGCCTGCAGCCCATTTGTTTGTGGCCCGCGGTGCAGTTTGGGTTTATGCAGGGCTCAACACATGGCCTGCGGGTGGGATCCTGTGAAAATGGCCTCCACTGGGAACACACTCCACAACAGCGAGGCTTCTCCCAAGCAGGGTGAGCACTGAAAGACGCAAGCAGACGGGCTGGCTGGAACAGATGGGTACAGGGTGTTGATGTTTCTAGCCCCCAGGGAGAAGGTGCCAGGAGTGCTGGGACATTGTGTGAACGAAACTATTTGCATATATCTGCATATATATTTGCACGTGTATGCAACCACACTTAAGATGCGGCCCTCGGCATGTGCATTGTGGCCCCCGGGGCTTCCAAAGTTGAGTAGCCCTGCCATAGACTCTCAGGTGAGATTTTCAGCACTCAGTCCCTGGAGGTGATAGAGGCCTGATTCTGATTAGGGATGTTAAATATCAGGTTAATTGAATAGTTGAGAAACCTCATGAATTCTTATTGGTTAGTTGACTACTCTATAGTCCTGTGGGTGGGGCCAGCAGCCAGTGTGCTCTGGCCTCAGTTCTGAAGAGCTCCCTGCTACTCTGTACTGCTGCCTCTGATACAGAAGCAGCAATGCGGGGTGCCAGGTGGGAGTTGGTCCACGAGGGGAGCCAGTTTAAAAACCAGCTCCCCTCACAGACCAGCTCCCTGTCGCCCTGTGCTGCTGCCTCTGATAAAGAGGCAACAGCACAGGGTGGTAACAGCCTCTAGCTAGTGAGTGGGTCTAAGGATGTTAAGGAATAGTCGACTATCCGATAAGCAAATGCTTATTGGATAGGCGAGTCGACTAGTCAATTCCCCACCCCTCTTGCTGCCTCTATCAGATAGATGAGGGGGGAAGTAAGAGGGGATACTTCAAAATGGCAGCACCGCATGGAGCCCATACCCAGGCTCCATGTGGTACTGCCCCTTTGAAACGCCGCCTCAGCATTTCAAGACAGCCCCTCACAGAGCTGATCCTGGGCTCTGTGTGGCGCTGCCCCTTTGAAATGCCGACATGGAGCATTTCAAAGCGCGCAGAGCCCGGGGTCAGCTGGGGAGTCCCCAGATGACCGCAGGCTCCACGTGGCATTTCAAAGCGGCACTGCAGCATGGAGCCCAGAGTCAGTGGGGGACTCTGAGTCCCCCACTGACCCCAGGCTCCATGAGGGCGCTCGTGCTTTGAAAGGCACAAGAGCCCCCTTTGGGGCTCTTGTACATTTCAAAGGAGGAATGTGGAAGTGCTTATCGACTAGTTGAGTAGTTGATGGAAATTCCATCGACTACTCGACTAGTAAATTACTCAATATTTAACATCCTTAGGTGGGTCTGAGCTCCTGGACCAGGTGCCAGCTGAAACTGAGACGGGCTGCCTTCCTGCCCAGCTCCTAATGCATTTTAAATGCAGAGCTGCAGCAGAGGGAGGTCCTGGACCCATTGCAAGTCAGGACTGAGCTGGGCTGCTGGCCAGCCTGCAAAAAAATTTACTGGCAAAGCGGGGGGGATGGGAAATGGGTGTAGTGTATAGCATTAAGTTATAAACTTTTGCTTATGAGTTAATCGGTTAATCGACTACACTATTACATCCCTAATTCTAATCCCATTTGTGTAACTCCATTGACTGCAGTGGAGTGAAATCAGAATCGCGTTATAAATTTCTTTCTCTCTCTCGTTTCCCTCCCTTCTTTTGTCCCCGCACTGTCTTGGTTTCCTCTTATCTTGCCACCTCTTCCTATGTTAGACTAAAGAAGCTGGCTAAAGGATCCACCTTTCAAACCATGTTCAAAGGGAAGCCACTTAAACCAATACGAGGTGAAGGATTAACTTCCTTGTCCTCATCACTGTGCCTCAGACCAACCAGAAATGCACAGTGTCTCTCTTCCTCTCCTCATCCATTTTCACCATCCTTTTCTTCCCTGTCTCGTGTCAGCCTCCACTTTTCCCTCGGGCAGCCCCTCTCTTTGTACCAACAACCCACTGCGCATGGAGGGGAAACATTTGGCCCAGATTTTTTATTTTAGATCAGCATACAACTGACCCAGCTCCTTCCATGAGATGTGTCCCTGAGAAGCAGAACCATCCTTGCTGTGGGTGTTCTTGGGAGCCCCCCTCTACCCGCCTTGGCCTTGTGCACCTGGTGCTCCTGCCCCCACTGCAGCCACGCATCTGGATTATCCAGCCTCGCTGGGAAGCTGAAGCCGGCAGTCGCTGAGAACCCAGCCACAGCAGCCTCTCCTTTTCCTCACGTCAGTATTTTTAGCTCCGCTGTGCATTAGCGTGCAGGAGCTCACACTGTGAAGCCTGGCTGAGGTTTTATCTGTTGTGACAGCCCTTAGGGCTGTAGTCAGAGACTCTCACTCACTTTCTTGTGCTCACTCGCTCTCTTAAAAAAAGTTTTTGGAGTGCATATCATGTTCTGCCAGGTGGTTCCTCTGTATATGGCTTGGTAGAGGGGAGGGAATGGGACCTGCACTCCACTCAGGGGACCTTCCTGGCTTAGGGTGAGGTCCCTGTTGCATTTCCCTTTTTCTCTTCTCATAGAGGTTATGAGGGTTGAAGCTGATGTTCCAGAGCTGGGCATAGGCTTGCCAGCTGTGTTCTGTCCTGAATGGGTAGAATCTTCACGGTCCTCCTGATTCCCAGAAGATCACACTGCTTGAAAGTCATCCAGGCAACAGGATCATGAAAATGAGAGATGGGGAAAGATTGGCCAAGATTCCCCCTCCCTACCTCCTGGTTTAGCCCTGGCAGGTTCTGGTCGTATCCACCAGCTCACCATCTACCTCACTTACTGCAGCAGTGACTCCTCTAAATTCTTTGTGCTCATTTCCCGAGCTCGTTGATCAGCATAGACACTGGTGCAATCGTGGTCTCTAGTTCAGAACAACTCCATCTTTCATCTTAGGGTATTTCTACACTGCAATTAGAAACCTATGCCATCTGACTGGGGCAAAGGGGCTGTTTAACTGGGGTGTCGATATTCATGTCCCTGCTTGGGCAGGAGCCAGGGCTCCAGCACTCTGCAAGGGGGGGAGGGCCTGAACATCTACCCTGCAATTCAGCAGCCCCTTTGCCTGAGCCCAAGTCAGATGGTACAGGCTAGTTGCAGCGTAGACAAACCTAAGTGTGTATGTGGGAGGCCCATGTTAGGTGAAGTGGCATCTTCCTCCTTATCCCATTCAAGCTCTGCCGGTTTTAAACCCAGAAGATTTTTACCCTCCCTGCGTGGAGGCTTTCTGACCTACTCCCTTGTCACAGGGAAGATTTTAATGCTCAGTGAATCCACACTCCTCTTCTTCTAGCCAGCATCACTCATCACTCCTTTAAGCTCGCTTGAGGATCTCTGAGCAGAACCCCTGTCTTCTGTCCTCTGTTTTACTCCCAGGTCCCCAAGCCCAATCTTGAGTTCAGAAAATCTCCTTCCTGGGGGGGTTACTATCCATGGGCATTCCTCAGGTGGGGTAGCCAGAATTCCTCCTATGTCCTCTTTGTTCCAACTCCAAGGGTGGAGCAGAGCATTCTGTTTCCTTTACCTGGGTCACCGCTATCCTGATGCAGACCATGGAATCCATAACCAGATGACTCATCTCTCCTCTCCTCCAGCTGGTTCCCTTTCTGAGCTTGCCCTCTGATTGCTGGCTGCACGCTGCACTCTCAAAATCCCTATGCAAGAGTATCATCAGACAGGCCACTGAGAGTTCATTGGCATGGTAAGATAAACCCCTGTGGCCAAAGGGACAGATACCTGTGGAGACTCTCTCCTTGCAGAGGTAGGTGAGATCTACCCAGGACAGGGCTACATCTGTCTGGTGGGTTTGTTCCCTATGTTATTTATCAGTGTCCATGCCTGGCCTGGTTGCTACATGGCTCAATGCCATCTTTGCCATCTCTGTCCTTTCTCCCAGAGTCAGGAGTATCTTTTTCTCGTGGCTTTTTTATGAGTCTCTTATGATTCCTGATCATTCAGGCATGCAGTTGAAAGTGCCTTTCTGTTTTGATTTCTCCTCTATCACATTGGCTGCATGGTCACTCCTCTCTGGGTAGCACAACCACAGTCTAAATCCAACCTCCACCTCTAACTTTTGGTCACTGACACACGACATTCTCTCCTGTTTTTCCTGAGGGTTCTAATCTGCCTCTAAGCCACATTCCTCAAACTTTCTGCAGTTCCCCCTCTTGCTTGGGATTTCAACCTTCCTCTTCTCTTTCCATTTGTTCTCTAGATGGTTTGACTTCCAGTGTTTCTGTGGGAATATCAGCAGCTGCTCAACCCATCTCCAGCTTGTCCTCCAGAACAGAGTACAGCTTGCACTTTGTAGATATCTAGCACCATTGTCTCCTTTAATAAAAGGAGCACAGTGCCTAGCCATAGAAGATTCCCTGGGGTCCTCCTTTATTCTTCTTCATGGCAGTTCCTACTTGCTTTAGGAGCAATATTTGCTCGTTGAAACCTGTTCATGTCAAGGCACTTTTGGCGTCCATGGAGCTCCCTTTGTGGAGAGTCTCCTGCCCACCAGCACCCTTGGGAATGTGTGCACTTATTAACTCCCAGTGTGGCTAGTCTGGACCTTGTCTTCACTATTTAGCACCTGCCTCCCGCTTGGCTCAAATTCTTTTGTTGTTGGGAATCTCCTTTTCTCATGCAAGTGCTGGACTTTGAGCTCAGATGATGAATACAGAGGAGGCGGTGGCATCTCACTGATTACTGGTTCCTTTTCAAACACTGCTAATCCCAGTTCCCCTTACCTCCTGGTATTGAGGTCTGTCTTACCACAGTATCCCCTAGTCATTCTAGGCAAGGGACAACATAGGAGTTCTAGTCATCACTCCTTCACGTGGGATTCACTAATTGTTTCTGCTGCTGCTAAGCTCAGGGGGATCAGAACATCTTAGAGGAGTTTGGAATATGTCCCTAATTTTAGGGGGTCCCTCCTGGTCTGCCCTATGCAGAGGTCTCCCCTGCCTCACCTTAGGCTCTGTCCCAGAGGCTCCATTGCCAGGACTTGGGTGAGTTTGGGAAGAATGTATCTAAGGTCCATATCTGCCCCCATTATTGCAGCACCTGAGAGAGTCACCATCTAGAGAGTGTCTATCCTCATCCTTGTCTGGGAAAGCGGTGTTATGTCAGTCTGTAAAATGGAGCTCGCTGAGGGAGACGAATTGACTGGCCCAAGGTCTCACAGGGAGCCAGTGGTGGAGCAGGGAATCAAACTCAACCAAGTGGCCTAACCACTGCACCATCCTTCCTGTTGTACATGAGTCTATTTTGTTACAACCCCACTGAATCCACTGGCTGGTGACGATCTCACCAGGGAAGATGCTGATTGGCCGTCTTGAGGTAAATATGGGTACTTGTGCCTATAGTGGCTTTTTTGCGTCAGTTACTGTCCATTGGTCTCCATTCTCTCAAACAGATTCTTTCCTGCTTGCAACATGCCTGGCCCATTGCCATGGTCTTCAGGTTGCTGCAGAACCATCGACAAAAAGGGAATAAGGGAACCAGGAAAGAGATTGCGGAGATGGCATTGCATGACACAGTAACCTGGAATGGACACTGCTGGAAAACTAACATAGGGAGTAAAAACCCTAGACAGCAGCGCTGTTGCCCAGTTCTTGAATGTTGTGTGTTTTCTCAAAGCACTCTAGTGGTGTTTCCTGTGGCAAATGTATTTTTGTGGGTAACTCATCATCTTATAAGTTTTTTTTCTCCTTTTGCTATTATTTATTTGTACCATAGTGGCACTCAGAGACCCCTAACCGAGCTTGGGACTTTGTTGTGCTTGGCCATTGTGCAAATCCACTGTAAGATATAGCCCCTCCCCTGAAGAGCTTACAATTTTAGTGGGAGGGGCAGCAGAATGGAAGCATTACAGCTTCCATTTCACAGAAGGGGAGAACCTCACCAGCTAATCTGGGCCTCATTCCAGGGTATGCCTGGCAGCTGAACTTGTATGAAAGTCTGCTACTCGTGTGGCTTGCTCCTGGTCAGCCAGGAATCCTGCAGCAGAGCTAGGAACTGAACCGGTATCTCCTCTATTCCCTTCCCAATCCAGAGACTTAGCCAAAAAGGCAGCTTTCTTTTTGAGATTCACACTAATTTCAGTTTCAGGTTCTGGCTCATTGTTCCATGGTACTTCCATGATTCCTTTTAATTGGTTCTTTGTCACCTCTTGGTCGGGTACAGATCATTGGCGAATCCCCTTTCTCACCTAGGTGGTATGGGACCATGGTGCCTGTGCTCCACCAATATTCAGGAATGTGGGCCTGGCTTCGCCAATGCTTGGGCATATATTTCAGAGCCGTCCCATCCATAGAACTGAATGGGGCAACTGTCCCAGCCCCTGTGCTTTGGGGCACCCCATGCTTCAGGGTGACACAGGGTCCAGAGCAGCCTGAGGGTTTAGCTGGGGGCCTGGTTCTGACAAAAGCGAGCAACCTTGCCTCAGTCTGCCTTGCTCTGCCCTGCCCCCACTCCATCCCTTCTCCCAAGACGCCATCCTGCCTCTTCCTGCCCCTGCTTCATCCCTTCCCTGCCTCCATTCCACCCCTTCCCCCAAGCTCCACCCCCCCACCTCACCTCTTTCCAGCTCCCCCCACCCAAGCAACGCCAGGTGGCAGGGTGGGGGGAACAAGGCAGGCTGAGGCTGGGTCTCTTGCTGCTGCCCGTGCCAAGCCCCCTTGCTAACTCCCCAAGCTGCCCTGGACCCCATGTCCTCCTGAAGCACGCCCTCCCCCCCAAACTGTGTGGCCTGAGGCACTTGCCCTGATCTGTCCTATGGGCAGGACGGCTTTGCTTGGACCTGTTCTGGGCACCACCAAAAACTATGGAAACCTGGGGCCCCTGCTTTGTCATGTTTTCTCTGGGTATAAGATTCTCTTCACCTGTCACTCCCAAATGCCAAAGAATAAAGGATACAAGAACTGCAAGGTATTGGTGGTAATTTCTCATTAACAATAAGGAATGGCCTTGTGACCACTGGGACCCTGTGGGAACTTGTGCTAAAATCTCAAACCATCCACATTAATACAAATCTCTTTTGCATCAGCTGGCAAATGGATGTAATAACAGGAAGAAATGGTTCTTTGCTTCTGGTCAGTCAGGTATACATCTACATGGGGACCTTGCTTTTGCATATTATGAGCAAGATTTACCGCTAGTGTCCCGCCACTGAAACTAGCAGGTCATCAGTGATCTATGCCAGGATGAATTTGGCCTTTATCAGCAGCTCTGTCTTACCTGCATTGCCTGTTTTCAGGCTTGGGAAAGCGTTTACAAACTGGAGCAAGGGCAGGAAAGAGCCCTTCTGAAAAGGGGAAGTACTGGTGCTCTGAGCTATTGTATCATCGGCTTTCTAATCATGGCCAGCAAATTGCTTTATTTAACTAGCACTGGAGTTAATGGAGAAGGTGGTTTGCATGGTGTGGGAGTTAGACAAGGGGTCTGGCAACCAGGACTCCCTCATTCAGTTCCTGACTCAGTTTGACCTTGGGCAAGTAACTTCCCATCTGTGCTGGTGAAGGCAAGAACTATTGTCTCCCAAATTGTGGTGAGGTTTAAGGTACTTTTTCAGAATGGGGCTCCCTTTTATGGGTTGAAACTGAAAATGTTGCACCTTATTTTATTTATTTATTTATTTTGTACTCACAATGGAATGGCAGCTGCATCTCCGAACCATGTGCCTCTGACTGCCTCATTGTGGATGCAGATCAGGAGGAAGTATCGAGCCTTGCACCTACACTTTATTGTGAAGGTGTAAATTATGCCTGTAAAAAGAGAAGCTAGTTCTTGATCTGGCTGTAAATGCACCGATTATGGTATGTAGCAGTGTTTCCAGATCCTTGGGGAAAAGGCCCATGCCAGGTATTTCACCAATTATCATTATTTGTTGGCTGGTTGCTTCCAAGAGCTCTCTCTACCCTCATCCACATCATGATTGTAGCACAAGCAGATTGGGGCCGATGGGGTTAGGTACTTTTACAGTCATATGCTGTCAGACCAAAGCGCCTGCAAGTTTGAGTGCTGCTGAGAGTTGGAAGCAGACTGGCTGACAAGGAGGGGCAAAGGGGGCACCTGCCCTGGAGCCTGGCAACTCTAAAGGGTGCGGGGTTCCCAGTCACCTTACCCATTACTGTGGCAGCACCCAGACCCCCGGACCCTATAAATCGCTGCTGGAGTGCCACGGGGCACGCGCCAGGCGGCTCTAAGGGCGCTATGGGGGTGTGCTGCATTCAGGGTGGGGCTGAGGGCTGTGGAGCAGCTGGTGTGGGGTGCTCACTGCCCTCGGCCCCACCCCTTCCTTCTGAGACCCCACCCCTTCCAGGAGCATGGAGCCAGCCTCCCCTCCTTCCCGCCTTTCCCAGGGATCCGGCATGGCTGTTGGCTCCCTAGTTGGAAGAGATTGTTTCAGGGAAGTTCTGTGGCCTGGGTTATGACCAGATGATCACAGTGGTTCTTTCTGACCTTGGAATATAAGAGCAGATGTTTTGTTATTTAGAGGCTTCCATCACCCACCCTGGAATGCAGAACTTCTCTGAGCCATGCACTGGCTGAAGGACTAACACACGGCAGGCTTCCATGCTACTTCCCTTTCTGCCACACTTGGATCTTTTGCTGACTGCCCTGCCCCACCCCTCCGGTGAAGGAAATCAAAGCTAGTCATCAGGGATAGTCTAGACTTTGTCTCTTGCCGAATAGCTGAGCACATCCCAGAGGCCCAGACTGAATTCTCACCTGGAGCAAATCCTGGATTTAATGTTTACAAATAAATTGATTTTTAAATCAAGGAAAGGATCTGTCCTTCGCAACAGCAGGAGAGAAGGAAACCCAGAAACTGAGGTGGGAGCATGGGCAGATGAAACTGACCTTGCTTGAAGCATCTCAGTTCCAGCCCCCCCCCCCTCCCCGGCAGCTGCTTTCCACTGTTCGACTAAATATAGCTAGCGAATGCCAAGAGGAAGGGACACTGCCAGAGAGAGAGGGGCCTCAGGGAAAAGCTTTATGGGGTTAAACAGCTGTGTTTGTGGCGGGCTTCCTTTCACTCTTGTACATGTTCAAATGGGAAGAAGCCATTCAGCAAATGGTGCGCCTTCCTTTCTGCCACGCCATCCCAGGTGGCATGCAGTGATGGACGGTTCTGGCCATGTGGGATGGTTTTGTGGGGAGCTGATACGCAGCTGTTAAAGAAAATATAAATGTGCCAGGAGACAATTATGATCCGGCATGTTTCTATTGCTGGCTACTGCCTGAGGCTAATTGTTACCTGTTGGTATTACAGTAGCTCATAGGGGGCCCATTGTGTGGGGAGCTGTACGTGTGCATGGTGAGACAGTCCCTGCTCCAAACAGCTGACAATCTGAGTGGATTAGGCAGATAATCAGGTGGTTAACTGAGGCACACAGAGAAAAGGGTTCGTCTACACTTGAAACGCTATCACTGCAGGGCTTCAGTGTGGATGCTATCTATGCCAAAGGGATGGGTTTTCCATCAATGTAGCTAATTCACCTCCTCAAAGGCAGGAGGTAGGTTAATGGAAGAATTCACTCTGTCTCCAGTGTGGGTTAGGTTGAGGTAGCTATGTCTCTCAAGGGTGTGGCTTTTCACATCCCTGACAGATATAGCTATGCTAATTCTAAGCCCCCCAGTGCAGACTGCCTTAAATGAGTTGCCCAAAGTTCCCCAGAAACCTGTGGCAAGTCCAGGATTTGAACCTAGATCTCCTGGATCCCAGTCCAGTGCTTTAACACTCCTCTTTCCTGAACTAAGGAAGCTGTCATCTGTTAGCCCCTGCAAGTCGGAGAGCAGCTGTGTCTGAGTGGGAGCAACAGGCTCCTGCCTGGAATCTGAGGTTGATTAGACTACAGGATATACACGCACAGCCCGAAAGCTTTGCCACCCTTCCAGTCAAATTGTGAAGATTAGGTTGGAGGGCTGGAGTTGCACCCACTTCCTTCTGGGCTGGGCTTCATGTTTTTGGTGGATCCCTGAAAATGCAATTGTGTTTGCAGGCAAAGAGTCCCCGCAGTGCAGGCATGGAAGTGAGCTCTTGCCGGTGGTGTGCACACAAATGTGAGCTCAAGCAGGTGCTCTCAGACGCTCTGGTTGCTTCAGTGGCTGGTTCCTTTAAATCCTGGTTTGTCTTTGTGCAGCATTTCCTTCTGGAGTCCCACCACTGACAAGCACAGCAGGTTCAGAGCGTGGCAGCTTCCAAGTCTTTGTCCGAGCCGCTGCAGTCTGTGCTTCCAGGGAGCTAAAAGGCTGCAGCTACAGACCTGAGAATCGTGCAGGATGCTGGGGGCTGCAGTGATTCCTTGCTGTGAACAGATTAGCTGAGCATTAAAAGCAACGAGTTAGTGGGACAAGCAGCTCTGAGTGCACCCTTTTATTGGTGCATAGCTGATGGCCAGTGTCTCTGAATTGGAAAGCCCAGCCTGAATCTCATGAGACCCTGAAGATGGTTTTCCTCCCTCCCTTCCCCCGCACCTCACACACACCGTGTTGTTCTGCTCTCCTCTCCAGTTCCTGCTCCTGGCTGGAAGCACCAACATGCCACATGCCCAGTGGGCTGTTTTCTTCATGTTCCTGGTTTGGCCGGAAGCAGGAGTCCTGGAAATCTCAGGAGGCCAAACCCTGGCACCCTGGCCCTTTTGCTAAGGGGTAGCCTTGGGGCTTTGCAGGTCAGTTTCCTGTCTCGAGCAGGTCTGGGTGGGGCAGGTAGTCAGGCCTTTTTGGTGCTGTCTGTTTATTTACAAGATGTGCACAAGTCCCATGTCCTGGTACAGAGGTGGTAACCGCCTGCACACAGGCAACTCCCTCTTGCAGAAATCTCAGGCCCCTGACCCCAGCAGTAACTGCTAGGGAGCTTTCTCTAGGACTCTCACAGAATTCAACTGATTAAACTTCTTCAGCTGACCCTGTGTTCCTTGCTCTGCCTTAGGCACTGCACTTCCATCTGGGAAACCCCTTGTCCAAGGTTTCCATCTGATGAAGTGGTCTAGACAGCTGAACCTATGCAACTAACAGAGACTTAGCCCACCCAGTGTCCTTAAAGAGCCTGTGAGTGATTACTGTGGGCGTTTTCAACTTTCGGTGCAGACTTCCACCCTGGGTGCTTACACATCAGGGACCCCTGATGTGCAAACCATTAGCACCTTTTGCCATGCCATTGTTACTGGATTACAGTAAGCCGGATCAAGGCCCCATTGTGCTAGTTGCTGTACACATGGTAAAGGGCAGACCTTGCTCCAGTGAGTTGAAAATGTAAATGGGCAAGACCAAGTGTGGGAGAGAGGAAATGGTGTTTATTTTAAAGAGGAGGAATTAAGTGAATAAAGGTCTTTAGGTTGACCGAAGAGACAGATCCGTGCCTAGTGCAATGTTTAAAAGCACCAGTCTGCCCCTTTCGGTGCTCTGAAAAGCCTTTTAAAATCTGTCGCTGTGCAACTTGCACAGGTCACACGGGGAGGCTGTAGCAGAAGTGAGGAATGAATCCACATTACTTGAGACCCAGTCCAGTGTTGTCACCTTGGACTGTTCCTTCTCTCAAATTCTCACTGGATCTTGCCAGTCTGGGCAGGGTAGTGCTCATACTAGTACATGGGTTTTTTTGGGCAATGTGGGCTTTAGCCCCAGGGGCCCTGATCCTGAGAGGACAGGATCTGATCTCCTGGCCCAGGAAACAGCCTGCTAGTCATTTACATAGTGTCTGATGAACATAGGTCCTGATCCTGCAATGAACTTTCTGTAGGCGGCTCCATGCACTTGTATAAAGCCCATTGATTCTGGGTATGTGTTGTGCTAGGAACCTTCCCCTCCATCCCCTGTAATCTCATTTGCTTGAGCTTCTTATGTCCCTAGAAGTTCCTTTTTCAGATGCACAGGGCTTTATCTGATCCCTACTTTTCTTCTCCTCGTTTCCTCTTTCATTTTCATTCTCTTTGCTCCTCTGATCCCTCTTGTGCCTGCCTTCCTCTTCCCCGCCCCCAAGACCAGCAGCTGTATCTGTTCTGCAAGTGGAATCTTCTCTGCTTCTAATACTTCCTCCAGTCCTGTTCCATAGTGAACACTGCAGTCCTGGCTGGGGCTGTCTCTGTAGAACAGATGCTTTTCTGCAGTCAGTGGGTTGGTTTCCAAGGCCTCCTAGTTCGTGTGTTCACGAGAGAGACAAGGTGAAACGGGATGGGGAGACAAACAGAGGAGGTTGGAGGAAGTGTTCAGAGGTGGAATACAGAATGGAGGGAGGAGAAAGGGATGTGGAAAATAAGAGGAAGGAAGAGAGGAGGAGAGAAAAAGGAGGAGGTCTTCTCTAGGTGCATACTTGCACCCGTTTAAATTGGTTTAGTTAAATTGGTGCAAACCCTGTATAGACAATTATATTTCATCTTGAATGGCTTATTTCAGATGAGTGTCAACCTGTCCCTAATAGGCTGAAGGAAAAATAAAAGCAGGCTGCTTTAAACCATGGGCTTTTGTACCAGTTTAAAATCACGCCTTAGGTTAAACCACGGTGTATGTGCACACAGAGAAGCCCTGTGATGGGGCAGAAAGAGAGACTTATTGAACATGGCTTTGTGTTTCTTCTGTTGCTCCTCCAGGCCTTTCTCCCTGCAATAGTTCAAGATCTGAACTTGGAACAAGTTAGGACTTGAGGCGCGTGCATTGTGTGTGGGGGGAATGTCGAGTTGGTGGAATTCCTATAATGTAGGAAGAATTCTTGTTCCTTTTGATTCTTCCTCCTCCATCCCTCTCCTCCCTGCTGCAGATGTCGGCTATAAAAAAAATCCACAAATAAAGTGGCCGCGTTTCGTGAAGGCTTTTCCTTTTTGCAGATGTGAAATGTGCGACAGGGTCGGATTAACCCAGCCCCTCTAATTTCAACTCTGAAAAGACACCTAAAACTGTTACAGCCCAGAGTTGGGCATGATGAATTGGTTCAGAGGTGCTCAGGTGATGTACAGACCATAGAGAGGCACCAGCACCGGACTTAGTACAACACAGCACTGGACAAGAAAGGAAGAATCTGCCTCCAGGTCACAGCCACTGATCTCAATAGCAAAAATCCCACTGACATGTCTGGGAGCAGGGCTAGGATGTCACCCTGGTTCTTTAAAACTGGGGTTTCCAAAGGGGCCCAAGGGAGTTAGATACCAAATTCCCATAGATTTTAGTGGGATTTGGGTGCCTAACTCCTTTCGCTTATGAAAATCCCAATGTAAGGCTTTACTCCTCTGGTGGTGATTTTGTCAAGCGAGAGCCTGTCTGTATCGATGATGCTTCCAGTTTCAAAGGAGATGGGTTCCTCTTTGGTCTGATAATGAGATAGAGTGTTGAGCTGGGGCTTGCCATTTCTGATGCTGGATATTGTGCCCTTCATCTTAGATCCTTGCTGCTGACAGGCTGAACTGGTTTTCCTGCCACAGCCACACTGCTTCTCTTGCAGTCTGTGGGAGCACAGGAGATGCCAGAAGGGTCCAGACCCTCTTACTGTTTATCAGCTGCTTCTGAAAACGTGCTTGGCCTAGGTCTCTGACTACACCTGGGTACATCCTGACCTTGCATCCAAACTGAGGCTGGGCCACTCATCCTCCTCTCTTTAGCCCTCACCGCCCCCATTTTGTTCTCTTCCTGTCTGTTCAGTCAAGTGCATAAATAATCCTGCTCAGAATGGTTCTGGTCCAGCTTGTTTCTTTTTATTGCTGCTGATTGTCACCCCAGAAGCTGAAGTCTTTGTGTGGCCATAGGACAGGTGTGCCATGGCATCTCTCTGAGCAATCTGCTGAGCACCACGGTGTCGAAGTGGAGACAGGATCTGACGCTACCCTTCCATTGACTCTGAGTCCTGACCCACCTCTAGGGGCGAAGTGGGGAGCTCAACCTCCAAGGTCCCTTTGGTCCTTGGCCTCAGGCTGCCAGCAAGCGGGGGGGGGGAGGGGGGGAGTGTTGTGTGTGGTGGTGGTTTAGTGATATGGGCACATGTCTGGGAGCAGCTAGGTGGAGACGACCAAACTCAGAGGCCATCCCAGCACTCACCAAGTGGCTAAATGGCTCCATGTTTGGTATTGCGAGACAGAGCATCCTACCTCCACAGCCAGTTCCATGTGTGCGAGAGAATTGTTGCCACCTGATGGCAGGGAGGTGTCTTACATGGAAATGGGCAACGCTGTGGGTTATGGGGCTTGACTACCCTCACAATGGGGACTCTCTGCACAGGAGTGCTGGGTCCTTCATAAAAGTGGAAAGCCCACAGGACTCTGCCCTCTCCACCCCATCCTGCCTCTTTCTCCTGAGGTCCTGCCCCTTGGCCAGGCCAGAAGCTGGAGCCTAGCTGGAGTAACAGATCGGTGGGGAGCCCCAGACCCTCCACCTGGGCAGTCCACCCTGGGAGGCAGGGACATGGGCTGAGGGCTGCTCTTAGGCTCTCTGCTCAGATTGGATGGAGGGTCAGGGGCTCTCCACAACTGCCTGGGCTCCCAGAGTAGCTCTTGCCTTGGCCTGGCTCTGGTTCTGGCTTCTGGCTGGGGCAGGGGCAGGGGCGTCGGGTGGAAGAAGAGGAGCAGGGGGGTGGGGCCTGTCCTGAAAAGTGGACGGGCCAGGCCCTTCCACATTTGAAAGTGTGAAGTTAATGACCCCCTGGGCCTTCCTGATTCCAGCACCCTTGCTTCCACACTGAGGGTATGTCTACACTAGCCCCCTAGTTCGAACTAGGGAGGCTAATGTAGGCATTCGAACTTGCAAATGAAGCCCGGGATTTAAATATCCCGGGCTTCATTTGCATGTTCCCGGGCGGGCGCCATTTTTAAATCCCCCTAGTCCGAACTAACTGCCCGCGGCTACACGCGGCAGTTAAAAGTTAATTCGAACTAAGTCTTTAGTTCGAATTAACTGTTACACCTCGTGGAATGAGGTGTAACAGTTAATTCGAACTAAGGACTTAGTTCGAATTAACTTTTAACTGCCGCGTGTAGCCGCGGGCAGTTAGTTCGGACTAGGGGGGATTTAAAAATGGCACCCGCCCAGGATCATTGCAAATGAAGCCCGGGATATTTAAATCCCGGGCTTCATTTGCAAGTTCGAATGCCTACATTAGCCTCCCTAGTTCGAACTAGGGGGCTAGTGTAGACATACCCTGAGATGCTTAACAAAAGGATCTAGAGGGGTTGACCTGTTCTCTGACCATTCATGGATGGAGCTTTGGTGTATTGGCAGGGCCCCATATTGTGCCAGTTGTGTGCAAACAGAGCAGGCTATTTGACTCTCTTTGCACATGGCGTAGATGGTGACAGAAGGTGCAAGGCAGCATTCACTGAGGCCCCAAACCTTAAGGACTACAGAGCTCTCTCTGCTTGCCAAACCCATCTGCCTGGTGCCTGCACTGCCTTCCCCGCCAGAGGGAGAGCATATTAACCTTTCCAATGCCATTCCCAAAGGCAGATGTGGGGCCACCCTATGGGTGAAAAGCCTATCTACATCTACCCTGGTGGCATTTGCCCTGGGTCTGAATGTCCAGAGGCACCAAAGGATTAATATTTCCCAATATGCAAAGTTAAGGAGAGATGGAGCCATGGAAGGATCTAGGTTCAAAGCACCATGTTTCCCAACCACTAAGCATCCTCCACCACTTAATTTATTCCTGAGTAGCAACTCTCCTGCCTTTCTCTCTTCATACGCTACTCCCCCACCCCCTGCCCTACCCTGTGCCTTCCCAGTTTAAAACTGAAAAGGTGAGTCCCCTGGGGACACTGGATCTGGCTGGAACGAACCTGTGATGCAAACAACACCAGTAAATAACCCTCCTCTGTCAATGCTATAAAAAGGGAAATGATTGCAATGCTTTCTTTAATGTGTGCCCCATAAATCTCCGCTCAGCACTGAAAAAACTATGGATGAGTAGGGGCAGGGGGCACTAAGGGCCTCTCACTGATAGGTTTTTATTTGTTTGTTTGTTTTTAAAAGGGCAGGGGAAAGAAAGTCGAGTGGGAAGAGGGAAAAGAGCAGAAACTCGGGGAGAGGAGGATGGAAAAAAATAAAACCAAGGAGAGGAGCGAAAAGACGGGAAGCAAACCTCCTTGAGCTAACACGGTTGCTATGGCGACGTGGCAGCGAGGAACAGGAAACAGCAGAAAATAGAATCGCATTCTGCTGAGGCCTGCATGAGCCGTGATGAGCGCAGCCCCCTCCCTCTCCGCCCGCGGGAGCCTGTTACCACAGAGACCCCGATGAAAGGCAGACCCACTCCCTCTCCCTTCCTCTGCCGGCTCCTTGTTAAATCCCACCGCCCGCTGCACCTTTTCAGGTAGCAGGGACTGCAAAGAGAAATTGGCACGGGTGAGACAGGGAGCAGGGTTCCTGCCAGCGCCATGCCGAGCTTCCAGCCTCCGGCTTCGCTATCCAGTTTTTAAAATTGTTTGTTGTAGCGCAGCAGCGTCAGTGGTGGCAGTTTGCACCAGAGAATATTTGCAGTCACAAAAGATGCTGGCCACAACTTGAGCCCGTGGCAGGATCTTTCCTGGGCCAGGGGATCAGATCTTGACCTCTTGCTGCTCCCATGGCCAGCTGAGGCCCTGCAGGAAATATTGACAGCATCTCTTAAAATGCGACTGGTTGCTCTCAACCGTAACTCACTGGGGATGATTCCATCAGTCTCCAAGGCCAAAAGTCCATCCTGCCACAGAAAGATGGATTTAGGGCCAATTTTAAGCCATGCTATGGGTGGATTTATCCCCAGTGGGTTGAGTTGCTCCCCTTTCCTCCCTTCCTGATGTCTTCCTGTCAAATTGTACTCGAAAGGCCCAGTCCTGTGATGTGCCAAATCCCCTTTGCTCTGATGAGTGTCAGTGAGAGATAGGGGAGTGTGGCATCTCTCAGAATTGTCCCCTCCACCCCCAGTCAGGAGTTGGTTTAAGTCAGTATGCAATGAGTTGCTCATGGCCCCACTACCTCAGGATGAGGGTCTTGGCCAGGGGAATTTGGAAACAACAGGGCACTGCACTGGCATGTCTGCCTGTAGGCTCAGCCCTGCATTGGCAAATGGCAGCCCCATCTTTGCGTAAGTAGAGGAGGCTCTGAACACAGAGGATGGGTTATCTTTCATGGGGCGGGGACAGGGCTGGGGAGCAGGCAGAATGCAGACAGAGGCGTTTGGTGGTGCGGCCAGGGAACTGATACTCGGTATAGGCTGGTAGATCCAATACTACATGGTTCCACAGGTCTAAGTCCTCTGTACAGGAGGATGTGTGGAGGTCCCAACTACTTATCATGCCTGTAATGGGGCAATGCAAATGCTGAGCCTCTGCTCATCTCCAAGTCACTAGATTGAGAAGAGGATTCCTTCCCTGCTGCCCAAGCCCCTCCAGACTCTGTAAATAAAACAAATGTAGTTGGGATTTGTTCTTGAGAGGTGTGGTATGCCCCATTCAGCTAAAGGGTGTGTTAACTCTGAAGAAGAATGATTAAGTTTAGACAATGTGGTTAATTCTCTCATCTGTTGTGGGTAGAGATGGAGCAAGTACCATCTGTGAGGGTTGATATCAGTTATAAACTATCTGAGAATTAGAAGTTTCTTGATGCCAGGGAGTTTCTTTGCTGTGATACACAAAGCAAATCTGAGAGGCCAGATTGCTTAGGAGCTGCTAATGGGATACAAAGCCTTTCACTTCTAGGCCACCAGCTCAGAGAGGAGCCAGGTGGTTGGAGACCAGAAATTTGTACCATATGAGTAAGGGATATTGTGGCTTTGTGGCTGCAAAGGTAGTTTTGTTACTGTACATCCTAGATTTTGAAGTTCTAGCATCTGGGTCCATGTGATATTTCTCCAATTTGAGAGGTGATGCCCAGTTTTAGGGGGGAAAGGAATTTATGCTTTATTTACTAATTTATGACTTTTTAAATGGAAGAATGATGCCTAGTAGCTAAAATAAATAGTTCCCTCTTCCTGGCTTTAAGTCTCTGATCTTGTGGACAGTGGTGGAAAGTAGGAATTCCTGTGGAAGCTAGTAGAGTCATACAGGTGTAAACCTAGTGCAAGGGGTACGAGAATCAATAAGGCCTCTACCTCCACATCTTCTGATGGTTCTGCCCCACAAAGCTGTTTTGCAGACATCTTTGCTAATTCCTCTGAATTTTATTGAGTCTTTGGATATTTGATGTTTTTTTAAAGCATCATCTCCACTTCCATTTAAAAAATAAAAAGTAGCTTTTGAGTCTTCATGGCTGTGAGGGTGGAAGGGGGGGGAGGTTTGGCAAGCATAGCGAGCATGGGGGTGCAGCCTGCTATTAATTTTTTTTTAAGAATCATGATTTTCAGGGAAACAGTGATTTGGGGGGGGGCTTGACTCATGATTTTTTGAATGTAAGATCATCAGTATTGCAGATGTGGAACTATTTTTGTTTTATTATTAGGTCTACTCCCTAGGGAAAGCGCCCCTACTAACAACTATATACTGGGCTTCCATAAAACAAACAACTACCTACATCCAGGGCTACACACACTCCCTTATGTTCTATGAGCTTTTCAAAAATCACCAAGGTTATGTCTACACTGCAGGCTTTTTGTGCAAGAATTGTTTTGCACAAGAGTTCTTGCACAAAAGGTCTTGCGCAAGAGCGTGTCCACACTGCCATGTGCTTTTGCGCAAGGGATGTGCTTTTGCGCAAGGGTGTCCATGGCAGTGTGGATGCTTTCTTGCACAAGAAAGCTCTGATGGCCATTTTAGCCATAGGGGTTTCTTGCGCAAGAAACCCCTGTTGCCCATCCACACTGTCTTCTTGTGCAAGAGCTCTTGCGCAAGAGGGCTTATTCCTCATGGGGAAAGGAATAACTCTTGCACAGGAAGCCCTCTGTTCCGACGCTCTACTGTAAATTTACTTGCACAAGAACGCGCGTGCAGTGTAGACGCTCTGCAAGTTTTTGCACAAGAATGGCTATTCTTGCACAAAAAGCCTGCGGTGTAGATGTAGCCCTGTTGTACCCCCTCCTTCCCATCATCCTCCGGAATTTGCATATGTTCTTTATTAACCATATAAGGGGCACAACTTGTACTCTGGACCATGTGGGCGCTTTGTATAAGTGGGTCACCCCCATGAGGTACACGATGTACTATGGCATAAGGGCATATAAACAGTGCACCAGGCTCGAATGTCACATTACTGTAACGTTAACGATGTACCCTCATCCTAACCCTAAAACCTGTCCCCAGATCCCCCTATCCATTCCACTGTTGTTAAGCTTGTGCTTGATACTTGTTTGCAAACATTTGTTAAATACATGTGTCAATCTGTTCATTTCTCTTTTATCCTTACTCCTTTTTCATCCCTGCAGGAACTGCTACCACAATGTGTGTGCATGCATGCATGTCTGCTGGTGTGTGATTGCAGATTTGTGCATGTGTCTTGTTGGCTCTGTGTGCATGTTTGCATTGTGTACATGCAAGTATTTGCAGAACATGAGTGTGTGTGTATATGTGTGTATGTGGGGGGAGATTCATGAGTCTCATTCTGAAGGAAGCCCTATGGAATTCTACTCCATCCTAGATCTTGAGGAGGTTGTAGAAGGCTACTGCTTTCTGTTTCTCAAGCTTCTCCCTGCCTGTATGCCCGTTTACAACATCAGGCTGTGGTCTCTAATAATTCATGCTGATGCTGGGTATCCAGATGGCCCAGTTAATAGGGCTCGAAGTAGTAAATCTCCATTATTACTGCCAGTTTCACTGTTCCTTCCGGTGTCTCTCATCATTACCTTGCAGTGTTTGTGGATGGAGGAGTCCATGGGCTGTAACCACATGGATGGTGCTGACAAAATTCACCCACATTCATACCCCTCCTGCTTGTGGCCCGATGTCAGAACCAAGTCTCTTCCACACAGCAATCTGATAGCTACTGTGGGGCTGATGAGCACTCCTGGGCTTGGCTGACTTCCACTTCCACCCATTGGGCACAAAAAAGCCCAGATTGTCTCACTGTTGGCACTCTGGAGCATGGAGAATGATACTGGCACAGCAGGGATGGGGGGTAGTCTGTACCAGAGATCTTTGAGACAACTGGCATGGGGTGTGCGTGTACATGTGCATATCAGCAAGGGTATGGGGCTCGAATGTGAGTCTGCATGTGTCTGTTCACATCTGCACATGTGTGTGGAAGTGTACATGACCATGCTCATGTTTACATGCTTGTGAATGTGTCTGGGGTTGGCATTAGAGTCTGTGAGAGAGGGGCATGGTTTAGGGGGATTGTGTGGGAATATGCATGTTATGGCATAGTGATTGTGCATGTTTGGATATATCTGTGCCTTCCCCTACCTGTGCGTGACGAATGTTTGTGGGTTTGTATTGGTAAAAGGCTCTGTGCATGTTTGAGTGTGGATGTGTGCACTTTTTCGTGTATAGGAGAGATCCATGTTTGTGAGTAGGTAAATGAAGGCATGTTCATATGCATCTGCATGCATGTGGGGGTGAGTAAATGTGTGTCTTTGTACAATCGATGTCTATGATTGATAGACATAGATTGTGTCTCTGTACAATCCATGTCTCTGTATGTCTGGCTGCATTCATGGGATTCTGTATCTGTACATCTGCGTGCACTCCCCTGGCCACATGCTAAAATCTCCATGCAGTTCACTCCTGCCCCTTTCCCCACAGAACTCCCCTACCACATGCCTCCCTTTGCAGTGACAATGCTATCTGACTTCAGCAATAGCACTTGCCGTAGCCCAGCCTTAGAGCAGCGTGGGGTCAAAGGGTCCTTAATAAAACACCAGAGGAGTGAGCACTGTCCTTGATGCCATTGAGGACAACACTGAGAGTGTCATATGTGGCTTGGAGTTTATGATGAGAGAATCAGAGAAAGGAGGCCTCTGGGCAGATACCCTGGCCCTATCACATAAAGAAGTCTCCTGATTCCAGCTATTGGGGAAGTCTCCTGGGGAGCGAGGGGCCTCCTGGCTTACTCTCCAGAGCATCAGCTCTTGAATTTTCATTGTGGGAACTACATCTTCTTTGAGAGGCCGCTGCTTCTCTTGCTCTGCTGGCGCGCACCATCTTCCCCCTCTTTTTCACCCTGGCATAACCATCCATGTGTCAACCACAGTGACTGCTCATGCAGAACGGTAACAGGAGAGTGCCATGGAGACCATTCTAATCCTTCCGGGATGGCCTTTGAAGATGGCTCCTGTTACACAGTGGTGTCTCCTGGCACAAGCAGGTGGAAAGGTGGCTCCCCCTTATCTCCAGCAGGCTTTTCAGATAACCAGGCTCTTCCTTACAACAGAAAGCCTGGAGCTGGATATAGAGCCATTGCTGTGTGAGCTCCCAGCTCCCTGTGAACTGTCCTATGAAAATAAACAGAGATTCTTTCTCTGGTTCATAATCCCAAGACTGTCCACATGAGTCCCAAATGCCAGAAGTATCTCTTTAAAAAGGTAAAGCTCCATCTTTAGGGGATGGCCATCACCAAGACTGGACAGGGGCAGTTCTATGTTATAG
The DNA here is from genome assembly GCA_032595735.1 of Pelochelys cantorii. Taxonomy (NCBI): domain Eukaryota; kingdom Metazoa; phylum Chordata; order Testudines; family Trionychidae; genus Pelochelys; species Pelochelys cantorii. The sequence continues at coordinate 15,232,054 of CM064347.1, read as the reverse complement.
CTGTACATCAAAGGGGGGAAGAACAAGGTTGAGTCAGAGTCTGGCGCTGTGGCGAAACAGATTAGAATTAGCCAATTCTGTTAATGCACCTCGTCTTAGGTTCTTTCCTTCCAGCCTCCAGAAGGTGCCTGGTATCTCACGGTGGGGAAGGGGCAAAGTGCACAGGGAATTAAATATAATCCCCTAGTGACTGTGCTGCTTTCACTGTAGCAAAGTGGGGGAATTATTACCTGAAAGCTCTCTGCGAGGGGAGTGTTTGTGCTTGTGTAGAAAAAGAGTTGGAACTGGTTTCAAGTGGCTGCAGGATTCTCCTGTCATATTGTTTTCATAGTGTTTCTGTGCACTGTTCAACAGCTGCCATGTTCCACACCAATGTTGGTTGCATTTTAGTGATGGGTGGATAGTTTGTATGTCAATTTGTTTAGCTGGGATGAAAAGTGCTATATAAAGAGAAGATGTTATTCCTCATTGGCATTTTATGGTGCCCTATTTTATCAGATTTCTGTTTCCCTAATTCACTCTTTGTCTGACATGCACTGCTTTCATCATCTCCAAGCCCTCTCCCTTGGGAATCGTCAGTGTTGAAATTAGTACAGTCTCTTCTTCCATGGACTGGGCATATTGCCTTCTTGATGATCTCAACACTCCAAGATTGGCTTCATTCCTTCACTGTGTGCCTAGGCAGAACCTCACTGCTCCTCCCCTCGTTACCTTTCCTATCTCCCCACAGAAATGTGCCTCCATAACTCAGAGGAAAGTCTCAAAGGTAGAAACTGGACTTGATTCCAGTTTTCAAAGAAACAAACTCCTGGGTGTCCAGTGTTCTAGACTGTGGGGAAGTCACTTAATGATGTGTCCCAGGTCCCCATCTGTATGTGGGGATCACAGAAAACATTTACTTACATCCCAGGGCATTGTGCCTGACCACTGACTGCATGAAAGCACGTGGAAGAAGGAAGAGTGCTATATAAGGGATAAATAGTAAGTGCCCAATAACTGGTGATAGAAAAATATCTGGAGGACTTAAACATCATGTAAGGAGAATAATTATTTAAAGTGGTTCAGGGATGTTATGAGTGGTAGGATGAAACAAGAGAAGGAAGATACAGTATGAAAAATCTTCCTGATACCATGTGTAGTGTTACTGTCGGAGCTTTATAAATACCGACGGGCAGGTGGGTGGATGAATGGATGGATAAAATAATATATTAAATTATGGAAAAGTCTCCTAAGAGAAATTGTGGACATTAGAAATTAGACTGGGGAAAACATTAAGAGCATAGGACTTGCCATGCTGGACAAACTCCGTGGTCTGTCTACATCAGCATTTCACTATTGTCTGAGGCCAGAACTAGATGTTTCAGAGAAGGGGTAAATGTTCCAAATAGACAATTATGCAATAATGCTTATGGGGAGAGCACCTTCCTAAGTCAGTGGCTGATGTCTACTCTGAAGCGTGAGGCTTCATATCTACCACATAGGATTTGTGGAAAATACAGGGAACATCTCAAACTGACCTGGCAGAGGGGGGCTGGATGACATCCTAGGTCTTTTCCATTTAAGAATCTGTATTTAAAAACTGGCTAAATGTCATGCCTGATGGAACAGACTGTACTGTACGCCATGACACATTGGATTTGAGAGATTCTGACCTGTGTCTTTACATAAACACACTAGTAAAAATACGCTTACTTATAAATGAAGGACTTCAGGAGACTAAAGATGCTAGATCACAAATAATAGTTTATGTAAAACCCACATATAGTGGACCAAAGGCAGCAGATCAACAAGAGGTTTCTGTCTAGGCTTTCTCTCCATGAGAGGGATGGTTGAAAGATGTGTTGAAAGGACACTGGGAAGTCAAGTGTAGGAAGCAAGGCCGTGGGTTGACACAGTCCTTTTTGGTGTTCAGCTTATCTCCCCTCAAGTGTTTGTGGATGATTAGCAGAGCAGAACGTGGTTCCGCTTGTACTCCCAGCAATTGGAAAGGAGCAGTGTCTGGCTCATGCTAGGCTACCTGCTACAGTTGCTGTGGAGAGTCAAGAAAGCAGAATGAATGGTCTTGGAGATTCCTAGTGTTCTCAGAATCTCTTCACCTCACCTCTCCTCTCCTCTCCCAGAGCGCTTGGATGTTTGAGTCTCTCAGGATCTAGCATTTCTCTTTGGTGCTGAGACACTTGTCTCCTGCACTTTTAAGTCATAACAGTCAATGAGAACCCCACGGATTTGTCCAGTGGTTCATGTTACTCCTTGCAGTATGCATCAGCTTAAGCACATAAAATGGCCATACTGGGTCAGACAAAGGTCCATCTAGCCCCGTATCTTTTCTTCCAACAGTGGTCAAAGCCAGATGCCCCAGAAGGAATGAATAGAACAGATAATCAACAAGTGGTCCACCTGCAGTCACCCATTCACATTTTCTGACAAATAGAGGCTAAGGGCTCCATTCAGGGGTGGCGCGTGAGTATAGGCTGACTTGGCCATCGCCTAGGGTGCAGCCTTCAACGGGGTGCCCGGGGCGCCCAATGATGATGTCACGGCATCGAGGGCCATGCAGGCGGGGGTGCCGATCGTGCGTTCCGCCTGGGGCACCAGTTGCTGCAGCCCCCCTCGGGCCGCCCCTGGCTCCATTGCTGCCCATCCGGGCTACTAGCCATTGCATTGCATGAATTTATGTAGTTCTTTTGAACCCTGTTAAAGTCCTGGTCGTCACAACATCCTCTGGCAAGGAGTTCTACAGGTTGACTGTGCACTGTGTGAAGAAAAACTTCATTTTGTTTGTTTTAAACCTGCTACCTATTCATTTCATTTGGTGACCCCTAGTTCTTATATTGTGGGAACAAATAAATAACTTTTCCTTATCACTTTTTCCATATCTGTCATGATTCTATAGACCTCTATCATATCCCTCCTTAGTCTCCTCTTTTCTAAACTGAAAAGTCCCAGTCTTTTTAATCTCTCTTCATATGGGACCCATTCCAAACCCCTAATCATTTTTGTTGCCCTTTTCTAAACCTTTTCCAATGTCAATATATCTTCTTTGAGATGAGGCGACCACATCTGTATGCAGTATTCATGGTCTTATATAGAGGCAATAAGATTCTCTTTCTCTTGTTCTCTACTACTTTTTAAATTATTCCTAACATTGTTTGCTTTTTTGACTGCTGCTGCACATTGAGTAGATGTTTTCAGAGAACTATCCACAATTACTCCGAGATCTCTCTTGAGTAGTTGTAGCTAAATTAGTCCCCATCATTTTGTATGTGTAGTTGCGATTATTTTTTCCAATGATTAGGGGGCTGGAACACATGACCTATGAGGAGACGCTGAGGGATTTGGGTTTGTTTAGTCTGCAAAAGAGAAGAGTGAGGAGGGATTTGATAGCAGCCTTCAACTTCCTGAAGGGAGGTTCCAAAGAGGATGGAGAAAGGCTGTTCACAGTAGTGACGAATGGCAGAACAAGGAGCAGTGGTCTCAATTTACAGTGGGGGAGGTCTAGTTTGGATATTAGGAAAAACTATTTCACTAGGAGGGTGGTGAAGTACTGGAATGGTTTCCATAGGCAGGTGGTGGAATTTCCATCCCTTTTAAGTCTCGGCTTGACAAAGCCCTGGCTGAGTTCGTTTAGTTGGGATTGGTCCTGCCTTGGGCAGGGAGCTGGACTTGATGACCTCCTGAGGTCTCTTCCAGCTCTATGATTCTATGATTCTATAATTACTTTACATTTATCAACATTAAATTTCATTTGCCATTTTGTTGCCCAATCCCTTAGTTTTGTGAGATCTTTTGAAGTTCTTCACAGTCTCCTTTCGTCTTAACTATCTTGAGCAGTTTAGTATCATCTGCAAATTTTGCCACCTCACTGTTTACCCCTTTCTCCAGATCATTTGTAAATAGGTTGAATAGAATTGGTCCCAGTACGGACCCTTGAGGGACACCACTAGTTACCTCTCTCCATTCTGAAAACTGACCATTTATTCCTACCCTTTGTTTCCTGTCTTTTAACCAGTTATCAATCCATGAGAGGACCTTCCCTCTCATCCCATGGCAACTTACTTTACTTAAGAGCCTTTGGTGAGGCACCTTGTCAAAGGCTTTCTGGAAATCTAAGTACACTGTATCCACTGGATCCCCCTTGTCCACATGTTTGTTTGACCCCCTCAAAGAACTTGAGTAAGGCATGATTTCCCTTTACAGAAACCATGCTGACTTTCCCCCAACAAATTATGTTCACCTATGCTTCTGACAATTTTATTCTCTACTATAGTTTCTACCAGTTTGCCCGGTACTCACATTATACTTACCGGTCTGTAATTGCCAGGATCACCTCTAGAGATCTTTTAAATATTGGTGTTACATTAGCTATCTTCGGGTACGTCTAGACTACAGGCTTTTGTCGACAGAAGTTTTGTCGACAGATACTGTTGACAAAGCTTCTGTCGACAAAGAGCATCTAGACTACATCCAGTTCTGTTGACAAAGCAAGCCGCTTTGTCGACATGACAGTGTGGACGCAAAGGACAGTGTAGATGCAATAAAGCCTTCTGTCAACAGAACTCTGTCGACAAAAGGCATTATTCCTCACAGAATGAGGTTTACAGCCGTTGACAAAACTGCTGAGTTCTGTCGACGTTATGTCGACAGAACTCAGCGGCAATGTAGACGCAGGTATAGTTTTGTTGACAAAAGTCCACTTTTGTCGACAAAACTCTGTAGTCTGGACACACCCTTCTAGTCATTAGGTACAGAAGCTGATTTAGAGGATAGGTTACAAATCACTGTTAATAGTTCCACAATTTCCCATTTGAGTTCTTTCAGAACTCTTGGGTGAATGCCATCTGGTCCCAGTGATGTGTTACTTTTCAGTTTATCAGTTTGTTCCAAAACCTCCTCTAATGACACCTCAATCTGGGACAATTCCTCAGATTTGTTACCTAAAAAGAATGGCTCAGGTTGGGAATCTTTCTCACATCCTCAGCCGTGAAGACAGAAGCAAAGAATTCATTTAGTTTCTCCGCAATGACCTTATTGTCTTTGAATACTCCTTTAACATCTCGATTGTCCAGTGGCCCCATGGGTTGTTTAGCAGGCTTCCTGCTTCTGATGTACTTAAAAAACATTTTGCTATTACTTTTTTGAGTTTTTGGTTAGCTGTTCTTCAAACTCCTTTTTGACGGAGTTTATGCTCCTTTCTATTTTCCTCACTAGGATTTAACTTTCACTTTTAAAATGATGCCTTTTTATTGCTCACAGCTTCTTTTACTTGTTCTTGTCTATGCCGACTTTCATCTGCCATCATGTTGCCTGGTCACCTAGTTCCCTGAGGTCCCTCTAGAGTTTCTCACGGTCTTCTCTAGCTTTGGCTGCCATCCATCATTTTGTTGTGCCACCTTATTACTTAATAAATACATTAAATAGCACCATGCCCAGTGCTAATGCTTGGGGCACCCTGCTGTTACCCTTCTTCCAGTGCTGAGAATTCCTCCTCGTTTTGTTTTCTATCTTTTACGTGGTTTCTGATCCATGATTTTTTCTCTCACCCAATACTCCTCCTCTGGTTTCTTAAATAGCCTCTTTTGAGGGATTTTATCAAAGGCTGTAGGGAAATCCAAATAAATTATATCTACTGATTCTCCTTGGTCTATTATTTTCTGTTGATTCCCTCAAAGACCTTCTAACAAACTGGACAGCAATGCTTAGCCTTTACAGAAACCAGGCTGGCTTGTCCCAATTACACATTGGTCTATTGTTTAAATAATTTTCTTGTAAGCAACTACTGCTTTGTAGTTGCCAAGAGATCACCCCTTGCAAGGGATACAATATTGGCTTTCTTAGGCGTAGTATTTAGTTGTAATGACTAATTACATATTTCTGGTCTCAGGGACCATCTTCTTTTAGCAGGCGTTATTGACCCAAATCCCAGATGGGGATGAATTCAGTGGGAGTTTTGCTTAAGTAAAAATGGAGCTAGGCTCTCAGGAAGTGACCTGTAGATTGAAACATGTTCCCTGTTTGGAGTTGAGAATCCAAATAGCTGAATAAAGCTGGGTCTGAAATAAACTGTGCTCCATAAAAGCCATGTCGGTTTGGAACAGAAACATGTAGCTTTGTTCTCTCTGTCATGGTTTAGTTAGCTCAGCCCTTGGTCTTGTTTTGTTTTAGCCAAGGAAATGGGAGTCCTTCTTTGACCTGGCTGCTGCTGGTTGTGTGGCGTGAGGAAGAGAGAAGCGAGAGAAACCAGCTGGCGAGGGGTTAATCTGTTCCATTGCAATTGTGTCATCTCTTTGGGGACCTCTCGCTCATTTTGTGAGCAGCCGCTGAAAGACGAGGCGCGGGGGCTCTTTCTTATTCAGCTGCACGCAGCTTCAGAAGCACCGGACAGCAGCACAGCTGTGCTCAGCCGGCTTGGCCTTGCAGATGGATGGAGAAAAGGATTTGTGTGTGCGCGCGTGCGCGCGTGTGTGTGTGTCTGAAACCTAATTGTCTGCTGTCTAATCCGTCAGCCAGGGGGACAGCTTGCATGAGCCCCTTCCAGGCAGGCTGATAAATGCAGCTCTGCCAGGCCTCTTTGCAATGGAGTTTGGTTTAATTGGTATTGCTACGTGCATGGACTCTGCACGTCCGCCTTTGCGTGTATTGGGGCATCACCCTCGGAGAAGTGCACAAGCAATTCCCTCCCCAGGGTGGCAATCCTAGCTCCCACAGCTTTCCTGGATCCAACACTGTTGTGAAAACACCGGGCAGCACTTTGTGCAATGGCATCAGGGTAACCCAATGGTGTGCCAGGTGATGTGAGGTTTGCACTGCAGATCATGTCATGACATTGGCGTTAAGGGGGGATTTCCAAAGGTGCTGGGCCACCGCAGCTCCTTTTGGCTTCCGTGAGATTTGTGGGGACTTAATTCCTCTGGAAATCAGGCCAGAAATCAGGCAATGCTTTTGGATGTGAACAGTGTTGCCTTGTAGGAGCCCTATAGAGTCTGCATTAATTGTGCAGCACCTGGTGACATCAGGTGATGTTGTGTGCTGCCCCATGGCAGCATCAATCTTTAGTGGGCTTTGGATGGGGCCTGGATGGCACACGTGCTAGATTTGTGGTGACATAGCCGACGGTGATGCCCTGATTGCTGCGTGTGATGTTTGCAGTGGGTGTTGCGTGATAGCATCATCAGCAATCGCTTAGTGCAGAGTGCGACTGGAATGCCATTGTATCGTGTCTGATTGCATCAGGTTCTGGCAGGATTTTCAGGAAGTTGCAAGTCCCCCAAAAAGAAGGATCTGAGGAGAAATAACAAGAGTTTGCCTACGTGTTTATCTCTTTCATTCAGGGATCTCAAAGGGCTCGATGAGAACAATTGTTTACTAAGCTTTGCAAGGTCTTTGTGAGGCAGGAGGGGGATATATATGCACCACTTCATGGATCACTGAAATGCAGTCCCCTCTGGGGTGGCACACAGTAGCTATTTAACAATAATTATATATAACATTTTAGGACAGGAAGTTCATAAAAATCTCCTCTCCAACAGGAACTGCTGAGTGATTCTCAGGAGGCAAAATGTGGTCACCTATTCAGGAATTTGACTAGGTCTACTAAAACTCCTAAACTCATGTAAAAATTATTATTCGGAATGTAACAATGTGAAGCATTCAGGCTCTGGATTTTCAGTTCCATCTGAAAGATGAATCCTTCAGTAGCATTGTGCCCACTAGCACCATACTGGGTCTTGGTTCAGGACTGATTGGATGTAGTGCCTGAATCTCCTTGTGAATACAATCACAGTCTAACCCTCCTGTGCTTGTGAGGGCTGAGTATATCTCTTCTCAAATTGGCCCAGCTGCTGGACAAGAGGTAGGAGATGGAAGCTAAAGGGGGAAAATGTGGTGTTTGATCTACACCAGCAGATTTGGGTAAATGGGCAATAGGCAGAACTCTCAGAGGACTGGCCATTGGTATGAACAGACAGGCTGTACAGGCAGTCCCCGATTTACAAATGTGTTGCGTTCTGAACACCTGGTCGTAACTTGATTTGGTCATAAGTCAGAAATATCCTTAAACGCGCTGCCCGTGCTGTTCGAAAAACTTGACGTACATGGTTCTCAACTCGAAAATATTATAATAGGGTTAATGGGAGGTTGGTCGTAAGTATGGATGGTCGTAAGTCGGTGTGTTCGTAATTCGGGGAGTGGCAGTAATTGCTTTCAGTGCCCCATAAGATGGAAATATTTCATCTCCATTCAATGAGCTGGGAGAAAATTGATGTCCCACTAAAGTTGATGGGCATGGGGATTGGAGAGAGCATGTCTGGGGAGCACTACTCTCCTTGTTAAAGCAAATGGATACCTGAATTAATGCTGGGGCAGCCGGTGGTGTCAGCGTAATTAGGGACTGCCCAGGCGTGAGAGGCTGCCGTTGGTTTTGGTGGGAGAAGGCGCTGGAGGATTAGGCAGCAGTGGTTACAAAGCAGGGTGCTGTACCAAGGCTTGGGCTGGTGTTGCAACTAGCTCAGAACTGAAACTGCAAGACAGGGAGTAGGGCTGGGTGGAGCCTGGAGGTTTGGGGTCACAGAGTGGAGGCTGAGAGAGAGAGAGAGGGGGCCAGATCCCCCTCCCCCCTCCGGTGTTGAATATTTCCACCCCGAGAACATTTGGCTCCTGAAAGCAAGTTCTCCACGTCCCCGTCTGCTCTCTGGTCTGCTCTCTTGTCCAGTGCTGCTGCCCTGCCCTGTCCCACCTGCTACTGCCCCTTGTCTGAGCCATCTCGCACCAAGGCAGCACTGGGGGCTGCTCCCAGCAGGATAAACCCACCTCATTTTTTCTGCAGCCTCTTTCTCTGTCTCCTGGCTCTCTCTCTCCTCTTCCTCTCTTTCCCCCCTCTGCTTGTTTTCCTCTCCCCTCACCCTCCCTTTCGCCCACTCCTGCTCCTCTCCTCCCCTCCCCTTCTCTCTTTCCTCCTCCTCCTCCCTTTGCGCCTCTCTCTATCCTCTTATCTCACCCCCCTTGTTTTTCTCCTCTGCCTGTCCAGCTGATTTGCATGCATGCTGCGTGGAAGTGGCTCAGCTGGAGCTCATGCCTCCTGCAGCGAGGAGAAGAGCCCCGAGCTGGACTCAGCGTGGCCCTTTGCCTCCCTGTTAGAAAGGAGCTGGACACATGGCGTCAGAGTGACTCATGGGGCACGGAGGAGCCTCAGAGCCCTGTCATCCCCCATTGCTCAGCACTACCTGCCATGCCCACAGACACTGGTGCGAGGAAGAGGGAGGCGTTGTGGGGGCTGCCAGGCCCAGTCGTCTCCTCTTGCTGAGCCGCCACTGCTCCCACATGGCAGCGTGCTACATTTGGGGAGCTTGGGGCTAAGCGACGGTGAAGGAGGCTGGGGAGCCAGGCTGGGCTGGCTGCCTACCCCACCCGTCTGCATCAGGGGGATTACTGGCATGGCTTAGAGCTCTGTGCCAGCTGCTCTCCAGAGCTCTGCTCTGTGCTGACGCTGATGTCTAGCCCTGCTGGGGAGGGCACAAGGGAGTCTGGGGGCCCCCAAGAGGATTTCAGAGCTGGCACCACAGAAGGAAATCCTGGCTCCAGCCATCCTTGCTCTGACACCACCCTTGCTCTTTGATCCTGCCTCCCCTTCCCTTCCCCCTCACTTCCCTTCCGTCCCTGCCATCCCACCTGCTGTGCCCACCTCTTTCCTTTCCTGCTTCAGTCTCTGCCCCAGCTCTCCTCTTCCTCCTTTCCCTCATGCCAGCTGCCTTCCCCCTTCCCTCTATCCCTTTACCCTCATTGTCTTCCCTTACTCCCCTCTGTGCCTCCTCCTCCCCTCCCCTCTCTGTCCTGTTTCCTTCTGAAGCTGTCCCTACTGCCTCTCTCCTCCAAAACCCTCCCCTCCCCAACCACCTCCCCCCCTCAGGGACCTGCTCCTGGTGTCTCATGGCTGGTGAGATCCCCTCCCCAGAGGGCTGATCACAGCACTCCCAACACTGCAGGAGAGGGTGGGTGGGTAGGAACCCAGAGGTCGGGGGGCTAGGAGTCTGTCGGCCTGACTCTGTTTCTGAGTGGAGCACTGTGAGGAGAGCAACCCACATTATGGGCTGGATTTTCAGGCTCCATCCTCTATTTGTGCAGGTACAGACTTGTGCTAGGACAAAGTCCCCACTAAAGCTGGCCTGGAAATTTTGGTGCTCAGTGTTCTCTGAGTGAGCTTTGTTGTTACATTTCTTTCATTTCCAGCAGGGAATATAACTCTCCGTTAGAAGCTAGGTTGTTGATGGAGGCTCAGAATGAAGCCAAGGCCTATCATTCTGCCATCAGATACATGCCCCCTGCTCCACTTGCTTGCGGTTAGGACGTCTAGAGGATCTGTCCTTGCCACTGCACGTTACCAGGTCATTGTTGGGTTTAGCCCTGCTCTGTTCTGTTTGCTCGCCTTGCCAAGAGCTGAGATCCAAGTCCTAGCTCCCGTCTGCTGATGTTCTAATCACTTGAGTTTCCTTTCTGCTGATTTGCATTTCCATGAGAGGAAGATGTCCTGATTAAAATCCCTTCAGAGGCTCCTGCCTCTCTCATTGGAAAGTGGTCTTAACCTTTCGGGCAAGTGGGTGGTACATTTCCTGCCTTCTGGAAAACCTCAGGAAGGTCATGAAGAGCCAGCACTGTGCTTGCGTGAGAGATTCGCCAAGAGGCTCGGAAGGTTCGGCTAATGTCCCGCAAATCAGTGCACCTGTCCATCTGTTCTAGATAGCTACTTCTTATTTCCTGTGGCCTGGCTGCAGTCTGGAAGAGAAGTGGTCATCTCCGTCAGAGGATGTGGTTTTTGACTCTAGCTAAAAATGACTGTACCAAACACAGCAGAAGGGGATTTTCTCAGATAACACAAGCCTACCCTATGTCTGTAAGGGCCTAATCCTTTCCCATGCCTGACAGGCAGACTTCATGCTCACAGCCCAGATTGGGCAGGCTGACTAAAAGAAAGTTAATGTTTCATGTTCTCAGGGCCCAAATGCTTCCCATGTCCCCAATCACATCTCTTCTGACGCTATAGTTCCTCCTGGGCAGACTGGAAGGAGGGCAGTTCAGATAGCGAGGGCCACGGAGAGATTAACTATGAGGGTCAGGCAGCCTGTGAAACAGCTGGGAGTTGAACTCATCTGTTTTGAGTCCTCACCTAGGGGTATGTCTAGACTACAGGCTTTTGTTGACAAAGGCTTTGTCGACAGATACTATCGACAAAGCTTTTGTTGACAAAGAGCATCTAGACTACATCCAGTTCTGTCGACAAAGCAAGCCGCTTTGTCGACATGAGAATGTAGATGCAAAGGACAGTGTAGATGCAATAATGCCTTCTGTCGACAGAACTCTGTCAACAAAAGGCATTATTCCTCGTAGAATGAGGTTTACCGCCGTCGACAAAACTCCTGAGTTCTGTCAACGTTATGACGACAGAACTCGGCGGTAGTGTAGACGCAGGTGTAGTTTTGTCGACAAAAGTCCACTTTTGTCAACAAAACCCTGTAGTCTAGACACACCCCGAGTGCCATAAATGTGTGACTTGCTGACTGTCCTTCCTCTCAACCTCGAGGGTGCTGCTTGCGCATCAGCCTTTTCCAGCAGCCATTCTCCCTTACTTAGATTGCAATGATACAATCGTAGGCCTGGAAGGGACCTTGAGAGGTCATTTAGTTCAGGCCTCTGCCCTCATATCAGGACAAAGCATTATCTAGACGAGTGTTTTTCATCTAGTAGTACGAGTACCCTTAGGGGTACTCAAGAGAAGTCTGGGGGGTATATCAACACAACTGAAATTTGGAGAAAACTGAATTTTTGTTTTAAGTTTTACAGCGCTTTATGATTTTTGTACTTTTTACACCCAAAAATTTAATCGTCTGCCCAACTACGATTAAGTTGTTTAAACAAATGTGTTGCAATGGTAGAAAAAAAAATTGTGTGTCTGAAAACTGTAGGTATCGGGGGTGCTTTTTTTTTTTTTTTTTTTGAAAAAGGGGTATTTTATAAAAAAAGGTTGAGAAACACTGATCTAAACCAGTGGCTCTCAACCTTTCCAGATTACTGTACTCCTTTCAAGAGTCTGATTTGTCCTTGTATACCCCCAAGTTTTACAAAGTATCACAGCCACACTATTACTGAAAAATTGCTTAGGTTCTCATTTTCACCATATTATAAAATCAATTGGCATATAAATATTGTACTTATCTTTCAGTATATAGTATATAGAACAAATAATTGTCTTCTGAAATTTTAGTTTGCACTGACTTCGCTAGTGCTTTTTGTGTAGTTTGATGTAAAACTAGGCAAATGTCTAGATGAGCTGATGTACCCTCTAGAACTGCGGCTTCCAAACTTTTTTTCTCATGCCCCAGTTGAAGAAAATGGTTGATGTCCACAACCCAAGATAATTATATCTTTTGACTAGAGGCAGGCTCTGGGCTGGGGCTGGGGGTGAGGGGTACAGGAGGAGGTTCTGGACTTGGGCATGGGCTTACCTCCAGTGGATCCCATGCAGTGATGCAGCAGAGGTGCTAAGGCAGGTTTCCGGACTGTCCTGGCACTGTGGTATGCACAGTGCTCCAGAGGTGGCCAGCAGCAGGTCCAGCTCCTAGGTGGAGGTGTGCTGCTCTTGCACACAGGCACTGCCCATCACCCTCCACCAGCTCTCATTGGCTCCCGCACCCAAAGTCAGCTGCTGGCCGCTTCCAGGGCACAGCACAGTCCTGGGGGAAGGCAGGATGCCTGCCTTAGTACCCCCACTGGTCACCTGGTTATCTTACAGTAAAGCAACCCAGTGCCTGGCATTCCATGACCCAGTACTGGGTTGCAACCCGTAGTTTGAAAACCTCTCCTCTAGAAGACCTCTGTGTACTCTCAGGGGTATATGTACCCCTGGTTGAGAACCATTGATCTAGGTCATCCCTGACAGGTATTTGTCTAACCTGCTCATAAAAATGTCCAAAGATGGCAATTCCATAACCTCCCTAGGCAATTTAATTCAGTGTTTAGCAACCCTGCCAGTTAAAAAGGTTTTCCTGATGTCCAGCTTAAACAACCCTTGCTGGAATTTAAACTTGTTGCTTCTTGTCCTATCCTCAGAGGTTAAGGAGAACACTTTTCCTCCTTCTTTCTTGTAATAACATTTTATGTACTTGGAAACTTACTGTGCCCCTCTAGGTCTTCTCTTCTTCACACTAAACAAACCCAATATTTGCAGTCTTCCCTCATAGGTCATCTTTTCTAGACCTTCAGTCCTTTTTGTTGTTCTTCTCTGGACTTTCTCGCATTTGTCCACATTGTTCTTGAAATGTGACACCCAGAACTGAACATAAGACTCCAGCTGAGGCCTTATCAGCGTAGAGTAGAGTGGAAAGAATTACTTCTTGTGTCTTTACAACACTACTGCTAATTACATCCCAGAATGATATTAACTTTTTTTGCAACAGTATTACATGGTTAACTCCTATTTAGCTTGCAATCCATGATAGCGCCCAGATTCCTTTTATCAGTACTCCTTCTTAGGCGACTTAGGCGACCATATTCAAAAGCTTCAGGGGGTAGTCGAGTTAGTCTGTACAGGATAAACTTAAAAAACAACAAATAGTCTGGTAGCACTTTAAAGACTAACAAAATATGTAAATGGTATCATGAGCTTTCATGGGCACAGCCCACTTCTTCAGATGACCAGAGTGTTGGATGTCCAGAACTAAAATAAATAGGGGAGAAGGTGTGTGTGTGGGGGGGTGTGACGTAGTGGGGGTGCTGTCTGCTCTATAACCCGGTGTCTCCCTGAGCTGTGATGTGTGATTTCCACTGACTCACCCACATGTGTATTAGCCCAGACACCTGATAACAAGGCTCTTTCCCCAGGGGAGAGACAAAGGAAGGGAGGTGGAGACGAACACCTGGTTTGGGGGCAGGGTCTGGGAGCGAGGCAGTCTTGGGCTGGCACCATAAAGGAAACAGACGAAGGAGGGGGCTGGAATCTAGGGCCCAGGGACCCCATCTCAAGGGGGCTGAGACATCCTGACCCAGACTCCTGTAGACACATCACATCTATGCTGTGCTGTATCCTGGAGAAGCAATAAACCCTCTCTATTCTACTAGCTGGTGGAGTCTGTTCTTGCTGCTATGGGGCTGCAGGATCGGAGGAACCCCAACTTGCCGTCACAGGGGGTGAAGGAAAAAAATGGGAGGGGGGGGGGGACAAGAAGAGGCAGTGGGTATAAAAATATCAAGGGAAAAGCCGAGCTGGAATGTAACAGGAAAAACAAATAGTCTATAAGCACCTAAAGACTGGATAGTCAAAAGAGGCAGATAAGAACCATTTGCAACTGATTGTTCCTTCCCAGTTCTGAAAGTATTTGCATTTATCCTTTTTGAATTTCATCCTATTTAATTCAGAGCATTTCTCCCATTTGTCCAGATCATTTTGAATTTTAATTCTATCCTCCAAAGTTCTTGCAAACCAATCTTGGTATTGTCCACAAACTTTACAGGTGTATTTTCTACACCATTATCTAAAGCAGGGCTACTCAACATGTGGCACTCAACTGCCCCCCATGTATTCTCTAGTTTGTTTATGAGAAGGTCATGTGAGACAGTATCAAAAACCTTGATAAAGTCAAGAGCTACCACATATGTTGGCTTCCAAAGTCTCCATGGGGGAAACTTCAGTGGAAATCCTCCTCAGGGCTGGCCTTATCATGAGGCAAACTGAGGGGGCCACCTCAGGTGCCAGACTGTGGGGGGGAGGGGCGCCACTAGGACCCAGAGTGTAGAAAATTGTGTCTGCTGCTGGTGTATATGTATTCTCTCTGCTCTAGATACACAGAGATGGTGGAGTGCCATGAGAGGAGTGGAACAGGAAGAAGTCAGAATTGAGAACTTTCAAAGTTTTGGCCCAAGCGAGGGGGTTTGGGGGCGTCATTTGAGCTCCCCACCTCAGGTGCCAAAATGTTGTGGGCCGGCCCTGATCCTCCTGTCCCACCTAGCATGGTCCTTCGGAGAGGATGGCTACATCTACACTGCAGCGCTATTTCGGGAGGTATCCCGAAATAGCTGTCCCTTGTCTTAACAGCAATCCCATTATTTCCAAATATAATGGGCTTCCTATTCCGATGTCCCTGTAAACCTCATTCCACAAGGAGTAATGGATGTTTTGGAATAGCGGGTTATTTTGAAATTTAGTGCCGTATAGACAGCGCCAAATTACAAAATAAGCTATTTCAAAATTGACTTGAAATAAGCTATGCAAATTCGAAATACCTTATTTTGTAATTTGGCGCTATCTATACAGCACTTATTTTGAAATAAATTGGTGTTCCGAAATGTTCCTTACTCCTTGTGGAATGAGGTTTACAAGGATATCGGAATAGTGAGCCTATTATGTTTCGAAATAACGGGCATGCTCAAAAGACGCGGAATAGCTATTTCAGGATATCTCTGGTATCCTGAAATGGTGCTGCAGTGCAGACATAGCTGATGAGAGCTAGTGTCCACCCTTTGCAGCATTAACAAGCATGTATTAATCAACGCCTGCAGCTTTCTGATTAACACTAGTAAGGCTGGCCATCTTTGGCATCATGTGTCCAATGCATGGGTTTGCAGGGAGCATTCTGCATGGAAAACAGACATAGCTGGAACTCCTACTGCAGCCTCCTCCTTTGTAGCCTCCCAAAGCTTCCACACACATCTCCATTCAGTCCTCTCCTGGTACGCTTGAAACACATCACTCTCGCTTTGAGATCCCTTTCCTTGCTCTCTCCGCAGCAGGTTCAAATTAATTTTTTTTGCCTCAAGTCTGTGCCCAGCTCTGTCATAGTGTATGTGTTTGGTCCTGTTTCCCTCTGTAGCCCTCTCTTCCCTTGCTTCCTCTGCCCTAACTGCACTCTCTCTCTTCACACTCTTGGCTTTGCACTTTCCTGCAGGTCACCCATGACCCTCGCAGTAGGATCCCACTCTCCAGCATCTCTCTGTTTCTCCCTCCAGTCCCCGTGTAGGGTCCTCTTCATGCATAGATTTGTCTTGCTCTGAGCACACCCTTGCACCTGAACTGTTGTGCACGCTACTTGCAAACTATATGGACCTGAAATCTTGTCTTTGCAAGATGCTTTGTGCAGTCATGCTCCTGGGCAATGCAGAAGTCTCTGCTCTCTTCTAGGGATGGTGGGTGGCTGCTGCTGTTCCCTGCCTGTTTGGAGTAGTGATGGCTTTTGGTGGCGGCAGTGCTGATACTGAGCCCAGAAGCAGCATCCCAAATAAGCCCTGAAATAGGAAAGCATCTGCATGTTGGAGCTCAAAGGTAGGACATTACCTGCTCAAGAAGGGCTCTAAGTTAATGACTAAGCACCAGACACAGTGGTGGAGGAAGAGAACATTCTATTTTACTGGAGATTTCAGTGGTTCAACATGCAGGTAGGGTATGTTGACGATGAAACTGGAGGTGTAGTTTCCAGCTCAGGCAGACACACCTGCGCTAGCTCTGAGCAAGCTTGTGCGCTAAGAAAGCAGCACAGCTGCAGTGTGATTCAGGAGCGGGAGGAGGGGCTAGCCGCACTGATGCACTTCCATCATAAACACTAGGTAGGTAGTTGCAGCAGCTAGCCCGTTCCAGCGACCAAGTAGCTGTGGCTATGTTGCTATTTTTAGCTCACTAGCTCAGTCAGAGAATTACAAGTCCCAGCTCCAGTGAAGATGTATCCCCACGTTGGAATTTTCCCAGGATCCCAAGGGCTCTTTTGAGATTCACTTCTATGGTGTCATCAGAACCCCATAACTTCAGTGATGGGCATGGGAAGGAAGATCCCAGGGGTTTCTGCTCTTTTCCAATGGAAGGAGGGCTTTCTCTGGAAAATGCTGGTTCCCAGGTGCTGGTGCAGGGCACAAGGACATATTGGTGGTGCATAGAAATGATGACTTAGCAAATGTGGCTGGGCTGTGATGAGCAGCTGGATGATCCTCCCTTTCCTTGTATGGGGAACTCCTCCTCACCTTGTAAGGATTCCTTTCAGTGTGAGCTTTGCCCTGGCTGTGCTGCCTATTGGGGAAGGAAGGGCCCCAGGTCTCAGATTCGTATGAGTGAGCTGGAGCTGTATCTCTGCATAGCCCTGGGGTCTGTGTGGCTCATTCCCTCCCCTCGCTCCCCTCTCTTGTGCATTTTGCAGGGAACACGTGAGCCGGTGGCTTCGAAGGGGTGAGGAGATGGCCTGTTTGCAGCCATGGAGGGGCTCTAGTACAGCTCTAAGGGTCCTGCTCCGGGGGGAGGGGGCTGAGTGGTCACATTCTGCTTTCCATTACCATGATGGTGCTGGAGTTACTCATAATTTCCACAGGTCAGGGTGGATTAGGACATGCAGAAGCCCTAACCTATGTCAAGTTTAAGAAGCCCCTTAGGAGTACCAAAAAATGTGTATTCTTCTAACAGAAAGGACAATGAAAACAGACATCATAAAGTTTTATATTTGCATACATACCGGTACATAGGTAAAAACTAGTAATTGTTTTGTATTTAGAGGCTCCTCATCATCTGAGGCCCTAAGCTGTATCTAACTTTGCTTGTGCATAGATCCGGCATGCCACTGGTGTAACTGGGGCCAGAGACCTCCTGGGGCTGCTCCGGAGGGCCTAGGGCAATGGGCAGCAGGGGCAGAGGAATGTTTTCACTTGGACTCAGAAGGTTTGACTCTAGTTTTTGTGGTCCTTCGGCCAGTCAGTGGCAGAATCAGTGATAGAATGGAGGAACCCTACTTTTTCCTCCCACCACTAGCCAGCATTGCCTGCTTGTGTGCCATCCTCGCAATTAGTCAGGAAGAACGGCTCTTGCGCAAGAGGGTATTTTTTGCACAAAAAACAGAGCCTCATTAATTATGTACGCTTCACCTCATTTGCATATTTTTGCGCAAAACAGGGGCAGCGTAGACATAGTCTTACTGTGGAAATGGGGAACCTGGTTTTTCAGAGCCATTGAGCACCAGCAATGCCACACTTCTGGAATCTGACCTCACTGGTTTCCACCCTCTCCAGCCACCAGCTATGGCCTCTTGTGTGTTTCATTACCCCTGAGCACACATTGCATCTCTGAGCACAAGCTGTACACGGGATTCTCGCATTCTGGGAAGTCTCCTCGTCCAGCTATGGCAGGATTGGGGCGATAGCTCCCCGGTGCCTTTTCATAACTAGTGCATGGCTGACCAAGTGGGCCTAGGTGCTCACAGGTGAGTGGATGATGCTGTTAAATTGCTGGCATCCCTTGACACTGCTGCTGTCACCTCCTCTGTGGCCTATTGCCAGCCTTCCCTCTTGCGTAGGGCATGTGGAGCAAGCAAATGCCCAGGCAACAGTCTCTGAGGCTCTCAGCAAAACGGACCTCAAACTGTGGGTCAGGACCAGTGTTCCCTGTAAGGTGGGCGCTGCTCAGGAGAGATTCCAACGCTGCCCAACTGATTTGCAGAGTGCCCACAGCTAGATTGGTTGTTTCTATTGGTGGTGCACATTCACACATGCCTCGATGCACATCGAATATATTCCACATATGGGTGGGAAAGAGTAGAGGGAACATTGGTCAGGAGTCAAGACCCCAGAATGGGTCAGGACCTCATTTTAATGGGATCGCCAGGACTGCTGTTCGACTTGCTGGGGCCCCGCGCCAAAGCTGAATCCTGATCCTCACCTCCCAGGGCTACAGCTCAGGGCAGTGGGGAACAGGCATCAGCTCCCATCTTGGGATCATGTAGCAATTATTTTGTCAGAAGGGGGTCATGGTGCAATGAAGTTTGAGAAGCCTGACCTAGCAGGACAGCCTGCCCTTGGTGTAGCATCACCACACCTGCCTCACACTACTCACCACCATGCCGAAGCAAAGCAAAGTCACTGGGAGGCAATCCCACTTAGACAAGGGCTGAATTTGACCTGTTCACTTCCTCTGCAGGCTTTGTAATGATGCCCCTCTCCCCGGTGCTTGGAGGCTGCCAGGTTCCCTACTAACAGCCTGTGCCTCTGTCCCCTTCAAAGGGGACAGAGTACATCTCACCCTCTCTTTACATGACATGGGTTATCAATCCCGTGGTTGCAGCTCTAGATGGAGCCTGGCTCTGGAACTAGATGGAGGCTGGTTTTGCTGTTGCATATCTGGGTCTGGTGAGGTCTCCTCTGTTTTGTTATGAATCCTGTTTGTCTCCCAGGCATCCTTTACCTTCTCTTCTGGCTGACTTTGACTCCCTCTCTTTCTCTGCTTCCCTGAGGTTAGGGAAGTGATTTTAAAAAAAAATTTTTGGTATTTAAACTGGTTTAGCAGCTGCAGCAGTGAGCGTTCCTGATAAACAGCCTGGGAGATCCAGAGAATAATCTCTCGGCTTGGTGACGGCAGAAGCGCATATCAGAGCTGCTGGCAGCCAGGCAAAAAGCTGCCCTCATCTCTAGTGTGCACTATCAGCCCAGGGAGGGGGGGAAAAATCATCTCAGCCCTTAATCAAGAATTTGAAATCCCAGCTAGTCTGCACCATTCACTTCCACAGGCTCACAGGGCTGGTTTCAGTCTTAAAAAGAAAGGAAGATAATTTCCTAACCCTTCTCCCCTGAACATTTCACTCTGCCTGAGGTGGGGTGTTGAGGGGGGTGCCATTTGGGAGGTGTTTTGCATCGATGTACCCTCCACCTCCTACCCCGAGATTTGCTTTGTGCCATACCCCCTGTGGTGAGGGAAGAGGCCTTCTTGGGGTGGGGGAGGGAAACAAGCGCCTGAAAAGCAAATAAGGTTTGGGGACAGGAGCAGACCTGATTGGTGTGATTTGACTGGGGGGGGGGAGTCAGGTGGGCAGCATTGTTTCGAGGGTTGGTCAGTTAGTGCTCCCTGACTCTCCAGTGCCCTCACAGCCAGTCAGGCTTCCAGCTGCCCTGGTGTATGACAGGGCCTCCTTCTCTGGCACTGGGAAGACACACACTCAATTTTTATACTTCCCTTGAAGAGAAGCCACCTCACCAAGCCCCACTAGCTCGCTGAAGTAACACACACTGAGGGGGAGAACGGAGGGGAAAAAGTTCAGGCCTCCCTACTGGGTGAGGACCAGATTCCTCTCTGACATGGCCCCCTTGCCTTTGGTCCACTGCATGTCTCTGCTGAGATACAGCAAGAGGCGCCTCAAGACACCAGGTGACTGGACCTGTTAGAGGCAGCAGCTGAGGGGGGAGCTGTGCCTAACAGGGCTGTGACACTGAGTGCATTTGTGAGGGGTGGGTGAACAGGGACTCTGCCTTTGTTAGACTGGGCTTGGTGGGATTAGCCCTTTCTATGAGGTGGTGGGGGAGTCAAGTCTGGCAGTGCTTCCTCTCCTTGCCTTGCAGCCGAGATCCAGGAAGTCTTCCCTTCCAACCAAAGCTGCCCCTCAAGGGCTCCCTTTCATACCCCCTTGAAGGAAGCACTGTGTGCCAATCTTCTGTTTGTGAGCCGAGCTACCTGGCCCTCTTTGCCAGGAGGACTTTGCAAACTATAGTGTTGGTCTCCCAGCGTACCTCGCCTCACCTTTTGCTCTCTCACAGCCTTGTTGGAAAGTCGTAATTCCCACCTAGGAGCCTGCAGTGGGAACCCTAGTAGTACCATAGCTGTATTCCTTGGACAGGAAGTTATTTCAGAGGGTTCTGCTGCTTTATGAAATGCAAGTCAAGTGTAACCTGCTGGTAGAGCATGACGTATCCCTCTCTGTGCTCAATCTACAGCAGATCTGAGTCTGTCAGCACTACCAACCGAAGAGTCTGGCTCTTTAATTCAGGCTGTTAAGATTCCTGTTTTAAGCTGTGGGGGTCCCCAGTTCAATCCAAACTGTGTCAGCTAAGATGGCAGCCTTCACACGGGTTATAAGCCATGCAGGTCCAACACCAGACAATGCTCTATTTAGCCTGATATTTTGCCCGTGACAGTGGCCTTTGGTAGATGTGTCAGAGAATGGCTTAAAACCCTATACACCTAGGGGCAGAATTTCTTCCTGACTCTCCCAGGGTAGTTCTGAAATATGGGGCTGATGACCTTTATCACATTATCCCTAGCTAGTGTACAGATCCTCTTCTTAGTCACGTCAGTAGGGTTTTACTGAATGTACAGCCATGCAAAACACGTCATGGACCATGAGATCTGTAGTCCTCCTGTGAAGTCTGGTCTTTTGTGTGCTTTTACCCTGTACTATACAGATTCCATGGGGGAGACCAGCATTTCTCAAATGGGCAGTCTGATCCAAAAGGGAGTTGCTGGGGGATCACAGGGTTATTTTAGGAGGGTCACAGTATTGCCACCTTTCTGTGCTGCCTTCAGATCTGGGCAACTGGAGAGCAGTGGTTATAATGTTGGTCGGGTGCCCAGCTCTGAAGGCAGCACAGAAGGATGGCAATACCATAACCATGTTACCATTACCTCTGTACTGCTGCTTTCAGAGCTGGGTGGCCAGAGAGTAGTGGCTGCTGACTAAGGGCCCAGCTCTGCAGGCATCAGCGCAGAAGTAAGGGTGGCAATACCATATCATGCCATACCATCTTTACTTCTGTGCTGGGCTGGCAGTGTCTCTGCCTTAAAAGCTGGACTCCTGGCCAGCAGCCACTGCTCTCCAGCTGCTCATCTCTGAAAGCAATGCTCCTGCCAGCAGCAGTGCAGAAGTAAGGGTCGCAATACTGCAACCCCCCTACACTAACCTTGCAACCCCCATACAATTCCTTCTTGGGGCAGGGCCCCCACAATTGCAACACTGAGACATTTCAGATTTAAATATCTGAAATCATGAAATTTACCATTTTAAAAATCCTATGACTGTGAAATTGACCCTGAATTTGGTAGGTTCCTATTCATCAGTGTCTAATAGCTTGGTTAACTCTTACCAAGTTCACTGCCTCAATAATATCCTGTGTGGACAAATTCCACAGATCACACACATGTAAAAACAAAAACAACCCCCCCCCCCACTGTATATCTGTAATGAAGGTGTTACCTTGTTAATCTTGAGTTCCCAGGGCTTCCTGTATTAGGGAAAGGCGTAAATATATGGACCCTGATGGCCTTCTCTGTACCCCTCATCCTTTGGGTTTAGTACACGGAAAATGTCAAACAAGCCATTTCATCCCTTCCAGCAGGAGCTTATTCTTTAAACTGGGTTTGCTTCTACAACAGAACTTTGGTGCATTTCACTCAACAAGGCAGCCTGTTTCTGGACACTTTACTCAGGAATGACTCCCAGTGAAATCTATGGGAGCTGACCATTGCTTAGTGAAATCAATGCAAATGCCATAGTGAAATACACTTTCTTTGTGTGCCTTCTTCCTTGTGCTTATGGAGAGTCAGCTGCAGATGGAAAGAGAGGACAGGCACGGGGCCTGATTCTCCTCTTGCTCAGGCCAGCGCACATGGGGAGTTTCTCCACTGAAGTGTTGCGAGAGCAGAATCCTTGGCTTCCTAGCAGCTTTATCTCCCTTTGGCTCCAGCTCTCTTTTCAGTTGATTTGTGTCACGGTTCTAATGTTAGACGGGAAGCACCTTGGGAACATGGCTTTGTCTGTACCATGCACACATATGGCATGATAATAGTGCTTCTCCTCATCTCACCTTTGCTGATCTCCACTGTCTTCCACCTTCAGTCTCCAGTGATGGATCCTGAAATCTCCGAAGAGGTCAGAGGGAGTTAGCAGCTGCACACTCTCATGAAAAGGAGAGCAGACAGCTGTCACAGTTCAGGGCAACTGCACCTGTATTTCCCCCTGTCGTGGTCCACCAAGGGCACTCGCTCCAGGCTTCTGGCTCCTCAGCTGTTCTTAAGGTGAAAGCATCATAGAGAAAACATGTTAAAAACAATAAAAGAACCTACATGCCTGCTAAGAAGCTTGCCACACATCAGCTCAACTGCAGCCTCAGGCCTTGCTAAGTGCCAGTCCTTCAAAACCCACAACTGGGTTGTCCTTGTGGTTACAAATTCGTAACAGCTTCACATTCAGAACCTGACCCCAGCCTGGGAATATCAAATGGTTTCTTTATAAATATTGGACCTTGTGAGTTCTACCCTACAGAGGCAGATAATCAGAAGCCAATCATTCCTTGACAAGGCATCAAGGGCACCATTTTGAGAGAGCTGGAGGGGCAGCAGCCATGCGTACCGGGATGCTGCTTGCTTTTCTTCCCATTCCCCTGACTATCAGGGAGCAAGGGGAAATTAGACAGATTTTGTGAATTATTTCTCTGCTCCTCCCCTCACCAGCCAGGAGCAAGAGGCATGCACACAAGCCATGTACTTTCCCCTCACTCCCTGATAGTTAGGGGAATGGGACAAAAACAAGCCAGTGTCACAGTACGTATGGCTTCTGCCCCCCTGGTCTCTCAAAATGGAGCCCTTGCAAGGCGTAGCTTCAAAAGGCTGGGGCTTGGGATTTTTTTTGCATAGCTAGAAGTAGGGAATCTGCATTAACTTCTTCCTAGGTATTCCCCAGAAAATCCACTTCACCTTCATTGTTCCAAAAATGCATCTTTTCTGGCGCACAAACCATCCTTTTACTTTCAGGCTTTGCATCACAACTCTCTTCTAGAGAGATTACGTATAGTTCTAGTCCACAGTAAGACACAAACTTTGCATTTAATACATTAAAGGGTTTTTTTTTTTCAGGAATATTGCAAGAAATCGGTATCAATCAAATTGGACTCTTTTGGAATGAAAGAGAGTTTGGCACTCATAACACTCCTATTTTTGAGCAAAAATGTTCAGATTTTGCAGTGAGATGGAAAAACCTCATTCAAATTGCAGCCCATTGGATTTAGTTGCTAGCCTGCTATACCATATAACATGCTTTTCTTGGGTTGATTTGTACTAATTTGTGGCTAAACCCACTGTCACTGAATTATATTTTCAGGTGCTGTGTTTAGGAGTTCTGGTGGGTGTTATTCATCATAGTCATTCATATTTATCCATAGCACTTGGCTTTAATGCAAGATACCTATAGACTTGTATCCTTTATGATTAGCTAAAGCAAGTTAGTAGAAGTGCTTGTAACCTTTGGCACAGATAAAAATGGCCTATCATTTGCCCTTTGACTTTGGGGAACTGAATGGGGCAACTGAAGATAACACTGAATCTGTTTATCCGGTGTCTAAAACCATAGAGTGTACAACAGAACATAGAAATTACATGTAAGGCCAAAGGTAACAGTTTTTGGAGTGAGATCATCCTTATTAATAGCTAGACATAGGTGTCATAATATACTAACCTATAGAATAAGTATGCCTGAAGGTTTCTTAGGGTAAGGAAAGAAGATTTGGGCATGGTAGGTTCGGCCTGAATTAAGCAGTGCCACGGTCCTACAAAATAACTATGCTAGTGGTCATGTGGCATTTGCCCTTCAGCTCTGTCTACCTTCTATTGAGCTATTAGCTCAGCTTTGCGGTATAGCATGGCTGCTCAACACTCCACCTGTCTGAACCATCAAATTCGTCGGGCATGCCAGGAGCAAGGCTGGTCCTACATCTCTTACCACCAGGCCTTCAGGGAAGGGTGTGAGTATGCGAGGCTAAGTAGTTCTTTATCATCAAAATGTTACCACAAGGAGTCATAGAATTGTATAATTGCATTGTAGCCCTATGTTTCATAACATTTGCTATTCTTTCATTTCCTTTAATAAAGGCTTTAATGGTTTGGTATTGTCCTCAGTTTGGGTCCTTGCCACACATCCCGAGAGTCCTCTTCCGAGGTCGAACTCTCTCTGTTCTCTCACTCGGGAGCCTGAATTGAGACATCTGACAATATCTTCTGGTCAGATGCGGCCAGTGGCAAGCCATAATCCCCAGCCCATAAATCCAGGTCCATGCAGACGAAGGCCCTTTTCACACTAAAACCAATTAAATTCAAAATTTCACCCGCTTCAATGGCATGTTGCTATTTGGAAAAATTTTTGCAAACCCAGGAAATATTTGGGTGAATACATTGCCTGACATAAAATGATGCACCCCCACTGACCAGTGCTTACACTTGTATTTCATAAAATTGCAAAGCATGTGCACTGCTGCTGGGTTAGATTATGATACCTTTTCATGTGCAAAGTCCATTGTTCCTCAAGAAGTCTCATTGGTAAAGTGCCCAATGCAAAAGGATGATAGTCTAGCCCTGGTTTGGTATATCTCTGATTTGAACTGTGCTTTATTTATACATCAGGCTGCTTGGACTTATATTCCATTGGTCCTTTCACCTTTCACCACACCTTCCCACATTCATGTGCTTTTGTCTCTCTACACATCACAAACACCAGCAAGACAACAGACAGTGCTTCATTTTAAATACCAGATGAATACTTCCCAAGGTATTTCAGTCATGGCTGTTGAACTGGATTGAACTGAGAGGTGCAGGACGGAGACCCAGAAGTGGATCCTTGGCTGGGATAGCTCAGTGTAGCTCCATCAAATCTATTCCATGGATCTGACCTATAGCATTTTGGGTTAAGCACTCCCTAATCATTATGAGAATTAATATAAACATATAACACGAACAGGTAGGGGCAAAATTAGAAAGGCCAAGGCTCAAAATGAGCTCAAACTAGCTACAGACATAGAGCAACCTGAAATAGTCTATATAAATACATTAGAAACAAGAGGAAGACCAAGTACAGGGTAGGCCCATTACTCAATGAAGAGGGAAGGGCACCGTAAGGGCACGTCTACACTGCATGCTTATTTCGGAATAAGCTATTCTGGAAGAAATACTCTGAAATAGCTTATTTTGAAATAGCACATCCACACACCACATGGCCACTGAAAGAGCGCTGAGCTATCTTGAAATAGAGGGTCCACACTGACTGGATGCTTAATTGCATTTAACACCACCTGAAAGTACTTTGGGCAGGGCATCAGGACAGCACTCACTTCCCAGACTGCTGCCTGGATCTATCTGAGACTCGTGCTTAAAGGGACCCCCTGTACAGCCATGCCTTAGGCTCTTTTTTTCCTTTGCCTACCTCCTCGAGGGACTGCAAAGCCTTTTCCCTGTGTGCTCTGGTTGCCCTTGTGGACACCACAAGGAGCCAGACCTGCCTCTGAGCAGTTAATGGCTCTTACATCCCACGCTGCACCTCCTGCTGCAGTTTCTGCAGACTGCCCTTGTGACACTGCAGGAACACGACCCACCACTCATTGTGGGGCACCGCCTCACCTCTCTCTGTGGATGCTGCTCATGCAGCTCAACCCCACTCGCCCTCCTCTGTGTATCGTGCACCGCTGCTCCTGGAATTGGACAACAGCTCCAGCTGGTGGGACCGGATGGTCATGGAGCGGTGGGACGACCAGCAGTGGCTCCAGAACCTTCCTGGAGCTGTATGAGTGGCTCACCCCTGCGCTCAGGCGACGGGACACCCACACGAGACCTGCCACACCAGACAGCTACCGATCTGTTGGGAACCAGTTTGACGAGGGGATGCCCTAGGGAAGAATTGCGGTGTTGGTGGAAGCCCCATCCCTGGGAGGTTTTTCAGTCCTTGCTGAAGGATGGGGAAAGTTGGGGTTGCTCCTGGTGTGTGTGTGGGGGGGGGAATGGGGCTTGGGGACCTACCGAGGGCTGGCAACCCTATGATTCTCTGTGTGTCCCCTTCTGTAGGTGGTGTGGGCCATCAACACCATCCTGCTGTGCAGGGTCATCCACCTCGGCGACGTGGACCCCATTGTCACCAGCTTTGCTGCCGTGGGCTTCCACAACTGCGGGTGAGCTATTGACGACACCTCTTCCGGGCCCCAACCACTGGGCAGCTGAACACATCAACTGCTAATGGTACTTTTCGATGGTCCTACAGGCCTTCATGAGCCACCACAGCCAGTTCACAGACATCTATGTCCTATGGCTGGGGAAGGTGCACGATGCACGCGTCTTCTGAAACTCCAGCCTCTTCCAGAAGCTGCACGCTGGCACTTTTTTCCCTAACTGCACCATCAATGTTGGGGACGTGGACATGCGGATGTACATTGTAGGGGACGCAGCCTACCCTCTGCTCCCCTTTCTGATGAAGCCCTACACTGGACACCCGACCCCACCAAGGAATGTATTAATGCCAGGCTTAGCAGGGCCTTCATTGCTGGGGAGGACTCCTTTGGTCATCTGAAAGGGAGGTTCTGTTGCCTCCTCACCCAGCTGGACCTCGGTGAGCAGAACGTCCCACAAGTGGTGGCTGCATGCTGTGTCCTCCACAACCTTTGTGAATATAGGGGGGAGACATTCCTGCCACGGTGGGGGGCAGAGGCTGAATGGCTTGGCAGGGCCTTCGAGTAGCTGTGCATGGCTGCCATCCAGCAGGCCCATCAGTGGGCTGTGCACATCTGGGAGACCCTGAGGGAGAGTTTCAACCAGGGCCCTCCCTCCAATGGCCCATTGTGCCTTTCCTCCCCCACCCCTCTTTTCCCACCTTCCCCTTCCTCTCCTCTGCAGACACAATAAATCACACTTTTTATTTTGGGGACTAGTTTAGCTACAGCTATTCAAGAGAGAGATCTTGGAGTCATTGGGGATAGTTCTCTGAAAACATTCACTCGGTGTGCAGTGGCAGTCAAAAAAGCAAACAGAATGTTAGGAATCATTTAAAAAGGGATAGAGAATAAGACAGAAAATATCTTATTGCCACTATATAAAACCATGGTACACCCACATTTTGAATACTGCATACAGATGTGGTCACCTCATCTCAAAAAAGTTATATTGGCATTAGAAAAGGTTCAGAAAAGGGCAACAAAAATCAGTAGGGGTTTGGAACAGGTTCGATATGAAGAGAGATTAAAAAGACTTGGACTTTTCAGCTTGGAAAAGAGGAGACTAAGGGGGGATATGATAGAAGTCTATAAAATCATGACTGGTGTGGAAAAAGTGAATAAGGAAAAATTATTTACCTATTCCCACAATATAAGAATTAGGGGTCACCAAATGAAATGAATAGGCAGCAGGTTTAAAACAAACAAAAGGAAGTTTTTCTTCACTCAGCACACAGTCAACCTGTGGACCTCCTTGTCAGAGGATATGGTGAAGGCTAGGACTTTAACAGGGTTCAAAAAAGAGCTAGATAGATTCATGGAGGTCAGGTCCATCGATGCTATTAGTGAGGGTGGGTAGGAATGGTGTCCCTAGCCTCTGTTTCTCTGGAAGTGGGAGACAGGGGAGGGATCACTTGAGAATTACCTGTTGTGATACTTCCCTGTTGGGCATCTGGTATTGGTCATTGCTGGCAGACAGGATACTGGGCTAGATGGACCTTTGGTCTGACCCAGTATGTCTGTTCTTATGTAAAGAATAAACTGGTTTTGTTTATTTGGGGTAAATGTAACTGGAGACGGACTGGGGAAAGAACCTGGGAGGGGGGAGGCAGGCAGAAGGGGCAGAAGGAGAAGGAGGATAGGCTTAGGGAAGGGGCTGGGACTGGCGTTTGCCTCAGGTGGTTCCCCCACCTCTTGTGCAGGGCCCTTGATGGCCACAGGCGGGACTAGAGGGAGAAGGCTGGGGGACAGGAGCAGGAGTGGCAGCAGGAGTAGCCACCAGGCAGTCGAGGGTGGCAGTGAAAGCCACGCACATGGTCTGGCCCTGCTGCAGCAGCTCCTGCCAGGTGTCATGGTGCAGCTGCAGGTCCTCCTCCAGTCTGTGATCCTGCCAGTCCATGGAGTGCTGCGGGGCTCACAGGGCAGCAATGTGCTCTCTCTGGAGGTCCTCATGGGCTCGCCTGTGGGTCACGTGGGGTTGGGAGGATGGCACGGGAGGTGTAGAGCACACCCCTCTTGCAGCTGGTCCAGCTGTGTAGAACAAAGAGGTCAGTCATCCCGGGAGACACTGTGCATGAAGCCCAGCCCTCATCTCTGAGCCGAGACCGAAAAGTCTGGGGTCAGACAAAGGCGATGTGCTTCGAGCAAGGCCATCTGTGCCCTAGGCAGCGGGCCCTTTCCTGCAAGGACACAGATATCCCAGGGGGAGTCTCACTATCCCCACGTCCCGGGGACAAGCAGGCATGGGAAGGTGCCAGCCAGACCAGGAGCCTGTGGGTGGGAGAGGGTCACAGGGCGACTGGGCTTCCCTCTGTGCCGCGCACATGTCAGGTCCGGCAGTGGTGGTGTCCCACAGGGAGAAGACTTGTATCCCTGCCCGCTGGAGGACAGGGGGGCAGGATGTTGGGGGGAGGTGTTTGTGAGTGGCAGATGCTCCTCTGCCTTGCCGCACTGTCCCTGGGAGCGGATGCTGCCCCAAGAGTGTGAGCATGCCCATGTGCCGTGTGCAGCACTGTTGTGTGCGTGTGTGCGTGTGTGTGTGGGGGGGGTGTGGGTGTGTGTTGCCATGTCCCCAGCCTCCTTCTACTGGTGGCTTGTGGTGGTCTCCAGACACCCTGTGAACATAGCAAGAGCACAAGGGTCCTCTGCTGCAGCCTCCTGGGGCTGTGTGTCCCGGACTGGTGCGCCACATGCACCAGCTGCTGTGGGATCCCCAGGCTGAGAAGGCTGAGCGAGGAGTGCATGGCTGCCCCTTGCCGCCCACCACCTCCATCCATGGCTGTCTGGGGAAAGTAATGGCACTCACCTGATGGGCCTTCCCAGGATTCGGATGATGCCTGGGAGACATCCTGGGCGGGGGGTACCGGCTCCAGGGTGAGCATGACCTCCTGGCTGGCGGGCATCGAAATGCTGCTGGCCTCTCCAGCTCCTCCTCCTCCTCCACACCAGTTGTGCCCTCTGGTAGGGTGATGATGGGTGTCTCCAGCCACAGTGGAGTGGGGAAGAACTGACCCGCCCCCTGGGATGTGGTGGAGCTGGGCATAATATGGGCAGCTCTGCAGCGCCGTCCTAGAGCAGGAGCTGTGCTCCCTGGCCTTGGCATCGGTCTGCCTCAGCTTCTTGACCTTCATGTACACCTGCTCCTGAGTACGCATGTTGCCCAGGCTGTTGGCTATCCGGCCATAGACATCTGCATTCATGCGCCTGGTGCGGAGATCCTGGAGGTTTGCCTCCTCTCCCCAGACATCAGTGAGGTCCGGGATTTCCGCACCAAACCAGGAAGGGGCACGCCTCTTTCGTCCCCAGCCAGGGTCCTGGGAGCTGGCTACTGGCTCTCTTGCAGCTGTGGAGGGCTCAGTGGGAGCAACGGGGTCACTCATGGTGGCTGCTCTGTGGCTCAGGGCTGTCAGGGCCTGCCTTCTGACACAAGCCCTTTCCCCTGTGACTGCACCTTTAAAACCTGCAGGGGAAGGAGGACTATAGAGTTCTGATGAGTGTGGCCAGAGTGGCCAGCAGGCCACCTGTGGGAAGGCCTGGAGGCCTCTTAGTTTGACATAACTCCAGCTGCCCTGTCTAGCTATTTCAGAATAGGCATTATTCCTTGTAAAATGAGGGCTACAGAATCCAGAATAAGATGCCCGTTATTTTGAAATTATTTTGACGTGTGCTGTGTAGACGCTCACATAGTTATTTCAGAATAACGTGCCCTAACAGAAAAAGTGGAAATGGCAGCAGTGCTTAATGACTTCTGTGTTTATCAAGGAGCTGACTATGGAAATATCTGAGTTATTAGCTATTATCTTAGAAAAGTCATGGCATACAGCAGAGAGAAGACTGGGAAATGGCAAATATAGTGCCCATATATGTAAAGGGAAATAAGGACAACCCAGCACATTACAGAGCAGTCATCTTAACTTCTGTACCTGGAAAGATAATGGCACAAATAATTAAGGAATTAATTTGCAAACATCTAGAAGATAATAAGGTGATAAGTAATAGCAGGATTTGTCAAGATCAAATCATGTCAAACCAACCTGATAGCTTTCTTTGACAGGGTAACAAGCTTTGTGGACAAGGGGAAAGCAATAGGTTTGGTATATCTAGATTTTAGTGAGGTATTTGATACAATCTTACATAATTTTATTAACAAATTAGGGAAATACAATTTACATGAAGCTACTATAAGGTGGGTGCATAACTGGTTGGATAACCGTTCCCATAGAGTAGTTATCAATGGTTAACAGTGATACTGAAAGGGCATAACAAGTGGGGTTCCACGGGTATTGTTTCTGAGTCTGGTTCTGTTCAATAACTTCATCAATGATTTAGATAATGACCTAGAGAGTATTCCTATAAAGTTTGCTGACAATACCAAGATGGATGGGATTGCAAGGGCTTTCAGGTTAGGATTATAATTCAAAATGATCTGGACAAACTGGAGACATAGTCTGAGGTAAATAGGATGAAATTTAATAAGGACAAATGCAAAGTACTCCACTTAGGAAGGAACAATCAGCTGCACACATACAAAATAGGAAATGACTGCCTAGGAAAGAGTACTGCAGAAAGGGAGTGTTGAAAGCAAGACATGAAAAGTAATTCTTCAGCTCTACTCTGTGTTGATTAGGCCTCAGCTGGAGTATTGTGTCCAGTTCTGGGTGCCATATTTCAGGAAAAATGTGGAGAAATTGGTGAAGGTCCAGAGAAGAGCAACAAAAATGATTAAAAGTTTAGAAAACATAGCTATGAGGGAAAACTGAAAGGATTAGGTTTGTTTAATTTGGAAAATAGAAGACTGAGAGGGGACATGATAGCAGCTTTCAAGTACCTAAAAGGGTGTTACAAGGAGGATTGAGGAAACAATGTTCTCCTTGGCCTCTGCTGATAAGACAAGAAGCAATGGGCTCAAGCAGCAACACAGAACATTTAGATTGGACGTTAGGCAAAATTTCCTAACTTGTCAGGGTGGTTAAGCACTGGAATAAATTGCCTGGGGAGGTTGTGGAGTCTCTCCATCACTGAAGACTTTTAAGAGTAGGTTAGAACACCCACCTATCAGGGATGGTCTAGATGGCGCTTGGTCTTGCCATGAGTGCAAGGGATGGGACTTGATGACCTCTCGAGGTTCCTACCAGTTCTATGATTCTATTAGATGAGTATGGACATTGCTTACTTCCTAATGAATTCTGCATAAACTTTTCAATTACCCTTTCCCCGCCCTCCCCCATCCTTATTTCCAATCTGAAAACATGCCATTTTATAGATCTGGTTTCCCTCCCCCCCCCCCCTTCATTGCCTCATTTGCATATATTTACATAGCACACAGGTTTCTGGGATGAGAGGAGGAGTAGAAAAACACATCCTTTATTCCCTTTTCTCTGAGTAGAATTGTATTTATTTATTTAAATTCCCTGCTCTGTTGGCTGTGCTGTTGCTGAAATGGTTTGTTTCTCTCCACATTTCTCCTGGATTCTGCTGCTCAGGGAGGGGCAGGGCAAGAAAGGTTTGAACACAACACACTCAAGTAACTTGAGCTAGTTCTTTATCCCAGGGACAGACAAAGTGCAGGCAGGTGCAGTTACAGACTTCTCCTTCCCCCGCCTGGTATATTTGCTGCTCTTGCACGGTCCGTTTCTACCCATCAATTTAAAAAACCACACCCTTAGCCATTTCTATTAAAAAGTCCCTCTTCACATGCCCCCAACCCACCCCTGGAAAACAGATTCCCATTGTCATGTATTACTGATGATTCTTTCCTGGTTGGAGAATAAAGTTGTTTTGAGGGGTAGGTTTTCAGAGAGAGATTTTTGTGGTTTACTTGTCAGATTAAAAACAAACTGTTTGCCGTTCCCTCAAAAATCAGGGCAGCCAGAACTCCTGATTCCCAGCAGAAATTCTTCCTGAAAAGACTGCTTCCAACACAAGAACGCATGGCTCAGATTCAGCCCTGATAGCAACCCATTGGTTCTATGGAATTGCCATCAGTGTGCATAGCCCAGTGACGTGGAAAACAATTCCCCACCTGAGTTATGGTTCGCTGTTTGCAATATGTCCATCAGGCTCCTGACGGGAGGGCAAAAGGGGCAACTGCCCCAGGGCCTGGTGATTCAAAAGGGCCTGGGGCTCCCGGCTGTTGCTGCTATTGCAGCAGAGGTAGTGGCCAGAGCCTCAGGCCCTTTAAATTGCTGCTGGAGCCCTGTTGGCATGCTCCAGGCATAACTGAGGACACCTGGGAGAAGCTAGCTCCAGCCCCGCCCCTTCTGCCTGAGGCCCCGCCCCTTCCCTGCCTTGCCATGGGGCTTGGCGAGTTTGTTGACCCCACTGACATCCTCACAAGGAAAAGAATGTTTAAAATTCCACTCTTTTTGCTCTTCAGGCAGCTGGTTCCTTTCCTTTGTGCTTCTCTCCATCTAGGACGTGGGCTTTGCTAGTTTGCTCAGTTTCACCTTTGTTTTAGTCAGTCCTCCCAGCCCCTAATTCTCAGGAGGAACCAGCCCAGTACTCTCACCCTTTCGATTCACAATGCTGCAGGGGGGAGTTTAAATGAAGAGAAGGGCATGGCAGTAACATGTTTCTATTCAGAGTGGGTTGGACCTAATCGACTTGGGTGTAATCTTGCCTCTACTGACATTAATGGCAGGTTTGCATTCACTTTAGTGGGGGCAGGATTTTCCCATCATACAGATTTATGTATGAGCAGGAACCTTTCTGTGAAAGGAGGCTAAGGATATGTCTACACTTCAAGTGCTACGGTGGTGCAGCTGTGTAGGGTTCTGCACAGATGCTATCTACATCAGCAGGAGGCGTTCTCCTGTCTGCGTAGGTAATCTGCCTCCCTGGGAGTTGGTAGTTAACAGAATTCTTCTGTCAACCTAGCACTGTCTACACCTGGGTTTAGGCTGGCCTAGCCTTGGGGAAAGTTTCCTTTCTATCTTTCAGGTGTGGATTTTTCACACCTCTGACAGACCGATGTAAGATCCCAGTATAGACCAGCCCTGAGTTAATGTTACTTATGCACCAGGGAACCTGCAGATGTTACAAAATGTAAGTTAAAGTAAGAAGGGGATCGCTTGATTTTCCACTGTATTCCTGTCCCTTGTTTGAGTTAGAGGATTATAGACTCCCTCAGGACTTGTCTCTGCACTCAGCTGCGCTGGTTTAATTTAAGGCGTGGCTTTCAACCAATTTAATTAAACTAGCACAAAAGGCTGCCTGGACACTCTTAGTTCAAACCATGTTTATTTTGGTTTAGCTAAATTCGGCTAGCAGCTGGTATAATGTAAATCGGAATAAATGACTAGGGCCTGGCATAGTTACATCACCCCTGACGGTGTAGTTAGGCTAACACAATCCCTAAGGCAGGTCTACACTGCAAAACTACGTCAACTTAAGTTACGTCAACATACAGCCACCACCGCAATGAAATCCATTTGCATGTCTATGCTACACTCCTTGTGTTGGTAGTGCTCGTCCTCACCAGGTACACTTGTAACATTTGTATTGTGAGTGTGGGATGTTGTGAGGCAGCTTTGGAAAGGCCTCAACAGTCAATATCAGCAACGTTGTGTCTACACTGAAACTACCTCCACCTAAGGCCTATGCCTCTCACAGAAGTGACATTCTCAAGTCGGTGTAGTGGCCAAGTTACCTCAGTGGAAGCTGCACTGTATCGTAGACGCCTACAGAGTTTGGTCGACATGAGCTGCCTTACATATACGTAACACTGTAGTGCAGACTAAGCCAGAATCTAGTTATTAAATCACTGCGCACTTGGCTCCTTGTGTCAGTGCACATCCTCTCCAGAAGCACCTCTATTGATTCTTTTGTGAGTATGGGGCATCGTGGATCAATTCCAGATAGCCAGTAACAATTGACATAAGCAACACAGTTGTCGACCTGTCTTCATCACCATGACACTACCCTGCTTGGGGTGTTACTAAATCGGCATAGAAGGATACGTACGTTGGCAGAAGCCAAATTTTAAGTGAAGATGCTTCCATTGCAAGGATGACACAAGGCAGCTAATGTCAACCTAACAGTGTAGTGTAGACCAGGCCCATTGTTGTGTGTAGACTGTTAAATATCAGTGGAGAGGGTCTAGGACAGTGTTTCTTAAATTGTGTTCCAGGGAACACCGATGGAGAACAAAGTTCAAAATGGCCACCTTTTTTTGTTGTTGCTCAATTACTTTCCCCTGACTTTTTTTTTTCTTTGCTCAACAAAAAATCCTTGGTGTTCCTCATAAAAAAAATATTGTTTGGTGTTCTTCGGTTTAAGAAACACTGGTCTAGGAGGTCCCTGCCTCCTCTAGAAAATGTTTGATTGTATAGCTGTACCAGCATACTAGAGTAGATGCAGTTTATACCAGCATAAAAGTGATCCTATTGGCACCGTTTACACCAGTCTCCCAAGAAACATAAGCTCTACCAGGAAAAGCTTTTTTCTGTCAGTATAAGTACAGCTACAGGAAGGCTAATATTGGCACAACTCTGTTGGTAAAATCTCACACATCTGACTGACATAGCTGTGTCAGTATGAGTTTTAAGGTGTAGACCAGGGCTCAGTGTAGGCAGATCCAATTTATTCATCACCTCTGAACTTTGCCCTTTGAATTCTAGTCCCATCTGATTCTGTGCTCCTGGGCACATCCCATAATACCTCTGCTGCAGCTTTCTGAACTGTAAAATGGGCTTAATAATATTTGCCAAATGTACTGGGCTCCAGTAAGGATTAATTAGATATCTAAGTACTGAGTGTTACATCAGCTTTTGGGGCGGGGGGGTTGCTGTATATGTGGATGAATTTATCTGAGTGGACAATGTAACTGATGTCATCCCTTGAATTTGGTTTTTCCCTTGGGATGAATAGAGGAGATAAATCTGCTTGTACTCCTGCATACTGAGAGCAAACTTTCCCCATAGAAGATGGGATAAGAAGGATGACCACTGTCTGCTAGTCCCAGGTATCAGAGGAGTTAGTGTGAACCCCAGTGGATCAATGTGGCTCTTTAAGAGAATAGTACCTTGTACTTTTGATTGCCCTGCTTGGAAGAAATATGGAACTGAGCATTATGGTGGATGAGTTGGGGGATGATCCATAGTGGATTAGGTAGGATGCTATCACTACCAGTGCCATTTCTGTATGCTACATACTTTGCAACACAAGTCAGGCCATCAGCTGGTGTGTAATTGGCACAGCTCCCTTATTTTCAATGGTCCTTTTACGCCAGCTGGGGATCTGACCTACAGCTGATGATGTTCTCTTGAGAGGTGAGATGTGCCCAATGAATAAAGCAAAACCACATGGGAAAAGGACAGCTCAATTCACAGGAACCTGAGGCTGTTTAGAAAGTTTTATACCTATTGGAAATGCTTTATTTTTATATTCACTTTTGCTGTACTAAATGTCATGTTCTGGATAACAGGCAACTTAGCAAACTGCCGGCTTTTATCAAGGGTTGAATCCAACTGAGGAAGGTGATGGACCAACTCCAGCTCAAGCTGATTTCAGTGAAACACCAGCTGCTAGCCTCCATACACTTGTTGCACACAGCTGATGCAGGACCAGATAGAATCAGTGTAGGATGGTTATCGCCATTTTGCCCTCTAATTTTTTTCCCATGCATGTGTGGAATGAATTTTGTTATGTGCACCAAAGCATTTGCAGATATGCACCACCCACAGAAACACATACTGCTGGCTATGGGAGGTTGTTGCTGCTCTGATAATCAGCTGGGTGGCCTCTGAACCTTTCCTGGGTGGCTGCCCAAGCGCTCAGCTTACAGGGAACACTGGTTATTGCCATGATGATACTGAGCCTGGGCTGCAAAATCTGGATTGGTACCACAAAGGCTTTTCAGATCTGGAATCAGGTCAAAGACCAGGGTAATTTAAATTAAGAGCTGGGTTTAGATTTCAAATGCTGCCAATGCCTAGAGCAAACCTGGAAATTGTGTCTCCTGCACCCCAGAGTGTATTCAGGGGCAACTAGAGAGGACAGATTGTCTCTGTTCCCAATAGTTTCACACCAGCTCTGATGCTCTGTGAGCTGTTCTCCTGCAAGGGGACAGAACTCTCTCTTTGCCCCCCTGCCGTCTCGCTGTAGAGAAACTTTCCAACCAGTATGGCTCAGAGGCTGTTTATCTCCAGCTTGCCTGTTCCTTCCCTCCTCCCCCGCCCTGTCTCCTCGACTTCCTCATTCCCACTGCGGTAGGGTTGAGCAAGAGCAGGAGGGAGCCTCCGCTGGCTCCGGGTGAGGCCGAGGGGGCCTTGGAATCCAAGTTCCTTTTTTCACACACACAAACGGACTATGATGAAACTCCTTTTCTGGGGCTGTTCAGTTGCAGCATCTACATGGAGGGTATGCTGGAATTCATCGGCCTCACTCGAGACCTGCAGCTCTGTGGAAAGGACTTTTAAAAATGTTTGGCTGAAATCTCAAAGCAGCGAAGACCCCTGATCCAAAGCCCATGGATAGATGCCTATTGACCTCAGTAGGGTTTGGTTCAGACTGTAGGGCTGGGATTTTGGGGAGGTTCCAGACTCTGTACAAAAGGGGGCCAGATTTCCTGTAGAGCTAGGGTTGCCAGGTGTCCAGTTTTGAACTGGACACTCCGGTATTTGAGCTTCTGTCCGGGAAACAAATTGAGAAAATACTGGACATATAAATGTCCGGTATTTTCCAATTAAGTAAATTTTATTATTATCATGAGTATCAGTACATAGTTGTGTACTGCCTGGCTGGTAGACATGCTCACACTGCGCAGTAGAGAGAAGGGAGGCAGGGCCAGGGCAGGATGGAATCCCCAGGGCCAGACTCGCCCATGCGCCCCCCCAGGACCATGCATGGGACGGGCAGCACCCCAGGATCTTCGTGCATCCAGGCCAGCCCCCCTTCCCAGTGGCTGGTTCCCCCTCCCCCGCTCTCCTCAGCCCCCTCCCAGCCAGCCCCACTTCCCGGTGGCTGGTTCCCCCCCCCCCCCGATCTCCTCCGGTCAGACCCACTCCCCCCGACCCCCTCTTGGCCAGCCCTGCTTCCTGCAGGCCGGTTCCCTCCCCCCCCCCGACGATCTCCCCCCGGCCAGCCCCGCTCCCCCCGACCCCCTCCTGGCCAGCCCGGTTCCCCCTCCCAGCCGGTCCCCCCATCTGAGATCAAGTGAGTCCGGTATTTTTTTTAAACCATCTGGTAACCCTGTGTAGAGCTCACAACTGAGGGTCATTTCAAAAGATCTCTGCACTAAGGACGTTAAGTGTCGACTGACTAATCAATGCATTTTGCATCGACTATTTGATTAGTCAATAGGGCACCTCCGCCTTTGAAGTGTAGCAGTAGCCTTTGGGCTGTTGCTACACTTCAAAGGCAAAAGCTCTGTGTGGAGCCCAGAGCCGGCTGGGGACTCCCCCACTGACCCTGGGCTCCATGTGGGGCAGCTGCTTTGAAACGCCCTGTGCAGCCTGGGGACACCCCAGTTGGGCCCGGGCTGCACATGGCATTTCAAAACAGCAGTATGGAGCCCAGGGGCTGGCCCCAGGCTTCAAGTAGCACTGCCACTTTGAAGTACCGCCTCTTCTCCCTTTCCCCTCCCTCCCCCCCTGCTGCCTCTATCCGATAGAGGCAGTAAGGGGAGAGGAAGCGACTAGTCGACTAGTCCTTCACATCCCTACTCTGCACCCATCCTGCACCCAAAGCGCCACAAAGGGAACTATAACGTGCTGAGCACTTCTGCAGATCTGGCCATTATTTGGGTTCCTAAACAGTGAACCTGTGGAACTCCTTGCCAAAGGATGTTGGGAAGGCCAAGATTATAAGAGGGTTCAAAAAGGAACTAGATTAGTTCATGGAGGATGGATCCATCAATAGTGATTAGCTAGGATGGGCAGGGATGGTGTCCCCAGCCTCTGTTTGCGAGAAGCTGGGAATGGGTGACAGGGGATGGATCACTTGATAATTCCCTGTTCTGTTTTTTCCCTCTGGGGCACCTGGCATTGGCAAGTGTCAGAAGATAGACTACCAGGCTAGATGGACCTTTGGTCTGGCTCAGTATAGCCATTCTTATGTTCTTAATTAAACAGAAACATTAATGCTTTTGTAATCCTGGTTCTATGTTTTCTAGCAGCAATAACAAGATCATGTCCTGATGAATATCTACTAGTAACATTTCCCATATTTTTGTTTCAATGTGTACAAAGCAGAGAAATAGCCTAAAGTGCGTGTGTGAGGGGGAAGGGGTTGCTCCAGGATCCAGATCCTGAAGTTTTGGTGCTTTGAGCACTTTGATCCAGGATTTTGCTTTGATCCATCAAGAGAAAAAGATCAGTTGCAAATTTAGGATTAGGTCCAAAATCCCACAAAGTTTGGAGAAGTTTAGCTCTAGCAGTCTGTGAACCCAGGAACTCACAAGGTCCCCACCACTGTAGGTATCTGCGAGCTCAGGGTTTGGGTTCTGGCCCATGATCTCTAGCAGAAAGAGACATGGCAAGAAAAGATCAGCATTTTCCCCACGCTGTGACAATATGTGTCTCTCCCGCTGATTATATTTTCCCTGGTGGAGCTGATACACTCCTCTAGCTGATGTGGCATGTACCTTCATTTTCCAAATGGCTTCTTGTTGCTTTTGTTATGTATTTGCTTTGTGGCGGTGCCTATGACCTCATTGCACAAGGTGCTGTACAAACACAGTGATGTATATGCCAGGCGTTGGAGCTCCAAGCACAAACACTCAATATTATGAGACAGTTTCTGCTCTCCTTTTCTTTGGAGTGAATTCACCTGAGTTATGTCCTGTTCCCAACCAAATCCATAACAAACCTGCCGTCATCGTCACTGGCGCCTGGCCGTGCTCTTTTTCTCCAGCTTGCCTCCATGTTGGAAGACCCTTATGCAGTGTCACTGTGAAGGCTGGATTGGCTGTTATCCTCAGTCTGAAAACTCCCGGTCCTTACCAAGGGAGCCAATAGCTTCCGTGGGTCCCTGGGCAAGGGGGTGTTGTGGCTCTGTACTCCCAGAAGGGGCAGGCCCTCAGGTGGAAAGGGTGGGGGCAGGAGCAGCCACCTGGAGCACTGTGTGCCTCCCCACACAGCCCTCAGAGCTGCATGGAGTACATGGTGTGGTTCTCCAGAGGCAATTTAAAAGGCCTGGGGCTCTGGGCCCCACCGCTGCTGCAATAGCAGAGGCAGTGGTTGGGAGCTCTGGGCCCTTTGAATCTCCTCCCCTCCCCCCCAGCAGGCCTGATCCTTATAGCTCCTGTTGCTCCTACAGTGCTGCCACGTCCTCTGATCCCAGTCACTCGCTGTTACGCCTCCTGTTTCCAACCTCAGTGCATGTGTGTACATGCTCCCCCTCTTCTCCTCCTGCTCCATACCCTGTATTATTAGCAGTTGTTGAAAGCACAGAGCCAAATTCTGCCTCCACTTGCATCTATACAATCCATCTGGACTTGGGGAGGTTTCACAGAGTGAGCCTGGAGCCCGAGTTTGGCCCTGGACCCGAGAGTTAGTGGAGTTGGTGGGGATTGTGCAGTGGATCACTAGCATGGCAGGTCCCGCCCACTGGACCTGCCAATGGAAGGGAGAGCCAAGGGAAGGAAGAGTCATGGGAAGGAAGAGGGCCTATTTCAGCCAAAGCCGTTCTCCTTCACTCCCCACCCTATGAATGCAGGATGCCTTGGTCGTTTCTCTTTGGAAGGCTTTACTTTTTCTTTTTTGCTCTTCGCTGAGAGCCTGCCCTGGGTACAGCTTGTAAAAGTGAACCAGTTCTGGGTGGCCTAGTTAGCCAACAGAAATGTGGCTGTGAGCCCAGAGGGAGCGCTTGAGCGGGTTAGCGAATGTAGCTTGCAGCACAGACTCTGTGCCCGGACTTCTCAATGGCAGACGGTCATTTGGGAGCTGATCCAAAGCCCATTGAAGTCAATGGGTGTGTCAGTCTGGTTCCCCCTTGTACTAGAAGCCCTGGCATGGCAGGCCTCATCCAGCTTATGTGCTCTGCCTGGCTGCTGGCCCCAGAGCTGGCTGTCTTTCTGTCTGAGGTGTTCTGTGTGCAGAGTGTGTGAAGCACTTTGGGACTTTTCAGGAGGAAAGATAATTCTTGAGCTGAGTCCAGAGAGATGCTGAGTGCCACCATTTCCCATTGAATTCAGTGAGGGTTGCACGCAGGCAGCAGGTGTCCAGCTCCATTCAGGATATGGCTCATTTTTCCATTATTTCGCACTTTCTTTCTGCCTACTCCATTCTCCCTTCCACCCCCCCCCCACACACTTTCCTTGCCTGGCTTTCTCTGTTTGCTCCTGCCTCTTAGAGGTTTTCTTTTCCCCTCTTCCCATTTCCCTTCTTGTTTATCATGTCTTCTTTCTGCTTTATTCTGCTCAGAGCGTAATGGAACCCCAGCCCATGTTAGTCCCTTTTTTCATTTGTGGAATAGCCGCGAACCCATCGCAGTTTCCTCAAACGTACTGTTCAGAATTACTCAGGACGTTATTTTATTAATCTTGGTAGTTCTCCAGATTGATCACCCACCGAGCTCTGCCATTGGCCATCGGAGCTGGGTTGATTAGTTGGGATTGGTCAGAAAGGTCATATGGGACTGTTTGTGTTCGCATTGGGTGGATGCCCAAGCACTTTTGGCATGTGCATTATAATGAAAAATTCACAGCTCCACTGCGTAAGCCTAGCTCAGTTGGGGAGCAGCAGTCCCTTTGACACCACTGCATCTACTCATGTGAGTAAGAACCGGCTAATGTGAATAAGGGGAGCACAATCTAGACCTCAGTTCCCATGCTTGAGCAAGCCTACAACCTTGAAATTGGCTATCTACAAATATCAATAAAAGCCTGGATCTCACGAGCGTTCCTTGGAAGCCTCAATGAACCCATGAGAAAATCGGTGGGACGATGCACAGGGAATTGCTTACATTCTTTGTTCTGTTCCAGAGAAGGAGCCTGACTCAAGCCTGGTGTAACTGCACTTAAGTCAATGAATTAGAGCTAGAGTCATAAGAACATAAGAACATAAGAATGGCCATACTGGGTCAGACCAAAGGTCCATCGAGCCCAGCATCCCATCTGCCGAGGGTGGCCAATGCCAGGTGCCCCAGAGAAGGAGAACAGAAGACAATGATCAAGTGATTTATCTCCTGCCATCCATCTCCTGCCCTTGTTATGAAGGCTAGGGCACCATACTTTATCCCTGGCTAATAGCCATTTATGGACCTAACCTGCAAAAATTTATCAAGCTCTTTTTTAAACCCTAATAGAGTCCTGGCCTTCACAGCCTCCTCGGGCAAGGAGTTCCACAGGTTGACTGTGCGCTGTGTGAAGAAAAATTTCCTTTTATTAGTTTTGAACCTACTACCCATCAATTTCATTTGGTGTCCCCTAGTTCTTGTATTATGGGAAAAGGTAAATAATTTTTCTATAATCACTTTCTCCACACCATTCATGATTTTATATACCTCTATCATATCGCCCCTCAATCGCCTTTTTTCCAAACTGAAAAGTCCCAGTCTCTCTAGCCTCTCCCCATATGGGACCCTTTCCAAGCCCCTAATCATCCTGGGATAACTCTGGTGAAGTCAGGGGAATGAGGATCACAGTCCTCCCTGGACTGAGTCAATGGAATTAAGGACAGATCCATCCATGGTTACACACCGTGAGCTAGGGGCCGGGCCAGATCCTGACTCTGGCCCACTGAGTGGGAAATCATTGCGATTTGGGTGGTGGCGGGTGGTGGGGTGATTGAGTTCCCTGCCTTGGCTGGAAATAGTCCCAGCAAGACTTCTTAGGGCCCAGTGGCCAATGGGGTCACCCCCCCGCCCCCTCTGTGGTGATCTCTGGCAACACCTCTGGTAGATTTGAGGTTGGGGGAGCAGCCTCTCATTAGCTGGCAGCCAGGATTGCATGAAGCTGCTTTTAACGACTCTGGAAACCTCTAGCACCTGGTCTCCTTGGTCCTGCCCCGCCCCTGGTTCTTGCAAGCCCCCCAAAAGGCATTCTTCTTCGTAGTTGCTTTTATTTGTAACCTCCACTTGCCTCGCCTCCCTCTCTCTCTCCAGCTCCCTCCCTCCCTCTCTCTGGGGGGAAAAAAGGTCATTGCGCAAATGATTAGTCAGAGCTCAGTTGCTGTAGCAACCAGCTGCTGTAACTGGGACAGGCATGCATCGAGGACAACAGAGAGGTCGACCATTAGCGAGTGCTGGGGAGCTGAAAGCCTTTGTATTTGCTTTCAAGAGCCGGCAAGCCGGGCAGAGCTGAGCCCTCTGCTCCATGCTGCGCGGGGAGGCTTCTGAGGCCTGGAGCATCGCAGAGAAGCCTTGGCAGCTTGATTAATTTTTAAATAATAATAATAAATAATAATAATAATCATCATAAAAATTCTCTTTGCCCCCACCTCCCATTAGATTCTGTGTCTGTGTTTCCAAAGGAGCCATGGCAGCCCTGGGGGTCTCTCACTTCTGTGGGCTCTGCCGGCTTCAGCTTCCCAACCTTGACCTTCGCTAGTGGTGCCTTCTCTTTCCCCGTCCTCCTCCTGGGTAGCTGTGTGAGCTGTTTTGTGCCCGGGGCTGGCCTGGGGGAATCTCGTCCCCTTGCAGATCAGGGGATGTAGCTGGAAGCTGGGAGTCCTTCCCTGTCCTCGCTCCCTGATGTATTGCGGGGCTCTGAGTAGATGAGCTGCTATCCGCTCTTGTAGGAGGGGATTCCGTGGCCTTCTGCAGCATCTTCCTTGCGCAACGTGAGGTCCAGAGTAACCGGGGTGCTGCTAAGCCCTTTGG
Organism: Pelochelys cantorii; assembly: GCA_032595735.1. Classification (NCBI taxonomy): domain Eukaryota; kingdom Metazoa; phylum Chordata; order Testudines; family Trionychidae; genus Pelochelys; species Pelochelys cantorii. The sequence goes on along the minus strand of CM064347.1, from coordinate 15,188,563 downwards.
CTTGGCTTAATGTCCCTCTCCAGCCTGACACCTTATTTCTTCCCCCAGCTGGGATGGGGTTCTCCTTTACTTCCCATCCTACACCCTTTGGTGGGCACTGCTGTGCAACGTGAGCTGCTGCACTCTGCCCCAGAGGTGGCTGCTTTACCTGGGTGCATGGTGCAGTGTCTCTTTTAGGGGACAGGGTGTGCTTGTCATGGCTATGGAGGTAAATTCTTTGTCAAGGCTGGTAGATGCAAACAGACCCTGTGGTTCTAACTGCCAGACTAATCCAGTCCATGCTGCCTAGGATCCCCCCACAGAGCCTGAAAAAGCAGCCAAGGACGGCGTTACATTATATGTCTACGCACCAACAGCTCCCACGGACATCAGATGGAAGTGTGGGTGTCCCAAGCCACATCTCTGAAAATCAGGTCCTGTATAAAGTGAGGCCTGCCTCCTGGGCCCCGATCTTACACCATTAAAGTCAGTGAGAGCTTTGCCACTGGCTTTAATGGGCTCTGGGTCAGACCCATGTTGTTATGGGATCCTGTTGGATGCGAGGATTTCCATAGAATATACTATAATTTATCCCGGCTATTGGAGAGTTCTGCCTGGAAAGGTTGCAGCAGGGCTTGTTAATATGTTTAAAAGAAGCCTGTGGCAGCTGGACAGGATATTGGGGTCTCGCGCCTCGCTAACGTCTGCCCTTCGCTGTCTGTCTTCCACCATCCCCCAAGGACTGCTGCATGGGAAGATTTCTCCCTAGGAGAACCCGTCACTAACTCTCTGCCATCTCTCCCTGCAGGTTAAACGGCTCCCATCAGACACGTTGTCACTGATGTCTAAGGATCCCCTGCTGTGTTCTAGCAGTGTTAGACTAGTGTCCGCCAAGCCATTTGGGCCAGAGGGGGCTGTGGGCCCAGTGATGATACAGAGCAGTGCTATCGGAAGGGCTGAGTAGGGGAAAGGCCCACATGAAGACTGAATGCCCAACACCCTACCTACAGAAGCAGACCCCAAGTCAGCCATTGTCAGAGCAGACCACAAGTCAGTCCATCTACACTGGGTTGAAGGGTCACATCTTTAGTGTTAGGATTTAAGAAACTGGTATCTAAGGGAAACGATGTGGTAGGGATTGAAATCGTGGTGTTGGACTGGCACCTGCTACACCAGTCCAGAGCTCAGATGCTGAAGTAGGAGAACTACATGGCCTGTCTTTCACTCTGCACTTAATACGGCCCTACTGTCATTTGGGGCTTCCAAGCCCTTCTGTCATACAAATAATAGTGACACCTAGATGGAGAAATCCTATGATCTTTTGATTGTAAGGGTTTCCTCCATGTGTTCAACATGATCCGATAGCTCTTAATCCCAGCATTGACCCTCATCTACCACATATGTCCTTGAACAGGAAACTTAACTCCCTCAGAGCCCCAGTTTTCCCATGTGTGTCATGGGACTTGTACTTACCTACCTCCAGAGCAGGGTTGGGAGGATAAGAACTTAAGAAAGGTCATATTGGGTCAGACCAAAAGTCCATCTAGCCCAGTATCCTGTCTGCCAACAGTGACCAATGCCAGATGCCCCAGAGGGAGTGAACTGAACAGGTAATCATCAAGTGATCCCTCTCCTGTCATCCATTTCCAGCCTCCCTCAAACAGAGGCTAGGGACACCATTCCTACCCATCCAGGCTAATAGCCATTGCTAGACCTAACCTCCATGAATTTATCTAGTTCTTTTTTGAACTCTGTTAAAGTCCTGGTCCTCATAACATCCTCCGGCAAGGAGTTCCACAGGTAGACTGTGTGCTGCATGAAGAAAAACTTCCTTTGTTTGTTTTAAACCTGCTACCTATTAATTTCATTTGGTGACCCCTAGTTCTTTTATTATGAGAATAAGTAAATAATTTTTCCTTATTCACTTTTTCCACACCAGTCATGATTTTATAGACCTCTATCATATCCCCCCTTAGTTTCTTCTTTTCTAAGCTGAAAAGTCCCAGTCTTTTTAATCTCTCTTCATATGGGACCCGTTAATACATCTTTTTTGAGATGAGGCAACCACATCTGTACACAGTATTCAAGATGTGGGCATACCATGGATTTATATAGAGGCAATAAGATATTCTCGTGTCTTATTCTTTATCCCTTTTTTAATGATTCCTAACATTGTTTGCTTTTTTGACTGTGACTGTACATTGAGTGGATGTTTTCAGACAAACTAGCCACAGTTACTCCAAGATCTCTCTCTTGAGTGGCTACAGCTAAATTAGTCCCCATCATTTTGTGTGTATAGCTGGGATTATGTTTTCCAATGGGCATTACTTTGCATTTATCAACTTTAAAATTCATTTGCCATTTTGTTGCCCAATTACTTAGTTTTGTGAGATCCTTTTGAAGCTCTTCACAGTCTGCTTTGGTCTAAACTATCTTGAGCATTTTAGTATCATCTGCAAATTTTGCCGCCTCACTGTTTATCTCTTTCTCCAGATCATTTATAAATATGCTGAATAAGATGGGTCCCAGGACAGACCCTTGAGAAAGCCACTGGTTACCTCTTTCCATTCTGAAAACTGACCATTTATTCCTACCCTTAGTTTCCTGTCTTTTAACCAGTTATCAATCCCCGGGTGCCACACTAGGAGGGTGTGGAGTTGGGGGGGGGAACCCTGCGCAGCGAGCTTGGCACTGGAGGGCCACTCGCTCTCTGCAGTCAAGCTGCCAATGCAGAGCCGGGCGGTGGAAGTGGGCACTTCAAAGGTAGGGTTACCATACATCCGGTTTTTCCTGGACATGTCCTCATTTTCCCATGTTAAATGGCCGTCCGGACAGCTTTTTTAAAACACAAAAAATGTCCGGGATTTAGGGAGGGGGTGGCAGCACCTGCCTTCAAGGGAACGTTTGACTGTCATTTGGAGCTGTGTGCCTGGTCAGTTCACGGCCGCTCTGTGCATGTGCCCCAGCGCCTGGAGGGAGAAGCTCGTGGCTGCGGCGGTGGCTCCGGTGGGACCCAGGGTGTTAATGAAAGAATAAAAGAATCTGGGGCTGTCTGACTCTGGGGAAGAGGGAGGGCATTGGGTTAGAGCGGGGAGCCTTGGGGGCACATGCATTGGGTTGGAGTGGGAGAGCTGGGGGTTCCTGGCTCTGCGGAAGGGGTGAGGGCATTGGGTTAGACTGGGGGTACTTTTAATTTTTTTTTGAAAAAGGGGTACTTTATAAAAAAAGGTTGAGACACACTATTATATTACATCATTATGATGATGTTGGGAATACTGTTTGGGAGAAGGCCAACTCCAGTTGCAGAGCACCGGCTCTGGGGGTAAACAGAATGGCTGCGTCTAGACTGGCATGATTTTCCGCAAATGCTTTTAACGGAAAAGTTTTTCCGTTAAAAGCATTTGCGGAAAAGAGCGTCTAGATTGGCATGGATGCTTTTGCGCAAAAGCATCCGTGGCCAGTCTAGACGCGGTTTTGCGCAAAAAAGCCCCGATCGCCATTTTCGCTATCGGGGCTTTTTTGTGCAAAACGGTTCTCAGTTGTCTACACTGGCCCTCTTGCGCAAAAGCATTTGTGCAAGAGGGCTTTTTCCCGAGCGGGAGAGTCATTGTATTTGCGCAAGAACACTGACGATCATACATTAGATCGTCAGTGTTCTTGTGCAAATTCAAGCGGCCAGTGTAGACAGCTGGCAAGTTTTTGCGCAAAAGCAGGCGCTTTTGCGCAAAAACTTGCCAGTCTAGACGCAGCAACATGTATAGAGTTGGGGCAGATGAGTAGATTCAGGCTGGGTTTCCCAGGGACTCCCTGGGCTCGCTGCTCTAGGCCAGTGGTCACCAACCTTTTTAAGCACAAGATCACTTTTTGAATTTAAGTGCAATCCAAGATCTACCTCAAACCCAAACACAGGTGCCCCGCCTCCTTCCTGCCCCTTCTCCAAGGACCTGCCCCTGCTCACTCCATCCTCCCTCTCTCCTCCACCCTCCTTTACTTTCAGCAGTCTGAGGCAGAGGGCTGGGTTCAGGCTCTGGTCTTGGATTAAGGGATTTGGAGTGTGAGAGGGGCTCTGAGCTGAGCCAGGGGCAGGCAGTTGGGGTACTAGAGGGGGTTCTCGGTGCTGGTTCTGGGAAGGCATTTGGATGCCGGGGTGCTCAGGCAGGAGCTTGGTGCAGGAGGGGGTTCATGGCTGGGGTAGGGTTTTGGGATGTGGGCACCAGCTGGGCCCTGCTTACCTCAGGTGGCTCCTGGATGGTGGTGCAGTGGGGCTAAAGCAGTGTCACCCCTGTCCTGGCCCTGCACCACTCCCAAAAGAAGCCAGCAAACTCCATTCCAAGTCCTGCTGTGCTCCCTCTCTGCTCTGTGGAGACAGGATACAGGGTGGGAGAGGAGGGGGAACCTGGGCATCAGCGCCCCCCTCTCTCTCCTCCTGCCCTGCACAGAAAAGCAGGAGGCTCCTGAGGGGACATCTCCAAGGCAAAGGGCAGTCTCGGGGGTGTGCAGCTGAAGTGCTGGGCTCGATAACCTCTTGGCCAAACCAGTTAGGATCACTTGTCAGAGGCTTCAAGATCTACCAGTAGATCCCAATCTACTGGTTGGTGACCACTGCTCTAGACCGACATCAGACCACTCATCTGGAAATCTGGAGGCCTCGGTTCCCAGCCACAGGAAATGATTTAACTGGATCTGTAGGGGAGCAAAAAGATCAGCCTCTTCCATTTTGGTTCAGAATATGTCCCATGTGTCCTGCAAATGGAGTATCCAGTAAATCTCAGAAGACAGGAGAGATCGTTGTGATACAGCAGAAGCATGTTTCATCCCCATACTGAAGGGGACGGGAATATCCAGCGTGGCCAAAAAGTTCTAACTTCTTTATTAAGGTGAATTTATTATATCGAGGATCATTTATACAGTATTGCCAACTCTTCTGATTTATAGCATGAGTCTGATTTATAGACCCAGCTCCCAGAGTCATGTGATTAGGTGAAAAAAAAATCTCATGATTGTAGAGAAAAACTTGAAAGCATGACCTACATGTAGTCTAAAGGTTTAAAAACAGAAGGCAAATATGAAATAACCCAATATTTATTTTTTTAAACTCTTATGCTTTTTTGGGGGATAGGGAGGCTGGCTCATGATTTCTGAATGCTCGGGTCTGGTCATACTGTCTGTTTTCCTTTATATGCACTTAGTAAAACCAGCAGTTTCAGATTAGGAATTTGACTAATAATATTTCAGGCTAAAGCAAATGACAAATCATGAGTGAATATCAGGTCTGCACAGGAGTAAAGAAAACCCACAAAGACGCGCCCTGGCATAAAGTGGAACATAAAATGGTGCCCACCTCTAGCTGCCTCTTGCACTTAAAGATTCAACGCCCAGCAAACTGAATGACCTTTCCATTTGGTTACATGACTCCATCCACCAAAATGCATGTATTATTCATTAGCCTGTTATACCTTTCTATAGGCCATCCCTCACTTACTCCTGGAGGATTCCCAAGTGCTTTACAAGCTACAGATTACTACATATGGCTCCTCTGACATGCAGCCAACTCTGTGGTGGAGCACAGCTATCATAAAGTGCATGGCAGGCTGCAGGAGAGTGACAGGGAGGATTGGAAATTTTGACCAAAGGCGTTGGGGCAGACTCCTGGCTCATATGAAAAGTGGCCTGGGAGGTTTGCTATCCACACAGAGCAGACAGGCATTCTCTTTTTAAAATCTGAGCTGAAATGAACCTTGCTGTCCAGTAAACTGCCTGGGAGGCGATGCCTCTCACCCAGGGACACAAAGGGACCAGACAGCTGTGTCAGGATTTGACCCTGGGGGCTCCATGGAATGTAATAATTTCAAAGCTCAGACCTAACCGGGCAGCCATCCCTCCCATCAGTAAGGTACAAGACATTTCCAGCCAAGCATCTTTCATATTCTCCTCAGCTGTAATTAGCACTGCTAAACACCATAGCGACCGGGCCTGTTGGAGGAACCATCTCGAAACCTTGCCTGACCAGATCCCCTGTCATGGGTTTACCCATTTGGTTTGGGTGTATTCCTGGCAGTTTCATCCCATCTTTAATCTTTAATTCCTGGAGATTCCAGGACAGTCCTGGAGGGATGGCGACCCTATTCTGAAAACACACACATGGTGATCCCTATGCCTCTTGGGGATAGTGAGTAAGCACAGCTGGGGCAGGAAACATCCCAAAACCAACCCCCAAATCTAGTAAACTCCCCACCCAGGCAGACAAGGGGATGAACATTTCCCTGAGCGGCAACAGGGTCTGAAGAGGGAGAGGAGTTTCAGGCAGTGCTGGAAGTGGATGGTTGTGTTTTTTTCTACAAACCACAGTCAGTAAAGACTAAGGGCGAAACCAGCCAGCTGTGACTGTCTGTGGGATATGCCTGGATCTGCTCACGAGCTCCATTGTTTAGTGAACACTGTGGTGTATTTCATACTCTGTTTCAAATGTAGCTTGTAGTGTGCCTTTGAGCCTTCATTTTGTAGCTAGAACTTGACTAGCTAAGGTGGACCTTCACTGTGCATTGAACCCAGGCCTTCACCTGGCTGTTGGCCCATCTCCTACCATCCACAGAGCAAAATCTTTTACCTGGGCTTGGAGGTGCTTGAAGCTCAGGCTTGCTGGCCTGGTTGAGGGGGCCCAGGCTGCACCCTCCTATGCTGCAATGAGAACACAGGCTAAATCACTCAGATGCTGATTGTCCACCAGTAACTTCCCACAACCCCTCCCCCAAAGAACAGAGAAGTTCCCCTGCAATTATCAGGCATGAATCCTGGAGCATCTCATCCCAAAGAACTGTGGGATTATGCCCTCAGGCATGCATGGGTGAGTGCAGAACAGGGAAGACACACTAGTGCCTTTGGTGAGGCTGACTGTAGAGCTCAGACCTAGGTGCTGATTACCTGTCTAAATCTGCAGGGAAGACATGCCCATGAGTGATCAAGGGCCAGCAGCATTGAATGGCTGTACCCCAGTGGGCAATAGGCTTGCTATCAGCAGGGCCTTTGACTTGGAGGACTCTGCCCAGATGCTGGTTCAAGTCTGGAAATTCCCCAGTGGGAGCACAGGGCCAGAAAAAGACGTCAGAGGTTGTTTTCCAAGAGGAATGCTCTCTGAGCAAAGGGGATGCCATTCTGCTACAGGGCTGACTGGTCTAAGGGGCTTGGACCAAACCGTTCGTGGTGAGGGCATGGAGGGGATGTGTGCCAGAGCCTGCTGTTTTCCTAAGGACTGTAACTGGTGCTGTTCAAGAGGGAATGTGTTTGTGGTGAAGAAATTGCTTTGTTAGAGGCAGGTGAGATTCAGAAACCAAATCTGATCCGTACAGTCTGGGGTCTGCCCAGAGAGCAGGATGGGGCTAAGCTGTGGGACAGTCCATGACTCTGACAAACAGAGCACACTCAGAAAGGGAACCCGCTTCTCTCCCTCTGTTTATCAGGGGTTCCCAAACTTTTCGGCTTCACGCCCCCTTTTTGATTTTTGAAAAACCCTCACGCCCCCCCCTCAAAAAATAGCAGCAGAACTTATTGAGCATACCTGGCTGTCTCTTTCTGCATCTTCCCAGAGCCCTGGCACCTGACAGGGAGGGTGAATGTCCATGGATGTGTGTGTGCGTTGCAAGTGGCTGTGCACTTCATGCTTTGCTCTTTCCCATTCTGTAACGGTCCAGACTAGACGCTATGTAGACCCCACACAAAGCCTCTTTGTCCTTCCAAAGGCTTCTCTTCATTTCCCAGTGTAGCTCTCCACAGCAGACATGCACTGATTTGATTGGGCGCAAGGCAGGATGACAGTACTAATCCAGGAAGCCCTGTCCAGCTGGGATCCTGTGCACCTTACAGTCATGCCTCCCTTTTTTCCCAGCCATTGAGATGAATGGGGGCCACTCAAGCTTCCAGGCCTGACATCTGAAAGCTGGGGGGAAGCTTTTTCAGTGCTGGCTCTGCAATAAACTTACCTCCCATCTCTCAGTGTGCCCAAGCCTGCATTTGCCAAGCTTCAGGGGACATGGGACAGATTCTCAGGAGTCTACAGAAGGGTGGGACAAGAATTTGTTGGGCACACTGAGATGAGTCTTATCGGACTTATTTTAAAATGTTGCCATTCAAGAGCCTAGCATGTGATGTGTAAATTACAAGAAACATCCCACATCAGCCTGAGGCCTTCCTTCAAAATTCCCCATTAACAAGTCTGCATTCCCTAGAACCCCACTCGCGAACATTTGACAGTAATTCCCATTGAAGCCACAGACAGATTCTTCTCTTGGGAGTCTAATTCCAACCTACAAGGCTTTCCAGCCCAAAGAGAAAAGCATGGGGCTTTTGTCTACCCCTGGTAACCTCCCTCAGCTGGCCCCATCCCAGTGTTTAAAATTTCATCATGCTGCCCTGGTTCTGCTCTGAGCATCAGTAGGGTTTTTGGCTGTATTGCTGCTGGCTCTCATAGAGCTGGTGTGACACCTTTATAAATGCTGTGGTTAGGGGGAACAGGAACTGACCTCCTACAGCCTCTCATATTACAGATTAATTGCAGCATCTGCCGTCATGTGCCACCTCCCTCAGGCTAGGACTGAGGGGTCTTCTGGCTGCTACTTTGCTCTGGCTGGCCGGGATCAGATAATTCCCTGAGCTGATGTGAATCAAGGGAAATCCAACACAGAATGAATGTGGGAGCCATTCTCGGAATAAGGACTCTTGTTACCGTTGCTAAGGGTTTTGGCTTAGCTCCCATCTTAGCTGTGAGGCTGTGAGCATCCGCCTAACAACCAGGGTGGCGTTTATCAACAACTTCCACTGCCACAGCAAGGTGGTGTAAAGGGGGGGGGGTGATTCCTCCTTAGAAAACATCTTTGGAGGCCAGAGAAAGAGAGCAGTTCAGAGAGTTCACTGCCCAAAGGCCAGCATGACCATTGAAAGCATTTTGCTACTGCTTACCCAGATGAGTTCACCATCAGAGATTTAGTGGAAGAAGCCCAGGATCATAGGGGATCACAGGGAAAAGAGTTCACCTTCTCTACACACTGGAAGATTGGTGGGGACCACTGGAAAACAAGCAGAATCCCTAGGGAGGACTGTTTGGCCCAGCCCTTCCTAATGTATTAGTGTGTGAATGGGTGCTTGAGTCTCACCGGAAATGCCTGGAGTGAATCCTGGCCCCAGTTAAGTCAATGGGCTTTTTGCTGCTAACTTCAGTGGAGCTGGATTTCACCTCTGCTGTCTTGCAATCCAGTTGGCCCGGAAATGAAGCTGGTGTTACCACAGGGCTTCAGCTGTACAAGCCAAATGTAGGGGTGTAACCCCATTGCATTGCTAAGGATGCAGTAATGTAACTGGTCCTGTCTCCGGGACTATGTTGAGAAGGCTGGTTTGTGCAGAAGGAAGAACATTACCCTGTCCACACTTTGCAGTGGAGTCTCTTTGAACACAAACTTAAAACTAAATAAATGCTGTGTAAGGGCCCCAGGATTTGGCCATTTCTGTTTGTCATCTTTAAAGAAAACCTTTCTGTTTTATAAGGCATTTGCCTCTTCCTGGCTTCTCATTATGTTTTATGATTTTTCCCACTCGTGTCATTTAAAGACTTACTGCATTTTGGCGTGAACTTGGCTGTCTGGCTCACTTTGGTTAATTTAAAATGTTGTCCAAATAAATGGGATAAGGAGTTATTTGTTTTATAGGCGTAAGAATGAGAAAGCAAAGGAATGGTCTAATTTTCACATCCCTTTCTGGCCCTTAACTGTTGCATAGTGCTCCTTTGCACCGACAGACAGCTGCCATATGCCAGCCAAGATGTGGCTGCACTTCAGGGATGGTTAGAATCAGTTCTGTTGTAAAGCATGTTTGGATCCTTAAGGTTGAAGATGCTATTTGGGATTAGACTGACTCAGACACAGACCATAGAATGGGGTCAGGCATTGCTGGAAGCATTCCAAGCTGGCAGCTGGTATGAGTAGGTATAACTCCCCTGCAGGAGCTATCTCCGATTATGTGAGGGGTGAATTCAACCCCAAATTTCTAACAGTAGCAAGGGGGGGAAATCAGGCATCAAAATGGCACAAAGGGAATGACGCAAGCAAGGTGAAATATCAAAGTGAGAGAGGAAGTGCATAATGGGAGAAAGGGAAACAGATGAGAGAACAGCAGGAAGTGACCTCACAGAGTCGGGTGGAGGTAGAGAATCCAACAGCGGAGATGAAAGGGAAATAGGAAAAGGATACAGATGGGACAGGCCGTGCTGGGGGTGTCGGCTAACAAGTGCTGCTGCCCTTGTGTTCCAGCTGTCTCTACTTGCAACAGAGTTTGGGTTATACTCACATACAGGCTCAGCGCTTTGCTAATATCTTGCAAACAAAAGGCTGGCTTGAGCCCAGGGTAATGCCAGCTCCCACGGCAGCCGCAAACACCCCTGCTTGGGAATGGACCGATTCTGTTCATCACCTCTTCCATGAGACCCTCGCAGTGGGACCTCCTTTCCTCTGAAGTTTCAATCTCTCACCTTCCCTCTGAGTGAATCCATCCTAGGGGACAAGGGCCAGGTTGGTGCAGGGGCCCCCTCCCACAGCCAACAAAAGTGGATCTGACCCTATAGCTTTTGAGCTTCCAGACTCCCTTGGGTTCATTCTCTGTTCTGCCTGTGGGAACCATCTTCTGGATGAGAACTGTTCAGAGCTGACTTCTTTGTGTTATGAGCAGTGTTCTAGCTGAGACCAGAGGTGATTGACAGGTGTTGAAGGTATAGGAGAAAGGGCATTGGATGGAGCAGGGATGGCACGTGGAACAGGCATTCTAACCGCCTTGAAAGTGAACAATCTGGAACAATCGCACCTGCTGTTGCCACTTGCAGTCAGTTTTCCATGCCTATCCAATTACCCATGAGGAAGCAAAGTGTGATCTGGTTATCAGCAGCTCAGGTTCACTGCAGATCTGCTGATGATTTCAGTGCACGATAGAACCATCTTCCCAGAGCTGTGAGAGTGTCTAAGAACGAAAGCTGGCGGGGAATGTGGTACTTAGAACCTTCCGTTGCACATTGCATGGACTGGTAGGATCCAGGTCTTGAAAACTGGGCCTTCACATTGAGAGGAGCCAAAACTGAGTCCAGCTGGAGCTGCTGTTCCCTGACGTGCTCTTACCTCAGCTTATAGAAGAGAGGCTCCTCTAAGCTGATTGACTTTTTTTCCCCCGTGAAGAGATGTTTTTAATTGAAAACCAACCTTTTAAAAAAACAAACTAACACAGCGTTTCATGAAAAATTCTCAACAGTATGGAGTTTTTCCATTCCACCCCTCTCAAAAATGGCCCACGAGCTTTTAAAATCAATATTATTTCACACTTTCCTTCACCAAAAAAGCCCCTGCAAAATAGAAACAACTTTGAAATTTCCAAATAGTTTGCAAAATTATATCCCCATTTTCCAGCCACCTCTGGTTTGCAATAAGCATTTTGTGCACAAGAGCTTTGAAAACAAGGGTCTTTTTCTCCAAAGTGAATGATTTTTCAGTTCCAATCGTGGGTTTACAAGATGGAGCTCTGAGGTAGAAACCAAAATGTTGCCATCCAAAAGCCAATGCCTGGCAATCCTGGAGCCTTCTCTAGCAATGGACTAGGATTGGGACAATATTCAGAAATAGTGCCTGAAGCTTCACCTGAATCTGTGTCTAAATGGAGATGAATATAGGCCTGTACAAGCATGGGTGTTGATCAAAGCTCACACTAATCTTTTCCATCCATGTGAGGATTTTTTCTATCTGTGTGTGGAATATATGTTATGGGCACCGAGGTATGTGCATGTGCACCACCAGTAGAAACAAAAAACCTAGCTGTGGACACTCAGGGTATGTCTAGACTACATGCCTCTGCCGAAAGAGGCATGTAAACTAGGCTACCCGACATAGTCAAAGAAGCCGGGATTTAAATATCCCCAGCTTCATTAAAATAAACATGGCCGCCGTGCTGTGCCAGCTCAGCTGATCGCTGGCACAGTGCGCGAGTCAAGACGCGGATCGGTCGACAGGGGAAGCCTTTGTCGACCACTCACTTACGCCTCGTGAAACGAGGTTTACAGGAGCGGTTGACAAAGGCTTCCCCTGTCGACCGATCCGCGTCTTGACTCATGCGCTGTGCCGACGATCAGCTGAGCTAGCACAGCGTGGCAGCAATGTTTATTTTAATGAAGCCAGGGATATTTAAATCCCGGCTTCTTTAACTATGTCGGGTAGCCTACTTTACATGCCTCTGTTGGCAGAGGCATGTAGTCTAGACATACCCTCAGCTAATTAGCTGGGTGGCATCTGAATCTCTCCTGAGCGACCGCACAAGTGCTCAGCTTTCAGGGAATACTGGTGTTGATCCATGCATGGGACAAGATGGTAAGGTTTGGATGAGATGCTGAGGAGGCGGTTTTTCTAGTGGTTTGAGCAGGGAACTAGAATTCACCGCCCCAAGGTTCTGTTCACAGCTCTGCCACAGCCTTGCTATATGTCCTTGGGAGAGGCATTTGAGATCTTTGTGACACCATTAGCTCATTAGGATACAGGCCTGGTCCTCACCTACCTCCTTAGGTTTAATTAATGTGTATTTAGAGTGCCTCAGTGAAACTGTGAGGATCCAATTCCCCACTGAAAGTCACTGTATCAATTTAAAGGCCAGTTGTTTCCTTTATAAACTAAAAAGACCTCTGTCCCTGTGGCCAACATTTGCAAAAGCAGGGACTGGTTTATAGAAGCTGAGCTCCTACCACACCTGCTGAAGTCAATGGAAGCTGGGGGGTGCTCAGGTCCAATTAGACTCCAAGTGTCCTCAACTGAGCACCCAAAATCTGGGGCCACATTTGAAAATATTAGCCAATCTCTTCACTTTTTGCCCTAATGTGCTGCAGAATCAGACTCATCCTGTACTGGATTTTGTCATTTCTAGCCCCAGTTTCGGATGTAGCTTTCTCATCAGTAAGTCAATAGCTTGTGGTGCCAAAGACGGCTGATCAGTGATGGAGGTGTTAAAAGAGAATTATGTCAGGATTTAGGGTGAGCCTGCAATAGCACCTTTCATGCTGGAGAACTGCCCTCCCCTGGGCTTTGCCGACTTCGGCCCCGAACTTGAAAACCAAGTTATAGTCTTTTCAGTGAGCCTCCGTTAGAGATGATGGGGCTACTTTGCCATGTACAGCTAATCCTATTGACTTCACTGGGAGCTCCTTGCACTGGAAGGCTTGTAGGCAGCGTTCCCTGTAAGCTGAACACTTGGGCGACCACCCAGGAGAGATCCAAATGTTCCCCATTTGATTAGCAGAGTGCTCACACCTGGCAGCGTGTGTTTCTACTGGTGGTGCACATCTGCACATGTCTTGGTGAATATAAGAAAATTTATGCTGCACATGAACAAAAAAAATTAGAGGGAACGTTGCTTGTAGGCCCTGTGTTTGTATGTATACCTGTAGTTATAGCACATAAAATCTACTGAATCAATCTCTCTTCCAAAACTACATTACAAGTGTTTCTGTGTGATATATAAATATATTTTGTGCTGCCTGTGTGGAGGCCTTTCTAGCACCACCCATACAAATCAGGACACAGCAAAGAAAGAAGAAAAAGTGAACCAACAATAACAACAAAAAAGTCCTGAACAAAGTATGTGTTGGAGTAGAGGGTTTATTGTCTGAGCTTTGTGGTGAGTACGTTACTTAGCTAGTGAGTAATAAAATCATCCCAAACTGACTGCAAAAACTAAAAACAAGAAACCCAACCCTCTGTAATACATCCACCTCTTCACACACTCGCTCTTATGTCATTCACCACTGAAATGCAGCTACCTCTGGGGTGGGACCCAGCAATTGTCTGACAGTGCACAGCAGCAGCTTGAGACTGGGAACAAAGAACAAATCTAAATCCTTTTGAAATGCATATTTCCAAGCTTGAATTTGGCCAGAGAGCCATGGCAGCATCTTTATTTTGCAAACAGTCTCATTTAAAATACAATTTATGATCAGGTGCCCGGGTTCATATTAGTGTAAAAGGATGATGCAGGAGAGTGCTCCCTGTTCTGTGCTGGGAGATTGGTTCAGTACTGAATCTAAAGGCACGTCTACACAGCAGGGCAAACATCGAATGAAGCTCCACAATTTCAGCTACATCAATTGCATAGCTTAAGTTGAAATAGCTTAATTTGGCTTTTGGTGCTGTCTCCACAGCAGGAAGCCGAAGGAAGAACACTCTTCCTTCAATGTCCCTTACTCCTCATGAAATGAGGGTTACAGGAGTTGGAGTAAGAAGTCCTCCAGCTCAACATTATTTCAAAATAAAGGCTTGTAGTGTAGACGCACACTATGTTATTTCGGAATAACATCAGTTATTCTGAAACAACACTGCTGTGTAGACGTACCCTAAGAGAAGACTGCCATCTATGCTACTTTCCTAGCTTGATCCTCTGTGGGTAAAATGTCTCAAAGGGGTTGCTGTGTTAGTCTGTTTGTAGCCCATGGTGTTATGGATGCTTGTATAAGGTGTGTGCGGCAGGGTGCATAGATGCCTGGGATTATGGAGATTGCCCTGGAGCAAACCCCAGACCAAGCCCCCCGGTTGAAGTCTGTGGCTATGTCTACACAGCAGCATTATTTTGGAATAACTGATGTTATTCCGAAATAACAGTCCGTGTCTACACAGCAAACAGTTATTTTGACATAATGTCGAAATAATGTCGAGCTGGAGGACTTCTTACTCCGACTCCCTATAACCCTCATTCTACAAGAAGTAAGAGAAGTTGGAGGAAGAGTATACTCCCTGCTGTGCAGACAGCACCAAAAGCCGAAATAAGCGATTTCAACTTAAGCTACGCAATTGACATAGCTCAAGTTGCGTAGCTTATTTTGGCTTTAGCCCTGCTGTGTAGACATGCTTGGGTGTGTCTACACAGTAGCGTTCTTTCAGAATAATGGCCATTATTCCAAAATAACAATGTGAACATCTACACAGCAATTCCGTTATTTCGAAAGAAATTTGAAATAATGGACAGCTCATTCTGACTTCTGTAAGCCTCATTCCACGAGAAATAACGCCTATTCCGAAATAGCTATTTTGGAATAGCGGTAGTGTGAATGCTCCACTGCTTTTATTTAAAAATAGCTCCTCCCCAAGGCCATTCAAAGTAATTCCTCCCCAGTGCCTCCTGGGGCTCTAACTCCAGGTGGCATGTCCACATTAGGGAAGCCTGCCTCAGACTAAATTTGAGACTTCCCTGTAGTGTAGACGTGCTACTTCAAAATAAGCTATTTCTTCCAGAATAGTTTATTTGGAAATAAGTGTGCAGCGCAGACGTACCCCATGACGTTGCAATGAGCCAACTTGGTGTTATGTCCACACATGATGTAAACCACATGATGTCATGGGGCCTCCTCAATGGACAAACGCTCAAAGGTATCCTCAGCAGCTCCTGAGCTGGTCATAGGTAGCTCCCAAGCATCAAAGCCCCAGCCACCACCAGACACTTATGGGTGGCTCTGGGGAACACAGAGGACTGTCTGCTCCCCTGGGTCAAGCTGGACTCAATGAGCTGGATAAACTCCTCTCTCTAAGTGTCTAAATGCAGAACTGGTGGCTATTGCCTCACGGCACCCCAAGGTGAGAAGTTGGAGCCCTGCAGAGAAGAGCTCCTGGCATGCCCCTCCTGGCTTGCTGAATCCTGCCCCGCAGGTCCAAGCTGGCTTTGCTGTTTTCACACTGTGCATGCCTGTGGAGAGGGGTAGGTTTCCTCCCCCCCACCCCCCGGCTGGACTTATGGGGGGAGGGAAGGGGGAGCCACTCCTGGCAGGGATGGGCCAGCACTTTGTTTGGTTGAACCCATGGCATGTGTTATGAAAACACACACTGAGGATTTTAGTTCAGTTGAGTTTGTGCCCTCCGGCAGTGAAGAAACTCAAGAGGCATATGCCCCATGACTACTCCTGTGGAGTCAAGGGGGTGGTGGTGGGGTCCAGGGAGGAGCCTGCTTTCTGAATTGTCTTTATAAAAGCTTCCTCTGCCAACTCAGAGGCCTCTGAGCCTGCTTTCCCCACCCCTTCCCAGCTACGGCGCTTAAATAATTGATACACTGATAAATAATAGATCTTGTATTTGCTCCTTCCCTTCTCTCTGCCTCTGTGTGCCTGTGTGTGTGTGTTACCAGTTGCATTAGGGTTAGAGAAATTTGGGCTGGTTGTGTGAAGTATTTCCAGTCTGGCTGTACTCTGTATGTGTTTATGTTTCCAGCCTGATTGTGCTGCATTAGGGTTAGAGCAATTCTGTGTGTGTGTGTTTTATCAGCCCACTGTGCTCTGTGTGTGTTTGTATTTCCAGCCCAGCTGTGTTGAATTAGAGTTAGAGCAATTCTGACTCTGTGTGTGTGTGTTTCCAAACTGACTGTGCTGCATTAGGGTTAGAGCAATTCTGTACGTGTGTGTGCGCACATGTTTTACCAGCCCAACTGTGCTCTGTGTGCATGTTTTCTGCCTGGCTGTGATGCATTAGGGGTAGAGCACATTCTGGCTCTGTGTGTTTGAGTTTCCAGCCCAACTATGCTGCTTCTGGCAATGTGTGTGTGTGTTTCTAGATGGGTTGTGCTACAGTAGGGTTAGAGCACATTCTTCTGGCTGTGTATGTGTGTGTATGTGTATGTTTATGTTTCCAGCCTGATTGTGCTGCATTAGGGTTAGAGCAATCCTGATTCTGTGTGTGTGTGTGTGTGTGTGTGTGTGTGTGTGTGTGTTCCAGACTGTCTATGCTATGTTAGGGTTAGAGCAAATCTGGCTGTGTCTGTGTATTTCCAGCCTGGGTGTGCAACATTTGGTTTAGAACAGTGTTGGCTGTGTGTGTTCGTGTGTTTGTTTCCATTAGGTTTAGAGCACAGTGTGTGTGTGTGTGTGTGTGTTTCCAGGCTGACTGTGCTACATTAGGGTTAAAGCACGTTCTGAACTCTGTGTGTGTCTGTGTGTGTGTGTGCCGCATTAGGTTTAGAGCAATTCTGGCTGTGTGTGTGTGTTTTTGTTTCCATTAGGATTAGAGCACAGTGTGTATGTATGCAGCTTTTGGTTTAGAGCAGTGCTGGCTGTGTGTGTGTGTGCTTCCATTATGTTAGAGCACAGTATGTGTGTGTTTAGAGCAGTTCTGGCAGGTTCTGAGTATGTGTATTTAGAGCAGTTCTGGTGGACTCTGTGTGTATGTGTGTTTAGGGCAGTTCAGTGGGCTCTGAGTGTGTGTGTGTAGAGCAGTTCTGGTCGGCTGTGTGTGTGTATACAGCAGTTCTCATGGGCTGTGTGTGTAGAGCAGTTCTGGCGGGCTGTCTGCATGTAGAGCAGTTCTGGCAGACTGTGAGTGTGTGTAGAGAAGTTCTGGAGGGTTCTCTGTGTGTGTGTGTGTGTAGCAGTTCTGGCAGGTTGTGTGTGTGTAGAGCAGTTCTGGCGGGCTGTGTGTGTGTGTGTGTGTGTGTGTGTGTGTGTGTAGAGCAGTTCTGGCGGGCTCTGTGTGTGTGTGTGTGTAGAGCAATTCTGACAAGCTCTGTGTATGTGTGTGTGTAGAACAGTTCTGGCAGGCTGTGTGTGTATGTGTAGGGCAGTTCTGGTGGGCTGTGTGTGTGTGTAGAGCAGTTCTGGCGGGCTTTGTGTGTGTGTGTGTGTGCAGAGCAGTTGTGGTAGGCTGTGTGTGTGTGTAGAGCAGTTGTGGTAGCCTGTGTGTGTGTGTGTGTGTGTGTGTGTGTGTGTGTGTGTGTGTAGAGCAGTTCTGGCGGGCTGTGTGTATGTGTCTGTAGAGCAGTTGTGGTAGACTCTGTTCCTGTAGAGCAGTTCTGGCGGGCTCTGTGTGTGTAGAGCAGTTGTGGTCGGCTGTGTGTGAGTGTGTACAGAAGTTCTGGCAGGCTGTGTGTGTGTAGAGCAGTTGTGGCGGGCTGTGTGTGTGTGTGTGTGTGTGTGTGTGTGTAGAGCAATGCTGGCAGGCTGTTTGTGTGTGTGTAGAGCAGTTCTGTTGGGCTGTGTGTTTGTCGAGGAGTTCTGGCAGGCTCTGTGTGTGTTTGTATGTAGAGCAGTTGTGGCATGTGTGTGTGTTTGTAGAGGAGTTCTGGTGGACTGTGTAGCAGTTCTGGCGGGCTCTGTGTGTGTGTGTGTGTGTGTGTGTGTGTGTGTGTGTAGAGCAGTTCTGACAAGCTCTGTGTATGTGTGTGTAGAGCAGTTCTGGCAGGCTGTGTGTGTATGTGTAGGGCAGTTCTGGTGGGCTGTGTGTGTGTGTGTGTGTGTGTAGAGCAATTCTGGTGGGCTGTGTGTGTGTGTAGAGCAGTTGTGGTAGGCTGTGTGTGTGTGTAGAGCGATTTTAGCGGGCTGTGTGTGTGTGTGTGTGTGTGTGTGTGTAGAGCAATTCTGGCAGGCTGTTTGTGTGTGTGTAGAGCAGTTCTGTTGGGTTGTGTGTTTGTCGAGGAGTTCTGGCAGGCTTTGTGTGTGTTTGTATGTAGAGCAGTTGTGGAGTCTGTGTGTGTGTAGAGCAGTTGTTGGGTTGTGTGTTTGTAGAGGAGTTCTGGTGGACTGTGTAGCAGTTCTGGCGGGCTCTGTGTGTGTGTGTGTGTGTAGAGCAGTTGTGGTTGGCTGTGTGTGTGCAAAGCAGTTCTGGCAGCCTGTGTGTGTGTGTGTGTGTGTGTGTGTGTGTGTGTAGAGCAGTTGTGGCAGGCTCTGTGTGTGTGCATGTAGAGCAGTTCTGTCGGGTTTTGTGTGTGTAGAGCAGTTCTGGCAGACTCTGTGTGTGTGTGTGTGTGTGTGTGTGTGTGTGTGTGTAGAGCAGTTCTGTTGGGTTGTGTGTTTGTAGAGCAGTTCTGGTGGGCTGTGTGTGTGTGTAGAGCAGTTCTGGCGGGTTGTGTGTGTGTAGAGCAGTTCTGGCCGGCTCTGTGTGTGTTTGTATGTAGAGCAGTTGTGGCATGTGTGTGTGTGTGTGTGTGTGTGTGTGTAGAGCAGTTCTGTTGGGTTGTGTGTTTGTAGAGGAGTTCTGGCGGACTGTGTGTGTGTAGCAGTTCTGGCGGTGTGTGTGTGTGTGCGTGTGCGTACGTGCAGAGCAGTTCTGGCAGCCTGTGTGTGTGTATGTGTGTGTAGAGCAGTTGTGGCAGGCTCTGTGTGTGTGCATGTAGAGCAGTTCTGTCGGGTTTTGTGTTTGTAGAGCAGTTCTGGCAGACTGTGTGTGTGTGTGTGTGTGTGTGTGTGTGTGTAGATCAGTTCTGTGGGGTTGTGTGTTTGTAGAGCAGTTCTGGTGGGCTCTCTCTGTGTGTGTAGAGCAGTTCTGGTGGTGTGTGTGTGTGTGTGTGTGTACGTAGAGCAGTTCTGGTGGGCTGTGTGTGTGTGTATAGAGCAGTTCTGTTGGGTTGTGTGTTTATAGAGCAGTTCTGGTGGGCTCTCTGTGTGTGTGTGTGTGTGTGTGTGTAGAGCAGTTGTGGCGTGTGTGTGTGTGTAGAGCCTTTTTGGTGTGTATTTGTGTGTGTAGAGCAGTTCTGGCGGGCTCTGTGTGTGTGTGTGTGTGTGTGTGTGTACAGCAGTTGTGGCGCGCGCGTGTGTGTGTGCGAGGAGCAGTTGTGGCGGGCGTGGGGGTCTGGGGGAGCCGGGGTGGGAGGGGGGCGCAGCGCTGCCGAGGCAGCGAGGGAACATTCCGGGGAGATAAAGGGCCGGTTTGATGTGCGCTCATATGGCGGGGCTGTTTTGCCTCACATGCCTTTCTCTCTTTCGCTCTTGCTTTATTTTTTTCCTGGAGTGAAGCCTGGCGCCAGCAGTCTGGAACCAGCCTGACAAGCTTTTGAGTTATGGGAGGGGGAGGGGGAGGGGGAGGAGAGGAGGCGGGCGGAGGGGAAGGGGGAGAGAGGCAGCTGGGATATGGATTATTACAGCAGAACAAGAAGACACACAAGGGGCTCGGGGGATGGGGGGGTTCAGGGGCTTGGGGGGATGGAGCCAGCTTCTAGCAAATGTTTCAAAGGGCATTTTGGTACTGGGGGGAGGAGGGGGATGGAGTCATTCCGGGCATCGAGCGACACTCCCCATGTCCGGAACAAGAACTGTTTTTTAAAGCTCCAATTCAAGAGCTTGAAGAGGTGTGGGGTTTTTAAGCCAAGCTTGGAGGGCCTCCTGGCCAGGGCTCAGCCTCTGTGCCCCATCAGGAGATTCCTTTCTGCTGAGCGCTGCCACTCCAGGCCCTCTCCTCCTCTGCTTTCAGGCTGCCCTTTCCCCTTCCAGAGTGGGAACCAACAGACCTTGGCTCCCCTTTATCCTTCATGGCCCCCCTCTGGCCCCCAGTGGCGCTTTGATCACTGGCTGCTGAGAGGGAGAGCGGATGGGTGGTTGTGCTCTGGAGCCCCGTTGGCAAGAACGTCTGAGTCCAAGTGTGCAAAGGGGGACACTGGCCTGTTAGAGGGGGGCACTAACCAGCCTTGCTAGGTGTGGCCTATTGGGGCTATTGTTAGAGCCATCTGAGACCACTGATGTGTCAGGGGAAGGTGAGGGACTTTCACTAGGAAATCGCTACGGCAAAGGTTGGCTTTGTCAAGGCGCTGGCTACTGGATGCCAATAGCCAAGATGGACGGGCACATGGCCTGGTGGTGTGTCCCTCACGGTTGCATGTGTCTCCACACAAAAGGAGTGGGCTGGGCACGGTGGGGCTCTGGTAAGTGTTTAGCACATGTGTCAGAAAATGTAGCCACCATCTGGAGTCCATCCATGAAAGCTGCCTTATGTGGGCTGGTCCAGTATTTTCCATGGCCCATGAGAATACATAGATAGTGTCCCTGGGGCCATACAAGTCCTCATCAATGGGACACATACCTTTTCACCATTGCTCCAGAACTAGAACACTCCCTTTCCCTCTACCTCCCTGTTTCACTCTCTTGTGCATGCCCATGCACTCTCTCGCACATGTGTGTTCTCACACACACACATATGCTCTCAAATTGCTCCCATAGGAGACCTTCACTTCACTCCTCTGTGTCCCAGTGTCCCCAGGAAGACAGTGGTGCATGTGCTGCTAGTAAAATGATGTCCTCAGAGTCTAGAGAGCAAAGATTGAACACTGGAGAGGGGAAGGCCAGTATGATCCAACTATTTATAACACTTTGATTTTTTTCTTGAAGCCTATTTAACTTCAATGCCTGATTAATGTTTTGGAGAAAGCTCAACTTTGTGAAAAATTCAACACCTCTGTCCCTTTAGTGAAGGTGTGCAAACTGACAATGTATATCTACCCAGAACTTCCAGAAGACCTCCGGCAAGCCAGGGAAGGCAAGTTTTTACATCCCCTTACATTTCTAAGGTAAAAAAAAAGACAAGACCAATTTTTAAAAAAACAACAAAACCCTAAGACTATTTAGGTTTTATTCATCTGTCCCAGAGAGCCAGAAAGACAAAAGCCCAATTTTTTAACCCTCATTTGTAGGTTATCTGTAAGCTGCAGATCTCAGCAGAAATGTTCCCAAAGCTTCTTTCCTCTCTGCTTCCATACCGCAAAACGATGCCCTCCCATGTTTGCTGTTTTTCAGGAATGCAGATCCTAGTGTACTACAGCAAACTTAGTGTTTCAACTAGTCCAGTATCTTATCTTTGGTAGTGGCCAATGCTGGGTGATTTAGAAAACGCAAACTTATAATACCTAGGTGTGTTAGTAGCTGTGCTCTAGAGAGACCTAAGGTAGATACTGTACTGCATCTAACTGGTATAGGGTATGGGGAAATTTCTACCAGACCCTAGTGTAGGAGTAGCCAAACTACAATCAGCCCATCAGCTGTTTTAATCCATCCCTCTGGGGAGCAGGGTCTGCATCTTGCCCTGCTCCGCATGGCTTCTGGAAACAGCAGCATGTCCCCACTTTGGCTCCTATGCGTAAGGACAGCCAGAGGGCTCTGCATGGTCCCTGCTGCAAGTGCTGGCTCTGCAGTTCCCATTGGCTGGAAACCACAGCCAATGGGAGCTACAGGGATGGCACCTGTAGAGGGAGGGACAGTACACAGACAGTACACAGAACCTCCTGGCTGCACCTCCCATAGGACCTGTCTAGAAGGGAGACATGCCACTGCTCCTCAGACCTGCTTGAGGAGGTAAATGCAGGGTGAAGCCTGCACCCCTGAATCCCCCAGTGCCCCAACCCTCTGCCCCCACCCAGAGCCCCTTCCCGTTCTCCAAATTTCTCTGTCCCAGCCTGGAGCTCCCCCCTGCATTCCACACTCCTCATCCCCGGCTCCACCCCCAGAGCCCACACCCCCAACGGAGCCCTCACCCCCTCCTAACCCCAACCCGAATTTTGCAAACAATCATGACCCACCATACAATTTCCATACCCTGATGTGGCCTTTGGGCCAAAAAGTTTGCCCGTCCCTGCCCTAACTGGTGATCTGCTCACCCCTTGAACCATGAGGATGGGTGTTAGACAAGGGTGGGGAACCTTTTTTGGATCGGGGACCACTGATCCTCAGAAAAATCAGTCAGGGGCTGCACACAAGTGAGAAGGGAAAAGAAACACCCGCCCTTACTGATGTGAGGAGAAAGACATTCCTCACACATATCAGAGCCTAGGAGAGCCCAGCCTAGTAGATTTTGTGTGGTCCAGCCCCATGGTGGGGCAGCGGGGGGCTGGAGTACCAGCACAGACTCCTCAATGGTGGGGGGAGGTTACTGAGCCTTGAGGGGCAGATCCAGGTAAGCCAAGGGCTGCATCTGGCCCCCAGGCCTTAGGTTCCTCACCACTGGTGTTAGATATCGTCCTTTTACCTTAGCAGGTGTAACTGGGTATCAGCCTAATTCACATGGATTTTTAAAGCATTCTGAAAAATACTGCAGCACTGAGTTCCACCACTTAATAGCACATGATGTTAAAATAACCATTGGTTTGCCTTACTCCATTTAAAATTGGTTGCTGTTTAAATTATTTCGCTATTTGACTAAAAGAAATATAAATAACACTATCCTCAAGCATATCAGTGTTGGACAAGCTGTAAAAACATAGATCATTAGACCATATCAATAGGCCCTGGAAAGTGCTTAAGCATATACTTTTAATAACAGTACCTACCATTTGTCTCAAAGCAGTGGCTTTTCATCCCTATCTTGTAGCAGAGGGTCTGTCTACACTGCTATCAAATACGTGTGGCTGGTCATGTCAGCTGGTTTGGGCTGGTGTGGGGGAGCTTGGGCTGGAGGGCTATAAATGTGGAGGTTGTCGCCTGAGCGCTGATGTCCACATTGCAATTTTATAGCTCCACGAGACTGAGTCAGCTGCCATGGGCAAGTGGCGGGTGGCTGGTTTTGTTGTTGTTGTTTTGCAGCATAAGAACATCCCCATAAAGGCTTGCCCAAGGTGACACAAAGAGTCAGTCACAGAGCCAGGAGGGGAGCCCGGTGGCAGAGCCCAGTCTGGTGCCCAGCTACGTCAGGCTCAAACGAACGAGCAGGAGAGAATCGAACAGCACAATCCTCTGGAGGCAGTGGGTGAAAATCAAATGTCATTCTGGGCTGCTGGGGCAAAAGAGAGGCATCTCGGGGAGGACTCTCTCCCTGTAGCCAGCCTCACCTTTCATATTCTAATGCTTTCCCTTTGCCTGATTTGTGAGCTCTCCCAGGCTCCTGCTGGGAATTCTCTCTAACAGAGGCACATGCTGCTGGCCCTCCCTGGGTAAATTACACAGAGATCTAATGAAGGAGGAGAAATCAGTTACTCTGTGACTGAGACTCCCCGGGGACCTTAATTCAAATATTTGTGGAGCTTAGCAAGTGGGGCGTTGGGGAGCCTTGGAGTTGTGTCTCCTGGCAGGTCTCTTGCAGGTGCGGGGCGGGTGGGGGGGGAGTAAAGGAGATGTAGCAGTGGTGAGCACACTCTGGGCAGAGTTCTCCTGGAGCTAGCCCAGATGGCCCTGCATGTGGCCAGCATGGAATGGTTCCTGTGTCAGTCCAATCTCACGCCGAGCGTGCTCCTGCCAGCATGCTAGATGTCGTGATAGTAGAAGGGGAAGCACCTTGGTGGGGCACAGAGTGAGTGGGTGTGTCTAGACTACATGGCTCCGTTGATGGAGCCATGTAGATTAGGCAGGACGACAAAGGGAAATGAAGCGGCGATTTAAATAATTGCCGCTTAGTTTAAATCAAAATGGCCACCGCGCTGTGCTGATCAGCTGTTTGTCGGCTCAGTGCGGCAGTCTAGATGGGGATCTGCCAACCCCAGAACCCTTCATCGGCAAGTCCTTTATGCCTCGTGATTTAAATGAAGCAGCGATTATTTAATCACCGCATCATTTCCCTTTTTCGAGTAAACTAATCTACATGGCTCCGTCGACGGAGCCATGTAGTTTAGACGTACCCAGTTGGTGCTGTTAACCCTCATTGCACAGGATTAGAAGGCCCATCGCTTCAGTATGAGCTTGGCTTTTCCTTGCCCTGTATGTCATGCAGTCATCTACCCCCCAGAGCAACACTGCCACTCTGATTCATTAGCATCATGTACCTACCTACCACTGGTGCAGACAGCTATGCCAGGTGCTGGCCCAAGCTCTCAGCAGCGGGTAGGGAGGTTTACGGGCCTGCTGCAGTGTTCTGCCTCCTCTTTGGCTGGGAGTCTATCCAGTTGCATCCAGAGGGGAGAGAGAAGCAGCAGAGGCTGAGGGTGGCATTAATGTACAGTCTGTGTCTTGTTTCCTCCTTGCTCCTTTCTTACAGCTGGAAAGGAGCCCAGCTGGTTCAGGGGTAGGATTTCCAAATATATGAGGAGCTCTCTGCCACCATTCTCCTTCCACAAGGATTCCCCCCAACTGCCCAGGGCCTCAGCTAATGACATGCAGCACCAGGGACACTGATAGGAAGTGGCAGGGTAAGATGGGTTGCCTGGAGCATCGGCCTCCAGCCCCCGAGAGTTCAGGGGCCTTGACCTTTGGGACCACAGAGCACTGGTCTCCAAGGAGACCCCACCCTTGGTGAGGAAGCAACTTCTCACACTACAGATTTAAGCAAACTGCTGGGTGCCAGCCCCTTCTGCCCGAGAGCAGGCTCCAGGAGCAGCGTGGTGCTCAGCAAGCTTGACGCCAAGGGCCCCATGGCATGTCAGAGCCTCCCACCCCATGTGGGAGCTTGGAACCTCAGTGAAGCCAAGCCCCATTACGCTGTCATCCACCCTACTGGTTAGCTGGCACCATCAACCCAATGGCTTTCTGAGTGGCCTGTTGATGGTTTAACCTTCTCTGCCTAACTGGTCCCTGTCTGGAAGAGTGAGTGATGCAGGAGTCCCTTGGGCCCAGACACAGAGGGTCAGGAGACATAAGGAACAGAGAAAGCAGAGGAGAGTGTGTGTTAACAGGGAGCAATCTGGGTTTACATGCCCTGAGACACCAGCTGGTCCCTGTAACCAGTCAGAGTCACTGCCCATTGACTTTGTGCTCATTTGCGGTAGGGTTCCACATTGTTA
This sequence comes from Pelochelys cantorii, assembly GCA_032595735.1. Taxonomy (NCBI): domain Eukaryota; kingdom Metazoa; phylum Chordata; order Testudines; family Trionychidae; genus Pelochelys; species Pelochelys cantorii. The sequence goes on along the minus strand of CM064347.1, from coordinate 15,163,144 downwards.
TTTGAGTCCTGGACAACATAACAGTTACAGGGAGTTGCAGCACAGGATGTGAACAACACCCTCTCGCACACTCATGCAACAGACACATTTCACACTCACTTCTCACTATCATGGGATGCTAACTCTTGCACACTTGCTCCCATTGTACCCTAAACATGGACACACAGGCATAAACAGCATAAACCCATATGTGAATCACATTTGCATGCCTGCACACTTGTAGAAATATACAACAAACCAGATCCATAGATACAATCATACACACACACAACGCGCACAGTCCTCATACCTGAAAACACAGACACCTACAGATCATGCATATCACCCATGCAAACATACATGACTACATACATAGACACTGAGTGCGTGCAGCTAAATATGCACACACAGACTTGCACAGAATCTTCAGCACACCAACTGTTTGGAAAGAAAGAGAGGGAAAAAAACCCTCAGATTCAGCCCAGAGAGATGGAGGGGAGGGGGGTGAGAGGAGAGAATGACAGACTGCAATCCCCCTTGAGTGCCTGTCCTCATGAATATTAATAAGGTGGTAATTAAAATGCAGGGACACAGCAGGATGGATGCAGGCACTGCCTTCGGAGCGCTGGGAACGGGGGGAGTGCATCTTTCCAGGCAGGTTTTGATTCCATTCTCTGATGAAAAGAAGAAAACGGAGCCTTCAACTTTAATCAGTTCAGAGTTTTTTTGACACGACATATCTTTAATTGCTGATATTTCTGCTCTCCCGAAACCTGGCTGTACCATCTCCAGTCTAACTGGAGATAACGATGCACAACACAGCGCCATGGCTTCGTGCCGTTTTTCTTTCTCTAACTTGTTTGTGAGTTTCCTGGTGTTTTGCCTCTTGGCCATGGGTTGAAGGGCAGGGTCCCATTGTTGCTTGACCCTACCTTCGGAGAACTAGGAGATGGAAAGTGCCTTTGAGTCCCTCTTGACAGCACCTCCCCCCAATCCCAATGTTAAGGAAACTTGGCTTTTTCTGAGTGCTGAAATGACACCCTCCCCATCTGTCTTGCCCACTAGCTGTGGAGATCAGAGGGGCCTAAATATGGACCTACGCCTTCATGTCATGAGTTAGGCATTCTCAGCTTATTCCTTTTTGTTGGCTCATGTACACTGGAGAATGCAATGATGGGGGGGAGGTGAACAGACACAGAAAAGGAATCAACCATTCCTTCCCAGTACCAAGGGGTGAGGTGATCTTTTGGTGGAACAGTGGGCATGGGGCAGGAAGGGACTGAGTAACTATGGAGAAGGAATCCTCTTTTATGGCATAGAGAGTGATTCCTCCACAGCAGGGATGGGGGAAGCACTATAGAGAGAACCCAGGACTAGAGGAATAAAGAGGTTAAAATCGTCCCTACCCACTGGCCTTTCTTGATCATGTTTGGGTCGCCTAGAGAAGTCTGCGGCAAGGATGCTCAGGATTCTTTGAACAAGGAGAACTATTTGTTATTCTCTCCCTTTGCAAGATGGTGACCAGTTTAGATCAGAGGGAGGGCCTGTTAATGGAGAAGCTTAATCAAGGCCAAGACTTGATGGAAGTTTAAATTCCCGCCCCCCTCCCCCCCTCCCCCGCTTCACCCAAGAGGTTGAGAGCTGAGGTTCCATTGTAGAGCTGTGACGAGGGCCGTAAGAAGACTGGTTGCCAGTTGCCCCAGGAGAGAGTACAGATGTGGTCATCTCACCTCAAAAAAAGATACCTTGGCGCTGGAAGAAGTCCAGAGAAGGGCAAAAAATGATTAGAGGTTTGGAACTGCTGGCAGATGAGGCGAGATTAATCAGACTGGAACTTTTCAGCTTGGAAAAGAGATGACTCAGAGGGACTATGATAGAGGTCTATATAATCATGTGGAGAAATGAAGACGTGTTATTTACTCCTACCCATAACAAAAGCACTAAGGGTCACCAAATGAAATGAATAGGTAGCATGTTTAAAACAAATGAAAGGAAAAATTTCTTCACACAGTGCACCTGTGGAACTCCTTGCCAGGGGATGTTGTGAAGGCCAAAACTATAACAGGGTTCAAAAAAGAGCTAGATAAATTCCTGTAGGATAGATCCATCAATGGCTTTTAGCCAGGATGGGCAGAACGGGTGATGGGAGGGATCACTTGATTGTTACTTGTTCTGTTCATTCCCTGTAGGGCACCTGGCCTTCATCACTGTCAGAAGATAGAATACTGGGCCAGATGGGCCTTTGGTCTGACCCAGTTTGGCTGTTCCTATGTACGATTCTGGACAAGGGAAGGAGAATAATAGTTCTTCGTCTTGTACCTTTGAGAAGTTTCATCCAATAAACAGTTGGATCCAGAATCTTCCATGTGGTTCCTGCACAAAGTGACCGTTGTCCTTTGTAGTCGGCAGCTGAGCTGACAGACTACTGAGTCCCTGGCATTTCCTGTGACGCTTCTGAGGAGTCCACATGTAAGTGTCTATTGCTGGCTCCTGGGAAGCTCTGGACTTCAAGCTTGCATTGAGGAAAGATGCCCTATGTTCTGTTCATTCCCAGGGAACGGCAATACTCTTGAGTGATGCCCCTTTTGCCAGTATATGGACCTGCCCATACAGCCCTGGGGCTTTCTCTCCTCCTAACTTGTGCCTCTGTCTTCTTGCTCTGAGCAATGTGGTCTCCCTGACGGCAACAAGAAGCAGAAGAACACTTCTGTCTCCAGCTGGAGCTCACTAGAGTGCCCATCACTTGATCCCCATGTCTGTGGGGCTGTGTACTAGGGCAGCTCTATCGTTTGCTCATGGGAAGAAAAAATATTTGAATGTCAAGTAAGTCTGGAGACCCAAAGGCTGGGCCTCTCTGGGGTCCTCTTTGTGGAAAAGCAGAGGCCCCTGCCACCAATCCTCTTGAAAGGGGTGGAGTGCCGCAGGGAAAAGAGGCTGATGTTGGAGAGGAGGAAGGAAAGTCAGGCTCTCCGGCCCCACCTCTCCGTCCCCTTCCGTTTTTACAAGGAGGTCACGATTGTATTCAAAACCCAAGAGCAGGAGGTCTTGGTTCTATTCCTGGTTCTGCCCCAGGCTCAGTGTGTGGACAAGGGCAATTTGCTTTATCTTCTTATCTTTTCAGTTTTCCCCATGAGAAACCAATGATATGCTTGAGATACAACAATGATCTTTTCATCTTCTGGACAGATGGCTTCAACTCCTCATAGATTTCTACCACAACTTCAACAACCATCATCTGCCCATTAAACTCTCTCTGGAACACTGCCACGCTTCTTGGACACCACAGTCACCTTCCGCAGTGGTACCCGACAGACAGCTATATACAAGAACCCCATTGATCACCATTCCTCCCTTCATAGATCTAGTACCCACCCCAAACACGCCAAGAAATTGGTTATCCACAGCCAGGAACTGATACCACACAATAGCCAAATGTTGCCTTATAGCAAGAAGGCTAACAGCATATTAGGGTGCATTCGGAGGAGCATTGCCAGCAGATCTAGAGTAGTGATTATTCCCCTTTGTTTGGCACTGATGAGGCCACATCTGGAGTACTGCATCCAATTCTGGGACCCCCGTTGCAGAAAGGATGTGGACTCATTGGAGAAAGTCCAACGGAGGGCAACAAAAATGATTAGGGAGCTGGAGCACATGACTTACAAGGAGAGGCTGAGGGATTTGGGCTTATTTAGTCTGCAGAACAGAAGAGTGAGGGGGGATTTGATAGCAGCCTTCAACTATCTGAAGGAGGGCTCCAAAGAGGATGGAGAGAGGCTGTTCTCAGTATCAGAGGGGTAGCCGTGTTAGTCTGAATCTGCAAAAGCGATAAGGAGTCCTGTGGCACCTTATAGACTAACAGATTTATTGGAGCATAAGCTTTCATGGGCAAAGACCCACTTCATCAGATGCATGTAGTAGAAATTCCAGAGGCAGGTATAAATATACAGGCATAAGAAAAGAGTACCAATCAAGAGTGAGGCTAGAGATAATGAGGTCAATTCAGTCAGGGAGGATAAGGCCCACTTCTAGCAGCTGATGTGGAGGTGTGGAGGTTTCACCAAGAGAGGAGAAATTGCTTTTGTAGTTGGCTAGCCATTCACAGTCTTTGTTTAATCCTAAGCTGATGGTGTCAAATTTGCAGATGAACTGCAGCTCAGCAGTTTCTCTTTGAAGTCTGGTCTTGAAGTTTTTTTGCTGCAGGATGGCTACCTTTAGATCTGCTACTGTGTGTCCAGGGAGATTGAAATGTTCTCCTACAGGTTTTTGTATATTGCCGTTCCTGATATCTGATTTGTGTCCATTTATTCATTTACGTAGGGACTGTCCAGTTTGACCGATGTATATAGCAGAGGGTCATTGCTGGCACATAATGGCGTATATTACATTGGTAGATGTGCAGGTGAATGAACCCGTGATGGTGTGGCTGATCTGTTCTCAGTTGTGGCAGATGACAGAATGAGGAGCAATGGTCTCAAGTTGCAGTGTGTGGGGTCTAGGTTGGATATTAGGAAAAACTATTTCACTAGGAGGGTGGTGAAGCACTGGGATGGGTTATCTACGGAGGTGGTGGAATCTCCATCCCTAGAGGTTTTTAAGTCCTGGCTTGACAAAGCCCTGGCTGGGATGATTTAGTTCGGATTGGTCCTGCTTTGGGCAGGGGGGTGAACTCGATGACCTCCTGAGGTCTCTTCCAACCCTAGGATTCTATGGCTCTATGAATAGGCTCTGAGGCAAAAGTTCAGACACTGGAACACACCTAAAACTGACTTCACCAAGCAAAGGCATTCCAGCAGAGAAGCAGCTCTCACCATGGAACATGCCAGCCAAATGCTTCAGTACAGAAATAAAGCCCTCTCCAACTGCACACCCTTAGCTCTCACCTTCCATCCCACACTGGGGGGATCATCAAACAACTAAACCCATACTCAAAAGGGATGCCATCTGGAAAGAAAGTCCTTCTGGTCTTCAAACAACCCCCAACCTCTTCAAACTATCTTCAGAAGCAAGCTCCCTGCAGACCAGAACACACCAACTCACAGCACATGCAAAACCTGCAGACACCTCTCTTTTGCTACAGTGAACACCCAACGCACTTTTCAAGATTCATGGATCCTACACATGCCTATCATGTGGTGTACCTTGTCTAGTGCACTAAATGTCCCGGTAGCAGCTATGTGGGTGAAACCAGATAATCACTAAGGCTTTCAAATGAATTCCCAAAGGACAATGATAAAAGACAAATCCACCCTATCACCTGTGGAGGAACACTTTTCACAAAGTGATCACTTTATCTCTGACCTTTCAGTCCTCATCCTTAAAGGAACCCTGCATAATACTTTCAAAAGATGAGCCTGGGAGCTTAAATTCATAGCTCTGCTAGAAACTAAAAATCATGGACTGACCAGAGACACTGGATTTCTGGCTTACTACACCAATCTGTAACCCACTAACCCCCTCTCTTTTTGCCCTATGGCTGCATAGGTGTTAATAGGCCTTAAATAGTCCCATTTCTTAACAATATTCACTCACTACTAATGCTAAACAATCTGTTCCACCTTGTATTTTGCTGTGATGTTCGGGAAACCTTTCCTAGATCTAAAGAAGAGCTCAAAACTTGTCTCACTCATCAACAGAAGTTGGTGCAATAAAAGATACATTGTCCCACCCACCTTGTTGGGTAAAGCACATTGAAATCTTTGGCTGGTGGGCACTACAGCTGTGCAAAGTGTTGTTACTGTGATTTACTAAGATCAACCACTAGCCTTTTCTGGTATCAAGAAGGTTCTACAGCCACTGATAGCCACAGGCAAGAGAAGGCAAAAACAAGAACACAGCCTGGGGAGATGAAGCCACTTCAGATATGGCCTAATAAGGGATGACTATGATAGAACATCAAAGCAATTGATACAGAACCCACGGTTATGCCTTCTCCTTAAGTTACATAGTCTCATCTATAAAAAGCCAATCATTCTGCAGCCACCTTCTAACAACATGGCTCCATAACCAGAGCATCTCCCTCCCAGCTACGAGGTGGGCATGCATGTCTGTGCTCTTCATTGCAGGCCTGTGCAGCCAGCTCCCTGTCCATTGAGAGAAGCTGCCCATCAACCTCCAGTCTGGCACGTGGCACAGCTGCCGAGCATGGCAGACGTGTTAGGTTTGGCAGAACGTTGCTTTGCTTCCAGAAAGGCCACTGGGGAAGAGCAAGGGAGAAGGCGCGGAGGAAGGAAAAGGAATATTTGAAGTGTAGCACTTGTACATTTGCAGTGGAAGTAAAATTCTGTTTGGTGAATGTTCAAAAGCACTTGGGACGTTGTCACGTTCTGTCCCTGTATCTGGGTCTCTGAGGGTACGTCTACACAGCAGAGTTATTTTGGAGTAACTAACATTATTCCAAAATAACGTCATCTGTGTCTACACACAAGCAGTTATTTTGACACAATGTCGAGCCAGAGGAGCTCTGACTCCGACTCTGGTAACCCCTCATTCTACGAGGAGTAAGGGAAGTCGGGGGAAGAGTGCTCTTTCGCAGACTTCCTGCAGTGGAGACAGCACCAAAAGCTGAAATAAGCTATTTCGACTTAAGCAACGCAACTGATGTAGCTGAAGTTGTGTAGCTTATTTCGGATTTAGCCCTGCTGTGTAGACGTGCCCTGAAGTCAGTCTCCGGGCCACACTCATCACTATACTGATGGGTGGCAGGGTATGAAGTTTCTCCTGGACAGGTTGAGGTAGGGTGACCAGATGTCCTGACTGTATAGGGACAGTGCCGACATTCAGAACATTGTCTTACATAGGCGCCTCTTCCCCCCATCCTGATGGTTCACACTTGCTATCTAGGCACCCTAGGTCGAGCAGCCAGCTTTGGATTCTCCTGGGTCTAGTAAGAGGGAAGAAACAAGGCGGAAGAGGAGGAGCTGTACCCAGTGATGAGCGGTGCCTAGATATATTCGGGCTGCATTCTGGGGCTAGCTCACTGAGCAGCCACACTTTCTGGGCTGAGGTAATAGCTGTGGCTTGGGTTCATTCCCTGGTTGCCCTGATGGTGCACTGCAAGGGTCAGCCGGTAGCCATGACTGATCCTGCATAGGTGTGTGAAGTAGAGGTGTGGCAGGTTTTATGTGAAGCGCTGGCCCTGTGCCCTGCTCCCCAGCTGATGGCTCCATCCATAAAAGCTGGGGATGCTGCTCCAGGCCCTTAACCACACTCTGCTCCCCAACGTCCCATCTCACTGGGGGCTTGAGTCCCAGCCACTGACTCCATGTCTGGAGTCCTACATCCAGCCCCATACTCCCACTCTCTAGCCCACCCTGCTCCCAGCCCCGTGCCCAGGGTTCTGCTCTGGGACCTCCACCTCACTCCCTGACCAGTGCCCCCTGCCTGGGACCATGTGCCTGCCTCCCCATTGCCAGAGCTCTACTCTCAGGGTCTCTGACGTGGGGTACCGACTGCTAGCCTTTCCCTGGGGCTCCGCTCCTGGCCCAAAGCCCACTCCCAGCTGTGGCCTCTGTCCTTTACCCCTGTTCAGGCACCCCTTTCCCAGAGACAGAGCCCTGCTCCCAACCTTAGAGGTGGGGGGAGGGAGGAAGGAGGGCACACAGGGAGCATTCAGCACTTCCACTGTTAAAAGTCTTCCAGCACCACTGACATCCTGTCCAGATGTGTCTCCGTTGGGGCAATAAGTACTGCCTGTGCTAACCAAAACGTGCCTTTTAGCTGTATTTGAACAACCCCCATTGCTGCTACTGATACTGAAGAATCCAGCTCCTTCTCCCTAGCGGGTTTATCACTGCAGTGCTGACAGGAGCAAAAAGGTGACATTTGTTTGGTCATTTGAGGGGTTGGTTGAGTGGAGGTCCATGAAGGCCAGATCCGAAACTGGTGTAAATTGGCATATAAGTGCCACTGAAATCAGTGAAGCTACACCAGTTTACATCCACTGAGGATCTATTGTGCTGCTAAAGGCCCTTTTTTTTTAAATGTTGTTTGCCTTTTAGCGCCACAGCCTTTTAGTGTTTCTGAACTGCTCTAGTTAATAGGCAGGCTCTGGGTTTCCTTTTAGGCTCAGGTCTCTCCACAGAGCATGTATCTGGTTCTATTTCCAGAGCAGCTTGGGTGGGGGTTCCATTGTGTTATGGAAACAGGCCGCACTGGCGGGCCTGCATCCATGGGAGACACAAGTCAGGGAGACACAAGTCAGGCTATGTCTAGACTACAGGCTTCTTTCGGAAGACACTTTATTCGGAAGAGATCTTCTGAAAAAACTTCTTCCAAAAGAGGGCATCCACACTGCAAAAGTGCATCAAAAAAGTGACCTGCTTTTTTGAAAGAGAGCACCCAGACTGAATGGATGCTCTCTCGCATGTCAGCTGTGATTGCTATGGACGGAATGGCCACTAGGGCACCTGTGCTTTTTCCTCTTTCCTCTTCTTCCGAAAGAACTCCCTCTTCCCCGTCCACAACGCCTTTTTCCGAAAGAGCTCTGCTACAATACTGTGGGGCACATGGAAAGTGGGAATGGAACCCTTGGTGGTGATAGAACAGCATGGGGCTGCTGGGTATCTAGGAAAAATCAGTGCAGCTGTTTGAAAAGTAAAGTGAAAAACGTGGAAAGGTTCTGATTTTTGGATGGAAGAATATATTTAATTTTGCTTTTTTTTTTCTCTTCCTGCCCCCCTTTTTTATTTTTACCACTGGAAAAAATGGGCACAGAGCTGGAACAAAGGGAGAAATAACCAACACCCAGGGGGGAAATAATTTTATTAAAAAAAAAAGATGTTTGACTTGGTGTTGTTGGTGTTGTTGAAAAATCAGAAAAACACCAGCTCTTTCATAGCAAACTGTTGGCTTTTAAAAAAAAAAGGAGATGGGATGGGATGGGGGCAGTTTAGAATTAAAAAAAAAATCAATCAGCTCTTAAAACCATCTATCTAAAGAACCCTATTAAGAACCTCACAATGCTCCTCTTTAAGCTTGTAGACGGGCAGATACAACAGTGATGAATTCAGTAGCAACTTGCATTGGAACTTGGCAGAATCAACACAAGCTGCTGGAGGGAAGAGTTTGGAGGAGGCACCAGGGAGTCAGTCTGTGTGCCCATGGCTGGAATGAATGCAAGCTGCAGTTACAGCATTTCTGTAAATAATTCTCGTATCAAAGAGCCAGTTTAGTTTTAGAAACACAGAATCATCCACATTACCCAGCTTGTGGGTCATCAAACCCTAACATGGATAGAGATGACAGGCTCTCTTAATCATCTCTTTGGGATGATTGATCCCAAATGATGCTACAATTTTCTAAGTTTTGAAATGAAAATGTGGCTGTCCGTGGCTGCCTTGTTATGTTAATACCTAACGTTCGGCTGATGTTTAGTGTGGTCTCATTCAAATGTCTAACCACATTGCATAGAATCATAGAACTGGAAGGGACCTTGCGAGGTTATCAAGTCCCGTCCCCTGCACTCACGGCAGGACCAAGCACCGTCTAGATCATCGATAGATGTCTATCCAACCTGCACTTAAATATCTCCAGTGATGGAAACTCCACAACCTCCCTCGGCAATTTATTCCACTGCTTAACTACCCTGACAGTTAGCAAATTTTTCCTAATGTCCAACCGAAACCTCCCATACTGCAATTTAAGCCCATTGCAACTTGTCCTATCATCAGAGGTTAAGGAGAATATTTTTTCTCCCTCCTCCTTGTAACACCTGTTAGGCACTTGAAAGCTGCTCTCAGGCTTGTCTACACTATGAGGGTTTTCCGGGATACCTCTGGTATCCCAGAAAAACCTCACCGTGTCCAGAGAACGCGTTTGCTCTGCCGCGTTTTTCACAGAAGTGCAAACGCATTCTTTCGGGGAGCCCTGTATTCCTCGTTCTACAAGGAATAAGGGCTCCTCTGAAAGAGGAGGCCTTTCTGCCATTTGGCCCTGTCTAGACCTCTTCCAAAAAGAAGTCTCTTCCAAAAAAAAAAGCGGAAAAAGGTATGAAAAATGCAGAGCGTATTTTGCGTACCTTTTTCGGCAAAAACATTGAAGTCTAGACATACCCTCTGGTTCTCTCTCTCAGGCTTCTCTTTTTAAACTAAACAAACCCGATTCTTTCTATTTTCCCTCATAGGTCATATTTTCTAGGTTTTAATCATTTTTGTTGCTCTTCTCTGGATCTTCTCCAATTTCTCCACATCTTTCTTGAAATGTGGTGCCCAGAACTGAACACAATACTATCACTGAGACCTAATCAGCGCAGAGTAGAGCGGAAGAATGACTTCTTGTGCCTTGCTCACAACACTCCTGTTGATGCATCCCAGAATCATGTTTGCTTTTCTTGCAACAGTGTCACACTGTTGACTCATGTTTAGCTTGTGGTCCACTCTGACCCCTACATCCCTTTCTACAGTACTCCTTCCTAGGCAATCACTTCCCATTCTGTATGTGTGAAACTGATTGTTTCTCCCTCAGTGGAGTACTTTGCATTTGTCCTTATTGAATTTCATCGTATTTGTCTCCATCCATTTCTCCAGTTTTTCCAGATCTTTTTTATTATAATCCTGTCCTCCAACACACTTGCAACTTCTTCCAGCTTGGTACCATCCACAAACTTTATAAGTGAACTCTCTATGCTATTATCTAAAATATTGATGAAGATGTCTTTGGTTGCTTGGGTTAGTGTATAAGAAACTGGTATGCCTCGTTTTGTATGCACATGTCCGCACACCTGTTCTGGACCGTGCACATTCCAAGCACTGATGGTTCTAGGTCCCAGTTCTAGCCCAACCCTACTGAGCTACCTATGTGCTCTTTACTTGTGGGCTCATTTGAAAGTGCCCGTCTCTCTGCTGTGGCTGCTTGAGGTCCTCCTGGGACTGTGGGTTTCCCTTCTGGAAGGTGACTTCTGCAATGTGAAGCTGCCCTTTCAAGGATCCTGCATCTGGGGAAGCACCAGAAGTGAGCAGTGGGTAGGACCTGGATGGAAGGGAATGGATTTGACCCTGATTATAGTTTGGCTGAGTGGGGCAAAGTGCCAGGTGCCTCCCACTAGCGGACTGACTGTCTGTGCCATGTTTCATATACAGTCCTAGAGCCTTTACCTTGCAGAGTGAACTCCCCTGAATGAACACAGAGTTCCCATGAAGTTCTAGGACTCCAGATTTCGCAGCGCCTTCCCGTGTCTGTCACTGCCAAAAGCGGAGTCAGGTTCATTGTGGCATTGGCTCATGGCCTCAGCATCATCCTTTAGTCACATCCGGCCCCCATGTCTCATCCCGTTCCCTGGCATTTCCCAATGCCTCTCTTGGCTGCCAGGCAGTTTTGGGTGCTGAGGTTTTTGCTTAGTAATCAAAGGCCTGGTGATTAAGCTTTGGGAGAGAGTCTCTTGGAAATGTGGGATAGCAGCACAAAAGCTACCCAGTAAGACACTTGCTTTAAAGAGAACTTGTCTGTGCACCTGTGGATCTCCCTGTATTCATCCCCTCTCCTTTTGGAGGTGCTGTAAACATGGGTGATGTTTGTAGAGTGGCAGCCGCTTTGTAAAACAACGAGAAGTCCTGTAGCACCTTAGGGTATATCTACACTAGCCCCCTAGTTCGAACTAGGGAGGCTAATGAGGGCGACCGAAATTGCAAATGAAGCGTGGGATTTAAATATCCCTCATTGCAGGAGGAATAACAGCTAATTCCAGTTCGAGCTTTAATTTAGAATCCCATTTCACTGCCACGTGTAGACGCAGGCAGTTACTTCGGGCTAGTCAATTTCTAAAATGGTGACTGGCCGGGAACATGCTAATGAAGCGCGGGATATTTAAATCCCGTGCTTCATTTGCAATTTCGGTTGCCCTCATTAGCCTCCCTAGATCAAACTAGGGGGCTAATGTAGACATACCCTTAGAGACTAACAAAAATATATAGATAGTATCATGAGCTTTCGTGGGCAAGACCCACGTCCTCAGATGACCGGAGGTGCGAAGACCAGGGCCATGCCCTGAATAGCTTGAATTGCCAGTAGATGAGATACCAACTGTCTAGGTTCTCACATCACTTTAATAGCTGCACAGCTCACCCTCCCCCCCCCCCCCCCCCCCGCCCCAGCACACCTGTGAGGAAGGGACAGTTCATCCCCATTTTGTAGCTGGACTCTGCAGCATAGATAGACACACCAAGGGCTTGTTCCAAAGCCTGCCGCAGTCATTCCATTGAGGACCTGAGTGACTCGCCGCAGGTCATGTGGGAAGCCCGCGGCAGGGGCAAAAATTAAACCCAGCTCCTCTGAATCCCAGTCCAGTGCATTAACCACCAGACCATCCTTCTTCTTAGACACTGGGTAGTGAATAAGGTGATTTTAGAAGTAAAGGAATTCAGCGGGGATGTGTCACATGGATCAGGTTCGTGCAATGATTTTTGGCTGGATGGCTGTATTTTTAACGCTGCGGGTTGTGGTCTCTGCTTGGAGAGCATGGAGGGATGCAGACATCTTGGAAAGAGAAATGTGAAGAGGGAGACATGGCAGGCTGGGTCAGGGAAGGGGGATTCAGACATTAGGCACCTGCAAGGAAGAAGGGCTGGAGATGAGAATGGGGAGACACAGAGAGTGGGATATAACATTGTCAGAGGCTGTCATTTATGGTGTGTTTGGACAGCACCGAGCACAGTTGGGCCCTGGCCTCTAGACATTCTTGCCACATGACTATGAAATACTAGGGGATAACTGAGTCGAGAAGAGCTCCCACATAGCAGCCTGGGTATTTGGAAAGTCGCTTTGTATTAGGAATCGTTTCATTGTTTCCTTGCACTCCCCCAGGGGTCTGCAGACAACTGTTGTTGTCTCTTGTTTTATACTCCGACTGCAAGTTCTTTGGTGCAGAGATTATCTTTTTGTTCTGTGTTGTATACTTCACCTAGGACAGAGAGGTCCCGGCCATGGGTGTGGCTTCTAGGTGCTACAGCAATGCAAATCTACTGTATATTTGGAAGAGTTTGTCTGTCTGTCTGTCTGTCTATTTGTTCAAGAAGTCCCCCAAAACAGTAAGAGCTAGGAATTCTAGGTAGGAAGCTTCCTCTTATCCTAACTTAAAGCAAGGTCAGGGTTTGGTTGTGCCAGGAAAATGGAATGTGCCTGGAATGGGAGTGCTTCTCATAAAACCATACAGAAAGAGACTGAAATACCAGGCAGGTGAAGGGGGATGGCTGGGGGCAGGGCCGGCTCGAGCCATTCCTGCGCCCCAGGCAGCAGGCGCGCGACGCATGCGCGGCACCGCCCCCGGGCGCACGGTGCATACGTGGCCCCACCCCCCGGCACACTGCGCACCTTACAGCTGCAATCAGGCGTGCGGCGCCTGATGGCAGCTCTAAGGGGCGCAGTGCCTCCCCTGGCCCCGTGCGCAGCACCTGATGGCAGCTCTAAGGGGCTGTAAGGGGCAGCACCCCTTACAGCTGCCATCAGGTGCCCCCCATAGGTTGGTGCCCTGGGCAGCTGCCTAGCTAGCCCCCCCCCTTAATCTGGCCCTGGCTGGGGGCATGCCTGCCCCATCCTCAACTGTTCTAGCCCTGAGCCTCCCCAAGGCACTTCTTGTTCCCTCCCCCATTCATATGGGGACATTGCTGGATGTTCCCCTTTGTCAGGGAGTGAGGGGAAAGTGCACAGTTTACTCCATTCCTCACTCTGGCTGGGGAGTGCAGGGGACAGATGAACCTGAACCTGCCCCAGCATGGGGACATGCATCTCTCCCTCGACTGTGCCCGCTGAAGCTGCAGTGGCCATGGACAGGTGCTTTTTACCTGGCCCCAAGCTACTGTGGTGAGGGAGATCTGGGGTTGTCCTCTCTCCCAGGGGCAGCCTGCCTGCTGAACCCCTCATCTCCAGCCCCACCCCAGAGCAAGGATTTCAATGAAGCATGGACATTTTCATTTTATTTTCCAAAAAATGCAACAATAATCGAGTGAAGGACCCGAGAGACACCAGGTAAATCTTCTAGTAATAAATAACATGCTCGCCAACCCCTGATCTCTCTGCCCTGGCTTTCACACCATGTCATCAGTTCACACCTTCTCCCAAGCAGAGGCTCTGGGCAGCACAAGTCAGACCACATTCTCTCCCATTTCAGAAGCTGACACTGCTGCTGAAACAGGGCTGAGCATGGCTTGCCTTTGTCTATGCCATGTTCAGCTGCTCCCATCCTCGGCAAGGGGTGAGTTTGCTTGTGTGGCTGTGATTTCAGAAGGAGCAAGCCGGAGTCTATTCTTGCAAGTGACTCATCAACAGGAACATTTGCTCAATTCCCAGCCACGTACACCTGTGCAAACCCAGGTGAGGCAATGGGGTTGCACAGATGTCACTGGGTGCATCGGCTGAAGATGCTGAGTTGCAGAGGTATCACTGGGGGGCCTGATGTGCACTGCAGAACCTGGTGAGAATGTCAGAAGGAAGAGCCCAGATTGAGTCTAAAATCTCAGCCTGAGTTTGTAGTTGTGTTGCTCTTGAGTCCTGTAAAGAGAACAAACCCTGAGCCCTACAAGGCCATTTTCCAGAACAGAACTGCCTTTTAAAGAGGGATTTAAAGCGGAGAGACCCTCCCCCACAGGCTTCAGATTCCTTCCTGATCTCTCTTGAGCCGCTTACTTCTTAAAGCATGAACTTTATGTGATTACCTTAGTTTGCATAGCCACAGATGTGACTTGCAGTCAAGGCATTGTCTAGAATCCAGACACAAAATTTGTCTTTAGGGCCTCCTGCAGCAGTGAGTTCCCCAGGTTGAGTGTGAGACAGTATTCCATGTGATGTCACAGAACTTCTAGCCCAGGGTGTCACATGGCCTCTCTTGCAAATGCACCAACTCACTACTTGGAGCACCCTAGGAGGTTAGGTATTCTCTCCTGGAAGGACCGCTCCTATGCCCCGGTGGACATCTGCTTTGTATCTTTTCATCTCCCATACCCCCACTCTATTGCTACCACCTCACTGACTTAGAGACAAGGGAATTTGCAGTTTGCACCACACATTACTCCCCCAGTTCCCTGGCCAGCATACAACTATGGCCTCCAAATATACTGTGTCTGCCTAGGTTATGCTGGCAAGTTGGTCAACTCAACTCAACTAGACCACGTGGGCTGGAACACAAAGAAGTAAATACAAATGACATCACAATATGATACATGGGCCAGTGAGAGCTGAGGTCTGGGCCTCATGAATCTGACCCTTCCAATCCTTTCTCAGGCAAAACTGCCATTTGTTTCAATGTGAGTTTCACTGTGGCTTGGAGCAAAGCTGGGCTGCTGAGTAAGGCACTGAACTTGCATGCTGATTTGGGTTCAGGTCTGGGCCCTGCCACAGATCGTTTTGTGTGACCTCAGTCAAGTCACTTAACCTACCTTGTAGCACAGTCCCCAGCTTTAAATGAGGAGTGATACATCAATCATTATCTCACAGGGCTGTTGTGAGGATAAATCCAGTAGGAATGGGGAGGGGCTCTGGAGCTGCAAAAGTGGGGGCCTTATAAATGCTTGCTTGGGTAGACAGTGGGGCCCCAAGAATGGGGAGATGAGGAGAGGGGTTCCCTTCCCATGACCCCATGTGGTTTTACCCAGCCTTGACATTGTATGTGCTCAGTGCTTCTTACCCACTGTACTCGAGGAGACTGCTAATTTGCCAGCAACTCAGAAGGCATTCCCAAGCCGTCTCCTGCCAGAACCGCACTGCAGTAGCTTTTAGCCAGTGGATTTTTAATGTTACTGCCCTCTTTGCAAGGGAGTGACCCTCCAGTGGGCCCCACAGCCTGGTGCCCCACAACGTGGTATTGAGAACTCTATCCTGGTGCAGCCTCCACACAAGAATCTTCAAGGCCCTGGTGATGAATGGGCCCTAGCTGGGGAGCTCTGCTCTCCACTAGCTCCCAGCCCCTGCCCACGTGATTTGAAAACTCATCCACCCTTGGCGACTGCCTGGTGCTCGAGGCTTCTTCGCCCCGCTTCCTAGTGGAGGTACAGGGACGCCTCCGTGGCTGTAGGGTTTCTCCAACAGCTGGGTGGTGTAGATGGAGAGACAGCCCATCGCCAGGGCAGAGGGGCGGCTTCTGGGGATGATGAATTCACGCACACCCCCATCCGCAGGGGTGGGTGGGTGAGTCCCTGGAATCCTTGTGGATTATTGCTAGAGAGCCACACTCAGGCGTAAGGTCCCAGGAAGCTCCCAGGGATGTGTGTGTGGGGGGGGGGGGAGGCTGTGCCTCTGTGTGAGCACTGCCCGCTCTCAGCCCTACAGGCAGCTGGAGTTGGGGGTGGTCTCTGCTTTCCCTCTCTCCTGGTCATGAAGTGGTTAAATTCCTTTCCAGCTGAGCTGGCAAACGGAGCCCAGGCGTCTTAGTCAGATCACAGTGGGAGGGGGCAGGGGGAGGAGAGGAGAAAGGAGGGGCTGGGGTTGAGAACTGCAGAGCGCTAGTCTCAGGGGCTCTGAAGTATTGGGAGGGAGGCTCAGCAGGAGTTCCTGCTTCCCAGAAACTTGATTATTTTTAACCCAGGAAGAAGGGGGGAGGGCATAGCAGGAGGACGGGCAAACAAGTTGTTGGGGTTGAAGAAGCTTTGCAGAAGGCAGGCGAGGAGGCACCGTTGGAAGGAGAGAGCTGACCATGGTCGGTGCCGTTCTGGAGAAGACTCATGCCAGAGCTGCCATCTGTGTACTGCTAACCAGGGTGCTTCCCTGGCACATGACTCCCCTGACGGTGGATGGAGAGCAGAGAGGGCTCCAGCAGACCTGGCTGGAAATGCCCTGGGTTCCCCTTCCTGCAGTGGGAGAATTGCTGCTTTCCAGCTCTGGATGGGACTGGGACCAGCATCCCTGATGGGTCACAAGAGATGTCAGTAGGTTCTCCAGGCCCAGCATGTTATCTCTTCCCTACCTTGGAGAGGAGATGGGGCAGGGCAGGGCATGCCCCATCAACAAGAAGCTGGTGCTGACTCCTGGAAGCACCTGTCTTGTGTATCCCTCTCACTTAGGAAGGCCTGTCCCAGAGAACAGCTGATTTCTGGAAGCCAACGGGGCCTGGATTTGGCGGCCCCATAAATTGAACTAAAGTGGAGCCTCTTCCCTCTCCCTTTCAGAAGCTCCCTTTATGTCACTTGTGATCTCCTGCTATACCAGCCCCGTGTGTCGCATGCCACCAGCCCAGTCCCAAGCTAATACTGGAAGCTACTGCTTATGTCTGCAGAGAAGGGGCATGTGCTCTTCCCCATGAGCCCTTGAAGGCTGCAGTGGAGTGGCACTCACACCCTGGTAGAAGGACTGAGCAGAAGGAAGAAGGGTGGCAGAAGTGCTTAGCAGCTGCCTCTTTGTAAGGATCCTTCCATTCCCGCCAACCATGGTGGAAGGGCAGCTGTGTTCCGTTCTAGCTGTAAAGTCTTGTAGCCTGCAAGTCTTCTAGCCCAATACCTGGAGGACCATCATGGAGGCTGCAAGCGTGTCCCCAAGGGACCATGACTTCACTTATGCCAGGCCTGTAAGTCCCTGAGTGCACTAAATAGCTGATGGATTTGCCCATCCCAAAGATCCACATCGGGGTATGCAGGACCTGATGCAAAACCCAGTGAAGGGAGTGAAAAGATTTCCATTGTCTTCAGTGGGCTTTGGATCAGGCCCTAAGGAGAGAAAACCACAATGACCTGCCAGTTCATTGTCCATCACACTTGTAACATCAGGTTCAAATGTTACAAGCCCTGGCCCCCTCAAACATCTCTTCTTTTCATCAGAAAACCCCAGATTCTCTAAGCTTTCCTGAGCTGTCCTCCTAGACGTGCCCTTTTTACGAGAGTCTAAGCTGCCAAAGGGGGGGAATCAGGCTGGGAACTAATGAGCTAGTGTAGACATACCCAGACAGAACTGGTCCGGACATGGGACTGTGTTCCCATGAAAAGTTTTGCTTGTAAGGGAGAAGGGGACTTTGCTGTGTCTGAAATAGAAAAACCAGTTGTCACAGGGAAAAAAATATTTTGCACCAACGATGCCGACTAGCTGTAAGCAGGGCCCATTCTGGAGTCCCTGCCACTTTCACCAGCTCTTTACAATGTCACCAAGAGTCAGTGTGAAGAGGATAAAGCAGGAGCAACAAGAATAGCTTGGAGCGGGGGGGGCGTGGGGGGGGGGAGAGGGCAGGGGAGAGACCACATCAGTGAGCAGCAGAGGGTGTGAGAGAAGCCCCTGAGGGCCAGCTCATGTAGCCCTTTTCCCAGCTCCTGGGCTCTTTGTTGCCTTGGCCACACAGAGTGAAATGAGGCGATGCCACTGGCCAGCCCTCGCCCCACTTTGGCCACGTCTTGCTTCATATGTGTGGCTGGGCCGCAGTGTGGCTATAGCACTCTCCTGCAGGTGGATTCAGAGGTTGGCGGGGGGGGGGGGGGGGGAGGGGAAGGGGAGGATGTCCATTCGATACCAGAACCTTCTATAGCACTTTCATATCTCCCAGAGAACGTGAGTTTCAGAGGCAGCCACGTTAGTCTGAAATTCGGGCCAGCACAGCCCCCTCCTGACGAGAGCGTGTCCCTCAGCCTCCCCTTCTCGGCAAGTCTCAGCCACTCCTCAGGCAGAGTTCTCATGTTGGTAATCAACCCCAGCTGCTCTGAGGAGCAGCGTCCCCTTTTAGGATTGCACTAGGGAGCTGATGACACCCTGTCCCCATATGATGCTCAGAGACATTTCATCGTGTTCTCTGTCTCCTCCCCTTCACTCAGCCGCCTCTGCTTCCTTTCCCAACTACTCTCCAGGAGACTCTAGGATCTGAAGTCTTAATTGAGGTACAAATGTTTAAAGGTCATAGGACAGGGTCCCTCTTCTGGGATGGCCCCTCCCTCCATCTACAAAGTTGCCTCAACTTGTAGGGCAGCTGCTTGATGCCTCCTCCCCCCATGTTTCTGCATCACATTCTGGGGGGCAGGTCCTCTTTCTGCCCCTCTGTTATATTCTCTACCTGGCTGTGCTTCACAGAATTACTGAAGCTGTTGGTAGCTGCTTGCAGAGCCAGTGGCCACTATCATGTTTTGCATCCATCTGGGTCACTTGCATGGCCGGATTAACTCTTCTGGGGGCCCCAGGCTAGTAAATTGTGTGGGGACTTCTAGGCTCCAGAAGGGCCCAAAAATGCGGGGGTTCTGTGTTTGGGAGGGGGTTGCCAAGGAGCAGGCTGGGAGTGGAGTTGCAGGGTCTAAGTGGGAGGTAGGGTGCAGGAGTGGGCTGGGGATGTTGGGTCTGGGTGGGAGATAGGGTGCAGGAGTGGACTGATGATGTGGAGTCTGGGTGGGACGTAGGGTGCAGGAGTGGGGTGGGGATGTGGGGCCTGGGTGGGAGATAGGGTGCAGGAGTGGGGTGGGGATGTGGGGTCTGGGTAGGAGGTAGGGTGAAAGAGTGGGGTGGGGATGTGGGGTCTAGGTGGGAGGCAGGGTGCAGGAGTGGGGTGGGGATGTGGGGTCTGGGTGGGAGGCAGGGTGCAGGAGTGGGATGGGGATGTGGGGTCTGGGGAGAGAGGTAGGATACAGGAGTGGGATGGGGTGGGGATGCAGGATCCGGGAGGGGGCTAGGGTGCAGGAGCACGCTGGGGATGTAGGATTGGGGAGGGAGCTAGGAAGCGGGAGGGGGCTGGGAATGGGACGGGGCTGGGTAGGAGGTAGTTGCAGAAGCGGTCGGGGGCTGGGCAGAAAGATTGGGGCATTTACCTGGTACGTTTCCCATGGGGGGAATAGGTGGTTCTGCACCACCCTGTGCTTGCAGGCACCCCTCCCCCCCACCTCCCGCTGCTCCCATTGGGTGTGATTCCCAGCAAATGGGAGCGGCGGGGGGGAAAGCCTGCCCATGAGCACAGGGACAGAGCTTCCCTGCGCTCCCAGCAATGGGGCACCAGCCCAAGGGAGGAGGGGGAATGGCAGCGTGCAGAGCTGCTTCCCCCTCCCTGCCAGGCAGAGCTGGCCAGGAATGCAGCCCCTAAAGCCCCTTTCATAATCCAGCCCTGGTCACTTGTGTCCAGGGACAGTCAGACTCCAGGAGGAAGCCTCCATGGAGACATCAGTGTGACAAGGACGGCACCACAAAAATGTTTCAGTGGCCCTCCTCCCTGCGAGGCACTGATACTTGGCTCCCACCAGGGTGGCTAGGCTGGGAGCTCTGTGGCTATTTCTGGTGGAGGGGCAGGTGTTCCTGTCTCAGCCTGTCCTGTGCTTTAAAACCCGCCCTGGGGCCTTGCACATTCCAGAGCCACGGAGAGCAGGGACAAGAGAGGCCCTGGGGCAAAAGGCCTGAGAGGGCAAGGTCTGAAAACTCCTCTGAGATAGTGGGAAGGAGGACAGAGGGGTTAGAAGGGAGCAGGGAGAGGTGAAGGAATGGGAACTGTCATCTCTCACTCGGTTCCTCAGTGCCCTTCTTTCTTAACTCCCTCTTCTTTTCCCTTTATCCTCACCCCTTTCTGCTCCTCTCTGCTGCCCTCACTTTCATGGCTTCCCTTGGGCTGTCTTATTCCTTCCCTTCTCTGGGTGGCTGGTGTTTTACAGACACAGTGGCCCTTTCCACTGAGCATTTGAGGAGGAGGCTGCAAGAGAAAAGACCCTCTGGGTCAGGGAGTGGAGAGAGAGTTTCTGGGCTGTGTCCTTCGGGATGAAATCCTAGACCAGTGGTCACCAACCAGTCGATCAGGATCTACTGGCAGATCTTGGAGCCTCTGACAGGGGATCCAGACTGGTTTGGCCAAGAGGCTGTCAAGTGCCAGCACTTCAGCTGCCCCTCCCCCCACCGCTGCTCATCTCCTGCCCTTTGCCTTGGAGCTGCCCCTCTCCCTGGGAGCCTCCTGCTTGCTGTGCAGGGCAGGGGAGGGAGAAGAGGGGCGCTGATGTCAGGGTGCCCCCTCTCCCACCCTGTATCCTATCTCCACAGAGCAGACAGGGTGCACAACAGGACTTGGGAGGGAGTTTGCTGGCTGCTTTAAGGAGTGGGCCAGGGCAGGGCAGGGGTGAGCCTGCCTTAGCCTCACTGTGCCACCACCCAGGAGCCACCAGCAGTGCCCAGCTGGAGCCCACATCCCAAACTCCTACCCCAGTCATGAACACCTCCTCCACCCCAAGCCCTTGTCCTAGCCCCGAGCACCCCTGCATCCAAATGCTGTCCCAGAGCCTGCACCTAGAACCCTCCTACATCCCAACATCCCAACGGCCTGCCCCAAGAGCAGCTCAGAGCCCCTCCCACACTCCAGATCCCTTAATCCAAGACCAGAGCCTGCACCCCAACTCTCTGCCCCAGCCTGATGAAAATGAGTGAGGATGGGCAAGAGAGGGAGGATGGAGTGAGCAGGGGCGGGGCCTTGGAGAAGGAGCAGGAGGGAGATGGGGCAGGGGTATTTATATTTGAGGTAGATCTTGGATTGCACTTACATTCAAAAAGTGATCTCGTGCTTAAAAAGGTTGGAGACCACTGTCCTAGCCCTTGTCTGGGACTGGCAGTGGTGCTGTGACTAGTGATAGGGCAGCTGGTATGCAGGGGAAAGTGTGTTACCTTGTCTAGTGACGCAGGCACGGGACTGGGCACCATAGCCCCTAAATTGTGTGTACTCTTGGCTCTGTCATGTATCCCATATGTGGCCTCAGTTTTGCCAGCTTTAAAAGGGGGTTAAAGCTCAGTAGCTACCTGTCTGCCAAGAGCGCTGAGAGGCCCTCAGATAACAGACCGACAGCAGCCCCCGGTGTTGCCGTTCTGTGTCTCCTGATGGGTTGTGTGGAGCCTCTGGTTGCCAGAAGGGCACCTGGGCTGAGTTTGGCTAGACCATCTGAATTGTTATTGGGAAGAAGCTGGCCTGCCCCTTGTAATCAGGTGAGGATGGTTCTCCCAGGCTGTCCTGCTATCGCCCTGCCCGGTGCCCAACACAGCACATCAGCATCAACCCTTCTTTGGAGGGTCCCCTCCTCCACCGTCCACCTCCTCCTCCGTCCCCATTATCTCCACGGCTCCCTCTGGGGCTGGATTACAAGGAAGTGGCCGAACACTAACCAGGCAAATAGGGGCTGATCACTAACCCACACAGCTGGACAGAGACTAGACCCCCTTTTTCAGCCCAGCCCAGCCCCGCAATCCCCTTGGCCAGGCTGAAAGCTTTTCTGCCTGTGTGCTAACTGCCTGTTTTGCTTGCCCACTCCACAGGGTAAGTTCTGCTACTATTTGCCTGGAGGGCTGGGGGAGGTGGACGACGGCTGAGAGAGACCCTGGCGCTGGAAGGAGACTAGCTCTCTGCTGGCAGGGTGTTTTTTTCTTTCGTTTTTTTCTCTCTTTGTTAAGCTCCCTTTCAGCTGCAATGGCAATGCCTGGGTGTTCTGAGCTGACAATAATTGCTGCAGTCTAGACAGTGTCTGGTATGAGGCACATGGAATCAAAGAGGCCCCTTCTCTCGCTGTGACTTTCACACATGCTCCCTTGGTTGGTCCCCTTCTTTCTCGCATGTTTCCTTGGTCTCTCTCACTCTCTCTATTTTTTTTTTGCACCCCTCTATCTGCCTCTCACATAGACAGAGGAGAGAATGCACCAGTGTCACTCGCCCCCTCCCCCTCCCCGTCTCTCCTGCGCTCCCTTCTTTTTGTCTGCTTGCACGCTCTTTCTTTCTCACATATGCTCCTCTCTCGCTTTCCTCCACCCTTTGCTTCGCATTCTTCACTCCCAGAACTAGGTGGAGAAGCTGATTCACTCTGTGGGAGGACAAGAGCCAGTGGGTCAGGTCTCCCTTTTGGAAGGGATTTAACTCTTTCTTTGCCTGCTTGGTTTTCACTCTTTTTATCCCAGACGCCCTTGACTTGGGCCTGAGCATAATTTGTTTCTTGGCACAGTTGTCCAAAAGCTGCCAAGTCCAGCATCTGCAGCAGGCAGAGCCAGCACCCGATGCACAAGACCAGGGAGGTGGCCTTACTGTGGAACCTGATCGAACTAGAATTTGCCCCCAAGCTCTGTGCTCTGCCAGCTCCCACCGGAGTTGGGTTATTCTTTCTTCCTTCAGACCAGAGGTTCACACCTGGTATTGCTACTGGAATCGGACTGGGAGACAAGAAAGAGCCATCCAGGGACCTTCAGCTCCATGGCAGGGTGCCCCCAAACCTGCAAATCATGCACAAAGTTATTCAGCTGCTGGGATTCAAATGACTAGCAGGTGATCCAGGAGACACTAGGTCCAGGCAGACAGCAGGTGTTTTTATTTCCATTCGAAACTGATGACCATGTAACTGCATGTTCCGTGTGGCTGTGACACCCAGCCAAGTGGCCAAGGAAGGCCTCGTCACCACAAATATTGGCCATCCCCAGGTTAATTGGGATGCACACTCAGCCTGCATGTCAGAGACAGTCCTGAGTTGGTGCCTAATGTCCCATGATTCTGTGGGACGAACCAAGTATGCTCCTCCGCAGCGATCGTACACAGGGCTTATGATGTTGTGCCATGGTGAGGCGCTGTCCCTGAGAAATAAACATTGCCATGTATTTTTCATAGCGTTATTCTTCATCTCCTTGGCACACAGGCAATTATCCTAGGCCTATTGGGTACCCAACAGCGGTTCTCAGTCTCTGGGAGTCCACTCAGATCCCTTCCCAATGAACCTGGAGTTTCCATAGATAGGAGCCTCCTGACAGCAGATACTGATGCACTACCACTGGAGTTCTTTCCTTTCTGACTACAGGGAGGATATTACAAGCTAAGACAGTAGCAAAGATGCAGAGTCTATTTGCTGCCTCCCATGTGACTGCAGCAGGTTGTCTTCTTGACAGAGCCCTTGGTTAAAGAGCATCGTTTGACATCCGTTCCCAGACTGATGGGATAGCTCAGGACAGGACCACGCAGGCTCACCTCACGGCAACGCTTCCCTTCTCCAAGCCCACTCTACATGGACCACTACGATCCCCGGGCAGAGTCTTTCATGGCTCAATGCACAACCCCAGCAAGCATGCAGCAAATCCGCGATAAAGCAGCACCTCAGACACAAGCCCAGGACGGGCCTGCTGAATCCTACAAAAGGCAAATGTTTCCGGGATGTTGTGTATATGACGCGATAGATAATGGCCCTACTCTGCTTGGCAGTGGGAGAGTCGACTGGAGCACGACATCCAGTTCTGGGTGCCGCACTTGGGAAAAGATGTGGAGAAAATCCAGCGGAGAGCGACACACGTGATAAACGGTTTACTAAACCTGACCTGGGAGGAGAGGTTAAAGAAACGGGCCATGGTTAGACAAGGTTGAGGGGGGACCTGAGAACAATCTTCAAATAGCTTAGAGGGTGTTATACAAAGAATGGTGGTCATTTGTTCCCTGTAGACATAGAAGATAGGACAAGGAGCAATGGGTTTAATTTGCACCAGGGGAGGTTTAGGCTAGCTCTTAGGAGAAACTTTTTAATTCTAAGGGCAGTGAAGCTCTGGAATAGGCTTCCAAGGGAGGGTGGGGAACCCCCTTCATTAGATGTTTTTAAGAACAGGTTGGGTGAACACCTGTCAGGGATGATCTAGGTTAACAGACCTACAGTTTCTATGGTTCGATCCCACATTAGGAATTGAGTGTGGTGGAAACACAGAATCCTCCCTCCCAAGGCTTCAGGCCGGGACTATGTTCACCCATTCGAGCTTTCCAGCCAATCAGAAGGAATATAACTCCCTGGCCATCTACCCAGCGACATGTCCTGGCTTTGCACCAAGGCTCCATGGCACTCATGATTCTCATAAAAGGGTTAACTTGTAGGAGGCAGCTGCCTTGCACAAGCAGCCTGCTCTGTGCCCTAGGGGTAAGATCAGCCAGTTAGAATGGGATCCGATGAAGTCATGCTTGTAACCTGAGATCCTGCTGGGGAGAGTCGGGAGGTGGCCTTACTGTGGAACCCGATAGAACTAGAATTCGCCCTCTGCAGCCTGTTCCAGCACTTTCAATGAAGCTCAGTGGAATTTGACTCTCATTTAATGCGATCAGCTGATGTTTCCCTAGGTTGACAATGGACCCATAATAACTGCTGATCAGTGCTCAAAAGGCCCTTTCCCCATAAGGCTGCAATGATCATTAATAACTCTTCTATGGTGCCTTTCAAAATCTTGGTTCAGCAGGGAGACCCGTGTCGACAAGTGAAACGTTCCTGACTCCCGATTGAATAAAGTCATCTTCTGGAACAGCAACAATCCCTCTCCTGCTCAGCCTCACCCACTCCAATCCCTGTCTTGGTTCTCTTTGGCTTTGGATTGGAAGGGATCAGTATGCTCTCTATTGGTGCATGGAGATGGCTGGTGTGCTAGTCCTGCCCCAGCAGCCGTGGGCAGGCACGGGATGTGTTGGCCATTGGGGATCTCTCACTCACACGCTGCTGAGACCGGGAGGGGGAAGAGGATGTTGACAGACTCCATGGTGGTGCCAGGCATCTCTGTGGCCATGCTGCTCTGGGCAGGGAGTGTGAATCCAACAGAGACGTGTCAGGGAGCTGGTGGCATGTTCCCCTGGCCAACCCACAGGGCTCCTGGAAATTAATTTGAACGTGTTGGTCAGTATGGGTATGTCTACACTACCACCCTAGTTTGAACTAGGGTGGTTAAAGTAGGCATTCGAAGTTGCAAATGAAGCCCGGGATTTAAATATCCCGGGCTTCATTTGCATCTTGCCGGGCGGGCGCCATTTTTAAATGCCCTTAGTTCGAACTCCGTGCCCACGGCTACACGCGGCACGGAGTATGTAGTTCGAATTAGGATTTCTAATTCGAACTACTGTTACTCCTCGTGGAACGAGGTATACCGGTAGTTCGAATTAGAGAACCTAATTCGAACTACGTACTCCATGTCGCGTGTAGCCGCGGGCACGGAGTTCGAACTAAGGGCATTTAAAAATGGCGCCCACCCGGCAAGATGCAAATGAAGCCCGGGATATTTAAATCCCGGGCTTCATTTGCAACTTCGAATGCCTACATTAACCACCCTAGTTCGAACTAGGGTGGTAGCGTAGACATACCCTATGGTGCTTTTCACTAGTAGATCGCAAAGTGCTTGACCAAGGATGTCAGTATCATTATTAGGGATGTGATTGTGTAAACAAGTAAGTGGTAACTGATGAGACTGGGCACACTGTATCAGAGGTGAGCTGGTATGTGTGGGGAGTCAGCTTTTAAGCTGGCTCCCTGTGCACACCGGCTCCCAGGAAGCCGCCTACTGCCTGTATGTAAATGCTGAAAATTTCACATTTACCAAAATAATCACATTTTAACATCCCTAATCATTGATCCCAGTCATACAGATGGGGGCACAAAGGCCCAGGGAGGTGAAATCAGGCTCACTGACAGGGGGAGCAAAGGGAGCAGTTGCCCTGTGGCCCAGCAATTCAAAGAGGCCCAGGGCTCCCAGCTGCAGGCCCGGCCCTTTAAATTGCCACCCAGAGCTCTGCACAGTATGGACATGTGGTTGCCCCTTTTGGGAGCATGGAGCCAGGTTCCCCCCCACCCACACACACACACTTTGCCCAGGGAGGCCATCAGCATCTCTGGGGGAAATGACTTGCCAACAATCACCAGGAGGGCAGCACCAGAACTAGGTATAAGTCTTCTAAAATCCAACCCTGTGCTCTGGCAGCCAACACCAGTTGCCCTGGGGATGGAGCTGGTTCCTGCATTAGCAAGGCAGGATAAGGGACACCCTGAAGACAGGGCAGTGGGGTGGGTTCTAGAGCATCTTAGGGGGTAGGGCATTTGCGTGTGGAGTTCCCCCCAGAAGCCCAGGTCCCACCCAGCCCACCCTAGGAGTGACCAGAGAACCAACACTGGATAAGCAACCCTCTGAATGTAGGGAAGTGGTTTGGGTTCTGGAGTGCCCGAGGGGATATAGCATCAGTGTCTGGAGCACAGGGTGGTGGACTGGAGTCCCTCCTGGCCCCCACACAGGCAGTGGCTGGGTAGCCAACACCAGATGCCTCAGGGATCGACCTGGCTCCTTCACTAGGAAAGCAGGATAAGGGAGCTGCTAAAGGTAGGGTGGGTTCTGGAATGTGCTAAGGGATACAGCATTCTCCTGGGGAGTGCAGGGTGGTGGGATTAGGTCCTGCCCCCTCCCCCAGCAGCTCAAGTCCTATGTGCTCTGTCCACCCTAGGAGTGACCAGACAGCCAACAGAGGATAAAGAGCCCTTGGGAGGTGGGGTGGGTTCTTGCATGGACATGGGGAATACAGCATTTGCCTGGGGAGCTCAGGGGGCTTGAGTCCTCCTCCGCGCACTCTGGGAGCAGCCAGACAGTCAACACAGGCTGCCTTAGTGATGGAGCTGGCTCCCACATGAGGAAGGCAAGATGAGGGACCTGCTGTTGGTGGGTTGGGTTCTTAAGCAGACAGGGTATTTTCCTGGAGAGTGCAGGGTGGTGGGTTCAAGTCCTATCCACCCTAGGAGTGACCAGATAGTGAACACAGGCTAAGGAACCCTCTGAAAATAGGAAGGTGGGGCGGGTTCTCTGGAGTGCCCTAGGGTATTCAGCATCTGGAGCACAGAGTGTTTGGCATGCTTTCCCCACTCCACCCACCAAGGCAGTGGCCTAGAATCTGATGCCAGTTTCCCCAGGGATGGAGCTGGCTCCTGCAATAGGAAGGATAAGAGACCCCCTGGAGGTAGGGTGGGTTCTGGAGTTGCTTAGGGGGGCAGGGCAGTCTGGAGAGTGCAGGGTGGTGGGTTCAAGTCCAGCAGCCCAGGAGCAACCAGCAAGCCAACACTGGATAAGGGACCCCCTGAAGGCAGGGAGAGGGTGTGGGTTCTTGAGTTGGACTAGGGCAATATGGCATTTGCCTGGTGAGCAGAGGGGGCTTGAGTCCCACCCACCCTGGGAACTGCCAGACAGGCTGTCTCAGGGATGGAGCTGGCTCCTGCACTTGGAAAGCAGGATAAGGGAGCTGCTTGGAGGTAGAGTGGGATCACCAGTCAACTCAGGGATAGGGTATCAGCCTCTGGAGCACAGGGTGGTGGACTCAAGTTGCCCCCACTCCACCCCCACCCACCAATATAGCAGTCTGGTAGCCAACACCAGTAGCCCCAGGGATGAAGCTGGCTCCCATATTAGGAAGGCAGGATAAGGGATCCACAAGCATTCAGGTGGGTCCTTGAGTGGGGTAGGGGCTATGGCATTAGCCTGCAGAACATAGGGTGGTGGGTTCAAGCCCCACCCACCTTGGGGATGACCAGACAGCAAACCCAGGATAAGGAAACCAAACCTGAGCCAGGGAGCAATGGGTTCTTGAAGCTTCAAAGGGGCTTTGCAACAGCAAAGCTGGGGATCAAAAGGGGCAGCATAGCATTAACCCCTGTGATTAATGGTTTAAAAAAATTAACCCATTAATCCTGTCCTGTATTAATCAGAGGTGTTAACACAGGTCAACTGACAGCCCTACCAAAAAGAACCCACTTTGCAAGCAGTAAAGGTAGTAACCCCCCCCCCATGTATGTGCTGGGTCAGGAGATGAGAGGGAAGGACAGTGCAGCTGTGTCTATACTGGCATGATCTTGCACCAGAGCTATGCAAATGAGGCTCAGCATGGAATATTGCTGAGCCTCATTTGCATAACTAATGAGCCACCATTTTTGCAGAAGAGGCTCTTGCGCAAGATGGAGCTGTCTACGCTGCCCCTTCTTGCGCAAGGAAAAACCCTCTTGCGCAAAGCCGTTATGCTGATTATTTTCAGGCATAATGGCTTTGCGCAAGAAGGGGCAGCGTAGACAGCTCCGTCTTGCGCAAGAGCCTCTTCCACAAAATGGCGGCTCATTAGTTATGCAAATGAGGCTCAGCGATATTCCACGCTGAGCCTCATTTGCATAGCTCTGGCGCAAGATTGCACCAGTCTAGACACAGCCTGCGTGTTTGTGAGAGTGACAGAGATTTGCATTGGCAAGTTCCCTTCTCTCTGTGTGGAGATGGGATACAGAAGTGGGGGGGAGGAGAGACCCTGAAATCAGCCTCCCCTCTTCTCCCTCCCACACCCTGCACAGCAAGCAGGAGGCTCCCAAGGGGCAGCTCCAAGGCAGAGAGCAGGAGCAGCATGACAGTGGGTGGAGGGGCAACTGAAGTGCCAGCCCTTGATGATAGCTTTCTGGCCAAACCAATCAGGATCACCTGTCAGAGGCTCCAAGATCTACTGGTTGGTCACCACTGCTCTAGGAGGTCCTTCTATGACTATTTTACTGACATGATTGGAGACCTTGAGTTGAGAACGCGCAGCAAACAGCCTTGTATCAGAGACAGCGTTATAATAGACACTGCGTAAAGTAAAGAACAGTCCTTGACTGGATGGATCA
Organism: Pelochelys cantorii; assembly: GCA_032595735.1. NCBI lineage: Eukaryota > Metazoa > Chordata > Testudines > Trionychidae > Pelochelys > Pelochelys cantorii. The sequence continues at coordinate 15,133,889 of CM064347.1, read as the reverse complement.
TAGCAATAGGACTAAAGATTCCAGCCATGTCAAACAGCACAAAATCACCCCCTCAGGCCATGGTGCTGCTTATACCTGGAAATGCTGCTTATGAAAATCTGCCCCCATGGCTGCGTTTTGAAAGGCGGGTGCCGGCTCTGCCTTCCTTTGTGCACACATGGGGTCATGGGCACATAAGATCTCACTGGCAAGTGCAGTTTCCCAGTCTGTGTGTGGGGAAACCCTGGTTCCACATGTAACTGGGGGGGGGGGGAGGAGGCAGGTGCAAATTTTGCCAGCCCAACATAGGCGTCTGAAAATGTAGCGGGTCAAATTTTACCGTAACGAGAGATGCAAACAGCAGCCCTTCTTACGCACCCCGGCTGCTTCCAGAGAGCTAATCACTGCTTCTATTGGAGCCCTTAGAGTTAGAGGTTGTCATCATGTGGTTATCCCAGGTCCTAAGTGCTGAATCCCTCCTTCTAAGAGCCAATGGTTGGCACAGCATGTGCTAATAGTCACCTGGGAAGCGCCCCCCCATTCTTAGGGAATGGATTTCTGGAAGGTGCTCAGATGCTGCAGTGAGTAGAATTTTGGGACATGTGCTCCTCCTGTCTTAAGGATCCCTCACACAAGACCCTGCATTTGTGATTCAATCGCTGGGTGTTGTTTCCTTTGTGAGTTGCATGGGGTTCAGCTGGGGGTTACCGGTGCAAACACCACATTGTTGGCACTGTGCGCCAATAACTGCTTAGCTGGCAATGTGCGTCTCCTTACCCACTATGCCTTGCATCCCAGTTCTGCTCTGCATGATTAGCTCAGGAAAAGACTGATTTACTGAATATTCCGTGCCAGGGTTGTTGCTAACGGGAGGGATCCAAGACGAGATGCTTCGCGGTGAAAGAAATCCAATGATCAGAATGTAATAAAATCGGTTCCAACTTCCACATGCTCCTAGTCTTAAAAATCCTCCATTTTCAGGGGAGACTTACAACCGAATCAAAGACTGTAAGTAACGGTAGCATGGTCATAAAATGTGTTATGCTCTGTTCCCCTCTGGTGGCTAGAGCGCTAAGAAGGTAACAGCCTACTAGTGTCACGGAGTTTACTCCTTCAGTTCAATTCAAGTGGCAGAGGACTAGTTAGCCATTTGGCCTAAGCCTGACCAAACAAAATTGATCTGTCCTGGCACATTAGTGCAATATGTGCTTGTTTCACAGAAGACATTAAACCCAGCTCCTGGCAATGTACCAGCATTACAGCTCTCCTCAGGGGCAGCAAGTTGTATAGGTCCGTAGTGCCTGGGCTCCACCAATATGCATGGGGGCTCGGCTCCACCAAAGTTAAGAACCAGATCTCTCCCCTGGCCCTGTATGCCTTCCCCTGGGCATCCCCCAGCTCCACCTACCACTCCCAGGCAACTTAGGAGGGCCCCGACGCCCCCAGCGCCAGCACTGGAGGGCTAAAGCAGCTTCCTGCCCGTCCACTCCACGCTGCCTACGAAACGGGAAGTGGATGCTGACACATTGCTGTGGCCTCTGGGTGGAGGTGGGGGTTTGTTTCTCCATGCTCTGCCCCCATTCCAAGTATCCCTGCAATGAATGGGAGCTGTGGGGCAGTGTCTGTAGGCAGCAGTGTGCTGAGTCCCCCCCACTTTGGTCCCCTGCCTAGGACCCGTTGCCCGAGGGGGTGCAGGTCATGTACAGGAGCTGCCCCAGGTAAGCACCTCAGCCCTCACTCTCTCCTGCACTCCAACCCCCTGTCCCAGCCTAGAGCCTGCACCTCACACCCAAACTCCCTCCCTAAGTTTCACCCTTCACACCTCCCACACCCAAACTCCCTCCCAAAGCCTGCACCCCGAATCCCCTCCAGCACCCAAACTCCCTCCCAGAGCCTGTAATCTGCACTCCCTCCTCTACCCCAATCTCCTGCCCCAGCCTAGAGCCTGCACCCAGTACCCATACTCTACCCCAGAGCCTGCATCCCAAACCCAAGTTCCCTCCCAGAGCCCACATCTCTCCCACACCCACACTCCCTCCCAGAACCTTAGGCAGGTGATGGTGGGGTGGGGGGAGACTTGGATCTGTTCTGGGCACCATCAAAAATTCTACAAACCTGCCGCCTCTGGCTCTCAGAGAACTTCTCCAAGAGCTTTGGGTATGTCTACACTACAGCACTAATTCGAACTAACTTAGTTCGAATTAGTTAATTCAAACTAAGCTAATTCAAATTAGTGCATCTAGACCTAAAAACTAATTCGAATTAGCGTTTTGCTAATTCGAACTAGCATGTCCACATTGAGTGGACCCTGAACCGAAGTTAAGGCTGGCCGGAACCAGGACTTAGAGTGTGGAGCTGCTGCCTCAGGCTAGCCGAGGGCTGTGCTTAAAGGACCCGACCCCCACTCCAGACAGACAGTTCTCAGGGTTCCCCGCTTGCTTGTCTACCTCGATGAGGGACAGCAAAGCAGTCCTGTCTTGGAGTGCCCGCACTCGGCACATCACAGCACTTGGCCATCAGCCTGGCTGCACTTGCCACAGGCTGCCATCTGGGGGGGTCATTTGGGGGGCTGTCAGCATCCAGGAGGCTCCGCAGGAGAGCTTCCACCCCGAGGAGCCCGCAGAGCCACCCCAGTCCTCCCCATCGGGGGCTCGTGCCCCATTCCTCCCTCACCTCCTTCCACTTACCCTTCCCTAGCCCCCCTTCCTGATGTAAAAAATAAAGGACACGTATGTTCAAAAATAGAAACTCTCTTTATTTAACAAAACTGGGGGGGGGGGGATTAACCTCTGGGGAGACTGGGAAAAGGAGGTGGGAGAGGGGAAGAGAGAGGGTGGGAGTGGGGAGGTGGAAACCTGGGAGGAGGGAGCTGGAAGGGGGAAGCCAGGGGAAGAAGGAGGAGGGGAAGTATAAAACTATGGTACGCCATATCTTCAGTATTATGTAGAGATGAGGTCTCCTCACCTCAAAAAAGATATTTTGGCCTTGGAAAGGGTTCAGAAAAGGGCAACTAAAATGATTAGGGGTTTGGAACTGGTCCCATATGAAGAGAGGCTAAAGAGACTGGGACTTTTCAGCTTAGAAAAAAGGAGACTGAGGGGGGATATGATAGAGGTCTATAAAATCATGAGTGGTGTGGAGAGGGCGAATAAAGAAAAGTTCTTCATTAGTTCCCATAATAGAAGGACTAGAGGACACCAAATGAAATGAATGGGTAGCAGGCTTTAAACTAATAAAAGAAAGTTCTTCTTCACAAAGCAAATAGTCAACCTGTGGAACTCCTTGCCACAGGAGGCTGTGAAGGCTAGAACTATAACAGAGTTTAAAGAGAAGTTAGATAAAGTCATGGAGGTTGGGTCCATGGAGTGCTATTAGCCAGGGGGTAGGAATGGTGTCCCTGGCCTCTGTTTGTAGAAGGCTGGAGATGGATGGCACGAGACAAATGGCTTGGTCATTGTCTTCAGTCCATCCCCTCCGGGGTACCTGGTGTTGGCCGCTGTTGGCAGACAGGCTACTGGGCGAGATGGACCTTTGGTCTGATCCAGTATGGCCATTCTTATGTTCTTATATTCTAAGCTCAGGGTCGGGGGTCTCACTGGACCAACTTGATTTTCATGCAAACCTGCTCCTGGGTTCGCATGTGGCCTTTGGTGGCCAGGCTGGCAGCTATCCTGCCCTAGACGGCCGCATTCCTGTGCCTAGTGTGGAGATTGTGGACGTTGGAGGTCTCCCCCCAAACCTCGATGAGGTCCACGATCTCCGCACTAGACCAGGCGGGCGTCCGCCTCTTGCGGCCCCGGGCAGGCTCCTGGGAGCCGCCAGCCTGGTCCTGGGAAGAGGGGGAGGGCTGGGTGGCAGCGGGTGGCTGGCTCATCCCGTGCCAGGTGCAGGGTCTGCTGGCTGGGTGCTGGCAGGCTTGCACCTGGCACGGGCACCGTTGCCAGACCGTGCCCCTTTAAGGGCTCCGGGGCCGGCAGGGGGGCAGACGAGTTTCCCTGGCTTGGCCCAGAGTGGCCACCAGGGCAAGCTGGGAAGGGCTAGCCTCCCACTAGTTCGAATTAAGTGGCTACACAGCCCTTAATTCGAACTACTTAATTCGAACTAGGCGTTAGTCCTCGTAGAATGAGGTTTACCTAGTTCGAATTAAGTGCTCCGCTAGTTCGAATTAAGTTCGAACTAGCAGTTTGCATGTGTAGCGCCTATGAAAGTTAATTCGAACTAACAGCTGTTAGTTCGAATTAACTTTGTAGTGTAGACATACCCTTAGGGAGTTTGACCCAGGTGTCTAAATTCCACTGGGCTGTTCCACTGCATACAGGGGGTTCTTCGCTTGCTGGCCTCGCCATTGTGTGGGACAGCTGTGCCGCTCTTAAAACACTGGCCGAGTCTCACCCCAGAGTTGCTTGCATTTCAGAGATGGGATGCAATGATCTTTACATCTCCCTTTTCTGCTTCACAAGGATTGTTGTAGGGCCTCTCTCTTGTAATGTGCTTTGAGATCCTGGGGGGGAGGAGCTGCAATATGTTACTATTATTGGGTTCTTTTGTTTTTTGTATTTTCATGTCAGTGGGGAGCAGGGGATTTGACCATTTGATTTCCAGTAGCCTGCTGTTAAAACAGCCCAGTCCCAGTAAGGCTTTGTTGCAGTGATCGGGGCTAGTTTGCTAGCAAAGTGGGGTCGTGTGCAGGTTTCTTGATGCAGCCTTAGAACATCTGGAGTAATCTGGGGGAAACTGGCTGCAATCAGGTTTCAGCTCTGGCCCTCCTGTGATGCCACCATGCCCCCAAGGTCTAGGGAAGATTTTAAAAACATGTCTCACCTGCCCCATCTCAATGGGAAAGCCAGGGGGCAAGGTATCTGAGCTGCCTTTTTTTAGCAGCTAAGTGTTCGGGAGGAAAGCACTGCGCGGGGAGGTTTATATATTCAGCACTTCGTGCACACGCTGTGCAAACAAAACAGCGCATCTCGGCTTCCCAGCAGCGGCAGACAGCTCAGCTTCTTGTAAACCAGCTGCTGAGTGAAGCAGCAGCGGACCCCGGGAACTGCAGGAGGCGAGGCTCAGGACTGAGCCATGGCAGCACTCGACACTGCCTCTGCCCACACCTCCTGAACTAGGTGGATGCTCAGGCTTGCTGCTATTGCCTCCCCTTTCCTGCTTTCCTCCCCCCAGTCCCATTTGCGCCTGCCATAGTGTGAATTCCCAGCAGACTGCACACTCCCCTGTATTTTGGGGTTCGCCAACCGAGGGGAGCAGGGTGTTATTTACGTCTCGGGGAGGCAGAGCTCCCTCTCCCGCTGCAGCCCCATCAGCTGATGTAATCGTCACCCTGCGCGCAACAGCGGGACTTGGTTCCAGGGTGCACCAGGTGTTTGCCCAGAGCCATTCCATCCCTGGGGTTACGCAGGCCAGGCCCCTGAGGCACGGCTGTGTTTCGGCTTGAATATAAATGAGAATTGCAAAGCTGGAGAGCCCACCCACTCACCGCTGCTATTAGAGCCGTCCCTGCTTTTGTTGCCAAGTCCACCGCTTACTTTCCCTTGTCTTTGTGTGTTCACATGGCAGTTAAGACAGACCCTCCCTCCAAACGGTACCTGCCAGACAGCCTGTTTGGATGGGGCCTTATGCCGTTTGGTGCGTTGACTGCTTGGCAGCACGGGGCAGTTGGCTTGGCACAGGCCAGTCTGCTAGGCGAGTCCTAATTTCCCTAACACACGCCCTTGTTGGCTGGGGGTATAAAATCATAGAACCATAGAGCTGGAAGAGACCTCAGGAGGTCATCAAGTCCAGCCCCCTGCCCAAGGCAGGACCAATCCCAGCTAAATCAACTCAGCCAGGGCTTTGTCAAGCCAAGACTAAAATACCTCTAGGGATGGAGATTACACCCCCTCCCTAGGTAACCCATCCCAGTGCTTCACCACCCTCCTAGTGAAATAGTTTTTCCTAATATCCAACCTAGACCTTCCCCACTGCAACTTGAGACCATTGCTCCTTGTTCTGCCATCTGTCTCCGCTCCAGGAAGTGAGGTTTTGTGCTGAGAAGGCAGCACTGGGAGCCAGGGCTCCTGGGTTCCATCCTGGCCCGGACTCCCCCTGTGACCATACAACCCACTTTTAAAAGTGTTGTTAGTTGGGAAAGGTTGTTTTTAAGGCTATCACAGAGCAAATTCATTCTTGGTGTCACCCTGTTGACTCCCATGGAGTGCCACCAGCAGTAAATTAGGCCCAGTGTTATAAATATTATTTATTTATAGAATGGTAGGGCCTATAGACACTAAACAAAATCAGGTCCCGTTGTGCTCGGCAGGCAGGGACACAGCACCTACTGCAATGTGGCCCTAATCTCTAGGTGTCACCATAATGCAAATAAATAACAATTATTAATAAAGGGCTAATCTAACTAGACAAGCCCGACAAAGGGTGAGTGGGGGAGTGGGCACAGAGTGCTGTTCAGTGGCAGAGCAAGGAACAGGAACCAGGGGTCCAGAATCTCAGTACAATGCCTGAGATCCATAGACTTTTGCATTCATTACTAAAACAATTGTTCGGTGGCTCTTCATGTATCTTATGTGGCCTTTCACAAAACGCTGATTTGTCTAATTCTTTCTGTGCATTCCCCGATACCCATAGGAAAATAGTGAAAAAGGGCTTAGGCAGTGACTTATATAGGCCCACGGTGCCCAGGCTCTGCCAATATTCAGGAATAGGGGCTTAGTTCCACCAAGGTTTGGGGTTATATTTTCAGAGATATCCCATCCACGGGATGGACCAGAGCACCGACCCCAGACCCCGTGCTTTGGGGGGACCCAGGCATCAGGGGGATGTGGGATCTAAGGTGGCCTGGGGGGTTAGCAGGTGGCCTGATGCCGGTAGCAGCAAGCACCTGCCCTGCTTCTTCCCACCCCTGCTCCTCCCCTTTGTACCCCATTGCACCCCTTCCCCCAAGCCCTCACCCTGCCTCTTTCCAGCTTCCGCCCCCTCCCCTAAGCAATGCCAGGAGCTGCCAGCACTCCAGGCCACCCTGGACTCTGTGCCCCTGGTTCGGAGCCGTTGCCCCAAGCTATTCCATAGACTGGCTGCCCTTGGACTCATTCTGGGCACCACCAAAAATTACATAAACCTGGCATCCATGGTCGCGGTTCTGAGTTAATACCTTGTCACATGACAGGAGTTGCTACCCATGCTATCTGTTAATAATTTATGTGAGTTTCTTTGCCACCTGAAATGAAAATCAAAATACTCAAAACTCACAGGCAAATCCTGGTGTCTGACTTGGACTTTCCAAGATGTGAGTCTAAGATCAGCCACCCACTGGTCCTACATGCAGAGCCAGCATCTCAGTCTGCCTCTCTATGACCAACCTCACCAGGGTACCTGAGTACCTCAGCCAGGACTGGATTTCTCCTCACAGCTCCCCCCTACGGCAGAGCACGGCTGTTATCCTCACGGTACAGAGGGGAACCTGAGACATGTAATAAATCAAGGGTAACATTTCCAAAGCACCGGCGTGATCTGGTCCTCGAAATCCCATTGACAGCTGATGGGACATAGGGTATGTCTACATTGCAACACTATTTCGAAATAACTAGCGCTATTCCAAAATAACTTAGTCCGCATCTACCCAGCAGGCAGTTATTTTGAAATAGTGTCAAATGACTGTCAAGCTGGAGGACTTCTGACTCTGACTCTTATAACCCTCATTGTACGAGGAGTAAGGGAAGTCGGAGGAAGAGGGTTCTATTTCGAAATAAGTGCCGCGTAGATGCTCTCTATTTCGAAGCAAGCTATTTCGAAATAAGATACTCAACTGACATAGCTCAATTTGCGTAGCTTATTGCGAGTTAAGCCCTGCTGTTTGCCCCCCCACCATAGACTCCTAAGTCACTAAAGTGCTTTTGAAAATGTCACCCTAGTGCCCATTGAAAGTTCATGAAGCAAGCGGGGAGAGAAGAGTGGGAAAAAGGCAAAGACAGTGAGCGGATAGCCATGGATGGAGAGAGAGTATCAGTGGGAGGAGGAAAACCTATGGATGGACCATAGATGCTGACATGGTGGGTATTCCACATCTAGAGCACTCACCAGCCACAGCTGTTTGGCGGGGCCCCTGATTGGCTGTGGCTATGGAAGGGGTGTAGAGGAGGGCATGGGGCTGCAAGTGGGTGGGGGATGGGGAAGGGGGGCAGAACAGCACTGGAAAGAGGTGGAGGGAGGGCGGGGCCTTGAGGGAGGAGGGCGGAGCAGAGGCAGGAAGAGACAGGTGGGATCGGGGAATGGAGTGGAGCTTCGGAGCAGAGCGGAGGTAGAGGAGGGAAAAGAAAAGCTCTCAGTTCCTATGGCTGGAGCAGTGCTGGGCCAAGCCCAAGAGGTCGGGGCGAGGAGCTAAACATGAGCTGGAAGCTGAGAGGGGTCCAATGGTGGTGTGCAGGATGGGGTTCAAAGAGGGGCTTGGAGCAGAGGTCAGAGAATATGATTTTGGTAGAAGGGACCCAGACAGGCTGCAGAGATGTAGTCTGAGAATCAGGAAGGTTTGCAACATCCGGAGGAGAGATGGCTTGAGTGTGGGCGAGGGTTATAAGGCCGAAGGCCAGAGAATACAGCAGACTTTGGGGATGTTGTACAGGAAGAAATGAAAAGGTTTGACAATCCCCTGAATGTGGAAAAGGCGAAATGTCTAAAGTCAGTGCAGCCAGCAACCTTGCGGGGGAAACAAGGAAAAATCCAGAAATAACTCGCTATCAGGGCCATGTCTGGAAAAAATATAACCAACCAAGGGAAAAGCCAGACAAACCTTGAACCTCTGGCTGTAAGACTCACAAACCATTCAATTACATCACGAGCTGTCTGGGACAGGAACTCGCCTGCTCCGTAGGTCTATACCCACCAACCCAGGAACCTGGCACCTCAGAGTACTACCACACTGACTGGAAATGGGATGTAGTAAAGATGAGAAGTGGTAACAAGATGTGAACTTTAGAATAAACATCGTATGAAGGTGTCTTTTGTCCCATACACATTGGGTGCTGTCAGAGTGCTTGGAGCTGTACAAAATTTAGAAGAAAGCACAATCTCAGCAAACATCCAGCCAAATCCTGAAACTCCTGCTCTGTTTGTACAAGGTCTGGAGCTTGTTTGGGCAGACTACCCATTGACAGCCAGTGGGTCGGTTCCAGGAGTCACTAAACATTTGCTCCGTCCTTACTAAAAATAATAATAATGACCGCTTGACTGGGCCACCCTCATTTCTGCTGGTTGACACTCATATAAGTAGCCCCGTTGACGTTAGCCTGAGGATGAGGCAGAATTGCACAGTCTAGCCTTGAGTAAGGAGTTCAGGATTTGGCCCTGAGGCAATGGGTGAGGTTTTTCGATGGGCTGCGTCTAGACTGGCATGATTTTCCGCAAATGCTTTGAACGGAAAAGTTTTTCCGTTAAAAGCATTTGCGGAAAAGAGCGTCTAGATTGGCATGGATGCTTTTGCGCAAAAGCATCTGTGGCCAATCTAGACGCGGTTTTGCGCAAAAAAGCCCCGATCGCCATTTTCGCCATCGGGGCTTTTTTGCGCAAAACGGTTCTCAGTTGTCTACACTGGCCCTCTTGTGCAAAAGCATTTGCGCAAGAGGGCTTTTTCCCGAGCGGGAGAGTCATTGTATTTGCGCAAGAACACTGACGATCATACATTAGATGATGAAGTGTAGACAGCCAGTGTAGACAGCTGGCAAGTGTAGACAGCTGGCAAGTTTTTGTGCAAAAGCAGGTGCTTTTGCGCAAAAACTTGCCAGTCTAGATGCAGCTATGGTGTTTAAAGGAATTGGGCACCCAGTGATTTTCAGTGAATTGGGCATCTAAAACCCTTTGGAATCACCTACTAAGCAAAAGGATGACAGAAGTGATCAGTAAGGGGAACCAGACCCACCACAAAAAGAATCGCTTGGAAACCATAAGACAGGGGACAAAGGAAAACAACAGTTCCCTGCAGTGCTGGGCTACAAGGACAATGAACTTACTGCCAAGCCAGAGAGTATCATGAAGCTTAAAGCAAAGCTCTTCTCCAGTGTAAGGTTCATTCTCCAACTGTTATTCAGATAAAACACCGAGGAGTCCTGTGGCACCTTAAAGACTAAGGATATTTCTATGCTGCAAAGTTAATTTGAAATAACAGCCTTTATTTCGAATTAACTTTAATAGCGTCTATACATGCAAACCGCTATTTCGAAATTAATTCAAAATAGCGGAGCGCTTAATTCGAATTTGGTAAACCTCATTCTACGAGGAGTAATGCCAAATTCGAAATAGCTAATTCGAAATAAGTGCTGTGTAGACGCTTAATTCGAATTAGCTGGCCTCCAGCCCTTCCCAGTTTCCCCTGGTGGCCCGTCTGGGCCAAACCAGGAAAACGCCTCTCCTCTCCCCCAGCCCCGGAGCCCTTAAAGGGGTAGACTCTGGTCAGATTGCACGTGACAGATCCAGGCCTGCCAGCAGTCTCTGCCCCAACCCAGTGGCCCCACCATGAGCCAGGCAGCCAGTGCCAGCCAGCTGACCCCTGCCCAGTCCCCCAGCACCCAGGAGCCAGCCAGGTGTCGTAGACGCCGCGCTCCCTCCTGGACTAATGAGGAGATCGTGGACCTCACTGAGGTTTGGGGGCAGGCCCCCAATGTCCACAATCTCTGCACTAGATGTAGGAACGTGGCTGTCTATGGCTGCATAGCTGCCACCATGGCCCAGAAAGGCCACAGGCGCACCCAAGAGCAGGTGCGCCTGAAAATTAAAGAGCTGCGGCAGGGGTACGCCAGGGCCACTCGGGGCAGTTCCTCAGCAGAGGCAGACACGTGCCCCTATTTTGACACCCTGGACTGCATCCTGGGGGGCGGTGCGGTCCGTGCCACCTCGGGGCCAGGACCAGAGGACTCTGACCAGGGCGTGGAGGAGAAGCCGCCACGCCAGCAGGACCCCCGAGCAGTCCCAAGAGAGGAGTCAGCAGGGTAATCCGGGGAGGCCACACCATGTAAGTGCCGTCACTGTCCCCTTCCCAGGGGGGTGGGGATGGAAAGACCAGGTACTGCTCGTGTGGCCCTTGCTTACCACACATCACGCAGCAACCTGTGCATGTGCAAGCACGTGCCGTGCCACCCCTGGGCAGGTGGCTCCAGCTGCCTGCCACACAGGGGCCTTGGCCTGATAGCCACACGCGTGTGTGAAGAGACCTGACATGCTCCTGACCCCGGGGCGGGACACAGCAGGACGCCCTCTCTTCACAAGCCCCCTCTAATATCTCCCCCCACCTCACCCACACTATACACAGCACAGGGGCATGGGTGCGGTCTCGGGGCAGCTCCCACTCCCGAGGATAGCCGGATATTCCGACCATGGCCTCTGTGCAAGCACAGTGGCTCTGACGGTGCAGGGCACGGTCATCCTCACCTCGCAGAGCGGGGCTGGGCTTCACCCACTTCTTCTTCTTCACCCAGGGAGAACTGACCACTTTTCTTCTTTCTCCACAGCCGCACCAGCTGCATATGCAGGGCGCACCTGCCCAGGACATGCTCCCGCACACGAGGGCTCCACAGGACGACTGCAACATGGCAGGGGTACCAAGAGCAGCACCTGGGGGCCCTGCGAGCCCTGACCCGCATCATGGAGCAGCGGGCGCAGGAAGAACAGGAGTTCCGGAGGGAGCAGCTTGCCCAAGGTCGTGCCATCTGTACCCATCTGCAGACCCTGGTGCAGAGCGTACTGCCTTGTGCCACTCCAGTGCCTGCTGCCCCCCAGCTACCGTTCCTCCTCCCACTTCTTCTCCCCCTCCCGCCTCTCCCTCCTCAACCTCCTCCCCCTCCCCCTCAACCTCCACACCCTCCTCCCTTCCCCCCAGGGACGCCGAGGCCCCTGCACCCGCTGTGCTGGGAGATATGTGGTCGGACAAGACCCCCACCCCTGAGCACTGAACTTCCCCTCCCCCTTTCTCCCCTTGCTTCTCCTTTCCAGCTCCCTCCTCCCAGTTTTCCCCCTCCCCTCTCCTACCCTCTAGCCTCCCGTCTCCCGCCTCCTTTCCCCAGTCTCCCCAGAGGTTCATCCCCGCCCCCCCCCACCATTTTATTAAATAAACAGAGTTTCTATTTTTGAAAAAAAGTGTATTTTATTTGACATCAGGAAGGGGAGCTAGGGAGGGGTAAGTGGAAGGATGTGAGGGAGGAATGGGGTACGAGCCCACAGTGGGGAGGACCGAGGTGACTCTGAGGGCTCCTCGGGGTGGACGCTCTCCCGCAGGGCCTCCTGGATCCTGACAGCCCCCCAATGGACCCCCCGTATGGCAGCCTGCAGCAAGTGCAGCCGGGCTGATGGCAATGACCCCACAAGACGCACCGGCGTGCCCAGGGGCAGCTCTGGCTCCATGTGGCCGAGTGCTGTGGTGTCACGAGTGCGGGCACTCAGGGCATTCCAAGACAGGACTGCTTTGCTGTCCCTCATTGAGGTAGACAAGCAAGCGGGGAACACTGAGAGCTATCTGTCCAGGGTGGGGGTAGGGTCCCTTTAAGCACGGAGCTCAGTTAGCCTCAGGCCGCAGCCCCACACACTAAGTCCTAACCTGATGCCCTGCCGGCACTGGTTCTGGCCAGCCTTAACTTCGGTTCAGGGTCCACTCAGTGTGGACGCGCTATTTCGAAATAGCAAAACACTATTTCAAAATAGGTTTTGTGTATAGATGCGTTATTTCGAATTAGCTTAATTCAAATGAACTATTAAGTTAATTCGAAATAGCGCTGTAGTGTAGACATACCCCATCAGAATTATGTGGGCATCTGCTTTCGTGGGTAAAAACCACTTTGTCAGATGCATGGAGTGGAAATCACAGCGGTAGGGACATATATATATATATGTACTAGCATATCAAAAGACGGGAGTTACTTATCAGCTGTACCTTTTGTGTGTGTGTGTGTGGGGGGGGAATAATGATACTTTATCACCTAACCTTCTATCAATCATATGACCTACTTGAAGTCACAGTAGCAACAGCTGCTCGGGTGTCTTGAGACGGAGGAAGAACTGGAGCAGCTACAGATGGGATAACAATGGCAAATAAGGAAGGGACTTCCTGTTTTGTCCACAAGGCCACTCCAGTAAAGGAAGGTACCATCTCACTGGAAATACACTACAGAGGTGTAACTTCATAATTATTTAATAATGGGAGGGGCTGGTTGTTGTTGTTTTTACAATTCTGTGTTGCACCGGCTGTTGCCTCTGGGTGCATTTGCAATAAAAATTAGTGCAGGAAAGCTCTCCAGAACAACCTATTACCGTGCTTTGCACTTCTAATCAGGCCTCTCATCTGAGGATTGCAAAATGAAATATAAACATTAATTAATCTTCTCAGCCTACCCACATATTGGGAGGTATTATCCCAGACAGGACATATGCCGGCACAGAGCAAGCAAGGTATCTTGCAGAGGGACTGAAGTATGACTGGGTATAGAACACAAACACATGACTTTCAGTTCACTGTTAAATACACTACACTCATGCCCCCAAAGAATGCAGAGAAGAAAATCATGTGCAGCTTTGTACTTTCAGCAACTGCTGACATTGAGAGTGTTCTCCATTTGTCTGCTAGAGCCAGCCTTGAGATCTGGCTCCTGCATAAAGACTAGTGAAGGTGGGATTCCTAAACAACCTTATTTAGGTGGTATTCCTAAACAAGATTATTACGTTTGCAGATGATACCAAGCTGGGAGGGGTTGCAAGTGCTTTGGAGGATAGGGTTGTAATTCAAAATGATCTGGACGAACTGGAGAAATGGTCTGAGGTAAACAGGATAAAGTTTAATAAGGACAAATGCAAAGTACTCCACTTAGGAAGGAACAAGCAGTTTCACACTGCATAGCTATATCAAAATAAGCTATTCCAGAATAGTTCTTCCGAAATAGCTTATTTCGAAAAAACACATCTATACTACAGGGAAGCCTTAAAATTAGTCTGAGGCAGGCTTCCCTAATATAGACGTGCTATCTCAATTTAGAGCCCAAGAAGGCAATGGGGAGGAATAACTTAGAATGGCCCTGGTGAGGGGCTATTTTGAAATAGCAAAAGTGGAGCATCTACACACACCATATTTAGAAATATCTATTTTGGAATAGGCGTTATTCCTTGTAGAATGATGTTTACAGATTTTGGAATAAGCCATCCGTTATTTCAAAATTATTTTGAAATAATGGAATGGCTATGTAGACGCTCGTATTGTTATTTCAAAATAATGCCAGTTATCTCAATTACAGTGCAGTGTACACGCACCCATAGGGTATGTCTACACTTGCTCCCTAGTTCGAACTAGGGATGCAAATGCAGGCGATCGAAATGGCTAATGAAGTGGGGATTTAAATATCCCGCGCTTCATTAGCAAGATCTTGCCGGTGCATTACTCCGCTCAACAGCTGTTTTGAAAGTGAAAGTGTGGGGTTTGGTTTGAACTAACGCATCCCGACGCGCATTTTTTGAGGAGAAATGTTAGTTCGAACCAAGGGGTTTGGTTTGAACTAGCACATCCCGACATGCATTTTTTGAGGAGAAACGTTAGTTCGAACCAAGGGGTTTGGTTCGAACTAATGCGTCCCGGCGTGCACTTTCACTTTCAAAACAGCTGTTGAACAGAGTAATGCGCCAGCAAGATCTTGCTAATGAAGTGCGGGATATTTAAATCCCCGCTTCATTAGCCATTTCAGTCGCCTACATTTGCATCCCTAGTTTGAACTAGGGAACAAGTGTAGACGTACCCATACAGAATGGGAAGTAACTGTCTAGGAAGGAGTACTGCAGAAAGGGATCTAAGGGTCATAGTGGACCACAAGCTAAATATGAGTCAATAGTGTGACACTGTTGCAAAAAAAGCAAACATGATTCTGGGATGCATTAACAGGAATGTTGTGAGCAAGGCACGAGAAGTCATTCTTCCGCTCTACTCTGCGCTGATTAGGCCTCAGTGAGAGTAGTGTGTCCAGTTCCAGGCACCACATTTGAAGAAAGATGTGGAGAAATTGGAAACGGTCCAGAGAAGAGCAACAAGGATGATGAAAGGTCTAAAAACATGAGCTATGAGGGAAGACTGAAAGAATTGGGCTTGTTTAGTTTGGAAAAGAGAAGACTGAGAGGGGACATGATAGCAGTTTTCAAGCATCTAAAAGGGTGTACAAGGAGGAGGGAGAAAAATTGTTCTCCTTGGCCTCTGAGCATAGGACAAGAAGCAGTGGGCTTAAATTGCAGCAAGGGAGCTTTAGGTTGGATATTAGAAGAGCTCTGTTCATTGCACACTATGGCAGAGTTGTAGCCTGCAGGAGCCCTGACTAGGGATAATGACTTTGCAAGCAGAATGCCTGCAGTGCAATCCTGGATGTGGAAAAGGGAAAGAAGGGGGATGCACCTGATCCTGCAGACTGCTGAGCTCCTCCAAAGAGTTGCAAGTGCTAAGAACATGCTCTGGCCACTGGCTCCCACACAGTACATCTGTATGTCTTTTGCTGTGGAATGCAGAACTCTTGCATCAAAGCTGTGTCCATTGTGATGCATGCAGACAGAGTCAGCTGGCATTCCCTTTTCTCATTACTCCAGCTCTTCCAGGCTACTTCTACGCTGCACAGTTATTTCAGAATAAACTATTCCACAATCGTTATTCCGAAATAGCTTATTTCAAAATAGCAGGTCTACACTGCAGGGAAGCCTCAAAATTAGTCCGAGGCAGGCTTCCCTAATGTAGACGTGCTATCTTGATTTAGAGCCCCAGGAGGAATAACTTAGAATGGCCCTGGTGAGGGGCTATTTCAAAATAGCAGAAGCGGAGCGTCTACACACGCCTTATTTTGAAATAGCTATTTTGGAATAGGCATTATTCTTCATAGAATGAGGTTTATAGAAGTCAGAATAAGCCATCCGTTATTTTGAAATTATTTCAAAATAACGGAATTGCTGTGTAGACGCTCGCATAGTTATTTCAGAATAACGGCCGTTATTCCAAAATGACATTGCTGCATAGACACACATACAGATAATCCACTCTGGGTCTTTCCTCGTGTCTGTGGACTCTCAGAGCATGTCTACACTGGGGAGTTATTTCGAAATAACAAGGTGAGTGTACACACTACCCACCCCGTTATTTCAAATGCTAACTCCTGCTTGTGAAGAGGAATAAGCTTATTTCAAAATAGTTATTTCGGGAGTTATTATTTCAAAATAGTCTGGTAGTGTAGACATAGCCCAAGGGCCTGATTTGCACAAATGGCCTTCATCTTTTGTACGCAGAGATTGGCACCTCCAAATAATGGCACCCACATTTTTGCACCTGCTATTCACTGCATTCACTGCCATAGAAAAAAAAGCAGGGGCATTTGCTTACAGCTGTAAAAATGTGCAAAATCAGAGAGTAAACTGATATATGGGCTAAGTTGCCAGCAACTCAGCAGTACATGGAAACCACCAGCACTGGCCATGCACAAGACAGCACTGACCTTGCACTCATTTGGGAGGTGGAGGCAGTTCTCTCAGGAGTTATTGTTTGGCAGAAAAAACATTTGGGATGTTGAAGCTGGTGAGCCAAATGCTGCTTTTGAAAGTTTGTTATAGGACGGATTCTGCTGTCAGTCATTCTAGTGTCAATCGAGAGTAAGGCTTTGGTGGAGTTACCCTGGGTTTACATGGCATTTAAGTTAATTTTGGTAACTGATAAATGATTTAAGGAAAGGATTTGCAAGGGAGCCTCTGGGATTTGGGCTCCTAAATAATATTATGTGCCAATGGTAGTTGGGCTCCTAAATCCCATGGGCTCCTTTTGACAATCCTACTAGCAAACTTCACTGAACTTTATTCCAAGTGTTAGCCAGAGAGACTCTAAAATGGATTGGAAAGTTTTTACACTCCTTTCCCCACAAAAATTGGGTTCATTCTTTATTTGAAAATCAGTCTATACACCCTTCCATCCAGCAGGGCTGTCAAACTGTGACAGGTTTAATGAAGGAGATTTCAAAAACCAGCCAGATAGATTTGCAGTAGTTTTGCATTGCAAAATTATTCACTGCAAGGGGAAAGATGCTTTGAAAGCTGGCCCAAAGCAGGGAGGTTTCCCTGGCAGTGAATAAAACATGGTAGGTCTGAGGTTCTCTTGCAGAGAACATGGTGCATCTCGGACTTCTGCTTTGGTAGCAAATTGGGTTGTGACTGCAGGATACTGCCCTGTTTCTGTGTAAAACTGATGATGGAAAAAGTGACTGAACTTTCTAACCGAAGCAGCAGGGCAGAGCGCTGATATCATGAGCTAGTCAACACTGGAGTAGCTGGACTTTCCTGGCACAACGTCCTCTCCCAGCACTGCAGGGTTTGATGCAAGGAGAGAGAAGGCTTGTTTTTTCAAGCTGTTTATTTAATATCCCCAAACAAAAAATTATATTCAACTGGGGTTTAAATTGGAGGAGGCTATGGCAGTAATTTCAGGGTAAAAAGCATCATGGGGCTTTTTTAATGATCCCCAAACTGAACATTGTAAATCCTGAAACTTCAGCAGGAAGGTTACTCTTAAAAGAAACCGAGCCATGTCCAGATACAGAAATGCACCCACGCACCCTTAACGCTGCCCATCATGCGATAGTTGTGCTGTCCTAATGCAGCATTGCATTTGTGCTTCCAGAAGAGAGGAAACAGAATTTTAAAGCCCCAGGTGGAGCATGGGGCCATTTTTTCTGTTGCGGGGCAGAGTTAAGGTGGTTTAGGTGCCTCATTCTCTCCTCCCCTCTCATAGATTTGTAGTTTTAGATTCCTATATTAGAGAGTTTAAGGCCAGAAGGAACTATCAGCTGATCTGGTCTGACCAACACAACCCAGCACCTGCTCATCAAATCCAGCCACTTGAAATTAGACCAACTATTACAGCCCACGGCTCCTCTCTCTCTCTTTGCTCGCCCATTTCCCTCTGTCACCACTTACTCTCCTGATCTAGCTGTTCCCTCCCTCCTTTTTTTCCTCTGCACCCTCCCACTCCCCCCCTCACTGCTTACAGACCCCTGGCACCCTGGCTGGACAGCCGCTCGCTCTCCCCACACTCTCAGCCGAACCGGCTGCTTGGAAGCGGGCACGGTGCTGGTTGAGTGTAACGTGATATTTTTCTGCGCGTCCCCCCGAGGGTTTTTTCCATTACACAGGCACAGCAGAATGGAGCTGCCTTCTCTCGTGCTCGCTCGCTCTCCCCCGCCCGCAACCCCTGGCACAGCTTTCCAGAGGCACATTGTGCAAATGTAACCTTTCAGTAAGCCCCGCCCACGTCAGGAAGCCGGGAGGGGTTTTGTTTTTTTTTTTTTTTTTTTTTTGCCAGAAACACAGTCGGTTTGGAGCTGGAAGGCAGCCTGTTAATCAGAGACGGCTGACAGCAAAGCACACATCCCGGGCACCAGATTTCTGCTTACATTCTCCTGTACCCTCTCCCTCGCTCTCTTCTGCTTCCATGGCTTCCTCTGTCCCCATCTTCCCTTCCCGTCTCTCTTTCCATTCCTCGCTCAGCTCCTCTGCCTTGCTCCCTCCTCCTCCCGCTGTCGGCCTCCCTGGCCTTGCTGCTCGGGCATGTTCCCAGGACACTGTCTCTTTGCAGTGTGCTGTTGTTCTTGAGTCCTTTCCTCTCTGGGTGTGCTTCCCGAGCTCCACTGGGCCCACATGCAGCAAAGCTGCTGCAACAGGGCACGGCAGCCCGAATCCACTGCAGCACAGGGCACCAGATTTGCCTTGTGGGGGGATAACTATGGCATGGAACAATGGCGCTCACAGGCCACGCATCAAAGCCATGGTGGGGGGTAGTGCAACATGACGGGTACTGCGCCATGGTGCTCGTGGTAGTGTGGAAGTGCAGCGCACGAGAGGATACTATGAAGCCAGAGCTTTTCGGCTCACGGCCGTGTGAATGCTGGCTGCACCTGAGAGTCTTTGCCTCACTGAATCACACCGTGAGCTGCAGCACTCCCGCTGTAGCAGGGACCCGTCACCATGACACGAGGGCTGCTGCAGCATAACACCGCCCAGGGGTGCTGTGTTAGGGGGCCCTTGAGACCCAGCATCTGGCCATCGCCTGTCTTTCTTTCTCTCTCTGACTGAAAGAAACAAGCGGAGTGGAGCGTTTGACACATGGTGCCTCCCATTTCTGCTATTTTTAATTCTACCCTGTTTGCTAAGAGCACTGTAACAACAGGAGCAGTGGCGTCAACTTGAAAGGGCAATAAACATGTCAGACAATCCCACCCCAGTGGAACTCATTGACTTCCATGGGCTTACACCAGGGATCCATTTGGCCTGGTAAGTTGGCTACAGAACCTTGTTTCTAGTAGACCCTGTAAAATCCAAACCTGGGTAGATACATTACTAACCAGGGCATGTACTGTCTTTTTTACACACACAGTGCAGGAACCAGCAAAGTGTCACATCATGAGAAGGGAAAACTCCAACCTTCTAATAGCTATGGGAGACTGATTCCTTCCCTCCATTAAAGTAATGAAGGCTGCTCATTGAGCCATGCCGCATCCATGGAAAACCCTTTGTTTAAAAGCAATGGGTCCAACTGGTGTAACTCCAGTGGAGCCTACCTCGGGGTGGAGAGTCCCCTGAGAATGCAATGGATCGGTGGGTAGGACTAGGGGCCTTAGGTCTCCCATATAGAGCACCACATAAGGCCACTACGAGGTTCCCAGCTGAGGAGCTCTGACATGTATTGGAGACGGGAGGTGGTGGCTTGGGACTGAAGCTGTTATTCATCACCATGTTGGCTAAAGCCCATGGGTCATACAATGGTGTCAAAGGATGTAACTGGAAGGGAGAGAAGAACTTCTCAGGTTAGATAAAGCCATTGCTGTCAGAAGTATTGGGCAGCTCTGAACCAAGTAAATGTGTTGCACTGGTGTTAGATGGATCGTTACCCTGTACACGCCCCATTTTGCATCAGCACCGTGTGTGCATGTTAGGAGTCGGCACAGATGTTACACCAGTGCCAGTTTCCATAGCTTAGATGGGACCTTAAGCACTTAAAGGGCACGTCTACACTGCACTGTTATTTCAAGATAACTAGAGTTATTTTGAAATAACAGTATGAGCATCTACCCAGCCATTCTGTTATTTCAAAATAATGTTGTAACCACAGACAGCTTATTTCAAAATTAGTAAGCCTCACTCTACAAGGAATAACGCCTGTTCCAGAATAACTATTTAGAAATAAGGCGCGTATAGACGCTCCACTGCTGCTATTTCAAAATAGCTCCTCACCAGAGCCATTCTAAGTAATTCCTCCCCAGTGCCTCCCGGGGCTTTAAATCGAGATAGTACGTCTACATTGGGGAAGCCTGCCTCGGACTCATTTTGAGGCTTCCCTGCAGTATAGACGTGCTATTTCGAAATAAGCTATTTCAGAATAACTATTCCTGAATAGCTTATTTCAAAATAGCCGTGAAGCGTAGACGTATCCAAAGTGGCTTGATTTTAGTGGGGCTGAGCACACTTGGGTCAGTGAGAGTTGTGAGTATTAAAATTGTTAATTATGAGTCAAAAAGGCCTAAAGTGTTCAATAAATATTTTTGCACGTGAAAAGAAGCAGGATGATGTATTTGTATCACATGCGAGCGATGAAGGACTTTCTAGCTCATTAAGGAGGATGTTGCCTTTTACTGACAAGCATTAGCAGTCAGAAGGCCTGGACTGCTTCCACCCAAGAGTCCTAAAAGAATTGACCGAGGAGCTCTCAAGCCCACTGATGTTAATTTTTAATAAAGCTGGGAGTACCAGTGTAATTCCAGAAGACTGGAAGAGTGCTACGGTTGTGCCACTATTCAAAAAGGGCAAGTGGGAAGACCCCCACTTGTTACAGGCCAACTAGCCTCACATCAATCTTGGACAAAATAATGGGAAAAGTGGCACAGGATTCAACTGATAACAAAATGAATGGATAGGAATATAACAGTTAACATGGTTTTATGGAAAATAGACCTTCTCAGAGGAGCTGGATTTCGTTCTTTGTCAAGATTACAAGTTGGATTAATAAAGGTAACTGCATTGATGTAATATTCATTGCCTTTTGTAAAGCATTTGACTTAGTACTGCACAACATTCTGCTTGAAAAATTAGCACTATACAGTGTCAATACAACACATGGTAAATTGATTTAAACCTGTCTGACAAATCTCAGAAAGTAGCTGTCCATGGGGAATCATCATTGAATGGGGGTGTTTCTAATGAGGTTTCATGGGGATTGGTACTCGGTCACATGCTATTCAACATTTTCATCCAGGATCTGGAAGTAAATGTAAAGCTATTGCTGATCAGATCTGTGGATGACACACAGGAGGGTGGAATGCTAAATATTGAGGCGCAAGGAGCACAAGCAAAAGGGGGGGGCAGTGTCCTGGAAAGCAGTGACTCTGCAAAGGATTTAGTGGTCCTAGTGGACAAGCAACTGAACCTGAATTCCCAAAGCCATGCTGTTGCCAAAAGGGCTCGTGTGTACCTGGCTGTATAAAAAGGAAGAAGGGGGAAGGAAAGTGATTTTACTGCTGTATACAGCAGTGGTTTTCAAACTAGGGGTCACAACCCAGTACTGAGGTGTGGAATGTCAGGCACTAGGTCTCCTTGTGCAGGAGGATCAGGTGATCAGTGGGGATGCTAAGGCAGCTACCTGACTGTCCTGGCACCGCAGACTGCGTTGCACCCCAGAAGTGGCCAGCAGCAGGCCTGGCTCCTAGTTGGTGGGGGGAGAAGCGCACAGGGCTCTGTGCACTGCCCCTGCCTTGAGCACTAGCTCCGCACTCCCATTGGCTGGGAACCTGCTGCTGGCTGCTTCTGAGGCGCCAGGAGAGGCAGGAAGCTGCCTTAGTATCCCCACTGCACTGCTGACCAGGAGTCACTGAAGGAAAGCCCCTCCTTCCCCAGCCCTGACCTGCCCCACCCAACAGCAGACCCCCTCCTACATCCCAAAGCTCTCATCCTCAGCCCCAACCAGGAGCCCACACTCCAGTCAAATTATGTTGGGTCGCCGCCATCAATGATTTTTTTTGAAAACGGCTGGTGGACAGCATGGAAGATTGAAACTGGCATCCTGTGTCCAGATCTGGTGCTCACATTTTTTAAAAGGCTGTTTTAAAACTGGAGCGAGTGTGACAAGAGCCACAAACCAGCTCAAGGTCCAGAGCCTAAGGAAAGTGGAGGGGGTGGGATTCAGAGCCTGGCCCAAGCCAGATCTTAAAAGCACTGCCGGCATAGCTGTTTTTAGCAGTCCTGTGCAGAGTTGAAAGGAAGCGGGTGTGCCCAAGTGCGCAGCTCCGGCAAGCTGCAGCAAAAGCCAGCAGGGAGCTATTTAAAGAACTGGCAGGGACCCAAGTTGCAATAGGACAGTACCTGTAAGAAATTCTAAGTTACTTTCACTGCCATGAGACGGAGTCTGCTGCCACTGGCTATGTGGACATACCCAATCTGTTTAGCTTATCGAAAGAAAAGTAAGAAGTGACTTGATTACAAAATAGAAGTCCCTGGATGGGAGAAAATATCGGGTACTAAAAGGCTCTATAATCCAGCAGAGAAAGAAATACCAAAGAACCAATGGCTGGAAGCCAGACATACCAAAATGAGAAACTGGGAACAAACTCCCAGGTATATTTTCTGTGTCTGAATTTCTTCAAATCGAGACTGAATGCCTTTTCTAGAAGATAAGCTTTAGTCAAACACAAGTTATTGGGCTCAGTGCAGGGGTAATGGGGCAAATGTAATGGGTTGTGATCTACAGGAGACCAGACTAGATGATCTAATGTCTCTTTTGGCTTTAAACTCTATGAATTAGTGCTTCTGAAAATAATTCCTCATAGTTAGAGGCCCAGATATGGACTTGAAGTGCTGGCATTTCAAATTGTTGACTTTTTTTCATTTTTGCAGCAACATCTCTTGGTCTTCTCCCAGGTCTTGGGACACTAAAATGCAAGGTATGCCCTGTTTTTATGGGGTTTCCAGCTTAGCTCAAAGCAGGAAGCCCCCCCAAATCCCAAATCTCATGAGAGAGCAAGCCACATCTGGTGAGATTTTATTTTTCTGCTACATTTAGCAGAAGCAAGGGGTTTAAGAGAGTTTTGAGGAGCAGCTGAGCTCCTGGTGCGTACCCAAAACAGTCCCCCCAGACTTTGTGAGGTTTACCCATCCCAGATCATTCCATCCCATTCAAACTGTCTCCAAAGCACTGTCCAAGCAGTGAGCCAGTGCCGAGTGCCCTAGCTGGACACATAATGCATTCATTGGGCTTCATCTCTTCCTCTGGCTGCAAATTGCCCTGGAGCAGACGGTGATTTTCTCAAGTGCTCCATGATTCAGAATGATTTCCTGACTCAGGGAGGGTTCAAACAATCTTGGCCCCCCCGCAAAGTCACCGGTTGGCTGGTCCACTTGCCCAGCCTGGTGGTCAGTGTACGGTGAACTTCCAACAGCTCCACAGAGCCAGAGGGGCAAGGGCTGAAGCTGTCGAGTGGAGCCGGCAGGAAATGGTCTGAGAATTCTCCCTGGGTTCTCTCTCCAGCCAGCTCCACCAGCACAATGAAGACTGAGTGGTAAATGCCCCTTGTGAGTTGGGTGCCCACTGACATGGGAGCTCCTGGCAGCTGCAGGTATGAGACCTGCACTAGCCCTGCTGTGACTCCTTCTGGAGCCATTCATTGCTCCTGAATAGATCACTGTGAGCGAAGTTCCCCCGCAGCCGCATGGCTGCGCAGCTTCCCATTAAGCCCAGTGCAGGGGCTCAGGGCTGCAGTGGGGAGAGAGATCTCACCCCCCTCCCCTGCCCTGAAGCTGCCAGGAACCATAGGGAGGAGCCCCACCCCACCAACCCCAGCATGGAGCTGCTGCAGCTGAGGGACAGGGCCCCTCCTTGCCGAGAGACACACAGAAAAGCCCAAGCCCCAATTCCCTGCCCCACCTTGAGCTCCCAGTATCTTAAGCACCCTCCTGCACCCTAATACCCTCATCCCTGGCTTCACCTCAAAGCCCACACTCCCAGACCAGAGCCCCTACCAACTCCTGCACCCCAACCACCAGCCCAGAGCCTGTACCCCCTTCTACCCCCCCAAACCGCTCATCCCCAGTGCCACCCCAGAGCCTGCACCCCCAGCCAGAGCCCTTTCATCCCAACCCTTTGTCCCAGCCCTCAGCCCCTCAACCCCAGCCCCACCCTACAGCCCACACCTCCAGCCGGAACCCTCACACTGGCAGGCCCTCATGCTCCTGCATCCCAATGCTCTGCCCCAGGTCAGAGCCTCCTCCCACACTCATCTTGGCCCCATTCCCTCCACAGGAATTTTGTCATGTGCACCAATAGGGTGACATGTCGCACATCCCTTCCATGTCGCACATCCCCGTGTCACACATTCCCTCCGTGTCGCACATCCCCTCCGTGTCGCACATCCCTGTGTCGCGCATCCCCTCCACAATGGTGCACATAAGAAAATTCATTCTGCTCAGGAGTGGAACAAATGAGAGGGAACACTGGCTGGGAGTACTTGGTATTCAGCATTTGAGGTGTGTTGGTATCTTTTCATTGCTCAGGTAGACCGGGAGTGGGCAATAAAATGGCAGTTGTTCGCCAAGGTTAACCCATGGCAGGCCACTGCCACTATATTTAGGTACCAGCAATTGCAGCTCCTGGCTCTTGGTTTACTAAAATTCCCTGGACACTGTTTGCTGCAGCTCCCATTGGCCAGGAATGGTAAATAGAGCAGTGGGGGCCCACCTGGGGCTAGCCCTGGCGGACTGGATCCGACCCGGGGGCCAGTATTTGCCCATTCCTGAGGTAGACCATGCGGATTGTTTCCGTGTCCCTGATTGGATAACTCTTGGACTTGGATTTCCCATGAGGCTACTCGTGATCATGAACATTCAATTCACGGCAGTCTAGAGTAAGCTGGAATAGTCGTGGAAAAGCAATGTGAACGTGGCCATTGGGGAATTTGGTTTAAACTCCAAACAACTAAATGCATAGTTGTCTGGCTCGGCTTACATTAGCACCTGTGAGCCAGGCAAATATTATCCCCATGTTACAGATGGGGAAACTGAGGCAAGAGGGTTTTTTTTTTAATGACATGCCCAGGGTCGTGCAGCAAGCCAGGGTTATGCTTGGTCACCTTCGCATGTGAGTACAGGGAGCCTGGGACGCCATTGCCCAGCACTTTGTGCCCTCATGTACACTCATGCAAAATGGGAGCCATGCTAACTTACACCTCCTTCCCCCGATTAGTCACTGGAGTGTGTGACAATGCAACATGCAGGGGAAGGGAGTGACAGGCCCTGTAACTTGGCTGTAAGGCCATCAGAGGCCAGGCTCAGCGGTCTGATCTCTCTGTCCGCTCACCCAGCTGGGCACCTTACTGTTCAAGTGCGGGATCCCACCCCTTGCAACACGTGCAGTCCCTCCTGGCCCTGGGCCCCCTGCACACAGCCCCGGCAATGCACAGCCGCTGTGACCGGCGCTGTCTGCTTCTCCAGGCCTGCCAAAGGGCAAGGCTTGCCTTTGGAAATGGGTCCGACGAACAGGCTAACAAAATCACACCACGATTCTCAAGGCTCGTTCCTGGGGCAGGACTAATACACAGCAACGCGCTGACTCCCTCAGGACTCCCTCCACTTGTGCTGTGAAGTCCCTCCCAGGTTAGGTGAAGAGCTGGCCAGGATAAGGCCTGAGAGCAGAGTTAAGCTTTTGCGCTTTCTTTCCGCTCCCTCCCTCCTGCAGCTCTCTGCCCTTCTCTCTGCCCTGAGAGAGGCCGGCGGCAGGGTGGGAGGCGGCGGAGCGGAGTTCAATGTCCCACCAGGGTGAACTTAGCTTGGGAAGGGAACAGGCTGCTCCCAGCTTCTTGGAAGGCAGCTCTGTAACACGAGCTGCTCTTGAAGCAGATCCCTCCTGGGCCAGGACCCCCCTGTGCGCCTGTGTGTGGAATGCATGGGGGGGGGAGGGTTAACAAAGGGTGAAATACTTTGAAAGTCGGTTTCCTCTCCTCCCCTCCCTTCCACAGGCCCCGCTCCCCTGAGAGGGCTCCCCCTCCTACCCAGCAGCCCATTGTTCCACTGGCCTTTTGTTGGCACCAGGACAAGGGGAAGGCCAGGCGGTGGTAAGGGAACAGCCTTCCCTTGGCTCCAGGACCGGTCAGGTGGCTGTCACCGAGCTTATCCATCCGACTCCAGCCGCTGCTGCAGCCCTAGGGAACGCGCCCCCTCCAAGTGCCAGCTAGAGCTGCCGAGTCAGGGCAGCCGGGCCAGAGGTCTCTACAACTCCTCTCCAGGGGGGGTGCTGCCCCATCTGCCAGAGGGGAACTGGGCCGAGAGCGGCTCTGCCTCTGGCCCCACCGTTAGAGGTGAGAGTGGCTGCTGGAGACTGGGCCAGCCCATGGGCCGCCTGTCAGCTGGGGACCCCGCCCCAAGCCATCCTCTGGGGGGGCTTGTGCGGGAGTGATGCAGCGCCTGTGTGGAGATCTCTGTATCCACCACTCACAGGGGTACCACCATCCTTCCCAGGCAGATCACCATGCGCCCAGTTCTTCTCTTCCCTGCCCTGCTTTGCCGTGCGGGCTCGCGGCCAGGGGCATGAGGGGAGACAGAGGAGGGGTCTGACCTTCCCAGCACAGGGGCTCTGGAATGGATTTTAGAATGGGGGTGCTGTGTTGTGCCCTCTTACCTTGTTGGCACCCCTCACCACCTCATGGAGCTGGGCCTGGGAGCAGCGCTGTGGTTTGGGGGAGGGGATGCAGAAGGTATGAGGGGGCTGAGGCTGGGCCCACAGTTGCGGGGGGCACAGCCAGGATAAGGAGGCCACAGCTGGGGGTGGGTGCGGAGCCCTGGGACAGCAGCTGGGACCCCTGCACAAAGCCCAGCCCACTAGTTCCTGTGCCTACCCCCCAGCAAGCAAGGTAGGGCCAAGCCAAGAGATGCAGGGCTGATGGCTTTGGGTCAGGCCCGTTACCCAGAGAGGCCCTGGCTGTGAAGTTCCAGCGTGGATCTGAGGAAAGCGTTGGGTTTTACAGAGTTGGGATTCGGCTTTCGGATCTCTGCACTGCAGCATCCCACAGACCTTCCATGAAGTATCCTGGCCAGGCTGGGGCCTCTGGCTCTCCGCATTCCTTCCCAGGTCCTGTCTCTCAGCTCTCTCAGACGCCACTCCCTCCAGGGCCGTTTGGCTGGAAATGGGGTCACGTTCCCAGAATTTCAGTGTGGTCAGATGCTGGCGCGGTTCTAGCCAAGGCTCAGAGTGGGCTGAGAGCTGGAGAGAGCTCCTGGAGCGCTGCAGGGGAGGCTTGAGCTGGGGAAGAGTGCCTAGCTGCCACTGCGGGTATGTCTGCATGAGCTGGAGGTGTAATTCCCAGCATGGGGCGATGCCCACGTGGTAGCTCTGCTCAAGCTAGAGCACTACAAATAGCAGCATGGCTGTGGCAACGTGGGCAGAGATGGAAGGCAGCCAGCCGAATATGGGGTTGGGCAGGATTGTGCTTGGGCAGTTAGTCTGAGCCACTGCCTGGGTCACCATGGCCATATTTTTAGTGTGCAGGTAATGCAGATGGGTCTTCCCGATCACGTTGGCAGATGACGCAAAAATTGGGAGAGTGGTAAATAATGAACAGGACTGAGAGACCCGGATCTCTTGGTAAACCAGGCGCAAGCAAACAGTGTGTGTTTTCATGTGAATTTAAATGTGCACATCTAGGAACAAGGAATGTAGGCCCAACTTACAAGAATGGGGACTGTATCCCGGGCAGAGTAACTCTGAAAACAATTTGGGGTCATGGTATGTGTTCCCTGTAAGGCCGTGTCTAGACTACATCCCTTTTTTGTCTAAACTGCTGGTTTTTTTTTTTTTTTTTTTTTTTTTCGAAAAAGCCCCGTTTCAAAAAAAAGCGGCGGCCGCCATTATGCAAATGAAGCGTGGGAAATTCAAATCCCGGCTTCATTTGCAATATCGATGTGCCTAATTTACATCCCTTTACCAAAAAAGATGTAGCCTAAGATGTGCACTCGTGCAGCTGCTCAGGAGCGATTCAAATGCCACCCAGATGATTAGCAGAGTGCCCACAGCTAGGGTTTTGTTTTTATTGGCGGTGCCCATTCACACTTGCCTCGGTGCATATAGAAAATTATTCCACACGTGGGTGGAAAAAATTCACAGATGGATGGAAAAGATTAGTCATGGGGGATAATCAGCAGAGCATATGACACTGTGGCCAAGACAGCGTATGTCATCCTGGGATGCATAACTAGGGGACTCTCGAGTAGGAGGAGAATGGTTATTTTCCTTTCAGCCCCTGATGCTTCTGCCTATTTCTGGCGTGCTCAGTTCAAGAAGGATGTTGATAAATTGGAGAGGGTTCAGAGAAGAGCCATGAGAATGATTAAAGGGTTA
The DNA here is from genome assembly GCA_032595735.1 of Pelochelys cantorii. Lineage (NCBI taxonomy): Eukaryota > Metazoa > Chordata > Testudines > Trionychidae > Pelochelys > Pelochelys cantorii. The sequence goes on along the minus strand of CM064347.1, from coordinate 15,105,505 downwards.
GAACACCTGCCTTCTAGTGCTAGACTCAACGTGCCCAATCTATTTAGCATACCAAAGCAGGGGCAGATGAGAGTTTTGCGGGGCCCAGGGCAGCACAATTTTGTGGGGCCCCCCTTTGGAGAAAAAATAGAAAAAAGGCATCCCCCCTATGCCCACTCCTCCAGTAGCTCCACTCTGATCATGTGAGCTACCCCTCCTCATCCCCTCTCCTAACACCTCCCTCTACACACCTGCCCTGCCTCTCTCCTCTGGTGCTGGTCCCTCCCCTGCAGGTGTCTGCCTTTCTGCTTCACTCCAGAATCCCCTGGCCCCTGCACCTTCCCTTACCCCTGCACCCTCCTGGTGCCTCCCCCTTCCCTCACTGCCCCTGCGCCCTTTGCCCTCTTTTTCCCTGATACCCACCCCCTCACCACCCTCTGCCCCCGTTCCCCTCATGCCCCTGTGCCCTCACACATGTGTTGCTCCATCCCCACCTTCCTCATGCCCACCCCTCCTTTCAAGCCTTCTCCCAGCACCTCCCCTTCCCTCCTTTACCCCCCAGTGCCCTTACCCTCTTCTCTCCCAGCATCAGCCTGTCGCCTCTCCCACTGACACCTCCCCTCCTGTCCTTTTCCTCACTGTCTCCACTTGGCCTCCTGGCATTTGTCTCTCCTCCACGCTATCCCTTGGTGCCTTCCCCTTTCTTCTCCTGACCTGCCCCCCTCCCCTCAGCACAAGCCCCTTCCTCTGCCATCCACCTTCTGCCTTCCAGTTTGCAGGGCGGCTGCGACCCCGGCCCAGGCTCCAGACCACGTGCCAAACCGAGCGGTGGAACGCTGGGCCGAACGGTTTTAAAGTCCCGGGTTGTGACGTCACACCACGCCCGGGCGTCTCCCCTCTCAGCTGTTGCGCGGCATTTCAGCACACCAGATATGTGCTCCCTCGGCCCCACATGGCCTGTACTGGCCGGCGCCGGGGAATTTAAAGTGCGGGGCTGCGGCGCCCCGTCACAATCCCCCTCCTCCTCCAGCAGCCGCCAGCCGGCCCTTCAGCAGACGGCCCACCGGGAAATTCCCGGTATCCTGCCGGGCCAGTCCGCCCCAGTGCTGGCACAGGGCCTATTGAAGCGCGGGGCCTGGGGCAGCCGCCCCGCTCTCCCTGCCCTATATCCGCCGCTGTACCAAAGAAAAGGGTCTGGGCTGACTTGATCACATCTCGTAAATACATTACACGGGGAACAAATATTTCATAATGGGCCCTTCCCTCTATTCGCAAAAGATCTAACGCGATCCAATGGCTGGAAGATTAAACCAGTTCAGCTTGGGAACAAACATACAATTTGAACGGTGAGAATAACTAACCATTGGAGCAGTTTATCGAGGGTGATGGGGGGTCTCCACCAGTGACAGGTTTTTTTATCAAGAGTATATGTTTTTCCCAAAGCTCTGTGGAGATTCAGGAGGTCTGGCTAGCTGTTCACAGTGGGCCCTTCTAGCCTTGAACTCCATGAATACATGAGCCAGGAATGTGCTGTGCAGATGTACTCTAAAAGAGGCTCTAAACACCAAGTAAGTACCCCGTTGACAGGGGAGCTAAAAGACTTGCTGGGCCCCTGAGTAAAGTGAGGGGACAGCTCCGGGAAGGGACGGGGCCTTGGGTGGAAAGGGTGAGGCCAGTGGCAGTCAGTCCTCAGCGCTGCCCAGGGCATTTCACATCACCACCACCCCCCAGCCCTCAGAGCCACTGGGAACACGCAGCACTGTGCTCCAATAGTGATTTAAAGGGCCCAGGTCTCCAGTCCTGCAGGAATGGAGATGGTGGCCGAGAATCCCAGCCCTTTGGAATTACTAGGTCCCGAGGCCTCTTTGTTTCCCCCCTTTCCCCATTGTCAGGCCTGCCTGTTGGTACGCCGACACCAAAGGGGGATATGTGTTCACCCACATGTTTCCAAGGCAGATGGTTTCAATCCATTGCAGCTTAGCACAAGACCTTGACTGGGTCCAAATGGTTCTGCTACCAAGGTTTTTGGCCCATTTCATCCCCAGGGACTGAAGGATAGCAGGATGCAAATTCCCCTCCTTGTAAGGTTGACTCAGTTAGGGTATGTCTACACTAGCCCCCTAGTTCGAACTAGGGAGGCTAATGTAGGCATTCGAACTTGCAAATGAAGCCTGGGATTTAAATATCCCGGGTTTCATTTGCATGTTCCTGGGCGGGCGCCATTTTTAAATCCCCCTAGTCCGAACTAACTGCCCGCGGCTACATGCGGCAGTTAAAAGTTAATTCAAACTAAGTCTTTAGTTCGAATTAACTTTTAACTGCCGCATGTAGCCGCGGGCAGTTAGTTTGGACTAGGGGGATTTAAAAATGGCGCCCGCCCGGGGAACATGCAAATGAAGTCCGGGATATTTAAATCCCAGGCTTCATTTGCAAGTTCGAATGCCTACATTAGCCTCCCTAGTTCGAACTAGGGGGCTAGTGTAGACATACCCTTAGTTCTTTCATCCATTCCTTTGTGCTTCTCTACAGACTTTCCCCTTCTCCATGGTGGAGAGAGGCGCTTTACCTCCATTGTATCCCAAGGAGCGGGAGAAGGGTATGTCCCGTTCCCAGCACGCTCTTGAGAGACTGAAATCTCCCCAGCTGAGTGTGTCAAAGGGGCATTATGAAGTGAGAGAAAAGGTTCCATATTTCCTAGAGGCAAGGAGCCCTTCTCCTTGTGACCAGAGCTGAGCAGGAATTTCTTGACACAACAGTTTGCCCCAAGAAAATGCCCGTTTGTCGAAACGGCAGCTGTTCCAGGGGACACAAATTCCTAGTTCCGCACATTGTTAACCAACAAACGTTTCTAAACTGTTGAAATGCCCCAGATTTCTTGGTTTGTTTTTTGTGTGAAACGACGTTTCCTTTTGAAATGAAAGTTAATGTATGGTAAAAAAATTAATACATAGAGCATCCAAAGGGCAACCTTGAAACAACATTTTTGAAGGGATCGAACTGAAGCATTGCAAATGACCCAAACGTCAAATAGTAATTTTTGCATGTTTGATTTGCAAACTTGTTTTGAGATTTTGGTTTTTCATCCTATTTTAGGCGGAGAACAACTGTTGGAATCTTGAAAATTTTCCCAGATATGAAAACCATTCCCTGGCCAGTTCTACCTGTCATTCCCCCCTCCCCCTCCCCTGTCTTCTGTTATTATATCCTTTGGCCTCAGCTGAGCCAGTCCCCCAAATTATAAAATCCAGGGTTAAAATCCAGCTCCTTCCCACAGGCTGTTGCTGTTGGGAGAGAACTGAGCGTGGGGAGGGGACCCCCCAGCCAGCCGGCTGCCTAACCCTGGTGGGCTTGAGGGAGAGTGTTTACATTTCAGGCAGGGAGGAACAAAGCTCTCTGCCCACAGATTCGCCCTGCAGCAGCCCACCCTGTGATGTAAAGAGCCTTTTTTGGGACAACAAAAGGCCCTTAGATTGCCTGATTTCCTGCTGTTATCTGCACCCGTACCCTGGGCTCCCCAAGCTGAGACTGACCGATTATCCAGAGGTGAAAAGAGCCTCAGGAAAGGCCTTTCTATGTTTCTGCTCTCATAGCAGTTTGGAGACCAAATGGTGATGGGTGGTAGAGATGGAGGATCTCTGGGGAAAACACACGCATATATACACACACACACACACACACACACACACATGCACAGTCACACACGTGCACAGTCACACATACATACACACACACGTACACACACACACAGTCAAACTCACATGCGCAGTCTCACGCACATACACACGCACACATACAGTCACACACGTACACATGCACATACATGCATGTACACACACTCACAGTGACACACATGTACACACAGGCACGTACACACACGCACGCACAGTCACATGTATGCACGCACGCGCGCTTGCAAAGGCACAAGAGGGGAATTTGATTGTGCACGCAATACTGCAGCGTGGCCAGGGCCATATTCACCAGCTGGCTCCCAGGACTCTGTTCAGTGCTGGTGGTAGCCTGGGGAGCGGGCAGCAAAGCAAGTGGGAAGCCAGGTGGGTAGCTGGCTGGCAAACACTAATCAGCTGTGCTGTGCCAGCCGAGGGGGTAGCTGGGCAGGAGGAAGGGGAGGAGTGAAGAGGGGACACTAGACACAGCTCAGGGAAGCTCCATTTGGGCTCCAGGCCTGAGGCCCGGTGAGCACCCTCCCTTTCCACAGCCAGCAGCAGGACTTGAGGGCACCTCACAGGGTCAGGCCCTGGCGCATTGCTGGGGTGAGCAAGAGTGTTCCCTCTAATCTTTTCCATCCATGTGCAGAATAAATTCTGTTACATGCACTGAGGCATGTGCGAATGTGCACCACCTAGAGAAACACAGACCTAGCTGAGGGCGCTCTGCTCATCAGCTGGGCAGCACTGGGATCTCTCCTGAGTGGCCGCACAAGAGCCCAACTTCCAGGGAACACTGGACAGCAGTTCAAAATAGGGATTTGCGGAGAGGGGGGGCACAGCTCTGGCCCTGCATGACTCTTCCAGTGCAGACCCCAGGACCTGGGCTTGCTCTTGCACATCAGGATTCTCTGACTGGCTCCTGTTTCTCTTACCTGCCCCTATTTCCCCTCACTGGACTCACTCAGAGGGGTCATGACTGTCTTAGAACAGCCTTCCATTCAGAGACCGGGTGGGCTGTGGTGTGGGAGGGGGGGGCAGTGGTGGGAGGGGAGCTCCCCAGCCTTGTGCGCTTGTCAGGAGCTCCCCAGCCTTCCCGCTCTCCAAGGCATCTCATAGCGCTGGAGGTGTCTAGCTGAATGGCCCCCTGGACTCTCCTTCCTCCACCACAAAAGCAGGGGGGAGGCAGAGACAGGGAGGCTGGGGGCAGCTGGGGTTCTGAGGAGACAGCACCAGAGCAGCTCTGAGGCTCTGCAACTGCAGCAGCAGCAAGGAGAGCCGAGCCTCGTCACCCAGACAAGAGATCAATAACTAATTTCACTGCAGCAGCAGCACAGGTTTTTTTCCAATAATTGTAAGCTAGCAGTTGGGAATGAGGCTCTCACCACCGCTCCGCACTAACCTGCACCCGATCAATCGACAACGCCACTGGGGCAGCGGGAAAACTCATTTTTCTCCTTTTCTTTCTTCTCCTCCTCCGCCCTCCGCCTCCGGTGTTTGCTTTTTTCGGAAAGTTCTTCTCTCCTGAGCGTAGGGTCAGTGAGTCCCAAGCCTCATGCCAGGAGATGGGATAAGAGCTCCAAAGTCACCTCCCAGAAGCGCGGCGTCCAGCCACGCCCGTCCCTACATTTTGGGGGGCTTGAGGAGGTTCTTACTTTAGATCCTCTTCTTATTTTGCATGGGCAGTCTGCTACAGAGGGTTTGCTGCTGGCTGCACGGTTGAATCCCTCTGTGTCCTTGGTCCCCATCTGCCCTACTTTCCCCATTAGTATAGGGCTATAATAATTAGAGATGGGTCTGAACCAAAAGTCTGGATTTGCGCCTCCTGCCTCACACATGGATTTGATTTCAGGTCCAACCCCCTTAATGCAGGGGTGGGGAACCTAAGGTCTGGGGGCCAGATGCAGCTTGCCTGGATCTGGCCCCCAAGACTCGTGGCTCCCCCTCAGCACTGGGGAGCCTGTGCTGATGCTCCAGCCCCACACCTGTTCCTCTGTGGGGCTGGAACACACAAAATCTACAAGCCTGGGCCTGCCTCGGCTCCAGTGTGCAAGGGGAATGTCGCCCCCTTCTCAGCTGGGGGCCACGTCAGTGAGAGGTTTGGGGTTTTTTTTGGTTTTTTGCTTCTCATTTGTGTGTGGCCTCCCCACTGATTTCCCCGTGGGACAGCGGCCTCCCACCCAAAACTGGTTCCCCACCCCTGCCTGAGTGGACTGACTCAAACCCTTGGATCTGAACTGTGGCAACCTGTGGTAAGCTTGAAATCTAGCTCCAAATTTTGCTGGTTTGTCCTACCTCCAGCAACAATCTCTCCCTCCTTCCCAGGGTGTTTCACAGTGAAACCTCAACTGAGAAGCGCTCCCACCAGTTTACCTTCATTTCATGTGATTGGGCAGAAGGGTCTGAACTCATTTCCGGCTGGGGCTGTGAAACAAGCCCCCAGAAGTTCTGGAGGTGCGGTGGGTTTGATCACATTTATAGCTGTGTTGACTGGGCCCTGTTGAGTCGGGTTCTCTGTTGCTTAAGGGTTTTGTTAGCCCTTGCGGCAGCATGCAGCTCCGCTGGCCGGGTGACCCCTGTGCAGGTTACAGCACCACTGACCAGGTGACCCCTGTGCAAGGTACTCTTGGGCCGTCACGTAAGGCTTTGCCTTTGTTTACAACATCGATCAGCAGCAGCTCTCGAGGGGTCCATTTAACTGAGCTTCTGCTTTCAGCTTTGTGCATTGCCTGCATCAGAGCTCAGAGGCCAGACCCTTTAGCTTGCTCTTCTTGTCCTTGCAGGGGCCATTCATGCCCCAGTCTCCACCCCCAGGGCCTGTGACTGCTCCTCCAGCTGCTTACTCCATAGCTGCATAAGGAGAGCATGTGATTTAGTGAGACCTTGTCCACACTGGGTGAGCAGCGCTAACCCCCCCCCCCCGTCAGGCTTCCAGAGACACTGGGAGCTCCAATTGTGGGTGCCAAGTTTGTGACTGGTCTGTGCATTTCATAACTTTCACTTTCATTTCTCTCTTACGCTTCTATTTAATGCTTTGAGTAGTGAGTTCTAAAATGCCGAACCTGTCGGCTGTGTCTATACTGGCGGATCTTGTGCTAGAGCTATGCAAATGAGGCTCAGTGTGGAATATCGCCGAGCCTCATTTGCATAAGTAATGAGCCGCCATTTTGCGGAAGAGGCTCTTGCGCAAGACGGAGCTGTCTACACTGCCCCGTCTTGCGCAAGAAAAACCCTCTTGCACAAAGCCGTTATGCCTGAAAATAATCAGCATAATGGCTTTGCGCAAAAGGGTTTTTCTTGCGCAAGACGGGGCAGTGTAGACAGCTCCGTCTTGTGCAAGAGTCTCTTCTGCAAAAATGGCAGCTCATTAGTTATGCAAACGAGGCTTGGCGATATTCAGCAATATTCCACACTGAGCCTCATTTGCATAGCTCTGGCGCCACTATAGACACAGCCGTCATGTCTGGAGTAATTATACCTGTGGTTTCTGTGCTCCTGGAAGGGGCTGGCATGTCCCTGCAGCCCCTGAGAAAGTCATGGCAGGGGTCTTCCACACACTGTCCTTGCCCTGCAGCTCCCATTGATCAATAACAGAGAACTGTGACCAGTAGGTCAGTGCACTGCCTGAACCTGAGGGGTAGCACATGGAGTCACTGCTGTACCTGCCAGCTGCTTTCAGGAGTGGTGAAGGGCCAAGGCAGAAGTCGGTCTGCCTTAACTCTACTGCTCCATTCCTGGGGTAACTGTCCAGCTGCTTTGGACTTGAACCCACAGCTCTATCCTCCCCTGGAAAATGTCCTACCCCCTAGGGCACTGCAGAACCCACCCCCACTGTTTACCTTCAGAGGGTCCCTTATCCTGCTTCCCTAATGTAGGAGCCAGGATGATCCCTGGGGCAGCCGGTGTTGATTGGCTGGCCTCTGCCTGAGTGAGTGGAGTCCACCACTATGTGTTCCAGCTCCTGATGCTATATTCCCTAGGGCACTGCAGAATCCATCCACCCTACCTGCTTAGGGTCCTTTATCCTGCACTTGCTGGTCACTCCAAGGGTGGGAAGGACTCACACCCACCACCCTGGGGTCCTATCTGCTAGTCCACTCAAGAACCCACCCCATTGCTCTCCTGTCAGCTGGTCCCTTATCTGCTGTTGGCTGTGTGGTGGGCAGGGCAGGCCAGGCCTCAAGCCCCCGAACCCTGTGCTCCCCAAGCAAATGCCCTATCCACTAGTCCACTCCAGAACCTGCCTTGACTCTCTACCTTCTGCAGTTCCCTTATCCTACTTTCCTAATGTGTTGGCTGGGGTGGGCAGAGCAAGGTTTGAGCTGCTAGCAAGCAGAAGGGCAGGACTCCAGCCCACAACTCTGTGCTTCCCAGGCAAACACCTATCCCCTAAGCCACTTCAGAACTCACCCCATCTCCCTACCGTCAGCATGTCCCTTATCCTGTCTTCCTGATGCAGGTGCCAGCTCCACCACTAGGGCAACTGGTGTTAGCTAACCAGCCACTCCCAGGGCGGGCGAGGGGGAGAGACTAGAGCCCCCAACCCTGCACTCCCCAGGCAAATGCCTTATCCCCTAGGCCACTCCAGAACCCAGCGCACCTCCCTACCTTCAGGATGTCCCCTCCAGCACTCCAAACCCCTTGGCCCAAGACCAGAGCCTGCACCCCAACCCCCTACCCTAGCCTGGTGAAACTGAATGAGATTCGGGGAGGAAGGGGGATGGAGTGAGCAGGGTGAGGCCTCGGCGAAGGGGTAGAGCAGTGGCAGAGCCTCAGAGAAGGGGCGAGAAGGAAGCCAGACAAGGGTATTTGGGTTTGAGGTAGATCTTACATTGCACTTATATTAAAAGAGTGATCTTGTGGTTAAAAAGGTTGGAGACCACTGATCTAGTACCATTGGAGCACGTGGCGTTTACAGCCATAGAAGGAAAGATCTCTGCTGTATGCAGCACCATTGCAGTCACATCAGTCCCTGGATGTTAGAGAGGTGGGTGAGGTGATACCTTTTACCGGACCAATGTGAGCGACAAGGTTTGAATTTACAGAGAGCTCTTCTTCTTGTCTGGGAAAGGTTCTCAGGGCGTCACAGCGAAATACAAGGCCGAACAGATAGTTCAGCATGAGTAGTTAGTTCACTGAAGTCAATGGGCTTTGGATCAGGCCTCTAGTTGGGGCATTGTATTGAGATGGGTCCGTAACTAGAACATCTTTCAGCTCTAGAACATACAGGCTGAAACTGTTGCTCAGTCAGAAGGAAGCTTTGGGGTCACTGGTCAGAGCTGCTGTTTCCCCCAGGCTCAGTGACTGGTATTCTTTGTTTGATGATGGCCCCGATTACAGTCACTGCAGAATGGTGCAGCCCATTTAGTAAACGTTGTCTTTCATTTAAGGTGCCCAGGACTTTCCATTTAGTTCAACTCCACTTTAACTATGGAGCTGCACCAGGCTCCTGCATAATTTCTAAGAGTGACTGCCCATGTTCCCTTCATTTTTAACATCCATGCGTGGAATAAATTTTGTTGTGTGCACTAAGGCACATGCAGATGTGCACCACTAGTAGAAACACATGCTGCCCGTGGTGGGTGCTCTGCTAATCAGCTTGGCAGCATTTGAATCTCTCCTGGGTGGCTGCCCAAGCACTCAGCTTACAGGAAACACTGGTTACTTCTCACTTTTAAGGCACTTAATGACTGTGGCCCTCTCCATGTCCTGGACCATCAAACAAAGGTGGAATCTCAGGCCATTTGGTTTGTCCAAATTACCTCTTAAAATATCTGTGACAAAGGTTCGTTAAAAGCTGCTCCCGGACTGCAGCATTCACTTTCACAAATAGTTCTCTTCATAGGAGACAGTTCTGCTCATAAAAGAGTCTCATCCATACAGAGATATTCTTTTCTCTTTGGCCTACAGAGTGTTTGCAGTCCCTTTAGATCATTTTTAAATGTTCAGTTTTCCATGACAGGTATAATTTTTGCTTGGGGTTTACATTCACCAGGGCTAAGTCAATTTCCCAGGCATAATTTTATACTTGGGCAGAATTTTCTTGGAGCGCTTGAGTCAAATGTGAAGATTTTAGGCCAAGAGCGGTCCACTTCTTGAACCTTTTCTGTAAGGTTTTCTGTTGTGACTCATCACAGCAGTAGTTCCAAGGTGAGTGTAAAGAAATCCCCTCTCTGTGACATGACGTGATTTGACTTCTTTGGTGTGACACTGCTCAAAATCAGCTTTCAGTCTGGAGTATATGGCATTCCATAGGATTTTGTGTTGGCACAAAACATCCATCGAAGAATCACACTACACAAATTTATGGGAATCCTGCTGCATTTGCACACAGTTTGGCAGAAGAAAAAGGGGCTAAATTGGACAATTCTTGCAGTGCAAATAGTCTGTCCAGCTCCTCTATAGCTGAAAGAATCTGGATTGGGTACCACAAACATGAAATTATTTAACGTTAATGTCTGATGGTAGATTGTGAACCCTTTACACTGGTAAGTAATTATACACACAAAGAGGTTTGATTGGAGTCAACAGAACTACTTCTGCAAGTGACTGCTCACCAGCATTTTTTTTGCTCACCAGCAAAAAGTTCACAATCCAGCATTTACTCAATTACCCTCTAGTACAATTTCTTGCCCTGGATCAATGGCTTCAGGTTGTATACACCTAGCTACTCTGGGCCGATACCTGTAGACGGATGGCTTAACTTCTACAGTAGCTAATTGCTGAAGGAATTGAAATATGAGCTTTCGTGTTTTAGTCCAGAGCACGTGTTAGTGTGTTGTAATCACAGTTAATTATATCCCAAATCTCTCTCCTTTACAAAGCTGTTTATAAACTTTATACATTAATGCAGCCACTTCTTGGTTGAGATACAGTAGCTGTTTAAGAGCATGTAGCCAAACTACACGTGGACGGAAGACAGAAGGTACTGCCTCCAGTTGAAACTGTAGGGGGGATTGAGACTGACAGGACATGATTGCTGAAACTAGGGATGTGAATGGTTAACTGGTAAGCATCACCCTTACCAGGTCATGTTTACTGGTAACAGTTAACCTGCATGGCTGGAACAGCCCCCTGCCTGCTGTGGGGAGGGAGCTGCTTCAGCCCCATGGGGCCCACTGCAGGTGGGGGGTGCTCCAGCCCGGCCAGAGCAGCCCCTGTCTGTGGCAGGCCTGGCCCGGGTGCACCAGGAGCAGTCCCCGTCTGTGGCGAGCCCAGGCCAGGCCCACCATGGACGGGCTCTGCTCTGGCCTGGCCACGCTGGGAGCAGCCTTCGCCCATGGTGGGGGTGGGGTGGCACTCACCCCCATTTAATCAGTTAACTGATTAAACATCCCAAACTCAAACTGGCATTTGGTCAAGACATCAAGACTAACTACTCTATCTTGTGAAAAAGAGCTGTGAGATCTAATGCCCATGGGTTTTGAGAATCTCCGCAAGACGGCACCTCCTGCAGCATAGAGCCCCTAGCACCATGCTGGGTCCTTGGTTCATGACTGACTTACAGGGCAGAGTGCCAGCTCCCTGAATCTCTGGCCCCTCTCTGTGCTGTCTTGGTGGGGTGTTGTTTGTATGAGTGGGAAGCTAGGCTGGTGTGTGTGAATGTACCTCTGTGTGTGCGTTTGTGTGAACTCCCTGTCAGCGTGAGGATAATTGTGTGAACACACTAGCTTGCCTAAGAGTATGTTTGTGAGCTTGTGCTGGATATGCTCGAGGAGGAGGGGTTTGCACATTGAGAGGGAGGGAGATTTCTCCCCTCAAGGTGTGACCCAAGTTCAAAGCTCTCTGAAAGTACCCAATGCCTGGAGATCTAGGGTTCCCCAGCAGGGCTTGGAAGTGGAAATTCCCTTTGAAGCTAAGGGTCTGTAATCTTTGTGCAACACTCCCATTGATGGAGCTGCTGTTGGTCAGGCTGAACAAATTGTGCTCCTTGAATCTGATCACTAGCCCACTGGAGAGCAGACCCCCACCCCTGCCTTCTAGGTCAAAGGCTTTCAAATGTGCCAAACTTAAATGAGTCGAGCCCTGCAGACCCGCAGAGACCTGCTTTGTATCCGCCGGTATCCCCGTTCGCCGGTGTGGATGCGGATATCCACAGCTCATTTTTGCAGCCCCAGATGCAGATGCGGACACATATTCTGTATCCACACAAGGCTGTATAGATGGGGACTAAAGCCCACTGGAGGGTGGGAGGCAGAGGTGCCTGATACAGAGGCAAGAAATAACCTCCACCTACAGTGCTACCATGGCTGAGACATAGCAGCCACTGATTGGAATGACCTGTCAGTAACTGTGGCTACCACCAGCTTGGAGCAAGCAAGTGCCCCCAGTGCCAGCTGCTCATGCCCTCCCCCATTTGCTGCCAGAGTTGTGCACCCCCTTGGCCACTCCCTCTCTGCCCACAAAGGGTCCTGGCCCAATGAAGTTTGGCCTCTTGCTTTGACTGGCAGCACCAGGACACAAATGGCCCCAGTGAGAGCGCCCCAAGTGGCTCCTTTAAGAAACCCACCACCAGCTCCACCAATCAGCTCAAGGTCACAGCAGGAAACCTGAAGACAGGGAAGCAGGGCAGGGCGGAGGGAAGGTGAGAAAAGCAGGAAAGTTGGTTTGAGATGAGAGAGAAAGAAGACTGGGGGGGAAAAAGAGAGATAGGGACAGGGAGGGAGCAAAGAAAGAAAGAAAGAGAGCTGAGGGAGAGGGGGAAAGGATGGAGATGTTGCAACGTAGGAAGCCGGTTTGGTACCAGCGTGTTACAAATATAGGCAATAACAGGCCCGTACACAGGAATTTCTGGGGGGGGTGCGCTTTTTTTGTAAATGTGGACCGCAGGGGTGTGAATGCACCCCCAGTAGTTCCCCAAGTAAGCAGGGAAATCAGCCTTCCCCCAGCCAGCTAGAGCATACTTACTTGGGGGACTATGGGGGGGTGCTTTCGCACCCTTTGCACACCCCCCCACGTACAGGCCTGAATAAACTGCCCATAGTGACCTTCTGAGCCTTGAGGCTGTGCCTGCTTCCCCCTTGCAGCCTGCACCCTTCTAGCTGAGCTGATAGCCCCCAGAATGGCAGTTCAGAAAACATCCCCGTTCCCTTAAAGCAGAGGAGGAGACCTTCTCTGGCACTTCTCCAGCTTCTCCCCAGGCCAGATTCTGCTTCCAAGCCTGGACTTAGCAAAGCACAGAAGCAAGTGCCAAAGTCCATAAGTAAGGGCCCAAATTTTTAAAGGAACATAGGTGTTGCTGTGCTTGCTTAGCACTGCAACTCCTGACCATTAGGAGGACCCTAAGGCCCATTTTCAAAAGAGACTTAGGCACTTATGAGCCACAACTGTCATGAGATTTTGGCTCCTAAGTGCCTAAATCCCTTTTGGAATAAGGCTACAGCCTAGCTCTTTATCTCAAGCTGTAGAGGTTCCTGCTTTCATCACTGGAGGTCCCCCAGTGTTCCCAGCTGTTCTCATTTTACACGAGTCTTGGGATACTTTCTTTTTTCAAGCCCACACCAGGGAGGTTTCGAGGTGACCATTTTTAGTTTTAATTAGATCAATGAGTTCTCTTTCTCTCCCCCTTCCCTCCCAGATTTTGTGTGGAATTTGATCTTTTCTCCAAGGAGCTAAAAAAAAAAAAAAAACCCATTCAAATTCGCTCCCAACTCTAGTGAGTCGAGGTGCCTTGCCCATTGCTTCTTCCCTGTGGGCTCCAGGGTGCTGCTTCATCGGGATGCAAGTCACTTTTCAAACAGGATTTGTGTACAGTGGCAGGGCCCACTGCCATAGCAGCAAGTGCTCAGTGGCCCATAGAGGCAACTGATCTACAAGAAGACTGACAGCACTGAAACCCGAGCCCCTGGCCTCTTCATTGGCAAGTGGGCCATAGTCATCAACACTGCAAAACTCCAGTGGCCATGTGGAAATATTTCTAAGGTCACTTTTTTTTTCTGTAATGCTGATTTTGACATTTGGGTGGTGGGAGGAATCAGGTTTCTTGAATCTGTTTTTACTTTAATATCTCTTGTAACTATTTGCACTACTCCGGGCATCTGAAGAAGTGGGCTGTGCCCACGAAAGCTCATGATCCCATCTACATCGGTGGTCACCAACCAGTCGATCAGGATCTACTGGTAGATCTTGGAGCCTCTGACAGGGGATCCAGACTGGTTTGGCCAAGAGGCTGTCAAGTGCCAGCACTTCAGCTGCCCCTCCCCCCACTGCTGCTCATCTCCTGCCCTTTGCCTTGGAGCTGCCCCTCTCCCTGGGAGCCTCCTGCTTGCTGTGCAGGGCAGGGGAGGGAGAAGAGGGGCGCTGATGTCAGGGTGCCCCATCTCCCACCCTGTATCCTATCTCCACAGAGCAGACAGGTGGCACAACAGGACTTGGGAGGGAGTTTGCTGGCTGCTTTAAGGAGTGGGCCAGGGCAGGGCAGGGGTGAGCCTGCCTTAGCCTCACTGCGCCACCACCCAGGAGCCACCAGCAGTGCCCAGCTGGAGCCCACATCCCAAACTCCTACCCCAGTCATGAACCCCTCCTCCACCCCAAGCCCTTGTCCTAGCCCCGAGCATCCCTGCATCCAAATGCCGTCCCAGAGCCTGCACCTAGAACCCTCCTACATCCCAACGGCCTGCCCCAAGGGCAGCTCAGAGCCCCTCCCACTCTCCAGATCCCTTAATCCAAGACCAGAGCCTGCACCCCAACTCTCTGCCCTAGCCTGATGAAAGTGAGTGAGGATGGGCAAGAGAGGGAGGATGGAGTGAGCAGGGGCGGGGCCTTGGAGAAGGAGCAGGAGGGAGATGGGGCAGGGGTATTTATATTTGAGGTAGATCTTGGATTGCACTTACATTCAAAAAGTGATCTTGTGCTTAAAAAGGTTGGAGACCACTGATCTACATGTTTTATTAGTCTTTAAAGTGCTACCAGACTTTTTGTTGTTTTTTAAATTTATCCTGTACAGACTAACTTGGCTATCCCTCTGAAGCTTATCTACTCACTGTCTCTCTTTTTCTCCCCCCCACCCCGCCCCCTCCCTCCTTCCCTTATTTATTCTTGGATCTGGACTTAGTATACTCTACTCATCTGAAGAAGTGGGTTTTGCCCACGAAAGCTCATGATACCATCTACATTTTTGTTACTCTAAAAGGTGCTACTAGACTATTTGTTGTTTTTTAAGTGTTTACTGTTACCGACTAACTCGGCTACCCCTCTGAAGCTTTTGTAACTAGCAATTGTCAGCACTGAATACAGAGGAACAACACTGTTTTAAAAATCCCTTCCTTTAAAAGCACAGAGTCTAGTCTCATCTCCATGGGAATAACTCAGGCAGAGGACAGCAAAGCAAGAGAGTTGAAAAGTTTCTGAGTTTCCTATTCATTCTTCTATTAGATAGAATTCCAAATAGCCCCCTGCAAAAGAAGCGAGGAGTCCCATCCCCTTAACCTAAGGATCTCCTAGGATCCAAGCAGATTTTGGGACATCTCTAGAAGATAACTATATGAATGCCTATTGCCACCATTCTGATGCCTAGGCTCATGGTTTCCCACAGGACCCTGAATAGCAAGAGCTGATCTTCCAACTACACCCCCTCCCCGAATTTGCCTTTAGTGTTTCTGAGTCCTTGAAAAGCATTTTCAAGCTTTTCTGTATAACCAGGAGGACTAGAAATCTACTTGTACATGAAAGCTGAGGTTCTCCAGTAATAGCAGAGACTGGTGCTTTAAGGAAACACGGACTATCACCCTCATAAAGGTTGTGAGAAAATCACAAGTGTGAGAGCTGGCAGCATGGAGTGCTTTCACTTTACCTTAATGGAACTTTGTAGTTAATTTCCCACTTTTTTTTTTTTTTTTAAGAAAGGGCAACAGTCCTAGCTCATGAAGTTTTGCAGTGTTTCCCAGGCAAGCGGTTCTTGCTGATATTCATCATGTTCTCTTGCTTAATCTTATCCTTTGATTCCTAGTGCCACCTTTTTAACACCCTAGTGTCTTTAGTGTTCAAATACTTGCAGATAGTGGAGGCCTGCACCAAAATAAGCCTTAATAGTTCCATCGCTTGCTCCCACTGGTGTTTTGCAATTGACTTCCACACTTACTGGGTCAGACTCTTAATAGGCATCTGGTGAAAAGGTCTTGGCTATCAGTAGGCCTGCCAACAAGGGGGGGCAGTTGTCCTGGGCCCAACGATTCAAAGGGGTCTGGGGCTCGCAGCTGCTACTGCTACTGCAGCAGTGGCAGTGGTGGGAGACCCGAGCCCTTTAATTGCCGCTGGAGCACAGCACCACCCTGCTCTGAGGGCAGAAGCGGGGAGTGCACCATGTCCTGGGTGGCATGGAGGACTGGCTGCCCAACCCCCCACCCTTCTGCCTGAGGCCCCATCCCTTCCTTGGAGCGTGGAGTTGGAGGCTCCTCACACCTTGCCCAGGTGCCCCTGGAGGCTGTCGGCTCCCCTGGCTACCAAGGAAATCTGGTGAATCTGTAGAGAGGCAGATGTGCTTGTTTTTTATCTCCACTCCAGGATGTGGCAGATTGGCAAGAGAGGGAAGAGCAGAACCAGCCCCCTAATTTGACATGTCGGAATGAGGAAGCAGGGTGAATTAATAAACCGTGGCCGGTGAAAAGTGACTCAATAATTCAATGATGGGTGTATCCCTTTATTCATTGTAACTCAACTCTTTTGGAACCGTTGTGTGTGAAAGGGCCATTGGCGCTCGCTGGCATTTTGCAGTTAAGCAAAAGCTGGATGCATACAAACTTCATAAAAGGATATATGTCAGATTTGTAAACCACAGAAGATTCAGTTTAACTAATCTGACTTTTATTGGGCCAGTTTTCACTTTTGTTTGATCTTTTCTTGCACTAGGAGTTTATTCCTTCATTCTGGTCCCCATCCAAACTCCACTGAAGTTTATGGGAATCTTTCAGTTGGCGTCACTGGGTTTAAATCAGGCCCTCTGGCCAAATTTTCAAAAGAGGGTTCAAAATTGGGGCCAAATTTTCAACAGAACTCAGCAGGTTGGGTGCACATTCGATGGTGAGCTCCTTGGAAGAACACGGGTCTTTGTGTCACCCTGGGAGCTGCAAACTTGAAAATCTGTCCCTAGATTTCCCCAGGGAAATCCAGCTGTGAGGCTACTTCAGGCACATGGTCTAGCTCAGTGGTCTCCAACCTTTTTAAGCACGAGGTCACTTTTTGAATGTTAGTGCAATCCAAGATCTACCTCGAATATAAATACCCCTGCCCCGTCTCCCTCCTGCTCCTTCTCCAAGGCCCCGCCCCTGCTCACTCCATCCTCCCTCTCTTGCCCATCCTCACTCATTTTCATCAGGCTAGGGCAGAGAGTTGGGGTGCAGGCTCTGGTCTTGGATTAAGGGATCTGGAGTGTGGGAGGGGCTCTGAGCTGCTCTTGGGGCAGGCCGTTGGGATGTTGGGATGTAGGAGGGTTCTAGGTGCAGGCTCTGGGATGGCGTTTGGATGCAGGAGTGCTCGGGGCTAGGACAAGGGTTTGGGATGGAGGAGGGGTTCACGACTGGGGTAGGAGTTTGGGATGTGGGCTCCAGCTGGGCACTGCTGGTGGCTCCTGGGTGGTGGCGCAGTGAGGCTAAGGCAGGCTCACCCCTGCCATGGCCCTGGCCCACTCCTTAAAGCAGCCAGCAAACTCCCTCCCAAGTCCTGTTGTGCCCCCTGTCTGCTCTGTGGAGATAGGATACAGGGTGGGAGAGGGGGCACCCTGACATCAGCGCCCCTCTTCTCCCTCCCCTGCCCTGCACAGCAAGCAGGAGGCTCCCAGGGAGAGGGGCAGCTCCAAGGCAAAGGGCAGGAGATGAGCAGCAGTGGGGGGAGGGGCAGCTGAAGTGCTGGCACTTGACAGCCTCTTGGCCAAACCAGTCTGGATCCCCTGTCAGAGGCTCCAAGATCTACCAGTAGATCCTGATCGACTGGTTGGTGACCACAGACTTAGCTGGAGTGGATGCTCTTGGATTTAGAGCTCTTGGCTCTGCTATTATTTTGCTGGGTAATCTTGGGTAAATTAATTTAACCTCTTTGTGCTTTGCTTTAGCCCTCTGTGAAATGGGCCTCATGGCATTTGCCTGCCTCCCAGGGGCCAGTGAGACTACTTCATTCATGTTTCTAAAGTGCTTTGAGATTATCACCCAAAAGATGTGACATCAAAGTGAAGCATGATGGGGAAAATCTTCAAAGTTGGGTGCCTAAAATTGGACCCCTAAATCCACATTTAAGCCCCTGATTTTCATTGATTTCCTGGGCAAGTGTGGGTGCTGACGCCGTTTATTAAGGCATCCGACTTATTGAGACAGCTCCCCCAAATACTTTCCCAGCCCTGCAACCAGAAACAACCTGCTCCATATTGGGACTCCTGTGCCCTGTGAGAGGTATTGGCAATGTCTCTCAGGCTGATAAAAACTTTCACGCCTGCAGAAACATTGGAAATCCAGCCCATACCTTGGTGCCCAATGCTGTTTCCGCCTAAAGAGGCCAATGATAGTTTAGGGTCGATATCAATAAATCTCTCCTTGCTGAGGTGTTGGTTTCTACGCTAGCACTGGAGCTCCTGCCTCCCCTCTGGAGGAGATTTCCCAAGTGGAAAGTGTGTTGCGATAAATCCTGAGTCGCCTGCTGGCCAGCGCTGCCTCTATTGACACAGCTGTATATCTCACAGCTGTATCCATAACCCCCAGGAGGCAGTTTTCTCTCTCTCTGCAGCGCGGTGCTTACAGATCAGGACTCCTGTCCAAGGTGGCTAATCAATACAGGGGAAGAGCAGGCTGTCGAGATTATGGATAGCAGTGAGAGAGAGAGAGGAGCCCAGGCTGCAGTGAGGAAGGTTTAAAGCAGCCTGCGAGGCAGCTGCCCTCCCCTAACAAAAAGCAGCAGGCTTGTCAGCAGAGGCTTGGAGAACACAGTCAGCACAATTTTATCTAACCTACCGTGGTGAGCCAAGGAACGCTGCAAGTCCAGGCTCCGGGTCTGGAGTCTTTAAGAAGCAGGTCTCATGGATGCAGTTACTCAGATAAACAATCGGGGAGCTGGCAAGCTCTCGCGGGAGCAATGATTGTATCATTTTATTTTTGCACACATGCACAGCAGAGCTAGAGAGAGAGGTCTGTCCTCCAACATACATAGTCTATAGATGATAGAGCTCCTTCCGTGCCATGCCAAGACTTGTTCTTTGCTTATTGTGAGTCTTATCAGGGACACAAGGTCAAGGACAATTAGGAAAGTAACAGCATTAGAACTATTTATCTCACCCACCCAATATTCTTTCTAATCCTTTCCATCAATGTGCAGATTTTTTTCCCGTCTCGGGGCGGAATAAAATTTTGGCGTGCACCAAAGCATGTGCGAATGTGAACCACCAAAAGAAACACAAACCCTAGCTAATCAGCTTGGGGGCATTTGAATCTCTCCTTAGTGGCCGCACAAGCACACAGCTTACAGGGAACACTCCTCCTGACCCATAAATGTGTGTGTGTGTGTGTGTGTCGGAACCCAATCTTCCACAGAGCTCATGGCTGGAACCAAAAGACTTGGCATTCCTTGGGATTTATCTCCCAGTAATTTCCTCATGGCAGTAGTGGTTGAGATCCCATGGTCTTGATATGCAGTGGCTTACTTCTGTCCTCAGATAGGGCTTGAGCTAAAACACAGTGAAGTCTGTGGTTGACTTCAGTGGGGAGCCAGGCCTATAAAGAATAAACGGAAACAACAAGATTCCGCCTGGGAAACAGCCCCTGCTGAGGTTGGGTAATTTCCAATGCTTTTTACTCCCCTTCTATACATTATCTACCTCACATGCTAATCAAAATGGTACCCTGAGTAGCAGTCAGTTAAAGGGATGCTGCAGGGTAATGTGGGACCAGCGGCTTGGAGCAGCAAGGGGATTTCACAGTGACTAATATCACTCAAATATTTCTCCTAATTTACACAAAAATTAATAGAAGCATTATGTACATGCACACATACACACACACACTCACTTCAAACTCATTCCTGGTGGAAATCCAGTACTAGTGCAGAGCTGCACTGTCTGGGTGTCCAGTTGTATGAAGGGAAATTGCTTATAAATGGGAAGTGAAACTAAGAAGTCCTAGCCCAGTGAAGAGCAAAGGAACAAGTTAGATGTTGAAAAACAAATGAAATTTTAAAAATTTGGGGGAGTTTTGGTAATAGAAAATATCATCTCATTCAGAGTGAAAGTCGTTGCTCTGAGCAGAGCCTGCAAATGTGTCCCTTCAGCACTGATCAGACTGTATTTTGAGGACTTAAATGGTGCATAGGTCTGCTGGCTGTCTGCACAGGGAGGCATTTCAACCTATGAATGAGTCTCATTATGCTAAGGCCCCTTTACACCACTCTGACTGTATAAAATTAAAGAGGTTTTAGATTAGGTCTAAATATTCTTTACTCCCACTTCAGAGTCCTTTTACACTGCCAGATCCGCGTCAAGGTGGCATCACTGTAAATGAGATTTGGGTCTTTGAATTTTTAGGAAAGTTTTAATGTGTGTTAATAAGACTGTAAATTCTACTGTCAACACTACACAAATGTGTGTTGCAGAAAACAAATGTTTGTGTCCTGTCTTACAATCGCATTATTTAACAGGTGTGAAAACATGTCTAAAAATACAAGTGTAGTCAAGCTGTAATGGAACTTCAAGTTTGTTCAGCGAAGAACTCCAAAGTCCAGGAATGCTGCACAAACCGAATTCTGCTCCTGTGCCTGTGCATGGAAATGCAGTAATAATAGGGTTGTGATTTCAGTTCTCTACCCCCAGCTGTTTCTTCTGCAGAGGCAAGCAAACAAAGCTCACAAGATGTTCCTTTCTCATGCTGATTTGTTTTCCCTCATCTTGTTCTCCAGACTGGACGAATGGTTTTGGCTCCAACTTTCCCAACAAATTCATCAGCAGGTAGAGGCCAAGCCTGGAAAATGTCAGCCCTCAAAAGTGAACATTTCAGAAGTGACTGGAAAACAATCCCTTTGTAAAGCATCAGGTTGGGAGTTAGAATGGAGCCACCAGCAAGGCAACTGCTAACACACAGCTGATTTGAATGGGAAATGCAGAAGTGACTTGGGAGACAGGGCAGCATTAATGGGCTGGGATTCCAAAGTCCTGGCTCTCCCATTCACCTGCTCTGTGTGACATTGGTCAAGCCACTTTGCCTCTTTTTCCTCTCTAAGCTTTTGTCTGCTGGTTAATTCTTTTCACTGTCATTTATTGTTATCAGGAAGCACCTAGGAGTCCCAGGCATGGACCAGACCCTTCCTGACGTGGGCTGCTGTACAAACACAGAACACATTGATGCGTGCTGTACTCTAAGGGGCTTTCAGTCTCAGGCTCAGACCAGAGTCAACAAGTAGGTTGAGACCAGTGAGGGAGTACCAGGAAACAATGAAACAATATTGATAGGCAGAGCTCAATGCCACAGCTGCCTAGCTAGGGCCATGTTTTTTGTAGGTGGCGCAGCAAAGGAGAGTTTTAATGGTATTAGTACGTAGATGGTAAACTCTTCACCGTGTGTATGTGCAGCACCCAGCTCTTGGATGGGACCCCTGCATGCTAACATAAAGGTAATAACTGGACTATAGCCATCATGCCTGCTCCATCATAACTAGCAATACATATAAAGAATTATTATTTACATTTATGGGGCTCCATTGTGGTCTTGTTTACACCCGTGTAACCCCCCCCCCCCATTGTTACATTGGGGCCTGGGTGGCAGTAACTGAGAGCAAGTGGCTGTTAGTCTGACTGTGTCCTGTTAACATAATACAGAAGATTGTTCTGCAGTAAAGGATGGCAGGTATTACACTCCTACAAGAGACAGTGCTTATGAGGAAACAGTGCCAAATACCGAGGGAGAAAGGATGGTTAGCTTGGGTTTGACTGTGAAATAACTGTGTTGCTACAGGTGTAAGAGCCAGGATTAACCGGGACTAGCTGGAGTTGGAAGCTTGAGGCAGAGACATTTCAGCAAGTTCATTCTGAACCAGGTTTTCTTCTCCTCAGTCCACCTGCATCACTCAGCACCATCCTGTGCTGGTTCTGACCATAGAGAGTCAGTAAGAAAGGCTAGAAAGTCAAGCTCTTACTCACTGCCACCTTACCATGACAACTGTAACCATAGAGATCCTCGAAGAGAGGCTAGAAAGTAAACAGCCTGGTTGAGATTGGCAGAAAATCGTTGGCTGTTTGAGGGGAGGGGAGTGAAAGAAGGAAAAATGATGTTTGTCTTTTTTTTCCTTTGCGAGAAACCCTCACAGCGGTGTGCACACATACCCATTCATGCTGCACGCTCCTGATGCACAAATCCTCACCAGTCGACATACTTAACCCATTCATGTGTCTCCCCCTCCCTTGCTCCGCATTGTCACATATGTGCGAATCCCTCCATGAACCCAGATCTCCTCTGGCTGGCCTCCTGACTGCTCCCCTCTTTCGTGGCCAGCCCTCAGAATAGAATGCCTCCTGCCACAGCTCTGAAAGTCCCTGAAAGTTGTATGGGCCCCCTGCAGCATGTGAAATGAGTTTGGTGGGTCTCCACCAATTTCCCAGTGAAAGGCACACACCCCATATACATACCCCAAGAAGCATAACCAGGACTGGCAATAATTGGCTGCTTGTTGGCAGGCGCTAAAGACAGAAATGGCTCTGGGGTTGTGGTTCCCTCTTGGTCCTAGTGGCTGCCCGACCAAAGCAGGGCAGAGGGACATTGGCCAAGAGGAACAGGGAATCTGGGACTGCTATCCCCTTGTGCCCTCCTTGACAGAGGACCTCCCTCGCCAGGGCACTCATGCTGGCAGTTTTCCTTGGTAGCGAGGTTTTCAGTCATACTCAGAATTGGAGAGTGGTGCAGGGCAGAGGAGGGAATGAGCCTGGGGCCCATTACCAATCAAAGGGCCAGACTCTTCCCTGGTCTAAGGCCTTTGGCTTTATTTGAGTTACACCAAGCTTTACACTGGCTTGGGGGGCTCTCTGGGTTGCTGCAAAGCCCTGGCATGGAGGGTAGAGAAGGAAGACGGCCCATGCCCTGGACAAGAAAAGCCAAGTGCTACAGAAGACAGGAGAGAAGTGGGATGCAGCCCTCCCCCGCATTCCTGCCGCCTTTAATGGCAGCTGGCCTGCAGGCTACCCAGCGCAGCAGAAAGCGCCAAGCCCGTCCGGGGCCGGGTGGCGTCTGTGGATTACAAAACAACCAGAGCAGGGATTGAGACTTTGCTTGTGACCTAGAAAAACGAGGCTTCTTGCGCTGACTCAGTCAGGACTTGGGCCAGAGCCAAAGTCTTTCTGGAGCTCAGCTTGAGTCACCAGGTGCTGTCGTAACATTCCGTCCCGCGGCTGCACAGACGGCTGGGGAACGGCTGGCCTCTCGCTGGGGGGAAGCCGGGGGCAGCATTCAAGGGTAGTTGCTCACTTCCTGTTTGGCTGAAACTTGTGGAGGGAGGCAGTGAGGATCACCTGCCTCTCCCCCGCCAGAGCCCCGGCTACAGCCAGAGTAGGTGACTTGCCCAGGGACACCCATGCCTGCAAAGCCCTGCGCTCTGGTGGTGGACGGATGGCAGCTCATCTCCTCCCCTTTAAGCTTGGATAGAGACAGATCTTTTAATCCCACAGCTGAGCTGACCTAATGGGGCTGCAGGGCTTTTGAGAAACAGCCACTAGCGGGAAGGGTGCAAGCAGCAAGCGAGACTCCCCCAAGCTTTTTTGAGCATCTCCACTGTGTGGTGACACGGAGAGATGCTGCACATGAACGGTGCATTTGTCTCCGCGCTGGGTGCTGGAGAGTTCAGAGGCGCAGGCTATAATGTTGGGGGCTCAGCTGTGAGATCTCTCAGGAAAAGGCTTAGATATTTATAGGGGACTGGATTGCATGCAGAGTGCAGACCAGCATCACATGACAGGGCCTGAGCTGTAAACAAGCAGGCTGGAGAGAGAAGGAATGGTTTAACCCTTCCCTAGGCTGCATGTGTGTAGGCAGTGCTAGAGAGTGGAGCAGTGGGCAACGTACAGCCCACAGGTCTTGCCCATTCGGGCTTCTATGTGTGGCCCACAAGACATTGTGTTTCCCACTGCCCGCGTGCAGGGTTGTTGGATTCCGCTGGTTTCTGTCCACATCGGGGGGGGTTTCCTTCCGGTATTCCTAAAGTGACATGCACGCAAAGCTAGGGCACGTGAAGCAAGGTGCAGGCTGATTGCTCACAACATTGGCCATCAGAGCCGGGCGCTTCCTCTGCATCCAATCAAAGCGCTGCTCCGGTTCAGTCGGCACCCCCCACAATTTTTAGGTGCACAAGAGCAATTAGCAAAACTAACCTATCCCAAGAGACCCCTCTTGGTTACCACAATCTTGTGGCCCACAGAGATGGAGGGCCACTCATGTGCCCCACTCATTAGCCTAGGTTGCCCCTCCCTGGAGCAGAGGGTTGTGTTCTGCTCTTCGTTACAAATCTATCTATATCTCTGTCTGTCTAAGTGTGTCTGTCTGTGAGTCTGTTTGTTCAAGAACTCCTCCTAAACAGTAAGCGCTAGGGCCACCAAATTTGGTATGAAGCTTCCTCTTCTAACTTAAAGCAAGGTCAGGGTTTGGTTGGGCCAGGACAACTGGAAGCCCTGGGAAAAGGACTGTTTTCCATGACATGCAAAGGGAGGGGCTGCTCTTTGGAGGAACATGATATGAGAGTGCTGGGAGGCAGCAAGCCTGCAAGGGAGAGCTATCCTGCAGAGTGTCCCCTGCGGGGCAGCCACACCACCAAGGGAGTGACCAGCAGGGCTGGACTTCTGCCATCTTGCCTGCCATCTGATCAGGTATGTGGGGTCCCTTGCCCCAAACCCTTTCGCCCTGGCCTGGCCCTTGGCCACAGACTGGGATGGGGGGGGGGACGACAGAGAACAGGCCCCTGACAAGTTGGGGGGGTTTGGAGGGGGTAAGGCAACCCGTGTGGGAGAGAGAACATGCTCTTGGCAGGCAGGGGGGGCCCCCACCATGAGATGGTCCTCACCCTCCCAACCCTCACACTCACACACACACTGCCTCCAGCTTCCTGCACCCCTCCCCTCCCACATACACACACATCCCCAAGGCCCTGTCCTGACAGACTCGGGCAACACTGGTAGTCTGCTAGTACCTTCTATGTGCAAATGCCAACAGGGTATTATACAGCGATTGATGGTTGATACCACATGGCAAAGCCTCCATCAAAGGTCACTGGTAAACTGCCCCTCTCCCTGGACAGTTGCAGCCCTTCACAGCAGCAAAGCCCAGCACAGTGTTACAGGGTCAGTGGGTGCTGCCCCTGTAGTGCCATGGTCTTGCACATTTCACCCTCAGAGGCGAGTCCCCTGGCTCAGACCCTGACGGCTGTGGGGCTCAAGTGTTTGCAAGGCTATTGGAGCCTTTGTCTGGAGGAGGGAGATGCAGAACCAGAGCCAGAGGGACTCTCATTCACTCCAGCGGGCATTGGCTCTGTCCCTGATCCGTTCTTTGCAAACATAAGAAATGGGCATTGAAATCCAAGGAGCTGGTGCCTGTGCACTTCAGGGCTGCACTTGGCCAAGAATCTCTGCTGCAAGGAGCTTCCAGTCTACCTCAGCTAGGACACAGTGGAAATGGACAGGGGCTAGGAGCCGCGAGAAGTGCCTGGGGAGACAAATGGGAAGGAGACTGAGGGAGGGATTGGCAGGTACTTTTCCAAGAGCATGTCGGTATTTTGGGGGTATTCTTGGAGTCGTTGTTTTCTGCATGTTTCGCCTGGATTGTCATTTCTTGACAATGTTATCACTGTAAATGACCACACTGTTTGGTGACCAGGGAGAGGAGATTGGGGGAGAATGATGAAAAGGAGAGTAGATCGCAGCAGAGAATATAAAAACATAAGAACGGCCATACTGGATCAGACCTAAGGTCCATCTAGCCAAATATTCTCTCTTCCAACAGTGGCCTATGCCAGGTGCCCCAGAGGGAATGAACACAACAGGCAACAATCAAGTGATCACTCCCATCACCCATTTCTAGCTTCTGGGAAACAGAGGGTAGGGACATTCTCCTTACCCATCCTGGTAATAGCCATTGATGGACCTGTCTTCCATGAATTTATCTAGCTCTTTTTTGAACTCTGTTAAACTTCTGGCTTTCACAACATCCTCTGGCAAGGAGTTCCACAGGTTGACTGTGTTGTGTGAAGAAATACTTCCTTTTGTTTATTTTAAACCTGCTCCCTATTCATTTCATTTGGTGATCCTTGGTTCTTGTGTTATGGGAGCAAGTAAATAACTTGGAAATCCACACATGCACATACACAAATGATAAGAGAGACACACCAAGAAAACACGCACAGAGGCCACTGATGTGTTTTTATTTGGTCTCTGTGATAATCTCATGAGTTACACAGCTCATTAATGGGTCTGCACACAAGCTGCAACACACCAGTCATAATTTTATAACGAGCACAGCTTTAATGATAGCCTTGCTGCCAGCTTTACACCTGGTGCAGATCTGTTGGCTGAGATGGCCCCTTATCAGAGCTTAAATCAATGCAGAATCTGAGCTGTAAGTTTCAAGAGTTTTCTGTCCTTTACATGTCTTCTGGGGCTGGGGCCTGAGTAGCCTCCACCCTCCTTTGACTTCCCTGAGGGTGCAGGGGTGCTGAGCTACCAAGAGTGATTTTGCAGGAAAGGGATAAATCCTGCACTCAGGATCTGAGAGCCTGAAAGTCAGTTCCGAAAGCACAGAACATGAGGCAGTGAGAGGGTGAGGGGGAGAAAGAAGAAGAGAGCATTGCTGTGGGGTGGTTAATCTAAGCTGCAATATGGTTCCAGAAACCTATGGTTTCAAGTAAACTCTGGATTGCTTTGCACAGCACAGCAAACCTGGACCCTGGGTAGCTGCCAAGTTCTACCCAGCTTGACTTCATGTTAAACAGCCTCCTTTCCTCTTCTTACCTGCACATACAACTTCAGACAGCCCCCTCTTTCCAGCACTGGGGAAGGGAGCAGGTGCTTTGAGAGAAGGAAGCTTTCAGCACTCCTATTTAAACTTCTCTGAGCTTAGGTTTTCTGCTGTGCTCCTTCTTGGAAGCCAGGAGTCAGCTAGACTCCACTCCAGTCCAGGTTTTCCTCCCCCTTTCTCCTCTAAAATGCAATCCTGAAGGAGTCCTTCTACCTGTCTGACATTAGTGCACTGCAGACTCCTTCTGCAAACCCTGCTCACCTGGGACAGTGGTAGAGAAATCCCAGGCTGGATTCTGTGCCCAGCTTGGAGCGGATTGTGCATACGCCCCTTGCTGGGAGCCATAGAAACTGCTTGGCAAACACACTGCAGCCTTGTAAGCAGCATATGAGGGAATGGAGGGGGATCTGTCAGGACTGTTAAGCAGCGGAGAGGAAAACCGTTCTCGATTCCCCCATATAGCAGGCAGATCTCCTGTTTTAGAGAGGACAGTGAGGATTTGGAAGTGGGTGATTTATAAGAGATAAAAGGGGCACCGCAGAATATCAGAACAAGCGAACGTGTGTTTCCTTTTCATGCCCATTACCTGAGATAGGGTAGGACAATGAGCCCAGTCTACACTAGGGCTTTATTTCGAAAAACCCCCAAACCCTTAGGCTACATCTACACTGTCGTGATCTTGCACAAAAACTCTTTTGCGGAAGAGTTCTTCTGCAAAAACTCTTCCAGAAGAGAGCGTCTACACTGCCGTGTGCTTTTGCGCAAGAGCATCCATGCCAGTGTAGATGCTTTCTTGCGCAAGAAATTCATGTTGCCTGTCTACACTGGCCCCTTGCGCAAGAACAGGTGTGCAAAAGGGCTTATTCCTGAGCGGGAGCGTCATAGTTCTTGCGCAAGAAGTCCTGATTTCATACAGTAGAACATCAGTTTACTTGCTCAAGAACACGCTGCCAGTGTAGACAGGCAGCAAGTTTTTGCACAAGAGTGGCCGCTTTTGCGCAAGATCACGCCAGTGTAGACACAGCCTTGGGTTGTATTTATATGTGAAGCCGCCACACTGCCAAGCCCGTTATTTCGAAATAACGGGCCACTTATTTCAAAATCTGTACTCCTGCGTTATTAAGGAATAATGCTAATTTCAAAATAGTTCTTTCAAAATCACGGTAGTGTGGACACTCTGGTGCCACTATTTCAAAATAACTACTCCCCAAAGTAATTTGAAGTAATTACTCCCCAGTGCTTCCTGGGGCTCTAAGTCGAGTAGTGCGTCCACATTATGGAGCCTGCCTTGGGCTAATTTTGAGACTTCCCTGTAGTATTTTTATTATGTAAAACTGGAAGTTATTAAGTCAAATTGAGTTATTTCAGAATAGTTTCCTAGTAGTGTAGACATGGCCTGAGTGAGTACAGGACTGGGAGCCAGGACTCTTGAGTTCCAGCCCCCACTTTTGCTATATTTGCAAACGTGGCCACCCATTTTAAGCATTTAACTTTTTGGGGTGCCCCTACCACTAATTAAAGTAAAGGGGAGCTGAGATTGCTTTGCAAATCAGGCCTAACGGGCCTCAAGCTGAGCACCTGAAAACAGGGGTGTCCAAAATGTAAAAGTGTTTGAAAATTTGTTTGAAAAGGGCTGCCCTTTCTGGGCCTCAGTTTCCCTATCTGAGCTGGCCCCGGAATCCAGAGAGTGCAAAAATGGCTTAAAATCACCTTTCCTGTCTCCTCTCCCCCCCGTCCACCGCTGGCTTCTAACCTGAATTGAACATTCCTAAGTACAGCTCAGAAAGGGCAGTGAGTGACAGACAGACACACTAAACAACCACATGACCACACACACACACACACACATGCACACACAGAGCCAGTGAAACATACCACACAATGAGTCGTATACCAAACAATGAGAAAAAATACACACACACACACACACACACACGCCCCAAACAATGAGGCATATCAAACAATCGGTTAACACAGACAGACACCAAATAATGAGGCATACCAATCAATTAACACAGACAGACACCAAACAGTTAGACACACAGAACAGTGGGAGAACACCCATACTAGACAATGGCAGAACACACACACACCAAACAAAGAGACTCCGATAATGCACAGAGCAACATGAGAACACACAGACACTCCAGACAACAAAACATACATACACACACACACACGAGAGAGACACACCATGGAAACACACACAAAGGCTATCATTGTGTTTTTATTTGTTCTCTGTGATAGTCTCATGAGTGGCACAGCTCATTAATGGGAGACCTGCACACAAGCTGCAAACCACTGGTATCTGCGGACGCCCTGTTTCCTGGTGCACGTGCGCACATGCACACGCGCACATGCACACACACACACACACACACACACACACACACACCACCTGTGAAAGACAATGAAGACAATGTCATGCTCCCTTGCTCCCTCTCTCCACACCCTGGTATTTGCCCCTGGAGGCAGAGAACAGGTTGGGCGAGTCTGACTGAGCCTGGGAGCTGAAATGCTGCCAGGTGCAGCTGCTCCAACCTCCCTGCCCTGGCCTGTGCCTCGCTGGAGAATGAAACTGTGAGGCTGTAGGGGAGGAGGAATAACCCGCTCTAGTTACCACCTGCTTACTCCTTGCTCTGGTATGTTATGACTGCTGGTGGGAGAAGGTTCCTCAGGAAAAAGTAGGAATGAAATCACCCCAGGCCCAATCCTGTGAGGAGCGGAACCTCCCTCAAACTCTGCTGACTTCAAACATCAGGCACTCAGTACCTCCCAGAGTGAGGCCTGTGTCACTGTAATGCCGGAGAGCTCTGAATTGCCTTACATGTGCTTAGAAACAGATATGTCCCTAGTAACAGGGCAAGGTACTTATAGTACCCTGCAAGGCTCTGTCACTGCTCTACTAATGTTAATTGATGAAGACTTATAACCCACTGTGTGGTAGAGAAATATTTATGATGGGGAAACTGAGGCACGTAGCCGCTAACGCTAAGGCTTACATTTTCTGAGGGGCCCGGCACTCTCAGCTGGGCCCAAGTTTTCAGAACTCAGCTACTATTTAGGTACCTGAAGAAACTACCAGATTTTCAGAAGACCTCAGCACACTCTTTCCTGGACTCTGTTGCCTGCCTGGGCCAAGGACACATAGGGCTTGTTTACACTGCCCCTTTCCTGCACTGTGACTTTTTTGTTCTGAGGTGTGAAAAACACAGACCCAGGACCGAGCGCAGCACATTACAGCTCTGTAAAGTGCCAGAGTACAGAGCCTCCCAGCGCCGTTAGCTGCTCCACTCTTGGGGGTGGTTTCCCCAGAGTGCCAGGAGAGCTCTCGCCCCGTGCTGGTGCTGTGAGGACCACACTACCACAGTGCTGCTGCCATACGACGGTTTGGGGCGGCTGCCCCAGACTCTGCGCTTTGGGAGGCCCTGCAGCAGCTGCCTCAACCATCTTATGGATGGGTCCCAGGCTGGTTATCTGGGAGCCTGATGCCCCTCCTGCAGTCACCATGGTGGCAGGAGCTGAAGCAACCCAGCAGCCTGCTCTGCCCCACGCCATCCTTTCCCAGCCTGCTGTGCTAGGCTTCACTGCGGCAGCAGGCTGCCAGGCCACTCCAGCTCCCACAGCCTGGGAGAGTTCCGGGGGGGGAGGGTGTTACCCTAGGCCACACAGCTGGGGCACTGGGTAGGGACTGCCCCAGGCTACATGCCCCTTAGGGTTGGCCCTGGCTGATGCAGCTGCACTTTGAACTTACAGACAAAGCCATAGCTAACCAGTGACAGAGCTTTCCAAAGTCCCTACTCCACCTTCCCTGCTGTAACCACTAGACAACATGGCCTAACTGAGAGATCACCACTAACCCTCTCCATAGCCATTGTGGCCAAACCTGTTTCCTTTGCAGTTACATTTTTGCTGTAATCATCTGGAGGGAAAACATGCCTGGGTTGTTTTAACTGTGTAATATTGCCCATATCACAAGCATTTGCTTGGGATGGCTCCCCAAACATTGTATTAAGGAGAAGTTGATCTTTAGCGGTTAGGTTAATATCATGGAATTTTAATTGAGTTAGTTAAGTTCTTTTAATAATGTGAACTTGTTAAGTGCTTTGCATAGAGTTATACTCATGAGTAACATTTATCAAACAGAAAGCCCAATTAATCAAATATGGAAGCTTTTATAATTCAGAGTACTTTGTATTCTCTCTCTCTCTCTTTCTCTCATATGAACCCTCCTCTGCATTTCTTCCTCCTCCTTCTCTGTCTCTTTCAGTCTCTCCACATCCCTCCACCATTCTGTTCTTCCTGGCTAATGTATATTGGCTTTGCACCATTTAAGTCAGTGGAGCTATGCTGATTTACATCAACTGAGGGTCTAGTCCAGTGTTTCTCAACCTTTTTTTAAAAAGTACCCCTTTAAAAATATACATATATATAAGTACCCCCAGTACCTACAGTTTTCAGGCACACAAAATGTTTTCTACCATTGCAACACATTTGTTTAAACAACTTAATCGTAGCCGGGCAGGCGATGACATTTTTGGGTGTAAAAAGTACAAAAATAATAAAACCCTCTAAAACTTAAAACAAAAATTCAGTTTTCTCCAGATTTCAGTTGTGTTGACGTACCCCCCAGACTTCTCTCGAGTACCCCTAAGGGTACTGGTACCACTGGTTGAGAAACACTGCTCTAGTCCATAGTTGCTGGCCTTCCAGATACCAAATGTGGGACATGCAGGTTGCCCGGTAAAGAGCTAGTATATTTTCTACATGTGCTGGGGAAGAGGGGGGGATGGGGTTGTCTCTCAAGAACAGGTTATTGGTATTATTGGTACTAGAGAAGTGAAAGTGTAATTGTGTACACAATTAACCAATGAGCCAGGGCTCGTCAGTTAATGTTCATGGTTACATGCAGGCTCCCAGTATGTGCGGGGAGCCAGCTTAAAAGCCAGCTCCCCGAACACACTGGCCCCCAAAGAGCCACCTGTCCCTCTTCCCACCTCTGATACAAAGGCAAGCAGTGTGGGAGGGGCAGGTGGGAGCCCGTACATGTGTTACTACTGAAAATTTCAGCAGTGACACAGTTACTTAATTACACCCATTTTAACATCCCTACTTTGTACTGCAACCATACTCGAGGACAGAACTCTAATCTGGGATTTGAGCCCCTTTGTGGTTGGTACTTGTCAACCACCTCCGATGCTGCCGGGTTCAGGCAGGCACATGCACTTTACCCTCTTTGCTGCTGTTCAGGGAGCCAGCCATTGGGTAGGGTGCCACAGACACACAGAGCCTTCCTGGGAAAGTGTCTGCAGCAAAAGCAGAATCCTCGCTGGGGCTGATCTGTCTCTCCTCTGACTGTATTGCCATCCAGCAGGCTGAGCCAACCAGAGTAAATGGGATGGACAAACTTGGATTTGTGTTTATTGATACCCATGGGGCTGCATGGACCCGCCAAATAGGGTTTGTCTGAGTGGTAGGATGGGCTTGCTAAGCTTTAGTCTGAAATGGACCCAGGAGGGTCTGTATCCAACATCACTGTAGATTTGCCATGTGACAACAGGAAATATTTCAATATTGCATCACCGTGAGCGTCAGAATGATGCCTTCCCCCTTCAATGTTTGTTTCTTTTAAAGAGGTGAGAACAAATTAAGAATTATGGGACCAGCCAGGCCCACTGACCGGGAGAGGCAGCCAAAAGGGACAGCTGTCCCAGGCCCCAGAGATACAAAAGGGCCTGGGGCTGCCAGCCACCACTGCCGCTACTGCAGCACCAGCAACGGCTGGAACTCTGGGCCCTTTCAATCACCACCGGAGCTCCATGCAGCTCGCTCTGGGCAACACTGAGGTCTGGAGGAGAGGGGCGCACTGGGGTCTGGGTGGTGCTCCGGGTTTGCTGCCCCAACCCCCCCCCTTCCACCTGAGGCCCAATCCCACACACACTTTGCCCCACACATATCTTGCCCAGGGACAAGACAAAGCTGTTGGCCCCACTGGAAAAAACCTGGTGAGGAGATGCATCCCATTTAAACCACTGAGAACACTCAACACCACACAGGGAGAGCACAAGGTCTTACAAGAGCAGGCCACTAAAAGTTAATGGGGTTTTTGTAATGGACTGGTGATAGCAGGATGAGGCCTTTTCTCTCTATAGACAGGTATATCCATAGATATCTGTAGCTATATAGATATATACTCACACACATAGAATCATAGAGTCATAGGCTTGGAAGGGACTTTGAAAGGTCATCTAGTCCAGTCCCCTGCATTCATGGCAGGACAAAGTATTATCTACACCAGGGATGGGCAATCATTTTTGATCAGGGGTGCACCACAAGATTTTGGTAAGTGGTTAAGAGCTGCACATTTCTGTGGAGGGGGTGCAGGGTCTGGGGTGGAGGTTGGGTGCAGAAGGGACTTTGGAGTAGGGAACTGAGGTGCAGGAAAGGGTGTGGGATCTGAGAGGGAGTTTGGGTGAAGGAGGAGATTGCGATCTGTGGCAGAGGCTTGGAATGCAGGGTCCAAGACGGGGTATGGGTGCAGGAGAAGATTCGGATCTGGGGTCTGGTGTAGGAGCGGGTGCAGGCTCTTGGAGGAAGTTGTTATCTGGAGGAGGGAGGGAGGGTGTGTGGAGGGATTGGGTGGTGACCTGTTGCAGGAGGGGGAGTGGCCTGGGGCAGGGAGGGGTGCAGGATGCAAGAGCCAGGCTCTGGCTAGGAGGCACTTACCTAGGTGACTCCCAGCCAGCAGCCCTGCAGGACCTTGAGGCAGGCTCCTTGCCTGCTGCAGCCCAAGGGATGGCTTGCTTCTCCATGTGGCACTCTGCTCCAGGTGCCAGGGGAGCCCCCCAGCAAAATCTCTCAGCTCCTATTGGCTAATTTCCAGACAGTGAGAGCTGAGAGATTTTGCTGGGGGGCAGGGCAGTGCGCAAAGCCTCTCCCTTCCCCCCAGCGCCCAGAGCAGAGAGCCACGGGGAGCAGCTAGCCACTTAAAGCTGAGGGTCCTGGAGGGGCAACCTGTGGTCTGGATCCAGTGGCTTGGTGGCCTGGATCCGGCCTGCGGGCCATATATTGCCCACCCCTGATCTAGACCATCCCTGAGATGTTTGTCTAACCTGCTCTTAAAATCTCCAGTGATTCCACAACCTCCTTAGACAATTTATTCTAGCGGTTAACCACCATGATAATTACAAAGTTTTTCCTAATATCGAACCTAAACCTCCCTTATTGCAGTTTAAGCCCCATTGTGTCTTGTCCTATTATCAGAGGTTAAGGAGAATAATTCCCTCCCCCCCCCCGCCTTGTAACACCCTTTTAGGTACTTGAAAACTGTTATGTCCCCTCTCAGTCTTTGTTTTTCCTGACTAAACAAAACGAGTTTTTTCAATCTTCCCTCATAGCTCATGTTTTCTGGACCTTTAATCATTTTTGTTGCTCTTCTCTGGACTTTTTCCAGTTTGTCCACATCTTTCCTGAAATATGGTTCCCAGAACTGGACACAGTATCTAGCTGAGGCCTAATCAGTGTGGAGTGGAGCAGAAGATTTATTTTTTTTGCCTCACAACACTCCTGCTAATTTTTTGCAACAGCGTCACATTGTTGACTCATATTTAATTTGTGGTCTGCTGTGACCCCTAGATCTCTTTCCACAGTCCTCCTTCCTAGGCAGTCATTAACTCCACTGCTATTAAGCAGGCAGACTCACGCACACATATATTTAATTCCTTAGATTATTAAAAGTCAGGGAGAAATACAAAAATTAAAATTTCTTTTTACCATGTCACTCGTCATTTCATCATGAGACTCATGGTGTTTGTTAAAACTCCAGCTCCTGGAGTCACGTGAAGAAACCCAGAATCTCAGTTTTCAATTTTTAATAAACAAACCAAAGTAGGTGCCTAGTCCTTGTGATCATGGAAGAAAGATAAAATCACAAACCGTAAAAACCAGAAGGCAAATAAAAATAAATCAACTTTAAAAAAATCCCTTGATTTTTAAGCCTCCACTAGCAAAATTATCCAAGGCTAACCACCAGTGTTAGTGAAATCTGTGCTGAAATAGAGCATGGCTTCTAAACCAGCACTCAGCAGGGATAGTCCTTGGCTGGGCTTGGCATTAAATCTCACTAAGATGCAAAGGGTTTTACTGTTATCTTAACAAACAGCGTAACTCTTTGTCAGTCTATTGGTGTCAATGGAGCTGAGCCAAACTGCATTAGCTGAGGATCCGTTGCACCCACTGCTACAAACTAAATGTGCGTGGAGACGAGGGAACGAGGAATGATCCCACCTTCTGAGTCGCTGATCAGCCTGGCCAATATTTTGTCAATCAGATGCCCCTTTTAATTGGACGTTGTAACTAACTATGGCAGTATCAGTGCATCCCTAGCAGCCACCTAGGAACAGGAGGGACCCACGCCTGTCTGGTTATTACTCTCTGGTAGGTTCTCCTCCTCCCTGCTCCAGCCATATTCCCAGGTTGGAGTATATACGGTTGCTGGTTGTCTTTTCCAGAATTCCTAGCAAAGCATTGGGCCAGTTGATCAGCTGGTATAAATGGACGTTCCTCCATTGCAATCAGTGGAGCTGTGCTGGTTTAAACTGGCCTGAGTTACTGACCTGTGTGTTAATATAACAAACCTTTGAACCTTTAAATATATTAGGAGCAGGAAGCTTGTGAAAGAGCTAGGCGGTCCACTGGATCACCCAGGGGATAGGGAGCAATTAAGGATAATAAGGACATTGCTGAGATGCTAAATGATTTCTTTATACAAATCCTCACTGCTAAGACTGCTGGAGAGGTATTTACCCTGGTCCTGCTCTTTCCTGGTAATAACGATGGGATACAATAAGGGGCTGAGGTGTCAGAAAAAGAACCTGCTGCAGCAAATCGATCACTTAAACTGCAGTAAGTTGCCAGGCTCAGAAGATCCGTCCAATAATTCTGAAGGACCTGAAGTATGAAGGAGATGAGCTGCTAATGGAATATGCAAAAAATCGCTGTTCCAGAGGGATGGAAGGTAACAAATACTGTACCTATATTTAAAAAAGGCTCACGGGTGATCGGGGTGATCTGGACCAGTAAGCCATACATGTGTACCTGGCACATTGACTGAAACAACAATTAAAAAATTAAACACCTAGAAGATCATATGATACTGTGTAACCAACACAGTTTCTGCAAAGGAAAATGTCTTTCTCATTTCTTAGAATTCTTTGGCCATGTCCATAAAGCAGTGGATACAGGAAAAGCAGATGAACTAATTTATTTTGATTCCCAAAAGGCCTTTGACAATGTCTGACACAAGAGGGTACTGCAGATGCTAAGTAGGTCTGGGATGAGAGTCAAAGTATTCTTGTAACACCAACAGGCAGAACCAAACCTTGGACCTCAAGAGTTTAGTGCATGAGCCTCTATAGCAGTGGTCTCCAACCTTTTTAAGCACAAGATCACTTTTTGAATTTAAGTGCAATCCAAGCTCTACCTCACACCCAAACACTCTTGCCCCACCTCCTTCCTCAGAGCTGGCCCACAACATTTTGGTACCTGAGACAGGGAGCTCAAATGTCACCCCCATGCCCTCTTGGTTGGGCCAAAACTTTGAAAGGCCTCCATTCTGCCTTCTTCCTGTTCTACTCTGCTCATGGTACTGCTCTGCTACCTACATATGCACCAGCAGCAGACACAATTTTCTATACTCTGGGTCCTAGTGGCGCCCCCCCTACAGTCTGGCACCTGAGGCGGCTGCCTCAGTTTGCCTCATGGTAGGGCCAGCCCTGTCCTTCCTGCCCCTTTTCTGAGTCCTTGCCCCCTGCTCACTCCATCCTCCCTCCCTCCCTCCCCCATCCTCTCTCACTATCACCAAGCTGGGGCAGAGGGTTGGGGTGCAGGCTCTGGTCTTGGATTAAGGGATTTGGAGTGCAAGAGGGGCTCTGAGCTGAGCTTGGGGCAGACCATTGGGGTATCAAAGGGGGTTCTAGGTGCAGGCTCTGGGAGGGCATTTGTTTTCAGGGGTGCTCGGGGCTAGGGCAGGGGCTTAGGGTGCAGGAGGGGTTCATGACTGGTGTAGGATTTTGGGATGTGGGCTCCAGCTGGGCACTGCTTACCTCAGGTGGATCCTGGGTGGTGGTGCAGTGGGGCTAAGGCAGGCTCACCCCTGCCCTGGCCCTGCACCACTCCCAAAAGCAGCCAGCAAACTCCATCCCAAGCCCTGTTATGCCCTCCACTCTGTTCTGTGGAGATAGGATACAGAGTGGGAGAAGTGGCACCCTGACATCAGCACCCTCCTCTCCTTCCCCTGCACAGCAAGCAGGAGGCTCCTGAGGGGACAGCTCCAAGGCAAAGGGCAGGAGAAGCACAGCAGTGTGGGGAGGGGCAGCTGAAGTGCCTGCACTTGATAACAGTCTCTTGGCCAAATCAGTCAGGATCACCTGTCAGAGGCTCCAAGATCTATCAGTAGATCTCGATCTACTGGTTGGTGATCACTGCTCTACAGCTTAAGTTAAAAGCCAGCTGGCTCTCAGCTAAAGCTGTGGAGCAAACTCATTCTGTCTCTCTGTAAGTGGTCTAAGTACCAAACCATGGGACAGTGAACCACACCCAGTAAGTGTGTGGGCTACATTCTCATGGAGCAAAACTTTGCTAGGAGCTAGTAATGAAAGAGTAGGGTTAAATGGTCAAATTTCATAATAGAAAAGGGATACCAATGGTGTGCCTCAAGGATCCATATTGGGCTCCCTATATTTAAAGTAGGGACAGCAGAGAGGGCAAAATTTGCAAATGAGAGGAAGTTATTTTGGACCAGAGTGGAGTGTGAGGAACTTCAGGGAGATCTAAAGAAGTTAAGTGAATGAGCAGTGTGGAAAAAGAAATTCAGAGTCGGCAAATGCAAAGTAATGCAGATGGGAGGGAAAATTCTAAACGACTCCTAGATCTTAGAGAGTTCTAAATTAACTGCTACAACCCAGGAAAAGGGCCTGCGTGTGGCTGAAGACAGCTCCATGGAGACCTCTGCTCAGCCAGCAGCTACGTTCAGAAAAGTTAACCATGTTGGGATGCATAAAGTTTGGGATGGTGAATAACACATGGACTATTATAATCCTTCTGTATAAATCACTGGTGTGGCTTCCTCTGGGAGACTTCATGCAGCCATGGGTATCCCACCACAGAAAGGATATTGCTGAATCAATGGGGGTTCAGGGAAGGGCTATGAGAATGGCTAAAGGCCTGGAAAGGCTCTCCTATGAAGAGTGATTGAAAAGATTGGGATTGTTACCTTAGAAAGGAGACAGATGATCAACAACTGCATGGTCTAAAGAAAGAAGGTCAGGAGCGGTGTTCCCTCTAAGGTCAGTGCTTGGGTGGCCACTCAGGAGCGATTCAAATGCCACCCAGCTGATTAGTAGAGTGCCCCACAGTCAGCAGCAGCTGTTTCTACTGGTAGAGCACATCTGCACAATCTTCAGTGCACATAACAAAATTTATTCTGCATGTAGATGGAAAAAAATTAGAGGGAACATTGTTCAGGAGCTCCTGTTCATCCTGACTCATAACACAAGAATAAAGGGACATTTGGTAAGAATGTAAGAATGGCCATGCTGGATCAGAACAATAGTCCTTCTAGCTTAGTATTCTGTCCTTCAACAGTGGCCAATGTCAGGTGCTTCAGAAGAAAAGAACAGAACAGGGAAATTGATCAAGCCCCATCATCCAGTCCCAGCTTCTGGCAATAAGAGGTTTAGGGACACTCAGGCTACATCTACACTGCAGCCTTTTGTCATCAGAGACAATGCAAATGAAGTGCTCATTACCATTTGTCGTGCTGTAATTTGCATATTCTCTGCCGATGCTTTTTGCGGAAGAGGTTTGTCTCTGCCAACAAAAGGCTGCAGTGTAGACGTAGCCTCAAATATACATGGGGTTGTATCTCTGACCATTTTGGCCAATAGCCATTGATGGACCTGTCCTCCATGAATTTATCTAAATCTTTTATGAACCCAGTTATACTTTTGGCCTTCATAACATACCTTGGCAGCTGTGTGTGTGATGAAGAACTTCCTTAGGTTTGTTTTCAACCTGCTGCCTGTTAATGTAATTGGATGGTCCCTGGCTCTTGTGTTATGTGAAGAGATAAGTAATAGTTCCCTATTCATCTTCTCCGCACCATTCATGATTTTATAGACCTCTATCATATCCCCTTTTCGTTGTCTCTTTTCTAAGATGAAAAGTCCCAGACTTCTATGGAAGTGTTCCTTACACCTAATCATTTTTGTTGCTCTTCTCTGTATGTTTTCCAATTCTTATATGTCTTTTTTGAGATGTGGCAACCAGAAATGCATGCAGGTGTGGGTGTACCATGTGTTTATATGGTAGCATTATGATATTTTTGGTCTTATTGTCCATCCTTTTCCTAATGATTTCTAACATTATTAGCTTTTTTGCATTTTCAGTAGTTATTTTCAGAGAACTATCCACGATAACCCCAAGATCTCATTCTTGAGTGATAACAACTAATTTATATCCCATTGTTTTGCATGTATTATTGGGATTATGTTTCCCAATGTGCATTACTTTGCCTTTGTCAACATTTAATTTCATCGGCCTTGTTCAGTCACCCAGTTTAGCAAGATACCTTTGTAGTTCTTCACAGTCATCTTTGAAATTAAAAGCTTGCAAAATCAAAATCAATAAAAGAAAACACTATTTTACACAATGATTAGACTCTGGAACTCCCTGCCACAAGAGCTTGCTGAGATCAAGGACTTAAGATTTTAAAAGTGTTTGGACATAATTAATTATGGCAAATTTTGTGGAAAGGGTATTAAACCTTATATGTCAGAGCTGAAGCTAGTCTCTGACTGGCAAAGACTGGGATGAGACCTAAATGAGGAAAGATTATCCCATACCTGCTACTGCAGATTTCTCACATCATCCTCCAAAGCATTATCTGGGGCTGGTCACTATGGCTGCATCTACACAGCACCCTTACCTTGAAATAAAGCGCTATTCCAACAAGTCCCTTAACCTTTGTGGAACAAGGGTTACAGGGATGCCAGAATAGCGCACCTGTTATTTCAAAATAATGGGCCTATTTAAAGACACAGAATTGCAATTTCAGGGTACTTCTGGTATTCCGAAATAGGCTATGTCTAGACAGCGGGGCTATCTAAGAAAAGATACTGAGCTAGATGGACTTTGGACCTGATCCTGTCTGGTATCCTGTCTGGCATCCTGGTTTGGGTGTTTTGGGCAGATTTTGTTCCTGCCTGAAGATGCTATGGCTTTAGAAAGGAAATACCAGATTGTTTTTGTTTTTTCAAGTTTTTATTAAATCACAAGTGGCAGAACCATGAGTCAGGTCATAGCTAGGGAGTAAAAATATAATAAAAAGCCAGTGGTATTTTTCACTTGATGAAGGCCATTTTTCAGCCAAAATATCAGCACTTTTTGCCCTGCTGCTTATGATTATGTAAGAGAAAGTTAAGGGTCCATGAATCTGAACAAGTTGATCTTGCAAGAGGAGGAGTCTGTGTGCTCAGGAATTAAAATAAAGCAGACATTTCAGTTACCTTTTGGTGATGGGAAGGATGGTCTTGTGGTTAAGGGACTGGCTGGGGTCTCACAAGCTGGGCTCAGTTCTTGGCTCTACTGAAGGTGAGGTGTGGCATGCAAGTTACACTGGGATTTTCCAAAAAGTGTGGAAGGGTTTCAGTGGGAGTTGAACAGATTACGGCCTTAGTCTCTGAAAATCCCAGCATTCCTCTCATGTGCCTTAGTACACATGATAATTCTGAGATGTCTAGATTGTAAGCTCTGTGGAGAAGGGACTCTCTTGCTTTGTACAGCACCTGGCACAATGGAGCCTCTAGCTGCTACTGTAATATAAATAGACAGAGACCAACTTACAAAATCAGTGAGCTGCGGTTTATTTAGGTTAACTGGTGATGGCCCTTCCTTCATTTTTAATAGCAGTTGGGGTGCTAGTGTGATGTATCCAGCTTTCAAAGTAAGTCATTTATTTAGAGGGCTGTGTAACCCATCAGAGACTGAGCCAGATACCACTGCTGGCTGGAAAAAAGGACGGAGTGGCGTTATGATCATTTGGATATATTCTAGCTAAACAAGGTAAGGTAACAGGACCAATCAGCTCTCTCATTCAGGGCACAGACTGGTGGCTTAGAGGGGTCAGGTGGTAATTCTGTCTTCCCGCTCTATATGCAGCATTACAGAATTAGGTAGGAGCATTACAAGGTGTGACAGGGTATATCAACACCACACTAGGGTTGGAGGGGTTAACCTGGCTCATTTGGCTGAGGAGGCCCCACCCCCACAGGCCTGCTGGGCATGCTTCACATGCTACAAAAGCCTGTGGAGCTGCTCAGTCTGGGCTGACTGCCGCTGGGGAAGGAGGTGCTATTGCAGCTCCTGAAGAGGAACTGCAGCAGACCAAGCCACAGAAGCCAGTCAATGGGAGGCAGCAGTTGAGGGCCCCAGTCTGGCAGGGAGAGACAGAGAGAATTACCCAGAGGACACTGGTAGAAAGTAGTCCATAGTGGGGAACTGGACCCTTGGAGGTTGGTGTGTTGTGATAGAATTCCCCGTCGAGCTACTGGTGGTCCATTCCACTGCTGACAGGGCCCGGAGTGGGGACCCAGTGGAGTGGTGGGCCAGGTCCCCCCTACCTCCTCCTCCTCATCAACCCCACGAGGGGACGCACATCTGTTATGACAGACTTTGGCTATTAGGCCACACTGCCCTGAGAAAAGGATGTTGTTACAGACTCCGGCTGTGAGGCCACACTGCCGTGCAGGAGAGGAGTGTTATTATAGACTCTGGCCATTAGGCTGCACTGCCTTGAGGGAGAGGGGTGTTCCCATTGACTCCAGCCACTAGGCCTTTTCCGAGGAAAAGGCCAAGTTAGAGGCATGCCAAGCAGCCCCGACAGTTGGAGAAGAATGCACGCGAGGCAGGTGCTATTTGAGAGGTCACTGAGATCTGCCCCCTTCCCCCTGGAGGGCAGGCAAGAGGCCTCGTGACACATAGGAAGAGTGACTGTCTTCGTCTGAAACATCAGGTATGGGCCATGATGATACTTGATATTCTGATCCATTGGGGCGAACCCTGTGCTCTTATTAAGGATGACTGGCAAATATCCAAACATGCAGATAGTTCAGAGGCCTAAGCCTGAGACCCTCACTCAGGGGTTCCTCAAGTCAGACTCCCATTGACTTCAGAGTTTGGCCTGAGTCAGTTCTGAGAGACAAATTCTGTTCCCATTTCCCAGTGTAACATGGAGCAACGCCATTTACGATGATTATTCTGTGTTTGTATTACAGCAGTCATACAAACCCTTGTACATTGTGCAAGGCACTGTACAAACCAGAAATATACTGGAGCCACTGAGAGCTGAATGTATGAGCAAGCCAAACAAGAGAAATCATTCTGTTTTTTTTCCCCCTTGGGAACTATTTTTCCTGGCACAGTGATATGTAGACTTAACCTGTTTCAGAGCAGGGACTGTCTTCCTATCTGTCTGTCCAGAACCCAGCACTGTGGGACCCAAAGGATGACTGGGACCATTGGATGTTAATAGTTTAGATAGGAATCATCTGCAGACCACCAACATTCTGTATTACTTGTATTTCTATTAATATTAATCTACAATATGTTGGTAGAATTCCTGAGCTGAAAGCACCGATGAAGACTCTCCTTCCCCCACCATCCCCTGCTGAAAGCTAGCAGTCTCCCTGCGCCAGGACCTCTGGGGTCAATATTTCTAACAACGGCGCCAGATAGTCAAAAGCTCTTGGCTCCCATTTATGCACCCAAAGGAGGAGCAGCCTTTCCAAACTGCTCAACGTGCCCGTGGCGGGCCGAGCTCTCTGGAAAATTTGTTCCCCAGATATGGGCACTTGGACCTTGTCAAAATTCCAGTCACCTGGACCATTTCTTTAGGGCCTTGTTACATTTTATGAAATGGAATCTTGGCCTCTTGGAGGCACCTGTTCCTCAGAACAGCTCATTGTCAGATTCCCAGAATCCGTCTTTCCCCTGAAACTGGGAGCTTAACTCCTGGGGGTCATGCTTTGCTCCAGGCTGCATCACTTCCAGTGCCTCATGCACTCCAGGGCTGTGTCTGCCTCGTCTCCCCCATGTAACATGCTGGCCTTGGGTGTATGTCAGAGTGCGTTGTTGCTAGTGCCTGACCTGCAGTGGGGAT
The DNA here is from genome assembly GCA_032595735.1 of Pelochelys cantorii. Classification (NCBI taxonomy): domain Eukaryota; kingdom Metazoa; phylum Chordata; order Testudines; family Trionychidae; genus Pelochelys; species Pelochelys cantorii. The sequence continues at coordinate 15,062,693 of CM064347.1, read as the reverse complement.
AGGAAACCTACTGGTACAGGCTGAACCTCTCTAAACCGGCATACTCTGGTCCAGCAACATCCATGGTCTGGCATGATGTTCATTAGCCGGATGTCCACTTATCATGGGTGTGGCCAAGTTTCCTGCAGTCTCATAAAGTTTGTCTCCCGCCACCAGTCCTGGCTCTCAGTGGTCTGTGCTGTTATTTAGCTCTAATTTACCCCTAAATGTCTTCTAAGAACCCAGCAAGCAGTGGAAGTACTGGTAATGCTGCTAGATAATTTCAGCAAATTTCCTGATCCAACACCGGTCAGGTCCTGAGGGCGCCGGACCAGAGAGGTTCAACCTGTAGCAGAGATAAAGGCCATGTTGGGGGCTGAAAGAGCAGAACTCTCGTGATGTCTCCTATTGTGGCTGTGATCAACAGAACAATGATGCCTGCGGACTGCTGCACATCTGAACGTTCGGCTGCTGATGCCTTGGGGGTGACCTCCAGCCCCCCATGGCAGAGGGAAGGGGAAGTTGCAGGGAAAGGAGAAGGATGCATAACTCTCCGTACTGCCACAGCTCTAGATGAAATAGCAGCTTCTTCCTTGACGCCTTACCACACTCCGATGTCAAACAGACTGGTGGAGCCCTCCTCCACATGGATCCCCAAAACCTCTCTCCCTCTCCCCGCTTGCATTGTTCTTTTGCCTGCTAAGGGTTATTTCTTTCCAAAGTCCTATCAACACCCTCCCCTTCTGCTTCTCGCCTGCAGCCTTGTGCCCCTCCTGCACTGCTTTGCATCGGGGCTGGAGGTGGGCGTGCTTGGGGGTTGAGGAAAGCGCAGCTGGGAACCAGAGAGGTGCCAGCATAGCCCATCCACAGCTGGTGTGCCCAGCACAATAAGACATTTGGCCTTGTCCCCGTTCCCTGGGTTCAGCTGGTGAGCAGGGGGCGCGGGTGTTTATCCTTTGATGTTTGCCTCATTGTCTGCTCAGCTCCTTTCTCTCCTTTAACATCAAAGGGCCGGTTGCCTTGAGTGAGATCCGGTTGCTGAAAGAGGGAGGTGATGTGATCTGTGAGGGGAGACAAGTTTCAGCCAATTCCTTTTCATCCTGTGATGCTTTGACGTGTCAAATACCTTTGGAGGCCCCGGCAAGTTCAAGCAGATTGGTCACTAAGCTTAGCAGGAACAGCCTTATGGTGCATGCTCCGGCATTGCCTGCTAGTGACTCCAGGGGTGTTTGGAAAAGCGGAGGCGGGGCTACTGAAGTGGTGCTCTCGTTCTGCGGGTTGTTCTGATTGGCCCCCTGCACCATCCCAAAGACAGAGATGGGCCTTATCAGAATCCCGCATCCTTGCCTTTGGGGGTGTTCAGAGCTGTACCTGACCCTGACTCCACCTCGGTAACGGGTTGGATCAAAGCCCAGTGTCCAGAGAGCCTGGGATTTGGGGAAGGTTCAGCTTCTCCTCCTTATTACATGGCTCAGGCCCATCTGGCGTCTCCTCCAACCGCAGCACCAGACATAACCAACAACTGAGGCTGAACGCTCATTGCTCCTATTGGCAGTGCTGTAATGGTCCCCCAATGAAACCTGCTGCTGAGGGACGTCACAGCAGTTCCATTAAGCAAGAGCACTGAGCCTCATTCCCCACATTCAGAGATGCTCCAGAGACAGAAGCTCAAACCCCAAGGGCAGGCATCACCCAGGCATTGCATGAGGAAGGCAGAGAGCTCGCCATTGCCCCCTCGATAGGGGGAACCCGATGGGGGGAGATCAGGTTTGGGAAAGATTAAGAGGTGATATGGAAAAACACACACTAAGTTAGTCCCTCAATTTCCTGTGCATCTTTTCAATGAGGAAGGCTAGTTAATTTTGCAGTCAGGGTGGAAAGCTCTCTCTAGGTAAGATAAGGCATGAGCATGCTAGGGGAAGCAAGTGCAGTTTTCGCTTGCATAGCACTGGTTTTGACACCTGTTTCCAGAGCCATCAGTTATTAGAGAGACAATGGTGGCCAACTTTGCCATGTTTGTGTGTATTTGGGAAGGTCTCGCTGGACGGTAAATCTCAGAATTGCACATGAGCTACTGGGAATCTGTGTCATTCAAGGGGACGGATGATGAGGAGCCTTTGGCCATTATGTTTGAAAAGTCGTGGAGATTGGGAGAGATTCTGGATGATTGGAAAAAGGCAAATGTAGTGCCCATCTTTAAAAAAGAGAAGAAGGACATTCCAGGGAACTACAGACCAGTCAGCCTTACCTCAGTCCCCAAAAAAATCCTGGAGGGGATCCTCAAGGAATCCATTTTGAAGCACTTGGAAGAGGGGAAAGTGATCAGGAATAGTCAACATGGATTCACGAAGGGCAAGTCATGCCTGACCAATCTGATTAGCTTCTATGATGAGGTAACTGGCTCTGTGGATATGGGAAAGTCAGTGGATGTGATATACCTTGACTTTAGCAAGGCTTTTGATACAGTCTCCCACAATATTCTTGCCAGTAAGTTAAGGGAATAGGGATTGGATAAATGGACTGTAAGAGGGATGGAAAGCTGACTAGACTGTCAGGCCCAGCGAGTAGTGATCAAAGGCTCGATGTCTGGTTGGCAGTCAGTTTCTAGTGGAGTGTCTCAAGGATCTGTTCTAAGACTGGTTTTGTTCAACATCTTTATTAATGACCTGGATGAGGAGATGGATTGCACCCTCAGCAAGTTTGCAGATGACACTAAGCTAGGGGGAGAGGTAGATAAGCTGGAGTGCAGGGATAGGGTCCAGAGTGACCTGGGCAGATTAGAGGATTGGGCCACAAGAAATCTGATGGGGTTCAACAAGGACAAGTGTAGAGTCCTGCACTTGGGACGGAAGAATCCCAAGCATTGTTACAGGCTGGGGACCGAATGGCGAAGTAGCAGTTCAGCAGAAAAGGACCTGGGGATTACAGTGGATGAGAAGCTGGATATGAGTCAATAGTGTGCCCTTGTAGCCAAGAGGGATACTGGCATATTAGGGTGCATTTGGAGGAGCATTGCCAGCAGATCTAGAGAAGTGATTATTCCCCTTTATTTGGCTCTGGTGAGGTGACATTTGGAATATCGTGTCCAGTTCTGGGCCCCCCTCCCCCACTATAGAAAGGATGTGGACGCATTGGAGAGGAGTATCAGAGGGGTAGCCTTGTTAGTCTGAATCTGCAAAAGCGGCGAGGAGTCCTGTGGCACCTTATAGACTAACAGAAGTGTTGGAGCATAAGCTTTCGTGGGCAAAGACCCACTTCGTCAGATGCGAAGTGGGTCTTTGCCCACGAAAGCTTATGCTCCAACACTTCTGTTAGTCTATAAGGTGCCACAGGACTCCTCGCCGCTTTCGCATTGGAGAGGGTCCAGCAGAGGGCAACCAAAATGATAAGGGGGATGGAGCACATGACCTATGAGGAGAGACTGAGGGATTTGGGTTTGTTTACTCAGCAGAAGAGAAGAGTGAGGCGGGATTTGATAGCAGCCTTCAACTTCCTGAAGGAGGTTCCAAAGAGGATGGAGAGAGGCTGTTCACAGTAGTGACGGATGGCAGAACAAGGAGCAATGGTCTCAAGTTACAGAGGGAGAGGTCTAGATTGGATATTAGGAAAAAACTATTTCACTAGGAGGGTGGTAAAGCACTGGCATAGGTTACCTAGGGAGGTGGTGGAATCTTCACCCCAAAGGTTTTTAAGTCTCAGCGGGTAAGGCTACACTAGCTCGTTAGTTCAAGCTAGGTAGTCTAATGAGGGCAACCGGAGTTGCAAATGAAGCCCGGGATTTAAATATCCCGGGCTTCATTTGCATCTTCCCGGGCGCCGCCATTTTTAAATCCCCCTTAGTCCGAACTCCGTGCCCACAGCTACACGCGGCACGGACTAGGTAGTTCGAATTAAAGATCCTAATTCAAACTACCGTTACCCCTCATTGCAGGAGAGGTAACGGTAGTTCGAATTAGGATCTTTAATTCGAACTACCTAGTCCGTGCCGCGTGTAGCCGCGGGCACGGAGTTCAGACTAAGGGGGATTTAAAAATGGCGGCGCCCGGGAAGATGCAAATGAAGCCCGGGATATTTAAATCCCGGGTTTCATTTGCAACTCCGGTTGCCCTCATTAGACTACCTAGCTCGAACTAACGAGCTAGTGTAGCCTTACCCAGCTTGACAAAGCCCTGGCTGGATTGATTTAGTTGGGATTGGTCCTGCCTTGGGCAGGGGGCTGGACTTGATGACCTCCTGAGGTCTCTTCCAGCTCTATGATTCTATGAGAAAAAGGTCCCTTGGGCCCAGGAAAAGAGTGGAGACCAAGGAAAATATGGAAACAGGTTTTTTTGTTTGTTTATTTTAAAGCATGTTCTGTTGAGTTAATAATAATCAAAAGGAAGATCCGGGTGGAAATCTGCAAGATAGATTTACTATCAGTTCATTTAACCCCCTGAAATCTCCAGAAAAGCAGCATTAAGGGTCTAACTTAAAACCATAGAGCCCAAGGAAATGGAGAGTTAAGGACACTCCATCTGTAATGCCTCCCCACTCTTCCTGAGGATTGGAGGACTCTCCAGGCAGCGAGGTTCCTACTGGCCCAGCCATGACAGTAGGAGCGGCAGCAGCCCTCTTAAAGCTCTGTGTGTCAAATTTCCCGGTGTTTGATTTTTAAAAGTCTTCCACCAAGACTAGAAAAATGCTTTTGAGCATGTGTGGACTGGATCCTCTCCAGCTGCCGGGCAGGCAGAATGGGGTTCTCCAGCAAAAGCTCTCAGGGTACACCTAGGCAGCAATAAAAATCCCGCCACACCAAGTCACAGAGTCTGGGCTGTGAGACACTGGGGACAGGGTGGGATCTCCAAGCCCAGACTCCAGCCTGTACCCAAATGTCTATCCTGCAATTTTATAGCCCTGCAGCCCAATCCCCACAAGCTTGTGTCAGCTGACCTAATCCTGTCATGGCCATGCCACAGGCTTTTGATTGCAATGTAGATATACCCTAATTCAGGATAAACTTAAAAAACAACAAATGGTCTGGTAGCACTTTATAGACTAACAAAACATGTAGATGGTATCATGAGCTTTCGTGGGCACAGCCCACTTCTTCAGATGAAAACTCCGGTCATCTGAAGAAGTGGGCTGTGCCCACGAAAGCTCATGATACCATCTACATGTTTTGTTAGTCTTTAAAGTGCTACCAGACCATTTGTTGTTTTTTAAGTTTATCCTGTACAGACTAACTCAGCTACCCCCTGAAGCTCCTAATTCAGGGGTAGTCAATAGGTGAAATAGGTGACCACCTTGACAGCCAGACAGTTTTGAACAGACTGCAAAATCTTTGTATTTATTTATTTGTTTCATTTTATTTTCTCTGGGATCTGGATCTTGACTAAACTAATTGGCTACAAAATTTGGATCTGGACAGAAAATTGACTGCCCCAGTTTAAGTGTTAATCTGACTCTGTTTCCATTGAAATCAGTGGGAATTTTACCCTTTGGGCCAGTTGAAATGTTTTTGTCAAATCAATGTTTAAGCAAAACGATTTGGGGTTTGGTTTTCTAATGCGGGGAGAGATTTCCTGTACATGGTTTTCACAAATCCAACCTTATTTACTTTGGCTTTTCACTGAAAAAAATCTAAAAATTTACTTGCAGAAATTCAGGGGAAAAAAACTTTTGAAATCGCCATCAAACCTTTTTCAGCCAGCTCTTTTTATCATGGATGCCAGAGAAAGACCGATGGGCCGTGGTGGAGTACTTTGGAAAATCCCAGCTTTACACCACAGGATCCCAGCAGAAGAGCATGAAGAGTCCAAGGGCAATAAGATAATTCAGTCCTGCCAGGATGTACTGTGCCGATTCTGCTCCCGTGACCTATGCCATGGCCCTGATGCATGGCCTGTCTGCAGCATGAACCAGAAGAGCATGATGGGAAGCAGGAACTAGCAATTCCCAACTCTGGGACTTTGTGTCTTCCCTGCAGGAGGGTGCAGTTGCAACCCGAGGCTGGGGGCTTTGGGGAGGATTCCTCACAACAAATGGGAGATTGTCTGGGAGGATCAGTGCAGAAATTGCTGCACTCCCACACTCTGCGGTGTGGTGTAGGGGCACAATGGTAGCATGGTCCACAGGACAGACCACTTGTCTAGGAGTTAGCAGACCTGCATTCTGTTCTTAGCCTTGCTTCTGCCCTTGGGCAAGTCTCTTTGCCTCTCTAACGATATTTACCCTCCATTGCAAAGCAAGTAGAGAACTGTGGAGCGAAAGCAAAGGATGATTATTGGACAGTTTTAGTCTCTGCTCTGTCACTGACCCACACAGTGTATGCACTTGGGGAGACGACCTACTCGACTACATCCTTGGATTCCAGCTTCCCCATCAGGTGAAATGTGGTTATTAATATTGACCTACATCATAGGGCTGTTGTGACAATTAATTTATGGTTGGCAAATGCTGGGTGACTGTTAGACCAAAGGTGCTGGATAAATGCAAAGCGTTCTCATTATAACCGTGGGAGTCCTGCCTATTTGTGGGCTTTGGGATCAAACCCCATAAATAATTTTCTTTGACTGCAGGTTTAACATGGTCGGTGATGTTAATAATTAATAGCGCTGAGCTGGGGCCATGAGTCGGATCCGGAGCTGAGGGGACTGGGTCGCGTGTGCTTCATTTCAAGGTGTTCTGGGTTTGGTCCCTTTGCATCCATGTGATTAGTTTGTGATCTTTCTTGGCTGGCTTTGAACACAGGGAGCATAGTGGGAGATTTTCAAAGGCACAGTTGGGAGTAGCGTCCAGGTCCCACTGCCCTTTGTGTCTTTACAAGTCCCCCCTATAATGATGAACAAAGCGGGCATGCACTGCCAAGGATAAACAGGGCCCCTCCTCAGCCACTCTGGAAATGGGGAGGGGGCGCCAGTAACTTGTTGGAAGCGGCACGCTTTTCCTCCCCTGACGACATACCTAGACCAGTGTTTCTCAACCAGTGGTATGAGTACCCTTAGGGGGACTCAAGAGAAGTCTGTGGGGTACGTCAACATAACTGAAATTTGGAGAAAACTGAATTTTTGTTAAGTTTTACAGCACTTTATTATTTTTGTACTTTTTACACCCAAATTTTTTTTCGCCCGCCCAGCTGCGATTAAGTTGTTTAAACAAATGTGTTGCAATGGTAGAAAAAAAAATGTTGTGTCTGAAAACCGTAGGTATTTGGGGTACTTATAATTGTTTTTTTAAAAAGGGGTACTTTATAAAAAAAAGGTTGAGAAACACTGACCTAAACCATCCCTGACAAACTCCTTCTCAGTGTTGGGGGCTGGATGATGTGGCCTTTTGAGATCCCTTCCAGCCCTACCTTTCTATGGCTGTGCTCAGTGAGCCAAAGACCCTCCCTGCAGCATGCCATGCCCTCGAGCAAGGGTCGAAAGGAATAGGAAATCCGTATGCCCCCTTTTTTTGTGCCTTGGGTTTGTAGGAGTCTTTTTCTGGCTAAATTTTTGTATCAAGGCCATAATAATGATTCTGCCTTAGAGTGCCTCTCATCCCAATGTGCTTCCCAATCAGCTAATTAAAATTCCCAGTAGAAAGGGACCGTCAGTGGAATTTGACTCGCAGGACAGGAAATACCCTGCAGACATGAGATTTTTAAAGGGCCAGGATGTTATCCTGCGGCATTAAACTGCAGCCACCTCTGTGGAGGAGAACAGCAGCCATCCAGCACTCGGCACATTGCATGAAGATGGTGAAAGGCGCTGTTCTTGCTTGTGGCAAACCCTGACTCTTGCATGCAAAGCACGGGTCACAAAGTGACTTCTGCGAGTCACCCCAAACACATCCCCTCTCAAAATGAAGTCCAGGAAGGATGATGAAGAGACCATATTGCGGTTGGAACTTGGGTTTGCAGTGAACTGGGGTGTTTAGTTCTCTACGTCCTCCCCTCTAGTTACCATAGCTCCTTGCAATAGTAATAAGATTACTATTGCTTTGCAGGAGCAGAGAGCAAACCAACTGAACCATGCAACGGAGAGACCTTTGGACTGGAATACTGCCAGTGCACCCCAAATTCTCCCTGAGACCAGGCTGGCCTTACACTATAAATAGGAGACTAGGGGTTCCACCCCATCCCCCTTCTGTAAAGGGCAATAGATAGAGCTAGGACAGGAGGTCAGATGGGTGAGGGAGAGCAGAGCTCAGAGGCCTGGCCTGCCCTGCTTGCCCTTTCCTCTCTGCCCAACATGGCACTGACCATGACAGGCAGAGGGTGCCCAGTGGGTCTCCAGCTGCCCTGGAGCTCTGGCTCTCTGCAGCGTTGCCTGCAAGCGGCTTGTAGCCCAGCCAGCGTTCACATCGCATTTTCCCATGGAACCCTCTGAAAGGAGCTTGGCTCCTGTCCAGCCATTAGAAATGGAAATGCACCATCTTCCGGAAAGAGCCGACCAGCCGGGCTTTTATGTCTCTCCCTCCCCCCACCATCAGGGGATTCGCTCCAGCATTCGACAGCAGGTCTTCCAGTGATGCAGAAACCCAGCCCAGTGGGATCCTCCACCCCTACCCTCTAGCCCATATGTTCCATGGCCACTCCCGGATCCATCCCATTCAGGAGATCTGGAGTCCTCGCTTGTCTCCCCAGTGACTGCTTGGCTCCGATGTCGCTATCACCTCAGCCTGCACTCTCCAGAGTCACCCTGCCTTGCGATGAGGCAACCACTCAACCCTGCCCAAGCTCTGCCTTGCTTTGTATGCAAATGGTTTTGCTGGCTGGGAATGAGGAAGGCTAGAACCCACATCTGGGAAGACTGGGGTAGGAGGCAGGGTTCCTTCTAATCTTTTCCATTTATATGCAGATTTTTATGTGCGGAATAAAGTTTATGTGCACCATGGCATGTACACCACCAGCAGAAACGAAAGACCTAGCTGTGGGCACTTTACTAATCAGCTGGGCAGCATTGGAATCTCTCCTGAGTAGCTGCACAAGCACCCAGCTTACAGGGAACACCGGTGAAAAGGTGGGAAAATATGCGTGTGGGGTGAGTTTATTCCACTGAGGAGTTCCATCATTCGCCTGCCTCCTTTCCCCATGACAAAGAAAGGTGGGATGTGACCGGGGTTTGGGGAACATGGTGGTATTCAAGGCTTAGGGAACCTCAAGCTGGTTAGATTGTCTTCTTGGGGGAGGGAGTATTTGTTGTGTGTATGTGCAACACCTAGCACAATAGAGCCCTGATCCCAGCTGGGGCTCATAGGTGCTACCCCAATGCAAATAAGGGTGTATCTACACTGCAGGGCTTAACTCGAAATAAGCTACACAAATTGAGCTATGTCAATTGCGTAGCTTATTTCGAAATAAGTGCTGTGTAGACGCTCCCTATTTTGAAATTGAGCACTCTTCCTCCGACTTCCCTTATTCCTTGTACAATGAGGGTTACAGGAATTGGAGTAAGAAGTCCTCCAGCTTGACAGTATGTTGACATTATTTTGAAGTAACTGCTTGCTGTGTAGATGCAGACTCAGTTATTCCGGAATAGCACTAGTTATTTCGAAATAGTGCTGCAGTGTAGACGTACCCTAATTAATCATCCTAATCAGGCCATGTTGAGCTCTGGAGCCTTCCCCCTCCTAGTAATGGAGCTGGGCAGCAGGGTGAGACTGGGATCCAACCAACCCCAAGGCTAGGCGTGCTCAGCTCCTATTCCCATTGAGACCACTCACGCAAGGCCTGGCACTGGGATCAGGATCCCAGCTTCCCCAGATCTCACCAGTGGTTGGATCTACTGCTCTGGGTTTGGCCACAGCTCTGCAGGAAACATGATGCTTTTCAAGGGGGGGGCTTCAGTTTTTAAAAACTTTTTTAAAATCAAGACCAGCTGAGCTGGAGTGAGGCGAAGAGGCTGTCTTGTATGAACTAGGCAGAGGGTAGGGATGTAAAAATGTGTTTTAAGAGATAACCGTGCAGTCACTGAAAATCTCAGCGGTTACACGGTTATCCGCACTACGGACTTCAGTATAAAGCTAAAATAAGCTTTATACTGCACAGCTTGTAGTGAAGCTGCCTCCCCGGGAATAGGCAGGCAGAGGGGCCAGGCCTGGCCCACCACAGACAGGGGCAGCCCTTGCATGTGGTGGGCCCCACCGGGCTGGAACAGCCCCTGCCCAGGGTGGGCAGGGAGCTGCTCCAGCCCCTACCAGTTAACTGTTTAGGGTGATGCTTACTGGTTAGCTGGTTAACTGGTTAACCTTTCACATCCCGAGTAGAGGAAAGGTTTTCCAGTGGACTTTTCCTTACTCCCCAAATCTCTGTGCCTGTTTTTCACGAGGCTCACTTTCTGCCATCCCCGTCCCCCGCATTGACACCTTCTCTGTGTCCCTTTCTCTCCTTCCTGCCTCTCTGTAGTCAGCAGAAGATGAACTCAACAACTAAGTAGCTGGGGAGTGCTGGCACCTTCTGAGCTCGAGAGGGTAGGAAGCAGCTTTCTGCTGTACCCCCACAGCAGAGCTCCCCAGAAAGCAGCCAGGCAAGGACAGGTTCCTGGAGGACAGACCCTGTTGTCTGGTGTGGGTGCAGGGTGCAGTCCTTGCACACACAGCTCGACAAGGAGAGGTTGCCAGTGAGACAGCGGCTGCCCCAGATCCCTGTGGGAGGGCTGTGCTGGCTGAGAAGCAGGGCCCACGGGGGAGGGTATGAGGCTGGAGGGCATCCATGGGGCACGCTCTTGCTGAACGCCCCAGAGGGGTTCCATGCACAGTGCCTGGCTCAGGCAGTGGAGAGGCCAAGGGGGACACCCCCACCCCCAGTCATCCAGGGGGCAGGCTCCTTCGAGCTTAGGAACAGGAATCCTGCTTTTCTCTGCAGGTTTCAGGCAGGGCTGGCTGGTCCCCTTGACCTCCAGTGCTGTGCAAATGCAGCCTGCTATGAGCCCCCGGTCCCGCCAGGGAGGGAGACAGCCAGGCACACTGCCTGGGAGATGTTGCCTTCAGGATCCAGTGAGACTGGCTGCACCCTGCCTGACCTGGGAGCTACAAAAGGGGAGGGGGTTAAATCCCCGGCCCTGCCCCTTCGGCTTCCCGGGCAGGGTGAGGGAAGCAGGCGTGGGATAAAGCTACTAGCGACCTGCCCCGCTGGGATGGGGGGCGGCTCCCAGCTCGCCGGAGTAGCTCCCGTTGGCAGGGGGCTTGGACATGCTCTGAGGGCAGGCGCTGGAGGGGGCTTTGCTCAGTGTAGGAGGTGGGGTGGGAGAGAGGCTGGGACCTGGCCCCTTTCTGCCGCTGCTCCGTATGCCCGGGCTCCTTCCTGACTCCGTTTCCAGCGTTGCTGCAAACCTGGCAGGGGTGTCAGAGCCCTGGGGCTGGCAGAGAGCTCAGGAGTCAGCGAGTCCAGACCCCCTGCCCAAAGCAGGGCCCAGCCCAACTCAATCATCCCAGCCAGCGCTTTGCCAGTCGGGGATTCAAAACCTCTCGGGTCCTTCCCCTCCCTTATTTATTTCACTCTGACTTGGAGGCAGAGGGGGCAGGAGAGGCGCGATCGCGGAGTCTGCAGCCAGCCACAGCCTGGTGTTAGCACCGGCAGCGGGGGGCAGATCTCAGCCCAGCCGCAAAGAAGGAGCCAAGTTTAGCCCAGCTTAACGTAGGGGAAAAAAGCCCAGGGCTGGTCAAAGGAAAGCCAACACTGCCCCCATGCGCCGGTGCAGGGGTACTGCAGGCTCTCGTTAGGCGGGCTGGGCTCTGGTGATTCCATGGGGGGAGAGGCGTTTGCTGGAGGGGGCAGTGTCAGGGGCCCATCTGAGGGCCCTTCCTATGGGGCTGTGCAGTGGTTCAGATTCTGCCCCTGGTCCTGTTAGTTGAGTGGGCTCATCTCAGGCCCCATTTTCCATGTCACTAAAGCAACAGACAGTTCTCTGGAAGCCTCTGGGAGTCCAGGGCCCAGGAAATGCTAAAGGTTGGGATGGAGGGGCCTGGGCCAAACTAATAATACTGGGTGATATGACACTGGTGCGGAGAGTCTCCAGGGGAACAGTGTGTCTGGGAGCCCAGGACAGGCGTGGAGCTCCTGCAGAGCTGGAGGGGAGTGAATTGGCAGCGCTGCAGGGTGACTGAGTCTAGCTGCTGCTGCTGTTAGTCCTTCACTTTCAGCCATTCCTCTTACCCAGCTGCAGCTAACTGTATCCCTGCAGTGTCTGACCCAAACGGGGCCATTGGCTCTGGGTACTGACTTCCATGTCAGTGAGGAACTTGGCTCATTGTAGCTACTGGAGCTCTGCGGGGAGAGCTCCAGACCTGGGCACTTTACCGTCCCAGTGCCCCCCCCCCAAAAAAACAAACAAACTGCACACACATTTGAAGGAAGAATCATAAGCCCGACTTCTTTGACTCCCCTGCCCCTCACCAAGCACAGCAGAGCCGTTCTGGACTGCCCCTGTGGAGAATGCGAGGCTCCATGCCCCTGAATTCAGAATGGGGGTGGGGGTGACTGTGTGGATATTAGTGGTAGGATTCTAGAGAAGCCTGTGACTGAGCACACCAAGTGCCAGTGTACTGGGTGCACTGCAGCCCCTGCCAAGCCCCTCATCAGCATGCCAAAGGCAAAGGCCACCTCCCCACTCCCTGCATACCAACTGCTGTGCCACCTGCCCTCCTCCCTGTTTGCCTGGTGCCGCAGTGTGTGCTGAGTCCCATGCCCCTGCATGCTCGGTGCGGTGCTTGCATGCCAGCCCCCCATGACACCAAATACACCAGCCACATGTCAGCTCTTTCAATACCAGTTGCAGCAGCCATATGCCATCTTCCTTTCCTTTCTCCCATATTAGCTGTAGCCCATGCCAGGCCTGCAAATATCAGCCCTCAAATCAAGCAACAATGGCTCCTTTATGCTAGACATGGCAGCTCCATGCTCTCCCCTTGTATGCCAGTGGCAGCAGCGACATGCCAGGCTCCTGAACACTAGACACAATGGTTACACAGCCGCACCTCCTTCCTGACAGGTGTGGCTCTATCTGCCAGTCCTATTGGCATGCCAAGGTATAGCAGAGCCCCATGCTGCTTGGACATACTGACAGCCTAGGAGAAAGGGCCCCAGCCACAAATACTCCGTCCAGGAACACCATGGCCTCAAATCCGCGTGGAGTTTAGCTGAGGCAGTGAACGTGACAGTGAACAGCGGCTGACTGTAGGGTTTATTTGTATGGTTCAGCCTTTGTAACTGCAGAGGGTGCACACAGCCCACTCACATGCATGTGTCTACATAGCCACTCTCTCTCCATCCATGCAGAATCTCTCTGGGCTGTATTACTCCCTTTTTGGGGGTGTTTTATCAGTCTCTCACTAAGTGCCCCAGTGTCCGGGCCCTCCCTCTGGCAGGGGCTGAAGTGTGAATGATCGTTCCTTCCAATGGACTGTCTCCAGCAGTAGCCTCCCCAGGAATTGAATTTAGGGGGGGTGTTCAAATTTACAAGGGGGGGGTGTCAGGGCCGATGAGGGGTGACACCGTGAGGGTGAAGGTGGGCTGTATGGCACCATAGTTCACAAAACTGGGGGGGTGTTGAGGAAATTCAGGGGGGGTATGCACCCCCATAGGGGGGGTGTTGGGAAATCCCTGGTCTTCAGCCTGGCCTTTGTTTCAGGAATGAGTGTTGTGATGTTTCTGTTGCTAGGAAGGTGGTTGTTAGCGGATAGCTGTGGAGTCCTGCACCTGGCAGGGCTCTGAAAAACTTTCCTAGATTCTGCCCTTCACCCTACCTCATACCCCTTGCCTGCACAGCCGCCTGCCACTCATGTTGCCTGGTAACGGGAGGCAGCCTCGCTAGCTGTGGAGTTGGAGGCTTAGGCATGGTTGTGCTTGAGCAGCTGTGTGGAACCAGTGCTCTAGAGCCCAGCAGAGTTTGATTCCCTCCTGTGCCCACGGAGAAGGGACATTGAAAAGTACACGGGGCCAGGTCTGCTGGTGCTCAGCCAACCCCCCAGCTGCTCATAGCAAGCCACTTGGCGGCTCTGACAGACGCAGAGCTGTGCTTCCCCACTAGACCTCGGCAATGCTGGTTCCAGGCCCATTCCTGCTCCCACCCAGATCCGTGGGTGTCCTGCCATTGAGTTCAGTGATTTTAGCCCCAGAGGCCCTCCTGCTGCAGGAGCAGAAAAGGCTGTCACGAGCGTTGCAGGGCCTGCTCCTGATCATATTCCCATCTGCGACTGTAAATCAGGAAGTCACTCCACCCTCCACTCTAGAGTGGATCAGAATCAGGCAGAGCTGGAAAAGGCCCATGAGCGGCTGTCCCTAGTCCCCATGAATAACACGTCCTGCTGCATTTCCAATATGCTGCCTGATCTGGTTGGACAGAGCCATGGCCAGGATGCTTTTCATCCTCCCCCGTGTCACAGTTTAATCCTCTTGTTCTTACACCTCCTCATGGCTTCTTAAGCAACTCTCCTCTCCCTCCCCTTTCCCCTCCCCCTCCCCACACTGCATGTGTGTTTACAACCTTCAGACATTTGCAGGTCCTTACCAGGCCCCAAGGCAGCTGAGGTTTAGCCAAGCTCTGCATGTTTAATTCTTTTGATCTTTTCTTCACCAGGCTACATTGCTCTTCTCCAAAGTCCCTTCCAGTGCAGTTGGATTGGAGGTACCCAGAGCTGAGCGCAGTGAGCCAGGGCCAACCTTACTAAAGCTCAGTGAAAAGAGACTAACCCCTTGCTGTGCTATCAGGAGATACCTTGATGTAAGCAGCCCAGAGTAACAGCGACTTTGACAATGCTGCTGCATCACACACAATTTATTCTTTGTATTTGTTATTTGTATTGCAGTAGCGCCTAGGAGCCCCAGTCATGGACCCGTTGTGCTAGGTGCTGTACAAATACAGAATGAAAAGACAAACCCTGCCCCTGGTGAGCTTATGATTGGCTTGGAAAGGTTAGATTTTTATTGGTAAATGTCAGTAAATGCCGATTTTAGCAGACACACAAACCAACAAAATAATCCATCAATGATCATTCAAATTTACATATAGGCAAAGTAAGAAAATACTGCTTGAGAGATTTTGAGAGAAAACTCTTCTGTCGAAATAACTGGTAAACCTCATTGTATGAGGAATAAGGGTTATTTCGAAAGAAAGGTTTTCTCTTGAAATAACCGCGTCATAACAGCGTCTGTTATTTCGAAATAGCGCTATTTTGAAATAGCGCCATAACGCGAATATGCAATGAAGCGTGGGATATTTAAATCCTGGCTTCATTTGCAATTTCGAATGTCTTCATTTGTATTCCTCTCTCGAAAGAGAGTGCACGTGTAGACCTACCCTTACAGAAGTTTGATTTAAGGCTATTTACTTTATATATTTTGACATGGGACATTGACAATTTGTGTTCTAATGCTTCAGAGGGGTAGCCGAGTTAGTAACAGAAAAAACTTAAAAAACAACAAATAGTCTAGTAGCACCTTAAAGACTAACAAAATATGTAGATGGTATCATGAGCTTTTGTGGGCACAACCCACTTCTTCAGATGACAGGAGTGTTAGAAGTCCATATCCAAGAATAAATAAGGGAAGGAGGAGGGGGCAGGGGGAGGGAGAAGGAAAAGGAGAAAAAAAGGGAGGGAAGAAAGAAAAAAAAAGAGAGACAGTGAGTAGATAAGCTTCAGAGGGGTAGCCGAGTTAGTCTGTAACAGGAAAAACTAAAAAAACAACAAATAATCTAGTACCACCTGTGTTCTAATGCTTAGAGCTTTACCTTTGTGTAGCTCAGAGTCTACCATAATTAAATATTGATTGTGTGTCCCTCCCTTTTTCAGAGCCCCTCCCATAATTTTCTGCAATTAAGAAAATTTAAAACAATAACATCAGAAAGTATGCTTTGGACCCACAATTTTAAAATAAATGTTGATATAATCTACCAGAATTTGGGGAAAAAAAGAAGTAAAAATTGAATTCTGCCAGGCCTGCTTAAAATCTTACAATTTGCAAGAGGCAATAGATGGAGACAGACAGACAGGCAGGGAAACAATGTTGTTTGGCAGCGATCTCAGCACACTAGCTGCCTTTCTGTTGTCATGCGTTTTGTACACATCATGGCAAAGGACAGTTGGGGGGAGGGGATTTGCAGGACAGACAGGTGGCTTTGTAGATATTTATAGGGACTTTCTCCCAAGCGTGAGGGACAGCATGGGAGAAGTCATGCAAGTGCTTATTGACAGGGTAATAAATGGGTGATAGAGTTGATCAGTGGCTGAAATTCACAGCGAGTTCATTGAGTGGTATGACCCTAATGTTGCTGTGACCAGTGCCATTCTTCAAGGGTCTCATTTCTATTAAATAGCAGTGATTTTAGCTTCTATTTGCCCAGTCTAGTTCTGCCCATATTTCTAGCCTCTCTAGTTCCCTTTGCATTATGTCACTGTCCTTGCTTCTTTTCTCATCATTCCCCCAGTCTGAGACCCTGTCCCAGTCCAGTTACTATGCTATTGACCCCCAGGTCTCTAATGAAGATGTCAAAAAAACCAGCCCTGTACTGATCCCCCTCCTCCCCACAGCACATTGCATTGCCTTCTATCCTCAGCCCTGGCCTAGAGGTTAGCACACTGGTTTAGGAGTCATGAACTATATTCTTGGATCTGCCACTGGCCTGCTGGATGACTAAGGGCAAGTCACTCCACTGCCCTGTACCTCAGTTTCCTCAACGGTAAAATGGGGAGAATAAAGACTAACCTCTTCTGTAAAGTGCTTTAAGATCTACTTACGGAAAGTGCTATATCAGAGCTAGGTATTACGGTGCCATTATTATTACAGGCAGTTTTCAGTCCCCAAGGCCATGTGTAAGAACTAATGTGAAGTAATTTTTTTCTGCATAAGGTTCATTGAGAGACTATGTCAAATGCCTCACTGAAATCCAAATTTACTATATCCACTACTTTCTCTTCTTCTGCCAATTTTGGGATTCAATCCATAAAAAGTACATAAGATCACAAGAACTGCCATATGGGCCCAACCATACTCCATCTTGCCCCGTCTCCAACAGTGGCCCATACAGAGCTTCAGGCAGAGTGTGGAGTTTATAAAACAGGGCAACTATGGAGCGACCCACCTGTCTTCCACTCCCTTCTTCTGGTAGTTGGAGGTTTAGAGTCACCCTGAGAATGGTTCCTGGCCATCTTGGCTAATAGTCATTGATGGACTTATGCTCCATGAACTTATCTAATTTTTTTTTTATATCTAGTTATACTTTTGGCCTTCCCAACCTTCTATGGTGATGAGTTACATAAGTTAGTTTTGCACTATGTGAAAAAGTATTTGCTTGTATTAAACCTGTTGCCTATTCATTTCTACAGGTGACTTCTGATTTTTGAATTGTGGAAAAGGGTAAATTACACTCCCCCCCCCCCACCCACCATGTATGATTTTACAGCCCTGGATCACATCACTCCTTAGTTGTCTCTTTTCTTAGGTGAACAGCCATAATCTTTTAGTCTTTCCTTCTACAGAAGCCATTCCATATTCTTGGATACCTTTGTTGCTTTTCCCATTCCACTGTCTCCTTTCTGAGATGGGACAACCTGAATTGGATACTGTATTCAAGATGTGGGCACACCATGGATTTATCTAGTGGCATTATGTTTTCTGTTATTACCCTTTTTGACTGCTGCTGCGCAACACCAAGATCTCTTTCTTGGGTGGTAATTGCTAATTTGGAGCCCATGATTTTATATGTATAGTTGGGATTATTTTTCCAATGTGCATTACTTTGCACTTATCTGTGCTGAATTTATTCTGTCATTTTGTTGCCCAGTCATCACTTTTGAGAGATCCCACTGTAACTCCTTGCACCCTGCTTTAGATTGTCTTGCATAATTTTGTATAGGTTGCAAACTTTGCCAATATGCTGTTCACCCCTCTTCCAGATCATTAATTAGTATAGTGAATAGCACAGATCCCAGTACAGATCCTTGGGGGAGCAGAGCAACCCGGCTGGGAAATGGAGAGGATCAAGATGGGTCGTTCCACTTCCCATGGCTCTTGCCACCGGTGGCGAGTGTGGGGATGGGCCCGATTCTTGCTGCTGGTGCCAGTCCCCTAATAATCTAACCTAATAATCAGGCCTCCCTGGGCCCCATGCGCATGTCTACACTAGGAAATTATTTTGAAATAATAACTCCCAAAATAACTATTTTGAAATAACGTGTCTACGCTACAGGGAAGCCTCAAAATTAGTCCGAGGCAGGATCCATTATTGTGGACATGCTACCAGGAAGCACTGAGGAGTAACTACTTTGAATGACTCTGAGGAGTAGTTATTTTGAAATAGCGGCAGTGGAGCATCCACACTAATGCTATTTTGAAATAACTCCTTAGTGTAGATCAGGGCCTTGGAGCTTACTGAAGCATGGGGCCCCCAAAGCACAGGGCTCGGGGTGGTTTCTCCAAACTGTCCTATGGATGGGATGGCTCTACCAGGTTGTCCAATACTGAAGTTAGGCTCACCAGCCTGTAATCCAGGCTCTCCTAAAGTCAGCATTACATTGGCTACCTTCCAATCATTTGGTACAGAGGCTGATTTCAGTGATAGGTTACATACCACAGTAGTTCTGCAATTTCATATTTTAGTTCCTTCGGTACTCCAAGTATATCTGGCATGATTTGTTCATTAGAAACTCATTTCATTATCCTCTAGATGTGTGTACAGATTTTTTTGCTTTTAATGTTTGGGTTAGGGATGTAAAAGTGTAGTCAATTAACCAATTAACCGATAAGCAAATGCTTATTGGTTAATGGCTAGAGACTACACACATTCCCTCCCCTCCCCGCCCCCACTTGCCAGTAAATTTTGTAGCAGGCTGGCCAGCAGCCTAGCTCAGTCCTGGCTTGCGACGGGTCCAGGACCTACCCCTGCTGTGATTCTGCATTTAAAGCATTTTAGGAGCTGGGCAGGCAGGCAGCCCAGCTCAGTTCCAGTTCATGCCAGGTCTGGGAGCTCAGACCACCCCCTAGATGGGGCTGTTGCCAACCCATGCCACTGCCTCTGTATCAGAGGCAGCAGCACAGGGCAACAGGCAGCCGGTCCACAAGGGGAGCTGGTTTTTAAACTGGTTCCCCTTGTGGACCAGCTCCCACCTGGCACCCCGCGCTGCTGTCTCTGATACAGAGGCTCGGGTTGCCAGGTATCCGGTTTTGAACCGGACAGTCCAGTATTTGAGCTTTCTGTTCGGGAAACAAATTGAGAAAATATAAATGTCTGGTATTTTCTAAATAAGATGTAATGTAGCTTGTGATGTAATGTCAAGTGTGTCCGGTATTTTTGTTGAAATCATCTGGCAACCCTAACAGAGGCAGCAGCGCAGAGTGGCAGGGGTCTTCTCGGGAGTGAGGCCGGAGAGCACCGGCTGCCAACCTCACCCCCAGGAACTACAGAATAGTCGACTAACTGATAAGAATTCATGAGGTTACTTGATTATTCAATTAACCGATATTTGGGTTACTAACTGATATTTGGGTCACTAGTTTGGGTTCATGAAAGTTTGAAATGAGACTTAAAAGATGGTAATTGCCAGAATCATTCTGTTTTCCTGATTTGAAGACTGGTACCACATTCGTTTTTCTCCAACATTGTGTTACTCCCTCACTTTCCTGCTCCAAAGAAAAGGGCAAGAAATCCAGGGATGGGAAGTTATGGATTAGCCTGTCCATTCAGGAAGTTTCTTCCCAACTCTCTCCATTAGCGGTGTGAAAATGTAATGTGTTTGTGTGACAGTGTGGGGAGTACAACTGTGTGTGCTTGTGATAGGGCATGTGAGCGTGTTCATGTATATTGAACATGTGAACAATTTAAAGTATGTTTTCTCATTCCTTAGAGATGGACCTAAATCTCAGATCTCAACATTTCCCTGACAAATCTGGCTCTGAATCCAGATTTTTATGGCTCCAGTTTGAAATCTGGACCCTTGAACTTTGGAATTGTGGACCATAACTTTGTGGATTTAGCTTTTCCTGAGTTTACTGAACCCAAGTATCTGACACCACCTTGGTAGATTGTGAGTTGTTGTTTCTGTTTTGGGGATCACAAGCTGTGCTTCTTTTGTCAGCAGTGGAGCCTGCAGGGGATGGTCCAGGGTCTACACCACACTGGTTTCCACGTGGCCACAAGGACCTTTCTCATTTTGCTGCCAAATGAGCATTTTTTGGAGTTTACTTGTGTTCATGAAAAAATAAGATGATTTAGATTTTTTTTTTTAAAAGATACACCCAATGGAACACTGAGGCTGAAGTGCTGCTTTCCTATTGGTTACTGGACCTGTCAGTGATTCCTAAGAAGAGACAAATAATAGAACCCTGATGTATCCACGGTAACATGTGACTGAAACTTTCCAGCAGAAGGGAAGGTAATTTGTTTGATCTTTTTTCACATTTGATTTATTTCCCTGGAGTGACCCAAGGCTAGCAGGGAGACAGGATATTCAGGGCTTTGCCCTGGCACCTGGAAGACTTGAGTTCATTTCCCTGCCTATGTGGGACCTTGGTCATTGTCCTTTAGGTTTCTAAATCCCAGTTTTAGGCTGCACTACTGCCCACAAAACGGCTGCAGGTGCCTGCATTCCTGCCTCTTCTTTCTTCTGCTAAGTGTCTGGACACCTGTCTTCCACCCAAGGCAGGGCCCAGGCTGGTAGGTGTGCTCAGAGTCTGCCTACATGATCGGGCCCGAATCAAAATTTGGCTAGAGGTGATGCCCACCTTCTAAGTTTCAGCCTGCTGCTTATAAAGATCCTGTGGGAGATTCAATTCCCCCCTCTGCCTGAGAAGCAGAAAAGGTTTGAACAGGAATCTCCCCCCTTTCAGGGGGTTGCTCAAACCACTGAGCTAGGGGGTACTCTGAGGTGGGTCTCTCAATCTCTCCTGGTGAAACTGTTCCTGTGGGGATGATGAGTGATTGGAGTAGGTAGACTGGGCCTTGGGTCTGCCACCTCCCAGGTAGCAGCCCTAACCACCAGGCTAGTCATTCTCTCACTCACCCTCTGGCCCAATGACTGTTCTATGACACATAAATACTTACACAGTCATGGGGAGGAAGGAGAGCTTCAAGTAATGGGCTAAAAGTTATAAGGTGCGTGCCTAACTCATTCCCGTGAGAAAATACTTAGGTGCCTACATTGCCTGACTCCTGGAGATGGGTTTCCAATCCTGATAGGCACTTTCCTGCCACCTGGTCTTGGGAGCCTTTCTCCTCTCGTCAGGCTCCCACTGCCTTTTAGATTGCAGAGCTACAGCAGGGTTTGGTGCTGGGACTGAGCCGGCTGCTTTCCCCTATTGACTAATCGAGTAGTTGATACAAATTCTGTCAATAACTCAATTAGTAAAATAACCTCATTTTAACAACTTTACAGAATCGTAGTATGTGAGATTGAGGAGATATGGGGCTCCATGAAAAATGTCTGGACAGGGGATCATCTGCCTGTTGACACTGCTACTGAAATGCAGCCACCTCCAGGGATGACCCTGTCTTTGGAGAAGGCGTTCCACTGCCCTTGTGCTAGGCGTGCTCTGAGCACAGCTATGGGATCGAGACCAGTTTGTGAGTCAGGCATTCACCTGCCTGGCTTGAGATTCCTGCTTCAGAGCTGTGGGGTCTGGCCCAAGTCTGCGCAGCTCATTCTCTGTCCATACTTGATGTGCCAAGTCGAGAAATTTGGCATAGCCCTGTGATGTGAGGTGATGTGACTTGCAGAGGTCACAGAGTTGTGGCAGAACTAAAGGTGGAAGCCAGCTTTTCTGACTTCCTGTCCAGGCCCATACCCCTTGCTCCAGGATACCTCCCCTCATAAGAACAGGACGTTTGCCCTGGTTCCCTACCCTTCACCCAAGTTTTGCCTTCTCATCCTAGTTGTTCATTAATGTGAATGAACAGGCTGCCACTCTCCACCCTAGAGGCAGCTGCATTTCAGAGGTGCTGCCATAGGTGCAAGGAGCAGAGGTGAGGGGGGTGCTGCAGCACTTCCAGGTTTTGGACAAGCTTCCCTGTGCCCAGGGGCCAGCCCAGCTGCCAACCTGCTACTGGCTCCGCCAGCCCCAGGTACTGCTGGCTTTGCCATCCCCTAGGGTGCTGCCACCCGCTGTCCCCAGGGTCCTGGAGGTTCCACTGCTGCTAAGGATGATGCTGCCGGCCCGGGGCTCCACAGCCGCCTCTAGATGAGGCTAATGTGCCAACTCTCCCACACCAGACAGACTGGACACACCAGTTGCTGCAATTGCATCTGATCTGTCCGGTCTGGGAGAATTGGCAACCCTCCATGTGACCCCATCCTGGGGCAGAGAGGGGACAGAACAGTGGGAGGTGGGGAGAGTGCAGCTCAGCACCCCTGCTCCAAAAATAATTCCAGCACCACAGGGAGAGCAAGGGGCCAGCCAGGTGGGCTTGTGTCCCTTTTCCACTTGGGCAGCACTGGGAACGCTCCCCACTTCCAAATGCAAACCGGATTGTACCTGCCTGGGCCCCAGGCAGGCTCTGGGCCCTTACAGCTGAGAAGTGACAGAAAATGCCAGGCACTGGTCTGAAAGGCCACGTTTCCAGAGGCACTGAGTGCGCCCACAGTTGGCACCAGCGTCGGTCTGAGCTGTGCAGGCCCGAAGCCTCCTGCCGTCTCAGCCTGCCTGGGCCCCGGGGTCTGCTCTAAAGCCTGAGGGCTCTGACTTCGGGTTGCTAGAGGGAGGCGGAGCCTACAGGGGAGCGAGAAAGGAGACAGGACCCGCTCCCCTCCCCCTCGTAGGTGGCTCCCTGCTGTAACCTGGAATAACTCTGCCCCCGGTGGGAGGGATTTCCACTCTGAACTATTTAAGGAAATTACGCTGGCGAGGAGGAGGAGCCGGCCGGCCAGCATGCAGCTGCCGCAGCAGCAGGCGGGGGGAATCCAGGGGGTGCATCGCTGTTGCTGGGACAGGAGGAGGAGGTCCTTCCCCCCCCCCCCCTCCGCAGCTCAGCCCCAGGCGCTGCAGACGCGGGGTGAGTGTGCCCGGGGGAAGCTGCAGTAGGTCCCCAGGGAAGGGGGCTTGCCCTGGTCAGTTACCCCCAGGTCCGGGGCTCGCCGCGGCCCACGTGGCACGAGGGGGCGCTCAGAGGCAGGCCCGCAAGTTGGGATCCCGGGGCTGGGCAGAGCTTCAGTGGGGGCTGACCTGGGGGCACCTCCCGGGCTGGGGAGAGAAGCGATGCAGCAGACCCCCTCCCCCCCCCCCCCCAGTGATTCTAGCCTGTTCCGGTCCACCAGGACCCCCACACCAGGCTCCCCCAGACATCCCAGGCGCCAGCGGCCCCAGTGCCTGCCAGGCAGCGGGTCCACCGAGCAGGAGACCCTAGCACGTGGGGAGGTTGCAGTCCGTGGCTGCTAGTTGTGGGTATTGTGCGTGGTTGGCCATGGCGTGGGCCCAGCAAGACACAGGCCCGATGAGCCTCACTCCAAGGCAGGGTTCCTCACACTTCATGGCACCGGCCCCCTTCTGACTGCAAAATTGTGACATAAGCCCAGGAGGGGCTCCAAGCCTCAATCCAGCCGAGCCCCAAAGCCCAGGATGGGGTGGGGCAAAGCCCCTGGAACTACCACCTAAGGAGGGACCATGTAACTTAACGCCCTGCCACCCTGGGCTGCAGGCCCGGGCTCCAGCTAGTCTATGGCAGCCCTGGCAACCCCACTTAAATGGGGTTTCAACCCACTGAGAGCCCAAAGTCAGTTCCCCTGGTAAAGCTTCAGGATTTGGGGGTGACCTCAAGGGGGTGGGTGTTGAGCCCTGGCTCAGCTTCCCCACCTCTCTTATATGCTGGGGGATGCAGGAACCTGGGACATTCCTTCCCCAAGCTTAAAAAATTGCTTTCCTCCTGGCTGTGTAAATGGCCAGTAACTCACATGGGGTACACGCCCTGTGGTCAGTCAGTGTGCATGGGCATGCTCACACACACATCTCTTCGCCTGACTTGCATTACCCTTGGTGAAATCTCAATAGATGAATTCCATTGGGCATTTGCTTCCCCTGAACCATCCTGTCAGGAGGGTCTGGTGGAGCTGGGTGGGAGGAAGGCCTGGTTTGCCCTTCCACAGAGCAGGCAGGGGCGTCACCCTTCTTAGACCACAGGTACCGCAACATCTGCAGGGAAATTGCCACCCACCCAAGGCCTCCACACCGTTCCCATTTTGCCTTCTCCCCTGTGGCATCATAGCTCCTGTGGCCTGATGGCTGCCTGTAAAACCTCTTGGGAGAAGGGGTATCGCTGTGTGGAGGGGGTCGCTGATGAGTTCAGCATTATTATCTTGCATGGAGCAGTCCTTGCACTCTTGCAGGGGATGCAGTTGGAGGGGTGCTGCGAATGGAAACTTATGTCCAGGAAGTTTGGATCCCCGCTGTGCCTAGAAGTAGCGGAGCATGCAGTCCCATCTCTGCAGGAGCTGTCCTCTCCCTGTGTGCTCCTAGTCTAGGCCTCTGCCATTTGCTTCTTTAGCTGAATTGTGCCTCTTCTGGTTGTTACTCTTATGCCTCAGGGGTCATTAATTGGCAAGAAAAGGTGGTGTTGAGTAGATAGGGTGACCATATGGCCCAAAAAATCTGGAACTGTCCCGATTTTTAATGTTGTTTCGGGGTGCCCCGGAAAACCCCAAATTTGTATGGGGGAAAAGGTCCCTCGCTGCTGCTCCTCTTCCCCTTCCCCTCTCTGGGGGAGGAGTCAAGGAGCTTCCCGGACTTCCCTGCGGCTGGGGATCCAGCCAATAGAAGAAGCGGGAGGCGGGGCCTGTAGGAGCCCGGGAAGCCTGAGCGAGTGGTTGGGCTGCGGGCCGGGCGGACAAAGGGGAAAAGGGGGGAAGCGGCATGGTCAAGAGCGTCCCGCCTGGGAGGGGGTGTGTGAAGAGCGCCCCCCCCACGGCCCGCCTGGTGGGGGGAGGGGAGGAGCGCCCCCCGCCCCCGCGGCCTGGCTGGGAGGGGTGTGTGTGTGTGAAGAGCGGCCAGGTTGGAGGGAGGCAAGAGCAGCATCCCTGTGGCCCAGCTGGGGAGCGGGGGTTGTGAAGAACAGCACCACTGTGGCCCTGCTGGGCAGAGGGGTCTGGAGGGCAGTTGGGGGAGGAGCGGGGGCGTCTACCCCCTTAGTCCGCTCCTGCACACTCCCCCTTAGCCAGACACCCTACCCCCCAAGGCTATGTCTACACTGCGGGGGTTTTCTGGAAAAACTCTGCTGCATCCAGGGAGTGCATTTGCTCTTCCACTTTTTTTTGCAGAAGAGCAAACGTGCTCTTTCGGCGAGCCCTGTATTCATTGTTTCACGAGGACTAAAGGCTCCTCCAAAAGAGGAGGCTTTTCCGCCATTTGGCCCCATCAAGACAGTGCCAAATGGCGGAAAAGCCTCTTCTGGAAAAAAAATCAGAAAAAGTTACGCAAATTGTGGAGCGCAATTTGCATAGCTTTTTCCAAAAAACCCCTGATAGGGTAGACCTAGCCCAAGTCCACTCCTGCATCCACCGTTCCTCCTACACCCTCTTTCTTCGCCACACACTGTACCCTCCCTTGCTTTTGCGCCCTCCTCCTCGCCAGATACCCTACTCCCAGCCTGTTTCTGCACCCTACCTGCCACCCACCCACACCTTGCAACCTCTCCCTCTTCCGTCCCCCACCTCCCTCCCAGATTCTGCACCCCATCCCTATTGCATTCTTTGATGGCTCTGTCACACATACTGGACCCCTCATTTTTGTCCCCAACCCAGAAACTAAGGGGGCTCCATAAAATTTACCAGAAAAGATGGGGCTGGAATGTTGGAGGAATGAGGTGTCTCCGTTGGGGGTCACCTTGGTGAGGGTTGGGGTTTTTTTGGAGTTCTTTTGCTTCTCACTTCTGTGGTTCCCAACTGATTTTTCTGTGAATCAATGGCCCCTGACCCAAAATGTGTTCCCCATCCCTGCCATAAATAATCTAACCTTAAAAAACAACAAATAGTCTGGTAGCACTTTAAAGATTAACAAAACTTATCGATGGTATCATGAGCTTTCGTGGGCACAGCCCACTTTTTCAGATGACCAGAGCTGTGGACTGTGCCCGTGAAAGCTCATGATACCATCTAGGTGCTACTAGACTATTTGTTTTTGTTTTTTTTAAGTTTATCCTGTACAGATTAACTTGGCTACCCTCTGAAGCTGATAAAGAAAACACTGAAACCTTTTTGTGTTGGACATTAAGTTAAATAAAATATTAATTTAAATGAAGTTTGATTAAGAGTTAAAATGCTCAATCTGTTTAAAAATTTAAATTAAACCATTCTCTCTAGCTGCAGCACTAGAAAAATGGCTCAGGTGAAATGATGTAATTAACAGTGAGTTCCATTAGCAACTGGTGGTCCATGGAAAAGTTTGCATTGGCCTGTGGATCCCCCTGGCTCAACAAGGTTGAGAATCACTGAAATAGAGGTAACCCTGGCTTCTCCCCTGAGAGACCTCCCCAGGCTCTCTGTTCCTCCAGAAGAGCCCACAGACAGATTGGGTCTGTTACCACAATGGTGAAATCACTGTCACTCGGGTGTGGATAATGGGCAGACTTTTTGTGAGTCTTCCTCATCCAAGCAGTTGATGGTTTAAACAATATGTTAAGATGCCATGTGAAAACACTTGGCGCGTTCACAGAGAGGCAGGATGTATTGTCTCTCTCTCAAGAGGGTTGTGTCATGGTGAACAAGCCCTTTGTGAGCTCTATGAAGAGATGAGATGTTTTGACTTCCAGCTTCAAAGGAATTTGTTCTGTCTTTGGGCTGTACGTTGCCTAGACTTGAATGGAGTTAGGTGGGACAACACATTTCTGAGTTTTTCTGACACGAAGTGAAGTCTGTGCTAAAGCTCCCATGTCCAGTGAGAGAGAGCACTGTTGTCAGAAGTAAATTCAAAGTTTCTCCAAATTTCTTCAAAGACTGCCTGTACCAGGCAGTGGGGCTTTGACTGATTGGTCCCTTATATTTTTGAAGGATGACTAAATATTACCTGGATCTTTTTGGGTAATATCAGATTGCTTTGGGCCCAATCCTAGTTTAAAATTAAATAGGATAAGGCGCTTTGTAAGCAGGTTGGGAAGTGGTCTCATTTGACAATTATTAGCTATTATTTACATAATATAGGCATTGCCATCATGGTATTGACATATACATTTCTCAGTAGCTTTACATATAAAATAACCCAGCCCCATTGATCTCCATGGGCAATGTACCTTTCAAGAAGTGGTGGTGAGGGTTAGTGACATGGTCTCCTCCACCCTGTAGTTGTCATGGTTCAGTATTGTCATTCTGGCTTGTGAAAATGGAGGACACTTGATAATTTTGCGGTAACTTCAAAAAATGCAGTTGCAGTCCATCACATTGGGATGTAAAATCCCATTCATCAGTTAACCGGTTAATGTTAGGTCACACTGGGGCTGCCACTGGCTCACAGCCCCTTCTGGAGAAGCCCTTGTCCATAGCAAGCTGGACTCCCCAGGGAGAGAGGCTGCTCTGGACACTGGCACAGTTTGTGCCTGCGGGGCCCCTGAGTTCTCCAGAGACGGGCTGATCTGAATGAGCGCAACCTCTGTCTGCAGCAGTCCCTCTGTGAGCCTGGAGCAGCCCCCATCCTGAAGTATGTGGGGAGCTGCTCCAGCCCCCTCTGATTACCAGTTAATTGGAACCAATGGGCAACATCCATTAAGAGGACTGTGGAAGTTGTCCCATGAAATTGTGGGATAGTTCTGGATGATTCCCAGGCTCTGAGTCAAATGGGCTGCATTTACACTGCAAAGTAATAGATCTTAGATCCTGGATCTCATCTTGAATTGAGGTTAGATCCGAAGCACTGCACTGTCATGGGACCCTTGGTCTGGACCCTGGGTTAATGCAATTGCAGTGTAGTTGCATGGGGGGCATCTGTGGGGCCCAAATCCATCCCTATAGGTAGAAGATGGAGGGAGGAGTTCTTAGAGGGGTCACATGACACCTGTTACTTCCAGATGTGTTCATCTTGAACCCGGAAATACTTTTCCAGGGTGGGACTTCCTGGGCCAGGTGGGTGGGGCCTAAGGGCCAATTATTTCAGGGGGTGTGGACAAGGTGTCCCTATTTTTGGTTCAGAAAATATGGTCACCGTATAATAGACCTTCCAACAATGTAGAGCCAAATTTCTCTTCTCGGTGTGCTGGGTGGGAGGGGGTACATAGGTTGGGCATTGCAGTCCTCTAGTTCTGTCTCTGGGGCATATTCAGGTCTGCTTTCCCAGCTGGGCAGTGCCAGGATCTCCAGATGAGTAGCTACTCCGGGAGCTGGGGAATGATGTTTAATATGCTCAGCTGCAGTTTTCAGACCCAGTGTGTGAACTTAGGCACTTAAATAAAAGTAGCTGGATACATACTGCTTCAGTAGGGGCTGAGGGTGCTGTGTATTTAGGGGTCTAAACCTGGGCCTAAGTTTGAAAATGTGGGGCCAGACTGAGGAGTAAGGGAGGGGGAGCCCTCACTGAAAAAGCACAGCTGTCTGCAATGCCTGGGCCTCTTTGTTATTGTTACAAGGCACAAAAAGCTTGACTAGCTGTAGCTTTGTAGACAGCTTTGGGGCTGGTGTGTCCCCAGTGCCAGGTAATGTTCTGGGTTTGCCTCCCACATCAGAAGGGTGTCACTGGAGCTAGGGTTTATTTCCATCTGCTGAGTCTGGCAGAATATGGATCTGTATTTCTCAGCCCATGTAGCCCCAGTAATAGGGGACATGGCAATGGAGTTTGGCTTGGCTGGGTGGTAAAACACCCTTTGTGCTGTCTATTCTGTAGCTCCCTCTTGTGTCTCCATGTACTTGTAGTGTAGCCAACGCCTCTGATAGCAGGTGTGTGAGTGCCCAGGGCCGTGCAAGTTACCTTCCAGAAGAAAGGTTCCAGGGGATTCAGTGTAATTGGACCTGTTCCTGGTGCAGGAAGAATCATGCTTGAGACAGACTGGAAGGTAAAACATCAGCTCTGCCTGATGGGCACATACTGAAACAGTGTCACAGAAATGCCTCGTAAGGCACTTCCTTGGCCTTTCTGAGAGCCAAGCACTGAAAGGCTGAACTCCTAGGCCTTGCCAAGGCTGGGATTTTAGCCACTTGGGTGGCTGCAATAGTGCAAGCCCCTAGGGCAGAGACGGGTCCAGTTGGGCAGGATTTTGACTGAGAGTGGGGAAGTTCTGGTTCCACGTTCTCTGCCCTGGGATTGCAGAGTATACTCCATGCTCTCCTGCCTCTCCCTGCACTTGCCCGGTCAGAAACATAGGACAGCCCTGGCAGGGGAGGAGGCAGCCAATGATATTTAGCTGCCTGTTTCTGGCTCCTGCACATCCATGTGACACCCTGGCTGCCAGCGAGCTAAAGTGCAGAGCCAGCTCCCTGCGTTGTTTGGCCTGACAGCTGGAGATAGGAGCTCCGCTGCAGGGCCCGCCCTTTGGCTTTGGGCAGCAAGTTGCCTAGCACCAGAGCAACATCCCAGTAGGAAGCTTTTGGCTGCCGCAGCTGTTGGGTGTCACTTCTGCTCATGACACTCACAGGTGTCCTCCATGCTTGTGAATCGCCTGTGTGGATGCACATAGAAGGAGGGTTTGTTGGGTGAGCTCACTGGGCAGCAATGACTTGGGGATCTCTGTTTACTTTGGGCAATATCCAGACATAGGCCTCCGAACACTGATACTCCCTCTTCAACAGCCTGAACACAGAGGTATGCGGAGCACGGGGCCCGATCCCTGCAGTGATTCAGGGCAGATCTGAGCAATAAACCCTTAAAAAAAAAAAAAAAAAACCACCACCCTTAAACTCTCCTCTTCTTACCATTTAACACCAGTATCCCTGTGTTGTGCTTAAATCTCTTTGTTGCTCTATGTACTTTAACTTCATACAGAACAGGGTAAGGCCAAACGGACTCCCTGTGCTTGCTCTGTGGCCCTCCAACATTCTCTGAGGCCAGGTCCATGTTACAAAGTTTTGACAGCGTAGTTGTGTTGGTGAGGAGTCTGGGGAAAACAATCGTGACCCTGCCTGACATAGCTATGCTGGCTAAAAAGTCTTAAGATATGTGCTATTTATACCGGCAAGAGTTCCTCTGCCAGCATAACTTATGTTGGCTGGGGAAGTGGTTCAGTTACACCAGCAAAGGAACTTTTGTCAGTGTGCACTGCGTCTCCACTAAAGGGCTTTGGTAGATTTAGCTTTTGGGCAGTAGCAACCCATGCTGGATTGGCTGGTGTTACCTGTAAAGCATTTGTAGTGTAGACAAGCCCTTGATGTGCCGATGCCCCACTGGGATATTGCCAACTCCTCTATGAAAGGTTGAGAAGAGATTCTTTTTCCTGTCCATAAGAACGTAAGAGTGGGTCAGGCCAGTGGTCCATCTAGCCCAGGGCCAAGTGCCAGACACTTCAGAAGGAAAGAACAGAAAAGGGCAATTATCCTGTGATCCATCCCCTGTCATCCAGTCCCAGCATCTGTCAGTTGGAGGCTTAGGGACACTTAGAGCATGAGATTGTGTCCCTGTCTGGGGCAACGAAATCTACCGCTCCTCAAGTCTCTGAAAGCGGGTGCAGAACCCAATAAGAATCCCCCGCCCCTTCAAGATTAGGGAGCAGGTGTGAATATTTTGTTGCATTGTGTCAGTAGTGTCTTTGAACAGAATTTACTGCTGATTTAAGGGGTGGGACTCACAGCTGTATTCTGTAGATACTGAAGTTGCCTTCATGCCCATGGTATGCGAGCCCCTTCTAGTTGTGCATTGAGGGATGTAGCTAACGTCTGTCTCAGTCGTCAGGGCAGTCGCGTGACACCCTGAGGACCCCCTTCCCCCCACAGCAGGAACAGTGCTGGCATCAAGATCCCAAATATGTAAGTGACTCAGCTGGGACACGCAGGAGCCATCTCCAGGACAGGGGAATGCTCCGTCTTTCCCATCCACTCAGCCCACAGTTCCTCTGCTGAGATGGAAGCTAATTGCTTCCACTTGCCGTGCTGAATTTGCATGTGCGCTATGGGCCCTGGGCTGACACCATGCCATTTATCTCCACACAGGCCACAGAACAGGGATCTGCCTTTTGTCATTAGAGCCCACGTTAGTGGACTAAAGGTGAGTCTTTCCATGGCCTGCTACCACCTCCCCAAGCTTTTACTCTCTGGGTACTTTTTTACATTGTACCCTCTCTGTTGCTGTTTAAAATCATGCCAGAGAATGGATGCTCTTTAGGCTACCCACAAAAAGATTTGTATATATAATGGAATATTTCTCAGGAAATGTAGCCCACAAAACCATCTGTTTCTTACGTTGTAAAGGTGTTTGGAGTCCTTGAATTTACCCTTTGGCCACGTTAAATTTAGTTTCTAATCCTCAGAACACTGCATCAAGTCCTCAGTGGTTTGAATTATGAGTTGTCTTTTGGAATTTACAGCTTGTATTCCTGATTATACCTTGACTTTATTATATTGCCAAGGGTCCAACTTATGGTCATGACTGAAATTTACAGTCTTCAGGCAGGTGCTTAGAATATCTTTTAGCTACTCTGGATGTAATTGGGGGTGATTGATGGGGTGTCAACCTAGATAAACATGTAATCTATACACTGGTAACTCTTGTAAGACTTTTAGGCAGGGATGGGAAGGGTGTGTATATGCCGGGGGGGGGGGGGAATGAAAGCTCAGACTCAGAAAGGGCACATTATGGAGCAGGGTTCTGGCTGTCTGGCCATGGTGCCACTGCCCCAGGGATATTGTGTCCAGTTGTGGTCATTTCACTGCCACATAAGTATTGTGGATGAGGTTGTCACCCCAGCTTCTGCCTCTTCATGCTGCTGAAAGGGCCAGACTGGCATGAAAAGGCCTGTATGTGTCTGAGGGAAGACTTCCGCCCATGCAGGCACAGCAGAAATCAGCCTTGAAGGCCGCTTTACAAGGACTCCCTCACAAGCCCTGCAGCTGGGCACTGCTGGGAATGGAAGGACTGCATTGGGTGGGGCTGTAGAGATTCTGTGCAGCCCTCACAGGTGACTCCTTGGAGCTGTTCATGTCACTGACACTCGCCTTGCTCTGTGGGGCTCCCCGCTACCCTGTCCCACTGGGCCAGGTCGGCCTCAGGAAGAGCCCAGGATTGGAAGGATAAAAAGTGGCTTAAAGCCCCAAGATGCAGCACAGAATGTCCCCCTGTCCCTGAGAGGGAGCTGAGGATTGAACTGGAGAAAAAAACATTACTGGAGCTCAGTACGTCTTGTCTGGCTGGGAGCCCTTAAAAGGAGGCTGTAGTGGATATGCAAACACCTGAAAAGATGGCAGCTCCAAGGACAAACCCTTGTATCTATTTGAAGAGAGCTAGTGCCAAGAAGGGAGCGGAGCTGTCAGGGCTTGTGGGATGGGAGATGTTGTTTGTGCAAGGTTGGTAAGCAACCTTCCTTAATGCCAAGGCATCCACTTTCACTTATTAAAAAATGGTGTTACAGCTGCAAAGGGGAAGCTTGCAAGCCAGGGCGTCACTCACTTACTGAGCTGGCACGCTGCTCCACTGCTTTCTGCCGGTGTCCAAAACTTTCCCAACTAGCAGCAAAGTGAAATTAGCCACATCTTTCTGCTGCAATTCAGAACCCTGCTGATGGCTTGTAGACAGGGCCTAACAATACATTTCACATCTTGGCCTCAGTGATTTGTGTTGCTCTTGGTGGCAGTGTTACATTTTGCAGTTACAGGTCTGGCAGCCTGACCTGTCTTGGTTTTCTTTTCCCTTCTTTTGAGGAGCGAGATAAGTCCCTGATCCGGTCCTGGGCCTAGGGGACAATCCTGCTCAGCAGCATGACCAGCGAGGTGGTGGAAGATGAGATGGAATTTTATTCCAAGGCTGAGAAATACTGGAAGGATGTGCCACCTACGGTGGACGGCATGCTGGGTGGGTACGGCCACATCTCCAGCATTGACATCAACAGCTCCAAAAAATTCCTGCTTAAGTTCCTTCGGGTAGGTGGTCTGGATCTGTCCCATAGCTTGCCCTTTAACTCTGGGTGGGTGTCTACCATGCTCTAACCACTGCTGCGTAGGTGGCTCTCTTTCACCCACCGCTTTACGTAGCTCTTTGTCTAGAGACCTAAACGATCTGCACGGAGTGGAATGTATCGTTTTTCCTTGTGTGTGTTGGCTATCCAGTGCCATGATGCTGGTTGTCTATGAATTATCTCCTTCATGGCCTAGCTAATCATCCTCACCCACTGTTAAAGGGGGATTAACCTGATGACTGGTTAATCGCACCACCCCTCTGCCCAATGGCAAGTGATCTGGCTCACTAGGGAGCCAAATCTGGCTCTTTTGAAGCTTAAGTCCACCCTCCCCTTTGATCCCCCCGCAGCAGGGAGCCCGCGCTGGTGCTACAGCAGGGCTAGGCATAACAATCCGGCTCGTGGACATAGCAGGGAGCCTCCAGGCAGACTCCCCTGCTTGCCCCACTCCTGCATGCTGCTCAGAAAAGCGGCTATGGGCCTGTTTTTCACAAACTGTGAGCCGGGAGGGGATGGGGGAGTGGTGCTTCATGGCTGCTCCCTCCCTCAGCACAATCCCATTGGCTGGTTTCTGGCCAAGGGAAGCTGCCTGTTTCAAGAACAGGCAGCGTGTGAAGCACCAATTCCCCCTCCCCTCGGGCTCTTATTCAGAGTACATGGCTCTGCAGCCTGTGCAGGGGCAGGGCAGGCTCCTGAGAAACGTGCTGGGCTACTGGCCTGGAGTCTCACTGGTAAGTCTCCTGGCCAGAGCCTGCCCTTTGCCCCCCTATCCCACATAACCCAAATCCTCTGCCCCCCTCCTGAACCCATACCCCCCTCGCAGACCCTGCACCCCAATCCCCTGCCCTAGGTCACAATCCAAACCCTTGCACTGGATCAGTCGAAACCCCCTGCACTCCCTCCTGCATCCCAGTACCCTGCCCTAAGTCACAATCCAAACTCTTGCACCCCAATCCCATGCCTTGGGTCACAACTGCCTTCTTCATCCAAACTCAGTGGTCCCTGACCCAAAAAAGGTTCCCCACCCCTGCCATAAAGAAAGACAATGTTGAAACCTTTGTGTTGGACATAATATTTTACTTTATTTAAAAATGAAACCTGGCCAACAAACCCCCAATTGGGGCCCAGCCCTCATCTGGCCACAGCATCATAACACTCTCGCACCCCTCCCCCCCATACACCCCAACCCTGAGTACATTATACACCTGAACCCCCTGCTCTGAGCCCCTCATACTCCCACATCCCCAGACTCCTGCACCCCCACCTCCCCAACCCCTGCATAAGATTAACAGCCTGAATGCACGCATGAAGCTGGATTTGACCAGTTATGATGTAAACTTCAAAGAAATGTGCGAAAAGATGCAGCAGCAGAAGTCCCGTTAAATAAAGCCTGTGAGTACAATGTTTCAATTATGCTATTATTAATGATAATATCATTGATAATTGACAAAGTTGTATATTTTCAGTCATGCAAATGGGCGTTCTTATATGGCTCTCTTGACCACTTGGTCTCAAATTTGATGTGATTTGGCTCTTTGGCTTGAAAAGGTTGCTGACCCCTATAGCCAAAACTAGTTTCCCTGTGAGTGAGGGGGTGGGGAACTCTGGAGACTGATTCCCCTGCCCACTCGGTGTCAGAGCAGATCTTCTCTCTGCAGGGTAAGGGAAACTTGTAGTGCCGCGGACAGTGCTGTTCTGTGGGAAAGCAAGCCTGCAGACAACCCCCTACCTCCCCCGTACTGGTATTGCCAAGGTTCCCTTCTGCAGGGTTCTGGCTCTCTCTCATGTTCACTTTTGTTTCAGGATGGCCCTAACAGAATGGGGACCACCTGTGCCTTGGACTGTGGCGCTGGGATTGGCAGGATCACCAAGAGGCTGCTGTTGCCTCTCTTCAAAGCAGTGGACATGGTGGATGTGACTAAGGACTTCCTGACCAAGGCGAGGACCTACTTGGGAGAAGAGGGCAAGCGAGTGAGGAACTACTTCTGCTGTGGCCTGCAGGACTTCAGCCCAGAGCCCAGCTCCTATGATGTCATCTGGATCCAGTGGGTAATAGGTGAGAAACCGCCCCTCCCTGCCCCCCCACCCATACAGAAAAGCCTCATTGGGTTCTGCTGTCCCTGGCCTACTTATGTTCCCTTGTATGGACTGGCTGGTGTGGGACTTCCCGAGGAGGGTGGATAGAAGGCTTGCCTTCATGGCGTCACCTGTGGGAGTATGCGCAGAAGTGACCCACCCACCTGAATCAGCTTTGAGCAGTTTAGGACTCCCTCCTTCCTGCACAGATTCAACACTACTTGGCCCGTCCTGTGTTATGCCTTTCCTTTCCCCCTCCCCCTGCAGTTGAGTAGGTCAGGGACCCTGCTGCTCTGTTTTCCATGGTCCCTGTGAACGCTCATTTGTTCCTCCCCGTGCCAGGACACCTGACAGACGACCACCTGTCTGACTTCCTGAAGAGATGCAAGGTTGGCCTACGCCCCAACGGCATCATCGTCATCAAGGACAACATGGCCCAGGAGGGAGTCATCATGGACGATGTGGACAGCAGCGTGTGCCGGGACTTGGACGTGGTGCGGACGATCGTCCGGCGCGCAGGGCTCACCCTCCTGGCGGAAGAAAAGCAAGAGAACTTCCCTGACGAAATCTACCATGTCTATACATTTGCCATGAGATGAACCCTGGTGGGGAGAGGCTGTTTACTAAGAGGTACCGTGGTGCCAATGTGTAGAGCAAAGGACCAGCACACGGGTCCTTTCGGGGGGGGGGGAGTCAGCACACCTCTAGTGTGCAACACACACTTGATGGTTAAAATTCAGGGTGGGACGGGATGTCCCATATAACCCTGCTGGGGCTGGCTGAAAAGAGCGGGTGGGTCTGGTCCGTTGCTGCTTTTTGTGACAAAAGACCTTTGCTAAATACACTCTCCTGCTGTTGCACCTCTGTACGCAGACTCTGCTTAAACATACACGCCTCCCCACCCAGCTGGAGGCTCTATGGAGAGGAAAAGCCTTGATGCCGCACCAGAGGGGGTACAAGAGGCTGAGTGAGAACTCTGCAACTGCCCTTCCTTGGCTGCTTTCTGATCTGTGGCAGGAAGCTGTAGGCTCCTGGGACATGAAATCTGTCGCAAAGGCGGAGCATGGGGTGGATGTTGAGGCTCTGACAGTGACGGAAAAGGGGTGATTTTTGATTTTGTTCGTCTGGCCTCTTTCCAAGATCTCTGCTGTTCCCTCAGGATGGAGCAGATTTTCCTCAGGGGAGAAAGAAAAGCGGCTCTGGAGCTATCATGGGGTTTTGTCTTGCTGCTCATCACCCTTGCCCCTGAGCATCTTCCACACGAAATCAGTAGCAAAAGCAAAATCGCTCACGTCTTCATGGAATCGCGGGAGTTTTCAGAGCAGAAACTATTTCAAGATTTGATTAAATCCGTATTTACCTGAGGAGAGGGCTGGTGGGGGTAGAGGGCTTGCAGGTCTGCTCCCTGCTCCAGGGCACGGCCGTGCAACAGAAGAGTTGGGTTAATGAGCAGCCGTGAGCTGGCTTGCTGTGATACCTGTTCAGCAGTTGTTGAGTTGTATAGTCCAGCTTCTTGCTGGGGGGTGTGCTGTGCTGTTCCTTCTCTCCCTGGCCAGGAGAGATGGAATCTCTTACCCTAAAAGATTTTAAAAAATAACGTTGCTGTAGTCAGAGAATCCAAACAGCCCTGGTACCTCGCCCAGGCAGGGGCAGGCTAGCCCCTTGCTGCTGACACAGGGCAGCTGTTGAATTCCAGGCTAAGAAGTATTTGCCACTTCCTGAATTAACTTGTCCCAAGCAAGCCCTTGCACCTGCCACACGCTGCAGAATAAAAAGCCCCGGCGGGGTACGGCTATAGTGTGGCTCTGAATTGAACCTGGCAGGTGCAGCATTTCAGAGTGGAAGCCTGCACCAGGCCTGTCAAACCACCCCCGCTGTAGCAATTTCCTATCTGTTACCACTACTCGTGTCACTACTGAGCAGCAACCCAACAGGAAATGCTGACTGGCGATGCTGTAGCTCTGACATGGGTTTAAGGGTTTGTCTGAATGACAGCTTAGCTCACGAGCTCTGGATTCACAACCCAGCACTATATCACTGTGTAGACCAGGGATGGGCAATTTTGGGGGGGCATGCTCCAAGATTTTGGTAAGTGGTCAAGGGCTGCACTTTTCTGTGGAGGGGGTGTGGGGTCTAGGTTGGAGGTTAGGTGCAGAAGGGTGCATGGGGTAAGGGACTGGAGTGCAGGAGACAGTGTGGGGTCTGAGGGAGTTTGGGTGAAGAAGCAGGCTGTGAACTGGGTCAGGGGAATGGGGTGCAAGATCAGGGAGGGAGTGTGGGTGCAGGAGAGGATTCTGGCTGCGGTGAGAGGTGTAGGAGGCGGCACAGTCTTGGAAGGA
This sequence comes from Pelochelys cantorii, assembly GCA_032595735.1. NCBI lineage: Eukaryota > Metazoa > Chordata > Testudines > Trionychidae > Pelochelys > Pelochelys cantorii. The sequence goes on along the minus strand of CM064347.1, from coordinate 15,025,342 downwards.
GTGGGCACCTGGGGCAGGGGTGCAGAGGGTTTGGATGGTGATCTAGGGGAGGGAGTTTACCTAAGTGTCTCCTGGCCAGCAGGCTGCAGCATCTCAAGGCAGGCTGGGCTCCCTGCCTGCTGCAGCCCCCAGCCCCTTGAAAATACAGGCTGCTCCCTCCCACCTGGCTCTCAACTCTGGGTGCAGGAACAGGCTTGGCTGCCCCAGTCGGTCAGGCTAATCTCTCAGCTCCTATTGGCTGGCTGTTTCCAGCCAATAGCAGCTGAGAGATTGGTTGGGGTCAGTTTGTATTGGCCGGCTGTTCCTGGCCAATAGGAGCTGAGCATTGGGCTAGGGGTGGGGAGATGAAGCTTCCCCCTCCCTCCAGAGGAGAGGCACATGGAGCAGCCCTGCACTTAAACCAGCAGCAGCTGCATGCCTGAGGATCCCAGGGGGCGGGGGCTGCGGGCTGGATCTGGCCCCCAGGCTGTATTTTGCCCAGCCCTAGTGTAGACAAACCCAAACAGTTCAGGGTAGCTCACACGTGGCTGTTGTACTTTAAATAAATCCCCACTATGGAACAAGCCTGCTGCTGTAGCCCCTTTGACCCAATGCTGAAAAGAACAACCATGTTACTGAGGCAGGAATTAAGGTACAACAGGGGCAACATCCCTTATTTGGGGTCCCAACAGGGGCAGTCCCTTGTGGCTGCGTTCCAAAGAGGGAGCGAGCATGCCCAGGGGCCTGCCCGGTTTGTGCATGGCCACATACCAACAGAATAACAGTCTACAACATCAGATTTTGCTGCTTGGCCGTGTTGCTGTCTAAGACCTCTTCAGCCAGGGCCTTTACTGAGCTTCAAGCAGCAAGTCCTCCTCTGTGCCAGAAGGAGGGCATTATCCCTCTTGTGCAAACAGCACACAGTTCAGTGCTTTAATCCAGTGCCCAGTACAGAACTGGGAATAAAAACTTAGTGGCCTGCCTCCAAGGCCAGGCTTTAACAATGCGAAGGCTCAGTTCTTCCTAGCTCTGGATAACTTTGCTGTTTTCATTCTGTTTGCCTTGCTAACAAACAGCTGAGTCATATTTCTTTCTTTTAGATTGCCGGTCGCAGCCTAGTATAAATCGGGCATAGCCTGACTGCTGCTATCACTGTAAATCCTCATTGGAAATAAGGAACCACCTTATGGCACCTGGCCTATCAGACTTGCCCAATGGGGACTGACAGCTGTGACTAGCCTCCTATATGCTAACCAGTGTTGTAGTTAATCTTCATCACCCTAAGGGACAGGTAGATCCCAGCTCCTGTGCCCCTAGGAAACACACACACGCACACACACACACACACACCAGCCCAGAGGAAACAAACAACCATTTTCTATTACAATAGCTCATTTAATGGCTTGATCTCAGCAAGACACTGGCACAGTGGTTCATTTTACACCCATTTGTCAACATGATCATCAGCTGCTCCTATGACGTGTTTGGGGCTGGGGACATGGAGTTTGGCAACAGTGAATTTCATCAGCTTGCCCTCCTGTTAGCCTTAACAAACGGGTGAAGGTGATGGCCTGGGAGGAAGAACATTAGCCTCAGATACTGGAAGGCTGTTTGTGCCCAGCTTTGTAATCTGAGGCAAAGCACAGTGGATTTCCGTGGGGGGAGAATGGCTGAGCCACTGTTTGGCTTTGGCACCTGAGAAGCAAACAACGTGCAGGAAGGAGCCTGCCCTGCGGGGATAGTGCTGTGACTTGGCCTTTCCTCTTTATAGCCCCAGATTGAGATCACACTGAGGGTTTTGGGTGGGCTGGCAGCCAGACAGGCTGAGAGCCCTGCCCACTGCTGCCAGGGCAGGGTGGGCTGGAATAAGGGGGCTGCAAAGTGCTCTCTGGCCAGGAGGAACTCTCCACTGCCTTCAGGAGGAGACACCTGCAGCCCAAGACAGGGCCTTTGGGAGGTGAGGGGCACCCCTGCCCCAGAGCCTTGTGTACCCCTGGTACTGCAGGTAGCAGCAGGGAGAGCACCTCTACACACCCCCACAGTGGAGGAGCAGGGAAGACTGTGCTGCTAGGCTAAGCCAAAAGGACGGCCTGACCTGAAAATCCACAGCCAGACCCGCTAGCCCTGTTTCTGCTACATCTTCCACTAGCCCCTTAGTGCCCCCTTGTACAAGGCCACCCTCCACTTGCAATAGCAGCGCATGAGCAAAGCCTGGAGCTAGAGATTCAGGTGCTGTAGCCAGCCCTACCCCTTCCCTCTTATTTGTACGGGTCTCTCTGAGCCCAAGGCCCACATGGTCACCGGGACCCCAGCCTCTGCCTCAAGTGCTGGCAGTGCCTAGGGAAAGACAGAGAAAGCAAACCTCTCTGCTCCCTCTGTGGTCCTGGCAGGCGGTACAGTTCTGAGAGGAGTGTGACAGGCTAAGTGACTGGTTCCAGGAAGTCCTAGGGGAAGTTAGCATGACACATACTGCCGCACCATGTTTCTTGCTTTCCAAGTGCTGGGAGAGCCAGGCCCACTCAAGGCTCTGCACAGAGGGGGCTGGTGAAAGGCCATCAAGCCCTCTGACAGCACCGCCCACGCCTGAGCCTGGCCCGAGGCGAACCCTACCGCATCACTTCCCAAGGAGGCGGGAGAGGGAGGCACTCGCTGAATGTTTTCTCAGAGCAGCTCCAGGCTTCTTTCTGCCTCCAGGCCATACTCCCCCGAGGCAACAGATTTGGAAGCAGCCATTTGTCTAAGGCACTGCTTCAGCCAGTCCCAAATTCAACGCCTGGCAGGAGACTCACAAGTGGGCAGGTAAGAGGGGAACTCTTTGTTCCCTGGCGTATTCAAACAGCACGGCACATGCCATTGGGCAACCTACAGCGTGCATCACCTCATGATTGCAAATCCAGGCAGGCGTTTCTGGCCTGTCTGTGTGAAGCAGCCTTCTGACCAACACGCGAGCTTGGCTCATCACTTGTCAAGGCACAAAGCCCAGATCGCCACTTGTCCCTCTGCCCTCCCACTCCCGACTCGCTCTTCATTGGGATTCAGGTAACATGCTGCTGAGGGCCATCCCTTCCCAGAGAAGCCAGGCCCATGCAGCGCCCACATGCACAGGCCCCGCAGTGGTATTTGGGGACAGCATGGCGTGTTCAAACAAAGCATTGGCTGGCAGTGGAGGAAGCTGGTCTGAACCATAAAGAACCCCTCAGTTTTCTAGGTGGGGAAACTGAGTCCCAAGAGTGTTTGGGGAGGGAGCGGTCCAGGTCTGTGCCCTGCCTGGCTCAGATGTCCTCCTCACTGGCACTGCTGTGGTCTATGAGGAGATACCACTTTAGCCTGTCGGGAAGAGGAAGGGCCTTTATTTTCACATCCACTGGCCATGGCTTGAGGCGCTGCCGGAGATACACCCTGCAGAGATGTTTCAGGGACTGCGGGGTGTGCTCCAGCTGTTTCAGGGAATGGAAAAGGGCCTTGATCTTCTCCCCATGGAATCTGCAGCTGGCAAAGTTGATCTCAAAGTTGCTAGGCAGTTTTGGGACCTGCAAGCTGGCCACCATGAGCTCGAGGACTGCTTCTGCTTTTTGCAGGAGGTCAGCAGAGAAGCTGTCATCTTCCGAACTGCTGAGGTGGGAGCACAGCCTCTCGAAGACAATGTGAAAGCCGGACCAGCAGGAGGGGCCATGGAAGGAGCAGTTGTAGGAGGCCCCCGACTCCAGAAGGAAGCGCAGGAGCGGGAAGTGAAGCTTGAAGCTCTTGAGGCAGATGTGCGTGAGTGACTCATGGGCTGGGCACTCGCTGGGGTCAGCACCATGGGCCATCAGCAGCTGAGTGACCCGGAAGCAGAAGCGGTTGATCATTCGCACCTCCTCTTTGTCCCCGCCCACCGTCTCGCCCAGCAGGAAGATGATGCAGGTGAAGACGGTGTCTCCATCTTTAGTGGTGGCCTTCACGTCCGCTCCTGAAGCAAGGGATAAAAGGGGGAGCAGTGGTCAGAGACCCCAGCGGACATTCCCTGGAATGGGAGGCTGATACCAAAGAGCAGGTGCAGGCATCCATGTCCCACCCCACTGCATACGGTACAACAGGTCTGAGGTGCTGCCGGATACACACCCTGCAGAGATGTTTCAGGGCCCGCGTCACGTGCTCCAGTGAATGGAAAAGGGCCTGACCTTTGCGGTGGGAGAGGTCCAGGTTGGATATTAGGAAAAACTATTTCCCTAGGAGAGTGGTGAAACACTGGAATGGGTTACCTAGGGAAGTAGTGGAGTCTCCATCCCTAGAGGTTTTTAAGTCTCGGCTTGACAAAGCCCTGGCTGGGTTGATTTAGTTGGGATTGGCCCTGCCTAGAGCAGGGGGCTGGACTTGATGACCTTCTGAGGTCTCTTCCAGCTCTATGGTTCTATGATTCTATGACCGTTAGCGCTTATCCGCAACCCTCCTCTGCCTGCCAGTTAGGGACGAGGCGTGGCCTGGATGGAGCTCACACTTGCAACAGCAGCTGTTTCACTGGAGGGACAGGCCTCTGCACCAGCCCGTGCTGCCAGTTAAGAGTCTCCGCTGAGGGTTCACAATGTGGCAGATACGTGGTTTCATCCACACCGTGATTAACAGGCTAAGAAAAGTGAAGCTGTCAGTGTAAGGTCAGATGGCACCATACGATCACCGAGTCTGACCTGTATGTCATGTCACAGGCCCCCCAGCACTTGCCTGCTAAACCCAACAACTGAACTGAGACCAAGCATTGTTATGCAGTGCAGGCAGAGGAAGGGGGGATTGATGTTCACCAATGCAGAGACCCCAGCAGTAGAATTGAATAAGCAAGATCTGCCCCAAGGAGCATGACAAGAAACCCACACCCTATGCTGCAAAGGAAGGCAAACAATCCCATGGGCATTGCCAGTCTGACCTGGGGGAAAACTCCCTCCCTTCCGATGCCGCATGGTGACCCGTTAGACTGACAGCATGAGAGTAAAACCCAGCCAAACAACTCAGAGAATGCCTGGTGCCCCCAAGAGTCCTGGCTCTCTTCATCAAATGTCCCATCTCCAGCCGAGGTCATCTGCGATACTTGAGAGGAAGGAGACCCTACAAACCCAGAATACGATGAGAAGGGGGATCTCTTCCTGACCCCTAGAGGTGACTGGCTGAAGCCCTAAAGCATGAACAGGACATGAACCAGAAGGGCAAAGTTGCAAGTTATTTCACTTGGGATGGGTGTAACAGGAGAGCCCAAGCTCCTGCCTGGACTATTGCAAGGAGGAAGGGCCAGAGCCAACTGTTGTAGTGTTTGTTCTACAGTAGCACCTCTGAACTCCTGGCACCGACCACGGTGGTAGGTGCTATGTGAACATACAATGGATGGGCCCTGCCCACCTAGTGCTCAATCTTTACACTGAACGGCTCGGCTCACCTCCTTCCAACAGGAGCCGGATGTTTTCGGTGTTGTGGATCTGAACTCCATCACTGCTGGCCAGGGCGTGCAGCAAGGCTGTCTTTCCTGCGGAGAAGAGCATAGAACGGAGAGGGAAAAAGTTACACCAGGGGCCTGCCAGAGAGGCTCCCTTTTGGCCCTGTCCACGAACCACGATGGTATGGAGGGGAACACGCTGCAAATAGCTCTGCCTTGAAAGAGAAAACTGGTGCACCCCCTTCATGAGCCATTCCAAGGCCGTGGCAGGGGGACAGCCTTGGGGATAGCGGGTGTTAGCGCAATGCTGCTTTAGAGTCACCAGAGGAAGACTGAGATTGTGGCTCTTCCGTTAGCCCCTGGGCACCCCGGATCAGAAGTCAAGTCACTGCAAGCATAGACTGAGCGTGAGCTCCCCGACTCATGGGGGCAGGAATCAAGTACACTAACCAGAAAGTGACAGACCCCAGCAGTGCCAGGTAGTCTGAGCACAGCTACGCAGCCGTGCTGAAGAAGGGGCAAGACCCACCTTGCATGAATATGGTGAAATCCTGCCTGTGTCTGTCGTAGAGATACCAACAGCTCAGGGGCAAATACTCCTGAACCCTGGGAGGGTTAGAAGGTGTTAACCTGGATCTGAATTTCCACAGGTGGTTCCTGCTTCTAAAATGGGCTGAACACTGAGTGATTCAGAATAGGGATGTCAAATTTTGATTATTTTGCTAATGGAATAGTCAATAAGGGTGCTTCTGCCTTTGAAGTGTAACAGCAGCCCCAGAGCTGTTGCTATACTTCAAAGGCGAAAGCACTGTAGGGAGCACGGGGTTCAAGCAGTCCCCCGCTGGCCCCATGCTCCCCATGGTGCTTCAAGGTGGCCGCGCCGTGTGGAGTCCGGGGTCAGCAGTGGAGTCCCCAGCTGACCCCAGGCTCTATGTGGCGTTTAAAAGCGGCAGCGCCGCAGGGGGACCCCAGGCTCCATGCAGTGCTGCCGCTTTGAAGTGCTGCGTGCAGCCCAGGGCCAGCTGGGGACCCCGGGCTGCATGTGGCATTTCAAGGTGGCAGCATCACGTGGAGCCCAGGGCCAGCTGGGGACTCCCCTGCTAACCCCAGACTCCATGCGGCACTGCCGCTTTGAAGCACCCCCACCTTTTACCCCTCCTTGCTGCCTCTGATAGAAGCAGCAAGGGGGAAGGGAAGCGACAAGTCGACTAGCCTGTCGACTATCCAATAAGCACTTGCTTATCAGATAGTCGACTAGTCGTTCACATCCTTAATTCAGAACAGAGCCAAACTTAACAACCTAGGAAAAGAATCCAGGGGTCTTGCCTCCCCCGTCCACCCAGTCTGTTTTCTCCACATACCAAGGGTTGCTTTCTGCATGGGAATCAAGTGCACCAGAAGTTAGAGTGGGACTAGGGAGCCAAGAGGGAAGTTAACCCTTCATGTTGGAGGGAAAGGGGCACAGACCGTTTTTGTCAGCTGCGTTGACATCGGCCCCGAGTTCCAGGAGACGCTGCAAACATGGCAGCCGTTCGGGCTCCTCGCTGGCCAGATCCAGCGGGCTGCTCTCATGAATCTGGGGGGAGGAAGGCAACACCAAAAGCCAATGATCTTCTGCTGTGGAGGCTGAGCCTACGGCATGAAGACTGCAGCACGAAAGGGTTCCCCAATGAGACAGCTGACAAGCAGGGCTGGGACAGCCAGAAGGAAACAGGGTGGGTTCCTCCCAACAGCAGTAGCACTATGGGGCAGGGCATACAAAGGACTAACTGCAGCCAGGCCTTAGTACTGCCGTGAAGCCTGTGCAAACTACAAATCCCAGCATGCAGTGCTCCACCTTGACCAGAGCAACCCAGGACAACAAAGGCAAAGGGAGAGGAGCTAAGTAGTCTAGATCCCTCTGCTGGTAGCAAGTGCTTTCTACAAAAGAGCACGCAGCCCCAGGCTCTCCCAGGAGGTGTTGTCGGTGCCATAAACCCTAGCGAGGTCAGATCCCATCACCCTGCATATAAGGCTGGCGTTTTCCATACCCGGTCTCTTCGGTTAATGTCCGCCCCCTGGCGCACTAGCAGCTCCACCATGTCCGGCTGGTTTCGGAGAACAGCGATGTGCAGAGCCGTGTAATAGGTGACAGGATCTAGGGCCAGACCCAATGACAAGTCAGGGAGTTTCAGAACTAAAGACATCCTCTGAAAATTCTGAGCAGTTCTGGGTATAGCAGCGTAACCCGCAGCAGCTGGGTTTGGAGAGTTCAGCTCCCCAGACAGGGCTAAAAGCGTGGGAGGGGGCTGGCTTGGCAAATCCCTGCCTATCCCCGAGTTCACTGGAGTTCCCACTCTGTCTCCCTGCCTTCGGTGGGTCCCTTATCCTGCCTTCTTAATGTGGGAGCCAGCTCCATCCCCGGGGTGTCTGGCCGCTCCTGTTTGGCTTGGAGAAATCACAGGGAGGGCTGGCCTGAAGCAAAGCAACTGACGGCCCAAGTCCGGCTGTTGTGGGGGGCCACGTCTCTCTGGGTACGTCCAGACTACATGGCTCCGTCGACGGAGCCATGTAAAATAGTTTACTCTGCGTAGTCAATGAAGCGGGGATTTAAATAATCCCCGCTTCATTAAAATAAAAATGGCCACCACACTGTGTCGACAATCAGCTGATCCAGCACAGCGCGGCAGTCTAGACGGGGATCGGTTGACAAGGGAAGCCTTTGTCGACTGCTCTGGTAAACCTCGTTTCACAAGGCATACCAGAGCGGTCGACAAAGGCTTCCCTTGTCGACCGCGCCGCGTCTAGACTGCCGTGCTGCGTCGGATCAGCTGATTGTCGGCACAGCGCAGCGTCCATTTTTATTTTAATGAAGCGGGGATTATTTAAATCCCCGCTTCACTGACTATGCTGCATAAACTATTTTACATGGCTCCGTCGACGGAGCCATGTAGTCTAGACATATCCTCTGAGATGACTAAGAAGTTGGCCCTAAGCTGCCAGATCAGAAGAGCCAGCTCCATCTCAGCCCCTTTCTGGCAAGCTGCAGCCCTGCTTTTGTGGCAGCGGGGCAGCCCGCACCCCCTACAAGCTCTGACCCCCAGGCGGGCCCCAACCACCTCTCTGGCAGCAATTCTGGGAGGGGAGGGGGGTGAATGGATAGAGGAGAGACTCACTGCTGGTTGCTCCTAGCCTGCTGCGGCTGGGCCTGCAAGGGAAGCAATTCATGGCCCAGTTCCCCACCCCACCCCTCCCCAACAGCTAGCAGGGTGGCTCTGTTTAAACCCAGCCACCCTGCTGGAACATAGCCAGCGTTCTGGCTGTGATGTCACAAGGCCACGGCCACGGCGAGTTTCTCTGAAGGGCTGAACAGAAGAGTCAAGGGCTGGTTTCTGCAGCTTTTTAAACCCTTCCCCCTACTAAACAGGGCGAGGAGCTGACACACAAGGAGAACGGCTGATGGGGACCACTGCTCTGGAGCCTAACACGGTGCCCGCGGGTGCCATGGCGCCCGCTGGGGCATTTATGTGCGCCCGCCAAGTGCTCGGGGCCGGCCCCGCCCCAGATGCGTGGCGCATGCGCGGTGCCGGTCCCGGGCACGCTGCGCATGCGGGGCACCGGCCCCGGGCGCATGGGTGGCCCTGCCCCCAGGCACGCAGCGAATGGGCGGCCCCGTGCCCAGTGCATGGGGAGCACCAGCCCCAGGCGTGCGGCGAATGGGCGGCCCCCACCCCCGGGCGTGCGGTGAATTGGTGGCCCCGCCCCCAGACACGCAGCGCATGGGGTCGCCAGCCCCGGGCCCCCAGGTGCGTGGCACATGCGCGGCCCCGCCCCCGGGCGCGCGGCACGTGAGCGGCCCTGCCCCCAGGTGCCCGGCAGCTCCAAAAGGTTGGGGACCACTGCTCCAGAGCTATCCATCCAGCCCTTTCGGTGCTTGGTCCTGCTGCAGGGGGAGGGGACTGGCCTCGATGACTCCTTGAGGTCCCTTACAGTTCTAGTGTTCTACAATTCTAGCCATCCACAGCCCAGGTACAGCGAGGCCGGAGTGAGGGCAAGCCAGCCCGCCTCAATCCTGGACTAAAGGGGTAGTTTAATCCTGGTGGCTGGTAGCGCTCTGCTGGGGCTGGCAACCCGGGTGTCTGCTGTGGCCACAGAACTGACCCCACCTCACTCAAGCAGCCAGCAATTGGCAACAGCTTTTTGTCACCGTTGGTGGATTTGAAGTGGCAGCCCAAGGGGGGGGGGGGGCCTGTAAGCACTTGTTACTCACCTCCAAGCCATGCTGTCCCCCTGCAGTCCTCGGCGCTACTGTGTGCGGTACAGAGACTGCCAGACAGGCCACTGCACTAGCCCAATGCCTGCCCCGGGCAGGGACACCTTTGGTTTGACCATCAGATTCTGACCCAACGTTTTCCTCTCGTTCCCTGGACCCCCCCTAGGATGCCTGCATGTTGCTACCGATGATTTAAACCTCAAGGCGCCACCTGGCTCCCTGCAAAGCCCAGCACATCCGCACGATGCTTTTCTACGATGCATTTCTCAGAGACAAGCACCAAGGAATGTGCTGCCAGCAAGGACATTTTCATTAGCACTGACAGAAAAGGCAACACAGCATTCTCCCCTGGCTTAAGAGTTTGGGGGGAGGCGGGGGATGAATCCATTGTGAGGGATAAGGGCATGGATGGTCTTAGCAGAAAGATAGCAAAGGCCTGATTATTGCCCACTGAAGGGGGTTTGGAGGGGAAAGTGGAATATCCTATGATCCTATGCCCCTGGAAACAGAATGGGCGGGCACTGAAGTCTCCCAAAACCGTAACACTCCTACCACCGCTCCAAGCACCAGCCAGGTTAACTTGGGAATTACCAGCCCAATGAGGAAGGGGTGGGGCCTGGGAGCCCAATTCAGATCCAGGACATTGCATTCTCCTTGGGCAGCCCCCAAAATAGACCTCTCTTCCTCTCTGCCACCCACAAAGCCTGTTAGCCCCAGGCACAGGAGTGTGCACGTCGTCACCTGCCCCAGCCTTACCTTCAAAGATGAGATTGGCCCCATTCTGCAGGAGGACTTCAGCTGCATGCACCAGCCCAAGTTCAGCTACCTTCAGCAAGGAGTAGCTCACTCCTTCGTGGTAGAATGGGGACTGGGTCTCTCTCTCCAGCAGCTCATTGAGGACCAAGAATTTGCTGCTGTCTTCAGCTAGGCAGCTGGGGCTGGAGACACAAAAGAGTCCCCCATTGTTAGAGCTCCCTGCATTTCTCCTGGCACCGCACTGGAATGGGAAATGAGGGCAGCCTAAAACTGACGATGGTAATATCCGCCTGTCGGGTGTGAGGCACAGCTGCTGAAGTCAACAGAAGGACGCCCACCAGCACCCGCAGCATTTGGATAAGGCCCTGAGACCCCTTTCCTTAGAGGAGTTCAAAGTACTTTGCTATGGTGGGAAAGCCTCAACTCCACTTTGCAGAGGAGGGGGGAAAAAAAAAAAATCAAGGCACAGAGAGCACAAGGGACTTGCCCGTGACCACAATGTACATCTGAGGGCGTGTCAGGAACGGGAAGGGGCTGGCCAGTTTCTCAGACCTGCGCTGCAACCATGGGACGACTGTCCCATCTCACCAGGGTTGCAAGGATCAAGGCTGTGATTGTGGTGCCCGGAGTATTTTGACCTTCATTGGGATTTGGGCACCCAACTCTGCTGGGCTCCTTCACAAAGCCCAGCCCATGTCTCAATCACGCCTTCTGCAGGTGGATGTTAGCGTACAGTTGTTTAAACGATAAACCTCGGTTTATTGGTTAATCCAAACAACTACACGCATCCCCCCCCGCTGCCTCCCCACAAGCACCAGATCCCATGGAGCCACCTGCCTCCTCACCCCAGCACAGCTGCCTCTGATAGATGAGGGGGACAGGCGGGAGCCAGTACCTGCGGGAAGCCACCTTTCAAGCTGGCTCCCCGTGCGTATCGGTTCCCAAGCCACCTGCCCCTCCTACGCTATCAGAGGCAGCAGTGCAAAGGGAGGGGGCAGTTGGGAGCGGATATACGAGGAGAACCAGCTTTCAAGCTGGCTTTCCATGCATGCAGCTCCAGAGACCGTCAAATAGTCATGTAACCGATACGATTGGGTGAGGTTACACAATTATTAAATGATATCTAACATCCCTAGTGCTGCCTTCCCAAGTGCTATCCCTCCAGCCTTGCGTTGTGGGAGCTAGCACCCCCCTCGGGCCTGCTTTCACTGCTGCTCTCATTTCATGGCACACCCTGCCCTGGGATGTTTTATTTGCTCAGAATTATAGGCCAGCCACCTGAGAGAACTCCACTATTGCAAGAGTTTACTCCAAGTCAATGGAGGCTAACCAGGAAGGTCTCTCTGGATTAAACAGTCCCTCGCTGCAAGTTTTGGGGAACACTGTAATCTGCCTTTTAACTCCGTGTAACTAACTGCCTCCTCTCTAGTAAAGTGCTCCCCAAATCTTATTGGCACCCACATCCATTGAACGTTAGCATCAAGCTTTCTTGGGGCAAAGGCCTGTGATGATACAGTCAAGGATGGCCCACCTGCTAGCCCAATGGACTGAGACTCAGGACTCCTGGGTTCTTGTCCCAGGTCTGCTACCGGCCCTGCCAGGTGACCCCGGGCAAGTCACTTCACCTCACTGCTTCTTGCCTGCCTTGTCTATTTAGACTGTAAACTCACTGGGGCAGGCACCCTTACTTCTTACAAGCCAGGGCCCTAATTTCAGCTATGACCTCACATGCTACTGTAATGCAAATAATAATAGAGTGTTAATCAGATACAACACAACTATTCAGAGGAGCTTTTGTAGAGATAAAGTTCTGAGTAATACATAACCACTTATTTAATCCTTCATTCTGTTAGTTTACAAATCAAGTAAGTCACAGAATAAAGGCCACCAGAGTCTTGAAATTAATTACCTCTCTAGAGTTTCCTGCTTGTCAGGATCCTGTATCCCCAAAGATCCCAAGATCTCATCTACCAGTGGCTGATACTCAAAAATGATCCTGCGGAAACCATGCAAAAAAGGCATAATGCTTGTCTATTCAAAGATCATCCAGAATATCCTTTGGTCTGTAGCACAAGAGATGGAGTTGTCTTTTCTCCCTGAAATCACACAAACATTCAAACAAGGATCAGTTACAGGTTTCTGGAAGCAGCATCAAAAGTAAAGCTTGGCAAAAAAAAAAATTGTACACAGCTTTTTTCAGCAAAACATGAAGATTCAGTGACACCAAAACATTTAGCGAATTTGTTGGTTTCATCCGATTGTTTTGGGTTGGAAAAAAACAAATAATTCTGGAGGAAAAATAAAAAAACCTTTTGTTGTTTCAATATTTTCAAAATGTCTCAATATTTCAGTTCAAAGCAACTTTTCATTTCAAAATATCCTTTGATTTTATTCAAAATAATTCACAAAGTCTTAAAATGGTCACAAAAAAAAGTGATTTGTTTGACCTGAAACAAAATTATTTTACTTTTCAGTTTGCTGAAAAAGTTTTCAGTTTGACCCAAAACATTTTTTTAAGTTTTTCTGAGCTGCTAGTGAATTCTGTCTCTCTCTCAACCCTAGTGAGGTGGTCTCAGTAAGGTTATGGCTAGACTAGGATAAATAAAGGGAGTCTACCTAAACATGACCAGTGGCCTTGTCTACACTACGACCAAAGCCTTGAAGCTCATGATACTACTGTACATATATTTTTGTTAGTCTCTAAGGGTAAATCTACTCAGCAGAGCTAAAGTCAAATTAAGCCATGCAATTTCAGCTACGTCAATTGTGTAGTTTAAGTCAAAATAGCTTAATGTGGCTTTTGGTGCTGTCTACACAGTAGGAAGAACACTCTTCCTTCCACTTCCCTTACTCCTCATGAAATGAGGGTTACCCTGACTCGGAATAAGAAATCCTCCAGCTCAACATTATTTCGAAATAAAGTCTGGTAGTGTAGCTGCACACAGTGTTATTTCAGGATAACATCAGTTATCCTACACACTGCTGTGTAAATGCACCCTAAGGTGCCACAGGACCACTAGTTGTTTTCTTAGTTTAGATGTGACCTCATTTTAATCAATAGGATAGTTAGAAACAAGAATCAAGAAGTCTTGGTTTTGGTTTTTAGAAAGTGTTTTCAATATTTGATGATATAAACAGACATTCCACAGGTGTTTTAAAAAAGCATTAGCTCCATTGACCTTAAAAGGTAATAATGTTGCAAATAAAACACTTTGTTATGTTACTGGTAACACATTCAGTGCTCTTATTCCATAGTGATAAATATAAGAACCTAAATACAATCAGATTATTAAAAATGAAAGGATTGTAAGGATCTTATTTAAGTTCCCTTTGTCTACACTGGGAGAAATACAAAAAGTAAACAATGGAAATCAACAAAGTCACCTCTACTGTTCTTTAGTCAATTTCACTTTCAGGTTCTCTGAGTGGCAGAGAGGTGGCATCTCTGCAGAGAAATATCTATTTAAAAACACTGGATTTTTCCCTTTTAATTTGTAGAAACCATTGTGTTAATTTAAGATTTTTAGAAAAGCTAGAGGGCTTCTCTCTCTTACAAATTTTTAAAATTTGGCCCCGTATAAGTTGTGTGCTCTCCCTGCATTGTTTCATGGGTTAGTGCAGAAGAACCTGAACATTAAAGCAACTAAAAGTCTCAGAGGGGTAGCCGTGGTAAGTTTGTAACTTAAAAAAACCAAGTAGTCCTGTAGCACCTTAGAGACTAACAAAAATATATATGTAGCATCTTCAGATGAGAGAATTGGGGTTTTCCCACGAAAGCTCAGGATACTACATATATATTTTTGTTAGTTTCTAAGGTGCTACAGGATTAAAGCAACTAGTCCACTTTCCAAATACAAAAATGTAAAACTAACCAAAACTAAAGCTAGAGGTAAATGAGAGTTTAAGTGTCAGTTTCAATCGTTTAAGTGTCATTAGTAACCAGAGGAAGGAACTTGCTCTTTTTTTTTCTTTCCAAAATATGATTTTAGCCCAACAGCATGTTGCTTTCAAAGACTTCACTTCTGACTCTTCTACTTCTGTGGTTCTGATGCTACTACTAAGATCTAGGCCTGTGCTAAGCTTAAGCAGTGCAAGTAATTCCATGGACTATTCACAGTGCCTAAAGTTAAGCAAAGGCATAAATCTTTGGAGGACTGGAGTATAAGACTGTAAGTTCTTTGGCACAGGGACTGCCTTTTCTGTGTGTGCGCAATGCCTGGCACTGTGGGGCCCTGATTCTGATGGGAAGCTCTGGCTGCTACCACAATAAAAATAATAAATAAATACCACCACCTTCAGGAACAAGCAGCACACCAAGACACCACAAAGGTTACCGCAGCAGTCACACAGTGCTTAATTTACCTGATGTCAGTTGTGAACTTGTAGGAGTGGAATCAAGCAGTCAACACCTCCCTCCACTTGATGTAGGGCCAGGCAAAGCACAAGGCCTCAACAGCAGGCTGGGAAATTTCACAAATACTGTCAACAAGTAACACAGTTTACATGCATGCACATATGCAGGCATGTTTCCCAACCAGCTCTATCCATCATACACACCAGGGCTATGTCTACACTTGCAGCTTCTTGCGCGAGAAATATGCAAATGAGGCTAAGCGTGGAGTATTGCCAAGCCTCATTTGCGTACCTAATGAGCCGCCATTTTGCAGAAGAGGCTCTTGCGCCAGAAGGAGCTGTCTACACTGCCCCTTCTTGCGCAAGAAAACTCCTCTTGCGCAATGCCGTTCTTCCTGAAAATAATCAGCGTAGTGGCATTGCACAAGAGGGTTTTTCTTGCGCAAGAAGGAGCAGTGTAGACAGCTCCTTCTGGCACAAGAGCCTCTTCTGCAAAAATGGTGGCTCATTAGGTATGCAAATGAGGCTTAGCGATATTCCACGCTTAGCCTCATTTGCATATTTCTTGTGCAAGAAGCCACGAGTGTAGACATAGCCCAGGAGTCAGTCATCCCACAGTAGGCCCCAGAGTATGGGCCAGGTGACTCATTGGCTACTTGTCATTTGTAGGGTCATGCCCTTCCTTTTGGGGGCAGGGTGGCTCTGCGAGGCATCTCACACTGAAAGTGGCACTTTGCCTTTACTGAGGCAACCACCAGCGCTTGCCTCTGTGCAAGTGACCACACATTACAATAGGGGAAATAGACCAGCAGGCCACATAGCTGGTCACAGGCCCTTGCCAGACACTGAAGTCAGCAACAGCACACACGCATGCCACTGTACACACACGCATTCCACTGCGCACACACACACACACACGCACGCACACGCATGCCACCGTGCATCGCTGCACACACACGTGCCTGCCATTGCACACGGCTGCACGCACACACACACACACACACACACACACACACACACGTGCCTGCCATTGCACACCGGTGCACCAGAGAGGGCCAGAAGTCCTGCCTACACCCGAAGCAGCGCTCACTACCGCGGCGCAGCTCCCGCACCCCGCAGTGTGAACACATGGGCCCAGTAGAACCCGCACACCCCCCCCCCCCGCACACACTCCTCCCTCCCCAGCAGGATCTCAGCCGGGGGAGGGGGGGGGCAGGGCTCAGTTCCCTTCTCCAGCACCCGTCCCCCCCGCATTACAGCCCCCGCCGCCCGGGACACCCCCGCCTACCTGCACGGGGACCCCGCCTGCAGGCAGCGCACAGGAAACGGAAGCGGCTTCCACCAGCTGTGCAGCCCCGCGGTCCCTCTAGAGGCTGCCGGGCCTGCGGCAGGGAGGCGGCTCGGCAGAGGGCGGTAGCCTACCGGGAAAGCGGAGCCTGCCCGTCCACGCGGTGCGGCCGGGGGGTGGGCGCAGGGCGCCTCCCGCGGGCTGCTGCTGACAAGCAGGTTTTAAAGTTCCTGCGCTACTGGGGACGGGGGGGGGGGGTATATCGCCCCCCCCCCACCGCCCCAGAGTCTCAAAGACCTCAGAGCTACATCCCCGCCAGAGTTAGGGTTCAGGCTAACCGTTTGCAAATGCAGCACCAACCCTTTGGGCCAAAATTCAGGCCCCCCCCCCACCCCCTCACAAAAAAAGGTCTGGCATACATTGTGAGCGTGCACCTTAAGGCTGGGCACCAGGCTGTACCATCTCCCAAATTCTGGTAATCAGCTTTTAAAGCAGGGAAGGCCCCGGGGGCCGAATGTGGCCCTTTGCTTGCCTGCATCCGGCCCCCTTGGCTCAGGGCCCCCCCCCCCCCCGCAGCATTGGGGAGTCTGCGCTGGTGCTACAGCCCCCTGGCTGCTCCCCTGGGGGCTGGAGCACACAAAAATCTACTAGGCTGGGACCCCCGGCTCTGGCATGCGAGGGGAATGTGAGAAGTGTCTTTCTGCTTCTCAGTCGGGGTCACAGTGAGTAGCGTTGCCAGATGGTTTCAGAAAAAATAGTGAAAAAAAACCAAAGAAAGGACCCCGACAGTTGTAGAGTTGTTAAGCAAAAAACAAACAAACAAAAAAAAAACCCAGTGTGGCCCCTTTAAGAAGCATGTGGTGAGGCTTTTTGGCCCTAACAGGCTGCAGACGCTGCCCACCATCTTGCCTCCCGGCACCGGGCCCAACATCTCCCCAGTAAGCACTAGGGTTGCCACGCTGCTTCCGTATTGAGCCGGACAGCCTGGGATTTTTGCCTGCTGGCCAGGAAAAAATCAGAAAGTACTGGACATTTTAGGTGTCCGGTATTTTCTGATATTTTTTACCGGACAGGAGGCGAAAATACCGAACTGTGCGGGTCAATACCGGGAACTGGCAACCCTAACAGTGAGGGGTTTTTTTCCTGCTTCTCACTTGTGTGTGGTCCCCAACTGATTTTACTTTGGATCATTGGCCCCTAACCCACAAACGGTTTCCCACCCCCAGTTTAAAGGGCCGAACAGGTCCCGCTGCCGCTGAGAAGCAGCACAGAGAAGGCCAGGAAAGGGTGATGGGGCACAGCGGAGCGGGCTGCTGGGCATCTCCAGCTCCCACCATCCATGTGGTGAGTGGGTGGGAGGAGGTGATCCCTGCTGCTGCCGCAGTGCCAGGCCCCAGTAATCCCTTGGTCCCTCCCTCCATAGGATGGTTGGCGCAGCTGCCATAGGGCCCCCAAAAGCAAGGGTCTGGGGAGGCTGCCCTGATTCATCCTATGGATGGCACAGCTCTGGCTGCCTGTGATGTAGCATGTACTATATCATGACCATGTAATTTGGTATATAATTCAGTAACAAACGTCACCCAAGGTCTCATATGCTATAATGCAAATCTTTGATTATTTTTGTACCATCTATGATTTGAACCAATCAATCGTAAATGAACCACACTGTTCCATAGAAGCTTTATGCATCATAATTCCCTGCTCTAGTAATATGAATACAGCAGTAGGGATATATTGCCAACCACCTGACCAGGATAGTAATCGTGACTGTTAAATGCTAAGGGATGTTACTTAGGCTATACATTTTTTTAAAAAACCCTCAATAATAATGGGGGATTTCAACCATTATTGACTGGGTACATGTCACCTCAGGAACGGGATGCAGAGATAAAGTTTATTGACACTTTAAATGGCTGCTTCTTGGAGTAGCTGGTTCTGTAACCCACAAGAGGAGAGGCAATTCCTAATTTAGTTCTAAGTGGAGAGCAGGATCTGGTCCAAGAGGTGAATATAGCTACACCACTTGGAAACAGTGACCATAATATAATTAAATTCAACATCCCTGTGGTGGGAAAAACACCACAGCAGCCCAATACCGTGGCATTTAATTTCAGAAAGGGGAACTACACAAAAATGAGGAGGTTAGTTAAACAGAAATTAAAAGGTACATTGCCAAAAGTAAAATCCCTGCAAGCTGCATGGAAACTTTTCAAAGACAACATAATAGAGGCTCAACTTAAATGTATACCCCAAATTAGAAAAATACAGTAAGAGAACCAAAAAAGTGCCACGGTGGCTAAACAACCAAGTAAAAGAAGCAGTGAAAGATAAAGAGGCATCATTTAAAAAGTAGACGTTAAATCCTAGTGAGGAAAATAGAAAGGAGCATAAACTGTCAAATAACATGTAAAAATTTAATTAGAAAGGCAAAAAGGAATTTGAAGAACAACTAGCCAAAAACTCTAGGGCTATGTCTACACTGCAGGCTTCTTGCACAAGAACAGCCATTCTTGCTCAAAAACTTGCAGAGCATCTACACTGCACACATGTTCTTGCGCAAGTAAATTTACAGTAAAGCATCAGAAAAGAGGGCTTCTTGCGCAAGAGTTAGTCCTCTCCCCACGAGGAATAAGCCCTCTTGTGCAAGAAGGCAGCGTGGACAGGCAACAGGGGTTTCTTGTGCAAGAAATCCCTATGGCTAAAATAGCCATCAGAGCTTTCTTGTGCAAGACAGCGCCCACACCGCCATGGACACTCTTGCGCAAAAGCACATTCTTGTGCAAAAGCACATGGCAGTGTGGACACGCTCTTGCACAAGACAATTTGCGCAAGAACTCTTGCGCAAAACAGTTCTTGCACAAGAAGCCTGCAGTGTAGACGTAGCCAAAAAGTAATAGCAAAGTTACACTTACCGGCCTGTAATTATCAGGATCACCTCTAGAGCACTTTTTAAAAATTGGCTTCTCATTAGCTTTCCTCCAATCATTTGTTACAGAAGATGATTTAAAGGATGGGATAGGAGGGAAGGTCCTCTCATGGATTGATAATTGGTTAAAAGATAGGAAACAAAGGGTAGGAATAAATGTCCAGTTTTCAGAATGGAGAGCAGTAACTAGTGGTGTCCCCCAAGGGTCTGTACTAGGACCAGTTGTATTCAACCTATTTATAAATGAGCTGGAGAAAGGGGTAAACAGTAAAGTGGCAAAAATTACAGATGATACAAAACTGCTCAAGATAGTGAAGTCCAAAGCAGGCTGTGAAGAGCTTCAGAAGGATCTCACAAAATTAGCAACAAAATGGCAAGTTAATTTTAATGTTGGTAAATACAAAGTATTATATTGGAAAACATAATCCCAACTATATGTACAAAACGAGAGGAACTAAATTAGCTATTACCACTCAAGAGAGAGTTCTTGGAGTCATTGTGGATAGTTCTCCAAAAACATCCACTCAATGTGCAGCTGCAGTGAAAAAAGCAAAAAGAATGTTAGGAATCATTAAATAGGGAACAGAGAATAAGACAGAGAATATCTTATTGCCTCTATATAAATCTATGGTACACCCACATCTTGAGTACTGCATGCAGATGTGGTTGCCTCATCCCAAACAAGATGGGAAAAGTTCAGAAAAGGGCAACAAAAATGATTAGGGGTTTGGAACAGCTGCCATATGAGGAAAAATAAATAAAACTGGGACTTTTCACCTTAGAAAAGAGACTACATGCGAAATGATAGAGGTCTATAAAATCACTGGTGTGGAGAAAATAAATGAGGAAAAGTTATTTACTTGTTCCCATAACACAAAATCAAGGGGTCACCAAAAGTAATTAGTAGGCAGCAGGTATAAAACAGACAAAAGGAAGTATTTCTTCACAACACGCAGTCAATCTGTGGAACTCCTTGCCAGAGGATATTGTGAAGGATAGGACATCAACAGGGTTAAAAAAAAGCTAAATACATTCATGGAGGTCAGGTCCATCAATGGCTCTTAGCCAGGATGGGTAGGAATGGTGTCCCTAGCCTGTTTGTCAGAGGCTGGGAATGGGCGACAGGGGATAGATCACTTGATGATTCCTTTTTCTGTTCATTCCTTCTGGGGCACCTGGCATTGGTATCTGTCAGAAGATAGGATAGTGGGCTAGATGGACCTTTGCTGACCCGGTATGACCATTCTTATGTACCAATACAACATTGTGGGGATGCAATACTAGGCTCATGCCCTGCTCCTTTGTTTCCTGAAATGCAGATACACAGCCTGTGTGATATTTTTGGCATTTATATAAGGAGCCTTTGCCACTGTAAAAGGAGTGGAAATGGTGACTGTTTGGCATTGTGTGTGTTCAGTGCTGGCCTTTGACAAAATCCCATCCAAAGTGTCCTATGTCATATTGCTTGTCAATTCTGCTGACTTTGACCGAACGTTGACATGGTGGGAGGGCTTGTGTGTCCCAGTGACTGTCATGAGCTGTCATTTAGAATCATAGAATCTTGGAACACTGGAACTGGAAGGGACCTTGTGAGGTCATCGAGTCCAGTCCCCTGCCCTCACGGCAGGACACAGTACCCTCTAGACCATCCCTGATAGAGGTCTATCTAACCTGCTCTTAACTAGCTCCAGAGATGGAGATTCCACAACCTCCCTAAAATGGCAATCACAACACAGAGGACATGTAAACAGCAATCCAGGCTAGACAGAATGGGAGCACCTTATCATGTCCTAACCACCATTCAGTGGTGCAGGAAGGTGTGGGATTCAGATGCCCTGAACCACACAGGCGTTTGACTGTATGCCTGCTTCTCTCTTTGGGAGAATCTTGAACCAAGATTTGTGTTTAGTGAGGCGCTCCTGGAGAGCAAACATTTTCAATAAACACATATGTGGCAGTTACAAACCTTGGGGATTGCTGCCTTGGAAATACACAAGGCACGTAGGTAAATAAAGCAATAAAACTATTTAAGTTATTGCAAGTACTATAAACCAAACTAAGTTATTGCGTACTTAGTTCTTACATCTCTCACAGCTGGACAATGAAACCGGGCAGCTCAGATTCACTTTTGTTTAGGGCCAATAGTCCTTGTGGGTTCTCCAAAGTGAGGATAGTTTCTCCACTTGGATTTATAAAACCCAAAGATACCCAGAGAATGTCACATTTTAAAAATTGGTTTCTGTGATTTTTCCCCATGTATACAAATTTCTGCTGCTATAAGGTTTTGCAACCCTCCTTTGTTTTTACATGGAGAGAGACCTGGTCTAAGCAAAAGAGAGGGAACCCAGCAGTCCAGAATTCTAATCCCATTGTTGACACTGGCTCCATCTGTCACAGAACAAATCTCTTAGGATGAAATTCTAGTCCCATGGATGTCAATGGGCATTTTGCCATTGACTTCAATAGGACCAAAATGTCATTCCTACACTTCTCAGCCTTGCTTTCCCCATTCGTAAGTAGGGGAAGCACTTGTAATTCCATCATGTCCCTTATAGCTACCACAAAGTGGCCCTCACGGAAGCTGAAACATCCCACTTAGACCTGAAAGACTGGTGGGTGGTAATGCAGTCTCTTGTGACCTGGCGTAAAGCCTGGCTGGATTAACTTTTAATCAGTAACTTTTTAACTTCCCCAGCCACACACATATCAACCAAAATATATGTCACTCGAAGATCAAAATTTACAGCTTGGCAAAGTAAGAAAAAAGATGCTTGGGACTGTATTAGCATTTGATTGAAAGATTTTTTTTTCACTCTGCAAATTTTGGCACGATGTCCACAATCTATGTGTTGAATGCTTTAACTTTTTGAATTGCAGTGTGTCTGCTGCCATTAAATAATTATTGTCTGACACTATTGGTCATAAACAAACCCACGTCCATAATTTCATGCAAGTGTGAAAATTTATACAGCTAAAAATGGAATAAAACACAGTGCTTAAAAATAAATATCAAGGGGATTGCAATTATACCCAAAGAACTGAATTCTACCAACTCTAGCTCTAGAGCAGTGGTCACCAAGCAGTAGGTTGGGATCTACTGGTAGATCTTGGAGCCGCTGACAGGTGATCTTGACTGGTTTGGCCAAGAGGCTACCAAGTGCCCCTCCCCCCACTGCTGTGCATCTCTTGCCCTTTGCCTTGGAGCTGCTTCCCCCCATGCCTAGGAGCCTCCTGCTTCCGGTGCAGGGCAGGGGAAGGATGGGAGGGGTGCTGTTGTCAAAGTGCCTCCTTTCCCAGCCTGTATCTTATCTCCACAGAGCAGAGAGGGGGGCACAACAGGGCTTGGGATGGAGTTTGCTGGCTGCTTTTGGGAGTGGTGCAGGGCCAGGGCAGGGGTGAGCCTGCCTTAGCTCTACTACACCACCACCCAGGAGCCACCTGAGGTAAGCAAGGCCCAGTCGGAGCCTACATCCCAAAACCCTACCCCAGTCATGAACCCCTCTTGCACCCGAGGCCCCTGCCCTAATCCCAAGCACCCCTGCACCCAAACACCCTCCCAGAGTCTGCACCTAGAACCCCCTCTGGTACCCCAACTGCCTGCCCCAAGCTCAGCTCAGAGCTCCTCTCACACTCCAAATCCCTTAATCCAAGACCAGAGCTTGCACCCCAACCCACTGCCCCTGCCTGGTGAAAGTGAAGGAGGATGTGGGAGGGATGGAGGATGGAGTGAGCAGGGGTGGAGCCTCAGAGAAGGGGCACAAAGGATATTTGGGGCAAGGGTATTTGGGTCTGAGGTACGTCTTGGATGGCACTTACATTAAAAAAGTGATCTCATGCTTTAAAAGGTTGAAAACCACTGGTCTAGAGCATCCCACGCTCTGCTCTGAGGACACTGAAGCAGTAGCCATGGATCAGCATTTTCACAGGAGCTCCAGTCTAGCCGTATGCCCAGGTTAATCATGTCACCCTCTGCCTTGCATCAGAGTGAGAAAAAGTACAGTACAAGTGGCATGGCACATGCACTGCTTGGGGAGAAACAGCACAAAGATTCAGGGGTAGAGTTGTGCACATTTCCCCTCTCCCCCACAAATGCAGTTTGAGTGACACAAAAGTATTTTGCAAATTTGTGTCAATTCCACTTAATTGCTTTGGTCAAACACAAGCAAACAAACAAAACCCCAATTCCTAAAACTCTCCCCATCAAACCCTTCAGATATACCAATTCAAAAATGACTTTTTGTTTTAAAATATCATTGCACTTTACATTTACAACATTTTAAAAGGCCAAAAATCAACCTGAAACAATTTGTTTCAAATGAGACAAATTTTTTCAACTTTTCAACTCAAAACACTTTTTAGAAAAGTTTTCCATCCAACCCAGAACAATTTTTTTCCAGTGGTCAGCAAACTGAAGACTCCATTAGTCACACAGCTTTATTCAGATGGATCATCTAGGTCCTTCCAGGGCCGGCATCATCTTAGGGCAGTGGCCACCAACCAGTAGATCAGGATCTACCACTAGATCTTGGAGCCTCTAACAGGTGATCCTGACTGGTTTGGCTGGGAAGCTATCAAGTGCTGGCACTTCAGTTGCCCCTCTACCTACTGTCATGCTGCTCCTGCCCTCTGCCTTGGAGCTGCCCCTTGGGAGCCTCCTGCTTGCTATGCAGGGCGTGGGAGGGAGAAGAGGGGAGGCTGATGTCAGGGGGGGCTGATGTCTCCTCCCCCCACTCCTGTACCCCATCTCCACACAGAGAGAAGGGGATGGAGGGAGCTTGGCAATGCAAATCTCTGTCACTCTCACACACTGTGTGTGCTTCTGTCATTCTCACAAACACGCACTGTCCTTCCCTCTCATCTCCTGACCCAACACATACATTACTACTTTTACTGCTTGCAAAGTGGGTTCTTTCTGATTTGTGACTGGTCTGTGCATTTCATAACTTTCACTTCTCTCTTACGCTTAAATTTAATGCTTTGAGTAGTGAGCTCTAAAATGCCGAACCTGTCGTGTCTGGAGTAATTATCCCTGTGGTAATTGTGCTCCTGGAAGGGGCTGGCATGCCCCTGCAGCCATTGAGGAAGTCAGAGCAGGGGGTTTCCACATGCTGTCCTGGCCTGCAGACACCACTCCTGCAGCTCCCATTGATCAATAATGGAGAACCATGGCCAGTAGAAGCTGTGGGGTTGGTGCCTGTAGATGAGGGGCAGCACACATGGAGTCACTGCTGTACATGCCAGCTGCTTTCTGGAGTGGTGCAGGGCCAGGGCAGGAGTAGACCTGCCTTGAATCCACTGCTCCATCCCTGGGGCAGCTGTCCAGTTACTCCCAGGGTGAGTGGTACTTGGACCCACAAACCTGCCCTCCCCAGGCAAATGTCCTATCTCCTAGGCCACTCCAGAATGAACCCCACCTCCCTGCCTTCAGGGTGTCCCCTTCCACACTCCAAACCCTTTGGCCCAAGACCAGAGCCTACACCTCAACCCCCTACCCCAGCCTGGTGAAAGTGAATGAGATTCAGGGAGTAAGGGGGATGGAGTGAGCAGGGTGAGTCTCAGAGAAGGGGTGGAGCAGGGGCAGGGCCTCAGAGAAGGGGGGAAAGGAAGCCCAGCAAGGGTATTTGGGTTTGAGGTAGATCTTCCATTGCACTTCAATCGAAAGAGTGATCTTGTGGTTAAAAAGGTGGAGACTACTCACTGGCTTAGGGCGTGAGCTCCGTATGTCATACACTGATGAAGCAAAACATTTTTTACCAATGGTGAGTCCAATGACTAGTCACCACGACCAGGGGACATTTCCTTGCTGCAGTGGCGGTGACACTGAGGAAGTGGGATCTTCCCTTCGGTACCTGTCATTCAAAGAAGTGTGATACCCCCTCAGGTGAAAATGTCAGTGTGACAGGGCATTTGCCCTGCACTGGCCCTTTAGGGGCAAAACCCCAGCCCTGAGCAAGGGCTGAGAGCGAAGCCCCAGCTGAGGCAGTTGTGGCTAATGAGGGCCCAGCTGGGGGCTATATAAAGAAGGACTCCTGGGCTATGTCTATGCTGGCGGGTATTGTGCAAGAATCTGCAGAGCATCCACACTGCCCACCCGCTCTTGCGCAAGAAGATTTACGGTACGGTGTGGGAAGAGAGGGTGCTGCTCTTTTCTAACAGGTGTAAGCCCTCTTGCACAAGAGGGCTGTGTGGACGCATGGCAAAGGCTTCTTGTGCAAGAACTGGCCTCTGGGAAAAAACACAGGTGGCCTCTCTGACACTCCGTATCTGTAATCACCACTCACTGGTTCCCCCCAGCCGACCTCCCCTTAAAGGCACAGGCACCCAGCGGAGCCGCGTGGCACGTGCAGTCTGGGTAGCAGGCAGGGGGAGCGATGGCAGCCACCCCGACAGCCCCCAGGCCTCACCCAGGAGCCACCCCAGAGCACCCAGCAGGCTCACAGGGGCACCAAACGGCGGGCTCCATGCTGGGGCACTGCCGAGGTGGAGGCCCTCCTGGACATCTGGGGCCAGGAGGACGCCCTCCAGGACCCCAAGTCCATGAGGAAAAATGTGGACATCTTTGCCTGGATGGCCCAGGCACTGGCTGCAGAGGGACACCCAGTCCGGACCCTGGAACAGGTCTGGGCCAAGGTGAAAGACCTGCGGCTCAGCTACGTGTGGGCCAGCAAGCGTGGCGCTGGCGGAGCCACTGCCTGCCCCCACTACCAATGCCTGCACAGCATCCTGGGGCACACGGGGGCTGAGGCCCTGCAGGCCAGGGTGGATTCAGCAGTGGCCATCCCAGTGGTCCGGCCAATGGAACCGGAGGAGGAGGAGGGCGACCAGTCCATTGAGGAGGAGGAAGAGGTGGTGGAGGACGGCAGCCAGACCCAACGAGCCCGGCCCAGCAGCCAGGACATGTCCTGGGCCTCCTCGGAGGCTGGCGAGGGATCTTCTGGAGAGTGTCACGGCTGCCACTCGCAAGTGTGCAGGGGGCAGGGGGGGCCACAGGGGCCACAGGGTGGGGGAAAGGAAGCGGCACATGGCACAGCCTGGCCACATGCTGCGCAGTGGCACGCAGCACGTGCAACCTCGTGCAGCCAGAGTGAGTGGCACACGGATGCGGCAGCCAGCCTCAACACACGCCTGGGACACCAGGGGTCACGTACAGCCAGCCCAGGGGGGGGGCGAGGGGGGGTCCAGCCGGGAGCAGCCCAGCCCCAAGGGTGCAGGCCTGACCCCACACAGCCCGAAGGGTGCCACAGACAGCACGCATCCATGGCCACCTATGGGACACAGTAGCTGCCCCAGGGGAAGGCACAACAGGCCCCCCCCAGCACATGCGGCTCCTCAGGGGCCCCCGGGCCACCTTGGGCCCCCCCGCAACCCCAAGGGGAATCCCCCCACGCCAACCACACCTGTCCCCAGGCATCATGGCATGTGAGGTGCTGGGAGGAGGGCATGGGGCTCCCGGAACACTATGGGGCAGGGCTCACTGACCATCTAGCTGTCATCTGCTTCCCCTGCAGCAGGACCCCCTGCCAGCAAGGGACCTTCCAGAGCCATCCCGCCGGTGCCGAGGAGCCAGGGCCCGTCACAGCGCTCCAGGGACTGCCACCACCTGCTCCACCGCCACGTCTGTGCGACTGAGCGCATGGAGCACTCCCTTGCCACCAAGATATGTGCAGATGAGGAGTGGCAGGAGTGGGTGTGGGGCCAGTACCTGGAGCGCTGCGACCGCGTGTGTGCACTCGTGGGCACAATTGCTGAGTGCATGGGCCCTGCGCTGCAGCACAGTGTGGCCAGGCCCCCCCCTCATTGTCCCCCCTGCCATGCCCAGCCCGCCCCCCACTTCCACCCTTGCCGTGCCGCCTCCTGTGGCCCCCCTGCCATGCCCATGTCCCCTACTGCAGCCCCCCAACCTCGGCACCTCCTGGTGCAGCCTGCTCCAACCCAGCACGGGGGGCACCGGCACCCCCGCACCCGTGGGGGTGGGAGAGGCCTCTCCTCCCACCCCTGAGGCCCTCCCAGTTAGGAGCCCCCTTCTTCCCCCCTCCTTCCTCCCCACAGTCCACCCCCTTCCCTTTGTAAATAAAAGTGCGTTATGTTAACTGAGTGCATGATATTTATTGGGAGGTGAGGGAAGGGTGGCGGGAAGGGGTGGTGATGGGAGCGGGAAGTGGGGGCACAGGGGGAGCCCTGCAGTTGGAGGTGCAGGCACAGCCTACTGTGGGGCCTGGTCCAGCAGCACCCGGAGGGCTTCCCAGATCCGTACCCCATTGCGGTTGGCCTGCTGGGTGGCAGCCGTCTGCGGCTGCTGGTAGGCCTGGCCCTCACCTGCCATCTACCCTGGGAGGAAGGCCTCCCCTTTCCCCTCAATAATATTGTGCAGCACGCCGCGATGACCTCCGGGATGTGCTGCACCCCCATGTCCAGGTGGGTCAGGAGGCACCTGAAACGTGCCTTCAGACACCCGAAGGCACACTCGATGGGGTTGTGGGCCTGGTCCAGGTGTGCATTGAAGGCGGCCTGGCTGCAGTCCAGTCGGCCTGTGCATGGCCGCATGAGCCAGGCCATCAGGGGGTCGGCCTCATCCCCCACAATGCACACAGGAATTCTGATGGCCCCAACGGTGAAGTACCGCTGAGGGAAGTAGCTCCCCGCCTGCAGCCAGTGGCACAGACCTGAGTGCCAGAAGATGTGGGCATTGTGGGCACGGCCGGACCACCCCACGTAAATGTCCTAGAAGTGGCCCTGGTGGTGCACGAGGGCCTGGAGCACCACTGAGCGGTAGCCCTTGCGGTTGATGTACCGAGCTGCTTGGTGCTCCGGCGCCCGGATGGGGATATAGATCCCATCCACGGCTCCCCCGCAGTTCGGGAAACTCAGGATGGCAAAGCTGGCGCGGGTGGCATCCAGGTCACAGGGGCGGATGACCCTCTGGAATAGCACATCATTGATGGCGCGGACGACCTGCAGGGGGCACATGGGAGCACAGGGGATGCATGGAATGAGACACGGTGGGTACATGGGCCCTTGGGGCATGCCCCCCCCCTTGATGGCCCCTCCCCCCACGCATGCCAGGGCCCCCTCCCTCTAGGGTTCCCCCCTACCAGCGGGACTATGTGAGGGAGGGACAGCATGACCCCCGGGTGTGGGGTTCCCCCCCCCGGTCTGGCCCCTTCCCTCTCCTGTGGCAGTCCCGTGGTCCCCCGGGGGCCTTACCTGCCAGATGACCACGCCGACGGTGGACCTGTCCTCCCCGAACTGGTTCCCCACGGAGCGGTAGCTGTCCAGGGTGGCCAGTTTCCAGAGGGCAATCGTGACCCTCTTGTCCACGGAGATGGCAGGGCGCAGGCAGGTGTCCTGCCTCCGAAGCGCAGGGGTGAGCCAGGTGCAGAGCTCGTGGAATGTTCCCCTGCGCATCCAGAAGTTCTGCACCCAGTGCTGGTCGCCCCATTGTCCCAGCACCAGGCGCTCCCACCAGTCCGCACTGGTGTCGTGCCTCCACAGGCGCCTGTCGGTGGTGGGGTGGGGGTGCCCGAGCACAGCTGCAGCATTGATCAGGTCCTGCAGGTGCTGCCCCGTCTCCAGCTCCTGCTGGAGCAACATGGCTCCCTGGTGAAGGAGTTCCACAGTCTCAATGATGGCCGTGAGGGGACACTGCTGGCTAGGGTCCTCCTCCGGCTCCATGGCTGTAACGGGGGTGGCGAGGGTGCCCAGGGGCACTTGCCAGGGGCTGAGGTGTCTTGAGGCAAGGAGGTGCCTAAGCACACAGCCGCAGGGAAACGGCCATCCAGGGGTCCCTTTAAGTGTGTTTCCCAGTGGGGGTCTGGCGCACAGACGCCGCTGGTGACCTCTTGACATGGCCGAAGTGGTTCCGGGCCCCAGTTCTTGCGCAAGGGCATCCCGCCAGTCAGCGTTGTTGCGCTGCGCTTCTGCCCAGTGTGGACGCTCTCTTGCGCAAGAACCCGCCAGTGTAGACATAGCCCTGGAGGGAAAGGGAGAACTGATAGCTGCTCTGGGCAGAGAGCAGTAGGGACCTGACTACCAAGGAAGCAGGAGGCTTCCTGGAGGTAGAGCAGGGCTGGGGAAGGAAGGCAGGGCTGGGGAAGCTCTGGCCAACCAGGCTGCAGGGCCTGAAGCAAGGCCTGAAGCTATTGGAGCTGCAAGGGGTGGTCATGGTAGGCAGGGGCAGCAGGTCCACACCCCCTTGCCAATGATGAGTGGCCATTACACACTGCAGTCTGCTCCTGAAGCAGGGACTAGATGAAGACTGACAGTGGGTCATTGAGGCAAGGTGGGTACAGGGGGACTGGGTGTCCCCTGGGGAGAGAAACACGGGGGCTAGTGCAAGATCACGGGTTCTTGCGCAAGAACACGTCCACACTGCCATGTGCTTTTGCGCAAGAGCATCCGTGGCAGTGTGGACGCTCTCTTGCGCAAGAAAGTTCTGATGGCCATTTTAGCCATAGGGCTTTCTTGCGCAAGAAACCCCTGCCGCGCATCCACACTGCCCTCTTGCGCAAGAGGGCTTACACTTGTTAGAAAAAGAGCGTAGCTCTTGTGCAAGAATCCGTCTCTTCCCTCACTTTACTGTAAATCTTCTTGTGCAAGAGAGGGCGGGCTGTGTGGAGACGCTCTGCAGAAGAATGGCCGTTCTTGCGCAAGAACCCACCAGTGTAGACATAGCCGGGGAGACACCAGCTAGAGGGAGGCGTCCAACAAGCCAAACAAGCTAATTCCCAGGACAGCTGGCTGGAGGCGCTATGGGGCTGAGTCTGCCCTGTGACAGTCAGGCTCCTGGCTTTAGAAACTAATCTGCCTTTTAGACCTTTCTGTTAATAAAAAATGCTTTGTTTACGACCGGGCCCCGCCAGTCTGTAGTTAATACTCCATTTCTCATAGCTGGGGCCTTCTTTATGGCTACATCCACACTGCAGGCTTCTTGCGCAAGAACTGTTTTGCAGAAGAGTTCTTGGGCAAAAGGTCTTCCACAAGAGCGCATCCAGACTGCCATGTGCTTTTGTGCAAGAGTGTCCATAGCCGTGTGGACGCTCTCTTGCACAAGAAAGCTCTGATGGCCATTTTAGCCACAGGGGTTTCTTGTGCAAGAAATTCATGTTGTCTGTCTACACTGCCTTCTTGTGGAGGAGCTCTTGCACAAGAGGGCTTATTCCTCGTGGGGAGAGGAATAACTCTTCCGGAAGAAGCCCTGTTTTCCGACGCTGCACTGTAAATTTACTTGTGCAAGAACGCACGTGCAGTGTAGATGCTCTGCAGGTTTTTGCGCAAGAACAGCTGTTCTTGTGCAAAAAGCCTGCAGTGTAGACGTAGCCTATGAGTATCCCCCTCATCCACCCACCACACGTTCTTTCACCCTGGACGATGGCTCACCCTGCTGGGCTCTTGATGTACGGTGCTGGGTGGTTTGCAGGCTGGCTTTCCCAGGGATGCATTACCGTTTGGGGGTCCCTGAGTTACTTAGGACCATGATCATAAGGAGGGGCTGGCATAGATGACGGGTGCCTGCGAGGGGAAGGAGTGTAGGGAGGTCCACCCAGAGGAACAGGGAGAGGGCATGAGGGAGCACCCCACTTAGCAGTCAAAATTTGGGTGGGGCACAGGGGAGCAGTGCACCACCTGAGTGCTACCATGAGTCATGTGGGGGGGCTGGAGTGGTAGTGATCAGGCCCTTGGTGTTTTCAGGTGGTAGGATGGAGGCACCCAGGACCCAGCAATGCCTCAGGGCTGCAGCTGGGAGCAGCCATGTTTGGGTCCCAGAGCTCAGGGTACATCTACACTGCAAGCTTATTTCGCAATAAGCTATGCTGGAAGATATCTTCCGGAATAGTTTATTTTGAAGTAGAGCGTCCATACTATGCTACAAAATTAGTCTGAGGCAGGCTTCCCTAAAGTAGACATGCTCTCTCGAGTTAGAGCCCTGGAAGGCACAGGAGAGGAATACCTTTAGAATGGCCCTGGTGAGCGTCCACACACCCCCTGCTTCGAAAGAGGCCTTATTCCTCGTGGAATGAAGTTTACCAACATCGAAATAATAAGCCCTTCGTTATTTTGATTTTCCTTTGAAATAATGCAATTGCTGTGTGGATGCTAGTATTGTTTTTTCTGGAATAACGGCCGTTATTCTGGAAAAACGCACCCCATGTGGCCCAGGCACTCTGTGGAGGGGTGTGAGCAGGAGTGTATCGGGGTCGGGGGGGGGGGGAATGAAGAATGAGTTAGTGGCATCAAGCACTGCAGCTCGGAGGCAAAAGTGCAACAAGTGCTGAGCCCTTCTCTGCAGGGAGCGAGGGGAGGGAGGCCGAGTGTTGGAGAGGAGCAGGGTTGCATGGGGAGTCTGTGAAGACAGTCTTGGGGAAGGGAGTAGCAGTCTCTGGGCTGTATGGCAGAAACAAGTTCTCTACCACCCACAGACAAGGGTTTTCTCCAGCCACCTTCACTGTACTGTGTAAGCACGGTGGGCTCCAAGCAGAGTAATTGCTTAGAGGAACAAGGCCTGGGCTTGTGAGCTCTAAGTACCCGATCTTCCTCTCACACAGCTTGATGCCACAAAAATCCAGGGATTTACAACAATGCTAAACCAGTGCAAGTGTGAGGAGACTCTGGCCTTTACGTTTTAGCTGAGACTCCCAGCTCCTTCCATGCCTGCCCTGTGGCCGGCTGTGAGATGTTTGCCAGGGTCTCTTGTAAGCCGTGCTTTCTGGAGACGGACTCCAGCGCGCGCGCGTGCACACACACACAACCAAAGGAAACTCCAGCAAGGTGCCCCTCAGATGCAGCGAGCGCATCCCAGCCTCGCCGAGTGTCTCTGCCTTTCCATTTGCGCCCCAAGAGCATGTAGGGTTACAAGATGGCTTCAAAAAAAATACCAGGCCCATGCAGATCCCGGGGTGTTGCCTGTCCTGCTCACGGTCCCGGCAGGGTGCACGAGTGAGTCTGGCCCTGGGGATTCCACCCTGCCCCGGCCCCACCCCACTCCTCTCTACTGCGTAGTTGCGTATTGCCTGGCTGGTAGACACGCACACACAGCGTGAGTGTGTCTATCAGCCAGGAAGTACGCAACTACGTACTGATACTCATAATAATAAAACTTACTTAATTAGAAAATACCGGACATTTATATGTCCGGTATTTTCTCAATTTACTTCTCGGACAGAAAGCTCAAATACTGGACTTGTCCAGTTCAAAACCGGACACCTGGCAACCCCAAGAGCATGCCGGCAGTTTGAAAAGTTTACTCGCACCTCGGATAGGGTTGCCAGGTGTCCAGTATTCACCTGGACAGTCCAGTATTTTCGCCTCCTGTCCAGTAAAAAAATTCAGAGAATACCAAACACCTGAGATGTCCGGTACTTTCTGAATTTTTCGCCCACCAGGAGGCGAAAATGCCGGGCACCTGGCAACCCTACAAACACTCAGCGCCCAGCCTCCCCAACGCCCCCCAGCCCCCTGACGCCAGCCTCCATGCTTACCTGGTTCCGCAAGGCTGACGGCACAGAATGGCTGCTGGCCAAAAGACCAAGGGGAAGCTTCCTCTGGGTCTTAGTGCTCAAGCTCTCCCCTGTTCCTATCCCTGCACTCACTCTTAAAGGGGACATGCTGTTTTAACGATGTTTTATTTAAATTTTTGGGGGGGGGCTTAATAAGTCTTGGAGTCCTTTTTTTTTTTTTGCTCAACAACTTTGGTCTCCCCCCCCCCTTTTTTTTTCCCTTCAACAGAATTTTTTCCTGGTGGTTTTTTTTTTTTTAGGGGGGGGTGTTTGGTATTTTTGTTTCAACCATCTGGCAACCCTAGCCTCGGATGGGAAGTGGTCAGGATATCCCAGCCTGGTGTTTGCTGACCCCTTAGGGAGAAAACAAACCCTGACAACAGCCCGCAGGCTGGCTTCTTCTATGTCACCAACTGACCCGTGGTTTGTAATTTGGGGTGGGGACATGCTCCCCAGCCACTATTCCTGCCCTGGGATGGGTGTGAAACTCACTGCATCTTTCATCAGCGTTTTCCTGGGAAATCCCAGCCCTGTCAGACCTGAGGCCTAGCACCTGGGAGCTGGAGATGCAAATGGGGGAAAATACGTTGGTGAAGCTGATCCATGACAGCTCCATTTCCAGAGGAGCTCTTCCAGGCCCATACATGGGGGGAGGTGGGGGAGGGAGGGTGTGAAAGCACCCCCCATGGCCCCCAAGTAAGCATGCTCCGGCTGGCCAGGGGAAGGAAGGCAGGAGTGGTGCACTGCCTGAGCCTCCTTCCCCCACGCTTTGACCAGCCGGGTGAAGGCTGGGGCTGATTTCCCTGCTTACTTGGGGGGCTATGGAGGGTGCAGTCACACCCTTGTGGTCCACACTTACAAAAAAACCTCAGGAATTACTGTGTACGCACCTGTCTCCTGACACAGCTTCCAGCTCCCATCCCTGGTGCACTTTCAGGTTGGTTTGCCTCCATGACAAGCTTCCTTTGCTCCACAGATACCCAGGTGCAGCACCGCTATGATCATCTCATCTACGACTCTTTCTTGTGCTAATTTAATTTCCTCATCTACTGAGATGCTGGAAGGATTTGTTTACACCTCCCTCCCTTACTCCTACCCCCTCGCTGCCCTGTGGCTAGCTGTCTTGTAGGAGCAGAATTGAGGCCGAGAAAGCCATTTTGGAGACACTGGGCAGTGCAGCCAGTCAAATTACTCAGGGCCTAGTAAAGAATACAGCCGGCCTAACCCAATAGCCTATTGTCTTTATAGCCATCCATTTTACACTTGCAAATGGCTACACAAAGGGAAGCAGTCACACAAACAGCAAAACACACCCAGGAAGCAGTCACACAAACAGCAAAACACTTCCATCCCTAGGGAGCATCAAGATGCTACAGAAGCCCAAACGTACCATCGTCCCAAGTCACTGAAATCCCAGTGTGGTGGGACTGTTGCCTCACTGAAATGCTACCTCTCTTGTCCCCAAGGCCTCCTTTCCCAAACTCCCTCTCGCATCTGCAGGCCCCAGCACCAGCTCTGCTTCCTGGCTTTCAGGCCTGGCCCGGAATAACAGCACGTTCTGCAGGGAAGCGCTCAGCTGCATGCATGCCCACCTGCCCAAAGTCAGCTTTCTGCTCCACCTGCATCAGGCACCCTCTTGCATTGCAGCCCCTGGAGAGAGCATCCCGAGCCCAAGCTTTCCAGCCGAAGGAGTCTGTCAAGCCTACAAACAACAACCTGCTGTGTGTGTGTGTGTGCGTGTGCGTACACATGTGTGTGTGTTGTTATCCCATGATTTTCAATTTTGTTATTTAACTATTCTGTTGGAATTTCCAGACAGTTGGATCTTTGGAACGTGAACAATAAATGAAGCAGGGCTGGTGAGAGGGGGGTTTTTTTTTTGTTTTGTTTTTGTTTTTCTTTTTTTTTAATGGAATGAATCCAAATTTCAACACACAGTTGTGTCCCGGGTGGCGGGGGGAGGCATGCCGTCCAAATAATTTGGCATTTTTCTGACATGCAGTCACGAAATGCTCCTTCCTTCTTCCCCTCTTTCCATAACTCCGGTAGGAGGCAGACCACTTGCCTGTTTGCTCTTTGCGGTGAGAAAGGCCCTGGAGCTGGAGTGCTGCTCTTCCTCTCCACCCCCTGAACAAGTATGACAGCCCCTTGCTTGTGCTCCCAGGGGTGGGGAGCTTTGAATTTACAACCACCAGAGCTAACAGCATTCACCAGTGCCCTTTTAAGCCAAAGAATTAAGGCCATTAGCTTGCAGCAGTAGTAGATGCCTATCTTATGTGGCCCAGCCTCCACTTCACCTAGTACGGGTCATGACTAGTTCCCACATACTCCCCCACCACAGGGCACTTCAGCCCTCCTACCCCTGGAGTTGTCTGCCCCCCTCTAGTGGTGAGAAGGGAACTCAGTCTTCACCATCACCTCTAGACTCCCCGGCTGAGACTAGCAAGAAAGGAGGGGGAAGGAAAAGAGTGCCAGCCTTGCTGAGAGTTCCTGGAAGGCCGACATCTCTTCCTTGGGCCTGGGCTGATGTACTGAACTCAGTTCCTGCAGCCCAACATAGCTACTTAGTTATATGAGCCTAGTGCCGAGGAGCCCAGACATGGATCGTCCCCTCCCTCCCCCCGCCCCGTGGTCGGCCCTGTACAACCAGAACAAAAAGCTAGTTCCCTGACCCAAAGCGCTTACGATTTAAGCATGACAAGATACAACAATGACTGCACTCAGACTGGGCACAATGTTTCCTCTAATTTTTTCCATCCACATGCAGAATAAATTTTGCTATGTGCCCCGAGACATGTGCAGAGGTGCACCACCAGAGGAAACACCTACTGCTGGCAGTGGGTGGCTGTGGGCACTCTGCCAACCAGTTGGGCAGCATCTAAATCTCTTCTGGGGGCCCCCCCAAGTGCTCCGCTTACAGGGAACACTGACTGGGTGCACTAGCTTTTCCATGCTGTTGACCTGGAGCAGCCCTGGGGACGCATTTTAATGCCACCGGGGTCCTCAGCAAGATGCAATGGTCCCCAGGAATAGGGGAGGGTTCATAGCCTTGCTGAAAGGGCTGGGCACACGTATGTGTCCGGGAGGGGGGGAAAGGCTCTTTCATACAGTGTCACTGATCAGCCATCTCCCCCATCAGGGCAGAACACACAAAGCTCTGAAGGGGAGGATGAAATGGAACCTACCACTCTACAGAGCCTTCCACCTTTCCGTGGAGTGCACCTGTCCCCAGACCCTGGTGCTGCCGGGCATAAAGCTGGGGTGGGGAATCTTTTTTGGGTCAGGGGCTGCTGACCCACAGAAAAATCAGTCGAGGGCCGGGGGAGGCAGTGGGGGGCTGGAGTGCCAGTGCGGGCTCCCCAGTGCTGGGGGAGGCCCTAAGCCTCAGGGGCCAGATCCAGGCAACCCAGGGGTCACATCCAGCCCCTGGGCGTTAGGTTCTCCACCCCTCATATAAAGCCTTCAGGTCTTGGTGTCTCTAGTGCCGAGACACCAAGTGAGTACTTGGTGAGTTCCCCCTCTCTGCAATGTCTGAGCACTCCATGAGCTATCATAGAATTAACTTCACAGCATCCTGTAAGGCCGGGCAGGGCTGTTAGCCCCATGCTACAGAGGGGGACCCATGTCACTAAGTGACTTGCCCAAGGTCACACAGGAAGGCTGTGGACAGGTCCACAAGAAACTGCCCCCATTCACTCACTGCCCCATTCGCCGTGGGCCCTTTGCTTCCCAGAGCACTGGCTGTTCTGGGGCCTGTGTCTGACACTGAACCAACAAAGGACCTGCCCAAAGCATTGGCTTCGGTGGGCTATGGATCAGGAAAGTCTCCTGCTTGCTGCAATGGCCTTTGCCTCACAGACTCTAAGGCTACGTCTAGACTGCAAGCCTCTTTCGAAAGAGGCTTTTTCGAAAGATAATTTCGAAAAAGCCTCTTTTGAAAAAGAGCGTCTAGACTACAACCCATACTTTCGAAAAAGCAAGCCACTTTTTCGAAAGAGAACACCCAGGCAGTCTGGATGCTCTCTTTCGAAAAAGCAAAGTTTGCATTACATAGCGACTTTTTTCGAAAGAGCGCTTTCGAAAAAAGGCATTCTTCCTCGTAAAACGAGGTTTTCCACCGTCAAAAAAACTGCTGCATTCTTGCAATTTACTTTCGAAAGAACGTGGCAGCAGTCTAGACACAGGGGAAGTTTTTTTCGAAAAAGGCTACTTTTTTTGAAAAAAACCCTGTAGTCTAGACACACCCTCAGAGCAGAGAGGGCCACTGTGATTGTCTACTCTGAGCTTCTGCACATCGCAGGCTGCAAAATCTGGCCCCCTCCAGTGACAGACCCCTACCCTCTGGCTGAGTTACCTCAGGCCTCACATCATGACTGAAAGACACCACAGGACAGTGGTGGGCAGCCTGCGGTAACTCAGCCTGTGGTAGCCTTTGGGATTCTGTGTATGGCCTGCAAGGCATTTTGTTTACCATTGCCCACACACGGGGGTGCCAGATGCTGCTGGCTTTCACCCGCGTAGTTTTTTCCTACCGATATTACTAAAGTGACACGCACGCAAAGCAAGGGCACCCGAAGTGAGGCGCGGGCTGATTGCTCACAACATTGACTGTGAGAGCCGTGCGCTTCCTCTACAGCCCATCAGCGCGTGGCTCCGGTTCAATCGGCACCCCTTGCGAATTCTAGGTACGCAAGAGCAGCTAGCAAAACTACCCTATCCTGGGAGACCGTCTTGGTTACAACAACTTTGCGGCCCACTGAGATGAAGGGCCACTCATGCGGCCCACCTATCAGCCTAGGTTGCTCATGGCTGCCCCATCCCTTACACGCGAGTAAGCCCAGAGGACTGTGCGCCTGAGAGGAACAATTCAGTTGTTTTGGGAATTGGCAGTGGGCTTTCACTGCTGGGGTGGAAAGGGCTGGCAGGCAGCCCTTGGATGTGTGGCTGCACACTGACACCTGAACATTTCGCCCCTCAGCAGGTCTTTCCATGAGGCGCTGCAAGGATGTAGCAGCCATTAGCGTGTGCAGAATGAGGGGGGAGGGCTGTGTGTTATCGCAGGGCACTGAGGGTTCCTACAAGTTCTACTCTGAAAGGGGGAAAGGACCAGGCCTTATAGTCCCATGCAAGGAAAATAGACAATTCCCTCTCACTACTGCCCACATTACATGGTTGTAAGGGTTTTTCTTCATCTGTAAAGGGGCTTCGAAAGAGCTCAGAGACTGTGTGCATATTAATGAGATATATTGTGACACTGAGGTGAAGTCCTGCCTCCCTGATCAGACTGGTTGTATCCCCATGCCACCTGGAGACATGCCTGTCCCTGGGAGTTTGCGCCATCCCATTGAAATCAATGGAAATTTCGCCGCTGACATTAATGGGAGCAGGAGCAGGCACTTGAGTCCTCTCTGTGCAGTCTTGTCTATTGGTTAGAGCAGTGGGGCTGGGTTTCAGGACTGCAGGGGTCTATTTCCAGAGCTACCACTGACTTGCTGCGCCATCATGTGTGAGTCACTGACCCCCTCTTGGATTACTGTTCCCCTCCCCCCGTCAACTGAGGGCACTCAGTGAGGTGTTAGCATCCTCATCCAGGCCTGGCTTTCGCAAGCTCTTCTGCCTTTCTTGGGGGGGCTACCCAAGGAATTGGGTCATCTGCCCTTTCTCGGAAGACCATTAAAACAGCCATCCCCTGGGGCAAAGCAGCGGCCCATCTAGCCCAGTGTCCTGTCTTCTGACCATGGCCAGTGCCTGAAGCTTTAGAGGGAATGAACAGAGCAGGTGTCATCAAGCATCATCTACTCCCAACGTCCAGCAACTTAAGACTAAGGGTAACCTGAGCCAGGGCTGGTGCACAACATTTTGGCACCTGAGGAAGGAAGCTCAAATTACGCCCTCGTGTTCCCTTTTCTCCTGCCTGCCTGTTATGTCTCTTGTGCCCTCCTTCCTCCAGCACAGCACTCCACCATCTCTGTGCATCTAGAGCAGAGAGAATGCATATGCACCAGCAGCAGACACAATTTTCTACACTCTGGGTCCTAATGGTGCCCCCCCAACCCACAGTCTGGGACCTGAGGCGGCCACCTCAGTTTGCCTCATGGTAAGGCCAGCCCTGCCCCGAGCATGGAATTGCATCCCTGGCCACCTAACTACTAGCCATTGACCTATCCTCCCTGAATGTATCTAAATCTTTTTTTTTCTCCCATCAAAGGTGCACTGCAGACCATAAGAGGAGTAGAGCTGGCTGCATAAATGACCCCGGTCAGCCTAGCACAGTTGCTCATTAGCCATATGTAAAGGACTCAGGCTTTTCCCCAGCGTGGCCATTTGTAGCCCTGAGCCTGAAGTGCTCTTGGCGCGGTGCAATGCCCTATCTCTGGATCTGGACAGGCGGGCCCCTACCCCACCACCTCTGCACAGCCCCTTGCTGGTCAGAATCGAGTTTAGTGGGTCCACACTCGGTGCCAAAGCCAGATCAAAAACAGCCACAGGAGGCATAACAGGGAGAGGGACTCCATGGGTCAAGCCCCACCTTATTAATGAATATGAACAATTCCCAAAGCTTGAGAGCAAGCCTCTTTATTGTCCCTCATCCCAGTGAGAGAGGAGGAGGCTAAGGTATCCGTGTGTATAACATCCCTCTTCAAATCTCTCCCACTCGAGGTATCCAGCTACAACCCTTGCGAGCCAAGCCCTCCCGGTGGGGAAATGACTCCAGATTCCAGAGTTGGAAGAAGTGCATTTTTATGGGAAACAAGCAGCAATTGCCTTGTGAATAAAAGCTTCGCTGGCCACAGCCAGCCACAAGCATTCTGTGCCCTGCTAGAATAACAGAGGTGGGAGCTGCCCCCTTTCCAGATCTCTTTGGCTGGGCTGATTGCAGGAAGAATGCAGTTGGCTATCCATCAGGGAGACAGAGCAAGGGAGAGAGAGAGGGCATTTTAGGAGGAGAGCCAGGGAAATTTGATCATTAAGAAACCCTCCTGGCTGTCTGGGGGAATTTAATTAAATTGCTGGAGAGGGCTGTATACAAGGGAGCACATCTGGATCCAATATGTGCAGCTTTGATTTTTTTTTCTTTCTTTCTTTTTTTCTTTTTTTTTTCTTTTCTTTTTTTTTAGTTCGGTCTTTTCCCATCTCACTGCTGAAGGGGGGGGAACGGACGGGAAATAGCAGAGCCATGGACTCGCACTGGTTCATCTGGGACCAGAATTCCTGGCACAGAAAGAAAGAGAGAGAGAGAGAGAGAGAGAAAGAGAGAGAAATCTGGGAGAAAAGTTTTAACAAGCATGGAACTGGGCACTGTGGAACAACGCTGTCTATTAGAACAAGTGTCTAGATCAAGCTGTGTGTGGTGGATAATCTAAAAGATATATGGAGAGGATCTAAATTCCTGATGAACTGCACCTTCTGGAAATGAAGGTGATGGAGGAAAAAATAGGAATAGATCAGTGAATAAAAAAATGCCATTAATAATTAGGCAGATAGATAGAAACGGATAAACCTACCTCCTTCGCCAACCCTCTGCGTCCTTTCTTCCCCACAATAGATTTCCTTTCCAAATAGATTTGTACAGCACTCCACCCAGCTCCAAAGCTACGTTTCTCTCTCTCTCTCGCTCTCTCTCACGCACACACACATACATATACACACACACACACACACACACACACACACTTTCACTCATGTAGAATGACACACACACACCCCATACACATACAACTTAGATTTCTTCTAAGTTCTCTGCAACCCACCAGCATTCTCTTGCCTGTCAACCTGTAGTCAGTCCTTGCTAAACTGCTAATGGGGAAAACATCCCAACCAGCCCACAGAAGGCCTGATT
Organism: Pelochelys cantorii; assembly: GCA_032595735.1. Taxonomy (NCBI): domain Eukaryota; kingdom Metazoa; phylum Chordata; order Testudines; family Trionychidae; genus Pelochelys; species Pelochelys cantorii. The sequence continues at coordinate 14,985,057 of CM064347.1, read as the reverse complement.
CCTGTTGACTTCAGTAGAGTGACTCCTGATGTACACCAGTCGAAGTGAAAGGACAATAAGTTCAGATACTTCAGAAATGGGGTTGAGGGAAAGCTGCCCACCCAGAAAGCCAGCATTCCCATTTGACAGCCAGCTAGTGAGAGCTCACTCTGCTGAAACGTGCTTAGTTAGCAGACTCTGGCTGCCAAAGGGGTCAGACATATGAAAATGGGTGTTTTTAGTGAAGAGAGGGGATTACGGGCTCTGCAGTGTAAAGCGTGGCCGCTGGCAGGTGAGACTGCTCCCCCCCGCCATCCCCTGTTGGTCACCTGTTGTCCAGGCAGGAGATGAGATTCTTGGTGCTGAATCTTAGATTGCAGCCCAGATGTCCGAAGGATCCCCGGGTTAGAAATATATTATTAGCCTCCTGCTCCAGGCTCTCCACTCAAAGCCAAAGCTGGAAGTTGAGGGCAATCATGTGGGCTTCTCAAGTTTGCCCCAAGTGCAGGCTGCAGACATGTGATGGCCAAAGAGGCTCAGACCACTGGCTCTCCTAGCCTGGGATGATGCCAACCGAAGCATAGCAAGGACGGGGAATCAAGCTGGAAGGAGGAACTGTCCTGCAGACAGAGGGACACCATCAAAAGAAGTGTTCTGTTGTGTCCAGTTCTTGGCACTACATTTCAGGAAGATGTGGAGAATTTGGAGACGGTCCAGAGAAGAGCAACAAAAATGATGGAAGGCCTAGAAAACATGAGCTATGAGAGAGACTGAAAGAATTGGGTTTGTTTAGTCTGGAAATGAGAAGACTGAGAGGGGACATGATAGCAGCTTTCAAGTACCTAAAAGGGTGTTACAAGGAGGAGGGAGAAAAATTATTCTCCTTAACCTCTGATGACCGGACAAGAAGCAATGGACTTAAATTGCAGCCAGGGAGGTTTAGGTTGGACATTAGAAAAAACTTCCTGTCAGGGTGGTTAAACACTGGAATAAATTGCCTAGGGAGGTTGTGGAGTCTCCATCACTGGAGATTTTTAAAAGCAGGTTAGACAGACACCTGTCAGGGATGATCTAGACAGTGCTTGGTCCTGCCGTGAGGCCAGAGGACTGGACTTGATGACCTCTCGATGTCTTTTCCAGTTCTATAAGTCTATGAGATTCTATTCTATGAGTGGGTGGTGAGGGACAGAGACGCCAAAGAAGCTGGCTTTGCAGTGGGCATAGAGGCGAGTGAGATGAGAAGACGTTCTGGCCAGCAGTCAAGAACTTGATTGTAAATCTGGCCTGGCAAATTCCCATTGACGTCAATGGGGCAGGATTTCACCTCTTGTGTTTACTGTATCGAACATCACAGAGGAGCTGGGCTTTCCTAACACTATTGTTTACCTCATCATGCCCTGTGCCATGTGCCTGCACATGCACTCGACTGTGAAGTGTCAGAGCCCAAGGGCAGTATATTTGGAAAGGGGCTCATGCCTGCTAGGAATTAGGAACAAGGTGTAATAATTCTCCCATGGACATGTACACACACACACACATTACATTACTTTACATATGTATAAAGAGATATGGGTACACACACACATTACACCGCATTACATATGTGTACAGAGACATGGGTACACACACATTATATTACATTACATTACATATATGTACAGAGACATGGGCATACACACACATTACATTACATATGTGTACAGAGACATGTCTACATTAGACTGCACTGGGGTTGTTTAAGCCATAGGGGGTTTGTGTCATTACTAGAACCTGTGATTAGTGGCCTTTGAGCAAACCCCACAAGAGCTCCTGTTTAACTCTGTCTCCTCCCCTCCAACCACTGCTGCCCTCCTAAGCCCCCACAGCCTGGCACTCACTCCCTCTTGAAAATAAATAAATAAAAGCTCCTAAGCAGTCAGCAGCACAGCTTTGCCCTCCAGCTCCTGTGCCGGCTTGAGTCTGGCCATTCACCGATGTTACTCCTGGGACTGCCATGGATTTGGTGCTCAGGGTGTGTATTTTGTAAACTGCATCTATGGCCTTGTGATCGCATTTGTATCCATGTAGCTGCCCAGTGGAAAAAACTCCTTTCCTGCTGGATCAGCCTGGGTGTGGAGCATGCCAGGCAAAAACTTGAGAGCTGGAGATGTCAAGTCTGGCAGATCTCCTGGATTTCCTATCAGGCCGGCTGACTGTTTACTTCCCACAGTTCATCTGAATACCACTCTCCTCCACACAGCCAGAGAGGAGGGTGGTTATCAACTGCAGCTTTCCATCAGCATCTCCCCATTCCATTTCCTTCTGATTTCCTTGCAGTCCCACAAGATGGGAACAGTGCTGTGGAGGAGGTGGAAATACCACCTACCAACGCCCAAACAATACCATTGACACCCAACAGCTCTGTAACATTCTGAACCTGCAATGTGCAGGGATACACCCCACCAGCAGCTCCTCCGTTGTGGTACCAGGTGCCTTCCACACTCAGCTAGACCATACGTAGCTCTAGTCTTCCATACTGAAGAGATGGCACTTTTGATGGGTGCTCAGGCATCACGGAGAGAAGTCCAAAAGCTTAGATAAATATTCTGCAGCTTGAAGACTTTAATCCTTATTCAGTCAAGTAAACTTTTCTTGAAGCCAATGGGAGCTGTGCAGCTGAATAAAACCCAAGGGGAAAGTAAGACTTTGGCTCTAATCCTGCAAAACATTTAAACCCATGAGGTCCCTTGGCTGCAACTGGACCACTCCTGTGCTTAAAGTTAAGCACATGCCTAAGTGTTTTGCTGGATCAGGTCCTTGAGGACACACAGGGAGAATAGCAATATCAGCTTTTGCTACAAGAAGTAAAACTAGATACATTCTAGCTGAGATTCCCTCTCAGGCGTTACAGGTTCTGTGACTGATGTTTTGAAAGCAGTTGTGAGTCAGGAGACACACGTGTTGTAAATGGTTTCCTAACTTGTAGGGTAAATAAGGAAAATTTATTGGTTTGACCTCTCGGATCATCTCCTCTATGAGCGTACAGGGGGAGAGAGCCCAACAAATGAAACAGAAAGGTCAAAAGTGTACATGGCTAGGAATTATCACAGCAGAAAGATCGACTGCAAAGACAGATTTTGCCGCTCAGGGAGAAGAGGAGTCAGGGTTTGCACGAGAGATGTTAGAGTGTGCAGGAAGGTGGAAGATGCAGATTCAAAAGGTGGAGCAACTCTAACGGAGCAGTCTGGTTCTGATGCAACAGTAAATGCAACACTAGTAAAAAATGGTCACACCCACTGAACCCAGGTAATTACATTCTGCCTATATACTGTCAACTTCCTCTGCAGTTTCAGACAGAAAATATGGGCCACATCTCAGCTGGTGTTACTTCTATCAAGATGCTTATATGTGAGTATGTTAGAGAAACACCAACCCAAATCTAAAGGACAGTCTACACCTAAGGACACTCAATGAGATTATTTTTAAAAAGTGTTTAAAAAAATCCATCCAAAAGGTTTCAAATGGCAAACTTCACAACTATTGATCGCACAAGGGGCCAAATCCATAGAGGGGGTAAATTGACATTGCTTCAGTGGAACGATGCCACATTTACACCACAACTCAGCAAAGCATTAAATCACATGCTTTAAGCTATTCAGCAAAACACACAGCCTTAACTTTCAGCATGCACTGAGGTCCCACTGAGCATGTGCTTAACTGCGTTGCTGAATAACGATAAGAGATGGTTGTTGATATGGGGTGCTGCTGAGATCTGGGTTGGCTAATTCAAAACAAATGAAAATTTTAAAAACCAAAACATTAGGATCCCATCAGGAGGAGCCAGCAAAGTGAGGAGATAGGTGCTTTTAAATAAACATCTCTAACTCTAGATGCCTCGTATGGCTTTAAAAAAAATCAAATACTACAGCTGAAAAGGAAATTGCATTAATACAGATTGTTTTATTTAAAAAAAGCAAACCCTGACCTCTACTTCAAAAAAGTCATTAGACATTCCCCTTCTGAAAGGCCGACAGGGGATATTATTGAAAGGCCAGTTAATTTCTCAATGACTTACTGTTCTTGCTCTGCTCCTGGAAATGTGTAAAGAGTTGGAGGGTAATTTAAGGCACCCTGCAGAAAGGTGTGTAAATCTTTGCATGTCTAAAGAAACTTTACCAGACCGCTAGGATTGGGAAAAAGAAAACTCTCTGCCTTTTTTTCTTTCCTTTGGAACTCTGATCCCCTTTGATCATAAAAAAGGTCATATTTCACCCAAAAAATATCAGCAATCACTGGGGCTGAGGAAGTGCAAGCCCAAGGGGGTTTCACTGCCGATTATTCCCTCCATTTAATTATTTAACACCCTGAACTGAGCAAAACTCTCCTCTGAAAGAAACAGGCTTGGCCTAGGTTCAAGAGTAGGTTCTAAATAATCATGATGATGATGATGATAATTATAACCCCGATTAAATAGGGTAGGAGTGAGACAAGGCTAAATCATTCAGCCTCCCCCTCCCCCATGGCCTGCAAATGAATAGCCCTTGCAGATCTCCAGCTCTCCAGAACATAATCACAGCAAGATGTTACCCAGCTAAAAGAAGGCCTCTGGGTTTGAACAATTAGGAGGCTTGTGGGAAGGTCAGAGGCCAGTCCCTAGCCTTCAGGACCTATCCTCTGTCACAAACCCTCAATCCCTAACAGTCCTTGGCTGCTAGCCCTTGAACATTATTAGTCACCAGCACTAAGCCACTAGCCTTCTTCCAGACCCAACTTTGTTGTCTCTGAGGGCCTTAAAATAGTTTGTTGTGAGAGATGCCCAGAAGCGCTGCCCACTGTCCAGCTGTGGAAGGTTGAGCAGAGCTGGGCAGCCTTGTTAATCCTTCAATGTTCACAACTTGGCGTGAAACTTATAGAACTTCATTGTAAATTACAGTAAGACCTAAGTGAATCATATCTGTCTAACGGTGTTTATGACCTCCCTCGTGTATAATAACCAACGCAGAGAGCAGATTCATGGGCAAACACAATCTTTTCTTAAAGATATATTTCTAGCCACAGCTGCCAAAATATCTGCCAGGCTATTGCTTGCTCTACTATCACGAGAAAACTTAAAAAATAATGCCGCATGAGAAAAAACGTCTTGCCGCATGAGAAAAAAATGGAGTCTGGTGTGCTCCAGGATTAAGCCCAGTAATCTCAGTCTCGGTCATTCCATGGGATGAGTTCACCCAAGTCAGAACCTGACAAGAGGGAACAAACACAGCTGGGAAAACCTCCGGTAGGAAAACCTGAAACCAAGCAAAATTTGGCTCATGTTTGTCAAAAGGCAACAGGACTTAGTGAACTGCATTTGGAGCTCAAAGCCATGTTTGAGGTCTCCTACCCTGACTATGCCAGTGACTCTCAGGGTAATTTTTGGCAGTCCTTGGGACTCAACCCTTCATGCACTAAGGACAATGTGTAGAGCAGCAGGCCTTTTACTCTGAGCCTCAGTCTCCCCATCTTTAAAATGGGGGTGATGATGAGTGTTCCCTGTAGGCTGTGTGCTTGTGTGGCCACTCAGGAGAGATTCAAATGCCACCCAGCTGATTAGCAGCATGCCCTCAGCTAGGTCTTTGGTTTCTACTAGTGGTTCCCATTGATACATCACTTTGTGCACATAAAACATTATTCTGCGCTTGGATGGAAAAAATCTGCACCTGAATGGAAAAGATTAGAAGGCACATTGATGATGATCCTCACTTACTTCCCAGGAAGGTTGGCTTTGTGTGCAGAGCTACTTGAAATGTGGCCAACATTTTGAAAATTCAATCAATAAAAATAGGCAGGGAAATTTTGATAAAATTTCCCCTCCTCCTTCCAGCTATGGAGTTGGACAAAATAGAGTGAATTTCAAACTGCCAAAACTTTAAAAAAAAAAAAAAAAAAAAAAGCAGAAACATTTGAAAGAAGGCACTACACTTGTTTTCTTAGCTAACCTACTCTATTGGGGAGCATTTGTTTGTGAATGTTACTAAAGTACTTAAACATGTAAACTGCTGCAAAAATGGTTAAGTATTATAGGAGAGGTTGCTGGTGAACCAGTTTGGGCCCAGTTTCTGGCAAGTCTGAGCTTTTTTTATGGCTCCCAGTGGAAACCGGGCCAAATGTGATGGATTCACATTGAGATTGTGGATTAATTCAAACATAAAATGGAAAGACTGCGATCCATTCCATCCAGAAGCCTACCTCCCACTGTTTCTCTTGTACAACCAGAAACACAAACCTTCCCCAGCACACACCAGCACAAGGCTAAGGACAGAGACAGGTCCAACCCAAAAGCTCAACTCCAAAATTCACAAACCTGGAGGAAGCTGGAATCCAAATCTGATCCAGAGTGACTCTTGGTAAGGAGAGCATTCCTGGCTCCAGCTGCTGACTCCTCTAGAAAAACTCTGAAACATGTTGTGATCTGATCCATCATTCTGTTTATACCAAGGATGGGCCAGCCCTGTCCAAATTTAGATTTGATTTAGGCTCTGATGCAGGAATGAGGCCAATTCAGCAGGAGGCTTTCAAGCTGGGATTTGACGGTGGTGTTATCTCATGAGATTTCACCTGCATCAGAACAACTAAACAGGCCCTTCGTGGGTTTGGATCAAAGCAGAACCAAAGGACTAAGAGATTAGATTCCAACCCATCTAAGAATCAAAGGCGGTCTGATTCAAAGGTTTTAGCCTGGGCCTGTATCTCATTTCTGCATCTTGTCTTGCTATGCATTCATTCTTTAGTATTTTACAGACATTCATATGACAGCAAGACCTTTACTCCTCCTGACTCCATCCACGCCAGCTTACTACCCATTTGAAGACATAATATACTCTTTGTGATACTAGCACCCTGGAGATAAGGATTGGGTCACAGAGGATATTAAATTAGCTAAATTGCTTGCGGGGGGGTCAGATTATACAGGTCCTGGAGACTACCCTCAATTTTCATCTAGAGATCTGGACCCTGCCACTCAGCTGTGAAGCTGATTGGTGACGCAGCATGATGGGAAATGTCATGTGTCTGCCCAGGATTTACCTGCCCTTTGGTCAGAGACTTTAGAGCTAACAGCTCATCTCCCTGCTGCATCATATTTGTTATAAAAGAAAACATCTTGACCTGGCTGGTTTATCAGCCCAAATCACCTCTCTCAGGCTATGTCTACACTATCGAGGTTTTTTTTGGAAAAACGGCCATTTTTCTGAAAAAAATTCACTTGCGTCCACACTGCAATCGCGTTCTTTCAACCAAAAATCAAAAGAACAGAGAGGGTTTTCCGACATTGGTAAACCTCTTTCTACGAGGAAGAAGCCTTTTTCCGAAAGAGCTCCTTCGAAAAAAGGCATGTGTGGATGGGGAAGAGGGAGTTCTTTAGAAAGAAGAGGAAAGAGGAAAAAGCACAGGTGCCCTGGTGGCCACTCCGTCCATAGTAATCACAGCTTAAATACGAGATAGCGTCCATTCAGTGTGGACGCTATCTTTCGAAAAAGCAGATCGCTTTTTCAATGCACTTTTGCTGTGTGGACGCTCTCTTTCAGAAGAAGTTTTTTCAGAAGATCTCTTCCGGGAAAGCATCTTCCAAAAGAAGCCTGCAATCCAGACGTAGCCCGAGATGCAAAGGGATCCACACTTTGATTTCAGGGACACCCATCTTACTCTGGAGTCTGTCTGGTCACTTCAGTGCTGTTACTCCCAATTCACACCAGGGCTAAGAAGATCAGAATCGTCAACAATAAAGTCTAAGAACAAGATTGGAGTCCTGTTTTGGAAACTTTAAAAACAGCCTCTGAACCCAGTCACCCTTGCTCTTATATTAATATAGGCATGTCTGTTACAGAAAAACAGAATGCACAAGTCAAAGCTGTTACAAATCTTAACTTGATTCAGTCATGAGGGTACGTCTACACTGCAATGCTATTTTGGGATACCAGAGTATCCCGAAATAGCCATCCCACATCTTTATAGCAAGCCCATTATTTCAGGCTCGCTATTCTGATGTCCCTGTAAACCTCATTCTACAAGGAGTAAGGGATGTTTCAGAATAGCACTTTATTTCAAAATTTAGTGACAAAATAAGCTATTTCAAAATAGCATTGAAATAAGATACACAATTTGCATAGCTCAAATTGCCATATCTTATTTTGAGTTACAGTGCTGTGTAGACGCACCCTCAATGAGCTTCCTAGCTATGATATTTTAGGACACGTTAGAGTTCAGGAGTAGATTTTTATGAGCAAAGAGTTTGACTCTCCCCTACAAGTCACAAAGCTGTGCACATACAAAATCACACATGTGCCTTCAAAAACAAGCACCTACACTGCACTGAGGAAGAATTGTGAGAGGCACAGATCCATGAAAAGAAAGAAAAAAATAATCTCTTCTCCAGTGCCTCTTATTGTCCTGACTGCAGCCCCTCAGAGACACTCATAATAAGCCCCTGCCTCATTTTCAAAGCTTGCTCCTTTTTTTTTTAAGAGGGAAAAACTCATTTTTCCTCTCTCCGTAGCTGCTTTTCATTAGGGAGGCTCCTTAGCAATCCCTTGGGACGCAGCCTATGAGTTTTTAACTGTGGTGCAAGGCATAATTATGTCGTTAAGGCAGGAGAGCTGGGTTTTTCCCAGGGGATGTGACCTTGAGCTGGAGGGGGGGGGGCAGCTATACAGAGGTTTTTTTGGGGGGGGTGTTGTATCTGTGAAGGGGGGAGTTACATTTATGTGTGTGTGAGCTTGGTTTTATGAGGTCCCTTATGCGAAAGCATGGGTCAGATCTTTCTCCAGTGGAATTTGTACATGTGAACCAGCCCTTCCCTATGGAATCTCTGCTCAACACATTCACTTACACTTGTTGATGGAAGCACTTAACTTTCCTAGGCACAGGGAAAAAAATGTGTGAGGAGTGAGAGGGAAAGAGAAACGGTTCGTGTGTGTGTCCGTGTGTGTGTTTGTTTGTGTGTGTGTGTTGGTGTGTGTGTGTGTGTGTGTGTGTGTTTAAAAAACCTTTGCAGCCGAAAAAGGGGACAGAAAAGCGGGGGCAGGCGGGGAGGGGGGGAGCTGTTCCCGTCGGTCCCAAAGAAGGGGCGTTGTGGACACGTTTGTCTGAGCCACTCGCGAGCGAGGAGCCGGGGAGAGGAAAGTTTGGGCTTTTTTCCCCAGACGTCAGCACAAGGCGGATCGGCGCTCGGGACTGGAGCGGGAGGCGAGGGGCTGGCTGGCTGGCTGGGGCTCGGGGCTCGGGGGCGTGGGGCGGGCGCAGGGGGCTCGCCGGCGCCGGAGCGAGGCATGGACAGCGCTGCAACCTTCGGCATGGACAAGCAGTTCGGGCCCGGCCCCGGGCGGGTCCTGGAGCCGCCTGACAACCCGCAGGGCAGGAAAAACTTCAGTGTCAGCCACCTCCTGGACCTGGAGGAAGTGGCGGCCGGCATGAACGGAGCCAAGGCGCCCGGGCCGGAGGCGAGGGACGGCGCCAAGGGGCTGCAGGAGCCGTCCGGGGGCAGCAGCGGGAGCGAGGCGGCTCCGCAGGACAGTGAGTACCCCCGGCCGGGGAGGGGAAGGGCCATCGCTGGGCAGGGAGAGAGGAACCCCCAGAAATGCCCGGGGGACACATTTAATGGGGAGGCAGAATCGGGGCATCCCTGAGAGGCACAAGGGAGGGGCGGGGGGAGCACAACGTCGAGCTTGGGTTTGAAGAGAGGGGGCAGGGCTTACTACTGGAGGGCACCCTGGACCTGGTGAGACCCAGCCCTGGCACCCCTGGGCTTGCTGTTGGACCTCCTGGTCCACTCGGCACCGCTGGCCTGCACAGTTCCCAGCCCTGGCATCACTAGTCTTGTCAGTTCTGAGTGTGAAACAAGCACTTGAGGCCTGACATCTTTTCCACTACAAATTAAGCACGGGGGGGTGGGGAGGACTCAGGGTATCCACAGTGATGGAGCCACACTTCTGAGAACCTGGTTTAATAAGGGGCAGACCCTGAGCCTCAGCTGGGATGGGACTAAGGCCCCTGCCCTGGTTTGAATGTATCTCTGGGGGGGGGGGGGAAGGGAATCTTCTCCAGCTAATTTGGAAACCTGCATGACTAGACTGAGCCAGAGGTGTGTGCTGGGGGGGATAAGAATGGGACCACACCCACCTATGTGGGCAGCTGGTATCTCTGCACTGATTGCAGATGGGACAGGGCCACTGGCTGCCCATTACAAACTGTAGTCAAAAGAGAGTTTTTGGTGGGTCACCGCCACTGAAGAAAGGCCAGACAAGCCTGGCTCCAGTGGGCATAGACGTGCGAGGTTGGGCTGGTGTCTGGTTAGAGCCCCAGGTCTGAGGGCTGGGAAGACAGAAAAGTGCCTGGGAGTGAGGGAAAGAATGGAAGAGCATCCATCCACACTCAAGGAGGGCTGTGCAGATGCCCAGTGGACAGACCTTATGTGCTGAGTACCGTGGCTTTGCACGCACAAATGCTACATTTAAGGGACTAGTCAACTGAAATAAAATCATTTTGCACAGACAGGAAACGCTACAGGCCAAATACTCCCCTGACCAAGATGTTCAAAAGTACCTAGGAGTCTGGGGTGCCTCAATTTTGGGGCCCCTATATCGAGGCATCTGAACGTTGCCGAGTTCTCAGTGAGTGAGGGTCCCACATTTCTGACAAATCAGGCTGCTTTTGGGGTGTCTGGAGCCAGATATCCAAAAATCAATCGTCACTCTTGACTATTATTTTATTTTCCAGGACAGATAATACCGAGCAATCCTGCCTAGAGTGAAGGCCCAAATTTATTTTAAAAATACAATGAAATGAGCCTGTATTATGTAATTAAAGGGTTCAATTTTGTCCCCCTACACTCAGATTGATCAGTACCTTGCTCCATAAGCCACCGCAAGTGAGACCTCTTGGACCACTTGCACAGCAAGGGACAACTCCGTGTAAAACACTGGCAGAATCCGGCCTCTGGTTTAAAATTAACTGAGCGCCCTGTGAGGTTTGCAAGCAGGCTTCTAAAGTCACCAAACTGAACTATTATATTGATATTTTACTGGGTCTGCTACAATGATATCCTGGGCCCGAACCAAACAAAGCCAACTTAAAAGAGCCAGTATTTTTAATGCCATAAACACTCAGGTTTGGTTTCTAACTCTCCAATTTCTCTTTTGATAATTCACTGTAGGTCTCTACCCGTCCTAAATTTATGGCTCAAAAATTACTCCCCATGCCTTTGTTTAAGTAAGGGAAATAATTTGACTTAGGTTTTCAATCTGACCTTCAATAGCCACTTTTTCTTCTCTGCCGATGGCAGACTGAGACGTAGGCATCACGTCTCTTTCAAAACTCATAAAGAAAATGAAAAGCGACCCCTTGAAGAAGTGGAGCAGAGCACTTGTAAACACCCGTAAGGAGCGTACACCAAAGAGCCGATGCACTAACACTAAGAAGGAATGAGCATTTTTCTTGCTTTCAGTCTGATCGCGGCGTCTTGTCGAGTGACTAGCATCTATCTGAATGCAGCATAGAAGCCGCTTAATCCCATTCCTTATCATTAGAGTCTCCATGTACGGTCTCTTTCGCAGCATCATTCTTGCCAGGAAGTTGGGGTAGCTTTTGCATTTGTAAAATGACTAATACGCTTGCTGGTCAATGCAAAAACACAGCTGCCTTCTTGCTCCGCCAGTCTGGAAAGATTTTGGGGAGTTTTGCAGAGTGTTGGGTTTTTGCTACCACAGGAAAAAATATTAGTAAATTTTTCTGAAGTTCTTCCTACTGATTTCTAGCAAGTATTGAGAGAGAAGCTGGAAGGCAAATCAGCTACAATTCTGCACTGACCTCTCTGAAAAAGGAAAGATAAAAACCCCTCCAGTTTCTCTCTGTCTCTCTCTTTTATTTTTGTGGCTGGTCTTATCTGTTATTGTTACTGAATCATAGCAGAAGAAAGACACTCGCTCAGTCTCTTCTCCTTCAAAAGGAGCATACACACCATCTGTCTGCAACAGAAAATCTCCAGTACTACAAATCACAGAGAATGGACACATCACTTTTGATTTCAGACTTTGATACTTCTTAATTTTATATTGTGCTTAAAACAACATAGATAGATTGATAGATCGATAGATAGATGCCAAAGGAAAGCAAATACATTGGATAGATGGATAGAAAGAAAAGAAAATGATTAAGGGAAAGCAAACCAAGTAACCTTACTTCGGAACACACATTACAAAACTTTTTCAAAGCACATTTTTTATAATGAGTAGAGATTAAAATACTGTGGGAAGCTCCTTACTCAAAGAAACATCATCTGATTTGCAGGGGAAAAAAAGTGGCAATTGCAAAGTTTCTAAGCTGTGCGGTACACAGAATGGTTATATAGGGAATCTGCAGAATTGTGGGGGTGGAGGAGAAATGCTATCAAATGACCTCCTACAAGATTACTTTGCAGGAAAAAAAATAGCACTCAAATAATAATTCCGTTTTCCCTGCCAAATGACACTGGGGTTTCATCCATAAAATATTTGATACACAAAAAAATGAATACAGGGAAAATAAACGCAATTTTAAAAGAGGGAAGCTGCTAAATCACAAGTGGAACCCATACAGGGTTTGTTTATATCTGAAAGAGGTAGAACGTGACAGCCCTCTAAGCCAGCATTCCCCCACTTTAACCAGTGCACGAGAGACGTGGTCTGAGAGTTAGGGCTAAATCTGAAAAACTCTTATTGAAATAGCCCTTATGGGAGGGAATGACGGTGGAACTACTCATGTGAGTAAGGGCATGTTGCAGTGATCCCTTCATTATCATACTCTTCAATGCTACCCATGTGGTGATTACATCTAGTGCCCTCAGTGGATTGCACGGCAAAAGGAAAAGGGATGCAGGAGGATATATGTTCACAGACAACCTTTCCCACAGATTCCTCATGGGAGTCAAGCAGTTTTAGCGCCCTATAAAAGTGAGTTTCTAAGGATCCGGCTGGTCTACACATGCTCAATACATTGCTGTACGGTAACAGGCATCGTGAAATGGGTATTTGACTGGAAGTCTGGAAACTGCCAGTTTTGCAAGGGTTAATAGCAGTCTAGGCCACCGATCAGGCAGGCTAGTTTAAGTGACACTCGTGACTTCTGCCGATGAGACCGACAACTTTTTCAAAAGCACCTAAATGACTCGGGAACCTTAAGTCCCGCTGATTTTTCACGGAGGTCACATAGTGATGTTAAAAGGTTCCTAAATCTTTTAGGCAACTTTGTGATTTTTTTTAATGATTTTTTTTTTACTCAGAAAAGCTGAGATTCCTCATGCCACATCTCAAGACCAGGAGAACTCTGGCAATTTTATCAGCTATGTGTAGGCCCCATAACGGCATTCTCTAGAGCTCATTAATTGAAGCTTTCCACCCTGGCACACTGAGCTCAGCAGGAGGGAGCAGAGCGCACAGGGATTATTTTTTAAAACTATTATTACTTCCTCCTACATTTTGAATCTGCTTTTTTGATTTATAAACATGTTCACAGCAACTCTGGTGCTGTCAGCACATTGCTCTGGAGGGTCCTCAAGGAAGTACGGCAGCATCAGGTCTCCAGGATGATGTAATTGATTGCTAGAGAAAACAGAGGACCCTTAAAATCCTTTTCAGAGTTGCTGCATGGAGGGAAGGGAAAGTGTTGGTCCCAGCCCAGCCCTGGGGTTAAAATGGTCACCATAGAGAGCCATCCCACGCAGCAGATGGAGCGACCCCAAGGGCTTCCACCTCTAGCCTGCACTTCTGTCCACCAGAGTCCTGCTGGGTTAACCAGTATCCCCTCCCTAGTGTATTATACCTGCAAGGTCAGAGGCAGGCTGTAATGCAAGGCCCCTCCCAGACGGATTGCAAAACCACTCGTTTTATTTCGGACCCCCCATCCCTTCCTCACAGTCCTGCACTGAAAGCAGGAGTGGCACTTTGGGAATGCGAAGGCCCAATTCTGCGGCCCTTGTGTGGACGAGACAGAGTTATGCAGGCAAGTTATCCCACCGAAGCCCATGGGACAGTTCTACTCACTCGCGTGCGAAAGGGCTGCTGGATGAATCTGTTCAATGGTAGGAAATGTGAAATATCTGTTAAAGAAATGAATACTTCCTCACGTCCAGCGGCCCCCTTCGCTGGCTTTCGTCTTGCCACGGAGTTCACACGGGGTCTATGTTGCACACACTGGAAGCCTGGGAAAGCCAAGAAATATAGCCTAGTTAGGTGCCCACCACAGTCACACCTCCCCATGGCCTGATTCCTAGCAGACTTTATTATAATATTCCCTTGGTCCACAGCCTTTTAAACAATGAGCCACTAAACCATCCAGACATCTTTGTGAATTTAATAGAGCCATAGCTTCCAAGGCCGGAAGGAACCCTGGTGGTTATCTAGCCTAACTTGCCATAAAATGTAGGCCCGAGAACTTCCCCAAAATAATTCCTAGAAGCAGATCTTTTAAAAACACGACCAGCCTCGTGTAATGCTCTGGGGCTTTACAGGAGAAAGAGATAAAAATGTACCTATGTCGTTCCAACTAAATATAAAATAACAGCAACGAATAAAAAAAATTGGAGAGGAGTGATTACTAAAGTCTTCTAGTACGGCACTTAACAGTTATGAAACTGCAGATACATACGTCTCAGCTAACATAAATCAAAGTATCTCCACTGAGCTAGGCTGAGTTACACCAGTTTGTTATTTGGCCCAGCTTGATTGTTCCTTTATTGCCAAGGATTCATTTCCAGTTTTTTGCCGGAGTGAGAACAGAGGAGAGATCTTAGGAGATGACCCTTAAAAAAATTATTTACAAACAGAAGACAAATTGCAAAGAGGCTGCCACAAAAAAGCTCTGTTGTGGTCAAATCATTGTTCTTCCTAAGTCAAACTTTGAGGTCTGAGTAGAGGCATTACAATAAATCAAGTACATGCAGAAATTAAAAGTTTGGGACACATCCTCACGAGGGAGAATTTGGCCTCAATGGAACTATGCAGATGGACACCAGCAAAGGATTTTTAATCCAGAGTAAATTAAAGCAAAGAAATAATACCTGTTCTGAAATTTTCTCCCTGCTGGATAAAGATGGAGCTACGAACAGATAACCACTGCCACTGAAATAAACCTACATAGCAAAGAGTTAAACTTTAGAATTACATTTTCCTTTCCAGGATCTTTCCCCCTCTGCACATCCCCTTCCCCCCCCAAAAAAAATCCAAAACCCAAATTTTTGTTTCTTAACAAGCCTAAGACAATTTTTTTTCCAAAAAGCAAATAAATTTCCCCCTTGAATGTAAAACATGTAATGCTTCTCCCGGTATGATTACAAGAACCGGACAGGGAGGGTTTGATTTCAGCAGCTATAAATCAGCCGCAGATTGAACGCACCACAGAAGGGTTTATTCGGATCTTGTGAGAAGCCAGTGATTAGTTCTCAACCCAGCTGTCACCTCACCATCCTGTTTGCCTGGTGTATTATGTGTGTGTGTCGGGGGTAGGGGGGGGGAGATAATAGGAAACTGTAAAGAGATATACCGAAATAAATGGGGGACTTCATTTGAGGGAGACAGATCAAGGGGATGTGGATAAAAAGGAATAGTTTCCCCCAGAGCTGAGGGGCATCTGTAAACAATTAGTACCATGGGGAAGTGAACTGGATTTTCAAGGTTCATTTTGCCCCCTTTTCATTGCTTGCTTGGAAACGCTAAGGCTAGTGAACCCGCGTAATGTTACATTTCCCATGTGCTCATGTCGGAAAACTGAAGAGGGTGAGAGAGACAGAAAAGCATTTTTATCGGTACGGGACAAAAACAAAAGTGACTCTTCCCACTGTCACACAAGTGCCTTTGTTTCTTCTGACTAAGACCTCACCGTTCAGCGGAAAAGATCCCTAAGGCCTTTAAGGGCTCACCAACGTCTCAGTAAAGCTAATGACGGGGAAAACGCTCTCCACTGATATGCTCAGATATTCCCCATGAATGTGCACAATAGGATTCTACACTCCCAAGACACTTGCCAGAGCAGGACTGTAAAGGGTTAACCATTGATTTTACCCCCACCAGCCTGGCCCATCTTATCTACAAGGGAGCCAAGAGCAGCATACCAGCCCTGCGGGCAGTAGAAACGAGAAAGCTAGGAAAGCCAATCCGAGATAACACGTCCTCCCAACAATCCACGGCATGCGTGAGTGTCCACACAGGAGGCAAGCAGAAGGATTTACCGACCACACAGGAGGGGGGAGGAAACTGTTCATCAGAGGAGAAGGGAAGATGAAGAGCGGCTGCCTTCTTTGAAAATGTCAGACACGCTCTCTTAATCTTGGAAAGTCGTGGCTGGCAAATGCAGGCCTGGTTCAGCCGTGCATCTGGCTTTCTGATGGGCTGGGGCAGAGAGCACCACAATAGTGTCTATGCAACGCTTCTCACTCACAAGGCTGGTTGCTTTTGTGGTCTTTAATGGCTGGCAGTTCACAGGGCAGAATTAGTGTTCCCCAAAGTTCTGCTCTCCTACCCAGTTTTACAGCTGGGCTGATAAACCAATGCCCAGCCCAATCCAGATTCGAACCTTGGATAATCCCGGTTTCCAAGCCTGCGGTTTACACTAGATCATATGTCCCTGTTTCCTTACTTGGGGCCAGAGGTTGCTGTGAGAGTAATGCCGTGCACTTTTGGTGGCTGCCTGGTGGGGCTGTGTGCTCAGGCTCTGCAAAATGTGGCCACAGCCGGCAGCATGCATTTCTACTGCTGGTGCACATCCGCACATACCTTGGTACATATAACAAAATTTAGTCTGCACATGGAAACAAGTAGGATATGTCTACACTACATGGCTCCGTTGATGGAGCCATGTAGATGAGGGTTGTAGACATAGCAAAATGAAGCGGTGATTTAAATAATCGCCGCTTCATTTACATCAAAATGGCTCCTGCGCTGTGCCGATCAGCTGTTTGTCGGCACAGCGCAGTAGTCTGGACACTCGGCAGTCGACATCAAAAGCCTTTGTCGACCACCCCGGTAAACCTCATCCCACGAGGCATAACGGGGCGGTCGACAAAGGCTTTTGATGTCGACCGCCGAGCGTCCAGACTACCGCGCTGTGCCAACAAACAGCTGATCGGCACAGTGCGGCAGCCATTTTTATGTAAATGAAGCGGCGATTATTTAAATCGCCGCTTCATTTTGCTATGTCTACAACCCTCATCTACATGGCTCTGTCGACGGAGCCATGTAGTGTAGACATACCCTTAGAGGGAACATGGGATGGGAGGGGCTGTAAATTTTTGCTTTCTAATATTTGGTAGATTGTATTTATGGCATCTGCTAAACTAAAATGATTTCCCTAATACCAGCAGTCTGCTTCCAGGATCAGTGCAGACTTCTTGTTCTGCAGCCTTGCTGTGTTGTTAACATGCATGGGCCATCCAAAGGAATGTTATGGAGAGGGTGACCAGATGTTCTGATTTTATAGGGACAGCCCCAGTATTTGGGGTTTTGTCTTATATAGACTCTATTACTTCCCCCCTTCTCTCTTCCCATCCCGATTTTTCACACTTGCTGTCTGGCCACCCTAGTTGCAGAGAAGGGGATGAATTAAAGGGGAAGCAAAGAAACAAAAACTGTTGCACCCATAAAGTACTAGGGAAAATGAAGCTACAATAAACCCCACCTCGGAGTCACTGGCACCCCAGTGGCCCTTTCTATGGAGATGTGGAAATATAAGTTTGTAGGATAAATAGAGGGAGCTGTATAAAGACAGGGAGCATAAGAATTGCCAGATCAGATCAGACCATCTACTTGGTATCCTGTTCCCTTAAGTGACCAGTTCAGAGGAAAGGACAATAAACCCTGATGAGGGCAGTTCTGAGATGACCTGTCTATAAAGGAAGTTTCTTCCTAACTCTTCTAATATAAGAACAGAAGAATGGCCATACTGGGCCAAAGGTCCATCTTGCCCAGTATCCTGCCTGCCAACAGTGGCCAATGCCAGGTGCCCCAAAGGGAATGAACAGAACAGGTAATCTTCAAATGATCCCTCCCCTGTCACCCATTCCCAGCTTCTCACAAACAGAGGCCAGAGACACCATTTCTACCCATCCTGGCTAATAGCCACTGATGGACCTAGCCTTCATGAATTTATCTCATTCTTTTTTGAACTCTGTTAAAGTCCTGACCTTCACACCGTCCTCTGGCATGGAGTTCCATAGGTTGACTGTGAGTTGCGTGAAGATATACTTCCTTTTGTTTGTTTTAAACCTGCTACCTATTAATTTCATTTGGTAACCCCTAGTTCTTGTGTTATGGGAACAAGTAAATAACTTTTCTTTACTTACTTTCTCCACATCAGTCATTATTTTATAGACCTCTATCATATCCTCCCTTAGTCTCCCCTTTTCTAAGATAAAAAAGTCCCAGTTTTATTAATTATATGGCAGCTGTTCTAAACCCGTAATTATTTTGTTGCCCCTTTTCTGAACTTTTACCAATGCCAATATATCTTATCCCCATCAGTTACTGGTTGGTTCGTCCCCTGTCTACTGTAGCTGGGGCTGTTCTTATTATCAGAGTAATAATTTAATCCTTTTTAAAAATCCTTCCACATTCTCAGTCCCAATGATATCTAGTGGCAATCAGTTCCGCAGGCTAACCATTAAAAAGACATTACTGGGTATCAGCTTCAAATGTGTTGCTTTTTGGTTTCATCGTCTGTCCCTTGCTCATGTAAATCACAAGTCGGTACATAGGAGCATCTAATTACCCACTCTGTACCTGTCATTCTTCTGCACGCTTCCCCCAGGCCTCTTCTTCTTAATTCCCCCCTTAACAGCCCCACTCTTTTTGATCTCTTGTCGTATGGAAATCCTCCTGGTCCTTTTCATCACCCATCCCTTTTTGCTGTGTCCTTTTGGAGAGGGGGTGGCCAGAACTGGACATAGTATTCCAGATGAGGCTGCACCATTGATTTATGCAGTGGCACTGGAATATTATCCATATGATTTTGTGTCCTGGTCCCTGATCAAGCTAACTTTTTGTTTGCTTTGCTGATTGCTGTTGTCTGGAGCAGAGATTTGCACAGAATGGCCGATCTTTTACTATTGACTTCAACAGTTTCACCCAGTGTTGACATAAAGGATACAGGATTACAAGGCCCAGTTCTGCATTCCTTGTCCATACGCTGATTCAACTGGCCCACAATTTTATCACATATGCAGCTGCTATTTTAGGGTACTGACCTTTCATCTGTGGGAAGGGGGTCTGTGCTATTGATTTCAGCAAAATTAAGACCAGGGCCTTAACATCTCCATGTTAACACATAAGTTACTTGTAATATCAACCTTCCTATTTACTTACATGTCATTTCCACAGTAGGATAGGGAATGACAGGAAACATCTAAGCACAGCAGAAATGGAATATTGCCTTTAAAAAAATAAGGCAGATGAGGTGGGAGCAGTGTTCCCTGCAAGCCTAACACTTGGGTGGCCACCCAGGAGAGATTCAAATGCTGCAAAGCTATTTAGCAGAGCACCCAAAGCCTGCAGCATGTGTTTCTACTGGTGGTACACCTTGGTCATGTCTTAGTGCATATAACAAAATTTGTTCCACACGTGGATGGAAAATTTTAGAGGGAACATTGAGTGTGGGAGGGGTCGTAAATGTTTGTTTTCTAACATTTAGTAGACTGTATTTGTGGCATTTGCTAGACTATAATTCTGTCCCTAATACCAGACATTAAACCTTCCCAGTTAAGAACAAATGTCTTGGCGAAGAGACCAGCATTTTGTTCTTTTTTTTTACGTAAAGTGCCTAGCACGGTGGTGTCCTGGGCTGTGGCAGGAGCTCCTGGGGGCTGCCAATGCATAAATAATAATACTGCTCTGACAGTGGTATGCAAGTAGTAATTAAAAAATTAACCCCACTCTGCCAGATTACCCCAAACATATTAACACAGGCCTGGATTCAGCAAGGTTCTTAAGCAGTTGCCTAACTTTTAGCATGTGAATAGACTGACTTCAATTAAACTATTCATATGCTTAAACTTAAGCCCATGCTTAAGTGCCTTGTTGATTCAGGGCCACAAAGACTAGCAACTAGCTCCACATTTGAGACTAATGACCACATGTAGGAGGAACGCCAATTTCCTCAATCCACTCATAAGCCTCATCCACCCAGGTGGGTCTCACTCTGTTTGGAGAGAAGTTTGTGCTGGCTGAGAAGTTTGTGCTCTCCCCAGCCCTCCCCTATGCTGCACAGAACGGCAGCCAGGTAGATCTGAGAGATGGTAAAATGTGATCCATAGGGACGCCTCCTGATCTCTGCAACACTGGTGTCAATCTGGAGCAACGTCATTGACTGCAGTGGAGTTCCTTTGGCTTTGCACCTCTTTTACAAAGAGCAGAATTTGGCCCTTTGTTTCCTGAACGGATATTGTTTTCAAAAAGGATGTTTCCTAACGAGTTCCCATTGAACAGACGTCAGCAGGACACGTCCAGACGGCTAACTGGGATCCGAGCCGGCACACACTGCCAGGCTCGCCAACAGCAATTCCGGCCCCTGGTGCAGAACAGCCAATGGGCCCCCACACGCACAAACCAGGCCTGCGCAGACGTGGTCTGCCTGACATTTGCCTGCGCTGGCTGGTGCCCAGTGAGCTGCCGGCTGCGCTGCTTGACATGCTCTGACAGCACGGCCAGGGCCTCCACATGCCCACCCGTTGCTGCTGCTGGAACCACTCCTTGCAGCCTGCCCGAGTGATTTAAACGGGCCTGGGGTTCCTGGCTGTTACTGCGGCAGTGGCAACAGCTGAGCACCCCTGGCAGTGTTCCCTGTAAGCTGAGCACTTGTGCAGCCTCCCAGGAGAGATTCAAATGCCTCCCAGCATTCGCACACGCCTCGATGCATGTACAAAAATTTATTCCACACGTGGATGGAAAAGATTAGGGGAAACATTGGCTCCCAGGTCCTTTTAAATTGCTCAGGCCCCTTTTGTCTCCTGCCCCTCCCATCAGTGGACCTGCTTACAGCCAGGTATAGTCCTTATTAGCACAAGTAGTCCTCTTCAAGTCAGTGAGCCTCCGTGCAGGAGTTTGCACCCTGCCCCATAAGTGGCTGCAGGATTGGGCCCTCATGTTTTCTGATGGTTGAACTGCAGATCTGGGATCAGGCCTGTTGATTTCTGTTGCCTGTTCTCCCACTGGTTCACTGTTGGCAAATTGCTTCACCCCATGCCTCAGTTTCCCTGTCTGTAAAATGGGGATACATTATATTTGCACACCTCAGGAACTTATTTGAGCTCTTCTGAGGAAAGGCACCATGGAAATGAAGCATTTCTGATTCCCATCGGCCACACCTGAATATCGAGGTCAGGAGTCTCGAACTACCAGTCTGCAGGCCATCCCTGACCGGAGCAGGTACACAGACTAGGCTGGTATGGGCCTGTCCGTTACCGGCCCCCAAGCCTCGCCCCCTCCCACCATTACCCCGCCCCCTCCCCCCATGACACCCTGTCACATGGCTTCAGTGGTCACGTGAGGGGCCTGAGGCAGTGCAGCAGCAGCAGTCACAGCCTGCCCCCCCCCGCCCCCACACACACACACTCTCCATGGCAGCAGCAGGAGCTGGGGGGAAGCAGAGTGCATTGGCAAGTGCATTTGCTCCACTGCACTCTGCTTCCCTGGGCGGGGGGGGGGGGGGGTGACCGCTGCTGGTGCACAGCCCCAGCTCCTCTCCCCCCCCCCCCCCGAAGCCATAGCCTGGTGCTAGCCTGGCTGTGTGGATGAGATCGGAGAGCATTATACACCCGTGTGGAATCAATGAGGATTTTCACAGCGCATCCCTACCCTGCCTATTAGCTATCTCCGTGGGCCGGCCCTTCACCAAAGCCACAGCAAGATTTAATTCCATCTCTGCTAATGGCTAACAGCTCTCACTCTCTTCCTTTGGTGCCTTTGCCATGGATTTCTATTCATTTGTTCACAACGTTTGTTCCTTTCAAATGCTCATCTTGAATTGCACTTT
The DNA here is from genome assembly GCA_032595735.1 of Pelochelys cantorii. Taxonomy (NCBI): domain Eukaryota; kingdom Metazoa; phylum Chordata; order Testudines; family Trionychidae; genus Pelochelys; species Pelochelys cantorii. The sequence continues at coordinate 14,963,073 of CM064347.1, read as the reverse complement.
TCCCTTCGAATGTTGCTTTGCTCTTTGGCCTAAACACGTGCAGGAGAGCGAATAAATGCAGCTGGGGAATTTCCCAAGCAGCTCCCTTCTCCAGAGTATACTATTGTAGAGAGAGGATTTATCCCAATCCAGCGTATTTGACCAAGTTCCCTATTTCTATGTGGTCTCAAAAAGCTCATTTGTCCTTAGGGACAGGGTGCCATGGGGGGGAGATGGTGGGGCATAGACAGGCAGGGGCGGGGTTTGAGGACCGATAATAGACAGCCCCCCTCCCCTCCCAGGTCCACTGGGAGTCCCAGGCTGGTTTGCAAAATCACTCTGGCTGGGGATGACCATGGGCCAGGAGTTTGAGACCTGATTTAGATAATTGGGTGATGGAAAAATTGGGAGCTAAAACTTACTAAACAAAAGCTGAATCAAAAAGAGGGAGGGGAAATTGTCCAACCATGTAAGTGTCAAGGCTCATCTTCCATTGATCCTCCACTGAGGACTGGCTTCCTGAGGCCTCTGTGAATCTGAATACAAACCAGGTGAACTTACCAGCATGCCCACCCTTTGCAACCAGTCTCACCCTGACTGCACATCTGGGATGCTTTCCCTTCTGGAGAGGAGACAATGTGATGACAGGACAAGGGTTTGCATGACAACCATATCTTTTATTGTCATGCTAAACTGAAACAGGCATTCCGCATTATGTCTCATTTCTTTTTATGGCCACTGCGCCTTCTCCTTGACACAATTTTGATGCCTCAGCTTCCTAGACCAGGGCAGCAAAATGAAATGAAATCATCTCCCTGAGCATGTCCATGAAGGACCTGAATCCAACACTCTATGGCCCCTCCAGAATGTGAGGTCTCTAGAACGGTGACATTCAGTGGGTTCCAATGGTGGGAACACCATTCTCAGCCATGTCTCCATGCCAAGTCTTTCCCCCAACCCCCTTATACATGCAGAAAGACCATTGCTGTGAGGAACCAGGGGGCCCAACCCACAGAAAAACAACAGGGACTTCCAGTAGCCTGGGTTCTAATTCCTGACTCTGCTATCCATCCCCTTTGTGACTTTAGGCAAGTTGCTTCCCCTCTCTGAGACCCTGTTTTCCTCCCATCCATAGAGATATTTCCTACCTTATTAGCTGCTGTGAGGATTAACAGCACTGTGAGATTTTTGCAGGGGACATAAAGGGTTATTCCCTTGGCCAGCAGAAAGCCCTGTGCAAGACACTGCCCCTTTTCCTTGTTCTTGGATTATCCGGACTGCATTTCCTACAGAAAAATCTGCCTCTGCAAGACTCCAGGAGTGGTCCTTAATCTAGCCACCTAACATAGCAAATTAATCTTCATCGTTGGCCACACATACCCTTCATATTCCAGCAGTGGCTTCCCAAAGCCTCCACCATAGACATCCATGTAGTGACATTGACTTCTCCTCCAAGTGGCTCCTGGCAAACAGCCATTACCATGTCTTCCTTCTCATCTGCCTGGCCAGCTCCACACCCCTCTTCTCATGTTGCATTTGCTTTATGAGTAATTTGCTTCCTTTCTTGCTAGAACACAGGCACGGTTAGCCAGTAGTAGTAGTAGTCTCCAGCTACTACCAAAAGGACCCATCTATTTGTTGATGCTCAGCTGTGCACATGAATACACACTGTGCAGTTCTTATTCAATGTGACATTTAACTAGATCAAAAATTACAATGCAGAATGATTGCAAGCAACAAAATCAAAGGCAGAAATGCCAAGTGAATTGGCAAGGATCTCTTTTCTCTACCAGAGCAATGCAATAATCTCGCATATAAAACCTTATGCAGAACTTTTTAGGTCTTGAAAGCTTGTTCACCTCCTTTCATTAGACTAACAAATAATGTCTAACTCAGAACATCTGTTAACAACAGCCCTTAATGTTCTCAAGATGATAAAGCAGAAGGATAAGTTTAGCTAGCAGGCCTTGACTGATGCCTTTTCAAACAATACACTCACTTTTGGTGTTTCTTGGGGAATAAGGGAAATTGCGAACCTCAGAGCTCGTTTGGTTGGGTTGTTTCTAGAGGACTGAAGCAACAAACTTGTAGGAACTATCTGTTTTGTTAGGGTTCCTAGAGAAATTTCTGTAAGTTCAGAGGTTCCATTGCAAGGGCTCTCCATGCCTATGTTAAATGTTGTCACCCAGAAGAAATACTTGCCCTTTGCAAAATTTTTAAAGATACCTGAAGGTCCCAGCTCTCAGAAAAAGAAACAGTTCATACAACATGGCTAGAGAAAGCCTCCTCAGATTGGAACAGTCCATGCATAACAGCAGCCAATGATGGAACCCGGTGGTTTACTGAGAATATTTCTTCTGCCTCATGGTGCTGGGCACCAGAATGGGTTGATTTCAAGCTAGGTCATTCAATTAACTACATTTGTCATTATTAATCTTTATATTACCGTAGTGCTTTGGAGAATTAGTCCTGGAGCAAGAGCTCACTGTGCTACGTACTGGCCCCAGTGAGGAAAGTTAGCCATCAGAATGGAAACGTTTGCTCTTGTTGTGTGTAAAGCAGCTAAAAACGAAGGAAGAAACAGAGAGACACATACAAGATAGCAGTGGGACCAGTGATGCTAGAGTCATTCTTTTATGTAAATTAGAGTGAATAAAAACAACCAGGCTAGTCGGAGCAATAATATTTTGTATACCTGTCTACAGACACAATATATAGGGTCTTTAACTACTATAAAAAGTCATAGGTCCCTATGATTCTTCCCTCTTTCAGATCTAAGTGACTGATTAGCCCCCGTCATTGACACAGCCCTGCTTCTGGGTTTGACCTTAGCCTATAAATAAGGACCTACCAAATTCATGGCCATGACAAATGCGTCATGGACCACGAAATCTGATCTTTTCCCCTGTGAAATCTGGTCTTTTGTGTACTTTTACCCAATATTATACAGATTTCACATGGGGAGACCAGTGCTTCTCAAATTGGGGGTCTTGATCCAAAGGGAAATTGCAGGGGATCGCAGGATTTTTTTAGGGGGTGTGTGTTGCGATACTGGCACCTTCTGTGTTGCCTTCAGGGTTGGGTGGCCGCAGAGCGGTAGTTGTTGGTTGGGCACACAGCTCTGAAGGCAACACCTCCCCACCAGCAGCGCAGAAGTTAGGGTAGCCGTACGCAACTCCCCCTACAATAAGCTTTCAATCCCGCCCACTGCTTTTTGGATCAGGACCCCTACATTTACAAAACCCTTACATTTCAGATTTTAAATAGCTGAAATCATGAAATTTCCTAGAGAGACCCTAGCCTGCAAAGTAGGAACAGCAAATTAAAGTTCCAACATATGCATCACATCCTCCATTTTTCACGCTTTTCTCCAAACAAGCCAGTCCCCTGGTGTAGGGAAGTAAATAATTTAAAACTAAAGAAAGAACGTGAGCAGCAGGGAAAGAAAACATAAACAGAGGGAGGATCAAGGAGATAAGTGGTGGGGTGGAAAGCTTGTCCTTTGCCTGAAATTAAAAAGTATAGTAGGAGAAGAAATAACATACTTTATTCCTTGGCATTTTCTGGGTTAAGGGCATTTCAGGCCTTTCCCAACAGAAGAACCAGGAGTTGAAACTGATGACAAACAAGGAAATGAAACCAACAAGTCTCAAACAAAGTGCAAATAATAAACAGAATAAAAAAGGGCAAAATACTGTGGTAGAGCTGGTTGGGAAATCGATGAGGGAGGAGGAGCTTATGGAAAAATTATATTTTTCATTAAAAAAACCTGAAAATCCTTCAGGTTTTCGGTTTATTGACAAAAGTTAAATTTTTTCCCCACAGAAAGTAGATGCTTTTTCATGAAAAAAAATCATTTAGTTAAAAATCAGTTTTTTATCATAAAAGATTTAAAGTGGAAAGTTTCTGACTAGATGTATACAGTGAGTTTTTCAAACTCTTTCAGATGTAGTGAGCTAACGGTGCTTCAAATAGCACAAATAATAGGAAATATGACAGAACTGGTCAAAAATGGTAAAAAGAAAATTTCAAAATAACGTTCACTCTGCAGGTTTTGAAAAAAAAACAATTTTTTATTTATTTGAAATTTTCACAAAAATTTTTATTTAGATCATTTCCTTTTTGGGGGGGTTTCAGCCACCCCCTCCATTTCTTTTCCTCATCTCCCTTTTGCCACTGAAAAAGGTGGGGGGACATTAAGAACATTTTGGGAGGCAGGGGCCCTGAAAATGTTTCCCTGAAAATGGTGGTTTTGAAAAAAAGACCATTTTCAATGGGGGAAAAATTTCATTCAGAGCATTTCAGCCAGTCCTAAAATACATCAATAGGGTTGGTTTTTATCTTGACAGTGCCCTTTAATGAGGGGGTTAACAGTGCCAGATGGTGAGTCGCATTCTGGTTTTGGGGGATTCAATTCTTTCTTGTCATATCTTTGCAGGGCTGCAGGTTCCCATGGCTCTCCATGGGCTGCTACATGAGCTCTTATATGAATTATTAGTGTTACTATTGACTAACCACAGAGAGTTAGAGTTTACATTTCTATAGAGGCAGAGAGGACCCAAAACCTGATTATGTCTGTGGCTAGTTTTATAAACTTTGCCAGCTGATGGAATGCTATTTTAGTGGACACATGGTTGTTGGATTAGCTCCTTCCCTTTGTCAAGGTCTGTCCCTTCAGAAGATCTGATGAAAAGGACATGGAACTGGGACAAGACTGAAGATTTGTTTTAATGTCCTTGGTGTCATTTGTAGTTTCTGCCTTAATTCAGTAATTCAGTTTCTTTTTCTCCTGTCAACCTCTTCTCCTCTCGGTTCACCTCTTGCATAGGACAAGGCAAAGTGGGAAGGTATCATGTTTCACTGGCCGCAATCTGATTTCTGAAGTCCAGCTCTCTATCCAATCACAGATAAATGTGCTGGTGTCAACCAAAGGCAAAGAACCACAAGACACTAATTTATTCTCCTGCTCCGGGGACCAGACAATCCAGGTCCCTGATGGCGCCAATCCCAAACCTATTCAGTGATCACTCCCTAATCTCACACCAGGATGAACCAGCCACCCTGCCAAGTGAATCACAGTCACTCCCAAAGTGTATGTGAGCTCCTGTCTAAGGCCAAATCCTTGCCCAGAGCACATAGTCCCAGTGAAGAGAAGTGCACCTAGGGGGCATGTACAGGGCTATGGGATGGAACCCTCAGCTCCAAGCTTAACAACTGGCATGGAGTGACTCTGCTGCCACTCCTGCAAGCCACAGGATGGAGGAGAGGATGCAGCCTGCTGCTATCCCCCATCCCACCAACCATGGTTTGGGTCTCTGTGCCAGCCTCAGTCCCCTTTGCACTGCTTCAAATGGCAGCCTCCTACCCGGCTGCACAGAGATGGGGATTGCAATTGGTCCTGCTGCATAGTGCAGATGGATCTGCACATAGCATGTGTGTACTGGCCTAGAATCCTGAGTAGTGGCTAGGGGAACACACAGTGGATCTCTGGGGCAAGATTCACAAAGCTATTGAGGGAATAAGAGATTGGGAAATGGAGTCAGTGAAATGAATGGCAAACCACAATTAGAACACAAGAATGGCCATACTGGGCCAGACCAAAGGTCCATCTAGCCTAGTATCCTGTCTTCCCACAGTGGCCAATGCCAGATGCCCCAGAAGGACTGAACAGAACAGAGAATCATCAAGTGATCCATCCCATTGCCCATGCCCTGCTTCTGACAAACAGATGCCAGACAGGGCCGGACTAAGGGGTGGGCTAACTGGGCAGCTGCCTGGGGTGCCAACCGATGGGGGGGCGCCTGATGGCAGCTGTAAGGGGCGCGCAGCGTCCCTTATAGCTGCCATGAGGCGCCACGCGCCCGGCTCCCGCAGCGCCGGCCCCCCATCCCTGCGGCACTGGCCAGCAGCGCCCTTCCCCCCACGGCCGCGGGACCCTGCACGGCCAGGCACGGCCTGCCCCGGGCAGCCCTGGGCTGCGCTCCAGCAGCGGTTGCTGGGCAGTGCATGCGCTGTGCGCCCCAGGGGCGGGCCCCGGGCTGCGTGCCAGCGGCCATGGCCGGGCCGGGCAGCGCATGCACCGTGCGCCCTGGGGGGGCGGGCCCACACATGCACCATGTGCCCCGGGGGGGCGGGCCCACGCATGCGCTGTGTGCCTGGAAGCGGGCCCGTGCCCTAGGGGTGGGCCCACGTAAGCGCCGTGCACCCGGCGGTGGCGCCGCGCGCCCGGGCCCACGATGCCAAAATGGCTTGGGCTGGCCCTGACGCCAGAGACACCATTCCTACCCATCCTGGCTAATAGCCACTGATGGACCTATCCTCCATGAATTTATCTAGCTCTTTTTTGAACTTGTTATAGTCTTGGATTTCATAATATCCTCTGGCAAGGAGTTCCACAAGTTGACTGCATTATATGAAGAAGTACTTCCTTTTTGTTTATTTAAAACCTACTACCTATTAATTTCATTTGGTGAGCCCTAGTTCTTGTGTTATGGGAAGGAGTAAATAACTCTTTACTCACTTTTTTCACGCCTGTCATGATTTTAAAGACCTCTATCATATCCCCCCTTTGTAGTCTCTTTTCTAAACTGAAAAGTCCCAGTCTTATTAATCTCTCTTCATATGGCAGCTGTTCCAAACACCTAATCATTTTTGTTGCCATTTTCTGAACTTTTTCCAATGCCAAGATACCACATCTGCACACAGTATTCAAGATGTGAGCGTACCCTGGAATTATATAGAGGCAATAAGAGATTCTCTGTTTTATTCTCTATCCCCTTTTTAATGATTCCCAACATTCGGTTTGCTTTTTTCACTGCAGCTGCACATGGAGTGGATGTTTTCAGATAACTATTCACAATGATTTCAAGATCTCTCTCTTGAGTGATAACAGCTGATTTAGTCCCCATCATATTATGTATACATTTGGGACTATGTTTTCCAATACTCATTACTTTGCATTTATCAACATGAAAATTCATCTGCCATTTTGTTGCCCGGTCACCGAGTGTTGACATCTGTGGGGCCAGGATTACACAAACTGGGTGTCTAAATCCCATAGGCAGCATTGAAAAATCTCTCCCTCAACTTCCACTCCCAACAGTCCTGATGACTCTCCAGGCAGGCAATGGGAACTTAGCTCACTAATCAGCCAAGATCCTACTAATAAAATAAACATCCTAGTCTTAGTAGCCTGGCAGCTGAGAAACCTCTTCCCCATCCCAATCATAGGTTTCATAATGCTTAGAATTAAGTCTAACTTATTTCTCATGATTTAACAAGTAAGCCCTTCCCATAACAGGAGAAGTGGAGGGCTTTCCCTTCCACAATGGGATAAAAATACATTAAGATGCCAAGGGAAAGAAGTTTGCTCTTATGGTTAGAGCAGAGAAGTGGGAGACAGGTTTCTTGGGCTGTATTCCCTGCTCAATTGTTGTCTATTGACTATGAGTCTGATCTAGCCAATGGGCTGTAGCTCGGAATCTGTGTCACCTTGGGTAAGTCACTTACCATAGACAGGTGGCTTTGTTTCCCCAGGGCGAAATGAGGCTAATCCCGCCTGTGGCACTTACTTTGGAGGGCTGATGTGAAGCTTAACTGACATCTCTAAAGGCCTTTGAGGAGCTCAGATGCATGATGCTATAGAGATGCTACTCCTGTTTCAGATGGCTCCGTCAGTCACAGGAGGAGGAACAAGCAAGGACACAATCCAGACGGTGCGCCTTTGGTTGAGTTTTGGCATTGGCCTCTCTACCACTGGACGCCATCCTTTGCTACCTCACTTCAGTCCAAGTCTGTCTACTCCGCAGTCCCTTTATTCTCCATGACACATGCTGCACCCATGTAGCTGCTATGTACTTGCAGGACAAATGCAATCGAAATATCCCGGGATTGAGAAAGGGTTTTACCATATTTGAAGTTAATGAAGAATTCTGTTCCGAGATTAACTGTTGTGCCACTTGCAATATACAGATCCTGGGAGAGGTATTGTGTTTAGAGGAACAAAACAATCACAGGTTTTCCTTTGGGATAGCCTGGCCTGGAGTTACAGTGCAATCCCAGGGAGCCCATAAACCAAAGTCCTACAAATCTAAGGGCAACACTATATACTTTTAATCCATGTAAACACTACACACATTTTCTATGATCCCTGCAAATATAAGGACAGCTCTTGCCCTCATTTACACTCGGGCAACCCTTCTCTAGATAAGAGCAGCATTTGGCCCACAAGCTTGAATAATGGGGACATGATATACTTAGGAAAGTAGAGCAAAATGAGCACGGGGGAGAGTCTCCATATTCCAGACAGAAATGGTGCTGCCTTAATAACAATATGGCTCCTAGATGCTACAGTGTGAGTGCATTAGACACATGTAAAGAGGGCCGTACTGTTTAATGGCTAGTGTTGCCCTTCAGGGTGATGCCTGCAGAGAGGGCCAGGAATAAACAGGGCAAGGAACTTGGGCTCCTATTTCAGCTCTAAGAAGGATTCTTTTAGGTCAGGCTGAAGGGGGAGGGGGAATTCTGGCAGCAAATGCTGTAGAGAGGAAGGCTGGCCCCCTGATTAAGTGTCTGGATTCGGACTCAGGCTTTGCCCTAGATGGCAGGTGTGACCCTTAGCAAGTGACTCCAGTCACTAGCCACTGCCTTAACCTATCTGTCTTTGTACACTTGAACCTCCTTAATCTGAGTGTCTGTGACCTGGGAAAACCGGTGTTTGGACCCCCGCATGGTCCCCCTCCCCCCCCAGTATGCTCTTGCACCTACCTCCTTCCCAGACCTCAAGTGAACTATGAAGTCATGTGCTCTGAGCACCTCATAGCAGCTCCCTCAGCTAAGGAAGTGCTGCCCCACTGTACAGATGGGGAACTGAGGCCAAGAGAAACTAAGGTCCAGAGCCTCAAAGGTGTTTAGGTTCCTAACTGCTGTTGAAATCAGTGGAAGTTAGGAATTTAAATATACTCGAGGATCTGGGCCTAAGTGACTTCCCCACAGTCACATCAGAAGTTTGCAGTTGAGGCAGGATTTGAACGGGGGTCTTGAGGGCCAGCTGTTTACCCTACTTACTAGAGCCCTAGACCAGGGGTGGCCAACCCATTACAGGCAAAGAGCCAAAATAGTTGTGCATATAGCGCAAAGAGCCGGGGGGGCGGGGGCGGTTGTCGAGCAAAAAAAAAAAAAGGACACTGCCCCTTTAAAAAAACCTCAGGTTGGCTTTTTGGCCACATCAGGCGCCCATTGGTCGGTGCCATCTTGCCAGCGCCATTTTGCTTTGCTGTGCCGGACAGCTCCCCTGCACCTGGTGAGCACAAGGAACTGGGGGCCGGGGGCCATTTCTAGGGGCGCAGGGGCAGCTTCGTGAGCCACACTCTAAGGGGGGAAGAGCCTCATGCGGCTCGCGAGCTGCGGGTTGGCCCTAGACCATCCTTTCCGCAACAGCTCCCCAGTTGTCCCATGGAGATCATAATGCTTCCATTCTCCTGCCCTCAGTCTTGTCCAGCAGAGCTGACAGCAACTGTCCCCCCTCTTCGGTGGGCCTATTCTTGTCTATTTTGATTGTAAACTCTCCAGGGCACGGATTGTCTCAGCCATGTGCTTGTACATTGTACGGCACCCAGCACATGGGGGTGCAGATCTCGAGTGTGACTGTAATACATACCATTCATAATAAGGATCTGCAGTCTAGGGCCTTTTCAGCAACACTGCAGTCATTTAAAAATAGAACAAACGGACATGAACTAAGGCTTCCTTCTGATGTCGTGCTTGCGATTCGTGAGGAAATGCAACCCCATAGCCATGCAGAACTGCCACAGCACCCTCCCTCCCCCCAGTGTTGTGAGAATCCATAGGAGAGAGTGGAGGGGTGGGAAGAGGGCAGCAGCTGGGAAATCTGCTAAAGCTCCCTCTGCTGCCCTGCCACAGTGTGAGTTTTTCCAACCACAAAAAGCAGTTTGAGCAAGGTTAGGAGTCCGTTCCCCATTGGGCACATGGGGTTTGCCAACGCACCTCCTGGAGGGAGTTAAAATCCCCATCTGGTTGCAACACTTGCACTTCATTAGCCGGTTATTACAGACGTTTGTGCTGACATGGGGGAAAGAATACAATTCATCAGGCACCTTAAATCTTCCGGCCCATTGCACAGAGACTGAGGATCGCCGGCAGGGAAAGATTCAAGGCAGGAGCCAAGCCAGGCAATCCTGAGTCGCAGAGAGCCCATTGCAGCAGTGGGACCAGGCACAATCAGGGGCAATGCACACGGCTGTTTGCTGCTGACGCAGGCCTCAAAGAGGAAGAGACTCACCCTGGGCCAAAAGTGCCTCTGTGTGATTCCAACTTCAATGGCAGCAGTGGCAGCAGCACGTGCTGCTGATGGAATATGTGCATGTTGGGGGAGGAGGAAAATTGTTGTGGGAACAGGCCACAACAATTTGAGAGGTTCTAGTGCTGGTTTGTAGTCTGGACTTAGCTCCAAAAACTGGAACAGGAAGAGACCAAGTTTCTTTTCCTGCGAGTACTGGCTGTAGTTTTCAGCTCTATGCATTATGCTTATTATCAGCACAATTAAAGTCTTGTAAAAATGGGCAGCTTGTTGTATTGTAACCTGCATAGTGCTGTCAAGGAGCCAGGCTTCCTTAGGCTAACCGGGTCCACCTCATCAACTCTCCAGTCTCCAACAGTAGCCAGCACTAGATGTTAGGAGGGAAAGGGTAAGAAATGTCACAGTAGGCAGGTGTAACACAGCCCTGTGTGCACATGTAGACCTCATTGCAGGACCAGGGCCTAGGAGGAGACAGCATCATTGCATTGAAGACCTTAAGTCTGGATCTACAGAGGTATTTCAGTGCCTGATTTCCACCAACATCAGTGGAAATTAGGCACTTAAATAGCTTTGAGGCTCCAGGCTTTTCAGTGTAAACCGACAGGTGTGGAGGAGGATTGAGATGCACTGAAGGCTGGCAAGTGAGCAGTGATGTATGAATGAAACTGGATAGTTTGGTGGGTATTTGGCAGCACATTTCCTGTTGGGGAACTCCAGGTTCAGAGACTTGGAGAAGAAGCATCTTCAAAGCTTCTACAAGTTTTTTTTAAACGGGGTAAACAATGCACTCTTGAGAAATTAGCTTAGAAAAGCAAGCAGGAGATCCTTACCTTTTGTCTGCATGGAGAGCTGTGATGTGGATTTCAGACCTAACCTCAATGAAGCTGATTTTTTTGTACAAGTTAGCAACTTCAGGAGCTCTGCAGCACATTTCATGTCATGCTCCAGAATAAACACCATAGATGATCTGCCAGGGGTGGGGACAAAAACAACATCCCCATCTTCAGCAGCCAGAACAGGCCTTCCCACAAGGTACTTGGTCTTCTTTGTGCATGTAAGTGTCACCTCAGACCTCAGTCCCAGGTATGCTCTCAACTGCACGGAGCAGAGCCAAGGCAATTGAGTTTTAAGTGAGTTCAGGCACTCAGATGCTATGGTGAACAGGCCCGGTGCTGCCTGAAGAAGAGGCAGTAAAGAGGACATTCTCCCCACCCCCAAGTAATCTGCAAAGGGCTGTAAACCGTTGTCCAAAAGCCCAACATATGTACAAAGTTATCCTGCGCTAAGCAGGGGACGTGACAATGACAAAATACTAACATGGCAGCCTAATTTTACCTTTTCAAGCTCTTGAAATCTAAGACTTTCCAGGGGTCTAACCAGCCTCCTGGAAGGTTGTTTGTTTTTAAACAGCACCCATGAAGGAGCCCCAAAATGCCCACTTGCCCCTCCACCCTATAATGGGACCCTACAATCAGCCCAGGTGATGACTGTAGCATCAGATCCTAGATAGAATAGAATAGGTTAACGTTTGTACTAGGGCAAAGCCTACCAACCTGTTTTATTCTGTTTCTCCCGTAACAGCAAATGCAAATCTTTAGTGTAAACATGCTCCAAGACACCTTAAACTGGGAAAAACCATGCTGGGGCCAGTGACGGCATCCACCGTTGTAACACATGAACAGCTAGTGTGATAGCTACACACTGGGTTGAAGGCAGTAACCGGTGAGCAACTTGTAAGCCACAGTAATTGCATATGCACAGAGTGCTGTCCTGTTTCAGTCCATATGATTGCAGACCCAAAATGGGGCCTTGGCACTCACTGACATTCTGGATGGATTCCATTGTCCTTTGCTTCATTCCTGAGCTGTGTGCATGCTGGGATTTTTCTCCTTTTACATGGTGGGAAACATAGTTAAAGCCAGCTGGAAACCAGTGGAATTCAAGGCCTTGGGGTCAAACTCCAAAAGTCATGTGTAGAGCAAAAAACCCCATTCCAGCATAGGCAAGGCTAACATCATTCAGTTGCAATATTGCAGGACTCCTAAAACAAGGCGTGATGCTTCCACATGTTTTGCCCAATACTCAGGGGCATTATAGGGTGAATTAATGACGGAGCAACCTCCAAAATATCACACAGGCTTGAACCCTGTATATAATATACAGAATGCAATCTCCGTTCCCCAAGTGACATAATGGAATTGCTAGAGGTGCGGATAACAGGATTCATAAAATTGAGGGCATTGTCAATGTTATCAATAGGGATTTGGGGGGGGGGGGATTGAACATACAATCCGGTGTCATATAACAAGATGTTTCACATCACAGAGGTTGAAGTTTCTGTTCTCTCTCTGCCCTTTTCTCTCCCAAACATGGCATCAATTGGAGATACATTGGTGCAAGCGCTCACGTCTGAACCGATTCCTGTGGGAGCCATAATAACTGCCAAGCTTCAGACAAACCTTTCAAGGATTATGTTAATATTTTTAGGTCTGAACGCCTTTTGTTTCGTGCAAAGGGGAAAGAAACAAACACCAGAAATGGTATGAGGCATTTGCAGGGAATCTTCTCCAATGTCCGTTGAGAAATATGAGCCAGGAGCATGTGCTGTTATCAGTCGAGCTTGTTTCAGTCCTTGTAAGGCTGTTGCGGCCAGCCCTGGTGGTTAAAATACACATAAGGAAGGCTCCATAACAATACTGTGGACCACACAATACCCCTTCCCAGGAGCGAGCCTCAAGGGAGTCAGTGCCATCCTCGCTGGAGAGAGGTGGCTCCTGCAAGCCTTCTGGCATGTGGCCACTGAGGTGCATTGCCATCTGATAGCAAGTTAGCTCTGTTAACTGTCACTCGTTTACCCATTAACTCACTCTCTGTCATCAGCAAGGCATCCCGCACAACTTCCTTTGCCAGCAGCAGCGCTTCTTTCAGTTTTGGAGGCAATGGGCAAACATCAATCAATTAGGATTTACTAAGCTGGACAATTAATCAAGCTTGTCTTTTGTCTCTTGGCTTTTTCTCTCCTCTCCAAACCTTTCCCCGCTTGTTTGTCCTTAGCGGAGGCTGGGAACATCTGAGAACGGATCAGGGAAACTGACCAGTCGTGGTGTCTCTGAATTAATGTTCAGCAGTGGGTGAAGATCCAACTGCACCTGAGGCAAAAGATGATAGGGAAACCGCCACCCCCAGCCTTCCACACTGCCGTAGTCTCACCCCAAGGTTCAGCAGCATAGAACTGTTTCTGAGACATGGGCAGGCATCACTCCGGGAAGTGTAACTTCGCCCAACAAGCACGCGCCAGCCACTCCTCCATAGTGTGCTCGGAATTGTCCTCCCATCCATGCTAGTTCTTACGGGGCAGCAGAGAGTCAGTGTTGTAAAAAGCAGTGCGAAGATGCACAGCAACCTAAAGTGCCATACAGATCCCAAACAATCTTTCCAGCATACGTTCCCTGAGCCAGAGGAGGCCGCTTCTGCCCTTGCTTAGACCAATGCAACTCCACTGAATTCTTAGCATTCTTCCTTTGCATGCCAAATGGGCCCAATCCACATTATGCAACAATAAATAGCAACATGCCATTAAATGCCAGCCATTTTAAACTCAAGAGGGGGGTGGGGCTTTGTTGCACGGGTACCCATTGCACAGGACACCTTGTGCTGAGAGGGAGATGGAGCTCTCCCAGAGCAAATATTAAGGCAAGCAGAGCAGAAAAGTCCTCCGTGTGCTAGGTCTCATCCCAAAGACCCCCAGGCAGTTTGCTTCTTATTTAGCTTAGCCAGCCCTGCAGGGTGCAGTTCACAAGGAGTCCAGGATCTAAACAGCAGTGACATGAACCACTAGGTGAGACAGTATGGGCACTGGTTAGAACACAGTGCTGGGCCCCTGGAGAGAAAAGGCTCTTTTCTCACTGACTGACATGGGCAATTTGCATCCCTTTAAAAAGGATTTAAACTTGATTCAGATGGTTGCAAACCCCTTTGTGTGGACACACTTATAACCAGATTTAAACAGATGTGTTGGTTCGCTTTTTGCCCAGAAATTTCCTGATGCAAGCTAAGCCAATCTAAGCCAGGTTAAAATCCATTTCAGAGCATCCCTCAGTAAAGCTGCACTGGTTTAACTGAATTTTAAATCAAGCTTTTCGTTACACCAGTGTAACTGTGTGTATAGCTCTCACCTGATCTTACCAAAGTCAATGGGAAAACACCCATTGGGTTCAATGGCCTTTGGATTAAATTTATTCCAGTGCTTCACCAGCTTGACAGGAAGTTTTTCCTAAAGTTTAACCTAAACCTCTACTCTTCTCTCTTTTGTGCAGCACACTGAGCCCCTTGGATGATGGTACAATAATAGTACAATGTGATTAAATGGCCCATAGCCATGTGCTGGACATGGGATGGTACTAGAGGAGGTGGGTGAAGTCAGAAATCTGTTTTCAAAAAGCCCAGCGCTATGCATTTTTGTAATTGTTTTTCTTAAATCACCTCTGTGCGTCAGCTGGAGTACTGTGTCCAGTTGTGGGCAGGGCCGGGCCATTCGCACGCCCCGGGCTCTGGGAACCCGGCGCCACCCCTGGGAGTGCGACACATGTGCGGCCCCGCCCCCGGGCATGCGGAGCATGCGCAATGCTGCTTCTGCCCAGCCCGGCAGCCCCGTGCGGCGCCCCCTACAATGGGGTGCCCCGGGCGGTAGCCCGCCTCGCCCGTACCTTGGGCTGGCTCTGGTTGTGGGTGCCACATTTCAGGAAAGATGTGGACAAATTGGAGGTCCAGAGAAGAGCAATAAAAATGATTAAAAGTCTAGAAAACATGAGCTATGAGGGAAGACTGAAAGAACTGGGTTTGTTTAGTTTGGAAAAGAGAAGACTGAGAGGGGACATGATAGCAGCTTTCTAGTACCTAAAAGGGTGTTACAAGGAGGAGAGAAAAAATTATTCTCCTTAACCTCTGATGACAGGACAAGAAGCAGTGGGCTTAAATTGCAGCCAGGGAGGTTTAGATTGGCCATTGGGAAAAGCTTCCTAACTGTCAGGGTGGTTAAACACTAGAATAAATTGTCTAGGGAGGTTGTGGAGATCATTCTCCATCATTGGAGATTTTTAAGAGCAAGTTAAACCAACACTTGTCAGGGATAGTAAATGGTGCTTGGTCCTGCCATGAGTGCAGGGGACTGGAGTTAATGATTTCTCGAGGTTCCTTCCAATTCTATGATTCTAAGTGCTGCAGTTCCACATTTTTTTCTAAGGGCACGTCTACACAGCAGGGCTAAAGCTGAAATAAGCTATGTAACCTGAGCTATGTCAGTTACATTGCTTAAGTCCAAATAGCTTATTTCAGCTTTTGGCGCTATCTACACAGCAGGAAGTCCCAGTTAGAGCACTCTTCCTGCAACGTCCCATACTCCTCATAGAATGAGGCTTACAGGAGTCGGAGTAGGAAGTCCCCCAGCTTGACATTATTTCAACATAATGTTGAAAAAACTGCTTGCTGTGTAAATGTGGACTGTGTTATTTCAGAACATCAGTTATTCTGAAATAATGCTGCTGTGTAGACATAGCCTAAGTGTGTGGTGGGCTCTCTCCTAGTCACACAATTGACACTTACAGCAACCCATTGTTCCAGATAAGGTTCCTTTCCTTCCCTGGACATATTCATTTTGCAACAGTGGGACAATACTTCTCTCCTTTGGCTATAGAAACTGTGCAGATAAATATGATCCTTCCATGCTTGAAAACCAGAACTTGGATTTTGTGCAAACCTCCTGCAAGCTGAGAAACCCAGAAAAACAGAGCCTAGTCTCTAAGAACAAAACAATGAGGCATGTTTAGGAGGTTTATTGGTGGGAGAGTGCTGCAGACTTTCTTCACATGGGGCCCAATCCAAAACCGACAGAAGTCAATGGAAAGATTTCCATGGACATCAATACTCTGTGCACTAGGCCATATTCAGATCTGGAGCTGGGATCAATATGGGACCGGATCTCTCTATTTCTTGTTGTAATGTGACTGTAAAACTCACAGAGGGGGGTGATAGAAAACAGATTTCCAGTGGAGTAAAGCTATGATCATGCATTGATCGTATTTTTGTAGTTGTCAGTTGCACAGCCATGGAGAAAAGAGAAAGTGCTTTATAAACAGACACATGGCAGAGGAGGAGAAGGAAGCAAGAAATATTAATTCCTCTGGCTCGTTGGCTTCTTAGCTTCCAAGGTTCTAGAAGGAAGAGAGCAAGTTTTGTCCTGGGAAAAATAAACTAGAAAAAAAAGTTTCCATGTTTTCCCTATATTGCATGGGGGATAGAAATTCCTGCTTCTCCCCCACCATGTTTTATTTTATTGGCGTCACTCAAGGTCTCACAACTATGCAGCTGCCTTGGGACCCAGATTTGTTGTTCCCATTATTTTGCAGACAGGCTAAATATACATTTATATATACAAAACACAACTTCAAAGGTGTATATTTTTGGTGTTGATATGTGGCATTCACCCTCACCAGTACATGGCAGAGATGGGACTCACAAATATATCTGTGGACCCATAAAAACCATCCAGGCTGATGGGAAAGGAATTTGTTTTGACCAGTGACAATTACTGAAAAGGGAGATGCTTTCAGAAAAACAAGCATACAAACCCTCCCCCCCCCCACACTAATTTAAGACACGAGATAAAATACGGCATTTCTGTGGCACAGTCAGATCTTTGCACCTGAGCCTTAATCAAATTCCCGCTTATAGATTTCCAGAACCAAAATGCATTCAGCCTCACCAGATCTGGCTCCGATCACAAATAAATAAATACAACCTTGTCCCACGGGTCAGCCTTATTGACGCAGACGCGGCTTGTAACTAAAAGAAGAAGGGGGGCAGGTGTTTTGCGGTGTATCGCGTGGTTTACCAGGGAAGGGGCCATATCAGCATCCTTGATGCTTTCCGAATAACCCCCCTTTCCCTATTCATGGTTGAAAGGCGGGCGATTTCACAGCCTTCAATTAAGGGGGAGGGGTAAATGATCATTTTTCTTTGCTTTACTCTGCATCGGATCCCAGGTATTGTGCGTGTTTAAATGGAGCCGAACGGTGAAAAAATGCCTGGAAAATCCACTTCTCGGGGGCGGGGGGGGGGGGCTGTTTTAGCCGATAAGCTACGCAGGAGTTACTGGGATCAAGAGGAAAAAAAGGACCGAAAGGGTCGGTGGTCCCCAGCCCCCACCCATGAGGCAGCAAACGCCGCTGGTTTAACTGGACACTGTTGTGGGGACTGATCTCTCTGCGCACTCTTCCTGGAGACTGAGTCACTCTTACGGCGGACAAAGTTCTCGTAACAAATCTGCCCCGGCCAGCAGGTTCCTTGTGCAGTGAAACCTTCCAGCCCTGAGAATGAATCGCCCCTGCTCTAAAGAGCGGCCCCTCACTTCCCCCTCCACAGCAGAGACTTGTCCATTTACTAGTCAGATTCCGTCGCCTTCGTTCCCGGGGAGCCTCGCTCCTTTCTGTGTCGCACTCCCGGCCCTGTAGAGTCCGGCCTCCACCTGCCACGCCCGCCCGCTGATTATTTTGCAAAGCGCCCCACCTGTGGGGGGGGGGGGGGAGGTTGCAATGCAAACGTTTCTTGGGGCGGGGGGAGCGTAGAGGGTCCGTCTCCTAACCGTGGGGAGGGGACACACACACACACACACACACACACAGCAGCTTACCATATTTGAACTTTCATAAAGAGGTCACTCCGGAGAGGGAGCGTATCAGTATCTGTATCTACCACCTCCCGTCGTATGAATGTGAAGCACGGAGGGGGGTACGCAGGGTGCCAAATATTCTCCGCTGCCAAGAGGAACAATGGCTGGTGATTTCTTACAACAGGAGCCTCGGTAGATCCCGCTCAGCAATGCTGCTCAGCGCTGCAGCATCGCTCGTTTTGCTCAGCCTGAGGGTCCCTACACGTGTCCTCAGTACAAAGCACAGCTTAGGAGAGAACCTGTCTCGTGGACCACTTCCTCCCCTCCCATATCTAAGCACATTCACACAGCCTGAGTTGGTAGATACTGATACACTTCCTCTCAGGAGTGTCCTCTTTTTTGAAAGTTCTCTACACACGCAGAGACAGAGACACACCCACAGACAGACACACAGTCCAGCTGAGGATCCCCCAGAGCCAGGCGGACCAGCCCGAGCCGGGCTCCGGCCGCGCAGTTCAGCGCAGGCGAGAAGGGCATCCCCAAGGCGGCGAATTCTCTGCACGCGAGGTCCGGGCTCCGGCGCCTTGCTGCTGCCTTTCCCTTCCCCGGCTCCGTGCCCGGCGCTCGGGGGAGTTGGGCTCCGCCGCCGGCCGGCCGGCCGGGGCCTTTGCCGCATCTCTAGGAGCAGGCTGAGCCCGGCTGGCCCCGCAGTTCTCAGCGACTCTCCCGCTGCATCGCCCCTGCACCCGGCCGGCCACAGCGCAAAGGGTGTCCCGGCCGCCCCTCCCTTCTGGGCAAGGCAGGCGGGCCCACCCTTGTCCAGGCAGCCCGCCCTTCATTAGGGATAATTAGTGGCACGATTCCGTCGCCTCCTATGAGTCCTCCACCCCCCTCCACTGCAGTGTGAACGGAACTGGGAGTGGGACCGAAGTGACTGACAGGCGGACACGAGCCCCACAGAGCGATTTGCAGTTTACATTTTATTTTAAATCGCTTGTGGGGGGGGGGGGGATGTTACTCGTCTCGCCCTCTCCCCAACCTCGCCGTGTTTAAGAAGGGCCCTGGAGGGACATGCGAGCGGCTCCTTTCCGTGCGCTGTTCGCAGGGGGCCGATTCACGGGGGAAAGATGCCATTTAAACCCTCGCGCTGGGCGAACAGCAACCGATCCGCACTTGAAGGGGACGGGGCGTGTGCCCGAGGAGTGCCAGGTGCTGACATGATTTACTGCGTTCCCGGCTGCCTCATTCCAAACCTTCCCTGCCCGGACTGATACCGACAGGAGCTGCGTTAGTGCAGAAATGCTAAGGGGCCTGCAAGGGGCAGTGTCTAAGGGCAGGGCCGGCCAGCCCGCCTTTAGAGCAGTAAGGAAATGCCCTAAAACTATGATCAAATGGATTTCACCACCTAATCCTAGCCATAAACTTCAGAAGGAACGTCTGGACCATGTAAAACTTTCATTCAATACCTTTGCCTTTCCACAGAATGCTTATTAGAAAGACTTTTTTATAGCTTCTGTCCTGGGGCATCACAGACCTACATGTTTCTGTTTGGCAGTAGGTAGATTCACACCCATTTCTGTGCAGACAAGATCATTTGATCTTGGGGAGTGCTGCACGCCTGGCATGTACATATGCCATTGGTGTATACAATTATATTCACACAAATATGAATTATACATTGTTAATTGATTATTCAGATGTACACTGAATCTGTTTTTATTTATTTTGTAACCCTTTACTCTGTATTTCTTTTAGACTTTATATATCATTTATGTAGTGCTTATCTATCAAACAAGCTGTACTCAATTGCTTTATACAAATTGCTGCTAGCTATGAAGAGCTGGCTTTTCCTGTTAAGACTAAAGCCTGGCAAATGAAACTGAAGCCAGATCCTTCAGAATATTAGAGGATTTAAGTGGGCTGATTAAATCCTAACATCATTTAACTCCTGGAGGCTGACTGGAGTTGGAATTGAGGTCACAAGGGAATGGAATCTGAGGTTCAGAATTGAGTACTGTACTCAGTGGCTCTGATTTGACATCCCTGGATCATCTCTGTAATTTTCCATGGTGGACAATCTCTGAAGAAGAAAATAGTTGGGTGTCAGGACTGAGATACTTTAGCAGAGGAAGGGCAGCTTGGAGAAGGCCTGTTTACCCCAGTGCAAATCCAGAGTAACTATACTGACTTCAAGGCTTTTATTCCTGGGTCACACTTAATCAGAATCTGGCCCATTGTGTTTAAGCATGAAATACTATTGCTAACTGCACTGACATAATGGTTTCCTAAGGGCAGTGATTAAAACCCTCCCCAGGCAATGTTCTCCCATTATAGGGCTGAACTCCAGCCAATGTTTTATGCCTTTATAGCATCTACATACTGCATTGCATCCTTAAACTTGGTGTACTGTAGTAGTCCATCACCAGCCTTGAAAGCTGTAAATAATTGAGTTGAAAGGCCTGGGTTTGAAGTGGAACTGGGTTTAGTTAACTTCCTGTGGTTAAGCCCCCAGACTGGTTTACACAGGCAATGTTTGGACTTACAAGGGCCAGCACTCCCCCTCCCCTGTGGAGTTTAACAGCCTGCAGCATAAACTCCAATAACACAGCCCACAGATGGAACAAGTTAATCAGGAAGGAGAAAGGAGGCATTGGACTGCATCAGTTAGGGCAGGACAGAAATGAAGGCTAAAAGCATCCCAAATACCTAAAGTCTGCAGTGGAAGAGGAACAATGGTTTATCTTTGGGATGGGCAAGATGATAGGCCATGCACTCTATAGAGAGGCGACCAGTTCTGTTGAATGGGCAGGGGGGATGAGAACACACCTCCTCTCTCCCCACTCCCTATAGAGCAATCTTAGACCTGAACACCAATGCACTAAAGTTTGCTTTCAGGTGTCCCTTCAGCTAATGTGGCATATTCTGTAGCCTAGAGATTGTGGTTTTTGCTGCTCTTTAGGCCCAAGTTTCTGTTTTGGAGATTGATACTGTTCCAGGCTGCAGTATGAAAAGGAGGCCTGGGAGAAATGGAGATAAATTGTGAAGCCAAAACAAGGGAATAAATTGATCAGTAGCCTTAGTTATAACTACAAGAGGTTTTTTGTTTTGTTTTGTTTTAAGTACAAAGTACAATGAAAGGGGTTCCAGAGGAAATTGACAGGAAGATGTTTATGCTAGAGACTTACTTTGTATGAAAATCAGTTGAGCTCTGTAGGACAATTTGTATTATTATTCACAGGGAGAGAAAGCAAAAGCATTGGCTTAGAAGTGAGGGCTTAGTTTTCCAAAAGTGACTAGTGAATTTGGAGGCCCAATCTGAAACACTTTAAAGGTGATTATCAAAAGGTGCCAAGCACCAACCCTTAAAAAAACAGGCCATTTTAAAGTGTTTTAAATTGGGTCTCCCAAAATCATTAGTAGTCACTTTTGAAAAACCTTAATCTTAAACTTTTGAAGAAACCATAATAGTAACAGAGTCCTTATTTTAAAACACCTGATGTTGCCTTGTGTTATTGGACTGTAGTTATAGAAAATAAGACTTTACTCAATAAGAAGTCAGATTATACAGTGACTTTTAATGTGGTCTGATCACAGTTGTTTTCACATTAAAACTTCAGTTCTTTCACTCCATAAGGGAGTCTTTTGTCTTTCCAAACATTACACAGCATAATCACCAAAGCCTCCATCATGCAAAGCATTTGCCACCAGAACAACAATTATAGGGCAGACATCACAAAGGATGCCTCTTCTTCTCTCATAGGTGTTATTAGTTCTTTGCAGACTCTCTTACACTCACCCTTGCTGCAACAGCAGTGCTTTACCACTATAGCAAGTATAAAGTCACATAGCTCATCGGAACCTCCAGGAGTGCCATCTTAAGTAGAGACTTGGGCTTTATATCCAGCATTTAGACCTACAGAATGGGTTTTAAATCCTTGCCTACAAGAAGAGTGTGTTGCAACTTCTCTGAGTTACAAGCTTGATTTCTTTAAGAGGAAACATATATTCCTAGAGCATTGGAAGATACTTGGATGCAAGAAAAGGAGGAGACACATGCAAATAAATTTAGTTGAGTTTTGGAATGATGTGCGGGTCTAATTGTTTACACAGTCTGAGGTACACCACACACTTATTTCAATGCAGCAAAGCGATAAGTTCTTTCAGGGGCACATACACAGCTTCAGCTGCTCTTGAGATTTTGTTAGTCTTGTAAGTGAACAGCAATTAGGGGAAGTGTTCTTTCCCAGAAGCCCTTTCTTCCTTATTTGTTATAAGTGTAATATGATTGGCACGACCCTTTTTTTCCATCTCCAGTCTTTGTAGCAGTGGACTTTAGAATCCAATGTCTCTTCCATCCCTAACTACTACGACTGTAGCTACAATGTTCAGGATGTTTTTATTGATATTAATTCTCCTTGCATGCATTACTTTCACAAAAGAATACATGTGTAGACTTGACAATAAATGTATTTTAAACTTCAGGGGAGGAGGAAAAATTAGTTCTGCTTTCACTTACCTGCTAAGATATTAATTCAGGATTCCTTGTTTCATTTGTAGTATCACAGATATTCATGAAACAGGTCCCTGATACTCATAGAGGTACAGGTTGAACATATCTGGTCTGTGACTCTCTGGCCCAGCAACATTCTGCATTGCAGGACCAGAGAGCCCCTGGACCAGAGAATGCTGGGAGCCCAAGGAACCAGAGCTATCCATGGAACTGGGAGCCTGGCAGTCTGGGGGAAAGGGAGGCCGATGGTGGGGAGGGGAGCCTGGCCAGATTTGCTGACAGGCCCTGGGAGAAGCCCAGAGTCCATCAGCAGAGGGGCAGAATTGACTTACCCTGGTCCGGCAAACTCCCTCCTTCAGGACCAGTGAGGTCCCGAGGGTGCCGGACCAGGGAGGTCTAACCTGTACCATCAAACACCAGATCCTGACTGCCAGACTGGGCAAGTCTATGAAGGAAGAAAACAGGTTTTCAAATATAGTACTCTCTTACAAGTGTATTTGCACTTTTGAAGCGTTACTTTATATTATTTTCAATAGTTTGGAACTTCAGATTCATTCTGCAAAAACAGTTTTGCAGATTTTGATGTTCACATTTTAGTAAATTTGAGTAAATTACACTTCCTGTTACACCTTAAAGACTAAACAGATTTATTTGGGCATAAGCTTTCAAGGGTAAAACCCCACTTTGTTAGATGTATCTGATATGAAGTGGGGTTTTGGCCACTAAAGCTCATGCCCAAATATATCTGTTAGTCTTTAAGGTGCATGAGGGGCTCCTTATTTTTTTTTTTTTGCCGATACAGACTAACATAACTACCCATCTGATTCAGACAGTAAAAGATCCCTGAACACCTAGGGCTATGTCTATACTGTAGCCTTCTTCCGCAAAAGCTTATGCAAATGAAGTGCGAAGTGCAGAGTAGAATATCGCCATGCTTACTTTGCATAATTAATCAGCAGTCGTTTTTGCGCAAGAGGTTTTTGTGTAGACGGCTCCTTTTTGTGCAACAACCCCCTCTTGTGCAAGAACCATTCTTCCTCATTTTTTCTGGAAGGCCAGGGCAAGAAGGACCTCTTGAGTCACACCCCTCTTACTCCAGAGGAGAAAGAGTTGCAATTCAGGCAGGTTCTGACCGGCTTTTTCAAGGACTACCATCTTTTTGGGAAGCTCAAAGCCAGTGCCTTATGAGGGACCAGCCACAAACATGAAAAACAGACCTTGGAATGGCCCAGGTTTATTAAATGGGGAAGCTGCAGCCAGGGCAGGGGATGGGCAAGTCACAAATCAATCAGTCCAGATGTTTATACTGTCTGGGGCCTTATGCCCCCCTACCCTTTACCACAGCAGCTGATGCCAGGCTGGCATTTCCAACAGAGGTAAGCACTAGGTATGGGAGCAGAAACTGGCAGTCTGTAACCCCCAGGTAGGAGAGCCCTTAAGTCTGCCTGTGCAGCAAAGAGGGGGCTTTACCAGACAGTTGCACTGGGGACAGGGATTCCTGGCACAAAGCAGCTCCTCTCTGCAGGGCCTCCTGTTTAGCAGGAAATTAGTTGGTGGAGGCTCTGGGGGAAAGTGTCTTGTTTGTCTGCACCCAGGGAGCAGAGCCCATATTGCTGCCTGGAAACTGCATCCGGAGGCCCAGCACCTGCCCTGCAATCATCCACATTGGGCCCTAGAGGTGAGGCCGTGGGGTGCTGCCCCCCCTCCAAGTGGTTTCCATGATAGCCAGGGTTTGGTTCAATGGCTCTCAGCATCCCCACTCTACAGATTGTTCCACCGGCTCTGTTCATGTCTCCCCCTTAGGGAGCGCAAGGGGGTGGGGGCTCCGATTTCCCCGTTGGCTTGCCAGCCCTCCCCGCGCAGAGCCGTCCTGCAGCCCTCGCCGCCCGCCCTCCCCTTCGGAGGGCAGCTCATAAAGCAGCTTTTCAACTGCGGCGGCAGTGACAGCTCAGGAAGGCTTGTACGAGTCTATTAAAGGCTGTGTGTCTCTGCCTGCAGTCTGTGGCTAAGCCAGGCGCCAGGCTCTCACATTGAACCAGATGTGGAGAGGCGCCATCGCTCCCAGCCACTGAATCCGAGAGGCTGCAGCCCTCACACGCAAGGAAACTGGCGCGCACATGGCAGGGGAGCCAGGGGAGCTCCGGCGCTCACATGGCGCGGGTCTGCCGCGAGAGGACCCTCCTGGCGAACGAGCTGCTGCCGGGGGGAGGAGAGACACGCCAGGGGGGCGAGGCAGGGCCCTAGCGGGCTAGCCGCCTGCTGGCCAGGCTGCCCCGAGGGGGTTCAAAGGACCGCGCAGCCCTGCCAGGGACACTGCCTATCTGCCTGCCCCGGCGTTGCAATAGGGGGTACCGCCCGCGCCGCCTCTCGTGCGCCCTGCCGGTCGCTCTTTCCCTTCTCAGCTCCCCGCTGCGCCCGCGCACCGTGTCCTGGGGCAGGTGCCTCGCATGTGGCGCGCAGCGAAGGGGCGGGGGGGGGGCGGGGGTGCTACACGCGGGACGCTGGCCGCCTCGCTAGCCCACGCGCGTTTTTCATGCGCACCCTCGCTCCCTGCAAAATAAAGGGGAGCGGAAAGCAGCGTCCCCCGGCTCCCGCGAGGAAGACACCCACCCCACGTGCCTGTGAGGCTGAGCTAGGCAAACGGCTTGGCCCGACAGATGACAAACCAGCCGGTCGAAGTTAGACCAATGATCCCCCCACGTAGCCCTGCCGAGCAGACCCGCCACGAGCGCACTTTTCCTTCCTTGGGGTGGAACGCCTGGTCCCGGAGACCTGTTATCCGGGAGTCCCTCCCCTACCTCGCTCTTCAGTGTGGGGTTATACACACTGCCGTTGTGATCAGCCTGTTTACAGAACTCAGATTACAGTGCGTTGTACGTGGCTTTCAGTCATCTCAGTACCTTGTTTCTCCTAAAGAAAGAAAAGGCGTGGCGGGGCGGGGGGAGAGGAATAGACTGACAGAGCTTTCATTGCAAGTGATGACTTGACTTAACATTTAGGGACAAAAGACAAGACAAATGCAGAGGGGTTGTTTTAATTACTTGCAATAATAATAATAATTTAAAAAATCAAAGGGACCAAAGGAGTAAAAGGTAAATAATTTATAGCACACCTGCAAACTGGGGTCACTAAGAATTAGTCAGTTCCCTGTTTTGTTACTTAATTCTTTAAACACACCAAAAAAAGTGAGTGGGGAATTCAAATGCAGGATTGCTTCTCCTTCATCTAGGTCTCATTGCTGTTGCATCCATTTTGCTTTTATTTTCCTGTTTTGCTACTAGAGTGCTCAACAAATCAACTGTAAACTCTTAATTGGCATACACTCAGCAAATGCTGGAAGAATGCATCTTCCAATGATCTTTTTATAGTTCCTTCTGTTTACAATACACATTACTCTCAAGTGGAAATGTTCCAGAAATACACCTATCCTTGGGGTCATACCTGTAACATTGTGCATTTACCACTGGTATTTTCAAAGAGGCCTAATAGATTCTAGTCCATTAAATGTCAGTAAGTAACATGTAGGCATCATGTGTTCTAAATTAGTTCAAAATGACTTGAGCATTGATTTTAATAGGCACTTAAGACCATATTAAATAGAGCAACTTTCCTTACAAGTCTTATTAATAACACCTCAGATTATTAAAAATACAAGAATTAGAGAATGTATTATCTCCACTCCTGGGAATAACACAGCTAACAATATATTTGTTGCCATTTACCTTCTTTCTTCATCTTTCCTACATTTTATTCACAAAATCAGTTTCAGGTTGGTTTCTTGTTATTTTGTTTCTGGTTCTTTCTGGGTTATTTCATGTCCAAATTTTGGGATTCTAAATACTTCAGGGAAATTTTTTAAATATAAAAAAAATTCCATTTAAATTAAAAGACACTGAACTATTTATGCATCAGAGGGGTAGCCGTGTTAATCTGAATCTGCAAAAGCAATGAGGAGTCCTGTGGCACCTTATAGACTAACAGATTTATTGGAGCGTAAACTTTTGTGGGCAAAGACCCACTTCGTCAGATGCATGAACTATTTATATGAGCTTTTCGGGGCTTATAACCATTAAGTGAGGTCCATTTAGTGAACATTGTTTGACAAGCTGTTTGCAACTGTCATTTTATTTATTTGCTTACTGTTAGAAAACGCAGCTCATTTACAGACCTGGGGCTTATCCCTACAAATCCTTACTCACACAAATAGCCCTGACAAACACAAATAAGCCAAGTCAATCAATACACATAAACAAAGCTTCTGCAGACAGACTCAGGTCCATTAGCTCCCATTTAACAGGTTTATGTTACAACCCATGTGACCCAATCCTGCACAGTACTGAATGCACCTCCTGCAGGATGCAAATGGACACCTATCTGCACTATTAGGTTCCTAAATACCATTGGAAATCAGGCCCCAAGCAAACTTTGCTCCTGTGAACCCCAGTGAGAGTTGAGGGTGCTCAGCACCTCACAGCATCGAGTCTTTCTGCTAGCAGCAATAACACATGGGCTCTAAAATGTGCTCATGACAATTATGCTGCCCATTCAGGAAGGAGAAGGCGAGGGAGGGCACAGCACTGTAACTACCAGAGTTATCTGCCACACTTATCAAAGCTAGCCTAGGGAACCAAAAACAGGTTATTGATTAAATTTCACACTCATTAAACAACTTGTCCCAAGGGTGAAACATGCTTTAAACCACTTTGCCTATTTCAGGTAAGACCCGATCCCCATTCCCTTTCCCGTGGGGCTACAAGCAAAGAGCGTTGTCTCCTCCCAGTTGCACTCTGACAGTCTGAATGGACACAAATGAAAATGGATACTTCGATAAATGTTTTCATATGGAGCACATCAGAGGAAGGAGGTCACCTTGTATTTACTTTGTCAGTGGTTTTCCCTCACAAGGTTTGGTACTTTGGCCTTTTCCTTTTTTCCCTTTGGAGGAAAAGAAAGAAGAAAAAAGAGAAATTGTAACAATTATCTCAGTTTGATATTAAAAACCCTCTTCCATTTGTGTAGGGTAAATACACTGGGATGGAATATTGGCTGCTTGTCCAATGTGCATGGCTTTTTCTTGGGAGCCAGGGATTTCTATTATAGCCAGGTGTGCATTAAGGAGGAATGTTTTTAGTAAGCGTGCATGGCAAAAAAAAGCTATTAAACTTATAATTTGTTCATTTAAATAAACACTCCGATACTGGGAATAACACATTCTGGGGCCTTGGTAGTACAGCAGGAGAGAGGATTAGCACATTCCTTAATGCCTTTCACTCTGGAGAGTCAGGTTCAAAGGTGAACTAGGTCACCAAACACAAATAAAATACAGTTGGGAGTCTCCAGTGGAAGTTTGGGCTCATCTGCACACATGGCAGTCGCCCAGGCCTGGTCAAGCAAAAGGTGGAGCAGGTAGAAAGAGGTGAAGAATGAGATGAGGTGGTTGAGTGGTGACAGCCTGCTAATCCCATGTGCTCTGCACCTCTGGGTTTCAATCCCACCGTTGGTGAACCTGGCGCTCAGTTGAGAGGATCTAACGGTCCCTTCTGGCCTCTTTTTGAAGCCAAGGTGAACTGGCAGAGCTGTGAGGAGAAGCAGGTGTGAGATCACAGAGGACGTTGCAGAGCTGGTCTGAGGGGCTTTGGTAGAGTCTTGCATGGTGGAAATTTGCCTATGTTGTGCTTGTGGCTTTAACCAGCCTTCGCAACCCTGCTCTTTCCTGGAGCACTGTGTTTGCTCTCTGTTATTCTGGGGAACCCAAGTGAATCCTAAGCATCTCTGCAAGCGGTGGACAGGCCCTAACTAAGCACAGACAACAGAGACCACCATCTGGGAGCTACATGGACCTTACAGTCACTCCTTTTGGGAGTCCCAGGAATGGAGGCTAGAAAAGACAACGCCTTAGAGGGAGAGCGATGGTCATGGTGCACAGCCCCCCAGGCAGCGCACAAGCTCTGTCCTTCGATTGCATGGATAAGGCTCAGAGATGGCTCCTAGACCCCTTGCTGCTGTTCACATAGGTCATTCTTTCTATGTCTCACCTTCCCAAACGTAAATCAGGAGCCATGTGAGGCTAATCCATACACTCTGAATTTAGAAAGGGTGAGCCAGCCAACTCTTACTACTGAAGAATCTATTCTGACAGCCACTCATTGCGTTTCTGGTTCCAGGGGTGGTTAAGCTGACTCAGGGGCTAGATGATCACAAACTCCAAAGCCCGTTGCAATGTTGGGACCACCAAGCCCTGTCTGTCCACTTTCTGCAGACTGACAGTTCCTTGCACTGCCCTGCGGATGGGCTTCCCAAAGCGCTTCCCTGTCTGCCACCACTGCAACCTCACAGCATCTCTGGTTGCTAGGGTTTTTGCCCACCCACTGTCTCAGGCAGTGTGAGAAGGGTGGCTGGAGTCACTCACATGGCCAGCGGCATCTGCCCCCATGAGCCAGGCAGACTGAAGGCCTGCAACACAGTTGCTGTGACATCTTTGCCCAGCTGCCCACAGCCTGGGGCACATTACGTGTCCTGGGGAAGGGAGGGGCAAGGAAAAAGGGAAGAGGCATATTCACTCTTGTCCCTGCCACCATCTAGTGTCCACCCCTGCCCTGCTCTGCTCCTTGGCTGTGACTTTTTCTGGGAAGTCTCTCCATTATGCTAGCACTAGTGAGACTGATGCAGATCAGCCATTCTCACTGGCATGTCAACTGGACCTGCTCAGTGTCCAAGCGAGTTACCCATGGTTGCAGAGGGGAGTCTGTGTCAATTCCTGGCTCCCAGTTCTCTGCTCATTGCATGAAGGAATACCTCTGTGCCATTTTAAAATCAAGATTGGGTGATTTTCTAAAATGACTGCTCAAAATCATCTCATCTGAAGAAATGGGTTTTGCCCACAAAAGCTCATGATACTATCTATATATTTTTGTAAGTCTCTAGAGCATGTCTACACAGCAGCGTTATTTCGAAATAACACAATGCGCGTCTACACAGCAAGCTGGTTATTTTGAAATAATTTTGAAATAACGGGCTTCTTACTCCAACTTCTGTAACCCTCGTTTCACAAGGAGGAAGGGAAGTTGAAGGAAGAGTGTTCTTCCTTCAACTTCCTGCAGTGTAGACAGCGCCTAAAGCTGAGTTAAGCTACTTCGACTTCAACTAAGCAATTAACATAGCTGAAGTTGCGTATCTTAATTAGACTTTAGCCCACAGTGTAGATGTACCCTAAGTTACCGCAGGACTACTCATTGTTTTTAAGGAATTATTTGGGGGGACTCCTATGGACTATGTTATGCAGCAGGTCAGACTAGATCATCACTGGGGTCCCTTCTGGCCTTGGAATCTGTGCACCCAATTTCTGTACATCATAGATTTATACATATCCTGGGAGAAATTCTGGCGCTATTGAAGTCAATGGCAAAATTCCCATTGACTTGAATGGGGCCAGCACTTTTCCTGCATTGAGGAGGGGTGTGGCTTCGGACAGAACAGTGGAATAAACCTCAGTGAATACCTGAAGTTGGTCAGAAAAATAATATGGTGGCTGTTTGCATTCTCCGCCCCCATTTGATATAATCTGGTGCTCTCCCAGTTTGCAGCAGGCACCAGTGGGTGTGCTGCATGTTGGCTTTTGCAACACCTGCCCACTAAAATGTCATTTTCCCCTGTAATCAAGGTCTTCCTTTTGTGGATTCCTTAGCGTGAGCTAATCACAGCTTTGAAACAGTTAAAGGGACTGGGTTTTGAAGAGATACAAGCCACTTATTAAAATGAATGTTTTACAATAAATTTGGCAAGGGGCCATCAACCTCAAATTAAAACCAGATTGAAGGACAGCAACTCTGCGCAGAGCGAGGGTTTCCAGAATGTGTTTGCACATGCACCCGCCGAGCTGTCCTCACAGACTGTGCGGGCAGGACAACTCCCAGGCCGTTCCCCCAGGATCTTCCCTACATCACTGGTCCAGGGTTTGAAAAGCAATTCCAGATGTCTCCATTTTGGGGTGCTTGAGTAGAGACACCTGAAAGGGGCCCGAGTAGCTAAGAGTGCAGGCTCAGGACATCAGGGGCCATTAAGGCGTCTCAGGTTGCACACCAAAAATCCTGGGAAATTTTGGCCCTTCAGTGGAAAAGTACAGTCCCGGCGCCAGGCCATGGCTCAGGCTATATATAGACTGTGGCAGCAATAAGGGGATTGCAGGGAAACGAAACAACCCTAACAGAGGGGAATCTAGGTTAGTACCTGGATGGCAGTTTGCACTTGGCAGTCTCCCTAATGCAATTAGGTCTCTGTTTTAACCTGGAGGGGAGGTTTTGGATTTCAGTGCCAGATGCCTTTCTGGGCTGGTTTGCTGTGGGCTTCTCCCTCTAATTCCTCTGAAATTTCAAGAGACCATGTTTTTGGGAGGGGTGGGAGCACCGTGCTGGGGCCCCTGGATGAAAGCCAGGACTTTGCATAGTAGTCTTACTATGCAGCGCATACGGGATTTATTTTGGGTAGGTAAAAATCTCAGACAGCTATTGACACTCTAATGGGGGGGAGGAACCTACCGATCTCAATACTGACAATAACACTGTGTTCGGGAGTGACTAGTTGTATTGCTTGTCTATTCAAATTTGAAACAAGAAGAAGTTAAATACAAAAAGTGAGATTAAAACATACTTTAGCTGAGGGCTGCCAGTCGGGAGGCAGTGTTGCCTAATGGATAGAGCAGCAAATTAGGATTCAGGAGAGTTGCATTCTAGTCTCAGCTCTGCCACTGAATTGCAGGACTTCACCTCCCTGTACCTCAGTTTCCCCAGCTGTAGAATAGATACAATGATGCTTATCTCCTCTGTAAAGTGCTTTGAGATCTCGAGATGAAAAGCACTATGTAAGAGGTAGATACTACTAGTGCCACAGCCCCAGTGGGCCTGGCAGGAGAAAAACTGGTGGGAACAGAGGACTTGGAGTTGAGAGAAATGGATCCTAGCCCCAGTTTGGTCACTGATGCACTGCATGACACACAGGTCAACAGGTTCAAATCAGGGCACTTGGCATTAAGCACCTTCACCTAGATCTGTATTTAGATCTCAGCTATGCACTGACCTAAGTGTGAGCAGATCCTGGCACCTATGCGGTGCTCCGTTATAATCAGAGGGTACAGGATTCTGCCTTCATGGTGCTCCCAGCAGCATTCGAGGTATTGGTCAAGATCTCCAAAGGAATTTAGGCTCCTCACTCATTGAAATCAATGGGAGTTAGGCTCCAAAATCCATCAAGCACCAGAGCCTTTAGTTACCAATATTTAATTGATTTCTGGGGCCTGGGGGTTGGGTGCTTGGGCCCCTTTAAAAGTCAGACTACTTGGTTAAGGGCCTCAGTATAGAAAAAGAGACCTAAATGTAGACACCTGTATTTGTAAATAACTGTCGCCCTTGACCTGTCTCAATTTCTCCAGCTATGCAGTATGCGTCTTCGCCACTTATGTAAGAGGGCTTCCCAGTAAAAGCTGAGAGATTTCAATGGCACATGCCTGCAAAACAGCAAAGGGCTCCATTTTTAGTGGCTCCGCTGGGGACCCTTAGTAACAGCAGTGAGCTCTCCCCAGACACCAAAGGTCAAGGGATTTCATGAGAAGGGTGTTAACACCTCTGCAGTTTTGGAAGGAGATCCATAAAGTCACAGACCAGGCCACAACAGCCGAGGTCTGAAGCACTCATGCCAAAGCAGGATGACAAGGTCCTATTCTCACTTTGCTCCTTGTTTTATTAGGCAAGTCCTTTCTCTTCTCTCTCCCTCGGTCTCTCCACTTGTGAAGCGAGGACAATAACAC
The DNA here is from genome assembly GCA_032595735.1 of Pelochelys cantorii. Taxonomy (NCBI): domain Eukaryota; kingdom Metazoa; phylum Chordata; order Testudines; family Trionychidae; genus Pelochelys; species Pelochelys cantorii. Next base: position 14,930,801 of record CM064347.1, on the reverse strand, counting down.
AACACCCCTCAGAGCAGTGGGGCTAATCCACTGCAGAGAGGTTGTGAGGTTGAACTGTGAAATGTTTTGAGAGCCTTGAAAAGCACTGCAGGAGAAATACAACGTACCATGATTGCAGGGAGAGCTGCAACCAGGCCTCCTTATTAAGAGTCAGAATCGATCATACTTACTCACAGCAGAAGCCATTTGCACATCTGTTAACGATCATGGACATTGTCATCCTCTCTTACAGCTATTTTTCCCCCTCTTACTAATTCTAAAACTTAAGAAGCAAGACATAACGCGCCGCATAAAATGTGTTAGCAAGACAAGGAGATTAAATTAGTCCCAGGTGGGTCAGTTTGGGTCTGTTTCCAGGGGCCCGGTTGTACTGCAAGGCATCCCTGTAAGTAATACACAGAGCTGACAAGGTGCAGGAGTGTCCAACCACGAGTCAGTTCCCTTCCACCACAAGCTTGTCTCCTGGCCTGAAGACTAAGTAGAAACTCATCAGCAAGTTGCTCTATACCTTGTGAACATTCATGTTAGAAGGGGTGTGGGAATGCCCTTTTGGAAGTCTAGGGTGCTTCTCAACAGGGGCTGGCAATTACTCTACATAATTAAACTGATGTTCCTGTCCACATCCACCCACCATTTTGTACTTGGGCTGATTCATCCTTTCACTCTGTCTCTCAATGACTTGGTGAAGGAGATTGGTGGCCAGCACAGCCCTAGAAAAACAGATGCTCCTTTTGGAGGACTTGTTCCAGTTTGGTCAACAGCAGGCAATCCCTGTTTTGGTTTTTCAAATTCATCTTCCATCACCAGGAAGAAGAGAAGAGCTAAAGGGGGCATAAAGGTCTAGTGAACACAGAAGGGGTCAGGAGATTTGGATTCTCTTTCAAGTTCTACCACTGCCTTCCTCTTTGACCATGAGCAAGTCATAGTCTGGAAGGGACCTCCAGAGGTCATCTAATCAAGTCCTTTCACTCATGAGAGGACTAAGTATGTACTAGAAAATTGTTATGTCTCCTCTCAGTATACATTTCTCTGGACTAAACAAACCTAATTTTTTCAATCTTTCTTCATAGGTCATGTTTTCTAGACCTTTAATAATTTGTGTTGCTTGTCTCCAGTTTATCCACATCTTTCCTGAAATGTGGTGCCCAGAACTGAACACAACACTCCAGTTGAGGCCTAATCAGCGTGGAGTAAAGCAGAAGAATTACTTGTGTTTACTCATATTTAGCTTGTGATCCACTCTGACCCCCATGTCCCTTTCTTAATTATTTCTTCCTATCAGAGGAGTAGTCATGTAGTAGTCATGTCTGTATCCACAAAAACAACTAGGAATCCTGTGGCCCCTTGATGAAGATTAACAGATGCATCTGAAGAAGTGGGTTTTTGCCAATGAAAGCTTATGTCCAAATAAATCTGTTAGGGTGCATCTACATTGCACCATTATTTCGAGATAACAAGCGTTATTTCAAAATAACAATATGAGCGTCTACACAGAAATTCCGTTATTTTGAAATAATTTTGAAATAATGGACAGCTTATTCTGAAATCTGTAAACCTCATTCTACGAGGAATAACACCTATTCAGAAATAGCTATTTAGAAATAAGGCGTGTGTAGACGCTCCACTGCTGCTATTTCAAAATAGCCCTTCACTATGGCCATTCTAAGTTATTCCTCCCCAATGCCTCCTGGGGTTCTAAATTCAGATAGCACATTTACATTAGGGAAGCCTGCCTCAGACTAACTTTGAGGCTTCCCTGCAGTGTAGACGTGCTATTTCGAAATAAGTTATTTCAGAATAATGGATTAGCTTATTTCGAAATAGCCGTGCAGTGTAAATGTATCCTTAGTCTTCAAGGTGCCACAGGACTCCTCATTAATTCTTCCTAGGCATTCATTTCCCATTTTGTATAAGTACAAAAGATTGTTCCTTCCTAAGTTGAGTACTTTACATTTGTCCTTATTGAAGTTCCTCTTATTTACTTTGGAACATATCTCCTGTTTTCCAGATCCTTTTGAATTTTAATGCTATCCTCCAAAGCACCTGTAACCTTCCCACCTTAAGAGCACCCACAAACTTTATCTAGATCATTGGTGAAGATATTGAACAGAACCGGACCCAGGACAAATCCTTGGGGGATCCTACTTGATTTGCTTTTCCAGCTTGACTGTGAACCATTGATAACTACATTTTGAGAATAGTTTTCCAACCAGTTACACATCTACCTTATAGCTCCATCTAGGTTGTATTTCCCTGTTTTGTTTATGACAGTAGTTCCCAACTTTTTCGAGCTTATGTATCCCTTTTTAATCTATTAAAATTTAACGGAACCCTTTCCTGGGGAGAAAAAAAAAGAAATGAAAAGAAAGAAAAGTAAGGAAAGGAAAAGGAAAAGGAAAGTAAGAAAAGTAAGAAAAAAAAAGAAAACAAAAAGAAACAATAAAATAAGGTTTGGGCCCACCACGGTGGGCCCGATCCAAACATTTAAAACTTTCCACGGACACCCTCCAGTACCATCGTGGACCACCAGGGGTCCATGGACCACAGGTTGGGAACCACTGGTTTATGAGAAGGCCATGCCAGACCATATCAAAAGTCTTACTAAAGTCACGAAATACCACCATCCACAAGGCTTGTTACCCTGTCAAGGAAAGTTATTGGGTTTGCTGATTGTTACTTATCACTTTATTATCTTCTAGGTGTTTGCAAATTGATTGCTTAATTATTTGCTCCATTATCTTTCCGAGTACTGAAATTTAGCTGACTGGTCTGTTATTCCTTAGGTTGTTCTTATTTCCCTTTTTATAGATGGGCACTATATTTGCCCTTTTCCAGTCCTTGCCCATCTTTCATAACTGTTCAGAGATAATCACTAATGGCTCAGCTATCTCCTCAATCAGCTCCTTGATATATTTCATCAGGCTTTGGTGACCTGAAGACATCTTACTTGTCTAAACAATTTTTCACTTGTTCTTTCCCTATTTTAGCCTCTGATCCTGCTTTATTTTCACTGGTGTTCACTATGTTAGACATCCAATCACTACTAAACTTTTTGTTGAAAACTGAACAAAAAAGTCATTTAATACGTCTGCCGTTTCCACATTTTCTGTTATTGTTTTTCAATTATCATTGAATAACAGGCCTCCCTAGTCCTTGGTCTTTCTTTTGCTTCTAATGTATTTTTAGAATGTTTTCTTGTTACCCTTTATATCTCTGTCTCATTTTGTGTCTTGGCTTTTCTGGTTTTGTCCCTACATACTTGCACTGTTTATAGTCATATTTTTAATTTGACTGAGCTTTCACTTTTTGTAGGATTCAAAATTTTTTGAATTTCAGATCATTGAAGATCTGCTGAATAAACCAGGGTAGTCTCTTACCATATGTCCTATCTTTCTTTTGCAGTGGACTAGTTTGCTCTTGTGGCATTAATGATGTCTCTTTGAAAAACTGCCAACTCTCTTGAACTATTTTCCCTCTTAAACTTGCTTCCCAAAGGATCTTACCTACCAACTCTGTTAGTTTGCTAAGTTTGTCTTCTTGAAAGCTATTATCTTTATTGAGTTGTTTTCCTTCCTATCATTCCTTGAACTCATGAATTTTACCATTTCATGACCATTTTCACCTAAGCTGCTTTCCACTTTCAAATTCTCAACTAGTCCTTTGCTATCTGTCAAAATCAAATCTAGAACAGCCTCTCCCCAGGAGCTTTTCCCACCAGCTGTACTAAAAAAGCATCTCCAATACAGTCCAAGAACATGCTGGATAAACTGCCTTGCTGCATTATTTTCTCAACAGATTTCTGGGTATTTGAAGCTGAATCCAGTGCTTTTGGTGATTTTGTTAGTTGTTTATCAAAAGCTCGTCCACCTCTTATTCTTAGATGGTCTGTAGTAAACCCCAACCATGACATCGCTCTTGATTTTTTTACTCCTTTTACCATTACGCAGAGACTTTCAACAATTCTGTCTCCTATTTCCATCTCAACCTTGGTGCAACTGTATACATTTTTAATATGTAAGTGTAACAATGGGCCCTGGGGGACACTGCTGATAGAATATATTCTGGCAAATAGTTTAGAAACAGAGCAACTTACAACCCAGTACTGAGGGTCCTCTGCTATATGGCATACTAGACCAGTCACAAAGAGCGCTTCTGTTCATCACATTGGCTAACAAGAAGTCATAGAAGCCTCAGACACTCCAGTTCTCTTGTGCCGCCACCACCAGTAACATTCCTTGTATAAATGAGAGATTATGAAAACCAATCTCATAAAATAAAAATGATTCTTCTGATCCCAAAGGCCCAACCATATTCCCAGGTCAATTTAGAACTCAGGATCTTACCCAAAAAGTATGATGTTGCTGATCTTTTGCAATAAAAAATCAAAAGGTTTATTCAAAAAAGAAAGAAAGAAAGAAAGAATAGTTAAAGTAGTCAGGGACATACAGCAATTGCAAAGTTCTTGATTCGGGCTTGTAGCAGTGGTGGAATAAGTTGCCGGCTTAAGTCAAGTCTCTGAAGTGCACCCACAGTTAGTCGGTCCTTTGCTTAGAGCTTCAGTTGATAGTAATGTTCTTCAAGAGGTGAGAAGCAAGACAGAAGTCCAACTAGAGTTGTTCCCACGGCTCTTTATATCCTTGGCCACGTGGAGGAAACCCATTGTTCTTGCTGTGTAAAAGTACAGCTACAAGATGGAGTCTGTCACGTAAACATGTCCCTGTCCATGCATGACTCAGGCCTTTTTAGGCAGACAGCATTGCCCACATTCCAGATTGAAGATTTGCAGGAATATCCATTCAGTGTAGTGGGTGCCTCCTATGCTTCATTGTCAGTGGTGTTTTTTCTGTTTGGGCCAAGCAACCTGAATAGTCTATCCCAGATATGCTGACTAGCTATTTTGTGGGTGTTACTTGAGGAGCTAACATTTGAAATCAGAGTACACAGCTGATGTTCATATCTTCAAGTACGAGGATGACACATGTCCAGCAATGGCATAATCATAACCAGCAAACCATAACTTTTCTAATGATACAAAATCTGTGGCAAATGTAGAACTGTGGTTGCAACAATGATCTATAACAGAGCTACTCAATACACGGCCCACGAGCCACATGCAGCCCATGGCCCATTTGTTTGTGGCCCACAGTGCAGCTTGGGTTTACACGGGGCTCAATATGTGACCCGCGGGTGGGATCCTTTAACATGGCCTCCACTGGGAACATGCTCCACAATGGCAAGGCATCTCCCAGGCAGGGTAAGCATTGAAAGACACAAGCAGATGGGCTGGCTAGAACAGAGAGTTACAGGGTGTCAGCGTTTCTAGCCCCCAAGGAGGAGGTGCCAGGAGCACTGGGGCATTGTGTGACAATCTATTTGCATATATTTGCATATATATTTGCATGTATATGCAACCACACTTAAGTTGCGGCCCTCAGCATGTGCTGTGAGTATCATTGTGGCCCCTGGGGCTTCCAAAGTTGAGTAGTCCTGATCTGTAAGGTCATATCACAATCCAGTAACATCACAATAAACCAACACCTCCTCCCTTTTTCCCCTGCCTATCTTTTCTCAGCAAGCTCCTACCCTTCAATACCAATATTCCAGTCCTGTGTATTATCCCACCAAATCTCTGTGATGCCAACTATGCCATAACTGTGTTTATTAACCAGCATTTCAAGTTCTTCTTGCTTATTCTCATACCATTTGCATTAGTGTACAGACCTTTAAGACACTGATTTGATTTCCCCATGACCTCTTGTCTCTCCCTTATCCCTACTTTAATGGTCCATGCCTTCATATCAACTGCAGTAAAAATCTTAAATTAACCAAACTGTATCATCACATCTCTATGGTTAGTAATTCCATGCTCTAATAATAAGAATATAGCAGTAGGGATATATTACTGACCACCAGACCAGTATGGTGATAGTGATTGTGAAATGCTTAGAGAGGCTATTACAATTTTTAAAAAATCAGTAATAATGGGAGATTTCAGCTATCTCCATATTGACTGGGTAAATGTTACCTCCACGTGGGATACAGAGATAAAATTTCTTGACAGCTTGGAGCAGCTGGTCCTGGAACCCACAAGAAGAGAAGCCATTCTTTTTTCACTTCTATGAGGAGCGCAAGATCTGGTCCAGAAGGTGAATATAGCTGGACTGCTTGGTAATAGTGACCATAATATAATTAATTTTAACATCCTTGTGGCAGGAAAAAACATCACAGAGGCTCAATGCTATGACATTTAATTTCTGAAAGGGGAACTACACAAAAAATGAGGAGGTTAGTTAAACAGAAAGTAAAAGGTACAGTGCCAAAAGTAAAAGCCCTGCAAGCTTCATGGAAGCTTTTTAAAGATACCATAACAGAGGCTCAACTTAAACGAATACCCCAAATTAAAAAAAAGAAAAACAAAACCAAAAAGTGCAACCATGGTTAAACAGTAAAATAAACAAGCAGCGAGAGGCAAAAGGCATTGTTTAAAAAGTGGAAGTTAAATCCCATTGAGGAAAATAGAAAGGAGCATAAATTCTGTCAGATAACATGTAAAATATAATTAGGAAGGCCAAAAAAGAATCTGAAGAACAGCTAGCCAATGACACAAAAAGTAATATTACATTTTTTTTAAAAGCTTCCGATGGGTAGCTGAGTTAGTCTGTAACAGGAAAAACTTAAAAAACAACAAATAGTCTAGCAGCACTTTAAAGACTAACAAAACATGTAGATGGTATCATGAGCTTTCGTGGGCACAACCCACTTCTTCAGATGTCCGGAGTGTTGGAAGTCCAGATCCAAGAATAAATAAGGGAAGAGGAGGGGGAAGGGGGAAAAGGAAAAAAAATTGAAGAGGAGGGGAGGAAGAAAAAAAGAAAATGAATAGAGCCTCTGATTTGGTGCTGATGAGAGGCTCATTTAACTGCACATCCACTAATGTGATCTATGCCATCAAATGCCTGCACTGCCCCTCTGCCATGTATATCAGCCAAACTGGACAGTCTCTATGGGAAAGAATTAATGGACACAAACCAGATATCCGAAAAGGCAACACACAAAAACCTGCTGGAGAACACTTTAATCTTCCTGGACACTCATTAATGGATCTCCAAGTCGCTGTTTTGTTTCAGACCAATTCCACAAGCCAATACACAGAGAAGGATTGGAGCTTAACTTCATTCACAAGTTTAATTCTTATACTAATGGTTTGAATTGTGATATTGGATGGCTCGCACATTATCAACCAACCAAACAAAGAAGATCCTAATGGTTCTTGATGTCTGTGTAGAATCTGGTGTTGGTCAGCTTCCTTTCCAAGTGCTAACTAGCAGATCATCTCAGCCTCTTTTAACTTTAATCTTTGAGATGCTACTAGACTAATTGTTGTTTTTTAAGTTTTTCCTGTGATAGACTCACTTGGCTATCTCTCTGAAGCTTATCTACTCACTATCTTTTTTTCTTCCTCCTCTTCAATTTTTTTTCCTTCTCCCCCACTCCCTCCTTCCCTTATTTATTCTTGGATCTGGACTTCCAACACTCTGGTCATCTGAAGAAGTAGGTTGTGCCCGCGAAAGCTCATGATACCATCTACATGTTTTGTTAGTCTTTAAAGTGCTACTAGACTATTTGTTGTTGTTGTTTAAAGTACATCAGAAGCAGGAAGCCTGCTAAACAACCAGTGAGACCACTGGACCATCGAGATGCTAAAGCAGCACTCAAGGACTCTAAGGTCATTGCAGAGAGACTACATGAATTCTTTGTATCAGTCTTCACAAGCTGAGGATGTGAGGGAGATTCCCAAACATGAGCCATTCTTTTTTGGAGACAAATTGAAGCAACTGTCCCAGACTGAAGTGTCAGTAGAGGAACTTTTGGGACAAATTGATAAATTAAACATTAATTAGTTACCAGGACTGGATGATATTCACCCAAGATTTCTGAAGAAACTCAAATGTGAAATTGCAGAAATACTACCTGAGTCTGCAACCTATCATTTAAATCAGCTTCTGTACCCAGTGAGTGGAACACAGCAAATGTGACTCCCATTTTTAAAAATGGCTCTAGAGGTGATCCTGGTAATTATTAGCTGGTAAGCCTGACTTCAGTACCAGGTAAACTGGTTGAATCTATAGTAAAAAACAATATTATCAAACATATAGATGAACATAAATTGTTGGGGAAGAGTTTTTGTAAAGGGAAATCATTCCTCACCAGTGATGCTGGACAAGCAGGATCCAGTGGATATCGTGTGCTTAGATTTTCAGAAATCTCTTCACAAGGTCCTTCACCAAAGGCTTTTAAGCAAAGTAAGCTGCCATGGGATAAGAGGGTGGGAAACAAAGGGTTGGAATAAATGGTCAGTTTTCAGAATGGAGAGAGGTAACTAGTGGTATCCCCCAGGGTCTGTTCTGGGACCAGTCCTATTCAACATATTCATAAATGATCTGGAAAAAGGGATAAACAATGAGGTGGCAAAATTTGCAGATGATACTAAACTTCTCAAGATAGTTAGGTCCCAGACAAACTGTGAAGAACTACAAAAAAAAAAAAAAAAAGGATCTCTCAAAACTGGGTGATTAGGCAATGCAATGGGAGATGAAATTTAGTGTTGATAAATGCAATGTAATTCACATTGGAAACATAATCCCAACTATACACATAAAATAATGGGATCTAAATTATAAAGAAAGATCTTGGAGTCATTGTGGATGAAAACATCCACTCAATGTGCAGCAACAGTCAAAAAAGCAAACAGAATGTTGGGAATCATTAAGAAAGGGATAGATAGTAAGAAAATATCATGTTGCCTACATAATAAATCCATGGTACACTCACATCTTGAGTTCTGTATGCAGATGTGGTCGCCCCATCTAAAAAAAGATGTATTCGAATTGGAAAAGGTTCAGAAAAGGGCAACAAAAATGATTAGGGGTATGGAATGATGTCCGTATGAGGAGAGACTTTTTAGCTTGAAAAAGAGACAGCTCAGGTGGGATATGATTGAGATCTATAAAATCATGACTAGTGTGGAAAAGGTTGATAAGGGAGTGCTATTTACTCCTTTTCATAGCACAAGAACTAGGGGTCATCAAATGAAATGAACAGGCAGCAGGTTTAAAATACAGGAAGTATTTCTTCACACAATGCACAGTCAACCTGTGGAACTCCTTGTATGTTGTGAAGGCTGAGACTATAACAGGGTTCAAAAAAGAACTAGGTAAGTTCATGGAGGATTGGTCCATCAATGGCTATTACCCAGGACAGGCAGGAATGGTGCCCCAAACTTTGCTTGCTAGAAGATAGGAATTAATGACAGGGAAGGGATCCGTTGGTAGTTACCTGTTCCGCTCATTTCTTCAGGGGCAGGTGGCACTGGCCACAGTCAGAAGACAGGATACTGGACTAGATGGGCTTTTGGTTTGACCCAGTATGGCTGTTCTTATGCCCCCTCGCAGAGTCCAACCCTTACCTTCCCCTTACCTCAGTTTCCATACCTGTAAAATGGGGATTATGCCTGCCTTTCTGAAATCCCCCATATAAAGGGAGCATATAAGTGCAGCACATATTCAAGTGCTTAAATTCCATAGATATAGAACAACTGCATATCACAGTGACAGCAACATCCCTTTTAACGCCTTCCCCACCATATCACAGACAAGTCAGGTTTTTTTAATTGTTATGATAAACATGAGAGTTGCGCACAGGTCACTTATTGATTAAATAAAACACCTAATTGATTTACAGGGATACCCAGCTTCTGTTGTGCTTCATGGAGAATGCAAATCTATAACTTGTTACTCTGTCACATTATAGGCACTGCCATTTTTTTCCTTTTTAATATGGCCTAAGTTTTGCCAGAGGAAGGACATCAGAGTTGGATCCATGAAAAATGCAAGGAATAGTTATCAGAATAACAACACACAAGCCTTAATAATAACTCGAAGGCCTTTGGTTATGCAGTCTATGAATGGATCAAAACTCCACCAGAGGTGAGGACTATTTGACTGTCCACCAGAGGCGAGGGTATTTGGGTTGAGGCCATTTTTAATCAAAAGCCTTTTCTCCACTCTGCATTAGGCCTTGTCTATGCTTCGGCAGGCTGTCCACCTTGTTGTGTATTGGGTTGTAGATATAGATCTTGTAGTTATAGTAACTGAGTTAGGTCACTATGGATCAGCCCAGCTGGTTTGGGCTGGTTCTAGTTAGTTCTGTGTTATGAAATAAAATGGACACTTGCAACTGCTCAAGCTCTCTGTGTTTCCAATGATTTCTTCCTAAACTGTGGAACTCCAAACGATATAACACACCTAAATTACACAAGTTCAGCTATGTGAATAACATAGCTGAAGTCAATGTACTTTGGCCTGCTTACCACAGTGTCTTCAACACAGTAAGTTGACGGATGATGCTCTCCCATCGACTCCACTTACTCTTTTTGTTCTGGTGGAGTACTGGAGTTGATATATCGCGTCGACTGCCACTGGATGGATTACTGACTGTCAATCCAGCCTGTAGTGAAGACATGCCCTAGACTCTGCTCTCTCCTGAACTGATTTGTCTGTCCTTTGTCTCAATGCAGCTCTGTCTGTTCAACATGTGTATGTAGCTACACTAGCTGAGATTTTGAAAGCAGGTCCAAGGATTTTCTCATTAGGTTAAAAGTGGACCACCTGGCAAAATGCCATCGGTGGCTTGAAAAAACTCACCCACCACTTTTTGATAAAGTGAATTTCGAGCTGGTAAAGTTGGGCTGTCCTATATGGATCCAAGGAAGGCGGGCATGAATTCACCCACCAGAAAGGCCTGCGTCCCCTGGGGGCTACAGGCTCAGGAAAGAAGTAGAGCCAGAGGACAAATGAAAATACAGAGACAGGAGTGAGGGGCATAGGTGTGAGTGGGATCAGACAAAGCTGCTGCTCTGTAAAGTAATTAGCCAGCATTCTGATGCCCTCTGTTTATTCACAGACCAAACAGCAGCAGGGCATGTCTTGTTCCATCAGCCTGCGTCAGCACTGGCCTGTAGGGATTCACTGTGCATGTCAGAGGCATTTAATTTCCCTGGGCCGTTCAGTCCTTGGCTTCTCTCCTCAGTTGTCCAACAGGTAGACTGATTAATGCCTGCTTCAGTCGTGAGTTAGTGAGATGTAGCCTGAAATCGCCAGGCCACTGAGGAAAGAGCTATGGATTGCTGTCAGCCTGCACCCACAGTTGGGCAGGCAACCTAGAGTTGACAGTCTCTATAGTGCATTAACTTCTGTGAGCCTGTCTGGTTTCCCCTTTGTAAACTGGGGGTGACACCTCCCGGTTTAAGTCATTAACATTTGGGAAATGTTTTGAAAAGGAAGGACGTGTTTGCAAAGTGCTGCTGGCATAATGCCATTGCATAAATGATGATTTATTATATATTTTTCAACGGTAGTGTCTAGTGCCCCAAGCAAGGCTGGTGTCTTTGCCTTGATTATAGTCTAAAATAAACCAACATTCCCCCTCTCTCCTGGTTTACATATGTGGAGCTGAGGCACTGTATGCTTAAGTGACTTGCCAAAGTCACACACACGCAGTGCGTGGCAAAGCCAAGAGGCCAGGGGCTTAACCACAAGACCATCAAAATGAGCATAATAAAAGTGCCACTGTCTCACACACACACACACACACAGCTATGAAGGAGAAATACCTACCCCCAACCCCCCAGTGAGCTAAGGACAGCTTGAATTTCGACTCTGCCTTAGTTCTTGAGTGGGTTAAAGCCAGCTCGTCAGTACAGCTTTAACATTGCTTCTTTTGCGGTTTAATTTCCGCTGTAGCTCCATCTGTCTTAAAACCATAGGAGATTTGACACAATAGACCCAAACGGCTGCTTTCAAGCCATCACAGTCTATTGTGCAAGTGTAATTACAGACTCTTTAGCAGACTCTTGGCAGCTTTTGAAAGCTCTTCTTGGGGTTGTAGTGACCCACGGTGCATGGCACTGGTCACTGGAAGGAGTTTTTAGTGTACAGATCTTCACTGGCCTAAGAGAACAGACTTTAACCATGGGAAGACAGTCAGTCCAAAAGCTAGAAGCCTGTATGCAGCAATCATTGTCACAGATCACAGCCTGTTGGAAATGCAGTAGCTAAGGCCTTGTTTACAACGGGGATTTCCTTTAATTCCAGTGGAACCTGCTTTAAGCTACAATTTACACCAGTTCTGCTTATTCCCCCTCTGCTGGTACAAACTATAGCTTTGGGCCCACTAGGGGCCTGGTAAAAAAGGCATTTTCCTACATGGACAAGGCCCCTCAGCCTTTCCCAAAGATCTCTTCACTGTCTGGAATTTGTCAACATTAGAACAGGTTGCTTCTAGGCCTCTGTTCAAATCCCAGCCTGATGGGCAGTGACTGGCCATTGCTAGGTGACGGTTCTTCAGGGGCTTGTATGAAATGTAATTGTCTCAGTCAAGGTCCTAGTGGGCAAGTGGCTGCAGTGCATACACACAGACACCGAGAGGTGTACTCCTAATTGGCTTGCTGATTGGCAGTGTCAGCAGAGAGAGCAAGGACTGGATGGGTTGGGAAGAGGGATTCATCATCCTGCCCTTGAGAATCTGTCTGCCCGGGGCGGAGTGGGAGAATTTTGCCCTGTGCAAAATCCGTTCCATGGGAGGACTTTTTCCTCTATAGCTGTCATTCCAGTTCCTTCCCCGCCCAAACACCATGTCCATCTCCACAGAGGACTTACTGAAGCGGGGGACCAAACCAACACCCTAAATCCAAAGGCCCCCAGGCAAGGTGGGAGGAGCAACCAAACCTTATTTCAATATTCCTCCCTTCTTGAGCCTCTCCCCACCCACTGAGGTTCTGGCAGCCACTCAAGTTGAGGACCATTCTACCTTATTATTAATTCTTGGTTATGTACATTGAGCCCATTGTGCGAGGTGCTGCACAAACACTGAACTTAGACATGGTGCCTCCCTCAGAGAGCTCAGGAACCCTCTTCATTCCACATCCTTTGCAGCTGTGGGGTTTATACCTGGACAGGCAGGGCATTCTCTCCCCAGTTCAAAGCACATTTTTTAAAAGGCCTAAGGCCCAGATCTTCAAAGGCATTTAAGCATCCAAATCCTGAAAATCAGACATAGGCTCCTAAATCTCTTAAACACTTTTGAACCTACCCACCCACACATCTCATTGCCTCCTCCAGCTCTCCAAGAAAAGGGATAGCTCTGGGCCGCAGAGCGATTACTTTGGGGTATTCTGCAAAACTTGGAGCTATACGCCTAGTCCTTTGTGTTTATTGATTATCCTCTCTCTTGTTAAGCGAACCCTCCTAGAAACTTGAAAGTGAACATTTTATTCCCTGTTGGCTTGCCCTTTGCACTCGCACTTTACCGCACTGCAACTTTCTGGCTCAGCAGTGTGAAAAAATACCCCCATGCGCAGCAAGCTACGGTGCTGTAACACGCCAGTGTAAACAGGCTCCTAGCGCAGTTCCCCTCACGGAGGTGGTTTCCCTAGATCAGGGCTACTCAACTTTGGAAGCCCCAGGGGCCACACTGATACTCATAGCACATGCTGAGGGCCGCAACTTAAGTGTGGTTGCATATACATGCAAATATATATGCAAATATATGCAAATAGCTTCTTTCACACAATGTTCAGGTGTTCCCGGCACCTCCTCCTTGGGGGCTAGAAACGCTGACACCCTGTACCTCTCTGTTCCAGCCAGCCCATCCACCTGGGTTTTTCAATATTTACCTCGCCTGGGAGATGCCTTGCCATTGTGGAGCGTGTTCCCAGTGGGGGCCATGTTCAAAGGATCTCACCCGCGAACCGTGTGTTGAGCCCCGTGTAAACCCAAGCTGCGCTGTGGGCCGCAAACAAATGGGCCGTGGGCCACATGCCGCATGTTGAGTAGCCCTGCCCTAGACTTAGAGTCCTGGGAGCACTGGGAGACTGCCATGTGAAAGTGCTGCCACAGCTGTGCTTTACACAAAGCCCATGTCAACTACTTCCACTGACATAAGCACCTTGCCCTACGCAACCCCTTTGTTTGTGTCTTGGCCTTATCTAGATCAGCACAGCTCTGGAAAAAATGTATTTTTCAGTCGAAGTGCTGCTGTGGAGACAGCTGGAAGCACTGCAATTTTGTAGGTCCTGCCTAGAGTTAATGTTAAAAAGAATCTCAGTAGTATTGTATCTTAAAACTTAGGGGCTAGCAGGTGTCAGTAAGCTTTCGCTGCTTTACACCAGCTATTGTTCTTTATTATTCATACAGGCTGCACCTTCCAAAACTGGGACTCTCTGGTCTGGCAACATCTGTGGACCAGCAGGATCACGGATATTCCTGGACCAGAGAGCCCCAGGCTGGGAGCCTAGTGACAGGAGGGCCAGAGGCACCAGGGCTAGTGTCTGGCAGCTGGACCGGGGCCGGCGTCCGGGGATCCAGCAGTAAGGGGGCCAGTGCCAGGGGACCTTCCTGGTCTGGTAAATTCCCTCATTCGGGACTGGTTAGGTCTCAAGGTTGCCAGACCAGGGAGCTACAACCTGTATTGCAATAATGCGTAGAAGCCCAGTCTTGGCACAGAGCTGTTCAGCGCTCAGTGGTGTACAAACCCATAACAAAAAGATGGTCCTTTCTCCAAAGCATTTACAGTCTAAATACTTTCTGTTCTTAGGACACAAACCATTTGCCTTTTTCCCTTCAAGCAGCCCCACTGAAGTAAATGGACTTATCCCCAATTCATGTGAGTAAGAGAGGCAGAGGCAGAGTCTTTTAGACACACTGGTATAAATCCAAAGTAAGTCCATTTAAGTCAGTGCAATTGCTCTGAATTTACACTGCGTTACATACAGCAAGATTTGGTCCCTAGACTCCACAGCCCATCATCCAATTTTGAGCTAGGTGAAATCAGGGGCACTCTGCATTGGGTAAGTCTCTCTCCCAGCATGTTTTCAAGCAAATTGCAGAATAAAATCAGAGCTGGGAAGAGTCAGCCAGCCCCTTCTCCTTGTTAATGCTGGATTGTTCTCAAAATCATAGGCTCTGTCTACAGTGGCAGCTTCTTGCACAAGAACTGTTTTGCAGAAGAGTTCTTGCGCAAAAAGTCTTCCACAAGAGCGCGTCTACACTGGCATGTGCATTTGCGCAAGAGCATCCATGGCAGTGTGGATGCCCTCTTGGGCAAGAAAGCTCTGATGGCCATTTTAACTATAGGGGCTTCTTGCGCAAGAAATTCATGTTGCCTGTCTACACTGGCCTCTTGTGGAAGAGCTCTTGCGCAAGAGGGCTTATTCCTCGTGGGGAGAGGAATGACTCTTCCAGAAGAAGCCCTCCCTGTTTTACAAGGCTGTACTGTAAATTTACTTGTGCAAGAACGTGCATGCAGTGTAGACAGCAGGCAAGTTTTTGCACAAGAACAGCTGTTCTTGCGCAAGAAGCTGCCAGTGTAGACATAGCCATAATGTTCTAGAAAACAGAACTTCCACCACTGCTGTAGGAGCATATACATCTTGGTAGGAAGCGTCTCCTGATTTCTAACCACACATTGTCCCTGCCTGAAGAGTATCCTAAATTGGACACTAGCCCTCAGCCCTCTTCCTCTTTGGTGCTCATGCCTTTCAGATATGTGACCCTGTTATCTGTCACCTAATCTGGAATCCCATCCACAGAGGTAAACACTGCTTGCCCTGAGAGCTATCTACTGCAGACATCTCTGTGACCAGGATTCATGAGATGGTGGCACAAATCACAGGAGAGATGGGCCATCCCTTCTGGAGTAGTCCTGGGCCCTGGCTCTGATAGACACATCTAATCTACCCTTCAAGAGAGGGGCCTGAACCAAACAACAGGCAACCATACAGCGTGAGCACACATAGGAGTCTGCGTATGCATATTTCGGTGGCAAAATTCTGGAAGTTCCTTGGAAGCCCACTGATGTGGAGGGTTACACAGAGCATCCAAATAGTTATGTAGACTTTTGGACATCCCCACTGGACAAGCAGCTTTGGGCAGAGACCCTGGCTCCTAATCCATAGAATGGGGTGCTTGCAAACTTCCCACACACCACAGTGAGGTCTGTGGCAGCAGAGGGCTGGTCTGGGTGGTTTCTGACCGGTGAAGACTGGAGCTCCATAACCATAAACTACTCTGCTGCTGCCTGTCAGTGACTGGAAGGGAAAGACCCTCCCGGGACAGCTTTGGCCTCCTTTTTGGTCGAGGATTTCACTGCTCTTTTTAAACAGACACTTTCCCTCGGCAAAACTGGCAGCCTGCATAAACGTGTCAGCATTTCAGTTTTTTTCACAATTAATGAGGTGAAACATCCTCGGAAACATTCGGCTGTAACAGTGCTACAGTAGCTGAGACCTGCCCCACTCTCCCCCCCCCCCCGACATTTTTCACGTACTCCACTTGCACTGGGGAAGTTTCCATAGGATTCAGCAATTCTTCAGGCTCTCGCCTTCCACACGCACTTTGCTTGGCTCCATCCTGAGCCTGGGTCCTTCCACAATGAGCTTGTGCGTTGCTCTTTGTCTGAAAACTCACCACAGAGTGGAAAAAGCCAGAGAGGCAAGCAGGCGGGTTATTGATTTGGGAGCCAAGTCTCTGGGCTCCTTGCATATTTCCTCCTGTTGGGTGGTTTTGCTCCATTTCTTAACAGCATCACATGCCTTCAACCCGACACCGCTGTTGATGGCCAAAACTTCCCCCTGCTAGACGTTGGTTGTCAGTGCCAACTGTACACCTATTGCGGGGGAGGGGGAGATCATTTCCTCCCCATCTCATGTGATGGCAGGGAGGTGGGAGTGACCCCTTGCATCCAGCTATGGCGTTCTGGAGCCAGCATCTGTGGCTTGGCAGTACTGAAACGGCGCTGTGCACACTTGATCCTGGCAGGATGCAATCAGCCAGACTGTTCCACGTATGATTTATGCAAACGGCACAGTAATCACTGCTAGGAAAGCTCTCCCCGTAATCCTCAAATGCATTTCTGGAGACAGACAAGCCCCTGAGGGTCTGGGCTGATTGGGGATTGGCTTTTGGCAGGCGGCGTGGAGAAGAGGCAAGGCTAAGCAATCATTTGAGAGCTAAACTTTTCTTTCCTGCCCTGCTTTAGCAGAGGTCTGAAACCAGATCTCTGCAGAAAGAAGGGGTATGTGTGGGTGCGTGTGGGTGTATGTGCAATTCCTTCATTTACATGATGATTCCTTTGGATGGGCTATAGTTTATGCTCCACTTCTTATAATGCCCAGAAGAGCACTTGATAGCAGGGTATGTCTATACTGGAGCAGGGGTAGACATACCTGTACTAGCTGCAGTCAAGCTAGTGTAGCCGTGCTGGCATGGACAGTGGGATGGGCTGGTGGCTCCAAGTGCAATCCCATCTGAAACCCTCCCAACATACCAAGGGCAATGAGCCCACCCTGCCACCCATGTGGTTGTGGCTAACACTGCTATTTTTAGCACATTAGCTGGGTTGGAGCTAGCAGGGCACATCTGCCCAAACTGCAGCATAGATTTACTTTCCATGTGACCTGAGAGACAGAAGCAGAGAGCATCCATTTCAGTGGCCGATGGCTTTTGGGGAGCGTGGGATGATTCATCCTTGCCAGGGGGCTGGGAGAGCCATATCTCACTCTGCTGGATGTCCCTGGGGGCTTATCTGTTAGCAGCAGGTTCAATGGAGCCCCGATGGAACTGCACATGCATCCCTAGCACATCTGCAAAAACTAACCTCATGCCATAGATGCCGGCCAAATGGGCCACTGCTTCGAGGCGCAACTCAAAGGATTGGCACACCCTGTAAAGCCCTATATTGTACCTGGCTACGTTAGGGCTGGTTCTCTCCCTTGCAACAGACGAGCTCCTCTTGCTGGTTGTGTTTAGCACTGAGACATAACGAGGACTCAAGACAATGTCGGCGGTGAGTTTTTGCTTGTGGGCATGGACCACCAGAGCTCTTCTTTCTCAGTCATCAGAGCATTTGGCTCTTTGCCCGGTGGGTTCAGACTGCATCATTCCCTTCCTTTTCTGGGTGGGTAGATGCTTACTTGGGAGAGGTTAGTATTGCTGATGAAATCCCCTATACGTTTATTTAATAAGTGTCTCCCCATCTTTGGAGTTGCTGGTTAGGGGCACAATCCTGCACCACAGACGTGAACAGGAGCTTTGCATTGGCATCAGTGGGCACAGAATCAGCTTGCTTGGGCAAAATGCAGACTTCATGGTGCGCTTGCTCTGGTCCTGACCCAAAACACTTTGAAGTTGGTGGAGTGATTCCCATTGACTCCAGGGAAGTTTGGATAGAGCCCTGTGTCCGTGTTGGGAAACTTGATGCATAACCTTGCACCAGCAGAATATCCAGTGCACCTCAATGAACGCTACTTGGGTTCAATTCATTTCACGCTGAGAAAGCGTCTTCAATTCCTGGATCAAAAAGTTACTTAAACCTCCCTCCAAGCCAAAACAAAAAGTGGCAGCTGGAGTCCATAGGCAAAGTCATTTATGGTTTCTCTTAAGGAAGGCTGTGTAACCTACTGGATAAAGTGCTCCCCTGGGCTCAACGAGATGTGCTCTATTCCCAGCCTGCTTCTGACTGGGGGGAGGGGGAGGGATGGTGAGCATACACCCCTACCGTGTCTAGCTAGATTGTAAGCTTTGTAGGCAAGGGCTGTCTCATAGGCATGTAGAGGCCCTGATCACAGCTGGGCCTCTAGGGGCTACAGCCATACACATAATTTAAAAAATCTCACTTGCAGGATCAGGCCCAGGATCGGTGAACTGATGCCTCTTAATTGCTTCCCACCCCTCACCAGTGGGCAGAAAGTGGCACATTCACAGACCTGCAGAGCATAAGGGGGCAAAGAGACCCACCTTGCACTCAAGACAGGTCTTTCTTCAGTTGTATTTTTCAGTCTATCTGATGGAAAGCACAAACAGCCAGTGGTTGTACAAATGCAGTCAGCTTTCCAAACCAGCAGACAGTTCAAAGCACAGACACACATATTCCACAGACACTGCCCTTGGGCTGTCAGCCTGCATATACTTCTCCAATCTGTATTTGTGTTGTGGAGTGCAGGCCGAATTCAATACAAAGAATGATTGAAAACCACATTGCAAAGGCAAGCAAACACGTTAAAAAGTGAGGGCTCCTAATTACTTCTCAAGCATAACAGCCTTTAGGACATAATTTCTCGAGATTAAATTTTTCTGTAGAGTATTTGGGTCCTATTATTTCCATCACTGTCAAATGGGAAATTTAGTCCAGTCTAGCAGTGGTTAGACTGGCGGCCTGAGCATCTGGGTACCTGGTTCCTATTCCCAGATGACTCAAGCTACTACTTTCAGCAAATCTCTTTTGCCCCAATTCAAGGAAGCACATGAGTTAAGTCCATCCCTATTCAAGAGGGCACCATAATTTTAATTTTAAACACAAATTAAAAAAGTGCTTAAGTGCTATCATGAATAGGAACACTTTCCTGAACCAGAGTCTAAAATAGGGATGATAATATTTAGGAAATGTGGGGTTGTCTAGTGGTTAGAGCTGGTGACTTGGGGTCAGAACGCCAGATTCTGTTCCCAGCTCAAAACAAATCATCTTACCTCTTTGTGCTTAGTTCCACCATTTACCTCCCTCCTGGAGTGGAATTATGACAAATTAACATCTGTAAAGTGCTTTGAGTTCCTCAGATGAAAGGTGCTGGCAAGAAAGCAAATTATTATTGTTCAAGGGGGGAAAAGGACACAGAAAAATAACTCTGCGGCCCCTGGATCATTTACTCCAAAGATTAACCCAAAGGGAAACATTTAAAATAGATTTCATGATTTAAGGAACAAGTTAAATAATTGCACATGAAATCTATGTGGTCGTCTTTGCTGTAGTTCTTTTGGTTTCCCTGGAGTATATAATGGCAGTCCACATGTGTACTGAGAAAGACCATGGGAGAAATGAAAGACATTGTTTTTCCAAAGGATTTCTTGGCTGTAAAAGCCCTACACCGCCCTGCGGCTTCCCTGATTAGGGCCCAGTGTTAATTTGTTAAATCCACATCAAGTGCCCAGAGAACCAGTTGTTTATTTTTGCTAATTCAGCCGGCTGAGATCAAATTGGGGTTTTATTTGTTAAGGATAAACGTTAATTAATAAAAGCTATTTATTTGGTTAGAGCCGGCCGTAGCCTTGGGGTCATATATGCCGTGATCATTATTTCAAACAAAACAAACCCAAAATGTCTCTCAACGGTTTGAAAAAGGCAGAAACTTAGAGGGCTGAATTTATTTGTCTTAGGAAGAATTTACAGTTAATTCCCTCCAGGCTATTTAAAACCTTCAATTACACTGAATAAAGGGGAAAAAATGGCTGGGATGGGAGGGAGCAAAGTGGGAGGAAGAGAGAAGGGGGAAGTGACTGTAAAGAAGATTTGATCATTTGGCTGGGTGAAAAAAGTAAAGCTTAAAAAAGGTCTTTGGCAAACAGTCCACAAATAAATGGAATGTGTGAAATAATTTAATGGCAGAAAACTGCTCTGCTCGGGGTTTTTAGATTGCAACGCAATAGGGCGAGATGTAACTTTAGCTTTTAGAGATGTGGGTCTGAAATTCCCTGTCCCTCCCAGCCAGCTCAGAGATGCACGAAGAGGAGTGTTATGTATTAATCACCCAATCATGTCGGTTTAAGGGCTGAAGTTGCTCTAGAGTGAATGGGCTGCACATAGCAAAGAAGGGGATGTGTGGTTCAAAGACACAGTATGTGGCTGAAAGGGACCACTCGACCTTCTAAGGCTTTGTCTGCACAGCTGTGTTTAAAGTGCAGCCCCGGCAGTGCTTTAATGTGGCAGTATGGTCACGGCACCAGTCCTGGGGGGCTTTCTCCCAGTGCTCTAGGTACCACCTCCACAAAGGAAGTAGCTAACAGCACTGGGAGCCTGTTTACACGGTCGCTTTCCAGCACTGTACTTTGCTGTAACTGGAACTTTTTCACACCCATAAGCGAAACAGGTACAGCGCAGTAAAGTGGCAGTGTAGACAAGCCCTAAGTCTGACCTCCTGTAGATCACAGGCCAACAGCTGCACTGGCACAGCAAGCAGAATCGAGACTGAAATAGGAATAGAGGGCGCTCTCCCTGCACCAGCCAATGTCTCTGCACTGCTCCCCAAAGCCAGAGGGAGGGGTGCTCTCCTTCTGCTGTGAGCTGGGCTCCCTCCATTCAGCTTTATTTTAACCTTACCCCTCGCCCATTTTGCATGAGCCACTGTTGCAGTGCTGCTAACAACTGCAGCCCCCCCAGCAGTCCCAGCAGGGGTTCCCCAAAGCTGCCTACCTCAGGAGCTCCCATGGAGCAAAGCTTAGCAGCATCTGGCAATTAGAGTCCTTCCATTCATAGCCTTGTCCAAGCAGCAGGATTAGGTCTTAAATAAAGAGCGATGGCCTAGTTTTCAGAGATCCAGCCCCTGCTGGCTTAAAGTACTTCAGCTAGCTCCTGAGAACGAAAGCCACCCCCTTAGGATATGTCTATATACTGTGATACAGCCCCGTTGCTAAAAGTCAATGTGTGTGAGCGATGTTTGCTGGCACTTTTGCGACAAAATACTTCTACCCCTGACAAGCAGGTTTCGCTTTGTCAGCAGGAGAAATCTCCCGCCAACAAAGCAACATTCACATAGGCACTTGCCGCAGCAAAACTTTTGTTGTTCATGGTGGGGAGTGGTTTAAGCACCCATGAACAAGAAAAGTTTTGTCGTGCAAGTGTAGACACAGCCTTAAGATCCATCTCAAAGCAAGAACTAAGGGTGCGTCTACACTGCACCATAACATGAAATAAGATATGCAATTTGAGCTACACAAATTGCATATCTTATTTTGATACTATTTTGAAATAGCTTATTTCGTCATTTGGTGCTGTCTACACAGTCCCAAATTTCTAAATAAAGCACTATTCCAAAATGTCCCTTACTCCTCATAGAAGTTTACAGGGACGTTGGAATATCGAGCACAAAATAATGCGCTGTGAAGACGCAGGATAGCTATTTCCAGATACTCTGGTATCCCGAAGGAATGTTACAGTGTAGACGCACCCTGTAGGAGGCAGTTTTCACATCGAAGGTGTGGAAAAGCACAGAAAGACGTAAATTCCATTAAACAAATCTCCCCTTTCCATGCAGTGTGACACTGAGAGGAATAGCACACCTGCCTGAATGAAAAGGAATTGTCACCTCTCTCAGCCTGAGGGCGTGCCTCTCCCCAGGAACAGGGAAATTCAGTGTAGATAAGGCACTCTTAGAAATCAAGACCCTTGTAGAATTCCAACATGTAAACAGACGCAAGTTTAATGTCATTCTAAATAAATAAATAAATGTGGATTGGCTATATCATGGCTGTATTGAGCTCATTAATCCCTCTTGAACAGAAGTCATAAATCAAACCTGAAACCTAGCTGGAAATGTAGGGAAAATTCCCTTTCTAATGGCAGATGGTACAACTTTCTACTCCTAGGAGCTCAAGGCTGACCTCTTAGAACCCCTCCCTGTATATATGTAACTATGTCCCAGATTGGATATAATCCCTGGTTTTACAGTCTCTCAATGTAGCAAAGAATTATTAGAGAAAATTGCTTGGAGGTTAGCACAGCTGAGAGGTGCAAACTCAACACAGCTGCTTAGAAAGCGAACAACACGGTACCTCCATAGAGGGACTGATCCGGCAGCCTCAGTGACTGCAAAGAGGCATGTTACCAGGGCAAGGAATGCAGGATCAAGCGTGTATTTTGCTAGAGCAGTTTTCCAACAGGCTACAGGTCCAAACCTGCTCTCACTAAAGCAAAATGATAAAACTTGCCTAGAGGTCAGTGAGACAAGGATAGGATTGTCTCTCATGCTTTACAGAGTTGCCTGATAGAATTGCAGTGTTAAGTGAAGAATGGCCAGGGTGAGGACAAAGGCAGAAGAGGCAAAGGAGAAAAGTCAGACTATCACACAGGAGTACTGATGCTAATTTAAGAAGAAGATAAGGCAGTGGTGGGCAACCTGCGACCCATGGGCCATGTGCGGCCCATTGGGGTTCTACGAGCGGCCTGCACACTCCTTTTGCCCCCTCCCCCAGCACCTTTCGTGTGCTGGGGGCCCTGCACATACCTACTCCCCCCCCCCCAGCATTTCAGGAGCACTGTCAATCAGCTGATTCCTGGCATTTAAGCTCTGGGAGGTACCAAATCAGCTGATTCAAGGCATTCCAGAAGTGCTGGGAGGGAGCAGGAGAAAGGACCAGGTGTGCTCAGGGGAGGAGGCGGGGAGGAGGCAGGGTGGGGGTTTGAGGGAAGGGATGGAGTGGAGGGATGGGCGGCGCGGCCCCTGGCAAAATGAGAAGAGACACACATTTAAAGCAAGGGCACATGTGAGGTGCATGCTGATTGCACACAACATTGTGAGAGCCGTGCTGCTTCCTTATGTTACTTTGCCAGCATTTTAATTTGACCCTAATAATGGATCACTGTGCATTGAAAGAAACATGATAAAGGAGGAGACCCAAGTGCAATGTATTTAATCTTAGCCTTGGGGTTATGGTTAGTGCACATGCCTGATTTCAATCTTGAGGCCCACGGAGATGAAGGAGGGCCACTCATGCAGCCCATTCACTGGCCTTTGTTGCCTATCACTGGGATAAGGGTTGCGATTTTCAAAGGGGCCTTAAAGGGTGAAGCTCCAGGGTAAAATATTCAGAAGCATCTAACGTCTCCCCAGCATATTGTAGCATGGGTAGGCACAGCCATACTTGCTTTAGGGTACTTACATAAAAAGAGCAGTGTAGACATGGTGGCCCAGGCTTCAGCACAATCTAGCAACCACAGCATAAGGCCACCAGGGAGCCTGGGGACACACACTGGTTGCTAACCCATACTGAAGCTTGTTTCATCATATGTACACTGCTACTGTTACCTGTGCTAGCTAGATTAACATTAATATGAGTTTGTTTGTCTGGACTAGCAATGCATCACACCTTGCACCTTACACTTTCTCTTGCAATGTAGACATACCCTAAATCCATGTCTTAACTTCATGGAAGATTGACACTGCCGCAATCGATCTTCCAGAGTTCGATTTAGTGAGTCTAGTTAAGACTCACTAAATCAAACTCAGAGGGTGCCCCCAGGGGCATCTGGTACTCCTGCTGTTGCGAGGCATAAAGGAAGCCAACAGGAGGGTTTGCTCCCATCAGCCTGCTGCTGTGGGGGTACTGCTAAGCTCGGCTTAACGTATTCCGACTCCAGCTACGTATTCTGGGGTTGTGTACCTTAAGTCAAACTGCTGGGTCTAGTGTAGACCTGGCCTTAGAGACTTTGAAGCCTGACTGAGGCAATTTGGAAACTAAGGGCGCATCTACACAGCAGGGCTTAACTCGAAATAAGCTACGCAAATTGAGTTACATCAAATTGGGAGTGTCTACACAGCACTTATTTTGAAATAGAGAACTCTTCCTCCAACTTCCCTTACTCCTCATACAATGAGGGTTATAGGAGTCGGAATAAGAAGTCCTCCAGCTTGACAGTATTTTGAAATAACTGCCTGCTGTGTAGACACGGACTAAGTTATTTCACAATAACGCTAGTTATTTCAAAATAATGTTGCTGTGTGGACATACTCCAGGTCCCACTGGCTTTTGAATGAAACTTAGGCTCCTAAGTGTCTATGTCCCTTTTTTGAAGGGAAAAAAGGGACTTAGGGGATTTTTGACTATTTTATCTCATTTTATCTAACAAGCTTGAAAATCCCAGCTCAATATCTTTGGAATATTTTCTATTTGGATGAGATTTTCAAAAAGCCCTTAAGTGACTCAGAAATATCTATTCCACTGAAATCCAATGTCCTTTGGGCACATTGGAAATGTCATTCTTCATCGCTAACACACCCCAGCAATGAGTGGGATAGATTTTGTGCTAAAGAGACGAGATGCTAGTTGGTACAATGTCTGAGACATACACACAAACTGGTTACAAAACTACAGTTTCCTTCCATGTCTCGTATGTTCCATTTAACACAGATTTCCCCTGGTGAATATGGTTTTCATCTTGGTTACCGAGCAGTCTCGTTTTCCCTTTTTATCCGTGCAATGTCATCTTTCATTATTCAGTAATGTTATCCCTCCTCTGCCCCACTTTATTTTTTCCCCCTAAGAGGAAATTGTAATCAGCAGAAAATAAATACACCATCAAAAAAGTGACCACAGGAAGGGGGAATGTTCACAAGTCCCCTCTGTTCTCCAGGTTGGACAATCAACTCAGTATCTCCCAGTGAGCCACGCAGGAACCAAAAAATGACAAACACAAACTTGCAAATTCTCTCCCTAACTCTATCCCCCCCTCACTCCCCATGCCTGCAGAGTCCTTCAGGAGGGGAAAACATACAGTGCAGAGCTATTTCTGCCTTTCCTTAATTAACAATTCTTATTCTTGGAAGAGCGTCAGGATGGGAAAACATGTTCTAATTCCTTGGTGAAAATCAGAGAAGCCAGTTAAGTAACTTTTCCTCCTGTGTGTGTAAAGCTCAAAAGCTAATGGCGTTATCTTATGGCACAGCGGTCTTTGGCATGAAAACGTAATGGCTTGATGGCAAGCCGTAGCTGTGGATATCATGTAGGCTTTGTGATGGCAGATGGAAATAGGCTTGGAAATGGGATCTACGGTTTATCCCCCTATCCCACCCGGCTAAAGACACAGAAATGGAACATTTAATGACATTCATTTTTAATGTTGATTTCAGCTTAATAACTAGGCATCTTTTTATAGACTGGGTGATCACTCCCAACCTTGCACGCCATAAACCTGTCAGACACATGCCATCAGCAAGCAGAGCAGCCTTTATCTGGTCCTCCAGTTCTGGAGTATGGGCAAGGCTCCAGAGCATGAACTAATTGGGAAAAGATGTTGATTCATTGTGGAGCAGGAGAACCCTCTCTCTGGGCTAATTAGGGGGACCAGACAGGTACATTTGGACCATGAGCAGCCTTGTGTGCAATCAATGGATGGGATTTTTTTTTCTGAAAGAGGAGGGAAAATGTATCACATAATGGAGAAGTCATCTGGCAGCAGAAGGACCACTGTAGAGTTGAGGAACAATGATTCCCTTTGAGCTGTACTGGGGTGCAGCTATCTTTCAAGGGAATGTTTGATTAGGTGAGGAAAGGCTTTCACCAGCTAACAATAGCTTTTAAGTGTTTGCCTGGAATGTATTGCATGGTTTTGTGGCTCAGGAGAAGATTTCACTTGTACACAGTTTGGTTTAGGGACTCATTTAAACAAGCGAATGAACCTGAACATAAAAACGGGACCTGCGGACTTCCCTCCCCACCGATTTACAGCTCCCTAAAGGCCCAGACGCAAAATGGTCTGTCCCATTCCAAGGGGAAGACGGATGTAATCCATATCGGAACCTTGTCGTCCATATCGGCCCATCTCCGATGCAAATCCAGCATGGCAATCACTTTACACAATGGGTCTCACCCTATGTCTATTGAATTCCATGTGTGGTTTTATGTTGATTTCAGTGGGAGCAAGATCAGGAGTCCTGCCCTGCAAGGATAGAGGGGGCAGACAGAGCGGGTGCTGTTGAAAGCACATTCTCTGCAGGGCATTTTAAAGAGTTAAGTCTATAGGTTCTGCTCCCTCATTCTGTCATCAGAACGGGCTGGGGTGGGAGAAAGAAGAGTCCAGCAGGCATATTTAAATAGGGATCAGCCCAGCTGGGTTCTGTAGGAATCACTATAAAAAATAGACGATTTAATGGAGAATGAGATCCTCTTTCTATAGAGCATATTCTATAATTTGTCCGGTGTTTCCTAAAAACTATAGGCAGATTATTGCTCCCTACAAAATGCTGTAGGAATTTCCCATCAGGGATGGTTCCTGCATGCTGGCCCATATTGATCCCAGGTTCTGGGAGGATGCTGGGACAGGAGTGACCTGCCATATTTTTTTAATCTACAGGCTCATCAGCTTGCTGAAGAAAACCAAAACCAAAAAAGGAGTTAAACTGAAAGGGGCAATTGTGAAACAGAGACTGGCAGCGGACTTGAGGCTCTCGACAGAACCAAGGGCTGGAGGGAATTCTCAGAATTTTTCTGTGATGCAAAGTTCAGTGGAGCCTACCCTGTGGTCTCCTGGGCGGCGCAAAGTGTGTCTTTCTCTCTCTCGGCTTTTGGACACGACATGTTTGTTTCAGCCTGAACCATACAAAGGTCACTCCCCCTCGCCCCGCCATGCTAGGACTTCCCAAATGCAGCAGCACTCAGCATCCACCTACCCCAGGGTTCCTCTGTCCTCAGACGGGTTTATAGAGGCAAACAAAGAATGGAACTTACCCGGCATGCAAAGACAGGTGTAACTGAATGATCAGAAAGTGGCCGTACACAAGGAGCCTCCCCATCCATTCAGATGACTAAACCTAGGACATATGATAGCTGAGGTCTCCTTTCTATAGCCCATCAAGGGAGTTCCCATCCAGTCATAGGGGTGGGGGGCGGGAGGGTGTCTCAGTAGACAGCTTCCCTCCACTATCTTCTTGTTTTGGCTGAGCCAGAGCGACAAGTGTAGCCTGATGCAACGTAAGAGCTATTTAGTCACACCTGTGCAAGAGAAGAGCTGCAGCAATAAAGGTCAGAAAACAGGGCGAGTGCTGTGTTTTGAACCTGTGTGGAGTGTTAGGGGCCGTTCCTGCACGGTGCAGAGCATTGCTCACTGCAAGATGGCCAGGCCTGGAATGGTGTTTATTGACGGAAGGCGTCTCAGGCACCAGTAGGGATTGCAAAGAAGGCACCAAAGTCTCCGTGTAGGCTAGTGCATTGTCAGTAGGGTTGCCAGATGATTTAACAAAAAATACCAAACACCCCCCCCTCAAAAAAAAAAAACACTGGGAAAAAATTCTGTTGAGCAAAAAAAAAGGGGGGGAGACCAAAATTGTTGAGGAAAAAAAGGGGGGGGGCTGCACCTTTAAATGGCCCCGCCTCACTCCCCCATCCCCGCCAGACACAGCAGGGGAAAATTTCACATGTCCTGTATTTTCTGGTTTTTTTCTACCGGATGGGGGACCCAAATAACAGACAGTCTGGGCAAAAACTGGACAACTGGCAACCCTAATTGTCAGCACCAGCCACCATCGTAGCCTCCCTCATTCTCCTTGATTTCAGTGGCCACTTCTCCCAGGGTAACAGCTTCCTCATTGTTGGGATTCCTGAGTTGAGCCAGCGGTGCTGCTTCTGGAATGCTGACCTGGCTTAGGGCTGCCAATGCAATAAAACCTCCAGGAGTACGTTCAACCAAACTTGGGAGCAGTCGGGGCTTCTGTGGAGAGCCATGGAGGCAACTGCACTAACAGAAGTTGGGCCCAGATTAACCCAGTGTGCAAGTGGCGTGCTTGCACAGGGCCCCTCATCTCCACTTCGGCCTGGCCGTCCCTCCAGAGGCCCAGCCTCATGGGGATGGGAGTCGCAACTGCTGAGTGAATGCTTATTCTCCACCTCTAAATTTTTTCCATCCATGTGCAGAATACATTTTGTTACATGCACCAAGGCATGTGCAGATGTGCACCACTCCGGAGCCTGTGGGTGCTCTGCTAATCAGCTGGGTAGCATTTGAGTCTCTTCTAGGTGGCCACCCAAGTGCTCAGCTTACAGGGAACACTGCTCTCCAAGCCCCTTTCTTGCCTAATCTTGGGGCCTCCCCACCGCACCCAGCTAGCCAGGTTTAGGGTTACAGTGCTGGGGCAGAGGTGCTACTGGGGGGGGAGTGGTTGGTGCCCCCTTGGCAAGCTGAGGAGGAGAATTGGATTGGGAGGCTATGTCTGCCATTGAATTGGGAGGCTACATCTGCCCTTGCTTGATCGCCACAGGCAGAGCATTGCTGAAGGAGCCTAAGCACAGTCTGTTCATGATTAAAGTGGGAATGTCCCAGAAGTCTCTATCCAAGCAGACTGAGAGATCTCTGGTGCTCCCGGCTGTGGAGAGACTCTGAAATACACAGCAGAGCAAGGGCAGGGGTCTTCCAGAAATTAGCAGCATGGATGCCTACTTTCTGTTTTCTTAACTGATAAATCAGACAGCACAGACCAGTAATTAGGACAAGGGCTCATGACTGGAGCCTTAGGGTATGTCCACATGGGCAAGGTGGGAAGGTCTCAGAGCCCCAAATGTTTAGTCAGTTGTCCAGAACGCTGAGACTCACTGCTGCGGGTCACTGTAGACAGACTCTCAGCAGCTACTCTCAACTCTGTTACTGACTCACCATGTGACCTTGGTCAACTCACTTCACTTTTATCTGCTTCACTTCAGCTCTCAGTAACACAGGGGTAATGCCTACCTCTGTAATATCCTTTGAGATGCTGTTGCACCACAAAGTGTTATAGCAACTACCAAGCACATTTCTCCCGCCCCATTCACCCGAAATTAGGGTTTTTTGGGGGGTGGGCATTGAGGGTCATCTAAGTTTTCTCTAGTTTTTCATCAGTATGGTAAAAGGAGGGCACATAGGAGTCAGCTCTCTCTGGATCTCATTGCCATAGGGGATCAAACTCAAGGTGCCTCTACTCTAGTATTCTGTTACTGACAATGGCCAGGCACAAGATGTTTCATAAAAAGGTGCAACCAACCCTGTGGTAGCAATGGAGTAAGGCACACAAGTTTCCATCTAACCCTCAATAGGCAGCAAGCAGTTTATGTCCAGAAGCATAAGGGTTTATATTCCTTCCAGGAGATGGAGCCTGGGCCGGTATCATCTCATGACAATTTTGCAAAGCTGCATTGAAAGCCTTTTAGCAAGCCATTCTTCAGCATATTTGGAAAGGTGAGAATTCCCCACATTGGAGGCACTCAAATTGACATAGAGCAGAGAAATTCAATACAACACTGCTGCCAATCCATGGGATGTCATAAAACTATTACAATCCAAACCATTCAAAAATACTTTCCCGCCACGAGGTACAAATTAAATCCAGCTGCTCTGCTAATGGAAAGAATAGCTGAAGAATACTTCACTAAAAATGGAAAGCAACGTGCTTTCCCCCTGGAACTCTGCAGGCAACCAGCTGTCCTCCAGAACCAATCTCCATCAGCCTGCCCCGTTTCATGTGACCCTAGTGACAAAGAGAAAATGAAAGTTTCTCTGGATGCAGGCCCAAGATGCACCATATCCAGGCCTGGGTCTGGGCCCAAAAGTCAAACAGAAGGACCAGTGACAGACTTAAGGTTCCAAATGTCATGAGCCACAAGGATAAAAACAAGGCCTGGGTAACAGTTGTTTCTAGCACTGGCTGGCCATGAGACTGCTCACTTTAAAAATCACGTCATTCTGATTGCCATCCTGCTCCTCCCCACTTTGCACACTGCGGCAGCTGCTGCTAGTCCAGGAGCGGCTGGCAGGGCTTGCAATGAGGATGCTGAAAGCCACTGAGCAAAACAGGGTAATATGTCATGGCTATCAGGACTTCAAGCCAGGGAGTGCTGCCTCCTCCTCAGCACCATTCCAGGTTGGACTTCCCTGGTCTGGCACCCTCAGGACCTGACCAGCCCCAAATGAGGGGATTTTCCAGGCCAGGGTACGTCCCTCCCCTCCTGTCCTGTGCTAAACTACTGCCCCCACTGTCTGGCTAGGGCTCCAGCCTGGCTCCACTGCCGCCTGTCCAGCCACGGCTCCCCAGGCTGGAGCTCCCTGGCCGTTGCTGGGGACGGAGTTCCACGGCTGGGGCCAATCCCCCACTACTGCCCAGCTACTAGGGCCATAGCACCAGAACTCCTGGCTGTGCCACACTCCCCCCCCCACACACACACACATGGCTCCTGGCCAAGTCGCCAGCCCTCCCTGCCATGCTCTGCCCTGCAGCCAGCCCTCCCTATACCTGGACTCTGTGGTCCAGGAACACTGCAGACCAGAGGTGTTGCCCAACCAAAGAGTCTCGGTTAAGAGTCTCTGTACAACCTGTATTTCCTGCACTCCTGATGAGTGAAGTGAGAGACTAACGACCCACATTTGCAAAATGTGGCTACTGACTTTGGCTGCCTAACTTGTGACATCCCAGGGCCTGATTTACTACGGTGCTGAGCTCCCATTGACTTCAACAGGACTTGCTGGCACCTCTGAAAATCAGTCCCCAAGCGTCTGATGCAGGGCATCCACCACTTAAAGCATCTGAAATCAGTGGTCACTTTTGGAAATGTTAAGCTTTGTACTTAAATAGCACATTGCATCCACGAACAAGTTAAATCCTTTCCCCCTTTGTCCTCTAGGAGGTAAGTATGACCCCTGTTTCACCTCAGAGAAACTGAGGCATAGAGCAATGCTGAGACAGGTTCCTAGTGCCATGAGACACAGTTAGTGCCAGAGCTAGACTAGAACTGAAGAACTGCTTCTCTTTCCCTTGAACAGTTTGCTGGACCATGTGACTTCCCCTTCTGGCAGGCTTAGAAGGTTAGATTTGTATTGGTAAATGTGGGTAAACATCGATTTTACCGTGTGCACACAAAACTGAAGGAAAACATATCGCCCTCGGTGAGAATCGAAATTTACAGACAACGTAGGAAAAACACTGAGGGAGAACTTATTCCAGCCTGACTTCAGGCTCTTTATTTTGTACATTTTTGACATGTGATGTTGACAACTGGTGTTTTAATGGTTATAAAGCTTTAGCTTTTTGACTCTGCTGCCATCCAACAATTGTCTGATTCTCCCTATCACCTGACCTCTCCTCTGGAATTTCGCACAACTGTGAACATTTAGCCGGATCACAATCGGAAAAGATGCTTTAAAATAAACATTGACATTACCCATGAATACGATAAATGAATTGAATTCTGCCAGGCTTGGCTATAGGGCTTGCCGTGAAGGGCAGCATGTTGCGGAATTACAGGCATCGGCACTTAGCAATGTCACCTCCTAGGCAGGGCAATGAAATCCTCGCTAAGAAGGGTCAGTTGCTGTCACAGACCCCACTCCCCACTTGAACAGAGACATGGGCACTGCCCTTGCCTCACCCTCCCTGCCAAATGCCCGAGACCAGTTTGGGGGCATCTCTCTCGCCGACCAAGGAGTGGTGGGATGCTTCCGGGGAAGTGGAACTTGTACCCAGCCCCTCAGGGATTATCTTCTTTGTGCTTCCCACAGGCGAGAGTCTAAGTCCGAACCGCAGCGCTGCCAAGCGGAAGAAGAAGCAGAGGAGGAACCGCACCACATTCAACAGCAGCCAGCTCCAGGCCCTGGAGAGAGTCTTTGAGCGGACGCATTACCCTGATGCCTTTGTGCGAGAGGAGCTTGCGCGGAGGGTGAACCTCAGTGAGGCCAGAGTCCAGGTGAGCAAAGGTGTGGGGAGAAACTAGGCCTCTAGGCCAGGGCGCTGGCTTTCCCCTTCCTGTGGCCAGCTAGAACTCACACCTTCAAAGAGTTCAGCGTGACAGGGGCATTGCTGCATTTTCCAGGGGCATCACAGCTCACACTCAGCCACTGTCACGGGTCAGACAGAGCAGTGATGCCACAGCCAGGCTGCCAGCCTGAGATCGGCCAGAATGAATTTGACCCCTGCTTGGTGCAATGGCCGACTGCACTGTGCAGCCTCCCCTCTCCCTCCCAACTGCCTCGCCTGCACCCGTGCAACTCAGGTTACCACTGCCGCCTCTCCTCCCGCCAGGTGTGGTTCCAGAACCGAAGGGCCAAGTTCCGCCGCAATGAGCGGGCGATGCTAGCCAATAGGTCCGCATCACTCCTCAAATCCTATAGCCAAGAAGCAGCCATCGAGCAGCCCATGGCTCCCAGGCCAACCGCCTTGAGCCCAGAGTATCTCTCCTGGACCACCACATCCCCATACAGGTAAGTCCAGGCAGCCTCACCATTATCCTTCCTATAGCTTCCCAAACTCAGGTGTCGCAGCTGCCTTTCGCGAGGTGCTGAGGAGCCAGCCAAGGTCAGCCTAGCTTAGGAAAGACTATAACAGGCGGGTGGCTGATTAGAAATCGGCTCCCCTTTCAAGGGAGAGAATTAAACAAGCAGGGGAAACAGAGAAGGCACATAGGCCACAGTGAAGTCCCAGGGAGTCTGTCCATTGGCTTTCACAGGCATTAGAATGTGTCCTAAGGCCCCCAAGTAGGTAAGAAAAGTTAGAACTGAACAAACTGCAGGCCCAGTGAGCCAAGATGTCACCTTGCCACTGGGACAAGCACAGCCAGCATATGGGATGGAGGCAATGATGTGTTGAATTGAATGCAGAGTTGTTGTAGGGATGTCGGTCCCAGAGTATTAGAGGAGACAAGATGGCATCTCATTACTGAACCAATTTCTATTGGTGAGAGAAACAAGCTTTCGAGTTTAGCCAGAGCTCTTCTTCTGGTCAGGGAAAGATGCTCTGAGTGTCCCAGCTAAAGGATGAGCAGATAGAATATTCAAACATTTCAGAGGGGTAGCGAATAGTCCTGCAGCACCTTAGAGATCAACAAAACATATAGATGGTATCATGAGCTTTCATGGGCACAACCCACTTCTTCAGATGAACTTCATCTGAAGTTCTGACGAAGTGATACCATCTACATTGTTTGTTAGTCTCTAAGGGTATGTCTACACTATCACCCTAGTTCGAACTAGGGTGGTTAATGTAGGCATTCGAAGTTGCAAATGAAGCCCGGGATTTAAATATCCCGGGCTTCATTTGCATCTTGCCGGGCGGGTGCCATTTTTAAATCCCCTTAGGTCGAACTCCGTGCCCGCGGCTACAAGCGGCACGGAGTAGGTAGTTCGAATTAGGATCTCTAATTCGAACTACCGGTACACCTCGTTCCATGAGGAGTAACGGTAGGTCGAATTAGAGATCCTAATTCGAACGACCTACTCCGTGCCGCGTGTAGCCGTGGGCACGGAGTTCGACCTAAGGGGATTTAAAAATGGCACCCGCCCGGCAAGATGCAAATGAAGCCCGGGATGTTTAAATCCCGGGCTTCATTTGCAACTTCGAATGCCTACATTAACCACCCTAGTTCGAACTAGGGTGATAGTGTAGACATACCCTCAGGCGCTGCAGAACTATTTGCTGTTTTTAAAGTTTTTTTAGATAGAATATGTACTAATTCCCAGGGCCGGCGGGTATGCTAGGCGGGGGAATTCCCAAACCAGCAGCCTGGCCCCTCCCACACTCCGCGCCCAGAATGCCTACTATAGGCGTACTGGGGGTAGAGTGTTGCTGCCCTGGAGTACCCGCCCTCCTTGTGCTCTGGGGCCGGGGAGGCTGGAGCCACTCACCTTCCTCCCTCCCCATGCTTGGGGTGGGGGGCATACTGCCACGCCTTCTCTGGTGCGGGGGGTGGGGGCTGGGGAGGTGGCTTGGCTCCCATGGGGGACAGGGCTGGGGGCTTGCCTCTCCCAGCTGTACCTTTACCCACTACGCATGCTAATTCCTTACGCTAAACGAAGGGACCATTCCAGGTAAAGTGGCCCTGTTAAAACCACTGCAGTCATTGGACAAAAACAGGGGGTTAGTGGTTATCTGGTTTCCCTCACATTGTTGTTATTAGGGCAATTAGTGCACTAGATGTGGCACACACCACCACATGTTGTGGGAGGACTCACAGACCAGTCCTCATCCTCAAAGGAAATCTGCGTAACACTTGCAAAAATATGAATTTCAGCTCCCGAGGCTCGACTTTTGCAAAACACTAAAAATCACAATCTTAACAAAGACCCTGGATTTATAGCTTATAACAACAATCTGTG
Organism: Pelochelys cantorii; assembly: GCA_032595735.1. NCBI lineage: Eukaryota > Metazoa > Chordata > Testudines > Trionychidae > Pelochelys > Pelochelys cantorii. The sequence continues at coordinate 14,896,097 of CM064347.1, read as the reverse complement.
ACCACGCACCCTCCCCCTCACTGTCCTGTGACTAGAGGGGGGACGTCACCTTGAATGACCCCTTAGAACATGTTGCTAACTACTCAGGCTGAACTACTGGTTCCCTTGAATCATGCTGAGACACTCTGAGTGCCTTTCCCACGTCTGAAGAAGAAGAGCTCTGTAGAGCCCCAAAGCTTGGCTCCCACACAGACAGAAATTGGCCCTATAATAGATATTACTTCCCCCACCTTGTCTTCTCATGGGGAGTTTAAAATCATTATAAGAGTGAGCATGAGGGAGCACAGTTAACATTCTAAGTGTCAGAGGCACATGGAGCTCCCCATGGGCTACAAGGAGCCACAACAGAGTTTTTTAGCAGCCTAAGCACTAAAAACACCCCTCCCAGAGGGTAAAAGCAGAGCCCCAAAAGCTCTACATGGGAGGTTCTTGCAGTGGTTTAGGAATCCCCTAAACTAAGGACAGGCAAACTCAACCGGTCAAATTCCTTTCTGGGGTAACTGCAGCAGTTGCATCAGGGATGAATTTGGCCTGTTTTATCTAATCCAGAACCCATGTGAACATGCTTCATGGATTGGAAATGCAAACTCATGTTCTGCTTTGGCGCAAAGTCAAAATAAAGAGCCGGAGAGAGAGTGGAAGAGGGGAGGAGGGGAGAAATTGTAATGACTAAATCATTACAAGAAGCTAAAGGTGGATACGGGACAACTTCTCCCACCACCTTAAATTTAAGTCCAGGGGTTCTTCTAGCCCTTGTACACTGCCCAGGCTTTGTTTCTGCAAGGAAACACTTCTTTTCACTTTTAAATTGAATTTCCTTTGGAAAATCCATTCCAGGGAAGAAAGAGATTGCAAATTCACACACGTCTCTTGAACCCTGGAACCAGATAGAGTCATAAAAACTGCACTGGGTGTGTCCATGCTGGAGAGTTTCCCTCCTCTGTACAGACAGAGGAGCTGAGCAATTACAATGATTGGGGGGAACCCCAAGCACCCTAGTCTGGGGTTCTCTCCCAGATTCAGAGGATGGTTTGAATAAGATTAGCTCCGGACACTTGCAGTAACGAACACCTTTCCCGTTGCCTGAGAGCATTGAGGGCCTTGGATGAAGAACTTTGCAAAAAGCACCTGCCATTTTGGTATCTAAGGGTATGTCTACACTCCAGCGCTATTTCAAATTAACTTAATTCGAATTAAGCTAATTCGAAATAACGCATCTATACACAAAAACTATTTCGAAATAGCGTTTTGCTATTTCAAAATAGCACGTCCACACTGAGTGGACCCTGAACCGAAGATAAGGCTGGCCGGAACCAGTGCCGGCAGGGCATCAGGTTAGGACTCAGTGTGTGGGGCTGCTGCCTGAGGCTAACTGAGCTCCGTGCTTAAAGGGACCCGACCCCCACCCCAGACAGACAGTTCTCAGGGTTCCACGCTTGCTTGTCTACCTCGATGAGGGACAGCAAAGCAGTCCTGTCTTGGAGTGCCCTGAGTGCCCGCACTCAGGATACCACAGCACTCAGCCACATGGAGCCAGAGCTGCCCCTGGGCTCGCCGGTGCGTCTCATGGGGTCGTTGCCATCAGCCCGGCTGCACTTGCTGCAGGCTGCCATCCGGGGGGGTCCATCGGGGAGCTGTCAGGATCCAGGAGGCCCTGAGGGAGAGTGTCCACCCCGAGGAGCCCTCAGAGCCTCCCCAGTCCTCCCCACTGGGGGCTTGTGCCCTATTCCGCCCTCACGTCCTTCCACTTACCCCTCCCTAGCCCCCCTTCCTGATGTCAAATAAAAGACACATATGTTCAAAAATAGAAACTGGGTTTATTGAACAAAACTGGGGGCGGGGGATGAACCTCTGGGGAGACTGGGAAAAGGAGGTGGGATAGGGGAAGAGAGAGGGTAGGAGAGGGGAGGGGGAAACCTGGGAGGAGGGAGCTGGAAGGGGGAAGCAAGGGGAAGAAGGGGGAGGGGAAGTTCAGGGCTCAGGGTTGGGGGTCTTGCTGGACCAACTTGACTTTCATGATAACCTGCTCCTGGGTTCGCTTGTGGCATTTGGTGGCCAAGCTGGCAGCTATCCTGCCATAGACAGCCGCATTCCTCCGTCTAGTGCGGAGATCATGGACGTTGGGGGCATCCCCCCCAAATCTGAATAAGGTCCATGATCTTCACCCTGGACCAGGAAGGCGCTCGCCTTCTCCAGTCCCTGTCAGGCTCCTGGGAGCTGGCAGACTGCTCCTGGGGAGCGGTGGAGGGCTGGCTGCCAGTGGCTTGCTGGCTCATGTTTTGGGGCCACTGGGTCAGGGGCCCTGGTGGCCACTGCTGGCTCTGGGCTGGTAGGCTTGGAGCTGGCACAGACACTGTGGCCAGGGTCTACCCCTTTAATGGCTCCGGGGCTGGGGGAGAGGAGAGTAAGTTTTCCTGGTTGTGCCCAGAGTGGCCACCAGGGCTCCCTGGGAAGGGCTGGAGGCCCCCTATTTCGAATTAAGTGTCTACACAGCACTTAAGTCGAAATAGCTATTTCGAATTTGGCGTTACTCCTCATAGAATGAGGTTTACCAAATTCGAATTAAGGGCTCCGCTATTTGAATTAATTTCGAAATAGCGGTTTGCATGTATAGACGCTATTAAAGTTAATTCGAAATAACGGCTGTTATTTCAAATTAACTTTGCAGTATAGACATACCCTAAGAGCCTCCAGGGCAGACTGTTGGTACGGAGACAGACGTTTTCCCCAGCACAATCCCTGTCTGATTTGTTTTCGTATCTAACATCTGGTTTGTTTGGCAGACATCATTCTCCTCTTGTCATTGAGTGTGTGGCTGAGGCTCAGATTGTGGGTTTTTCTTGTGCTGCCAGGCTCAGCTCCAGATCCAGACTTCAGGACACATTCTCCTCTGGGAGTTTGACATAGTCCATTGCCAAACCTAGAACTCGAATGCAGCCTGGAGCGAAATTCCCCTGTAACATTCAGAGTGGGTAGGGAAGGGGTCTAGAGCTAGGTTTTTGTCTTGGGCTCATTTCAGATATATTACGTTTAAAAGCTGGGGGCAGGGACTTTAGTCTCATTTAAAATTGATTTGCACAAACTGCCTGCCTTCATTGAGCAGCATAGAAACATCCAGCCTACGCCGTTGTTTATAGGGGAAGTTTACTATCGGCCATCAGCCAGCTGGTTCCGAGAAACTGGCAAATGGAACCAACTTGAAAATCTAATAGAGAGGTGCTATTCCACTCATGCCCTTGCCCTGTCTTAAGCTTTTCCCTGGGCTATGCCTGAGTCTCATGATTTTCCTTTCTCTTGCTCCTCTCCCCTGCAGCACCGTGCCTTCCTACAGCTCAAGCGGCACCGCGACGCCCGCCCAGGGGGTGAACATGGCAAACAGCATTGCCAGCTTACGCCTCAAAGCCAAAGAGTTCAGCCTGCATCAGAACCAGGTGCCCACTGTGAACTGACTGCACATCCCCAGAACCGGGACAAAATACCGACGTGCCTGCCCTAGGCGGGAGAGCATCTTCCCAATCACAAGATGCCAGCTTGCTGCTCCTGTCCCAGTCTAAACCAAAACCCTAGTGACTCTCAACCAGTGCCAACCACATCACCAGCATCCTCTTCTTCTCCTTGTCCCTTTGGAAAGCAGAGCCAGTCACAATCCCCTTTGGATAGTGGGGTGTAATTGTAGCCACAGAAGGAGTGAACTTGGGAAGAAAGGTGCTTTCCCCGCACGTCTAGAATATCTATATACACGTTTCAAGGATGAACAGACTTGCCAAGGCAACATGAAAATGCTTCCGAGCAGGAAAGAATATTGAACAACAGGAACTGACAATTTGGATGTCTCAGCGGGACAGCCAGAGAGCAACTGAGTACCCTCCTATGCTAGGGACACTGGTCTTGGTTGGGAGGATCATTAGCCTGTCTTATGTCAATTATATAGGCCCCTTTTCTTCGGTTGTCACTCAAACCTGGCTGTTCCGCAGTTTGTAGCCGACTCACATTATACAACAGCATGTCCAAGGCTGACAGATGTGCTCATGTATTTTTATGTCACCAGACTGCAATGCTTGAGCAAGAAAGACTTTTGCAAGCAGGACAGCCCATCCCTGCTGTATATATTCATTACCCTTACCCTGCATGGCGCTGGGTACATTTAGGAGTTGCCAGCTGCCCGTGCCAATGTAAGATCCATGCTACCCACTTTTTAGTAACCATTAACCAAAGGCAAAGATGGCTTCAGTGTCCAGAACTCACTCCAAGCTAATGAGTTTCTCACCCAGCTGACGGGACTTTACAGCTTTCCAAAAGTTGCTGTTTGCTCTGCACTTTGTGGTTAAGTCAATGAATTCCCAAGCAAGTCTGAAGGGGCTGGGGTCATTGAACTATCCTGGGCAGAAAAAAAAATCCATAGGCTTTAGCTGAGTGCCTTGCTGTCAAAGCTCTATGCAAATGGCCAGGCAGGCTGCCTCCTTCGGAAACACTGCCTCTCTTATGGAGCTGCAGCCCGAGGATGTGGTTGATGGCTTGGGCTTGTAAATTAAATGCCTCCTGCAGCAAGCAGTTGGCTTTCCCCATTACCCCCTCCTCTTAGCAAACTCATCTCTGCAGAATAGCCAAAGCCCATCAGCAGGACTTTCAGTTACAATGCAAGATGTGAACAAGCAGAACCTCACCTGGAGGCCTCAGGAGTCCTGCGTTGAGCTTTGTGAGGCGAGGGTGTAAGGAATGGGGCTACAGTAGGGGGCTGGACAGACAGCTTCCCTTACATGTGCGCAGTAAAGGAATAGCATGAGCAGTACTGGTTTCCCTTGGTACGGCTACACCACATAGCTCAACCCTGCTCTCATGGGTCTCCCAGCCAGGGAGGAGAAGGCCACTCAGTTTCCATGCTCCAGCCAAGCCCTGGCCTCTCTGCTGAGTCCATCCACAATATAGTGGCTGGTGTGAGGTGCTGGTTTTCTAATGTGGACAAAGTATCCACTGGAAAAATGGGCTGAGGCGGCTCATTTGTTTCACACAGGCCACCAAACATGCAGCAGTTGAAAAAAATCTTTTGGTCACAACAGACTTGTGCTGGATTTGAGCCAATGACTTAGAAGGGAAAGGTCTCACAGGTCAGCACCCATCCCCCAGCCCATTCCATCCCCACTTGTTTTCAGGCCTTTGTCTCGCTGAGAATTTAGGAATGAATAATGGAAGTACTGGTGTTTTTAGGAGCAAAGATGGCCACTGCTGACTTGCGCCCCTATAAGAACATTCAGTCTATGGGAAGCCCAGCAGTTTTGTTATTGCCAACGCTACGGAGGGAGAAAGGCCGCATGTCCTGCAATTTGGTGTAGGGATGTTAAATTTCGATTAATTGACTAATTGAATAGTCGATGCAAATTGATTAATCGATAGGGTGCCTCCCCCTTTGAAGTGTAGCAACAGCCCTAGGGCTGTTGCTACACTTCAAAGGCAAAAGCGTTGCAAGGAGCACGGGGTCAACTGGATCAGGGAGCAAAAGTGCTGCAGGGAACACGGGGTCAGCTGGGCTCCATGCAGCGCTGCCACTTTGAAACACTATGGGGAGTCCAGCGACAGGATCCACTCAGTGTTTCAAAGTGGCAGTGCTGCATGGAGCCCGGGGTCAGCGGGGGAGTCCCCAGCTGATCCTGGGCTCCATGTGGTGCTGCCACTTTGAAATGCTATGTGCAGCCTGGGGACACCCCACCTGGCTCCAGGCTGCATGTGGTATTTCAAAGCGGCATCGCTGCGTGAAGGCTGGGGTCTGGCCCCAGGCTTCATGCAATGCTGTCACTTTGAAGCACCCCCTCCTCTCCCTCTCCTTGCTGCCTCTTTCTGATAGAGGCAGCAAGGGAGGGGGGGAGCAACTAGTCAACTAGCCTGTCGACTAGTCGCTCACTTCCCTAATGTGGTGTTAAAAGGCAAAACCCCCTTCCCCACAAAAGGCACAGATGCTGAAGAAGCTCCAGGACAAAGGCTCCTGTGGCATTTCTAAGGGGCTGGCCTAGATCGTCCATAAAGAGAACCCCAGGAACTAGAGAGCTGCAGTGGGGTTTATATCTGCTAGAGCTGTGATAGGATCAGACCCTACAGAGCCGATCTGATCTTCCACCCAGGAAAGGGATGCGAGGTGCTAGCCACCGAGGCTTTGTCTATACTGCCAATTGAGCAACAAAACTTTTGTTGTTCATGGGTGCTTCACCCCCCCTTGGGAAAGGCAAAAGTTTTGCTTCATCAAGAGGCCGTGTAAACGAGTATTTTGCCTGCAAAAGTGCAGATAAAACAACATTTACACTACCAGACTGTTAGCGATAAGGCTGTGTCGCCAGGCTGTGGCATAGACAAAGCCTGAGTGACTCTTTGCTGCTGCTATCAAGGTCTAGCAGAGGAGGGCCACACCTGGCCTGGGGAATTCAGTGGGGAGGAGCCTGCTGGACTTACCTTCCCACCTGCTTCCCCAGCAGATGAAAGCGGCTTCCAAAATGAAGGTGGCGACAGCTTGTGTGTGCCTAGCTTGACTGGCCCCGGTGACCCAAGGTTCTTAAAGAATCCAGCACAACCAATGAAGAGACCATTGTCACAATGAGCAGACAATAGCTCCCCCTGATCTGAGCAGTGACCATGCTCCTCCCCTGCTTGGCATGGATGTGAATCACAAGTGCTACTAGACTATTTGTTGTTTTTTAAGTTTGTACAGGGGACAGTTCTGATGCTGCTGACTAGGCCGCTCCAGGCAGCAACTCCACTTGGGTGAGTCTGGACTTAATTCTCAATGATCAATTCACATTGCTCTGGTACCTGCACCCCCGGCAGTCTTCAATTCATTTACCCTCCCAGCGCCCGTGAGGTAGGGAAATGCTGTTTTCTCCATTTTATCGATAGGCGCAGAGGCGCCAAGATATGGGGGGAGGAAGGGAAGGGGCTTCGGGTCCAACAGTATAGTTAAAGCAGTCATATTTTTGTGCACAGATAAACCCTAAAAGAATTGCCTCAGTCACGCAGCAGGGAAGTGAATCTGGATTCCCTCAGTCTTTGGGCTGGCACCCCAACCCCCGAACTGCCCTCTTTGGAAAAGCAATTCCAGATTTTCCAATGTGGCCAACATTTTAGGCCCTGAACGCTTTGAAAGTGTGACCCTCACTGTGAGGGATGTAGGGTTGCCAAATGGTTTAACAAAAAATATCGAACCCCCTGCCCCCCCCCAAAAAAAACACTGGGGAAAAAATTCTGTTGAGAAAAAAAAAGGGGGAGACCAAAGTTGTTGAGGAGAAAAAAAAAAAGGACCCTGAGAGTTATTAAGCAAAAAAAAATTTAAAAAACAAACCATCGTGGCCCCTTTAAGAAACGCTTTCGAGACTTTTTCGCCCTAACTGGCTGCTGGCAGCTGCCCACCATCTTATCTCCCTGCGCCAGGCCGGACAGCTCCCCTATGGAACCCAGTAAGCACCCGGTATTTTCGCCTCTTGGCTGGGAAAAAATCAGAAAATACCAGACATTTTAGGTGTCCGGTATTTTCTGAATTTTTTTACCGGACAGGAAGCGAAAATACCGGACTGTCCGGTTCAATGGACACCTGGCAACCCTAGGGATGGGCACTGGACAGGCTGGGCCTGAGCTCTTTAGGAAAGAAACCATTCCATGAGACCAGATGCACATGTCAGATCAGGTATCCTGTGATTACCCCTCCTTCACACACTGCTGTGACTGAAGTGGGGGGCTTTTTTTATAACTTAAGGGGAGCCTCTTGGCCAGCAAGCACCCACCAGCCTCCTGGTTAATGCAGCATTGTGAAGCCCATAACACATGCACAGGTTCAAACACTCAGCACGAGAGCCTCGTAAGTGCAGAGAGACCAGTCGCGACACTCCATGCAAAACGGGTGGCGTGTGTTATCAAGGTGGGGCTGAGGCCCCTTAGCCTGAACCAAGAGCAGACGTGTAGACGAGCTTTCCATGGGAACGAGCTTGAGCGCCAACAGAAGAGCCTAAGACAGGAAAAAGAGCAGGGGCTTGAGAGATGGTCTGGCTGAGCTGGTCCCAGTTTAGCACTGGATGGCATTAGCACAGGGCCAAACACCCCAAGATACCCATGCAGGACTGGACAATCCTATTTACCCCAGTGAGACAAACCAGGGACCAGTGAATTCCATGTGTCCAGGATACTGCAGTGGGGTCTGTTTGGTGCAAAATAAAGACCTCCAAGCACCAATGAGAGAAGCAGCACACAAGGGCAGTAGCCTTTCAAAGCCACAGCATGAAGCAATGGATTCACAGAAGATAGCACTCCCAGGAGAAATCTTACTTGGGGGTGGGCACAGCCAAGGGAAAATCCTGGTGCCTTTATTCCCATGGAAAACCTAGGACTCTTTTCTGTTGTATAAGACAAAACCACAGAGATATAAATGTCAGTCCCTTTTTGAGAGCATTGATGAAAATAAACCGGTTTAATAGTTTGCAGATGCTGTTTCTCAAAACGTTAAAAAAAAAAGGAATAAATATTTCTTTGCACAATATATACTAGAAAACATTTGCTCTTAATTTTACAGCTCCTTCACTTGTTCTCTATCTTGGCAGCCTCCTCCCAGATTGTCAGCTGATGTTAAAGCATTACTGAGACAAGATACAAATTGCCCCAGTGGCGTGATATCAGGAACTAGGGATCATCCTAATCTAAGCTTGCTCTCTCCCTTTTGTTTTTTGTTTTTGTACATTTCAGTTACGTGTAACAGAATCTATGGGGGGGGGTTGTTTGGGTTGGGGGTCTTTTTTTTTGCATGTGTAAGATTTGGGGGGTTGGGTTTTTAGCGGGGAGGGGTCGGTGGCTTTTGGGGGGGGAGTAACTTTTGTAAAAAAACTCTTGTGAAATAACTGAGAAATAAATATTTTACTGAGTAGTTCAGTGTGTAGCTGTATGAATGAGGATTTAGCCCTTCTACCCTCGGTCACCGCTGATTCTGGAACAGTGCCCACCCTGGAGTTTGGAGAACCCAAACGGGCACTTAGCAGCCTTTAGCATCACCTTCCTCCTGTTCAGCTGGCGCTCATCTGCTCAAGCACCCTCACGGGTTTATTTTGCTATTGCCCCACTAGTGTAGAACGCTCCCATGGTTCCTTCCGGCTGAGACTCTCAGGAGGGGTGAGGGTATATTAGTATCTCCCTCTAATAGGTGGGGAAGCAGAGGCTCAGAATAGCGATCCAGGTCTTGCAAGCACTACTGCAGGGATGGCCTTAGGGTCAGGCAAACTAGGCCCATGCCCAAAGCGCCGTAGCCAGAGGGTGAGGGGCAGCTGGGCATGGGTGTTGCTGGTCAAAGGGGGTGGAGGCTTACTGGGCAGGGGGGCAGTGTGTCAGGACATGCTGGAAGCACAGGGCTGGGGCTGGGAGGAAGGGGGCACTGTGCAGAGGTTGGGGCAAAGTGGGTACAATGCAGGGATTAGTGGTAAAGGGGGCACAGAAAAGGGGAAAGGGGTTTGTGAGCCCATGGGTGCCAGGAAAAATGGGTGGTGCTATGCCCACAGGCATCAGGGGCACCAAAACACAAGTTTGCCCAGGGCGCTATTTCCCCTAAGGCTGGCCTTGCCCTACAGTAACAACTAGGTGTGCTGTATTCCTAGTAGGGAAGGCTTCCCCTGCCATGTATAGTTGGTTAATTCCATGCTAGAGCTGCCCCTGGGGGTCTTTTCCCAGGGGGTCTAGTCTAGTTAACATCAGTGACATGGTGATTCAGGTTGGGGATTGGCTCCTTTTATCCCTTCACAGCCTAGCCTCCCATCCCTGGGCCTTACTAAGGGCGTCCCTTTGGAGGCCAGAGGAGAGATCTACATGGCGATGGGGAGCGAACCTCCCCACCAACATCCACAGACTTGTGTGGACGGGCCTTGCTCTGGAGCGCTCAGAACACCCGTGCAGGCGTTGCAGCCCGACCCACCATGGCCAAGCAATGTCTACCCAGCCATTTTTAGTGCAGATGCACAACATCGCCCCCCCTCTGTGCAAGGCTGCAGGCACCAGCTGGGAGGTCTTGTTCCGCCCCCCCAGAGGCAGTATAGACATATGCTGAGTGTCTGGCAGGCCATCCTGTAACAACCAGGCATCTCCAAGCCGCGTGTCCAAGGGACAAAGGCACACGGCAGAGGCCGAGAGCTGTCCATGGCTTCCACTAACCCACCCCAGTCTCAGCTACAGTTGAATGGGTGTGAAAGGAGCCACAACAGTCCTGCAAATTAGTTTACTGGAATTCTTCAAGCCAGGAAGCTTTCAAGGCCTAGCGCAGCTGATGTCCAGAGGGTCTGGAAACTTGCATCCAGGGGCACAAAAACAAAGGGAGTTTGTGTGGCAGGGCTGTGACAATGCCTGAAGATTTCATTACACTTCCCTGGGCAAAAAATGCTGCTTGGCAGTTGAAAGGCCTGAATATTGTCAGAATAAATATGATTTGTTCACTGCTGACAAAACCATGGCTGCCTGAATAGCACATGAAGGGGGATAGACCCATAGCAGTCCCCAGTCTGTTATGACTCCTCTCTCCATGCAATGGGAACAGCCTCTCACCATGACTCTCAGTCTGTCTTAGCAACTCCTGTTTGGGAGGGCACAATGGCACCGCATTACCATGGTTCTCACACACAGGCAGTTGCAAGATGTCTGGCTTCGTGCTGCTCTGTTGTGCAGGCCCAGGGGACACAGACCTGACACTTGTTTTCACATCACCAACGTTCCCATTTTTTTGAGCTATGCCCAACAGTAGAGAAGAACTCAAGCCATGATACCCAGGACCAGATTTTTAATATCCCAGTGCTGGGGGCAGTTTAGATCAATATTCCCTCTAATTTTGTCTAGCCATGTACGGAATAGATTTTGTTATGTGCACCAAGGCATGTGGGGATGTGCACCACCAGCAGAAACACCTGCTGCCAGCGGTGGGCACTCTGCTAATCAGCTGGGCAGCATTTGAATCTCTCCTGGGTGGCCGCCCAAGAACTCAGTTTACAGGAAACACTGGTTTGGATACAATGGGGTTGAACTGGGACCATCTCTATCCATGAGGAGAAAACAAATTTAAAAATCTCTCACACGCCATGTGCATTCAATTTTCACACCTGGCCATAAAGTTCCTACAGCAACCGCACAGCTCAGGGAATTGGTAACAGGCTGCAGGTCTTTCTTTTTTTTTTAAAAACACATTTTCTTTACTACTCAATCAGCGGTTCAAATCCTGGCTCAGTCAGGGGTCGGGATAGAGGTTATGAACAGATGGTGGATGTTTAATGGGCTCAGTAGATGTGTGTCTAGGTTACAGTTTCACACACAGAGAATTGACACTAGCTGGCTACCCCAACAAGGTGGCTCCAGCTGTCTCATCTCACAGTGACCATCCATGCTCAGCCTCGGGGAATGTCGGAGGAGTCGATTTGTTCTCCTGTAGCTGCTCAGGAAATAAACGTTCACTCTAGGCATGAACAGAGTCAGAACATTGCACAGCTTCATGAGGGACATGTTTGGGTCACAGGATCCGTCTGCATTTCAAGAGAACTCAGGAGGCTACAGGAGTTGCAGATTCTGTAATGGCTGCACAGGAGTGCCACTGGAAGAGCCAAGTCAACCTCTTCTTCACAACTCCACTCCGGAGAAGCCTGTGCACTGAGGAAGCCTTTAAAATAGGAGAGCCAAAGGGCTCCAAAGCCAAAGCACCTTACAATATGTCTATACTTAATCCTGAAGGGGGATCCCAAAGAGGATGGAGAGAAGCTGTTCTCAGGAGTGGCAGATGACACAACAAGGAGCAGCGGTCTCATGTTACAGTGGGGGAGGTCTAGGTTGGATATTAGTTAAAAACTATTTCACTAGGAGGGTGGTGAAGCACTGGAATGGGTTCCCTAGGGAGGTGGTGGAATCTCCATCCCTAGAGGTTTTTAAGTCCCGGCTTGACAAAGCCCTGGCTGGGATGATTTAGTTGGGTTGGTCCTGCTTTGGGCAGGGGGCTGGACTCAATGACCTCCTGAGGTCTTTTCCAGCCCTAGGAGTCTATGATTCTATGATTCTATGAATGTGCTGGAGATCGATCTTCTGGCATTTGATTTAGTGGATCTAGTAAAGACCTGCTAAATGGAGTGCTAAGGGCAGTCCTGGTTGCAGTCACAAGGGGTAAGGGAAGCTGATGGAAGCATTTGCTCCCATCGGCCTCCCACTGTGAAGGTGGCACCAAGTTCAGCTTAAGGTATGTTAAGTTCAGCTACATTATTTCCATAACTGGAGTTGTGTACCTTAAGTTGGCCTTCCAGGTCTAGTATTGACCTGACTTCAGATTTCAGGTGGCAGGGGAGAGGGAATAAAGAAGACACACACACACACACACACACACACACACACACACTCATTGTGGGATGAGTTCTGATGGAGGAAGCGAGCTACACTTAATGTCTCAATTCATCGATTCCTAATCGCTCAGGTTATACTATAGCCTGAATTATCAAACTCCATCCACCATCCCCTGACTTGTGGGTTGCACCATTGCTTGGTGACACATCTGCATGAGCTTAAGATGTGAGGTCCATTGTCCAGCACAGTCTCGGCCCTCTGACCAGTTTGACTCTTCCCAAAGGAAGCTAGAGGGTGGTTCATTTGCAGAATCATCCACAACATTTCACCCCCCTTGGCCTGGAGGATGCAGAGCCTGCTGGTCCCTGCCAAAGACCATCTTGGCTGATTTTCTTTACTTGTTAGGAATGTTTGTACAGACACTGCAGCTGCAGGACAAAGATGAATGGCCACGTCTCAACGAGATCCAACCTTCAATTAACTCACCGGCTATTTCTGATAAGAGTCTGTGTTAATTCATTTCTGGGAAACTTTCTAAGAGTCTCCCCAGAGAAGAAACATGACAATCCCTGCCCAAAGAGCTTGCAGCCTAAGCACAGGACAAGAGACAAACAGGTGGAAATGGACAGAAAGAAGAGGGGGAGGCTAAAAGAAACAATGAGACAATTATTGGCCAACCTGGTAGGCGGCAGTCTCAGTACACCAGCTGCTTTGTAAGTATCACAGAACCACTTAGCCACCACCTGCTAATTACTAGGTTTAAGGCTGGAAGGGCCTGACCTGCTTAACACAGGGCAAAGAATTTCGCCCAGTAGCTCCTGCATCTGGCCCAATAACTTGTGGCTGGAGAAAAGCATCGTTTGGAGAGACACCCAGCCTTGCTGTGACGACTCAGAGATGGAGAATCCAGCACACTGCTGGGCAGACTCCTAGTGAGTCATTACTTTCACTGTTAAAAATTTGCACCTTATTTTCAGTTCAAATTTTTCAAGTTTCAGCTTTCAGCCACTTGGTTTAGAGATACAACAGTGGATATTTACTTGGGGAAGTAGTCCAAGAGTAAACCAAGGGTGACACCTCACCCTCAGAGCTGGTAAAAAAATTTCTGTTGAAATACTTTTTTCTGACAGAATTTTTGATGTTTTGATTAAGCAAAACTTTCCACAGAAAGCAACTGCTTTCTCTGAACATTTTTCATTAGAAAACTGATTTTGTTCTGGTGAAAACGTAAAGGCATTTGCTTGCTTGCTTGTTTCTGACCAAAAACTGAATTTGGGGTGGTGGGGAGAGGGAATTGTCAGTTGGACTTGATGGCAAGCTGAAATCTTCCACTGAAAATTTGGCTGAAAACAAAGTTTTGTTTTCAGCCAAATTTTCTCGGAGAGAATCAACACATCCCAACTTCCAATCAGCACTGAACAGCAGGATGGATAGTCTAGCTTTAGCCCCCTAGTTTGTACAATACAGACATCTAGTGGATAAATGACCTTTGGTTCATGCTACCATAGCAGTGGATAAGTCTCCCTCTGGAGAAAAAGGAGAAAGTCTGTCTAACATTCAGTTTCATGCCAACTACATCATCCCAGCCAGGGCTTTGTCAAGCCAGGACTTAAAAACCTCTAGGGATGGAGATTCCATCACCTCCCTAGGGAACTTGTCCCAGTGCTTCCCCACCCTCCTAGGGAAATAGTTTTTCCTAATATCCAACCTAGACCTTCCCCACTGCAACTTGAGACCATTGCTCCTCGTTCTGTCATCTGTCACCACTGAGAACAGCCTCTCTCCATCCTCTTTGGAACCTCCCTTCAGGTAGTTAAAGGCTGCTATCAAATCCCCCCTCACTCTTCTCTTCTGTAGACTAAACAAGCCCAAATTCCTCAGCCTCTTCTTGTAAGTCATGTCCTCCAGCCCCCTAATCATTTTTGTTGCCCTTCACTGGAGTTTCTCCAATATGTCCACATCCTTTCTGTAACGGGGGGCCCAGATTTGGATGCAATACACCAGATGTGGCCTCACCACTGCCAAATAAAGGGGAATAATCACTTTCCTACATCTTCTGGAAATGTTCCTACTAATGCACCCTAATATTCTGTTAGTCTTCTTGCTACAAGGGCACACTGTTGACTCATATCCAGTTTCTCATCCACTGTAATTCTCAGGTCCTTTTCTGCTGAACTGCTGCTTAGCCAGTCAGTCCCCAGCCTGTAACAATGCTTGGGATTCTTCCGTCCCATATACAGGACTCTGCACTTGTTTGGTTGAACCTCATCAGATTGAGGTTAATGTTACAGCCTGACAGGGCTGCACAGCTGTTTTGGGGGGCTTCGGGCAAAAATCTGAAACTTCCAAGGGGGAGAAGAGGAGTAGGAGAGAAAGCCCACCCCATCACCCCCCACAGTGGGGTCCTGTCCCATAGGGCTAAGTCTGCCTCCCTGCTCCAGGCAATGCAACGAAGCACACAGGGCCACAGCACTGCTCAGGTTTGGCCCCGCCACCGCTCCATCAAGGGCAGAGCCAACAGGCCAAATGGCCTCACGACCTGGTGCAGGGGGTTGCCTCTTCCTCAAATGTGGCCTAGAGACCCCTTCACTGTGACACAGGGGCCATCGGGCCAAGCCTGAGTCTTGCTCAGACCGCACGAGCTGGCTCGCAACATCGCGTGAGCAGATCCCACGGGGTGGGGCGCCCTCTCAAATGCGAGGTCTGAGGCAAATTGCCCCTTGGCCCCCCTGCAGCCTATGGCAACACGCTTCTTTTGCTTTGCGACGGCAGGGACACTGCGTTGTCACCACCTCAGACCGCTGCACCCTTCTCCAACCACTAGAGCGATTGTCTCTACCTCACATGAGAACGGAATAAGGAATAGTTTCCTCTGGCTGCCCTGCTCCCAAACAGACTCAGAGGAGTGTGGGATGGGATTATTTCATGGCCCAGGCAGGTGGCTAGAGAAGTAGTAGATGACCTGCAGCTCTTGAACCGCATGCAGCCCGTTGGGGTTCTATGTGTGGCCTGCAAGACATTTTACTTACCATTGCCCCAGTGCAGGGTTGTCAGATTCTGCTGGTTTCCATCCACATCATTTTTGTTTTTTCCTACTGGTCTTACTAAAGTGACACACTCGTAAAGCCAGGACATGTGAAGTGAGGTGCGTGATGATTGCACACAGCCTGGGCACTCCCTCTGCATCCAGCCAAAGCAGTGCTCTGGTAGAGCTGGCACTCTCCACAGTTTTTAGGTGCACAAGAGCAATTAGCAAAACTACCCTATCCCAAGAGACCCCTCTTGGTTACCACAATCTTGCAGGCTGCCGAGATGAAAGATGGCCACTTATGTGGCCCATTAGGTTGCCCATTGCTGGGCTAGAGGAAAACTCTCTTTTTTCCTCAGCTAGGCAAGGATGAGCTTTGTCTCTGTTGCTCTTCTCTAGCACTGGAGCTCTCCCTGCTGCCATTAGGAGAAAGGAGGGTGTGCCAGGCAGATGCGCACTGAGGAAAGAAGAAGCCGCAACTCCTCCGAGTGCAGGTGTTGACGTCCTGTCAAGGGCCAGAGATGGCCCGTAAAAATCCTGTACTTCATCCCGACCTGCATGATGTCATCTTCTGGGATTTGCCCAGAAAACCTATTCGAATTGAGATGGAAAGGAACCTGACCAACTAAGACATCCCCTTTGCCCAGCGACACAATCTCGCAGTACCTCAGAGCCACGCTAAGTGGCTTACCAGTCTGTATGATACAGGCATTTTTATACCATGCGCATCCCTCAGTGTATGGTTAGCCAACCCTTCGCTAGATGCTCAGGACTGAGGAGAGGAAGCCCCAGGCCTGCCGATGGAGTGGGGGGGAAGGGGAGGAAGAGGGCAACTGCTGCCCTGGAGCCCAGTGATTTTAAAGGGCTCGGGGCTCCCAGCAGTGGCGGCAACAGCACCTTGTCCTCCTGGCAGCTTTAAGGCCTGGGGGAGGTGGGGCTGAGGTGTAGTGTGCTCTGGGCAGTGCTGAGGGCCACCTACCCCAGCCTCGCCCCTTCCACCGAAGGCCCCATCCCTTCCAGGAGCACTGAGCCAGCTCCCCTCCCCGCTAAATTGCCCAGAGGGCCAGCATGGTTGTCAGCTCCTCTTCCTCTTCCGTTTATTGCTCTTCACAATGCAAACTCTTCCAGGCAGGTGGCCTTGGCTACATGAGCCCCAGATCAGGTCAGCTACAGCCCAGAGCTTCCAGGACAGATCTTCTTGTCCGTTGCCCTTCCTCATTATTCATAGAACCACAGAGCTGGAAGAGACCAGGAGAGGTCCTCAAGTCCAGTCTCTTGCCCTCATGGCAGGACCAAGCACCTGTGCCACTCCACTCCACTGACTGGGGGTGCGGTGCCCCAACTCCGCAGGCACTGTGCATAGCAGCAGAACCTTTTCACACCCAAGCTGGATCATTTTGTTCCAGCTAGAGCTTGGTGCATATTCTCCCCCCCTTCCACCATAGCATTTGCACTGTGTTTAGGAGTAGCCCAAGGCTAGTGCTGCAAGGTAGAACTGAGGCGTTTGGAGAGAGCTATGTGGAGATGCTGCACAGGCCAAGCTAACAGTAAGATATAGGGGAGAGGTTGCTGCTCACTGCGTATCAAGCCATCATCCAGCGTGTTGTCCTGAGTATCATTTGCAATATCACAATGCCTGGATCTAGCGCAAGCTGGCCTGGACGCTTCACTTGCAGAACCCACTGACGCAGTGTGTGGATGACACCACCAGGGGGTGCTGTAACACCACACAGAGTAAGCCATCGCTAAGGCCTGAGAGTTGACACAAGCACAGCAGGGTCTTTGCCTGGGATAAGAAAGAGAAGACACTGAATTCCCATTGACCCGCCAGGAACAGCCTCCCACCTGCCAGGTTATGGCTTCGTGTATCCATGGCCATATTTTGGTTACATTGCCTGGTTGGATTTTCCTCTGCACCTGGTACCTACTTTAGAGCCCTGCAAGGCACTATTTGTTTAGTTCCACGCTCCTCCTGCAAGAGCCTCCACCTTCTTCTGAACTGTTTCTTGCACATTTAGCCTGCTACCACCCACAAAGCCTTAGGCCCTGCAAATCCCTCAAGCCAGTCAGTTAATAATATAATAATATAATATAACAAGTGGAATACAGACACAAGTTTTACCAATAAAAGAACAAAACAAATCTTGCTGAAACCATGTAGAAAAAACACTATAATTCCTGCTATATCAGATCTCTTTCTAACCCTCACTTAAATACAAGTATTAAAATCTTTTATTAAAAGAAAATGAAGATTTTGTGTTTTCTCACAAATCACCACAGTCTGGGTTTTTTGCCCACCCAATTCCACCCTCACCAAGTACATTTTACCCTCTCGTTGGCATGGCAGAGGGTTCTGCAAGACCCGCAGGATCCCAGGCCCGCTATAGGACTCAGACCTTCTCCGCCCATGTGTTGGTATTTCAACACTCATCGAGGCAATGAAACAATCATTACACTACTTTAAAAAGCCTCGGAGGAAACAAACCTGTTCTCCCCACGTCAACACAGCACCCCTTTGACACTCAGCACCCCAGACCTTTAATCGACAGCAAACAGGCAGGTGTGTACAGACTGGCCCTAACACGAAGTTTCTCAGGTTGGCCACTCCTTATCTGAGGTCAAATTTCCAAGTCCTCCTTACGTTTACTGCCAGAATGTGAAGGCTCTGTCAGTGATCACGATGCTTTGCTGAGGGAATTGGCATGTGTGTGTGAAGCTAGCCAGTCCAGCCTTCTGTCAAGGTTGATACAGGTGTGAAGTGACATGCGTTTATACGTATTCTCTTCACGGGAGATGTTGCACACCTGTGTTTTTAATTATAGCCCATTGGCATGGGAAGTAAGAGTGTGGGGGAGAGGCAGCGAGTCAACCTTGGGCAAACCTTCAGCCCCACCGCTTCTGCCCACAGCTATGCCTCTATCATCTAGGGCACTTGGGAGCCAAGTGCCCCTCTACTATAGGGGCAGGCCACCTCTCCCAGTGGGCAGCCCACAGCCCCACCCTTCCCTCCAGCCTGGGAGCATGGGGAGAGAAGTGTGAGCAGCCCCACCTTCCCTGGCCCTGTCCAGAGCACTAAGGAGAGGGCGGGTGGGTGGCCCATGGCCCCAGCCTTCCCCAGCCCCAGCCAGAACACAGGGCAGAGGGAGGGCAGGCAGTGCCCAACCCCAGCCTCCCCAGCCCCTGGAGAGCTGGTAGCACAGCCCCCGCCTCAGTAGTGCTGAATCCCAGACAGCCCTAGGAGAGATGCACCGAAGGGAGGTGGAAGCTTGGGGTGGGGGGTGAGCAGGGCCAGGCTGGCAGCTGAGGAAGACATTGCCTTCCCCTGCCTCTTCTACCTGCCACCCACTGTGCCTGGGTCCCAGCCACTGGTCCTGCTGCCTTTGGGGATCCTGGCCATCAGCAGTGCTGCCTCTGGAGGACCCAGCCCCACAGACTCTGCTGTCGGTCCCAGGGTTCCAGCTGCCAGGGCTCCACTGCCACCCAGGGTTCCAGCAGCTCTGCTGTAGGCCACAGGGACTTGACCGTCAGCCTCAGACCTGGGGCTCTGCAGCCATCCCCGGGAACAGGGGGCGTCACAGCTCAGCACCCCCACCTGAAATATTGTTCCAGCATCACTGCTAAGCCCCACTTTTCACAGCCCATTCCTAGGCCAACAGCGTGTATTTTAGGTGTGGCTTTGTGACAGGACAACTGCTCAGTCCGTCTTGCCTGCCCCAGAACAGCCCCACCCTAGTTCCCTTCTTAGAGCATGCTGTGGGAAAGCCATGCCTGAGCTGTGGAAGGGAGAGCAGAGAGGCGCACACTTCCTTTGTGCTGGGCTAATCCTGGGGGTTCCATCTAGTTTGCATCTAGCTGAGATAGAGGGCAGGGGTGGTGCCATGATCGGCCACAAGTGAGGGCAAGCAAGAGAAACACAAGAACTTAAAGCAGCCTGTTGGTGGAGTGTGCCCTTGTAGCGAAGAAGGCTAATGGAATATTAGGGTGCATTAGGAGCAGCATTGTCAGCAGATCTAGAGAAGTGATTATTCCCCTTTATTCTGCTCTGGTGAGGCCACATCTGGAGTATTGTGTCCAATTCTGGGCCCCCCACTATAGAAAGGATGTGGATGCATTGGAGAGGGTCCAGCGGAGGGCGACCAAAATGATTAGGGGGCTGGAGCGCATGACCTATGAGGAGAGACTGAGGGATCTGGGTTTGTTTAGTCTGCAGAAGAGAAAAGTGAGGGGGGATTTGATAGCAGCCTTCAACTTCCTAAAGAGAGGTTCCAAAGAGGATGGAGAGAGGCTGTTCACAGTGGTGACGGATGGCAGAACAAGGAGCAATGGTCTCAAGTTACAGAGGGAGAGGTCTAGGTTGGATATTAGGAAAAACTATTTCACTAGGAGGGTGGTGAAGCACTGGAATGGGTTACCTAGGGAGGGGGTGGAATCTCCATCCCTAGAGGTTTTTAAGTCTTGGCTTGACAAAGCCCTGGCTGGGTTGATTTAGTTGGGATTGGTCCTGCCCTGGGCAGGGGGCTGGACTTGATGACCTCCTGAGGTCTCTTCCAACTCTATGATTCTATGAGTGCTTTGGTCAAACAGGTACTGACTTCCTGGGACCGGGCTGACAGGGGCAGAAAAGGGGAGAGTTGTCCCGGGGCCCAGCAATTGGCAGCCAGAGCCCCAAACTCTTTAAAGCACCACCAGAGCGCCATGCCACACTCCAGGCAGGGTGGAGGTCTGGCTGCCCTCAGGCTCCACCCCTTTTGGGAGCACAGAGCCCCCCTTGACCAGGGACCTGCGGAGACTATCGGCTCCCCTGCCTGGAGCAGTTTCAGAGAAACCCAAACTCAGCATGGCCAACCCCAACTCCTTAAAGAAAGAATCGGGCATCAGCACCCCAAAACCCATGATATTTACAAACGATTGGAAAAAACCAACCCCCAAACAAACAGGCTTTTATTTATTTGTCTCATCCTCCTGCCACGACTCAGTTTTTACGATTCACTGTTCCAAGTTTCTCTCTGTAATCTTTATGCCAGGAAATGAACTGTTTGTTGTTTGAAGAAAGCCAAGATTCCTGGCGTCGTATGACCAGGATTCCAGGAAAGCTGATTTTACAACAGGCAAATGTCACAGGACTCTCAGTGACAGGCACTCTACAAACTGGATTTTTTTGTGCCTTTTGCCCCCAAAAAACAGATCCCAGCACTCTCTTCTCTCCCCTCCATAAAGCAACAATGGGTCTGATCACGGTCCCATTTATCCCGCTTCTCCCCCCAGCACCCACTTTAAAAGAGGAGGCAGACTGAAGAGAACAGGAGTCAGCTAAATGGGTCGAGTTTGGCCATTTCAGAATGGTTCAGAACCTCCTCCCCTTTCTACAAAGGCAGATGGGATACGGACTTGAGCTCATCTCCACTGGCAAGGAGGGAAAACTCCTAACCACAGAATTCAGACAGACCCAGAGCAGCCTCTTGCCACTCCCAACCCAAGCTCCCACTGTAGCAAGGGCAATTACCCTCTCCCCAGACCTCTCTGGCCTTCCAGGCTGCCAACTCCAGCTCCACAGGGAACACAGTGGCATATGCAGCCATGGGCTAGCTCCTGCTCCAATTTGCTCTTCCTGGCATATCATTAACTCCTTGTTTGTCATGGAAGGTGTGAGGGGAGGGACTAACATTATTTCCCAGAAGCTTCAGGGGGTAGCTGAGTTAGTCTGTACAGAAAAAAACAACAAATGGTCTGGTAGCACTTTATAGACTAACAAAACATGTAGATGGTATCATGAGCTTTCGTGGGCACAACTGACCGGAGTTTTGAGTTTAGGATGTGCAGACCCAAAATAAATAGGAGAGAAGGGGAGGGAGGAAAAAAAAGGAGGGGGTGGGAGAAAGGGAGCAGAGGGTATAGAAAATTCAGGAAGGTAGAGGGAATCAGAAAGTATCTGAAGATTGAGTAGTTAAAACGAAGCAGATAAGAAACAAAGTCAATTGATAGTATGCCTTCCTGACATAGGAATCTACACAAAGAGCTGTTTGCACCTTCACTGACAATTAGGTAGATAATGTCCTAACCATCCTTCATCATGATTGAGTCCATTAGCATGAAAATTGAATTTGCGGATGAACTCTAATTCCAATGCTTCTCTGTGTATCTGGCTAGTAGAATTGGTTTGTGACAAGACGGCCACTTGAAGATCTTTTAAACAGTGATTAGGAAGATTAAAGTGTACCCAGACAGGTTTCTGTATGTTCCCTTTACATATATCTGGTTTGTGTTCATTGATTCTTTCCCGCAAAGACTGTCCAGTTTGTCCAATATATATAGCAGTGGGGCACTGCTGGCATTTGATGGCGTAGATCAAATTACTGGATGTGCAGTCAAATGACCTTTTGATTTGGTAGCTTACGTTGTTGGCTCCAGGATAACATCATCATGCACTTGGTGAGAATGGCCCATCCTCGGGGGCAAGAGAAAAATGAAGAGGAGAGACACTCACCAGCTAGACGAAAAGGCAGGAGATGCAGCAAACTGCAGCCACTCACCAAACATGGCTGCTTTAGGCCTGCTGCACCTTGGCTCTGCCAAATTCAAAGAGTCAGCTCCAGGTAGGTATGGTGGAAGATAGCTTCATTTATGGGGAGGAGGGATAGCTCAGGAGTTGGAGCATTGGCCTGCTAAACCCAGGCTTGTGAGCTCAATCCTTGAGGGGCCCACTTAGGGATCTAGAGCAAATCTGTCTTAGTCCTGCCATGAGGGCAGGAGACTGGACTGGACTCGACTCAATGACTTCCCAAGGTCCCTTCCAGCTCTATGAAATAGGTACACAGTAAAACTCCAATTGTCTGGCATCCAGTGATCCTGCACCAACTGGAACCCAGAAGTCCTCCAGCCAGTCTGACAATTCAGGCAGGTGGGTGGAACACAGTGAGGGGTGAACCCTGCAATGTTGCAGGGAGACAGTGGAAGCCCTTTATAGCCAGCTTGCAAGCAGGGAAATTGAGCCACGGGCTTGTAAGCAGCAGCAGGGAGTGAGAGGCAGGCAGCAGTCCCTGCTGACTCCTGCCTGCCACTTGCAAGCTGGCTGCACATGGCTTCTACCTCTTCCCCATGCTGTTCCCTGCCAACATCCTGGGTCCCAGGAGACCAACACAGCACCCTGCCAGAGTACCTCCTGATAATCTGGGTCCCAAGGGTGCCAGATTATCAGTAGTCTACTGTATCTCCATTTTTTTTTATGCTTTGGGAAATGTTAGTAGGGGCCAATGAAAGTGCTGCTTTTGTGTTGCATGCATCACCTTTGTGGGTCCCAGGCTTTTACAGCCCTCTTTATCTAAGAACGTCAAAGGATGTTGCCTCTCAAGCAGGGCATGAGGTGGTGTCCTGCCTGGTTCACAAATACATACACAGACACACAAGGGATGGTAGAGAAGAGGGTTTGTTTTATTATGATTACTAACACAATTACCAAGCATTGCCTGGGTCCTTAAGGAGGGGATCAGGGTAAAGGGCTGGGGATGGGGTGGGGGTTCAGGAGTTAGGGTTAGGAGATGAGGGGGGCTCAAGGCAGGGGAGTGAGTGGGAAGGGGGGCAGAAGCCCTCACCTGCCGAGATTTGTGCCAGGGCTGTTTACTCTTCCCCTTCCTGTCCCTATCAAGGAGCAAGAGCAAAGTGCACAGCTCATCTGCCCCTGAGCTCCCCAGCCAGAGTGAAGAATGCAGCAAATTGTGCAGTTTCCTCTTGCTTCCTGATGAAGGGAGACAGTCAGCAATATTCCCGTATGAATTGTGTGGGAGCTTCACACACACACACACCCCACACCCTCCCTAACGGGCGCCTGGGAGGTGGGCGGCTTGGGGCTAGGATAGTCGCAAATGGGGCTAGCGCCCTCAGCCATCCCCTTTCACCTGCCTAATGATTCTCTTTTCTGTCTGGTTTTCTGAGAAGCAATCCCATTCCAGGCACATCCCATTTTCCTGGCACAACCAAACCCTGACCTTGCTTTAAGCTATATGCCAAACTTCGTGGTCCTAGCTCTTACCATTTAGGAAGAGTCCTTGCTCAAACAGACAAACTCTCTCAAATATATAGTAGACATACTTCATAATGCCAAGGAAGTACAAGAGGGGAAGAATAACATACATAGGTCTGAGGTCTTCCGTTCAGCCCTACATCTCAGAAGAAGCTATGCTGAAATGAGGGAACATCTAGGTATCTGTAGCAAACAGAAAAGGCACAGATCTGAAAAGTGCTGAACACCTTGGACTTCCTTTGAATAGATTACTCTTTGCAGGATGGAGTCTGGAGACGGTCTGACATGCCCCAAGCCAATCCCCCCTTCTCCCTCCAAAAGCAAACTGACCCATCTGCTCTGGAGTTTACAGTCAAAGGGAAGTCTTGATCTCAGGGGCCTAGAGCAGCCATTTCTTTGGATTGCTGATGTAACTTGGCTTTGGAAGGAGGGGGTGCAATATCACCAGTTCCCTCTGTGGCTTAACTGCCATCCACTGAGAGAATTAACCCTTTGGGTTCTGCTTCCTAGCAGAGATTCACCGGACAGCAGCAGATGCCACGCCCCCAACTTGTTTCCTTCCTGTTTAGGAAGTTAAAAGACAAACGAAAAGGAGAGGATCTCTCTAACCAGGGTGTGACAGGGTGCTTGCCCTGCACTGGCCCTTTAAGGGCAAAACCCCAGCCCGGAGCAGGGGCTGGGAGCAAAGCCCCAGCTGAGGCAGTTCTAGTGATGAGGGCCCAGCTGGGAGCTATATAAGGGAGAAGGGTCTACTGCTCCAGAGGAGAGCAGTGAGGGCCTGGCTGCTAGGAAAGCAGGAGGCTCCCTAGAGCAGAGCAGAGCAGAGCAGAGCAGGCGAGCGAGGCGAGGCGAGGCGAGGCGAGGCTTGGGGAGCTCTGGCCACGCAGGCTCCCAGGCTGCAGTGCCTAAGGAGGAGAACAGGGTGCTCTGGGAAAGAGAGGACCCTGGGGTGTGAGCAGAGCGAACAACAACGACCCCCGGAACAGGGGCTCGGAGGCTAGTGTGGGCACTGCCGGAGGGCAGTGTCTGGAAGAGGACTCCATGACACGAGGAGAAACATGGGGCAACACCACCTAGAGAAAGGCATCCAGTAAGGCAAGAAGAGTTAATTCCCAGGACAGCCAGCTGGTGGCACCGTGGCAGAGGGTCGGCCCCTCACACAGGGGAGAAGTGAGGTTTGGGAGGGAAAACTTTGTTTTACACCGAGATTGTTTGTTCCTACCATCACTTTCTCACAACGGAATTCTTCCCAAAGAGAGGGGATGGGATATCATATCCCTTCACCATGCATACCTCAAAGTGAGCTGGGGGACAAAGGAAGAAAGGAGAGTAGCAAAATACACACCCTGGACTTCAGAAAAGCAGACTTTGACTTCCTCAGAGAACTGATGGGCAGGATCCCCTGGGATGCTAACATGAAGGGGAAAGGAATCTAGGAGAGCTGGCAGTATTTTAAAGAAGCCTTATTGAAGGCATAGGAAACCATCCCGATGAGCAGCAAGAAAAGCAAATATAGTAAGCGACCAGATTGGCTTACCGGACACATCCATGGTGAGCTTAAACACAAAAAGGAAGCTTACAAGAAGTGGAAACTTGGACAGATGAGAAGGGAGGAGTATAAATATATTGCTCGAGAATGCAGGGGAGTTATCAGGAAGGCGAAAGCGCAATTGGAATTGCAGCTAGCAAGGGATGTGAAGGGTAACAAGAAAGGTTTCTGCGGGCATGTTAGCAATAAGAGGGATGATCAGAGAGGGTGTGGGGCCCTTACTGGATTAGGGAGGTAACCTAGTGACAGATAATGTGGGAAAAGTTGAAGTACTCAATGCTTTCTTTGCCTCTGTCTTCACGGACAAGGTCAGCTCCCAGACAAATGCACTAGGCAACGCAGTATAGGAAGGAGGTGGACAGCCCTTGGTGGGGAAAAAACAAGTTAGGAACTATTTAGAAAAACTAAACATACATTATATCTGGGCCCCTGGATTTGTGAATCTGAGGATACTGAGGGAGTTGGCAAATGTCATTGTGGAGCCTTTGGCCATTATCTTAGTAAACTCATGGAGATCGGGAGAGATCCCGGATGACTGGAAAAAGGCAAATGTAGTGCCCAACTTTAAAAAAGGGAAGAAGGACAATCCAGGGAACTACAGACCAGTCAGCCTTACCTCAGTCCCCGGAAAAATCATGGAGGGTATCCTCAAGGAATTCATTTTGAAGCACTTGAAAGTGATCAGGAATAGTCAACATGGTTTCATGAAGGGCAAGTCGTGCCTGACCAATGTGATTAGCTTCTATGATGAGGTAACTGGCTCTGTGGATATGGGAAAGTCAGTGGATGTGATATACCTTGACTTTAGCAAAGCTTTTGATACAGTTTCTCACAATATTCTTGCCAGCAAGTTAAGGGAATATGGATTGGATAAATGGACTGTAAGATGGATAGAAAGCTGGCTGGAAGGTTGGGCCCAGAGGGTAGTGATCAACAGCTCGATGTCAGGTTGGCGGTCGGTTTCTAGCGGAGTGCCCCAAGGATCAGTTCTTGGACTGGTTTTGTTCAACATCTTTATTAGTGACCTGGATGAGGGGATGGATTGCACCCTCAGCAAGTTCACAGATGACACTAAGCTAGGGGGAGAGGTGGATATGCTGGAGGGCAGGGATAGAGTCCAGAGTGACCAGGACAGAGTAGAGGATTAGGCCAAAAGAAATCTGATGAGGTTCAACAAGGACAAGTGCAGAGACCTGCACTTGGGACAGAAGAATCCCAAGCATTGTTACAGGCTGGAGACTGAATGGCTAAGTAGCAGTTCTGCCCCACTATAGAAAAGATGTGGACGCATTGGAGAGGGTTCAGCAGAGGGTGACCAAAATGATTAGGAGGCTGGAGCACATGACCTATGAGGAGAGACTGAGGGATGTGGGCTTGTTTAGTCTGCAGAAGAGAAGAATGAATGGAGATTTGATAGCAGCCTTCAATTTCCTGAAGGGAGGTTCCAAAGAGGATGGAGAGAGGCTGTTCTCAGTAGTGACGGACGGCAGTAGTGACGGATGGCAGAACAAGGAGCAATGGCCTCAAGTTACAGTGGGAGAGGTCTAGGTTGGATATTAGGAAAAAGTATTTCACTAGGAGGGTGGTGAAGCACTGGCATGGGGTACCTATGGAAGTAGTGGAGCCTCCATCCCTAGAGGTGTTTAAGTCTCGGCTTGACAAAGCCCTGGCTGGGTTGATTTAGTTGGGATTGGTCCTGCCTTGGGCAGGGGGCTGGACTTGATGACCTTCTGAGGTCTCTTCCAGCTCTATGATTCTATGAAGTGTCTCCCCTTCCCTCTCCCCACAGTGACAGGGTCAGTCTGCTTAGAGATGCCTCACCACTGCCTGGTTTAATTTGTGTTCTTAACTGGGCATCATCGCCATGTTCACCACTCCTGCCCGCAAGAACCCGACGCCCGGGTCGCCAGCGAGGAGCCTGGAAGACACCACAATGCTGTTGCTGGGATGCTAATTGCTGAGTGCTTAATACAAGAGCATCCTCCTGCGTAGAGCATGCCCTTCCGCCTCTGCAGCCTGCCCCTGGAAATGGGGTGCTGCACACACGCAGGGGGGTTTTCAAGTGAGCCACGGGCTCTGTCCAGCTGGGAGACTCCTGCACAAAAGCCACAGCAGAGTAAGTCCATCTCTTGGGAAAGCAGCATGGTTGCATCTTTCTAATCCCCTCGGCAGCCCTGGTGGGTGAGTCTTGCGTGTTACCAGTTTGGTATGACCGCGAAGAGGATCTGCAGTGCCATGGAGAAGCAGGGCAGCTGGGCCACGCTGTATGCCACCGAGCGCGTGGGAGCTTTCAGCTGCAGCAGGTAGGCCACGGTGTGAACTATCCGCCCCAAGCAGAAGATCAGGAAGTGGGCTCGTGCCAGGAGGGGATTGGGCTCCAGCAGCGAGTAGATGGCCCCAAGGAAGAGAAAGGGGAAAATGTTCTCCATGTCATTACGATGGGCCCTGAAAATGCAAACAGGATAGTTCAGGCTTATGGGGCTGCCGTGGAGTCTATTCCTTCCCACCAATCACTGAACTGCCCAATTCTTCTTCCCTCCCCCCCTCCCGCCCCATACACAGGCTCAGCCCCGGAGGTGCAAGGAGGAGGTGATTCAAAGGGGCCTAGGGCTCCCAGCTGTCACTGTCAAAGAAGCTGCAGCAGCCGGAGCCCTGGGCCCTTTAAAATCTCTGCTGGAGCCCTGTGCAGTGCACTCTGAGCAGTTTTGAGGGCTGCTCGGGGAGGGTGGGGTGCAGCGTGGCATGCTCTGGGCAGCACCGAGGGTTGGCTTCCCGCAGCTCCGCCCCCTTCCGGCCAATGCCTCGCCTCTTTCAAGAACAAGGAGCTGGCTCCCCAGCAAGTCTGCTCTCCCTCCACCCCCCGAAGTCAGCCCATGTTGCCATCCCTGCCTTTCTGGGCTGCATGGACTCTCCCATCGTAACAGCTCCAGAAGAGGACAGATGAATTGCTGTTGGGTGGAATGCCACTGAGGAAGCACGTGTGCCAAGAAATGCAACATTACCAGGATTTTTCAAGAGTGTCTGGCAGCCAACTCCCACTGGATTTCACCTAATTCTCTTGCCCAGTATCTTTAAAGCAAGCTTTCTCAATAGTGAAAGCCAAAGCAAGGGGAGGAACCACAGAAACGTTGCACTAAGATTTTAGAACTTATGGAAAGATGCGCTGTCCCCACTAACCCTATCCCCACCCATCTGGGAAGACTTTACAAAATGAGGACAAAACAAAGCTTCCTAAAAGCTGGGGAAACCAAAATCCTGGATGAAATCTGCTCACTACGTCAGCACACAGATGTGTGTGTAAATCTTTCCAAATTTCCCATGAGGTACCAAAAGAAAATGTGAAGACCATCCAAGCTTTCACTGATTTGTTGATGCAAGTTTTCCCGGTTCCACCCATCTACCCACTCCTCTGGCTGGGAGAGAGTCTAATGAGAAGTGTTGGACGACACGAAGTACACGCAGTGCTACCAGCTATGCCGAATTATATATGAAATCACTAGTTAAGATGATGGCTAAGGCCATGATGACTTGGAGGGATCAATCCTACTCCCAGTTTAAGTCCCTGGAGGGCTTTCTATTGGACTTAATGAATTCTGGATGGGTTCTTAGTTCCATTTTCTCTCTTAGAGCCCCCATCCTAGAGGGTGCTGAGCCCCCAACTCCTACTGAAGTGATAGGACCTGAGGGCACTCTATACCTGGGAGGACTGAGCCCCTCCCCCTCAAAAAAAATCAAGATCAGTGCAGGCTTCCTCCAAAAACGCCACTAGAAAGGACCTTGTTTAACACTCAAGACTGGGAGCTGCAGTGTGAAGACATAGAGCCCTCCACCCACATACCTAGAATAATCACGCTTCAACTCTGCCCCAATTAATTCAACAGAAGCCAGGCTCTGGGATGGATCAGCTTTCCCCACAGAGTCTTGTTTCCTGTATCCTTGTTCATTTGGGCACTCAGTAGCTTCCTCTTTCCAGCCTGCCAAATCCCATGGCATTTTACAGGTAATTCTAACCAAATGCTGCTTTTGAGCTGGAACTGGTTGCGTAAGTCAGGGCAGCAGAACCAAGCAGTAGAGACGGTACAGGAAATAGGTGCAGCTTATTTCTCAAGCCCAGGCTTATACCACAAGCCACTTAAATGTTATATATTCACCTTTAAATTGTTTTGGGGTAGAGATAACAATGCCCTGAGTCACCTGTGAGAGACGCATAGCTCTTGCAGGGCTCCATCTCTGCTCGAGACTGGGCCCAGAGGGGAAAAAACCCCTAATGTGAACACTCACCAGGAATGGAATGCTGGAAATTCAGATGCAGCTCTGAGTTATGAGGCTTAGGCCAGTCTCTACAAAATACATTTACAGGTGACCTGCAAGAGGGAAGGCTATTGGCTTCTTTGTGATCTGTAGAAGTCTGGAGAGTGAGTTTTATGCTTTGTCTTCTTTAACAAAAGAGGGGTGTTCTTACTGCAGGATCACTAACATGCATTAGCTATGCCAGGATAAAACTGCAGAGTTTTACTGCAGATTGAAGTACTATTGCGGTCAACATAGCCAGGGGCTATACGACTGCTCTCACCTAGCTACTTTACAGTAAGTCCTACTGCTGGCCTTGTTAGCGAAAGAACACGTGTCAGTTAACTGTAAGCCCCCTTCTCCCAAAAAACATCTGTGTGTCAGTAGGGCAGAGCCTGGAACAGGTTGACCAAAACAAAACCCTTCTGCTCTCAGTCAAGTTTCACTGGCTTGGTACCTGTGATGTCATAAGCCTCCTGGGTCCCTAGTTGTCCATAGAGTCTTCCAGGAAGTGAGAGTAGACAAGACTCAAATGTCTAGTGTTAAAAGTAGTCAGAAATAAAGTTGTCTTTTTTCCTATCAAAGGATAAGAGTATAAACCCATTTTACCTGTCCCATTGCATGTCAGCTTTAAAAAAGACCTCCTTCTCCTTATCCCCCAGAGATGACTGGTATCTCAATGTATCTCAAGCCTTTACTTAGAATGCAGCTCTTTGGGGCAGGGACTCTTTTTGTTCTGTGTTTGTACAGCACCTAGCACAGGGGTGGGCAATAAAACGGCAGTAATTCACCAGGGTTAGCCCCTGGTGGGCCACCACTGCTATATTTACCTGTGCCTCTGCAGGGACTGGCGATTGCAGCTCCCATTGGCCACAAATCGCCATTCCTGGCCAATGGAAGTGGCGCAGACCAGGACACCTCCGCAGGCACAGCCAACGGAAGCTGCAATCACCCATACCTACAGAGGTGCAAGTAAATATAGCTGTGAGGGCCCACCAGGCACTAACACTGGTGGACCGAATCTGGCCCACAGGACAGTATTTGCCCATCCCTGGCCTAGCGCTAAGTGCTACAACAATACAAATAAGCACAGCTGGTCAAATTTGGACTTTCCATGCCATGGACAATTCCCTGATTTTAAATTTGGTTTAATCTCAAATCAGGACAAAAATGTGCAGTGTGCTGCTTCAGTTTGTACAAGATAGGGTATCGTGTCATGATGTAATGGGCTAGTGTGACATGAGATGTATCACACGGCACATCCCTGCCTCACAGCCTGGTGGCCTCACAAGCACGACACTGCATCAGAGCCTGAAATATTGCATGCTGGCATTATGATGTCACCCAAGCATATGAAGAGTCATAATGTTCTGAGGCAAGAGGTCACAGCACCTCACAGTTTCTAATACAACAACAAAAGGCAAATCAAACATTGATAAACGATCCATAATAAAAACTCTGCGCATACCCACAAACATTCATATGCTGTCAAATCAGTATTTTCTCTAACAGAAAACATCTGTTGGAAATGTTTTGGACCAGGTCTTGCAATAAGCCTTAAGCAATAAGGCTGTGAAATCCCTGTCTCCAGTTGAGGCTGACCTTTTCCATACCACGTCTAGCCTTAGTAGGAGTGCACCATACTCATCCACACCAGGATTCCCTCTGGCCATGTTATTAGCTAACTTGGCATGCCTGGACTGTCTCCGTGGCAAAGGTGGGGCGGGGGCGGGGGCGGGGGCGGGGGGAAAGGCGAGCATTTGTATTTTGAGCATTTACACTGAGGCAGAAAGGCTGGGAAGAAGGAGCTGGTTGACAGGCCCCGATGCCTTGCAGCTGCTTCCAATCACCATATCCCTGTTTCCGAGGGAGACGAAGCGTGCGCCAAATGTAGCCGTTCCAAAGCAGCCAGTCACCATTTCCTGTCTCCTCATCCTCACTCCAGACCCACAAATGAGGATTTTATGTAAACAAGGCAACCACAGCCCGTGGCGGACACTTCAATCAAGCCATTTCCTGCCCTGAGCGTCCAGGAGTGGAAAGGCAATCGCTGGGCTCTTGTTTGTTTTTAATCGGGATTTTTATCCTCTGACTAGAAGGCCCAAACCCACTCCCCATTTGCCCTCACCTGGGTGACTCTGAGACCAAAGCTCTTGCTTCCTAAATGCCTTTTTCTCAGTCACATTTCCCCGGAGCCTGCCTCAGTTAAACTCTGGGGGCTAAATTCTTGGTCTCACCAGTGTAAATCCAGAGCAACTCAGCTCCATCCACATCGTATGCTGGGTGGTCCCATGAGAAATGGGAGGTGGAGGTAAGTCCTGATGTTTTAAGTGAACCCCAGTGGCTTGCCTCCTGCCCCAGTATATTTCTATATGAAATGATGTCCTCCATGTGGCATGGCCTCGCATGTTCAGTGCATGTGAGATTAAAAGTGTGGGTCCCGCCCCATTGCTCCACATGGATGTTACAATTATTTGGTCATGGTCTTCTCTCTCTTAGTCACCAATCTGAAATGACAAACTCTTCAGTGAGCGATTTGCCTGAGCTAAGTTGGTTTCTTATCCTTCCTGTGGGCAGACACTAGGGGGCAGTAGTCTGTTCTCTGGTACAAAGCCATTCCATTATAGCTATGGTGACCATATTTTCTGAACCCAAATTAGGGACACATTAGCCACACCCCATGATCCCTGTTAACCATGCCCCTGACCCCCATTAGCCACGCCTCTGGAGGTAATACTCTTGGGGTCAAGATGGACACATGACCATAAGTAAAAGGTGTCATGTGACCCCCCCATAAGGACTTTTCCCACCATCCTCCTACCAACAGGGATGAGTTTGGCCCCCACCAAACCCCCCTCATGCAACTATCCTGCAATTGCATTAAACTGAGTGTGTCACATTAACTTGGGGAGGGCGGGGGCAGAGAGGCTGGGGGAAGTGTTCCCTCTAAGAGTTTCCTCCCATGAGCAGAATGAATTTTGTGTTGTGCACCAGTACTGAGTTCATGTGGCTTGTTTGGATGTGCCATTGTGGCACCCAAGTTATTAACAAATATCTTATAAACCTCTACCTTTTCCCTCTCTTGCCATGTCTCCTCCCCTTGCTTCATCATCTCCCCTGGTACCTGCTGTCCCCTCATCCTCCTCTGCTGTCCTGACTCCTGCCCTTCTTACTCCCCTCAGCCCACGTGGGACCTGCCCCCTGCACCAGCCCTTCTCTCCCCTCTGTGCGCACTCCTCCAGTAGCCCCACTCTGATCATGTGAGCTACCCCTCCTCATCCCCTCTCCTAACACCTCCCTTCCCTCTCTCCTCTGGTTCTGGTCCCTCCCCTGCAGGTGTCTGCCCTTCTACTTCACCCCCAGAATCCCCTGGCACCTGCAACTTCCCTTACCCCTGCATCCTCCTAGTGCCTCCACCTTCCCTCACTGCCCCTGTCCCCCCTGCCCTCTTTTTCCCTAATGCCCACCCCCTCACCACTCTCTGCCCCAGTTCCCCTCTGTGCCCTCACACATGACTTGCTCCATCCCTGCCTTCCTCATGCCCACCCCTCCTTTCAACCCCTCTTCGCTCAGCACCACCCCTCTTGCCCCCAATGCCCTCTCCTCTCCCAGCATCACCCTGTCCCCTCCCCCCTCCCCCTGACACCTCCCCTCCTGCCCTTTTCCTCATTGTCTCCACTTGGCCCCCTGACATTTGTCTCTCCTTCACCCTGTCCCTTGGTGCCTTCCCCTTTCTTCTCCTGCCCTGCCCCCTCCCCTCAGCACAAGCCGCTTCCCCCTAGTTTCCCCCCTTCCTCTCCCCCATCTTCTGCCTTCCAGTTTGCAGGGCTGGAATCTGTGGTCGGGCCCCAAAAGTCCCCGCAGCCCTGGCCCCAGCTGCTTCCAAGACAGGACCGTTTGCTGGGCCTGGAGTTGAGACGCCCGCGGTGCTAATTTTACTGAGTCCCCACACTAGCTTTGGCTCCCATTAGCAGGAGCACGGGGCGGAAGGGTTAGGGTGTGTAAGCGGGTCCATGCACTGCCACTCCCCCAGCGGGGTGGGAAGGGGCGGGGGGGAGAAAGGGCTGTGCAGAGAGCACACCGGCAGAGCCTGAACATACCCTGCTCTGCAGCGCTCCAGCTGGGCTCTGCGCGGTCTCTGCCAGGACTCCCAGGAGCGGCTTGCTGGGTTTATCCCCGTCCCCCTCCAGCAGCAGCAGTGGCCGCCTGGGGATGGAGGAGGCGGCGTGGCCGGGCTGGCAGTCCCGCAGAGGGAGGGAAGGGCTACGCGGGGGCGCGGATGTGCCAGACGGCAGTGCGTGCTGCAGGGGAGCTTGGCGCTCCGGATACTGCGTGCCACTGGCAGCGGCCCTGGGTGCCCTGCAAAGCACCAAGGGAGCCGCTTACGTGCTGGGTGGAGGCAGGACATTGCTGCTGCGCTGAGCTAGTGCTGGCTGTCTGCGAGGGTGTCCCGGAGAGGGGGGGAAATGGCGGTGCCATTTGTAGCCAGATCCCAACGGGTTTTCTGGGATAGTTGCTGCCTTTATCGGGACACCAGGACAGAACCCTTAAATCCGTGACTGTCCTGGAAAAAAGGGGCGTATGGTCACCGTAATTATAGCGCATGTCCCTGCTTCCGTAAGCCACCCATCCCCGGAGCACACACCACCTGCTTTGGACTTTTACTTCAGAAAATCATTTGTTTACATTCCAGATCCAGCTTTATATTCCGCAGTAAACTGTAAATCTCCCCACACCCAACTCATTTCGCCACCATTTCTGTGTCATGCAACCAGCTTCTCCTCTGACATGTTGGAAGTCACGGAGAACGCAAGGCTAATGGGGCCCACACTGTCTCCGCCACTAACCAGCCCTTAGCTCAACAAAAATAAACTCTAGGGCGCTAGCTAAGCCAGCACATAAAGTCCTCCCAGAGAGATGTCAACCAGAGAGACGGGAAGAAACAAAGGCAGCTTTTAGGCCAACTCTAATGCTAGGGGCTCCTTAAAAGGCTGAGGGATTCTTTTTCCAGCCCTTTCATAGCTCCCTTCGCACAACTTCTAACCATCACCGTCTTGTACTCCTGAGCGGCGCTGCTCGGCCAAGGCCAAGTAAGGCTTTGCCTTCATTTGGAAAGGCGTTCTCTAGCATTGTAGCTTGGGCTAGCTAAGACAAAGCAGCTGTCTCTGTAACTCACAGTAGACTCTAAACCACCCTTGGGATTAACTTTGACCAGCCAACAAGGGTTAAAGTTACTCCTGCCTTGGCTTCACTAGGGCTATGTCTTCACTGCCAAAAAATGGGATTATCTCTCTGCAAATTCCAATGGAGGCAACCTGCAGGCAGGAAGAAGAAGGGCCTCAGGCAGAAGAGGCAGGACCAGGGGCACCCCCCATTCAGTGCTACCCAGACCATGCCATGGAGGGCTCCCACAGCGATTTAAAAAGCTTGGGGCTCTGCCCACTGCAGTAGCAGCAAGGTCAGCCTGGAGCCTGGTACCTTTGAGATCACCAGGCCCTGGGGCAACGCCCGCTTTACCCCCTCATCCCATCAGCACCAGATTGGCCCACTTGGCTGGGCCCTGACTTTGGGTGGGTGGGCAAGAATGGGGGAGGGATCATGACAGGAGGGATGAGGGGGTTAAGACCCCATCCCACTTCATGGACATAGACCTGGAGTGGAGCAGGGTAAGCTATGTCACCCTGGCCCTGCTCCCTGGTGCTCTGGCTGGGATGGAGCAGGGGAAGCCCCCTTCCCCGCTGTCCCACCAGCGCAGGGTAAGACCCAGCACTGCTTCCCAGACAGAGCAGAGCAGGATAAGCCTCGGCGCTCCGTCCCTGCTCCCCAGCTGGAGTGCCAGGCAGGCTGGTGGGGGGTGGGCCTTGATAAAAAGGAGGTGGGCCACGGCCCACGCAGGCCCCCCAGTGGCTACACCCCTGCATCAACTGCCCTGCCCACACACATATATGCTCAGGGCCAACATTGCAAAATTAAGTCAACTTACATTGATATGCTGCCATCGCAGCAGTTAAGTCGCTTTGGCACGTCCACACCACGCCCCTTGTATCGGCAGTGCGCGTCCTCACCAGAAGCCCTGGCACCGATTCACCTGAGAGCATGGGGCCATGTGGGACAGCTTCTGAAAGGCAGCCACGGTTGATGGAAGCAGCGTGGTGTCTGATCTGACACTGCATCCACCTAACTCCATCGACTTCAGCGCTATGCCTCTGGCTGAGGTGGAGTTAGTCAGTCAGGGTCATGGGGGAGTTATATCTGTGGGCGTGACATAGTCAGGCAGAGGCTTACAGAGGGAGGTCGCAGTAAGCTGTTTCGTGTCATCCTAATTCTACAGATCCTGAGGCTACGGGTTCACTGTCGTACAACACCAAGTTCCTTAACACAGCTTCAAAACTCCTTGTGAAGTGACAGCAGCGTCTGTGGGTTAATACACTGCCTGCCACCTTTTGGAGCATGGGTTCAAATCTAGCAGCAGTGCAAGTGAACTCAGGTTAAGAGGGGAATCACATCCTCACTTGGACCCATTAGAGCAGTGTTTCTTAAACTTTTTAAGACCAAGGAATACCAAACAATAATTTTTTTTTTAATGAGGAACACCAAGGATTTTTTCTTGTTGAGAAAAAAAAAAGAGGCCAGGGAAAAGTTATTGGAGGGGAAAAAAAAGGTTGCCTGCCCCTTTAAGGGCAGCCATTTTGAACTCTGTTGCTCTCCGCAGCACACCTCCGACTGCCTAGCAGCACACCAGTGTGCCACAGAACACAGTTTAAGAAACACTGGATTGGAGGCAAAACCAACATGCAATGTGACATCACCGACTGTCTCTTCTTAGACCGAAGACTGAAACAGTGACCACGGTGCATGGGCAGCTTTGTCGGGGACCCTGGAGCTGTGACAGCAGCAAGCATTTCTGATCATGGACTGTCGTGTTGTCAGCGCTGTGCAGGGATTAATGGAGATTTGGTCTGGCGGAGCTGGGGAGACCTTAGTGCATTAATTCAAGACATGTCTATAGCTGTCTAGGACACTGAAAATCTGGACCTAAAGGAGCCAGTTATAATAGGACCACCGGATGGATGGTGTTAGGACCCCAGGCATGAATCCTTCCGTGTTTCATCAGCCAGTTTCCCCGTTTAATATTTAACTAGCCCCAGCACGAGGAGCTGATGAGATTCTGCTTCAGGTGCCTGTTGATCGTAACTGCCGAATTAATGAGCCCTTCGCTTTGCCTTTCCCCTGACACCTTGCAGCTGCCGAGGATCATTTCTCCACACCAGAGTACACAGTACACAGAATTCACAGTACAGCACTTGCCTGCGGCATCTCTCCACATCCGGGTCCTCTCGGTAGTACTGCAGCCCTCCATTTCTCAGGGCATCCTCTGGATTGGCAAAAGCCTGGAAGACAGAATTGCCATCAATGTTGCCTCTAATTGGTGTGCAGAATAAATTTTGTTCTGTGCACCAAGCCATGGGTGGACATGCACCACCAGTAGAAACACATGCTGCCAGCTGTAGGCACCCTGCTAACCAGCATTGGAATCTCTCCTGGGTGGCCACCCAAGTGCTGAGCTGACAGGGAACACTGACAGGGTATGTCTAGACTACATGGTTCCGTCGATGGAGCCATGTTGATGAGTTTACTAGACATAGGAAAATGAAGCGGTGATTTAAATAATCACCACTTCATTTACATCAAAATGGCCACTGCGCTGTGCCGATCAGCTGTTTGGCGGCACAGCGGAGCAGTCTGGACGCGCCGCAGTCGACAAGGGAAGCCTTTGTCGACCACTCCAATATGCCTCGTGAAATTAGGTTTACCGGAGCGGTCGACAAAGGTTTCCCTTGTCGACCGTGGCATGTCCAGACTGCCCCGCTGTGCCACCAAACAGCTGATCAGCACAGCACGGTGGCCATTTTGATGTAAATGAAGCGGCGATTATTTAAATCACCGCTTCATTTTCCTATGTCTAGTAAACTCATCTACATGGCTCCGTCGATGGAGCCATGTAGTCGAGACATACCCTGACTGCCATCCAAGAAGCAGGGGGAGATGCTTCCCACCAAGGCTCACAGGAGCATGAAGTGCAGAGCCCTGTGCAGAGCCAACATTTGTATCTGCACCCGAGCCATAAAACGATCTGTGGCTCTGTGGATTTGCAGGGCTCTTGAGTTAAACAAGTTTGCTGCACAAGGTTAAGGCTGCTTAGCTGAAAGGCAGCCAGGAAATGGGGAGTTAATATTCCCACAGCTCCTCCGGGCTGCACAAAGTGTAGGGTGTGATCCATTCCTGTTCCTTATTAACTGTGCAGCATTTACGCAGTCTTGGGGCCCAGTCCTGCCAGCTCTCCAGCGGGTGATTAATTCAGTCACATGCTCCGGCACTGGAGTGGGCAGCTTGCTCAGGCAGGATCAGGCTCTTTGGCTGAGATTGTCAAACCTGCTTCGGGATTTGGACACCCAGGCCCAGCTCCTCACTGGTATTTAGAGGCCTCATCTGTTTCTTTAGACACCACTGATGCTTTCATAGTGGCTCTCATCTGCCACCCAGCCTTGTGGGTACCCAGATCCCCTAGGGGCTTGCGTTTCCACCAGTCAGCTGCCTAAGCACTGATGCCAACCCATAGCTAGCAAGCTGGTCAGAGCCCTGGATCTTGCTTAAGCCATAAAGGAGCCAAAGCATGAGAATACCTGTCTTGCCAATGACCTGTAGGCATGCTTTAGGATGGCACAGCATGTCCCAGCCAGAGCCCAGTGCAGGAGGGCTGGCTACAGGCTGCCAATAAGTGTGTGGGAGGGAGCAGGCAGCACAGCCCCACACAAAGAGACAAATGGGGGCACAGGGAAACCTAGGAAGAGCATGAGAGAAACACACACAAGTCTGGCTTCTAGGGTTCTCAAAGTGTGGTCCACTAGTGGTTCACGACCATCCTGCAGGTAGGCTGTGGGCTCAGGGCTCAGCTCTCCCTGCAGCAGGGAGCCCGTGCAGGCCAGCCGGCCCCACAGGTCCTCCCCCACCACAGCAGGGTTGGCTTCCTGCTGCAGGAGGGAGCCTCGAGCCTCGTAGGCCAGATCCAGCTCACAGGGGAAGGAAACAGCTCCACTTCTGCTCCCCACACCCCGCAGTTGATGCAGGAAACCGCTCGATTGGCGGCTTTTCCTGCTGCTCTCATTGGCGGAATCCTGGCCAGACCCCCACTCCCAGCCAACTCCTGCACCCAACCTCCCACCCGGACTCCATAACCTCACCCCAACCTGCACCCATTTTGTCATCATGGCTTGTGCTCTGCAGAAAGGTTTGTGTTGAGCAGGCCAAAAAATTTGAGAGCCCCCGTTCTAGGGCATGGGTTACGTGAGTGGCTGCCTTGGCTTCAGAGCCTAGCTCCAGGAGATGAAGGCACCTCACTCTGACCTCTCAGTCAGGGGTATCAGGTCAGCTCTGAAGATAACTAAGCCCCCTCCTCGGCATTTCACTCCTATCTGGCTTAGATGAGTTGCTGGCTTCCATGAATCCCTTTCTTGGGCCCCTAATGCTCCCCATGTGGGTACTGGAGACTAAATCTTCAAAAGTTAGCAAGACTTGGACCATCCCAGCCCTAGGGTTCATTGCACACAGCAGCGGTGACAGCTATTCCTAGGGGGTTCCCATTCTCACCCCTCTCCCCTTTTCTAGTTGCTTACAAAAGAGTCTGAAGCTTTTGGGGGCTGAAGTTTTCCAGGAGGTAAATGAAGAGTTTCATATCAGTACTGCACTGCAGAGAGTGATGGCATTTGACATTGCAATTAAAACTATTTTGCAACCTTAACTCAGAGTATGTCTACACTACAGAGGGTTTTTTTCGGGAAAACGGTCATTTTTCCAAAAAAACCTTCAATTACGTCCACACTGCAATTGCATTCTTCCAAAAGAAAATTGAAAGAACAGAGGGTTTTTTCCAACATTGGGAATCCTCATTCTACGAGGAAGAAGCCTTTTTCCAAAATAGCTCTTTCGGAAAAAGGCATGTGTGGATGGGGAAGAGGGAGTTCTTTCGAAAGAAGAGGAAAGAGGGAAAAGCACAGGTGCCCTGGTGGCCACTCCGTCCATAGTAATCACAGCTGAAATGCAAGAGAGCGTCCATTCAGTGTGGACGCTCTCTTTCGAAAAAGCAGATCACTTTTTCGATGTGCTTTGGCAGTGTGGACGCTCTCTTTCGGAAGAAGTTTTTCCGGAAGAAATCTTCCAGAAAAGCTTCTTCCGAAAGAAGCCTGCAGTCTAGATGTAGCCTCAGTGTCACCACCATGTGATTCCCCTGTATAATATAGAAGACACTTTGCCCAGTACTGAAATGCAGCCGCCCCTGGGATGGTATTAGAGTTGCCAACCTTCCTGGAGTCTCCCAGAATTGGCCTCAATCTCCAAGGACTACCAAAAGCAATCTTGGAGATTTTAATAGGCTCTTTTAAGAAAATGACATTACTTCATCTCTGGGGTAGCTTCAGCCCCAGTTGGCAGAGTTAGTTCCCAGCCAGGGGACCATGGGGCTGGTGCTTGGGAAGGGAGCAGCTCACAGAGCCCCGTGGCCCCTCTGCCTATGTCCGAGACGTGCTGCTGGCCACTTCTGGGGCGCAGCACAGTCCACAGTACCAGGACAGGCAGGAAGCTTATCTTAGCACCCCCGTTGGCTGCCTGGTCACCCCACAGCATAGCGACCCAGCGCCTGACATTGTTTGAATACCATTGTTCTAGAGCAGCCCAACCTTTTCCAGATGGGGACCCATTTTGACAATTCAGGAAGACTTGGTGACCCAGGGCAATTCAAAAAATGTGTGAATGGCTCCTTAAGAGCCACCTGGGGAGACACCTGGAGACCCTTTTGAAATGTAATGGCGACCCATATTTGGGTCCCAACCCATAGGTTGGGAAGCCCTGTTCTAGAGCATAATGCAAGGATGTTGAATGGTTTGGGACTGACCGCGCAAGCCCGAACCACGTTAAGCACATCAGAGCTACAGCAAGATAGCCACAGTCGTGTTCCCAGTGAGACACAGAACAAAAAACAGAGCTCTTATTTAACAAATGCATGCAACCACATCCCCACAGTTTGACCAGTTTCCACGCCAGTAGGAATTTTACTATTTTTGAACTGCTTTACAGCCAATGTTGGAGAGCATCCAGTTGAGATTTTTCTTTCTTTTTTTTTTAATAAGGAAAAGGGACAGAATGTCCAACCAAGAGGAGAAAAAACATGAGCTAATATTTGTTTGATTTCTGTTGACAAGTCAGCCCTGTGTTTTCTGCTTGCACTAGGAGAATATTTCTGTTCTACTCCCCAATCCAAAAAGCAACTTCCCTTCAGACTTGTGTAACCCCTAAGAAGTTGGAGCTTCCTGTAACAAACACAGGTAGGAATTTCAGCCTTTAAAAAGCCACAAACAGACTCAAAGTTCATGGGTTGGGTTGTTGGTTTGGTTTTTTTGCTACTCGTTTAAAAACAACTTTAAAAAAAATTAGTTTCTTGCAGACAAACTGTAAGTGAACAAAAAAGGCTGTTTCCAAAAGGAACTCACCTGCAATGGCATTTTGCGTTTGCAAATTACTGTTTATCTTTTTGAATCCTGCTCTAAACATGTTGCAGATGGGAGGGAAATACACACACGCCACACTGTGCTGATCTACTGCAGCTATAAAATAAAATATTTCGTTTCCAACTTGCTTCAAAGCCAGTCAAACCAGTCAGTTGCTATTTAAAGACTCAAACTAAAAACTCAGCAGCTGCAGAAACACTAACAGAAACCCCAAAGCAGCGCAGGCAGTTCTGGAGTGCCGAAAAGCTGTAACGTCTTACCTTCTTTCTGAGCCTCACTTGTCCTGTGATGATGGCAAGAACATACATTTTTATAATCAAGAGCGTGCTGTAGAAAGTAAACGATGCGAACACTTCGTTTTCCATCATTTTCTGAAAAGGTGGGAGAGGATTTGTGTTTCCTTAAGCAGGCTGCAGCCACTCACAATTGCAGTTCAGTTGAGAGACTGAGGCTTTGAAGGAGGGGGATGGATCAGTTGTGCTCAAGTCTAAACATAAACTCATACACCCGCCTCTGTGCTGATACACCCAGCTATTCAGCTCAAAACTGCTCAGCTGTATTTTAATTCCTTGGGTCTATCAATGCAAAAATAAATAAATGAATATATAAAAATCCACATTTAGCCAAGAAAGCTCCCCCTTCCCCCAACATGCACACTTTAAATGCTAGAATGGACCTGTTCCATCTTATTTTCATAAACTATTGCTGTCTCTGTGGATAGTTAATCATTGCAAGTCCTGGCTCCACGTGGGGCATTTTTTACGCTAGACCTAGTCAGGGGTGTTTGATTCCTGACTGACAGGCCAATGTAGTCACAGCTATCCTAGTCCAGACGTACTTTTGCTGGTATAGCTTTGTTACAGTTCTGGAGCAGACCAAAACTCCGGGGTATGTGCCAGGGAGTCCCATCAGGTCTCCAGTTATCACCTCTTTATGGGATGGAACCTGCAGTCCGCCCACAATTCAGTCCACCCAGTGGAGAGATCGCAGCCCTGCACCTGTGGCTGGCTCACTCTCAAAGGTCAATGGCAGGGCCAGCCACCAGCCAGCCTTCCCAGGGCAGTTTATTTCAGCACAAAAGCACTGCTGAGATAGCA
Organism: Pelochelys cantorii; assembly: GCA_032595735.1. Taxonomy (NCBI): domain Eukaryota; kingdom Metazoa; phylum Chordata; order Testudines; family Trionychidae; genus Pelochelys; species Pelochelys cantorii. The sequence goes on along the minus strand of CM064347.1, from coordinate 14,854,240 downwards.
GGACCCCAACCTACCCAGATGCCAGCTTCCCTAGTGTCACCATTCTTCCACAGGGGCCCTGCAGGACCAGTCCTTCCACCCTGCTAGCTGGGCTTTGCCCTCTCACTTACAGTTTCAGGTCCGTGTTTGGATCAAAGCGAGGCTCACTCCGCCAGTTCAAGCTAACTCTGTATCCCGGGCCTCTTGAATCTGCTCTGAGTCAGCCTGTACAATCCCCCCACAGGTGGCTATTTCTCTGGTGTGAGTTACCTGTCCTGGAATTTGCAGTAATGGGCCCCCCCCCCATTGATGTTAATACAAGGGTTCTCATTACATAAGAACATAAGAATGGCCGTACTGGGTCAGACCAAAGGTCCATCTAGCCCAGTATCCTGTCTGCCGACAATGGCCAATGCCAGGTGCCCCAGAGGGAGTGAACCAAACAGGTAATGATCAAGCAATCTCTCTCCTGCCATCCATCTCTACCCTCTGACAAACAGAGGCTTGGGACACCATTCTTTACCCATCCTGGCTAATAGCCATTAATGGACTTAACCTCCATGAATTTATCTAGTTCTCTTTTAAACCCTGTAACAGTCCTAGCCTTCACAACCTCCTCAGGCAAGGAGTTCCACAGGTTGACTGTGCACTGTGTAAAGAAGAACTTCCTTTTATTTGTTTTAAACCTACCATCCATTACTTTCATTTGGTGGCCCCTAGTTCTTATATTATGGGAACAAGTCAATAACTTTTTCTTGTTCACTTTCTCCACACCTCTCATGATTTTATAGACCTCTATCATATCCCCCCCCTTAGTCTCCTCTTTTCCAAGCTGAAAAGTCCTAGTCTCTTTAATCTCACCCTCCCCTGGTGAGAGCAATAAATGCCAGGCCTAAATGCTCCAAGTCCTGCTGATTTTGGAAGAACTGGAATCCAGTTCCTCACCATAGAGACATGAGGTTTCCCGGCAATTCCCTGGTCCCCGGCATCAGGCACACCTTGCTCTGACAGTCTCTTTAACTCTTCCCATTTCCAAGGTCTCACCTCTGCCAGAAGCTTATGTGCTTTTGTAGGGGTGTTGCAGCGAGCGGTTGGCAGGCATGTGTCTCAAATAAGCCATCCTGGCAAAGGGGAAGTTCTGCTGGTAAGTGGTGTCCACAATAAGAACAACGTACCAGTTGCTAGATGGGTAAAGCACACCTAGTGTAACCCTGACCTGGGCTAGCATTGGAGCTTTAACCTTTTGTTGACATTTCGGGTCCAGCCTATTTGAGGCAATGATGCAACTCCTATTAATATACACAGTGCAGGACCAGGTGCTATGTTTTGTAGGCTTATTAAGCATTTCTGTTCTAGCACCTAGAGGGGCCCACTGTAACATTCAGCAGAGCAGACACTTCCTAAGGGCACGTCTACGCAGCAGGGCTAAAGCCGAAATAATCTACGCAACTTGAGCTACGTCAATTGTGTAGCTGAAGATGAAGTAGCTCATTTCGGCTTTTGGCTCTGTCTACACAGCAGGAAGTCGGAGGTACGACTTTCCTTACTCCTTGTGAAATGAGGATTCCAGGAGTCGGAGTAAGAAGTCCTCCAGCTCAACATTATGTTGAAATAACTGTTTGCTGTGTAGATGCGGACTGTGTTATTTTGGAATAACATCAGCAAATACTGATGTGGCCTGTAGGAATACTTGGCAGAAAGATGGCTCAGGGGCAGGGGGGAGTGAGAAAGGGCTAAGAAAAAGCCTCTACAGGACTTGTTACCAATCCAAACATCAGATTTTTAAAATACGCACATGTGACTGCCCTGGTTTGATGAGAAAAAGCAACATTCACAGGAATCAAACCACGTCTTGATGGTTCTCAGCCAGAGGTCCTGGAGGTACGCAGAGGTCTTCCACAGGGGCACATCAACTCATCTAGTCTAGGCCTACATTACAGCTTTTTTTCGGAAAAAGCTACGCTAAATGCTTTTTCCGATTTTTTTTTTTGGAAGAGGCTTTTCCAAAATTTGGCCCATCTACACTGGGCCAAATTTCGGAAAATCCCCCTCTTTCAGAATTTCAGAATATCCCTTCTTCCTTGTGGAATGAGGAGGACAGGGCTTCTGAAACAGCGCATTTGCACTTCTACAAAAAAAAGCGAAAGAGCAAACGTGTTCCCTGGATGCAGTGAAGTGTAGACCCTGCAGTGTAGACATACCTAGTTTGCCATATTTGCCTAGTTTTATCACAGGCTACATAAAAAAACCCAGCAAAGTCAGTACAAACTGAAATTTCCTACCAACAATGACTGGTTTACACACCTCTGTGTACCATACACCGAAATGTAAGTATAGTATTTCCATTCCAATTGGTTGATTTTATAATTAGATGGTAAAAAGGAGATAGTGAGCAATTTCTCAGTACTACAGTGCTGTGACACTCTTGTCTTTTTCACTCTGATTTTGTAAGCAAGTAGTTTTTAAAAGTGGGGTAAACACTGGGGTACACAATTCAAACCAGACTTCTAAAAGGACACAGCAGCCTGGAAAGGCGGAGAGCCACTTGATTTAAAGGCCTGGACCAGACCCAGAGATTCATTTTTGTAGAAAATCGGGTGGACTCTTCTCTCTGCTTGGGGAGCTAACGCAAGCTTTTCTCCCACAGCGACCTGAGGCCCCTAGTCCCTCCCCAGGATATATGACCAAGCCTGTTAAAGAGAACAAGGGAAGGGTGAGTTAATGCAGGATGTCTTGCTTCTCTGCCTCCCATCCCCAAGGAGCTATTAGCCCCAGAGTCTCACTGAGGCAGGGACACGGCCATGTTTGTTCTACTCCAAAAATGTAACCTTGAAACACAATGAGTCGCGGAGCATTTTCCGGTAGGGATGAGGGATGTGGAATCCGTTTCTGCTTGAGCCATTCATCATTCCAGGCCACGCTGCAGCCGCCTGCAGTGTTGTGCCCCATAGACCACAGTGGAGCAGAGACACTTCCCTGCAGCCCTCCAGCATGGGGGGAGGGGTCTGTCCAGTGTAGTGCAGCCATCTGCTGCCTCCTCCCACGTTCACAGCATAGGGCCTGGATCTCTAAGATCAAGCCTGAGAGTGGGAAATCCCGTGGGAAGAGGCAGGTGGGACCAAGCCAGCAACGGGTACTGCTGAAGAGTGAGCCCCAGCAACATGGGGTGCTGTGGTTAGTACAAAGCCCACTGGCAGGCTAAGTGACACAGTGGGGGGTGAGCAGGAACGGGTGGGTCTGAAGCAAAACATGAGACTCATAGCCAGCCCCAGAGCCAGATACTAGAAGAGTTCATATTATTTTAGAACTGTGCACCTGTCTGTCCATCTGTCCATCTGTTCAAGAACTCCTCCTAAATGGTAAGAGCTATGAGTGGTCTCCAACCTTTTAAAGCACGAGATCACTTTTTGAATCCAAGATCTACCTCAGACCCAAATACCCTGGCCCCGCCTCCTTTGTGCCCCTTCTCTGAGGCTCTGCCCCAGCTCACTCCATCCTGCCTCCCTCTCTCCCCCTCCTCCCTCACTTTTACCAGGCAGGGGCAGAGGGTTGGGGTGCAGGCTCTGGTCTTGGATTAAGGGACTTGGAGTGTGAGAGGAGCTCTGAGCTGAGCTTGGGGCAGGCAGGGGGTGCCAGAGGAGATTCTAGGTGCAGGCTCTGGGAGGGTGTTTGGGCGCAGGGGTGCTCAGGATTAGGGCAGGGGTTTGGGGTGCAGGAGGGGGTTCATGACTGGGGTAGGCTTTCGGGATGTGGGCACCAGCTGGGCACTGCTTACCTCAGGTGGCTCCTGGGTGGTGGTGCAGTGAGGCTAAGGCAGGCTTATCCCTGCCCTGGCCCTGAACCACTCCCAAAAGCAGCCAGCAAACTCCATCCCAAGTCCTGTTGTGCCCCCTCTCTGCTCTGTGGAGATAGGATACAGGGTGGGAGAGGGGGCACCCTGACATCAGCGCCCCTCTTCTCCCTCCCGTGCCCTGCACAGCAAGCAGGAGGCTCCTGAGGGGACAACTCCAAGGCAAAGGGCAGGAGATGTGCAGCAGTCTGCGGGGGCAGCCAAAGTGCTACACTTGATAACATCTCAGCCAAACCAGTTAGGATCACCAGTCAGAGGCTCCAAGATCTACCAGTAGATCCCGCTCTAGTGGATGGTGACCACTGAGCTAGGAGCACCAAATTCGGTAGGCAGCTTCCTCTTATCCCAACTTAAAGTAAGGGCAGGGTTTGGCTGTGCCAGGATAATGGGTTTGTTTCATATCAAGTGGAAAGGGAGGGGTGTGACAGCAGGGACAGTTATACGCATGCATGACCACAGGGGGGCAGCAAGCATGGGGGACAGTTATATTCACAAATGACCACAGCAGGATAACAAGCACCCCAGTGAGCAGTCGCTGGCTGACAGCTTGGGCTCTGCCATGCCAGCTTGTTCTGGGGAGCAACTGCTAGCCACCTCATGGCCCCTGCCACCCCAGGCTGGACCCAGGGAGCAGCTGGTGGATGGATGGCTTGCATGGCACCCCGACCCTGGGAGAGAAGCTGGCAGGCAGGGAGTGAGGCCCATGGGTGCCATTTATGGGGGACTAGGGGAGCAGTAGCTCCCCCCCCCCCCCCGGTCCCGAGTTTGAACCTTGGGATTTCATACTTGAAGTCTGCTTAAAGCTGCATGCCCTGGCTCCAAAGGCAGCTCTTAAATACAATAGAGTTTGAGCTGATGGCAGCTTTGCCTTTGGGTCAGGGAGTTATAAAAAGAACAAAAGACTGGGCAGTCCAGTAATTAAGGGATCATTAGATCATCATGAAAATATTGCCAGGTTCTTAAAAGCTGGGGGAGGGGGGAAGAGTAGCAATGAGTGTCGTGCTTCTGGGATTTGCATTTGGACCAGTACTGTTAAACTTTTGAATGTTCTTGCAAAAGGGGTAACTAGTGAGATGGCAAAATTTGCAGATACTACAAAATTATTCCAAATAGTTAAGTCCAAAGCTGACTGCAAAGAGTTACAAAAGGGATCTCATGAAACTGAGCAACTAGGCAACACAAAAGCAGATGGAATGCAGTGCTGAGAAATGCAAAATAATGCACATGGAAAAATATAATCTCAACTATACACACAAAAACGATGGGATCTAAAATACCTGTTACCACTCAAAAAAGAGATCTTGGAATCATTGTGGATAGTTCCCTGAAAACATCTGTTCAATATGCAGTAGAAGTCTTTAAAAAAAAAAAAAAAAAAAAAAACCCACCCTAACAGAATATTGGGAATCATTAGGAAAGGAATAGCTAATAAGACAGAAAATAACGTATTGCCTCTATAGAAAGTCATCTGCCCACATCTTGAATACTGGATGCAGATCTGGTCACCCCATCTACAAAAATATATATTGGATTTGGAAAAAGTACAGAAAGGGCAACAGCAATGATTGGGATAAGGAACAGCTTCCATATGAGGAATGATTAACAGGACAGGGACTTTTCAGCTTGGAAAAGGATGGGGGGATATTTTAGAGGCCTAGAAAATCATGAATGGTGTGGAAAATAGACTAAGGAAATGTTATTTACTCCTTCACTAAAGTAACACAAGAATTAAATTGAATTTATAGACATCAGATTTAAAACAAATTATTTCTTCACAGTCAGCCTGTGGAACTCTTTGCCAAGGGATGGTGAAAGGGCCCAAATTGTAACAGGGATCCAATAAGAACAAAGTAAGTTCAAGGAGGTTAGGTCCGTCAATGGCTACTAGCCAAAATGGGCAGAAATGGAGTCCCTCACTTCTGTTTGCCAGAAGCTGGAAATGAATGACAGGGGATGGATCATTTGATGACTGCCGCTTCTGTTGATGCTTTCCAAAGCACCCAGTATTGGCCACTGTTGGAAGACAGGATACTGGGCTAGATGGACCATTGGTCTGACCCAGTATGGCCGTTCTGATCTTCTATACAGCCCAAATGTAGTGCTCCCTGCTGTAACCCACTAGACCCCACTCCCCTTCCACAGCTGAGAGACAGAGCTCAGGAGTCCTGATGTTCTTTCTCTCTGCAGTTAGTAAGAAAGTAAGACTATATATTAAAATTTTAAAGCTAACCAGTGTCCCTTAAGTGAACATGTTAATATTAGAGCTGAGTGGGTCTAATATTTATTTAAATTTCCTTTATTTTATACAGGGATTAGATACAGTGCTCCTGTCAGCTAATTGCTAAGTTATCTGCCAAAAAGCTCTAGAATTTTCCACTGCTTTAGTAGCTGTAGAAAGAGGTGATGTGTGGTTGTGGACGGTGAATGGACTCCCCCCCCCACCCCTAATTTGCTGCTTAGCTTGTACTGGGCATACTCAGTAACACTGCTGAAACAGCTGACCTCATCTGCCTCTCCCAAGCTCTCACTCCCCCCTCTCAGGGCATGCACAAGTCGCCCTCTACCAAAATCTGAAATAGTGCCCTTGGTGAAGCCTCCCCTGTCCTGGGCTAGCCCCAGGGCGAAGCCAGCAGATGGGGTTAGGGTTGCCAGGTGTCCAGTTCAAAACCGGACAGTCCAGTATTTGAGCTTTCTGTTTGGGAAGCAAACTGAAAAAATATAAATGAAAAAATATAAATGTCCGGTATTTTCTAAATGAGATGTCATGTAGATTGTGATGTAATGTCAAGTGTGTCCAGTATTTTTGTTGAAACCATCTGGCAACCCTAGATGGGGAGCACAGTCCTCCAGAAGTGGGAGGGCAGTATGCATGGCCCTCTTATTCTGGGCTGCACACAGATGCTGGGTAAATCTTCTAGTCCCCCAATATCACATCTGGGGAGGAGCAGCTTGTCAACACCCACCCCTATGTCACAGACACACTGACTACAAAAGCCAGACTTTCTTTCCCCAGGAATTTTGCAGCAAGGGGATGGAAAATTCCCTCTGCTGATGGCCCTTTGCAAAGTGGAGAAACAATCCAAGCCAGGAGCCATAGATCAGCCTAGAAATCCGCTCCGCTTCCTCTCTGGCTTTTCATTAGTTGGCAGATTGGAAGAACACAGCAGCAAAGCGGAGGAAGGGGAGCCACAGGGGGACAGCTCTTTGGAGCCCCTAGCCAACAGCCACCTGGGATTTTCAAGTGTTGACACAGATGGTCAAATCCTCATGTGGTATAAATCAAGGCGGCATCGTTACACTTTGTGGAGTTACACCAGCTAAGGATCTGACCAGAGGGTCTTAGGGCCAGTAACTTCCTACACTGGATTCCCATTTCTGCTCCTTCCCCGCAGCCCCTTTCCTTCCTTGCAAAATGATCAACACGGTGCACAAAGCACCAGTAATACCTGGCCTCTCAGGGTTCCCACCAGCAGACAAGCTGGCACCTTGGGCATGACTAATTTCCTCTTCCTTGGCATTGTTAAAGGGTCATGTGGAGGCCACAGGTGTCTTGGAGCCAGAGGCCAATTAGCCTAGACAATACACCCAAACCATCCACCTACATTTCAATCAAGTGAAATAAACAGCATGCTGAGTTCATTTATGCATGTGTAGATGGGGTAGATATAGGTGCATGTGTATGTGGGTATATCATGCATATATGGGTATACTAGAAGGTTCACCTGATGTTGCTTGGGTCCTTAACTCAAATACATTTTGTTTTTCTTCATTTAAATCATTGCTCTGGACGAGGGGTTCGGTTTGCAGGCTGCCCCGGGGAGAGAGGGCAACACCAGCCCTCTCCCACCGCAGCAGCTTGGGGACAGGTGAGAAGCATCTGTCCATGGCTGCTGCAGCTGCAGCGGGCACAGCTGAGGGAAGGGTGCATGTCTCCTGGCTGGGAGACAGACAGACAAACAGACACAAACAGAAAAACTCTCTGAAGCATATAGTAGATAGCTGACCTTTTCTCCACCGCTGCTCCCTGCTGGTCCAGTGGGATTATAGTTGTCCTGGTCCCCATCTCTGGCCCCTTGCTGCCTCCTACAGCAGGACTACTCAACACGCGGCCCGCCACCTGTTTGTTTGCGGCCCGCAGTGTGGTTTGGGTTTATGCGGGGCTCAACACATGGCCAGTGGGTGGGAGCCAAAACAAAAAAGGAGTCAATATAATGGTCTTCTGTTGCTATGGGTTTTAGTAGTTAAATTCCTGGACTGTCATGGCTCATTAAAAGTGCTGTCATATGAGTGGAAATCGGGTAAAAGTTGCATTTTATTAATATCAGCAGAACTGACTTAAATGGTGTGTTGTGCAGTCTTGCCTTAATCTTTGTATTCATGCCCGTCAGTGTGAAAGAAGTTATTTGCATATATTTGCACATATATTTGCATGTATATGCAACCGCACTTAAGTTGCAGCCCTTGACATGTACTGAGAGTATCATGGTGGCCCCCGGGGCTTCCAAAGTTGAGTAACCCTGGTCTACAGTATAACTCCCTCCATTCAGACCCCTCCTTTTCCATTTTATGAGAAACAGTCCCATTCCAGGCACTCCCATTGCCCTGGTGCAACGAAACCCTGACCTTGCCTTAACTTATAAAAGGAAGCTGCATACCAAATTTGGTGGTTGAACTAGGAGGAGTTCTTGAACAAATGGACTCACAGAGGGACGGACAGACAGACAGATGCACAAACTCTCTCAAATATAGAGTAAATAATGCCACAGTCAGGCAGTACAGCTTGCATATCCCTAGTCTGGCACCTTTACCAAGGAATTTGCCAGAGCAGGGGAGGCCAATGCCAGCCCCTCTGCTGCTGCTGGCTGCAGGGTTCCACTTCGAGAGGCAGCAGAGGAGCCGACATTGTCAGCGCAGGGATGGGGGGCACTCAGGGGGAGAGGCAGGGTGACTAAGGAGCCCTGAGGCTAGGAGTCAGGAGCGCAGCCCAGTGGGAGCACTCCTGGCCCCCACTGCCGGGCTGTGCTCCTGGCCTCCAGCTGCAGAACTCTGCAGCCACCCTGCCTCTTCTGCCAAGTGTCCCCCCCATCCCTGCTTCTCCCCCGTCCCTCTGATTTTGAGTGCCACAAATGAGCTTGCAGCACTCCGGAAGCTCTAGGAGGGCAGGGGAGGAGTTGCTGAGGGCAGGGCCCGGCTTTTCCCCATGAGTGCTCCAGCCCGGGAGTACCCCAAGTTGTTGCTGGGTGATGGAAGTCCAGACTGTAGAGGTCCAACCTGTACACGTAACAACCCATAGTAAGCATATGGGGTTTTTTCTTGGACATTACCCACCCCATTTTTTATGCCATTTCACATCTCTTCTCTCCGTTTGCTCTCAGTCCAAGCCTCTGGGAGCACTGTCGATTTCAATGCCACTCTGCGTTGGTGCAGGGGAGTTGCTTGACTTTCATTATCTGTATTTCACACTTCTATTGGAGTAGAGCCCAGAGGCCAAGCAGGTTGGGTCCTGGCTGTGCTAGGTGCCATGCAAACATACACAAATGACAGACCCTGACCCAGAACCTCACAACTGAGAAGAGCCACCCCTCTCGTTGCAGGATCACGCCTCCTGCAGGATCGAGCATTGGCTGGGAGCTTCTTGGCTCAGACCCGCAAACAGTGTGTTGGCTCCTAACTCCCCAGAAAACAATGGAGGTGAAGAACTTAAATACTCTTGAGGAGCCTCTTGGACAGGAGTGTATGTCTTCCCAGCTTTTTTTTTTAATTCTATAATCTTGTTTAAATAACTTGATATTAAAGGACCAATCCCAATGCAACATGCCCTTCTTTCCACCTGCCTCATACCTGGGTAATATATACCGGAGCCTAAGCACCAACCTCACTCCCTGGTATTGATTCAGAGCAACGAAGTGACTTACATGGAATGACTTTGGATTTACACTGGTGAAACTAAGAGCCTGATCCTGCCATGCTTGCTCACACAAGTAGCCCTTACTCATTGGAATAATTCCATTTACCTCAGACAGACTACTTAAGTGAGGTACGATTTCTAAGAACAGATGGCAAGAGGTCAGGGACAATGTTCCCCCTAATTTTTCCCATCCATGTGCAGGATAAATTTTGTTGTGTGCACTGATGCATGTGCAGATGTGCACCACCAGTAGAAACACATGCTGCCAGCTGTAGGCACTCTTCTAATCAGCTGGGCAGCACTTGAATCTGTCCTGAGTGGCTGCCCAAGCACACAGAAAACACTGGTCAGGGACCATTTCTTTGGTCTGTGTGTGTACAATGCCAAGCAAAATAGGCTCCTAAGGCTACCTCAGTACAGATAACACTAATCCATGCTTTGGAGCAGGGGTTGTGTGATTCACCTGAACAGAAGGCATTATATGGCACAGCCAGAAGTACAGTAGGGAAGAAATAATACTGCTCATAGTCATGCACTGAAGGAGTTCATTGATTAATTCATGGGTTAAGAACAATCCAGGGGATATGGGGCAGGCAGTTGCAAATAAAAATGACTTTGATCAAGAATCAATTACAGCTCTGTGGAAGTGGACTAATTATTCTGAAATTAGGGATGTGAAAGCTTAACCAGTTAACCTGTGGCGGGGAGGGAGGAGGACGGATACTCCCCTTTAATTGGTTAACCTGTTGGTTAAGCATTACGTTTAACTATTTAACCAATTAAATGTGATTTTACATCCCTATCTGGAATACAATCACCTACACTCCAGAACAGGTGGAGTTACAGCAAAACAACCCAACTATACCTCAGCAGCTCCAGAGGCAGAGTTATTTTGCTATAGCTGTGCTAGGAAATCTCCCCTGTGTAGGCAAGGCTGGCAAAAGAGGAGGGAAATATATGCTGGGGAACAGAAGCCCGCAAGTATGAATTTGGTGGCATGGTGTCGAATTAATCTCTGCTGCAAAGACCAGCCCTGCAAGCAGACATCTGAGCGCTGCAGCAGGGGGAAGCTTGCACAGCAGATGTGTTTAAATAACTAAGGTCACCTTAAAGCAGCATTTCCTAAACTTTGGAAAAGTAGAGCCCCACTTCAGGGAAACAAAACTTACCCCTCTCTCTGGTAACCCAGCCATGCACGGTGAGCAGCCTCCTCATCTTAATCTGTGTTTTTTAGGTGTTTGCACTCTGGCCCCTCCACAGGGAAATAGTGGTAGAGAGCGCCCTAGTCTTGTTCTTGCACATTTTGGTGAGCAGTGAGATAGTTACAACACTAATAATGAAAGTATCGTCATTGACACCTGAGTTAGCATCGACTGAAATGAATCTCAGAGGTCAGGATCTCTGCACACTCAGGCAGGCATCTATCAGTTATGCATGGGTCACATTTGGATGCCCTTCTTTGCAACCAGAACAACTACAGGCTTTCTTTTATTGAAAACTTAGGCTCTTCAGAGCAACAGAGAGGCCTGTCCCTGTCTCCCAGTTAGTCCTTTGTGTCCCCTGGATGGCCTGTGTCCTTCACTCGGAGAAAACTGATCTAAAAGCCAAACCAATCCTGTCATTTTCAACTCTCTGCTCCTCCGGTGTGCCTGGCAGATATACTGCTAGGTTGAGAGATGGGGACTATGGAAGAGGCTTCATTCTCTCTTGTTATGAGAGCCACATGGACTCACTCCACAAACTCTCCCTCAGGGTGAAAGAATTTCTTGGCTAACTTGCATTTGTGTGCGCTGGGACACAGCACATCTGGAAAAGATGGGACTGAGGCACAAGGTTTAGTCTCGTCTAATTTCTCCCCTGGCTTTTGCATTTCCTGTAGACATAGCCAGGATTTTAAAACCTGGATCAGAGAGCAAAGCAACACCTGTAATTCTGGGAGAGAGACACGGCGGGGGGGGGGGGGGGAGAATCAGGGGATGGCTGAAAGCCAGCCCCATTCTCCTCTACTATAGCAACCACTACCTGGTTCTGCTCCAGAGAACTAAATCACCAGAGGAAATCATATAACAAATGCAGAATGCCTATGGCCTTGCCTGAAAACAGGACTTTTCAGCCAAATATATAACCAGCAACTTTTCTACACTGCTGGCATTTACAAGTATCTCTCATCTTTGACCAGGTAGAACAAATCCCTTCATCTCTGCCGATACTACCTGAAACTGTCCCCAAGGGGAAAGTACCTTAGAGACTAAGGACTATGAGACAATGCAAAACGAATCCCTCTCCTGCTGTTCTGCATCATTCATAACAATCTACGAATCTCCTGCCTCTCTTCTTCAGTCCTACAAATCTCCTTCCCTGGCTGATCTGAAGATTCGACAGTCAGAACACAGTTAACAACATTGTTGATGATAATAAAACCAAGCTCTCATGTAGCACTTATCTCAAAGGGTGTCATGATCTGTAATGGATTTATTTTCACCACACCCTTGTGAGGTAGGGCAGGGCTATTGCTCCCCTCCCCCCTTACAGATGGGGCACCTGAGGTACTGAGAGGCTAGGTGCCTTGCCCAAGGTCACACAGAAAAATTGTAGCGGAGCAGGGAATTCGGGTGCCCCAAGCCCTAGGTATTCATGTAACCATTGGGATGGTTCTCCCCCAGGCAGATCCAGTGAGCTTTCCTGTTGTGTAACAGGCTGAGGAGTGCTAGCAGGCAGAAACAACTGGTCTTTTTGTCTGTCAACTCAACTGCTAGGGATCAGAGGCACACAAGGAGCCTGATCCAAAGGGAAATCAACTTGGGTGTTCCCACTAACTTCAAGTAGCTTTGGATCTAGTCCATCGTCTCTCTCCTCTCCCTCTCTGCCCATGCCGGGGAAGGAATATGTCATGTGGCTTCTTTTCCAATAGGTTGCAGTGGAACATGCCATGATGGTATTTCAGGTTTTCATTGGCTGGTAGCAAGGCTCTGTGGTTACCATAGTCCCTCGCTCCATGCAGGGGGAAGTGTGATCCCTGGTGCCTGGCTTTATTTATAAGCTTCAGAGGGGTAGCTGAATTAGTCTGTAAATAGAAAAACTTAAAAACAACAAATAGTCTAGTAGCACCTTAAAGACTAACAAAACATGTAGATGGGATCATGAGCTTTCATGGGCAAAACCCACTTCTTCAGATGACTGGAGTATTGAAAATCGAGATCCAAGAATAAATAAGGGAAGGGGGCGGAGGGGGGGAGGAAAAAAAGGGAGAAAAAAGACAGTGAATAGATTGTTCAAGTTACAAGAGGCTGATAAGAAAAATTAGCACCTCCATTGGTTGGTTGGTTAGTTCCCCTCTCCCATTCAGGGCCCTCAGTTCTCTCACTTGCTCCCTGATGGTGCTGTGCTTAAAAGAAGTACCCGGGATATTCTTCAAGGGGATAGGGCAACATGCCACATTCACTGAACATACATAGATCAATCAACACTTTATCATATGCATATGATACATTACACTCATGTACTCTCTCACACACACAACCACACTCCATCTTGTTGTTACCAATAGTTGCTCCCCCTAACTACACTGGCCAGGTGAGTTAGATGGGGGAGGGGTGGAGCCGGGCTTCTGCCAATCCGGATTGATGCTCCCATGTTAACAAGATGAAAAACCGGGGGTCCCTCTGCAAGATGCCTCATATTTATCCCTCTCATGCAGCCAATTAGTCATCACCTCGCTTAATGCTGCTTCAAAGAGTTCTTCCAAGGGCAGGCACTTGCTGCTGGACTCCCACGGCCAGGCGGTCTGTATGTCCAGTCTTCTTAATGAGCTCACCTCACAGGTATTGTCTTGGATCTTACTCCCAGACCCTCTCCACCCTTGCAACTGCTGCTGGAGGTGCTCACCTTTCATTCTCCATTCACACCTCATTCATTTCAACAGGGCAATCAAGGAAAGGGAAGAGATCTATTCTACTCCTAGCAAAAGACAATTTTCTTTACCTTAACTATTCCTAAGACCTATAGCATAAAGAGCTTGATACAAAGTTTCTATGGAAAAGACTGGATACAAGGTTTCTCTTAATACAAGGATTCTATAAGAAAGCTTAACATAAAGATATATCTAAAAGAACAAGATATGTATATATAAAATCTCTTAATACAAAGTTATATGAGAATGATACATGGTTATATGGAAATGTTACAGAGAGTTATCCACAATGGCTGGTCTGCAGCAGCATAGCTATGTCTCTCAGGAGTGTGAAATTGCCTATGGAGGTTGTGGAATCTCCATCACTAGAGATATTTAAGAGCAGGTTAGATAGACATCTATCAGGGATGATGTAGACGGTGCTTGGTCCTACCGTGAGGGCAGGGGACTGGACTCGATGACCTGTCAAGGTCCCTTCCAGTTCTAGTATTCTATGATTTTATCTAGCCCCCAGTGCAGACAGTGCTAGGACAATGGGAAAAACCTACGGTTCCTCAGAGTAGTGATTAACTACCCCAAGGGGAGAATCCCTCCTTTGGCCTAGGAGGTAGTGTCTACACTGATACGATACAGTAGCACAATTATAGTGCTGCAAATATACCACTGTAGCATTTTAAGTGTAGACAGGCCCTGACTCTGAGGGCAGATCTACACTAGGAAATTATTTCAAAATAACTTATTTTGAAATAATAACTCCTGAAATGACTATTTCAAAATAAGTGTTATTCCTCATGGGTATGTCTATACAGCGCCACGTCGCTCGAAATAAGCTACGTGATTCGAGCTATGTAAATTGCGTAGCTTATTTTGAGATAGTCTATTTCAAAATTTGGCGCTGTCTATACAGCGCCAAATTTCAAAATACACAGCTATTCCAACAAGTCCCTTAATCCTTGTGGAACGAGGTTTACCAGGACGTCGGAATAGCAAGCCCATTATTTTGAATATATTTTGAAATAATGGGCGAGCTGTTGAGATGCAGAAAACAATATTTTGGGATACTGGACATATCCCAAAATAGCGCCGCTGTCTAGACATACCTCATGACAAGCAGGAGTTATTCTTTCAAAATAACCAGCCCATTATTTCAAAATAATGGGCTTGGTAGTGTGGACACTCTTGCTTGTTATTTCGAAATAAGGGGAGTTCTTCCAAAATAACTCCCATGGGTAGACCAGGGCTGAGGGCCTGTCCTTGATCCCCACTGCCAACGTTTACACGGAGCCAGCTTCTGATTTTGTTTTCCTTCTATTGCAAATGGGGATTGGCTCAGCTGCATTGCTTGTGGTGCCACCTGCTGGACCCTCTTGTTACCGTTGCCACAACTCTTGCTCTTCAAGCCATTTATTCGGAAGAGAAAAAAATGAAAAGAAAACTCTTCTTCTTTTAAAAGCTGGATCTTATAGATGCCACCTCTCCAGAACCACTCCCCATTCCCCAAGAGGTGCAGCTACTGAAATCCTGCCCCCTGTGCAGAGAGATACAGGCACAGCTCAACACCGCCCCACCGGAAATT
This sequence comes from Pelochelys cantorii, assembly GCA_032595735.1. NCBI lineage: Eukaryota > Metazoa > Chordata > Testudines > Trionychidae > Pelochelys > Pelochelys cantorii. The sequence continues at coordinate 14,839,017 of CM064347.1, read as the reverse complement.
GCAGTGCCAAAGAAGAACTATGGTCACAGTTACAAGGGACCTAATTCAGATCTCAGTTATACTGGTATAAATCAGCAGCCAGTGGAGTTACACGGCCACCAAGGCAGATCAGAGTCAGGCCCAAAAGCAGAAGAACAGGAGCGAGGTCTGGCCTGTTCTGAAAAATGAAATCAACAAAGCGACGTCGCTGCGGGCTGGGGAAATTTCACACCTGGAGCACTGTCATTAAATGGAACTAACCCCTGGTGTAGACGCAGCTAGGTCACATTAGCCAGAGATGGGAACTGCGAGCCCTTTCAATTCTTGCTATTAAAAGGGCTCGCTGCTCCTGGCCTCGCTGCTAGCCAGTTGCCTGGGAGACAGGGACATGGGAGCCCTTTCAACTGCTTCTGTTTAAAGGGCTCATGCCTTCCCTGGGGCTGTTGCCTGAGAGGTGCGGGGAAGGCGAGAACCCTTTAAATAGAAGCAGCTGAAAGGGCTCACATGATTCTGGCTCCCAGGCAACGCGCTAGGGGGCAGGGCCTGGAACAGCCGCATAGGCCGGATCAAAGCCCTCGGCAAGCTGGATTCAGTCTGCTGAGTGGCTTTTGCCCACCCCGTCCTTGGGAGATGCTCTTGAATTAGTGGCTTGTACCCAAACTTCTCATGCTCCTGAATGATTATAACATTTCAGAGTTCCTTCAAGGGTCTACACTAGTGTTTCTCAACCTTTTTTTTACAAAGTACCCCTTTAAAAAAAATTATAAGTACCCCCTTTTAAAAAAATAAAATTAGAAGTACCCCTAGTACCTACAGTTTTCAGACACACACAATTTTTTTCTACCATTGCAACACATTTGTTTAAACAACTTAATCGTAGCCAGGCAGGTGATGAAATTTTTGGGTATAAAAATTACAAAAATAATAAAGCGCTGTAAAACTTACAACAAAAATTCAGTTTTCTCCAAATTTAAGTTGTGCCCCCCCAGACTTCTCTCAAGTACCCCTAACGGTACTCGTACCACTGGTTGAGAAACACTGGTCTATACAACTTGCCCAAGATGAAATGCATTCATGCCACAAAGGTTTACACAACAGAATATCTCTTGTCCAGCCTGATGTGCCTATTAGTTCAGCCACTTTAGCTGAAGTTAAAAAGAAAATACTGCCCTATTGGTCAGAAGAAGTGACTAATGGAAAGGACATATTGGCTATTGGTTAGAGCTGGGACTCTTGGGTTCTGTCTTTCAATCAACCCATTGGGTAAGTTTAGGGAATTAACCTGGCTTCTCTGTGATTCCATTGCCCCTTTATGCAATGTGGATAATAATATTATTCATCTTTAATGTGAACTATTGTGGGGCTTAGTGTGTGTAAAACAGGTTAAGCCGCTCAGATGGCAAGAACAAGAGAAATGCCAAATATTGTTATCTAACACCTTTCATGCTCAAGGGATCCGTGGGTGCTTTCTGGGGTAATCTGTCAAATAGGACTCTAGTAATTGCCAGATTTGGCTCAGCCCACAACATCTAGCCACATATCCTGTCTCTGACAGCAGCCAGGACCAGCTGCTTCTGAGGAAGGAGTAAGACCAGAACAGCAGACGTAGGACATGTGGTGTCATTTTGGTCTCTAAGCTCTGGTCTACGCTGGGACTTTATTTCAAAATAACCCCGCTTAGGTCGAATTTATAAGCAGAGCGTCCACACTACCAAGCCCGTTATTTCAAAAGAAAGGGCCGCTTATTTTGAAATCTGGACTCCTGCTTTTCTTGGGAAGTAACGCTGATTTCGAAATAGTTATTACTCCCTGGAGTAATTTGAATTAATTATTCCCCAATGCTTCCTGGGGCTCTAAGTCAAGGTAGCACGTCCACATTAACAGAGCCTGCCTCAGACTAATTTTGAGGCTTCCCTGTAGTGGGGACACACTATTTTGATTTTGTAAAATCAGGAGTTATTAAGTCGAATTTAGTTATTTTGAAATAGTTTCCTAGTGTAGATATGGCCTAATAGTCAGAGATTAGCCTACTCCTGAAAGCAGGAGGTTTGATATACTTTCCACAAAATCTGTTCTGAATTAAAATGTTGGATATTCTTGATAGCCATATGCAAACCATTTTTTAATCTTGCTAACATCTTGGCCTCAATGACTCTCTGTCACAGTGAGTTCCTTTTATCGGTTTGACTTTCCTACATTTTAATGTCACTGCATGTCCCCTTGTTCAGGTGTTACAAGAAGAGAATCTTCTCCTCTATCCTCTTCAGACCTGACATTCCTTGATATACTTGTATCACGTCCCCTCTTATTCCGCTCTTTCCTTTTCAACTTCTCCCCCTAGAAGAGTTTCCTACACCTTCGATCATTCTCATTACTGAAGAAACAAGAATTTGGGAGAAGGGCATCCTTCTTGAGATAAGGTGATCGGTACTGAGCATGCAAACCATATTTTTCTACATGGTTTTCCATCCTGTTCCTTATGCATCTGAACATCTTTGATTTTTGACTGCAGCTGCACACTGGGCAGAGAGGTCTCCATTGAGCAATCTCCAGTGACACTTCATTGAGCTACTCCATGGTTAACTACTCACTAGATAAAGTAATTCAAATTGTGTTTCCTTAAAGGGAAGCCCATTCCAAGACTAATTCCATAAGCATTGAGTCACAGATTGGAATCTAGTTAATAGTGGCTCATAACATCTCTTCTCTTTATTCCTTTGGAACTTTTCCTTATCCATGAATGGCAACAAGCACAAGCCTCAGAACCTCTCTTTAGAGCAGCTGTAAGCACTGACCTCCCTCAATCATTCTGAATTGTCTGTTGCAAAATTCCCATCTCGCTAATGTTCATTTAAAAATAAATGGTAATCAGAATCCTGCACACACCAAACACTTAGTAATGTGTTGGAGACCTCAGTGTCTTGCCAACCCCTCCCTAGAAAGGAGTAGTAGAGGAGTCCTCCAAGCAGCCTAGAGTAGCTGTGGGGAAGCAGCCAATCAGGCCCTGGAGGGCCATATTAAAGGAGCTGCAGAGACTGAGACAGTCTGTTGCTTGCTGGAGCCAGTGGAATGCAGGTGGTGCTCCTGGCTGGCTAAAGAGAACTGCAGCACCATGGACAGCTCAGGGCTGTCCTGGACCAGGGGAGCAAGGGAGTGCTCCTGGCTGGCTGCTGGGCCTGTACTTAGGCCTGGTCTATACTTACCTGGAAAGTTGAATTAAGATACGCAACTCCAGCTATGTTAATTGCATAGCTTGAGTCAAGGTGCCTTAATTCAACCTTTGACACCATCTCCACAGCAGGATGTTGACACGCGAAACGGTCCCGTTGACTTCCCTTACTCCTCGCGAGGAGTCGTAGTTCCGGCATCGACGGGGGTGCCCTCAGGGTTCAATTTAGCCAGTCATTACTAGACCTGCTAAACTGAACTCCAGAAGATCGACCAACACAGCATTGGTCTTCTGGGAAGTGAAGACATGGCCTTAGAAGATCCCTGAGCTAAGAGTGAAGCTTTGCTGAAGGCTGAGGCCATAAGGAAACAGCACAGGGAACTGAAAGTAGTTTAGTTAAAAGGATAAGGAAGCACATGGCTGTTGTTCTTAAGAGTCCCTGGCTGGGACACAGAGTGGTGAGTGGGCCTGAATCTCTTCATAGGCCACTGGGGAAGTGCGCCTGTAGTTGAACTGAGATAAATTACCTGAAGGGGAACTGAACTGCTAAGAGGCCCATCTGGGCCCAGAACAGACCACAGAAGGTGAAATGATTGCTGCCAGAGAGGAAGCCTTGGAGGTAAGGCCTGCTACTGGGGTCAGTCAGGACTCTTTAAAGACCCCAGGCACACCCAATCAGAAGGGGCACTCACAAGAGATGGGTGTCCACCCTGTAGTGAGCAGGGTTGGTTGCTCACTGACCCCAAGGAGGAAGAACCCCGCTCTGAGCCCGGGTGGGCTGAGATGGAGCCTGCCCCCTTAAGTCCACAGAGGCCTAGTGGTGGGGCAGGAAGTATAAAAGCTGAGCCCAGAAGCTCAGTAAGGGCTCAGCCACCGGACGGAGCAGAGGCCTACCCTGAAGTCTCATGCCGGGAGGACCCTGAGGATCAGGCTGACAGCTGGCCCAGGCCACTGGACCCACGTATTGAAGAGGAGACCCTTTTCTCCCTACCCATAAAAGTGGACTATGCAGACCCTGTGAACCTGCCGCTGCCTGGGAGCCAGGTACAGGCTGAGGAGGAAGTCCGGAAGTGGCCCAGGGGAAGTGGAGGATGGTCAGGTGGACCTGATAGCCCTTTGATGTGTGTCAGCATGTTTCGAAGCAGATTCCCTGCTGACCCCAGTGGCTGCCAAAGCTGCCACTGCTAGAGCCCTGGGCCGGGACACGGTGGAGTAGGGAGGGCCCGCATCCCCTCTGCCACTCCCATTTAGTGGGTGCAGTCTCCCCCTTCCCACTTGTGCTGAGAACTGTGTATTTGCCTGCCCCACCCTGAACTAGGGCCTGGGCTGCCATTTGATTCTGAGAACTGTGTGTTTTCCTGCCCTGCCCTGAACAAGGGCCTGGGCTAAAAACTGACTGTGGGCACTGTTTGCTTGCCTGCCCCACCCTGAACCAGGGTCGGGGTTGTGTTGATATTTAGGCTGGTGCAGGCATTGCAACCTGCCCCACCCTTAGCCCTCACTGTGTTAAAGGGGCAGCCAAACTAATAAGTATAGGCCTGAGCACCAGTCAGGGGCCCAGGATTGAGCGAGACCACTTACACACCCCATTGCACTCTTAAACAGAGATATAACAATTGTGTTTGCCCAGAGAGGCAGTTGTGAGAAATGGTGAGACTGGGGGATTGAAAATCCAAACTCCTGGGTTCTCTGTGGCTATTTCCTCTTTGCATGACCTTGGTGGGTCACTTTCATCTCTGTGTATCTCTTCTTAGCCATCTGTACCATGGGGCTAATGATACTCCCCTAGTTCTCAGAGGATGATGTGAGGCATAATTAACAGATGCTTGTAAAGCACTTTGAGGTATGTGTATGCAAGAAAGGCAATGTTGAAGTATTAAAAATTCCCTCTGGTCATCTACACACACAGTGAAACAGTTGGACTAACAGAGGAGGCCACATTCAAAACATCACAAACCAAGAAACCCACATCTGTCGCTCTGTCCCCAATCTAATGAATACCCATCACTTGTTTCCATGGAAGTGGTATTGGTGCCAATGGCCCTCCTCCTACTCAGATGCTGTCACCATAGAAAAAATATGATCAGCTGGGTCTAGAAAGTGGACTGATCCAACACAGAGGAGCTTAGGAAGCTGTGGGGGGAGGGGGTGCCATAGAGATTTCTCGGGGCTCAGTTTGAATGGAAGGGCACGACGGGAGTATGGATGTTGCTGAAAAAGTTAATCAGTTATCAGAACTTTGAGGGTAAATCAGAATCATAAGTCAGCCAATGAGAGTTTGTCCTGATGATGTAATGCTTTTCTTTTGCATTGCATTGCTTGGGGGTGTTTCCAGGTAGTGTTCTGCTAGGGAACAGCCTTATTCTCGCTAGCTGTGAAGGGGCCCCAGCTTGCTCCGGTAGCTGAATTTCAATAATAGCAGCTCTTGTATTTCTGACTTGCCACCAGACTTACTCCAAACACAGCAAGGGTCTGGTGGAATTCAAGGGCCTGATTCTGTTTTCACTAACCTCAGTACAAACCAGGATTAGTGGTGGAGTTACACCGGTGTAAAAGCAGTGTGAGAGAGAATCAGGCTCCCACTTGGGCCTGACTTTTCATTGCCTTGGTAGAGTTTTACCATCACTTTGCACTCATGTAATTGACAGCGCATGGTGCAAGGCAATGGAGAGTCAGGCCGTCTCAGAAAGAAGTCTGTGCCAGCTGACTCTGTGGAGGAACTGTGTATGGACCCTATTACCCCAGTCTATGCAAACCAATCCCACGCCAGCTGATAGCAAACCCTTTGTGCCTATTGGTCCACTCCATGAGACTCTTCAGAGACAGCTACTTCTCGGGGCTTCACTCTGTGTCAGAGCCATTGTCTGGAGTCAGGGGAGCTACCGGGAATTCTTCACAGCAGTCATCAGCATCGGAGAAGGAAGGAACAGAGTGCAGGCCAGAGACGGGTTGGTAGTCCAGGGACTGGACCTTGGGGAAGACGGAGAGCTCCAGGTAGCTGGGGCCAGGCTGTTTGGTTGTCACATCCCAGATATCCACCAAGGGGGAGCACACGGCACAGCCCATGGTCAGCCACTCAGGAGGGGAGGAGCTCGGATGGTTTCAAGGGCAAAGTCTGACGCGCCGGGTTGCGCGAAAATAGGCAGCCTGCTGGCGCTGTGCCACTTCCCTTTGGAGAGGTCTCTGTGCTGTGGTTCCCCAATGGGGCTGAAATCAAAGCCCTGGTTGTTTCCCCACCTGGCAGGTGCAGTATTTTCCAGGCATAGCGCTGCCCTCAGTGGACTCCATCGCTCGTGCTCAGGACTGCTGGCTGTTCAGAGTCACCGTGGTCTCTGGTTACCGACCCTTCCAAGGGGCTCTCTCCTAATAGGAAGCTTTTAGGAGACCACGAGGACGGGTTGTTGTCCTCAAGGCTTCGTTCTGCTGGGACGTTGCAGCCACACTCTTCATCGATCCCTGCTCTTGCCGGGGCTCCTTGATCAGCTCTCAGCACAGGGACTCTGCTTCTGAGCAGCCTTCATGACATTAGGAAGAGAGCCGAGCTCGGCCTGTCAGAACAAATCAGGGAAGGAGTTTTAGGCAACAGCACATGGCAGCAGGCAGCTACTTCCTCTTGGGTGGTTTGCCTCTTCTGGAAACCGGTCCAGCACAGCTGATTAACACCTCACAGAGGCAGCTACTCAGCTAGGCTGTAAAGGCAAAACAGCAGCAGTGCAAAACTGAGGTGGTAGAGAGCCACATGTACTCTCCCTCAGCAACAGGATACACACCAAAAACCATGGCCCTGCAGGCCCCAAGCCAAAAGGGGTTCTGGTCGGGGGTCCCCTTTTCAGACCAAAGGGTCTGCTTCCAGCCCAACTCTACTAACACTTAGCAATTCTAAAGCAACTTTCAGCTGAGGATTTCCAGGGGCTTTACAAGCACTCATACAATAACACTAATACATTAAAAACCAAGGGTGAAATGCTGTCCCCATGCTATCCCCATGGAAGTCAATGGCAAAACACAGGATGCTGGATGAGGGGGTGTTCTGTGACTGTGGGGCCTATTTCTGTTCCTCCCTGGTCTGCCGCATCCAGGCACAGTTCCTCTGGGCAGCATCCACTGGCTCCCTGGACAGCTTCAAGGAGCAGTGGGCGCTGTCTGGGGGTCTCTGCTCGGTGTCCCCATCCAGTTCCCTTGTTTTAAACCTTTGATCCGTATCCCTTGACCTTGTTTTTCATCATTTGTCCCCTGCAATTAGTTGAGCCCTGGGTCCAGTTGTCCCTCCCGCAAGGCTGGGGGAGAGGGTTTTAGAAGTGGGTGGGCTGGCACCACCCACTCCCGTGGGTTCAAACAGTGACTTCAATCTGTGGAGGATCTTACCTGTATTTCTTACATAGCTCTTTCCACTCAGAGATCCCACACTCACTCTGTGTTACCAGGGATAGGAGAAGTGCAGTCAATGTTCCCAACAACTTTGGGACCTCTAACAAAGTTTTGGGTTTCATTACAATGTTGTGACACTTTTTTCCTTTTCATTCCCACCCCCAACTATTAATTTCCAAGGGAGATTTAATTTAAAAAGCATGGGTGACATCATGACCTGACTGAGGTCAATGACAAAACTCACACTGATTGCTGGATTTTGCCCCATTCCTCTTTCTCTAACTGAAGCCTGTGCTAGGCAGTCAATAAAGAATCTTGGTTGTGATTTGTTCTGTTGCTGCTATTGCTGCTTCTAGGGTGGCCAAAAAAATAGAACATGCCAGCTTGGAGTTCTACCAAACCCAGTGTAAATGGACAGTCAAGTTTTTGACCCGGATCTAGATTTAGAAACCACAATATCCAAGCAGGGTATACATTTAATAGGATCTATATCAGGTAGTTATCTCCATATTACAGATGGGCTGCGTCTAGACTGGCATGATTTTCCGCAAATGCTTTTAACGGAAAAGTTTTTCCGTTAAAAGCATTTGCGGAAAAGAGCGTCTAGATTGGCACGGACGCTTTTGCGCAAAAGCACTTTTTGTGGAAAAGCGTCCGTGCCACTCTAGATGCGGTTTTGCGCAAGAAAGCCCCGATCGCCATTTTCACCATCGGGGCTTTTTTGCGCAAAACTGTTCTCGGCTGTCTACACTGGCCCTCTTGCGCAAAAGCATTTGCGCAAGAGGGCTTTTTCCCAAACGGGAGAGTCATTGTATTTGTGCAAGAGTACTGATGATCATACATTAGATCGTCAGTGTTCTTGCGCAAATTCAAGCGGCCAGTCTAGACAGCTGGCAAGTTTTTCCGCAAAAGTGACAGCTTTTGCGGAAAAACTTGCCAGTCTAGACACAGCCATGCGGTAACTGAGGCATAGTCTGTTTAAGTGACTTATCAAAAGTCACTTAGGGTTATGCATACTGAGCCTGGGCTCTTACTTGGGTTTGTCCACAAATAAATCAGTCTGATCTGGGTCAGTAAACACTCAGGCCCCTGGTCCTAAGAGCCTGCTAGAGGGGTGGTTCAAGGTCTGTAATTTTGCAGTATGGATAGGAATAGAGAATAAGACAGAGAATATCTTCTTGCTTCTCCACAAATCCATGGTACACCCACATCTTGAAGGCTATATGCACATGTAGTCACCACATTTAAAAAAAAAGATATTTTAGCTTGGAAAAAATTCAGAAAAGGACAATAAAATGATTAGGGGTATTGAAAAGCAGCTATATGATGAGAGATTAATAGGACTGGGACTCTTCAGCTTAGAAAAGAGAAGACAAAGGGGATACCAAATAGAGGTCTATAACACATGACTGGTATGAAGAAAGTGAATAAGGAAAAGTTATTTACTTGTTCCCATAACACAAGAACTAGGGGGTCATGAAATGAAATTAATAGATAGTAGGTTTAAAACAAACTAAAGGAAGTATTTTTTCACACAATGCACAATCAACCTGTGGAACTCCTTGCCAGAGGATGCTGTGAAGACCAGGGATTTAACAGGGTTCAAAAAAGAGCTAGATAAATTCATGGAGGATAGATCCACCAATTAGCCAGGATAGACAGAAAGGGTGTCCCTAGCCTCTGTTTCTCAGAAGTTGGGAATGGGTGACAGGGAAGGGATCACTTGATGATTCCCTCTGGGGCACCTGGCATTGGCCAGTCAGAAGACAGGACACTGGGCTAGATGGACCTTTGGGCTGACCCAGTATGGCTGTTCTTATGACTTAGCTCTAGCCACAGACCCAAGTCAGAATGTCAGCGTAGTGCAGGGGGGACACATTAGCATGGCTGTGAGATCCAAGCCCAGCAACTTTAAATGCACCTTGGACACTTAAGCGTGGGCTGGGAAATACCGAGTTACGAGCCCAGCCCCACAGTCCTGGGGCTACAATGCATTGTAGACACAGCCTCAGGGAGCGGCAGCAGCAGCACAGGAAATAGCCCAGGTATCCAGACTCCCAGTCTCTTTTTCTTAATCACTAAACCACAAATGATTTCCACATCCCGGATGCTCCGTTTCCATGTTCAAGCAGGCTCTCACTGCCAGCCAGACAGGTGCAACCTGAGATCCCACCCTTCAGCTGTCAGCTGTATTGATTCAGCTTTGTACATGATTCATCTCACCCAGTGCAGGCCCTGGAATCAGAACCCAGCTGGCACTTTCGCTCCTGATGACTCATGAGGCAGGAGCAAGCCCCGCTGCAGCTAGCTGTGTAAGCTCAGGTTGTTAATCCACCAGCTCGCTTCCACCTGATCCGTTTGGTGAGTTGGGTTGTGTTTCAGTTACTGCAGCAGGTGTTATATTTCATTCAAACACCCACCAATACATATTTGCATGGCTCCTGGGTAGCTCTATTGTTTATTTGCCTCTGAAAGTAGGTGGCACCTTTAGATACCTGAGAGTTGCCGTATCACCTTTCCTTGCAACATGAACCACCCTCATCAACATCACACAATTTCCACCTCAGCTCATGAACGGCCTCTGCACGGGGCCCCGAAATGCGGAGGGCTTCAGGGTGGATATTCGGGGCAGGCTGGAAGCATCAGTTCCAAAGGAAAAGGAATGCGACAGCTTCGCATAGGTGGATGGATTCATACAGCATCGTTTCCCCACCATCAGACAATCCCTACCCATTCTTTATTAAGAATGGGAGCTGGTACTGCCAAATTCCCACAAGTGGCTTAGAAAATCTCATCTGATATCTTCAGCTAATGCTGACCAGACCCTGCTCTGCCATGGTGTACAACAACCTGCTGAAGCAACTCGTAACTCAGGCTGGTCTGTTGTGGCAATGTGATCTAGTGGATAGAGCCGGGGGATTTGGAGTCAGTGCTCCTGGTTTCTGTGGCCAGCTCAGCCCCTGATTCACTGCATGCACTAGTGCCAGTTCACATCTCCTCTCTGTGCCTTAGTTTCCCCAACCTGTCACATGGAGGCTGCGTCTAGACTGGCAAGATTTTGCCAGCTGTCTACACTGGCCGCTTGAATTTGCGCAAGAGCACTGACGTTCTAATGTAAGAAATCAGTGCTTCTTGCGCAAATACTTTGACGCTCCCGTTCGGGCAAAAGTCCTTTTGCGCAAAAGCTTTTGCGCAAAAGGGCCAGTGTAGACAGCTCAGATTTGTTTTGCGCAAAAAAGCCCCGATGGCTAAAATGGCAATTGGGGCTTTCTTGCGCAAAAGTGCGTCTAGATTGGCCAGGGATGCTTCTGCGTAAAAGCATCTGTGCCAATCTAGACGCGCTTTTGCGCAAATACTTTTAACGGAAAAACTTTTCCGTTAAAAGTATTTGCGCAAAATCATGCCAGTCTAGACGTAGCCGGAAGGTCTTAATTACCTACTGTGATGGGGCATCTGCCCCCACACTGGCCCTTTAAGGGTAAAACCCAGCCCTGGGAGAGGGCTGAGAGCAAAGCCCACAGCTGAGGCAGATATGGCCAATTAGGGCCCAGCTGGGGACTGTATAAATAAGGGCTCTGGGAGGGAGCTGGAGACAGAGATTCTTGCTTTAGCTAGAGAGCAGGAAGGGCTTGGCTGCTAAGGAAGCTGGAGGCTTTCTGAGACAAAGCTGTGCTGGGAAGCTTTGGCCTGGCCTGGCCTGGCCTGGCCACTCCACTCCACTCCCAGGTGGCAAGGCCTGAGTGTACTAGGGCTGCAGGGAGAGAGCCAGGCTAGAAAGAGGCAGCAGGTCCACACCCCCTTGCTAATGATGAGTGGCCATTACAGACTGCAGTTTGCCCCTGTGGCAGGGGCTAGAAGATGACCAGCAGTGGGTCACTGAGGTAAGGTGGGTAGAGGGGCATTAGCAGTTCCCTGGGAGGGGGGAACCCCAGACTGCAGAGACAGGACTGTGGCTAAACCCCTCCCCTGGAAGGGGGATGGGAGGAAACTGTAGTGGGCCCTGCTGCAGGGCAGTGTCCTGAAGAGGATGTGGGTCCATGAGGGAGCGCAGGGAGTGAGGACAAGGGGAGGCAGCTGGCAGGCAGATAAGAGCTACTTTTCAGTGCTACTGGTAGGAGGTGCTATGGGGGTGAATTGCACTCTGTGACTGAACCCCATCTTGTTTTTCCCCCCCTCCCCCAGAGAGCAAGAGAAAGGCAGTCAGCCTTTGATGCCCTGGGAATGCAGGGGTGCTGCTTGTCCCTGACTCTAATAAACAGAAACCAGACAGTAAATGGGCTAGCTGACGACCAGGGGACCTCCCGCCACCCTGATGGCTAGCACCAGTAATTGACACACCTACACTGTCCCAGGAGAGGAATCTTTGCCCATCACATACTAGAAGTGCCCATTGTCTGCATTTTCCCAGGTGTGAATTATGCTTTGCACCCTTCCTGGGAAACTTGGCATTCAAAGCCATTTTTCCTAATTGGCCACTTGAGACCAGGAAGAAGCCTACGTGACCCAAGGGGTATAAAGAGGGGTTTAGTAGCCCACCCCATTTGAGCTCCAATCATCTACACCTGCTGGCAGTTATTGGTTGTCTCCTGAGGTCTGTGGGATGCCCAGCCTCGCCCTACTTCTTCCCGAGGGATTGAGAGAAAGACGCTGGCCACGCCAAGTCTGGAACGCAGGGGTGAGACTATATACCTGCTAGGTGTCTATTTTGCATGCATTTAATAAGAGCTCGGAGAACCAAAAGGGTTTCATGGTACCTGTAAGTGACTTATTAGTGTAATTTCTGTCCTGTCCTTTGTAGTGGCTGTGTTATCTGTAACACAGTAGTAGCATTTAACAGCTAAGTTTACCCTGTAACAATAAAATAGTAACTGTTTAAGCTTTGACCTGACTCCTTCAGTTGCTGTAACAGAACCAAGCACAATTTTTAAGAAGAGCTCCAGCCGATCATAAGGGACAGAGATAGGGAGAGCTTGAGCATTGGATCGTGTCGCTTCCAGGGGACAGATCCGTTGGGGCATCTCTCAGCTTCCCCAGGCTGCCTGCTGCGAAGGGATCGTGTATCCTAGCAGTCAAAATCTGAGGTGTAATAAGCTCTCCCTGTAAACTTCTTGGGGTGCCTGTCAACCTCCTCCAGGTTGCCCACTGCTAAGGGACCCCAGTCCTAGCAGTTGAAGTCTCGGGTGTATAACACACACACACACCACTCACTGCCCTGACCACTGGCTGATAGTGACTCACTTGTGTATACATCCATACATATGCAAAGCCACATGTGCACACCCATAGACAGGTAGCCTCACAAACACCCAGCTATCCAAACATACAATATTACCCCCCTAACATGTGTATACCCCAGCACCCACTCAATGCCCTGTGCCCAGACATACCCCATGCTCAGATACACCTATTCACATAAACCCACATGAAATCCTCTGCATGCATGCATGTACACACAACTGCACACACACCCTCATGCCCCCAGAGCTACACAAATAGATAATATTGCTGGGGTATAGACAAACTGAGTACAGATACATGCATGCATATTTTCCCACCCCAGCATTAGAAATGTAAAAATCTGTTTAATGTTTAAAGGAAGAGTTAGCGCCCTGCCCCCCCCCGCCTGTTAACAGGTTGAACCATCACATCCTTACCCTGCACTGGACTTCTATTGCCTAGCAGCTGCTTTCTCCTTCCAAATCACACCTGGGGAAAAAACAAACTACCCCTGCACCTCTGGGGCGCTGCTGTCAAAGACCACAGGGGCCTGGAGATTGTGGAATTAGGTCTGAACAATCCATGTCAGAGTCCTGGCTCCCAGATTAACCTGGATTTGAAGAAGATTTTTGAAGAGGATAGTTCCCCATAACAAACAAACAAAAACCATTCATCCTTCCTGGAGTTCCAGTAAAGAAATGACAGGCTCTGCATGACCTGCCCTGGCACTGAAATGTCTAGTGGTGTTTGTTCTGCACTTGCAAATGGCGATGCTTCCTTCTACGTTTGTTTCCTAGGTGGGAAGCTCAGAGGCTAATGGTGCTGGGTATGGAGCTGCTCAAACTGCTGTCTACCAGGATTCCACCCGGCACAGGGAGGGGGCACACACTGGGAGAAGAGCTGTAACCCCAGGCACACCCAGCCCACCCTTCACCTTGCTCACCTAGCACTCTGCTGCAAAAGGCTTTCCTCTCTGGGCTGCTTTGGGGAGAAGCAAGATGCACCGGGCAGCCGATCACGTCCCCTGTGCAAGGGATGCCGGAGGGAAACAGATTCAAATGCACTGGCCTTCCCTCTCTCACCTCTGGCTTCTGCGCTTAGCTGTGTAATCTTATCCCAGCCAGAGCAACAGAGGGAGCCAGCAGCCAAAAGCTTCAGCAGCATCAGACTCAGGGCTGCTTGGATGCAGTATGTGTTTTGCTCTGGGGATGTTTGGGGAAGGGCTGCATTGCTAGTGGTTAACGCTCCCAGGCAGGGCCTCCGCTGGTGTAAACCAGCCCACGAGTTCGGAGCTGCACCATTTAAATCTGTAGCTTGTTCGCTCCTGAGGGCCGAGCCTGTTACTTTGTTCTGCGTTTGCACTAACCTCGCACAGTGGGATGCTGGTTTATGACTATGACCACAATACAAATGATCACTAATCATATGAATTCAGGTTGCTCCATTACACATTACCAATTACCCATTACACATTCTCCTGAGCACACGCTCACCTACCACGCGGACATTCAAGAGAGCTCCACTTGTCGGGCAGAAGACAGACGTGTACATTCAATAACCCCATGCAGCAGTTAATGAAAAGTTGGTGTAAGGGACGGGGTTGCTCAGGGGATTGCTAGCAGGCTGTGAGGAGCTTATCACTTCTCGATCACTGGCTAAAACCAAGCCCAGGTGGTGGTGGTGGTGGTGGCTGTGGCTGGTGGTTGTTCAGTGACCTAGAAGGAGCTGGTGATCGCAGGCCTAGAGAGTATGGTGACTGGTGATCTGTGGATAAACAGGGATCAGTCCTAAGTGGGCCGGCCAATAGGTTTGCCAGATGGTTTAACCAAAAATACCAAATTCTGTTGAGCAAAAAAAACCAAACAAACCCAGGACTTTTTGGCCCTAACAGGCTGCCAGCAGCTGTCTGCCATCTTGTCTTCCTCCTCTGGGCCAGACAGCTCCCTTGTGGAACCAGGTAAGCACCTGGGATTTTCATCTCCTGGCAAGGAAAAAATCAGAAAATACCAGACACATTTTAGGTGTCTGGTATTTTCTGAATTTTTTTACTGGACAGGAGAGGAAAATACCGGACTGTCCAGGTAGGGATGCCAGGTGTTCGGTATTTGTGCGCTCTGTCCGGTAAAAAAAAATCAGAAAATACCAGACATGTGCAATGTCCGGTATTTTCTGATTTTTCCGGCTGCACACTGGACGGAAGCCTGGCGTGGGCGGGGGAGCGGCTGGGAGTCCCAGCTGGGAGGCGGGGCCGCGATTGCTGCCGGGAGCCTTCAGTCGGTTGAGTGAGAGGAGGAGGGGAAGCCTCCTCCTCGCTCGTGTGTCACCAGGAGCCTGCGCAGGACAGGCAGCAAGTGCCCAGGTCAGTCCCGCTCCCCGCCAGCCAATTTGCTCACACACCCCCTTCCCGGCCAGCCGGTTCTCCCCCACTTCCCCTCCTGATCTTCCCCGGCCAGCCCCCCTGCAACGCCCCCCAGCTCTGCTTCCCACCGGCCCGTTCCTCTTCCTGATCTCCCCCGGCCAGCGCCGCTGCACCACTCCCTCCCCCCCCCCGGCAGCTGTGCTTCCTGCTCCCCCTTCCTCCCAGCCACCCTCGCGGCCCCCGATCCCCCTCCCCAGCTCTGCTTCCCGCTGGCCTGTTCCTCTTCCTGATCTCCCCCGGCCAGCGCCGCTGCTTCCCGCCTCCCCTTCCTCCCAGCCCCCGATCCCCCCCAGCTATGCTTCCTGCCCCCCCTTACTCCCAGCCAGCCCCGCCCCCTCTTGGCCGTTCCCCCCTCTCCCGATATCCTGCAGCCAGCCCCGTTCTGCCCAGCCCCCCCCCCACGACCAGCCCTGCTTCCCATTGGCCCCCCCCCTTCCTGGCCAGTCCCCCCCCCCATGAAACGTGTCTGGTTTTCTGTGTGGTTTTTTTTAAATGACTACTTGGTAACCCCTAGCAGTGATCCAGGTTCTTGGAGGTTTTTTTTGCTCAACAACTTTGGTCCCCCCCCCCTTTTTTTTTCTTCAATAAAATTTTTTCCCGGTGTTTTTTTTTTGGGGGGGGGGGGTGGTATTTTTGATTCAGCCATCTGGCAATCCTATGTCCAGGTCAATACCGGACACCTGGCAACCCTACTGCCCAAAGATAGTACAAGCCATAGACCATGAGCTCTCCCCTCGCTCTTAGCTGAGTCACGAGCAAGTGAAGTCTGTGCTGGAGCTTTCTGTCTGGGGCTCTCATTGGAGGATTCAGTTTGCAGGGCTGCCAGGTCACCAGCCTTTAAAAATCACTGGAGAAGTAAAGTCAGGAGATGATCTCCACTGGGTTGACTGGAAAAATCTGGGATTGTTGTCTTGTGCCAAAGACCATGACAGCGTGCAGAAAAGCTTTGCCTCAGAGAGAGAGGCAGAGAGCAAGAGAGAGAATGGCCTTGCAAAACCTTTACAGGCACCTTGGAAGCCTCCAAAAGCGTGGCAGTTCTGGGATCCTCTTGCTATGGCTGAATAATTCTGTAGATCTGAGCCCCACAGTCCCAGTTAGTTTTTGACCTGCTGAGTCATGCTAGCCCAGGGACCCCCAGGTTGTGAAAGTGCAGGGACCATGGTCCCATAGATTCTGAGGGGACTATGGTCCCATGGCCAGGGTGCCAGCTCCCTGGAAGGTCAGTGCTTTGATAGGTCAGTGACACGTAAAGATGGGCCCAGTTCGTACTGCCATGGAACCTTGTGGCTGGCTGGGCACAAGAGTCTCGGGACACGCCGTCCCTGTCGAAGGGAGGGGCTGCAGATTGGCAGGCCCAATTATTTAACATAAACTCCCACCTTTGTTTTTGCTGCTCATCTGGACTTATGTCCTTAACATTCCCCACCCACACACTTTCACTGTGGGGGACAGGTGTGGAGCTGCTGTGCATGAGACCACGGATACAGATGTATATTAAGAGCCTGACTATTGCGAGTAGCTGGCCTGGCCAATACAGTAAAGTTCACATGACAATAGCAGACGATTAGGGTTTCCTGTATCATCCTATTGATTTAACATAATAGCAGGGTATGGGAAAAGCAAACTGGAAAGCAACACAATAGGGAGACCCCAGCACATCCTTGAAAGACAGTGGGGCAAACAGCTTCCAGGATCCCATCCCTTCTCTCAAGGCTTGCTTTGGCAAAAGCGAAGAGCCTGGCGATCAGACACTTCTGAAATCTCAGCAGGGGTAGCTGTGTTAGTCTGTAACTTTAAACACAACAGGTAGCTCTGTGGCACTTTGGAAACTAACCTAGAGAGAACAAGGGTGGGCAATAAAAAAAAAAAAGCACAGCCCTCCAGGGTTAGCCCCTGCCTCTGTTTACCTGCACCTCTGCAGGTATCGGACGATCACAGCTCTTGTTGAACAGCGATCTGTGGCCAACAAGAGCTACGATCCTCCAATACCTGCAGAGGCGCAGATAAACATAGAGGTGAGGGCCTGCCAAGGATTAACCCTGCAGAATGGATCTAGCCCATGGGCTGGAATCTGCCCATCGTTAATATAGAATCATGAGCTTTTGGGGGTAAAATCCTCTTCTTCAGATGAATTGGAGTGGAAATAACAGAAAACAAGATTATATAAAAATATAAAACAGCAGAAGTACCACCTGTCAATTGTGGGACCCATGTTAATGAGGCTTATTAAGTGGGCTGGATGTGTCCCATTTGTAGCTTTTGATGTGGAAATGCAGATGTTAAAGGCAGAAGAAATTGGCTTTGTAATGTGCCAACTGTTAATGTCTTTTCAAGCCCAAGGTACCAGTGTCAAATCCGTAGATGAATTCCAGTTCTGCAGACTCTTTCTGTAATTGACTTGTGAAATTCCTCTGTAGAAGAATGGCTACTTTTAAATCCATGATTGAGTGACCAGGCAGCTTAAAATGTTTCCCCACAGGTCTGTGTGTGTTACCATTCCTGATGTCTGATTTGTGTCCATCAATCCTTTGTCCTGGAGAACATCTGGTTTGACCAATATACATGGCAGAGGGATATTGCTGGCACAGATCACAGAGGATATGCAGTGGTATGAGCCCCTGATGTGGTGGCTTATGTGGGTTGGTCCTGTGATGGTGTCGCTAGTATAGCTGTGTGGACAGAGTTTGCAATGGGGTTGGTTGCAGGGGTAGGTTCCTAGGTGAGTGTACCTGAGATGTGGTGTATGGATGCTGGAAAGTCTTTGCTTCATTTTGGGAGCTGTCTGTAGGCAAGATTGGCCTGTCTCCCAAGGCCTGTGAGAGTGAAGATCATTTTCAGAGACACTTCAGAGTTTAAAAGTCCTTCTCCGGGGGTCACTTCTCAGAAACTGCCTAAGAGACAAGCCGACATAAAGTGAGAGGCTAAGCAGTAGGCCCTTTCTGAAGCCATGGAATGGGACCCCTCTGGAAAAGCTAGCTGTGCGCATAATCTGGTTTCCCTCAGATACGGGTGTTCTAAAGAAATGGTGCATTGCTTGAGGGAAGCTGTTTGGACACCAACTACCACTGTTACTGCCCCACAGGGAACAGACATGCAAGGCCTGGGGGTATCCCACTCTTTGTGGTTGTTACACAGAGGACTTCAGCGCTGGGTAATTCTACCTTGAGACCAGTGGTCAGACTCAGAGGCCTGGAGAGGGTGCACCTGGAGAGATCAGGAGGGATCGGAGATGTAGTTAGCCTGGTTCCTGGGACACAGAGGAGTTTGAGCAAACAGCTTTCAGCCGACGGGTCAGTTGTGAGCTGTTCTTTCCAACTCTTCACACTTCATTAGTTGTGGTGAGCAGTCTCCTCCACATGCTGTGGTCTCTGCTCCCTGACTGATGAATGAAACTTTTGAAATAGGAGAGCAATTAAGAGCAAACACCGTGGCTGAATGTGAATGTGGCCTGGGAGGGACATGCAGCCGCTTCCCGGTCAGGCAGATGAGCTCTTGCCAGCACATTAAAGCTGGATCTGCTGATGCCCTAAGCCCTCATGAAACCCTTGTAATGCTCCTCAGCCTTGGTCTAAAGCAGGGGCAGGGAACCATTTTTGGGTTGGGGCTGCTGACCCACAGAAAACAATCAGTTGGGGTCCACACACAAGTGAGAAGAAAAAAAAGAAAAACCTAAACAAAACCTCACTGACGTGGCGGCCCCTAACTGAGGAGACAAACACTCCGACACTCCCCACATTCGCCTCACACACCAGAGCCTAGGGGGGCACAGGCTAGTAGATTTTGTGTGCTCCAGCCCCACAAGGGCATGGGGGGGGGGGTTCGAGCACCAGCACGGGCTCCCCTGTGCTGAGGTGGGGAGCCCTAAGCCTTGGGGGATGCATCCAGGCAAACCGGGGAACACATCCAGCCCCCAGGCCTTACATTCACCACCCCAGCCTAAAGCAATTGAAACTGTCCTGTGTCTAGGTTCCCACACAACTTTGCTGACTCACCCCATGCTCAGCAGTGCCAGATTACACTCTTGGTTTTATGATGGGGGCAAGTGACCTTTCAGGAGAGACTGAAAGTTGCCGAAGTTGCTTTATTGTGGGTTTTTTCCCTTTGAAATTTGAAGCCAGGTCTCCAGAGATGACGTGTTGGTGCATGTATGAGAGCCCCAACCTTAGCTCCCCGCAGGCACTGAATTGGGAAACCTCTATGGCAAAATATATGAGTTGCTACAGCATGAGCTAAAGAGCCAGACTCCTGGGGACTGCAACAAACTCCTACTCTGTGTGGATTGGGCAACGAGCGGCGCGCACACAACACACAGTGACACAGCACTAGCCCTGCACGTACTTGCATGCCTTCTGATTGGCTAGCCTCTTAGAAGCCACCATGGAGTGGATCAATGCAGGACAGGCTGCAAAATCTAAAGGCTCCTGTGCTGACTACAGAGTTAGATGTGGCAGCACCTGCCCCCCGGGTGACCAGAGAAATGGGGAGCGCCAGTCACAATGGAGGATAAGACAGCAGGGCAGGACAATTAGGACATGGAGCCAATCCAGGCATCTGTCTCAGAATTCCAGGTGCTGCCAGTTCCATTCAAATTTAAAGCCAGCCACTTGGGCTAGGGGAGCAGCTTTCACTCCTGCCCCGACTCTGAAAGACACCTGATTCTATTTGTTAAATACTGGAATATGAGGTGTGGAGGGGGAGGGAGAAGAAAGGATTGTGTGTGTCATGGGCCTGCCCATTCTGCCTATCTATCCACTCAAGGGACTCACACAGCCACTACACAGAAGGGCAGATTCTCAGATGCATTGAGGCATCTCTACACCATGCTGGCAGAGGAAAGGGTCTCCAAGTGAGTGCAAATGTCATTTACTCCCACTTTAAGGCCACTTTCCATAAAGCAACTGTAGTATAAATCAGAGTCTGTTCCAGAATGTAACAACTGGATAAGAGACCTGCTCCTGCCAGCCTTACTCAGGGCAGCAGAGACAGCATAAGAACAGCAGGATCGGGCCCTAAAACCAGACCTCCTCCACTTTCATACATCCCATTCCCCTCAGCTGCTTACACTCTCAGCGACAGCATCTGTCCATAAAAGCCTCCAGGACCTAAAACTTTTCCAGATGCAGGAGAAGTCACCAGTGACTCTGAAATCCATTCAAAAGCCTTGACCAACGGTAGAGGGACGAGTGTGACATGTTCATAGAAATCCAGACAAGTTCATCCTCACTCATACAGATTCCCTCCGCCCCCCGCAGTACCTGGGTTGTCTGGCTTGTCTTGGCTTTGCAAGTAGTAGTAAAGGCTTAGCATTAACACTGCACAGACACGACTTAATCTTCGCAACACCCAGTGCAGCGGAGGTGGGGATTGCTCTCCCCATGCATCTACAGATGGGGAAACTGAGGCACGGAGGGAGGCAGTGATTTGATCCTTATTCTGTGTTTTAGCCCCAACTTGCAGCAGGGAGAAGAGTCTGTTCCCTCTCTTTGCAACAAGGACCAAATCCTGCTGTCTTTACTCAGGCAAAACCTCCAGCCAAGACTGGCTTGGGTGAGGAGTGCAGGACTAGGTCACAGCTGAGAACTGCAAGGTCCCCAAAGTACTCTGCAGGGTGTAGTGCCGCTTTGTGTGCCCAGCAGAGGGTGGGGCAGGAGTAGAGGGAGTCTGAGGCTGTGATATGTGGGAAGGATAGGGTCCCAATGAGTCACAGCCTGCCCGATAGTTCCTGGTGCAGTCTGCAAAGCAGAGCCTGGCTCTGTTTCATCCAGTTCCTGCAAAGAGCCTGGTGTGCGTCAGCGGCGCCGTCTCTCCTGGCAGCTGAGATTAAAGGGGACTAACCTGACCTCCTCTTGGAAGAGGTTCTCAAGATGAATAGATATCAGCCCACTCATTATCTGGGAGGGCGGCGTGTGTGTGGATGGCTGTGCATGCATGGATGTGTGATAGGTAATTGTAGAAAGGGGAAGCTCTAAAGTCCCCTCAAATCAGGAGCATTTTTTAAGAAAAAGGGCGAGGCTGCTTCTGTTCCAACTTGTGGATTCATGGTAGCATCAGTACATTTTACCAGCTGTGATAGCAATAGCAGGCATTTGTCCAGTGCCTCTCGCCACAAAGAATCCTAAAATACTTGCTAGTCTTCAGCTTCCACAGAGACAGCACTTTATACACCAACTGCAATGTAGCCACTTCTGGGATGAAATACATCAGCTGCCTAATAGCCCACCACCCCTCAATGCATTCAGCTGGGAAAAGAATCCTGCTTCCAGCTGAAACTGCACTCCAACTTCCTAAGCAATTACCAAGCCCTAAATTTGGCCATGATACCACTACTAGCAGGTGGATTTGAACCTAGGACCTCAATATAGGCACTCTATAGCTTGAGTTAAGAAGCCAGCTGACTATCAGCTAAAGTTGTAGAGCTTTCTTGTTCTTAGCTCTTGCTGTAAGTGGTCTAAGTGCCACTACATGGGACAGTGACCTACTCTAGATTTATGTCTATACTGCAGCCTTCTTCTGCAAAAGTTCATGCAAATGAAGAGGAAGAGTGATAGCTCAGTGGTTTAAGCATTGGCCTATTAAACCCAGCATTGTGAGTTCAATCCTTCAGGAGGCCATTTAGAGATCTGGAGCAAATCTGTCAGAGATGGTATTGGGTCCTGCTGTGAAAGCAGGGGACTAGACTTAATGACTTTTCAAGGTCCCTCCTAGTTCTAGGAGATAGGTATAGCTCCATTCATTTATTTATTTTTAAAGCGCAGAGTAGAATATCCTGAAAAAATGAGGAAGAACAGCTCTTGCACAAGAGGGGATTTTTGCACAAAAAGGAGCTATCTACACAGCTCCTTTTTGTGCAAAAGCCTCTTGCGCAAAAGCAGCTGCAAATTAATTATGCAAATTAAACACTTAATTTGCATAAGCTTTTGCGGAAGAAAGCTGCCCAGGGCTATGTCTACACTGGCGTGATCTTGCGCAAAAACTCTTTAGCACAAGAGTTCTTGCGTTAAAGTAGTTGTGTACGAGAGCGTCTACACTGGCATGTGCTTTTGCGCAAGAGATGTGCTTTTGCGCAAGAGCATCCATGCCAGTGTAGACGCTCTCTAGCGCAAGAAAGCTCTGATGGCCATTTTAATCATAGGGCTTTCTTGTGCAAGAAATTCATGTTACCTGTCTACACTGGCCTCTTCCGCAAGAACAGTTGCACAAAAGGGCTTATTCCTGAGCAGGAGCTTCAGAGTTCTGGCGCAAGAAGCCCTGATTTCATATATTAGAACGTCAGTTTACTTGCGCAAAAACACGCGGCCAGTGTAGACAGGCAGCAAGTTTTTGTGCAAGAGTGGCCGCTTTTGCGCAAGATCGCGCCAGTGTAGACACAGCCCAGGTGTTTGGGATACAATACTAAAGGTTAGACACCCACAGCCACAAACACTTTTACTTCTGCAAGACAGCCAGGAGGCGTTCTTCAATGAGCACCGCTAGTCAGTTTAACAGCAGGAAGAGAGCCCTTTCAACTCTGCCCTGGGGCACTCGCTCCGTGTAAATTAGAAGAGAAGTGGCCCACCATTATCAGTACTGCAGTGCCTTGGTGATACTTGACCCATCTTGAACCTATTTAGCATGGAAGAGTTCATGGGATAACAGCACAGAACCATTAAAGCAGTGGTTTCCAACCTTTTTACATCTGAGATCACTTTTTAAATGTCAGTATAAGCCAAGATCTATCCCATCCCTTCCCCAAGACCCCCACCCCTTCCTTGAGGCCTCGCCCTCTCTGTTCCCCTTCTCTCCATCACTTGCTATCCCCAGCCCTTCTACACTCTCAGGGTATGGCTACGCTGCCACTTTTTTCCAATCCGTCTGTTGGCAGAGATTTTTCTGACATTTGGCCTGTCTAGACTGGGCCAAATGTTGGAAAAACCCCTTCTTTTGGAAGCCCCCTTATTCCTCATGGAATGAGGAATACAGGGGCTGCAAAAAGAGTGTGTTTGCCAGAAAAACTCCTGCAGTCTAGCCGTACCCTCACTGGGTTGAGACAGGAGGTGCGGGCTCTAGGGTGGGAATGAGGGATTTGGGTGTGGGAAAGCGTGAGGTGCAAACTCTGTGAGGGAATTTGGATGCAGGAGGATGTGGAGAAGGGGATGCTGGCTCAGGGAGGGGGCTCCAGGCTGGGGAGTGTTGGGCTCAGGTGGAGGGTTGGGGTGCTGAGCAAGCCACAGGCTTGTGGATGTGAGGGTGCAGGAGTTTGGGTTGGGGTATTTGAGGGGCTCAGGGCAAGGAGGCTGTGAGTATGATGGGTTCAGGACACAGATTTGTTGTGTGTGAATGGTGCAAGTGTGTTGTGGCAGAAGACTGAAGATGTGGGGGTGCAGGAGTTTGGGGATGTGAGAGGCTCAGGACAGGGGGTTCCAGTGTATGACAGGCTCACATTTGGGGTCGGGGTGGGGAGGGGGGTACAGGAATGTTAGGATGCTGTGGCCAGATGAGGACTTGGCCCCCAACTGGGGGCTTGTTGGCCAGGCTTCATTTTTAAATAAAATATGTCAAACAAAAGGTTTCAGCATTGTCTTTATTTATGGGAGGGGAACCTGTTTTGAGTCAGGGGTCACTGACCCACAGAAAAGTCAGTCGGGGCCACACAAGTGAGATACAAAAACACAACCCCTCAAGCCTCACTAATATGGCTCCAACTGTGCTGGTGAGGGCAGGGGACAGGGTGCTGTGGCAGAGGACAGGATGCTTGTGGGTGCTGGGGCAGGGGACAGGGTGCCCCAGTGGATGCCGGGGCAGGGGGGGCCCTCCGAAAGCCTGCGATTGACAGGTTGGTGACCATGGCATTAAAGCTTTTCTTTAAAACCTCCAATAACAGGGATTTCAACTTCCCTTCCTGTACTTAATGATCCAAGTTTTTTTTCGCATCTAAGCTGCAAACTCAACTTATCCTGTCCTTGCTGGATCACAGTAGATCACCTTCCTCTTGATAACAATCTTTAACTTGTTTGAAGACTGTTGTCATCTCCCCCTGCAGCCTTCTCTTCTCTAGACTAAACATGCCCAGTTCTTTCAACATTTCCTCATAGGTCATGTTTTCCAAACCTCTTATAATTGTTGTTCCTCTCCTCTGAACACACTCCAATTTGTTCACATCTTTCCTAAAGTGGAGTGACCAAAAACTCCAGGAGTGATCTCACCAGTGGTTGGTGGAGCAGAACAACCATCTCCCATATCTTACCTATGACATTCCTATTACCACATCTCAGAATGACATTCATCTTTTTCACAGTGGCATCACACTGTTGACTCAGATGCAATTTGAGAGCCACTATAATCCCCAAGTCTGTTTCTGAAATACTGCTTCCTAGCCAGGAGTTCCCCATTTTATTTTTGGGTGTTGGATTTTTCCTTCCTGTTAGCTTTGATGCCTAATCCCTTTCACACCCACCAAGCCTTAACCACACGACAGGGCTACTTCTGAAGGCCAGGGCTAAACAAAGCCAGCTCCAAAGTGACCAGAGGAGCTAGCAAACAGGAGTAACCAACACTAGTAGGGGAATTTGAGGGAGTTCTCCAGGTGAAGGAGGAGTGATTGTGTGACCCTTGGGTTAAGTGGTTGTCTATAGTATAGTGTGTGTGGGGGGGGGAGGGGTACTTGCTAGCTGCCTCAAAGATACCATGTGCTGAGTTGTTTGTCTGAAGGACCATGTGCTGAGGTTAGCAGTCTGCTAGGCAAGGCTGAGAGCTTCTTAACAAGGCTTTGATACCTAATCCCTTTCACACCCATCAAGCCTTAACCATGGGGCAAGGCTACTCAGGAAGGCCAGGGCTTTAAAAGGCCCATTCCTACATGACCAGAGGAACTAGCAAACAGGAGCAGCTAACAGGGGAGTCTTGCAAGGGAATTTAGAAGAGGAGTTTTGAAGGGGGCTAGATACACTTGGCATTCTTTAAACTAAACTAAAACTAAAACCACCTGATTAAAAAAAAACCCCTATCAAGACACTTAGCTCTAGAAGTAAAAGGAGAATGCAGGCAGAAGCCCAGCACCCAAATGGGCACTATCCAGTTTATTGCACCCACTGTATCATGTATGATTGCATGCCCTACGGACAGGTGGCATATGTGTGCATTTGGTGCCAGGAGCTCCTCAGACAGCGTGCAGACTTTGGAGACCAGAGTGGCTGAACTGAGGAGCTAAGGCAGGCAGAGGGGTACATAAACGAGACTTTCCTGGCCACAGCAAAATGGTCCTATCCCCAGCCAGACAATCTCTGTGCTGTTGAGGAAGGTGAAAGTCTCAGGGAAAGAGAACAGCCAACTGGAGCAGAGGGAAACAATAGTTGGGACCCTCCTTCTAGATGACATTGTGGTATCTTCTCGCACTGAGGATACCTCTCCATGGGAGAGACCGCCAGGTATTAGGAAAAGGCAGGTGTTAGTAATGAGGGATTGAGTCATTAGAAACAGAGAGCTGGGAATGCTATGTCCGGGAGAACTGTATGGTGACTTGCCTGCCTGGTGCGAAGGTTGCGGGTCTCTCGAGACATCTTGATAGACTTGTGTGTAGTGCTGGGGTGGAGCTGGTGGTTGTGGTGCACGTAGGTGCCAATGACATAGGGACAGATAGGAGAGGTCCTGGAGGCCAAATTTGGGCTGCTAGAAGAGAGATTAAAATCCAGGACCTCAATGGTAGCGTTCTCTGAAATGCTTCCAGTTCCACAGGCAGGGCCAGGCAGACCTGCAGGGCCTTAATGCATGGATGAGATGGTGTGTGTGTGTGTGTGTGGGGAGGGGGGGTTAGATTTATTAGGAACCGAGAAAACTTTTGGGAAAGGGGGAGCCTATACAGGAAGGATGGGCTCCACCTAAACCATAATGGAACCAAATTGCTGGCACTTAAAATTAAAAAGGTCACAGAGTAGTTTTTAAATTAAGGACTGGGGGAAAGCCAACAGTTGCAGAGGAACACATGGTTAAGAAAGACACATCCCTTAAGGGAGGGTCTATTAATAAAAATTGTATACACCCTAGTAAAGAGAAGAGGATGGAAGATGATAAAATATGGGTAGATCAGATGAGAAACAATCAAAGGAAAAAGAGAGCCAAACACATCAGATAATGGCAGATAGATAAATATTGTCAAGTGATTATATACAAACATTAGGGCTATGTCTAGACTGGCATGATTTTGCGCAAATACTTTTAACGGAAAAGTTTTTCCGTTAAAAGTATTTGCACAAAAGCGCATCTAGATTGGCACGGAGTTATCGTTATAACGATGCGCTTTTGCGCAAAAGAGCGTCTACATTGGCGGTGAGCTTTTGCGCAAAAGCAGAAGCCCGGAACCATTTTGAAGAGGGCAAAAGGGCACCAGCCCTTTCCGGGGGGCGGGGCTGAAGCTCCGTTCAGACACGTGCTTAAAGGGGTATCGCCAGACAGCCGTTTGTCTCCTGCTCTGTGCGTTAGGACCTCCGGCAGGGACTGACAGCCATAGCAGGTTTGGTGGTTGCCCTCTGCCTTTTGGACACCACCCTTTTGCCCTCTAGTGCTTTTTCCTGGTTTTGGTTTCTTGTGCCTTGCTTTGTCTGCCATGGAACCAGGGGTGGCCATGTGCCTGCTCTGGCCCCTGTCGGCCATTTTCGAGTGCCTGCAGCTGGTGCTCCAGGCTGGTGCCCTCATGTTCCAGGACCAGGAGGCGCAGATCGCCTGGGACTCCCTCACCAGGGAGGCCATGGAGTCCCTGTGGCATCCCCACCCCACCGTGGAGAGGCCACTCTGAAGACTGGACACCAGTACAGACTGGTGGGACCGGCTGGTCCTTGGGCAATGGGACGACCAGCAATGGCTCCAGAATTTCCGCATGCGAAAGCGGACATTCCTGGAGCTGTGTGCCTGGCTCACCCCCGTGCTCCAGAGAGCCACCACCCGGCTGCATGCGCCCATCCCCGTGAAGAAGAGGGTCGCCATCGCGCTATGGAAGCTGGCCACCCCGGACAGCTACCGATCGGTGGCACACCAATTCGGGGTGGGAAGATCCACCGTTGGTGTGATCGTCATGGAGGTAAGTTCCAGGGGGAGTGGGGTGGGGGAAGGGTGCTGCACTCCATGCCCAGGGGCAGCCAAGACTCCAGGCTGGGTCACCCAGGGGTTTGGGCCGTCCCTCCCTTGCACAGGCCTGCTGGTGGGGGGAGGGGGGCCCTGGTGTGTGTGTGCGTGTGCGCGTGCGTGCGTGAGGACAGAGGGATTCACGGGGGGGGGGGCCCAAGGGAGCGCACACTCACTCCTGCCTTATGTGTTGTGTTCCCTTGTGTTTCTCTGCACCCTTCTGCAGGTCGTCCACGCCATCAATGATGTCCTGTTACCAAGAGTGATCCGCTACGCTGGCCGGCTTCGCTGCCCTCGGGTTCCCCAACTGCGGGGGAGCCCTGGACGCAACCCACATCCCCGT
The DNA here is from genome assembly GCA_032595735.1 of Pelochelys cantorii. Taxonomy (NCBI): domain Eukaryota; kingdom Metazoa; phylum Chordata; order Testudines; family Trionychidae; genus Pelochelys; species Pelochelys cantorii. The sequence continues at coordinate 14,811,429 of CM064347.1, read as the reverse complement.
CCGGGCCCCGGAGCATCGAGCAGCCCATTTCACGAACAGGAAGGGGTACTGCTCTATTGTTCTCCAGGCCCTCGTGGACCACCGGGGCCGCTTCTTGGATGTCTACACGGGCTGGTCCGGCAGGGCACACGACGCCCGCATCCTCCGCAACTCCGGACTGTTTCGCAGGCTGGAGGCGGGCACCTACTTCCCCCGGCAGGAGTTGACTGTCGGGGACGTGCCTATGCCCATCTGCGTCATCTGGGACGCGGCCTACCCCCTGCTGCCCTGGCTAATGCGGCCCTACATGGGGCGGCCGGACCAGAACCGGGCCTGGTTCAACGACCGCCTCAACCGGGCCCGAAATCAGGTGGAGCTCGCCTTTGGCCGCTTAAAAGCCCGCTTCCATTGTTTGCTCACCCGTCTCAAGATGGGTGAGCGGAATGCAACGGAGGTACTGGCCGCGTGCTGTGTGCTCCACAACATTGTGGAGCGGAGTGGGGAGGCCTTCCTCCCTGCATGGATGGCAGCCAAGGCACAGACGTTTGAACAGCCCCACACAGTTGCCATCCGCCAGGCACAGAGAGTGCATCAGAGAGTCCCTGACGGACATGTTCGCACAAGCCCCATAGTAGGGTCGCCTCAGTCTCCCCATACGACTCCTTCCCATCCCCTACCCTTCCCCCTCCCCTCCTCTTACCTCCCCCCATTGTAAAGCGTCAGTTCCAAGCACATCGGCCGTCATTGTGAATGTTCGTCGGGTGCATCGGACGTAACTAGGGTTTTTCTTTTTAGTTTAGGCTAGCATTTAGGCCACCATCGCCTGTCCAAGCTGTCCCGAAGAACAGGAAGAGGATTCGTGGTTCGTGCGGAAGGCTCGAGTCAGCGTACCCGATTCCAGTCGTCTTCAAGGGATCTCCTGGCTGTTCCTCTCCCGAGGCCCGGAAGGACCAAAGGATTGAGGTTGCCAGCTTCGCCGTCGTCTTCCATCGAGGGATCTCCTGGCTGTTCCTCTCCCGAGGCCCGGAAGGACTAAAGGACTGAGGTTGCCAGCAACACTACAATCATCCCCTGCGTCTAGACTATGTACATATTCTTTTGTGTGTGTCTTTTAACCTTTCTTGCTTGTTTGTTATCTATGTTAATATAGTTGTGGTTTAAATTTTACTTAAAAGTGTCAGTATTTATTTATGCGCCACAAACCAATGACCACTTAAAGGAACGACCGGTGATAGATACAGAATTTGGTTTCCGCATTTTGTAATCTTCTTAAATTTAGTTGGCTAATTGGCATCTCAAATAATTTATTACAGTTACCTCGAGTAACACAATAACCAACACAGTTTTGTTTTCAACTGAAAAATGTATGTTTTTATTTACAAGGGGGAGGGGGAGGAGACCTTCAACTGGGAGGGGAAGGGGGAGGGGGAGGAGCTGCTCCTGGGAGGGGTGGCCCCTGCGAGCGCTCCTGCGGGGGCGGACCTGGACATGCGGGGCAGGCCGCATCGGGGCAGGCTGCACGGGGAGGTGGGCAGGAGGGGCTATTGCAGGGGCGGCAGGCGGGGGCCTTGCAGGGGCGGCAGGTGGGGGCATTGCAGGAGAGGGCATGGGCAGTGCTAGGGGAGGGATAGCGGGGGCATGGGGTAAGGCCCATAGTGAATGGCATGGGCTATGTGGGCAGTGAGGGTGGCGAAGGAGTCAGCCATCCATGTGCACTGGGCCTGGAAGGCGGCCCAGGCCTCCTGGCGCCACTGCAGGTCCCCCTCGACGCGTTGGCAAATCGATGCCTCGATGCGCTCGACGGCCTGCACATGCCGGTGAAGGAGCTGGTCCCAGTGGTGGAGCCTGTGACTGCGTGGTTGGGCAGCTGGGGGTGCCGCTGCTGCCGGACTGGAGGGTCCCCAGCTTGTGCTTGGTCCCGTTGCAGGGAAGAGAAGAAAGGATGGGTCAGTCAGCCCAGGCACAGCTCCTTCACCTTAGCCCGGACTTGCTCGAGGGTCCGGGCTGGATGTCCCTGCTGAGCGAGCGCCTGGGCCATGCGGGTGAAGATCTCGGCATTGCGGCGCCGGGAGTGGGTGTCATGAAGGTCCTCCTCCTCCTGCCACACGTCCAGCAGGCTGTCCAGCTCCCCTGAGGACCAGGATGGGGCCCGTCTTTTTCGGCCCCTGGGGGCCTCCTGCACTGGGGGTGCGGGTGGCTGATCTCCCGGAGCTGCCATCCTGCTGCGGGGTGGCTGCTGAGCACGGCAGGGGCCACGTGGCAGACTTCTGCCTAGAGGTCCGTGCTGGTCTCCTGCCATGTGAGCTCAGCAGCCTGCGTCTGCTTTAAGGAGCTTGGTTGCCAGGAAGTCCAGGGTGGCTACGGGTCTCCGTGCGTCCAAAGGGTTTTTTTCCCCGTGTAGCCTGCTTTTGCACAAAAGTCTTAGCTAGCTGTCTACACTGCTCTTGCGCAAATTCAAGCGGCCAGTGTAGACAGCTGGCAAGTTTTTGCGCAAAAGCAGTTGCTTTTGCGCAAAAATTTGCCAGTCTAGACACAGCCTAGAAGTCTAAATAATGAGTGAATTAGAGTGCCTCATATTGAATGAGGATATTTACATAATAGGCATCACAGAAACTTGGTGGAATGAGGATAATCAATGGGACACAGTCATACCAGGGTATAAAATATAGCAGAAGGACAGAACAGGTCATGCCCGTGGAGGAGTGGCAATTTATGTGAAAGAAAATGTAGAATCAAATGAAGTAAAAGTCTTAAATGAATCAAGCTGTTCCACAGAATCTGTATGGGTAGTAATTCCATGCTCCCTAATAATATGACTATAGCAGTAGGGATACATTACTGACCACCTGACCAGGATAGTGATAGTGACTGTGAAATGCTAAGGGAGATTAGAGAGGCTATAAAAATAAAAAACCTCAATAATAATTTCAACTATCCCCATATTGACTGGGTACACCACCTCAGGATGGGATGCAGAGATAAAGTTTCTTGATACCTTAAAATGACTACTTCTTGGAGCAGCTGGTTCTGGAACCCACAAGAGGATTTAGTCCTAAGTACAGCGCAGGATCTGGTCCAAGAAGTGACTACAGCTGAACCACTTGGAAATAGTGACCGTAATATATTTACATTTAACATCCCTGTGGTGGGAAAAACACCATAGCAGCCCAACACTCTGGCATTTAGTTTCAGAAAAGGGAACTACACAAAAAAGGAGGAGGTTAGTTAAACCGAAATTAAAAGGTACATTGCCAAAAGTAAAATCCCTGCAAGCTTCATGGAAACTTTTCAAAGATACCATAATAAAGGCTCAACTTAAATGTATACTCCAAATTTAAAAAAAACATAGCAATAGAACCAAACAAGTTCCACCATGGCTTAACCACAAAGTAAGAAGCGGGGAGAAATAAAAAGGCATCATTTAAAAAGTGAAAGTTAAATTCTAGTGAGGAAAACTGAAAGGAGCATAAACTCTGTCAAATGAAGTTTAAAAATATAATTAGGAAAGCCAAAAAGGAGTTTGAAGAACAGCTAGCCAAAAATTCTACAAATAGCAGCAATTTTTTTAAAGTACCTCAGAAACAGGAAGCCTGGTAAACAACCAGTGGGGTCACTGGACAATCAAGATGCCAAAGGAGCACTCAAGGACAATAAGATCATTGTGGAAAAACTAAATAAATTCTTTGCTTTGGTCTTCATGGCTGTGTGGCAAGGTCCTCCCTCAGACCCCTCACCCTGGGACACGTTCTTTGTCCACAAATCAGCCAAAGATCCTTTCTGGTGAGCTGTGACTTTTATTGTCAGTTTCCCACCACCTTCTATTTACAGAGCTTTGGTTTTCCCACAGGTAACTCAGCCAGCCAGCCACTCCTTCTAGCTGGGGCACATCCTGGTTCCACCCCTTTCATTTCCCCTCTGGCTGCATTATATAGCCCTCAGGCTAATGAGGCCCACAGCTGCTTCCATTAACCCTTCAGGCCTGGGCTGGCACAGCTGGCTGTAACTGGCCTTTTCAGCCGGGCTACGTCTACATTGGCATGATTTTGCGCAAGAACTCTTTTGTGGAAGAGTTCTTGTGCAAAAACTCTTCCAGAAGAGAGCGTCTACACTGGCATGTGCCTTTGCGCAAGAGATGTACTTTTGCGCAAGAGCATCCATGCCAGTGTAGACGCTCTCTTGCGCAAGAAAGCTCTGATGGCCATTTTAACCATAGGGCTTTCTTGCGCAAGAAATTCATGTTGCCTGTCTACACTGGCCTCTTGCGCAAGAACAGTTGCGCAAGAGGGCTTATTCCTGAGCGGGAGCATCATAGTTCTTGCGCAACAAGCACTGATTTCATACATTAGAACGTCAGTGTTCTTGCGCAAGAACTCGCAGCCAGTGTAGACAGGCAGCAAGTTTTGGCGCAAAAGCGGCTGCTTTTGCGCAAGATCACACCAATGTAGACACAGACCCAGGCTGTAGTGGCAGAGCTCTGGCTTACCCAGCAGTCTGTCACAGCTGAGGATGTGAGGGAGATTCCCAAACCTGTGCCATTCTTTTTAGGTGACAAATCTGAGGAATTGTCTCCGATTGAGGTGTCATTAGAGGATGTTTTGGAACAAATTGATAAACTAAACAGTAACAAGTCACCGGGACCAGATGGCATTCACCCACAAGTTCTGAAAGAACTCAAATGTAAAATTGCTGAACTATTAACTGTGGTTTGTAACTTATCCTTTAAAATCAGGTTTTATACCTAATGCCTGGAACATAGCTAATATGACGCCAGTTTTCAAAAAGGGCTCTAGAGGTGATCCTGACAATTACAGACCAGTAACTCTAACTTCAGTACCTGGCAAATTGGTTGAAACTATAGTAAAGAACAGAATTGTCAGACACATAGATTAACATAATTTGTTGGGGAAAAGTCAACATGGTTTCTGTAAAGGGAAATCATATCTCATTAATTCACTAGAATTCTTTGAGGGGGTCAACAAGCATGGGGACAATCCAATGGATATAGTGTATTTAGATTTCCAGAAAGCCTTTGACAAAGTCCCTCACCAAAGGCTCTTAAGCAAAGTAAACTGTCATGGGATAAGAGGGAAGGTCCTCTCACGGACTGATAAGTGTTTAAAAGACAGGAAACAAAGGGTAGAAATAAATGGTCAGTTTTCAGAATGGAGAGAGATAACCACTGATGTCACACGGGGGTCTGTACTGGGACCAATCCTATTCAACATATTCATAAATGATCTGGAGAAAGGTGTAAACAGGGAGGTGGCAAAATTTGCAGATAATACCAAACTGCTCAAGATAGTTAAGTCCAAAGCAGACTGTGAAGAGCTTCAAAAGGATCTCACAAAACTAGGTGACTGGGCAACAAAATGGCAAATCAATTTTAATGTTGATAAATACAAAGTAATGCATATTGGAAAGTATAATTCCAAATAATGATCTTGGAGTCATTGTGGATAGTTCTCCGAAAATATCCACTCAATCTGCAGCAGCAGTCAAAAAAGCAAACAGAATGTTAGGAATCATTTTAAAAGGGCTAGTGAATAAGACAGAGAATATCTTATTGCCTTTATATAAATCCATGGTACACCCACCTCTTGAATACTGCATGCAGATGTGGTCGCCTTATCTCAAAAAAGATGTTTTGGCATTGGAAGAAGTTCAGAAAAGGGCAACAAAAATGATTAAGGGTTTGGAATTGCTGCCATACAAGGAGAAATTAATAAAACTGGTAATTTTCAGCTTAGAAAAGATGAGATTAAGGGGGGGGATATGATAAAGGTCTATAGAATCATGACTGGTGTGGAGAAAGTTATTTACTTGTTCCCATAAAAGAAGAACAAGGGGTTACCAAATGAAATTAATAGGTAAGAGATTTAAAACAAACAAAAGGAAGTTTTTCTTCACTCAGTGCACAGTTGGCCTGTGGAACTCCTTGCCAGAGGATGTTCTGAAGACCAGGACATTAATAGGGTTCAAAAAAGAGCTAGATAGATTCATGGAGGTTAGGTCCATCAATGGCTATTAGCCTGGATGGACAGGAATGGTGTCCCTAGCCTCTGTTTGTCAGAAGCTGGGAATGAGCGACAGAGTGATCACTTGATGATCTCTTTTCTGTTCAGTCCCTCTGGGGCACCTGGCCACTGTCAGAAGACGGGATACTGGGCTAGATGGACCTTTGGCCTGGCCCAGTATCGCCGTTCTTATGTCCTTATATCTTTATGGAATTTCATCTTCTTGATTGCAGACCAATTCCTAATTTATCAAGATCATTTTGGATTCTAATCCTATCTTCCACAGTGCTTGCAAGCCCTCCCACCTTTGTGTTATCCACAGACTTGATAAGCACATCCTCCATTCCATTACCCATGTCATTAATAAAAATAGTGAATTAACTGAACAGGACCACGACTATATCTAGGGCAGGCCCCTGTAGGACCCCACTAGATGCAACCTCCCCAGTTTAACAGCAAGCTATCGATAACTACTTTTCCAGCATGAAGTGTTACAACTGTGAATCATTTGTATACCCCTCTGGCACAAGTTAAGCCACACAGAGCCATCTCAGTACAGGAAATATATTATTTTCTCCCAGATGGGAAAGGAGAAAGTCTATAGACGTTTCCCTCTTTGCCCTCTCCTATGCAAAGCCCAGCTAATTCTTCTCCAACGTGCTGTCTGTAACGTACAGGACTGTATTTCAGTACTCACAGCCCTCTTCAGCCCTGGGGGAGCACAAAGAAAGACACAGACTCAGAGAAATGACTCTTCCTCCAGCGCACCCCGTCCCCTTCAAGAAGTGGATTCACACCACCCAAGTCTGGTGGGATGACGAAAAATGTGGATCCCAAACTTTGAGACCTGGTAAGCGAGAGCAGTAAGCACATTCTACTCCAGGCCCATCCAAGACAAAGTCCATTCCGGAGCCTGTGGGATCCAGCTCAATCTCTGTTTTACAACAGTTCTTGAGTTCCTGACAAACTGTCCATGGGGCTCTTGGCTTGGCAAAGTACGGGCAGCCCTGGCGGCTGGGCAACTTGGAATGCCCCTGAATCACAAATCTAACATAAACTGGCAGCTCTATTTTTGGACAGTCTTCACCCTCCCCCCTCCCTTTTCCCTTCCATCGTTTGCAAACATGGCATTTATTTTGCAGAGGTGTTTCCTATTGCTCTGCTGTACCTCCCCGGTCTAGTGCCATGTCCTTGGCTGATGCGCCATCTGGTGTGCATCACGAGTCAGCACAATGAAGCAGAGGTTTCACTTGGAAGTACAGTGTGTAGAGTGGGTTAGACCGGTGTTTCTCAACCTTTTTTTATAAAGTACCCCTTTTTAAAAAAATTATAAGTACCCCCAGTACCTACAGTTTTCAGACACACACAATTTGTTTCTACCATTGCAACACATTTGTTTAAACAACTTAATCGTAGTCGGACAGGCAATGAAATTTTTGGGTGTAAAAAGTACAAAAATAATTAAGCACTGCAAAACTTAAAACAAAAATTCAGTTTTCTCCAAATTTCAGTTGTGTTGACATACCCCCCAGATTTCTCTCGAGTACCCCTAAGAGTACTTGTACCACTGGTTGAGAAACACTGGCTTAGACCACTCTTTAGCAGTGTCAGAGTGAGGAACAGAACCTGGGTCCTAAGCTAGGACTCTACCCACTTAGCAACAGTGCCTTTCCCATTGGCATGGGTGGATAGCAAAGTAACAAATGTTTGATTGCAAATTCTTTGGGGCAGAGACTGTCTCTTGCTTTGTTTTTGTACAGCACTTTGTGCAAATGGGCCCAGTCTTGAATGGGGCCTCTGGCCATTACAGTAATGAAATAAATAATAAAATACCTCTCTTGCCCTTTCTCTCCAGATAGCTTTAATAACTGCATTGGCACAGTCTAGCCTCCCTAACTGCAGTCCCATTTGCACTTCTAACCCCTCTTGTAAGTCTGTGGGACTGAGGAGCACATCTGGGAACATAGCAGTTCAACACCAATAACTATATTCTCATATCATTGAAAAAGGTATTTTCAGCTTAATAAAATTGTACTCCCTTGAGCAGGCTAGGGGCACAGTTTAGAGGCCAGGGTTGATTCTCCCTTGTCCTGTAACTTGTGTATTCATTTACACCAGTGCAAAGTGAGTGTGTCAGGCTGCTTAAATGAGAGTGATAGCACTTGCACCGCTCTTGTGACTACACAAGCATGCATGGTAATGGAGAATCGGACCAAGTGAGGTCATATTCCACTGTCTCTAAAGCAACTCTACCTTTTTTCACCAATTGAGCCTAGAGTCCTGTGGCAGGGAGAAAGATATATTTCCTAGGAGATTAAGTTAAATGCAAGAATACAAGTACAGAGGAGAAACTTGCCACAGTCTGTGCATGACAGGTTGGACAAGGCCCTGGCCCTGGAAGAGCCATAGATAAGTCCTCCAAGAGGCTAGAGAGGCTGTGGAGGAATCAGCCAATCAGGAGCCAGGGAGGCCTACAAAAGAAGCTGCAAAGCTCACCAGCAGTCGGTGTGGAGCTGAGCTGAAGCTGAGCAGACTACAAGGCTAGCTGAGGAAATTGCCTTCAGGAGGGGAAAGCTCTGGGGGTGCCACTCTATCTGAGTGGGGAAAGAGACTGAGGGGAAACTGAGAGACAAATGTGGAGACACCAGGGCTATGTCTACACTCGCTGTTTCTTGTGCAAGTAGGGCCGTTCTTGCGCAAGAATCTGCAGAGCGTCCACACTGCCTGCCTGCTCTTGCGCAAGGAAATTTACAGTATGGCGTGGTAAGACAGGGCTCCTTGCGCAAGAGCCATGCTCTTTTTTAACAGGTGTAAGCCCTCTTGCACAGGAGCTCTTGCGCCGAAGGGCAATGTGGACGCTCAGCAGGGGTTTCTTGCGCAAGAAAGCCCTATGGCTAAAATGGCCATCAGAGCTTTCTTACACAAGAGAGCGTCCACACTGCCATGGGAGCTCTTGCACAAAAGCACAGCGCACACATGCACAAGAACCCTTGCGCAAGAAGCTGTGAGTGTAGACATAGCCCAGCAGAGGGCACCAGGATGGGCCCCTGGTAGATGTGCACCCCAAAATGGGTTTGAGTATCACACAGGAGTGTGACTTAGCTGGGGGGCTGAGTAGCAAAAAGGGTTTTTAAAGTGGCAGTGTAGGCAAATGCACTCGGCCAGATGAGGGGTGCACACAGATGGTGAGTGCCACCCCATTTCACTGAGTCAGATACGTTTGGCTCTCACATGGCTGAAGGATGCCTTGCTAGGGCTGGAGGTTCTCCCCAGCTGGCCAACATTCTGACCTCCCCTTTCAAATGTGTTAATGGGAGACCTGGAGATGTGCCAAAAAAGGAGGCTGCTGTCCAGCGTGCTGAAAGCCAAAATCCAAACCTGCCATCCCAGGTGTTGAAAGGTGCCCTTTGGCCAATGGCTTTTCATCTGAGCATGGCTGACAGAAGTGGAGTGTGATCGTGATTTTATACTTCAAGCATTAACAGATTCACTATATGGGCAGTGGACTGTACAGGTGAGCAGGAGCACAGATATCAGAGTTTGAGCTAAGTGACAAACCAGCTAAGGCAGTGGAATAAACTACTTATACAACATACAAAGCATTTGGAGACTCTGAACATGGGGATGGGTCAATAAAAACTTCCAGAGAACTGATGAGTTTTCTTGGAAAAAATAAAAAGCACAAGCAGGACAGTCTCCTGTTGCTTCCAGTAGGCTATGGATCCGGTGCTTGGAATAGAAAGCTTAACACTGGAGCTAGCTGTTTGTTTCATGGCCAGCCTTTGTTTTCTGGTTATTTTAGTGCCATTTCCCCCACACCGACCTTCTAATGGTTTCGTCAGGACACACATACCAGGCCTACTTATCTACCCATGTTGCAGTGAACGCTCATATCCAAATTCCCTGCACAGTCCTTTTCAGTGATAATGACAACTAACTCTTATAGCAGGATTTTCACCCATACGTCTCAAACCACTTTACCTAGGAGGTCAGTGTCATTAGTCTCATGGAACAGGTGAAGTGACTTGCCCAAGATCACACAGCAGAGCAGTGGCAGAGCGAGGATCACATGCTGGATCTTGTGGTACTGGTCTAGGACTTAACCAGGGCTTCTGTCTGTTTCTTGTGACGTTGCTGCTTAGAGCACCTAGAGCACCCATCACATCAGCAAAGGATATCAAAGGAATGGCTGTACCTATCTTGCCTGGGTAGGCTCAGGTCTCCATTTTGTATCTCTTCCGCTTCCTAGCCCCCTCCTCCTTTTCATCCCCCCAACATTTCTGTTACTCTCTTTTGTTGCCTCCCTCTTCCTCTTCCTCTTATCTAGGGGTGGGCAATAATTTATTAATGAAGGAGGTGCGGGGATCTGAGATGGAGGTTGGGGTAAAGGACTGGGGTGTGGGATCTGGGAAACAGTTTGGGTGAAGGAGGGGATTGAGACCTGGGGCAGCAAACTGGGGTACAGGAGAGAGTGCGGAGTCTGGGAGGGGAGTGTGACGTGGGGTAGGAGTGCAGGAGTTTGGGTTGTGACCAGTGTTCCCACTAAGCTGTGCGGACACACAGCTTCACGGGTGATTAATCAGCCCTGCCCAGCCAGTGGCTCAGGGCTCCATACAGGGTGCTGACTGACTGGGTAGGGCTGATTAATCACCTGTGAGGCTGTGCTGCCACACAGCTTAGAGAAAACACTGGTTGTGACCTGGGACAGAGGATTGGGGTGTAGGGTCTGGGAGCGATATGAGCACAGGAGAGGATTCTGGCTTGGGGGAGGGGTATAGGAGGAGGGAGTGCAGGGTCTGGGAGAGGGGCATAACCTGGGACAGGAGTGCAGGAGGGGATGCAGGGATTTGGGCTGTAACCAGGGATAGCGGATTGGGGTGTAAGGTCTGAGAGGGGGTTGTGACCTGAGGAGGTGGGGGGGGGCCATGCGAGAGGGGGGTTGCCCAAGGCATCACAACCATCAAGGGATGGCTCTGCCTGCCTGGCTACCCTAATCCCTTCCAGTCCTGTGAGGGATTGCAGGCTAACATCCCCAGCCATCAGCGGTTGAAAGGGAAACAGCGAATCTTTAACATAGGTCTTTACTGGTAAATAAAGCTTGTTGACATTTTTCCAATGAAAAGCTTTTTAAATTGCAAAATAAGATTTAGTTACAACATCTGTCACTTCTGTCAACAATATGTGGGGTTGTTTTTAATCAGTTCTTGATTTTTTTGTCCTTTTTTACAAAACCTGAAATTTTTCACAGGGGAAAAATCATTTTCCAACTATCTTTACTGGTCCATTACAGAGGAAAGGTTTTCAAATGTTTGCCCAGAGGATGAATTAGTCTCTGGTTTTCAAGCCTACACGTGTCCTTCTCCTGATCTGGGACTTTGCACATCCTCGGCCTAGCCGTGCAGGGCATGGAGAAATGGAGCTGCCCAGAATGGCCCTGACATACCTTGTGGGGCAGCATTGGCAAGGGAACCTGCTGTGGAGAGGGCTTTGCTTTAAAAAGGAGCAAAATGTCCCATCCCCCCACCTCTCAGTAGCTGGGGAAAGGTTCAGTCCTGCAAGATGCTGAGTGCCCTCCACTCCTGAGGAAATCAGTAGGCTTCAAAGAGCTCAGAACCCATGGGATCAAGCCCCAAACCTGCAGGGATCTGAGGCTCTGTTATGCCCAGGTAGGCCTAAGCCCACAGGGGGCAACAGACACACTAGCAGCTCCCTCAAGAAAATTCCAGCTGGGATCCTGTTCTGCTGCTCCATGGGAGCACAAGGGAGTGGGCCAAAGCAGCTGCCCCCGCACGCACACTCCCCCTAACCAAGTATAATGATAATGTGATGATGACTCAGCTCCAGTCACTGCAGCAGTGGTTTATCCAGGTTCCTCCAGCTCACTGAACAGGCTTTCCCTTTTGCTTTCACGAGTCACTGAGACAGGTTGCCCTTCAGCTCCTGCCATGAAGCTTTTGGCTGTGGCTGGCTTCTTTGCGCTGGTGCCCACTTTGGTGCCAGCGCTGGACCCCATCACCACCTCACTTGTTTTCGGTGGGGCAGCTATCGCGTGGCAGCTCTTCACCCCTGCCTCCTGGCTCAAGTGCCACTTCCTGGAGTGCTGCAATATGAAGGACACCCTGGACATCCCAGGTAATAGCAGCAGCAAGCTAATGATGTGGGCAGAGGAAGCCAAGGGACCAACTGACCTCGGGAATGCTATTGCATTCAGGGTGGAGGGATTCAAACCGGGGCTGTGCAGACCGCCTTTTCATCACTACCCTCCCTCAGGAGTGCTGATGGGAGAAGTCAGCTTTCCTTCCTACCAGGGCTTAAGCTGGCAGACGCTGGCCAGGGAATGACCTACATCGCTGCATGCCCCAGCGATGCCCCTCCTCCCATTCCAAAGTCCCTGCTGGCAGAGAAGAGGTTGCAGGTACCTCATGACGCAACAACATCTCCTTCGAGGGACTTTACCTTGCCAAGAATCCTCTGCTTTAAGCTGGCATTATCCAGGAGTGAATTTAAAGCCATGAGCTATTGAATCCTCCCAATGTCCCTGCTTCCAGTTGGGCACCCCATCACTGCAGAGCGAGGAGTGGCAGAAGCTTCCTAAAAGTGAGGGGGGAGGGCATTGGCACCCAAACCGTGGCCCCTCCCCTTCTCCCAAACCTCACCCCCTACTCACTCTTCTCTACCCCCTTACACCATGGCTTCCCCTGGTCTGGCCACCCCTGTGTAGGGCCCAAAGTCACGGGTGAGAATTCTGGATGCATGAGTCAGGCCTAGTGGTGAGAGTACAATGCAGGACCATGAGGTTCAGAGTCCCTGGCTTTTACCACTAGTCCATCCTGCCTCTGAGCTCTTTAGTCTTTCAGTTTCATTTCTGCAAAGCAAGCATCATCCCCAGTGAAAGTGGAAGTTGGCCAGCCAATCACACCCTGCCTTCAGGGCATTAGTGCCGGGAAGCAGAAACCAAGACACTCAATGGTCTGTTGGAAATTTTCCACAAACCATGAGCCTTGCAGCCTAGGAAATCCCCTTTCTTGTGTTCTCAGCACCAGTAATGTTGGGCCTTGAATTAACCCTTTCCCTGAAGGACTATGCTGCAGATTCCGGGCCAGATCCTTTGCTGGAGAAAACTGGCATAGCTCCAGTTACTTCAAGGTACACTGATCTCCTCCAGCCCTCCACCTCTCAGCAGTGGTCCTTGATGTACTTCTTGCCACTGAAATGTCAGGTCTTTTTTGAGAACAGGAGGGAGCCAGCAGGGAGACGTGTCCTACCCCACCTACTAGGTACCTTGCATACCATCAAGGTGGTTAAAGAGGATCTGGGAATTTCCACAATCTTGTCCCCCCAGAACTACAGGATCACATCCCTGGGCCATGTATGAGGCACCAGCTACAGTGATAGTCTTAGTGGGAGTTCCCAGGTACACTCCACAAGCTGCTTGGCCTCCCACCAACAGACGCTGTGGGCCAGATCCAGGAAGCAGCTCAGCACCTACAGCTCCCGTTATACACAGCCCCATGATAATGCTAACGGGGAACATTCTGCCCATCTGCAGCCTAACAATAGCCTGGGAGGGAGGGGCGATAAAATGCTTCCTGATGCTGAAATCTCATCATGCCTCCAGCCCTGCAGATGGCTTTGGAACGGAAAGTCTTTGGGCAGCACCTTGCCACCCAGGTGGTTCTGAAAGCGCTGAGCAGCCATGCCAGAGACAAACAGCCCAGGAAGCCGCTGGTGATGTCCTTCCATGGCTGGCCAGGCACTGGCAAGACCTTCATCAGCAAGATCATTGCGCAGAACCTGTACCAGCGTCGCCAAGCAAGGAGGAGCTTTGTCCATTGGTTTGACACAGTCTTGCATTTCCCACACGCTGAACATATCCAGCAGTACAAGGTACTTCCTTTGTAACTCTGCTCTCCTACAGGGGGGGACAGGTCAGGAGTCCTGCATGCAGATCCCACACTGCCCAGGGAATTTCAGCATCTCTGCTCCCCCATCCTGAGCACAACCAGAGAATGCAGAGGGGGGTGAAAACTGAGGGTACATCTAGACTGCAGAGCTTTTCCAGGATACCAAGAATTCAGAAAAGTGGACGCGTTCTTTTGCCATCCCTGTAAACCTCTTTGTACAAGGAAGAAGGGATGTGCTGAAAGAAGAGGTTTTTCCAAAATTTGGCCCCATACAGACAGGCCAAATTTCAGAAAAGCCTCTTCCAAAAGAAAAGCGGAAAAAGATACACAAATTGCAGTTTGCAATTTGCATATCTTTTTCTGACTTTTCTTTGCAATGTAGACACAGCCTGATACAAAGTTCATAAACTTGTGTGAGCCTCTCCAAACACTTGGGTTGGTTCAGCGTTTGAGCTGAGGTTCAAGCCAGCTCTTGCTCTAGCCAAACATTTTCACCCATATTTATTACTATAGATTCTGGACCTACATAAACACTGGACATTTTTAGGGTATTTAGATGTTCATCGTTAGATTATAACATTCAGGAAGGTCAAATTTGAGACCCATACTGTCTGACTGTATCCTTTTTGTGAATATTAGTCCAAAGGATTTAGATGCTATGTATACAGGGACATAGAATTTACAACATCTCATGAGATTATTGGTCCATCTTTTTCCATATTTCTGCTCCTCCTACTACCCTCAGCTCTATTCAACAAAAACTCCCCTTGATTTTAATGAATGAGGAGTTCAGAATTAGACACTCTGGCAACTGAAATGTCTCATGGAAGTCAACACCCAGACAAATACCCTGCCAGCACACATGTGTGTACTGAAAGTCTGATCCTGCTCTCATTGAAGTCGATGGGAGGCTCTAACACATGAGATTTGATTACCTTTATGTATCACTGGCATTATATTTAGTGCCTCTAAGTTAGAGCAGTGGTGGAATCTCTCCTCCAAAAATAATCCAGCCGCCATCTTGACTTCCTACTCTCCTGCTCAGGGACTATCTTGCCCGTCCCCACAGGAGCAGCTTCAGAACTGGATTCGAGGGAATGTCAGCGCCTGTCCGAGGTCACTTTTTATTTTCTCTGAAATGGAACAGATGCCCTATGGTCTGATTGACTCCATCATACCATACCTCAGCCATCGCGAGGCTGTCAATGGCATCTACTACGGCAAGGCCATCTTCCTCTTCCTGAAGTAAGGAAATCCAATGGCTAGTGAGTAATTGTAGCTTCACAGAGTCAGCAAGGGCAAAGGGAGAACCTGCTTTCACAAGGCTACAGTTTGGTTGCACAGATTGTGGTGCCTTGCTGTACACCCACTGTCCTTGGTCATCAACAAGAGACTGGAGACATGTGGTAACTGAACCTGTCCAGCCTTCATGTCAGCCAGAAGAACTCATATATCTATAATTATTCAGATGGACAGGATCGCCTTCCTTCAGTACTAGCACAAATGTTGCCATTAGCCAGGCATGCGGTACTGTCTCTTGCCTCAGTACCTTTTTATATATTTTTTCCTAGTGCTTTGATAGCACTTATCCCACTGGCTTTTAGCAGCTCAGCTATTATATTGTCTGTTCCTGTAGCGTTCCCATTTTTAACTGCTTCACCGCTCTTTCTATTTCTTCTTCTGATGGATACACAGACAAAGATATATATTGAGAATCCATAATATCGAACATAATTTATATGTGGTGCAAAAATTCCCCAAGTCATCATATCCACCCACCGAGGGGTCCTTCCAGGCATGGAATGAGGAGGAACAGTCTGGCCCTTTGTGTTGTTCCTGAGATAATGCTTTGCTGAGGGTCATTTGGATGATCCAGTTCATTTCTCACCTAACAGTAATGCTGGAGGGGACAACATAACTGAGGTGACACTTGATCATTGGAGGCAGCAGAAGGAAAGAGAAGAAATTCCCCTGAGGGACCTGCAGTCTATGCTATCTGCTGAGATTTTCAATAACAGGAACAGTGAGTACTTCTGAGCTCCTGGGGCCCATAGCAGCCCACATGAATTGTGCAGTCTCTCTCTCTCTCTCTCTCTCTCTGGCTATGTCTAGATTACAGAGGTATCCCGGAAAAACTCCGCCGCATCCAGGGAATGCGTCTGCTCTTCCAACACTTCTGACTTCCTTTGACAAGAAAGAAAGGCTCTTCCGAAAGAGGAGGTTTTTCTGAAATTTGGCCCAGAGTAGACGGGCCAAATTTCAGAAAAGCCTCTTCCAAAAAAACAATCAGAAAAAGGTACGCAAATTGCGGAGTGCAATTTGCATACCTTTTTCCGATAAAAAGCAGCAGTCTACACGTAGCCTCAATCTACACGTAACCTCTCTCTCTTCCAGGTGGCTTTTGGAATAGCAAGTTGATCCAGAAGAACCTGGTGGACTATTTCATCCCTTTCTTGCCCCTGGAATATAAACATGTGAAAGAGTGCATCCGAGAGGAACTGCGCTACCAAGGCCATCAAGAAGATGAAGATCTTATCATAAAGATTGCCTTAGAAATGTCCGACTATCCCAATGAAGAGAGAATCTACTCTAGCAAAGGTTGCAAAACTGTGACCTCGAAGGTGAACCTGAATACCTAAATGGGCCAAGTATTCAAGGACAAGGAGGAAAAGAAATCAAGTCTCTTGATATCCATTAGTATTGTCCCAGACTGTAAGCTTGTTGGGGCAGGGACCTGACCTTTAACATATCCAAACCCTCTCATACACTTTGACTGGAGAGAGAAGATAACACTGAAAACTTCCTCATCTCAGCATAATACAATACATCCTTTCCTCACTTTCAAAACATGCTGCTGTGAGTACAATAAAATAAATATGTTACACAGTCTTAATGATCTCTCTGCATTCTTAATAAACCTCCACTACCAAGACCAGAGGGAAGCGGTACAGAGTAGGCAGATATGCCTGCCTTGTTTTTCCAGGGACATGAATGAAGGAAAAACAAAAGCAACAGGAGACAAGGGATCCAATATACAGAACTAATGACCCAGGTTTGCTTGCCCACATAACTCCTCACCAGACTCCAGTCATAATGATTGTTTGATCTTTTGGTTTCTAAAGCAAATCTAGAAAACTCAGGTTACACAGAGGTTTGCTAAAGAACAAGCCCAAGATGCTACAGTTTAGAACAATGCTCTAAAAAGTTTGGAGCACAAATAAGCCCACAGCCACAGTAAATGTTAGTTGGTTCGTGCATAAAAAAATCCAATGTGTCTGTGAAAGGCGGACATATAAATAGTGGTAGTTTTCTAACATGCTTTTACACTAATGCTAGGAGTCTGTCTAATAAGATGGGTGAACTGGAGTACCTCATATCAAAGGAGGAAGTTGACATAATAGGCATCTCAGAAACATGGTGGAATGAGGACAATCAGTGGGACACTATCATACCGGGATATAAATTATATCGGAAAGACAGAACAGGTCGTGCGGGTGGCGGAGTGGTACTATATGTGAAGGATAATATAGAATCAAATGAAGTAAAAATCCTAAAGGAATCAAAATGTTCCATAGAATCATTATGGATAACAATTCATTCCTCTAATATGAATATGGCATTAGGAATATATTACCGACCACCTAACCAGGACAGTGATAGTGATGCTGAAATGATAAGGGAGATTAGAGAGGCTGCCAAAATAAAAAACACAGTAATAATAGGAGATTTCAATTATCCCCATATTGACTGGGTGCATGTCACCTCAGGACAGGATTCAGAGATTAAATTTCTTGATGCCTTAAATGACTGCTTCTTGGAGCAGCTAGTACAGGAACCCACAAGGGGAGAGTTGATTCTCGACCTAGTCTTGACTGGAACGCAGGATCTGGTCCAAGAGGTAACTGTTACTGGACCGCTTGGAAATAGTGACCACAATATAATAACTTTTAATATTCCTGTGTTGGGAAGAACACCGCAGCGGTCAAACACTCTGGCATTTAATTTCAAAAAGGGGAATTACACTAAAATGAGGAAGCTAGTTAAACAGAAACTAAAAGGGAGAGTAATTAAACTAAAATCCCTGGAAGCTGCATGGGAACTGTTTAAAGACACCATACTAGAGGCCCAACTTAAATGTATACCCCAAATAAAAAAACACAGTAAGAGACCTAACAAAGAACCACCATGGCTAAACAGCCATGTTAAAAAGGCAGTGAGAGAGAAAAGGGCAGCTTTTAAAAAGTGGAAGTCAAATCCTAGTGAGGAAAATAGAAAGGAACATAAACACTCCCAAATTAAGTGTCATAATGTAGTAAGAAAAGCCAAAAAAGAGTTTGAGGAACAGCTAGCCAAAAATTCAAAAAATGATAGTAAAATGTTTTTTTAAATACATTAGAAGCAGGAAGCCCGCTAAAAAAGCAGTGGGGCCTTTGGATGATAAAGATATAAAAGGAGCGATCAAGGAAGACAGTGCCATTGCGGAGCGATTAAATGATTTCTTTGCTTCAGTCTTCACGGCTGAGGATGTTACAGAGGTTCCTAAATCTGAGCCAGCCTTTTTAGGTGACAAATCTGAGGAACTCACTCAGATTGAAGTGACATTAGAGGAGGTTATGGAATTAATTGATAAGCTGAATAGTAACAAGTCTCCGGGACCAGACGGCATTCACCCAAGGGTTCTGAAAGAACTCAAATGTGAAATTGCGGAGTTATTAACAGTGGTTTGTAACCTATCCTTTAAATCCACTTTGGTACCAAATGACTGGAAGATGGCCAATATAACACCAATATTTAAAAAAGGCTCTAGAGGAGATCCTGGCAATTATAGACCGATAAGTTTAACATCAGTACCAGGCAAATTAGTAGAAACACTAGTAAAGAGTAAAATTGCAAGGCACATAGAAGAGCACGAATTGTTGGGCAAAAGTCAGCATGGTTTCTGCAGAGGGAAGTCGTGTCTAACTAATCTGTTAGAATTCTTTGAAGGGGTTAATAAACATGCGGACAAGGGGCACCCAGTGGATATAATATACCTAGATTTCCAGAAAGCCTTTGACACGGTCCCACACCAAAGGCTTTTACGTAAATTAGGTGGTCATGGGATAGGAGGAAAGGTCCTTTCATGGATCAAAAATTGGTTAAAAGACAGAAAACAAAGGGTGGGAATAAATGGTAAATTTTCACAATGGAGGAGGGTAACTAGTGGTGTTCCCCAGGGGTCAGTACTGGGACCAATCCTGTTCAACTTGTTCATCAATGATCTAGAAAATGAGGTAAGCAGTGAGGTGGCCAAGTTTGCAGATGACACAAAGTTGTTCAGGACAGTCAAAAGCAAAAGGGATTGTGAAGAACTACAAAAAGATCTCAGCAAACTGAGTGATTGGGCAGCAAAATGGCAAATGAAATTTAATGTGGGTAAGTGTAAGGTAATGCATGTTGGAAAAAATAACCCAAATTACACGTACTACATGATGGGGTCAAATTTAGCTACAACAGATCAGGAAAGGGATCTTGGAGTTATAGTGGATAGTTCTATGAAGACATCTACGCAGTGTGCAGCGGCAGTTAGTAAGGCAAATAGGATGTTAGGAATTATTAAAAAAGGGATAGATAATAAGACAAAAGATATCATACTTCCCCTATATAAAACTATGGTACGCCCACATCTCGAGTACTGCGTGCAGATGTGGTCTCCTCACCTCAAAAAAGATATATTGGCATTAGAAAAGGTTCAGAAAAGGGCGACTAAGATGATTAGGGGCTTGGAAAGGGTCCCATATGGGGAGAGGCTAGAGAGACTGGGACTTTTCAGTTTGGAAAAAAGGCGATTGAGGGGCGATATGATAGAGGTATATAAAATCATGAATGGTGTGGAGAAAGTGATTATAGAAAAATTATTTACCTTTTCCCATAATACAAGAACTAGGGGACACCAAATGAAATTGATGGGTAGTAGGTTCAAAACTAATAAAAGGAAATTTTTCTTCACACAGCGCACAGTCAACCTGTGGAACTCCTTGCCCGAGGAGGCTGTGAAGGCCAGGACTCTATTAGGGTTTAAAAAAGAGCTTGATAAATTTTTGCAGGTTAGGTCCATAAATGGCTATTAGCCAGGGATAAAGTATGGTGCCCTAGCCTTCATAACAAGGGCAGGAGATGGATGGCAGGAGATAAATCACTTGATCATTGTCTTCTGTTCTCCTTCTCTGGGGCACCTGGCATTGGCCACCGTCAGCAGATGGGATGCTGGGCTCGATGGACCTTTGGTCTGACCCAGTATGGCCATTCTTATGTTCTTATGTTCTTATGTTCCAGCATAGTGACAGGAGCATATTCGGGGATTCCCTAATGCTGCTTTTTGTACATAATGGCTACACTCATATATCCATTACTGACAACAGCTTCACAAACAAGTGATCAGTCCCAAGAATAAAAGTATCATCGGTCACCACACCCAGACCCATACTCTTACTTAAATCTTCCCTCACATTTTATAGAAATATTTAAAGGATCCTGTGTCAGAGTAATTCTTAGGGCAGGATAAGGGAGGGGAGAAGATGAGTTCCTTGCTACCTGCTAAAATTCTCAACAGCTTACATCTTTAAATGTACACGCACCAAACACAAAGTATTCACCAAATACACTTCAATTCACTCTAAAGGTATATTAGTCAGCTATGCTTTTCGTGCAGGACAGTTTCACTTTTAGGTTCTCATGCACTAGCTTCTTGCTGCAATGTTTTGGTTGCAAACACTCTAGGGAAAATGTATGAATCCAAACAAAAAGCCTGCAATGTTTCTGTCAGTGTAGAGTTCTGAAAAACTAATTTTTACACCACCTTCATTTTTGCCCTGGATCACTTGATAACTTCCCTGTAACTCCTTCCTGACAAACCACCAACAAAGAAAGTCTTTTTATCACAAGAAATATGACTCCAATGGAACTGAAAATAAGACCGGGCAAAAAAAGCAACAATAGAAGTTACTTAAGGACTTTTCTGCCAAGAAGAAATGTGCAGTGAGTTGAAAAATGCAGAAGATGCAAGAGTTTGACTTGCAGAAATAAAACTGAGAAAGCAAAAAACAAACCAAAAAAACTCCCACAAAAAAAACCCTAACACATTTAATAAAGGGAAGCAAATGGAAAGCCTGCTCTGATCTCACACCCTTTTACACTCCACTAATTTAATTGGAGTTACTTCTGAATTGCACTAATGTAAATTCCCAATTAAGCCAAGGGGAGTGTTTTTGCTATTCAGTGGGAGTTGGATTTTGCTAAATGAGATCAAAATGAGCCCAAGAGTTCTTAAACATACATCGACAATGACTGGGGCTAGTGATCTGTGCACAATTGTGACAACTTCACTTCTGCTGAAATCTTCATCTGTGCTTCTATCTTCACTCACCTTGTCTATTATAACTTTCCTATTGTCTTCCAACTGGTGAGTTCACCAGTAGCTACTTGCTTTCTTAAATTTACAAAGAAACACAATGAAGTCACCTCACCCTCAAACAACTATACTTGCAACCACTGGAATTTCAAAATGAAATTTTTGGTCAGGCCATTTTTGGTATAGGCCCAGCCAGGTTTGACCTGCATGGTGAGAGGACTGATGTCCTGGCCTACACAGGCAACCTGGTCCTGATCTCCGACAGCTCAGAGGCCTTCGGCAGGTGCTTGATGTTACCAGCTGAGCCACCAAGTGGATAAGCCAAGAAGGGGGCCTCTCTCCACATCGACGACGCTGGTGAGGCCCACGCGGTTCTAGATCCAGGGAGAGCCCATGGTCTCCCTCGAGGAGAGGCAGTTCTACCAGCACTTGGGAATGCCACAAGAGTCCTTGTCCAACAGAGCCCCGAGGACTCTATTACGGAGATCCTTACCAATAACTCCCTGGTTGCCCCCAGCAAAAGATTAACACGTTCAGCACATTCCTGATCCCCTGCATCTCCTTCATCCTCAGGGGCGTGGCCGTGGCCAAGGTGAAGGTAGATGGTGCCATCCGGCAGCTAGTAAAGAAATGGGTCTACCTCCCCCAGCGGGCCACCAGCATAGATGTCATTTATATTTCCCACAGACAGGGTGGCACCAATGTAGCCCAGATGGGCGACCTGTGTGACATGGCGGTGGTCACCCACACCTTCCATCTCCTGATGTGCCCAGACCCAAAGGTGAGCAACATCGCAGAGAGTGCCATGTGGGATGTGGCAAGGCAGCATATTGCCAGGACCCCCTCCAAGCAGAACATTGCTACATACCTCAGTGGCTTCCTAGGGGTCAAGTCTGGGAGAGAGGGAGGAGACCTGTCCTTGCTGTGGTCCCATACCCACCTCGTGCTGCCTGGGGAAGAGGATTGGCTGCCACTGCAGTTGGTGTGAGGCACGCTGGGAGCTGGGAGTCCTGGTGCCGCACATTAAGACTTCAGAGCACACCATTATTACCCCACCTGCCAAAACCATGTTCAAGAGGGTCATGAAAGATGCCATCCGCTGCCATTATGTGGAGAACCAGAAGTGGAAGCTGGATGAGGGCAAGATACTTGAGATGATCAACAAATGGGATGCGAGCAACCACTTCCTCTCTGGGGGCAACTTCACCCACTTTGCTGACTGGCGGTTCGTCCACACAGCCTGACTCAACTGCAGCCCCCTCACGGGGCTGTCCGTCATGGGGCTCAGAACAAGAGGTGCAGGAGGTGCTGCTAGACCCACTCCAGGGCCAGGCAGTTCTGCCATGCCATCCAGGACCAACTGATCAAAGCCCACCTGCCAACCTGGGCAAGGTCACTGTCGACTCTGTTGTCCCCGTTAGGAACAGCCTGCTACAATCTGACATCGTGGTTATCAACAAGGAGACAAAGACGAAGAAGGTAATCATGGTGGATGTCACCATACCTTTTGAGAACCACACACCGGCTTTCCACAAGGCCCAAGCATGAAAAATTGAGAAATACATCCCGCTGGCAGACACCCTGAGAGCCTGGGCCTATGAAGTCAAGATCCATGCCCTGCTGGTGGGGGCTCTGAGCACATGGGACCCCTGCAACGAGACAGTAGTATGAGTGTGTAGCTCTGATCAGCACTATGTCTGCCCCATGAGACAGCTGATGGTCTCTAACACCATCCAGTGGTCTTGGGACATTTACACGGAGCACGTTACCGGCCACCACTAAGAACGTCAAAAGACGTGATTGAGGAACCACCCATTTGTTACCGCAAAACAGGATGCATATCGTTCACAAGAGACACACGAGACTGCTGACAAGAGACATGATCAGGGAAAGCACCCTGACAAACTATGTATCTTTTTCACAGAAGAACTGCAGGACATTGAAAGACCTAGGCACACACTCCACGGAGGGATGTGCTCCACCCATGTGTCTACGTGCTGTTACCATCACAGACTGAGGCCCTTTACCCTTTATGGGTGGCGTCCCCCAGGACACTTATTCACTGACTCTTGAAAAATCCATCCACCCTCGTCTGGGACAATGTGAATTAAGCTTCCTATGTACCTAGTTAACTGTGTAAAAACTGATCATTGTGTTCCCTCACAACCCAAGCTTGACCCCAATACACTATGCCTTTGTTATTAACTTGTACCCCATAAAACTTTCTTTGATAGATTTTATCTAAGCAACATGTTTCTCCTTGTGGTGGTAGGATTTAGTGCTGTTGAGTAGTCCCCTGTGTATTTACCGATGGCTTGCTCACTGTTTACTCTCTTTCGTAATAGTCTTCAATGATTTACCTCTCAACTGTGGGTGTTGGCACACTGCACTCTGCCTCTCTAGGAGAGTAGCTTTCAAACTCCAGTGGTAAACAAATACGAGTAGCACTGTTCAGACAGGTTCAAACTATTCCAACTATTGGCACTGACACTTTACATGAAAAGGAAGGTATCTTCTTGGCCATGATACATAATGGAGGAGAACGCTTGTAGAATCAGAGAACGGGTGAGACTCTGTCACCGGCAGAGCTTGTTCCGTGGGAGCCTTTGTGAAAGAATGGGGACTGGAAGGAAAACATTGACACGATCATGTTTCATGCTTGGTAGGATGACCATTTAGCAAGTGTGAAAAATCGGGATGGGATGGAGGCAACACTACAGGCACCAATGTAAGAATGGCCATACTGTGTCAGACCAAAGCTCTATCTAGTCCAGTATCCTGTCTGCCAACAGTAGCTAATACCAGATGTCCCAGAGGGAGGGAACACAACAGGTAATCCTCACGTGATCCCTCTCCTGTCACCCATTTACAGACAGATGCTAGGGACACCATTCCTACCTATCCTGGCTCATAACCATTGGTGGACCTAACCGCCGTGAATCTATCTAGCTTTTTTTAACCCTGTTAAAGTCCTAGACTTCACCACATCCTCTGGCAAGGAGTTCCACAGGTTGACCGTGCACTAAGTGAAGAAAAACTTCCTTTTGTTTGTTTTGAACAAAGCCCCAAATATTGGGACTGTCTCTAGAAAATCAGGGCATCTGGCCACCCGAATCAGGAGGTGAGAATATTCTTGCTGGCATGACAAGATTTTCAACCCATCTCTTGTGCCATAGGGGCTTGCAGCGTAGGGTGCCCCCAGCGTCCGCAGCAAGGTGAGGGAAACAGGCTCTTATGGGCATCCGCTCCAGCCAGGGAGGAGGAGGAAACCAGCAACGAAAGCCAGGCTCTTGAAGCAAGCGCACAGCCCCAGCTAGGCTTGGGCTGGGACCGAACACGAGTCCCTTCCCTACGCTGCGTTCCTGCACCCGCCCCTCACAAAGATGGCAGGAATGTGTGCGTGCGGGGCGGAAGTATGGGTGTTCTTAACGCTCCCCGCCCCATTCTCAAGCTCGGGGGATCCAACCGCTCCCCCTCACAAAGATGGCGGCAGAACGGAAGTGCTGGGCGCCGCGCAGGGGCCGCCGGGAGTGGTAGTTCCTAATCGCCTGGGGGCACGGTGGGCCGCTGCCTGGCGGGCGGAGCCGGCCCGGACAAGGCACCATGCAGCTGCTGTTGGGGCTGCTCTCGCTGCTGGCCCCGGGCTCGGCCGCGCTGGAGCCCATCAGCCTGGGCATCGCCATCGGGGCGGCCTCGGCGCTCACCGGCTACTTCTCCTACCCGAGCTTTTACTGCGGCTTCGTGGAGTGCTGCCCCGGGGAGGCGGAGCGGCCCAACGCCACCGGTACCGGCCCAACGGAACCGGGGCGGGCTTTGGCTCCAGGCTGGGGACAGGGGCCTCTGGGGTGCGGGTGCAGTGGGGAGCGCCCCACTGAGCAATGAACATTTGGGGCAATGCACCACGGGGCACCCAGGGAGACTGGCAGGAGCCAGGCCCGCCGAGCCTTGCTGGACCAGCAACTCACCGCTGACCCAGTGGAGGGGACGTGGGAGAAGGGGCTGGACCTCTGGGTGCGGGTTCACAGTGTGACTTTGAGACAAGCACTCACCTTCTCTGCCTCGTTTCCTCGCCTGTGACATGGGGCTGATACCTCAGGGTGCCTCACCTGGGCGTTCTGGGAGCCGCATTTCATTTTCTGGCTTAGAGCACTTTGCGATCCTTGGATGCAAGTGCAAATAGTTATCATCGGGCTCTGTCTTCCTAGTGCAGTGACTGAGTCCCCCCCCCCCCCCCCCCCCCCCCGTTTTCTAGTAAGAGGTAAGGATTCTAGACTGCTCAGGGAGGGAAATGGGATTCAGGATCCCATTCCATTTGCAAATCGCTTTTTGAAGTCCTTGTTCCTCTAACATGACCGCCCTTCTTTCCTTTTCTCCTGGGACTCTTCAGCACTGAAGGAGGATCTGAATAATAAGCTCTTTGGCCAGCACCTTGCCAAGGATGTGATCCTGAAAGCAGTGACTGGATTCAGCAACAACCCAAATCCCAAAAAGCCACTTGTTCTCTCCCTACACGGCTGGGGAGGCACAGGTAAAAACTTTGTCAGCCAAATCATCGCAAAGAACATTCACAAAGCAGGACAGAAGAGCAAATTTGTTCATCTCTTTATAGCCACACTACACTTCCCACATGCACATCAGGTTAGCCTGTATAAGGTAAGAGAGCAAATTTTAACATCACCTTGGTTGTATCAGTAAATATTAATCATTAAAACTGCACTGTGAAATTAATTGTTCTTAGTATACAAATCCATGGGTGTCTAAAAATATAAAATAACAAACTCTTGTATCCACCTAGTGTTTCTGTGTATTTTCAAACATTCACTGACAAGTTTATGGAGGTGGAATCTAAATATCCCCCTGCAGTGCTAGAGACTAGGGATGTAAATGGGTAACCAGTTAACCTGTGAGCATCACCCTTAACCACTTACTGGTAACTATCACCTGGTAATTGGTGCCCAGCCCGGACAGAGCAGCCTGGCAGGGCCCACTACGGTGAGCAGTTAACATATAGTTTAATTAACCGGTTAACATTTTAAATGGGATTTTTACATCCCTACTAGAAACTGAAACATAACAGCAATGAGTTAAATGCTAAGAAATGGAAAGTGAAACAGATAAACCTATTTAGTCCTGCTTTTCAGTGTTCCTCAAAGTCAGCAATTAAAAGTTACTTCCTCTTACTGCTTTTTTTCTTACCTCCTCCTGGTGTTACCTTTTCATAAAGTAGGCTGTTGTGAAATGTTGTCAGTTCAAGCTAAATGAGGTGACTATAAGGAACAGTAATTTCAGAGACTTATAAGTGATGGATGCTGATCACCTTGTTTATTCCCTGCAATTTTCTTGAAAAGGATAGTCACAGCCTGAAGGTTACTAACTCAAAGCATCTTTAAATGTTAAAAACTGAAGGCTGTAGTAAGATGAGGGCTTGAAACATAAGCCCATGCCTTCAATCTTTATCTGGTTTGTGGTTTTGAGGGGTTCTCTCGGAGTCTGCTGTCCTGGCTACGTGCAGAGCTGGGGGAGAAGCACATGCACACAGCTGAACATTTATCATTATTGAATGGAGTAGAATATCTATCAGGACACCCTACCAGTAACCTCTGACTCACAAAGGCCCATCAGGAATTAGTTTTGGTTGTGTTTATTGTTTGTTTGTTTGTGTGTCAGTCAAGAGGAGGGTAGAAGTAGTACTATGCTGTAGAAGAAATTTCTTCCTTTCACCTGTAGCCCTAGTTGTGCTTTGACTGTTCAACAGAGATTGGAAATGATTTGCTTTATGGCAATTCTCTTTTAAATAACTGGAACAGGATTCACATTCTATCAGCATGTTTGCTAAAGTGAAGGCAATGGTCTTTCCTCGCTTCAAGAAGCAGGATATAATCCCAGCATCTAATGGATTGTTGGTCTACATAATACTAAGTCCTACCATGAGTGTACTAGGGATGTGAACGACTAGTTGGCTACCTGATAAGCAAATGCTTATCGGATAGTCGACTCGTTACTCCCCCTATCAGAAAGAGGCAGCGGGGGGGGGGGAGAGGAGGGGGTACTTTAAAGCGGCAGCACTGCATGCAGTGTGGGGCCAGACCCTGGGCTCCACTTGGTGATGCTGCTGCTTTGAAACACTGCATGCAGTCTGGGGCCAGCTGGGGACTCCACGCTGATCCCGGATTCTGTGCGGCACTGCTGCTTTGAAATGCCACATGCAGCCTGAGGCTGGGCTACCTGCAGCGTTTCAAACCGGCAGCACTGCATGGAGCCTGGAGTCAGCAGGGGAGTCCCCAGCTGGCCCCGGACTGCATGCGGCGCTTTCGCCTTTAAAGTGTAGTAACAGCCCTAGGCCTGTTGCTACACTTCAAAGGCAGAGGTGCACTATCAACTAATTTAATAGTCGATGCAAAACATTGACTATTTGATTAGTCAGTTACTCAAAATTTAACATCCTAGAGTGCATGGGACTGGACGATGTCTCAAGTGTCTAGAAGTCCTATAATTCTATGATTACTCACACCCCCTGCCAGGTGTTTTTTGTGCTCTCTTATCAGTGAGACCTAGTCTTTTAATGTGTATTTCTCCTTTGTTCCAGGACCAGTTGCATAAGTGGATTCGGGGTAACGTGAGTGCCTGTGCCAGGTCTGTGTTCATATTTGACGAAATGGATAAATTGCACCCTGGCCTCATTGATGCCATCAAGCCATTCTTAGACTATTATGAGCAGATTGACGGGGTGTCCTATCGAAGAGCCATCTTTATCTTTCTCAGGTTTGTGGTCTGTCTACTGTGGCAAATCTGGGCTCAGCTGGGCCTTCGCTGTCACTGTGGTATGTGTGTTGGCCACTCAGAGCTTCCAGGCATCAGCAGGGACAAAACCCAGATTCTTCTGTTCAAAAAGCATGTGCTGTTTGAGCTAAAGAATGTGCATAAGTTGCCTACAGGGGTTTGGTTCCATGCTCCCAGAAGGGGCGGCACTGCCCTGAGCATGATGCCTCCCCCGCCCCTCCCAGCCCTCAGAGCTGCCTGGAGCATATGGCACGGCGCTCTGGCATGATTTAAAGGGCCAGGCGCTTTAGCTTCTGCAGTAGTGTCAGTGACAGCCAGGTGCCCTAGGCCCCTTTAAATTGCTGGGCCCTGAGGCAACTGTCCCCGTTGTGCTGTTTTCCCCGCCTCTCTATCAGCAGTGCTGGCTGTCTGCATTGCAGGGCCTATGGTACAGTTGAGCAATTGTGACTCCATCCAGCAAAGGACTGTAGCAAGTAACATGTTAAAGTGGGTTGATCTGGTAGTCTAGTCTAGTAGCAGCATGCTGCCTTACAGCAGATTGGAACTCAGATCCTGAATCTGTTCCTCGTTCCATGTGCTGGGAACGGTGCACAGGTATCGTACTTCACCACAGGCTTTGCATCACGCAGAAGGCTCATCGTATATGCCTACCTGCTGATCCCTTTTGAGAGGGAGCTATGTAGCCATTTCTGAGCAAGAGATATTGTGGCTCAGGGCCAGCATGGTAGGGACAAAGTGGAATTTAGGCTTTGACTTAGTGTTTTTATTCTGGCGACAGTGCTTGCTGTGCAGACAAGTGTTAAATGAGCTGTGCCCACCAAAGCTCATGATACCATCTACATGTTTTGTTAGTCTATAAAGTGCTACTAGACCATTTGCTTGCTGTTTTTTCTCCTAGAGAAAGAGATGCTGGATTCTTCCTATTTAGAATCTGTACTAAACTCTCTCTCATTAACAGTAATGCAGGTGGGGATTTAATTAATAAAGTGACTCTGGACTTCTGGAGGAGTGGAAAAGACAGGGAGCAGATTCAGCTGAAAGATCTGGAGCCTGTGTTATCGGTAGCAGTCTTCAATAATAAGAATAGTGAGTTACTTTCCTAATGAGTGGGTGTTTTTTAATTTATAAACACAGAAGATCCTCGCTCGGTGGGTGTTGTTCTAACTTCTCTCTTCATACATGTAATACTGTTGTTCAAGCACTTGCACTCACTTAAGTCTGGGAACTGCCAGGTCCTGAGCATGGCAATTCGTTGATTTTGCTGGGTGCTTGGCACATTTCAGGGGGCACTCTGTAGTTCCCCAGATCAAACCCTCCCGCAATGGATTGTTTATTTTGGGGAGAAATTATGCACAATGGTTTTGGGGTCAGGAGACTATATTAATGCACTAACTAGTCACCTCTCTGGATTGACCTGGGTGTATAACCTAACTTCGGTCCCAATGAAAATGATGTTAGATGATCCCAGCCTAGTTTTTAGTAGACAGCTGCCTGCTTGATAAAGCCCTCGGCACAGGGCAGAGACTGGACCAGCAGAGGGTGCTGCAGATCAAGATTGACTTGTGCTGGCAGAACTGTGTACAGAAAATTCATGCTTTATGCCTGGTGCATGCAAGTGCCATTATAAGTGACAAATATTAATCAAAGTCTAAATCTTACATAATGTCCCTAGTGGTACAAGAATCTAGGCCAGGGCTGTATGTGGCCCATGGGGTTCTACATGTGGCCCACCAAGACCTCTTGTTTATCATTGCCCATGTGCATGGCTGCCAGATTCTGCTGATTTCCATTCATGTAGGTTTTTTTTTCCTACCAGTATTACTAAAGTGACACGCACGTAAAGCCAGGTCACATGATGTGAGGTGCGCACTGATTGTACACAACACTGACTGTGAGAGCTGTGTGCTCCCTCGGCAGCCAGTCAAAGCACTGCTCCAGTTCACACGGCACACCCCACAAATTCTAGGTATGCAAACACAGTTAGCAAAATTTACCCTACCGTGGAGACCGTTTTGGTCATCACAATCTCGCATCCCACTAAGATGGAGGGCCACTAATGTGGCCCAGTCGCTAGCCTAGGGGGCCCACTCGCAGCCATTGCTGATCTGGGTGCAACGCATGGGCCCTTCATGTTTGGGAGTGTGAGAGGGCTGTTCATCTGTTGTATAGTAAAGTTGCCTGCCTAGAGAACAAGAACCAAACATTAAGGGTACGTTTAAACTACGTGCTATTTTCGAAAGAGGATATGCAATTCTGCAGGAATTTGCATATATTCTTTCGATCTCACTTTCGAAAGCAGAGCTAGACGCTTTTTTGGGGGGGAACCTCCTTTTTCGGGGGAAAAAAACGCATAAACCTCATTTTTTAAAGAGCAGTTCTTTTTGAAAAAGAGGTTTTTTCCCAAAAAAACCACATCCAGACTACTTTCGCAGAATTTGCGTATCCTCTTTCGAAAATAGCATGTAGTCTAGATGTAGCCTTATTGACAATGGAGGACAGAACTGTCACTAAGAGGTTACACTTGTTCTCCCTGACCACTTAAGCACCCTCATATCTGATGTTTTCTAGGTGGCTTGTGGCACAGCAGTTTAATCGACAGAAACCTCATCGATTACTTTGTCCCCTTCTTGCCACTGGAGTACAAGCACGTGAAGATGTGCATCAAGGCAGAAATCCAGTCTCAGGGCAAGGAAATTGACGAGGCATTTGTGGATAAGGTGGCCAATGAGATGACCTACTTCCCAAAAGATGAGAAAATCTACTCTGATAAAGGCTGCAAGATGGTGCAGGACAGGCTGTTTTTTTCTTGGGAGAGATAGCTGTGAGCAGCATGAAACTGAGGTGGAGCAAGGAACTTGATGCTTTTACCTCACCGAAGCACTTTTAATAGCATTTTGGAAGTCTGTGTCTTTGCACTTTTTAATATTTTGGGACATGTGGCAGGGATCCTAGGAATGACTGATTTTATTTTCTTTTTTTTTAAACCTCACTGCTCTTCCTTAAGCTGTAACCATGTGTTGCTTTTTTAATCTGGGGTTAGTCTCTAGAAATCTTTTGAGCATAACACTCATCATTGGATGCAGCCTTCACTGCATTGTATTTAACAGCTGAGATTGTTAAAAATTCCATCCTCTCTACCCTCTCACCTAGAGGATAGGAGTAAAATGAAGGAACCCTTCCATTTGTCCACAATCCCTTCCTAGCATATGGAAGGACCAGTCCTATTACCATCAAAATGAATGGGAGTTTTGGCCCTGATTTCAGATGGCGTGTCCAGCATCTATGATAAGGACAGCAAGGGTGAGTGCTTGATACTTTGCTAGTTCAAATGCCACTGTGCTGGAAGTACTCTGGAGAGGGTTGGTAGTGTTGTGCTCAGAGAGTCAGCTTTCCAGGGATGGAAGGACAGGATCTTGGTTCATTTCTGACTCTAAGCTGTCTTCATGCTTCCACATGGAACATTATGGTGAACTCAAGGAAATCAGGGGTAGGGGAGAAATTAGTTGCTCCCCCCCCCCCCCCAGTCCCTATTGAGAAGACTCTCCATACTTTCCCTTCCTATGAAATTTGAATCAAAGGGAGTCCAAGTGGCTGTATGCTTGGCTGCCAGTCTCCCTTTCCATGGGGGAAACTGTGCACCAGCGGTTTGATTGTTACAGAGCCTTAGGCAAGTGTCTTGTCTTTCAGTGGGGAAAGGTTTGTGAGGATTTGACTGTTACAACTTGTCAGGTCAGTATCTGTGCACCGTGGTGCACGTGAAATCGACAAGGTGTTATACAGCTGTGGCTTGGAGGGAATGTCTAATCCAGCTCTGGGCAACACCCCCTGCCCTTCCCTAGACATACACTTTGCTTGAATATTGCCTTGTAGTAGAAATGATTTTGAAGTCTATTTTTTATACTATTTTATACTAGATAGTTACAATGGAAGTATAAAATCTTTTTCTTCAGAACTAGGGAGGATGGGAAATATGGTCAAAGTTACCTTCCCCCATTCCTATTGTATTTTTAATATTTTTTTTTAAACTAACACTGTAAAATTAATGAAAACCTGTGTCTGCCATGGTCAGTGTGAAACACCTTGTTTCCAGCAGCAAGGTGAAATGAGAACCAGCAGGATTAGGAAGCTGGAAGAGGATTAACTTTCACCCATCTAGTAAGGGTGGAATTTTAGTATCACATTTTACACACCAAAGACTCAACTTCCTAACTCTTCCTCTCCCTTGCACTCAGCCAGACATGTGATGTGAAATGGAAGTGCCTTTATAAATGGAGGACAAGATAGCTAGTATGTAGTGGAGCTAATATGCATGGGAGGAAATTGATTATTTTATAATGTAGTTGCTGAATTAACTCCTTCTTATATATTGACACTTTTTAAGATGGTGTCTCAAATCAAGCCAATTTTTGTTCAAACTACCAGCAAGAAAGCTTTAGATGTTCATGTTAACCTGTGAAATTGAAGGAGCCTGTTACAATTTTTTTATAACCCTCTGTGCAGTCTGTCATAACTGTGACAAACTGTTTGCTCTGATGCAATCCCTTGAAGTGAAAACTAACCGTCAACCTTGGGACATTGGACTGTTGTTTTGATGTGATGTTTTGCCTTTATGGCTAACTCTTACTCAAAGGTTCTCGATGCTGCACTCACAAGTGTATGATTACTCTTCTAACTTGGATGTTCTGAATGTAAGCTTCCCATGAAGTTTTAAAACCTGTCATAGTTGCAATAAATGTTTTTCATCCTTCAACCGCATTTGACTTATTTAACTGCCAGCTGGTAGACAATACTTTGCTACTGCTTCATTCCTAGGCATTCATGCTGGGGTATTATGTGCCTTCCACTAAGCTTTGTTCTGATTAAGTCAGGCCATCTTAATAACTGACTTGCCTGCTCCTTCCCAAGGTAAATAAAGTGTCGTTATAAGCAGGGCTCGACAAATCGCTGTTTCTACTCGCCCGTGGCGACGAGATTTCAGCCGGTTGCCCCGTTCACCGGCGGCGCATGCATGCGCAATGCGGGTCTTGCACACGCACAATGCGGGGCTGGTGAGTAGATTTCACTGCCGTTTGTCAAGCCGTGGTTATAAGGATAAGATAGACTTCCCTGTAGCTTTTTGTTAATACAGCAGCATGCCCTACTTCATATCAATAAAGCTTCTAAAGATGCCATTCAGGAGTATAGAGATGGAAGACTATTGTAGGTCAGACTATTGTAGTCTTTTTCAGGTGATGGACTGTGGGTGGGGGTTTAACCAAGAGGGTTGCTTTTTATCTCTGGCTCCACTGCAAAAGAGTGGCTGGAAATTTACTCTTCTTATGGAAAATCTTAAGCATTCTTACAATTTTTTTTCTGATACCAGTGGTAGAAATGTAACTTGCCACATCCCTTTAGCACTACTCTGACCTGACCAGGTCACTTGATCTCGTGTCTCAGCCCTTTGCCCAACAAGCAGTTTTTCCCTCTAATCTTTTCCATCCATGTACAGAATGTTTATGTGCATTAAGGCACATGTGAATGTGCACCAGCAGGAGAGAGACAAACCTAGCTGTAAGTGCTCAGCTAATCAGTTGGGCAGCAGTGGAATCTCATCTGAGCGGCCACACAATTGAGCAGCTTATAGGGAACACTACTTACAGGGTGAGTACTGTGGTAGTGCCCCTGGAGTTCAGATGCTGGAATTTAAACACCATGGCAGCTAGCCAGCAAGGTGGTTAAAATGCCAGAAGACGAGTAGAAACATCCAATCATTCGTGGAAAATCTGGAAATTAGTGCCCTATGCAATACAGGGCTAATGCTTTCCTTCTCCCCCCTCCAGCACTCTCTCAGGGTAGGAATCTAATCGTAATAAGTGCTTTGAGTTCACTAATGGATGGAGTGCAAAGTGTTACTTGGCAGAGTTACTTTATGCTCTGATCCACTGTTGAACTTGGGAGGTTCAGGAGACTGATATAAAGAAGAGGGCTATGTCGACACTGGCATGATCTTGCGCAAAAACTTTAGCGCAAGAGTTCTTGTGTTAAAGTAGTTGTGCAAGAGAGTGTCTACACTGGCATGTGCTTTTGCGCAAGAGCATCCATGCCAGTGTAGACACTTTCTTGCGTAAGGAAGCTCTGATGGCCATTTTAACCATAGGGCTTTCTTGCGCAAGAAATTCATGTTGCCTGTCTACACTGGCCTCTTGCGCAAGAACAGTTGCGCAAGAGGACTTATTCCTGAGCGGGAGCATCATAGTTCTTGCGCAAGAAGCCCTGATTTCATACAGTAGAACATCAGTTTACTTGCACAAGAACACACGGCCAGTGTAGACAGGCAGCAAGTTTTTGCGCAAGAGCGGCCGCTTTTGCGCAAGATCGCGCCAGTGTAGACACAGCCGAGCAGTATTTCTTCAAGCCACCAGGGACAATCAAGAAAGGTTCCTGTTCTCTTCTCCCCCCCACATTGCATCATGTCACTATAAAATGATTGTAAAATGTAATCCTCATAATTCATGTACTTTAGAGAAGCCAGCAAATAATGACTGGAGCACTACACACTTATTCCAGCTGCTCTGCACTGCAAGTCTTAAACTCGGGTTCCTGCTGAGTTTATGAAATGAAGAAGGTTAAAGTGAATCTCTGAGCTAACCCGTTCAAAGTCAATTACACTGTCCAAATGTAACAAGGAAGACTTGAATCCTGCTGCTCCATTTTTTTGTAGAGGCGCAAAGAGCAGTACACACCAAAGTACTGCATGTTAACTGTCACACATGGTCACTGCTAGAAAGCATTAAAAGATACCCGCTTTGCATAAACAGTACTGTTTGAAGAGGATTACATTAATGCAAACTAGGTAGTGTCCACAGCAGTAACTGCAGTCCCAGTGCCAGCTGCCATTCACACACCCTCGCTGCATCTAGACTGGCCAGTTTTTCTGGAAAAACTTGCCAGCTGTCTAGACTGGCTGCTTGAATTTCCGCAAGAACTGTATGTATGATCGTCAGTGTTCTTGCGGAAATACTATGCTGCTCCCGTTTGGGCAAAAGCCCTCTTGCGCAAATGCTTTTGCCCAAGAGGGCCAGTGTAGACAATGCGGTATTGTTTGGCACAAAAAAGCACCGATGGCTAAAATGGCGATCGGGGCTTTCTTGCGCAAAAGTGCGTCTAGATTGGCCAGGGATGCTTTTGCGGAAAAGCGTCCGTGCCAATCTAGACGCTCTGTTCCGAAAATGCTTTTAACGGAAAACTTTTCTGTTAAAAGCATTTCTGGAAAATCATGCCAATCTAGACGCAGCCCCTGAGTCTGCATGGTAGCAAACGGGAGCATAGCCAAAGCTACCATCACTTACTGTAACTAGTCAGTCACATCTGTGACAGCAAGACATGGGTAAACAAAGTAAGGGTTTTCATCTACTCCACCTGCAGGACAAATTGTCTATTTTTAAGCACTTTTAGAATACTGTTGAGACTACAGAATGTGGAAGACTGCTCCTGTTACAAGGAGCCAAGAGCCTGATTTGCACTAGCACAACTTTAGAAAGTTAATGCACACTCTTAAGCAGTCTGCACTAGGGATGTCAAATATTGGTTAAATGAACAGTTGATTAACCTCATGAATTCTTATCAGTTACTTGACTATTCTGTAGTCCCCTGGGGTGGGTCTGGGACCCACTGCAATCTAGCCCTGCTCCTGAGGAGCCCCCTGCCAGGCAGGAGCTAGTCCATGAAGAAAGCCAGTTTAAAAACCAGCTCCCCTCACAGACCAGCTGCCTGTCGCCCCATGCTGTTGCCTCAGATACAGAGGCAGCAGTACAAGGTGGCAGCAGCCCCTGCCTGGAAAGGGGGTGGTGTCTGAGCTCCCAGACCTGGCGTGGGCTGGAACTGAGCTGGGTTGTCTGTCTGCCTGGCTCCTAATATACTTTAAATGCAGAGCTGCAGCAGGGGTAGGTCCTGGACTGGTGTAAGCTGGGACTGAGCTATGCTGCTGTCCACCTGCTAAAAAATGTACTGGGGGGAGGGGGGAGAAATGCATGTAGTCTATAGTATTAACCTATAAGCTTTTCTTTATCGATTAATCAATTATACTATTACATCCCTAGTCTGCACTAACTACTCATTGAGTCACATTGCAAACCATAATTTAGCTAATCTTTTTCAGCAATAGATGAAGACCCATGTCTCCCTTCCACTGCCACGCCCTTTTGTATCCTAGCTGCAAAAGGTGAACATGAACATTTGTATTCAAGCACAGCAGACTGCCCCTAGGCAGAAGTGTGGTAAGATGGTAAATGTACATACAAAGGTAACAATGAGGCAATCCCTTCAATAATGCAAATCAAGAGATAGCATATATAAATTTTACTGGTAAGATCTTTTATTGAGGGAATTATAAAAATCTTACTTTCATATTGTAAGAGCTAGAAACTGGAGTGAAAAGGTAGTGTTGGCATTTATAAATAAAACTGGCAGATGGGGTGTAATAACTTTAGCTGATGGATTACGGTAATTAAATATTTTTCCAGGTAGTTTTGAAGCTGTCTTCATCTCTTTTCACACGGCAGTGTCTTTAAGGCTAGGATCAAAATGAAATCACACAGTTTGACAGGGGGTGAAAAGTTACCAAAGTTGCTATTTTCTGCATTTAGAAATGTTTGCAACAAAAGAAAATCTTACAACCAGCCCCATGGACTTAGCAGGTTCTGCCTTCCCCTTACTCTGATTCTATGAAATCGACACTCCAACCAAGAACCACCCCTGGATTTAGTGAACAACCTTATTCTTCTTTACAGCAAAGAAGGCTGTGTGCCAACTCTCCACTTTACAGCAAACAGCCAAAGGAGGAACTAACACCATTACAAGAATGCAGTACAACTGCAGATCCTCTTTTTACTCAGCTTTGTTTCACATATTGACCTACCCCTATCAGAGATGGAGCCCACATGGTTAATGCAGTTTGGCAGCAGAAGGGATTGTTTACAGCCTGGCTTTTATAAGAATGGCACCTTATAATGCTATGTAAGAGCACATATGGACTCTCTCTCTCACTATGGTTCCAATAGAGCTGGAAGCACTAAGGATGGTTGTGCATATCCTTTTTTCAAAACACAATTGGAAAATACCCCACCCGCAACTCCTAGGAATGGGCTGCAAGATACAAAGGCCTTGATTAAAATATTCTGTACCATCTAGAAACCATTTCTACAAATTAAAATTTAATTAAAACCAGATCAAAACTGCAGGTCTAATATACATGTGAGTGTTCCACTGAACAAACTGTAACAATCAACCAAGTCCTGATTTGAGATAATCATAGGCACTGTTCGACAGTGCTCTCGAAGGGGTGAGTGCTCCATGCACAGTTCTTTCCTAACTTCATGGAACAGGAAAGACATCTTTTGAAGATACGACTATTACAAGGCTTCCCCAGTGTATTGCCAGTTATTTACACCACCAATTAAATGATAATGTTCCCTTTTTTAAAAAAGTGCTTGACAGTGAAATATTTCGGTTTCTTCACTTTGTAATGTGGTTCATTTTTTCCTTTGCAGATCACAGCATTGTGAAACATTATAAGTCATAATAAAAATCCAGCTTGGTGAATACAGTTTTGCATCCTTTATCAGAGTAAATTTTCTCGTCCTTGGGGAAATAGGTCATCTCATCAGCCACTTTGGTTATGATTTCTTCATCCACCACGTAGCCACGTGATTCAAGTTCAACCCTGATACACATTTTCACGTGTTTGTATTCCAAAGGCAAAAAGGGGACAAAATAATCAATGAGGTTTCTGTCGATCAAGCTGCTGTGCCAAAAGCCGCCTGCAAACAAATATTGTTGGTTAGTGCATCTTAGGTGGAGATTAACAGCTACTGGGGATGGGCATACATTTATCACAACTCCCTGCTACCCACCCTACAGTGGTTTACTCTTGGTTTTTATTTTTACCACAATCACCTCTATTTCTATAAGGTCACACATTGCGATGGTAGGAGAGTGGCTTCACCTTAAGCCAAGCAGGATGGACCAAGAAACATCACACACAGCCCTGTTGCTGTATGTCAAGGCCACAGGTCTAGTGGCACCTCTGCCTCCTCTCCAGTTTGTGTGTGCAGTGCCTCAGCTGTTAGTCTCCAAACCTTTAACTGTCCTGGGACAGAATCCTCCACTTCTCCCACTTTTAGACTGGGTCCTGGCTACAGTATCTGGTGGATCAGCCCTAACATGTCTAATAGGGTTTAAGTACCTGAAGTTCTTCCCTTGGGGAGGCCATTAGCGGCAGTAAATACAGTGACCATAAACAAAAGCATTGCTTGATCTTCCCAGTAGGAGTAAAACATAACAGAGGATTTTAAAGTAACAAAAGGGCTACGCACATGCTTATCTTACCATCCCCCTATCTTGGAAGCTTAGGAAGGCCTTACTGTTTCAGACCTTCCAGCAGGATTTATGAGTGTTTCAGTCTGTTCCCCACAATCAGCTCCCAAACAACTGCCTGACCAGAGAGTCTTCTAACTTGTCAATTTGATTCCCAGGCTGAGCAAAACAAGCTTTGTAATCTGTGTGGAACCAAGGAAGCAGGTTCTTCACAGTTAATATCTCAGGTATTTTCTCTTAGCCCTCTTCAAGTTTTTAGGAGGGCATGTTTTTATTTCTCAATAGCCTGCTGTTAAATTAAATTTAAAAAAAGGATATAATAAGTATTCCAAAATTTAACCCAATGCAGCCAAGTGAGTAGATTTAAATCAAAGGAATTTAAAAACCAAATTTTAATCAGAATGTAAATCAGCAAGCATGAAATCTTGATTTAAATAATCAATTTTAATGGAGTTTTGCATTAAAACCTTTACATACAGCCTTTACATTAAATATGGTGTTTTTGAGTGGTGGGAAGCTAATTAAGAGAAAGTGCTATAACTTCTACACATTTAAGCAATTATATTACTTAATTTATATTTACTGTATCAAAAATGGTGAATGATAAAAGACTTAGTAATGTGTCAAAAAGTTTATCAAAATGTTTGCATTTAAAACTGATCTCTTAAAGGAAATTCTGTCTGTGGGTAAAGAATTTAACTGCTTATTTCATGTCACATCTCCTTCAGGATTTTAGACCAAGTAGGTCTCATCCTCTCAAACTGGAAGAGGAAAATAAATTTTCCTGTTTCTTATATTTAAATGAATTAAGTCATTGAACCAACTTAGTCAAATAAAATGAAAAAGAAAATATTCTCTCTGCATCTGCCGAGGAGGTTACTGCTGTCAAAAGCTGATTTAGCACTCAAACTCTGGTTTGGCCAGTGACTTTTACCAGTACAGGGATTTGACTTTGTTTAAAATTTTACAGCGAACATGTACTCTTTCACATTTTTTATTGAATTTAAATGCATAGATTATAACAAGCTCAGGCCTTATCATAGGTTGTCACAAACACATTTAATTTTAAATAGGTTTTTTTTTTTAAAATTAGAACAAAGTCTGGTTTTGATTTTTTTAAACCATCTACTTATCCATACTATACTGTAGACACAGCAAACGTCTGAAGAACCAGGTCACATACAATATGAATAAATTACAGCGCAGTCCCATGTCCTTCACCCTGCACCATTACTCTCCACCTCAAATCAGCAACCAAACAGCATCAGTCGAAATATTTCATCACTATACCATAGTATCTCCCTGCCTGAAAACTGGGGTTTGCACTGAACTGCTGTTACCATACCTGTTCACCATCAACGCCAGCCCTGCCATTTCTGTTTACTTCTGTCTCTTGGTAAATAAACCTGTGTGCACTTTCACAATGGTAAAAGTAGTTCATCTCTCTCTGACTAAGCCTGCTCAAAAGAACAATCAAGTCAACAGATGCAGAATCCATCATTTAATATACCAGTGTCATCGAGTCCATCTCTTAGTTTGTCATCCTGCAGACTTCTCTGCTGGAAAGCTATAATAG
The DNA here is from genome assembly GCA_032595735.1 of Pelochelys cantorii. Classification (NCBI taxonomy): domain Eukaryota; kingdom Metazoa; phylum Chordata; order Testudines; family Trionychidae; genus Pelochelys; species Pelochelys cantorii. Next base: position 14,771,433 of record CM064347.1, on the reverse strand, counting down.
TTTGGGTCCATTGTTATAAGGTTTATTTCTAAGTTATTGTTAAAAATAACTTCGTAACTACACAGCTACGCCATAATAATTTAGGAGGAACATTAACTGACAATCTACACCTTCAATTCTGAAGGGCAAGGAAGGAGAAGGATGTGACACTTATCATGCAGCCTCCAATTAAGAGCCGAAGAAGTCTACCTACTCTTAGGAAGGGACATGGCAACCTTGCTCAGAGACAGTACCACAGATGGATCCTTAAAATAATCCTGCTTAAATTTTGCATGTTGTCTGTTAAAGAGTCAAACTATGTGAAGAGTGGAATATTATGGCAATCCTACGATTACCACTGGGACCATAACAAATATTTGTTTCTTAGATGTTCTCCAAAGAGGCAGTTGGCAAATACCAGAAAGATGCAGAACCACTCAAAGAGAAGGACTTTTAGCCCTGGGAATAATCAAAATTACTCACTATTCTTATTGTTGAAGACAGACACAGACAATGAAGCTTCCAAGTCTCTGAGTTCCATGTTTTCCCTTTTTCTTCCCCTTCTCCAGAAATCTAATGCCACGTCTGTTATCTTTTCGGCCCCCGCATTGCTGCATGATGGAGGGAAAGGATTTCAGCTGGATGGGTTTCACAGAGCATTCAGTTTACAGCATTACAAGGATTTCACAGATGCGCCTCACCTGAGAAAGATGAAGATAGCTCTCCGATAGGACACCCCATCAAGCTGCTCGTAATAGTCCAGGAACGGTTTGATGGAATCAATGAGCCCTGCGTGCATTTTATCCATTTCATCAAATATAAAGATTGACCTGGCACAGGCACTCACGTTTCCTCGAATCCAGGACTGCAACTGGTCCTATGTTATACAAAAATAAAGGAGACTGCATATTCCAACTGCATCTGTGTCACTTGAAGACACAGGAAATGTATAGATTTTAGATCGCTGCTTTCCATTCAAAAGCCGTAACTTCAATTGTGCACCTATTGATTTCTTGATTGAAATCTGGTTAAAAGGTCAGCTGTAAAGAATGATAAAAAGAACATAGTAACAGAAATGCATTCTGGTTGTTAAAATAACCTTAAGAACCGGAATCTCTCTGCAGGTATCCATGAAAAGGACTATATTTCAAGCCAGTGAATAAACATTGATATGAAGCAACAACCTACCTTGCAAGATAAAGTGAATGCCAGTGGGGAAAATTATTTTCTTTGGTGCTAATAATCGCAATCAAGTAGCATATTCCATCCTTAGATCTCAAAACATTTTCCAACATTCATTAGTTGAGTCAGTGAGTGATTACGTGACTTAGTCAAAATCACATAATAAAAATCACTGCAACAGCTAGACATAGAACACAGAATCATAACTCCTATTCCTGTGCTTTAACCACTGGTAAGTAATCTAACTGCAGGTGATTTTAAACGTTTAAAAAGTGTAGTCTTGTTCAGAAAGGGGGGTAATCTTATTAAGTATTCCATTATACAGGCAGTCTTCAGATTTATGACACAGATGATTCCTGAAAATTGTGTCATAAGTCTAAACATCATAACTCAGAACTACAATCCACTCCCTCGCAGGACCAAGCATTGTAAAATTGAATCGTGGTGTCAATTCAGAAACATAGGTGCCATTTGTTGTAAGTCAAACATTGTAAAGTTGAGGTGTGCCTGTATGGCTCGGGTGTTTACCCACTATTAAAAGTTATGTTTAAGATTAGTAATGAGAAAGAAAAGGAACTGGACAGTTGATATAAAACAAAACAGTGACTCAGCTCATTTTACCAGTCTCACAATTATTTGGTCCCTGTACATGGGAAAGGCAGTGCAGGGAAGACTGTGCACTGTCCATTAAGTGAATTTCACATGCTGTTTTTCTTTTTACATGACCAAAGAGCATAAAGATCCATTTTCACCACTGCTTTCAGGACTCATTTGGGGCAGGATAATAGAAAGCTTTACAAGGGGAAATACATAAACTAGAGAAAAAGTAGAATTCTCCATTTTAAAAGCTAATGTATACACTGTTCCATTCTTTTAAGTCTTCAATATGCATACATTTTGTGTTTAAGTTCAAAACACAGTACAAAGTTCACTAATCTGCATACTACTCTTATTATATAGAAAAGTTTCATCCTCATTTTGCAAACTGCAGAAGAGACTCTTTCACACAACCTAGTGGCAGAATCAGGATTCAAATTCAGGAACACAAGCAGTGGGATTTCCCTAAACTGTGCTGACTCTCATATCTACCTGATTTATATAGCCACGGGCATCTCTTGGCATTTCACTCTTTAATGTATTCATGCTTACAAAACCCCCTGAGAGGAACAAAGTACAACTAGCCCCATTTTTCAGTTGGGAAACTGATGTAAGGAAACACTAAATCACATGCCCAAAGATACACAGGAAAACTTGTGGTGGGATATTTGGGGCAGAGAACTGAACCCAAGTCCCATGCTGACTCCCTATGTCCTTTCCCTCTGAACAGTAACATGAGAGGCTGCATAAACAATTTTTAAAAAATGTACAGGTAAAATCAGTCCCTAGACATTTGAGCACAGGTCTCAAACTCCCAACCTATGGGCCATCCCTGGCTGGAACAATTGCGCAATCTGGCCTGAGATTCCTGGCAAGCTGAGGGAGGGCTGTCCGTTACCAGCCCTTAAACCCTACCCTTTCCTGTCATCACCCTGTCGTGCTCCTGTCTGCCCCAGGAAATGTGAGGAGACCACTACCGCCACATGGTATCAGGTTCCCATAGTGATCCCCAAGCCATATCCTCACGGGACAGGGTGCCATGGGAGGGAACATGGGTATTTGTGGGTCTGTAATAGACAGACCCCACCACCACTCGGCCCGTTGGGAATCTTGGGCCACATTGCACAATTGCTCCTGCTGGGGCTAGCCTGTGGGTTGGGAGATCGAGACCCCTGCATTATGATTTCCACATTTGCACTTCAGACTCAGCACACACTGTGTTTTACAGTTTCAGATAAAAAGCCTTAACTCGCTAGTACTACTGATCCCATAATCTTGATAATCTAACAAAAGAGATAACCCACACAATCACACTTAAAATACGTCAAGCTCCAAATGCACTCTTACCTTGTACTGGCTAATGCTATGTGCATGGGGAAAATGCAAAGTGGACACAAACTGATGGACATAATTGCTGTTCAGGCCTCCTTCATAGATACTCTCTGCAATTATTTTACTGACAAAGTTTTTGCCAGTACCAGTCCATCCATGTAAGGAGAGGGTGAGAGGTTTTTTGGGGTTTGTGTTGTTCAAGAAGCCAATCACAGCTTTCACAATCACCTTCTTCACAAGGTGCTGGCCAAATAGTTTCTTGTCCAAATCCTCCTGAAGTGCTGAATGAAGGAAACACCAACCAGAGAAGAAGAAGAAAAGGTGATAGGTTTTAATGTTTCTAGGCTGCTTTGGAATGGTGGCCTCTCTGACATTATCCCAAGGTGCCCAAACTTTGCTCATCCCAGGGCAGCTGCCAGGGGATCAAAGAGATTCCTGATTAGAATGGAACCACCACTTTTTTCTTTAATATATAGCCAGTGGAGACTGCAGACCCTAGAATGGGATGCTCTGGATCCAGCTGCCAATCACCACCCCTCTTCCTGTGGAGGGACTCATACCTCCAGGTTCCCCTTTTACTCCCTCTCCTTCTGTCTGGAAGCAGCCACACATTCTTTTATCTTCCTAGCGCCCCCTCTCCCCCCCAAAAACCCCAGGACCATCAGCCCTTTCCTCTAGTTGTAGCCTCCTACACCCCCCTCGCCATGCTCCCTCTAATCTTGCCCTCACCACCTTTCTGTCTGCTGCACTAGAGCCCTCGCCTCAACGACCCAGCCCCACTCCCTCTCTCAGCGGGCATCTTCCGAGAGGCCCGACCCTTCCCCAGCCTAAGCAGCCCCCAAGTTGAACCCCACCAACAGGGACAGCTCTCAAGCGCCCCCAACACTCACTTACCCCATAACTGCCACCCCCATTAGCCCCGCTCCGCCGCCCCAGCCCCGCTACCCTCGGCCACCGCACAACCGCCCGCCCCAGCCCACGTACCTGCTCCCGCCCGGGTCCCCTCCCGCTGGAGACAGCACTCCCTGAAGTAGCAGTAGAGGCGCGGGTAGGAGATGAGGCCGGTGAGCGCCGAGGCGGCGGCCCCGGCCAGCGCCAGTCCCAGGCTGATGGGCTCCACCGTCTGTACCGGGCTCAGCAGCAGCGCAAGGACCAGAACAGCCCCCAGCGGCCCCCGCAGCAGCTTCATGCCCCCTCAGCCAGGCCCCAGCCCGGCCTGTCAGCCGCCACCCTCACCCTGCACAGCCACTTCCGCTTCCGGACTAGCCGCTCCGGCACCGCCATCTTGGTTGAGGGCAGAGGCGTTGGCCAGGGTTGAGGGAGGCGGCGGCCATGTTGGAAACAGGCAGTCACTGTCTCGTGACCGAAAGGGGCGCCCTCCCTCTCCCGCGAGATCGCTACTCAGCAGGTGACCCCGCCAGGTTAGATAGGCAATGACTCATCTCGCCATCCTGACGTAGCATCCTGCTGCACGTGCCGTAAGACCGTCGCCGGAGCAGGTCGTGCTATAGCTTCCGCGTGCGTGTCCCGCCCTGGCCTCGGTGCGTGGTCCCGCCCCCGGCAGCCCGCCCGCCCGCTGCAAGCACAGCAGGGGCCGCCCCAGCCACTGCGCAGCGGCTGGCAGCCGCCCTGTGCACTGAGCAGGCCTGCGAAGCCCACCCTACGGCCCTGGAAGGAACCTCCGTCCCTGTTACGGTAGAGCTTGTGTGAGAGTCTCCCTGTTCAGTTTGTGCGGCCGGTTTAGATCACACACCGTAGCAGGGGTGGAAGGCAATGCTCCCTCTACTCGTTTCCAGCCCTGTGCAGATTTCTTCCATCTAGGTGCAGAATAAAATACTGTATGTGCCACTAGAAACACAAAAACTATGGGCACTGTGCTAACCCCAAGCACCTAGTTTACAAGGAACACTGGTGGAAGGAAGCCTTCTAACACCTATTGAAAAGAGCAATAAATAAATAATGGTATGTTTCTGGCTCCTTTGAGTCACTAGTGCCTGCTGACAGCACTTTTAAATCTTCCCCTGCTAAAAAAAAAACCAACACAATACTGGCACAGTCCCACAGAAAAACCCAAAAACACCTCACTGAAGTGGCCCCTAAGAAGGAGACACTCCCCACATTTCCCTTTCACACCAGGGCTTGGGGGGAGGGGGGAGGAGAGAGAGAGAGAGAGAGAGAAGAGAAGTCCAGGCTAGATAGACTGTGCACTCCAGCTCCATGGAGGTTATGGAGTGTCAGCACTGGCTCCCCACTGCTGGGGGTGGGAGGGGAGCAAAGAGTCCCAAACCCTGGGGGCTGGATCCAGGCAAGCCAGGGCCTGAATGCAGCCCCTGGGACTTAGGTACCTCACCCCTGCTCAAAATGCTAGATCATGTAGTGTTGTCATCTCCATTTATATATAACAGCACTTAAGATACTGTTTAATATTTATGTCTAATCATTTTTTTAAATGGTGCAGGAACTTGCCATCTCTTTTGCTTAGCCATAATATTTCACTGTTCTAACAAAACTATTAGATGAAAGGTCACATGGTCACAAAACTTTTCAGCCCAGGGACCGAAACTCACTAATTTCCCCCATTTTACAGATGACATTAAGCAGAGATGCACAGAGGCATTAAACGACATGTTCCAGATTACAGTCTGTCAGTGATAGAATCATGAAACTGCACAGTGAGGCTACATGTACACTGTAATGCTATTTCAGGATAGCAGAGTATCCCAAAATAGCTATCCTGCATCTTAAGAGGCGCGCTCTTCCAGTGGCCCACCACACTTCATTCCACGAGGAGTAAGGGATGTTTCGGAATAGCAGGTTATTTCAAAATTTGGTGCAGTGTAGACATAGCCTGAGTAGCAGTCCTCAGCAGTGAATCTCAGTCTGCCAACCAAAACTCTCGTTTGTGGGCTTGTGCTATAGTGCTAAAAATAGCAGTACAGATGTTATAGCCCAAGCTCCACCCTGAGCCTAAGATCCAGCCTGACCAAGCATCTACACAGCTATTTTTAGTGCAATAGCACAAGCCCAAGTCATCCAGGATCTAAGACTCCCTTATATGTGCTATGTACATAAAGGTACCCTTAGTCAGATGTTTGAAGTGCCAGACAATATTGCCTCAACTATTTTCACAGCTAGCCTTTTTGATTTGTAGCATAGATTTTACATTTTTGTTTCATGTTAATTTTATTTGAAAGGGGTCAGTCCAACAGTACTAAGGACAGAAATTCTTAAAACTGAGAAGGCACTCCAGTCTCAATGCCCTGTTCACACATTGATATTGCCAATAATGCTAGCTGTGGGTGAAGGTATTTCCTGTGATATGAGCATGTCCTTACTAACAACTGGACCAAGAACAACAAACTTAGCTGTTGACTTGGTTCAAATATCAGCTAGGAACAACGTTCAGAAATTACTTTGGTTGACACCTCGAAGATTGAGCAGATAAAAGTCTATATGCCATTATCAAACTCCTGACCCTACCACTATCTTTAATATTGTAGACAAGCATACAAACCAGCCATTTTAATTTTCATTGTACATTTCACTCAAAAATTTTGATTGACATGATACAGAGGATTTATGAAAGCATTCAACAATGTTGGTTACTAAAGCACTGGATGTGAGCTGGCTCATGTTCTCAAGTCTCACAACAATGGCTGCCGATCCTTGTTCTAATTCAGTAATTGAATCAATTTCATACAAATTTAGACTTGTTTAGGCTAATATTTAAGTACATACAAGACTTCATTACAAGCAGCACAGGATGAATCTAGTGTGGACATTACTGAAATAACAGAATTGCAAGAATGACAGGTTAAAAATGTTATTTATTTTTTGAAAGTTCAAATGCCATTTCTCAACTTAATTTATATTAATTTCTGGAAATATGGTATTTGTAACTATTTTGAGGGTGAGAGGAATCTCATTTCAACATTTGAGGAGTTTTTTTGAGATATGAAATCCTACATTATCCCTATCAGAAAGCCAAACAAAAACTGAAAACAATTACTGATTTCTCTCCTCCTTGGCAACTGAAATAAAACACTCATTGCTATGGAAACACAAACACACAAAGGGGACAATTTAAAAATCTCAAAAACATTCACTGCTCAGGCACCTACAGCAACTGCTGTATTTCCTTACACTGAAGATAAGAAATCCTGCCATATTGCAATCCCTGCAGAGTACATGTGTTCAAGATCTTACATGGTACCCACTCTAATGGGAAAAGAAGCTGACTCCTGCTGTGTGCTTAACAAATTCCTGCAGTATCTTAGACACACACACTGCATACAATTTATGCTCTTTGGAACTAACAAGAAGCACCTTCTTATGAAGTTGCTTTGGAAGTTTGACCTGGAAAACCAGCTTTAAACCTGTACTCCTTGTTTACAGGCAAAAAACATTTAAGTCTTTAAAAGATCTTTTTCAAGGTGAAAAAAAAAAAAAATCTATGAACAAGGTTGACATGCTAAAATAAATGTCAAGCAGGAAGCCAACATATTTACAAAGGAAAGTTTATAACAAAATAAGTTATATACAAGTCACCACAGGGAAGGAAGATTTCACAATCACCATGCAACTAATTCACTACAAGTTTACTGTGAGAAAAATCTTGTGGGTAACACTAAAAATCGATAGGAAGCAATCCCACCGAGTTATTTACACAACACCTTTCACTTAAAAGCTCCAGCAAAATGTTCAGCCCATACTATTCTACTGAGGAGATTTCAATATCGTCTGTTCATCTTCTTGAATTTCTCATAGTGGTAATCATCTGTTGCTTTCTCATTGGGTGGACGCTTGCGATTTGGAGGAGACCCTTGGAAGGAGAGAGACAGAGACAGACAGACACACACTTTATTTCCTATTCTTTAATTAATAAATAGGATAGTGCAGGAAAAATGATCCCCATTCAATTCCCAAAGAGTTAGTCTAATGTCCTTTAAACCAGCTGGCCTGCAAGCACTCATACTATTTTACACTTCAACAATGCCAAAATTCTTCAGACTTCATTCTTTATTCTTCCAAATCCTACTCACTCTCCCCCAGTCCATTCCAAAACAGGATTGCCCAAAGCACTTAAAACCCCTGCCATCTACATCCCCCCATTACTCCAGCCTTTGTGGAGCAGAGACTATTAGCTCTCCATACCATGGTTGACTGCACACCATTACTAATGGGTCAATGGGTTATTTTCAACATCCTGACCCTTCACCTATAACAGGAGATAACAGGAGAGACATCTTCCATCCATGTTGCTTTATAATTTATCTATTAGGGAGCACATCAAGAATTGCATAGGCATCACTTTTCCTTTGAAAATCAAAGGCAAATCACTCTACAAGTCTTTCCCACCAGCTCAGGACACCATGCCTTACAGCAGGGGTGGGCAATAATATTTGATGGGAAGGGGTACTCCAAGGCTGTTGTCTAAACTACATCCCTTTTTCGATAAAGGGATGCAGATTAGGCACATTGATATTGCAAATGAAGCCGGGATTTAAATATCCCGTGCTTCATGCATAATGGAAGCTGCTGCTTTTTTCCGAAATGGTGCTTTTTAAAAAGAAAAAAAAACGGGCAGTTTCGTTTCGAAAGATCCTGTACTCCTCAAAAAATGAGGAGTACAGGATCTTTCAAAACAGGGCATTTCTGTTGAAAATGCCCCATCTAAACTGCTGGTCCCCCTCCCTCCTCCCCGAAAGAGCCCCATTTTGGAAAAAAGCGGCAGTCGCCATTATGCAAATGAAGCATGGGATATTTAAATCCTGCACTTCATTTGCAATATCAACGTGCCTAATCTAAATCCATTTATCGAAAAAGGGATGCAGTTTAGACAGCCCAAGAGTTTGGAAAGTGGTCAAGGGCAGTACTTTTCTATGATATTAACAGAGGTGGTGTGGGCTCTGGGACTGAAGCTGGGTACAGGAGGGAGCTCTGGTTGAGGATTGGAGTGCAAGAGGGGTGTGACTGGAGTCTGGGAGGAAGTTTGGGTGCAGGAGAGGATTCTGACATGGAGGAGGGATGTAGGAAGGGGGTGCAGGGTCTGGGAGGGTGTTGTGACCAGGGGAGGGGGACAGAGGGTTTGGGTTATGACCTGGGGCAAGGGTGCAGGACGGGGTGCAGAGGGTTTGAGTTGTGACCTGGGGCAGAGAGTAGGGGTGCAGGCTCTGGCTAGGAGGTGCTTACGTTAGGTGGCACCTGGCCAGCAGCACAATGGGACCCTTAGGAAAGCTCTCTGAGCAGCATGTGGGGGCGTGGCAGCCAAAGCGGCTGGCTGCTGGGGCCAGCGTGTGCTCTCTGAGTGGTGCACCCCTTGGGGAAAGGGGGTCTCTGTGGACTGTACGTGCCTGCAAGTACAGCCCAGGCAGTTCCCATTGGCTGGAAATCAGCTGTTGGGTGTTGCAAGGATTGTGCTGGAGGTGGGGGAAGCACACAGAGACCCCTCCCAAGGGGCACGCATTGCACAGATATGTGCACATTGGCCTCAGCAGCCAACCGCTTTGTGTGGCATGTGAGGCTGCAGCAGGCAGGGAGCCTGCCCTAGGGTCCCACTGGGCCGGCAGGATATTGGTGATGGGCTGGATCTGAATGTATGATGGGCCAAATCTGGCCCATGAGCTGTATTTTGCTCACCCCTGCCTTAGAGGGCTAGAGGAGAAGATTATATCTGTTCATGGATCTTGGATAAGGAAGACTTGATACCTCCAAGAAGCTAGCCATGCTTTGCGTTTAGTACTCACGCTCAGGTTCTGGCTTCTCTGTATCCCCCACTCTCAGTGGTCGGGCTTTTGGTTCTTCTTTATTCCTCCTCACTGGTGCATTCAGTTCCTCATGATAGACTGGAAGGAGAGACACCAAAGGGTGAAGTTTAGAGAGCAGCATTGTTCAGATGTAGAATCACAGAAATGTACAGCTGGAAGGGAGCTCAAGAGGTTATAAGAACATAAAAATGGCCATAACGGGTCAGACCATTTAACCTAGTATCATGTTTTCCCAACAGTGGCCATTGCCAGGTGCTGCAGAGGGAATGAACAGAACAGGTAATCAAGTGATCCGTCCCTGTCATTAATTCCCATTTTCTGGTAAACAGAGACTAGGGACACCATCCCTCACCATCCATGCTAATTGCCACACATGGACTTATCCTCCATGAAATAATCTAGTTCTTTTTTGAACCCTGTTATGGTTAGGGTTGTCAACATGTATATGCTTCAGAGGGGTAGCCAAGTTAGTCTGTAACAGGAAAAACTTAAAAAACAACAAATAGTCTAGTAGCACTTTTAAGACTAACAAAACATGTAGATGGTATCATGAGCTTTCGTGGGCACAACCCACTTGTTCAGATACATGATTAACCGATAAGCCTGGTCTTATCAATTAATCCTGTTGACTACGTGCATTTGCCCCCCCCACTGGCCCCCAATTGCTGCCTCTGTTTCCAAGATACTCACATCGGTTGTGCTGGACGTAGTTCACAGCCATGTTTGTGGGAACAAAGGAAGTTTCACTGTCTTTCTTTTTGTTTTGCTGCTCTGCCAGCAGCCTTGCCTTGGCGTCCTCAGTAAAGATTATGTTTTTTATTTTTGCACTGACAGGGGAATACAGTGAGGAAGAGAGTTGTTTATACACTGCAGACAGAAAGAGGCCTGGGGCCCTATATACCAAAATACACAGTAGAGCAATTTTATCTACGAGTGAGTGAACGGACAGTTACACGTGGGGGGGACACCAATTGCATTTGTCTTTGATTTGCAAGCTGTTTGTCAGAGAACTGGGCAGTGTGGTAAAGAGGAGCGCTCTAGTCCCAAGGACAGAGAGAAACCACACATCCCTGAAGAGCTCACCCTATGGTAGTGCTTGGTGTGAGCCAAGACTACCAGAAGACCCTGCATCACAGATTTTGATAAAATCCCGTTTATTTGGTTAATTGGTTAACCAGATGCCCAGAGCACCCCCTGCCTGTGACACATGGGACCGCTGCAGACAGGGGCAACTCCAGATGCCCAGAGCCACTCTAGCCCCCACCAGAACCAGTAAACCACACCCATTAAGGGTGAGGCTTAGTGGCAGTGTTCCCTGTAAGCTGCGCGCACTTGTGCAGCCGAAAGATTCCAATACTGCCCAGCTGATTAGAAGAGTTTCCACAGGTAGGCTTTATTTCTACTGGTGGTGCACATTCACACTTGCCTTCGTGCACATAAAAATGTATGTTGCACACGGATGGAAAAGATTAGCAGGAACTTTGCTTATTGGTTAACCAGTAAACCGTTCACATCCCTCATTGCAGAGCAGGAGAATGAAAGCCTCTATTGCTCTGCGTATTACCGCAGTGCTTAGTCACGGAGCAGGCCCCCCCCACAGAACAAAGACTGTCAATCCGCTTAAAGCATAGGGAGGAGCAGCATAAGTTACCCTCAGCACTTTCCAACTAGTCAGCTCTGCCATAACCTGCAGGGATCATCAGGGTAATTCAAATGATAAATAAATGGACATACTCTATTCCCAGGTCCACTTCAGGAATGCCACTCAGCATCTGATTGGACAGCATCTCTTCAGTCTTCTTGGCTGAAGAGACACGGATGCTCTCAGGCAGCTCGTAGAGACAGTCCTCGGCATTCTTCAGCTTTACCTTCTGCTCCTCGCTTTCTACAATCCCCTTCCTCTTCTTCAGCTCTGTCTCAATGTACTTCATCCTAAACAGCAGCAGATGAGGGGACAGCTGACTTGAAATTGCAGGAAATAGAACTTACTCTAATACCACTGATCACAGCTGTGTCATTGTCCTAGCAGGTAGGAGGAAGGAAGGAATGATTTCTGATGTCACTCAATGCCTGCTTACTGGCTGAGCAGCAAGAGAACTGCTACCTTGAATCAGAAAATAATCAAATCTTCCCTGCAATAAGTTTTTTACCAACCTCCAGGGCAGGCTGCCAACATCTCACAATGCCAGTGGACCACCTGGCCAGCCAGCCAGGTTAGGCTCTAACCCTGAGCCCATGCTGTGGTCCAGAAAGTGAATGATCAAGCAGATGTTTTGATGCCAATTTGGAAGCGATCCTGAAAACTCTTGGTTTTCAGAAACATATAGACCTAGGACACCTAATCCAGGACAGTGAATCAGAGCATACAACTATAACAAAGCCAACACTTACATGTCTGCATCCTCATCCCGCCTGTTGGTTTCTGCTGAGAAAGAGGTTCCCAGATTAAGGTCATCCTCTTCATTAATCCTAAATGAAACAATTATGTTTTACATAATTTGACAGCCTAAGGTATAAGCAACCTAACAGTCTGCATTACATAAAGCCTTCAACACAACATGAAGACTGGAGCATTTTGCTTGTGCTCTTCAATAATGAAAGCCTTCTTGGTGCTGTTAACTGCTGTAGACTCAGTAACACTCAGGGGTGTGCTTTTCAGGACTAAGTTTCCCACACACCAACCTGTCCTTGCCACGTTCTTTCAGCTTCTTCATGTCCACCATCCCACCAGTCTTTATCTTAAAGGGATCATCCTGCAACACAAATAATAAAGTTAGATAGCAGGAAGATGCCACCAAAGTTGATACCATCCTCAGGTTCACTTTCTTGAAAACCCTACATTTCCATCAAATATGCCTCTGGTTTTTCCTTTCGTAAGAAGCTGCCTTAATAAAAAGCAGGTTAGGATGCAAGTCATTTCCTGGGACTGGACTTTCAAAGAGATCTACTGGATAGAGCAGCAGTGCAGTAATGAAAATATTCAGAACTTACCACCAACGTTGTCTCTTCTTGCAGTTTCTCCCCAACAAGGAGGGCTGCAGCACTAGCAAAACACACACAAAAAGACAAATTGAATTCACAGAGAACTGGCGCACCACGCTCCTACTGCGGACTACTATGCATGGTAATTTATTAAAAAAAATAAATTTCAGGACTTTAACAGGGTTCAAAAAAAGAACTGGATAAATTCATGGAGGCTGGATCCATCAATACTTATTAGCCAGAATGGGTAGGAATGGTGTCCCTCACCTCTGTTTGTCAGGGGCTGGGAATGGGTGACAGGAGAGGGATCGCGAGATGATTATCTGTTCTGTTCACTCCCTCTGGGGCATCTGGCATTGGCCACTGTTGGAGGAGAGGATACTGGGCTAGATGGATCTTTGGTGTGACCCAGTATGGGCATTCTAATGTTCTTCTCTGCTCTTCTGTAATACCTTCTGCCTGAAGATCTCAAAGTGCTGTGCTAATGCTAAATAATTGCTCTTCACAGCAAGTGCTACAGAGCTACTATCCTCATTTTACAGATGAGGAAACTGAGTCAGATAGCTTAAGTGATTTAGCCCAGGTCATGCAGCGAGTCACCATCAGAGCTAGGAATGGAACTCTCGATACGGAATGAATCCTGACTCAGTGCCCTTTTTTAGCCATGATACAACATTTCTTTCCCTCAAAAAGAAAATGAAAAAACTACCTGTTTTATAGGTCTCAATTTATAATCCATACACACCACATTGTAGAGCAAGATACTGAGTCCTACTCATCTCCCCAAAACAATATAGGGCATATTAATTGTAACATATGACCATATTCTAATGGTTTAAGGCTATAGATATTCTGGGAACTACTATTTCAATCTGCCTTCACTCTTAAAATATCTGCTCCTCTCAAGTCAGATTTTTGTTGTCACTGTGACACTACCACTCTGACTGAAGGTGCAAGGAAAGACAGGGATACAATACCCTCAGAGGAAACACAATATTACCTCAGCATCACCTACCTCACCCCATTGGGCCGTCTTCTGAGACTTTGAACTTCTTTTGCTTCCTCAAGTTTTAATCTGAAGAAAGAACGTTTAATTTATTAGGATAGTCTTAATTTAAAAAGGCAGGAATTTTCCACACCTATTACTCAACTTTCAGTGCAGACTTTTCACAGACTTTTCCTAAGTAGATCTCATTCTTTCTTGATTACAGATAGCTTTCACATTCTACTTCATGAACCAAAGGAGAAAATCTTATATCACCTGTTTGAACATGTCATTGCTGTACAAGCTCCTTCAGCTAAGGAAGGAAGCATCCAAAGATGGCTCCAAAATTCAAATTTCTTTATCTGATGGGCAAAAATGCTGCTCTGGGTGACCAGACTAATTTAAAAATTTCAATTTGCCTTTCAGCCACAGTTGTCTCAACAAAACAAGGGAATCTGGCTAATCACAGCAGCCCCGTTTGTGGCGGCCCGTCCCAGCCCACCTGCTGCAGGTTATACATAGTGGCGCCCTGGGAGCAGGGCTAGTAAGGGTCCGGGCAGATGGCTTGGTCCGGGCAGATGGCTTTGCTATGGCAGCAAAGTCTCCTCCCTGGGAGTGGAGCTGGCAACTCCTGCTGGCCCGCTCCTGGGGAGGCTTTGCTGAGGGCTCTGCAGTGTAAGAGCTAAGCTTTATACTGTAAAGCCCACAGTGAGAGTAACCATGAAACTGCTAAAATTTGTAGTAGTTACAGAGTTACCTTTTTAAACAACTTTTTATATTCCTAATGGATAGCAATGAATTTTTCCTTTTAAACAAACAATTTAAAGGTGAGATTAAGTCAATAGTCTAAAAGGGAAAAAAAAAATCTTTCATTTCTGATGTGCCATTCAGGAAGCAAAAGTTTGTGTACACTCTTTGTACTGAACATCATGCATATATTTGCATGTTCAATATGAAAACATCAACATTACTATTAACCTCCATATTATTCTTCTGGGAGTAAAGAGAAAAAAACCACACTCATTCCATGATTATTTTAGCCAAAAATGGGCCAGGATTATCATCATAGCCTCGTATCATGTAATAATATGGATTCTAAGGGTTGCTTAGTATCAGAGGGATAGCCGTGTTAGTCTGAATCTGCAAAAGTGGCGAGGAGTCCTGTGGCACCTTATAGACTAACTGAAGTGTTGGAGCATAAGCTTTCGTGGGCAAAGACCCACTTTGTCAGATGCATGTAGTGGAAATTTCCAGAGGCAGGTAGAAATATGCAAGCCAGAATCAGGCTAGAGATGATGAGGTGGATCCAATCAGGGAGGATGAGGCCCACTTCTAGTAGCTGATCTGGAGGTGTGAATACCAAGAGAGGAGAAGCTGCTTTTGTAGTTAGCGAGCCATTCACAGTCTTTGTTTAATCCTGAGTTGATTGTGTCAAACTTGAAGATGAACTGTAGCTCAGCAGTTTCTCTTTGAAGTCTGGTCCTGAAGTTTTTTTGCTGCAGGATGGCTACCTTTAGATCTGCAACTGTGTGTCCAGGGAGATAGAAGTGTTCCCCTATAGGTTTTTGTATATTGCCATTCCTAATATCTGATTTGTGTCCATTTATTCTTTTACGTAGGGACTGTCCAGTCTGGCCAACGTATATAGCAGAGGGGCATTGTTGGCACATGATGGCATATATTACGTTAATAGATGTGCAGGAGAATGAACCAGTGACAGTATGGCTGATCTGGTTAGGTCCTGTGATGGTGTTGCTGGTGTATATATGTGGGGAGAGTTGGCACCGAGGTTTGTTGCATGGATTGGTTCCTGAGTTAGAGTTATTATAGTGCGGTGTATAGTTGCTGGTGAGAATATGCTTCAGGTTGGCAGGTTGTCTGCGGGCGAGGACTGGCCTGCCTCCCAAGGCCTGTGAAAGGGTTGCTTAGGCTGCCAAATGGAACCACTTTCCAGTATGTAATGTGAAAATTGCTCCTGATGAGAATTTACAGTTTAATAAATTCACATAGGAAAAACAGAGCAATGATGTAATCAAATGTACAACAGGCCTACAGCTTCTAAAGACATGTGATTTCTACATTTGGATTTCTGCAGAACAGAAGTGTGACTGTAATACTGAATACATTTAAAATGGAGAGAATATTTAGCTAAAAAATATTGTTATCAATACTAGCTCAAGGTTTCTGAGTTACTGACTATAAAAGAGGGGTGTTTTTGGTTTTTTGGGTTTTTTTTTTTTTTTTTTTTTTTGAGGAAAGCAGGATAGGAATTACAAAAAGCCAGCCAATTTAAATTAAATGTGTACAACTTTTCAAGTGCTCCGTAAAGCCTGATTTAGCTTATTTGACCAATGAGAAGTCCTGTGGCACTTTAAAGACTATGCAGTTTCTTTGGGCATAACCTTTTGTAGGCAAAAACCCACTTTTACAGATTCATCAGATGAAGTGGGTTTTTGCCAACAAAAGCTTAAGTCCAAATAAATTTGCTAAGTGTTTAAATTGCTACAGAACTCCTTGTTTTTGTGGATAAAGACTAATACAGCTACCCCTGTGAAAGTTGCCCAATGTTACATTGCTTAGATATTTATTTGAGTAAAAGTGACGGAGGTGCAGGGAAGATTATAACTTAAGTTTATAACTCATGATCAGTGATTTATAACAATAAAATATTACAGGTTTAATGGTAAACAGCACAGACAATACTTTTACTTTGATTATTTGCAACACTGTCATACAAGTCCAGTTCTGCAACTGAAATCAAAGGCAGTTTTGTCATTGCTGTCAATGGGCACATGATCCTGTTTCTTAATCTCGCCTTTCAACATCAGTGGATTCCACATGTAAGTTTTCCTTGGGGATGGGGGGGGTGGGGGGGGAAATCGATTGATGATCCTCTCTCAAATGCACGTGAGTGTTTTGCAATATATTCAAAAAATCAATAAATCCACTCTCTCTGCTGCCTAATCAAATGGCCAAGATTTTCAAAACTGAGTGTTTGAGTTCCTTAAATCTGTATTTAGGGTTTAAATAAAAGAGTCTTGTTTTCAACAGTGTCTAGCATCCCATGACTCCCAACGACTTCACTAGCAGCTACTGGGTGCTCAGCACTTTTGAACATCAAGGCACTACAGATATAAGAAAACAAGGTGTCTACTTCTATCTTGTTTAACATCCAAAGGGCTGATCCTGCATTTCTTGGGCACCAAAATATCCAACAACTTTGGTTGCTGTTCTGAGCACCCAAGGAATGCAAGAACAGGCCTTAAATTTGTACATACACTGGCCGAGCAATTGTTTTTCCATGTTTAGTAACAACAAATAACTTCAATTTATAACAACTTAAATTTGTGACGGATCCCAAAGCACCTTGTGCATATAGCTCATTGCAACTGCTACAACAGTGTTCAACAGCAATGAGCCCATGCTATACAAAAAAAATAAGGGGGCACAGTGGGCCCACAGAAGGTTGCCACTCACCCTGAACTTTACAGGTTCCTCTTCATTTTATAAAGTCAATCGCACAAGTGGGGCTTAGTGGGATAGTCAAGGGTCTAGGGCAGTGACACTCAGACTGAGGCTCACAAGCTGCAAGTGGCTCTTTAATGTGTCTCCTTTGGCTCTTTGCAGCATATGATACTGAAATGCTGTGTGATTTAATTATTAACCAATCAGGATACTTTTACTGTGTTGTTAGTCAATTGTACTTGATAAAATAATAACACTTAGTCATTTTGTTGTGAGAAAAAACATATGGACACACACAAATAAAACAATGACTCACATTCAATGACTAAATCGTGATATGGGCTGGTGGGGATTCTACATATTTAATAACCACTGAAGGTGCTAACAGCTCCCAGAATGGTATCCTTCCTGTTTTAGGTATCTCTCTATTGACTTTGATTTTTATGTGCTTAGGTTTAAGTACATAAGCATTATCTCCAGATACTTAATAATGCTCTGTTTCCCACCCCCCTCCCTTTTTCTTTCTCTCCCCTCTCCTATTTATTTCGAGTTTTCATATCCCCCACTCATAACTCCAATCATCTGAAGAAGTGGGCTGAGCCCACGAAAGCTCATGAAACCATCTACATGTTTTGTTAGTATATACAGTGCTACCAGACCATTTGTTGTTGTATCACACCATTGTTTTTCTTCTGGGTAATGTCGATTGCTAATTTGCCTCCTCAACCACTGACGTCTGAGTATCACTGCTCTAGACCAGTAGTTCTCAACCATGAGTACGTGTACCCCTGGGGGTACCCAAGTTTTCTAGGGAGTACGTGAGCTCATCTAGACATCTGCCTAGTGTTATAACAGGCTATGTAAAAAGCAGCAGCGGAGTCAGCACCAACTAAAATTTCAGACGATGACGGGTTTACACGGCGCTCTGTGCTACACACCGGAACGTGAGCGCCCTATTTACAGTCCTATTGGCCTATTTCAGAAGCAGAGCCTACCCACGAGACAGGCAGCACGTGCTCAGCTGCTGCGCACGGGGGCGGGTCAGTAAGGGAAGGTCGGAGCCTGCAAGCGACTCGTTTCAAGCCCGGGGCAAGCTGGGGACACGCCGGGGCAGTGAGACTCGGCCTGGAGAGAACCGCTGGTGCCCTGTGTCCCTGGGGCAACGTGGCACCACGCTGACCGGGCCCTGCTCCCTGACCGGGCTCTCCCACCCACCTGACCTCCTCCGACACCTGCGCATCTTCTTCGTCCTCGGAGTCCGCTCGCCGCCGGCGGAAAACCTTCCCCGCCGGCATCGTGCTACGCCAGCGGACCTGTAGCCTCCTGAGACACCGGGCCCCGCCGCTGCCGCCGCGCTTCCGGCGCTCGCTGATGGCGTCACAAGCGGCGCGCTGAAGTCACGCGCTCTACCCGCCTCTCCCTCCTGGGGGCGAGTCTGCGGGGCGCTCGCTCCGTAAGGAGGGTGCTGGGGAAGGGGCGTGGCTAGAACAGGGCTGGACCAATTGGGTGTGTCCAGCAAGGGAGAGACAGCGAGAGCAGAGCCAGAGGCATCCATTGCCTAGAGCGAGGAGGAGGTGGAATTTCCCAGCCGGCCGCCTGGTGTAGAGGTAGGAACAGGAGTTCATGATTGGCAAAGAGCCTAGGATCTGTGGTATCTCAGGCTTCAGTAGCAGTTATAGGAAGGGGTGGGACCAGCTGCATCCTCTATTGCTAGGAAAGAATTAGCTACTATTGTATCTATATATATTTAGTCCAGTAGTGCCTAGGGACCGACTAAGATCAGAGCCTCACTGTGCTTGACAAACACAAAGTAGTCATATGTGGTCCTGCTCCCAAGATCTTAGCTTGTAAATAGACAAGAGAGGCAAAGTGTAGGGGAAAGGGCTATCGTATACAAACAGGTTTGGCAAGGATTCAGTTGCCTGATAAATATTGCCCTGCACAGATACAAAATTTGTACAGTATTTGCATCTGTAAAAATAAGCCACAGATATCCATAGATATAAATTGGATATCCATAGATATAAAATGGATATCCCCAGATTTGCAGGATTCTAGATACAAAATTTGTATCTGCAGCCGCATCCATACCCGAGGATATATCTGTGGATTTGCAGAGATCTACTGATACATTTTAGGAAGGGGGAGTCAGCTGCATTATATGTTTTAGTAAGAGCTGAATTGTTTTATATATGTTTATATATGTGTATGTTTTAGGAAGAGACCATATTGCTTTCAATATTTTAGGAAGAATCTGTTGTATTTTAGCAAGGGGGCTGGGTGCTTCAGGAAAGGGTCTGTTACATTAGGTATATTTTAGCAACAATACATATCCATCAGCAGTTTTAGGGAGGAATTGTGTAGTTTATGCTTTTGGAAGGAATCTGTTGCATCTTGTATTTTGGTAAGAAACCAGTTATGTTCGGTAGTTGAAGAAGAGTAAACTGACATTATGTCACTTAGTTAATTCTGCACAGCTAATCCTTCTCCTATACCTTCTATCAGATTTTAACTGGAGATTTGGATTATTTTAAAGTTTTTAAATGAAGACAAACAATTATTAGCATTTTAATGTAATCCTATAAAAATGAAATTTTATGAAATTTAATGAATGATAGAAGAATATTATAGTAAAAAGTGCACTTATTTTTTCATGGGGTACAAAAAGAGGTACAAGTTCCTATTGCTCTGTCATGTTCTCTCTAGAGAAGTAAGGTCCCATCACTTGGGGCATTTAAAATTAGGCATGGACACAACAATAGAGAGTGTTCTCTAGGGAACAATTCTGCATTGGCAGGGAAAGAGACACTAGCTGGCTTAATAGGTCTTTTCTGTCTTTCACTGCTTTGATTCCTTGAGTCTTCTTATCTTTTAAAATGTAAATTTTACCTTCCAGAAAAAGGAAGGAAAATACCAATTTGTCTTAAATCCATGAGTTAGTGGTGCCTTTCCAAGTCATGTGGCTTTTAATGCTGGAAATCAAAACTCCACTCTTCATTTTACTAAGCAAGTATAAACCCACCATTGGTGTCTTGAAGAGATCCCTGCAGTGTAGGTTTCAAGGCTTCTTCCCAGATTAATAGAACCTGGCTGTTAAGTATGGAGGGGTGATTAGAGCATTGAACTGGGAGTCTTGATTCCTGGGTCCCATTCTTAGCTTTTTCCATGGGATCACGGTGGCAGTTAGTCTCTCTATAACTCAGTTTCGTCATCTGTAAAATGGGAATAATACCAACTCATGCAGGAATTTGAGATCCTTAGATGAGAGATACTATACAAGTGCAGTCATCTTCCTTTGTGTGTTAATCCCATCAAATGGGCTGCTCAGTGCAAAGTATTAGTATTATTACCAAATCACTCCATTATTTGAAAAATATTTTCCCTTGTGCCTGTGTTCTAAATTCAGTAAGGGCCAAATTCTGATCTCCCTGAAGCCAAAGAAACTCTCACTGATTTCAGCGTCACAGCACTTAGGGTAAGATGCTGATGCCACTATGAAGTTGGAAGTTTTGGGTTCCCATCCTAGAAGATATTTACAGTCTCAAACTGAAGCTAAAGAAAGAAAAAAAATCTACATTAATTTGCTTACTTCTTGGTGAAATGGTTGTAGGAAACCAGGATCAAATATTTTAAAAATATTCCTCTAAAACATCTTGAAAGATGGTAACTGAGTATCTAGTTTGAGATAACTTCTTCTTCCCATTGGCTTGTGTAGTAGAACTATTGCCCTGGAATTTGGTTTTCGGGGGCAGTATCATTGCAGGCTGCACATTCTGCTCCTGGAAGAATTCTGCACCCCTGCCCATGTGTAGAATGTGTGTCCCCTACAGATTTCTTTGTTTCCCCACAGAAAAATGACTTTCTGATGGGGAAGTAAGGAAAGACCTGGTTGGTGACTTCTATCCTGTCTTGGGCAGAGCTGCTAGTCCTGGGGGCTGGAAAGGATGGGATTTTCTCTTCCCCTGCCCAGTATTTGGGGCTAAGTCAGACCCACCCCCAGATTTCTCTCCACAGCTCCTGGAAGCTCTGCAAAGTTCCTGTCCTCGTACTGCACTCCTGGTAGGGATGTGAAAGATTTACTGGATAGCTAGTAAGCAACACCCTTCATGGTTGTGTTGTCAGCAGTAGGGATGTCAGCGTATAGTCATGTACATGATTAACTGATAAGCCTGGGCTTATTGGTTAATCCTAATGACTACACGCACCTCTCCTTGCTGCCTCTGTATCGGAGCAGCAAAGGAGGAGAGGCAGGAGCCAGTGCCCACAGGGAGCCCACTTTTAAGCCATCTCCCTGCACATGCAGGCTCCTGCCTTCCTGCCCCATATGTGTAACTACTGAAAAATTCAGCAGTTATACATTTAGAAAAATAAACATTTGCTGACATCCCTACTTACTGGTTCCAGTTAACCAGTGGAGGCTGGAGCAGCTCCCCACCTGCAGCTGGGAAGGGGCTGCTCCAGCCCTGCAGGACCCCCTGCAGACAAGGGCTGCTGTGGCTGTCTGAAACAGTCTCTATCTGTGGCAGGCCCTGGTGCCCCATGGCAGGAGCTGCTCTAGCATCCGGAGCAGCCTCTGTCTGTGGTACGCCTGGCCACCATGACAGGCAGGGACTGTTCCAGAGGGGCTGCTCCAGCCCAGCCTCAGCAGGCTGGAGCAGCCCCCCAGCCCACATCCCCTTTAATCAGTTAACCAGTTAAACATAATGTTTAATTGGTTAACCAATTAAACGGGATTTTACATCCCTACTTCCTGGACCTGTTGTTCCTTGGCTAGAGAGAGAAGGGTCCCTGTATTGGGAGCTGCTCCCCCATCTACCCAACTTCCATGCATCCTGACCCCCTTATATTCAAACCTTCCCACTGAGCCTCTCCCACACTCAGAACTCCGCTGCTGAACCCTGCTACCCCAGCATCTGGATCACCCCAACGAGCCCTAACCTGAATCCCCACCCCACTGAGCCCTAACCAGTTGCATGTGGATCCCCCCCAGCATCTGAACCCCCACCACTAAAACTCCACACCAAAACCCCCTGATGAACTCTGTTTCCCCCCCCCCCCAACCACCCTTGCTGAGTCCCAACTACTGTCACCTGGACCCCCTACAAAGCCTCATAACTGTTGCACCTGAAACCCCCCATAAGACCCTGTGCATCCAGATCCCCCCACACCCAGATCCTCCCTGAGCTGCCCACACCCAAAATGCTCTGCCCAGAAACCTCTTAACCCAAGCCTAGATTTCCCTTCACACTAAGCCCCTCCACATTTGGATCCTGTTTTGCTGAGCTTTCCTGCCCATACCTGGCGGACCAGGCATGGAGGGGCAGGGTCTTGGGGCATTTCTGAGACAGGCCCAGTCTTTGCACTGTACCAGGGTTGGATGCATCCTCACTGCTGAGTCTGTACCCTGGGGTGGGGGCTGCAGACTGATCTCTCACCTCCATGCAGCCAGTAGCCTGTGCTCCCCAGTTCTTTGCTGGAGCCTCCACATTTATTTGTCAAATCAAATTTGCAGAATTTTAAAATATTGTGTGCAGATTTTTTTTTTTTTTTTTTTTTTTTTTTGCACAGAATGCTCTCAAGTGTAACATTCAGCCATTGGATGGGAGACTCCACCAACTAGTTTCCTGGCTGCTGGTTGGGTGAAACATTTCTTCTGTCTTCAGTACAGATGTATAGAAACTACTTTGGTGCAGTTGCAATTCTGGTTAATTATGATAACATTAGTGATTAATCAGCAATTGCAAAATGACAGCTCAAGAAACCAATTTCCTTTTCCAGGGTGGTTTAATGCATAAAGCATATTCAGGATTCTTTCTCTGTCTGTGTTAAAATGGAGCTTTTACCATAAGAGAACAACAGTCCTGAGGAGGAAGAGTAAATTAAGGACTATGCAAGGACAAAGAGTCATTGCCAAAATGCAGCCAAGTCCTGGAAATTCCTGCAGCCTTGTCAGAAACTGGAGTCAAGCTGCAGAAATGCTGTACTTGCATTCTGTATCAGGCTATTAACATGCAGCATGAATTCTTCCTTTGGAAGAAGCAAAGAACAAATAACCTATTCTTGTTGTTTGGATTAAAGTAGCATCTAGAACAGTGAAAGGCAACCTAGGCTATGAATGGGCATGGGTGGCTCTCCTTCATCTCGGTGGGCCACAAGCAGGGCCGCCCGAGCCATTTGTGTGCCCTGGGCCCCGGGAGCGTGGCCCTGCCCCCGTGAGTGCAGCGCATGCACGGCCCTGCCCCTGGGTGCGTGGCACCCCTGGGCCCCACCCGGCGCATGCGTAGCCCTGCCCCCTCCTGGTCCGGCAGCGCCGCGCGGCGCCCCCTACAATGGGGCGCCCCAGGCAGTAGCCTGGTCAGCCCGTAGCTTGGGCCAGCTCTGGCCACAAGAGTGTTGTAACCAAGATTGTCTCCCAGAATAGGGTAGTTTTACTAACTGCGCTTGTGTACAGAGAATTTGTGGTGTGTGCTGGTTGAACTGTAGCAGCACTTTGATTGGATCCAGAGGGAGCACACGGCTCCCACAGTCAATGTTGTGTGCAGTCAGCATGTATCTCACTTCATGTGTCCTTGCTTTAAGTGCATGTCACTTTTGTAATACAGGTTGAATTTCTCTAAACTGAGACTTTCTGGTCTGGCAACATCCGTGGTCCTGCTGTTCCTGGACCAGAGAGTTCTGGTGGAGGGCTGGCTAGTGGTTGGGGGGCCAGTGTCCAGGAGCCCTGTCACGAGAGTGTGGCTGGGCCGGCGGCAAGGGGGCTGGCGCGGTAGTGCGGCAGTCAGCCCTGCTGTTACCATGAGCCCAGCTGGGCTGGTGGTATGGGTGGAGCCATCTGGGAAGCCAGTGGCCAGGCCAGGAGCAGAGCCAGGCAGGGGGCCCAGTGGCAGGGGGACCAGAATTGACCTCTCCTTATTCAGGACCAATCCGGTCCCTAGGGTGCTGGACCAGGGAGGTCCAACCTATACTTGTAGGAAAAAAACTATGCAGGTGGAAACCAACAGATTCTGGCAACCCTGTGCATGGGCAACAGTAAACAAAATGTCTCATGGGCCACAAACAGAAATCCAATGGGCTGCATGTGACCCTCAGGCCACAAGTTGCTCACCACTGATCTAGAGCCCTAATATCTAGGCCATTTTGTTTTAGATGCTGTATCAGAGGTGTAAGAGACACAGGGCTACATCTACACAGCCAATGGCAGCAAGGCTCCCCGCCCAGGTCATCAGTTTTGGGTTGCAGAGCTAGCACACTAAGAATAGCAGTTTAGACAGTGCTTTGAAGTTGTGGCTCCAGCCTGAGCTACAGTGTCCACACAACTATTTTTTAGCTTAGTAACACGAGCCTGTTTGTCAGCCTGGGCTGGCAGTGTTGCTTCCATGGTCTGTGTAGACACAGCCAAGCAGAGGAAGAAATCTGAATATCTTTGCTTTGCAGTAAACTTTCCTGGAGGAAAAATATATATGGTGAGCTGCTACCTGGTTGCTGAATGCGCCATACAACTTCATGGGCTCACAAGCATTCTGCTAGAATAGAGTCTGATGATAATCTGTTCTTGTAAAACAATGCATTTTCATTAGTCTCTATGGATACTGACCAGTCATTCCTTATTCTTTTCTTGGTATTTCCTCACACATATACAAGCTGCTAGTAAATCCTGCCCTGCTTCAATAGCTCTATCTTTTGTCTGATCAGCCTGGAATGAAGTAGCTTGAATAGCTCAAGAAACATTTTGAGAGTGTGTGATTTCATGCAAAACAGACATTCTTGTCCTGTGTATGTTCTTTACTGCTGTACCTGATATGTGAGCATGCAATACTATGTGGCATCTGTATTAATAGCTCTTTGTTATGGGCATCTTTCCCCACCTGGACCTGTTCTAAATTCCTGTCTCCTCTCTTGCCTGGCTTCTTAACGCTAGGAGGAAGAGGTGAGAGATTGTGTTTTGGTGACCCTGTCCTGGGTTCTAATTCCCTTGTGAACACATGTCAATGCATCCATGTGACCCTCTCTTTATGGGAACTCCTCCCTAACCAGGACTAGCCACTTTGCTGGGCCATTCCAGCCCAGTATGCTCTCCAGGCCCTGCCACCCTGATAATCCCTCTCCCTCTTTGATGTGGAAGGGACAATCCCCTGCCCTCTGTGGCTCAAAGCACCTGAGGATGGGGGAGGATCCAGAGCAGGGTGGGCACCTGTCCAGGCTTTCCTAGGATCGCCCCTCGTGGGAGGTAGCTGGGTCCCTGCTGCCAGCTGCCCAATGGAATTGGGCTCAGGAGCGGGGGGGCGGGGGGGTGGTTGCTCCCCAGGGGCCGCAGCTGTGGCCCAGAGGGACCCCCGTGTCTTGGGAGCCGCCTGCCACACCTAGCAAGCCGGCTCCCCGGGGTAACGGACAGAGGGTCCCGTCTGGCTGAGCCTGCAGCCCGGCTCCTTCCCTCGCCACGGCCCGGGCTCGGCCCGGCCCCTATCCCTCCTCCCCGCCCCCCCCCGGCACGGCCCACCGGCCCCTCCCATCCTGCCCGGGGTGCTCGCTGCGGCTCCCGGCTGCTGGCTTCTCCTCCTCCGGCAGCAGGTAACCTGCTCCGCCGGGCGCTGTGGTCCCGGCCGGCTTCCCGGGAGGAGTAGGTGGGTTGGGCCTAGCTCGGGGGCCGAAGCACCGGCCTTTCCTCGTCAGGGAGCGGGGCGCCGCGCCTCGCGTTCCGGGGGTCGCGGGAGGAGGGGGTCCCTGTCCCGCGCCCCAGGCCGCTGTGGCTCCAGGCGGGGTGACGGGGGCTGTGTAATGCGCCCTCATGCACCCCGCCCTTAGCCTGGGACTTGTCCCGGCCCCGGACAGAGGCGATGGCGGGGTGGAGGCATGAGCTGGTTTGACTCGCCTTGCCAGTGGGGCCAGGGTTGGCCTTCCATTGCCTAGGGGACCCCGGCAGGCTCGCTCTCGATTTGTGGGGGCCCCGTGTGGAGTATGTAGACCCTTGGAGTGCCCGGTGTGAGGGGAGGATGCTTCCCATTGTGGGTTAGATGCGGGCGATGCAGGAGAGTTTTAATATGAGGAGTTCAGGGATTTCGGTGCCTGTCACCCTTTGGGGCCAGGCATGAAAAGGACTCGGATTTTATCAGCTAAAGGTGGAGACTAAGCAAAGGTTTTGATGAGGAAGTGTGTTGTTGTGCCTGCACTTTCCATCTTCACATGGGGATGGGTGCACTGCACAGCATTAGCAAGTAGGGAAGGGTTCAGAGGGTGCTTTGGAAGAGCATGCCGACAAAACAGTTATCCCTCCCCAAAATAAAAGCATGGATCCCTGGGTGGTTACTGACTTGGCATGTGCGTGATGCAGGCCCCACGGTTTCCTCTGTTGCTGAAAGTTCCCAAGCTTGCAAATTAGGGAACTGGGATGGCTTGAGAATTTCCAACATATTTAGGGTTCCCCCAAAATGCAGGTGCCCCCAAATACAGATTGCATTGCTTGCTTGTCTGTAAGGTCTCTGCGCTCATCACTATGGTCTTTACTGTGAGCTGAGCCCCTTGGCAAAGTAATTGGCATTTATGTTAATATTTTAAGAACCTTGTTTATTTATATATTCCTCATCAGTAGGTGGGAGAGGGAACACAGAAGCAGAAAGCAGAGGCTCAGCAGAAAGGGGATGATGCAGCATCAGCTGTTGGAAAAATGATGAGTAATGCCTGCTGTTCCAATTAGAAAGGGCAACCCACTGCTTTGTTTCATCTGCACTGCCAGATAGTGTTGATATTCTAGTATCCCCTGGTCCTTAAAATATTGGTAAGTGTAGCTAAGGAAGCAGTTCAGCTTATTTAGCAGAATTTGAGGAATTTTTGTCTTTATCTAAGCACAGTAAATACTTGATTTTAAGTGTTTGTCCTTTCTTTATTAGTGTAGAATAATTCTGTTGGTCTCAGAATAGTATGTTAGAATTAGTTGGTCTGTTTTCTTGTATCTGATCATCTGTTGTTTCATTCTTTCCACTAGTGTGGACAGAATTGTGTTTAACATGTATTATGATAGGAAGTGGTAGCCTGTTATTAATAACTACAGTAGTATTGGGGGAGGGAAATGGTTTTCTGTGCCTATTGTATTTGTAGAGTTGAATTTTTGGAGGATCCAAATGGCAAATGCTTAAAGATAATTCCTTTGCAATCCTAAAGTGTGGGCATATCATTTTTAATTACCTCAGAAAATAAATATATATTAAATGTTTTGCTTCCTTTGATTGTTCTCCAATAAGGTAAGTAGTACTATCAGGGTTTCTAGTGTGAGATGTGTTCTGAACATGGGACTGGGACCAGAAATTTATGTGTTCTGATTCCATCTCTGATATTGACTCTGTGTTACGCTGGTCAAGTCCCTTCGTTTTCTGGCCCAGGTTCCCCTTCTATAAAATACAGATAATATTGTAAGTTTTTTGTATCGGGGTTGGGGAGGAGGATTAACTAGCAAACGATTGTAAAATACTTTGGAGATGAAAAACACTAAGTATTTCTTACTATTGTAATACTCGTGTACATAGTATGTTGAGTACTAAATGTTTAATTTCTGCAAAAATATTTTTAACTGACAAGCTTTGGTGCTGCTGCGTGTAGCTCCTTTTAGCAAAAGGAGAGACTATGTTGTTGAGTAGGATAAGCCACCAGTTTTGGCAACATTTGTTGTCTTTTTGTAGGTCAGAGTTACTGTGGAACTGTTCTGACCTATTCATGCTGTTCTGCAGTGCTCGTTGGGAAGGAGACAAACTTGTTTTTAAGGTTATTTTCTTTCACTTTAAAACAAAATGTATGAACTTTGATAGACAAATAAAAGGGTGACTTTAAGAAATGTTTTTATTATTAAATTCCTGTTTTCTCAAGTAGCAGAGTGATTAAATTGGCCTAAGCGTTTAGTGTAGACCTGGCTTGGTCAATGGAAGAACTCTTCTGTCAACTGAGCTATCACATTTGGAGAGGAGGATTTACTACAGCAAGGGAAAAAAACCCTTCATCACTGTAGTGTCTTTGCTACAGTGGTGCAGCTGCAGCATTTCTAAAAGGCCTATCTACAGTTGAAATGTTACAGCAGCACAAGTGCTTCACTGCCTAAGATGGTGAGAAGGGTTTTCCCATCAGTGCAGGTAATCCACCCCAAGAAATGGTAGCTAGATTGACAGAAGAATTCTGTCGACCTAGCGCTGTCTACACTGGGGGGTTAGCCTGTGCACCATTCAGGATGTGGATTTTGTAGTTAAGCCGACTAATAAACTTTCTAATAAAAAACAGGCCTAGCATAGATGTACCCAATACTACAAAAAACCAAGTTTAACTGTGGTTGCTAAACTCAGTTACAACCTATCTATAGTCTAAACATTCAACCTGGGCTAGGTAGATGGGCTTGACCCCTTTCCCAGTTGTGTTCAGAAAGTGAAGTGCTAAGAATAAGTGGAAAAATCAACTCCCCAGCCTTGCAAACACTTGACTTACAGGTTTAACTTTAAATATATGAGTAGTCCTTTAGGAAACAGTAGAATTCAGTGGGACCACTTGTGTGTGGAATTTTAAGTACATGTATAAGTGCTTGTATCATCAGGGCAACTATTTGTTAATTCAGTTTGTTTTAAAATTAGTTACCATTTAATGTACACATGATAAAGATGTTAGTGAGATGATATTGTTTATAGCGCTATCAATCAATCACAGTCAACTCACAAGATTAACTCAAATTAATTGTAATTAATTGCACTTTTAAACAATAAAATCCCAATTTATTAAATCTTTTGGATCTTTTTTCTACATTTTCAAATATATATTGACTTCAGTTATGACACAGAATACAAAGTGCACAGTGCTCGCTTTATATTTGTATTTTTGGTTACAAATATTTGCACTCTAAAAAACCAAAAGTAATAGTATTTTTCAGTTCACCTCATACAAATACTGCAGTGCAATCTTTTTGTCATGAAAGTGCAATTTAAAAATGTATATTTTTGGTTACATAATTGCACTCAAAATCAACCAGTATTAGGCTTTAGATCAGGCGTTAGCAACTTTTTCAAACCAAAGAGCCAAACTACTTAGAACAAGTGGTCAGCAAAGAGCCGTATAAGAATGCCCATGTGCATGACTGAAAATATACAATTTAATATTATTGATAATTGACATAATGGTTAATAATAGCATAAATGAAACGTACTCATAGACATTATTTAATGGGACTTCTGTTGCTGTGTCTTTTTTCACATGTCTTTGAAGTTTACATCATAACTGGTCAAATCCAGCTTCATGCACACATTCAGGCTGTTTTCTGTCAATCTTATGGCAGGGGCTGAGGATGTGGGAGTGCAGGAGTCTGGGTTGGGTGTATGAGGGGCTCAGGGCAGGTGGTTTGGGTGTATGATGGACTTGGGGCACAAGGTTAGGGTGTGAGGGGTGCAGGAGTGTTATGGCAGGGGGCTGGGGATGTGGGGGTGCAGGAGTTTGGGAATGTGGGGGTATGAGGGGCTCAAGGCAGGGAGTTCAGGTGTATGATGGGCTCAGGGTTGGGATGTGTGGGGTGCAGAAGTATTATGACCTTGTGGCCAGATGGGGCCTGGCTTATTGGCCAGGCTTCATTTTTAAATAAAGTAAAATATTATGTCCAACTCAAAAACTTTCAACATTGTCTGTATTTATGGCAGGTGTGGAGAACCTTTTTTTGGGTCAGAGGCCACTGACCCACAGAAAAATCGGTCAGGAACCACACAAGTAAGAAGCAAAAAAACCACTGCAACCCCCCCGGACCTTTACTGATGTGACCCCCAACTGAAACACCTCACTTCCCTGGTGCTCCAGCCCCAGAGGGAGGGGGAGGGCAGGAAGGACTGTGGTTCAAGGCCTCAGGCCAGCTTAACTCTTCCAGGGTTAGTGGATTTTGTGGATCCCTGTAGGCTCTGGGCTGGGGCCAGAAATGAGGGTTTCAGTGTGTGGGACAGGGTTGCCAGTGAGTGGGATAGGGATGTGGGTGTAGGATCTGGGCAGAAGGTAGGGAATAAGAGTGGGTGAGGGTGCAAGGTCTCGGTGGGAGGTAGGGTGCAAGAGCAGGCTGGGAGTAGGGTGTCTGGCCATAGAGGAGGTGCAGGAGCAGGCTGGGGGCAGACTGTCTATCCAGGGGGGAGCGTGCTGGGAGTATGGTGTGGGAGCAAGCTGGAGAGTGCAAGAGCAGGCAGGGGGCAGGGTGTCTGTCCAGTAGGGAGGGTACAGGAGTAGTCTGGAGGTAGGTGTCTGTCCAGGGGGGAGGGTGCAGGAGTAGGCTGGGGGTGCATGGACTCAGCGGGGGAGGGTGTGTGAGAAGGGGCTGGGAATGCAGGGGCTGGGAATGCAGGGGCTGGGGGGGGGCACTTGTTTTTGCACCGGGCGCCACTCCCAGGCATCAGAGGCTTTCCCTGTTGGGAGCAGTGGGGAAAGCCTCCCAGAAACGCATCTGCGCACTGCTGTTTCCTGAGCCAGGGGAGCGGGAAGGGAAGCATCAGCTTGTGGAACAATTTCTCCCCCCCCCCCCCAACCAGATCCAGTGGAGAGGCTCGGGGTCCGCTCTCCCCCCACAGGAAGCTGGCGCCAGCACTCCAATCTGGGGGGAGGGGGTTGGCCCACAAGGCTGGAGTATTAGCACGGGTTCCCTGTGGGGGTACAAGGGGGGGCTGAGCTCGACCTGCAAAAGAGCCATGTCTGTCTTCCTAGTGAGGCATATTTTGCTCCTGACCCCTGCTTTAGAGCTTGCATGTCCATTCAGCCAGTTGCTAAAATAAACACATCTGTTTACATTTATGGGAGGTAATGCTTCCTGCTCCTTATTTACAATGTCACATGAAAGTGAAGACGCATTTACATGGCACTTTTGTAGCCAACATTGCAAGGTGTTTAAATGCCAGATATGCTAAACATTCATATGCCCCTTCATGCCTCAGCAACCATTCCAAAGGACATGCTTCCGTGCTGATGACACTCGTTACAAACACATTAATTAAATTTGTGACAATTGCTTAGGGGAGAATTGTATACCTCCTGCTCTGTTTTGCCACATTTTGCCATCTATTTCATATTACAGGGGTCTTAGATGATGACATATTGTTCATTTTAAGAATATGTTCACTGTAGACTTGGCAAAATGCAAAGAAGGTACCAATGTGAGAATTCTAAAGATAGATACAGCGCCCGACCCAAGGTTTAAGAATGTGGTGTCTTTCAAAATCTGAGTGGAATGAGGTGTGGAACATGCTTTCAGAAGTCTTAAAAGATGTGGAAATTACAGAACCTGGACCCCTGGCAAAAACAATTCACTTTCTGTTGTTTGGTGTCTGATTCGGACCATGAACGTGAATGTGCGTCAGTCCACGGGGCTTTGGGTTGTTATTGAGCAGAACCCATTCTCAGCACTAATGTATGTCTTCTGGACTTGTGGCTGAAGCACGAAGGGATCTTTAGTGCATCTGGCACATAAATATCTTGTGAAACTGGCTACAGCAGCGCCATGCGAACGCCTGTTCTCATTTTTAGGATACATGTAAACAGTAAGTGGGGAGCATTATCTCCTGCAGCTCTAATCAAACTTGTCTGAGTGATGGTCTGAACAAGAAATAGGACCGAGAGGATGTGTAGGCTCTAAAGTTTTACATTGTTTTATTTTTGAATGCATTTTTTTGGTACACAATTCTGTTTGTAAGTTGCACTTTCACTACCGTACTTGTAATGGGAGAATTGGAAAAACACAATTTTTTTACAGTGCAAATAAAAAGTAAGCACTGTACATTTTGTATTCTGCTTTGTAATAGAAATCAATATATTTGAAAAGGTAGAACATATCCAAAATATGTTAATAAATGGCATTCTATTATTATTTAATAGGGCAATTAATCACAGTTAATTTTTTTAATTGCTTGACAGCCCTGTTTCTTTTCTGCCTCAGATTCTAAAAAATGCAGTCCTGTGGGATTGGGCAGTGTCTATTTAGGCATCTGCTCACTGGTTATTAAACCAGACTTGAAGCTTTTAGACCCTCTGGCTACAACTAATGGGCCATTGTCTATTATTTTCAATGGCTTTCTTTCCTGCACTGCTGCTATGCTCCTAGCTGGTAAAGTGCTTGTACAAAATGCTATATTTTGTCTTACTTCTGCTAGGGCAGTGCATGGAATTAGGAAGGATTTTTGGCTTTGGGCAAAAATGTTTAGCTGGAGTGGCTTAGCTCTTCATCCTCTTGTTTGCTTGTTTTTTCAAAAAAAAATATATTTTAGAGCAGGGCTACTCAACTTTGGAAGCTCCGGGGGCCACAATAATACTCACAACACATGCCGAAGGCTGCAACTTAAGTGTGGTTGCATATACATGCAGATATGTGCAAATAACTTCTTTCACACTGACGGGCATGAATACAAAGATTAAGGCAAGACTACACAACAGGTAGGTCAGTTCTGCTGATATTAACAAAATGAAATATTTACCTAATTTCCACCCATATGACAACACTTTTAATGATCAATGACAGTCCAGGAATTTAACTACTAAAGCGCATATCAACAGAAGACCATTGTATTGACTACTTTTTTGTTTTGGCTTCACAATTTTAACAAATCAAACAAAAACTGTGTCTTATTAAAAAGAAAATTGTATACCGGTGTTTAGCTTGACGCTTCAGGTTGTGCGTTTCTTGGAGTGATTTTACTGTAAAAAGAAAAGTTTCCAAGCCAGAGCACTCCAACGTGCGACGAGCGGGGAGCTGGTCGAGTCAGGCCAGACATGAGAGGCAAAAACAATTTAGATATTGGCATAGAAAGTACACTTATTAAGTTTGCAGATGATACCAGGCTGGGAGGGGTTGCGACTAATCTGGAGGATAGGGTCATAATTCAAAATGATCTGGACAAATTAGAGAAATGGTCTGAGGTAAACAGGATGAAGTTTAATAAAGACAAATGCAAAGTGCTCCACTTAGGAAGGAACAATCAGTTTCACACATACAGAATGGGAAGCGACTGTCTAGGAAGGAGTACGGCAGAAAGGGATCTAGGGGTTATAGTGGACCACAAGCTGAATATGAGTCAACAGTGTGATGCTGCTGCAAAAAAAGCAAACATGATTCTGGGATGCATTAACAGGTGTGTTGTGAGCAAGACACGAGAAGTCATTCTTCCGCTCTACTCTGCGCTAGTTAGGCCTCAGTTGGAGTATTGTGTCCAGTTCTGGGCACCGCATTTCAAGAAGGATGTGGAGAAATTGGAGAGGGTCCAGAGAAGAGCAACAAGAATGATTAAAGGTCTAGAGAACATGACCTATGAAGGAAGGCTGAAATAATTGGGTTTGTTTAGTTTAGAAAAGAGAAGATTGAGGGGGGACATGATAGCAGTTTTCAGGTATCTAAAAAGGTGTCATAAGGAGGAGGGAGAAAACTTGTTCATCTTGGCCTCTGAGGATAGAACAAGAAGCAATGGGCTTAAACTGCAGCAAGGGAGGTTTAGGTTGGACATTAGAAAAAAACACTGGAATAAATTGCCCAGGGAGGTTGTAGAATCTCCATCTCTGGAGATATTTAAGAGTAGGTTAGATAAGTGTCTATCAGGGATGGTCTAGACAGTATTTGGTCCTGCCATGAGGGCAGAGGACTGGACTCGATGACCTCTTGAGGTCCCTTCCAGTCCTAGTATTCTATGAGGTGCCTGGGAGCCCCATCCTGGATTCCCAGCAGGGCTGACGTCCCCATGCGGGAGTCCATCGCTCTGTACGGGATGGAGGCAGAGCTGCCTGGCCGTGGCGCTCAACCAAACATGACCAGTGGGAGCCAGTCAGCACCTGTCAGGCTCTGCCTGCAAGGCTAAGCAGCCAGCACTTCCCACAATGCCCTGGCGCTCCCGGCACCTCCTTCCTGGGCCTAGAAATACCAACACCCTGTAACTCGTCTATTCCAGCCAGCCTGTCCGCTTGCGTCTTTCAGTGCTCACTCCACCTGGGAAATGCCTCACCATTGTGGAGCGTGTTCCCAGTGGAGGCCATGTCCAAAGAATCCCACCCGTGGGCCACATGTTGAGCCCCGTGTTAAACCAGAGCGCACCGTGGGCCACAAACAAACAGGCCGCGGGCCACACGTGACCCGCCTGTTGAGTAGCCCTGTTTTAGAGCATCTTTGGAAATGAGGTCTGAGGCGCCAAAGAATGTTAAATAGCAGGAAACAGTGACTATGCAGCTGTACTCTTTATGTAAAACTTTTGGTGAGCTTGAAGCTGTCCTTTCTGTACTGGTATGGAGATATTACATCTGGTTGGCTTCTAGTTGTGGTGTTCTGGAGCTGGTTCTGAACTGTCTGTAGTTCTTGCATAGTTTTTGTTTAGGTCCTAGATGCAATTTCCTTAAAATATATTGCTCAGAAGTTGCCTCGTTTTGATGCCTTAAGTTCTATTATATGGAATGTTCCATAGGTAGGCACCATGATCTCACATATGGACTACTCCGAAGGGCTTTATTTAGCTTATAAATTACATTATTTGCCTAGAAATGTTCCTTTATACTGGGTGTGCTTGGATATATTATCCTGAGTGGGACCGCACGTCTCGCACTCTTCACAGTCTTCATGATTTACATGTGTTAACATTGTTGAGCAGCAGTTTAACACTAAACCCCTCAGAAATGCAGGTGTCTTTCTTTCTTCTGAAGGTGGATTATTGACATTAGAAACCTTATTCTAGTCCCGCTGCCCTCATTCATTTAAAACAGTGAGTACTAGGGTTGTTAGAAATTCTGTCGCTTACACAATTAGCTAATTGCTCGCTTCCTATTGACTACACAATTAGATGATAAGGGAGGAAGCCTCCAGGAGCTACTCCCCGCTGTGGCTCTGCAGTTTAAATGTAGTAAGAGCCGGGTGGGCAGGCAGCTACACCCGGTCCCAGACCCGGCATGAGCCAAGCTTGCTTAGTCACAGCTCGTGCCGGGTTCAGCAACCCCTGTCTGGGACCTCTGCGGACGCAGGCTGCTTCATGGCAGCCTCCCTGCCCTGCCCCCATGCTCCTTAAAAGCCGGCTCCCCCCACCACAGGCTCCTGCTTCTCCCCGCCCCTTGCTGCCTCTGATACAGAGGCAGCAAGGGTGGGGAATGTGAGTAGTTGAGTAGTCTACTCAACTACTGGCTTACATCCCTAGTGAGTACATTTGTGGTGATTAGTGACTAATAGCTCTAGCTTCAGCTAGGCAGCTTACTTGGTCTCCTGCATTAAAAGTCTAGTCCCTCAAGCCATCCTTGGCTTAATTACTAAGAATGTAGTCATGACATATAGCTTACATGATTTTTCTTGTTTCTGTATATGGACTAGAAAGAGGTTTAATTAAATGATACATGTCAATTCATGTATAAAATCATGTGGGTTTTTTTTTAACTGGATTAGTATTCTGTAGCATCCAATGATGCTGTGTGATCCGGAGAAGCTGGGACTTTGAGCCTTCAGAAGAGAGTACTCAGTGGTTCATCACATTATCATCTTCCTTTGAGGTAGGAATTGAATCAGCAAATCCAAATCTTTGGTTAGTGTGGATGTAACTGAATTGTCAGTTGTGGTCCTTAAAGTGGGCATGTATATTTACAGGGGGCTGACAGACTTGCCGGGATCCCAGGTAAGGGGTGGTGTGTGTGGGGGGGGGGGGAGGGGGCTGGGGGCAGCGGGCAGCCAGCCCTCAGTGCTGCCCAGAGTGTGCCACGCCACTACTCCTCCCCCAGCCAGTCTGCCCTCAGAGCTGCCCAGAGCACCCAATGTAGCTCCAGCAGCAATGTAAAGACCCAAGGCTCTAGCTACTGTTGCTCCTGCCATGGCGGCAGCCAGGAGCCTGGAGCTCTTTTGAATTGCGGGCCCTTGGGCGGTTGTCCCCTTTGCTCCTCCCCCCGTTGGAGGGCCTGTATATTTAGTATTTAATCCATTTTTGGACCACAGCTGGCACATTGTACAAACAATAATTAACTTTGTGTGTTCCCTGCCTCTTTCCATTGCATCAACTGCTTACCTCTGATATCATAATGCCACTACTCAACAATGAGCTCTTCTGCATTAGCACAACTGCAGGGTTGAACAGTGTTATCTGGTATCAAGATTGGTGTTTTTTTTGTGTTTGATCTCTAAGGTTTTAATTTCATCTCTAAGATTTACTCGTCTAGTTCCCTCTTCCCTGCATTGGGACAGACATACAGTCAGGGACCTGTGTTTTACCTAATTACAGGGGAGTTGTAAAATGTCATTGTTTGAATGTTTGAGATTACTACTTTATGCTTCCATTTTAGAATGATAGGGATTATGAAAACTGAAATTTATGACTCAAAAGTATATCCCTTTAGTTTCCTGCTGTCTTTACCATCAAGTCTGACATTGAACCAAACTGAGGAGTCCTCCTGTGATTTCTGTCCTTCTGTAGGTGAACTTTAGGTGACAATGGGAGACACAAGAGATGTTTGTCCTCACCTGGATTCCATAGGTGAGGTCAGCAAGGATGACTTGCTGCTCAAATCCAAGGTAAAGAAAGTGCTGCTTGCAGTGTCTACCTCTTGTGTGTAATTGGGGTGAGGTTTGCCCTAATATGCAAAAATTGTCCATATTCACGAGTGGGATGTGGAAATTGAATTTCAAATACTGATACCTTTTTGATTGTGCCTCGTAATGAGATTTTGTCAGCCATTTGTACTTCAGAAATACAATTAAATCACATGAAGAGGCTGTCTTTATGAGAGAGCATAAAGGGGAAGCACAGAACTCTTGCATTTATGCTTAAGTACTGTTGATGTGTCTACCTCACTCATTACCAATTTAAGTCTTCAATCCTGAAATGGTTTCATTTGTCAGCTAATACATTTTCAAGGCTCATGGGCTTATTTCAGAAAAGGGGTAATATGAAAGGAAGCATCTGTGTGGCTGGAATTTTTGAGTGAGTAGAAATGGCTGATGGAATTAAATTAAAAACCTAACATTTCTACTCTCTGGGTAGTGCTCAAAGCCCTCTTCACTGTTGCATTTCTGAATGACTGTTAATCCTGCTCAATGCTGTCTCTTATCCAGGTATTTTAAAGTATGCATTTAGTTTAGGTGGAGTGCATAGTACTGGGAAAAATAACTTGTGCAGCCGAACGAGTTTTTAATCTCTGTCCCAAAAAGTTAACTCATGTAATAAGAGTGGCAACTCATGCTCCCCTCTAAATCAAGAGCCAGCTAATAAACATGACTTTTTCTTTATCTATGATTGTAGGGAACCTGCCAGTCGTGCAGAGCTGCGGGACCAAACCTCTGGGCTTGCCTGCAGGTAAAAAGGACTTGCTATTTGTGTGGGCTGTATAGTGGGTCTCCTCGTTTTTTATTTATATTGTTTCTTAGTACAATGCTGTACTTGCTGTTTCAGGCTGACTTATCACCTTCGGAGATTAAATTAGATCTGAGATCATATAGTGTCTAGTGAACCTAGAAAGAAGCAATAGAAGAAAGAAAGCCCAGAAAAAGTGTTCATCAGTTTTCAATTATATCCCAGGAAAATGGAAGCCAGTGATCAAATCCTAAACTATGTCTGCTTCACATCTAGGCCTATTCTGTTCAGCCCTCACAAATGCTTTCCTCCTGGAACCTCCCCTGGGAATGAACACTGAAGTGATACTAACTACCATCTGCTTTTAAGCACCTGGTGATTAACTGGATCTTTTGGCTTTTAGAGAGATTTAAAGTATATGGAGCCAGAGAACATTAGTGTTGATATTGAAAGGGGAGGAACAAGGCAAATGGGAATGAAAAAGAGCTGCCTTAAATAAGATCAGAGCTGGAACGGACTCAGAATGTCATCTAGTCTGGAACCTAGGCCAAATTCAGCTCTGATGTAAGCAGATATGTCACCATTGACATTAAAACAAACCAAACTAAAACATTCTATGCAGTGATGTCATCGTTGACTGTGGTGGAGCTTCATCTACTTACACCAGCTCTGATCTTGGTCCCTGTCACTTAAAGAGTAGTGTTGTAGAGTAGTGTTTCTCAGTGAGTTGCTTCCCCAGAGGGCAGATATTGCCAGGCAATTGGGGGCAGGGGGTACAAGGCATTGAAAATGTTACCTTGTTTTTCCTGCTCTCCCCATGCTCTTACTGTTCAAGGTCAAGTGTTCTCTGTGAAACTTCTCAAAACAGACACCCACAAATTATATAGGCCTTTCATTGTTATCCTGGATACATTTACTATAAAAGCAAGAGTAAAAATGTAACAAAGTCATGAAAATATTTGAGTTGGAATAAAGGGTTGTTTACTTGGGAAGTTTGAGAAGCACTGCTCTAGAGAAAGTTAGAAGATTCCCACAGTGCACCTGACTGTGCACCTGTGTGTAACTCTCTTATCAACTGTCAGTCACTTGTACTATCAAAAATTATTCCCAGGTAACAAATGCACATGGCATTTTTCAAACATGGGGGAAGTCATACATCCTGAGGAGCTCACAATCCTTGTCAGTTTCATTCTGCTGCTTTTTCTTGGGAAGTTTTATGCGCAGGAGCTGCAAAAGCACCAGGTAGTTCTGGGGCTGCTCTGCAAGTAACAGAAAGAAAATCATTTTTCCCTGCCATGAATCCCCAAGCATCCAGCAGGCATTGCCCTATGTTGCCTGTGAATATCAACTTCCATTATGATAGTTTTGATCAGTTTGCATCATGGTACTTCCCAGACCCTGTGTGCTGTGTAATCAGACTAAAAGATAGTCCTTGCCTCAAAGAACTCTTAGTAGGAGCAGTGGAACAAAGTTGAAAAAGATTGTGCCAGTTTTTACACTGTTGTTCAGGAAGTTGCAGCATCCCCAGAAGTATGAGACTGATAGATCTTATACCTGTAACTGCAGGGGAAAGTTATTCTTTTTAGATAGATGTCTAGTCCTTTCCAAAACATAATTGTAGTAGAAGAAAGAAAACAAGGTGTTTGATTGACGGGATTGATGGGGAAAGATGAAGTAGTAGAAAATAGGGATGTTAAAGCTGTTAACTGGTTAATTGAGAGCTCTTAACTCATTAACCATTTTACTTTAAGTCCTGCTACTCAGCTCACCACCTGGCCCCTCCACAGCTGGGGCTGCTCCAGTCCAGCATTGCTGGCTGCCACCGGAGTTTACTGGCAGGGCTGGTTAACTGGTAAGCATACTTGCTTACCAGTATGCTTACTGTTTAACATCACTAGTGGAAAGAGAAGAGGTGACAAGATGGACATGGGCCAACTGACTGCCTCTCATCTTACTGTTTGGATTTTGTTAAACAAGCAACTTATTTTTACAACCGATTGATCAGTGGACACTCTTATTAATCGAGTATGATCAGAAAAACAAACTTTAGTGAGATGGATTGGGGGTTTCATAGAGTCCTGTGAGCAAGGGTGGGCAAAGTTTTTTACGTAGTGCCAAGTTATTTGTAATGCTGTGACTTATGTTACAAAGCATGCTTATGAAGTTCAGAAGGCCAGCACAGATGCAGCTGCTGGTTCCTGTGGGGTTACAAACCCCCTTTTTCATTTTATTGTGGGTTTATCTTGCCATATCGAGACTATTCTCCAACTGTTTCCTCTCTCTCTAGGTTGCTTGTCCTTATGTTGGGTGTGGGGAATCCTTTGCGGATCATAGCACCCTTCACGCACAGGTGAGCTATTCTGTGTAATTCTCTCCCTTTCATCAGGACAGACAGGGTTGGATTTCTGAATCACTAAACTCTGATCCACAGAGCACTGGCGCTTACTGATGATGTCAGAGGCAGCAGCATGCCGGGGAGGAGGGACTGTGTGTAACTGTGAGGGTTAACTGATGAGCTCAGTGTTTACACAGATACACTATCACATCACTACTGATTGTAGCCATTCCTTGCTATTTTCGTGCTCAGGCAGCGTTTATATAATGCCTATGGCAAGTAAGTTCCAGACTCTCGGATGATTATGACTTTTATAGTTTGTGGTTCTCACTGTTTTGATTTTTAGGCCAAAAAGCATAACCTGACAGTGAACCTGACCACGTTCCGCGTGTGGTGTTATGCCTGTGAAAAAGAGGTATTCTTGGACCAGAGGCTGGCAGCGCATGCTCCATCCCCGCCTGCCAAATTCAGTGAACAGGTGGGTCTTTCACCTCATAAGTCAGGAAGCTACCATTGAATGGGCTGGAAGGGAATGCTCAGAAGGGTTTTGTTTGACTAGTTCAGGACTCCCTACCATTGCACATGCTGTCGTTGCAACGAGAGCTCTCAAATTTGAAGGAAGATGCCTTCCATCACAATAATCTTGCATTTACAGCCCTCCCTGAGTTACAACCACCTCCACTTATGACCATCCGCACTTACGACCAAAGCGGTCGTAAATGCGGATCTGAGTTACAAACGGCGATCCACGCTTACGAACAGTGCGGTCGCCATGTAACTCTATGGGGATCCGAGTTACGAACACTTCAAGTTACGGACCAAGTGTTGATCCATAACTTGTTCGTAACTCGGGGAGCGGCTGTACTTAGCAACTTTCATCCAGACTGATTCCTAATGGGCTTTAAAAGTAAATGCATGTCTATGCAATGGGTCTGTCTTTGGCCACTTCTGAAGGGCAGCCATGTCTGGGGTGAATTGCAGAAGCGTTAACTGCCAGACTAGAAATATCCCCACTGCAGATGCTATTGCTGTCCCTTGGGTCTCTTGTGGCACATCTTGAAGTCACTTAGGGTACTCCTTGGACAACTTCCACATACGACTGAGGTAATGCCATCAGGGAAGGTAAAGGGGTTATTGCAGCTGTGTATTGTCAGTGCCTTCATTACTGGCGCACCCACTTAGTGGCTGAATAAATGGACACAGATCATGTGTGTCCTCTGTGCTGGTCAGAGCTGCCATTGATGCTCATTTCTCTGCCTTTAATCTAGGATGCTCCATTGCCTGCTCACCCTCTGAAGGCAGTTCCAATTGCAGTGGCTGATGAAGGGGAATCCGAATCGGAGGAGGATGATCTGAAACCAAGAGGTAAGGCCACTTTGAATTATGGAGCCTGTTATAACAGCAACTCTGGACTCTAAGCCTTGCACTCTGATTTCCCAGAGAACCATTGTGATTTGAGTAGGTCTGAGATGCTGAGCTCATCTGCAAAGGACAAGCCGGATTCCCTTTCATCTTGGGTGGAATGTAAAATGCGGAGGCTCTGAAAAGGAAATGTAACCTGTCTCCTGTCTCTTGCACTTTCTCTAGGCCTTACTGGAATGAAAAATCTTGGGAACTCCTGTTACATGAATGCAGCACTTCAGGCTCTCTCTAATTGGTAGGCAACAGGACCACTCTGTGTTGATGGTCTCTTGAGGCATGTCTGCATTGGGGAGTTATTTTGAAATAACAAGGCGAGCATCCACACTACTAAGCCTGTTATTTCGAAATATTGGGCTTGTTATTTCGAAATACTAGCTCCTGCTTGTGAAGGAGGAATAAGCTTATTTCAAAATAATTATTTTGGGAGTTATTATTTTGAAATAACCTAGGTTGTGTAGATGTAGCCTTGAATTAAACTACAAATTAAAACTGTGGTAATTCCAATTGGAGACTTCCTTCAGGAATTGTGTGTGGAAATCAGTCAGCCCAGGGGCAGAATGGGGGAGGAGAAGGGGGGAAAAAACAGGATCACAGTATGTTTAAGCTACAAAAAATGTAGAGAAGGAAACTGGACAAGTCCATGGGACACAGACCATTGGACTGGTAGTGGAGCTACAGACCTTTGGTTTCCATTGTGATCTTTAAAATATATTAAATATAAAATATTTTATAGGTGCACGTGCACAGTTTTTTCCTTCCAACTTCTTTTTCGTGTCCAAAATGAGGTGGCCTTGAAAACCTCAATCCCAAATAATTCTCTCCATCCTGTCTTGGCAATAAGCTCCAGCATCTATCAGGCTTGCTGAGGAGGGCTCCCAATCATTCTGTCCAAAGGGAATGATTTGTTAAGATTCTGAGGGCTGTATCTGCAGCACCCCCTCTTTCCCCTTTTACTAAACGTTACATTCAAAATGCAATCTTAGAGCATTTCCTCTCTTTGTATGACTTTAAATGTATGCGTAGAAGAAATTCCCCTCCACTTAACTCTCCTATCTTTCCTTCTTTAGCCCACCTCTGACACAGTTTTTCCTGGAGTGCGGTGGGCTGGTACGTACGGATAAGAAGCCAGCATTGTGCAAAAGTTACCAGAAACTGGTCTCTGAGGTTTGGCACAAGAAGCGGTGAGTCATCCTTCCCCAGTCCAAGTTACAAACACAGTAAAATTTGGTGCAGCACCACTGAAATAATGTGGTGTTTAGTAGCTGGGCATCTGGCTCCCTACCTGTAAATGTAAGTAGTTGCAAGAATCACATCCGATATCTAAATGGTGTCTTATATTTAGTGTTATCGTAGTACAGTACAGACAAGATGGTGAAGTAATAACTTCCATTGGATCAACTTGGGTGGAAGAGACCAGCTTTTGGGTGTCACAGAGCTCTTCTTCAGGTCTGGAAAAGATAAGCCTCAGCTATTCTACCAACAGAAATTGGTCCAATAAAATATATTACCTCTCCCACCTTCTGTCTCTCATATCCTGGGATCAACACTGTTACAACAACACTGCAGACAACAGAATATGAATAAATTGTGGGTTTGGAATGGCCGAAGCTGTTAAAGTCATGGCAGTAATTTTTAGTAGTTTATTGTAATTTTAATGTAACTTATCTCTTGTGAAACGAATAGTCCTGTGGCATCTTAGAGACTAACAAAATATATATAGGATCATGAGCTTTTGTGGATAAGACCCACTTTATCGGAACTTTTTATGGTTTTAAAGTTACAGACTAACACGGCTCTCTGAGTCTTTTTATCTCTTGTGAGTTCTGATTGTTGGGAAGTGCCCCCCACATTTGAGGTGGACACTACTCTTTGTCTTTGAAATCAAAATGTATAAGTAGACCACAACATTCTGGCAACGGAAATGATGGAAGGCTCCATCACTTGACCTGTTTAAAAGCGAGACAGCATTCGTGAATGTATAATGGAGATCAGTGTGTCACCAGTAGGGAGAACAGATTAAAATACTAGGCAGATTCCTACACCATCTGAAATCTTCTGATTTCTAGTTAACAGATAAGTTCAGCTTTTTTTAGCTACATAACTGAGTCTCAATGTGTGGATGAGACGATGGTGCAGGGAAGAGGGGTTTAGATTTATTAGGAACTGGGGACACTTTTGGGGTAGGGGGAGCCTATACAGGAATGATGGGCTCCACCTAAATCAAGGTGGATCCAGACTGCTGGCATTAAACATTAAAAAGGTCGTAGAGCAGTTTTTAAACTAAGAGGTGGGGGAAAGCCGATTGGTGCGGGGGAGCACCTGGATCGGACGGAGACTTCTCTTACACGAGGCTCCATAGGTAGGGATTCCCTAGAAGTTAGTCAGATAGGGAACGTGGGAAATAATATATGGGCAAGATCAGATGTGAAACAATCGTGCATAAAAAAATCCAATGTGTCTGTGAAAGGCGGACATATAAATAGTGGTAGTTTTCTAACATGCTTTTACACTAATGCTAGGAGTCTGTCTAATAAGATGGGTGAACTGGAGTACCTCATATCAAAGGAGGAAGTTGACATAATAGGCATCTCAGAAACATGGTGGAATGAGGACAATCAGTGGGACACTATCATACCGGGATATAAATTATATCGGAAAGACAGAACAGGTCGTGCGGGTGGCGGAGTGGTACTATATGTGAAGGATAATATAGAATCAAATGAAGTAAAAATCCTAAAGGAATCAAAATGTTCCATAGAATCATTATGGATAACAATTCATTCCTCTAATATGAATATG
Source organism: Pelochelys cantorii (assembly GCA_032595735.1). Taxonomy (NCBI): domain Eukaryota; kingdom Metazoa; phylum Chordata; order Testudines; family Trionychidae; genus Pelochelys; species Pelochelys cantorii. The sequence goes on along the minus strand of CM064347.1, from coordinate 14,727,315 downwards.
GCATTAGGAATATATTACCGACCACCTAACCAGGACAGTGATAGTGATGCTGAAATGATAAGGGAGATTAGAGAGGCTACCAAAATAAAAAACACAGTAATAATAGGAGATTTCAATTATCCCCATATTGATTGGGTGCATGTCACCTCAGGACGGGATTCAGAGACTAAATTTCTTGATGCCTTAAATGACTGCTTCTTGGAGCAGCTAGTACAGGAACCCACAAGGGGAGAGTCGATTCTCGACCTAGTCTTGACTGGAACGCAGGATCTGGTCCAAGAGGTAACTGTTACTGGACCGCTTGGAAATAGTGACCACAATATAATAACTTTTAATATTCCTGTGTTGGGAAGAACACCGCAGCGGTCAAACACTCTGGCATTTAATTTCAAAAAGGGGAATTACACTAAAATGAGGAAGCTAGTTAAACAGAAACTAAAAGGGAGAGTAATTAAACTAAAATCCCTGGAAGCTGCATGGGAACTGTTTAAAGACACCATACTAGAGGCCCAACTTAAATGTATACCCCAAATAAAAAAACACAGTAAGAGACCTAACAAAGAACCACCATGGCTAAACAGCCATGTTAAAAAGGCAGTGAGAGAGAAAAGGGCAGCTTTTAAAAAGTGGAAGTCAAATCCTAGTGAGGAAAATAGAAAGGAACATAAACACTCCCAAATTAAGTGTCATAATGTAGTAAGAAAAGCCAAAAAAGAGTTTGAGGAACAGCTAGCCAAAAATTCAAAAAATGATAGTAAAATGTTTTTTAAATACATTAGAAGCAGGAAGCCCACTAAAAAAGCAGTGGGGCCCTTGGATGATAAAGATATAAAAGGAGCGATCAAGGAAGACAGTGCCATTGCGGAGCGATTAAATGATTTCTTTGCTTCAGTCTTCACGGCTGAGGATGTTACAGAGGTTCCTAAATCTGAGCCAGCCTTTTTAGGTGACAAATCTGAGGAACTCACTCAGATTGAAGTGACATTAGAGGAGGTTATGGAATTAATTGATAAGCTGAATAGTAACAAGTCTCCGGGACCAGACGGCATTCACCCAAGGGTTCTGAAAGAACTCAAATGTGAAATTGCGGAGTTATTAACAGTGGTTTGTAACCTATCCTTTAAATCCACTTTGGTACCAAATGACTGGAAGATGGCCAATATAACACCAATATTTAAAAAAGGCTCTAGAGGAGATCCTGGCAATTATAGACCGATAAGTTTAACATCAGTACCAGGCAAATTAGTAGAAACACTAGTAAAGAGTAAAATTGCAAGGCACATAGAAGAGCACGAATTGTTGGGCAAAAGTCAGCATGGTTTCTGCAGAGGGAAGTCGTGTCTAACTAATCTGTTAGAATTCTTTGAAGGGGTTAATAAACATGCGGACAAGGGGCACCCAGTGGATATAATATACCTAGATTTCCAGAAAGCCTTTGACACGGTCCCACACCAAAGGCTTTTACGTAAATTAGGTGGTCATGGGATAGGAGGAAAGGTCCTTTCATGGATCAAGAATTGGTTAAAAGACAGAAAACAAAGGGTGGGAATAAATGGTAAATTTTCACAATGGAGGAGGTAACTAGTGTGTTCCCCAGGGGTCAGTACTGGGACCAATCCTGTTCAACTTGTTCATCAATGATCTAGAAAATGAGGTAAGCAGTGAGGTGGCCAAGTTTGCAGATGACACAAAGTTGTTCAGGACAGTCAAAAGCAAAAGGGATTGTGAAGAACTACAAAAAGATCTCAGCAAACTGAGTGATTGGGCAGCAAAATGGCAAATGAAATTTAATGTGGGTAAGTGTAAGGTAATGCATGTTGGAAAAAATAACCCAAATTACACGTACTACATGATGGGGTCAAATTTAGCTACGACAGATCAGGAAAGGGATCTTGGAGTTATAGTGGATAGTTCTATGAAGACATCCACGCAGTGTGCAGCGGCAGTTAGTAAGGCAAATAGGATGTTAGGAATTATTAAAAAAGGGATAGATAATAAGACAAAAGATATCATACTTCCCCTATATAAAACTATGGTACGCCCACATCTCGAGTACTGCGTGCAGATGTGGTCTCCTCACCTCAAAAAAGATATATTGGCATTAGAAAAGGTTCAGAAAAGGGCGACTAAGATGATTAGGGGCTTGGAAAGGGTCCCATATGGGGAGAGGCTAGAGAGACTGGGACTTTTCAGTTTGGAAAAAAGGCGATTGAGGGGCGATATGATAGAGGTATATAAAATCATGAATGGTGTGGAGAAAGTGATTATAGAAAAATTATTTACCTTTTCCCATAATACAAGAACTAGGGGACACCAAATGAAATTGATGGGTAGTAGGTTCAAAACTAATAAAAGGAAATTTTTCTTCACACAGCGCACAGTCAACCTGTGGAACTCCTTGCCCGAGGAGGCTGTGAAGGCCAGGACTCTATTAGAGTTTAAAAAAGAGCTTGATAAATTTTTGCAGGTTAGGTCCATAAATGGCTATTAGCCAGGGATAAAGTATGGTGCCCTAGCCTTCATAACAAGGGCAGGAGATGGATGGCAGGAGATAAATCACTTGATCATTGTCTTCTGTTCTCCTTCTCTGGGGCACCTGGCATTGGCCACCCTCGGCAGATGGGATGCTGGGCTCGATGGACCTTTGGTCTGACCCAGTATGGCCATTCTTATGTTCTTATGTTCTTTTCCCCCTTTCCTTTAAACTGACTACCACTCTTGTGCTTATGATGCAATTCAGCTGTAGACCTGATATGTATTTTTGTTCTCATACAGCCCAAGCTATGTTGTTCCAAGCAGCTTGTCACATGGAATTAAACTGGTCAACCCTATGTTCCGGGGCTATGCACAGCAGGTGGGCCATTCAACAGAAACATATGTCTCGGTTGTTCCACATCATGTGATTCTTAATGCTATAATGAAGTTCTTCATGTAAGAATAAGTGGACCGTATTGACTGGTTGGGTGCTGGGATTGTCCATTGTTTTGTATCTCTACTAGCAATGGCTAGAGCGCTTGACTGGGATCTAGGAGATGTAGGTTCTGTCTCGGGGTCAGCCATGGGCCTGCTGGGGGACTTTGGGCAAGTCTTAGCATGTCTCTGTGCCCCAGTTTTCCTGTCTGTAAAATGGGGATCAATGATACTGGTCTGCTTTCTCAAGCATGTTGCGTTCTGATGACAAATGCCATCTAAGAACCAGGGGGCATTATTGTTACTTGTAATAGAGATGAGAGTCTGGTTACACCTGCACTAGACGGTTACAGATACCAACCTTTATCACACACACATCCTTCTGGGCACCCAGTTTAAAAGAACATGTCTCTTTTTAGGGGGGAAGAGTACTTCACTGTAAACAAACACCCAAAACTAATAACAGTTTTAAAAATTTAGCCCTCAGTGGTGTCCCTCTCTCTGTTTTCTAACCAACGACACAGACACTAGTGTATTTAAGCCGTGATACTGGTAGCAAGTGAAAACATGATGATAAAAGGACCAGTTGCTGAAGTAGAAAGACCAGAGCTGTTCTATTTGCTCTTGATGCAAAATACATTGGATTGGAATTCTAGCAATAAAGATTTAAAATTGAAGAGCTGATGACATTTTATTATATTTTAAGCCAAATCTTCCATAATGTCTCACAGGTCTTCAAAATTTAACTGCTAAGAGCTGTCAGGACCCCAAGTAGTTCTTTGGGAGGTCCCTTATCAGCAATCTCCATTATTTCATGGACCATGTAGGGGGCCCTCACCCTGGCTAATTTGTCTTTGATTTCTAGTTCTAATCTCTGGCAACAAAGGACTTTAATGTCATACTTGGTATACGAGGAGATGTCAGTAGAGCATGAAAATTGTTTTTGTAGCACAGACTGTACTGTTCTTTCCAGCCCACTATCTTGATTGTCTATCTCCCAATTTTCCATGTTCTTTCAGTGCTGACATCCCAATAAACAAGGCAGTTCTCTAGGTTCTGAAGCAGCTGCCCAGTTTGACCATCCTGAATCCTTCCTATGCTCCGGAGAAAAGGCAGAAACTGAAATAGTTAGCTGCACATTGGGATGCTAATCCCAGGAGTTAGAGCAGTCACTTAAATGGGCAGGATTCCTCCGCTCAGCCACTGCATACCACTAAATCCATGTGTTCTCTGATTGGGATTCCTTAAGTGGCTAACTTTTGTGGGCAACAGATGAATTAAGTGGAAACTGGAGTAGTTGTGTTGTCCCAAGATGGGCAGTAGATAACGTGGGATTACTCCTGGTTTTCAGGACACCCAAGAGTTCCTGCGATGCCTAATGGACCAGCTTCATGAAGAGCTAAAGGAACCGGTTGTTGCTGAGGCTAGAGACTCTGACTCCAGTGACATAGATGACAAGCGAGAAGGTGACCGTAGCCCCTCGGAGGATGAGTTCCTCTCTTGTGATTCAAGCAGCGACAGGGGTGATGTGGATGGGCAAGGCAGGACAGGGGGCATGAGTGGCTCCCTAGCAGAGACAGAGCTGCTGATTCAGGATGAGGCCGGGAGAGGGATCTCTGAGAAAGAGAGGATGAAAGACAGGAAGTTCTCCTACAGCCACCGGCGGAGCAACTCAGAACAAGTTGATGAGGATGCAGATGTTGATACCACCATGATGCCAATTGATGGCAGAGCTTCTCCTGAAACCCTACCTCCTCCCCGCCCTGCCAGTCCATGTAGGACACCAGGTACTAATACAGCTTTCCTGTCACACCATATAAAAGAACCAGAGTCCTATTCATATGTTGGGGCATGCTCATGGGGGGATGTCTGCTAGACAGTCATGTAGACATTCCCACTCCGGGTTTGAATAGCTCTTTGCTTCTAGGACAGGTTGCTTCATTTCTACCATAGCAGTGCCTGGGTAAATCATCAGAGAAGTACTTCAGCGTGCCGATACAATGATGGGAGGGAACATGGGTTACACACTGACTAGGCCAAATGCAATCATTAAAAAAACCAAAAACCCTTCTGTTGAGGGAAAGTGTGTTTTATGTCCAAGGATTAGCACTTCCTACATTAATGCCAGAGCAACATTTTCAAGAAGTGAACTGCTGTGTTGCTAATGACAACCCCACTATTACTAACCACACAAGAGGTACAAAAAGAAACCAGACGACACAGTAACCCATACGATAGAACAGAGCATGGGTTGAGGGTGCTCTGGGACCTGCATACTTTTTTAAAATTACTTGAGGAAAAATACTTATTCCACATAATCTTACAAACTTTCCCAAGAGGGGTAAAAAAATGGAGGTAACAAGGGATGTGTGGAAGTGGACTTGTGGCAGGTGCACCACCTCATGGCTAAGCGTGTGGAGTAGCAGCTCTGTCTCTAGCACGCCCTGCCAACAGTCACTTTTGCCCTTTGGTGGTCTCTCTTCTTGTGACTCCACCTTCTGGCCAGGTTACGTTTCGTCCTGCCCATTCTGGGATAGCAGGAAGTCCAACAAATAGTCTGATGTTCCTAACTACCTTGGGACCCAACTCTGGGGCCCATTGTCTTTATGCTCTTCTCCCAGAGCTCTGTCATTTTGGCCCCTTCTGAGGGGCCTCGTGTCGCCTTGCTCAGTGGCTAGCAGGAGAACCCAGGCCCTCTCCTGACATTGGATTACATCCAGGAGTCTATACGCAGCAGCTGTGGTTTGCTCCATCAGATTTCTTGCTGCTGCTGCTGCTGACTCCCTGGACTTCTGCCTGTCGCCTGTCAAGTGACCTCCCTTGCAGTCTCTCTAGGTTCACCTGTCTGTTAGGGCTGGGACTTGCAGCGCTCTCCCTCGGAATTCCTCAGCAAAGTACCAAACTAAAGATATGAAGTGTAAATCCCTTTGTCCCTTCATCCCTCACTGCTTCTCCTCTCAGCATCTCTCAGGGCCCCCTCCATGGAAATCCAAATCCTGCCCAGTTCTCATAGCTCCAGAGCTTGCTGCATCCCCAGTGCTGTTAAGTGTAACTCCTGGTCACCTCCTAGACTTCTCTGCTCAGGGGAGGATCTCAGGGCCATCCTCCCGCCTCTTTGATCTTCCCTGTCTTTCTGGTCCGAGAGTGTGATTGCAGAACTTCTTCCTGTAGCGCCCTTCTGCAGCAGGCTTTGTTTATACACCCAGTTCTCTCATAGCTGGGACTCCTCTTTAATGGGGCATGGCTCCACTTGGGGTGCAGCCAGGTGGGTTGATTGGCGTCTCAGGCCCAGATTAACCCTTTCATTGCCTGTGTGGGTACACACTCCATCACAGGGAAACAGAAAGGTTTTTTAGTGCTGCTCAGTAAACATTTTAAAAATATTTTTAAGCTGTGGAGTAGGAGCATGGAGAAATTCCATGTGGTTCTGCAGAACAGCTGGCATTGAAAGGCTGTGCTCCAGATGTGACTCCTCCGTGCTTTGATTCCAAGACAATGACCCAGCCTTCAGCCCTGTGGGCCGCAGAGACAGAGGAATGCTGGCAGATGTGGGAGCATTTGTCAATAACCATTTTATGAGAATGAGCTTCTTGATTTGGAACAGACCTAGAGGTGGCTTGTATCGTTTCATTCTGTCTGGCAGCGTTCCCCATCTCTCTTGTGGTATCCGATTGAATTCCTCAGGTATCGTGTCCTCAGTGGGGTGGAGCTGGCCTGGGAACGTGAATTTGTTGTGCTGATTCAGAGGCTAGTCTTCTGCCAGCGCTCATTTGGTGTCCAGTTTGGGTGGCACGCTTGATGTTTCTCCGGTGTTCTCTCTCCCCACACAGAGCCAGACAACGATGCCTATGTGCGCTGCTCCTCGCGCCCTTGCAGCCCAGCTCACCAGGAGATGCACTGCAAGCTATCTAGCAGCCCCCCTCGCTCCAGTCCTGTGCGACTGGGACCCTCCTATGTGCTGAAAAAAGGTAGGGTAGATGGGAAGCTACTGTAGCCAGGTGGTCACGGTGGGCATGCAGAGAAAGGGGCAATTGTGCAGGAGGGAGGAGGAGAAGCGGGAGGTACAGGTGGCTGACAGTCCTTCAATATGTTGAGTCCTACTAAACCAGTGTTAAGAAATAGATGAGAGCACGTCTCAGCGTGTGTTTCGGACAGAGATGTGTCTTACTATCCAAATTCAGCCAGTAACAATTTAGAAAGGGTCTCTTGACTGTATCACGGTGCTAATGATTGTAGGAATTCCTGGGCTACTCTGCATTGAGGGGAGAGGGCAGCCCGGGCCTTCAGTCTTAAGCTTCACAGTAGGGCTGTCAATTGACCTGCATTAACACCTGCGATTAACACAGGGCAGGATTAATGCGTTAATTTTTTTAACACGTTAATCACAGGCGTTAATGCTGTGCGCTGCCCCTTTGAAGTGCTGCTCCAGCTCTTCAAAGGGGCTTTGTAATAGCAGAGCCGGGGATCAGCTGGAGTTCCCAGGTGATCCCGGGCTCCTAATGCGCTGCCCCTCGGAAACACAGCTGCGGTGCTTCCAAGGGGCAGTGCTGCATGGAGCTCAGGGTCAGCTGGGGACTCCAACTGATCCCGGGCTCCATGCAGCGCTGCCCCGTTGAAACACTGCCACGGCGTTTCAAAGGGGAGGCGCACACGATTAATCGCGTGATTAATCGTGATTAAATTTTTTAATCACTTGACAGCCCTACTTCACAGCACATGTGGGCAAGGCACTGTAGGGTAGCATTACTGGTAAAGACCTGACAGTTAAAGAGATCTTGGAGTCACTGTGGATAGTTCTCTGAAAACATCCACTCAATGTGCAGTCGCAATCAAAAAAGCAAACAATGTTAGGAATCATTAAAAAAGGGGTAGAGAATAAGACCGAGAATATCTTATTGCTTCTATAGAAAACCATTGTTTGCCCACATCTTGAATACTGCATATAGATGTGGTCACCTCATCTCAAAAGAGATATATTAGCATTGGAAAAGGTTCAGAAAAGGGCAACAAAAATTATTAGGGGTTTGGAATGGGTCCCATATGAATTGAAATTAAAAAGACTTAGACTTTTCACCTTAGAAAAGAGGAGACTAAAGGGGGATATGATAGAAATCTATAAAATCATGACACGTGGAAAAATGTGAATAAGGAAAAGTTATTTACTTATTCCCAAATTAAAAGAACGAGGGGTCACCAAATGAAATTAATAGGCAGCAAGTTCAAAACAAACAAAAGGAAGTTTTTCTTTACTCAGTGCACAGTCAACCTGTGGAACTCCTTGCCAGAGGATGTGGTGAAGACTAGGACTTAAACAGGGTTCAAAAAAGAGCTAGATAGATTTGTGGAGGTTAGGTCTATCAATGGCTATTAGCCAGGATGGGTAGAAATGGTGTCCCTAGCCTCTGTTTCTCTGTAAATGGGTGACAGGAGAGGGATAACGTGAGGATTACCTGTTGTGTTCCCTCCCTCTGGGGCATCTGGTATTGGCCACTGTCAGCAGACAGGATACTGAGCTAGATGAACCTTTGGTCTGACCCAGTATGGCCGTTCTTATGGATGTGGCCATATTTCTTAGGCTCCCAGGAGGACTGAAGTTAAAAGGATTTCTCTAGTGTGTGACTGTTGGTGAGGTTAAAGAGTTGAACTCTGGCTGCCTTCTGCTTCATCTCAAAAAAATTACAAAGCCAAACCTGCGCTCCTTCCACAGCCCATAAACACAGTGGGTTTGTGTCCCCGCCACTGGCCCTGCGGCTGTTCAGTAAGATCATTCCTTCCCAAGTTGGCTGACCTCAGCCAGAGAGGCCGGGCAGCACCCAGACACACATATTCAAGCCTGATAAAAAGTATTCTTTGTGGGTGGTTTGTTGTTTAAACAAAACAACCACGTTCTGCCGGTGGCTGCATTCTGTGAGTCAAGAAATGCATGGAGGAAAAACTGGGTGATGGCTAGAGGGGAAAAGACATAATATTCCGGGAGGGAAAGGGTAATCCAAAAAGGGATGAAGAAAGTGCTACAGAAAATAAAGACGTCAAGAATGTGACCTGGCCCCATCGTGTCTTTGTGAGCCAGTGTTAGAGAAGGATGGAGACAAAGACAGCACCTCCAGTGGCACAATTCTTGGTGCATTGCATCAGTGCAGACTGTTACACCCAGCTTCCTGCTCTCACCGGCGATAAGGATGTTCTTAGTGTAAGCTTAAGTTCAGAACTACCGACCGAGACAGGCCGTCGGTTTCTAAGCATGTGCAAACACATGCATCTCGTGCTGTGCTCTTGGTGAGACCTATTCCTGGCTTGATGGCAGGACTCTTTCCAGGCTATGTGAGAGAGCTTGCCGCTGATGGGGCTACGTGTCTCTTTTCAGCCCAGGTGCTGGCTTCCGGGAAGAAGAAGAAAGAGCTTCGTTACCGCAGTGTTATTTCTGACATCTTTGATGGCTCCATTCTCAGCCTGGTGCAATGCCTCACGTGCGACAGAGTGCGTCTCCTTACTGCTTTTAATCAAGTAATAAAACAGCAAGGTCTGCTTGTTTAAACAAATTCTTGTTGGGAAACTGAGCTGGTCCCAAATATTCTGGGGTGCTAGGGCCCTACAAAAATGACTGCACATGCGTGAAACCTGCCAGGCATAGGAATATTCTAGGTCATTGTGTATGTGCCATACAGACTTTTGATCCTGTGTCATTCAGTTAGCTTAGCCATTGTACATGTGCGACCATAGAGCTGACCACAGCAAAAGGGGAAATGAGGTGGGGGAGCCAACAAAATAGAGGGAGCTGGACAGGGCGGGGTGGGGGGCTTTCTATGGAGAACTCAGCACCCTGGCTTTTGGGAAGACGAAGAGGTTAGGAGTGGGAATGCGCACGCCACTGTGGCCATTTGGGAGTGAGGATTAACCCTAGTGTAGACGAGATCAAATCGTTTTGGCAATGTGTCAGAGCGTGGCTGGGGCTGGGCCAGGCTCTTCCCATTGGTGGTGCTGAAAAAGGCATACTACTGTCAGCAGCACTTCCTCTCCACTAGGAAACTGGGCCCAAGTGACGCTAAAAGTTCAGGGCTGGGTATCTGCTCCTTTGCATGCACTAGGAGCCCTTTTTTGCATGTCTTCAGGTATCCACGACGGTGGAGACATTCCAGGACCTGTCCCTGCCAATCCCTGGGAAGGAGGACTTGGCCAAGCTGCACTCCGCCATTTACCAAAATGTGCCAGCTAAACCAGGAGCATGTGGGGACAACTACTCCTCGCAGGGTTGGATTGCTTTCATCATGGAGTACATCAGGAGGTGTGTTTCCCTTGGGTCTCCTTATGCAGTTTTTCTCCCTCCTTGGGTTTGCATGTGACGTTACATGATCAGGATTCTTTACAGAGGGAAGTGGAGGAGAGAGAAACAAATATTGGACATCATTGCATAATAGAGTCGTTGCAATGAAGGTGCATAGCCAGGAATCCGTCTCCACAGCTGTGCTAACCTCCTCTTCGTTTAGTTCAACAAAACATATTTTTAGTTTCAGTTGTGTTAAATATATAAACCGTGTTCAGTAATAATGGCCTGACTGTACAACATCTGTGATTGCAATGGGGAACTTTAGAAGCAAAGTGCATAGCTCACCAGTAAGAGTTGCATCTCTTTCTTGCATGACCCGGCCTTCCGCAGGTTTGTGGTGTCCTGTATCCCCAGCTGGTTTTGGGGTCCCGTGGTCACGCTGGAGGACTGTCTTGCTGCCTTTTTTGCTGCCGATGAGTTGAAAGGTGAGCTTGGGAAGGGCTGGCATATGTTGTCTTTGTTTGCTCCGAGGGAGCTGTCGGTAACCCTCCCAGGTGCATTGTTGGAGCAAATTGAAGCTGCTGGCAGGGTCTGGCTGGGAGCTGCACTCCTGAATTGGCCGCGCTGGGGCAGGAATGAGTATTCACCAGCTATTCAGGGACTGGGCTTCTGGTTTGGAGCCAGGGCATGGTGGGCTCAGCAAACAGACATGATTGTCCCCTTTGTGTGCGGTGAGAGGCCTTAGCCTGGGGCTAGTCTAGGCAAGGACTTTCCTGGGCCAGAAGAACAAGTTGGAGTTGCCAGGCTCAGCTGTGCCTGCTCGGGGTGGGGTTGCGCTGCTTGTTTCCTGCATTACTTGCAGGGTGTCGTGGTGTTCACTAATAAACTGCCTGGTTGGTTGGATTTGTGACATTTGCTCTGGCTCCTCTGTCTGTTGTATTCAGGGATGATAAATGGGCCATTGGCTCTAACTCACTGTGTTGCCTGGTAGCCAGTCTGTGCTGGCTGCAGCAGCAGTGGCCCGCACTGTATGCTAGGGCTTTTGGACCTAATCTGTATAGCAGGGAGTGCCCTTAAACCCAGGCTGTGGAAGCCTTAGACATTTCCCAGGGCCCTGGTCCCGACGGGTTCTGTGTGGGGTGAGTGCTGCAGTGCAGAAGTGTTACAAGGAGTCTGCCACAGCTCTGCATACCCAGCTGAGGAGTCTGGGTAACCCCAGTCACACCCATAAGCCGAGGAGAGCAAGACTTGATTTCTGTGTTGGTGTAGCACAGCAGTGGGCAACCTGCGGCCCGTCCAGTTTCTGTGTGTGGCCCGTGAGACATTTTGTTACCGTTGCCCGGGGGTGCAGGATTCTGCTGGTTTCCAGCCGCGTATTTTTTCCTACCAGTATTACAAAAGTGGCACGCACGCAAAGCCAGGGCATGTGAAGTGAGGTGTGTGCTGACTGCGCACAGCATTGACTGTGGGAGCCAAGTGCTCCCTCTGCATCCAATCCAAGCGCTGCTCTGGTTCAATCAGCAGCCTCTGCAAATTCTCAGTACATAAGCGCAGTTGCCAAAACGACCCAGTTCTGGGAGACAGTCCTGGTTATACTGCTTTTGCGGCCCATTGAGATGAAGGAGGGCCACTCGTGTGGCCCACTCACCAGCCTAGGTTGCCCATCGCTGGTGTAGCAGGTTCCTTGCCAGGAGCCCTCCCTGCGGAGGCAGAAGGAGGCTGTGCAGGTCTCTCTGCAGAATAGGCTCCTGTGTTGTTAGCCTGGAGATGGGGAGCGGAGGGACTGAACACAGTTTGCCCGTGTTAATTTGAGGAGTAGAAAGGAAGTTTTTGAGCCTCTTTCCACCCATCCCTGCTTTAACGGTGGGGGGAAGAGGCCTCTCCAGCCACACACTAACCACTCCTGGGAGGGCTAAGTGTGTTCCCTTCCACCTTGGTAGGCACTGCTGCGTTGCATGTGTAGTGGCCAGCTGCTGCCTGTGCCGTGCCTGGGGGCGGCAGAGAGGTTCTGCCCAGGTCTACTTCACTTCTGCTAGGCAGGCACTTTAGCTGGTTTCCCTATGTGGGAGGAGAGTTTGTTTCCTCATTGGGACTGCAGCCCCCAGCCTCGTGCTGTCAGTAACGTCGCAATACCTTTCTTTTCCCTCGACAGGGGACAACATGTACAGCTGTGAACGGTGTAAAAAGTAAGTCTGTGTCCTCCATGTTGTGCTTTTTCCACTAACCTCTTCTCTCCGATCCAACTGACTGTCCTCTCCCGCCCCGGTGGCCGAATGTCCCTTTTGCTAACCAGCCCGCTAAACTGGGAGGTGTTGAGTTCTGGTTGAAAATTATTTTGAAAGGCCTAGTTCCGGGTTGCTGGATACTAGTGGGAGGAGAAGTGGCAGCTCTGGTAAAGCAAAAAAGGAGGGGAGTGAATTAGGGGCACTTAGGAGAGACTGAGGAGAATTGTAGGAGAATGGCAAGGTGAGGCAGTGGCCCATGCTCTGGTAAATGGTGGGAGGCTGCTCTCACTGAAGTCCATTCCATCTTTGCCATGGAGTTCAAAGGATTTGGGTCCAAATGTGACTTTCCCAGCTTAGCTTGGGGTTCTCCGTCCTTAGTGCTCATGGCGGACTTGCCTCTTTTTCTCTTAGACTGCGGAACGGCGTGAAGTACTGCAAAGTTCTTCGGTTACCTGAGGTGAGTCGAGGTGGGTCGTTTCCCATCTCCCTTGGTTGCCAGTGTTTGCGGGGGCGGGGGATGGAGGGACGAGTTGCTGAACGGAGATTTGCAAATAGCATTTTATTTATTTTGCCTTAAGCAAAGTCCTGTTTGTAAGGAGATAAGAAAGGGCCTGGTGATCTTTGACTGATGGGCTATCAGCACCTTAGAATCATAGAGCTGGAAGAGACCTCAGGAGGTCATCAAGTCCAGCCCCCTGCCCACGGCAGGACCAGTCCCAACTAAATCAACCCAGCCAGGGTTTTGTCAAGCCGAGACTTAAAAACCTCTAGGGATGGAGATTCCACCCCCTCCCTAGGTAACCCATTCCAGTGCTTCACCACCCTCCTAGTGAAATAGTTTTTCCTAATATCCAACCTAGACCTCCCCCACTGTAACTTGAGACTATTGCTCCTTGTTCTGCCATCCGTCACCACTGAGAACAGCCTCTCTCCATCCTCTTTGGAACCTCCCTTCAGGAAGTTGAAAGCTGCTATCAAATCCCCCTCACTCTTCTCTTCTACAGACTAAACAAACCCAAATCCCTCAGTCTCTCCTCATAGGTCATGCGTTCCAACCCCCTAATCATTTTGGTTGCCCTCTGCTGGACCCTCTCCAATGCATCCACATCCTTTCTATAGTGGGGGGCCCAGAACTGTACACAATACTCCAGATGTGGCCTCACCAGAGCCGAATAAAGGGGAATAATTATTTCTCTGGATCTGCTGGCAGTGGTCCTCCTAGTGCACCCTAATATGCCATTCACCTTCTTGGCTACAAGGGCACACTGTTGACTCATATCCAGCTTCTCATCCACTGTAATCCCCAGGTCCTTTTCTGCAGAACTGCTACTTAGCCATTCGGTCCCCAGCCTGTAACAATGTTTGGGATTCTTCCGTCCCAAGTGCAGGACTCTACACTTGTCCTTTTTGAACCTCATCAGATTTCTTTTGGCCCAATCCTTAACCAGGTTCCAGAGCTAATAGTGTGAGGAAATTCATGTAGAGATCAGGGGGTCCAGAGAGGGAATTGTATTTGATTTGGGTAGCCCTGGAAACATTCTGTGCTTTTTTGCCATCTCCCTCTGGTTCCCTAGATCCTGTGCATCCACTTGAAACGGTTCCGGCACGAGGTTATGTATTCCTTCAAAATCAACAGCCATGTCTCCTTCCCTCTGGAAGGGCTGGACCTTCGCCCCTTCCTGGCCAAGGAATGCGTCTCCCAGATCACCACCTACGATCTCTTGTCCATCATCTGCCATCACGGCACAGCAGGCAGTAAGTCGGCCCTTCCTGACATGGCCATTCCTGACATGTTTGGAAACGAGATTGGTCTGAAAAAAGCCTGAAGCTCTGAGCACCACAACCTGCTTGTGGTCTTTTGGCAGTGCCAGGGCACGAGGTTTTCACTTTGACCTTCCTCGGGCGCTGCATGTAACATGCAAGCGTGTTTTGTAGCGGGGCTGGCTTTGATGCTGTCCAATCTGCATGTTCCCGCAGGGTTTCCCAGTGAAACTCTGGGATCCTGTTTGAAACCTCTTCAGATTTCTTCTTGTCCCAGTGACTGGACTCTCCTCCTCCTTCCCTGTTGCCTGTGAAGTAGCCCTTTCCATGGCAGCCCTGAGCCTCATTCAGGGGCATTGCACAGTAGAAGGCTCCCTCCTGCATTACTAGGCTTGTGTGGTGGATTGCTCACCGCTCCCAGATCTCCTATGCCATCATTACAACCCCTCACTCCCACCACGCTGGGTCAGATGCATTTCCCAGGGAGGCCCATAGCAGTGCTTCCATTTGTTCAGCAAGGGAGGGCAGAACTGGATCCGTGGAAATGGGCCCTGGACCTGCAGCAGCCTTCCAAAGCGACACAGTGCGAGAGCTCCTCCCTCCTGGCAGGTCCACCACAACACATAGCTTTTCCCTTTGCCGGGCCAGCAGGCCAGGATCTATCTCTGCTCTGTCACTGATGCCATTCCAGGCCTGCCGGGGGCTCTCAGTGCTGCTCCGTTCCCTCTGTCACAGGTGGGCACTACATCGCGTACTGCCAGAACGTGATCAATGGCCAGTGGTATGAGTTTGATGATCAGTATGTCACTGAGGTCCATGAGACGGTGGTCCAGAATGCAGAGGCCTATGTCCTGTTCTACAGGTGAGCGGGTACCTGGCCTGGAGAGCTCTGTCCAGGCTGTTAGTAAATCGAGGGGGTCAGATGCCAGAGATTGCTTTGCTTCCCCCCCTTTCCCCCTGCAGGAAGAGCAGCGAGGAGGCCGTGCGGGAGCGGCAGAAGGTAGTGTCCCTTGCCACCATGAAGGAACCCTGCTTGCTCCAGTTCTACATCTCCCGAGAGTGGCTCAACAAATTCAACACTTTTGCAGAGCCTGGTCCCATTACCAACCACACGTTCCTGTGCGCGCACGGAGGTGAGGGGAACAGCCACCGCTTTTGGGAGCGTTGCCAGGCCTTCTGTGTTAGGACTAATAGCATTCATTCCACAGTGGGAAGTTTCCAGCTGCAGATTTGGCTGACACGTTGATGCATCCAGGTAAAAGCCCCGCTCCCTTCCCAGTGTCATGTGCTGCAGAAGAGTCTGCCTCATGGTCAGAGACTCTGGCACACTCAGGAATGGGACAGTTAGATCGTTGTCCGGCTGATCAAAGGCCGGGAGGGATGTGCTGGGCTGGGAAACTGGCTTTCACTTCATCAGTTGTTTTCACACCTACACATAAAAAGCTAATGGGGACAGGGGGCAAACTCTTGAGCAATAGGACAGCGTCCCCCAGTGGAAGCGGTACGGGCAGCTGGAGGAGCGTAGCAGGTTATTGGCTCTTTAGCTGCAAGCACCTGCTGCCATTTACTACTGAGTTAGCAAAGGTAGCAGGGTGGGTGTTGAGTGTGTTGTGGGAGGGGTGGGGTGGGATTGGGAACTGCTGCAGATTGGTAAAAGCTTGGTCTGGCCTTCCCCCTGAGAGCCTTTATAGCCATCTAGTCCAGGACTACTCACCTTTGGAAGCCCCGGGGGCCACAATGATACAGCATATGCCAAAGGCTGTGGTTGCATATATATGCAAATAGCTTCTTTCACACTGACAGGCATAGCACTTCCCATAATGCCCCAGTGCTCCCGGCCCCTCCTCCCTGGAGGCTAGAAACACCGACACCCTGTACCCGTCTGTTCCAGACAGCCCCTCTGCTTGCATCTTTCAGTGCTCACCCTGCCTGGGAGACACCTCGCCGCTGTGGAGCGTGTTCCCAGTGGTGGCCATGTCCAAAGGACCACACCCGCGGGCCAGGTGTTGAGCCCCGTGCAAACCCAAACTGCACTGCGGGCACAAACAAACAGGCCGTGGGCCACATGTGCCCCGTGGGCCACTTGTTGAGTAGCCCTGCTCTAGTCAAACCACGAATTCTGCAAATGCCAGTGTGTAGGAGCAGGGTCTGACCTCAGGGCTCCAGCTGCCTTAAATCGAGTCGAGGGTCCCCCAGTGAGAGAGCTCTGCCCCCACCCATTGTCTCCTTCCTTTCTTTGCCCCACTCCTCACCCTTTGGCTAGCTGAGCGATACCTGCCATCGATTTCTCCTCTTCCTCCATTGTAGGGGAGGGCACTGTTCCTTGTCCAGTACCCCGTCTAACGCTGCCACTCGCTCTGGTTTGCAGGGATCCCTCCCAATAAATACCACTACATTGATGACCTGGTGGTGATTCTGCCCCAGACTGTGTGGGACTATCTCTATAACAGGTGAGGGAAGCTGGCTTATTACTCATCCCACAGGGTTTTGGAACAACCACAGTGGTGATATGGTTAAGAACTATGTAGACGTACCATGCCTGAGCCATAAAGTCTGGGATCCTGCCTCTTGCATTGGCCAAACATGGGGTTTCCCTCTAAGGCACCCTGCAGTTGTATAATTGTATATTTCCTGATCGCTGAATCCTGAGGTGGGGGGATTTCCCCCTGGAGAGCTAGAGCCTGATAGCGTGTAATGTGAGAGCACCCACAGATGGGCAGCAAACAACCTGTAGTCTCCATTATCCCAGGGATCAGAGGTGGGACCATTCTGACCTAAGTCCTGTAGGGCAGAGGCAGTGGCATTCCTTAAAACAGCGGTGCGCAGCCCATGGGCTGTTCTCCGGGGGGGGTCGCAGCACTTTGATCCGGGCCACCCAGAAATTTCTTTTCCTGGCTCGGTGCTGGGGGTGGGGGAGAGTGGCAGGAGTGGAGCGGCAATTAAAGGGGCTACTTTTTTTTTCTTAAACATTTTTTCGGACCCCTTTTATTGAGTCCAGGGGTTGCGAATGCAAAAAGGTTGCGCACCCCTGCCTTAAAATAACCAGCCACTGCCATCTCTGCTTCCCCAGGATACAGAGAGCAGTGTAAGAATCCACCCTATTTACATGCAGGGCTCAGGGCTCTTCTGTGCCAGCCCCGTGCTCAGTTGCTCTTTCCTTCTTGTCCTGGGCTCAGGTTTGGGGGCGGCCCTGCCGTGAACCATCTGTACGTGTGCTCAGTCTGCCAGGTGGAGATCGAGGCCCTGGCCAAACGCAGGAGGATTGAGATCGACACCTTCATTAAGGTGCATGTGGGAAGGAGTTAGAGGAGAGACCCAAGGGCTAGGGGCACAAAAGACTCCCCCACAGAGGGGTGGCAGAGATCTCACCACTTGAGGCCCAGGAGAAGCCTGGCATCAGGGCATGGCGATTCAGCTCTGGGGTCCCTGACGCACGTGCATCAGTTGGGGTGAGGCTGTATGGGATTGAGAGAGTTCAGAGCAAGTGGGAGCAGGTGAACTGCGGTGGTGGTGAGGGGGAGGCGGGGGCTGGTGGGAGAGCTGGGGGTGTAACTGAGTAGTCCTGGCGAGGGGTGAGGTTTCTCTGACCCGCCATGGAAAGCCTGATTGCAAACCTCAGCAGTGACTGAATATTTCCCTTCCTCTGTTCCTTGGCCTCCAGCTGAACAAGGCATTCCAGGCTGAGGAGTCGCCCAGCGTCATCTACTGTATCAGCATGCAGTGGTTCCGGGAGTGGGAGGCTTTCGTCAAGGGGAAGGACAATGGTGAGGAGCCTGAAGACTCGAACCTGCTAGAGTAGGGGTGTAATGTGTGGCCTACGCTTGCTTGTTGACGTATACGTGTCTTCCCAACTCGGCCTGTAAATGACACCCCCCCTCCCCCGCCCAAAACCGGGCTGGCATGTACTGTCTATTTCCCAGAGAGCACAACAAGAGAGCGATTTACAGGAAAAGGAACTTGAAGGCAGGGGAGGGAGTTGAATTTCCATGAAAATCCAGCCCACGAGATGGTAAGGATGGAACCGCATGTCAATAGCCCCTGGAAGCACCACCTGCCACGTTGTTCCAGTGCTTGTGCCAGTCTCTAAAGGTGGCAAAGTGGCGAGGAAAAGCCAGGGAATGTCTGTGCTGCAGCATGAGCCACAGTTCCTACAACTCGAGGGACCAGACCCTGAGTTCGTCCCCTCGGGGCTGGAACCTCCATGCTCATTTGTAACCCCAGGTGAGGGATCGTTGGACCCTGGGTCCCAGCCTGGGGCTCGAATCTACGCTGCATTGTGCAGGCCCGAGTCCAAAGCAAGAGGGCTTGAACCCCGGGCCCCGGCTTGACTCTGGCTCAGACCCTCCCCACCCCATAGAGTCCTGGGACCCAGCCCAGGGTTAGTGCAAGTTGTGGGTAGAAGGATGGGGGGAGGTTTGAACGTTGGGGCTTACACTGCAGTGTAGATATGCCCTGTGAGTTTGACTCCTGCAGTCAGGGCTGGGCCCTGTCACGTGCTGAAAGGGCTAGTGGGATATTTTGAAGGAATCCAGACTCAACTCTCCCTTTCTGTGGGGGACGTGTCCTGCCTGGGGGATGCCGCATCACTGCAGAGCGCTAGAACACTGTTCTGCATTCGCGCTGCTTTTCACCAGAGGCTCGGAAGCGGGCAAGTTGCAATCCCCGCGTGATACACAGGGAAGCCCAGGGAGGTTGTGTCGTCCAAGCCAACACGGGGTCAGCAGTAGAGTAGGAGAGAATCAGCAGTTCTGACTCTCAGGCCTCGGCTTTGGCCACAAGACCATGCTGCCCACCCGCCTCCCTCCAAATTCTCTCAGGGCAGGGCGCTCCTTTAGGCCTCCAGGAGCGATGGATCAGGGCCACCCCTCAGCCGGGGGCTCAGTGCAATGTGACAGAGTGCTGCTCTCTCCCGTCCAGGAGCCATTTGGGTTGTACACTGCCTGGCTGGGAGAGCGGGGGGAGCTAGGCCTCAGGAAGGGAACCTGGAAGCCTTGGCCACATGCTCAGTGTTCAGCGCTGCTGTAGATCTCCCACCATTAACAGCTTTTTACAGCACAAGTGGTGCCGTTTCAGTGCTTGTGAGGTAGTTACACTCCACCAGCCCTTCATTTCTTGTCCCTGTGGTGGAAGGGCAAGTCAGTGTCTTGGGGGACCTGGAGTGCACCAGCGCAGACACACCCAGTCCCATGGAGCTGCTGCTGGCCTCTCAGTTTCCCGTTTCCTACAGCCCTGAGTACCCCTCACTTTTTACACGTTCAGGCTGAATGAGAGATGCTGCCCGGGCTGGCGCCAGACCGTTACTGTTCTTTGAGGTTCGGTGTTTCAGGCTTGTTCTGTGGCTAGTGCCTTCTGCAGCAGATAGCATTAAAACAACACTTCCCCTCCGCTAGGTAGTCATGGGCTTGTTAGCTCTCCGGAGATCTTGGGCAGTCACTCTCCTGGACATCAGCCAGCATCAGCCACTGCTGAGTACCTCTGGATTTGATTTCTGTCGTACACAAGCAAAAGCTCTTTCTGTTTTGTTTATTGTGGTCGTTGGGGCCCAGTCCTCTTCTCTCTCCTCCCCAAGCCCCAGCTGGGCTTCCACCTGTTCACACTAGCAGTGGAGGGCAAGTGGAGTGGGAGAAGCAGGAACCTGGCTCCTGATCCACACTCCATCCTTTCTTACAGAGCCTCCCGGACCAATTGACAACAGCAAGATTGCACTCACAAAAGGAGGTGGCCACGTGCAGGTGAAGCAGGGTAAGGCTCATGGTGGGCCCGCCCCATGTGTCTGTGTCTTTGTAGGACTGGTCCCATAGGCAAGGGGCCTGGGAACTTCTTTTCCATTTCTGTCATTGATTGTCCGTGCAAAGCGAGATAGTTGGCTGAGATGCTTGTGCTGACTCCCAGATCTGCCGTTCCCTCTCTGGGCTTGCCTCTCTCTCACCTCCTTCTCTGGGTCCCACTGCTTTTCAGACTCAGGGTGGTGAAAGCTGCGCTGCTTTCTTCTTCGTCTCTCCGTGCCTCTAGGAAGGATGTCAATGAGTAACCGGTTACCGAGTAAGCGTCACCCCCCTATTGGGTGATGCTTACCAGGTACTTGTTAATTAGTACCTGGGAGCAGCCCCGGGGGGTTGAGAGCCGGCTCATTTGCACAGGGTGCGGGGAGCAGGAGCCGGGCCAGCAGCAGCAGTCCTATGCACGGGTGGGGGCTGGGAGCAGAATCCTGCGTACTCAGTTAACAGTTAACTGATTAACTGGGATTTTACATCCCTAGCCTCTAGCCATCTCCACCATCCTCCCTCGCATGCAGGCTCACAGTGTCTGTCTCATATTCTTCCTCACTTTCCATACCCAGCTTCCTCGCCATGGTCCAGGTTCTTGCAAAATCCAGTTGTCTTTCTCCATCTTGAGTGCTAAAAGCTTTGTTCACCCCTTGATTATCTCCTTCGTCAAATGTTGCCTTCCCCTCTGGCTGCAGGGCATTGTGTCTGGCTCCCTGGTAGGCACGTGATAGTGTACACGTGTAAACGGTTAACTGATGAGCCTGGGCTCCTTCATGGTTACATGCAGCCTCCCCCCCTCCATGCTGCTGCCTCTATATCCCTGTGAGCACTGGCTCCTGCCTCCTCCCCCTTCACTCTCTGCCTCTGATGCAGAGGCAGCAGCTCCAGGGAAGGAGGGGACAGGTGGCTCCACAAGAGTCGTCTGCCCCCCATCTGGGTGTAAACGTGTAACCGCTGAGATTTGCAGCAGTTACATGTTTACCTGAATGCACCCATTTATCATCCCTACTCTCTAAAGCAGGGGTGGTCAACCAGTTAGAGATGAAGAGCCAAAACAGTGGTGGATAGAGTGCGAAGAGCCACGTATTATATATTTATTTTTTATATATCTATATATAGAAAGAGAGATAGATATAGTACACAAATGTAGTGATAAAAATAACATGAGAGGACATTTCAGACAAAAACCAATAAAGTCTCTAGTCACTTAAAAAATTCATGGCCAGTCCATAGATCTTCAGAGAACTTGACAAGGAACAAACATCAAATTTAAAAAAAACAAACAAAACCTTTAAAAATACAGTAATACTCTCACACTTAAAAAAAAGCATCCCCACCCTTTATTTTAAATTTAACACTACTGCCCTATTATGTCCTGTGAGTTTTTTAAAATTAAAACTGAACTGAGAAGTAAATTAGCAGAATTTGAAGCGCCTGTCCCAGACTGCAGATATGAGAGGTTCAAAAACAATAAGGGAGAGACTCGTATCTGAGAATGATTGCTTCAGCCTGGCAAACAATAGCCTTTGAATGTTCTTTAAAGAAACAGTGTAAACCAGGTGCATGCTGATTCTTTTTTTGCCCTGGCATTTAAATATGACATCTGTGTTGGCTGCCTTAATCTGCATCTACGAAGACTTTGAATTTAAGGTGCTTCAGCCCCCTCCCCCCCAACCCAATGCCCTCCCCTTCCCCAGAGCCAGGCACCCCCTCCCTGCTCTAACCCAATCCCCCTCCCCTCTCCTCCCCCAGAGCCAGGCACCCTCAGCCCCCACCCTCTGCTCTAACTCGATCCCCCTCCCCCCCCCCCGGCTCTAACCTAATGCCTGGGCCCCGTAGCCACCACTGCCACCACACGCTTCTCCCTCCAGGCGCCGGGGAGCCGTGTGCAGAGCAGTCGACCTGAGCAGTCCTGGTGCGCAGCTCTGAAGCAGTGGGAGCCGCATTTTTTTAATCGAAGAGCTGCATGCGGCTCGAGAGCAGCAGGTTGGTCACCCCTGCTCTAAAGTGTAAAAAACACTGCAGCTAAATTCTTCCTCTGTTGCTACTGTGTCCCCTGCCCTGACTCCCCTGGTTGTCTGCATGACCTCTAAGCTTCAAGGCCCTCCACATATCTGAGCCATCTGCCATCACTGCTCTCACTCTTGTGGCCTATGTACCTTTACTTAAATGTCCTCATTAGATCCTTGCATGGGCAGTGGGTGAAAGCCCAGCTGGGGAAGGCAAGCTGTAGCCCCGCCCCTTGCACCCAAGGCCCCGCCCACCCTAGCTCAATCTTTCCTGGCTACATGGTGAGCCAGGGCTGCCCTGCTGTGGCTCTGGCCTTCTCCAGTGCCCAAGCTGCTGAGCTGGGCTGCCACACCATGGCCCCATCCCTCCCCAGTGGTGGCCCCAGCCTTCGGTGGTCAGGCATTTAGGCAGTTTTGAGAAGGCTGTGCCTTCCGTTGCCTACATTACCGACTGCCCATGGATCCTTGCCTCATCTCTGCGTCTCCTTCCATGCTGACCCATGTGGTTGGCAAACCTCACTCACTCACCTCTCTCTAAATGCACCTTTCTTCAAATATAGCTTAAAATCAACCTGAGGTGGGACCTTCTTCCTGTACATCAAAGGGGTCTGGATGCTGACTGTAGTTTCAGACTGATTGCCCGCTGCGGTAGAGACCTAGCCCTCAGCACTGTGCCGGCAGACGCTGTATGATCACAGGCAGTGTTCTCCATCATCTGGGCACTTATGGGACCGCTCAGGAGAGATTCCAATTCTGCCCAGCTGAGTAGCAAAGTGCCCACAACTGGGTTTGTGTTTGGTGGTGCCTATTCTCACGTACCTCAGTGCATGTTCAAATGTCCACCCCGCATGGATGGAAAAGATCAGAGACAACACTGGTTCCTGGCTGGAAAAGCAGAAAGCTCCTGAGGAGGAAATTGTAGCTTGATAATGCTTGAAAACCTGCTTGGGTGCATGGCCTTGCTGTCCAGGAAAGACCAGAACTGCTGTGGTCAGAGTGTATTCGGTTACCATGTGCTCTGGGCTCCTTTAATCTGCTCTCCATTGGTCCCGTCCTTGTTGCAGATGAGAGAGATGGGCCAGTACCATGGTCCTTTTTGATTAAGGCCATAGATTGTGGGAGCCCCATCCCACAGGGGCTGCACTGTAGGGTGAAGCGGTGAGGGGTCCCCCGCTCCGCTTTGCACTTCCTCACGGACAGCAAGAAATGTGGCAAATCCATAGAGTCACAAAGTGTTTGATGGCTAAGTGCTGTGTCAGGTGAGCTGCCAGAGGCTCACTTTTGCCTTCTCCAGCAGGGGGTGCTGCTACTCCTACTGCTGCTTTGGGAGGAGAAGAGTGTAGTGGTAGGTACAAGACACCAGGGTTTATCTCTCCCTCCATCCATAATGAATTTTACTGGGCGCATGCCTTGCCTCGCACTGTGTGTGCCCTGCCCAGCCATTCGGACAGCTGGCCTTTGCACTGGGTCGGTGTATTTACAAGTACAGTGAAGGAGTTTTTTAAAGTCACGTTTTCACCAGCCTCACTGCACTTCACTTATCTGAGCAGGGGGAAAGATTTCCTTTATATAAACTCCCCGCAGCGACCCTATTTCCCACCCCAGCACTGACTGTGCTGCAAGCGGGCCTCAGCTTACATTTCACTGTTGTTGCTGCTGTGCTTTTCAGGAGCCGATTATGGGCAAATTTCTGAGGAGACGTGGATTTACTTGAACACGCTGTATGGAGGCGGTCCAGAGATCTCTGTGCGTCAGAACGTAGCGCAGGTGCAGGAACTGGAGAGCCTGCACGGGGAGCAGAAGATAGAGGCGGAGACGCGGGCAGTGTGAGCTGTGCTGGACCAAATGGTGGAGGTATGCCATGGCAGCCCCATGTGTCTGGAAATGTGGGGGATCGTTGGACTGAAGACCAAGGGGCACGGTCCATCGCAGAGAAATAGATTTCCTTTCTGGGTGTGGAGGTGCCCTGGTGAGGATGTGCTTGCTCCATCGTCTGTGTATAACAATGTAAAACCTCATGCAGACTCTAGGCTTGGCTGTAAGGATGCTGCTGGTCAGAAGAACCTTACCATAACCCACTTCCTGCACAGCCTCGGGGTATAAAGCCGTGGGGGGGAGACTGAATCCAAACTAAACTTCAGTGGAAGGACGTTTGGCCCGAGCCCCTCTCTGCTCTCAAGAGCAGCCTAAGTCTGCTTTCGGTGAGTTGAATCTCTACTCCTTTGCAGGTTGTGCTTGGCTCTAACTTCACAGGTCTTGCTCTTCAGGAGCAGTTCTGAGCACTTTTTGGAGCTCCAGAGTATAAAGAAGAAACATTGTTTTGTTCGCAGTGAGTAATGGTGTGACTAGAGAAATCCTATTCATTTGAAGCCGGTTCTAGCCACAAGGGCCGTAGCCTTCGATTTGTTCTGCTGGGGCACAGGTGACAAATGTTCTTTGAGTTTTGCTCTTTTTCTAGTTCTTGCAGCCCAATTACACCTGAGAAACCTTCTCAAGAGACCGTTTCTCTTCCACTGTCAGCTAAGTGGGTGTGGCCCAGTGCTGCCAATGTCTGTGTTCATCTGTTCCGCACGTTCTTGGTGAACAAAGCTGGAAGCCTGACTAGTAGCAGCTTCGTCCTGGCCTTCCCCTGGGCCATTTGCATTTGTGCAACTTCCTTGGAATAGTGGACAAGTACCAGGCTTGCAGGCTCTGTTCTGAGTTGCTGAAAATCAAAGGCATGACACAGTCAGACTCCAAGCTGCTGAGGCTGGACCGGGCAGTTCTGGGTTCCCCCCACCTCTGTCTCCTCATCGCAAAATGTAACCTCTGCATATTCCACTCTCACAACACCCCTGCACAGTCCCGGCCTGCATCCGTGGTCCTGAGGAGAAGGGAAGGGCCTGCTGAGAGTGGGGGAGAACCTCTGAGCCAAGCCATTCACTGCAAGAAGCCAGGTGTTAACCCACCTGCGTTGAAATGTCCCTTTTGACTCTCACTGAATCTTCTCCAGTCCTGCTGGGGAAGCCACCTGGCCGAGCTTTCCCCAGCTAGGGGGTGGCCTCTCTGAAACAAGCTGCTGTCTGCGACTTGAACCTCATACGCCTGCGTGCAAAGCAGCACCGAGCTTCTTCTAGCTTTTCAGGGCAGATTCTGTTTGGTGTGTACAGTGGCTCATTTAACGAATAGGAATTCCTTGCACCCCCACCTCCTGCTGCTCATGCAGCCTCCAAGCAGGGGGAGTGGGGATGGAGGGGGCCGGGTGTGGGATGGACAGAAAATGGCAAACACCATTTTTATGTCTCAGCTTTTCAGAATTACTGATTGAAACCAGAGAGGTGGCTACAAACTCCCGCCTGACTCTGGGAAGAGCTCTGGAAACCCTCGAGTGAGGGCAGGGCAAAGTGAAGCTGGCATGGCTCATCTGGCCAGGCCAAGGTGCGCCTGGCCCAGCCTTGCGGATGCCTCTGAGGAGAGCCATGCTGCATGCTCACCGTGGTGCCAGTGGTGGGAACAGAATGAAATCGCTGCCTCAAGCTGGCCTTGATGCAGCCTGACTCCCGAGGTAGCTAGGACCTCATGGGAAGCCCACACACTCTCCTAGCGTAGATGATGAACGAGGGTGGGAGGGGCTGCTGTTTGTCTCACTGCAGGGAAGTAAAACTAGGTGTGGGGGAGGGAGTTTCTGAAATGAGGCCTTCACATTTTTTTAGACCAAATGTTTGCTGCAAACAGCAAGTCGGGGGGAGGGAGGGGGGAATAACCCTGTACATTGTTCAGCGTCTTTCTTTTACTGTCTTGGTTACCGGGATCCTTGTCTACGCCCAGCCAGGAAAGCGGGAAGGGGTGTCGGAGAATGAGCCACTGTTGGATTTCTCAGTGTTTTAAGGTGGGTTTGTTCGCTGCTGTAGCCAGCGCTGAATCTATTGCGGAGCCTCTAGGGCTGCATGTTGTGTCTTGTGTCCGTGTTGTCTAGAGGATGCTGTGCAGGTTGTAATTACACTCCCGTGCTCCTGTATTACACTGTGCTGAGAATGTGTTACAATAAATACACGTGCACTCAAGTTGCCTGCCTGCTGCCTATGCGTTTGGGGGGGCCTAATTTGTATGCAGCTGATGGTGGTGGTGAGAGGCCAAATTTCCATCTGCCAGGGCCCTGCCTAGACGAATGCTTCTAAGGAGCAGCTGGCTTCAGCAGTGCGACCCCCAGCATCGCAGTCGCACTTGGACTCTGTCGGCTACAATGATGCTCTTTAGTGGGACTTACTCAAGCAAGGGCACTTGTGTCTGTCGGACGGAACTGCTTAGCAAGGCTCTGTATGTTGATTGCTCTTTCATGCACCAGTGCCCTAAGCTAGAGCAGGGACACAGTCTCAGCTCCTGGCTTTTCTTGGGGAGTTGCATTCGCTGGATCTCCACTGTCCTCTTGGCAGGACCGTGTGTTCACTGTTCATATCCATGGTTGCTAAGGCAGCATTTGTAGAAAGGAGCAGCATGGGCTGAGTCGATTCCCATTTTATACCTAGGGAGACAGCTTGTGTTGCTATCCTACCATGGCAGGCCCACTGAGGAGGGAGGGGAGGGCAGAGGGGTCATTTGGTCCAGGGCCTGGTGATTCAAAAGGGCCAAAATCCTGAGCCCTTTAAATTGCTGTCGGAGCACCATGCTCCAGGCAGCTCTGAGGGCTGGGAGGGTGGGGGGCTGGCTGCCCTAGCCCTGCCCCTTTCCCCCCTCCGGCCTTGCCCCTTCTAGGAGTGTGGAGCTGTCCACCCCCACATGTACCTTGCCCAGGGACCTGGCAAATCTGCCAGCCCTCCTGTACCATGGTGAAGTGCTTGGAGATCACAATAGAAGTGCAATGTGTTCTAACACAGGATGTGTCTAGACTACAGGGTTTTTTCGAAAAAAGTAGCCTTTTTTCGAAAAAAATTCACCTGCATCTAGACTGCAGCTGCGTTCTTTTGAAAGTAAATCGAAAGAACGCGGCAGTTTTTTTGATCGCAGTAAACCTCATTCTACGAGGAGTAACACCTTTTTTCAAAAGTACTCTTTCGATTTTTCGCAAAAAGACGCTATTGAATGCAAACTGTGCTTTTTTGAAAGAGAGCATCTAGACTCTCTTTCGAAAAAGCGGCTCGCTTTTTTGAAAAATCTGCTTGTAGTCTAGACGCTCTCTTTCAGAAGAGGCTTGTAGTCTAGATGTAGCCACAATGTTTCTCAACCAGTGGTACGGGTACCCTTAGGACTACTCGAGAGAAGTTGGGGGGGAGGGGGGTGTCAACACAACTGAAATTTGGAGAAAACTGAATTTTTTAGTTAAGTTTTACAGCGCTTTATTATTTTTGTACTTTTTACACCCAAAAATGTCATTGTCTGCCCAGCTACGATTAAGTTGTTTAAACAAATGTGTTGCAATAGTAGAAAAAATTTTTTGTGTGTCTGAAAACTGTAGGTACTAGGAGTACTTCTAATTTTATTTTATTTTTTTTTTGAAAAAGGGGTACTTTATAAAAAAAAAAAAAAGTTTGAGAAACACTGTTCTAACACACTCCTGGCAGTGTAGGTATAAAGATCCCGAGTGATCCCAGGACCGCAGGACAGGCCAAGCACTATTCCTTCCCCCTTTCAGACGGAGTGCCGAGGATTCTGTAGAAATGGATCATCTGTTGGAGAAATGTTAACTCTCATTTTTACCCATGTGCTGCATCCAGTGTGGAGAGGAGCTCTATGGTCTTCATCGCTACAAAATTCCTGTTTACATGGAAGTTTGTAATCCTACTGAAGTGCTGAGGGCATTTTCTGGATGGAACATAGGGTAGAGTAAAGAGGTGGTGACTGAGCAATGGGAGCTGGTGATATAAAGGCTGAAACTGACATTTTAGAGTTCCCTTGCCCATGTGGAAAGTTTTCCAACAGTGCTTTGCTTGATACGGCCATCAGAGCACGTCTTCACGATGGGCAGTTATCCATCCACAGGGCTTGATTGAGACCTGATACACTGACTTGCCAAACATTCTCCCGTCAACTCCAGTGCGCCACCAAAACAAAAAGTCTCAACAGGAGAGCGTCAGCTGCCAACTTACTTACTGTGGTATCTTCACCGGGGTAAGCAGACCTAAGTACACCAACTTCAGCTACGTTATTCACGTTGCAGAATTTAGATTGATGGCTCGCGGTAGCGTAGACAAGGCCTCAGAACCTGTTCCAAACAAAATCCAGACTGCTCCTTAGGGGAAGGCGTTAAGCTAAGATACTCCTAGGCTGCATCTAGACTGGCATGATTTCGCGGAAATGCTTTTAACGGAAAAGTTTTTCCGTTAAAAGCATTTCCGCAAAAGAGCGTCTAGATTGGCACTGGTGCCTTTGTGCAAAAAGTGCTTTTGCGCAAAAGCATCTGTGGCCAGTCTAGACGCGATTTTGCGCAAGAAAGCCCCGATCGCCATTTTCGCCAGCGGGGCTTTTTTGTGCAAAACAGTTCTTCCCTGTCTACACTGGCCCTCTTGCGCAAGAGGGCTTATCCCTGAGCAGGAGCATCATAGTATTTGCGCAAGAACACTGACAATCTTACATTAGATCCTCAGTGCTCTTGCGCAAATTCAAGCGGCCAGTGTAGACAGCTGGCAAGTTTTTGCGCAAAAGCGGCTGCTTTTGCACAAAATTTTGCCAGTCTAGATGCACCCCTAGTGATGGAAAGATCATTACATGAGACTGCACAGAGTGAGCTAAGTGTCCTTGCAGCAGCATTGTGGAAGCTGCCAGACGTTGCTTTACCGCCAAAAAGGGAGTGTTTCACCGCCTGAAATATTTAAGAGGAAAATGCTTCTGCAGTTGAAGAGGACACAGAACTGTGGCTACTTGAAACAGCCCTGTAGTGGCCAGTACTGTCCACGCTTTGAAAGAGTGACACAGATCAAAGCACTAGGGGGTTAATCTTTGCATATTTGAATGTGAAGGGCCTCCCATTAAAGCTAAACAGTCACATACTGTAGAGAACTGGGCAGCATGTTGAGAGCTGGATTTTTTGAGGGAACATGAGCGCCTAACTCCTTGGCTGGGGTTCACACTGGGCTACACAGGAGAGGCAGTGTCAGGACAGCTTTATCGTCTATGCTGTTTCAGTCGCGGCTCGTTTTCTGGCATCAGTTAAAGGAGCCTGACATGCTCTTAATTTCACCAGTGGCTCCAAGGGGTTGATAATGGCAGGTGGAGATTCTGCACCCTCAAGGGAGGGCTTGCTGTCCCTCTGCTGATGGTAGAGATGGGGCTTGCATAATTACCACTACTGTGCCTGGAGAGCTCTACACTGGGATCATCTCTCTCCCCGCTGTAGACGTTTGAGCAGCTCTGTGCTGGCGGTGTGGTGTGGCACAGCTGCCTGGATCTGGCCTACAGTAAGCACTATGCTACTCCCAGCCTGCGTCTGCTGCTCACAGCAGTACACTTGAATGGCTCAAAAGCTAAAACAAGTTATTTTCACATACAGTAGCTCTGATCAAAACTGAAACTGCTAAACTAGCTTGAGTCAGCAGGTCCTAATACCTGGGTCTCGCTTGTAATTAGTAAGTGGGGGAAAGAACAGCTTTTAGTCCTCTGATACTCAGCCTCCTTCCCAAAACTCATAGCCAGAGAGGGAACTTTGTTCTGCAACTGCTAACATTATGAGACAGTTTGGCTATACAAGAAAGGGAAGTAGGTGCTGATTACATCTTCTAATGTCACAAACATCTCTATTTGGTGCATAAACAAAGCCCTTATTTATTGTACTAAGCACTTTCTACTCATAATAAAACCCATCCACATTTGACTTTATAAATGGAGAATGATCAAAGTTCTGATTGATTTATTTATTTATTTATTATTGAGCAGGTATCTAAAAAATTGGGCCAAAGCCATCACTGGTGTGGCAGCTGCTCTTTACTGTGTGATGCTCTGTTTGTCAGCCTGATCCAAATCCCCCAACTTTCCTCACAGCCAGTTCCCCCTTGTTAGTAAGAAAGAAAAGTGGAAGACTATCAGATTCAATGGTGCCTGCAAGGCAAGGTTAAAGCTTTGTCCGGCGTAACAGCTGTTCCTTTAAAAGCTCTCGTGAGCAGATGTGCTATTTCTTCTCTTCTGGCTCTTACCTGTGTGTATTAAACATGATAACAAATGCATCCTCTCCGCTGCTGCTAACTGGCAAGGCTTAGCACAGGCATTAGCAGTTGCACCTCTTCCCTCCACCCCCACAGCATAATCGTTTCTAACATTATGGTGCCATCGGTTCTATGAAAAAAGAGGAGCTTGAAATGCCTAGGCTATGTCTACACTGGCGGGTTCTTGCGCAAGAACCACCATTCTTGCATAAGAACCCTTGCGCAAAAGCACATGGCAGTGTGGACATGTTCTTGCACAAGAGTTCTTGCACAAGAACCCTTGCGCAAGAACCTGCCAGTGTAGACATAGCCCTAGGCTACGTCTAGACTGGCATGATTTTGCGCAAATACTTTTAACGGAAAAGTTTTTCCGTCAAAAGTATTTGCGCAAGAGAGCATCTAGATTGGCACGGATGCTTTTACGCAAAAGCATCCCTGGCCAATCTAGATGCGCTTTTGCGCAAGACAGCCCCGATCGCCATTTTAGCCATCGGGGCTTTTTTGCGCAAAACAAATCTGAGCTGTCTACAGTGGCCCTTTTGCGCAAAAGGACTTTTGCCTGAACGGGAGCGTCAAAGTATTTGCACAAGAAGCACTGACTTCTTACATTAGAACGTCAGTGCTCTTGCGCAAATTCAAGCGGCCAGTGTAGACAGCTGGCAAGTTTTTGCGCAAAAGCAGCCGCTTTTGCGCAAAATCTTGCCAGTCTAGACACAGCCCAAGTGTTTAATGCTTTCCTTATAAATTGGCTTCAGCTCTGAACCTTTTTAGTCATTATGACACTTGCTCCATTTCTCTTTGAAGCTAGCACTAATAAAGGTGGAGCTCTAATCCCTCCCTGCTGCCTTCCACATTCTTAGGTTTAAGAGCACCCACCATGGTATTATGGTCTCTGTCTGACAGCATCCCACCCTATTCGTGGTGTGGAAACCACTCTGTAATAACACTGACCAGTGGTTGGCCAGCGCTCCTTGTTGCTGCTGATAAACAGCTGAATTCTAAAAGCAACACAGAAGCCCCGTGTTAAATGGAGGTCAGGGGTCTTAAAAATGAGGCAACAGCTGGCTGCTTTGGACAGATGTTATTTCTCCCTTCTCTGTTTGCACTGCTGAGCCAGAAGCTACTCAGCCTTGCTCTGCATGTGAGCTGTGTAAGAGCAAATCTCCTTGGTTCCTGGCGGAGGCTGATTTCAATGCAGAGGGGAGAGGGGTGGCATCAAAGGAAAGCCTGCCAGAAGCTACGCACCAGTGCGTGGCAAAAGATGCTGTGAGCATAGCAGACTTCATTGCTGAAAAGAGGAAAAAGGAGCAAAGGGTGCTCCAGGCTGGCATCCTCAAGCCCAGGAAAATCTTAAACTTGATCAGGATTAGTGTGCAACACCAGCTGGGGTGGCTTGCATCACCCAACCTTTAATTCACCAGTAGATGGCAGCATTCACAATTACCAAAACCATTGCTGCTCTAAATCTAGCATAAATATATGGACAGAATAGCAGTTTTCAAATATCTAAAATGGTGTTACAAGGAGAAGAGAGAAAAATTGTTCTTCTTGGCCTCTGACGATAGGACAAGAAGCAATAAAAGCAATGGGTGTAAACACTGGAATAAATTGCCTAGGGGGCTTGTGGAATCTCCATCCCTCAAGATTTTTAAGGGCAGGTTAGATAAACATCTGTCAGGGATGATCTAGATTAGGGGTGGGCAATCATTTTTGAAGGGGGGAGCCACTTCACAAATTTTGGAAGTGGCTGCAGGTGGACTTGGAAGGGGTGGTGCCTGGAGCAGAAGGGGCGGGGTTGAGAGCTACCCTATCGGGAGCTTTGCTTGGCCTGGGGTCCTTCCCTCCCCTCCCCCCGACTTCTGGCCAATGGAAGGGACCTGGAGCAGATGGGCGGGTGCTGGGGGCTAGCATCTGCCTAGAGTTGCCTGGGGTGGAGGCCTAGAATTCACATAACATGGCTGGCAGCTCCTCTGCTGCTAACCTGTTGCCTGGCAGCCGCCCAGCCAGCATAAGCCCTTTTTGAACAGAAGCAATTGCAAGGGCTCACACCTCCCAGGCAACTGGCCAGTGGGACCAAGAGCTGCGAGCCCTTTTGTTTGCTCCTGTTTGAAGGGCTTGCACCTCCCGGGTGCCTATCAAGCAATGCAACCACCCAGCAGTCATGAGCCCTTTAAATAGAAGCAGTTGTTGAAAGGGCTCACCCATCGCCAGCTCCCTAGCAATGTGCCAGAGGTGCTGGGAGCCCTTTCAACTACTTCTTTCTTAAGGGCTCACACCTTCCCCGGGGCTGCTAGGCAAAGTGTGGGGAAGACACGAGCCCTTTAAATAGAAGCAGTTAAAAGGGACTGCATGGCTCCAGCTCCCAGGCAACGTGCTAGGGGGCAGGGCTTGGAACTGACTCGCGGGCCAGATCAAAACTTTAGGTGGGCTGGATCCAGCCTGCTGAGAGGCTTTTGGCCACCCGATCTAGATGGTTCAGTGGGGGCAGGGGACTGGACCTGATGACCTCTCAAGGTCCCTGCCAGTTCTAGTGTTCTATGATTCTATGTATTACCATCTGGTTGGGGGAGATTTCTTTTTTCCTCTGTTCAGGAGCTCGTCCTTCCTACTCTTAGAATACACAGCTCTGTGGTTTGTATGGTAATAGTGGTTAACATCGTAAATTCAACGTTGTTTTTCTGAAGCAGTGATAAAGAAACTACTTGCAGAAGGGGGAACCATCACTCCAGAAGCAAGATCATGTTCTAGTTACTAGCAGCTGAGCTCACCTTCAAAAAGCAGTTAGAGGGAGGAGTGGTCCTACTTTGAACATGTTGTTTTCACTTGCTAATTCTACAAAAGACATTAAAATGTGAAGACTGTAAATCAAGAGCTGGTTGGTGTTTGTTTATGCACCTTTAACTCTGCCCCTTATGCGTGCATTACAATACCATCTTCATGTGATCACAGGCCCCCTTCCATAGTCAGTGTGACTGATGAATATGCTGTTAATGCAGCATCTTTTTTTGTATTTTTATCCTCTTGTATTTCCCCCTCCCCCATCTTTTCTACTGCACACCATGCAACCGCTGAATTCAGTGAGGTGGGGCCCTATGGATTCCTGCCACTTACACCTCACCTCTATTTTATCCATTACATCCCATTCAAATTCTAAAGCAAATAAAGGCAGTACCTTTCTGGGCCCAGCTTTATTTACCATTCAGTCTGTGCATGGAATAAAGCAGGGCTTTTATGCAAAAAATACACTCTGCTTGTGTAAATGAAGTCTGCACAGCAATGTAGTCTCACAGTTGGGCAGAGATAAAGAGTCACAGATAGCACAGAAATGTCCAAATTTTTGAGCCACTTTGTAACTATAATAGGCCTAAGGGTTTTTTGATAGAATTTCCTAGTTTGTTTTTAAAGGGAAAATTATCCAGAATGCCAGCACAAAGGGTGCACGCAAAGGGGCAAGGGGTCTGAGATGGGATTGTCCTGAATCCCTGCTTTCTTCTACTTACACCAGCCCAGTGTCCATCCCACAAGCACTTGCATGTTAAAACATACTCCACTCACCTTTCTTTCCTACTTGTGCAAATTCAGTACTGAGAGGTTCTCCAGTCAGTGGAAATGTCCCTACAGTTGCATCCAGAGACCAGGACACCAGTGCAGGGACAAATTTAGTTCTATTGTGTATATATACTAGTGTTCATGTGCAAAGTACTTTTTTCCAAACCTTCAAAGCAGCTAAATCAAACCAACTTTTTACTGGGCCACTAGGTCATAGAGAACATGCATCTGACAAGTGGGTCTTTGCCCACGAAAGCTTATGCTCCAATAAATCTGTTAGTCTATAAGGTGCCACAGGACTTCTTGTTGTTTATGCAGATTCAGACTAACACAGCTACCCCTCTGATTTAGGTCACAGCTGTGACTACAGTCCAGATTTTTAAAGGTATGCAGGCATTGCTGCATTCAGCGTTGCAAGGCTTAACTGCTTTAGGAGCTGATATTTTGAAAATGATTATTGCAGTGCAGCAACACCTCATATCTTTAAACATCTGTCCCTGTCAAATTTCAGTGTCTGACACTGAAGTGACAGCACTCCTTTAAAAAAAAGTATGTAAACAAACACTTTTCCAACCAGCACAACTGCACTCTTCCTCTTCTCAAATGACTGAACTGTTTTTGTTCAAACTTCCCAAAACCCCATTCTAAGGCTAGGCCTACTCTAGGGGGCAATGTCGAACTAAGGTCTGTAACTCCAGCTACATGAATAGTGTAGATGGAGTCAACATACCTTAGTTTGACTTACTGTGGCATCCCCGCTGCAGATCAATAGGGGAATGTCTACACTAGCCCCCTAGTTCGATCTAGGGAGGCTAATGAGGACGACCGAAATTGCAAATGAAGTGTGGGATTTAAATATCCTGCGCTTCATTAGCATGTTCCTGGCCGGTCGCCATTTTAGAAATTGACTAGCCCGAAGTAACTGCCCGCGTCTACACGCAGCAGTGAAACAGGATTCCGAATTAAAGCCCTAAATCAAATTAGCTGTTAAACCTCATTCCAGGAGGAACAACAGCTAATTCGATTTAGGGTTTTAATTCGGAATCCCGTTTCACTGCCGCGTGTAGACGCAGGCAGTTACTTTGGGCTAGTCAATTTCTAAAATGGCGACCGGCCGGGAACATGCTCATGAAGCATGGGATATTTAAATCCCGCACTTCATTTGCAATTTCGGTCGCCCTCATTAGCCTCCCTAGATCGAACTAGGGGGCTGGTGTAGACATACCCTAGGAGAAACTCTCCCATTTACTCCCCTTACTCTTTTTGGTCTGGTGGGGGTCACAGAATCAATGGGAGCATGATCAGGAGTTGATTTAGTAGGTCTTTACTAGACCCACTAAACTGACCCCCAGTAGATCGATCCCCACAGTGGTGAGTGTAGACGAGGTCCAAGACTGACAATTACACAAATGTCAGTCCAAAAAATAGGAGTTTGACAAAGTTACCAGCCCCTGGAGAGGCTATATTCTTCCAATTATCAGCATAATTAGTGCCAAAAAACACCTAAAACCCCCAGTGTGATGTAAAAGTTCAAATACAACGAGTATAAGTGTTCCTTCACCATCCCCCGGATTACAGCAACTAGACACAAACATTGCACTCCAACAGATTTGTTTCTACTCATTTGCTAAGACATGTTGTAGTTGAATATAAAAATCAGAAGGCATCAAGCAACTCACTGTGAATGTGGAGGAAGCAGAAACACTCCGAAGAGTGCCAAGCTTGTGATTTATATTTGGCTATCTCTAGAAGTAACACACAATGTTGTTCCCATCTGCCAGTCTGTGAGGTAATGGCAGATGTCTCCTTGCAGATATAATAGCCCAGCCAATTATAGCAATAGCTCTCAGCATTGAGTGGCCAGGTGGGTATGGACCCTTTTTTGTGAATCAACAGGACAGTTTTGCTTGCATTCTCTCTATGATTAAGAGGGTTAAATGAAATAGAATGTCTGGAATTAAAGGTTTATTTAAATATGTAGATGACTTTTCATTCATGGTTACAAGATCAATATTCGCTTTCCAGTGGAAGCACTTTATTTGGTTCAATTCTGTGTCCAGAAATGAATGGGTAGTATCAGAACCTTTTACATTGGCAATGAAATCACAACACTTGAGATGCCACCAAGAACTAGAATTCAGTGCGCAAACACATACACACACACACATTTAAAAAGTGCTCAGCATCATGTTAAAATATAATTTGGCTTCTTTTAAGTCTTTTGACACTTCAAGCAGGAAAAAAAATCAATATGCAACCATCCAAAAAGAATTTCTGAAAAGTATTCATGATTAAACACAACTTTCAGTATCACTAAATAGGTTTCTTTTCTTCTGTTATTTACAGATGTTAAGAAAGGGCATTAGAAGCACTGTTTTGCTTGGGACAATGGTGAGTTTCCATGTTAGAGTGTGTATAATCACACTTCAGTGTGATCTTACTGAATTCAAGCAAAGTTTTCATAAACCAGTCATATGGTTAGAGAGATGGGGAGGGGGTAACAACTTTTATTAGACCAACTTGAGGGGCAAGCTTTCAAGCTTACATGGAGCTTTTCAGGTATGGCCTCGCCCATCTGGTGAGTCTAATATCCTGGGACCAACACAGCTAGATCAACACTAAATATCATATGTCTTGTGTTTAATCTGTCTCATTTGTTTTAAAGTTAAACACTATCACTTACCTACTTCTTACTCTGAATACGTATAGCAAAAGAAATAGATCAAACCTATAGTACCTGACTGGTGGTAATTGTTTCCTTGTCATCAGTTTTAAGGTCCAGGCTTTCTGAAATGGGGCAGCGGGTTTATAAAAACTCCACAGACGGTCTTCTAATAAATCCCTTTCAAAGAAAATCAGATGGGATGGCCAAAGCTAATTTTTCTAAAGCACTAGGTAGAGCAACACTGACATTGGAATAGTTCAAATGTTCCACAGAGGCTGACAATAATATACTGTCCACCTAGTTTAAATATATAAAAGAAAACTCTCTCATTTTTACATAGATGGCACAAAAAGGGTGAAAATCAGCTGATTCTCACTGCTGATTCAACAGTGCATCAGACACGAATAAATACTGCAGCTAAAAATATTTGTAGATATTTGCATGCCTGTTGGCTGCTTAACCAATTTAGATCCCCTGATAGAGAGATATGTTGACCTTGAAATGCAAACGAATGATCACACACTTACGTTACAGTTCTGCATTACGACATACGAGCAAAGTGTGTACATGGTGGATTTTATTCTGGTATCAAAGACATGGATCTAAAGAACTAAGTGAACACAGTAGCAGCAGTGGTATGGATGGCAGTTGAGCTGATTCTGACCCTTCGAGCTGTGACAACATTGCAACTGAAGGGCTTCAGAGGTTTCTGAGGTTATACCATCTGCTTAGATAATGCAGCCTCCTGGCCTATGTTAACTTGATTAAAAAAATTGTCATCTTGCTTGCTGATGCTTATACTTATTAAGCATGATGAAGCATTAGCTACAGTATCAACTGTATAAGTGAAGGATTCTCTGGTATTAAAAATATATTTTTTTTTAATTATTTTAAGAGGGACAAAGTTGTGAACACAACATTTAACCTACCATAAAGACAACCATTTCATCCTGAGACAGGAAGAGCTAGGTGTTACTGTACATAAAGACTCTTGGATACTATAGTTTAATATTGCCCCTTCTCACAAGAAAAGAGACAGCATTGCAACAGACATGGCCTGCCTGCAAACCAAAGCTGACAGGTTTCATTTTAGGGCCATTAGCCACGAGACCATTCATTTTAAATCTCTCATTCTAGGCCAGGGGTGGCCAACCCATTACAGATGAAGAGCCAAAATAGTGGTGGATGCAGGACAAAGAGCCAAGAGAAAAAAGTTGTTGAGCCAAAAAAAAAAAAGCCCCCCAGCCCCCACATTTGGTCGAGCAAAAAAAGAAAGAAAGGGGGGGAAAAAAGGGCCTGGCCGCAGCCCTTTTAAGAACAGAACAGGCATTGCCCTTTTCAGGTTGTCCACCCCTATTCTAGGCCTTCTACAAAAAGTCCAGAATATTTCTGAAGAGGTACGGATTTTCTAAAGAGGCCTTGGAGAGCTGTTCTTATTTTCCAGTGGTTGCTGTTACACTAGGTTTGAGGAGGTGTATGATTACCACAATAGCCTAGTATTGTGAAGATTTTGGAAGGAGGAGGAGTCAGAAATTCATAGTTGTAGGAGCTTAGAAAACAACTAACCCCTCTTGAGTGAGTTTAGCTCCACATCAGCCTGATATCTGGAAGCAGCATAATTTCTTCCACAGTAGATCAGGGAGGAGGTACAGCACCACCATCAAAATGTTTCTCCTTTAAATAAGATCACATGACAACAGGATGGTCGATACACAATAAGAATTCCTATTTGAAATGCCCAGGCAAAGGTCTAGTCCGTGGCAAGATGCAGAGGGGAGTGGAGAGCAAGTAATTTTATTTTTTAAATGTAAGTTCTGCTATTCAAACATTCTGAGGAGAGTGTGCAGGAGCCCATGCAAAAGGAGAAGGCAGGTTAAAAGCTAAAACACTGGAAAGAGGTTAAGCACAATGAGCTGCAAAGTGATGTGACCGTTAGGAAGGTATGCGCAGGCAAGGCAACAGGGCGAGCATGCAGGCTGAAACAAGATTCAAATGGAGGTCTTGGTGATGGGGGAAATGTGGCTTCAAACCCAAATACCTGGGTGTGTGTTTGCGTGGGACAGGGTGCAGAAAAGCAAGCATATGGATACAGCAAGGCCAATGGGATTGAGCTCTTCGAGGGAGCACCAGCCATTTTAAAAAAGGTGGAGTGACATTTGGGACTTCTTATGGAATATGTAATATTGAATATTGGGCGTGTAAAACTGAACAATCAAATTGAGTCCAATTATTACTGTAACTGGCTTTCCACTTGTATGCATCTCCTTCCCTGGCTGTCTGATGAGCATACCCGCAGGATTAGCATTAAAGGCACCGTGTGAAATGCTGATGGACCAGTGCATACATTCAGATGGACTGAGGGCCACTGGAGAACAGAATCCCAACTGGCACATGCGTGGGATTCTCTGGTTACCCTTGGCATCAAAATGCAGCCAGCATCCTGTCTGGTTGTGGGGAGGGTGGTGCGGAGCGGGAGCTTGTTGGTGATGCTCTACGGAAGGGCAATGCCCATTTGGCAGAACAATGGGGAATGTCAATAAGTTAGTTTGAGCCACACGTAACATGCCATAAAAAAGAGCAAGCGGCTGCGTAATATTGGGATGGAATTTAGATTTCAGCTTTTTCAAGTGCTAACTCCAGACCAGACCAGGAGTCTGTTTATGTGGGTGAATTTTAATTGCCTGCGGGGTGAACAGACCATTTGTTTCTCCTTCTGTGACAAGCTCGCCCCAGGTTCTTGCACCAGCACAAACACCTTTAGGAATCTAAAACATAAGAGACAAAAAGAGAGACTAGGGTTAGAAAGAGGCAGGAGGAAGGGCTCGCCCAAGAGCGACACTGCTTGGGGGAGGTTCACAGGGGAGGATAGCACAAAGAGCATTTATCAGGTTGCATCATAAAAGGGTTAAGAGGAACTCTAAGTCAGGGAGTCACTTTGGCCAGAAACTACCCTTGTTCACAGAGTCAGCCACCATGGAGGTAACTCTGCCCTGGGTGATCCCCTAGCCTCAGGCAGGAGCTTTATCTCGAGCACAGCTCTCTTCTGGTGACCGGCTGGGATGCAAAATTCAGGAATGGATCCCTACCAATGTGGACTCTGTATTGTTTACACCATTGTTTAGGTTGTATCGGCAGGGGAGCAGTGGGTGGATTTGGTCAGACCACAAGTCCCAGTGACACTGAACTCCTGGTTGAAGGCCAGTGGGATATTTTTATATCTGGGTAAGGCATTTTGTAGTGATTAAAACACACACATTCAAAGAGCGTTCATCAAGCAATAAACAATGAAGACCCTTCATACTGATGGGAAGTCAAGAAAGCAACAGGAGAGATACAAACACTCCTATTTAAAAAACGTGGTGAGGTACATTCTTGTAAGCACACTGGATCTGGGCCAGAACTAACTTTCCCCAAATGTTCAAGGGTGTTTGGTTTGTCCTTTGAGGAGAAAGAACAAAGGGTGAATTTCCCTATACATGGGAGCACATTTGAATCTGAATTATGGTTCATGCCTGTCTCCAATTTTCATAAAAAAAAGGAAAAACAAGGAGGAAGAGGTAACTTTTTAACAACTCTGCAGTGTGAGCTCTTTCTTAAAATGTAATCACATCCTTACTGCCACAAAGTG
The DNA here is from genome assembly GCA_032595735.1 of Pelochelys cantorii. Taxonomy (NCBI): domain Eukaryota; kingdom Metazoa; phylum Chordata; order Testudines; family Trionychidae; genus Pelochelys; species Pelochelys cantorii. The sequence continues at coordinate 14,687,425 of CM064347.1, read as the reverse complement.
CTTTTTAAAATCAGCAGCAGGCAAAGGGAGGGTTTGAACCATTTGTTTTGCATCAGAACAGGTAATGTGTTTATGTAAATAATCATTAAAAAAATAACAAGAATGAAAAAATAAGTTTATTAGAGGAAGAGATGGTACAGCTAGCTCTGGGGAGAACTCTCACCCAGTAGATGAGTTTTCTTTAATGAATAAGAATAGAAAAGGAACAATCACATTGATCAGATGTAACAAACGTTATCACAGAACACAAGTTTCTATAAAAGTCCAATCAGAGGCAGGCAGCAGGAAACATAAGAAAAGTTATTGACTTAACCACTGAATAAGACATTTTGTTATCAAAACAAAGATAGGGTTAAGCAGTAGAACAGAAAATAAAACCATTTTAATGTGTGTATCTATATAAAATCAAAATTCAAGTAACTTTTGTTATTAAGTTATATTATATAAAAGTTATTCTTTTTATGGAGAATATTTTTATATGGACAATATTTAACAAATGGAATTAAATCAAAAGAGATGTCAAAATCCGGTTCATAATTACTATCTCCTAAATATTTTGGCAAGTGTTAAGTAATCATATTATAGATCCAGAAAAGTGCTTCAGTGTGGTTAAAAACAAATCAAGAACCGGGGTTACAATTGTGAATAAATAGCAAAGCTGCAATGAAGCCAGAATCCTAGATCTGTCCATAGATTTATTTACATACAATGGGGAGAATGGAACCAACACTAGCCAGATCACTGAAATACTAATCAAACTGTGGCCCCAACAGTTGTTTCAAGAAATAAAACCTCTGAAACAGGCTCTATTCATTGTTTGTCACCCATATAGGCAATATTTCTAGGGGAAGTGAACAGATCATGTCTGGGAGCAGCTACTCTAATACTAAGAGGACATTTTTTTGTAACTTCTTTTGATTATCAGTCTTTATCTCATAACATTACTCACATAAAGACAGTTTTGTTCTTAAGCAGACTAGGAATTTCTAATACTGCCAGACTGGATCAGACCAGAGTATTCATCAGCTGTCAGTACCAGATACTTCAGCGGAAGGTGCAAAGAACCCTGCAGCAGGCAGTTATAAGATAATCTTCCCAAAGAGGAATTTTATTCCTAACCCCATAATAAGAATCCTTGAAACATCAGGGTTTATAGTCAATATATTAAATTCCTTGTTCGCACATGTAAGTATCCAGTATTAACAGAAGCTGCATATGTGCACCTTAAGGAGACTGGATTATTTCTGTATCATTTCTTTACATTATGTTACAAGGGGATGGGAAAATTGTTCTTTAGCAAAAGAAGAAAAATGCTGCAAAACCTGTAAGGACTTCAGTAGCATTTTTCTTTTTAATAATTCTTCATTGGCCAAATGTAAACTCTTCCACTGATGTGGTATCAGATCCAAATGAAATATTACCCAAGTCTAGTGGCAACAGAAAACCTGCTTTGTTTTTAAACCCGTTGAAAGTTCCTTGAAATACTTAAGATTGATCTCTTAATAGCCATTTTTATAGATTTTAACTAAATCAAGGAAGTGAGTTAGGCCTAAATCCTCAAATGTATTTAGGCTCTTGACTTCCATTAAAACCACTGGAAATTAGGATCTTAGATGTCTTTGAGGTTATGGGCCTTAAATTGTACTTTTACTGCATGTTACAGCTTGCTTATCTGTACACGATGTGTTGTTTGCAGCTGCATTTACTAAAACTGCATGTCTATTTTCTTAAAGACAACACTCAAAGATAATTAGAAAAAAAATCAAGAAAACTTTAAAAAAATTACTCAAATGGCCAAAGGCTAAGACAGAAATGAGTGCAAGTCTGTCACTAACTTGTGTGCAGCACACATGATGTGCAAGATGATACAGGTTTATTATTGCTATTTGCACAATGCCACCAGTGTACTAGACTCTTTGCTAGGTGCCAACTGTGTACTAGGACTGGGAGTTCCCTTCAATAGCCTCATACACTTGGGTGAGCTAAGAACACAGTGGCAGCCTTTATTACCAATTTTCTTGCTTTTGCTGGCTTCAGTCAATAGTGTTTCACCTGCCCTTAGACACCTGGGCATGTTCTGATGCGTATCCCACCAAACCTGCTGCTCCGCTCTTGTGCAACTGACTTCATAAATTGCTCTGCGGATGTCTATGTATGCCAGTGTATTCGAGGGGAGAGGTGAACATTTGTTATTTTGAGGTGGGTTTTTAAAATACTGTAACTCATCTTTCTGTTGGCCCTGCTGAACAGCACCGAATTTTCTGGACAAAAATTAAATCTAGGCTTGCAACTATCACTGTGCCTGAGGCAGGCCCTAGTTTGCAGGCAGTCTCCCTACCAGGAGCACAAAGGTAATGATGGGATATAAGACGTTGAGCATTCTTCCTTTCCCTATATATGGAGTAGGCAGCACCTGCATTCATAGAATCATAGAATACTAGAACTGGAAGGGACCTCGAGAGATCATCAAGTCCAGTCCCCTGCCCTCACATGAGGACCAAAGCATCATCTAGATCATCCCTGATAGATGTATATCTAACCTGCTCTTAAATATCTCCAGTGATGGAGACGCCACAACCTCCCTAGGCAGGAGGAGAGGCTGAGGGATTTGGTCTTATTTAGTCTGCAGAAGAGAAAAGTGAGGGTGGGATTTGATAGCAGCCTTCAATTGCCTGAAGAGAGGTTCCAAAGAGGATGGAGAGAGGCTGTTCTCAGTAGTGACAGATGGCAGAACAAGGAGCAATGGTCTTAAGTTACAGTGGGAGAGGTCTAGGTTGGATATTAGAAAAAACTGTTTCACTAGGATGGTGGTGAAGCACTGCAATGGGTTACCTAGGGAGGTGGCAGAATCTCCATCCCTAGAGGTTTTTAAGTCCTGGCTTGACAAAGCCCTGGCTGGGATGATTTAGTTAGGATTGGTCCTGCTTTGGGCAGGGAGTTGGACTCGATGACTTCCTGAGATCTCTTCCAGCCGTAGGATTCTATGATTCTATGATTTGTTCTTTAAAAATCCATGCTGGCTGTTAACTATCACCTTATTATCTTCCAGGTGTTTGCAGATTAATTCCTTAATTACTTGCTCCATTATCTTCCCTGGCACAGAGGTTAAATGACTGGTCTGTAGTTTCCTGGGTTGTTCTTATTTCCCTTTTTATAGATGGGCACTACATTTGGCCTTTTCTAGTCTTCTGGAATCTCTCCCAACTTCCATGACTTTTCAAAGATGATAGCTAAAGGCTCAGATACCTCCTCTATCAGCTCTTTAAGTATTCTAGAATGCATTTCATCAGGCCCTGGTGACTTGAAGACATTAACTTTTCTAAATAATTTTTAACTCATTCTTTTTTTATTTTAACTTCTAAACCTACCCCATTTCCACTAGTATTCACTACGTTAGGCATCCCATTACCATCAAACTTCTTGACAAAAACCAAAACAAGAAGTTGTTAAGCACCTCTGCAATTTCCAACTGCCCTGTTATTGTTTCTCCCTCTTCACTGAGCAATAGGCCTACCCTATCCTTGGTTTTCCTCTTGCTTCTAATATATTTGTAGAATGTCTTCTTGTTACCCTTTATGTCTCTAGTTAGATTGAGCTCATGTTGTGTCTTCGCCTTTCTAATCTTGCCCCTGCATACTTGCATTGTTTGCTTATATTTACCCTTTGTAATTTGACCTAGTTTCCACTTTTTATACGACTCCTTTTTGATTTTTAGATCATGTAAGATCTCTTGGTTAAACCAAAGAGATCTTACATCTTATTCAATTTTATATCACTTTGCAAGAGTAATGAGAAGATAAAGGATGCTGAGTTTTCCGCACACACTATCTTGGCAAAGGGAGCGATCCAATTGACCCTCTCTTTGCCACTGCAAACTTTAAACCTCTGGATTATGGCAAGATCACATAATAATGCAGGCTGCCATTTCATAAAGATATGGTACTGCATTGCTTAATACTGAATCAAAGTAGAGTGAATTAATTTAACTGTGTGGTTTTGTGCAGGAAACTCCTCTATTTGTATTGCTCACAGTCCAGCATGAAAGTTACATCTTCCTTTCAAAAGGGACAAAAAGACTTGGTGCACAGACAATCCTTTGACTCTGTGAAAGAGGACGACAACTTGTGGGATTAAATGACTGAAAAATCTAAGCACTGTTTCACAGTGAACTTCAAAATCTTCCTCGTTTGAAGCAGGAGGCCACTCCCTCATTGATATAACCTCTTTTGCTTGCTCACTGGGCTATATCAATCAGCAGGGAGATATTTGAAGGGAGCAGCACACACATACTCTTAATTCCATGCATATGCTTTTCACTTATGGCCCTCAGCCATGAGGTGTAAAAAGCGACAGGAGAAACAGAAAAACAAAAGGCATGAATCCAGGCTCTGAAATATTCCCTTGAGTGTACATGAGCAGAGGATGAAACAGCTAATTGTGTGGTGCTTCATTAATAACATATGCCTCAAGGAGAATTTTCTGAACTGCAGCTAGGGAGAGGGGAATTCTAGTTGAACGCCACCATTCTATTGATTTATCAAGGATGGTAGGAGATGTTGCAGTTACATTTTCCATACCCCCCCCCCCGCACATCCCATAAATACTAACAAATGACATGATGATCCCTGGCTCAACGTACATTAGGCTCTGAAAAGTTGCCTCACTGAAAGACAAACAGCACCCTCATTTCATATATAACATTTCAGAGAGTCAGTTAGCAACAAATAGCATACTTCTGACTGTGGCCGAGGTGTAGCTAAAAAATATCACCTGGATAGCTAAAGAAGACACATAGTTATTAAGAATGGCCTTATAATTCCCATACTGATATACTGGCAGTTTCCAGTAACAGATCTATCCAGAGGAAGCTGTCTCAGCCAGAGAAGTCTGTAATAGTTTTATCCCACTCAGTAGCTTGGACCAATCAAAATCAATTTTTATAGTACATAAAGTCATATGAGTCCATTATTTAAGTGTATGAAATACTGCACTTTGTGGCATTATGTAGTCCTTAAAAAGGCTCTATCTGTTTGAGGGTGGGATGTCCCTGTGAAAGCAAGCAAAGCAATAAAAATGTTATTAAATATAAGTCATGGCACCTTTGGCATTTTTGTCCAAATAGACTTCGACATAGGATGTTGGGACATAACCCTCTTCATCTTCATTCCTCCGGATTCGTGTCCACCCATCACCTTTGTCTTCCTCTATTACATAGAGCAATTCGCCTTCTGCTACTGAAATTGTGCCTTCATTCTGACCTGAGACACAAAGTATAAAGTTGTTTAATACTTCCTGTCCATGGGAAAACATACAGACCCAACCGTGGCAAACTCAGCAGAGGTACTGAAATACAACGTCCCTTAACCATGAGCAGCAATAACTGGGAGAAAACAGCATATATTCAAAGAACCAGAAGAATGCAACCCTGACATCAGACCTGTGACACAAAACGTCAATACAGTCAACAAGTAGACACAAGTGTGTCACGAAACTGGGCCTCCAATGAACATCTTTTAATTAGTATTGAATATTCAGCCTTTACGGCTGTTGTGCTGAGATGTAGCTACCAAAGACAAGTGTGTCTATTTACCCTGCGCAGGGTAAATTTACTAGCCCTTGTGTCTGGCAGTGATACGAGGGTCTGTTCATCTAGTCTACATCTGAATACTGTACTTGTAAATGAAATAATCCTTCCATAAAATCTATCCCTTACACTCACAATTGCTCATTTAATACCTCTCTTCAACAAACTATCCACTAGTCTCCAAAAGAGCTTTGGGAAATAATTTGGGCCAAATCTTGCAACCAACAAAGTTGGCAGGAATATTCCCATTAACTTTAATGGATGCAGGAACTTACCCTTCAAGTGTGAATTGTACAAAAAAGAAGAACAATTGCTCACTCACGCTGTGATGTTGCAACAGAGAGAGAGTATGTGGGATGCAAGAGACCCAGGTTCTCTTCCTGCTCTTACACAGATTCCCCACATGAGCTTGGACAAGTCACTTTGCATCTCTGTCCCTCAGCTCATCAATACAATGTAGATAACAGCAGATCCTTTCTCTAAGCCATTATCCATTGTTACAGGGTTGACTATCTCCTGAGAGCTCTATCGTAGCCAGAAGTTAATCTGCAGTGCCCTCCCATCTGTTTCTCCCTCTTCAGGACCTTACACAGACTCTACATACTTGTTCTATGGGGCCTGGTTTTATCCAGCGAAAATTCATTTGAGATCTCGTTTATTTTCAGTTTATGTCTAACAAACAAGCATTTTTCTTACTTCTCCCAGTTCTTTCTCCTTTGAGGGCTCTGCACTCTTCTCTTCGCTTGCTTGTGATCTTTCCTGCCTTAGCAGGCTAGACCCAGCCCTTTCACTTTGAGTCTTAGGGTATGTCTACACTACAAAGTTAATTCGAAATAACAGCAGTTATTTTGAATTAACTTTAATAGCGTCTACACAGGCAAACCGCTATTTCGAAATAAATTCGAAATAGTGGAGACCTTATTTTGAATTTGGTAAACCTCATTCTACGAGGAGTAACACCAAATTCGAAATAGCTATTTCAAATTAAGTGCTGTGTAGACACTTAATTCGAAATAGGGGGCCTCCAGCCCTTCCCAGGGAGCCCTGGTGGCCACTCTGGGCATAACCAGGAAAGCTTACTCTCCTCTCCCCCAGCCCCGGAGACATTAAAGGGGTAGACCCTGGCCACAGTGCCTGTGCCAGCTCCAAGCCTGCCAGCCCAGAGCCAGCAGTGGCCACTGGGGCCCCTGACCCAGTGGCCCCAAAACATGAGCCAGCAAGCCACTGGCAGCCAGCCCTCCATCACCCCCCAGAAGCAGTCCGCCAGCTCCCAGGAGCTGGAGAAGGTGGGCACCTTCCTGGTTCAGGGTGGAGATCATGGACCTTATTCAGGTTTGGGGGGGATGCCCCCAACGTCCATGATCTCCGCACTAGATGGAGGAATGCAGCCGTCTATGGCAGGATAGCTGCCAGCCTGGCCACCAAAGGCCACATGCGAACCCAGGAGCAGGTCAGCATGAAAGTCAGGTTGGTCCGGCGAGACCCCCAACCCTGAGCCTCCCCGCCCCCTTCTTCCTCTTGCTTCCCCCTTCCAGCTCCCTCCTCCCAGGTTTCCCCCTCCCCTCTTCCACCCTCTCTCTTCCCCTCTCCCACGTCCTTTTCCCAGTCTCCCCAGAGGTCCATCCCCCCCCAGTTTTGTTCAATGAACCCAGTTTCTATTTTTGAACATACGTGTCTTTTATTTGACATCAGGAAGGGGGGCTAGGGAGCGGTAAGTGGAAGGACGTGAGGGAGGAATGGGGCACGAGCCCCCGGTGGGGAGGACTGGGGAGGCTCTGAGGGCATCTCAGGGTGGACGCTCTCCCTCAGGGCCTCCTGGATCCTGACAGCTCCCCGATGGACCCCCCGGATGGCAGCCTGCAGCAAGTGCAGTCGGGCTGATGGCAACGACCCCACGAGATGCACCGGCGTGCCCAGGGGCAGCACTGGCTCCATGTGGCCGAGTGCTGTGGTGTCCCGAGTGCGGGCACTCAGGGCACTCCAAGACAGGACTGCTTTGCTGTCCCTCATCGAGGTAGACAAGCAAGCGGGGAACCCTGAGAACTGTCTGTCCGGGGTGGGGGTAGGGTCCTTTTAAGCAGGGAGCTCAGTTAGCCTCAGGCAGCAGCCCCACACACTAAGTCCTAACCTGATGCCCTGCCGGCACTGTTTCCGGCCAGACTTAACTTCGGTGCAGGGTCCACTCAGTGTGGACGTGCTATTTCGAAATAGCAAAATGCTATTTCGAAATAGTTTGTGTGTATAGATGCGTTATTTCGAATTAGCTTAATTCGAATTAACTATTTCGAATTAAGTTAATTTGAAATAGCACTGTAGTGTAGACATACCCTTAGCTCCAAATCCAAGTACTGCTGAAGCCTGCTCAGTCCTACCTTTCTCTGAGCATCCCTCATTGTTGCAGCTTCCAGAGGCTTTTTAGAGAGGAATCACTTGATCCTTCTCCTGTTTGCCTCCTTCAGTAAGCTAGACCCAAACCCTTCATCTCTGGCAGGACAAGCCACTATGATACACCCATCTTCACGGCAGGAACTGTCTTTTAGTCTGTGTGTGAACAGTGCTTAGCACAACGGCAACCCCTGGATGGTACTTGTAAAGTTGTAATATAAATAAGAAGTGAAATGGAACCCGTGGGTTAGTGGTACCTTCAAACGTATAGAGAGCTTTACATGTTCCTATGGTAGGGAGTGGTTCTTCGTCATCAAACTCGTCGTCAAACTCTGTCATTGGCACCTTCATCTCACTCTCCTGACTTTGCTCCTCTGTGTAACTGCCATCTGGGCTGCTCAAGAAAGGAAAATATACAGCAACTATAGCAACCAGCTCAGGAGCAGTGTGGCAAGGAAAATGCACCTGCCAGTAACACTCAGCTGTGAAAAGCTGAAGGTCAAGTGAGTGATAATTTAGATGAACATTCAGAGTGCGCCATTGTGAGTCATGGCATTTCCAGCATGGTGGGGGAAATCAGTTCAGTCAACTCCTCCTGCCAAAGCCTTTCAAATGCACCTCTCTCACTTTCCTTTCTGCATGGCCAATGCTGTAGTTCTCCATACTACTACACAGAAGCATGCTGCATTCTCAGAAAGACTGTTCCAACAGAAGAGGATGCATTGCTCAGTATCCTCTTCACATTGGAAGATGGGCCTAGGATTTTGGGCACTCTCAGGCTATGTCTACACTGGCGGGTTATTGCGCAAGAACGGCCTTTCTTTCGGAAAGCATCCACACTGCCCCACCCGCTCTTGCGCAAGAAGATTTACAGTACGGCGTGGTAAGAGAGGGCTTCTTGCGGAAGAGTTACGCTCTTTTTTAACAGGTGTAAGCTCTCTTGCGCAGGAGCTCTTGCGCAAGAGGGCAGTGTGGACGCTCAGCAGGGATTTCTTTCGCAAGAAATCTCTATGGCTATAATGGCCATCAGAGCTCTCTTGCGCAAGAGAGCATCCACACTGCCATGGATGCTCTTGCGCAAAAGCACAGCTCGCACATGGCAGTGTGGATGTTTTTTGTGCAAGAGTTCTTGCACAAGAACCCTTGCGCAAGATGTTCTTGCGCAAGAAGCCGCCAGTGTAGACATAGCCTCAGAGTGTTTTGGCACCTGGATATCTCTCCTTTTAAATTTTTAGGTTATTTCCATTAGGAGAACTCTCTATTGTGGCGTGTAATGTCTGAGAGCATTATATGTACTGAACAAATTGCATGAATAGTTCCAGCCCAGCCAGCATTAGAAGTTTCCTGAGACAGCCAGATCACATGAGATTTCCAGTCCAATTTTTCATTCTGAAGTGGTTTGGAGGGGTCTTTTCTGGGAAAAGATGGGATTTCATCCAAAGTGCTGTGGCTGGGAACCACCCCATTTAACATCTTGGTCCTTCTGCACAGGAATCATTCCACACAATTCAAAGAACAAGTTCTGCCACTTACAAATCTGGAGGCACCCCCCAGAAGTCAGTGGAGTTACTCTGGATTTGTACAGACATAACAGCAAAGAAAACTGGCCCTCATCTTCAATCTGATGTACAGAGGTGAAATTTATATCTATTCGGAGAGCTAGCATGACACTTAAGGATCACTTACATCCCACTTAATGTCCTAAATGAGACATGAGTGGTCAACAGGCCTTGTGCTAACTTCCTGCACAGGAATGAATTTTATCCTGAGTGTATGCCTGGAAGTGACAGAAACCGACTGGGCTTTGGAAAACATTACTCTTCTTTGCATTTCCCTAATGTTTGCTGTGGCAAATTAGAATTTTCTGTATCAAAACAAGGAATCATTAGAGTGGGGGTTTGTAGTCTCATCATGGATTAGGATTCTTGTATGCAAGATTTATACATCTATTGCTGCAGCATCACAGCATCTTGTAAAGAAGAATTTGCATCTAAAATGAAATTAAGAGAGGTGTCACAGTAATAGCATGTTTGTCTGGACAGCTCTGTACAGATACTGTACCTCTCTCGGTCCTGTGCACAGTTATTGACTGCTGAAGTGTTCTGGGTTTCATACATTCCACTCTGCCGTCTGGTCTGTTCAGTCCGTACAGGTAGCCTGCCTTCAACCTCAGCTAACCAGCCCTGCAAAGAGAAAGCAACAGATTTCATGCTGAAATGCATTAGATAGCCAAAGGACAAAGTGCTCTTACTTTGCCCCTCTGGCGTTATACCTAACACCCAAACCACCAAACTACAAACAAACAACTAGCATAAACACATTTAAATTTACCTTCAATTTGCTGTCGCGTGAGGCAAGGGGGAGTAGATTCTGCATTCTAAGTCTCTACTTAAAAGTAACAATGTTGCCAAAAATGTATAGGCTGATTAAAACATTGTGTGATCTTCCCCTGCTGCCTTAACAGCGGTAGTTTACTAGAGCTGGGCTGAAGTGCTGCTTGTCTTGGAAAAACGAGGTAAACAGAAGAAAGCCATGATAATTTTAGAAACACAGAAGTACCCAAAAAACTCCATTATTGGCCAAATGGAACAGGACAATAGGTGGGAGGAAAGGGAAAGCTGCCGGCTTTCAACAGGGCCTCACAAGCAATGGAGAATAAGGCAAACTAACATAATTGGCTGTGTGCATTTAAATCCACAGAGTACTCCATAGCATACAGAATATAGTCCTTCCCTGTCCTTATAATTCATCTGGCTTAATTACAATAGTTTCTGTTTATCATGGGTGCAGTTATTCCAACTATTATTCATATTCCAGAGTCTTTGTATCTTTAAAATGCTTTCTGTTAACAATAGAGATTGTTCCTTAAAATGTGCTTCATCTCTTGCTTTCTGTCCAGCTGGGCCTTGTCTACCTTACCAAGATTTGTTGACAAAATTTATGACAACACCCAAAAGTCGACAAAACAAAAATGGACACTTGTTCCCTCTGTCAACAGACTGTGTTCACTTTGGGAGCGCCATCATGGACAGTGAGCAATGCACTGGGGGATATGTATCCCACAGTGCAGTGCTGTGGGAAGGCAGAGCTGATTGCTGCAAATTCCTCCAAATTCTCCCTCAGCCTCCTCAGTTGCCGGGAGCAACATCATGAGTAGTTCTGAGCCCGGTCGGAGGAATGTCAAATCCGTGCAACAGTCTCTCCCCATTCCTGCTCCCCCCCCAGGCCCATGCGACAGCAGTCTGCCTGTTGCGGTGTTCCTAGTGCAGGGCAGAACAGGAGCATTCCAATGATCTGTCTTTGTTTTCTGGACAAAACAAACAGCAGTGTCTACACTGGTTCTTTGTCGACAATAAAGTGAGGGAGAAAGAAAAGTTTCTCACGGGGTGGCAACAAAACATGATAGTGATGACAAGGACTTAGCCAGCACAATCCATGGATTCTCATCACACTTAAGATAGCAGATTCTTTAGACAATGTATTTCACAGTTGACTGTTTTTATCCTGTTTTGGATTCCCACAATATCTGGGTGGGGGTTGGGTGGAGATTAAGCTTTTGGTGCCCATCAGTTTTTCACCACCATCAGATATCAGATTGGCAAAATGCACCTGGGGTATGAAAGGATTAAAGTGGAGTTTTTCTGAGCTTTCACCTGGTGTCTATGTCTTCTGAGAGGCATTTAAAACTTGATACTGTTGCATATGCAAGAATCATAGAATACTAGGACAGGAAGGGACCTCGAGAGGTCATCGAATCCAGTCCCCTGCCCTCATGGCAGGACCCAGTACCCTCTAGACCATCCCTGATAGACATTTATCTAACCTACTCTTAAAAGAGTACCAGTGCATTTCGGGGCATTTGCCTGCATTCCCCTGATCTATGTAACCCAGGATATGTCTACACTACAAAGTTAATTCGAACTAACAGCCGTTAGTTCGAATTAACTTTCATAGGCGCTACACATGCAAACCGCTAGTTCGAACTTAATTCGAACTAGCGGAGCGCTTAATTCGAACTAGGTAAACCTCATTCTACAAGGACTAACGCCTAGTTCGAATTAAGTAGTTCGAATTAAGGGCTGTGTAGCCACTTAATTCGAACTAGTTGGAGGCTAGCCCTTCCCAGCTTGCCCTGGTGGCCACTCTGGGCCCAGCCAGGGAAACTCTTCTGCCCCCCTCCCGGCCCCGGAGCCCTTAAAGGGCCACGGTCTGGCTACGGTGCCCATGCCAGGTGTAAGCCTGCCAGCACCCAGCCAGCAGACTCTGCACCTGGCACGGCATGAGCCAGCCACCCGCTGCCACCCAGCCCTCCGCCTTTTCCCAGCACCAGGCTGGCGGCTCCCAGGAGCCTACCCGGGGCTGCAAGAGGTGGGTGCCCGCCTGGTCTAGTGCGGAGATCGTGGACCTCATCGAGATTTGGGGGGAGGCCTCCAACGTCCACAATCTCCGCACTAGGCACAGGAAAGTGGCCGTCTAGGGCAGGATAGCTGCAAGCCTGGCCACCAAAGGCCACATGCGAACCCAGGAGCAGGTTTGCAAGAGAATCAAGTTGGTCCAGTGAGACCCCTGACCCTGAGCCCTGAGCTTAGAACATAAGAACGGCCGTACTGGGTCAGACCAAAGGTCCATCTAGCCCAGTAGCCTGTCCGCCGACAGCGGCCAACACCAGCTACCCCGGAGGGGATGGATCGAAGACAATGACCAAGCCATTTGTCTCGTGCCACCCATCTCCAGCCTTCCACAAACAGAAGTCAGGGACAGCATTCCTACCCCTGGCTAATAGCACTCCATGGACCCAACCTCCATGACTTTATCTAACTTCTCTTTAAACTCTATTAGTTCTAGCCTTCACAGCCTCCTGTGGCAAGGAGTTCCACAGGTTGACTATTTGCTTTGTGAAGAAGAACTTTCTTTTATTAGTTTGAAGCCTGCTACCCATTAATTTCATCTGGTGTCCTCTAGTCCTTATATTATGGGAACTAATGAAGAACTTTTCTTTATGCACCCTCTCCACACTACTCATGATTTTATAGACCTCTATCATATCCCCCCTCAGTCTCCTCTTTTCTAAGCTGAAAAGTCCCAGTCTCTTTAGCCTCTCTTCATATGGGACCTGTTCCAAACCCCTAATCATTTTAGTTGCCCTTTTCTGAACCCTTTCCAAGGCCAAAATATCTTTTTTGAGGTGAGGTGACCACATCTGTACACAGTACTGAAGATATGGCGTACCATAGTTTTATACTTCCCCTCCTCCTTCTTCCCCTGGCTTCCCCTTCCAGCTCCCTCCTCCCAGGTTTCCCCCTCCCCTTTCCCACCCTCTCTCTTCCCCTCTCCCACCTCCTTTTCCATGTCTCCCCAGAGGTTAATCTCTCCCCCCCCCCCCAGTTTTGTTAAATAAAGAGAGTTTCTATTTTTGAACACATGTATCCTTTATTTTTTACATCAGGAAGGGGGGCTAGGGAAGGGTAAGTGGAAGGAGGTGAGGGAGGAATGGGGCACAAGCCCCCAATGGGGAGGACTGGGGTGGCTCTGTGGGCTCCTCGGGGTGGAAGCTCTTCTGCAGGGCCTCCTGGATCCTGACAGCCGCCCGATTGACCCCCCCCCGGATGGCAGCCTGCGGCAAGTGCAGCCGGGCTGATGGCCGAGTGCCGTGATGTGCCGAGTGTGGGCACTCAAGGCACTCCAAGACAAGACTGCTTTGCTGTCCCTCATCGAGGTAGACAAGCAAGCAGGGAACCCTGAGAACTGTCTGTCCGAGATGGGGGTCGGGTCCCTTTAAGCACAGCCCTCGGCTAGCCTGAGGCAGCAGCTCCACACTCTAAGTCCTAACCTGATGCCCTGCCGGCACTGGTTCTGGCCAGCCTTAACTTCGGTTCAGGGTCCACTCAATGTGGACATGCTAGTTCGAATTAGCAAAATGCTAACTGGAATTAGTTTTTAGGTTTAGATGCACTAGTTCGAATTAGCTTAGTTCGAATTAACTAATTCGAATTAAGTTAGTTCGAATTAGTGCTGTAGTGTAGACATACCCCTATTTTCTGTGACAAATTATAGGAAAATCTAGTTGTCTGACAAATGCAGATGAAGGATCCAAGATACAGTTGTGCTAAAAGGTGGCTCTAAGGCAGGGGTGGGCAATAATTTTTGACCAGGGGCCACTTCAGAAATTTTTGAAGTAGCCCCAGGCCGCCGGAAGGGGCGAGGCCTCAGGCAGAAGGGACGGGGCCAGGACACTTCCATGATTCCCCACCCACAGACACTGATTGTCCTGGGGGTGGGGGAGCGTGCAAAGTCTTTGCCCTCACCCCCGCCCCAGAGAGAACTGCCACACTGTTCTGAACAGATGGCGGTTCCCTCTAGGTGCCCACACCCCTGGCAGTGGGAGGAGACTTTGTGCACTCCTCCAACTGCCCCAGGTCAATTGGAGCCTGGGGGAGAGGGAACACACACAGTCTCTCACTCCCTGCCTCCACCCTGCAAGGAAGCACCGCACTTAGAGTCAATCACCAGCTGAGCAGCAGGGCTTGGCGGGTGGGGGGAGTGCACAAAATCTCCTCCCACCCTGCCAGGAGCATTCCTGGCAGAGTGGGAGCAGGGCAGGAGGAGACTTCACACACTTCCCCTCCTGCCCCCAGGCCTTCATTGGCCTGGGAGCAGGGGAGGGGAGCATGCAAAGTCTTTTGCTCCCTGCCCTCCAGCGCATGGCGCTTAGAGTCAACCACCAGGGATGACTCTAAGCGCCACATGCTCCCACATCCCTAGGCCCTGATTGGTCTGGGGGCAGGGCAGTGGCATGGCCTCCGCAGGCCAGATCAACCAGTGTGGTGGGCCGAATCCGACCCTGCAGAGGCCATTTTGCCCACCCCTGCTTTAAGGCTCCAATTCAGCAAAATACTTAAATGCACTTAAATCCTTTCCTGAATCAGGGCCTATTTGTTTAAAGCTACCATCATAAAAGTGCATTAGTACTTAAACCCCATCCATACCTCAAATTTCTGGGCCTCTAATCGCAGCTTCTCCATATTTTGTCCCAGTTCAGCTAGTTTGTGATCTACACTGGCTGCATCTCCCATCTGCGGGTTCTTGATGTAGACGTCTTTCATTTTTGTTAAGGCATCTCTGTGAGAAATAAGGAAAATGCAATACAGGTAAGCAGGGCAGCAGCGGGGTGGGTAAATCCCTTTGGAGAAAACAAAAAGTTCCAAAGCCATCATTCTGCATCTGTGGTTCAAGCACAACAGGTTACGAGTACAATGAAGTGTGGGGAGATTCTCTGCCAGGGCTTTTGTTTTGTGTCACCCATTTACTAATTAAAGATCTCTCCTTGATGCATCGAAGTCATTTGCTTGGAAAAGAGTCTGTAAATTATCAGGTACTGCAAGAACTGGATATAGCCAATAGCAATAATATGTAAGGCTTGAGACACTGCACTCTGTAAAACCCTTAGGCATACTGGGTATGTCTACACTACAGAGTAGATCAACCCTCCCGAGGTCGATCTTCTAACGTTTGATTTAGCGGGTCTAGTGTAGACCTCCAAAGTGAATGCTGAGGGCAGCCCCCTGCAGCACACTGTACTTGTCTTTCTGCAAGGAGTAAGGGAAGCCGATGGGAGTGTATGCTCCTGTCAGCCTCCCACTGGCTCAGCTTAAGGTAAGCCGAATCCAGCTACACATTTTGAGTAGCTGGACAGCGTACCTTAAGCCAACCTGCCTGGTCTAGTGTAGACCAGGCTATTGAGCCTTAATCCACAAATAACCCATATGGTTTTTTCAGTGTAAGTAAAGATGGCAGAACTATAGGTTGAACCTCTCTAGTCTAGAACCCTCAGCACCTGACTGGTTATGAACAAGAGCATTTGCCAGACCACAGGAGATCAATATTGTTTAACAGCATTGCAAACACTTCCACAGCTTACTACACTGTTAGAGGACATTTAGGGGTAAATTAGAGCTAAATAACAGCACAGAACACTGAGAACCAGGACTGGTGGCTGTAAACCAACTTTATGGGAACATGGGAAACTTGGCTACACCCATGAAAAGTGGATATCCGGCTAACTAAAATCATTCTGGACGACAGATGTTCCTGGATGAGAAAGTTCTGGATTAGAGAGGTTCAACCTGTAGCTCTACAAGCAAATCATTTCCAATAGTGGCATAAGAAAGGTATTAAGCCAATGTAAGTATGCAGAATTAGTCTTAGATTCCAATTAATGGGAACTGGACATCCAAATCTCCACCCTTAGTTATCAGTGGAAAGGTGACTGAATTCTTGAATTCGGACATTTTGGGGGAGGAGATGGGGAGATTCAGGTGTGGAATTGTCTTTCACTCACATTTTCCACTATTTAGCACTAGGATTTCCACTAGTTAACTCTGAAGAAAGACCTTGCCAAAGCTTCCACATTTCTTCCATCCCTCCCTCCCACATTTCTCCCATCCCTCCCTCCTCACTCCCCAGGAATGGCCTCTGAACTTGCTAGATAAATATCTTCCCAGCCTCATGGTCACATTGAAGTGTTTATGTCATCTCTCCATATTCTGGGCCGAATGCCATTTGAAGGAACAGGCTAATGGCTTGGATGTGTATATTCCAATAACAGAATGGAGTGCTGCTGATCCCTTTCGCTTTGCCTCTTGCGTTTTGTGCACCTTACGAATATGCAACATACTTTGCTCCTGATCAGCAGGGATCCTAGTTTTTCTATGATAAAAAATCCAAAATTCTTTATAAAAGCCCCCCAAATCTGTGTTTTTCTACAATTAAAAATGAAAGCTGAAAGCCCGAACCCCGCTGCTGGGGCTGAAGCATGAATTTCCCATATTTCTGTGTGCATGCTGGGGCAGGGGATTCTGCTGTATGTAGAAAACAAAGATTCTCTGTAGAAAGGCAACTTCTGTGTTTTTTTCACATATTTCAGTGGCAGACAGATTTTGAGGATCCCTGCTGATCAGTTTATTTCACACTGCTCCAATGTTTAGACTAAAACTAAATCCAGATGGTTTGGCTTGGTAACAGTTAGACCTTAGGTCTTGATGTGACACTATGTCTAGTTGAGCTATGCAGCATTTTGAGATTGTGTTATATCAACTCAAGTGCAAAATGCTTAGGATATCAGTGACATCGCTTTTGTGGGGCAATAGCAAGAATCTGATATTCCAAAGCCAGCATTAACATGCTACATAACTTTCTGTGCTCAATGAGAAGGCATGTCCTGCAGAGTCATCTTTAATGGCAAAGTGTTGCACCTGACTTAAGGCAGGCTAAGGATGAATTTTATGAGATTTTGTCTGCAGAATGAGAACATTTTAGGATTCAGAAAGGAGTTGATTTATGATTTGAGTTCTCATTACTGGTATGACTATTTAACAATGCTCCAGACATTACTTGAATCAAAGTCCTACAATCCAAGTTATAATTCTTTTTATCTGAGAGGTTCCCACAAAATCTTTTACAATTGCAACCCTGTGTCTGCTTTTGCTTTGTGCATGGAGAAACTGGGAAAAGGAGTGGGTGGAAAGGAATTGGGATTGTTCTGTGGTTGGGACCCGAAGGGCATTCTTTCCCATTTTAACTCATTTTTTATACATTCCGTATGTCTAACTATGCTGCTAGAACTTTGCTTACCAGTCTCATCTCTCTGTCTAATGTAACTCTCACTTTGCACTAATTTTATGTATGATCTTAATATTAGGTTACTCTGAAATCAGTCAAAGAAAATTAAAGGGAAAGGGGAATTTATTCAAGGGGAAAAACTATAGCTACAATATTATTTCAGGGGGACACGTGAAACAAAAGTAAACAGCTATCTATAAATCTCATTTCTTATTTCTGATATGAAATAGGGATTAACATCCCACTTCACTTATACAAATAAACTGTGGAATGATTTTTAACAAGATTATCAGACCAAAGTTCAATACTTTTTTTTTTTAAACAAAAAAGATGCCGATTAAAATGCACAAAGGCAAATCCTAGCCTCTCCCTATACTAACCTTTTTCCAATCTTGACATATCATTTTGAAAAGGACAAAAAATCTTTTCTGTCTGTTTGAAACGTGTATTACACTTAATTTCTAAAGCAGTGGTTGTCAAAGAGTGATCCATGGACATTAGTGGTCCGCAACCATCTTGCAGGCGGGCTGTCGACTCAGGTCTGCCCTCCTCCTCCCCCCGCAGTGGGGATCCCACACTGGTGCTCCAGGCCCCTCCCCTCCACAAGGTTGTCTTCCTGCTGTGAGAGGTGGAGTCTCAAGCCTTGTGGGCCAAATTCACCTCATGGAAGGAGGAAGTGGCTCCACACACTGCCACACCCCCTCTTCCCAGTTGGGGAAACGGTGGTGCAGGTAACTGCTCACATGGAAGCTTTCCCCGCTCCTCCCATTGGCCTGAATCCCGGCCAGACCCCCCACCCTCAGCCCGCTCCTGCACCCAACCAGACCTCCACCCTCAGCCCACTCCTGCACTCATCATGGGTGGCTGGCTGGTAGACCATGGAAAGGTTTGAGTTGAGCAGAGTGGGCTATGGGCCAAAAAGTTTGAGAACCACTGTTCTAAAGTAATGGCAGAAGCAAAGATGTGAATAAACACAGGAACACTGCAAATATGAACTGCCAGAACTGATCAATATAAATGGAGCCACTTGAAGTGCTTCCTTCTCACGTACGCTGACAAATGAAGTCTCCTAATAACAAATCTGCAAAAGTGCAAGAATCATTAGCTCTTCTGCTTCAGAGAAATGGACACTGGAGAGCATAGAGACTTTTAAAATGGGCACTGATGAACAATCTCACACTTGTCAACACTGCCCTTCTGATAATAATTTCTGCTTTTAGGAATCTCCCTAGTGCATGTGATTCCTAAGCCTAAAAAAAACAAAAGATTTTGGCTAAGTCCCAAGTACACTACACAACAGGAGGTTATTATTGGATTTGCTATTAGAGGATTGTATCTTGCATTACAGGGAAATGTGTTTGATAATCTAGGAAATGTTTTCCATCTCTGTTATAATCCTAAACTCATGAGCAATAGCAAGACACCAGAAATGGAAAGCATCCAAGGCTTGATATATTTATAATAAACCACCTGCTCAGTGCTGAGGGGTCTGTGATTTCAGTAGTCTTGAAAGACATGGTGGTTTGGCAAACTGAACAGAGATGGAGCTTTTATTAAGGCACTGTAAATGTTGGGGCTGATTCATATTCAGAGACAAAGTATTTGTGATTCCTGCCTGGCTCAGAAGTACATGATTCATCCACTTAAAAGGACTGGTAAACCTGTGCCAGAAAGAAAAATTGTCTGTGGTGACATCACTTACACAAGTCACATAGATTCTTGTGCTATTGCCTTACTATCCTGATACATCAGTGGTGGAAGGCCCTTCAAAAGTGGGTGGATGGAACAGATAAATAATTAGCAACCATTCACTTTACTCCTTCCCTGGGTAGATCATAATTAAACCATTAACTTCAGAACTTAGACAATGGGGAAATTTTAGCTCATCTCCTTGATGAGTTTTAGTCATCTGGTGGCCTTTATGTCTTCTGTTCTAAGAGGGTCATATCCAATAGTGATTCACAGGGCATGACCTACTGTCTTCTTCGTATTTGTTGCCTGTGAATGAAACAGCTTCCTATTGGTAGTTCACAGACACTACTGTTCTGCTATATAAAAGTTTCTCTCTAATTCAGGGGTGGGAAACCTCAGACTCAGGGGACTGGATGCAGCTCCTGGCTTGTCTTGATCCAGCTCCTGAGGTTCAGGGCTCCCCCCGACCTTGGGGAGCCTGCACTGGTGCTCCATCCCCCCTGCTGTCTCACTACAGGGCAGCAGCACAGAAAATCTAGTAGGCTGGGCCACCCTAGGTTCTGCTGTGTGAGGGGACCATGGGAAGTGTCTTTCTGCTTCTCAGTTGGGGGCCATGTCAGTGAGGATTGGGCTTTTTTTGGCTTCTCGCTTGTATGCGGCCCCCAACTGATTTTTCTGTGGGTCCCTGACCCAAAAACGGTTCCCCACATTGTATCGTGGTTAGGCGTACCTTTGATCCATCTCCTTCTGAATGTCTTTATTTAGCTCATCAACCTTTTGCTGGAGTTTCTTCCTTCTTTGTTCAGGTGGGAGATTGCTGAAATCCTCTGGTCCTCCACCCTACATAGAGTGGAAAGAAAGAATAAGGCAAATGAGAAACTGAAAAATTCTGGTCCAGCCTCCAGATTTCTACACTGAAAACAACTCACAGCAAAAAATTTGCAAAATCACCATGGTCTGAGGCATTTGCATGCTTTTAGATCCCTAATGCCTTGAATAGGTTGGGGCCTGGATACTTGAAAAACATCCCATTACAACAGATGAAATCAGCTCGGGGAACTCTCCTCCCTACTTAATGGCACCTTTCTAGAGCCAGAAGCAGGGCATTCAGCACACAGGGCTTTCAACCCTGAAACCTGCTCCCTCCCTCCTGCTGTTTGCCAAAGAGTTCCACACACTTCAGGGCAACATGTAAGATGCACTTATTCAGCCCAGCCCATTTCTGACTACAGGCAGTCAGCGCTGAGCTATTTTTAGCCTGATAGTTGAGTATTGCTATTGATCTCCTGCAGGATAGTTTATTTGGCTGTCCCAAGTGAGTAGCTTTTACAGGCGTTTAATTTATAGCTCATCTCTGGTGTCCAGATGCAATGGACACTCAAGACAAATAAAAATGAACTCAGAATTCTCCCTAATTAAGGTGCAACATCGGTACATGTAATTTGCACGAACTTCCTCCATTACATGCATGCCATTTACTTACTAACAATTTATTGCTTTTATCGAAAAAGATGAGTGCACCAATTCTATTAGCTATGTGGAAGTTCACATGGGGGTGAAATTCACCCTGCTCAGAGTAACAGTGCAAAGTCTTGTCATCACTTAGTTCCCTCTTAAGCTACTCATGTGCTGGCTGGCCCTGGTGCCAGGCTCCTTGCACAAGGGTGAACTTCACCATCAGTGAAAGCCCCTCTTACATTAGGGAAATTATTTAAAAAGCACCTAACAAGAGCCACTCTCTGGAGGTTCAGGTTTTCCTGCCTTCCCCTGCTGTGCTGCACTTGTCATCCTTACTGAAAGCACTTGCCAGCTTTTACTCTCATGCTGTGGTTCCATTTCACCTGTGCAAGTGCAAACTGCAAATACAGCGAGGCTAAGGCTTCCTCTGGGAACATGGAAATTGTGGGTGCTAGTGCCATAGAAGTAACCTTGATAAATCAGGTAAATCATTTTTCACTTCCTTAGAAGTGCTCTCTGATGTTAAGACTCTCTTGCACTTACTCCTGGTATAGACATTTTACCTTTAAGGCTAGGCATATAATTTCTAACCATTCTGTATATTCTAACCAGTGATTGCTTCCCTGAACCATCTAGTGGGATTGCTGCTCCTCTCATTTACACTGGTTTAAATCAGGAGTAATTCCATGAGAGTCACAGACTTATACCCTCAAAAAAAGAAAATAGAACAAGAGGAAGGAGAATTAGGCCCGCCCCATCGCTCATCTGTTTCTGATTTTGTTTGAAACAAAATACCCTGTCTGCTTGCAGACTGCGGCTCCCCTTCCTGGCAGCACAGGTTAGGGAGCTGATAAAACATATGTACAGTGCGCCTCCAAATCTTTATGATTTTTTGTATGCCAGTCCCTGCTTTCTTTGGCAGGGAGATGAGTGGTGAGGGTGAGCAAGGCTTAAGACATCTCAACATTAATAAACTAGTTTTACCCTAATAAAATTACTAACCTGAATACAGAGGATTATACACGTTTAACGTCAGTTATTCCTTCATACAAAGGAATATTGGGGAGCGAGCACCCACCCTGCAGATGCAAATCCAGACAAAGTTCAGCTGGCCAAGCAGCTTAGTGATAGCTTGTGACTGAAGTTGCTAGAGGGACTGTGTTAAAATGCCAAATATTTTCTTCAGAAAAGTATGATTCAGCAAATGCTTTGCCTCAAAAGCTGCACACATCCTCTTCAGTTCCACACTGGCTGGGTTCTTCAGGACAGCCTGCTCTTCCCAATTTGTGCTGCATTCTAGACAGAGCATGTGTGTGCAGGAAAGTTATAATGGGGCACCTTGCGCTCTCCCTGCCCTACCAGGAGTGGGAGTACAATACACACTAGGCTAGGCAGATCATTAAGGAACATGGGCATGACAGCACTCTCACTTAAAAAGACAATGATCTCCCATATCTCTCTACAGGCATTACAAGAGGTTCATGTATTTTGCCAATGGAGTAAGATCACTAAAGCTGTATATGTCCTGGTCAGGCTGAAAAGTCTGGAGTTTTTTGGAGGACAGAAGGGATATGTAGCTCTATGAAAGGCTACAAAAACACACTACTTAGAATATCCACAGGCAACAGACTCCCTGCAATGACACTTTACCTGCAAGCCACAAAAGCACGTCGTTGAAAATGGGAAAGCCTTTTAAAATAAAGGATACCATTTATGGGTCCTAGGGGAGGCAGTACCCCCCCCCTAAAGTTTGAACCTCTGGATTCTATACTTGAGGTCTGCTTAAAGCCTATGCTCTGGCTCCAGAGATAGTTCTTACCTGCAAGGGAGTCTGAGCTGATGGCAGCTTTGCCTTTGGGGCAGGGAGTTTGTTATAAAAAGAGGGAGGCGGGTGATTAAAAATAACAAAAGGCTGGGCATTCAAGTAATTGAAGGATCATTAAATCATCATGAACATTGCCAGGTACTCCACTTAAAAGATGGGGGGGGGGAGCGGAAGAGTAGGAATGACTGTTGTGCTCCTGGGATTTACATTTGGACCTGTACAGTTAAACTTATAAATGTTCTTGAAAAGGAGGTAAACAGGAGGGTGGCAAAATTTGCAGATACTACAAAATAGTTAAGTCCAAAACTGACCGCAAAGAGTTACAAAGGGATCTCATAAAAGCAAGTGACTGGGCAACACAAGGGCAGACGGACTTCAGTATTGATAAATGCAAAGTAATGCACATGGAAAAGTATAATCCCTACTATAAATACAAAAATGATGGGGGTCTAAGATAGCTGTTACCACTCAAGAAAGAGATCTTGGAATCATTGTGGATAGCTCCCTGTGCAGTGGCAATCTAAAAGATAAAAAGCTAACAAACTATTGGGAAACATTAGAAAAAGAATAGATAATAAGACTAAAAATATCATATTGCCTCTATATAAAGTCATGGTATGCCCACATCTTGAATACTGAATGCAGATCTGGTCACCCCATCTAAAAAAAGAGAGATTGGATTTGGAAAAGGTACAGAAAAGAGGAACAAAAGTGATTAGGGGTAAGGAACAACTTCCATATGAGGAGAAATTAACAAGACTGGGACTTTTCAGCTTGCAAAAGAAGTGACTAAAGAGTGGGGGGATATGTTAGAGGTCTAGAAAATCATGCGTGATGTAGAAAAACAGAATAGGGAAATACTATTTATTCCTTCACTAACACAGCAAGAAGCTGACCCAATGAAATTCACAGGCAGCAGATTTAAAACAAACAAAATAAATTATTTCTTCACAGTCAACCCCTTTCCCAGGGGATGGTGGAAAGGCTCAAACTCTAAAGGTTCCAATCATACTTCCCTTTAAGGAAGTATGTGCGGCTCTGCACAAAAAATTCTCCACTCGCCCACCTCCTTTGCAGAGCCACGCAGCAGCACTCATTTTCCTGCTGAAAGGTAAGTGGCGCGGCAGGTGGCTGCTCCAGTGGCTAGGGCCGGCTGTGGCGGCATGGTGGGGGGGGACTGCTCCAATGGCTGGCTGAGGTCGCGTGGCAGGCGGCCAAGGCCTGCTCCGGTGGGAGGCCGGGACCTGCCATGTGGCGAGGCCTGCTCCAGCAGTTGGGGCCTGCTGCAGCAGTTGGGGCCTGCTGCGTGGTGGTGTGTGTGGCGGGGTACCTGCTCCAGTGGCTGGTGCCTGCTCAGGAGGCCAGGGCCTGTTTCAGTGGCTGGGGCCTGTGGTGGCCACGTGGTGGGGGGTGGGGCTGGGGCCTGCTCGATGGTAGGGGCCTACCGTGGCCACATGGCAGGGGTCTGGAGCCTGCTGTGGCCATGTCACAGGGGGGCCAGGACCTGCTCTGGTGGCCAGGGCCTGCTGAGGCCATGTGGCAGGGGAGTGAGGCTGCTCTGTTGGCTGGGTCACATGATGGAGGGTTGCTCCAGTGGCTGGGGCTGCTCCTAGGGCCAGCTCCAGTCTTTCCTTCTGCTCCCCCAATCCTCTGTCCCCCTGCCACATGTCACTGCCTCACCCCAGGCACCTCACTCCCCGCAAACCCTGGGCACTGGCAGCAGCTTCCCTCTGCCCCAGCTGGGGACTCACAGCCAGCCCCGTGAGAAGTAGCCTGGGGCATTCCCTGCCCTGTACACAGGCTGCCCAGGGAGCAGCACTCCCTGGAGGGGCATGTCTCACCTTCTCGACACGAGGTAGGCGGGATCTCTCTGGGAGAGTCTCTTGGGGAGCAACACCACTGGTGGGTGCCACAGTGGCACACATCCAAACAAGCACATATAACCTCATTGTTGGTGTATAAGACAAACCTCGCTCCACTCATGGATGGAAAATCTTAGAGGGAACATTGGTTCCAATAAGGATAAAATAAGTTCAAGGAGGATATGTCCATCAGTGGCTACTAGCCAGAATGGGCAGGGATGGTGTCCCTAGTTTCTGTTTGCCAGAAGCTGGAAATGAGAGACAGGGATGGATCATTTGCTGATTCCCTGTTCCGTTCATGCCTTCTGAAGCACCTGGCATTGGCCACTGTTGGGAGACAGCATACTGGGTTAGACAGACCACTTGTCTAATCCAGTCTGGCATTCTGGTGTTCTTAGATAGAGCCAAAATGTATCCCCTGCTGTAACCCATTAGACCCCATGTTCCTTCTAGAGCTGAGATAGAGCCCAGGAGTCCTGACAGTCTATCTCTTCCCACAGAGTCAGTAACAAAGTAAGAATATATATTAAAATTTTAATGCTAACCAGTGTCCCTTAAGTGATTTGATACAAGATGTCAGAACATGTTAGAATTAGAGCTGAGTGGGTCCGATATTTATTTAATTTTCTTTCTTTTATATAGGAATTAGATACAGTGCTCCTGTCAGCTAATTTCTAAGTTATCTCCCAAAAAACTAGATGTTTCAGTGCTTTAGTAGCCCCTGGAAAGACGTGGTGTGTGTGGGGGGAGAGAGAGGGCATGGTATTGGTCCCCTCCAATTTGCTGCTTGGCTTGTACTCAGTAACACTGCTGAGGCTGCTGTCCTCAGTCTGCCCCTTTTCATTCTGTCACTCTCCCTCCCCCTCTGTCGTAGCACACACAGGTAGCCCCCCCCATCTGAAATGGTGCCCCTGTTTAAAATGGGGGTTTAATTCTGAAACCCCTCCTCATTCAGAAAATGAGGCTCACACTTGCAGCATCCAAGCACAGCAGGCCTAACAATACAGTGGGCATTAGTAGACAATATTTCAGACCAATGCTGTAACTCTGCATAGAGCTGCATTCCCGAGACTAAAAAAGAACCCTCACTGAATTCACTGGGTAACTTCTCATCAAAAAGAGGATCCAATTTCTGACCCAAGAGGGTCAAGACAAGAACCTTTTTCACATGATGGCTGCCTATACTTTGTAGTACACGCTGCTGCACAGAAAGGCCTGGCTTTCACACCAATGCTATTTACTAGTAATATGACTAGCAAATAGAACAAGTGGAAGGTCTCTGTATAAACATCAGTGACTACTTGCCCTGAGCGCTGGTGGAGAGATAACATGGGTGAGGCAATTTCTTATCTTGGATCAATTTCTGTTGGTAGAAGGTACATGCTTTGGAGCTACACAGAGCTAAGGGCAACTGGGTTTGTAAGTAACAGAAGGATCTCAGGATCTCTCTGTCATTTTTCTTTGCGACTACCAAGGGTCTGAAGTATTTAGTTTTGAACTGAGTCTGGAAAGGTAACGTTTACAGGAATTGGACTACTGAGGTTACTTAAGTGACGCTCTGCACTGCATCAGTGGAGCCAAAGGGCTGGAAATCCCCCATCTCCTCAGGTACTGCAGAGGAGATGAATAATCTGAATGAATATCTGAGTGGATGGACTTGAATGGAGATGAATAATCTGAATGAGTATCTGAATGGATGGACTTCTGTCACAAGGTGAGAGAATTATGGATGGCTTGCTGAGAATCTCTCAGGAAGCCGTCCGTAAGTCTCTCACCTTGTGACAGAAGTCCATCCATTTTGGGGAGACCTGGTGCAAAATGGTGACTTCAAGAATAATGGGGTGAAAGAAATTTAAAGACCCTGACTGACCAAAAGAAGGAATCCTCCCAAGCTAACATCACTGATAAACTACTGCAGGTCCTTTGAGGCTTTCTAGAACTTAAATGTCATTAGTACCCTCCTACATGTTGGCCTGAAATGATTCAACAAACTGTTTAAATTGAAGAAACTTAAACAACAATGGTCCTGTAGCACCTTAGGGTATGTCTACACAGCAAAGTTATTTCAAAATAACAGCAGTTATTTCGAAATAACTTTCCTAGCGTCTACACAGCCATTCCGTTATTTCGAAATTAATTCAAAATAGCAGAGGGCTTATTTCGAAATTGGTAAACCTCATTCCATGAGGAATAGTGCCAATTTCGAAATTGCTATTTCGAAATAAGCGCTGTGTAGATGCTTATTTCGAAATAGGGAGCCTCCAACCCTTCCCAGAGTGCCCTGCTGGCCACCCTGGCCACAAGGCTACTCCTGACCTGGTGCCCTGCCGGAACTGGTTCCAATCAGCCTTAAATGTGATTCAACGTCCACTCAGTATGGACGTGCTATTCTGAAATAGAAAAACGCTATTTCGAAATGCATTTTGTGTGTAGACGCATTATTTCGAAATAAGCTATTTCAAATTAACTATTTCGAAATAGCTTATTTCAAAGTAACGCTGTAGTGTAGACATACCCTTAGAGACTAACTGAAAAATATATAGATAGTATCATGAGCTTTCGTGGGCACAACCCACTTCTTCAGATGCTACCCCTATGAGACTATTTCAATTGAATTCTTCTGGCAGTGATCAGGTGTGGCAAGTGAGACAAGACAAGTTATCCAGAACTAACCAAGGTTCGGATAATTCTGCCTTAACCGTACACTATCTTGGATGTAAAATATAACATCACATCCTTTCTTTTCACTCATGCTCTTACCTCTCCCATTTTCAGTTTTGCAATGCATTCTCTTACCATATTTCAAGGTATCATCCCGGTTATTTAGGATTA
The DNA here is from genome assembly GCA_032595735.1 of Pelochelys cantorii. Lineage (NCBI taxonomy): Eukaryota > Metazoa > Chordata > Testudines > Trionychidae > Pelochelys > Pelochelys cantorii. Next base: position 14,660,169 of record CM064347.1, on the reverse strand, counting down.
ATACATATACACGATCATTTGCAAATTTAAATCAAACTGAGTTAACCTTCTTGGTTAAGGTTTATTTAAATTTAATTAATTTCATTATTAGTTTTTCTGTAGGACTATATAGGTTGTAAAATGCAGTTAACTATGATGCAGACTTCCAATTATTATTAGTACCTGAACATGGAAAATGTACAATTTACAACAATGTTGCAGTCAGATAAAAGATGTTTACTTTTCTCTGGATAAAGGGCCACAGCAGAGACCCTTATAAAATTAATTCTCCCATGTGTATTTCAGGTACAGCAACAGAATTGCTTGGTGTAATTTTTAACTACACTTTTACAGACCTTGATTACAAAAATAAAGATAAAACTACTTTATAAATTAGAGTTAAATTTAGCAGCTTATTAGAAATATTGAATTCTGATCACCTCTATTAGACTCCAGACCTGTGTGTTCAAAGTTATCTGATAAATGTCAAACAAAGCAAACACAAAGAAACAAATTTAAAATTAATTTCAGAATGTTGTAGGTGTCACAATGCACATACAAGAAAAAACACACACACAATTTTGGTTAAAACACAGGACAAACATGCGGTAATTATGCTTACCAGCTTGAGAGAAAGCTTCAGGTAAAAATATGTAGGGATACAGGAAAAAAGAGAAAAAAAAAACAACAAGCGCATCAGTAGAAGAGGAACTCCTTCAGTCCTACTGTAATAATAAAACACACACACATTCTCCTCACTGTTGGTATGTAAAAATGATCAACACCACTAACAGATCTGTGCAAAAGTTCACAAGATGGGCCAAACACTACCAATTCAGCTGCCATTTCATCAGTGGAAGTGGAAAACGAAAAGATGTTACACCTTTGCATATTTATTTTGGCAGTGTTTGTGAAAATGTGACCCCAACTGACTTACTTTCATGGCTAAGATAGCAAGCAGGGGCGGCCCGTCCATATAGGCGAACTAGGCAGTCGCCTAGGGTGCCAAGTTAAATGGGGCACCAAATGGTGGCACAATACCATTGAGGGGTTTGGAGGTGGGGGTGCCGACTGCATGGTTCGCCTAGGGCGCCAGTTGCTGGCAGCTAGTCTAGGGCCACCCCTGATAGCAAGAGTCTCAAAGTATCCTTTTTAAGTAGCACCTCTCACTCAGAAAAACTGATGCTTTACAGTACTTACATAATTAACTGGGTCATCACACTCAACACTGAAGCGGCAATGAAATTCCGCCCCTGCTGGGGTGGCAGCCAAAAAATATCACAGGTGCCAGCAATGCTCTATAACCAGGCCCGTATGCAGGAATTCTGGGGTGTATGGGCTTTTTTTTGTAAGTGTGAACCGCAAATGTGTAAATGCACACCTCTCCCCATGTTTCCCCAAGTAAGCGGGGAAATCGGCGTTCCCTCAGCTGGCCAGAGCATGGGGGAGGGAGGCTCAGGCAGCGCACCACTCCTGTCTTCCCCGGCCAGCTGGAGCATGCTTACTTGGAGGACCATAGGGGGTGTTTTTGCACTCTTCGCACCCCTACTGTGTACGGGCCTGATAACTCTTTGGAGCAGGAAGTAGGGAATAATAATGAATTGAAATTCTGCTAGGGCATGGGGATTAACCCTGGGTCTCCTTCTGCAAAATATGCCGTAGGATCTCCAATGATTCCAAGTGGGCAGGGCCTAGATTGCACACCCAAAAGGTAGCATTTCCTTACTGTCATGCTGGAGCACTAATTAAGAGGGACGAGTGCTCTCTGTGTAATAACCTATCCCACTTCTTGCAGCACCTAGGACATCCTTGTAGGTCTCCCATTCAAGTACTAACCATACTCAACCTTGTTTAGGTTATAAGGTCTGACAAGATCACAGCAAAGAAAGCAAAGGGAAAATAACTCTCCCCTTCCTTTTCCCCAACGATTTCAATATAAGATTTTCACTTTTAGCTCCAGGCCCACATTATTGATGGATAAACAAGTTCCCTATGTGATATATGCAATCTCTTTCCTCAAAGGTTACTATTCCTTTATGCAAGCCAATACAATATCATTGTTAGCCCAAATATTAAGGGCCTGAGTGTTGCACACTGAAGGCCATACGAGTGTTTGTCCCTGTCCTACAACACTTAAAAACACAGATATGGCATTGTAGTGCCTCATTTCCTAAACTACAGTGCCTTCTTACTAACAGTGCAAAGCCACTGTCACAGCAGTAACACAGGGTGCTTTCCAGGAACCACAGAAAATACAATCGATATAGTACAGCAGCATTCTATTCTGAACCCAGGGGCATGAATTAACTGGTGTTTAATACAAGAAATTGGGTTTTAAAGGTTACTTGCTTGGAAGGGAAGGAAGAATCCAACTTGGTTTCCCCAAGGAAGAATCCAACTTGGTTTCCCCAAGAGCTCATCCAACCTCATTCTCTGATAACCTGCATTCTGACTGTGTTGCAAGCCTGGGATCACAAACTTCACAGCAAATCCCAAGAGCATTACTCTGTGCTGAAGCAGAGAAAGCCAGATGGAACATGGCGAGCAGGCACTCCATTCCCATCAGGAGTGAATCTGGATTTTAAGACTTCTGTGCACCTCTGCATTCAAAAGTTGCACACAATTAAAAACTGGGAAGTCCATATCTTATTAAATATCAGGACACAATAACCTAACAAAAGTGCCAGTTTTAGGAAAGCACAGTTCTCTCTCTGATTGGACCTAAAATAAAGGTAAGGCAGTGGAAGCACAAGTTAAGGAAATCTTCTTTGATATTGCATTTTAATCTGTGTGAAGTTTTTCACGTTATTTACAGCAACTTGGCAGAGCTTAACATTATATTAAAATAAAAATAAGCCAAGCATTCAAACAAAAATGTAGTCTTAAAACAAATGACGATTTATTGTCCATGAATTGATCCGTGCTGAACTGCATTTTTGTGACAAGAAACTGGTCAGTTACGTTCCCTTACACTTAAGTCAATCAGTAAATAAAAATATGCTCCTAACCACAGAGCCTAGAGAAACCATACAAGCAAGTGGCCTATGAAATAACCAAACGAAAGTAATCAATTTTTGAAAGGTAAGGATTAATTATACAAATGGAAAGAGGAACTGGCTAAATATCTTGTTGAAGAAATACAGGTCAAGGCAGCCCTTATTTTCATAATTGCTTTAGCATTCCTGTGAACTTTAGCATAGACATGATCAGCACAAGTTGAGATCCTTGTACATAAATACACAAAACAGTTATGGTGCAGAAAAAATATTTACCTACGAAGCACTCTAGAACGCACAAATGTTTGCTACATGCGCTACATTCTAAACACTAATCATTCTAAAGACTAAACTATGACCAAAGAGTCATCAGCATTAAACTATTCTTTTACTGTAAATTCAGCAAATGTTAAGGAGTAATAGACATTGCAAGTCTAATACATACATTATTGTTAAGTATTATGAAAAGCAGAAACTTTCATAATAAACATTCCCAAAAAATGGGGCATTGTTATATACAGCATGAGTAACAAAGCAGAAAAATTCTAATAGGTTATAAATCAAAAGAAAATAATTAAATGCTGAAAATTAAATTAAATTAAATGCACAAAGTTTTCTGTTTTTCAAAAATGTTGACATCATATGGCAGCAATTCAATTGCTGTATATCTGACAAGACTGAAAACAAATTGTATTAAATGTAGTTACTAAATGACTGCTTTTTTGTTTTTTGGCCAATTCTGTTGCGTTTTCTGTTACGGTGCTTCTACACATCAGGGCTTAACGTGAAATAAGCTTCACAAATTGAGCTTCGTCAATTGCGTAGCTTATTTAGAAATAGCTTATTTCAAAATTGGGAGCATCTACACAGCACTTATTTCGAAATAGAGCACTCTTCCTCCAACTTCCCTTACTCCTTGTACTATGAGGGTTACAGGAGTTGGAGTAAGAAGTACTCCAGCTTGAGAGTATTTCAACATTTCGAAATAACTGCCTGCTGTGTAGATGGACTGAGTTATTTCAAAATAATGTTGTTGTGCAGATGTACCCTTAGAGATTTGCTCGGTTCATGGGTGAAAGGGGACTCTTCTTCAAAAGATTATAGAATGATATTTCTAGAAAATGTAATGAGCAAATCCCACCCAACTGTCACTTTAAGACAAGTCTCACTAAGCCTTGCAGGGAACAATGGGGAGCCTAAAAGCCACAAGCTTCAATAACACATGAGAGACCACGAAAGCCAACAAGTCTATGTGTTATTGGATAATCACAGACACTAACCTCACTTACAGAAGACAGGGGAATGAAATACATCACTGGACTCTGAGTTTATCCAAGAGTAAAATGTTTTATCTTTGATCTTGTAACAATTTCCTCTACAGTTTGGCTTTGAACAGCACATTCAGAAGTCACAGCTCTCGATCCCATGAACCACAAATTTACTGAAGTTCAGGGAAGCTTTGGTGCTGGTAGCAGTGCAAGTTAAAAGCTCTATTGAAAAGGTGCAGTATATTACCACAGTATCATTGCACGGAATGCACTGCCATTGGTCATGGACAGACTTATGTTTACAAAGATCCACACAAATATGTTTAATAAATAGAGCAGAACCCTCTTAGAATACCTGTACACTGAACAACCTTACTGTATAGCAGAGCTCAGCCCACAAATCTAACCAGACTTGCAATCAGCATACTGCAATGAGTTGAAATAGTTTGAGATAATACTTATCTTTAGAGATTTGTGACAGCTAAACTCACTTTAAGCAGGTTCCACTGTGGTCTGAATTTCCCATGTTTAACCATTTTAGTTGTGCCAATTCCAGCTTCTCCAGTACTGACAACTGCCGCTCTTTTACAGGATCAGTTGTTTCTATCAGTAAGTCATGGCTGTCCTCCCACTGAATTTCCAGTTTCCTTATGCCTTTTGCAAACATCTTCACTGAAGCATCTTTTTGCAGTATTGTAAGTGGGGTTAGCGACTGTGCAGCAACTGTATGGGTTGATCACACCATACACAAACTTACAACATAGTCCCTAGCCTCAACGGCACACGTGGGTTTCCCTAAAGTCCTCTTCATGAGTTCTTTGTGAAAATACAAAGACTGAGTCTGCCGGTGAGTCAGCAAGAGAAAACACACACTTGTTAAAGAAGAGACTAACAAGGACACCTCAACATTTTCTGTTTCTACAGCAAAAAGATAGCTCTGAGTTTGATTAACCTTTAAGTGTGATGGTGGGAACCTGCAAGATACCAGGTAACTTTAAAGGGATTTTTTTTCTTTTGATAAATTAACTAGGCATCATATTTTTAAAAGCTAGATTAAACATGTCAAATTGAAAACCACTGCTTGTTCAGGCCAGAATAAATTGAGGCATTTTAAAAAACTGGTCTTGACACAGCGTATGTATTAAAACAATAAGCATTCCCAAGGGCACAGAATGCAATTACTTTTCTTGCATGCTGACTCTGCATATCACCCATAACGAAGAAACATTTTCTACAGGTGGACTGCTAAGGTAGAACATCAATGAAAAGGGTACACAATATGTCACAGAGGCCAGACAAAATGATCAAGGAAACATACTAATTGGTGCAATGGAAAAAAATGCTACATTGTATTAAAGTCAACAACTTCCACTAGAAAAGGAACCACAAAAAATCCCTTATGTCTACTGGCATGGCCTGGAGAACAGAATCTGGTTGAGCCTATAATATATATATTATAGGCTCAACGAGATTTTATATAAATAAAATCTGATATATAAATAAAATCTGGACATTTTTCTGTTTGCTTAAAAGAGTTGCTCTTTAAATGAAAAAGCTTGTGTTACTGCCACTCAGCAACTATAAAATAAAACAACATAAAATTAATATCAAGTAACAAAGAACTGGATTTTGTATGCCCTCAAAATGGCATTTGAAAATGCAGGGCAGGCATAAATGAAACTATGATTTATATAAGTGGTTCCTGATTTTCTGCATGTGCTGTTTTTGCCCCTCTAACTTCCGGGAAGGGCCACAGTCAACTCAAAGATCTTACAAAGCATTATTTTTACAGTTAACACCTAAGTTAAAATTACTATAACTGAAATCGAGAAACATAATTATTTCTCCATTTCTAGTTTGATTATAGTGCCTCATACAGATGACTCTCACTATGTCCCCTGTACTGTCTCTCAGGTTTTTTTGTTTATGTGGGTCTTTCAGAGCAAAAAGGGAGAGAGAAACTTTGTGGAAAATAGGAAATTATTATTAAAAAAAACCCCACAGAAACTAGCAGGAGCAGACACCTGCAACTACTATAACTATTTTTTTAAACTACTGACCAGGATTCAGCCACTCATATTGATGTTGACTAAAACCCTGTGGACTAAGCTGAAGTCTTGATTATTGAATGGACTTCTACCTCTTTCCAAGGAGAAAGATGCAAGAATCATCGGTTTGGAGACCTAATTCAAAACAAGCTGAATGTAGGATAGGTGCCTCTCATAATTTCTTTGAATATTTGTCAGCACTTTTGTGCTCTTTCTTTTTTAAATTCAGGAATTATTTCTCCCCAACCCTGAGCAGTGTAATATCTTGTACTAAATAAAAATAGCACATGGAAATCACTAGAATTTACTAAATAGACAAATCCATTCTGGGTTCCTGGGATTCATGTAGTAATTGTGTGGTTTTTACTCATTCATTTATTTTTGGATAGCAAAATGCCAATTTACCATGGGAATTTCACACCATGTGCAATTTTGCATCTGTTGACCTAAGCTGTTTAGATCCAGAGTCTACCAAACTTGCCCAAGTTGTGTAGTCTCTTACTATGCAATGACTCCCACTGAAATTAAGGGGAGTATTTATGTAGTATGGGCTAAATACTACTCCCAATGAAGTTAAGGGTGATATTTCCATTGATTTTAATGAGAGTTGGATTAGATTCTAAGGGACCAAGAGAAGTCAGCATGAGTAAAGCTGGCAGAGTCTGGTCTTTATTGATTAGACCAACTGAAAAAAATCTACAATAATATCTAGGCATCTGCAGTGACAATCTCTTTATTACAAGCTATTTGGCTAGGATGGGCATAAACCCTGAGCACAAGGAAGGAGTGTATAGACAACATCAAGCTCTAATGAAACATTTTGGTCAGCTGAATACTTTTGCTTTGCCAATTAAGCACTAATTGCACTGTCCTATGGGGTTCCTGTGTTTCTTTTCCACTTGTGGCTTTTCATCAACACATCTATTCATTAATAAAAGCTTACTTCAATAAGGCAATGCATGTAGAATAGTGATAGAGATGCAGCTGTGTTAGTCTGGTGTAGCTGAAACAAAAAACAGGACTATGTAGCACTTTAAAGACTAACAAGATGGTTATTAGGTGATGAGCTTTCGTGGGCCGGACCGACTTCCTCAGATCAAATAGTGGAAGAAAATTGGCACAACCATATATACCAAAGGATACAATAAAAAAAATGAACACATATGAAAAGGACATATCAAATTTCAGAACAGAAGGGGGATGAGGGGGGGAGGTAAATGTCTGTGAGCTAATGATATTAGAGGTGATAACTGGGGAAGCTATCTTTGTAATGGGTAAGATAATTAATGTCTTTGTTTAGACCGAGGCGTAAAGTGTCGAATTTAAGCATGAATGACAGTTCAGAGGATTCTCTTTCAAGTCTGGTGTTAAAAGGTCTTTGAAGCAGGATGCAGGTAATCAAGTCGTTGAGACAATGCCCTTTCTGGCTGAAATGACAAGAAACTGTTTTTTCTTTGTGATCCTGTCTAATATCTGTTTTGTGGGCATTGATTCTTTGGCCCACAGCCAACTTCACTAAGTGCTGGATGGGGCAGGCAGGGAGCTGGCTGAGGCTCTCGAGAACTGGATTTGGTGGCTTGGCGGGCCGAATCCAGCCCGCGGATCATAGTTTGCTCAGCCTTGCTCTAGCCTATCATCATGCAGAAGACTAGACAATCATAATAGTCCCTTCTGGTCAGAAAATCCTATGAGCCTGTAATAGTTATATAAAAGGAGTATGGCTGGCATGTTTTAGGGTAGATATGTTTTAACCCAACCCCTCATAGAATACTAGGACTGGAAGGGACCTCGAGAGGTCATCGAGGTCCATTTCAACCAGAAAGGGCATTGTCTCAACGACTTGATTACCTGCATCCTGCTTCAAAGACCTTTCGTGGGTCCGGCCCACGAAAGCTCATCATCTAATAAACCATCTTGTTAGTCTTTAAAGTGCTACATAGTCCTGTTTTTTGTTTCAATTAGGCAGTTTCTCCCAACCATCAACTGCTAAATTTCTTAAGTAATACCACAGTCCAATATGTGTAATATCAGCAATTGTCCTCATGTGCCAAATTCAGATCCTGTTTGATTTGGGGCAGCGTGAGGAGGCCAGGACAAGCATATCTTATAATAATATCAATACTGTAAAAGCAATGTTAAACCACATGAATACTCGACACAGCTGTGACCTCATGTAGATATTTTTGCCAGGGTTACAATCAACTTGCACTAAACATGGGGACTGGACTCGATGACCTCTCGAGGTCCCTTCCAGTCCTAGTATTCTATGAGGGGTTGGGTTAAAACATATCTACCCTAAAACATGCCAGCCATACTCCTTTTATATAACTATTACAAGCTCATAGGATTTTCTGGCCAGAAGGGACTATTATGATTGTCTAGTCTTGACCTTCTGCATGATGATAGGTTAGAGCAAGGCTGAGCAAACTATGATCCGCAGGCTGGATTCGGCCCGCCAAGCCACCAAATCCAGTTCTCAAGAGCCTCAGCCAGCTCCCTGCCTGCCCCGTCCAGCACTTAGTGAAGCTGGCTGTGGGCCATGTGTGTGTCTCTGAATGCTAAGAGCTCGGGAGAAGGGGCAAAAGGCTTCTCAGGCTGTCCATGCCCCAGTAGCTCCCATTGGCCTGTTTCTGGCCAATAGCAGCTGCCTGTTTGCATGTGAAGTTCCCCTCCTCCCTCACTCTTGGCTCATAGCATCAAACATGGCTCCTGCAGCTCCTCTGAACACATACAGGAGCATGGAAGACAGGGACCCTGGCTAAGGAACCTGCTGGGCTGCTGGCTGGGAGCCACCCAGGTAAGGTCTCCCAGCCAGAGCCTGCTTCTGGCACCCCAGCCCCTCCCCCTCCAACTCTCTGAACCCCTTCTGCACCCCTACCCCATGTAACCCAAACCTTCTGCAGTCCTACCCCAGCTCCCATACACCTTCCCAGACACGGAATCCCTCCAACACCTCTCCTCAGATCATAACTCCTCCCAGACCTTGCACCCCAATCCGCTGTCTCTGGTCACAACAAAAATCCCTGCACCCTCCTGCACTCCTGGCCCCAGGTCACAACCCCCTCCCAGATCCTGCACCACCACCCGCTGAAGTACTGACTCAGGTTACAGTCCGCTCCCAGATCCTACACCCCTCCGGCACTTCTGCCCCAGGTCACAGCTCCTTCCCAAACCCTGCTCTCCTTCCTCCTACAACCCTCCCCCAGGTCAGAATCCTCTCCTGCAGCCATACCCCTCCCAGACACTGCACCCTAATCCTCTATCCCAGATCACAACCCAAACCTCTGCACCCCTACCCTAGGTCACATTCCCCTCCTACACCCTATACCACCTCCTGCACCCTAGTCCGTTGCCCCAGGTCACAATCCTTTCCTTCACCCAAACTCCCTCCCAGATCCCACACCACATATTCCCTTCTGCACCCAACCTCCATCCCACAACTCCAGACCTCTTCCATTAATATAATGGAAGAGTGCAGCCCTCGACTACTTATCAAATTCTTGAAGTGGTCTCACATCAAAAATTATTGCCCACCCCTGAGCTAGGTGAACTTTGGCCACCAAAGGTCAATGGAACATGGACTTTATGAACTACAGCAGCCTGCCACATTAATTGCCTCTTTTGCTCAGCACTTGTACATGGAGAAAGTGATCTGAATTCGCCCCACAGGAGAATATAAAATGTTCTGAATGTTGTCTTGTGCTATCACTGAAGCAGACAGGGAAAAATATCTATTTACATACAGACATCCGAATAGCCAATGACAAAAGGAAGTGAAATACAGAATAGCACTGCCAAAGGTTTAGCAAGGCTTCAGAACAGGGGTGGAGAACCTAAGGCCCGAGGGCCAGATTCAGCCCCCGCCCTGCCTGGATCCAGCCCCCAAGAGTCGGGGCTCGCTCCCCCAACACTGGGGAGCCCACAATGGCACTCCAGCCCCCTGCCAGCCCTCCGTGGGGCTGAGCACACAAAATCTCCTAGCCTGGGCCCCCCTATGCTCTGGCGTGCGAGGGGAATGTGGGGAGAGTCTTTCTCCTTCTCAGTTGGTGACTACGTCAGTGAGGGTTTGCCTCTCACTTGTGTGGCCCCCGACTGATTTTTCTGTGGGCCAGCGGCTCCCAATCCACCTGCTTTAGCAAAAAAAAATTTTTTTTAATGAATGCATCAGTGGACAATTAGAGTGATCCTAAAGAAAGCTACAGAGTGGTAGCCATGTTAGTCTGATTCAGCAAAAATGAGGAGTCCCGTGGCACCTTAAAGACTAACATGTTTATTTGAACATAAGCTTTTGTGGGCTGCAACCGACTTTGTCAGATGCATAAAGTCGAAACTTCAGTTTGGCAGATATATATACACATGCAAAGATGGGTGTGTGAATTTGGCTGAGGGGCATTAAAGTTTGAATAGATGCTCTCTGATACACTGTCATATGATATGCACTATGATACACTGTCATAGTGTATAATGACATTTCATGAACAAAATGTTTAAAGTAATTTGTCATAATTGCTTAGATAGCGAAATATTTACTAAATAGGAATATGTACTTCGGAAATATACATTTGTGAAGTGCTCATTGGGCTTTTGTGTGGTGTAAAAAAAGACATTTTTACAAGCTAAAAACGCCTAAAATTGGTTTGGGAACACTGCTCCGTGAATTGCTCTGTTGCTTTCACAAAGCCAGACTGTTATATTCTTGCTCACTCTATGAGTAGTCCCATTTAAATCTCTTGAGCTAAAATCTTGGAGGAAGTAGCTACTCAACATGAGCAAACCTATCAGAATCCCAGCTCTCTTAGAAGGATAAACTATGTAGCACTTTAAAGACTAACAAGATGGTTTAATAGGTGATGAGCTTGTTAGTCTTTAAAGTGCTACATAGTTTTTCCTTTTGTTTTAGCAAGATCAGACTAACAGGGATACCTCTCTATTACTATTCAGCTCTCTTAGAGACACACTACAAATAAAGCTTCCAATGTAGAACTGAAAGAACAAGCTTCTCCCTGAGAAGTCATTAGGAAAAATTTTTGTGTAAAATTACAAAACTTCTCTCATGTGTGGCTACATTTATAGAATTTATTTTATGACAAATTTTGAAACTTTCAGATTTCCGGTGGTTTTTTGATGGGGAAATGGATTTTTAGTACTACTTTGAACTGTAAATTTGTCAAGATGACAACTACCAGACAGCATTATATAGGTTTTTTTATATGCTATTTGAAAGATTTTTTAAAAAATTATTTACTCTTTGTGACCAGATGCAATGATTAGGATGTGGGTTGCACTGAAGTTCTCCAAACACTTCTTTGTAATTATATGATGTTGAAGATCTCTATACAGATCATCCCCAATTTTACTGATCATCGTCTTCTGGATCAAACTATCAATGGGATTGCCTGTGGAGAGCAGAATTTGGCCCCTTTATATCCTGTTTCCTCCTTACTGAGTCCGTTTTTAGTTTTTGTAAAGCAAGCTAACAGTTATAGTTGCTTTCTATAATATTCTATTAGAAAGGAAAATAATCCCTACAGAATTACCTAAGAACTAAGGGTTAGACTGTGCTATCTACTTCTTAGCATGCTTAAAAACTGATGGCACAACACAATAGCATGGTAGAATAACAGACAAGTCTTCATTTTCAAAGAAAAAAATTGTCTGCCTTGAATGTGACATTTGAAAATTTACAGAAGCTTTACATACAAAGACTTCTAATGAGATTAATATTTAGCTCAATATAAATGCCCCAAAACATCAATCTACAAATACAGACTCAGTTTCCTGCAAGTAGTCCACTGAAATCACACAGTAAGCATTGCAGAATCAGGCCTGTTGTTTTATTATGCCCATTTCTCTACAGTTTACTGCCTAGTTCTGTTTCTCTCTCTCCAGATATGTAACTAGGTTCTTATGTGTATATTGCTCGATAAACGTCAGCATCTGTGTGCACAAATATCCGTTAACCTAGGTTCTTGGCTTTGGCCAAGTTGCACTGTGCTCTTCTCAGGACAGGGCAGTGCGACAGTGGCTTTCCACAGCTTTGATTGGCTGCCTGGAATAAGTTAGAGAGCCAGAGCCCGAGGTTTCTAATGTATGCATGCTGCCAATGATACCAAAAGGCCAACAGGTCAGGCAGGGATTACTTGGTTGAAGGGAAGACCTAGTCATGTTCATTATGCTGCTATCAGCAAGGGGGAAGGAAAGACAGGACCTGCAACATCAGTTCTGGGTCGCTGAAGGACTGAGCTACCAGTGGGATGAAACTCCCATGCAATGGCAACTGCTTAAGGGCCTCTCTGCACTGGTAGCACAGTGCAAAGCAGCAGTACCACAATGCAACATCGAAGAGTTCTTATTTTTGTCCTTAGCCCCCATGGGTGTAGAGCAGTAGGGATGTTAGGAAGCATGCAACTGGGTCATCAGATAGCCGACAAAAATTTTGTCGGGCACAAAATTAACTGATAAGCGGCTCTGCATTTAAACAAGCTTGAGATCTGGTGTGCAAGCACACTGGCTCAGTCTTGGTTTGTGCCGGGTCTGGAACCTACCCCTGCTGCAATGCTTATGCACTGGCTCTCAAGTTCTTTAAATGCAGAGCCACAGCAGAAGTAGGTGCCGCTGCACTGGCTCCCAAAATACTTTATATGCAGGGCTGCTGGGGGAGGGGGGGCAAGACTGCGTGTAGCTGATAGTGTTAACTGATAAGCATTAGCTCATTGGTTAATCATTTAACTGGCTACACTATTACATTCCTATAGAGCAGTGTTTCTCAAGGTTGGCCATAGGCCTACAAGTCCACTTTGAGAAAACTGCTAACCAGCCACTCTGGTTTGTTTATATACAGGCTTCGTAGCCACAGTGCCTCGCATCTCCCATTGGCTCAGGTTCGCTGTTTACAGCCAAGGGGAACCACCTTTAGATAAACAGTCCGGAGTGGCCCTTTAGCAACTCTCTCAAGTAGGCCCACAGTCCACTTTGAGAAACACTGGTGTAGCGATATAAAGTTCTTATACACTGCATGGAATCTAAATTGTGCACATCCTCTCTCATAGTTATGGGGAGTGAAAGTCAGTCCAGAATCCAACAGAATCTGCTGGTTCAATGGGAAACATCCAGAAAAGACATATCTAGAAATGCCGGGATACAATTCTTTATGCCCCAGTATCTGGAGGGGTGAGGGAGGGAGGAGGAGCATGGTCCAACAGAGTGAGAGTCAGGAGAACTGTGTTCTTCCCCAATTTTTCCACAGGATTATTGGATTATGGACACACTCTCACTTAACTTCTCCATGCCTTAGTGCTACTTGCTAAGGTACATATTTTTGTCTCTCTGTGAAGAGAGATTTAATATTACATCTCTCCCGCTACCTTTTGGAAAAGGAAAACAACCCTCTGTCCAAAGATAAATCTGTCATTTCAAACAGGACTCTGTTTTTGTGGTTTCGTTGTGGGGCTATTGACTACAGATAACTTCATTGCACTGGATTTTTTGGGTGTGTCTGTATGTTATGGTAAAACACAATGGCTTCATTCACAAAACAAGATTTTACATAACAGAACGTGCAATAAAAGCGAAGAAAGACAGACAGCAAGAGGTATCTAGAGGAGAACTTACCCCACGCTTTAGGCTCCTGAAGCAGTGGATTTTGGGTTTGGAGGTCATGAACTCGTTGAAGCGATGGGAGAGGGGTTCCTTTTGCTGCTTGGGAGACTGGGGGCCGTTGGGAACAGCAGAGGGTGAGGCAGAGGCAGGGGGAGGAGGAGGGGGCTGATGGGGGGATGTTAAAAGGGACATAAGCTACGTATAAGAGATGGAGAAGTGATAGAATAAAAAACCAAAATAAAAAGATAAAAAAAAAACACAAAACGAAATAAGCATCAAAAACAATATTCAAAATTCAGGAAAAGTAATTAAAACAAATAATTAAATATTTAAAGCCATGGTTCAAAAAAGAGGGAAGGAAAACAGCGTTCAAGATTTGTGTTAAAAGAAGAATGTGATAAAAATGGGAGTTTTAGTAAGTAATGCAATGGAAAGGTAACATGGAATAATTCGACAGAAAGCTCATGCAGATTCTTACATGCAAACTATATTCCCATACGTTACTCTGTGCTAGTTCTGTGGGCTGGTCAGAATGATGCATATGTATAGATCTTTCAAATACCTGAATTTACATGGATCAAATTAAGAAGGTACCTTAGTGCCCAGTAGCATTCCTATTATCTGGAAAACAACAAATTTCATTCTTCCTGCTTTCAAGTCATCTTTCTCTATGCACACCACACTTATTTTAAAAAAAATTATGCTACAAATTTACAAGAGAGGTATTAGGCCAGATTCTGCTGTTATGTGAGTATAAACGTCAGAGGACTCAATCCTCCCTTGCCCTGCATTTTGTGTGATCATTTACATCAGCTCAGAGTGAATACACCATTCTGATTCATTAGTGTTCTGCTCTCACTTTGCAATTCCTGTAAATGGCTAGGGAAGGAGAAGGGCAACAGAGAATGAGGTTAACTCAGTGGAGTTCTCTGGTTTTACACTGGTGTAACTGAAAGCAGAATTTGTCTTGTCATCCTGATACAGACCAATAATCCCAAATAAATGTTGCCATGCATCATAGTGTAAAATATGACAATGAAGAGATGAGTTTAATGAATATAAATGATAATGTGAGTTAAAAAAATCAGCTGCACTGTAAAGGCTCAGTTAGATGTGCTACAAAAGGATGGGTTACCACCATTCCCCACCCCCAGCTTCCCCAACTGCAGTACCCACAGTACAGACCGAAATGATCATGCAAAATAAAAAGCTGAGGAAAGTTTTAGAAGTATCAGAATAATGACACTGGAGTGAAGCTGCCCAAAAGTACCAATGTTAGTTAGTTAGTTAACACGCACAGCGCTGTATAAATGCACACATTCCCTATCCGAATTAGAAACAGAAATGGACCATGGCAAAGACAATTAAAAACATAAGTAAACAAAGAACACAATTTAATAAATATAGAAATAAAAATATCTTACAAGTAAAATATAGCAAAAAAGACTACAACAAAACACCATAATAGGACATCAATTTTTAGTTTTCTGAAACTAAAGTTTGTTTCTTTTAGTCTTAAATTAATTGCCAGGATTACAAAACAAGAAAGCCATTAAAGGCTACAAACATACTGACACTGACGATGAAGTCTGAAAGTCAGTACCTTATTTTTCTTGATGAATGGCCACAATTTGCCCTTGGATTTGCCACCAAACTTGGGCTCAGATTTTCCATCACCTCTGGAATTTGAAAGGCTGGATTCTGACACAGTGCGTTTCATTGGCTGAGTGAAGTCTTCAAAGTCAATATCTCCTGGTGGTTCAAATCCTGATTTAAATGCTTCTATTACCAGTTGTGAATCCTGAAACAGCACAAATACAAACTATTTGTAAATAAGTTGCAAGCCAATGAAAAAAGCGTTTGCAAACTGAACAGTGTAAGAATAGTGGAGGAAAATGTCTCCTAGTCACAGTGAAACATGCGATAGCTTAACAAAACCACCCTAATTGTTAATGGGTTTCTTAGCACTAACTCCATCACTCCCATGTAAAAATCTGAGTGCAGTTTACAAAGGTTATTAAGAACAATTGCTTTAACCACCAATATTTTTTTTAAGTGGCCAAAGGACTAAGTACCAGCTAAAGAAATGAAGTTTGAAGCACTAACACCAAATTAAATCAGAAATCAAAGAGGAAACAGGGTTCACTGAAAATTGCATTGAAATGGGAATCAAGAGATCTGAGTTCTTTTCTCAGATCTCTCACTGGGCTGCTTGGACAAGTCACTTTGCTGTGCCTCACTTTCCCTGTTGCAAAATGATGCTTAATCACCTTTATGAAGTTTTTGAGGTCGACAGATGAAAAGTACTTGTTGGTATTCATGTTTATTTCCCTTAAAAATATGAAGACTCCAGTGCTTTAATGTCCTGCTTGCATTAGGTGACTCATAACACCTTTTGCATGCACTCAGGTTCACTAATGGGTATCCATAACAAATCTTGTGCAGTACAAATCTTCCATTACAGAACCAATATGCTTCCAATTGCAAGCCAGATATTAAAAGGTCTGATAAATGCTGCTCTCTTAAGGAGAACAAAAACATAAATACTAATTAGTTTCTTCTGTTGTGAAAAACAGTGAGCTCTTCTGTCCATATTGCATTTCTGAATACAATTACCTCATTCACAAACAGGCCACATATTGCATGCAATTATTTTACCTATATATTATCAGATAATAACTAACCAAAACAGTAATGATACATAAGATTCTTATGAATTAGATCTACAACTGCAGCAAAGTTTCAGATGCAAATCCTCTAATTGTTAATGTGCCATTCACAGCAATTACATAAATGCATTTTAATCTAGTGCCTTTTCAAACACACTGGCTGTGATTTTCAAAAGACTTACTTTCAATAACGCACATGGGGCCAGATTTTCAGAATTCTCTCAACAGTCACAAATCTGGCCATATGTGCAAGAGTACTCAGCATCCTGTGCTACACATCCACTGGCCACTTATTTTGGCCTAAATGGAAGCTAAGATATTCTGATATCTTCTCCTACATCATAAATAAAATCTAGCATGTGCAAACTATTAATCCCCTGTGCAATGGAAACAAACTTTGGTTGAGCCCCTTCACCATATTTTTTAAAAGTGTTCCATGATGAGCCTCCCCTACATGTGTCAAATCTGTAAACACAGAAAAAAATGAAAGAATAATAATTTTCTCCTAACTTCTTTCCTATATATAGGCTTTTCTAGGAAGAAGCTCTTAATTTCATCCTATATGGATATTTTCTCTCTCTCTGGTCATCAAAGAAATCACACAATAATCCCTAGAGGGCTCATATGGAAGAGGCATAGGAGGATATGCATATATTCAACCTGAATTAAGCAAAAGCAAAAAACCAAAATTTTCAGTATCATCTAAGTGCTTTAGGAGGAAAGGTCCCACTGAACGCTAACGAGATATGTACTCATATATCTATTAGGTATTAAATCGCCTCCATAAACCTTAGGAGGAGTTAATGTAGCTCAGTCCCTTTTTATTTATTAGTTTCACTTAGCTTGACATAAAAACTTG
This sequence comes from Pelochelys cantorii, assembly GCA_032595735.1. Classification (NCBI taxonomy): domain Eukaryota; kingdom Metazoa; phylum Chordata; order Testudines; family Trionychidae; genus Pelochelys; species Pelochelys cantorii. The sequence continues at coordinate 14,642,751 of CM064347.1, read as the reverse complement.
CCTAATTCCAAAGCTCCTTAATTATAAGAATAAAAGCAAGAGCCGGGGGGAAGGCAAGAAATTTTAAAAATCAGGTTACATTATATTCTCATGCTTTATTCCATCTGTCTGAACCTTTCATTTCTTCTCCTTTAATTGTATAATGTTTCTTCCGTATTGTCAAAACATCCTACCATTACAATGGAGCTAAAAATAACAGCTCCTTCTGTGTATCAGACAGAGAGAATGTCATAACAGGAACTCAGAAGTCCATAATAAATTAATCCTATCTACTGCCAGAGCCTCCAGAAGCAAATTTCACACTGGTTCACTTAACAGCCACTGTGGTTTACCCTTGCAATAATGACCTCTGCTTTACTAGAGTTACTACAAAAAGGAATGGGAAAAGTAGCATGCTCCTAGTAAGTTTATTAGAAATTACAGACACAAATTCTATCCCTTGCTAAATCCATGCAACTCCCCATTGATTTTAGTGGAGCTTCTACATGCTGAGAAGGTGGCAGAATAAATTAAGACTGAAATCCTGGCAGTTTTGGAAGTGGACAAGAGACAGTCTTTTGGCAGTAGTGAATGTATGTAATGAATATTAAATTCAGTTTGTAATGAATATTAAATATGTCCAATATATCCTGGTAGTCCTTAACAAAGAATAATGAAATGGAACAAAAATGGTTTTCCAGAAGTCTCACAAGGAGAGATCCCAACATGTATTTCAATGCTAGAGAACAGACACGTAGACAAGGATGTTTATTCTGCTTTGAGCTCCAATGTCTCTTGAACATAGTTTCTGAAAATCCATTAGTTGATGGCAAGAAGAGGAATTTGTACACATACTATAAAGCAGCATGTTGTGGTGAATGTGGTGAATGACTTAGCCTTTCTGTAACTGTGGTTTCCTAAATACAAATGTGGATAGAAACGTATTTTTAATGTCTCCACTTTGGCAATTCTAGCCCATCGCGGCTCTTCATTTTAATACTTCCCAGTCATCAGGAAAGGAGAGGGATGTGACATTTTTGATGCAGAAAATAGCATCTTAGGCCAGATCTATACTAAACTCAAAAGGTTGGCTTAAGGCATGCAACTACAGCTATGTAAATAATGTAACTGGAGTCGGTGCAAGCTTGGCACCGTATCCATAATAGGAAATCGACGGGCTCAAATACTCCCGTCAACTTCCCTTACTGCTCGCGAATCAAGGAGTACCAGCGTTAACCGGTGGCACCTTCAATGTTCTATTTAGCAGGTCCTTCCTAGATCCACTAAATCAAATGCCAAAAGATTGATCTCCAGTATGGTAAGTATAGACCTGGCTTAGATATACTGAAAGAAAAGTTTGAGCACCATTACTGTCACTGTATAGTAGTGTTTCTCAAAGTTGTCCGTGAAACCATTTTGAGAAAACTGCTAACTGGCTGCGCTCCCCTTGGCTGCAAACGGCGAACCAGAGTCAATGGGAGCTGTGAGGCCGGTAAATAGACACACCGGTGCAGCCAGTTAAGCAGCTTTCTGAAAGTGGTTTCGCGGACAGCTTTGAGAAACACTGCTGTATAGGTATGCACATACCAGAGGAACAGATGGGATCTAATGGAGTATGAATAGAATGGTAAGGCTGCCAATCCCCACCCTCACACAACTCCCTCTGGGGGCTTGCTCAAGTCATGTAAGGCATGTGCAGACTTCTGAAGATCAAAGGCATATTACAAGCAGTTTTATACATCATGCAACCACAACCATGGTGCTTCCTATGGATTCACCTGCCATTTTTCCAGCAAAATAAATATACTGCAATTGTGGGTGACAACCTTTGTATTTACACACAGCACTTTTAGCACTATGAATTGTAGACTTCATAGCTACTGTATGGAACAGTATTATTTTTCTAGGGTGATATTTGTAATAATAAATGTACTGAATTAGGTACTGTACAAGAAGATCCTCAGTTGAAGTTCACCAAAGAAGTACAAAGTATTTAATACTCCTAAAATAGCACTAGTAATCATATTGCTATCAGCCTCTTAACTCTTTAATACCAAAAAGGACAAACATTAAAATCTTAAAGATCCTTACATTATCCCAGCTAGAGTTAATTTGAGATACTTTGGCACACAAGGCAGTGTTGCCCACTCCTTTGACTTTTTTCATGAGTCTCAATATATTTGGTATTTTTGTTAAAGCTCCAATTACTGGAGTCATGTTATTACATAAGAATCTCGGCTTTCATCACTACCAACTTTCTAGCCACCCCGATTATGTAGAAAGGTAGAAAACATGGCTTAATGGCACCCAAAAGATTCAAGCCCCAAAAGCTAAATAAAAATAACCCGACATATTTATTATTTTTAACAGTCTCATGATTTTTTAGTACTATACTTGGAGTTGGCAATACTATACTATTGCTTGTGATGAAAAGAAGGTGAAAGCTCCTAGCACCTAGGAACTCCTTTCTAACTTCTGCACTGGTTACAAAGCTCACAGTCTGATTTACAGCAGGGTTGCTCTTTTTCTGCAAGAACAGGTTTTGATTATTGGCTTGGGTTCCTTTAGCTATATCAGGGGTCGGCAATCTTCCAGAGGTGGCATGCCAAGATTTAACTTATTAACTTCTATTTACGGATTTGTGTGCCAGGGTGAGAAGGGACAGTGGGAGGTCAGGGACAGGCTGTGTACGGTGACCATATTTTCTGAACCAGCTGCAGCTAAGGAGAACAGTTTAATTTAAATTATCAAACAGATTAAGCATTTTAACTTTCTCATGTTAGTTTATCAAACTTCATTTTAAATAAAGTAAAATATTAATTTATGTCCAACACAAAATGTTTCAATGTTCTCTTTATTTATGCTGGGGGGGGGGGGTAGGAGACACTGACTCACAAAAAAATCAGTTGGGGACCACACAAGTGAAAATCAAAAAAACTCCTCAAAAACCCCCAACCCTCACTGATGTGGCCCCCAACTGAGACACCTCACTCTTCTGGCGCTTCAGCCCCACAGGACAAAGGGAAGAGACAGGGAGAACTGAGGTTCAGGCCTTCCCATGGGTCAGATTTACTTTTCTGGGGTTCCAAGGTTAGTGGATTTTGGGGACTTCCTTAGCCTCAGGGGTAGGGACAAAAATGAGGGGTTCATTGTGCTGGACAGGGTGCCAGTGAGCAGGATAGAGATAGGGCTGCAGGATCTGGGTGGGAGGTGGAGTGCACGAGGGGATGAGGAGGGCAGGGTCTGGCAGGGAGTTTGGCGGCAGGAGAGGGTGTGGGGTGGGGGTACAAGAGGGGATGAGGAGGGCAGGGTCTGGCAGGGAGTTTGGCGGCAGGAGAGGGTGTGGGGTGGGGGTACAAGAGGGAGTTTGAGGGCGGGAGAAAGTTGGGGGAGTAACACACAAAAGGTGAGAGGGTAAGAAAGCAGCCAAATAGCTGCACATCAAAACCCTTGTGGCTGGTTGATTATTGTGCTCCCATGTGTGGAAGGGGAATGAACATGAACACTGGTACCTTTCTGGGTTATAATGGAGATTTGTGCTTCGTATGGCAACTATATGGTTCTGAAACGAAGAATAAAAGAACACTGATTCACTTTTATATGTAGATGTTGAAGCAGCTATTAACTTAAAAAGCCTAAGCCAGCAAATATTCAATATCATGGAGGACAGAGGTCTCCCTCGGCCCAGCTTGTTTTCTGGCAATCCCAATGAGGTGTTGTCAATAATTTAGGGGTGAGAACAGGGGCTGGAGGCAACTGACACATGGAAAAGCAACGAGCCCCAGATAGACACAGCTCAGAGTGCTGGGGGAAATAATGAATGAGGGTCGGAGCTGCCAGCAGAAATATGCACTGGCATTAAAAGCAGCTACTCTGATGGAGACCTGGAGGGGAGCAAATGCCCCAGGTCTGATGCCAAGGGGCACTACAGATTATTGAACAATGTACAGACCTGCCAGCTTTCTGGCAGCACCTACAAATGGGCTGCAATTCTCATTCACACACAATGATAAGGTGCAAAGAGGATCGTGCTGTGATGGGGGGAAGGGAGGCAGAAGAGTGGGGAGTAATGGAAAGTGCAGATTCTGCAAAGGAAACCTGTATCCCTCCTTCACATCTTCCCTCTGCTCCAGCCTGATCCCTCCAACATTGCCCTATCCCTCCGCAGTGCAACCCCTGCCCCCTCCGATTCTTCCCCCGCATCCTCCTTCATTCCTCTCGTGTCCCCACATCCCTGTTCCCTTCAGTACACAGACTGGCAGGGCAGCAGTGCTGGGACTCGCAGCCCCCAGGGCAGGAGCGCTAGGATGAGAGAGGGCGGAGGGGGAAAGAGTCACTTCCCTGCCTGGCCCAGTCCTTTGCCAGGGGCTCACCCATCACCTGCAGGCTGCGGCTCTGGGGCTGGGGCGGGAAGGGAGTTTGGCGGCAGGATAGGGTGTGGGGTGGGGGTACAAGAGGGAGTTTGGGGGCTCCCCACCCCTGCACACACCTTGTGGGGAGCAGCGTGGCACAGCCTTGGCCCCGGCACCCCATGTGTGACTGGCCACCCAACCCCAATCTGCAGAGCAGTCCCAGCCCTAGCCCCTCCCGGAGCAGGAGGCAAAGCCTGTAGTGCAGGATAGGGTGTTAACCCTTTAGCTCCCGGGAGCTGCATGCCCAAGCCAGGCAGGGGCAGCCCCAGGGTCACGGAGCTCAGCGCAGGGTCTTGCCAGGCCGCCTCAACCCCTACACCAGTGTTTCTTAAACTTTTTAAGACTGAAGAACACCAAACAATAATTATTTTTTTTTAATGGGGAACACCAAGGATTGTTTTGTTGAGGAAAAAAAAAAGAAACTTGCCCCTTTAAAGGTGGCCATTCCCAAGGGAAAAGTTGTTGACCAAAAAAAAAAATAAAATAAAATAAACCCCCCAAAAAAACACCACACACACAACCAGCCAGGGAAAAGTTGCTGAGAAAGAAAAAAACAGGGAAAAGTTGTTGAGCAAAACAAACCAAACAGTTTGCCCTTTTATCAGGGGTGCCTAGACAGCAGCAAGGAGCACTTCAACAGGCTCAGCAAGTGCCAAATGACTGCTGAATATGCCATTGAAAAATCACCGGTGATGCCTTTTTGAAGGTTAGACCACAATGAAGACATTATTCCAAGGGTCACAGCAGCCTGCTGTGCTCTGCATAACATTTGTGAACTGAAAGGAGAAAAGTTTCCCCAGGGGTGGAGTGCTGGGGTGGATCAGCTTTTCAGCAGCCAATTATCAGGGCAATTAGAGGGGTCCAAAGGGAAGGGTACTATTCTAATCAGGGAGGTTTTGAAGGAGTATTTTGACAATGAGGCCCAGTAATGTGTCAGTAATCTGATGCACTTGGCCAGGCAATATTTTCTTGCTGCCTTGAATTACCCCTATAATGCTTAACAGATTTATTGGAGCATAAGCTTTTGTGGGCAAAGACCCACTTCGTCAGACGCATCTGACAAAGTGGGTCTTTGCCCACGAAAGCTTATGCTCCAATAAATCTGTTAGTCTATAAGGTGCCACAGGATTTCTCGTCGCTTTTGCAGATTCAGACTAACATGGCTACCCCTCTGATATCCTATAATGCTTGTTTCCTGAGGTTTAATTGTAGTGAGTAAATATTCCTATGCGTGCGTGATATGAATAAAAACTTATTTTGTTTCAAAGACCACACTTAATTAAAGAATAAGACCTGGGACATGGTAATGAGGAACAGTTTTTCAGTCAAGACTCTCCAATTGTGTGTAACTCCAGCTTTCAACATGAAACAAGGCTCTAGGGGTGGAGGGCAAGTGGTTCTGAAACAGAACGGGAATATGCAAGGAATGCATTGAGGGAGTTTGGGGAGGGCATGGATGGCATTCTGTATTAGCTGTAGGAAGAGTCATTCCTGGATGTGCTCAGACTGCAGGGCCATGAGGGACCTGAGTCTCTCTGTCTGGCCCTCCAGCACCTTTATCATTCACTCTTGTTCATCTATCATCCATTCCTGACCTGTGTACTTTCCAGGCTATCCAACCTGAGGTTTTCATTAACTGGGTGGTTTATGAAGAGGGTCACTATGGGTGTGTCTACACTGCACTGTTAGCTTGAAATAAGCTACGCAATTTGAGCTGCACAAATTGCATAGCTTATTTTGAGGTAATTTCAAAATAAAGCACTATTCCAAAACGTCCCTTAACCCTTGTGGAAAGAAGGTTACAGGGACACCGAAATAGCGCACCCATTATTTTGATATATATTTTTAAATAACATGCTGCTTTAAAGACGCGGAATAGCTATTTTGGGATGCTGAAATAGTTCCGTAGTGCATACGTAGCCAATATGTGCTTAGAGAGAACAGTTGGAACACTGCCATCTTTTTTGACAGATTTGGGTAATTGAACCTGATATGTCACTCCTGAGGGTAACCCAGAATCGAAGGGTCCATCTCCTGCATATGTGCGGTTTCATACCAGGTCTGTATATTACTCACCTGTGTATATTGGTTCCTGCAGAAATAATTGCCATTTGACCAAGCAAAGTTTTCTAAAACAGGGAGACAGAAGGCAGCTCTGCCAATGAACCTTTGGCAGAGGATTGCAGGGTACCACACAAAAGTTTCCATGGAAGATTTCCATGACATCCCAAAGTACATAAATAAACTTTTCTATAGGACCCCCAATGCACAGCTGCATAGGCTTTACTGTTAATTTCTATCCTTTATTCCTCCTCTAGCATTTACTAAAGTATATAAGATCTCAGTCTCCTATCACTATGCAGTATCAAAGCAAAATGCATGCTTGCCTCACTTTTTTCATGTGAGCCAGAGCCTAGGTCTGGCAAAATCCCTTCAGAGTCAAAAATAGGTCCTGGCTTGCCATGCCACCGGACAACTCTGTTGCATGTCTCACCTGCTCCTCCAACTCCACTTCCTCATTCACCACTTTGTCCTCAGGGTTGAACTCACTGGCCACTGCTTCCAGTCTCCCTGAAGTATCCACAGTGCTCTTGGCAATCGCAAGACCACCAAGGATGGCATGTAGCTCCTTGAAGAAGCAGCATGCCTTTGGTGCTGCACCAAAACAACAAAGGCCTCCCTCCCTTGCCTTTTGGTATGCCTACCACAGTTCCTTGACCTTAGCACGGCACTGCTGCCTGTCCCTTTTGTGTCCCCTGTCCTCCATGTCACAAGCAATCTATCCATGAATAGCTAAGTTTCTACAACTTGAGCAAAGCTATACCTGCAAAGCCTCCTCTCCCCACAGACCCAGCAGATCCAACAGCTCTGCCAAACTCCATGTGGGAGCCCATTTGTTGCAGAAAGTCAGCATGGTCACCTGGGAAGATGCTGTGTAATAGTCTATGCCATCCACACAGGAAGTGAAAAGTTTAAAAATTCCCAGACATTTAAATGGGTGAGTGGCACATACCTGCACCTGCAGGTCAGCGAAGTTCAAACTGCTAACCAGCGCAGTCATGATGAGCATTGTGGGACATCTCTTGGAGGACAATTAGGGCAACATGAGCAAGTGCTGTCTCTACACTGATGCTGCATCACTTTAATTATGTTCCAAAAAGTTCTATGCCTTTTATTGAGGTGGTGCAGCAGCAGAGTTACATCAGTGAGAAGAACATTTTAGTGTGTGCACCTCCTCTCTTTTGCTAACAAAAGCTGACTTTGCTGACACCAGCCCTAACAGTTATACCTTTAAAATACACCTTATTTAAATACAGCGAAACAAAACATTTATGTATAAAATGCATGTTAATGGAGTAAACTTGATTAAAGAAACTTTTCCTTCTTGCAAGACAAAGGACCCTATGGATTGCCAAACAAATACATCTGCAAGAAGAACAGATTCTTCTCTGTAACAAGACAAAGCAACTGTCTTTCATAAAATAAAACACGCACTAGAGCTACCTATCATTAGTTAACACCTGATATAATAGTGTTTCTTAAAGTGGAGCATGAAACCCCTTTGAGAAACCTGTTAACTGGCTGCTCCTGTTAACTGGCTCTTCCACGCCACATCCCACAGCTCTCCTTGGCTGCAAACAGCAAAATGGAGCCAATAGGAGCCACAAGGCTCCATGGCCACAGCGCCAGTAAGTAAACACACTGGAGCGGCAAGTTAACAGGTTTCTCAAAGTGGTTTCACAGACCACTTGGAGAAACACTGTGACAGAGGAACACCTCTTCTATGCACTAACTGGGTTTGGGTGCAAGATTTGTGTTTCAAATGCTTTCTTAACAATGTAGCAGATTGTAAGCAATTTGAGGCAGAGACCATCTTTATATTCTGTGTTCGTACAGTGCCTACCACAGTAGGATTCTAGTTCCTGACTCGCACTCCTAGGTTTTAATATACAGCTAATAAATAATGAAGAACACAGGGCAAATAAGAAGATAGAACAAGCAACACTTACATTTTTCTTATCAATTGATTCTGCTGCCTTTGTTATTCCATCCAGACACTTCCCGATTATGGGGATCACCTGGCGATCCACTTCTGCATAGGTTTTCATGCATTCACCTATCCTCACTATCCTCCTTTCCTCCATCTCTTGTATTTTCTGAAACATTATATTTTATTTTGATCAAACATCAAAAATTATTTCACGGTTTCAATTAATGTTAATTTCTGCAACAAAACAGCTTCTGTTATATTGTATAAATAAGACTTCAAACGCAGAGAAATTAAGATGATTATTCTCATGTACTGTATGGTTCATAGTGATATCAGAGATCAAAGAATGGCCTCAGAGTAAACTCCACATTATGTTATAGGATTTACATCAGGTCTTCACATCAGAGGCGTCCTACTGAGCACTATGCAGAGCCTCTGTCTTAGCCTGAGGAAAAACCAGAAGAAAAACCAGAATATGTTCAATATTTTACAGAACTTCGATATCTGTTCCTCTGATCTCTGATTTTGGACACAGGAAAACTTTGTTGCATATTTTTGTTTTTACGGGTTATAATAGGAGGCACAGGGTGTGTCCAGGTGCATATCTCATGTTGCAACATAAGACTTGATAGAACACTAACTGATAAGAACCCACCTCCCCCATATGCATTTTTTCCTATTAAATTTACGAATCAACAGAAAAAATAAAACAATTACAGGAAAGAACACACTGATATTCTTTTAAAAATAGAACAGCTCTCTGAATGCTTGAAAGCTATTTTAACACATAGCATGGGAATTTTCTGGAGCACTGATAATGCATGGGCACATAAACTGTGCTTAGCCAAAGATGTATGTTCAATTCAATGCACTTACCAGATCCAAAGTTTATGTTCTCTAAAGGCCTAAGAAGACATTTATACAAGGCCTGGGGATGCTGTTTTCATTTATAACACAAAGTATCTTGGAATAATTTATCCCAGCCATTGGCTTAAAGGACCATGAAGGAAGAGGGCAGCAATTTTAACTGAAAACTTCAAATTATAAATGAGAACATGCCTGCTTCCTGCACAAACCCTAATAACTTCTGAAGAGCTTGTAAATATAAACATATTTCAGTTTTGAACAGCTACATTTTTCCTGTCCACACCTTCTATTTCTACAGGTTGGACCTCTCTGGTCCGGCATCCTCAGGACCCGAACAGTTCCTGTCAAGGCTGTTCTCCACTCTGAGTGCAGAAGGTAGGGACTTTCAAGAGACCTTAAAAATACATTGCCTCTATAGACTTCTGCTTAAAACCTTCCCAAGATCACAGATTCCCTGACTTTGGGTGATAGCTGCCACCACTCAAGTGAGAAAAAAGCCTTTTCTTCTTGAACCCCAGAAGAAAGCACTTGAGGACTGCTTCCAGAGGGATATCCCAAGCTCTTTTACCACAAGAGAGCTTGAAAAAAAAAGAGAAAACAAACTGCAATATCTCATAGCTGACCTCCCAGTCTTAGGCATGGATACACAGACCTTCTATCACCTTCTAGGACACAAGAATCAAATTATCACCTCAAATTATCAAATCAAAGGTGATTTTATTAACAAAACAAAAAGATATATTTGATAACGCATACTTGGTTACTAGGTGTTTTAAAGCAACCGAGAAAAGAACAATTTAGAAACAGAGAGAAATTTCATACCTGGGATACAGCTTACAGTTCAGCATGCTGGAGAGGGCAGCGCATGGATTTAGCACAGAGAAGTTTAACCAAATGACAAAACAAAGAAAATAACCTGATCATGTCTAAAAAGACATTTCCCTATCTACTCACAATCCATGGTTCAAGGTCCAGTCCATTTCCATGCCCAGTATTCTTTGTAGGCATGGTAGTTCTGCCTGATTCAATTCATCTTGTTCCCCCAACTCCTAGCTTAAAAGTCACACAAAGAAGAACAGCAGGCAGGTATTCCCTTCATTTCAAATCTCAACACCTTCCCACATTGGCTCTCCTGGCTCCCTGCCAACACCTCCTAGCTCCCTGAGTTTAACCCTTTGGTTACTGGATGCTGGGATGTTCAGAAAAGGCCAGCACTTTTCCTATCCATCACAGTCCCGAACAAGGGAATTTGCTGGACCAGGGGGGGTCCCCTGCTACCAGCCCCTCAGCCCACCATCCCTTTCCACTGTCGACCCCAGCCACCTCTCCACCAAGCTACTGTGCTGCTGTGGCCCCGGGAACCCAGGCTGCCACGTCCCTGGCCCCGCTACCAGGGATGTCGCGGCTGCCACATCTCAGACCCCTGCCCAGCTACCTGGGTTGCCATGGCTGCTGTGGCCCCAGCCCCACTACCAGAGCAGCTGCAGCTACCAGATCCCCAGGCCCGCTACCTGAGCTGCTGAAGCACTGGCTACACTACCAGGGCTCTAGCCTTGGTTCAAGCCCCAGCCCTGCCAGGCTCCCAGCCAGCAGCCCTCTTGCCACTGGGGCTTCCCAGCCAGGACTCGTTGGCCCAGGAATATCCATGATCCTGCCAAACTATGGATGTTGCTGGACCAGAGCGTCCCAGTTTTGGGAGGTCCAACCTGTCGTACAGTTACAATGGAATAGTCATTTAAAACACTCAGTCCATTGCATTAGTCAACCTCTGTTCAGACATTTCAACCAAGATTTTTAGCTTGTATAAATAGGCATAACTCTGCTGACTTTTATGTTATCAGTCCTCACTGCTGAGGATATTTTAGTACATGAGTTTTCCCTCTGTACGGTCTTCCTTGGCCATCAACTGAAATTTTTTGTAAATTTAATCACACTGTAAAAATTTGCCTCCTTGACATGCATTAAGCAGCAAGCTTCACAACAGTCCGCCAGGGCAGATAAAGATCCCATTCCCTACCCTGGAGTATGTCTCTATCTTGGCTTATGTTCCTACTGGGACACTGATTGGCTTGTTACTCCACCCTTTGCACCTGTGTGAGGGCTGGGCCAAGGGTTAACCCTCTGTTTGCTGGAGATCAGAAAGGGCCTGCACAGGGAGAGATTTTCTGTTGGTGAGAATTCATCCCACCTCCCTTCGCACACCCTATGATTACACTCTTCCTAACAGGCTGCCAGTATAGAAACCTTCCCTCCAGCAAAGGGCTGGTCATGGCTCCCAACAGATCTCATCTACAAGTAAGAGAGGCATGAGCAACGCTACAAGATGCCTCCTTCTGGCACAGCAGCTCAAGACCTACCATGAAAGCCCGACCCCACTGAAGTCAGTGGCAAAGCTCCTGTTGCAGTGGAGCCACCCCCATCTCTGGTCCTTGACTGGCCATGGCACTATCCTCTTGCTCAACATTAATGTGGTATAAATCTAAACATCTTTGAAATGTACGTTTGAAAACAGGTCACAAAGGAGCATGAGGATTTATAGAGGACAACACTGTCCATTTATTCCTGCCCCAGCAAAGCAAACAGTACTCTCATTCCCCAGCTGCATGGATGTAGAGAGTAACAGAACCAGAGTCTGAGTAATGTCATGAGGCTTGCCCCTTCCTGCCATGCAAGCTAGCAAACGCTCACTTCCAACATTATCAATCAGTCTGGTAGCTAGCCCAGAGGTCAGAGAGTTTAATGGACTGAGCACCATAACATCTCTTTGGATTCATAGGCACTGATGCTCCCACCAAAGAGAGCAACTATTTCTTTTATAAATCCTGGGTTGCTGCATCGTGTCCAGTATCTGTTACCGCAGCAGTGGTATCACAGAATTGAACTGGTATCACAGAGCAAAGAACTAGTATCACAGAATTCAGCTGCTTACCAATGCATTGCAATGTATCTAGTCAATGTAACCACTCCAAGAACATAGGCTGCTGTAAGTCAGTACTGTAAGATCTCACCTGGAAAATGTTTGGTATGTGTGTGTGATAATGTTCATGTTGCTCGTGGTTAAATTTCTGAAGACTGGATGAGTATTCTGCTTTGCTGTCTTCTGCCATTTGATGTCGTATTTGGGCTTGCTGTCTTGCCTGAGGAAAAGCCAGAGATCATTATATTTTACGCTATTTGGAGGTACATTTCACAAGGACTGTATGGTTTTAACCACTCTTATTTTATTCGTTCTTTATTTACCACTATTCAGCACACATTAAAATTTGGGGGAAACATTAGCAGATGAATATTTGCACATTTTTCACTTTCACTGTCTCTTTGTTCATTCTTCTCCGCCATTACATCTTACCTGCTCCAAGTAGTTGTTCCAAATTTGCACTGCCAAAATTCATAGTCCTTATTTTGACCTCCAAGAATGTACTCTGTTCTTTGAAGGAACTTACCTTTTCTATATACTGTGAATAGTTGGGCCCAATCCCCTAAACCTTCTGTGCTTTGAGATCTCATTGAAATCAATGGGAGGCAGGCCCTTGGAGAACTTGCAAGACCAGACTCTTTAGAATTGTGTTCCTAGTTTGACTAAGGAGATAATGGTTATTGTGGCCTACATATGCCTTCGCTTCTGACATCTCCACTTGTTTTCATTCTTTATTATATAAAGAAAGAAATCTAGTACCATAGCTGTAATTTTACTGCTCAACTTATTTCCTCCAATTTCTGTGCTCCAGTTTATGTTTGGGCAGCTGATCTCTCCCCTTACAAATGTTACTACCGTGCACATATTTGAATTCTGTGATCATCCCCTTATTTCCATAACAAGACAGTCACAGCTGTAGTGTCACTGCCACCCTATACTTTATGAAAATTGGTTTATGAACATGAATATGCATAACTGAAAGGTGCTTTATGCAAAACAGGTTATGTCACATGTCATTTTAAAAACTGTAATCTGCTGAATCTGTATATCAATTTCTGGGCATGCATCTTTCTTGTATGTGAAGTTAAAAATATTAAGTGGGAACTATAGTCTAGTAAAAGCCATTAGTGATACTTTAGGAACTTAATGCCTCAGTGGTCAAGTTAACAACCTGTGAATAGTTTTGTTTTTCCTGTAAGACCAAACTGTGGTTGATCCTAGAAAGATATGTGACTATGCCACCTAATACTGGAATCCATCTTGAATCTGGTATTTTTCCATGGGGATGGGGACACTAAACAAAGGGTTCCCACCCTGGGGAAAGTCTATTTAAGGAATGGAAAGCAATCAGGCTTTTGTCTTCATCTGGCTTTTGAAACTGCCTTCCCACTTTAAGAGGTTACACATGAAGAAACCTGAAAACGAAGAACTCTAGAGACACAGACTACTGTAGCCACAGGTCAAAGAGAGAAAAAAATCAACTCTGCCTTGAAACATTTTACCAGAAACAGGGATGAGGGTGAGGAATATATTTTGCATGTAACAAGTTTCTCAGTGTATTAGAATTAGCTGACATGTTTTGTTTATTTTGGCTTAGCAACTTACTTTGATCTGTCTGTTTTCACTTGCAATCACTTAAATCCTACTTTTTATACTTATAAAAACACTTTTGTTTATTATCAAGCCCAGTGTAAATAACTGTTGCGGAGGGTGAGGGGAGCAACCACTGTGCATATCCCTTTTTCACTGAGGGCAAACTTATATGTTCTCGCTGTGTAAAACTTTTATACCCAGGAAGACAGCTTTATTTAGGGTTTTGTTCCTTTTGGGGGGCTGAGTTCCTGGGTGGTGTCAATGGCCTTATAGCTGAGCCCCTCCAGAGCTGAGCTGGTGATCTGCTGGGAGGCTATTGCCCCAACTCTGTGCCTTGGCTGAGGGAGACCAGAGCTTCTGGCCCAGCAGGACAGGGTGGTGTGGCACCCCAAAGTGCAGGGTTGGTGGCCTCAGTGGCGTGACCAGCACACAGGGTGGCAATCCCAATGGGACCCCTGTGATTCAAACCATCACATGTAGCACATCCAGGACTCTCCTCTCTTCCTTACATCTGAGTGTTTCTTTACGTATATGGTTAGTTTTCACTTCACCCAGGCCCTCTCAAATGTTTTCTGCTTTCCTATGAACAATTTATTTCCCTATCGGTCAGCAAAAGTGGTTTTTTTTCTTCCCCACTTTGGAACTAATACCATAATGTGGGAATACTTCGTGTGTATGATTCCATCATGCTCCCCAATGCTTCAGCATTTATCCAGATGCACTTCCTTGAGTGACCCTTTCCTTCATATTTGTTGCTCTCTCTCTCTCTCTTTTTAGATTCTTCTTCTTGAGACTCTCTGTCATTTGTTACACAGTCCAATATTATGTTCCTCTCTGTCTATCCCATCTGTTTATTTTAGCTGCCTTTGCCTTCTTTGCTGTTGGCCTTTGCACAGAATCCCTCCCTCCTCCATCCCTCACTCCACATGCTTTTGCCTCCTATCCTGTGTTCACTTGTTAAAACTCTCTCCTGATTTCTGTTCTCTCAGGCATTGTACTGTTTCCCATCCTGTTCTGACACAGTACAGCTCATCTGCATATGCTCCCATCTGTTCCAAAAAGAGTCTCATGTCCCTGGACCACATGTTGGTCTAGTAAATGGGAGTTTTGTCAGTGGGATCAAGATTTGGCCAAGTACACTAAACCCTCATGTCAGCACTAGCTCTCTTCAGGCATCCAGCCGTACTCCTAATCTGACACTTTTTACCTAACCCTTAGTGAAAAGTTGAGAATGTTTTTAGAGACTGCAAATTTTAAGATTCATTCCTAAAATACTACCAGGTTTGATCACTCATTCCTCTCGCAACAATCCTATTAAAACAGTTCAGAAATGGGTTATTCTGTGAACTGTTCCAGGCAGACAATAGTTTCCTGACAATAAATCCACATAAAATAACAAATCATGAAACATTTTATCCATGATAAATAGAAAGTAGCAAATTGGGCCCCAAGGTTTCAGATCTCCTCTTGCAGAGGAATGAATCTGTTCCTCATCTAGCCATCCAGCTCACAGATATCATCTAATTATTTATTTCAGCTCAGTTCTGCAATTTCTTTTGCAAGCACATTTGACTGTAAAACTTTCCTGGTTTCATTTTATCATTGTTTCATGAAGTGATTTAGGAAACCCAGTGAGAACACATTGGGAATGATGTTCCTGCCAAGAGCCAAAACAGTAGGATTAAATGCAAAATACTATAATTATAAACAGATAAGTGAACTAAAGCAAAGAAAACATCCATATGAGATGCTTCCAAGATTACTCAACTTTCTTTAATTATGGTAAGCAGGCATGTATGTCTTCAGGAATTTTATTTATATGCAGTGAAATCACTAGAGGCCAGTTAAATTGCTTTTCTACATGACAGCTACATTACTTATTATACACGCATGCATATTTGCATAAAATTTGACTAAGGAAAAATTATTGCTACATTTTTACACTGAACAAAATATAAAAATGAAGCCACCCACACAAAAATCTGCCAGGCTATAACTGTAATGTAAGATTGCCCCTTCCCCTACCTCTTACTCCAGCTGTTTTAGATCAATATTCACTTATGAATCCCATTCTGTACAATCATCTAAGAACAATCCATTGTTTAAGTTCTGTACGCAGCCCCATTCTGTTTATGGAAGCAGTAATTATCTGACTTCATTGTTGAAACAAAAGACAAGTAATAGGACAGATTTAGGACCCAATCCTGCAAATCACTCCCACAAGGAGGCCCATTTGTTTGCAGGACTGGGCCATGGCTTTTAAAATGAGTGTAACTGGCCCAAAATAAAAGAACACAGCAGATGAGGAACAGAAATGGTTACATTCCAGAATGAGAATTCCTATCTGAGAGCCATAATAACATTATTATTCCTCCTCACCTTTTTTAATGCATTGGGCAAGCTCAAAACATTTTAAATGTTTCTCCATTGAAGTATTTTTGGTCTTAAAATATAAAAAGCCTGGATTTTTAAAAATTATTACTACTAACATCACTACTTTAGTATTAACAGAGTTATATTTTATAGCTCTGTTCTTGTACTCCAATGGCAGTTACAGAATAATGAAAACATGCATTGCGGACACTACATTTCAGATTCAGAATCCTAACAGATGCAGTAATCTAGAACTGCAGACAATGAGTCACACAGTCACACTGGAGATTAAATTATCACAGGAGTGATTCAAAAAGAAATGCACAGCAAATAAAATAAAAAACTATTTTTTTATTCTTTACTGCTCATTTATACAAAGAGATGGAGTTCTTCCTGCTTCATTTTACATTAGAAATTTCTAGGGTTGGTTTGGTTTTTCCTAGAGCAGGGGTGGGAACCTAAGGCTTGGGGACTGGATGCAGCCCCTGGCTTGCCTGTATCCAGCCCCTAAGGCTCTGGGTTCCCACCAGTATTGGGGAGCCCATGCTGGTGAGGGGTTGGGGTTTTGTTGTTTTTGTTTCTCACTTGTGAGCAGACCCTGACTGATTTTTCTGTGGGTTAGTGGCCCCTGACCCAAAAAAGGTTCCCCACTCCTATCCTAGAGGATGGGCTTAGGAAGACCCAATCCATGAGCTTAAAAGGTGAGTATTTGAAACCTGAGCTGCTGCATTCTCAGTTTTTTTCCATCTCCATTGAAGTGGGCATGTTGAATAGAATCAAGGCTCAGATTTGAACCTCCAGATGTGAAATCACATTCCAAGTGAAGTCTTCCAAAGACTGACAGAATTCACCAGAAGAGGAACATATATGTAACGACTAGAGTGTTACCATACAGCCAAAGAAGACTAACAAATGAACTCATCTTTATACATCATAAAGAAGAAATAAAGCACACACACAGGTTTGTTTTTATTTTTTGCTTCGCAACTCACCTGTCATGATCAAAAGTATTAGGTCACCCTCTTCATGGAATACCTTTTCCCACATTAGTTTAAAAGCCTCCAAATAAACATGCATATGAAGCGTGCTGCCCACTGCTTAGCTGTCCTTAGTCTGCTTTTGCTTTCTTTCTTAAAGAATTCTTTCTTAAAACTCATATGCAACCATAAAGTCTAAAGATGCAGCACTTCTAATTAAGAGACAATTTCTGAAAAATTGAACTGCAGCCTGGTATCTGCTGCATTGTTAATCTTTTCAGCCCCATATAAGCCAGCACATGGTAAAATCCAGATTTCCATCAAAAACACAACTCAGACTTTAGTGTTCAGTTATTTCAAAGTCACGTTTTCTAGAAATACCAGATTTATAAATTAGGGATGTAAGCAAGTCGTTGACTCGACTATTTGCATTCCCCCCATCCCTTGCTGCCTCTATATCAGAGACAGCAAAGGGGAGGTTGGAGAAGCAGAAGTTGGTGCTGTGGGGAGCTGGCTTAAAAGCCAGTTCCCCCTAGCACCATCTCTGCGGTGCTGCCTACCCCACCTCCTCACTGCAGCCTCTGAGGCGGGGGGGGGGGGGAGGGTGGAGGTGAGAGAGGAGACCAGGGGAAGCTGCTCCAGCAGCAGCCCCTGTGTGTGTGTGGGGAGGGTCCCAACTTTCCACTGGGATGCTCCTGCAGACAAGGGCTGCTGCCAAGCAGGCTGGCTGGCTCCTACTGCCTTTTAAATTGCAGAGCTGTTTGGTCCCGGTGCAAGCCAGGACTGAGCTGGCTGCTTTCCCCTATCAACTAATCGAGTAGTCAATAAAAATTCTATTGACTACCCAATTAGTAAATTAACTTAGTTTTAACATCCCTATTATAAATGAAGGATGAGGCAGATCTGTAGGTCCATATCCATAGCTAGTGCAAAGTGTCATAACTTTATCTGACTTTGACAGATCTACTACAATTTACACCAGCTAAGAATCTCACTTATTAAAATCCACTCGAACATAGCAGGTGCACAAAACTGCCATTATTTCTATCTGAAAGATGATACTACTTTTCTCAACTTGCCACACTAGATCTAGATGATAAGTGGGAAGAACTTAAAGCTATAGCTCTTAATAGAATGGCATTCCCAGGACTCAATAAAAAATACAGCATAAAATGCCTGTGTAAGAGGTTGGGCTTATTATGTCAAGATGATGCTAAACATCTGTAAGGTTAAAATAAAATAAAGGATTAAGTGACATGTTTTATTGGCCTAATTTTTAGAGTTGTGGGTTCTCAACACTTTAAAGAAACCAACACTAAACAGGCCTCAAGGCTAAACAGGATGTGTCTCCCGTGCTGGAAAACAAACTGAATACTGTAGCTGCACAGTTTGGCAACAATGCTTTTGCCTATCTCCACCATCTAAGCAGGAAAAAACAAACACTGTGGTATCAAACGTCTCTTAGACACATTTCCTACACCAATTTTCTATCTAACCACTGAATCACGTTAACCAGAGTTGTACACAGCAGTTACTAGTTGTTTCAGATGCTTGTAATGAGCCCAGCAAGCCTTTGGATATGGAAAAAGGTGAGCTAAATGGGTGGCATTGGAGCTGAGATCAGTTATGGTCTATAGTTTTTCTGGATGAAATACTTCATTCAGAAAAAGATTTTTCCTTAAATTTAGGAATTAACAGAATTTCATACCTGGCAAACTTGTTTTTCTGATGTAACATGAATTACAGGGCACGTTTGAGCCTCACATGAGGCTACTTAGAACAGTTCCTTTTATAAGCTGTGCTCTAAGAATTCAACAGTCTAGTAACAGGGTGCATTCTTGCATGGGATGGACACTGCACATTAGAGCAAGATTATTTCCCCTCATTTAGCAATAATTTTTGCATGCATACAGAATAATTAAAATATCTTCTTACTGATATCTACCTAAAACATAGTACTTCATAACAGAAGATGACTCTTTGAATTCATTTTATTATATAAAGAGGTTTTTTTAATTCTCATGTTACAAAGATGAATTAGAAATGTAAAGAATACTAGTATAAAGATGTAACTTGCAGGTACCAAGCCTCTTGGAATGAATGATGAATGCTAAGATGTAACATCATATGAAATCGGCTAAACTGGATTTGGAACAGGCAGTAATGTTGTTATATACCCTGTCCAACTCCTACTGAAGACAATATAACTGACTTCAATGGATTATGGACATGACCCTTTTACAATCAGCACTCAGAAATTCTGTGAGAAACAAGAGTACATTAGCATGTTATCATGCCAGTACAGTGATGAGTCTCAGAGAAGTTTTTTTACAAAAATAATGCATTATTCAGACTATGTCACATCCAATGTTCCCTGTATCCTGCGTGCTTGTGCAGCCACTGAGGAGAGATTCAAATGCTGCCCAACTGATTAGCAGAGCGTCCACAGCAAGATTTGTTTCTGGTGGTGCACATTAGGCATGCTTTGATGCACATAAAATTTATTCTGCACACAGACTGAAAATATCAGAGGGAACATTGGTCACATCCCCCACTATGGTTCTGTCTTACTGAAAAACTGAATTAGCGTTTTTTAGGGGGGTTGTTGGGTTTTTTTGAGAGGGAGTTAATATTTTTCCTATCCTATTTACCACTTCAGTCTCCAATAAGGAAGAACACTGGAACATGTTTTCCTGAGAGCAATTTGAGTGAACTTTTCAAAAGACACATACCAGAAACAACAAAAAGGTCAACAGATACATTGTCTTTTAGGATTTCACAGGCAAAACATAATTCCCACAGGCTGTAGTAGTAGAAAGCAAATAAATAACTAAAAAAAAAGGGGGGGGGTGGGAATCTCACCACAAAACAAACTGTCTCTTGGTCAATCCACAATGAGTGGAACAGTCCAAATTCTCAGAAGTTGCTCTTGTGCAAAAATGCACACTTTCCAGTGAAAAGTTTGATGGAGGGTGATTGTTTTTTAAATTTTCGGCTGACAAGCATGCAAAATGCAGCACTGCCAGGTTGCCTCCTGCCAAATAATAGATCTGTATTTGGTAAGTATAATACCAAACTGAAATGCTAGTATGAACTTCAGAACAGGTGAACGATAAAAGCATGCACCAATTTCAGCAACTCTTGTCAATTGTTCCTATAACATTTCAGTCACAATGCCTGATGCTGCAACACAAACCGCTGCTTATACATGCAAGTATTCATTGCCACGGAGAGCAATGGAACTACTCGTGGTAGCAGTATCATCACTAGAGTTTGCAGGATCAAGCCTATAATTGATTTTCCATGTTACAATTTATGGACAAATCGCCCTATTGACTTCGGTCCTAACTTAAGAAGGTGTTTGTACATGTCTCTACATCAACGGGACCACTTACAACTCTAAAACGAAGCATGCATTTTAGTCCTTTGCTAAAATCATCCATGAAGTGGGACTGAGTAAGTATGGGTTTCATAATCAGGTCCCATGTCACAATACTTTACAAATGTTTTTCTAATCGTGTATTATTCCATTGCTATTTATTCCTTTTTTAATTTATGGGACCAACCCTGCAAACAAGGGAGTATTATTCTATTATTGATGTTAGTGTGTAATCGTTTAAATGATTAACTGATAAGCCTGGGCTTATTGGTTAATCCTATTGACTACATGCACCCCCCCCTTGCTGCCTCTGTATCAGAGGTGGGGGGGGGGAAGGCAGGAGCTGGTGTCTCTGGGGTGTAGCTTTTAAGCCAGCTGCCCGTGCATACTGACTCCTATAGAGCTGCCCTCCACCCCGCTGCCTCCCACAGACGCAGCAGTGCGGGGGGGGTGGGGGGGGAGGCAGAAGCCAGTGGTCAGGGGAGCTGGCTTAAAAGCCGAGTCCGCACATGCACCAGATCTCGCAGAGCTGCCCCCACTTGCTTCCTCCCACAGAGGCAGCGGGGGGGGGGGGGAGGGCTGGCAGCGGTGCATGGGGGTGCCAGCTTAAAAGCTGGCTCCCTGCAAGCACCAGCTCCCGCCTCCACCCCACCCCCACATGTAAACATGTAATCACTAAAATTTCAAGTGGTTACACGTTTACACAAAAACACATTCATTAACATTCCTAATTCTTATTAATTATTTCTATTACTGTTTCACCTAGAAGCTGTAGTCATGGCCCAAGATCCCATCATTTTTAGGCGCTATACAAACAAAGAACAAGTAACTTTGCTCGCATGATTAAACTCGGTGAAATCCTGACCTCGTTAAAGATAGCGGGCATTTTGGCATTGACTTCAATAGGATCAGGGTTTCACCTTGTGACTTTTGTGCTGCAAGGATCAGGTCCTATTATTAACTATTATGCAGTAAGCATTTTGATCAATTCATTGATTAGACAGGGAATACGTTTTCAACTTTTGATTTCTTTGGGACAAGAGAAACAGATTGTTAAGTTCAATAATTAGAAGGAAGAAGCCTAACAAGCTGTGGATCCCTGAAAACCCTTTGCTGAATGTAGCCAAATACAAATGAGCAAACAGTTGACAATGAGAAAAAAAGCTTCATTATCAAACCCCCAACAAATGTTATCTAGTGCGTTAGCACAGCATGTAGTTCTGCCAGTTTATCTGAACACACACTAATGAGAGTTTTATTAGAACAATAAAATACCAGTACGGCTCTAATGAATAAGACAGGCCAGATTTATAGAGTTCAGAAAGAACCACTAGTATTATGAAGCTGGACCACAAATCCCAGCCACAGTTCTGGTCCCATCTACTCTGCAACCAAAAACTGATGTTCAAACACAGAGATGTACAAACCCAGCTAGGACTGGGACTACCTACCAATCAGAGAAGGAATGGACTTGTGGATAAGGAACTGTTCTGGGACTTGGGAGATGTGGTTTCAGTTCTTAGCTCTGCCACAGACCCCCTTGTGTAACCTTTAGCAAATCTCTCAATGCTTCAATTGCCCTCCTCTAAAATGGGGCTAGTGATACTTCATTTCTCCCATGTTTTGTCCATTTAGAATGTAAACCCTTCATGGGCAGGGACTGTCTCTCACTAAGGCTACGTCTACACTGCTGGTTTTGCCGACAGTGAATATGCAAATGAGGTGTGAATTAGCGTCTCACTGCACCTCATTTGCATAATTTATGCAAGCCGGTTTTGCACAAAGGGTTTTTGCAGGGAAAAAAAAGTAGTGTGGACATTTTCTTTTTGCGCAAAAACACCTTTTCCCGCCAGATCAATAAACCTTTTTTTGGGAATAAGGATCTGGCGCGAAAAGGGGTTTTTGCGCAAAAAGAAAACATCCACACTACTTTTTTTCCCCCTGCAAAAACAGCTTGCATAAATTATGCAAATGAAGCACCACAATATGATAATCCACACCTCATTTGCATACTCACTGCGAACAAAACGGGCAGTGTAGACGTAGCCGTAGTGTCTGGACAGCTCTTAATCTAAGAGGACCCTCATATTGACTGGAGCCTCTCAGTTCTACAGTAAAACAAATAATAAAGAAGTAACAGTATCCACCACCATCCAATGGTAGTAAATATAAACAAAAAACACTACCAAGATCCATCTACACAGCTCAGAACGTTACTGAATCAATCACGCTTTGAAATCAGAAATCCAATTCCCTACAACAGAGGTTCTCAAGCCTCTGTTTAGGGAGCATAATAGTCTGCAGAAACATTCCTGGTGGTCTGCAGAGTACAACACAGGGGCAGCTGGAATGTTGGAAAAGAAATTAATCTATGAGTTCTTGAAGTAGCATGCAGCATAAATAACCTGGAGAACCACTGCACAATTATAACACCTATAGTAGGTCTGATTTATTGCAATAGAAACAAGTGTTCAAATGCCTGCAAACAATGAGGAAGAGGAAGGTTTGGAACTGTGGCTGATAAAACTCAGATATGTGGTGCTCTGTTTTGCTGCAGTAAAATAAGCAAACTAAATTCTGGGTTGTATAAATAGTAGCATAGTATATAAACAGTGGAAATTATTCCAGCACAAAGGGAAAAGTTAGATCATATTTGGAATACTATGCACAGCTCTGGTCATCTTATTCAAAGAAGAATTTTACAGAAAATATTTGCAGACAACATACAACCACAAGGCAATCAATGGAAGCAAGAAAGTTGCTATTTTGAATTTGTTAACCTTGTATTATTTTATATTTATGGCTATAAATAATTGCCTGCAAAATACTGATTCATAGATTAGCTTACAAACAGTGTGCAAAATCCTGAGCTTTTTACCACACTTTTATTTAGTCCTTATTCAGGCAAAAAAACCACTGACTTCGCTGGAAGTGCAACTCAGTAAGAATTATTGTTATTTGTGTTAACATAACACCTAGGAGCCCAACAAAAATGGAGTAGGGGGTCCCAAGCACTAACACGAAGTTCATTAGTCTCACATTCTATAGTCCATCCCTAATGGAAGTTCCTTGTGCCATATCCGATCTTTAGTAATTCAGAAGTTGACAGTTTACATATTTCCCCCAATATCGTACTTTGCAATATAACAAGATGAAACTTCTAATAAGGATGCATTTTTATAAGATGCTCAGTCAAATGGCCATTTAGTGAAGAACTGTTGGGTTCAGCTGCTAACAGAAAGGAGATGAGGCCAAAGCAATCTGCTGCTCTAATATCCAAAAACAGCTGATGTTTCCCTTACTTGCTCTCCTCTTAGAAGAGCCAACACAAAATCTGCGCACAGTACATGAGAGTATTTACAAAATGCTGCTGACACGAACCATTAACCTTTAGTTGACCAAAAAGCAAAATTTATAAATTAATTATGAGTCAAATGGAAAAGCAACTGTTAAAAAAATCACAAGGCTATTCCTAAAGTAAATAAACTGTAAATAGGATTCTCCCTTACAAAACATCCAAATGAATATCCAAAAAGAATCCGTGCTTTCCTGTACAGCCCTGCCCACTGGGAAGCAAGCACTTAGAAAGAAGGTGCTGTTTGTGTAAATTGAGCAATTCACATTAGACCTAATCTCACAGACTTCATGTAGACATTACAAGGCAAAATCTGGTTGAAGTCACTGGGAATTTTGCCTGAGTAACAAGTGAACAAGGATTGCAGGGTTTAGATCATAGCTTTACATTTAAAGCAAGACAAAAGCAGCTACTTATTCACTGAAGATAAAATTCAGTTTATACAGAGGCGCAGAGGCCCAGCACAACTCCTATGTACCAGTTACCTCCCACATAAGCACTTAACTGGTACACAGGATTTATGTCTGAGCTATGCACAGGTGAATTTCAACCAGATTCCATATTTTGTCTGAATTATTCATATACTGTTATAAGTTTACAGCAGACAAAGGGCGATAGAAGCTTGGGTTTGGGATTATTTAATATGAAGAGTGAAAGAATGTTCTCTATTAAATATATTAAATAATGCAAGGTTTTTTCCAACTTTTTATATAATAAAAAGAGAGCCCTAAAGTTTCCAAAGCAACTAGTGATTTTGGGTGCTAAATTTCTTAGTGCTCAACAAAAGTTACCTTAAAATGTGCTTGATTTTCAGAGGGCAGGTGACTCAGCATTTTCGAAAAAACAAGGCCCTTTAGCCCTGGTCTACACTAGGAAGTTATTTCGAAATAACCCCCCTTATTTTGAAATAATAAGCAAAGCATCCACACTACCAAGCTTGTTATTTCAAAAGAATGGACTGGTTATTTCAAAATCTGTTTCCCTCAGGGAATAACAATGATTTTGAAATAGTTATTTCAAAATAGCATTAGTGTAGACTTTCTGCTGCTGCTATTTCGAAATAACTACTCCCCAGAGTAATTTGAAGTAATTATTCCCCAGTGCTTCCTGGGGCTCTATGCATCCACAATAACGGAGCCTGCCTCGAACTAATTTTGACACTCCCCCATAGTGGGAACACGTTATTTCGATTTTCTTATTTCGGGAGTTATTATTTCCAATTTAGTTATTTCAAAATAATTTCCTAGTGTAGACATGCCATTAGAGGTTTGTTTACACTGCTTCTTAAAACCCACAGTGGTGAATCTCGGAGCCTTAATCTACAGAGATGTTATGGCTCTCAAAACAGCTGCATAGATGGTCTGGCTCAGGCTGGAATTGAGGCACTGGAACCCATCCCCTCCTCGGATTCAAAGCCCAAGCTCCAACCTAAGCCCAAATGTCTTCACAGTGGTTTTTAGTACCATAGCACATGCTATAGTCTGTAGGCTCAGGCTCTGAGACTCTGCCATGGGTTAGAAAATTCAAGTTAGACATACTCTGAGGGCCTAAGAACTGGGACACCTAGAATCATTTGGAAAATTTAGTCCTGAAGCTCCTGATGGAGCAAAACCTCCAAGATGCACACTACTGCTCTTCACCTGAGGATCTGGAGAAGTTTCCTCTGTGGCTTGTTTGCGAGGGTTATTTTAACTGATACACACTTTATCTCACTTTGTTATGATTTGACTATTGTTCAGACTCTGTAAAATGACAAATGAAGGGAAGCTTTAAACACAGATCAGAGGTCTCTCCAGGTCCCTCAGGTCTTCTGTAAAGCAGCTCAGCATGTACAGGATAATAACAATTTATGAATTCTTAATGAAAAGCGTACCAGCCCACACACAGAGACATGATCACTGTTGGCCTGCCTCCATTTGCACAGACAAGAAGAGCTGCTTCTCCCAGGAGTCTCTAATTGGCAGCCTTTCCAGATGTATGTGTAATCAGACTCTGCCAGTGATACTCTGATCCAGTTCATGATTATTTGTTGCAACCAGTAACGGACACACCTCCAACAAGAAGAAACAACTTTTTCAGTGTTAACACAATCAAAAGAACCTAAAACAGTGTTTCTTAAACTTTTTAAGACCGAGGAACACCAAAGAAATTTTTTTTTAATGGGGAACACCAAGGATTTTTTTGTCGAGAGAAAAAAAAAAGCAGCTCCCGGAGAAAATTTGTTGAGCAAAAAAGAAAACCCCACTGGACCTGGGAGACGTGGGGGGGGTCGAAATGCACCACGACCCCCTCAGGAAGACTGCCCTAATAACAGTCTGGTACATGGAGCTGAAAATGTAAACCACAAAAAAGTAAGGATAATAATAAACAAATGCTAAATAAGGTCATGTGTCTGGCCAGGAGGGAGGGTAGAGGAGGGGACTTGGGGCAGGGTGTCTGGCCAGGAGGGGGGGTGCAGGAGGGGACTTGGGGCAGGGTGTCAGAGCAAGCTGAGAATGCAGGGTCTTGGCAGGGGGAGGGGAGTGAGGGGGGGTTGGGTGCAGGGTCTGGGCATGAGGGGGGACGCTTACCTGGCCTGGCACCCTGCTGCAGGGAAAGCCTCCAGGGAGCATGCTCTTGTTCCTCGGGGGGGGGGGAGTGGTGGAGAGCTCAGTTCCCCAGCCCATGCAGTGGGGAACCCAGCGCAGCTGCAGCACCAGGCCAGGCTTCCCACTGGCAGGGTGGGGGGGGAGGGACGGGGAGGGACGGAGGGAGAGTAGAAACCCCAACCATCCCCGCCAGATTAAACTCTGCCACTTCCCCAGCAAACTGGGGAGGGGTGCAGGGGAGAGAGAGCAGCAGCGCATGGGGGGGGCAGCAGAGCCCAAGTGTGCCCCCAGGGGGGGCGGAGACAGCAGAGCCTGAGTGCATCCCAGGTGGCGGGGGGGGGGGGGGGGCAGCAGAGCCTGAACTGGGTTCCCCACATGCAGCAGTTTTAAAACACCGAGGTCCGGGAGCGGCTCCTCAGCTCCGGCCACCCCTCCCCCTTCCAGCAACAGCGGCCGCTGTAAAAGTGGCCGCCTGCACATGTGGAGGAGGAGGAGGCTGCACGGCACTGGAGGCCCTGTGAGACAGGGGCCGTCCTGCGGGCTGGGAGGGAGGAGGGGCAGCCACAGCGGGAGCTGTCTACGGGCTCTACAGGGGCGAGGGAGCAGAATGTTTTCTGTTCTCTCCGCGGCACACCTCTGACTGCCTCGTGGCACACTGGTGTGCCGTGGAACACACTTTAAGAAACGCTGGCCTAAAAGCATCTGGAGGGACGAGTGTAAAATTTCACACCTTACTTACAGTGTTTTATTATAATTACTTTTATTGACTAGAAAACCAAATAATACTGTGTTTAAATTGTTTTGTGTTTTATCTTTCTGTGCTGATATTATATCACTCTTAAATGTCTTATTTCCCTTGGTTATTTGCAACTAATCCCATTTATTAAATGACAAAATAAGGGCATATAATGACACATACGCATTTGTATCTATTGGGGCACTGGACTTGGAGAGGAGGTGACCTTTAGACAGTCTTTAGCCTCTGTGCCTCAGTGAAATAAGGATAGTACTTCTATATTTCATATGGTGTTGTAAGGATAAACGTTTCTGTGTCTGTGAGGCAGTCAGTCACTACAGGGTTAAGACTATAAAATTTGCTCAGTTGTAGGTTTTTATTTAACACTGGGACTAATAAAAGCCAGTCAGGTCTGAAGGGAAGGATTGCAGAAGCATTTTGCACATTCAGTGAGACTCATTGCAACCCAGGAACAAACATATAACAAGCTCAAGCACCTGGAGGAAGTATCTATAGAGGCAAATGCGAAGGAGAACCCAACAGCACAGAAAGTAAGAGACATAAGTACAGCACAGGAAGTGAATAAAGTCTTAATGCAAACAAAGCCTTTCTGGATATAGGCTGAAGATTCACGGAAGATGCACTATTTAAAAAACCCCAGAGCTTATTGTGGGACTCAGGAACCACTCCTCAGTAAAGGTCAACATTGAGTTCCATCATAAGACTCTCAATCCTCCCCCAAAAAATTCATGAAGTCACCTTTTCTACCCAATGTGAACTGTTGAAGAGCATTTCTGTAGTTCTCCAGATTGAGAACCACACGGCTGACAGCTCACACACAAGCTCTAGTTTCTCTTGTTACAAATGGACAGCAAACATCATCGTATGATGAACTGATCATTATCTAGGAAGTGACTATGTGGTTTTCCTGCCTCCTTAGTGTGGGCCTGATTCTGCCAGGTGTTCAGCACTTTCTTCAAAGTGCTGATTGCCCTGAGGCCAGGGTCCTCAGCACCTTATGCAACTGGGCCCTAGGAACTTCCTTTTAAAAAGCAATGCTATAAAATGTTGCATACAAAAACAGATCCTTAAGAAAAGCAGGTAGAGTTTTTTTTATTGCACAAAATCTGCAAAGAGACTGCAGGGTACCATCCCATAAAGACGTCAGCTTGTTAGTGATTGCAGCACTAAAGAAAAGGAACAAACAATAGTGCAATTCCTTGTATGTACACTGACTGGACTGCTCATCTGACAAATCATTTCCCCAAATGGTCAAAAAATTAAATAATTACATAGTGGTTTTTGAAAGAGAACTGCAGCAAACTACCACATCCCAGGGCCATACAACTCAGCTGCCATCCACAGTGACACAACCAAATCTTTCTCAGTATCATGTTAGTCCAGACATGAGCAAAACACCCTCCAGGGGCTGGATCCAGCCCACCAAACTACTGGATCCGGCCTGCGGATGCAGCAGGGAGCCTCAGGCAGGCTCCCCGGGTTGCCCCACCCTGGTACACTGCTCAGAAAAGTAGCTGCTGGGCTGTTTGTGTTCCATAAACTGTGAACAGGTGGGAGGAGGGGGAAGTGGTGCTTCATGTGCTGCTCCCGCCCCCAGCCCAGTTTCTGGCCAATGGGAGCTGCCTGTTTGAAGAACAGGCAACAGGCAAAGCACCATTCCCCCTCCCCTCACACCCTTATTCACAGAGCACATGGCCCCTGCAACCTTTGTGGGGGCGGGGCAGGCTCCTGCCTAGAAAACATGCTGGGCTGCTGACTAGGAGTCTCCCAGCCAGAGCCTGCCTCTGGTACCACAGCCCCTCCCTCCCCCCGCCCAGCCCATACCCCCTTCCAGACCCTGCACTCCAATCCCCTGCCCCCAATCACAATCCCCTCCTGCCCTAGGTCACAATCCAAACCCCTGCACTATAATCCCCTGCCCTAAATCAAAACCCAAACCCCTGCACCTCCTCCTGCATGCCAGTCCCCTGCCCTAGGTCACAACCAGTGTTCCCTCTCTAAGCTGTGCGGCAGCACAGCTTCACAGGTGATTAATCAGCCCCGCCCTGTCAGAGGCTCAGGGCTCTGTGCACAGAGCTGACTGACTGGGTGGGGCTGATTAATCACCGTGAAGCTGTGCTGCTGCACAGCTTAGAGGGAACACTGGTCACAACCCCCTCCTGCCCTAGGTCACAACCCAAATCCCTGTACCCCAATCACAGGTCACATCAGGCCCAGGTCACAACTGCCTCCTTCACCCAAATTCCTTCCCAGACTTCAGAGGCCCTCCTGCTTCCGAATCCCCATACCCCAGGGGTGGGCAAAACAGCTTCCATAGGTCTGATCCTGCCCACCAAGCCAGTTGATCCACCCACAGCTGCCCTGCTGCTCCCCCACCCCCAACCCAATGGAGACCTGGGGATGGGGGAGCATGTGAAGTGTCCTCCCCCAGCAGGGGTGTGTGGCACCAAAGAGAGCCGCCAGCTGTTCAAAACAGCTGGCAGTTCTCTCTAGGCTCTGGGGGGCCAGAGGGCAAAGACTTCATGCACTCCACCCACCCCTAGGCCAATCAGGATCTGTTACCAGGGGAACATTGGAAGCCTCCTGGCCCCGCCCCTTCTGCCTGAGGCCCCACCCCTTCCAGGACAGCCTATCATCACTAGAAATCTGTGAAGTGGCCCCCCTTCGATAGTCTCTGTCCTTGTTGGCCGCCTCCCTTGCCCCTCCTGGCCATGGCGTTTGGGAGGGAAAGTGCCCCCTATTCATTATCTATGCCTAGTACTGCCACCAAAAGAGGGGCAGGGAATGAACAAAGTTCTAGCCCCGCCATCTGACCCCTGCCCCACACTGTAACAGCTGGCAGAGCTGCCCTGATGCAGAGGGGAGCATATGCTGCCCCCCCCTTAAATGGCACAGTAAGGATGCATCATGCTTCCCTTATGCATTGGCAACCACTGAGCCTCTCTGAGGCGCAGTGCTTTCCAGAGCACCTCTTGGGTGTGTTGAGTAGCTATCATTGTTGTAGAGCAGCTGTTCTCAAAATGTGGGGTGAAACCCCAAAGTGGGTCATGACTCCCTCTGAATGGGGTCGCCAGGGCTGGTTTGTTTGGCCCAGAGTTGAAGCCCGAGCATCACAGCCCAGGGCCAAAGCCACAGGCTTCAGCTTTGGACCCCGTGCCCAGAGCAATGGGCTTTGGGCTTCCCCACGCCTCACCCCAGGCAGTACAGCTCAGGTGGGCTCAGGCGGTGGTCCCCTCTTGTGGGGCTGTGAATCAATTTTACTTGTCACAAGGGGGTCACAGTGCAATGAAGTTTGAGAACCCCTGTTGTAAAGGCATGTGGCTGCAGAGCCCAAAGATCATCCTTCATTGAGGAAGGTGGGGTTCAGGGCTGCGGGGAAGAGAACAGACTGTGGCTCTTACAGCATCTCTCATAGCTGTACAATGTAGTGTTTTGAATAAAAATAATTGAGTTGTAAGTGCAAACTCTTCAGGGCTTAATAGTAAGGCCAACACACTTGAATGCTGTATCTCAACACTACCTCCAAGGGGACCAGGGCAAACTGGGCACAGTCTGGCCTCTGACATGTTGCAGTCAATTAATTCTACATGTTGCCTTTCCTTTAGTTCCTGACAAGCCTGACTTTAAACACAATTGAAGCAAAGCAGCCACTTAAGATGCTGTTCATTAGAAGACTGTGATTGCAACTCTAGAAAGAGGACCCTATCTAAAAGGCATGCTGTGGTTCCACCATCACCCTACCCCACCCCCAAATAAGGTCTGCAGAGTCCCTTTAGGTGTTGATCACTAGCAACCCTACCCTACTGCAGGATTTCCTGCTGCATTTGTCAGAGCTGGTTATCATCTAGGGGGATGATCAGAGATGCAGTCTCTTCCACAGAATCCTCTTGTTCTCAAATCACAGGGTGCGAATCACAACTTTAAAAAAAAACAACAATTTGCAAATGTAATTGTGATGCACCACAGATTTTAAATTCCATTTCTCTGCAAAGGCTGATGCAAAAATAGCCCATACTGCCTCCTCACGTTAGCAGGTACAGGCTAATGCAGCAGAGGTGTTTATCTCAAGCCCCAGAAAGGAGGGCAACTAATCATGCTGGTTGGGAGCACTTTATTCAGCCAGCAGCCTGAACAGCACTGGCACCAAATGAAGCCAAATAGTCTGCTTTCCTGAACAGAAAGTTTTTGGGAATGGAGCTGTGACAGCCAAGTTATGAGAGGCAAGCGAAATTAGAGACACCGTAACAAAAGAAGGGCAGAGAATTATATTGCATCACTTGAGACTGAACAGTTTTTGTATCTCGCTCTGCCACAAGTTAGCTAAAGCTACCCCCAACTGCAGTTCTTGGTTAAACAATATCCTATTTTGCACTTAGGAGTTACGTAAGAGCAAATCCTGTCACATGGACGGGGTGAAGCAAAGAAAGGCCATTATTCACAGCCTGACATGGATGAATCCTGTTTAACACATGCACTTAGAAAACACTGTCCTCTCTGTTTGACAATATTATTGCACATTCAATTCATTTTGATAACCCTTCCTTCTACATCTACTCTGCTGTTGATAACTCGGGACTTGACTGATGCCTTCTGTAGGGATCAGTGCCATGCCTAGTAGTAGCTCCTGCCTTTCCAGATTCTGGAAGGCAAACCTCTCCCTCATTTCTTCCCCATTTCCCTCTTAATTTTATAGGGAAGGAAAATAAAAGTTCACCTTCCAGAAATTGCCTAACATTATTTGTGAATCATTGATAGGTGAATTAGTTATGGTCACAGAGAGGACACCAGTGTTAGAACTGGGATTAGAACTCAGGAATAACTGATCACAGGCCATGTCTGTGTGTTTCCTGGGCTTGACCTCAGCATTGCATAAAATCTTGCAGGGGGTGGGGGGAAGGGTGAGTCCTAATTGTATAACTAGAATATGAATTCTAGAATTTATTTTTCTTCTACTATATATTTTAGAGTGTTTTGGAGTCTGTCTGTAAGTCTGTTTGTTCAAGAACTCTTCCTAAACGGTAAGAGCTAGGATCACCTAATCTAGTATGCCGCTTCCTCTTATAACTTAAAGCAAGGTCAGGGCTTTGGTTGTGCCAAAACAATGGGATGTGCATGGAATGTGACCATTTCGCATCAAGCGGAAGGGGAGAGGTGTGAGAGCAGGGACAGTTACACACACAAATGACCACAGGGGGGCAGCAAGCATGGGAGACAGTTATACTCGAGAAAGACCACAGAAGGGCAGCAAGCACCGCAGCCCCGGACGCAGTTGCTGGCCAGCAGCATGACCCCATTGCCTCAGAGAGAAGCCAAAGAGCAGCCTGCGCCCCTCCTCCCCCGGCTTAGCCCCAGAGAGAAGCCAGTAGGCGGCATGGCACCACTCTCCCCATCCCAGGCTGGCCCCACGAAGAAGTTGATGGGTGGTTCCCCTGCCCCCGCCCTGGGCCAGCCCCAGGGAGAAGCCAGAGGGTAGCCTGCATGGCCTCCCTCCCATCCCAGGCAAGCCTGAGAAGACGGTGGCAGGTAGCCTGCGCAGCCCCTGACCGAGCCCCAGGTAAAAGCTGGCAGGCAACCTGCACCCTCCACCCCACTTCTGCCCTGGGCCAGCCCCAGTGAGAAGCCTTCAGTCAGGCTACGTGGCCCCCACTGCCTGGGACCTTGGCAACACCATGTAACTCATTGAGTAATAAATAAAGCAGAAAATTTCTTTTAGCACCTAATGTGCATGAAGCGTCACACTTTTTGACATGCGAGCATATATAGTCACCTGTAAAATACTGTGAAAAACCCAGAAAAGTGGTAAGGGATTCAATCTGCATGGTGAATTTACAATTAATAGCTGGGAAAATGACAAAGCCACAAGAGACTTTTCTCCTTTCACATGCCAGAATGCTTTGGGGAAATATTCTAGGCTTATTGTACATTTTGTTGTTCTGCTTCTAACATACAGTGACCAGATGGTATCTACCTACTTCCCGACTTCCATAATGCTGAGTGTGCCAAGGATGTTCTAATATCCCACTGATTTCAATCAAATATTAATATATGATAGCTTCCCAGTTTCTCAACATAAAATCAGCTCAGAGCACCATGCAGTGGACTTCCCAATGTGCAAAAATTACACTGTACATAGAACTTTTTTGGTATAAATCAATGGTCACCTAAAATTTGACAGCTTTAAGAAATCCCCAGTAAATACACAGAAAAACATGCCTCTAACACTACAGTCTTAACTTCATGCAGGAAATGACAAAAACCTTTTCTCCATGAAGAATACAGTGACACTCTTATGGCCTGCTTTTCATATATAATGACTTCTACGGGCACCCTTCACCTCTGGAAGCCAGGACATTAGGTTTAAATCCTGTTTCAAAGTACTGCCCCAATGGTCAATTCTAGGGCCAGTTTTGTTCAACATCTTTATTAATTAACTGGATGAGGAGATGGATTACATTCTCAGCAAGTTCACAGATGACACTAAACTGGGGGAGAGGTAGATACGTTGTAGGGTAGGGATAGGGTCCAGAGTGACCTAAACCAGTGTTTCTCAACCTTTTTTCATAAAGTGCCCCTTTTAAAAAAAAAAATTATAAGTACCCCCAGTACCTACAAATTTCAGACACACAAAATTTTTTCTACCATTGCAACACATTTGTTTAAACAATTTAATCGTAGCCACGCAGGCGATGAAATTTTTGGGTGTAAAAAATACAAAAATAATAAAATGCTGTAAAACTTAAAACAAGAATTCAGTTTTCTCCAAATTTCAGTTGTGTTGATGTACCCCTCCCAGATGGCGTTCGAGTACCCCTAAGGGTACTCATACCACTGGTTGAGAAACACTGACCTAAAAAAATTGGAGGATTGGGCCAAAAGAAATCTGATGAGGTTCAACAAGGACAAGTGCAGAGTCCTTGCACTTGGGACAGAAGAATCCCAAGCACTGCTACAGTCTGGGTACCAACTGGCTAAGCAGCAGTTCATCAGAAAAAGACCTGGGGATTATAGTGTATGAGAAGCTGAATATGAGTCAACAGTGTGCTCTTGTAGACATGAAGGCTATTGGAATATTAGGAGAAGCATTGCCAGAAGATCTAAAGAAGTGATTATTCCCCTTTATTCAGCACTGGTGAGGCCACATCTGTAGTACTGCATCCAATTCTGGGGCCTCCATTACAGAAAAGATGTGGATGCACTGGAGAAAGTCCAGCAGAGGGCAACAAAAATTATTAGGGGGCTGGAGTACATGACTTACAAGGAGAGGCTGAGGGGTTTGGGCTTATTTAGTCTGCAGAAAAGTGAGGGGGGATTTGATAGTAGCCTTTAACTACCTGAAGAGGGGTTCCAAAGAGGATGGAGAGAGGCTGTTCTCAGTGATGACAGAACGAGGAGCAATGGTCTCAGGTTGTAGTGGGGGAGGTCTAGGTTGGATATTAGGAAAACTATTTCACTAGGAGGGTGGTGAATGGATTACCTAGGGAGAGTCTCCATCCCTAGAAGTTTTTAAGTCCCAGCATGACAAAGCCCTGGCTGGGATGATTTAGTTGGGGTTGGCCCTGCTTTGGGCAGGGGGTTGGACTCAATGACCTCCTGAGGTCTCTTCCAACCATAGGATTCTATGATTTTTGACCCATCTGGACTTAATTGTGCCATGCAGAACAAAATTTCCTTACAAATTTTAGCAATCTAAAAACACCACTCATACATATATATCTTTCAAAAAGATGTGCAGCTCCATCAAGAACAGAAGTGATTTAGATAACCCATCTTCCACCATGTTTCTTTCTTAAATTACAGAAACATCACTGAGCTAGATGTTTAAACATACTGTATCCTCCTGCATGTACAGTACTGAACCTGGCTAAGGGAAGACTTCATATTTCAGAACCCTGATTCAGCAAAGCATGATACACATTTGAAGTTAAGCATCTGCTTAAGTGCTTTGATGGACGAGAGGCCAACATATAAAAGTCACAAAGAACTATGATCTAGTAGCATGTTGCTAACCATTGGCATACCATGGGATTCCAAATTTTACATGGGCTTTACACTAAATTCATTATAATGTACTCTCAGAGATGATTACTCTGTGATTCCAGACAGAGTTGGCCCTAAATATTAGTCCAGACCTACAACCCCTACTCACATGAGACACCCCACTGTTATATGGGTAAGAGTTGAACGATCAGGCCCCATCTTAGTACATTAATAACAACAATGCTCTATATAAGTGTTTCTCAGCCTTTTTTTAATAAAGTACCCCTTTTTCAAAAAAAAATTTATAAGTACCCCCAGTACCTACAGTTTTCAGACACACACAAAAATTTTTTACCATTGCAACACATTTGTTTAAACAATTTAATCGTAGCCGGACGGGCGATGAAATTTTTGGGTGTAAAAAGTACAAAAATAATAAAATGCTGTACAACTTAAAACAAAAATTCAGTTTTCTCCAAATTTCAGTTGTGTTGACGTACCTCCCAGACTTCTCTCGAGTACGCCAAGGGTACTCGTACCACTGGTTGAGAAACACTGCTCTATATCATTTTAGAGCATCCTTGTGGCAAATTCATAGTGTCATAATGCTTCTCATTAAGCAAGGTAGCAAATATGGATAAAATAGTCAAACCACCATTCTGTGTGAATTTGCTGTAATAAAACTTCATTGGAACATCATGTATTAAACATCCTTAGTGCATGAATAATACTGACTCATCTTAAAAGAAAAGAAGAAAGAATTCCTTGCATTAGATGACACTAATAATCCAGAAATAGTACTCCCCAAAATTAAACATACTATGAGGCCTCTATCTGGAGAAGTGGTGTTAACCAGTGTCAATTCTGACCAGGGAACAATACATGCCATTGGTGTCAAGCAAGATCTATAAGGGTACTTTACTATATGAAAACCTTTCCCACTATACAGTAAGCCTGTGTGTATCATGAATAACCACCCTGTCTTTGCTGGGATGCAGTCCTGCACTAACACTTCACAGTAACCAGTGGGACGTTAGGACATCTCTCTTACATTCAGCAGCATGGAAAGCAGGGAGTCGTGTTCTATCTGGACCACACAGCAACAGCCAATATGTGGATTGTCATCAACACCAGTCGTCCTTAGAAAACCACTTGAAGCCTGATTCTGCTACCCTTGCTCATGGGAATAGAAAGGATAGCAGAATTGGGCCTTTAACTGCAGATTTCAATGGGCCTACTTGCAGAATAAAGCATATAATGTGGCTGTCAGTTAATACTGCGCTTTAACAGCCATTCTGCTGATTATTTCTATTTCAAAAAGACGGGAGAGGATTACAATTATACTGGTTTGTGTTTGAACAAATCAATTAGGTGACCTGAAAAATATTCTGGACCCTGCCCCTTTGATGCCTACAACACTACACCAAGCATTACCAGTGTTTGCACATGCACTTGCCATTGAGAAATCCTCAACATATAGCCCCTATACTAGGTTGGATTACTTTTGATGGGCAGCTAAGGTTAGCACACAAAGTATTGCCTTCACCATTAACCCACAGCAATTTTCAGGGTAGGGCTTATGCCTTTGCGTGTGTTCACAGCATGCTTCTCACAATGGGATAGCCATCCTTGGCTCTGCTACTATAATAACAATATTTAATAATAGTGAAGTCCAAATATTTTCTATCTAGTTCTTTTAGAGGTGGGATCTCATGTGAGCTATGCTGCTGACTGGGAGCTATGTTTCTGAGCAGAGCCCAGATCCGGGGCTATTAGCCATTGAGGACTGATTCTGAGTTGTGGGAAGACCCTTATCTGATATAAACAGAGTTAACTCCACTGACTTTAATGGAGCAGTGCCCATCTACACTGCTGAGAATGGAGCCCTCACTTTTCTGGGCAAATGGAGGTGTTCCACTACAGAGAATCCCTTGTTTAGGCCAAGCTATGGACTGAAATAGTTAAAATGTCAATGCGAGGGCAGCAGTAGTTTCTTTCATTGAACTGAACTTCTGTTAGGGTGAGTCTACACTGCACACTTACTTCGGAATAAGCTATTCTGGAAAAAGTACTCCAAAATAGCTTATTTCGAAATAGCGTGTCTACACTACAGGGAAGCCTCAAAATTAGTCCAAGGCATGCTCCCCTAATGTGGACGTGCTACCTTGATTTAGAGCCCCAGGAAGCACTAGGGAGTAATTACTCTGAATGGCCCTGGGGAGGAGCTATTTCAAAATAGCAGCAGTGGAGCGTCCACACTACAGCTATTTTGGAAAAGCAATTTCGGAAGAGGCTTTATTCCTTGTGGAATGAGGTTTACAGAAGTCGGAATAAGCCGTTTATTATTCCGAATTTATTTTGAAATAAGGGAATTGCTGTGTAGACGCTCGCATTGTTATTTCAGAATAACAGCCGTTATTCCAAAATAATGCTGCTGTGTAGACACACCCTTAGGGAGCTAGACAAGCTTTTGAACCTTATCTCTCTAATATCCTGGGACTGACACGGCTACAACAATGCTGCATACAATTAAGATGGTCAGTTCTGGAGGACACGTGTTATCAGTGGAACTGAAGGAGAGACCATTCTAACATATATATTCACAAATGAAGTGCATGTCACCTGGCTTTGGCTTACCTTCTCAACATCTGCTTTTGTAACGTTGATGTCAGCATCCATTTTCTCAAAATACTGCTGTGCTCTATCAGCTTCCTTGCAGTCACGTTCAAACCGCCTTTTACTCTGAAAGGGAAAAATGAGCCCATCAGACACTAGAGAAAAAGAAATTCAGCCTAGTAAGCAACATTTGCTAACTTCATTTTCTGTAAACACTGTCAAGAGCTTGGGAACAGTTCATTTACAGCTGAACACATTTCCATGATAAACTGCAAAAGTGTCAAAGTTATCGGAAAGAAAATCTTTGTTCTGATCTTCAGACAGATTGGCTGTGATGGTAAAGCCAGTCTTGATGTCCCATTAATCCCACAGCCTTTTTC
Source organism: Pelochelys cantorii (assembly GCA_032595735.1). Taxonomy (NCBI): domain Eukaryota; kingdom Metazoa; phylum Chordata; order Testudines; family Trionychidae; genus Pelochelys; species Pelochelys cantorii. Next base: position 14,604,590 of record CM064347.1, on the reverse strand, counting down.
CATATGGGGGCACCTTTTTGCTCTGACCTGTCAAATAACTATCCCATCTTCATTTAAATTCCTCACTGCTGATGAGGTCACAATAAATGAGCCAATACCACCTTCATTATTTTGTGTGTGCACATATGAACAACTAAGATATACCCATGATTAAGTTGAATGTCCATGAATAACATTCACCTTTCCTTACAAAGTTCCTCCTGGAAGTTTCTCACCCTCCCTCACTGTATCACATCTATTACTGTGGTCCGGATGTATGGCACTTAAAAGGCACTATACTATATTGTGGCAGGGCGTTGCCCTGTACTGGCCCTTTAAGGGGCTGAGACCTGGAGTCAGAAGAAAGCCCAGCTGAGGCCCAGCTGGAGGCCATACAGAGCAGCTCCTGGGAGGAGAAGAGAGACCTGCTTGCCTGCCTGCAATGAGAGAGGCTTCGGCCTAGCAAACCCAGGCTACCCAGCCTAAGGTCCTAGGGGCTGCAAGGAAGCAGTCATGGAGGGCGGGGCTCGCATGGAGGCAGCCCTAAAAGGCCAGGCTGCCAGGAGGCAGATGCGGTAGGCTGAGGGAGTTTGAGCCAGGGAAGCCCCAGGCCATAAGTCCGCAAGGCAGGGTTGCAGGAGGCAACCGGGCAGGCAGAGTGGGAGAAGAACTGGGGGGTCCTAGGGAGTAGTGAGGACCCTGAAGGAGGAGCGGAGGAAGAACAATGACACCCCCCCGGAAGGGGGCGCAGACCAAGACCAGAGTGGTCACACCCTCTGGCCATGCCCTGAAGAGAACACCTCATCCAAAGGGGGCGCATCGGCATCAGAGCAGCCGGTTACTTCCCCAAAAGCCACCCTGAGGAAACAAGCCGTGAAAGTGAGTCAAACCCGCTACAATATCTTTCAGTATCATTTAGAGACAAGAGTTTTCATGTCATGTTCCTTTGGCTTTCAGACACTCTCTTCAAACCATGTCATAATCACAATGTTTAGAAACATCCCTATAAAAACAGTCAATATAGCTATAATATCACTTCTGAAGTTGTTTCCACTTACTGCTTCAAGCTGTTTCCAGCAAGTTTCAATGTGCTGTTGTGCCTTTCTCCCATCATGAAAGTGCTGTTGAAAAAAAGCCAAAAATATTATAAAAAAGAAACAATCAAATTCGAGGAGGTTTAGAAAAAGACAACAAAACAAAACAAAAAAACTTGCATCTGTTCTGTGAGTCTGCCAGGCCATATAGGTCTCAGTAGGCCACAGATTTACATCTGCAATAATTAAAGCGGTTTCATAAACAAAGTATAATTAATCCCTTTAGCAATTCCACCTCACGGTTGTTTACTGTAACCCTTAATTATTGGTTTCCCATCCAACCATCCCCACATTACTCCCATCTGAACAGGTTCTCTTTAAATAGCAATTGAACATATTTTTCTCAATGTGACACTTGCCTACCCATCGTCATGACACAGAATCATCCTCCTTGATTGGCACATTCTAGCACTTATACTGGACATTCATTAACTTATTTTCATTCATGTACAATATGAGCATGTTCTTCTTTCCCCCCATCTGTAGGACTGACTGTCCTCTTCTACTCTGTTCTGAGACATGTCCAGTTACTTTGGATTCCTGCAGAAACCTTATTTTTTATGATTTCTTGTCTATATTAGGCTGCTATAGAAATTTGTGTGTGTGAAATGTCTATTATGGAGCCTATTAAGCAACATACCTTGTTAAAACAGATTAACCCCCTTACAAGAACAGTAGGGTGTAAAGATGTATTCTATATATCATACCAAGCTCACCAACAGTAATTCTGGGCCACAGAGCAGAACAATCCATAGGACCCCACCCGAGGAAGCCCCCAGTGTCCCCTATCTGCAAGAAGAGCCCTGGGCTAGCCCAATCCCATCCCATACCTGCTCAGGGGAGCCCCAGGGAAGCCACATCGCACCTTCCCTCCCTTCCCCATACTCAACCTGCCTGGTGGGGAAAAGCTGCAACAGTGTCTCTTGATTCAAAGGCCATGTCTCCACTTGCCATGCCAGAGATCAATCTTCTAGTGTTTGATTTAATGGTTCTGGTAAGGACCCACTAAATCAAACACTGACGGTGCCCCTGGTCAGCACCAGTACTCCTATTCTTCACAAGGAGTAAAGGAAGCCAAAAGGAGCATTTGTTCTTGTCAACCTTCCACTGTGGAGATGGCGTCAAGCTCAGATTAAGGTATATTGACTCCAGCTACATTATTTATATAGCTGGAGTTGTGTACCTTAAGGCAACCTTCTGGGTCTAGTATAGATCTGGCCAAAGACACTTTTGATATGCAGGTTCTGGGCCCCAGTAACCCCTTAAATGCTAACTCCTCACAAGCACCAGCTCCTGGGGAGCTATCTGCCCTCCCACATGCTGCTGCCTCTGATACAGAGGCAGCAGCACAGGGGGGGGGGGGGGGCGGAAGGAGAAGGGGAAGCCGGGTGTTCATGGGGAGCCAGCTTCCCCCACGTGTAACCATGTAACTACTGAATATTTCAGTGGTTACCCAGTTACTTAATTAAAACATATTTTAACTTCCCTACTGCTAACAGGCACAGGCATTGCATCATTATTTTCATTTGGAAATTAAGATTTTACATTAAAGTCAGACAATTTTACAAGGCAATCTCAGTAAGGATATGCCTGATCCTGGCAGATGCTCAGCATTTCCCAACATGAGCTTCAGCGAAAGTTGTGGTATTTTATGTGACCTATTTCATGCAAAACAACAACATAGATAGTCACGTTAGAAAGGATAAAACCTCATGCTTCACTGTAAGAGCCAGCCACTAATTAACACGGATGGATAGGAAGAGACTTCTCCTCTAGGCAGATTAATACACAAGTGGCCACTTCAGGGTTTCCTGAGCCTTCTTCTGAAGCAACTGGTCCTGATCACGGTCTGTGAGACAGGATACTGGATTATATATATTGCTGGCTTGATTCAATAAGGCAGTTCCTATGTGCCTTTCGGATGCCACCAAACAAGTCAGCTATTTCCCATGTGGGGCTTAAAATAAGATCCCAAAGACCATTATCATCACCTAACAGTATCTAATTGCCACAACTCGGGTTAACCTTTAGTAAGGAAAAGAATAAAGACCACTCTGAGGATTCTAAATACCACAGTGTATAACTCTAAATCTCTCCTTTGGCCTGGCTGCTCATCTGCAGCCAAACTTAGCAGCATGGGACATCATTTATCACTAGCCTAGAATTGTCAAGGTAGAGAAGAGAAAATGGGCGACAATGTCAGTAACACTTTTAATCATGGGTATGTACAGTGTCCAAGTCAGGCTGTTAGAGTTCCATCTATACAGAACACTTGAATGTGAAGCAGCCAAGCCATAAAAGGCAATGCAGCTGAAAAGCTGGCAGCGCTACAGCTCTGAAGAATACATCCTTTTCCATTAACTGTGATGATACTTGTTGCTATTCTGACCTTTACCCACCACATTTCACTTCTGTGAAAAAAGCACTCACCTCAGTATGACATTATAAAAACATGTCATTGTAAACTCCTTGTTGGAAAAAAAAAACCCCTCTAAACTGATTTAAAGTTCCTTATCTAGAATCAGATTCACTCAGACTCATCCTCTGATGCTTCAGCTCCTCAGGCTACTAATGAGGCAAGATACAGTTTTCTCCAAAACATGGAATTTGAAATGCTTCTACTTAATTTCATAGGTCTGTTCTCCTGAAATCTACTTCAACAACAACTGTAAATTAACTTTTAATTTTCTGTCTAAGCAACATCTCTCTGACAAAAAGATACAGAGAACAGTATCACACACTGAAACTGAAAATGAGACAGATTTCTTTTCTTCACATTGCATTTCCTGCCTGTAGCTATCCTGACATAAGAACGGCCATACTGGGTCAGACCAAAGGTCCATCTAGCCCAGTATTCTGTCTGCTGACAGTGGCCAATACCAGATGCCCCAGAGGGAGGGAACACAATGGGTAATCCTCACGTGATCCCTCTCTTGTCATCCATTTCCAGACAAACAGAGGCTAGGGACACCATTCCTACCCATCCTGGCTAGTAGCTGTCAACTCACAGGGCCAGGGCCCAACAGGGTTGTAGATTCGCTTCAAGACAGAGTCGATTAGGGATAGTTGCTTTTATTAATCTCACTACATCACTATTACAGGCTTAATACTACCAGATGGTTACACAGCTACTGCAAAGTAATACATCAATAAGCATAGGCAGAGCAATGCATAAAAGCGAACAACAGGCACTTGGAAAGGCTTACGCCCCTTCAGTTTGCGGGGAGTCCCGTTCCTGTCACCTTGCACCAGGCCGCAGTGGACGTGGCTCCAGCTGGAGGGATCCAGGGCGCTCTCCAAGGTCTAGGTCCCTGGTGAGACTCACTGGGCACAAGACTCCCTACACTAGTTATACTACAGTTGTTTATGGGCGTGCGTGTACTGGCTCAACGCCATTCTTACCACTCTTACGAGCTGAGACCAAGGTCAAACTTGTTTACCACTTAGTAGTTTCCCAGCTCAAGGCATGGTTTAAAGCTGATAAAGCCCAGCTGCTGTTTGCGCTTGCAGGGTCCCACGCTATGCTAAGCTGGGCACAGCAGAGATGGAAACTTCCATCCCAGGCCTCCTAAGCTGCAAGACCGACATATGACTTTTTATGTGACAGTAGCCATTGACCTCCATGAATCTATCTAGCTCTTTTTTGAACGCTGTTTAAGTCCTAGTCTTCACCACATCCTCTGGCAAGGAGTTGACCATGCGCTGAGTGAAGAAAAACTTCCTTTTGTTTTAAACCTGCTGCCTGTTAATTTGGTGACCCCTAGTTCTTATATTGTGGGAATAACTAAATAACTTTTCCTTATTCATTTTTTCCACACCAGTCGTGATTTTATAGATCTCTATCATATCCCGACTTAATCGCCTCTTTTTTAAGCTGAAAAGTCCAAATCTTTTTAATCTCTCTTCATATGGGACCCATTCCAAACCCCTAATCATTTTTGTTGCCCTTTTCTTAACCTTTTCCAATGCCAATATATCTTTTTTGAGATGAGGCGACCACATCTGTACGCAGTATTCAAGATGTGGGTGTACCATGGTTTTATATAGAGGCAATAAGATATTCTCTGTCTTATGCTCTAGCCCTTTTTTAGTGATTCCTAACATTCTATTTGCTTTTTTGACTGCCGCTGCACACTGAATGGATGTTTTCAGAGAACTATCCACAATGACTCCAAGTTCTCTCTCTTGAGTAGCTGTAGTTAAATTAGTCCCCATCATATTGTATGTACACTTGGGATTATTTTTTCCAATGTGCATTACTTTACATTTATCAACATTAAATTTCATTTGCCATTTTGTTGCCCAATCGCTTAGTTTGGTGAGATCTTTTTGAAGCTATTCAAAGTCTGCTTTGGTCTTAATTATCTTGAGCAGTTTGGTATCATCTGTAAATTTTGCCATCTCACTGTTTACCCCTTCCTCTAGATCATTTATAAAGAAGTTGAATAGGATGGATCACAGGACAGACCCTTGGGGGACCCCACTCATTACCTTTCTTCACTCTGAAAACTAATCATTTATTCCTATCCTTTGTTTCCTGTCTTTTAACCAGTTATCAATCCATGAGAGGACCTTCCCTCTTATCCCATAACAACTTATTTTACTTAAGAGCCTTTGCAATGAGCTAGTAATGGTAGTTCGAATTAGGAGCTTTAATTCGAACTGCCTAGCCCGTGCCGCATGTAGGGAGTTTGAACTACCGGGCATTTAAAAATGGCGGTGCCCAGGAAAATGCAAATAAAGCCCGGGATATTTTAATCCCGGGCTTCATTTGCAAGTTCGAATTACTACATTAGCCACCCTAGTTTGAACTAGGGTGACAGTGTAGACATACCCTAAGACTGTTATTAGGGGTTCCGCAAAATTCTTTCAATTTTAAAAGGGTTCCATGGACAAATAAAATTGGGAAATACTGGTCTATACCAACATGACCATACATCCTTCTTGTCACCTCCCATCCCATCCTGGAGCCATATGGGGTATCATCAAACAACTACAACCTATGGTCGATGGGAATCCCATCCTGAAATAAATCTTTCTGAACAACCTCTTGCTGCCTTCAAAACAGCCTCCCAGCCTCACCAAGTTCATCATCTGATGCAAGCTCTTCACAGACCAGGACAAGACAACTCAAAGCAGCATCAGACCCTGACAGAACAACAGATGGAAAACCTTCACTGCTTCAATGATCAACCCCTCAACTCCCCTCTCCCCCCTATAACACTATGCCCCAATAACAGCTATGTGGGGGAAACCAGACAAACATTACTCTCAAATGAACTCACACAGGGAAACGATAAAAGACACAAACACAAACACAGAATTATCTGTAGGTAGAGCCCTGAGGAGATACAAATTTACAGCAGTGGATTCAGATATCTGTAGATATAAATCAGTATCTGCAGAACCGCAGGGCATTCCTGGGAAACACAGCAGCAAAAGAAGCAGAATGTGGAGCTGCCACTCCCAACCGCCAACACCCCGCACCAGCAGCTCCTCCTACACCTCTGTACCATCAGACGTGCTTTGGAGGGTAAGTTTGAACATCCTGGGACCAGAGCTATTAGAGGTGCACAGCACAGGGCCATAAGCATCAAAGTATACCTTGAGGTAGCAATTTGATGCTGAAAGTCAATAATATTTGTTATCTCTGGATATAACGAACCTGGTCCTTGGATCCCACCTTTAGCCCTAGAGCTGGAGGAACTGTCAGCCCCTGATGCAACTGCATCAGATCTCTTTTGCTGTGATGAAACCCCTGTCTACAACAAATAAATGGCTTGGATCCCAAGCAGTTAATTACAGCAAGGGTGTACTGTATATAGCTGAATTCTGAACAGCCAATATTCATTTACGTCCCAAATGTTGCTCAGTGGTGTGACTATTCCAACCCCCCGGAGTGACATAAATTATGCCGGCATAAACATTTCTGTGCACAGTGCTATACTGGCGGAAGAGCTTCTTCCACAGACATAGCTACCACTGCTCACTGAGGGTGAATTAATTATGTTGATGCGGGAGCTCTCTCCCATTGCCACTGGGCAGCTACACTAGAGATCTTACACTGCTGCAAGCTCTCTAGTGTAGACATAGCTTAAATCTTTTGTAAACTCCTTAGACATAGAACATCAGTAGCATCCTATTTACACCTCGCAGCATTGCTAACATAAGTGCAGTTCAACTGCTGTCAGTGATGGTGGAACTTTTTTTTAAACAAGACCTTACTCTTTCCAGGTAGGCTGGCCTGGGTGAGAGGGCAGCAGATTTTGGTGTCTGCCATCTCAGTGTATCTTGCTTAGCCTCTATCTGTCCCTTTGAGAATGGAAACAAGATGTAACCCCAAATTCTCCAAAGGAGAAATAATGACATTATGTGATTGCAGAGAGAGAGCCATGGACGTCTGGTCTGTCAATTTAACAATTCACCTTTCCACCTAAGATAGTTTTCCCTAATATTGTTACAAGTTACTCTTAAAATTGTTATAGCTGGACAAGATTAGAGAAAGTAATACTTTTTCTCCATTTACCCAATTTATTTAATTTGTGCATTTGGCAGCATTTTGTACTTAGGCAATCAGGCTGCCCCCGACTTGCGACGCAATCGGTTATTGAGATAATGTCGCAAGTCGGGGACGTCGTAACTCGAGCCCGCATTTATGACAGGTGTCACGCGCCGTCATAAATGCGGGGCCAAGGATGTAAGTAGAGGGATTTCGGCCCCTTCCGCACTTACAGAAAAGGTCATAAGTGCGGGAGGTTGTAAATAGGGCTGTTATAAAGCGGGGGCCTCCTGTATGTCATACTGGATGATATGTGTGATCTGTTTAGTCCAGAATTTTGTCTTTGACACTGACAAGCAAGAAAATTCTCAGGGCTTGTCTCCACTATGCTGAGGATAGACACTGCAGTGATCAATCCACCTGCCATTGATTTATCACTTCTGCTTAGATGTGATAAATCAATCTCTGAACACTCTCCTGTTGATTCCAGTACTCCACCAAAACTGGAAGAGTAGCAGGTGTGGACAGGAGAGCAGCCCCCGCTGACCTTACTGCATACAAGATGCTGCGGTAAGTACGTCAAATTGCATAGATGAGGTGACATAGTTTAGGTCGACAGTGGGGGTTAGTATAGACCAGGCCTTAGAGTGAAAGAGAGAGGAATTTTGGACTGACAGTTGCCTGCTCTCGATCAGTTAACCTCAGAAGCAGGAAATGCTGTCTCTTGAGAAAAAGTCTTTGCTTCCAAGAACAGGTCTTGAGGTCTTCTCTCTCATTTGTGAAACAATTGCCATGTAACTACAGTTTAGCATTGTGAACAGTGTCATGAATACAGGACTATCTTTACATAGGTATGTTTATTTGGTGTTTTTCAGATGTGTGATTTGGTCTTTTAGATAATCTTTAAATTGACTGTTGCTGTTTCTACTGTTTAACCAATAACTAGGTCTGTTTTGAAGGCACACTCTAAGAACAGCTAACCACAAGCAAGGTAAACTAAAATAATCAGAATTTAGAAATAATCCTGTCTCTCTCTGAAGCAGAACAGACTAAGGGAGTCGTGTTTACCAACCACAGAGTCTGAGAAACCAGGGCTTTAAAGACAAAAGCAAGGGAAGTGACTACAAAAGGGGCAGAACTAGCTATCCAGGGCTCTGAGCTGTACCATTAGTACCATAGCTAATGGACAGAGAGAAGATGTAAGAGAGTTTGTGGCAGTCACATTTATATGACTACGGTATTTTATGCTACCTGCTAAATTTCTATAACCAAAATCCTACTTATTGCAAGATTCCTATTAACCAAAGCAGAGCAATTATGCCTACGTGGGCATTCAGGTAAGAGAAGGTGCACTGTGGTCCTGGTAGCACGAGAACAGCTGCAAGAGGAGGAGGTGGAATAGCAAGTGGCTATAGGCAAGGGAGCTGACAGCCTCTCCGGGTCTCTGAGCAAGGTAGGGGTCAGGGGCGTGAGGGGCAGGGCCAGGAGTAGCCAGCCCTCAGTGCCTCCCCAGCCTTGTCTGAAAGCCATAGGGGGCCCTGGAGCTTCACTAAGCCCCACAGGTTGGAAGCTACAAAGAAACTTCATGCGAGAGGATAAGGCCAGAGGGGAACTAGTGTTGATGGAGGATAAGCAGTGATGGGGGCTTAGAAGTGAAAGGATGATGGAGAGGAAACAGAAGAGATGGGAAGTTGCAGCACTTCAGTCCTGCAGTTTCAACAAAAGAACTCCATGGGAGCTAAGCTTCATGGACTCTGGCAGCGCACTACTCCAGCAGCCCACTCATCAAGCAGCTCTGTTGAACCATCTGGCCGTGGGGAAATAGGCCAGGTATCAAATCAGGGGAGATCTGCATGGAATCTACACACTCAGAGATGAAAACTGCAGAAAATGTGGAGAATGTGCAATCTTAGTTTAAAGGTAAGCAGGCGCTTAAATGTTTGCTGAACCAGGGCCAGACTGCATAACACCTTGCATGATCAAACCCACAATCAACTATAGTAATGCATTAACACTACCACAAAAAAAAGATATTTGGGATTTTATTTGGGATTTTACAAACATTCCAACAACCCTGGAATAAATAATAGGTTAGCTACCTCTAGTTTTTCTGGAGCCCCATAAAACATCCTGCGCAAAAGTCAGAATAAAACTTCTTAAATTGAAAACTATTCACAGTAAATGGATTTTCTGGGCACAAAGCCAAAAAATTACCTTCACTATGTTTTCCTCATCTGCAAAAATAGCCACAGGGTGTATAAAAATTAACTTTCAACCCTGTCTAAAAAGGTCTTCCTCTTTCAAACCATTAACCACAATAAGCATTTATTCCCCTCTAGTTTCTGCTTAAACAAGCTGCAGTTGCTAGTCAACTGGAGGTTTTGCAATATATTCATTTGTTATTTGCAGTGCGAATCTGGAAGTGTGAATGTCACAGTAGAAGACACCAGTCATGAGCAATGAGCAAAGAATTTAAAAAAAGGATTTGTTACCTGAAATATTAAACTTTTTACTAACTTTTCTACCGCTATCTGCCTCTCTGACACTCCTTCACCATCTACATCTGAGCTTTCTGATGAGACATAAAACTACTGTTTTAAGCACCTGTGCTCATTAAAAATTCCCAGGACACTTTTTGTAAAAGAAGGGATATTAACACTAATGTCCTAACTCAATTCTAAACCAGTTAGGCAAAACCAATTTTGCCTACCTAAATTAATCCTGTATTTTCCAGTATTGTTCTTCACTTCCCATCCTATATCGCTGCCTTGCCTTGGATATCAAAATGCTGCCATGTTTTGCCCCAGATCTATGTGCATTTCACAGTTGGTTGCATGATCCCTATATATAATTGCGGGTCTGTCACTTTGTTTGCAATAAGTTTTGGGAACCTTCAGGAGGAAAAGAGGTAGGTTCATAAATACATAGAATTTATCATCACAATCCTTAAAAATAGCTCTTCTCCACTTCCCCAGTCTCCATTTCTTTCTCTACTCTTACTTAACTTTAACAGTACTGTTTAGCTTTGTAAAGCATTTGGAGCTGTATTGTGTATGAAAGACATGATGACTATAAAACTGTATTATTACAGAATGTCTTTGCTAAGCTTGTCACAATCTTCCATAGAAGCATAGGGCTGGAAAAGACCTCAGAAGGTCATCAAGTCCAGCCCCCTGCTCTAGGCAGGACCAATCCCAACTAAATCAACCCAGCCAAGGCTTTGTCAAGCTGAGACTTAAACACTGATAGGGATGGAGACTCCACTACTTCCCGAGGTAACCCATTCCAGTGCTTCACCACTCTCCTGATGAAATAGTTTTTCCTAATATCCAACCTGGACCTTTCCCACCACAACTTGAGACCATTGCTCCTTGTTCTGCCATCTGTCACTACTGAGAACAGCCTTTCTCCATCCTCTTTGGAACCTCCCTTCAGGAAGTTGAAGGCTGCTATCAAATCCCCCCTCACTCTTCGCTTCTGCAGACTAAACAGACCCAACTCCCTCAGCCTCTCCTCATAGGTCATATGCTCCAGCCCCCTAATCATTTTGGTTGCCCTCCGCTGGACCCTCTCCAATGCGTCCACATCCTTTTTGTAGTGGGGGGTCCCAGAACTGGACACAGTACTCCAGATGTGGCCTCACCAGAGCCAAATAAAGGGGAATAATGACATCTCTGGATCTGCTGGCAATGCTCCTCTTAACGCAACCTAATATGTCATGAGCCTTCTTGGCTACAAGGGCACACTGTTGACTCATATCCAGCTTCTCATCCACCGTAACCCCCAGGTCCTTCTCTGCAGAACTACTACTTAGCCATTCAGTTCCCAGCCTGTAACAATGCTTGGGATTCTTCCGTCCCAAGTGCAGGACTCTGCACTTGTCCTTGTTGAACCTCATCAGATTTCTTGTGGCCCAATCCTCCAATTTGTCTAAGTCACTCTGGACCCTATCTCTGCCCTCAAGCATATCTACCTTTTCCCCTAGCTTAGTGTCATCTGCAAACTTGCTGAGGGTGCAATCCATCCCCTCATCCAGGTCATTAATAAAGATATTGAACAAAACCGGTCCCAGAACCGAACCTTGGGGCACTCCGCTAGAAACCGACCGCCATCCTGACATCGAGCCGTTGATCACTACTCGCTGGGCCCAGCCTTCTAGCCAGCTTTCTATCCATCTTACCGTCCATTTATCTAATCCACATTCCCTTAACTTGCTGGCAAGAATATTGTGGGAGACCATATCAAAAGCCTTGCTAAAGTCAAGGTATATCACATCCACAGACTTTCCCATGTCCACAGAGCCAGTTACCTCATCATAGAAGCTAATCAGATTGGTCAGGCACGACTTGCCCTTTGTGAATCCATGCTGACTATTCCTAATCACTTTCCTCTCTTCCAAGTGCCTCAAAATAGATTCCTTAAGGATCCCTTCCATGATTTTTCCAGGAACCGAGGTAAGACTGACCGACCTATAGTTCCCTGGATCGTCCTTCTTCCCTTTTTTGAAGATGGGCACTACATTTGCCTTTTTCCAGTCATCCGGGATCTCTCCTGATCTCCACAATTTTTCAAAGATAATGGCTAAAGGCTCCTCAATGACATTTGCCAACTCCCTCAGTACCCTCGGATGCATTAAGTCCGGAGCCATGGATTTGTGTACGTTTAGCTTTTCTAAATAATTCCTAACCTGTTCTTTACCCACCAAGGGCTGTCCATCTTCATCCCATCTTGCGTCACTTAGCACATTAGTCTGGGAGCCGACCTTGTCCGTGAATACAAAAGCAAAGAAAGCATTGAGTACTTCAGCTTTCCCCACATCATCTGTCACTAGGTTACCTCCTTCATCCAGTAGGGGCCCCACACCCTCTCTGATCACCTTCTTCTTGTTAACATGCCTGTAGAAACCTTTCTTGTTATCTTTCACATCCTGTGCCAGTCGCAATTCCAATTGCGCTTTCGCCTTCCTGATAACCCCCCAGCATTCTCGAGCTATACATTTAAACCCCTCTCTGGTCATTTGTCCAAGTTTCCACTTTTTGTAAGCTTCCTTTTTGTGCTTAAGTTCACCAAGGATTTCCCCCGTAAGCCAGTCCGGTCTCCTACCATGTTTGCCTCTCTTGCTATGCATCAGGATGGTTTCTTTCTGTGCCTTCAATAAGGCTTCTTTAAAATACTGCCAGCTGTCCTGGACTCCTTTCCCCTTCATGTTAGCATCCCAGGGGATTCTGCCCATCATGTGTCTGAGGGAGTCCAAATCTGCTTTTCTGAAGTCCAAGGTGTGTATTTTACTACTCTCTTTTCTTCCTTTGGTCAGGATCCTGAAATCTACCATCTCATGATCACTGCTTCCCAGGTTGTCACCCACCTCTGCTTCCCCTATTAGTTCCTCCCTGTTTGTGAGCAGAAGGTCAAGCTGCGCATGGCCCCTGGTCGGATCCTTCAGCACTTGTACCAAGAAGTTATCCCCAACATTCTCCAAAAAGTTCCTGGATTGCCTGTGTACTGCCGTATTGGTTTCCCAACAGATGTCAGGGTGATTAAAGTCCCCCACGAGAACCAGGGCCTGCAATCTGGAAGCCTCTCTCAGTTGTCCGAAGAAAGCCTCATCTACCTCATCCACCTGATTCGGTGGCCTGTAGTAGACACCAACCACAACATCACTGCTGTTGTTTGCACCTCTAAACTTAACCCATAGACTCTCAACAGGTTTTTCTCCTTCTAGTTAATTAGATATTTTCATTTCATTAATGAATGGCTCCTGTGCAGCTTTTACCTGGCAACATACCTCGTCTCTTATTTTTAACTTTTATAGGTAAAAATGTTAATTGAAAACTTATGCCCATAGCTCCTATAGAGGCATAATCTAGTATACAGGTAACCAGGCTGGGACTCTGGAAATCTGGGTATTCTCAGCTCTGCCACTGACCGGCTGGTGACCTTGGGCAAATCATTACATCCCTTTCTGCCTCTTTTCGCCACCCATTCTTTGTCTGTCTTGTCTATTTAGGCTGCAGTCTCTTTGGGGCAGAATGTCTCTGTGTCTGCACAGCCTCTGGCACAACAGTTGAGGTCTGTGGACCCTCCCATAACATAAATAACACATGTGAATGTGTGAAAGCCATTAAGCATTCTTATAGTGCCAGATTCTGCCACCCTTTTTCACACTGAAAATGCCTTAATACATAAAAAGTCCCATTGAAATTAGTACGACTGCTTGAAGAATAAGGTACTAGTCAGTATGAATAAAGGGGGCAGAATCCCTCAGAACGATTAACTCTTCTCCAACACCAGTACCCCAGCCCATGGAGTCCATCAGATGCAAACAAGAGAGTTTACGACCAGAAATATACTCAAAGTAGAATGCATGATGTGACAAAATTAAAAGCACTGCTTTGACCTTTACTGCCAAACGTATTTATGTTTCACAAAAATAATCGTTGCCTGTTTTTTCTGGCAGCTCCCTCATGATTGACAGGAGGTCATGTGCCAACACATATGATCTGTTCTATAGAAACAAAAGGCAGCAAAGATTCTCATTTAATTCCAAACCAGGCTAAGATAGAAGAAGCACAAAGAACCTGCTTTTTCATCAATCGACTGCATGGCTACTGTCAGCCTCCAGATGTATCTGCCACAATGGATCAACAGCCTCTTCCCATACTTTCATTAGTAGCAACTGTCACATCTGCAATATGTTATACAGTGAAACCTTTGTTATCCAGCACTCTGTTAACCAGAAAATGTTAACTAGCATTGCCCCCAGCCACAATACTGTCACATCTTCAAGCGCACAGGCCTGGCTTGGTTTACCATGACTGGCTTAACAATTTTTTATTTAAGAAGTACTAATCATCTTTAACTCAAAATATAAATGTGAGACCACTACAAAACTACCAATATTAAAAACGTGAGTTTTACTATTGTCCATTGGTTCTTCCTAGGTTGATGGGACCCACAGATAACGGGAATTTTTAGATAACCAGAATGCCCTAATCCCGAGCGTGCCGGATAACACAGGTTTTACTGCATATGCAGACAATAATGATATTCTTTCACAGCCAAAATAATAGTTCTTAAAGCTCAAAAGCTTGTCCCTTCCACCAATAGAAGTTGGTCCAATAAAAGGTATTACCTCACCTGGCTCATTCTTCACTACAGTCAAACAAACCCAGTAACACTTTTAAACAACACATGCAGTGAGATTCACCCAGCACAGAGTCTATACACCACATAAACCATATGTTCAGAGACCCAAGTGTCATACTGGCCCTCTGCAAAGAGGTGAATTTCACCCCTAGAAAAGAAGAAGAAAGTGAGCATTATTCACTATTGCATTATTCCCATTTCACACTAGTGCAGCCCATTTCAATCAATGGAGTAACGTCAACATGAATCTGGAGTGAAACACTTTGCTGAATCAATATTTTCTGACTGTCATATAATTAACAATATATATATCCAAAATTTAATATTAATAATCCCCTTTTCTCTTCAGAGTACTTTATAAACAATAATTTCTAGCCATTCAAGGTATTTATCAGGACTTCAGTGCTCTATTATCTGAGCACTTCACAATTTTTTAAAAACATATTTATACTCTCCACATCAGGTAGGAAAGTGATATTTTCTCTAATTTATAGATAGGAAACAGGCACACAGAGAACAAGGTAAGCCAGGAGTTTGGGGCAAGCAGAGACTTGAACCTAAGTCTCCCAAACCCTGAGCTAGAGACCAAACCAGTGGACCATCCTTCATTTCTCATAGCTTATACTGACAATTTATAACATATGATCTAATTTTGTATTTATACCAAAAAAAGGGCAAAACCCTCCCCAGTATATTTTCAGAAATTCTGAACCATTCATTAGTGTGCATCAGAAATGTTTTTGCAAGCATATCAAACCTCTGTGATATTTATTACACCAACAGTTTTCCCCTCCTACAAAATGCAGTATGAGTGATGTATTATGTATGTTGTTTCTTGCTATAAAACAGAGACTATGTCTGAAAACAGCCTGAAATGAAAAAGCAGCTTACTTGTCAATATGAAAGCTATGCAGATCAGACAAGGATTCAACATTCTACAAACACAAACCAACAATTGTTGATCAGAGTCTTCCACTGTTAATGGCTGACCAGTAACAAATAAACTTTATTGTCACATATTGTCTGCTATATCTTCATTACTATTTAGTTACTGTCAATAGGCCCAATATACAGTCTGAGCTTGGCTTCTGCATTGGATCTCATTCGAATGACACTAATGACTTACTTTTCACTCATGCAGCACACATTTACAGTGCGCCTATTTCACTTTTACTACTCACCATTAATACCATTACCAGTCACTTTAATCACAAGAAAAAGATACCAAATCCCACTTCCATTTGCTATAAAACACCCATAGAAAAGTGTTTTCACTGACATACATGTTCCAGTCTTGCCTTAATTAACAAACAGGATCTTTCTGTTCACAACATTTTTTCTCCGCAATAATGGGCTGAAGCATTTGAAGTGACAGAAGAATACTAGATTAGCATGATTCCTTCTTTGGCCTTGTATATTCTTTTCTTCCTGTGACTCTCTTTCTCTCCATTCACTCTGTTTGCCTTTTGCAATGACACACGCTATTATTCTGGCAGCAGGAAATCCACCCAAATAAGTGTTCAATAATGCCACATGAATATTCTGGATGAAAAGCAACGGAAGTGGTTGAGACTTGAGTATGCTTACGTGGCAATTAAAAATTGGCAACTGGTCCATGCCAGCTGACTTGGGTGAAGGGGCTGTTTAACTGGCCACCTTCCAGCGTAGACCCCTAGTTTGTTCTTAATTAAAAATAAAATCTTGGAGCCTGATTCTTCCCTGGTTTGCCCTTTGTGTATTTATCTGTGCATAGTGGGTGCAAACACTGTCATCTGGAGAACTATGATCTTGTCGCATTTTTTGTCCACTTTGAACAAGGGTAAATACCTACACAAGGGGAAAAACAAGAGAGACTTAGGCCCTAGCTATCTGCCTTTCTAAATTCCAGTAGGTGTCCATTGCAGAAAAGAAACAGCTATGACTGGAACGTGGATACATAAGCTACTGCTTGGAAACAGATAAAACCCTGAAAGAGATAAAAACAGATAAAAATTGAAAAAAACCCGAGCACCTATTTTAGACAAAGTTTTGTTAACCAGCTCTAACAAGAGGTAAGGGATGATGGTCCTGTCCACAGATCAGCATTCTGTCAGCTAGTCTCTGAGATGAAACATTTCTGCTTACTGCATGCTAAACACTATGCTATTGTACAAACCATATTTTTTTGGCTGAAGGTGTCTCAAGCACACATGGTTTTTATGACCTAATTTAGACAACATTCTCCTGCAGGCTTTGCTGTTTGATACTATGTTTGATTCAAACATTTCAGTGATTTGGCCCGTGCATGTAACCCATTTTTTGGCTATACTTGGTTCATTAGCAAACCTTGATTTTGTTTAGTAAGTTTGTGTTATCCTCCTGTCAAAAGATTTGCTTAACATTAATCATCTGCTTTAAATATCAAGCAATTGTGAACAAGTAAAAAAAATCTATTACCGATTTCCTTTCCTGTTTCAGCTCTTGCATGTAGCGTGTTAACTCTGCAGTGATCTGAGAGGTCATATTCTCCGAAATGACTTCATGCTGGCCGGCATAGTCATTCATTTCATTCAAGGTGACTAGGAAGGCTTTGCATGATGTGTACCTGAAGAGGACAAAAAATGCACAGTGCTTTTAGTCCATTTGTTTTCAGGAACACACACTACAAAGAGAATTTGCATTCCTCCCAGCATTCAGTAATATTGCACAATACGGGATACTCATTAGCACTAGTTCATTGGCAGGAGTTTACTGAAAGGGAACCTTATGCCAGGCATTGACAGTTCTCTGAGAAAACAATCATGACATAATTATAGTTTTACAGGTGCCTCTTATACATACTAAAAGCATTTTGACTTTACTAATCTAAAAAACTATTCAGAAAATATTTGCTGGCTTCACTACCATAACGGCCCTGACCCTGCTGTTTGTATTCATTATTTAAAAGGAAAAATGAAGCTTCCATGAATATGGTTAATTTCAGGAAGGCACATTATACTATTGGCATGCACAGAACTGAACCAGCAAGCAGCATTTAATTCTCTTAGGACAGGCTGGAGTGCTGACCAATCGGAAGGAGAGAACAGCTAAGGAGAGTTGCATGTCTAGATTCCAGAATTATAATATACATGTTAGATGCTTGTTGCAGCTTCCTGTGCTAGGAACACATAAATGATAGCATCACTTAAAGGGAGAAAGGCAATAAAAAGGGATAGGAATAAAAGCGAGGGTAATAAGAGAGGGATGTGGGAAGCAAATTAAGAGATATGAGAGAGAGAGAGAGAGAGAGAGAGAGAGAGAGAGAGAGAGCGCGCATGCGTGTATGTGTATACACATACACAAATGTAAAGGAGGAACAAAACCAAAGACTGGAAGAGAGGAAGCCATGGAAGGGGGAGAGATCAAAAAGGTATCCTTATTGGAATTAGCTACATTTATGTCCTAGTCAAGCAGTTTTGCACCCAGAAAAGCAGATTGCTGAAGGGGAGGGTCACAGTCCTAACCTGTAGTTAATGTAATGTAATGTAATGTAATACAATACAGTCAGTCTCTGGAACTATGAGATAATAAACAAAAGAACCACCAAACCACTTACTAAACCAAATAATGACACAAGGAGACATATTCTCAGCTCGTGTAAATTGCTCTAGCAGCTGTTTTACAGAAGCTGAGGATCTGACCCAAAATGTAGATACGCCCAATTACGTAACTAATGAAGCCAAGCCTGTACTCACTGAAGTCAACTGAAACATCCCCATTGGCTTCAGTGGATGGAAAGGCCTGTCTATTTTCAGCTTCCAGCGGAGAGGATCTAGTCCCTCATTTATATACTCCTGTAGAGTTTCAATCTTTTATGACATTTTCTTTAAAAAAAACCTGTGTGTAATTATATGAATCTTCAGTCAACTAACTTTAAAAATGCTGGGTGCACTGATATAAGTCAATAAATGTGAAGTTCAGGTCCTTTCCAGGATGCTCAGCTTGAAGAATTACTCTTGATCCCATCAAGGTCAGAGAGGACCTTCAAAACATGTATGTGTGCACAGTGTCTCCCCCATCTATAATGCTATTCTTAGCAATGTAGTGTCCAGCTGCCTTCCCACCTCAGTGAAAGACTCTCATGCAGCAGGGAAAGGCTCTGGTAGGGGAGAGGCAGTGGAGAAAGGCTCTGGCAGCTCCCTGTTGCTGGTGTCTTTCCCCACTGCTCGGGAGCCTTTCACTGCCACATGTAGCAACACACCACAGTGTGTACACAGCCTGCTTGTCAGAGTGGCATGTAGCTACACATATCCTAAGGGTAGTGCAAGTGTAGATAAGGCCTTTTTCTAGGATTTCTATATTCTTCTACCACACTTGTTTCTCAATAATTTACTCCCCTCTCTCAATCCACCCAGACACATCCCCACCAATAGGTTGATAATGAACATACTTGTATTCTTCCTCTTCTTTGGAGTTCTTTTTGGGCTGATATTTCTTTGAAAGATTCCTGAAAATAAAAATAAATAAATAAATAGATTTGTTTATTAAAATTGCCAGATGTTATCCACATGCTCCACACTCACAGCACCCCAGCATTTATTATTTAGTTGTAATGACCTGATACATTAATAATAATGTATATATTATTTCTAATGCATTAGTACCCAAAGGCCGGATCCCTCCTGTGCTAGACACCTCAGAGGCATGTAACAAAGAGACAGTCCCCTGCCCTGAAGATTTTACAATCTAAGTGAAAGACTACATACAACAGGTAGATACAACTCTCTTTACTTCAAATGATTTTTCTTAGCCTAATGTGCAAACATAGTAACATGTCCATGGCCACCAGGGCTGTAATCACATTGCACATTCTGAATATCATAGTGGCAAGAGAGACTGACTCAGATGGTGCTACTCCATAAACACATGCCATGTCTACCTGAGCAAAAAAAGAACCTCCTGCAGCTATTAATGGCATTAGGCCTATGACAAACAGTTGCGCTGTTCTGATTCCATGCAGGAAAGAGCAGCAGTACAAATACTCATCAACCAGCCCACTACAGTAAGATTTGCTATAGAAACACCACCAGTGGTCTATGAAGTCTAGAAATCCCCCTCTGACTATCACTTTTACTTGATACATGTAAAGAAGGTGAAAAAACACTGGCCAGTTTTTGGATTCTGCACAGATGGGGTGAGTCTGGGGAAGTCCTTCTTAACAACTGTGATGATCATCTGATGCAGTGAGAAACAGGAAATCTGATTATCCCATTTAATCACATATTATTCTACACATTATTATTAGTCATCAAATTATCCATTCTCTTGTAAAATCCTACTATGCTATTTGACTGCTCATGTCTGGAACAGAGAAGCAAAAGGTAACTGCCTTCAAAGCTCTCTCCTAGAAAGCAGGCACTACAAATCCATAGCCAATGGCAAATCTAGGATTTAACATACTGAGTGCCGGATAGTCACTCAGAAGAGCTCATCAGTGCTTATAGCTTCAGAGCTATAACGTTCTCCTCCTAACAGGGATATTTATCCCCTATTCTCAGTCTGGCACAGTTCACAGAATATTTCTTGAAAATGCAGACTAGATGGCTGATAAACATGCCATGGTGATTTTTCAGGGTTTCAATGTAGAACTGGAGGCAATATACTGAAATCAAAGTTAAGTTTGTACAGGAACCTGCCATTTTGTATTGTCACATATCAGTTTCACAACACTAAGCAATTATGGTTCCCACAATAAACACCTCTCTATTCCTCACTTTCCTTGGTACTTATTTCCTTATTTGCTAACTGTCTGCATTTCCCATTTCCTCTTTTGCACACAACTTTATTATTTACGCAAAGCAAACACTCTTCCATCAAACCCTTTTTCACTTCCCTATTTTCTTTTCTTCTTTACACTTTAACTGAAGGGCAGAGTTGAGATGCAGGAAACCAGTCAAAATCTATTCAACCTCTTTACATTTATACTTTTCAAAATAGAAGGAAACATACACACACATGCACACAGAGAAGAAGAAAAGTGCAGAGAGATTTTATCATACATACCTAAAAGGTCACTTGATGAAGAATACTAGTCCCCAGAGAACAGTACTGAAACTAAATGGGAGCTTGTCTTCACTAGACCATGGATTGACAAAGCAGTGATCGATCCATTGGCAGTTGATTTATCACGTCTGTTTAATGTTCATTTTCAACCATGTCCCCATTCCTTATTAATTCAGCCACACTGCCTTGCACCCCATCTTCAGACAGATTATGTTGGCAGCTGCCTCTCTACAGCGGATATCAAAGAGTTATACCTTGGATGGATGGCTAATGCAGGTTCACTTTTTCCTTAGGGACTTAGTGCATCACGTGTGTGATGCTGCCAAAATTAAGGATGTTAAAAAGCTGTGTGTGTGGGGTGGGGGGCTTGTAAACATGCAACTGCTGAAATTTTTAGCGGTTACATATGGGAGGAGGCAACTCTGAAGGAGCCGGTGTGTGCAGGGAGCTGGCTTTCCCCCACCCCTGTGCTGCTGCTTCTGATACATGTGGGGGGGGAGTGCGTGTAACTCTGAAGGTTAACCGTGTATCCTAACACATCCCTAGCCTGAATGTTTCATTAATTCTGTTCAGACAGCTATAGACCAAAATCCAGGAGTCCCAATCAAGCAATGAAGGTAATATGAGTTGTGCCAGAGTAAAAATTGCATCAGGACCTCAAGAGGCATCCATGCTCTATACTGTAGCCTGCTCTTCTTTAAACCATACCTCACCCACATAACTCTCCTACCAATTTTTTCCTCTTTAAAGTTCCATGTTTAAGTGATATATGCAAGTTTTCACCTTGTCACTGGCAGCAAGCTAATGTAGATATATTTATGGCATTGTATATTACCTAAAGGAGACTTAGATTCAGGAAACATCAAGGTCAGTTTACTAAGAGCAACTTCTCTAACCATAATGATAAAACATATCACAGCAAATCTAGATGACAAGATTATTGATATGTCTATGGAAGATTTTCTAAAGAAGGTCTGTCCTGAATTCAAGAACAATTGCAGAGGAGAATTCATAGTATAAATTTCCTTCACGGTGTAGTGCCAGTTAGTATGATGACATTTAATAATGTCACATGCAATGTTCAAGAGTCCCTATGGGAAAAAGAGTGAAAGGAAGAGCAGCAGCATGACCTAGTAAGTGAGACAATTCCTATGCTGGACGTCCTGGATTTCCCATATTCTAATCCCAGCTCTACTACCAAAGCTCATCACTATGGAGTCATGGACAATTCCATTAACTTTTTTTTGCCTCTGTTGCCCCAACTGTAAAATGGCCATAATAATATTTTCCAGCTTCAAAAGTTGTTGTGTTAATGGCTATAAAATGGCATACAAGTGATACTGGCCTAGTCTTTGGGCTAAAAGGTGCCCCACTGAGCCAGCCAGAATTCCTCTTCAGGACTCCCAGGATGCATGCACTGGGACAGTAGCTCCCCTACATTTTCAAACGGTGCAGCCTGCTGCCTGCCAGCCAGCTGTACAGGCCAGTGGAGTGGTGAACCTGCCCTCATACCACCTCTCCCCTAGGGGGCACCATTTGGGAGAAGGAAGGAGGGCAAGAGCCAAGGGATGTTAAATTTAGTTTAATCAACTAATCAATTAGTCAATGGATTTTCCATTGTCTAATTGATTAGTCAATAAGCCAGCGACCCGCAGTGGGGTTAGCTCCTGGCCCAGGAGTTACCCCACTGTAGCTCTGCCTTTTAAATGTATTAAGAGCCAGCAGGCTCTTAATACATTTAGAAGACTGAAACGAATCAGCTAGCCCGGCTTGCGCTGGGTCCCCCCCCCACTGCGCTCTGATTTTTAAATGTATTAAGAGCCCGGAGGCTCTTAATACATGTAAAAAGCAGAGGCCCAGCATCTTGGACTGGTGCAAGCTGGGAATCAGCTGATTCCTGGTTCGTACCCGGTCTCCACTACCCCGCCTCCTGCAGAGACAGTGCTGGGGGAAACCAGCTTTTAAGCCAGCTCCCCCCAGCACCAGCTCCTGCTCCCCCCTCTTGCTGCCTCTGATAGATAGGTTATTGGATAGTCGACTAGTTGAGGGACTAGTCGACTATCCAATAACCTTTTGCTTATCATATAGTCAACTAGTTGGATAGTCGATTAGTCACTTACATCCCTACAAGAGCTTGCCCCTCCAAATTTCCATACAGGAGTGAGTTCCTGGTGAAGCTTGTAACTAGAGCACAGCATTAGTATGAAATCTAAGTTCTGAAGAGGAGATGTACCCCTGGAGCAAAGAGTCAGTATTTTGTTTACAGAGGCAGGATGATTAAGATAAGAAGGGGCTGATTAAATTAAGGATCTGGAAGTCTAGTCTGTAAAACAGGAACCCTGTGTGCAGGGGTCAGGGCTGTTCCTTAGACAGTGAGAAGTAGGGATGTAAAATCCAGTTTAATCAGCTAACTGATTAAATGTTATGCAAATAGGTACAGGCGGGGAACTGCTCCAGACCAACTGGGCTGGAGCAGGCCCCTGCCCATACCATGGCAGGACGGCCAAGCTGGAGAGGCTCCCTTCCATGAGTGGGAGCTACTCCACCTGGGCTGCAGCACCCCCACCCACAGTGCAGTGGGCTGCTCCAGCCAGGCTGTAGATCCCGCGGTGCAGCGGGCCACTGTAGCTGGGCCAGACATACTGCAGGTGATGGCTATTCCACCAGACTGACGCTCCCCTCACCCACAGGGTGGGGGGCCTGGCCAGACTGGCATGCCCCTCACCCTCCAGCCCAGCCAGGCCTGCCACAGGCAGGGACTGCTCCAGCCAGGACAGGCCCACTGGTTAACCTTTCACATCCTTAGTGAAGGGCAAACCCCTTCTAACAAAGGCGCTGTTTCCATTCCACCCTTCTTCCAAGCCCTGCCCGTGCTCCACCCCCATCTGTCCCCAATGCACCCCTTCCTCAAAGCCCCCTCTCCAAGAGATGCAACCCAGGGAATTACATGGGGGCCTGACACAAGGCAGCAGCAGAGGTTGGACGCCCCTGAACTCACTGTGAGGGTGGATGCCATAGGAAATGAAGCATCTCAGTAGTCTGCCCTGCTCCACTGCCATCTCCCAACTGAGTCACTCTGCTCTGCTCCCTAGAGCCACAGAGCAGGCTGGGGCCAGAGCCAGGGCACTCTGCTTGCCCTTGCTGCACTGAAGCAGAACAAGCTGGCTGCGAAAATGGTGGCAGAGTAGAGTGGGCTCTAGGTCACTCCACTTCCCGCAGCTCCCCCACTGCAGTGAATGCGGCCGGGGGGAGGGGGGGTGGACCGCTACTGCCACCCCATGCCAGGCCCACAAGTTAATATCTCAGCCACCGTGGGTCTCATGGGCTAATCTCATTATGGGGGACCATCTCATCCACAGGATGGTTGGAGCAGCTGCCGCAAGGCCCCCTAAAGTACAAGCTTGACAGGGATGAGGGGAGGGAATTGTTTTAGAGATAACACAGGGGACTCAGAAAAATATAGCCAAGCCCTCTGAGTCTAAGTTATATTCAGAAAAGGGGAATCTTGGGGGGTGTAAGTGAAAAAGATGAGCTCAGACCAAAGAAAGGGATAGCATGGTATGGAGAAGTTCCCGCTCTACCTGTGGTACTTATGTGGTCCTGTCACGGTAGTATCTGAGTGCCTCAGAAGGTCTAAACTATTGCTCCTCACAGTCTCTCAGTGGCATAGAGCCATGCTGTTATGACACCTTCAAAGAGCAGTGACGCATACGCCTGATTGATGCTCGTGAGAGGAGAAAAGCAACAGTAGTAGCTACACCGACAGAGCCAGGACAATTCCTTTGCCCCCACTGTGAATGCCCATGGCGTTCAAGGCTTGGACTCCTCAGCCACATGTGAGTCCACAACTAATGAGCCTGTGCAAGCTCAAGATGTC
Source organism: Pelochelys cantorii (assembly GCA_032595735.1). NCBI lineage: Eukaryota > Metazoa > Chordata > Testudines > Trionychidae > Pelochelys > Pelochelys cantorii. Next base: position 14,579,974 of record CM064347.1, on the reverse strand, counting down.
ATCGTCGGACATGATGGATTGCCAACAAACAACAACAGATGGGGCACCAAAGCACAAAGACTAAAAGCCAGATTTTCAAAAGTATTTAGGCACCAAGTGAGATTTTCAAAAGTGGCTAGAAGGTTAGGTGCTTCATAAACCCCATTAGATGCCTAGTTCCATCTTTGGGTGCTTAAAACCTTTGATATTCAGTCCCTATGGCACCAGGAAGTTACACAGGAAGTCCACGGGGGTGGGGGAAGCAGAACCCAGGTCTCTCACTGCTAGCACCTTACCCAGCAGTCTAGCCTCTCTCTGCTGCATGTGGTGGGGGAGCAGGAAGTGTGGCCAGTTCTCTGAGTTTTCAGCAAATGGTTGCATGAGGCTAGGATAGGTGTATGGTCAACAGCATGAAAAGCAGCACAGAGATCAGGAAGGATAAAGAATGAGAGTCAGGTGAGAGGCAATCACTTCACTCCTGGGGGTAGCAGGTTCTGCCTCATGTTAGGTTGTAAAGTAATGACTGCTGTGCAACTTTACATTGTAACTGAAAACCACTTTGTCATCGTGTTTGTCCTGAGTATGAGAAAAGAAGAAATCAGAAAGTGTCACATAAGCATGAGATGTGTTTATGCCTCAAATTCTTAGAATTTCAGCTGTATCCAGGCCAATTTCAGAACAAAGAACAGAAATTGCATCCACAGAAATCCATGAGATTAAAGCCAATCTCATGATTTTAAGTGAACCTAATTAATGAATTTTGAACATCTACATTTGAAAGTGAACGTGACTTGGAAGTGTCACTTTCACTCTTGTTTAAGGTCAGTTTTTCCAGGCAGGTGAAGCATAAGCAGGGCCTGTGCTCCCACATGTAGTCCTGGCCGCACCCTGCACAGGAATGGAAAATGAGAGATGGAGACTCTCTTTGCATTCTTCCCCACTTGCACAAACACACTGATGCCAGACAGAATCCACCTGATTATTAGCATCTCTATTCTCTCCTATGCTCTTCCAAATAAAGGATGCTCTAAAACTGCAAACTTCTCACTTGTTAACCTACACATTAAATGTAGCGGTTTAAACAGAAGCTTATTCCTGCTACAAGAATTCAGGAAGCAGCTCTGCATGTCCAAGGTACATTTTAGAATGCCATTGGGATCCTGTCGGAAACCCTGGACTCTTGTTTCTCAATTTGGCTTACTTTCTTCATTCATGGAGCGACAGATGAGGGAAACTAAGAAAAATGTACACAAAAGACTATATACTCTAATAAGACATTTTCATCAAATAAAAAGCGTACCATCTCCTAGCATTTCAAATACCACATTGCCTAATTAATCTTGATGTGTCCAGTTGTCATCCTCATTTGAGCCTCTGAATGTGCAGAATCACCTTAGGGCTGTGTGAAAAGCACCAAGCAGAGCACATTTTCACATACAAAGGATTAGAAGGCATATGACAAGCATTAGCAGTTGGATTACACAAACATGTTTAATTATTTACTACTCTTCTGCCAGCTGGGTTTTTTGTTTGTGTGTTTTTTTGTTCGACTACAAAAAAACTCAAAGTTGGGAACTGAAACCATAGCTCTAATAGAGTCAGTGAGAAATGTTTTCTCATGTAAGTCTTGATCGTGTCAAGGTACTGCATAAACAACAAGAAGTCCTGTGGCCCCTTATAGACTAACAGATTTATTGGAGCATAAGCTTTCGTGGGCAAAGACCCACTTCGTCAGATGCATGTAGTGGAAATTCCAGAGGCAGGTATAAATATTGATATATCAGTGATATTTATACCTGCCTCTGGAATTTCCACTACATGCATCTGACGAAGTGGGTCTTTCCCCACGAAAGCTTATGCTCCAATAAATCTGTTAGTCTATAAAGTGCCACGGGACTTCTCGTTGTTTATGCAGATTCAGACTAATACGGTTACCCCTCTGATACTTGTCAAGGTACTGATGCAATAGAGCACATGCTTAAAGTGAAACATGTGACCAACCCCGCTACAGTCAATAGGACTTCAGTTAGGCATCTGCTTCAGTGCTAAATTAGGGCTAAGAGTGTTCAGTACTTTGCATGACAAATCCTATAGTATTTGTACTATAGAAATGCATTTTGCAGTAGTATGCGAACTCTTCCTTGACTTGCTAATATGAATTAATTCACAAATTTTCTTGGTATTTGAAATGCTCTTTCATAGCCCATCTTTCTTATCTATGCAGTAAACCAGTATTTGTGGTATCGGAGCACCTTGGCCTTTTGATACCCTGAGCCAGGGCCATCCTTAGTATTTATTGGGTTCTACAAAGTACTATGAATCTGGTGCCAAATGGCAACCGGGGGTACGATTTTTTTAGAGATGTGATTTTATAATCTTCAGCAACGCACTAATGAACTATTTTTAAAAACAATTTTTAAACTAAAGTTCTATAGACTAACACAGCAAATTCAAAAGCTTCAGAGGGGTAACCAAGTTAGTCTGTAACTGGAAAAACTTAAAAAACAACAAACAGTCTTGTAGCACCGTAGAGACAAAACATGTAGATGGTATCATGAGCTTTCATGGGCACAACCCACTTCTTCAGATGAACCAGACATCTGCTTCAGATACAGACAGGGGTTGGCAAATACCTGATAAATGGCTTCATTGCCATATTTATGGCTCTTTCACGGGTTCCGATAATAGATCTTGCAGGCTTTTTCACTTTTAAGGGCACGGCTAGATTGAGGGGGGGTTTCAGGATACCAGAGGTATCCCAAAAAAACTCCGCCGTGTACAGGGAACTCATTTGCTCTTCCGTTTTTTTTTGCACAAGAGCAAACGCACTCTTTCGGAAGCTCCTGTATTCCTCATTCCACAAGGAAGAAGGGGACTTTCAAAAGAAGGGTTTTTTACCGAAATTTGACCCAGTCTAGACGGGCCAAATTTTGGAAAAGCCTCTTCCGACAAAAGTATTGGAAAAAGATGTGCAAAATGCATTATAGCGGCTGCTGCTGCCTGCTATGAATGGAGAAACTGGCTCCAGCCTCTACTCCAGTGGTCCCCAATGCGGTGCCCGCAGGCGCCATGGCGCCCGCCGGGGCATTTATGTGCACCCGCTGAAACATCTGGGCTGGCCCCGCCCCTGGTGTACAGCACATGCGTGGTGCCGGCCCTGGGCGCATGGTGCATGGGTGACCCCTACCCCGGGCGTGCGGCACATGCGCGGTGCTGGCCCTGGGTGCAGGGCGCGTGGGCGGCCCCTACCCCCAGCGCATGCGCTGTGCTGGCCCCGGGTGCCGGGCGCGTGGGCGGCCCCTGCCCCGGACACGCAGCACATGCGCGGTGCCAGCCCCGGGCGCAGGGCACGTGAGTGGCCCCTACCCCCAGCGCGCGGCACATGCACGGTGCCAGCCCGTGGTGCGTGGGTGGCCCCGCCTCCAGGCGTGCAGCGCATGCATGGCCCCACCCCCGGAAGCGCGGCACGTGAGCGGCCCCGCCCCCGGAAGCCCGGCACGTGAGCAGCCCCACCCCCGGGCGACCGGCAGCCACGAAAGGTTGGGGACCACTGCATCTACTCCAAGGCTGGGCAAAAGATAACTACAGCCACTCGGCACTCCGGAAAGCCGGGTGCAGCGCCATGTGTGTGTTTCTGAATGCTGAGAGCCTGGAGTGAGCGGAAACAGGCTTCTTATGCTGCCCCCACCCCCAGTAGCTCCCATTGGCCGGTTTCGGCCAATAGCAGCTGCCTGTTTGCAGGACAGGCAGCATGCGAAGTGCCCCTCCTCCTTCATCCCCTGGGCTCACAGCATACAGTTTAGAACAATAAACATGGCTCCTGCAACTCCCCTGAGCACGTACAGGGGCTGGTAGGCAGGGACCCTGGCTAAAGACCCTGCTGAGCTGCTGGCTTGGAGCCAGGTAAGGTCTCCCAGCCAGAGCCTCTCTCTGGCACCCCAGCCCCTCCCTCCCTCTCCCAACCCTCTGCCCCCCTACACCATGTATCCCAAACCTTCTGCACCCGTTCCAGTCCCCCTACGCCTTCCCAGACACTGCATCCCTTCCTGCACCCCTCCTCAGGTCACAACCCCCTTTCAGACCTTGCACACCAATCTGCTATCCCTGGTCACAGTCCAAATCCCTGCACTCTCTCCTGCATTCCTGCCCCAGGTCACAACCCGCTCCCAGGCCCTGCACCCCTTCCTTACTCCAGTCCATTGGCCCAGGTCACGATCCCCTACTTCACTCAAACTTCCTCCCAGATCCCACACCCCAATCCCTTACGCTAAGCTCCCTTCTGCACCCAACCTCCATCCCAGACCCCTGCACCTCCTTCATTAATATAATGGAACAGTGCAGCCCTTGACCATTTACCAAATTCTTGGAGTGGCCCCTCATCAAACATTATTGCCCACCCCCGTGTTAATGGCTTAAGATAAGAAAGAAAAGGATTCTTTTAATATAATTTTCTGAGTGCTGCAGATATCTAAAACTCTGATCTTAATGATTCTTTAAAATCCTGTGGTACTAATTAATACACGGTAAACTGTATTGCATTAAGGCCAGATCTTTGCTATTCAGTAGAGTTCTAGATCTTATGAATCAGAAGTAGCAAGTACTAGGTACTCAAAGGCCTCAGAGTAGTCACCGTATTAGTCTGCAAAAAAAGTCTAAAAAAATGTAAAAAACAACAATGGTCCTGTAGCACCTTAGGCTAACAAAAATATATAAATAGTATCATGAAATAGGCACAACCCAGTTCTTCAGTCATAGGTAGTGTTAATTTTCTTTTTATTTGATTTCATATTAAATCATCATAAGCATTGCTCCTTGTTAATTATTCCTTGTTTTAATATACTTTCTTCCACACCTATGACCTATTTAAAATATATATTTACATCTATGTTTTTTGTTTGTACTGGTACGTGCACACCCACACACTATCTCAATATTGGTGTTGCACATAAGAAATTTCAGCCTGCCGAAAAGAAAATTAAACCTGCCCAAGGATGGAAAATCTTAGAGGGAACACTGGTCATGACTGCTCAGTCCCAGCTTGCGTCAAGTCCAGCAGCCCCTCCTTGCAGCAACCAGGGCTGGCCGCGGGCAGGGGCTGTTCCAGCAGCAGCCCCTGCCCACAGCCAGCCCAGGTTCACCGTGAACAGAGGCTGCTTGGGCCAGCTCCCCACTGGGACTCCCACAGACAGGGGCTGTTGTCGGAGCAGCCTCTGCCCACGGTGAGCCTTGGCCCACTGTGGGCAGAGACTGCTTCACAGCAGCCTCCCTTGCTCCCCTGTTGCCTATGATAGAGGCAGCAAGGGGGGCAGATGGTGCTGTGGGGAACCGGCTTTTAAGCCAGCTCCCCTCTGCACCGGCTCCTGTTTCTCCCTCACCCCCCTTGCTGCTTCTGTAACAAGTAGTCAATACTCCATTCAACTACCCAATAAGCTTATGCTTATTGGGTAGTCAACTACTCACTAACATCCCTAGACCTTGTGGGCCAGTAGCTTTCCACAAACAAGAGATATGAACTTTGTTTGGAACAGTAAATGTCCATGCATGTGGCAAAGGATATAAGGAACCTAAGACATCCCCATTTTGTCTTCATTTCCTGCTACATTTCTCTAGCTGAATTTCTAACAAGGAAGCTTTGAACAAGAACTGATGACCCCCAATCTGTTGGCATAATTCCACAGAGATTTTTACAAGCTAACAGTTTATTTCATTATTGCTAAGATCATGATCCAAGAACACTGAAAAATCACTTGTATATGATCCTTTAACCATTTAATAGCTCTCCTCTTTTCTAGTATTAATTATTTATTATTATTATTATACCTTTAGTTTTAGTTACTAAGGGATTGGCATCCACATAATTATTGGGTAAGATCTGAATTACACATTGACCTAGCTAAATGGCTTTTTCCTGTAGGATTGGAAGGACCCTGCATCTGATTAAACTGGGTTTCAGTAATCATTCATCAAGTCCAGAGGCTCAGTGGTGAGCCAAAGGCTGAAATGCCTAAGGATACTGCATTTTTTACTTCTTGTTAACCAGTGAGGTTAACCAGAAGTTAACTGTCATTACTGGTTTGGTATACTCTAATGACAGAATAACCACCAGTTTGCGTTTAAGTCTGCACTATTCCTCATCAGTCTTTCCTGAATTTGACACTCTCAGCTGTGACCTAATCAGGCATGGTAACAGTCTCTTTAGATCAGATTCTAAGGAATTCAGTAGCAAAATGCCTATTTATTTAATATAAATATAAGTTTATTTAAAAATAAACCTATTAAAAACTAAATTTCAAGTGATGACAATAACTTATGTTCAGGTCTAAATTCATATCAAAATTGTTTAAATAATTTTTTTTTAAATTAAGCAGAATATGATATGCTTGCTGCAAAGTTTTAAAGAAAGTCAAACCACTGAACTGGAGGAAGGCATGGTCTAAGTATCTGAGGCCAGATTTTGCTGAAGTGTTAAGCCAGCCTTTGATAGTGATAAACTCTTCACAGGCGCAGAGCAAATATTTTCAGCATTTCAATTTATTCAACCAATTCAGTTCAATGACTAGTTCATTCAAAGTTATGAAACTTTCTGAGAGTTGAAAAAGCAGGGAAGCTTGTTTTCCTCTTTCCATCTATGAAGATACACTAAGTGTGAGAGGATGAGATCCATCAGTTCCAAAATACTGAAGGATATGGTGACTAGAAACAATCAGTTCAATACACTAACTACAGGTACTATGTCCTTTGTTTAACAAATCAGTTTCAATGCAAAACTTGTTATGTATCCAGCACATTTACGATGTTTTTATTAAATAAAAAAATTAAAATGGTGTTCTTGTGTATTTTTAATTCATTTGAATTGCCATTCAAATGCCACTTGACACATATATAAGCACAACATTAATCAGCTAGAAAATAAGAAATATATCATTCACCATTTTCTAACAATAAACAGGTAGATTTGAAACAGGTAAAATCTTATTTTCTGATTCCAATTCAGATGCAATGGCTTACTCACCTCAGAGGACTATTCCCATGAGATTTTGACCAATAAACTGTAGAAAAATCTCATGAGAACTTCCAAGTTCCACCAAGCAAGCTGCATTCACAAATTTTCTATCTTAAACATCACACGGATTCCTAATGAGATCTTCAAGCAATTGAATTCAGAACAATGCCTCAATTCAAGCTGTAAACTGAACTCTCACCATTCTGTATGCTCTTCCCTCAGCCTCTCGCTACTATCATGTACAAAGTTTCATGAACAGCCTTGTACTCAGTCCACAAACCATAAGTCAACTAGGGATGCTATTTTGCCACGTACACAATAAGTTTACCTCGATGAGGAATTTGCCGTAATGGTTTCCAAATGTGTGAAATTAATTTCAGCTTTTATTTTCTACTCTTTAAGCAACCCATTCTGTTTGCTAAACAGGATTCTTATAAGCCAAGCAAACAACAGTCTAAGAAAAGGAGAAAGTAAAACAGATACAGTAGAACCTTGAGTTATGAACACCAGAGTTACCAATTGACCTATCAACTGTACACCTAATTTGGAACTGGAAATCCACAATCAGGCTTCATCGGACCAAAAAAAGAAAAAGAAAGAAAGAAAATAAGGTACAATACTGTGATACCATGTTAAATGTAAACTACTAAAATTTTTAAATGATTTGACAAAATTAGGAAACTGTTTCTATGCTTATTTCATTTAAATTAAGATGGTTAAAAGCAGTATTTTTCTTCTGCATAGTAAAGTTACAAAGCTGTATTAAGTCAATGTTCAGTTATAAACTTTTGAAAGAACTACCAAGATGAACATTTTCATTTTTTTTTGTTACATTTTTGTAACATTGTTTTGTAACATTTCAGAGTTACAAACAACCTCTGTTCCCAAGGCATTTGTAACTCTGTGGTTCTACTGTATCTACATAGGAACTAACAGGTGCCATTCAAAAAACACTTTATTATTGTATGGCTAACTGCATTCACCACATTACTTGTGTCCTTAAATGAAGGCATCAACTTACCTAAGTTGTTTTGCATAGCTGATTTCAATCTCTGTTCTTTCTTTTACAAACTTGATGTATTTTTCCAGAACATCAATTCCCCATTGCGTGTGTTTTTCTAAGTTGTCAAACTGATCCTGCAGTGAACCAAATAGATAGTTTAGATTCATTGAGTTTGGAGGTAAATTAAAAAAGCAACAACCCCCAAAAAGATACCTCACTGCACAGAAAGTATTGCTAACACTTTCCATGAGTACAGTCAGGCATTTTTTGTTTTGTAGCACAAGGTTTTTAATCACCCTAGCCAAGTTCTGTTTGAGAAAGGCCAAGACAATAACTCTCAAGTGCTGTTTTATGTAACATCTTCATTTCCGAAAGTCAGGCTTGTCATGTGACAGTTTCTGAGCATCAAGAAATGCTTGAACAGAGGTTTACAGAGTTGTGCCTTTAGGGCTGCATTAATCTTATCACTACAGATAACCAAATTTGTGGGTCTTTTAGCAGACACCCACTCTTAACACCTCAATTGTTTCTCTCAGGTGGATAACACATCATAGATATCTAAACTATGAAGAGCCATTCCTCCAGATTTTCCTTTCAATAGTTGGCATTTATCAAACACCTTTCTACAGAACAGCTGACTTCCCATAAACCCTTATGTTTACTTACAAAACAGAAAATACACAAACTGATATGCCAAAAATGATTTTAGCTCCATTTACCGTAACCAATCTTGCAAATGCACATTTAAATACAGATGCTACTTTTGTCTGTAAACATTACTGCCCCCAAAATCATACATTTTCAATAAGTCTTATGCATCAAAAAACATTCCATATGTCAGTCTGGAGTTTCCCAGATGCCAAGTGATTAGACAACTGTACATTCAGATTAATTACCAAATCATTATAATACAGAATTCTGTCTAGTCTCTAAATAGAAATTGCAAAAACATCTTAGTTTTTCAAATTCAAGCTCTCGGATATTACACTGTGCAATGAAGCTCAATAGTGACTAACACAATATACAAGCTTATGCTTTCCAGATCTGGTCTTCTGAAATTATGGTTCACAACACAAAATCTAACACAAACCTCATTTCCTCCAGTATAACAAAATGCAAGTGATGGTAGGATGAGCATCTCAATTATGTTCCTTGCTGAGAGGTATAGAGCAATAGTGCCAGTATGCCAAAAATCCAAAACTTGGGAAAGAGCACATTAAATGGAAAAAAAAAATAAAATTAAATCTGTAATACCTTCTTGGCAAAATCCATGCTAATTTGCAACAGGTAATATTTTAGCAAATCACGTGCATATAACAAATTGAAAAATGCATCTTACATATTCTTGTATATTTACCTTGACAGAAATGCAATAAGAATCCATTATTCATCTATCTTGTCTAGCTTACGATATCTGCAAATCCCTACATATCATGTCTTATGAAAGCTATGTACCTAAATACATTTGAGGTCAGATCCTCAGCTAACAAACTGATACTGCTTCACTGAAGTCAAAGAATCTATGCTAATTTACACCAACACTTTGCGACTTTTGGTTTGTAAAATCATCAGCTAACATCAGCAAAACAGACTAAAAAATAAACCCACTTCCGTTGATTAGCAGAAAAAAAATAACAAACAGCACTCCCACAAAGTCTACTGCAGCACATTAATATGTTGCTTCTAAGCAGACAACATTTGGTGCAGTGTAACATATGGCAACCAAAATATAAAATCTCTTGGCATAAGTATAGCTCTTTCTGTGTATAGTAAGTTGGTCTTGCATAACGGAAACTGTTAGAATGCTTACTAATCTTATTTCTCAGTTCTTGTCTGACAGAGATTTGAATCAGGTAAAAACGGCAATGTACAGAATTTTATCAAGCAGATAGCTAATATAATATACAGGAACTCTCTAGTCAGACATAGTGTTTGTCTATTGCACAGGTGCACTGGCTTAACTTACAGTGCAATTTTAAACTGATTCAGTTAAATTGGAGCAATAGGTTTCACAGAGGCTGATTTTTGTTTATGTTGATTAGGAATAGATTCTCACTAAACTAAAATAAGGCACACTCAAACCAAAATAGCAGCATTTACGCTGCAGTGGGACAGGCAAAAGTTACCTAACCTGGTGCAAGTTTATCTGCAGACAACTCCTTATTTCAGGGGGCTTCAAAGCTAGAGACAATACAAAGAGATGGGATACATAGAATAACTGACCTCTCCTCTCCCCAGAGGCCATTCAGGTCAGAAAGAGTAGGGGTATAATTTCAACACAAAGAGCCACTTTTTGCTCACACCGACAACCATATCACCTCCATTGAAGTCAATGGGATTGCACATGTGTACCAGAGAACAGAACTTGGCCTATTGTCTGTCTTTTAAGGATTTTGCCAAAGAGCATTGTGAGCAACCATATACCATACTAGTCTACAAGACAGACCGTTACTAAATAAATCTCAAGAGTAAGTCACAGTGACTGTCACTCGTATATTTACATTCAGTCCCCTCAAGCATTCTGAAGGAAAATTTCAAGGAGGGAGAGCCTCTTTCCAATCCCTTTTTATGCAGCACTGTGGTTGGATACACTACATTATCATCAAGCCTTAGCATCCAACTGGACCTCTTGTACCTTTTTCAAAGAGAAGGAATCACGTTCTTCCCCCCAAGGACACATTTCAAAGAGATATTACAAAAACACAAAATGTGCTGAACACTCACAAAGAATACAGCAAGTTCACCTTCGGAAGGTGAGCTCCTTGCTCTCCTTCAGTCTAACCAATTTGTTTAACACCCTATTTTTAGAACGCCATTTAGATCAGAATATGAAAAAACGGATAATTCCTTGTGGCTGAATGAGTCTGGTCTGCTGTCACATAAGGTAGCTGGCTCTGCTGTTTGACTTTGAGTTGCCTGCCCAGGTCTAGTTTAGGGAAAGAGAGCTCCATGATAGACAACACAAAGGAGGGGCTGAAATGCTGCAGTGCAGGCATCTGTCTGAAAGTAAAAGGTACTAGAGAGGTTAAGAAAATACTAACTTTATAAATGGAAAGGAAGTAGAGATTAGAGATAATGAGCAGTGTCTTGAGCTGTGATAGGAATAGTTGCAAGATGAAGACAGGATGAACTCCGGCTGCTTACAGCAGTCTTTATGACAGATAAGAGTTGCTGCCCTTTGATATCACTCAAAGTATTAGCAGTTCCAACTGCAATGTGAATAAAGAGACACCATCCCGTCCTGGGTACAGTCCCTTCATACTACAGGAACGGGTGCATGTTTTCTCCTTCAGGAGACATAAAAATATCAAGGTCAAGTGAAGATAGGAACAACTGTGCTGTCAGCAATATAGACAAATGAGGTCTTGAAGGAAAAGTGGTGCTGTGAGAGAAAGGGCTCTAAAAACCTATTCATCCTCCTACTCCCATCAGTCTAGTCAACAAGCTTAGGCTAGGAAGTGTCTCCCAGGAACAACAAAGATTTTTTAGCACAGGGAATGTATTTGATCACATATTACAGCTTTTAAAGCTGTGGTCTTTGCAACGGCCCTAAAAGAATTAATTTGGAAAAGACAGATTTCAGAAGCTGTTGTCAACAGTGTTTATCTTCTGGATACAATCAGCCAATGAACATTTGTTCTGATGATTTAGAACAGTGATTTTCAATTTGTGGTCTGCCAATCCCTAGGGATTCTCAGACTATGTCTAAGATTTTCAAAGAGGTCTGCATCTCCATTTGAATAGTTTTAGGGGTTGGCAAATGAAAACAGGTTAAAATGCTGATCTACAATTTCTAATGTGAGATTTCAATAGTGAATTATGTTGTTTTAAAAAGGTCTCCAATAATAGAGCTTCTACCACTCTATTTGGGAAACCATTGCACATCCTCGCAGACCTTTTGGAGAGTTTTGACGGAGGTGTTCTTTGAACACTCTCCTCTCATGTATTTCACTTATTTTTCTTAATTAAATTTGGTCATTTTTAAATTCTTCCTAACTCTTAAATACTTCTGTTACAAACAGAACAGTAGCCATCAAGGCCATAATGCCAGCAATTAATTAACAATTACAGTAAAACAGTTAACTTTAAGCAGTTATAGTGCTGTCTACCCTGTGTACTTTGAAATATTAAGATGGAGATTTTCAAACGTTCAAATAGCAATTAGATGGACAAGTCCCAATGAAAGCTGGATGCCTAATTCCCATGGGCACGTCTACACAGCAGCGTTATTCCAAAATAACATAGTGCGCATCCACAATACAAGCCTTTATTTCGAAATAACGTCAAGCTGGAGGACTTCATACTCCGACTCATGGTAACCCTCATTTCACAAAGGAGTAAGGGAAGTCGAAGGAAGAGTGTTCTTCCTTCAACTTTCTGCTGTGTAGACAGCACCAAAAGCAGATTTTCAAAGAGGTCTGCACCAAAAGCAGAATTAAGCTATTTCTACTTAAGCTACACAATTGATGTAACTGAAGTTGCGTAGCTTAATTCGACTTTTGCCCTGCTGTGTAGACATGCCCCATTTGTGTATTTGAAAATCTTACCTCTCTCTCCCTGTTTGTCCCCACCTCTCCTGGTAATGGTATTAAGAAGGTTTTTCCATTCCTTGTACAAGTACACAAAACAGATAAGGAGCAAAGAAAGAGTGCAGGGGATATAGTGCATAGTGGGAATGCCATAGCAGAGGATCCCAATTAGGAAGAAAGGCCACCTTCCCACTTGTTTCTTTGCAATGAAAAGAACACAGACTTTTTTCTAATAGTATGATCCATTTTTTTCTCCCCTGAATCAGCAATTACTTTACACAGAGAAGCATTTTTTTAGCTGGACAATGCTTTGAAGAGGGTACCTCTATTGCAGTATCTCCCACCACCATCTGCTTGCATTTTTGTACACCTTTTGGTGCTCTAGTCTGCAAGACCACAAATTTCCCCTCATTCAAATCTCTCCTTCAAATTCAGTTCTTCCATGCTGCCCACAAGAAGTGATTCAAAATAGCTTAAAAGAAGATAACACTTTTTTCATTGAATGAACAGGATGTGCACATGCCTAAATTCCGTAACAGCCTACTCATACTACTATAACCTTTGTTCTGTCTCATCCCATTCCATTCCTTCCTCTTATTGTCCCTACTTGGTTATACTATGTGTAACATTAGGCCCTGATTCCTGTAGATGGGGCAGGGCCTCAAAGGCTACATCTAGACTGCAGCGTCCAAGGAATGCATCTGCTTTTGCGAAAAAAAATTCAGAAAAGCGGACGCGCTCTTTCGCCATCCCTGTAAACTTCGTTCTACAAGGCATAAGAAATATGTCGGAAGAACAGGTTTTTCCAAAATTTGGCACCGTGTAGACACATCAAATTTTGGAAAAGCCTCTTTTGATGGAAAAGTTTACAACTTACCTTTGTAATCTAATTGTAGCCAAAGAGCTTATGACCTAAAGGCCTGCACCTACAAACTGACCTATAAGGCTCTGTGTGGTGGAAACTTGTGCAACTCGTATCTTAGGTTTTACAGGGAATGTGCCTTTGTGTTTGTTCTGTGATGTGTACCTAATATTAGGCTGATTCAGAAAAAAAAATGGTTTATTTTTCACAAATTCTGGCTATACTGCAAGATCAACCCCTAATCCCACGAGGAGATCAGCAAAATAAGATCACTTTTCTTTCAAAAGTGCTTTGATCAGCACTGAAATGGTTAATGTTCGTGTCCATGCAGAACCAATACAGGACTGGGGCTTTAATTTGTCATTAGGTCTCAGCCCCCTTACCCACTCAGATGAATGGAACAGATCACATTTTTCTGGCAGTTACTGTTTCCAGACATCTGAACACTCAGATAGACAGCACTACATGTTGGATATTCAGTTCGTGCTTGGTAGATTTCTTCACAAACGCAAGAGCTAGAAACTGAGAGGAAAATTCCATTCCAACACTAATGAAGTTATTGAATTTATGCAAGGAGAGAATAGGGCCCTTGATTTTTTTAAATTAAAATTGTGTTCTGGAAGAAAGCTATCAGTGTCTATTGGAATTTAAACCATTATGTCATCCATCCAGACTGGCTTGAAGCAGATTTAGATAGCAATGTTTAAAACACTAGGGATTGGTACACTATTGGTCCTGCTCTTAATTCCACTGGTGAAGCTGTGCTGGTGGCAGTGCAGTTATGAAAATGCTAGTGTAGACACAGTGTGGTGAAAGCCTTAGAACTGTGTTTCAAATTCAGATTAACCGATGAATATTTAGTGTTTCTGTTTCACTTTTAGTAACCCAGCAATAGAATAAAAGAGCTGTGAACTGTACAGGTTAGATACACTGGAAGAAATTTCTAATTCTCTAATTTTGATGCATTGAGGTTCCACTTCAGATCCCAAAAATGTCTTGTTTTCCAAACCCAGCAAAAAAACCAAAAGGATTGCTATTGTAAGGGCTTTTCCATCTTTGACGCTCATACTTTTTTATCCCGTCACTTGCCTTTCTCATTCCTCAGGAGAAAAAAGAATGAAAGAGAAGATCACAAAATTACATTACAGAGTTGTTGGATTTTTTTAAATTGTGCATTTTAATAACATCAGATTTAAAAAACAGAATTAACAAGGCAATGAAAGCTTGTTTCATCCCTCATGGCAACATAGTGCAAACAAAATACCACATGAGTTTAGATGCTTAAGGAACTATATTAAAACTATGCCCATGTTTAACAGTTTTCAAGTAAATAAATAATAAAGCAAAATACCAAGGGTGTGTCTAGACTACATGGCTCCGTGGACGGAGCCATGTAGATGAGTGTACTCGGCAAAGGGAAATGAAGCGGTGATTTAAATAATCGCCGCTTCATGTACATCAAAATGGCTGCTATGCTGTGCCGATCAGCTGTTTGTCGGCACAGCACGGTAGTCTGGATGCTCAGCGGTCGACATCAAAAGCCTTTGTCGACCGCCCCGGTAAACCTCATCCCACGAGGCATAACGGGGCGGTCGACAAAGGCTTTTGATGTCGACCACCGAGTGTCCAGACTACCGCGCTGTGCCGACAAACAGCTGATCGGCACACGCAGCAGCCATTTTGATGTAAATGAAGCGGCGATTATTTAAATTGCTGCTTCCTTTTACTATGTCTACAAAGCTCATCTACATGGCTCCGTCAACGGAGCCATGTAGTGTAGACATACCCAAAGAGTTGTTTATGATCATACATATTTTACTTGCAGCTTTTCCATTCATTCAGGCATGTCAGTCTATTTTACCATTCGAGTACCTATATATCCTCCCTGATATTTCATCTCGAGTATACAAAATAGTTCATCTAGAGTTAGACAAATTAAAAACCCCACTCAGGAGCAAATCAATTGTACTACCTTCCCCTCCCCCACCTTTACCCCATCCTCTGATGTTGTGCTCTGTGAGGGTTAACAAATGTTTAACTATTTCTGTGCCCTTCCAGATATGCTTGAGGAATTAATCTTGATCTGAGCAGGGAAAAAAAATCTGATTCTTTGCTGTATTATTAGGCAAATCTCAATGCAAAGGACAAAAAAAATACTTGTAATCTCCCTAACGTCCCAGGAATTAAGGGTAGAAAAAGATTAAGTTCTAAGCACATTGTGTGTTCTTTGATGAACTCAACTCCTTATTTCAGCAGGTGAGCAAATGGAGGAGCAGATGCACTGCCCCCTGCTGAATCATTGCTTTTTAGGTTTCCATTATATTAGGCCCATGTAGAATAAAAGTCTCTCTCTCCTGGAGCCAGGCAATATCATTGTCTCCCTTACTTCAGCTCAATGTGGCCAAGTCCAGAGCACTGCACTCCTACTGTGCCACTCTGCTGCCAAGCCCAGTCTCTTTCTATTAAGCTTCATTTCATTTGTCCTTTTGCTTATGCTGAAGAGGTGATAGAACAGAGTGAGATAGCAATGCACAGAGCAGCCAGGAAGAGAGGTGTGGTACCTGCTGCTCCCAGTAGAAGACTTAAGATGCAATTTGAGGGGGAGAGTATGAAACTGCTATTAAGGCAGAGGAGAAATTTCACAAGCTGAGGGTGAATAGTGAGTGAAAGGAAAGATAACTGCATCAGAGGGTACTGAGTAGATAATAAATAGCAAGGCTGTGTGGTTATCTGCTGGAGAGAGACTAGTGTGAAGCTTGTTTCAGAGACAGAAGGGGAGAGTCAGGTGTGCCGCATATATAGGTGAGAGCATCCAAGGTACACAAGTGGAATTGTGCATCTTCCTGCAATATGTATGGGCAGGGGTATGCATGGATGAGGGGGTTCTGCATATTGGTTGTTTTGTTATATGTGGGCTAGCTGCTTTTTGCTGGACCTAGTAAAGTTTCTCGAAAATCCTGTATTAAAGGATTAAGGACCTAATCTCACTCCCATTGAAATCAAGGGTGGACCTGAGTTCACAAAGTGTGAGCTTGATCTAGATCCCTTTTATAAATAAGTATCAACATTAAAAGAGAAGGTAATACTAACGGAAGTTACTCGGGCGAACGTCCACAAATGAAGATGGGAACATAACCCTAAATAAATATATACCTATTGTAATATGTATGGGCTTTTTTCATAGAACACAACATTGGAACAGCTGATAATTTCCCTCAAATACAGAAATTTGCACTGAGGTTCTGGACCATGCATGACTTTATCACAACGAGAATCATGTGTCGTAGCCTATTCAGAAATAAATATTCCTTTCTGAGCATAATATTTTGCTTATAAAATTCATGCAAGAAGCCTCAGAATGGGTCTGGTTTTTGTTTTTAAACATGCTATAATACATAAATTAAAATTCAAAGTGCAGCATATGACATTTTCCTCTGTAAGGTCTTTTAACAAAAATGAAAAAGAAAAGAAACTTCAGTTAATGCCAGAAGTCTGACAGAAACACCATCTATCTATGCTATTGAATTCAATCTGCATTACCATCTTTTTTTGCATTTATTCAGATATTTATGTTAAGAATCATGTCACAAACGCTATTATATATGCAGGGCCTCGTTCTTCCACTGATATCAGAGCAACTCAAAGCAAAATCTAGACCACAATATCCAGAGACCAGCACTCAGATTCAGAAACTAAACAAAAGCTGCTACTGCTGAATGCTACTGGAACACAGAGATATAACTTTTGGATGTCTCTCACTAGTATTAATAAAAACTGTTTAACTAGTTTAAAAAACAGTGCTATGCTTTTCCTTTCCCACCCACCCCCACTTTGGGGGAATAGGAAGAAGATTGAGAGTGTTTCAGCCTCTAAACACAGAAGACTATCAGAGTGGCCATATTTTATCAGACCAATGGTTCATGGAGCCCAATACGCTGTCTTCTGACAGTGGCTGGTACAACATGCTTCAGCGGAAGCAAACATAATTATCCAGGTTTCAGGCAGGGGAAGAGAGTAGGAGGGGTGAAGTGGCTCAGGGCTATTCTCCCTGAGCTGGTGGTTCACCCAGCATTGAAGGGGAATATAACAGTCTTCAAGTACTGTCATGGGATGAGCACACCCGTTCCCCTCAGAGGGGTGGGCATTGAGCCTCTGAGGCCCCAGTGCTCAACCCCACATGCATCCTCATAGCCAGAGTCAGTAGTAAATCCCTTTCTCACTAGGGCAGCGTGGCCTAGCAGCCAGAGTCACTAGCAACGCCCTCTTCTCAAAGGGCAGTGGGACCTAGTGGCCACAGTCACCTCGTCAATAATCAGTATCAGAGGGGTAGCCGTGTTAGTCTGAATCTGCATAAACAACGAGAAGTCCCGTGGCACCTTATAGACTAACAGATTTATTGGAGCATAAGCTTTCATGGGCAGACTCACTTCGTCAGATGCATGTGTATATGCATGAGTCAATAATAACACCCCTTCTCTGCAAAGCAGTCAGGCCTAGCAACCAGAGTCAACAGCTCTGCCCCCCTTCAGGCAGGGCAGCGTGGCTGAGCAGTGTAGCCTAACAACCAGTCAATGGCAAAGCTCCTTTCCCACAGGGCAGCGTGGTCTAGCAGCCCAAGCCACTAGCAATGCCCTCTTCTTAAAGGGTAGTTAGCAAAAATAGCTTTCACTATCCCTTTCTTTTCAAATAGCACTCTTCAATCCTCACACACCAGTGCGGATTTGGTACACCCCATCACAAGTACATAAAAGGTTGTTATAAAATGGAAGGTGATAAAGTATTCTCCTTAATCACTGAGGACAGCACAAGAAATAATGGACTGAAATGTGAAGAAATATTTCCTTATGTTTATTTTAAACCTGGCGCCCATTAATTTAATGGGGTGATCCCTGCTTCTTCTATTATGTGAAAGATTAAACTTATTTAAAAAGCAGTGAAAATAGCTTTCTAAGAAAGGAGATTTCTTTGAGAATGTTAAGGATGCAATAGGTGAATAGAATGTTAAAAATTAAGTATGAGTTGAAGAGTGCTAATTAAAAGGAAAGGGACAGATTGGTATTCTAAGATTCCGGTTTGTAATAAGCAAAACACTTGGCCACAGTGTTTCAGATCTTGACAGATGTGACTCATCATTCTAACTTAAATAAATTATGTGTACAAGGTAGTTCACTACAGGACAGTGAGTGTAAGTATGCAAAGTCTTTCAAATGAGACCCCAAAAACAAAGATCCTGTTTACTCTGTATGGACATAAAAGAATGCATGAAACTTTGTTTTATTTTTATTAAAAAAAAAAATAGGGGATAGCCCTGGCTTCCCGGACTCAAATTCTCCTCCTCCTACTGTGCAATACTCTGGGAATTGGCAAATGTTGATCTCTATCCAAGGAATGGTGTGTTGGGGGTGATGCTTATGAAGTAGTTTGGGATGGAAGACACTATTTTATTATAATATCTTACATTTATTTAAAGCCCAGCAGTCTGAGAGTTCCCCCTGGAACCATGAAAAGCATTTGGGGAAAACGTTTCTTATCAATAACCATATACGAACAGTCACAGAGATAAGTTTATGCATGCCTACAGCCATATTCTGATATCCAACTCCAAAGTAAACTTCTCTGAAGCTGATTTTTTTAAATCTTCTTTTCCCAGGAGAAGTTCGGTTCAAATCTGTTACCAGCTGATATGAACTGGAGCCAGTACTCCTTATACAGAAGTAGCTGCAAACAACTCTCTTAAGGTTAGGTGGTGGTGTCTTTAATCTCAAACACATTCCAAATACATGCCTAGCTTTTTTAAGGACCACATTATTCTGGACCAGACAGGATTCTTTTCATGCCAGAGGTTTTTATATTTCAGTTATAATCCAGCTATTAGACCTGCTGTTTCTGTTTTGATTGGAAGCAAGTGTCTTACCACCTTAGAGATATACTTCCAAAACCACTTTAATAAAGAAAAACATATGGATCAGAAACCTACCCTAACAAGTAAGTTGATGGTGTCCTTTTTGACAGAAAGAGTAGATCAGAGGTGCGCAATAATTTTCGGTGGGGGCCACTCCACGATTTTGGAAAGCGGTCAAGGGCCACGCTTTTCTGTGGAGGTGGTGCGGGGTCTAGGATGGAGGTTGGCAGAGATGTAGCGAGGGGGGAGCAAAGGGGGGCAGTTGCCCCCAGGTGCTATGCTAGGGGGGCACCAGGCTGGGCTGCGGGGGGCGGGAGGTGTGGGGCGCTGGGTGCTGGGCTCAGCTGAGCTGCAGGAGGAGGGAGGTGCTGGGAACCCAGGGCTGGACTCAAGGGGAGGGAGGGACGGAGGGGCAGGGAATCAGCGCTGAGCTCAGCAGGTTTGTGCAGTTTGGGGGGAGGTGCAGGGAAATGGAGCTTAGGTGGGTTGCAAGAGTGAAGAGGTGCGAGGTACTGAGCTGGGCTGGGCTGCAGGGGGGAGAGGGAGGTGCGGAGCTCGGAGCTCAGCTTGGCTGAAGGAGGAGGGAGGAGCTGGGAACCCGGAGCTAGACTCAAGGGGAGAGAGAGGGAGGGGCAAGAAATCAGCGCTGGGCTCAGCAGTTTTGTGGGGCTTGGGGGAAGGTGCAGGGAAATGGGGCTCAGCTGTGCTGTGAGGGGCTGCAGGGAACTGGTGCTGCATTCACTTGGATTGTGGGGGATGGTTTTGGCGGAGGTGCAGGGAACTAGCAGGGGTGGGCAGCTCAGTTGGGTTGCAGGGGATGGAGGTGCAAAGAAGCCTAGTGGGGAGGAAACTGCACCAGGAGCCCTGAAATGACTTCCCCTGGTCCAAAAAATCCCTCATCTGAGATCAGTCAGGTCAGAGAGTGCCAGACCAGGGAGGTCCAACTCCAACCCAAGTCCCCTCCTTGCACCCTCCCTCCTATCCAGATACCCTACCCCCAATCTGCTCTTGCTCCCTCCCTCTGGCCAGCCACCCTACATCCAGCCTGCTTCTGCACCCTACTTCCCACCCAGACCTCGCAAACTCACCCCCTTTCCACCCCCCACCTCCCTACCAGATCCTGCACCCCATACCTGTCCCGCTCATTGGCAGCCCTCTCACACACTGAACCCCTTATTTTTGTCCCCACTTTAGAACCTAAGGGGTCCATAAAATTAATCAGAAAAGCAAATCTAGCCTATGGAAAGCCCTGAACCTCAGTCCTCCCTGTCCATTCCTCTCGCCCCTTGGGGCTGGAATGCCAGAGGAGTGAGGTGTCTCAGTGAAGGCCACCTAAGTGAGGGTTGGAGCTTTGGGAGGAGTTTTTTTGTTTCTCACTTGTGCGGTCCCCATCTGATTATTCTGTGGATCAGTGGCCCCTGATCCAAAAAAGGTTGCCTACCCCTGCAATAAGTAAAGAAAACATTGAAACCTTTTGCATTGGGCATAAATTAATATTTTACTTTATTTAAAATGAAGTTTGATAAACTAACATGAGAAAGTTAAAACACTTAATCTGTTTAATAATTGAAATTAAACCATTCTCCTCAGCTGCAGCACTAGCAAAATGGCTTGGGCATAACTGTGTAATTAAAGGTGGGTTTCCATTAGCAACTGGCTGTCTGTGGAAAGGTTTATATTGAGACACATGGTCCACGGGCCAAAGAGCTTGAGAACCGCTGCAGTAGAGGCATCCCTGGCTTCTCCCCCCCAAGAGACCGCTGTAGGCTCCCTGCTGCTCCACAAGAGCCCACAGAGAGATCAGGTCTGTTACCACGGTGGTGAAATCTCCATGTTGCTCCAGTGTGGATGATGGACAGACTCTTTGTGAGTCTTCCTCATCCAAGCAGTCGATTTAAACAGCATGGTAAGATGCCACGTGAAAACACTTGGCGCGTCCACAGAGAGGCAGGATGTTTTGTCTCTCTCCAGAGAGAGTTGTCATGACTTGTGTCTCTGGGGGTATGTCTAGACTACATGGCTCTGTTGACAACAGCAAAATTAACAATCAGCAAAATTAACAATGTTTCAGCTAGTGTGTATGTACAACACTGTTGTCTCCTGTATGAATATAGAACTGCTCAGTTGCATGTCATAGACTGTACTACTAGCAGTTAATGGAGACTACATCTACACTGCAAATCAATTTTGAAATAAACTATTCCAGAATAGTTATTCCGAAATAGCTTATTTCAAAATAGCACATCTACACTGCAAGGAAGCCTAAAAATTAGTCCGAGCCAGGCTTCCCTAATGTAGACATGTTATCTTAATTTAGAGCCCCAGGAGGCACTGGGGAGGAATAACTTAGAATGGCCATGGTGAGGGGCTATTTTGAAATAGCAGCAGTGGAGCATCTACACACGCCTTATTTCGAAATAGCTATGTCGGAATAGGCATTATTCTTCGTAAAATGAGGTTTACAGATTTCGGAATAAGCCGTCTGTTATTCCGAAATAACTTTGCTGTGGACACATACCCGGAGAGTCCACTAGCTCAAGTGGCAGGGGCCAGTGCATTTAGAAGAGATTTTGGGTCCTACCCTTGTGATCACTATGAAGTTCTAAATGGCCACAATGTGCAGTATGGTGATGATAGCTAAAATGACCCTGTGCAGCTGTTCTTTCTGAGAACTTGTATTTAACACTTACATTATTTTATTATTTGTATTTAAACACTGCAGAACTGTAACACAGCAGCAAACTGAGCTTGGTGCTAACTGCAGCCTGCATCTCCTTGCAGTCCTGAATCCAGCCTTCTAAAATGGAGGATGATGTTCACACTCTGCAGCTGAACCGAGCACTCTTACATATCAATAGCATCTGTCCCAAATAACCCTAGCAATCCATGGATTTATTTATTTATTTATTCATTTTTACAATTCATACTTCCTTGTTTCATAAGGAAACTAAAAGACTTACCCAGCATTGCCTGCATCCTTCATGCAGGGGGCTGGCAGTGTGGGGGGGTGTAGGAGTCAGGGCAGGACCTTGAGGATGTGGGGGGCAGGGCAGGAGGCTGGTGACATGGGGGTGCAGGAGTCGGGGGGGGGGTTGAGGAGGGGTTCAGGCCAGAGGGCTGGGGATGTGAGAGTGAGGGTCCCATCCAGCAGGGCTCTCTCCTCCAGCCCCCTCCCACCAGCAGGAGCCTTCCCTCTCCCCTCGGCACTGTGGCCAATGGCTGGGAAGGGGATAAAAAGGTTTGGGGCAAGAGGGCTACTTACCTGGACTGCGGACAGGCAAGGTGGCAAGCCCCAGCTGGTCACTCTATTGGTGCTGCAGCTGCCCCCAATGGTCACTGCAGTATAGCTCTCCCCTATGCTCACTGCCCACTCTCAGTATAGTATCCCTCACACTCTGTGCCCCCTCCCTTTCAATGTTATGAAAAACAGTCCCATTCCCAACACTTCCCATTTTCCTGGCACAACCAAACCCTGACCTTGCTGTAACTTAGGATAAGAAGAAGCTGCATACCAAATTTGGTGGTCCTAGCTCTTACTGTTTAGGAGGAGTTCTTGAACAAACAGACTAATAGACAGACAAACAGATGCACATTTCTAAACTATATAGATAGATTTTCAGTTTGACTTGGTTTCTTGAAACCCCAAAATGATAATTTGCCTTTGACTTGTGTATGGACTACAGAGTCAAGCTTTGTATTTGCAGCTGGTACCACATGTACATAAAACTTAGTCTGGGCCAAACTATGCCCACAGCAGTTACTGTGGTGCAACTCCAGTCAATTCCAATGGGCACTCATATACATGAAGGCAGAACTGAGCTCTTAACCTCTTTTGTTTACTGCACAGAACATCTAAATTTGCAGAAGGCAATAACATTTTTCTTAACCAATGGATCTCTGTTTAGACTCTCTCTGAAGCTACAGTAGATTTTCCACAACAGAAGCCTCTCTCTCTGCTCTCATGAACAAGATCCCAGCAAAAATAAATGAATGTATCAAAGTAGGTGGAAAATAAAGGGAAAATATTTGTACAAAATGCTGATCCACCAAAAGCACACAAAGCACTTATTCAGTAGAAAATATGAATACTATAATCTGAGGCAAATTACCAAGCATCAATTATGATGCAAAACTACAGTACAAAAAAAGGTTCTCTCTCTCTCTCTCTCCTCCCTCCCTCCCTCCCTCTCCATGTTGTCAGAAGAACCTGTTTCCAACAAGGATAGCAGGACTGTAGTGCTCTACAGGACTGTCATTCAGCTGTCCTGTCTATTTGTTCAATGTTACATGAGATTCTCTTAGAAAGATAAGAAATTATGAGCAGCTGAAGAGAAACATTTAGGTCTAAACCCATTATGCTTGATTGAATAGTCATGCAAGGAGGAATAAGAAGAGGTCACTCGCTATCGGCCTCCACAATGTGAGGACAAGAAATAATTATTGCCTGTACCCTACACACGATATCCACGCACATGATTCAAACAACAGTTTTTTACAGTATTATTGTTCATATCTGTTAAGTAATCTCAAGGTATGAAGTGTTCACTTGACTAATGAGAGGAACTGAACTAAAGCACATAATTATGATAATCTCTGTGCATGCAGCAAATTGTATTCACAATTTAAACAGACAAGACAAACAAACAGTGTGGAAGTGAGGCACAGAGAAATTAAGTGCCATGGGTCACCCAAGTGATCTGTGCAACAACCAGGAATTAAACCCAGATCAACAGAGTCCAAATCCAGCGTGTTAACCATGAGTTAAAACAAAAAATATCCATTTAGAAAATAAAGGCAAGATACTGTTGGTCATCAGCTGAATTTGCAAATCTTTTATCCTTTTATTCTTGTAATACTTCTAGCCTCTTCAAGTAAATGATACAGGTGTTTTGTGGGAGTAAATCAACTGTGAAACCATTTTTTGACCAATATAGCAAGATTTGGGAATCTTAGTATTACAAAGATGTGACATCTAATCATACTGAGTAAGTAATACATTGATAAAAACTATACAAGGTAATGGATCCTATCCCCAGCCTCTTTATAAGTACTCTGGATAAGCCAAGTTCAGCTGCACAGGAAGGATTATTCAGTTTGCCTGTCACTGCTGGTTTTACCTTGCAATAAGTCTTTGAGGGTGCGTCTACACCAGGGCTGGACAAATACCTCTCACAGGCTGGAATCAGCCTGCCAAGCCACCGGATCTGGCCTGCGGATGCCCCTCCCGGGATCCTCAAGCATGCATCAGCCCCTGCTTTAAATGCAGGGCTGCTTTGTGTGACTCTCTACTCTGGAGGTGATCTCCCCGCCCCCAGACCCATCCTCAGCTCCTATTGGTCAGAAACAACCAGCCAATAGGAACTGACCCCAGCCACTATCTCATCTCCTATTGGCCAGAAACAGCCAGCCAATAGGAGCTGAGAGATTGGCCTGGGGGATGGGGGCAGTACAAGCCTTTCCCCCCCATCCCAGAGTTGAGCGTCAGGTGGAGGGAGTAGGTTGCATTTTCAATGCTCTGGGGCTGCAGCAGGCAGAGAGCCCAGCTGGCTTTGGGGGTGCTGCAGGCTGGGAGATGCTTAGGTAAGTGCCTCCCAGCCAAAGCCTGCTTCTGGCACCCCATCCCTCCCAGATCTCAACTCCCTCCCCCAGGTCACCTTCCAAACCTTCTGTACTCCCCCTGCCCCAGGTCACAACTCCCTCCCAGACGCTGTACCCCCTCCCTCACCTCTCCCCCAGGCCAGAATCCTCTCCTGCACCTCCACTTCCTCCCTGACCCTACACCTCAATCCCCTGACCCAGGTCACAACCCCCTCCTTCACCTAAACTCCCTCTCAGACCTCACATCATCTCCTGCACCCCAGTCCCTTACCCTGTGCGCCCTTCTCCACCCAGCCTCCATCCTAGACCCCCCCGCACACCCTCCATAGAAAAATGTGGCCCTTGGCCATTTTCCAAAATCTTGGAGTGGCCCCCCCCCCACCAAAAATTACTGCCCACCCCTGGTCTACACAGAACCTTTACCTCAAAATAAGCTACACAATTTGTGCTATGTGAATTGTGTAGCTTTTTCAAGGTAATTTTGAAATATCTACACAGTGCCAAATTTCAAAATAAAGCACTATTCCAACAAGTCCCTTAACCCTTGTGGAACGAGCGTTACAGGGACACCGGAATAGCGTGCCCATTATTTATTTTGAAATAACAGGCGCGTTTAATGACGCGGAATAGCTATTTCGGGATATTTCCAGTAAACTGAAATAGCCCTGCTGTCTAGATGTAGCCTAAATCCTCTAAGATTCAAAGAAGTCATGTGAGCATTTTGCACTGTAACATACATAGTAATAATAATAACTACAGTACGCTGACAGGACATGTTATGCCATTAGAATATTTGTACAACACTGAGTAGGCAATGAATAGGCAGATCAGTAAATATCCCCATTTTCCAGATACAGAAGATGAAGGGAATGGTCAACTGATTTGCCAAAAGCCATAGCAAGTATCAAATAAAGTACAGTAAGCCAAAAATTTTCCTGGGCCCCAGCACTGTGATGTAACAATCTGATCACTTTGTTCTGGTACACAGATTTAGGGCAGGATTTTGAAATCCAGTCAGCGTTGGTCTAATTCGGATAACATTGTGCCACTCTGGCAGATTTGTATTAAGAGCCCACATCTGAGCAGAATTTTGGCTGTTATTGCATCACCATAACATTCTTATTTCAGTTGTGACGGAATAGGTAAGAAGAACAATCTATTTTTTACCCACTCAGCTTTCCATTAAGTCATCCTGGCCCAATCCATCATTAAAAACAAATATTTTGAATCTTACCTTGAACACATGTTTTTTTAATCTATTCATGCCTTTCTTTTTTAGTATTGCCCAATGGAAGATAAATATTGGTTTCAGCTTTTGCTATGGTTCAATGTAGAGATTAAAATGAAAGTTGTTCATCTGAAGAAGTGAGCTGTAACCACCAAAGTTCATGATGCCATCTACATGTTTTATAGTGATAGAGATGCAGCCGTGTTAGTCTGGTCTAGCTGAAACAGAAGACAGAACTATGTAGCACTTTAAAGACTGACACGATGGTTTATTAGGTGATGAGCTTTCGTGGGCCAGACCCACTTCCTCACATCCAATTTTCTTCCACAAATTGCACGACCATATATACCACTTGATTGTATCACTTTGGTATATATGGTCGTGCCAATTTTCTTCCACAAATTGATCTGAGGAAGTGGGTCTGGCCCACGAAAGCTCATCACCTAATAAACCATCTTGTTAGTCTTTAAAGTGCTACATAGTTCTGTCTTTTGTTTCATCTACATGTTTTGTTAGTCTTTAAGGTGCTGCTAGACTATTCGTTGTTTTTTAAGTTTTTCCAGTTACAGACTAACTCAGCTACCCCCTGAAGCTTTTACACTTACACTTTGTGTGCCACCCGGCTGAGAAGGGATCTGTCCGTTCAACCTACATGAGACTATCTACTGCGATTGGATATGGTACAGGCATTTTACCAAAAAAAATTATATAATTGCATGTTTGTGTATATGTTGAATAAAATATCAGAAATACCACATTAGATGCATAATAAAATAATTATTATAACACATATAGCACACCAAGGGCCCCGTCCAAACCCCTTTAAACATCCCAATAGGAAAAACTCTCATTGATTTCACTGGGTAATGGCTATATAGCACTTTCCATCCATAGGTCTGGAAGTGCTTTATAAAGCTGGCCAATGGGCTTTGACAGACAATAATTTAAAACTCCATTGAAAAGAGTTTAAGATGAAAAACCTGCTGGTATTTAACAACACTACAGACTTTGGTAACATTTACAACACTAAGAAACGCTAGCAAATTAATATGCTACACCAATTCATTTGGTGAACAAATCTCATTCACATCTTAAGCTACTTGTACTGTGTTCTGAATGTGTTAACAGGCTGACAAAGCTCTCAGGCGTCAAAGAGCTATTCAAAAGGGTGTCAGTTTCTCAAGCATAAAGCAGCTTGCTGTACTTTGGACTGATTGGTGGGACAAAAAATTTCCTTAAAAAAACCCCCACAGAAGACAATCACATAACAGTTGCTATTAATTACGATATTGATAATAACGAGGATTCATTGTTACAAAGCTTCACTAGAAAAAAAATCTGTATCTTAGCATCCTAATGATGTGCACAGTACATATGTGATGCAGGAAAATGTTTCTTAATGCAACTCCGCAAACAGAACCAGACAGCTATGCATTTCTTGTTTCTATTTTTCTAATAAGATCTAATCATAAGCCTGTCACAATACAAAACGTTCATTTCATATACCAGAAAGAAAATTCTGATTCGCAGTGTGTTGCCTTGTGTTCTTCTACTGGCTCAATAGAAAAAAAAAGTGAAATATCAGAAACAATGGCAAAGTACATAGTTGCTCTTTTCCAGCCAGTGTTGTGGGAGGAATCTAACAGACCTTTGCTTCACTTCCAGAAAGTAACAAATTCAAAAGGGCAAATGAATACTCTAAATGTCTGTTTAGCATAAACAGTGCCTGCAAACTAGATGCAAATTCTTTACAATCCACTTTCCAACAGACTGCTCCTTCATTGTAGCCAGTTGATAACAGTGTAATTAGAGCAATGGTTAAATATTAAGTGCAAACTAGTTTGTTTAGTAAAGAGGATAATGCAAGCATTTTAGGAATAGACTGGCACATTGCAACATACCTTGGATTAGGGACAGTGCTGTAAAGCATCATACATAATCCCAATCAGTCCACACTTCCATCTTGCTCCATGGAAAAAATAACTGTTACAAGCCCTTTTCCAGATTACCTCCCCTCCAGCTATGCAGGCCAGTGCAGCCCCATACGCCGGGGGGGGGGGGGGAGGGAAGTGTGCGAAGGGTGCAAACACACACACACCCCTATTCTCCCCCAATTCAGTGTGAGGGGTTCTGCAACTGCTTTCCTGGTGGTCTGTGGCTTGAGCTCAGCTCTCCTCCTTCCCTCTTCAGCGGGGAGCCTGTGCTGGCGCTGCAGCCTCCCCCTCCTGCCCCATGGTTGGAGCGCCAGTGCCGGCTTCCCACTTGAGGAAGGGGGAAGAGAGAAAGCCCCAAGCTTTGTTGCACGATTGGCTCACAGGGAAGAAGCACGGCCCCTCTCGTGGCTGGGGGAAGGGGAGGAGTGCTTCTTCCCCGTGAGCCAGATTGCGCAGCAAGGTGTGGGGCTTTCTCTCTTCCTCTCGCCCCCAAGCAGGACGCTGGCACTGACACTCCAACAGAATCCGGCCAATGGGAACAGCAGAAGGTGGTGCTTGGGACCAGCGCGGGGCAAAAAGGCAAGTAAGTGTCTCCCACCCCCTCATACCCAGACCCCCAAACCTCCAGCCCCCTCATGCACCATCACCCCGCCAAGACCCCATATCTCCAGCCCTCTCCTCCACCCTCCCTCCTGGCCAGATACCCTAGCCTGCTCCTGCACCCTCCCCCTTAGCCAGACACCCTACCCTCAGCCTGCTCCTGCACCCTTCCTCCCATCCAGAATTCACATCCTCATCCCCTCCTGCACCCAACCTCACGCCCAGATCTTGCACCCCCATTCCTCTAGCTGGAAGCCTTGTTCTGCACACTAAACTTCCCATTTTTGTCCTAACCCCAGAGCCTTGGGGGGGGGGTCCACAAAATTCACTAACCCTGGAACCCCAGAAGAGTAAATCTGGCATATGGGAAGCCCTGAACCTCACTCCTCCCTGTCCTTCCCCATCCCTAGGTGGTACTGGAGCGCCAGAGGAGTGAAGTGTCTCAGCTGGGGGCCACATCAGTGAGGTTTGGGGGTTTTGGGAGTGTTTTGTGGGGTTTTTTTTGTTTTGGGGTTTTTTTTGCCCCTCACTTATGTGGTCCCCATTGATTTTTCTGTGGTTCAGTGGCCCCCAGACCCAAAAAAGTTTCCCCACCCCTACCATAAATAAAGAAAACTTGAATCTTGTGTGTTGGACATAAATTAATATTTTACTTTATTTAAAATGAAGTTTGATTAACTTTCTCACATTAGTTTAAGAGCTTAGTCTTTTTAATCATTTAAAATAATATTTCCTTTCTTACTGATTAAATTAAACCATTCTCCGTAGCTTTAGCACTGACAAAATGGTTCGGGAGTAATTATGTAATTAACAGCGAGTTTTCATTACCAACTGGTGGTCCATGGTAGGGTTGTGAACGACTAGTCGACACACTAGTCAACTACTCACTCCCCCCTGCCCCAGAACAGACTCTGGGCTCCATGCGGCTCCCGGAGTCTGCCGTTTTGAAATGCCACGTGCAGCCCGGGGACTCCCCCGCTGACTTTGAGCTCCGTGTGGCGTTGTCACTTTGAAACACCGCAGGGAGCACAGGGCCAGCGGGGGACTGCTTGAGTCCCCACTGGTCCCATGCTCCCCACAGCGCTTTCGCCTTTCAAGGGAGGAGGCGCCCTTATCGACTAATCAAATAGTCAATGCAAATTGCATCAACTATTCGATTAGCCAATTAATCTAAATTTAACATCCCTAGTCCACAGAAAGGTTTGCATTGAGCCAGGTGGGCCATGGGCCAAAAAGTTTGAGAACCATTGTCTTAGGGGGATGGGAGAGCGCTGTGTTGCGTGGGGATTGGTGGGCAGGGATGGTGGCAGCATAGCAGGACCAGAGGAACGGCATCTCCCACCTGCGAAGAGCAGCCCGAGCCCAGCCCCACTGGATGGAAGCCCCACCCGCACTCACCCAGTGCTAGCCTCACTGAGCAGGCAGAGCAGCAGCAGGAAGAGGTGGCCGAGGGAGCGGAGGGCCATGGCAGCCACGTTGCTCGCCAAGATTGCAGAAGGTAATTTCTCTAAAACGTTTATTACTGTATACATTTATAGTATAAAAAAAATCATTTTACCAATCTCTGTTTCCACTCAAATTTTTCATTAATCTCTCTTATACATACTCATTGCATGACTATTTTGAACTCCTTTTAAAAAAAAATTGCGGTCCACATTTACACAAAATGCACCCCTCCCCCGCCCTCCATACACAGAAATTCCTGCGTATGGGCCTGTACTGAGTGTGTTAAGGACTGGAGCCAATCAAGGCTTATCCCAACTCCGGCTCACCTGAGAAGGAGATGGGAACAGAAGCACTCAGGTGGCTGTTCAAATCCCCATATAGCAACTCATGATGCAAGTATCACACCTTACATCCTTCTTCTGCATAAGAAAGTATGTCTAATGATTGAGCCTTTAAAGAGTAAATAATCAAATTCTTGCATGGAAAGTACAAATCCTAATATCTCTTTAGCAGAGTTGCAAGTACATCACCCACACTGTATTTTCAGAGTCAAGCCCTGGAGAGTTTTAGCAGATGGCATTAAATATTGATGCTGTTATATGCTTAGTATTTCATGGCAATTAACTTGATAGGGAATTAATTTGTATTCAGGGTAAATAATTATTTGAAGGTAGCTTGTCAAGAATATGGATTTTAACAGCATTAAGCAAAGACATCCTGTTACAGTCCCAAAATAGTCTATCATAACAGTATATTGATTTTAAGTTTTAAAATTACAGTAAAATGGATGCCCTTTGGGTGGCATCAATTTCACTGATACTTTGCATTAGCAGAGCCATTCTTCACTAGTTTGAGGCTGTTCTGATAGATCAGGACATTCATGAGATCAGTATCCCCAATAGCACCCTGTTTTTCCAATGCTGGAGCTGTCATGGAATGGAAGTGAAATGTAAAAAGATTGTGTCAATTTCATCACATTCAGTAATTCTGTTTCCCCCATCATGTATTGTATCCACCTATTATTTCTTGTCTTTTTCTTTGATTGTAAACTCTTTGGGGCCAAAACAGTCAGAATGGGGCAGGGACCTATAGGTGCTACCACTAAAATAATAATAAATAATAAAAAACAGTAATTGTTATAACAGACGGGACTTTAGTTGTGCAAAGCCCATTTGCTGGCTCTCCAACAGGGGTGAATTTCATCCAAAGGTGACATAAATATCTCCTAAAGCAGGCCTGGGCAAACTATAGCCCGCGGGCCACATCCGGCCTGCCAAGCCACCGGATTCAGTCCATGGAGGCAGTGCAGAGTCCCAGGAAGGCTCCCCTGCTTGCCCTGAAGCCCCACACGCTGCTCAGAAATGCAGCTGCCCCATTTCTGTTCCAAAAATGGAGAGGAGTGGGAAAAGCTTCAGGATCTGCCCCCGCTCCCAGCACAATCCCATTGGCTAGTTTCTGAACAGAAACTGGCAAATGGAAGCTGGCTGTTTGAATAATAGGCAGCCAGGAAGAACCACTCACCCTTTCCTCAGCTCAGTTATTCACACAAGCACATTGCTGGGCAGGCTGGCTGGGAAACATTTTAAGTTCTGCAAGGCTTAGCTCTGCAGGTAAGTAGGCTGGTTTGGCTGCTGGTTGGTAAGTCTCCTGGACACAGCCTGCCTCTGGCACCTCAACCCTTCCCTTCCCCAGCCCTCTGCACCATCCCCAATCAACATGCCCAAAGCTTCTGCCCCCCTCTTGCACCCATATCTCCTCCCAGATCTGGCACCCCAAACTCCTGCCCCAGGTCACAATCTCGTCCTACCCTAGGTCACATCCCAAACCCCTGCACTCCAATTCCCTGCCCTCGGTCACAACCGCCCCCTGCACCCAAATTCCCTTCCAGACTCCATTCTCCCTCCTGCACCTCAATCCCTTATCCCAAGCTCCCTTCTGCACCCAACCTCCATCTCACACCCTGCATCTCCTCCATTAATATAATGGAAGAGTGCAGCCCTCAATCACTTTCCAAAATCTTGGAGTGGCCCCCCCATCAAAAATTATTGCCCACCCCCGTCCTAAGGGTTATGGAACACTGTACCTTCAATAATCCAAATTTTGCCAAAGTTCAAAAAATTAGATCTGTCTCCATTTTAACCTCAGAATAAAAATTCCTATTCTGGCAATGCTCTTTTTAAAACTAGTAGAAAGCAGGAGGCACTTAGGCCTAGTCTATACTAGACCAGGCAGGTCGGCTTAAATGCAAAATGTGTAGCTGGAGTCGGCTTACCTTAAGCCAAATTGTGGTGTCGTCCATACTAGGAATGTTAAATATAGATTAACTAATTGACTAGTCGATGGATTTTCCATCGACTACTCGATTAGTCAATAAGTGGGGGAGCTGTAGTGCGGTTAGCTCCTGGCCCGGAAGCTAAACCCACTGTGGCTCTGCCTTTTAAATGTATTAATAGCCCGCGGGCTCTTAATACGTTTAAACGGTTAAAGTGCAGCAGGGGGGACCTGGCGCAAACCGGGAGACAACTGGCCCAGCTCATGCTGGGTCCCCCCCACTGCGCTTCTGATTTTTAAACATATTAAGAGCCAGTAGGCTCTCAATACATTTAAAAAGCAGAGTTGCAGCGTCTGGGACTGGGCACGAGCTCAGAATCAGTTGATTCCCAGCTCGCACCTGGTCCCCGCTACTCCCTTGTCCCCCACAGAGACATTGCTGGGGGGAACTGGCTTTTAAACGGGCTCCCCCAGCACTGGCTCTGGCTCCCCACCCTTGCTGCCACTAATAGTAAGTGGCGGAAGCAACTAGTCAAGGTATTAGTCAAGTATCCAATAAGCTTTTGCTTATCGGATAGTCAACTAGTTGCTTACATCCCTGGTCCACACAACAAGAGGCTGACGGGAGCATTTGCTCCCATTGGCTTCCCTTGTCTCTCACAGAAGGAGGAGTGAAGATCAACCTCTGGAGTGTTGATCTTCTCCTAAGTGAAGACATGTCCCTAGATACTACAGAGACTGATATTTTGTAAATTACATAGATTGCTCAAAAGCCTTTATACTGTAGCTGGATTTACAACATTTTTGTTTGGATTTAGGATGGGTTGGAGTTAGGGTTGCCTACTTTGGTTGGCTGAGTTCCTGGATGTTTCATCACATGACATTATCTTTAATTAAAGATTAATCTTTAATTCTTGGAGACTCCAGGACAGTCCTGGAGGGCTGGCAATCATGGTTGGAGCATTTATCTTTAAAACAAATGCATCAAAAAGGGAATGTTTTTTTTTTTTTGAACATATTTGACTTTGGAAGTTGCAGCGAACTTTATTCAATATAGCACTAGAGAAAAAAATGCAGGTAGTATCTTAGCTTTCATGTAACTGAGGGTATGTCTACACTGCCACCCTAGTTCGAACTAGGGTGGCTAACGTAGTCATTCGAACTTGCAAATGAAGCCCGGGATTAAAATATCCCGGGCTTTATTTGCATGTTCCCAGGCGCCGCCATTTTTAAATGCCCGGTAGTTCGAACTCCCTGCCCGCGGCTACATGTGGCACGGGCTAGGTAGTTCGAACTAAAGCCCCTAATTCGGACTACCGTTCCTCCTCATTGCAGGAGAAGGAATGGTAGTCTGAATTAGGGGCTTCAGTTCGAACTACCTAGCCCGTGCCGCGTGTAGCCGCGGTCAGGGAGTTCGAACTACCGGGCATTTAAAAATGGCGGCGCCCGGGAACATGCAAATAAAGCCCGGGATATTTTAATCCCGGGCTTCATTTGCAAGTTCGAATGACTACGTTAGCCACCCTAGTTCGAACTAGGGTGGCTAGTGTAGACATACCCTGAAAGAATAAACTGAGACCTCACTCTGTAATATTCTTCTCCCATCCTAGTGCCCTTCCTTCTCAACTTTACTTGCGTTCTCTTGTACCGGTCACTGCTGTTGCACATCTCTCTATAGGGCATACAGCCTGAAAGGCTGTCATCATGTGTCCCTTAAAATGTATAAAAGATGCAGATTTTGAACAATTAAACATTGACATTTGCCTAATGTAGACCATTATACCAACACTGCCCATAGAACATATTGGTTTAGCTCTTTTTGCTACAATAATCCTACATCAAACTGACCCTCATACTATATATCTACCACCAGAGTTGTCCCATGCTAGAAACCAGCATCCCTAAGAGTAATTTTATTCTCGGTCAGAAGTACCAGTTTATTGTTAAGTTTCAATTCATTGATCTATTTGAAATGTGCTCTTTGGTTCCTTAGTGCTTTTGAAAAACAAAAGAATAAAAAAAGGCTTAAGAGTACTACTATAGTACCAGTAGGTTTTTCCTTATTATTATTAGCTGGATTCCATCACCTTTTACTCACCATCAAGTAATATCTCACAAAAAAATAACCCCTTGGAATTAATGGGACTACTTGTAGAGAAATATGGATTTCAAAGATAAGATCTAAGGCTCATTTCTCTTTAAGGGAGAGAAGGTTAGGGGTTACTTCCCCTATTTGAAAGTGTATTTTACACAAAGTGAAAAACTATTATTTACATTGTCATAATGCCCCAAATGTGTAAGTGCTTTCTAAACATAGTCCCTGTGACGGAGTGTTTATTTTAACTACAAAATCAAAAAGAGGATATGACAAATCTGTTAAAAATATTAACTGCAGATTAAGGTCAAATTCAGACATTTTATTGTGACAAGATAGCCATATGGTATTTTCAGCATTATTTTCCAGCAGTAGTAATGGATGCAGCAAAACAATTCTGCTCAACATAATGATACAGAATATCCGTAACAGTTCACTATTTTCACTGAAAATCATTCAATAAATTTGATTAGATCCTCAATTTTATTCATGTCTATACTAATATCTTAATTTAACTTAATATTCATTTTTAAAATCTGTTTAGTCCCAATGAAATCTAGGACATAATGATTTAAGCTTCTATTGTTATAGCATCATTTTATACCACTACTATACCATGTGTGTTAAGCTCCTTCCCATTTTCTGTCACATCACATTATCCCACTTTTCACATAGCATTTTAATAATAAAGTCAATATGTTGCTGAAATGTCAATTCAAATACAAAATGTCAAATAGAGTTACTGAATTTCAGTATCATATGAATGGACTCTAAAAGTTTTAGTGAAGCTTGAAATAATTATTTTAATCATTACATTCTTGAAGAATCATCATCAAGATCATAGGATGACTTGTGAGGAGGGGGGAGATTTGGAACTTCTTGTTCATACGGATGGAAGAGTTGCTGACATAATTAAACCACCTCCAATAAGCAGCAGTGGCAATGTCGGCTGGACAGAATCTCCTGCTGATATAGCTCTGTCCACATTAGTGCTTGTTGGTGTAATTGTGATGTAACATTCTATATGCTTTATGAAAATATGCTTATGATAACTCAGATATGTAACTCATGTAACATATCATAGAAGAGGCTGTAGTTTACTGAATATGATACAGTCGCCTTTGTATGCACGTCACGTATCATTTTTGTTGCCTTTGTATGTATGTCTCATTTTTGTAGATTAAATTAGGAATATTCACGTGTATTCTGCAATATATTTGTTCCTTTGGGTTGCACCCATTGCTGACACTTCAGGTACAACAATGAAAGAGGCCCCAGTGCTGATGGCCCATCAGCGAGAGACAATGAACTGTGAAAGAGGACCTTCCTAAGGACATGGGTGTCAGAACATGGAGAATGGCTACGGTGCCCGACAGAGTCAAGGACCTTGTCACCAGGTACTTTAACTCATCTGAATTCTGTAATTTTCCATAAAAAGCTGGAAGGGGATCAAACTATGAAACAAAAGACTCATGCATTTTGTAAATCTTATTTAAGGGTCCGGGATAGGGTAATCCTGGTTGTCAGTTCTCCCCAGCCACCCCACCCAAGATGACTACTAAAAACAACTAAGATTGAACCAGGGGAAGAAACTAGACCCAAGCTGGAAGGGTGTTTGGCCTGTCAAGAAGATTATTAGAAGCACATTTAGGGTGAGATCTTATATGTAACTAGTTTCTTTAGTGCCGTGGTCACCAACCAGTCAATTGCGATCGACTGGTCGATCACGAGGGCTCGACCAGTCGATCGCGAGGCGTTCGGGCCCCCCCCCCCCGCCATTTCCTCCCACCCCCGAAAAGTCCCACTACCTACCTCCAGCGAAAATGGAGGTAGTGCCGGCTTCCTGAGGGGTGGACGGAAGTCCTGCAGATGCGTGCCACTTCTGGGGGTTCTGGAAGTGCTCTGGCTGCTCCACTCCCTCTGGTCTGTGGCATGCTGGAACTTGCGGGGCGAGGGGGAAAGGGGAGGGGGAGTCTCCAGAGGAGGCGCACGCCGGGCCTTCCCTGCGCTGAGGGAGGGAGAGTTGGCCCCAGAGGAGGCGCGCACGGGGGCTTCCCTGCTGCATGGGAGGGGGAGTTGGTGCCCGAGCAGGTGCACGTGGGGGCTTCCCTGCTCCGCAGGAGGGGGAGTTGGCCCGGAGGAGGCGCGCGCAGGGGCTTCCCTGCACCACGGGAGGGGGGAGTTGGCCCCGGAGGAGGGGGGAGTCCTGGGAGGAGGCTGGTGCAGGGGACTCCCTGCCCCCACTGGCACCCTGTTCCCTGCTGCGGAACCCTGCCCCCACCCCAGCACCCTGTCCCCTGCTCCCACTGGTACCCTCCCCCCCGGCACCCTGTCCCCTCTCCCCTGTGCCCTGCTGCAGGACCCTGCCCCCCACCCCAGCACTCTGTCCCCTGCCCCAGCATCCTTCCCCAGTACCATGTCCCCTGCTCCCACAAGCACAGTTGGGGCCATATTAGTGAGGCTTGGGGGGGGTTTTGGGAGGAGTTTTTTTTTATCTCCCTTGTGTGGCCCCAACTGACTTTTCTGTGGGTCGGTGACCCCCAGCCCTTCTCATAAATAAAGACAATGCAGAAACTTTGTGTGTTTGACATAGTATTTTATTTAAAAATG
This sequence comes from Pelochelys cantorii, assembly GCA_032595735.1. Taxonomy (NCBI): domain Eukaryota; kingdom Metazoa; phylum Chordata; order Testudines; family Trionychidae; genus Pelochelys; species Pelochelys cantorii. The sequence goes on along the minus strand of CM064347.1, from coordinate 14,542,914 downwards.
AAGCCTGGCCAACAAACCACCAATTGGGGCCAAGCCCCCATCTGGCCGCAGCATTATAACACTCCTGCACCCTCCCCCCCAGACCCTAGATCTGAGCCTATCATACACTGGAACCCCCTGCCCTGAGCCCCTCACATACCCCAACCCAAATTCCTGCACCCTCACAGCCACAAGCCTGTGGCTTGCTTAGTACCGCAACCCTCCATCTGACCCCAACAGTCCCCAGCCTGGAGCCCCCTCCCCAAGCCAGCATCCCCTTCTCCACCTCCTCCTGCATCCAAATTTCCTCCCAGAGCTTGCACCTCTCACCCCTTCCCACACCCAAATCCCTCATTCCCACCCCAGAGCCCACACATCCTGTCTCAGCCCAGTGAGGGTACAGCTAGACTGCAGGGGTTTTTCCAGGATTCCAGAGATATCCTGGAAAAACTCTTCCGCATCCAGGGATGCATTTGTTCTTCTACTTTTTTTAGCGGAAGAGCAAACATGCTCTTTCGGTAACCCCTATATTCCTCGTTCCATGAGAAATAAGGGGGATTCCAAAAGAAGGGTTTTTTCTAACATTTGGTCCAGTCTAGACAGGCCAAATGTTGGAAAAACCTCTTCTTACATAAGAATTGGAAAAAAAAAGTGGCAATGTAGAGTGTATAAGGGCTGGGGATAGCAAGTGATGGAGAGGAGGAGAATAGAGAGGGTGGGGCTTCAAGGAAGGGGTGGGGTCTTGGGGGAAGGATGGGGTGGTAGATCTTTGCTTGTTCTGAGATTTTAAAAGTGATCGTAGGTGTAAAAAGGTTGGAGACCACTGCTTTAGTGTATTAAAATTATTTTGTTCAGTTACCCACTTTGTTCTGTCTGCTACCTCTTATGACCACTTAAATGCTATCTATTTATACTTAATAAAATCACTTTTGTTTAGTAATAAACCCAGTGTGAGTAATTACTACCTGGGGGAGCAAGAAGCCTGAGCATCTCTCTTTACACTGAGAAAGAGAGAAATTCATGAGCTTAAACTGTATAGTTCTCTATACAGATGGATTTATCTGGGGTTCAGCTCTCAGAGGGGTTGTATGCTTTAGTGTGAGACCTTTTCCCAGAACTCTACTTCTTCCAGTCTGTGTCTGTAGCCTTGGGGCATGGCTCTGTACCTGTCCCATAGCTGAAGTAAGCTAGAGAGCTGAGCTCAGCAAGACAAGGTTACAGAGCGCCCAAACTGTCAGGAAAAGCAGTGGTGTCTCAGCACATCAGGTTATATAGTCCCAAGGGGGGTCCCAACCCAACACAGTAACTTAATGTTGATCAGAGCACAGGAACCAACTCTGGATTCTCTATGGCTGGATCACCCAGAGGCAATCTGCTCCTCCTTCCTCCCAGCACCTCCTGCCTGCCTTGGCATACAAGAGGCTCTGGAAGGGAAGGAGAGAACAGGGATGGGGCACACTTAGGGGAGGGGGTGGGAAGAGGCAGGAAAGAAGTAGGGATGTGAAAGTATAACTGTATGCATGGTTAATCGAGGAGCCTGGGCTCATTAGTTAACCTTCATGGTTACACACAGGCTTCCGGTATGTACAGGGAGCCAGCTTAAAAGTCAGCTCCCTGCACACACCATCTCCTGCTGAAATTTTCAGCAGGTTACACATTTACTTAAACACATTTTAATATCCTAGAAAGATGCAATATGAGGGTGAGGACTTGAGTGAAGAGGTGGGGGTGGAACCTGGGGTGAACCAGGGGCAGGAAGAGGTGAGATGGGAGTGGGGCCTCAGGCAGAGGAGAAGCTGGGTTTCCCAAAGACCAGAGGAAGCCTGTGACTATGGCTCAGAGGGGTGTATTTTCACACCCCCTGAACAATGTAAGTTGTACTGACAAAAGTGCTAATGTAGATATAACTTAAGGAACTTTACACTGCTCAGAAAGCATAAAGACATTAAAGTGAAAATGAACTGTTTCTTGGATTACTCACTTCATCTTTATGTTGCTTTCCTCTTTAAGAAGACATTTGCTGAGAGTGGCCCAAAACTACAAGACCTCCTCATACAGAACTTCGTTGACTTCATGAAACCTATTTTGTATCTTCTAAAAAAATACTGGCTTTGTGAATTAACCTTTTCAATAATATAAATGAAGAGCAGTCTATGCAGAGGAACAGGACATTTTTCCAATATGCAGGAAAAAACATTTCCTTCCTGTACAGGCCTCCTTGAAACATAAATTGAGCGGTGGGGAAATGAAATGAGGTTGAGAGAGAGAATTAATACAGCAACTGGCCTATTGCAGAAGCAGAACTTTTGACAGGAACCCATCAGAAGCAGAGTTTCACCTCTCTGGAGTTGTGGACTAAACATCATTGCTGTGAACAAGAGTCCCAAGTCTCTCCCTCACCTGCCAAGTCATCCAATCACTTTAAAGTATGGTTCTATAGGGAGGCAATGATGAAAATAATTACTGCAGTGGCTCTTAAACTCCATTACACTGCAACCCCCTTTTGACAACAAAAATACTACTTGTCCCAAGGAAAAGGGGACCAAAGCCTGAGCCAGCCCAAGCATCACCACCTCAAGGAGGGAAAAGGAGCTCAATGCTGAAGCTCAAGGGCTTTAGCTGCAGGATGGAGGCCTGTAACCTGAGCCCCACCTGACAGGGTTGTAGCAGACGCCTGAGCTCTGCCGTCTAGCGTTGAAACTCTCAATCTCGGGCTACTGATTTGGCCTTGGGCCCCAGCAAGTCTAACGTCAGCCCTGGTAACCCCATTAAAATGAGGCTCCAACCCACGCTTTGAGAGGCGCTGAATTACTTGCAATCACCTCTCGTATTATTAATATCAATTTACATGATACTGAAAATGCAATAGCTCTATTTTGTTTTGTACTAGAATCAATACCGCTTGCAGAGAAGAACAAAGCTCACCAGTTCTGTATTGAGAGAGATGAACATGTGAACACTTTGGAAATTGGTCTTCCTGACTGTGAACTTAGGCTTCGTCTATGCTTAATGCTTAACAGTTAAGGCGCAGATGCGGCAGTGCTGCCAAAGCAGCACTTTAAACTGAAACTGTGGCCACAACATGAGCTCTGGGACTGGGAGAAAACTGCCCCAGAGCTCTATATAAATTACCTCTGCGAGATGAGTAGCTAACAGCACTCGGAGCACAACTCCTAGCACTGTAGCTTAGTTGCTTAGTTCACACTATTGCTTTACAGCACTGTAACTTGCTACATTTGGGGGATGGAGGGGTGATTTTTCACATCCCTGCACCAGAAAGTTACAGAGCTTATAAAGTTCCAGTGTAGACTTGGCCTAAGTCTCTTGAACAGGGGTGGGCAATAATTTTGGGCAGGGGGCCACTTCAAAAAAATTTGAAGTGGCCCCAGGTCATGCCCAGAAGGGGCGGGGCCTAATCCAGAACAGGCGGGGCCAGAATGCTTCTGGGCTTCCCCACTCCCAGACCACAATTGGTCTAGGGGTGGGGGAGCCCCTTTGCACCCCTTCCCACTAGGCGCCCATGCCCTGGGCAGGGGGAGGGGGGAAGAGGCTTCACACACTCCCCAGGCCCTGGGGACAGGGGGAGCGTGCGAAGCCTCCTCCCACCCTACCCCCGCCCTGCGACAAGCATGGGGCACTTCAAAGTGCCACGTGCTGCTCGCCGGGCAGGAGACGTCATGCGCTCCCCCACCCCCAAGCCCTGAAAGCTTCCCTCGCCCTGTTCCCACCCTGCGCAAGCTTACAGCACTTTGAAGTGCAGAGCGCTCCTCTCAGGGTAGGGGGGAGGGCAGAGGAAACTTTGCACTCTCCTCCTGCCCCTAGGTCAATCAGGGCTTGGGGGCAGGAGAGCATGTGACGCCTCCTCCCGCCCTGTGAGCAGGGTGCGGCGCTTCAAAGCGCTGCATGCTGCTCACAGGGCAGGAGGAAGCTTCGTGCACTCCCCTGCTCCCAGGCCCTAATTGGCCTGGGGGCAGGAGAGCGGCAGGGCCTCCGCGGGCCGGATCAACCCGCTTGGCGGGCCGGATCTGGCCTGCAGAGACCCTTTTGCCCACCCCTGCCCTTTATCATGCTCCATTAGTGGATGGCAAGAAGAGGAATTAATATACATTTATTTTATTATCAAGCAGCATCACTTGGCTTTAGTCTAAGGCTATGTCTACACAGCAGCATTATTTTGAAATAACATCCAACATGTCTACACTGCAAGCCATTATTTCGAAATAATATCAAGCTGGAGGACTTCTTATTCCAACTCCTGTGACCCTCATTTCACAAGGAGTAAGGGAAGTGAAAGGAAGAATGTTCTTCCTTCGACTTCCTGCTGTGTAGACAGAGCCAAAAGCCAAATTAAGCTATTTCAACTTCAGCTACGCAACTGACATAGCTCAAGTTGCGTAGATTAATTTGAGATTTGCCCTGCTGTGTAGATGTACCCTAAGAATCTGAGCATCTCTCACCCACCTATATCTTGTGATGCAAGCAGAGTAGCAAACAGGAATCTAAATTTCTGACTAACATAAAAAAAGCCAAAATATTAACAAGTACCATCAACCAACAGTTGTAGTCTGTGCTTTAAAGAAGGCGGTTAAACATGGAACGTTGCTCTGGAGACCTGACTCACACTGAAGTCATCAAGACCACTCCAGTAAATGGATGAAGAGCAAGGTCCATGACTTTTTACAATTATGAATATGTTTTGACTAATACTGTGGCACAGGAAACAAGGACAGAATGCCAAGTTATCTCCAAAATTAACATAGTAAATAGTAAAATAGTAAAATAATATAAAAATCCAAACAAAGTAAGGTTTTACAACTTAAATTAAAAGCACAAATGCTTTTCAAGTTAATGCTATTTGTCATTTATCACAAAAATATATACTTTATTCTACTGCATGTGATAGATATGGCAAAAGAAACTTAACTTTTCTTTAATGTGGAAAAAAAGATAAATAGACAAAACATTGGAAAGATTAAAATTTAGCAAAAATGAATGTCTACTAAGATTCTTTCACTGCATCTAAAAGCATAAATTGCAAATATATGGAATACCCAAAATAACTTTTTTTCAACATTTTAAATTCCCATTACTTTGTACTTCTCTTAATTTACATTGCAGAAAATCAGGTTTTATAAATATGTAGATCAAATGCTCTGAAATCTCAAGCATTACATTAAGAAATGGCAGTCTTAAAAAATTAGCTTGTTTTCATACATTTTCCTAATGGAGTGCTTACGACTGTCTTTCCAGGAGAGGACCACAAAAGCATTCTTTGTTTTAATATTATTACTGGTAATGTAAAACCCAGAATATGGAATCAATCAATATTAACTGCCCAAAACCTGAAGTAACTGAAGAATCATCTATTTCTTCCATGCCGCTCAAGGACAACCACACCAATCTTATAATAAATGGGTAATTCTTAGGAGAAATTAAGTTTTTTACCTCTTTTTAAAAAAAGGAGTGAAATATCATAGGGTATGTCTAGACTACAAGCCTCTTTCGAAAGAGGCTTTTTCGAAAGAGAGTGTCTAGACTACAACCATTTCTTTCGAAAAAGCAAGCTGCTTTTTCGAAAGAGATCACCCAGGCAGTCTGGATGCTGTCTTTCGAAAAAGCCCTGTTTGCATTCAAGAATGCCTTTTTTCAAAAGAGCGCTTTCAAAAAAAGGTGTTCTTCCTCATAAAATGAGGTTTACGGTGGTCAAAAAAACCACCGCGTTCTTTTGATTTAATTTTGAAAAAACGCGGCGGCATTCTAGGCGCAGAGGAAGTTTTTTTTTTAAAAAGGCCACTTTTTTTTTAAAAAACCCTGTAGTCTAAACACACCCATAGTGACTAAGTTTCTCAGAAATGCTTATGCAGAAACAATTCTCAGTAACATAAAGAATATGAAACCTGTCATATGCAAAAAAAAACCCTGTTTCATTGTTGTAGGCAGGTAACCAGCAACAGTCTTACCAAAAAAAAAAAAAAAAAATCAAAGGGTAGATTCATCTGAAATAATCCTCAAAGGCTATTGGCTAATAGGAACTCAGTGATCTCCACAGATATTGCCACCTTATTTTTTAATAGATGCTTAGATTTTAACACCCAAAAGGACAATTATGCCATGATGCTGATGTTGTGAAGACTAGGACTTTAACAGGGTTCAAAAAAGAGCTAAATAGATTCATAGAGGTTAGGTCCATCAATGGCTATTAGCCAGGATGGGTGTGAATGGTGTCCCTAGCCTCTGTTTGTCTGGAAATGGATGATAGGAGGGGGATCACGTGATGATTATTTGTTGTGTTTGCTCCCTCTGGGGCATCTGGTATTGGCCACTGTCGGCAGTCAGGATACTGGGCCAGATGGACCTTTGGTCTGACCCAGTATAGCCATTCTTATGTACACATTCAAAGAGAGAGAGAGAGAGAGAGAAGTGAATTTCACCTACCCAGACCTAAATGTCCTCCTATTCCACAGCAATGAGGAGAAAACAGGAATTTCCTTAATGCTCTCTAGCAGTCTTCTCCATCACCAACAAGCAGCACTTTGATTTAAAAGTTTTTAGATACCTCTAAGTCTGGTCCAAAGGCTCATCTGATAGAGTACGTCTAGACTACATGGCTCCGCCGACGGAGCCATGTAAAATAGTTTACTCAGCATAGTCAAAGAAGCGGGGATTTAAATAATCCCCGCTTCATTAAAATAAAAATGGCCGCCACGCTCTGCCAACGATCAGCTGATCCGGCACAGCGTGGCAGTCTAGACGCGGCGCGATCAACAAGGGAAGCCTTTGTCGACCGCCCCAGTATGCCAAGTAAACTATTTTACATGGCTCTGTCAACAGAGCCATGTAGTCTAGACGTACCCATACTGTTGCTGCTCTTAGGTAGAACATGGGAAAGTAAATAACTTATTTTCACAAGCTCTAAACCCCACTTCCAGAGAATGGATTTTGTTTTAGTTTTCACATCAGGCTGTGATTTCACCTGGATAAACTGGCCTAATATAGACCAAGTATCCAGGGCAGTGCCACAGAGCTGGTACCCATAATCTTCCAGAGCCTGTAGGACAAGGAAATGCTGTATTGGACTAGATTAACTAAATTTCTGGAAACTGGGCTCATGGGAGAAAATCCTTGTTTCTCTTTATACCTCAATCATACTCGTCCATGACCTTAATTGGGTTATGAAGTTGCAATTAAATGTCATTTATAAACATTTTACCTTTTTGTAGGAAAGTGGCATGCTTTTGTTATTCAGAGGATCTCAAACTGCACTACAAAAGTAGAGAAGTATTTTTAATCTTCATTTAACAGGCAAACTTAGGCAGAAAGAGCTTAAGAGACTCTAGGTCACACAGCAATTTTAAGGAAAATCTATGGACCCCTATTCCTTTCACAGTATTCTTGTATATAAATTACATCCAGAAACATCATTTTCTAGCCAAAATAAATAGGCATTTATATAACACTACTACTCATTGTATTTCAGCACCCAATATACAAAATTCTAGTTCCCATCCAAGTCAGTAAGAGTCCTTCTCTGACTTCAGTGAGAGTTGCATCAGACCGTAAGATCTCAATCCTACAAAAAACCACCAGAAACCCCTCCCCCACAACTTATGTGTTTATCTTTATGAATTTCACAGTGCATAAAGGTAAGTATATGCTTCAGTGTTTGCACTATTATAATTTAATATAGGATTTACAGGACTCTACAAAACCTGTTGCAAAAATGCTATGATTGCTAAGAAATTAGTAAGAGATCAAGGAACTATCAGTATGCATATGCAGAAGGTGCTGTGGTAAGCCTGTGTGCACACTTAACATTGCAATTTCCTACCTCCTAGAAGCTTAGTTGTTCAACTTTAATGTTCTTTGATCAGTTATATTTGGCTGAAATATGGATTGTATACGAAGAATGGAAAAAACAGATTTTTAATGCAGTTCTATGAATGGAACTATGAAGTTCATACATTTCTTTTTTTCCCCCACATTAATAGAAGCTGAATGTAAAGTATTGCCCCCAAACAAAGCAAATGTATTAGTCCCAGTCTATTAAGGATGATTCTGCCTTTCAGCCTTTTTTCTTTTATCTGTGGTTTGATTTTCTGATTATTGTAAAAACTCCTCTTATCTGAGAGAGTCTCTCAAAGTGTATTATAGCTTACATAGGCCCAGACTGTTTAATTTAACCTTAATAACTTGAGGAAGCTTCAGGGCACAGTGATTCATATAACCCTTTCTCTGAAGCCAACCTGATTAAAGAATCAATCTCACCCCCATCTGAGAGATTAGATGAGTGATTTGCCCCCAGAGAAAAATTAATACTGCTCCACTGACTAGCAGACTCCAAAGCACAGCAACTTCCCTACATATTCTGAACACAGAAAAATGGGGAGCACTACATTTTGAAACCCTAATTCTAAAATAGCTTTCTTGATTTTCTCTGCTTCTATACCTTTTGCTCAATAACTGAGAAGATAATAAATGAGAAGATTCTCTTCTTTGGCTTTTCATTATTCTGTTAACATCCCAGGTGTTGACTTTATGCCTAACCAAAGACCACTCCTTAAACCAACCAGAAAGGCAATATAACATCAGGACAATAAAAATTTTTTTGCCCAATCTGGATGAAAACCAAACATCATATGAAAGGAAAGGTCTTGACCTTTGATTGAATTGATTCAAACAGGTGACTTCTGGGCTGTTTCTAGTCATCGCATAGCTCAGGTATGTCATGATGGGAGAGGACATTTGTTCTTAAATAGCTAGATCCCAGCCCATCAACAAGGGCTTTGAAAATAATAGTCTGAACCCTTCAGCTGATCCAAATTTAAGAAGGGATACAGTATTGTGTACACAGGTTTCATGCGATATGTTTTCTCATTGCATAAGAGACAGGCTGTTGCACTTACCAGCACTTCCATGCAACTTTCACTTTAGTAGATAGGTAGAGCACACTGCACTGATCTATCTTATGTGATGAATGACTGTATTAGTGTGGCTAGGCTCTGAGAGGAATTGACATGATCATCTGATCTGGTGGTGACAGAAGCTTTCAGGGAAGAAGCAACTAAATTAGTTTTTATTATTTTTTCTAGGATATTAAAATTTGGTTAGCTTTATCTTCACAAGAAAACTGAAAACAAGAATTAGTAAAATTGTATGGAGTTTATTTAACTACAATTACACACCAAGGTGAGGACATTTGCCAGAGATTATCTTCTGTGAAACACAAACAAAATGTGTTGTCAGATTTAAACACAGTTCTAGAAAAATAAAGGACATTGGCCTCCACACACACACCCCTTTCCCTTGCATTCTCTTTTCCTGTAATGCTTCTTCCTTCACTATACATTGTGGCTGCGTCTAGACTGGCAAGATTTTGCACAAAAGCGGCCACTTTTGCGCAAAAACTTACCAGCTGTCTACACTGGCCACTTGAATTTGCGCAAGAGCACTGACATTCTAATGTAAGAAATCAGTGCTTCTTGCGCAAATACTTTGACGCTCCTGTTTGGGCAAAAGTCCTTTTGCGCAAAAGGGCCAGTGTAGACAGCTCAGATTTGTTTTGCGCAAAAAAGCCCCGATGGCTAAAGGCGATCGGGGCTTTCTTGCGCAAAAGCGCATCTAGATTGGCCAGGGATGCTTTTGCGCAAAAGCGCGTCTAGATTGGCCAGGGATGCTTTTGCGCAAAAGCGCTTTTGCACAAAAGCATCCGTGCCAATCTAGACGCGCTTTTGTGCAAATACTTTTAACGGAAAAACTTTTCCATTAAAAGTATTTGCGGAAAATCATGCCAGTCTAGACGTAGCCACAGTATTACATCAAGAAGAGGAAGTCTAGTACAGTCTGTCCTCACTATAAGACAATTTTTCTTTTGTGCGACTTAAGTGCAGGGAATAGGGGGACTTATAACGCATCAGTTCCTACAAGAGTCAACGACTTTAGTGCAGAACAGCTGTTTACTGGGGCGACTTAGAGCAGGGACACCCTGTATCACTGAACAGACATTTATTTAGATTGATATCTGCCATTTTATATACATCCTGTTTTTCTTTTGCTACAGAAGCAAAGAAAAATCTTGGCTACACATTTCTTAATGAACACTGCTCTTATAAGCCTTGCCTACGACAGATGAACAGCTCTCATGTGGGCATGAAATTTTTCTCCTTGCTTATTTACCTTTTGTTAAAAAAGAAAATGCATGCTCATTCATTTGCTTGCTGCTGCATGCCAATTTAGTGGATTTCTGTGTTTTATTAATACAACAGAAATGTGTTAAAGCAGAAGTTAATGTGTTTAATATTTGAGTGGATATAATTCACTGAGTAAAAACAAATCTAAATTAGTTATTTAAAAACTATTCATAATAATAGCTACCCGATGTCTGAATAAACATGCCCCCAGAACACAACTGTAGTTAATATAAGAAATATTTGTTATTGCAGCAAGAACAATTCATAATCCATCAGAGTATTCCTTAGGGATTACTGACTGTCTGGATGAATTGATGGTCCAAGCTAGGGTTGTAAGTGACTAATCAACTAGTCGACTATCCAGAAAGCAAAAGCTTATTGGATAGTCGACATACTAGTCGACTAGTCACTTCGCCCCCACTAGCAGAAAGAGGCAGCAAGTGGGGAAAGGCGAGAGGGTGTCAGGGGGGAGCCGTCTTAAAAGCTGGTTCCCCCCTCCAGCTCCAGCTCCATGGGAGGGGGCAGGGGCACAAGGATGGCTTCCAACTTTGAAATGTACAAGAGCCCCAGCAGGGGCTCTTGTGCATTTCAAAGATTGAAATGTGGTGTGGACACCGGAGCCAGTGGAGGACAGCCCCAGGCTCCATGCGGCATTTCAGTCTTTGAAATGCATACAAGCCCCTGCTGGGGTTCTTGTACATTTCAAAGTGGAAGCGCCCGCACAGAACCCGAGGTCAGCAGGGGACTCCCCGCTGGTCCTGGGCTCCACACCGCATTTCAGTCTTTGAAATGCACAAGAGCCCCTGCTGGGGCACTTGTACATTTCAAAGGCGGAATGCCACGATAGTCCTTATAGACTAATCAATCAGTTAATTAATTGAAATTTAGCATCCCTAATCCAAGCCATTCATTAATTCCAGATAGAGAACCTATGGTCACAGTTTTTATAACCTGTTCTTTCCCTCTATAAAGCAAAAACCAATATAAATAGTTAAAGGTATTGTTTGAAGAGAAATTGTGCCATCGGCTACACCCATTGATCCCAGTAAAGTACATAGGTATGGCATATGAATTTGGAGATCCACATTTGGCTTCCCTTCATCTTTTTTCTAAGGCCTTGAGAAGGATGAGTTTGCAATAGCACTGCTGCCCTAGGAATGTAATTTATTTTGCAGCAGTCAGTTTGGAATGTTCCATCAGAGTTTTATTTATATTGTTCCATATCAAAAGGAATCTAGAACCCAAGCCCAGATTTTGCACAAAGTTTACATGAAGGAAAAAAAAATCTTGTGATGCCTTTTGTACACTAGAACAAAGCTTACTGAATAAATTCAGTCAACAGAAGTCAGTGACAAAGAAAATGAGTCTTCCCAAACAGCACAGCAGTAAGCTAATCATGCAACAAACCCAGAGGGCCCCCAGTCACCATTACCATGACTGCTTGGCATGCACTGACCTATGTGCTGCTTCAAAGAAAATATATAGTACCTATCACATTTTGGCATCTCAGTGCTGAGACTGCCACCTGAAGAGGAAGAGGAATCACTGCACATGTCAAGAGCGCATAGCCTTGTTTGCTTCTGCTGGTTTAACTAGTTCACTGTACGAAAATATTTGTTCAAAACAAAGACAAGTTTCTGGGAAGAAAAATTCATCAGAGAGGCAACAATTGTTATGCTCAAGGGGAACACTATTTTAATAAAATAATATATTTATCACTAGAAGATTTACCTGGTGTTGCTCAGGTCCTCAATTTTTGTTTTTTGGAAAATAAAATGAAAATGCATATGCTACATTGAAATAATTACTCTGGGGTGGGGCTGGTGATGGGGGATTCATTGTGAAGGCTGCCCCAGGGAGAGAGGACAACCCCAGCCCTCTCTCACCACAGCAGCTTGGGACCAGATGAGAAGTGCTTTTCCATGGCCGCTGCAGCTCCAGCGGGCACAGCCAAGGGAGGAGTGTATGTCCCCCACCTAGGACAGGTCCAGATTCATCTGCCCTGTCGCTCCCTGACAAAGGGGAACAGCCAGCAGTGGTCCTATACGAATTGGGTGGGAAGAGCTTCAGCTGACCGTGTGAGGGGTGCACCCCCAGCCAGCCCCTTTCCCCTGCCCGGTGATTCTGTCTCTTTTCTTTATGGTTTATTAGAAGCCATACTATTCCAGGCTTCCTTGCACATCTAAACCCTGACCTTGCTTTAAGTTATGATAAGAGGAAGCTGCATACCAAATTTGGTGGTCCTAGCTCTTACTAGGAGGAGGAGTTTAGGAGGAGTTCTTGGACAGACAGACAGATAGATGGATGGATACAGACTCACAGACAAACTCTCTCAAATATATAGTAGATTGTGAAGTAATTGATAGAGTGCTTGATTTTGTACATAAACTATGGATTAGCTTTTGGAACCATTTGATGGAGAAGTGTTTTTAATAAGGCTGCTCATGGAGGGTATGATTACTCAATACAAATAAGCAGTTTTGTTCCCTTGTCTACCTGAGACCCACAGAAGATGGCTCATAACAATTTAGAGCTAGTTTGTGCTAATACTATTTAGCATAGTGTTTACCACTATTTGGTGGGCGATTCTCCTGGTAGTAAGCATCATGCTCACTAGAGTTTGCAAAAATCACTATATGTAAAGAAAGTCCTCTTACATTTCCTTATGTCCAATAACATAACAAACCAAGATTCAGCACATAAGTTGATATACTCTTCTAGTTTAGTATTCTGATGCCTCAAGAACTGTTTCCTTCTCTCTTAACTCAAGGAGAGTAATGGATTAGTGTAGCAAACTACTGGGGTGCACTACTTAATTATTCAAAGAATTAATCATTTACATTGCGGAAAATACAGGACCCAAGATCATACTTTACAAGATCAATTTCAAACGTAGTGCATAGAAAAACGCGGTGCTGAGCTTGGAAGAGAATCAATAGATCAACCTTAGATCCAACTCTGCAGATTCTCTAATAGGAAGCAAGCTGACAAGAACAGAGCTTTCATTTATATCACACCTGAACTCGCTATCCAGATAATAACACTGCATAATACCATCAAGATCGCCTCATTTTAAGCCAGTTTCAGAGTGTAAGGTATCCTATTTGTAATACCCTCAGTAAGCCCCACTAAAAAATAACTTATGAAAAAGATATTTAAAAGTAAATCTATGCTGTTTGGACGTTTTTATATACCTACCAATATTAAATACTTATTTTAAAATGTGAGTGATGTCAATGAAACAGAGCCATCATTAACAAAAGAAGAAATGATGCATTATTTGCAGCTAGGAAGTAATCTTCAAGTTCTCAGTGTTGTCCCATTCATTCAGACAAATGAAAAACTGGTGCATGTATGTATGACTATAACATAGTATATGGTAAACCATAAAATATTAAGAACTAAAAACTCATTATTTAATTATTAGTGTCAATACAACTGCTCTCTGAACACTTTCCTGTGCCTTGGAGTTATTTGTACCTTAAAGTCATGTTAACGATATAATAATAATATGCTCTTACATTTATATAGTAACTTTCATACTGAAGAGTTCCTAGGGATTACAAATATCATGTACAATCTTACAAATTTAACTCATGAATAATCTCACAACAGTAAATGGCTCTATTTGCACAATTGAGAGTTGCAGGATCAAACCCCCTCTCTACTGTAATGCTCAGTTGAAAGGGTAGCTGCTAGCAAACATCCAGTCCACTAGAAAGAACCAAAGGGAAAGGAAAATGTTACGTGAATAGCTTTGGAAAAAAAAAAAAAAAAAACTTTGACCAACTGGCTAACCTATTTTTCACATTCAGCATAAAGTTACCACAAATCCACAACTCCACCACTCATATAGTCAAGATTCATTACTACAATGAATGAATCTTTCCACATCTAATCACTGCACTTGTAACATACTTGACGGTGTATACCCAGAGCGGGGTTCTCCGCAGCAATCGGACAGACCATTTCTTAACCACAAGTTATATGTGACTACCTCAAAACTACAAATATTCGACCAAACTACATGTTCTATCATCAAAAACAGCTGTTCTCTTTTCATTGCCTTCAATATACTGACTTTGTGGCCATTGTGCCTTCCGTTCAAGAGAGACTAGAATACAGAGATTAGTTTAATTAGCAAGCAATCTGATTTTACATGGCAAAACAAGGGCCCAATCCCGAAATAAAAAAAATTAGAGGGCTTACTAAAGTGCTCTAGTATTCCCCAAGTTAAAATACCACTTACAACACTTAAATGTAATAAAATATTGATGATGAGTCCATGAGATCTTTTACAGACCCAGGAACATACCAAAAGTTTGGTTAGCTAAAGTTTTGTGAAACTGGACTGTACCGAATTACTTGTTTGTGGTTATATTATCTTTCCCAACCCTAGCATCAACACTTAGTCAATGCTGAGAATTTCAAATAGCACATTGACTAATATGTACTTATTAACATTAGGAACTATAAATATCACAGAAATCTGACTAGTTAGAGAGATAACCCCTCCTCAAGTTCCTGAAGCTCAGAAGTAACTACAATTACTCATGGTCCTGGGTGAGGGGAGTGCATGGAGGGGGAGAACAGGGGTGCAGGGGAAGTAACTATTAATCTCTATGGCCTTATGAGTTATGGAGTATCTCAGATTTTATTTTTACCTATACCATCCCCTCTCTAGTTGTAAGATGGGCATTGCAGTACTCCACAGACAGTAGCAAGCAGAGGAAGTTTAGGGTTAGGCGCCTCCTGCAAAGAACAGTGCAGAATGTGCAGTCACTGCTATGCTGTGTAGCATCCTTCCATACCAGAAACGCTGTGCAAGCAGGCTTCTACTGAGATATTCTGGGTCTTCCTCTGTGTGTTCCTTGCTAGAGTGGGGGCCCCAGACAATCTCATTACCCTGAACATCCAACCTGATATTAAACAGAATTGCCACATTAGTAGTTGTAATGAGTTCTTCTAGTTAAGCATATATTTAAATTCAGCAAGACCATATTCTCATGCAAAACTCACACTGAAGTCAATGGGAGTTTTGATTGAGTAAAATTTCAATAAGAATCTCGCAATTGCAAGTACACTATATATAATGCACACGACTAAAAATGTATCTTGAGAATATAACTACATCAAGTCACTAATGACATTTAAAAATTTCTTCTGAAGAGTGGTACTTTGCCATCAGCCTTCTTTGCAGGAACAAGAAGAAACTGTACATAAACATATAGACTAATATTCTGTGGCAGCTAAAAGGCAGGCTATATTTCACCTCTCCTTTGTTAACTTTCAGGAGTGAACATATGCCCATACTGATAGGTCAGTATACATGATAGACTTAGATGTAAGTACAGCAATACTAATTTTTCAATGGATTTAAGTTGCTAAACTTTTGTAGGAAAACATTCACCCCCACATCACTTCTGATTCATCAATTCATGACACCAGTACACACAAAATGCTGTAGCAACTTTTCATATTTACTATTTTTTGTATCACCTGACTTCTTTAAAATAGACATTATGCTTTAACATTCACAGAAAATTATTTTTTCAAAAATAATACCACTGTTATCAGCTAATGTCAGTGGCATGCACTATAGAAACCAAGGCTTTGTCTACACTGGCGGCTTCTTACGCAAGAAAATCTTGCGCAAGTGTTCTTGTGCAAGAAGTCTTGCGCAAGAAAATGTCCACACTGCCATGTGCAAGCTGTGCTTTTGCGCAAGAGCGCCCATGGCAGTGTGGATGCTCTCTTGCGCAAGAAAGCTTTGATGGCCATTTTAGCCATAGGGCTTTCTTGCGCAAGAAATCCCTGCCAAGCGTCCACACTGCCCTCTTGTGCAGCTCCTGTGCAAGAGGGCTTACACCTGTTAAAAAAGAGCGTAGCTCTTGCGCAAGGAGCCCTCTCTTACCACGCCATACTGTAAATTTACTTGTGCAAGAGCGGGCGGGCAGTGTGGACGCTCTGCAGATTTTTGCGCAAGAACGGCCGTACTTGCGCAAGAAGTCGTGAGTGTAGACATAGCCCAAGTGTTTTAGCCAACACACCTAGAAGCAACTGAAACTGATAACTTTTTAAAGCTCTGTTAAATAAATTTTAAATAAACCAATTCTGATAAAGTCCTATCCTTCTGAATTACTGTCCATTACATTCTGAAATTATCTCTGTGCAATTTAGATACTCAATCCTACTGCCAGTAACCTGCCATGATTCTCAAAGTACATATAAGATACGAAGGGAGAAATCTTAGGCCCATTGAAGTCAATCAGGCAAAGATTTCTCTCATATGAGCTATTTTTTTAAAATGAATATCTGGAAAATGTAACAATCCATTCATATTTATCAGTATACCTATCCAAAGCAATTTTCACTACAGCATCTTAGAGTAGGTATGACAGATTATGTGCACAGCACACATGCAAAAGGTAACATTGTGGGTTTTTTATTAGAAAATAAACTAAAATTACTCAGTTCACTTGCTCTTGTAAAAACATCATGCTAAACAATTCACAGATTTAATTTTTTCAAAAAGTAAAAATAAGGTTATTTGACATATGACATTTCAGAGTTTTATTTTTTCTTTTAAAAAGGTTATCCTAGGTCATTCAGTGTATGTCCATTATTTTAATCTTTTTCCTCCCCTTAAATCATCATCAGTACTAAGACAAAAAATAGGCAAACTTTTCCTGTAAATATTCCCATGAAGTAGGGCTATTGAAATAATAATGAATCAATATAGCATCATCTGTGATTATTTTAATATTACATGCCACATTTACCTTGTTCACAAACAATAACCTCAAAATAAGCATTTGCTTCATAATTTACTGTCTAGACATAAATCAGGTTTAACTAGAACTTAAATAAATCACAGCAAAACTGGATGCTTAGTCACCTGTATGGCAAAGCAGGCCTGTAATGTATCTATGAAGGATTACAATTAAACACATCTAAAATACCTAATCTACTAAACTGGTCTCTTTATAGTACTAGTTATGTTTACATCTTTACTTGCACTGATTAGCATCTTTTAATATTTGCATGCAAGACTGAAAACCTGCAGCATCTTGCAACCCACAGAATCCTCTACCACTAATTTGAGACTTCCCTAACCAAATCTCAATTTCCTATTTCCTTCTCATCCCAAAGCACAGTTCTGCGCAAAGAGTTTTAATACCCTATCATTAACTCATTACACGTGTGCACAATCCCAAACCCACTATTACATTTTGCTCTATGCTCCACCATCATGTTGCCAAACATGGCTGCATTATGTCCTTCTTGTGTTTGATGTGTATGGATTTTCTTTTTCACCTCTTAGGATTCCTTCCCTTGTCCTTACATTTGCATGCAGGCACCAATTTAAAAGATCACATTATCAAAGTCTACCTTTCACGGGCATTTAGTAGTCTTACATTTTATATTAATCTTTCAACCCAAGTCAAAATATGTTTTTCCTTCTCACTTTAAAAACAATCAGGTAAACTATACAATCAAAATGCTCTTTTTTTTTTTAATCTATATTTTTCCCACACCAGAAGTCTTTTCCAATCAAAAACACTGTCCCTCCACCAAGTATTGAACAATAACAGCAAAAGAAAATGTTATCTGCTTTTCTTCCCTTGCAAACTCCCTCTCCTGAAATTGGACCCCTTGTATACAAATTCATCTCTGAACCATAGCACCAAGCCCTTACAAAGGAAAAAGAAAAAAAAATCCCAGTCTGTTTTGAAAGTCAACCTCTCTCTGCTTTAAAATTCCACTTCTTTGTTTTTGTTTCATTTTTTTACAATCACTTTCAACAACAGGAAGAAAAATACATTCTGGTAAGTCTATTCGTTATTTCCTCACAACATTCTTTTAAAAACTGAAGACTTTTATAAAAATCTATTAAGCGGGTTTTGTTTTAATTATAGTCTGTGGGTTAAAATAACCATACCTATCGTTACACTACACTCAGGTTTCAGTGTTTCTTTCGCTGTTGTACGGATCCCAAGTGTGCAAGCAGGCTGCAGACATTTACCAAGAAGCCACGGGCTACTTCTTAAAAGGTGCAAGTTTATCAAAATATTATTCAATCTCCTTTCGCGGCAGCTGCGCGGAGACGGCTCCAGTGGCCGTACGCCTCCGTGCAAGAGCCACTGTGTATATCCTGGGCTCGCAAACCGTTATGACAATAAATTGCAACGGGGGGCTGGGAAGCAGGGCTGCCTTTTGAATACTTTCTTTGCAAAACGCTGGGACTTTGTAAACATTTTCTCTGCAGGTTTTGCCACTGCAGAGGGGTCACACCCACCCTCCTCTCTGTGCGAGGAAATAATAATCCTCCCCGTGCTCCTCAGCCATAACTCCCCCACCCCTCACACACACACACACGCTCGCTCACCCACCCACTGCAACATGTCTCTGCCCTGCACACTTACCCACAGCTCTGTCCCCCAGCTCATGGTTCCAACAGATCCGGAGAGGAGAGGGCGAGGGGGGCTGGCCCTGGAGAGTGGGGGGAATTAGCCAGTGGGGGGGGGGGTCTTGCTCTTGTCCCTTCTTTTTCCCCCCTCCCCACAAAAAAAAAATCAACCAGCCCTCCCCCCGTCACACACAAAAATTCCGTTGGCTGCACAAAATACCCCCTTCCTGCCCCCCCCCCCCCAGCTCCTGGATCTGGGTCTCTCTCTCCCTCCCCCTTCCTCTGCTGTGGTCACAGCAGCTCGGGCTGCCTCATTTCTCCCTCCACTCAGCAAAATGGCCAGAGAAGCTAGCAACAGCAGCACCGCACCACACTGGGGTGGAGGAATTGACAGCTCCAGGGCACTGCGCGTGCGCCCCGCCGAGGCGCGTCAGGGCGGAGGGAGAAGCTGGAGAGAGGGGGCATGCGACCGCGCAAGCGCAGGCTGAGGCACGCGAGGCGGCTGTTGGAGAACGACCGGGGGGGGGAGGGCTGAGAAGGTCGCGCCACCGGCTGGTGCACACTTCGCTTTGCGCGTTCCAGCTGTCGCTGCCTCGTGGGAGGGTGGGCCCACGTGCTGCACTGGTGCGCTCGCATTGTGCGGGGTCTGTCCCTCTCCCCCGCTCCGAGTTTTGTAGTGCTCCAGCTGCAAGCATGGTTTGCATACCCCGCTCCCTCCAAAAGCACGTCCACTTTGCATCCCACGCGCATGGCACAGATTTCTGCATGGGCAGACGCCACTGACGGCAGGCTTTGAAAGCCACCTTCTCTGCCTCTGCCCAGCAGGTGCACGGGCGAAATGCCACTAAATAATAAGGCAACCAGGGCAGGATTTAAAGAGCTGTGTGCACCCCTCGATGTTCCTAGACAATCACTCTTTGTGTGTGATTGAAGGCAGGGAATCTCCTCACTCAGCGAGCTCAACTTCAGGTGTGGATGTAGTTTTATCCACTTGCTTGAGACAGTTTTCCAAACCAGTCACTCTCTGGAAGGCTGTGAATAAATTTTGGCAAACTTTAGGGCTCCCCTTCCCTGACCTCTAATTTCTAGCTCTGCCCCTCTTCCTCCCAAATCTTTTTTAAAGTTAATTCTAGAGGTCTAGTTTTCCTCTTATCTTCTCTCTCTTCCTTCTATCGGTTTCTGTTCCCTTGGTCTCTTGCCCCATTTCTTATCCCTCCAGAAGTACCGCTACCATTTTTACGGTATTTTTTTAATAAGGCTCCCAATTATTTGGAATGTGCTATAGGTGCCAAATGACCAGGAAAACATCCCATTTGGAACATGTTAGTTTAGTGTTATCTGGTTTACTACTACAAATTCAGCTAGACATTAACCCAGCAATTTCTAACAAAATCTATTGTCAACAATCTATCACTTGTAAACTGCACACATAAATGAGAGCTTTAATCAAACTGTCTCTCTTAAAGGGAAATATTGACAAAATAATTGGTCCAGGGCATTATATCAGCTATGTCGGGCTACTCAGCATGTGGCCCGTGGCCCATTTGTTTGCAGCCCGCAGTGCTGTTTGGGCTTACGCGGGGCTCAATACGCGGCCCCTGGGTGGGAGCCAAAACAAAAAAGTAGTTAATATAATGGTCTTCTGTTGTTAAGCGTTTTAGTAGTTACATTCCTCGAGTGTCATTGTTCATTAAAGTGCTGTCATATGGGTGGAAATTGGTAAATATGGCATGTTACTAATATCAGCAGAACTGAATTAAATGGGGCCTGTGTGTTGTGTGGTCCTGCCTTAATCTTTGTATTCATGCCCATCAGTGTGAAGGAAGCTATTTGCACGTATATGCAACCTCACTTAAGTTGTAGCCCTTGGCATGTATTGTGAGTATCATTGTGGCCCCCAGGGCTTCCAAAGTTGAGTAGCCCTGAGCTATGTGAATCTTCCAGAAAACCATGCGTATTCACTCAACCCCTAGTAAAGTAAGATTTGTTTTGGAGTAATTTCGCTCAGCAACAAGTGCTTAACCATGCTCCACTGTCGCTTAATCTGATTTTACAATTCCGTTTTCTAACCACAGGAAACTTGCAAGAATTTTTCATCACTGTTTTTAAATGTTATTGGGCCCAGTCCAAAAAATCTTACAGATACAAAAATCCATGGAACAACTCACATGAGTAACGGCTACTTAACCAAGTAAGGAGCTGTAAGATTGGGATTATCATTATTCTACACATTTAAGAAGGTATCTATCACGGTAGCAGGTGGACAACTTTTAACCAGTTCCTCCAAAATAAGTATAAATATACTCTGCATCTCACTGAAATTACCATATTTACGAAAGGATCAGAAGCAGAAATTAAGTGATTCCAATGGTAAGTGATTACAGCAAAAGTGTACACAAAGTTTAAATTATTTCATTGCATGAATATCCTATTTAGTTCAATACACTGATTTAAACATAATAGGACTTGTAAGATACTACAGCAGACACCATTATGTTTGAAAGGAAAGGGTCTATGGTTTTGTTCATGCTATCTTTTAACAGAGAATTTGTAACAAAATCAGATTCACCAGTCATTTGAACAGAGCTCAGTTTCTGTCTATTCAGCAGCTTTTCTGATATCAAAGCCACATTTATGTGTTTTCACATACCATGCTGCCTAATCACAGCCCCAGTCTTGCAGCAAGTGCTGCTTGGACAGATCTTTGCACCTGGGCAGGCACCATTAATGTTAGGGATCTGCCCAGGACTTGTATCTGTATTTGTGCATTTTGGGAAGTTATCCCATTGTACATCAGAGAAAGAGTGTATCTAGGACATGCAGTATGCATGGCACTAGGATGTCCTGTAGCACAAATAGCTGGAACGGGGACAAGCCAACCCTGTTACATGGGCATGATTAGGGAATCCTGTCCATACTGAAAGTGGGGGGGGGGGGGGGAGCTTGGAACCAGTTAGGCAAGGACAATGGCATGCTCCTACTCTGGCTGACTACAGTTACAAACCTGAGGATGCAGATACACCACAGATTTAGAGCCAACTATGCCAGTAACTATAAAAACATATATAAAAGTTGTTGTGTGGAAAGGACCTTGCTCTGTCCCATGGAGTAGACTAATTTATAAGGTAAAAACCCAAATATTTGTGGAAAGGAGCTCCACCAGAATATTTTAATTTAGGGGCTGTCTGCATTATCCTTTTTCCCTCCTAAACATTGCCATGGGTTCAGCTTAAGGCTGCCAATTTTCTGACTACAAAAAAAGAACACCCTTACTCTGCCCTTCTCTAAGGACCCATCCCTGCTCACTCCATCCCCCTTCCCTCCATCGCTCACTCCCCCTACCCTTGCTCACTTTCAGCAGACTGGGCAGAGGGTTAGAGTGGTAGAGCCTGGCTGAGAGTGTAGGCTCCAAGGTGAGGCCAGAAATGAGGGGTTCAGAGTGCAGGAGGGGGCTCCAGACTGGGGCAGGAGCTTGGAGTGCAGGGGTGAGGTCACTGGCTGGTGGGTGTGCAGGCTCCACAGTGGAGAGGGGCATGAAGGGTTAAAATGCAGGAGGGGTCTCCAGTCTAGGGCAAAGGTGTTCAGAGTGCAGAAGGAAGCTCAGGGCTGAGGCAAAAGCATAGGAAGGGGTGCAGGCTCCAGGATGGAGTTTAAGTGCAGGAAGGGGCATAGGCCTGGGGCTTGGGGTACAGTACGGGGCTCAGGGCTGGCCCAGGGCATTAGGGTGAAGGCTCCAGGTGATGCTTACTTCAGATGGCTCCCAGGAAGTGGTGACATGTTCCTCTGACTCTTAGGCACAGGAGTGTCCAGATGGGTCTGCGAGCTGCCCCTGTCTGCAGGCACCACTCCTGCAGCTCCCATTGGTCATAGTTCCCGCCCAGTAGGAGCTGTGGGGCCAGTGGTCGGGGCAGCACCAAAACTACAGGCAGGGAGAGAATGCAGAGTTCCCATGGCAATATTTACACCTAGGAGCTGGAAGGACATGCCAGCTGCTTCTGGGAGCCACATGGAGCTAGCCACTGCAGCCAACTGGACTTTTAGCAGCCCAGTCAGCTGTGGTGACCAGAGCCACCAGAGTCCCTTTTCAATGAGCATTCTACTAAGAAATTGGACATCTGATAGGCAACCCTAGTTCAGCTCCACCAGTGTCTACATAGCAGGCTTCGATCATCTTAATTACAACCCACAGGGCAGGAATGTTTTCACAGCCCTATGGGATGGAATTAAGCCAACCTAATTTTGTAGACTGCCCCACAGAAAAATAGTGGGACTAACATGCCATTTGCAGGCTAACACTAGGGTCGTGAAAGGTTAATTGGGAGTCTTAGTGGGTGATGTTTATCGGTTCTGGTTAACTGACGGTGGCTGGAGCAGCTCCCCATCTGCCGTGAGCAGGGGGCTGCTCCAGCCCAGTTGGGCCCACTGCAGACAGGGGCTGCTCTGGTGTCCAGAGTGCAGACAGGCAGGGGCTGCTCCATGGTGGGGGGGCGGAAGGGGGCTCCAGCCCAGTTGGTCTAGAACAGTCCCCAGAGTTTACATCCCTAGATAACACACAGTCACTCTGCTTGCTTGTAATATCCCTTTCCCCTAACTTGTGTCTGTCTTGTCTGTTCAGATTGGAAACATTTGGGACAGTGGTTGTTAACAGCTCTGTGTTTGTTGTACAGTGCCCAACAAAGTTGGGCTTCACTCCTGGTTGGTCTCTAGGCACTGCCTTAGTAAACATAATAACAACAGAAATTCTGGAAACATCTAAAACCAAAGTGTGAAGCGCTAACAAGTTGTTAAAACCTCAAAAGTGGTTTAGCTGGTTGGTACTTAGAAAATATTTTTATGTTGTTTCAATCAGACTGAGTCAGACAGCTCTCGCAGAAGTTAAAAGGAGTTTTGCCTTTAACTTCAACAGGACCAAGCCTACAGTAAATGTGTCACAATAAGGCAGTAAGGTTGCCAGGTGTCCCGTTTTGAACCGGACGGTCCAGTATTTGAGCTTTCTGTTCGGGAAACAAATTGAGAAAATATAAATGTCCGGTATTTTCTAAATAAGATGTAATGTAGATTGTGATGTAATGTCAAGTACGTCCGGTATTTTTGTTGAAACCATCTGGCAACCTTATAAGGCAGGGGTTCTCAAACTTCAATGCACCATGATCCCCTTCTGACAACCAAAATTAGTTCATGACCTTAAGAAGGAGGATAGAAGCCTGAGCCTGCCTGAACCCCACTACTCCAGGCAGGTGGAGGGGCAAAGCCTAAGCCCCACTGCCCCAGGCATTGGGCAAAAGCCCAGGGCTTCATCCCCAGGTGGGGGTGGGAGGCCTGTAACCTGATCCCCACCACCCAGAGCTAATATCTTTGGCCCTGCGCTGTGCAGCTCAGGCTTTACCTTCAGCCTTGGGCCCCTGCAAATCTACAACAGTCAGGGAGATAAAATAAAGCTCTAAACTACAGTTCTATCCAGGACCCTTTTATAAGGAGGGAGGGAGAAAGAAAGAAAAAACAAAAGAACAGAACTCTCTTTCACAGCTACCTATGTCTGTGCCAGCTTTCAGCAAGCTAGGCAGGAGAGGACACACCTTGCCCTTGGGTCACTGTCATTGCAGCTGCTTCTCCTATATGTTTATAGCCCCTCCCAGATCACCCATGGGATAGGCGTGGAACCAGCCTAATCCTTTTAACCTCTTACACACTGGGGTTTACATCTTGAAACATGTCCCTAGTTTACCTAGCAATGAGATGCTCCCTGGAGTCCATACCCATCTGCCAGTTCTCACCATTGCATACCATTAATAAAGGCTTTACTGCCCCCATCTTAACAGCTGAAACTCTCCTGACTGGGTGCAAAAGTACCTATGAAAAGAGAATGGAACATGAAAGAAAAAAACATGAGAGCTCAATAAGAACAAGCACTGATGAGACGAGCTGAATCTGCTGGGGACAGCCTATTCAGGGCAAGATAATGCACCTTTTCCAGAAGCTACAAGGTTTATCATAGGGTATGTCTACACTGCATGGCTATTTCAGGATACCAGAGGTATCCCGAAATAGCTACCCCGCTTCTACAAGCAGCCCGTTATTACAAAATATTTTTTTAAATAATGGGGGCACTATTTCGTCATCCCAGTAAACCTCGTTGCACGAGGGCTAAGGGATGGTTTGAAATAACATGTTATTTTGAAATTTGGTACTGTGTAGACATAATGTGTGCATAGCGCTAATTGCATATCTTATTTTGAGTTTAAGGTGCTGTGTAGACACACCCATAGTAAATATGCCAGTGTGAGACCACGATGTGACACACTCACCATAAATAAGCCAGTTCTTACTGGTAAGTTGCAACCTTAATTATAAACATGGTCTTAAAAGTTATTGAAGGGTCTAGATGCTCAAGAGATTTAATGAGACAGACTTTCATTTATGGGTCATCCAAATTTGGCCCAGGTCAACAGGGATTGAAAGTGAAATAATAGTTGTTTGGTGGACTATGTGAAATAAACAGGTGGTCCATTAGCAGGCTTGTTTGGAGTCAGGAACAAATGACTGAGCCTACTCCAAAGACCATAAAGAATGAACAAGCTCCCAGTCATCTATTAATGTAGCATCTGTACATCAGGACAGTGGTTTATCAATGAGGTGATGTATGGTAACTTGCATTGCTACTACCATTGTAAGCAGTGTTTCATGTAAGACTATCATTCTAGTACCTTCCACAAGAATTAAACTCAAAAGAGACAAATTAAAAATCTTTGTCTGTTTGGGCCATGAATATCTTTTGAGAGACTTTCATAGACTACGTCTAGACTGCAGGCTTCTTTCGGAAGAAGCTTTTCTGGAAGAGATCTTCCGAAAATACTTCTTCCAAAAGAGAGCATCCACACTGCCAAAGCGCATTGAAAAAGCGATCTGCTTTTTCAAAAGATAGCGTCCACACTGAATGGACGCTATCTTGCATTTAAGCTGTGATTACTATGGCCACCAGGGCACCTGTGCTTTTTCCTCTTTCCTCTTCTTTTGAAAGAACTCCCTCTTCCCCATCCCCACACACCTTTTTCCGAAAGAGCTCTTCGGAAAAAGGCTTCTTCCTCGTAAAAAGAGGTTTACCAATGTCAGGAAAGCCCCTCTCTTCTTTTGATTTTCTTTCAAATGACATGATTGCAGTGTGGACATAAGTGAAGTTTTTTCAGAAAAATGGCTGTGTTCTGTAGTGTAGACATAGCCATAGTTATTTACTCTGGGCGACAGATTTTCAGTACTAGGTTTGATGCTGAAAGGACATCTAGTGGCTAGTTAAAGTAATTGTATGAAATATCCCTACAAGATGACTCAGGGTTTTTGTTTGCTTGAAAACAGTTTCTGATGCCAGTCTGGGTTCCATCTGTTTACAATAGCATTTCCATGTTTACATTATCTAGTAATTAATTTGGAAAAAGTGGAAGTAAAGACATAACAAGGAACAGAAAGTAACATCTGATTAATTAGAATTAACTGCACATGTGACCATCTGGCACAATCATGGTATTGAATGGAGACCATATGAAGTGTCTTGTATTTTTTCTTCATACACTCCTTCCCCACTCACTACTCCCCTCTCTAGAGCTGCTATCCTATACAAGTGTCTGGATAACGGGACAGACCTCACTTTTCAGAGCTGGCAATACACCTAACTTTATTCTTTAAAGGGTCACTTTAAAAATTAAAATAATTGTTCTAAACTATTTTTGCCAATATTACTATAATTCTTTAGATTATTAAAAGTGAAAAAGTAAACATTAAATCTGATTCTCACTATTTACACTCTTTATTTTTTGTATTATTCTCCATTTGGACAATGAAAATCAGTGAAGTTAGTTCTGTTTTGTTGATTGTTAGTTTAATTTAAAAACAATAAAAAAAACAACATTTTTAATAAAGAAGCAGAAAACCCCTTATATAGTATTTTAAATGAAGTAAAAAAAAAATCAGTTCCTGAAGGAGCAATAGTTTAAGTTCCTTTAAAAACAACACGAGCTGGTTGTTGGATATAGCAGTCTTTTCAGATTTAGCCTTAGATAGATGCTTATTTCCAATTACAAACTCAGAAAAATGCAAAACCCATAGATTCCAGAACTAGAAAGAAACATGTTGATGATCTAGTTCATCAGTTCCCTGGGGGGTCATGAAGAAATTCCAATGGGGGCGCAAGGCAACCCAGTCCCCCTCCCGTCATTCCCCTTCACCCCAAGAAAGAGCCCACGCTTGTGCTACCTCCTGGGAAAATGGAGGTAGCGCCAGCTTTCTGCAGCGCGGGGGGAAAGTCCCAAAGCTGCACGCCAGAGCTGGCGTCTCAGGAGCATGTGCGCTGCTTCCCTTCCCCCAACCAGTTGGCACATTTCCTGAAACACCGGGTCTGTCATGCCCACAGGGGACTTCCTTCCCCCTGGTTCCTGCCGGCGTGGGAGGAGGGGAGTAGGAGTTCCAGGACCACACCAGCTCCAACTGCTCAGGAAGCGTGCAGCTATCATGGGGAGCGGAGGAGCAGGGCGCGCACTGCCTGAGCAGTTGGAGCTGGCGCAGTCCTGGGACTCCTACTCACCCCCCCCCTTCCCTGTGCAGGAAGGCAGCAGGGGAAGGAAGTCCTCGACGGAGCCACAGACCCGGCATTTCAGGAAACGCACCAGCTGTTTGGGGAGGGGGAAAGCAGCACACGTGATTCCTGAGACCTGGACCTGGCACGCAGCTGTGGGACCCGCACGTACCAGCTGAGCTGTCCCTGTACCCTCCCCCTGCCCAGACCCCCCCGAGTACCCTGCTCCTCGTGCCCAGACCCCCATGAGTACCCTGCCCAGGATCCCACCAGCACCCTGCCCCCTGCTCTACCTGCACCCTGCTCCTGCCTCCTGGCCAGACCCCATCCAGCACCCTGCCCAGACACCATCAGCACCCTGCCTCTGCCTCAGGGCCAGACACCCACCAGCACCCTGCTCCTGTCCCCTCCCTCCTGGCCAGACACCTACCCCCAGCTTGCTCCTGTATCCTATTTTTCACCCAGAGTATGCACTCCATCCCTATCCCACTCACTGGCACACTGGATCCCCTGCCCCACACACTGGAGCCCTCATTTTTGGCCCCACCTCAGAGTGTAGAGGGGCCCACAAATGCCACTAAACCTGGAACCCCAGAAGAGTTAATCTGGCCTGAGGCCTTGAACCTCAGTCCTATGTACCCGTCCCCCCATGGGGCTGGGGTGCCAGGGGAGGGAGATGTCTCAGTTGGGGCCACATCAGTGAGGCCTGGGGAGGTTTGGAGGGGTTTTTTTTTTTTTTTCCATCTCACTTGTGTGGTCCCTGACTGATTTTTCTGTGGGTCAGTGACCCCTGACCCAAAACAGGTTCCCCGTCCCTCCCATAAATAAAGACAATGATGAAACATTTGTGTTGGACATACTTTATTTAAAAATGAAGCCTGACCAACAAGCCCCCAATTGGGGCCAAGCCCCCATCTGGCCACAGCATCATAATACCCCTGCATCCCCACACACACTCCATCCCTGAGCCTGTCATACACTGGAACCCCCTGTCCTAAACTTCTCACATCCCCGGTCTTCTGCCACCACACTACCGCACAATACACACACTGCAAATCGGTGTCCTGAGCCCCTCATACTCCCAACCCCCTGCTCTGAGCCCCTCATACACGCCAACCTGAACTGCTGCACCCTCACATCCACAAGCCTGTGGTTTTCTCAGCACCCCAACCCTCCACCTGACCCCAACACTTTCCAGCCTAGAGCCCCCTTCCTGAGCCAGCAGCCCCTTCTCCACCTCCTCCTATACCCAAATTCCCTCCCAGAGCTTGCACCTCAGCTTTTCAAGTTTAGTCACATTAAAAATGAAACAAGGAAATCAACTGGATGTCGAAAACGATTTGCGCTGCGCACTTTCATCTTTCAAACCTAGGATTTCCCATCTTGTGAAGAAAATGCAGCATCATCCTTCACATTAAATTAATTTGTTTCTGTTATGTCTTATGTTAAATTACATTTTTATTAAATTTTTGTGCCAAGAAAAACTATTTGTGCTTATTTTTAATTGTAAATAAATTTTTATACCAAGTTTTTATGTTTATTTTTCATTTTAAATTACGAATTGAATTTTTTGTTAAAAGGGGGGTTGGATGATGGTAAAGAAGAGGTGAGAAGGAGTGAGGGTTTCTCAAAAATCAGAAAGGAGGCATGATGCCGAAAAGTTTGGGAACCACTGATCTAGTTTGACCTCCTGTAAACCCACTAAATTCCCAATCTTGCACTGAGCTCCGGACAGGCTACAAAATCTACCTATGAAATGACTATAAAAAACTTGGTATTAAATGTATGAAGTAAAACTGAAAGCTGAGAAAATAATTTATGTCTTTAATCCCTTTCAGTTACAATCATCCTGTGAGTTATTTATAAGTCTGGGAAAATACAAACTGATCAGACAAAAAGTGATTTTCAAGTTGACAGCATTTCTTTAATATTTTCTGCCTAAATATCAACCCCTTGTAGTAATTAATTCTCATAGTGTGACACCTAAAAATCATGAGGTTAGAAGTTAAAACAAAAACTATCTACTTTCAGATATTTGATTTGCAAAGTCTAAAGAGAGAGAAAAAAAACACCATCTGAGATCAGAGTTACACTGATTGAACACAATACCTATTCAACACAGAGGGGTTCTCTGTTCTGGCATTTTTACTGAGTTGTAATCTTTTAGCTTCTGCAAGTATTACATAATATAATGGACTATGACAGTGTTTCCCAATTTTATTTGGCCACGGAACCCTTTTAAACTCGGAAGAATTTTGCGGAACCTAACAGTCTAATATATGGAGCTGAAAAAGTAGACCACAAATAAGTAAGGATAATGCTAAACAAGGTCATGAGATCAACATTTAGTTTAATTGCACATATTTAAAAACAAAAATCACATATTAATTATTTATTTAAATCATGAAATGTTATTGTAATGGAATTTTCTCGTGGAACCCTTATTTTCACTTCATGGAACCTTGGGACTCCGCGGAACACCATTTGGAAAACACTGGACTATGAGTTTGTTGTCTCTAAGCCTAAAAGCATCTACAGCCGTGGTCACCAACCCATCGATCGCAGGGGCTGGACCAGTTGATTGTGAGGCTTTTGGGGGCCCTCCCTTACTTCCACCCACCCCAAAGAAGAACATCATGCTGATGCTACCTCCAGCGACAATGGAGGTAGCGCAGGCTTCCTGCGGGGCGGGGGGGAGTTCTGCAGCTGCATGCCAGGTCCAGGAAGTGCGCCGGCTGCTCTTCCCCCCTCCACAAATAGCTGGTGCGGTACCTGAAACGCTGGGTTCATCGCATGCTGGGGACTTCCTTCCCCTGCTGCCTTCTTGCATGGGAGAGGGGAGAGTAGGACTCCCAGAACTGCTCCAGCTCCCACTACTCAGGCAGTGTGCACCCTGTTCCTCCGCTCCCCACGACAGCATGCGCTGCCTGAGCAGTTGGAGCTGGCACAGTCCTGGGACTCCTACTCCCTCACCCCCTGCACAGGAAGGCAGCAGGCAGAAGGAAATCCCCAGCACGCAACAGACTGGCGTTTCAGGTACCGCGCCGGATGTTTGGGGGAGGGGGAAGCAGCCCGTGCACTTCCTATACCTGGCGCGCAGCTGCAGAACTCCCCCCCCACCCTGCACAAAGCCCACGCTACCTCCATTGTCGCTGCCCTGCCTTAGCAACCTGCCCCAGCACCCTGCCCGTTGGCCAGACCACCAGCACTCTGCCCCCTGGCCAGACTCCCTGCAACCTGCCCCAGCCCATACCAGAACCCTGCCTTAGCACCCTGCCCCAGCCCCCAACAGCACCCTGCCCCTTGGCCAGGCCACCAGCGCTCTGCCCCCTGGCCGGACCCTCTGCACCCTGCCCAAACCCCTACCAGCACCTTGCCTTTTCCCCCGGCCAGACTCCCATGAGCACTTTGCTCCTGCCCCCTCCCTCCTGGCCAGACACCTACCCCCAGCTTGCTCCTGTATCCTATTTTCCACCCAGATTCTGTACCCCCATCCCTATCCCACTCACTGGCAGACCTGTCCCGCACACTGGATCCCTCATTTTTGGCCCCACCTCAGATTCTAGAGGGGCCCACAAATGCCACTAACCCTGGAACCCAGAAGAGTTAATCTGGCCTGGGCCTGGAGTGCCAGGGGAGTGAGGTGTCTCCGTTGGGGCCACATTAGTGAGGCTTGGAGGGGTCTGGAGGGGTTTTTTTGCATCTCACTTGTATGGCCCCGACTGACTTTTCTGTGGGTCAGTGACTCCTGACTCAAAACAGGTTCCTAGCACCTCCCATAAATAAAGACAATGCTGAAACATTTTGTTTGACATAATATTTTATTTAAAAATAAAGCCTGGCCAACAAGCCCTCAATTGGGGCCAAGCCCCCATCTGGCTGCAGCATCATAACGCTCCTGCACACACACAGCCAGACTCCAAACCTGAGCCCATCATACACTGGAACCCCGTTGTCCTGAGCCTCTCCCATCCCCAAACTCCTGTACCCCCACATCCTCAGTCTTATGCCACAACACTTCTGCACCATCCACACTCTGCAAATCTGTGTCCTGAGCCCATCATACTCCCAACTTCCCTGCCCTGAGCCCCTCACACATCCCAAGCCAAACTCCTGCATCCTCATGTCCACAAGCCTGTGGCTTGCTCAACACCCAATCCTCTACCTGACCCCAATACATCCCACCCTGGAGCCCCCTCCCCGAGCCAGCATCCCCTTCTCCACCTCCTCCTGCATCCAAATTCCCTCCCAGAGCTATCACCTCTCACCCCTTCCCACACCCAAATCCCTCATTCCCACCCCAGAGCCCGCACCTCTTGTCTCAACCCAGTGAGAGTGTATGAGGGCTGGGGATAGTAAGTGATGGAGAGGAGCGGAGCAGAAAGCATGGGGCCTCAAGGAAGGGGTGGGGTCTTGGGGAAGGGATGGATTAGATCTTGGCTTGTCCTGACATTTAAAAAGTGATCTTGGGTGTAAAAAGGTTGGAGACCACTGATCTACAGCATCAGTCCAGCTGCAAAGGGAGTTAGGCTTCCAAAGATGATCAATTGACCAACCCCATATCAACTGACTTCTCAATTAATCACCTGTTCTTAAACCAATCAACTATACAGGAGACCCTCCAACTTGTGACACGATTGGTTCCGGAGAAAGCGTCGCAAGTTGGGGGCGTCGTAACTCAAACCCGCATTTATGATAGGTGCTGTGCGCCATTGTAAATGGAGGCTGAGGACGTAAGTCAGGGGTTTTCAGCCCCTTCCGCACTTACAGAAATGGTTGTAAGTGAGGGGGGGTTGGAACTCAGGCAGTCGCAAGTCGGGGGCCTCCTGTATCAGCAAGTATGCCCTGATTTATGCAGCACCCTTTTATTTATTTATTTATTAGTATTTAATTTCATAATGTTTTGTATATACCTGAGTTTGTAATTGGGAATAAGTATCTGTCTGAAGGCTAAACCCGCTGAAGATCATAAAGTCTTACTTTCTGTTGCCTTTCCAGTAGCATCATGCTTTAAAACATTGAAGGTGGTTGACATTGTTTGATCAATACTTGACTAGATATCGTCAGACTGGTCAAATGCCCAATCCCAAGGGGAAGAGGAGAGCGGATAGGAGCAGAAATCCTTTGTAAGTGGCGGAAACCTAAGAGGTTTTGTGTTAAATTTCTAGAAACAATAGAGCAGACCTCACACAAAGTTTCAGAATGCTTCTGACAAACACCACGCCTAACTGAATCAGCACCAGAGCATTCAACCCTCATGAAAATATACTGAGAAATGGGCAGGAATGTCCCCCGGAGGTGGAAGTTATTTGTATAGGAACTGCAAAGGGATGGTTTGAGAGGGGGAAAAAACACCTCTCTCCTTTATCTCTCAGTTCCTACTTCCTAACCTAGTTTCCCAGTTTTCTCTCCACATCACTCCTACCTTCAGCCTTTCCACCACACTCTATGCACTTGCCCCCTCGTTCACTCCCAGCCCCCCAACCTCACCCCAGCCCCCCGCATTCACTCCCAGCCCCCAACCTCACCCCAGCCCCCCTTGTTCACCAGCCCAACCTCCCACCCCCTCACCCCCACCCCCCAGCCCTCCGCATTCACTCCCAGCCCCCCAACCTCACCCCAGCCCCCCGCATGCACTCCCAGCCCCCAGCCTCACCCCAGCCCCCCTCGTTCACTCCCAGCCCCCAACCTCACCCCAGCTCCCCGCATTCACTCCCAAGCCCCCCAACCTCACCCCAGCCCCCCTCGTTCACTCCCACCTCCCCAGCCCTCCGCATTCACTCCCAGCCCCCCAACCTCACCCCAGCCCCCCTCGTTCACTCCCAAGCCCCCCAACCTCACCCCAGCCCCCCTCGTTCACTCCCAGCCCCCCCAGCACCCCGCATGCACTCCCAGCCCCTAACCTCACCCCAGCCCCCCTCGTTCACTCCCAAGCCCCCCAACCTCACCCCAGCCCCCCTCGTTCACTCCCAGCCCCCCCAGCCCTCCGCATTCACTCCCAGCCCCCCAACCTCACCCCAGCCCCCCTCGTTCACTCCCAAGCCCCCCAACCTCACCCCAGCCCCCCTCGTTCACTCCCAGCCCCCCCAGCACCCCGCATGCACTCCCAGCCCCTAACCTCACCCCAGCCCCCCTCGTTCACTCCCAAGCCCCCCAACCTCACCCCAGCCCCCCTCGTTCACTCCCAGCCCCCCAGCCCTCCGCATTCACTCCCAGCCCCAACCTCACCCCAGCCCCCTCTCACTCCCAGCCCCCCCCCAGCCTCACTCCCAAACCCCGCCCCGCCCCGCTCCCCTCCTCTCTCCTTTCCAGCCGCAGGATCCCCCAGCGCAGATCCCAGCAACACCGCCTCCATCACATGACCTCGCCTTGTGACGTCCGAAGTGGGCGGGGCCGCGACGCTGGGAGGAAGATGGCGGACCGCGGCGGCGGCTGTTGCCTGGTGGGGGAGGCGCTGGGTCTGGTGGCGCTGCAGGAGCTGTGGGCAGGCGGGTGCACCACTTCCGCCGGCGGGGTCCTGCGGCAGCCCAAGGCTGTCAGGGAGGGGGGCAGAAATTGAGCGGAGGGTAGGAAAGGCCAGGGGAGGCTGCGCTTCCCCAAACAGCCGTGTGTGGCCCTATCTCCACCTCGTGTCCAGCTTCCCGCACCCTCCGGTCCTCTTCTTCCTGATCCCCCCCCGCCACCTGCCGTGACCTGTCCAACCTCCCCTTGCTCCCTGACTGCCTTTGGTCCCTGGTCTATATCTAACAGCTCCTGCTCCCCTTCCCTTGACTGACCCCCACCCCAAACCCTACTACTTATCCAACACTCCCTGTCTTTGTCCGCTCCCCTCATCACCACCTGTACTCCCCCCCCCGACCATGCTGGCTACAGCTGCACAGCCTGTCCAGCGCTGCAGCCCTGCTACCTGGGGCAGAGTCTTGCAGGCCAGGTGTGGCCCGCATGGGCCATAATTTGCCCTCTTTGCTCTAGATTGTGATTGTTTTCCAGCGTAGAGATGTTTGCTCTTCACTGGTTCTATATACTTTGTAAAGCGTGCTAGGAATCATCAGAATGAAAGGAACTATTTGCACTTGAAAAAATGCTTTTGGTTACATTTTATTTTTTTGTTAATGGGAAGCCCGAGAAGAACATGCCAAAAGTAAGTGGTACCAGCAGCAGGCCTTGCCCTACTCACTGCTTCTCTTGAGGTTGTAGAAGGCTGCAGAACTTTTAGGTGGCCAGGACTGCTGCGCCATGGGCACCCCACCTGGCCAGAGCAGCCTGCTGTACCAGGGGCATTCTACCTCAGCCAGACCAGCCTATGGTGGGGGAGGGGCACTCCAGCCCAGCGGGGCATCCTGCCCATACCCGTTTAAGTGGTTAACTAGTTAAGCAGTGTTAAATTGGATAACCAATTAAATGAGATTTTACATCCCTATTGCATACTAGTGGTAGAGGGCTAGGTCTCAACACTAGTTATTTGTGTGCAATCACATCTACACTACAAAGCTCAACCAAGAAAATTTGTGTGGACGTACAGCTGCCAAATTCGACTATCATTTTGGCACTGTACATGCTCAGCATGAGTGTCTGCATAAGTGGAAAAAGTGGCATTCATGTATAATTAGTGCCCCATGCAACTGTCTAGTACAGTGCTTCATGGGACTTTCTCAGTGCTTTGTGGGATACTAGCCATCTGCCCAAGGATTTCTGGGAACTAGGGGGTTAAGTTTCCACAGTGATACTTTGGGGTAATGTTTAAACCATTTTGAAGTGTGAGGAGGATGAGGAGAGGTCCAGCAATGACCAGATGCAGATGGACATAGTAAATAAAAATGCCAAATTGCTGCTGGCATTTACAAAGCAGTTCCACATGGTGGATCACAACTGCTTGGCCTGAGATACAAGCATTTCTTGGTAGGAGTCGCATCATAATGGAGGTTTGGGATGACGAGCAGTGGTTGTTGAATTTTTGGAACTGTGTACTGAATGTTCCCTAGATCTCCAACAAGAGCAATGTTGACAGGGGAGAAGCAAGTGGCGATCACGGTCTGGAAGATGGCAGTGTGTGATTGCTGTCAATCTTTGCATGAGGCAAATACCCCTGTCATTGTGGCTGTGTGTTGTGTACTACATAACATTCGTGAAACAAAGAGGAGAAAGCTACTGGCAGGGTGGAGCAGCGAGATGGACTAGCTGATCTTGAACAGCCAGACACTCACAGCCACCCCTCTGAAACAGGCTATTGGAAGAGCTTGCTGTAAGCTGTACAGCCAAAGCATGTTAACAGGCAGTCGCAGAAGTGGTGTGTGATGCGTTCATGAGATAGTGTGCCTTTTTGTGTACAGAGCTTAAATATAGGTTGGGTTATTGACTCCCATTATTAATTTAGTAATGTGGCTATTATGTTTGGTGTAAATTAATAAATATACTTAGTTTCTGAAAATAACCTATTGTGTGCAGAGAAACATGAAACTATTAACATGCAAATTCTTAAGGTAAAAAACACTTTAGCTGCAGTGTAAGAAGATGGCCTATACTTTCTGACCCAAGTTTTTGTTTCAGACATGTTACAAAACAGTGTTATTGTGACAGATCCTGTGGTTTTCACAGATGAGAGTGGGTGCACCTGTGGTTCTCTTTCTGTCTGCCCATTTCACGCCAAGAAAACAAAGATTCACACCATTATGGATGGGGGAATAGAGAGTAGTGACTGGAGTTTTCCATAGATTGGAAAGGCTACTGCATTCAAGGTTTTTAGGTATGCCACTCAAGAACACCCTGCGACATCTGAGTCTATTGCCTTAGCAAACCATAGTGTCCTGGTGCAATTCCTGATGCATCTCTTGGTCCCTATGCCTTTCCTGCAGCAACTGCTCAGTTCAGACTTGGTCCTCTTCCAGAGCCTTGAATCCTTGGCCCCCTCCAAGCCATGTTTTCATGATCAGCAGCCGAAGAGGATTGGAAGATCTCACAGAACATATCTTCCCTGGACTGCTTCTTTCTTCAACTGAGCAGAGTATGAAGGGGATATCTTTCAAGGTCACCATGCCCGAGGCTGCTAATTAAAACAGACTTACAGCCACCACAGGCAAAGAGGTCTCAAAACTCATAAATACCTTTTAATAAGAAATGCTATTTGTCCTTTTAGCTTTGGAGCATCTCATTACAGTACTGTCCTGCAGCTCAAGCCAGGGTGAATACAGCCTGTCAAAGTGGGATATGGTGGCAGGTAGGGGTGTTAAATGGTTAATTGGTAAGCA
Source organism: Pelochelys cantorii (assembly GCA_032595735.1). Taxonomy (NCBI): domain Eukaryota; kingdom Metazoa; phylum Chordata; order Testudines; family Trionychidae; genus Pelochelys; species Pelochelys cantorii. The sequence goes on along the minus strand of CM064347.1, from coordinate 14,506,530 downwards.
TACCAATAAGCTTGAGAACTTGTATGCTTACCTGTTAACTGGCATTTGCCAGTGAACTCCAGTGGTGACCGATTGTGCTAGACCAGCACAGCTGTGGCTGCAGAGGAGCTGGGTGATGGGACCCCCCTCCCCAGCTGAAGTGGGACCTCACAGTTGGCATGGGACTCAGTAGAAGGACCACATGGCTGTCCATGACCGCCCCTCCCCCACAGGGCTGGAACCTTAAGGGTGAGGCTTACTGGTTAACTGGTTAAACCTTCACATCTCTAATTTAAAGATGGAGAGAGTGAATCACTCCAAAGCCAATCCCCATTCTGCCAATTACAAAATTATTTCAAGGTGGTAGACTTTGTGTGAAACTGATGTTGAGAGTTATAGTTCTTACCTAGGCACTGACTCAACGTCTCTGGGGGCTCATCTAGACTACATTCCTCTGTCGAAAGAGGAATGTAAATGAGCCCGATCGAAAGTGCAGATGAAGCAGAGATTTAAATATCCCATGCTTCATTTGCATATTTGCGTCCAATCACTGTTTCGAAAAAGGGTTTTTCGAAAGTGAAACTGCGGTCTAGATGGGGTTCTTTTGAACAAAAAACTGAGTACGGATTCTTTTAAAAAAAAAAAAAGGTTTTTTTAAAGAACCCTGTCTAGACTGCTGTTTCACTTTCGAAAAACCCTTTTTCGAAACAGTGATTGGATGCGAATATGCAAATGAAGCGCGGGATATTTAAATCTCCACTTCATTTGCACTTTTGATCGGGCTCATTTACATTCCTCTGTAGACATGTCTACACTATGCGTTTTCTCAGCAAAAAATATGCTAGAAGGACTCATTTACATGAGTCGCTATTTCATTTGCATATTTTCTGCCACTCTGTTTTTGCGCAAAAATAAGCAGTGTGGACGTTTTCTTTTTGCGCAAAAAAAGCTTTTTCCGCAAGATCGGTATACTTCCTTTTTTGGGGAATAAGGATCTTGTGGGAAAAGGGTTTTTTGCGCCAAAAGGAAATGTCCACAGTGCTTGTTTTTGCGCAAAAAACCCTGGCGCAAAAACGGATTGGCAGAAAATATGCAAATGAGATCACGACTCGTGCAAATGAGTCCCTCATTAGCATATTTTTTGCAGAGAAAACTCCTAGTGTAGACATAGCCTGGGTGAGTAACTTAACCTCTGCCTATTTCCTGAACAGTAAAATGGAATACTGATATAACTTCACAGGAGTGTTGAGAACTGACAGTGGCTTCCCACTGAAGGGAAAGAAGAGTGCCTAAAAGTCAAACTTACAGATCTGACAAAATGCATGTTAGAAATGCAGCATCTCCACTTACCACCCTTTATGTAGTGGCGTCCAATTTTTGAGCCAACACCTACCTCATACATTAACTATTACTAGAAATCTCTTGTCAAATGTTTCTGGCTCTTTGCTTGTAACTAACTACACCAGTTGGGGCACTACCAACTTAACAGCTGATGACGGTGCAAACAGCTCTTTGTGTAGACTCCTATGTCAGGAAGGATACTATCAGGTGACTTTGATTCTTATCTACTTTGTTTTTACTACCCAATCTTCAGATACTTACTGATTCCCTCTAGCTCCCTGTCTCCCACCCACCCCCCTTTTTTTTCCGTCCCCCTCCCCTCTTCTGTTTATTTTGGGTCTGCACACCCTAAACTCATAACTCCGGTCATCTGAAGAAGTGGGCTGTGCCCACGAAAGCTCATGATACCATCTACATGTTTTGTTAGTCTATAAAGTGCTACCAGACCATTTGTTGTTTTTTTCTGTACAGACTAACTCGGCTACCCTCTGAAGCTTCTACACCAGATCTGTTTGCTAAATTGAAGGCTATAGCTTGTGAGTGAATATTTGACATTACATTTCCTGAAACAAACAGCTGACAGAGTTGGTTAAAGAACTCATACATTTATGTCACAATAGTTAACACACTGAAGTGAATTCTTTCTGTTAGAATTTTTTGTTTGCTTTTAGAGAGATGTTATTTTGTTTCTCAATGAGGAACTGTTTTTCATCTTTCAGCAGGAGGATGATTTTTTAAGTATTTTTGCAAAATATCTTTTCTCTTTGAAGATACAAAGAAATGCTTTGCCATTGAAGGCTAATCCGTATCCATAGGAAAACTTGGGGAAAACTCTCTCCTTGGGACTGCATGCTGTCTGTGGCTTTAATATTTGTGCTGAATGTTTCAGAGAAGGTTAGAAACTTGGAGCGGGTAGGGGGCGAGTCTGCACAAAAACAATACGCCCAGGGAAAGAATTTTCAAAGCTGTTCTAGAAATAACGTTCAGCATTTCCTTTAATTAAAATTATGGTGGTGTTTCCATAGAGCTCCCCTCAGGCCTTATCTGCACTTCAGATCATCTTGTACTACAAAACAGTATTCATTATTAGCTTTTAAACTACAAAGTTAGTATAGTAGTATTGTTCTATGTGGATGAGGCATCACTTTTTTAAACATACAAAAAAATTCACTAGCTTTTGACAAGTCTTAAAACTGTTTAACGGTCTGGCACAACATTGGGACTTTAAATAACTCTTGTTCAAATTGTTCAGTGGCATGGGGGAAAAAACAACTTATTGTAAAGGTCCCGTCTACATGCTTGTCGGTAGGTGGTCAACTTTTATGCAAAGTAGGGCTAAAATAATTGAAATCTGAAATCACAAGAAGCTTTGTTGCTAACAAAAATTGTACAGGAATTCTATATTGTTAAACTTGAAGATTTAACCAGTGTTGCTCGGATCCTTAACTCAATTTTTGTTTATCTTCATGTAATTCATTGCTCTGGGGTGGGGCTGGGGATGAGGGGTTCAGTAGGCAGGCTGCCCCAAGGAGAGAGGACTATCCCTGTCCTCTGTCACTGCAGCAGCTTGGGGCCAGGTGAGAAGCGCTTCTCCATAGCCTCTGCAGCTTCAGCAGGCACAGTCAGGGCAGGGGTGCATGTCCTCCACCTGGAGCAGGTCCAGGTTCATCTTTCTTCTGAGCTCCCCAACTGGAGTGTGGAATGGAGTAAACACTGCACTTTCCCCTCTCTCTGTGATGAAGGGGAGCAGCCATCAATGTTCCTGTATGCAGGGGGGAGAGCTGCAGCCCCTCCCCCTCCGATGTCCTTAAAGGGCACCTGGGGGATGGGAGGCTTGAGGCGAGGGTAGTCCTGGATGGGGGGGGGCCACACCCCAACTTGCTCCTTTCACCTGCCTGATGAGTCTGTCTCTTTTTTTGTATGGTTTTATGCATTCCCGTATGCATTGTGGGGGCAGCTTCAGGCCCTCCCATTCCCCAGACAACCAAACCATGACCTTGCTTAAGTTATGATAAGTGGAAGCTGCATACCAAAGTTGGTTGTCCTACCTCTTATCATTTACTTTTTATGCATCCCCTTACAAATTGGGGGTTGGGGAGCTTCAGCTAACCCTTCTGCACCCCATCCCCAGCACAGCCAAACCGTTACATTGTTTTAAGTTTGGTTGTCCTAGCTCTTACCATTTACTTTTGATGCATCCCCTTACGAATTGGGGTGTGGGGAGCTTCAGCTAACCGTCCCGCACCCCATCCCCAGCACAGCTAAACCGTTACCTTGTTTTAAGTTTGGTTGTCCTAGGGCTTACCATTTAGGAGGAGTTTTTGAACAAACAGACATTTGACTGGCCATACATACTAGAGATGTAATAGTATAACTGTTTAAATGGTTAACTGATAAGCATGAGCCTATTGGTTACTATAATGGTTACATACCAGCTACATAGGAGCAGGGCCAGGGGCCGGGAGCTGGTATATGCTGAGAGCTGGCTTAAAAGCTGCCATCCAGTGTGCACTAGCTCCTGGGGAGCCAGCTGCTGCCCTGCACTGCAGCTCTGCATTATAACGCTTATACTGCAGAGCCTGCAGTGCAGACGGCTCCTCAAGAGTGGGGCAGTGGACACTGGCTGCCGGCTCTGCAGTATAAGCTTTATAATGCAGAACCCGTAGTGTGTAACTGCTGAGATTTTCCACTTTTTTAACTAATTATCCACTTTTTAACATCCCCAATACAGACTAGCTCGCTCACAGACAAACTCTTTCAAATATATAGTAGATGAACAAATATAGCACCTGTTCAGCTCACTAACTCCCAAGGGAGAAAATAGTCTGTTCTATTTTACATCATCTTGTCTAGTTAGTAGCTTTTTGTATCATTAGTTTTATGATGCTAAAACTTTAAGAACTTACCGTGCTTTACTATTTGTAGATGTTTGTAATTGTTGACTTATTATAATGGGATCGTTCTCTAAACCAATGATGGGCAACCTAGGCTAGTGAGTGGGCCATATGAGTGGTTTTCCTTCATCTCAGGGTGCATCTACACAGCAGGGCTTAACTCGAAATAAGCTATGCAAATTGAGCTACATCAATTGTGTAGCTTATTTCAAAATTGGGAGCATCTACACAGCATTTATTTTGAAATAGCACACTCTTACTCTGACTTCTCTTATTCCTCGTACAATGAGGGTCACAAGAGTCAGAGTAAGAAGTCCTCCAGCTTGACAGTATTTTGACGTTATTTCGAAGTAACGGCCTGCTGGGTAGACACGGACTAAGTTATTTTAGAACATAAAACATAAGAACGGCCATACTGGGTCAGACCAAAGGTCCATCTAGCCCAGTAACCTGTCTGCTGACAGTGGCCAGCGCCAGGTGCCCCGGAGGGGGTGGACCGAAGACAATGATCAAGCGATTTGTCTCGTGCCATCCGTCTCCAGCCTCTGACAAACAGAGGCCAGGGACACCATTCCTACCCCCTGGCTAATAGCCTTTTATGGACCTAACCTCCATGAATTTATCTAGCTTCTCTTTAAACTCTATTATAGTTCTAGCATTCACAGCCTCCTTTTGAAATAACGTTCCTGTGTAGATATGCCCTCAGTAGGCTGCAAGATTGTCATAACCAAGATGGTCTCCTGGATAGCGCATTTTTTGTGTGCCTAGAATTTGCAAGTTGTGCCGATTGAACTGTTGCAGCACTTCGATTGGATGCAGAGGGAGCGCATAGCTCTCACAGTCAATTTTGTGTGCAGTCAGCATGCACCTCTCTTCACATGCCCTTGCTTTGCATGTGTGTAATCTGGCAACCTTTCATGTGGGTGTGACGGTGCATCAGGGACCCCCCGACCCAGCACCCGCGTCTGCAGCCAGATGTGACTCCGCCAGTCAGTAGAATAGAGAAGATTTATTGCTTCTCGGAGATACAGCACAGCCCAGGTTCGATGTGGACATTGGAGTAAGGGGCAGGCAGCCTTAGACCCCTTGGGGTAGGGATACACAGGCCCCTGAACCCCCAGCACTCGGCTTAGTCTGTTATCTTCATGTTTTACCCCCAACCTGCCCAGCTCCCAGGCCCTGTCCCCCAGCCAGGTGGCTGTCTCTGCCTCCCTTCCTTTGTCTCTCCCTCTGGGAAAAGCCTTGTTAACTGCTCAGGCTGCAACTAGGTGTCTGAGCCAATACACATGTGGGGTGAGTCAGTGAGAATCACACCTCACAGCACAGCCAGGTGGGGACACCGGGTTATAGAGCAGACACCCCCCACTACGTCACAGTGGGCAAAAGTAAACAAAATGTCTCCTGGGCCACATGTAGGATCCCAATGGACCATATGTGTCCCTTGGGCTGCAGGTTGCCCCCAGTGCTCTAAATAGTCTCAGATTTCCATTACCCATGCAGGATAACCTTAAAAAATGCATTAAACAGCCTTTCTGCAAGTACCTCTATGTGAGATATAATTATGGGTGTTTGGTGACACCTCAGTTGTCCATATCTCTCATCTCAGGTCAACATAATTTCTTATTTTGTCTGGAATTAAATAGTATGCAGTGTACACGTTTAATAGAAGTCATTGAGGGGGTGAGAGAAGAGAACCAATTAGTGTGTTTTGTGGATCCTCTGGTCATTTCTCCAGTGCCTTATCCAGGCTAGCTTTAGTTTGCCTGAGCAATGAAGGTTTTGGGAATATTATACTACCTATTGTATCTTCATTATTAAATGGATGGAATTTGGCCCATTTTTTTCTTTGCTCATTTTCAACCCATTATTCTGGGGAGTAGAGGAGATATCTCTATCTTTAATCCTTATAGTCTTCATATACCTGCCAATTTTTTAGTTAAAAATTGGACAAACTAGAAATACTTCAGATTTTCCTCTTCGATTGGCCTTCGTTCTTGTTTCTCTGCTCTGACTGTCCTCCAGTTGTTGATTTTCAAGAACAGAGAGGCCCCAGACTATGCAGAATTCTAGGTGAACCAATGAAAAATAGTACGGTTATGATCTTCCTAATCTATGATAGGGCATCCTTGTGTATAATACTTCAGTGGTAATTGCTTTTCCTCTGAAAATCTTGATGTGCTTTAAAAGTCTTACCTAATTAAGCCTCCTCACCCTTGTTAGATCAGCAAGGAGAAAAAAAGATCACTTCTTCCTCTGCTGAAACACAGTTACTATAGTAATTTAAGTCAGGAAGTTGAGAATGCCACAACTAAAATTCCAAGGGGATTTTATGTACACAGACTGTAATTACTTGAGGTGGAACTATGCTGAATTAATACAGATGTTCTTGAAGTGCAATGGAAATCTTTATGACCATAGATACCAAATACATCGCTTAAAAGATGTTATTCTCAAGCGACTGCCCATTAGCTGTAAGTTCTTTGTTGAGTTTTAGAAGGGAAAATGGCCATCTCCTGAACTGTCTACTACACCACTCCTCCAGCACCTTTGTTTTTTTTCAGTCATAGAAGCATTGACCCAGCATGGCCTTGCTTAACATGTGAAATTTGACAGGATCATAGTCAATGTTCCCTCTAATCTTTTTCATTCATGGGTGGATGTTTTCCATCTATGTGTGGGATAATTTTTGTTCTGAGCACCAAAGCATGTGCAGATGTGCACCACTAGGAGAAACACAAATCTGGCTGTGAGAGCTCTGCAAATCAGCTGGGCAGCATTGGAATTTTTCCTGAGTGGCTGTGCAAGTGCCCAGCTTACAGGGAACCCTGATCATAGTGTAATATAGTATTTACAGCACACCTAAATGAGAGCTGGGCATGGGCTAGGGAAATGTATTGGAATCAGCTAATTCCTCCCTCTCTAGTTTGCCTCAATGGCATCTGCTTGCTAGAAAAGCAACCAATATTGAAACAGTGGCTGACTGTTTAGATCCACCTACATTATTCTTTGTGTTGCAATATTACAATAGGCTGTGGTGCCAAGACAATAGTTTTCATTTGCATCTTTATCATAAATACAACAAGGCAATACTGAAGAAAAACTCTTTAATATATTTGAAAAATAATGTGGCATTGAAATTATTTGAGAAGTTGTATTTGACCAGCTCTCATGAAGTAGTAGGTTCTCTTCTGAAGAATGCCCAAAACTGACTTGCATTTGGCCCGCTGACTGTTTTTGATAACAGCTTCATTTAAGTGAAATGTTGCTGTCTTTTTCCCCCACTCTCCGTACTAATCTTTAATCAGCAGACACCAATTCTGTAACTCTTCTAACGATTGTCTGTTAAACCTCTTCCAGGGTGATGTGAGAGAGAACGTTCACTTCAACACTTTTGGCTTCTTCGAGAATGGGTTCATGATGGTCAGTGTCTGTCACTGATGGGACCTTAGAGCCTTGATGACAAAAGCAACTCAGCAGTAAGTGGCTTCGTATTAGGGATGTGAAATTGTAGCCATTTAAATGGGAAACCAATAAATTGATGTGACAGGATGCCTAACATCGTGAACGTTACTGGAAATGTTTAGCAGTTAAAATAAAAAAAGAACAAGCTAAAAATTATTTAGAAAAGTCTTCAAGTCACCAGGGCCTGATGAAATGCATCCTAGAATACTCAAGGAACTGAGGATTTAGCTATCATCTTTGAAGAGTCATGGAAGTCGGGAGAGATTTCAGCAGACTGGAAAAGGGCAAATACAGTGCCCATCTATAAAAAGGGAAATAAGAAAACCCAGTAAATTACAGACAGTCAGTGTAACTTCTGTGCCAAGGAAAATAATGGAGCAAGTAATTAAGGATCTGCAAACAACTGGAAGATAATAAGGTGATAGGTAATAGCCAGCATGGATTTGTAAAGAACAAATCATGTCAAACCAAACTGATAGCTTTCTTTGATAGGATATCAAGCCTTGTGGATAAGGGAGAAGCGGTGGACGTGGTATACCTAGACTTTAGTCTCGTATGACCTTCTTATCAATAAACTAGGGAAATACAACCTACTATATGGGGCTACTACTATAAGGTGGATGCATAACTGGCTGGATAACCATTCTCAGAGAGTAGTTATTAACGGTTCACAATCATGCTGGAAGGGCATAACAAGTGGGGTTCTGCAGGGGTCTGTTTTGGGACCAGTTCGGTTCAATATCTTCATCAGTGATTTAGATGATGGCATAGAGAGTATGATTATTATGTTTGCAAGCTGGGAAGGGTTGCAAGTGCTTTGAAGGACAGGGTCATAATTTAAAACAAACTGGACAAACTAGAGAAATGGTCTGAGGTAAATAGGATGAAGTTTAATAAGGACAAATGCAAAGTACTCCACTTAGGAAGGAACAATCAGTTTCACACATACAGAATGGGAAGTGATTATCTAGGAAGGAATACTGTGGAAAGGCATCTGGGGTCATAGTGGACCACAAACTAAATATGAGTCGACAGTGTGACACTGTTGCAAAAAAAGCAAACATGGTTCTGGGATGCATTAACAGGAGTGTTGTGAGCAAGACACGAGAAGTCATTCTTCTGCTCTGCTCTGCACTGATTAGGCCTCAGTTGGAGTATTGTGTCTAGTTGTGGGCACCACATTTCAAGAAACATGTGGAAAAATTGGAGAAGGTCCAGAGAAGAGCAACAAAAATTATTAAAGGCCTAGAAAACATGAGCTATGAGGGAAGACTAAACGAATTGGGCTTGTTTAGTTTAGAAAAGAGAAGACTGAGAGGGGACATGATAGTAGTTTTTAAGTACCTAAAAGGGTGTTACAGGGAGGAAGGAGAAAAATTGTTCTCCTTGGCCTCTGATGATAGGACAAGAAGCAATGGGCTTAAATTGCAGCAAGGGAGGTTTAGGTTGGACATCAGGAAAAACTTCCTAACTGTCAGGATGGTTAAACACTGGAATAAATTGCCTAGGGAGGTTGTGGAGTCTCCATCACTGGCGATATTTAAGAGCAGGTAGGATAGACATCTATTAGGGATGATCTAAATGGTGCTTGGTTCTGCTGTCAGGGCAGAGGACTAGATTTGATGATCTCTTGAGGTCCCTTCCAGTTCTAATATTCTGTGATTCTATGATAAAGCTTACACTGCACAGTCCGCAGTGCAGCTGGCTTCCTGGGAGCGGGCCTGGCAGCTGGAAGCTAGCTTATAGTAAGTATAGCATAGTAAGCAGAGTCCACAGTGCGTGTAATCTCTAGGATTTTTTATGGTTACGTTTTTAACCAATTTTTTACATCCCTATTTTGAGATCTTCCATTAACATTAATGCAGCATAACTAATACTGATGGAAAGTATCCCATTATAAAAGAATCTCTCACTATGTACAGTAGCAGAGAAAGACACACTTTCTTTAGGAAAAGAGAATGGTCAGATTACTGGTGTTTTCTCAAGCTCTGTGTGAAAGACTATATGGGTGAGTCTACACTGCACCCATAGCTTGAAATATCTTATTTTGTAATTTCGAAATAACCCGCTATTCTGAAACATGCCTTGCTCCTTGTGGAATGAGGTTTACAGAGACATCGAAATAGCAAGCCTGTTATATTTTGAAATAACGGGCTTGCTGTTAAGATGCAGCATAGCCATTTCAGGTATCCCGAAATAGCGCTGCAGTGTAGACGTAGCCTATATGGGCTTCCTGCAAAATTCTTTGAGTTGAATACTCTGACCCTTTCAGCTGAGGTTGCTTTTAAATTTGTACATCTATTGGTTTTTCCCGTTGCTGGCAGTTATAGTATTTTTGCAGCTTAAGTGCCTTCAGTATTACTTTGCATGGCATTGGGTAAGTTACTGTAGCATCCTTTCTCCTTATGGAGACTCTCTAACTTGTCTGGTCTGCAATGATAAGGTTGGGAAGTGGTAATCTCAGATTGCTTCCTAAACAGTCCTCCATTATGGATTTTTAACAGTCCTTTGCACTGTTCCTGTTCCTCTAACCCACATTACAAAGATTAATTATTTTATGCACTAGGCTGATAGGCTTATGCTGGAAACAGTGGCTGCATCTGTCTCCTGTTGTGACACACATACTGTATAGATTAGTATCTAAGGCAGCTGTTCTCAACGGTGATCCGGGGTCCCCTGGAGGTCTGCCAATCCTTTCAAGTGGCCACAAGGCTGAAGCTCGGAGGCACAAGGCTGAATCCCAGAGCCCCAAGCACTGGTTCTCCCTGTGGGGCAGAAGCTCTGAATCATTGGGTAGAGTTGGGGACATGGAAGGCATTGCCCAAACTGCAGCTCAAGAGCACAGAAGTCCTGGGGGAACCTCCACACTTCCCCACCAATCTCCTCTCCCTGCCCCCTGGCCAGTTTAGAGGTGGGAAGCTAGAGCCAGACAGTGTGGGGCAACTGCAGGGGGATTGTCCCTCTACACAGTCCCTAGGGGTACGTCTACACTAGCTCGTTAGTTCGAGCTAGGTAGGCAAATCAGGGAACCGGGGTTGCAAATGAAGCCCGGGATTTAAATATCCCGGGCTTTATTTGCATGTTCCCGTCCGGCCGCCATTTTTAAATCCCCCTTAGTCCGAACTAACTGCCCGCGGCTACACACGGCAGTTTAACAGGAGGAGTAACAGTTAATCCGAACTAAGGACTTAGTTCGGATTAACTTTAAACTGCCGCGTGTAGCCGCGGGCAGTTAGTTCGGACTAAGGGGGATTTAAAAATGGCGGCCGGACGGGAACATGCAAATAAAGCCCGGGATATTTAAATCCCGGGCTTCATTTGCAACCCCGGTTCCCTGATTTGCCTACCTAGCTCGAACTAACGAGCTAGTGTAGACATACCCTAGTACTCTTCTCCTTGTACCCTGAGGTACCCCAGGAATGCATCACTGTAAGTCACCCCCCCTTCCTTGCACCGGTCTACACACAGCACCTAGATCCCTCCTTGGTGCCCCCTAAGCTGTTTTCAAACTTTTTGAACTTAGCCCCCCACCTTTGAGTTATCATTTTTGCTTGTGCCCTTCAATCCCCAATCCAGACAGGCTAGGTGGTCTATTGGGATGTGTCAGGAGGTGGAGGTGGCACTCCCTCCCTGATCCCTGCCCCCCACAAAACAGAAGTAAAACTATGCCTGTACCTGGGGTCCCTGTCCCCAACGGGCCCTGGAGTTTTTGTAGCATGTCGAGGGAAGTCTCAGAGAGAAAAAGGTCGAAAACCTCTGACCTAAGGGACTGCCACATTTTCAAAAAAATGACAGTGGGCAAAATATGGTCTAACTTTGTAAATGGTGAAATGCTGCTTATAAACCATGGTATGCTTTCATGCTCTTAATAGGCTTACATACAAACACTGATCTGTTTCTGCCAGTTTCTTTTTATATTAGAAACATGAGGCTGACATCTGTTTCCTGGAGAAATAATGAGTAGTGAAACCACAATGGACTGATACCTGAGTAGCATCATTCTAGCCTTCTTTTGAGGTAGCTGAAAAAGGGTTGCCCATGTGAAGGCTGATTCCCCACTCTGGCACGATGAATGCAGAAGTGGGGGCCCGCAAAAGCAACCCCAAAACCTTATCTTTCCAGGCTTTGGTATAAATCTTTCTCCCAAAATCTTATTCTTTCCCAGATTGTAATGGTGCAAGTGCACCATTTTCAAAAAAAATAAAGGAGCTGTTTAGTTCCAGGTAAGGTTTATGTCAGTAGCTCTTCTGTAAACACTTTCCCTTCACTGTAGAACTCACTGAAAAATATAAATCCCTGCCTCCTTTCACAATCTCCCATTCATTTAATCAAGATACTTCTCCGTAGCACGTACAATTTTTTAGATGGATTCTTCTTTTGGGGAGTAAGATCTAAAAAGCTTGTTTCTTATAAGTTGCTTCTAAATCATTCATGCAGGTGGTGCTCCTTACAGTATGCTGGTTTAAATGTAATAAAACTTACGTTCTGTAATTAGGGACACAAAAATATAGGGAAAAAAACTTTGATTCTCTATGGGCTGGCAGTATGACACAGATAATATAAGAGGTGGATCTTCTGGGTCAGAACAGATTAACACACTTTCTCACTTCAGTGCTCTTGCTTTGTCTAGAACTTAACTGCTGGCTGCTGCTGCTAACAAATTTTTGTGGCATTCGATTCAGTTTGTGGTTTAACCTTAGAAGTAGCTCTCATCTTACTAAGTTCTAATCTTCTGGTTCTGCCTGTCATTAATGGGAGGTTAAATATGGAGATATACCTATCTCATAGAGCTGGAAGGGACCTTGAGAGATCATCGAGTCCAGTCCCCTGCCCTCATGGCAGGATCAAGTACCAGTCCTGACAGATTTGCCCCAGATCCCTAAATGGCCCCCTCAAGGATTGAACTCACAACCCTGGGTTTAGCACGCCAATGCTCAAACCACTGAGTGGTTGTAACATGTCACACAAAATAAGCTATTTAATACTGTGATTCCTGTATCTGACAATGCTGGATTTACTGAAGTGCAGTGATGGGAGAGTATTTGAGCTGATTTAAGACATAGAAATAGTGGCATCTTGCTAACTGTGTGACTGTAGAGTAAAGTTATGGAAAGGAAGCAGTGTAACCCTAAAGGACAAGGACTTTTCAGGTTCCTGTGGAGAATGTTTTATAGCAGAGCAATGCTTTTATAAGATATAAATATGCTGACTTTCCTTGTGCATATTTTTAGTTTTATTTGAATAAATATCAGCTTTGACAACCAAGAAGGTCTTCACAGCCTTTTCTTCCATAAGTGTGCTGTCAGTGATGTGCAGACTAATTAATAGCTCTTATTTAGCCTTGATGTATTGTGTGTAAAACATAAACTAGAGCTGTTGCATTTGCTTAGTCAGTAGCATGAAACAATACATGAGACTTCAGCATCGGCACACCAATTCATGTGCTCTGTATGGTTTGCTGGGGTGGCAGGGTAGAAGTGGGTGGAGAGAGACATAGCTGTATCCAATATATCCTCTTGCATAGCAGTGGCATCTTCTAAGGAAATAATTGTAATATCAACAAGGGATGTGAACGGTTAACTGGTACGTGGGAGCAGCGCCATGTGGGAAGGGGGCAGGGAGGTGGCAGCCCCGCGTAGGCAGGGGGCCAGGAGGCAGCAGCCCTGTGTGCGAGGGGGGCAGCAGCAGGAGCTGGCAGTGTAGGGGTGGGGGGCTGGCAGCAGGACACACAAGTGCTGTGCCAGGCTGGGAGCCGGCAGTCCCACAGGCTTGGGGGCGGCTCCAGCCAAACTGGAGCAGTTCCTGCTGGCATCCCGCTTAATCTGGTTAACTGGTTAAACCTCAGTTTTTGCTACTCCTCTACTCCCTCTATCTCTTGGGACCCCTCTAACTTTCATCCTTTCTTCTGTAGCTGCCTCCACCCCTCCCCTTTCACCCTTTTGCTTGTTGATTCCTCCCATTCTTTGCTGCCCCCGCCATCAATTCACCTCCTCCTGCTGCACTGCTGGTGCTTGGGAAGCTAAACTGGGAGCTGATGAGAGAGTTAGTTCAGCTGCTCTGGCAAGTGGTGGATCTGGCCAGCAAGAAGGTATTTCTCTGAGTCTGACCCCCACAACTTCAGCAGGAGAAGTGAGGCTGCTTGCACACCTTGCCCCTATGCATTCAGTAGGGAGTTCCAAGAGGGAGTGATTATAACAAATTGGCTAATCAGCTGGTACCTGTGAGCATTGAGGAGAAGGTGCTGCCTTGGCTAAGAGCGCAAATGAATTTAGGCAACAGCCCTGACCACCCGATTGCAGGGCTTGTGGTCAAGTCAGGAGTGGCCCGAGGCCGGCTGTGGCAGCTGGCGGCCCAGGCGGAAGGCGCGATGGGCGCCCCTGCCTGCACGGCTGTCAATGGCCATGACGTCATCATCGGGCGCCCCGGGGCGGCGGCGCCCTAGGTGACCGCCGAGTCTGCCTAGGCTCACGGGCTGCCCCTGGGTCAAGTAAACTCCAGCAAGCCCTGTGGCGCACCCATCCACACAGGCTTTTCCCTTTGGCCTCCAGACTGGGAGGCAGCCATCTTGCACTCTCGGGGATGCTGAGCGGGGGAATGCAAAGCCCTGCTTCCCACAAGCATTCAGAAGTTGTCTCCATGGCCTGAGGCTTGCTCAGCACTCCAACTCTCCACCTGACCTCAACACTCTCCAGTTTGGACACCCCTCCCCATGCCAGCATCCCCTTCTCCAGCTCCTCCTGCACCTAAATTCCCTCCCAGAGCTTGCACCTCTCACCCGTTCCCACACCCAAATCCCTCGTTCCAACCCCAGAGCCCGCATCTCCTGTATCAAACCAAGCAAAGGGAGTAAGGACTGGGGACAGCAAGTGATGGAGGGAGTGGGAATGGAGTGGGTGGGGCCTTAAGAAAGGGGTGGGGCTTCAGGAAAGGGATGGGGTAGATTCTGGCTTGCCCTGACATTTAAAAAATTGATCTTGGGTGTAAAAAGTTTGGATACTACTGCTTTACACTGACAGTTTCTCTCCTTTGACTTCTCTGCATTCCCAATAACGGCAAGCATTGTGGTTATAGCTTACAGTTCCTGCATTTAGGGTTAACACAGTTTGTGACCCCACAACAGCCAAATTGGTTACAATAGTCAAAACACCATTCTAACAATTGAATGTCTAGCAGACCTAAGCAACTTGAGTTGAAGTGTATTTACATAACCACACCTAGGATTTCTTTCCCATTCCGGCATGAACTGTATTTACATAACAACTGTTGAATATCTAGCACTCTAAGCAAACTGAGTGAAGATAACCACATCCAGGATTCCTTTCCCATTCCAGCTGGCTGCAATGGAAGCATTGATTCGGACCCTGCTTACATAAGGAATAAAACATAGAAATGCATGAAGATGTAAAGACTCCATCAGGCCATGCATAGCTGTGACCCAGATGCTGTGATGAGGGGAGAGCCAATGCAGCAGTGTGTGCTTCACTTCTCTCATCAAACGGTTTTTCTTTACATAAGGGCAGATCTTGAGGGCTGTTTCCATGTTAGTTACCAACTTTCTTGAATTTCTACATGTTCTGTCTTTCTCCTTAACACAAGATACATCTTTACGACACATCACTGAAAGGAATGTGTGACTAACACAACAGTGTAGTAGGTGTTCTAAGAAATGGAAGAACTTGCAGCCTAAAGCTTCCCTGAGCTGCAGCTTTATGATCTGCAAGAATGAGATTTGGTGGCTTTGACTGAGGGGGTGGAAGGGAGAGGAAATGAGACTGGAGTTGAAGGAGAATGGTGGGTGGGGTTATGTAAAGATCCAAGTTGATTTAAGTGCTGTTTTGCTTTTTTTGTGTCTGTTAGCACCAGCCTCAGTAGGGCTTTTTACAATCCAAAAAAATTCAAGCTTTTTTAAAATAACTTGAGTTACTGACTTGAATAATTCAGCTCATGTGAAAACTTGGTTTCACTTGCTGTAGCAGTGATCTCAGTAGTAGAATTGCAATAGAAAAGTGCTTCCTTCCCCTCAACAGAAGAAATCTATTGTAACAGATGTAAGTGATTTTAAGTGTTTGTTATGAATCTTTGTGAAGGCTTGTCCACATTAGAATCTGAGCTATGCTCCTTATTTGAACAAGGCTCTGGCTAGTGTCTCTGATTCAAGTATGGACAGACCCTACAATTCACTGGTTGTAAATCAGTTGTTCTTGGCAGAAGTTACATCCTATTCAATTCAAGCAGTAGAAGGCATCTTCAGTTTCTGTCCTCTCTTATTGTATAATTTTACTGTGCATGATTAAATAGCAGCTGCATTTCAAAGTGATTCCTGTGTGTTTATGTGCAGTATTCTGGGCCTCCTTAGGGTGTAAAGCACTGTTACTTGAGGAGTATGAATTCTAAGCTAGTGTATCTGTGATTGTGAATTGCAGTAGTTAACCTACTAGTGATAGTCAAAGGTCTCTCTCACATCTAAAACTTCTCTAATGTGATAGAAATCAATTAAAAGAATCTTGAAAGTATCTCTCAGTGAGTGAAATACCACTTCCAAAGCTCTGCATTTCTATGACTCTCCTTTCTTTCTGGGACCATGTGGATCCACATCCTTCATAAACGCGGGGAAACTAATTCTCTACAGCATTATGAGAGGTGTGATCCTGGCTTCTCTTGGCCTCTGCTGGGGAACAGTCTTTTCTGTTCTCCAAGGGTATGTTTACACTGCAAGGCTATTTTGGGACACCTCTGGTATCCCGAAATAGCTACCTCATGTCTTTTGAATGTGTCCACTATTGCGAAATATAGCAGACCCACTATTTCGGCATCCCTGGAAATCTTGTTCCAGATAAGGTGGATTGGCACTGTGTAGACGTGCCAAATTTCAAAATAGTCTATTTCGAAATAGACTTGAAATCAGATATGCAATTTGCATAGCGTAAATTGTGTATCTTATTTCGAGCTAAGGGTGCAGTGTAGATGCACCCCAACTCTTGCCTTCCCTTGGTTTCCTCTCTCCCAATAGAACTTGATTCATCCATTTTTGAGTTATAGTAAGACAAGTTTGTATTTTTAAACAGTCTTGCATGCTTAAAAAGCTTCTAAATATAAGCTTACCAAAATTTGTTGTTCCTGAAGGCCATCTGATTTGCCAAAAATATCCTGGAGAAATTGGTACCTGTCGGGTCTGCTATTATGGACACCTAGTGGACACTCCAGTAACTCAACAGGCACTCAAGAGGAACCACTTCAGGATATGAAGCCACAAAAGAAACAAACTGATTTCAAAATGCAAGGAACTATACATTTGTTAGCTCCATCAAATGAGCTGCATATAAATTAACTCACTTTTCTAATGTTCTATGTAGTGCTGATGTAGCCATGTCAGCCCTAGGATATTAGAGAAACAAGGTGGGTGAAGTAATATCTGTAATTGGACCAAATTCCGTTCTCTCTCTTGCTAACAGAATGTGGTACAGTGAAAGGTGTTACTTCACCCACATTATCTCTTGAATTTTCTAAAGTGATCCTTATGCAAAATATATTCTTATGGGATTGCCATTTTTAATATACACATTAATCTTTCCTTCCAACTGAAACATTTATTAAAGAAAATGGTGCCTTATCAGGAAGCTTAGTTTATAAGCCTCAGACAGAATATGTCTGTATATGATACATTATCTCAAAGGGCATTTTTTTAAAATGTGTGTCTACAGGGCTTTTGGCTTATGTTACTTCTGCCTCCTTATATTTACAGGAATTACATATGTAAGATTCACTGGCTAATGGCAGCACTCCCTTTCACAAAGTCTTGTCCTTGATATTCTGCATGGTATGTATAAAATCTTCCTCATATGAGAGAAACAAATAGAGAAGTGGAACAAGTGGAAGGCAGGGCAAGGTGTATTGGAATAGGCAGCTTGTGCACTTACAGCATGAGATTCCAAAACACTTTTCACACTGTCTATGTATAGATCATCTCTCCCATTAATGAAACGCAGCTGCCTATGGGTGGAACATGACAGGAATTCCGTGCCAACAGTGTGCAGTATTTCTTAGGAGGAGAAGTGTGCCATATGTTAATCATTAACAATACAGGGGACACTCAGCAGCCAGAGTGTGTCAAGTTTACACTGAGACTTGATTAGGAGCAAGAACAAGCCTTCTTGTTCTTGGAAATAGTGCCATGAGAATGCTAAAGACCCCACCCAGTTGGCCAATCTATTAATGTTGTGTGTTAGCACAAGGGTGGGCATTCCTTTTCTTCCAGGCATCAAGCAAAGACTGCAGCCTAGTGAATCAACCCCACTGCTGCAGAAGTTTTGGGTTTGCTTTAGGGTCTAAAGTTTTGACTTTGTCTAGTAGAGCTGGTGAAGTCATTGCCTTGGTGATGTGGCTGCAGGCAGATATAGTGAGTGGGGGTGGTTGTGCATATCTTCACTTTTCTACTCCTTTTGCTGTTTACGTGGGGTCAGAAATAGGGATGCAATAAGCATCACCCTTACTGGTTACAGTTAACTGGCAGCCAGGCTGGGCTGGAACAGTCCCGCCACTACAATGTTTAACCGGATAACTGATTAAATATGATTTTACATCCCTAGTCAGATGTGCCCATGATTCTTTGCTGCTTTGTCTGGTTTGTAGCATGGGTTCATCGGTCTTGGAATTCTACTCCTTTTCTCTGCAAGCTTCTCTTGACAATCTTTCTGTCATGTCCTGTCTTCCACGTTCTTTCTTGCTCTCATGCTTTCTTTGTTGATTGTTCTTCTCTGTAACACTTCCCTAGGGTATAGTGGGTTGTGAGGCACCTCACTGTAACCCTGTCCTTAGCATGAGAAAGTGGTCTCTCTATGGCAGTGGTCACCAACCTGTAGATCAGGATCTACCAGTAGATCTTGGAGCTTCTGACAGGTGATCCTGACTGGTTTGGCCAGGAAGCTATCAACTGCTTGCTGTGCAGAGTGTGGGAGGGAGAAGTGAGGGGGCTGATGTGAGGGTGTCTCTCCTCCCCCCACTTCTGTACCCCATCTCCACACAGAGAGAACGGGATGGAGGGAGTTTGGCAATACAAATCTCTGTCATTCTCACACACTGTGTGCCTCTGTCATTCTCACAAACACGCACTGTCCTTCCCTCTCATCTCTTGATCCAACACATGCATGGGGGGGTGTTACTATTTTACTGCTTGCAAAGTGGGTTCTTTCTAGTTTGTGACTGGTCTGTGATTTCATAACTTTAATTTGTCTCTCATGCTTAAATTTAATTCTTTTAGTAGTGAGTCCTAGAATACCTAACCTGTCATGTTTGGAGTAATTATCCCTTTGGTAATTGTGCTCCTGGAGGTGGCTTGCATGTTCCTTCAGCCCCTGAGAAAAGCAGAGCAGGGGGTCTCCATATGCTGTCCTTGCCTGCTGACACCACTCCTGCAGCTCCCATTGATCAGTGATGGAGAGCTGTGCCTAGTGGAAGCTGTGGGGTCAGTGCCTTTATATGAGGGACAGCACATGGAGCCACTGCTGTACATGCCAGCTGCTTTCAGGAATGGTTGCTGGGGTGGGAGTGGACTTGTTTTACCTCCACTGTGCCATCCCTGAGGCAGCAGTGTAGCTTCTCCCCACAACCCTGTCCTCCCCAGGTAAAGCCCTTATTCCCTAGGCCACTCCAGAACCCACCCACCCCATCTCTGTACCTTCAGAGGGTCCCTTGTTCTGCTTTCCTAATCCAGGAGCCAGATCTAGCCAGGTCTACTCCTGGGGCAGTTGGTGTTGGCTGCCCAGCTGCTGCCTGGATGGGCTAGAGCCTACCCCACCCTGTGCTCCAGAGGCTGATGCCCTATCCCTGAATTCACTGGAGATCTCACCTCACCTCCCTACCTTCAGCAGGCCCCTTATCCTGCTTTCCAAATGCAGGAGTCAGCTCTGTAGGGGCCATCTACGCTGGCTGTCTGGCTGCTCTCAGGGTGGGTGGGACTCAAGCACACCACCCTGCCCTCCCCAGGCAAATGCCCTCATCCACTCAAGAACCTACCCCACCTCCCTACCTTCAGAGGGTCCCTTATCCTCTATTGGCTGTCTAGTCCCTCCCAGGGTGGGTGGGAGGGGGGAGTTGAGCTGCCAAGGTGGGGCGGTACTCTAGCCTGCCACCCTGTGCTCCCCAGGTGAATGCCCTGTCCCCTAAGCCACTCCAGAACCCAACCCACCTCTGTATCTTCAGCAGGTCCCTTATTCTGCCTTCCTAATGCGGGAGCCAGCTCCATCCCTGGGGCAGCCTGTGTTGGCTGTCTGGCTGCTCCCAGGGTGAGTGGAGGGGGGGAGGGACTTGAGCCCCCACCCTGTGCTCCCCAGGTGAATGCCCTATCCCCTAGTCCACTCCAGAACCCACCTCTCTACTTTCAGGGCGTCCCCTCCCACACTCCGTACCCCTTGGTTCAAGACCAGAGCCTACACCCCAACCCCCTACCCCAGCCTGGTAAAAGTGAATGAGATTCAGGGAGGAAGGGGGATGGAGTGAGCAGGGTGAGGCCTCGGAGAAGGGGTGGAGCAGAGGTGGAGTCTCAGAGAAGGCAAGGAAGGAAGCCGGGCAAGGGTATTTGGGTTTGAGGTAGATCTTACGTTGCACTTAAATTGAAAGAGTGATCTTGTGGTTAAAAAGGTTGGCGACCACTGCTCTATGAGTTGGCAATTAACACACTCCAACCCCCTTGCTAGCTACCTGAGTTTAACCCTATAAGTGACCAGTTGCTAGCCAGCACAGGTTTCAACAGAAATACACCAGCTTGGGTATATAGTATTGCTAAATCCAGCTGCAGAAGGGATGACCTGGGCAGAGCTGAATTGTGATGGGTGTTAAGTGCTGAAGGCTGGAATGTTGTTGCCTCATTAATGCTGTCAAGCTGTTGTGCTATTACAGTATTTCTGCTCTTGGAGCTCTGGTGTTATCAGCACTAGCAAAGAGGGCAGCTTACTAATTCAGCGGACCTCGATGTTACCCATAAAGAAAAGTCACAGGCATAGTTTGGTGACAAAAGCATATAGCCAGATCTATAAACTGAGATAAACAACACCTTAAGTATTTTATGACATCTGCTTGTTACCTCCCTTTGTACTCGGCTCCAGATGTCTTGGGCAAGACATCCCTATTCATCATTTCTGTCAAACCCTCTTATCTTCTGGTGGTCAGGAGGTACCTGTGCTAATCTTTTGGAATGTATCCATTGCCTAGTATTTCCTAGAGTGCCTCTGTTTTAGCAACTCTAGCAGTACCTTTGCCAAGTTCTTATACCAGAGCATGAACTTGTGAGCATCTGATTTAATACGTGGCCTGATTTCAGTTCACAGCATGGTCTGTCTTTGTTTCAGGCCTCGGGTGTTGCACCAGTACTGGTGTTCCAGGCTTGTTCTCTCGCTCTCTACTACAATAGGATCAGTGAATCTCTGCTATATCTGATCCTTTTTCAGGCTGAAGGACATTCTGCTGTTCATCACGATCATGCTGATCAGCTTTGGCTGGGCTTTCATTAAATGTGCCCTTTCTGATAAAGATAAAAAGATCTTCATGATTGTCAGGTTAGAACAGAACTGGCAACAATTAGGGTTAGGATTACATGCTCCTAAAAGATGGCATCTAGTCTGAGTTCTCCCACATGATAGCAAATAACACTAGACTAGTGGTCATCAAGTCTAGTACAGCAAACTATCCCAGAACACGCCTATCAATGCAGTGATAGCAGTGAAGCTCAAGCTGTAATCTTTTGAGTCGGGAGGCAGTGTCTGGTCACATGAGTGACTCTGACACTTCTGCCCATGTTGAGTAGCAGATATGAGAGACCAAATGGATACTGACTGTAATGAAGTTGCTTTCACTTATATTAAGGTTGAAGTTGGCTCATAGAGAAGTATGGAACTACTAAGAAGAGATCAGGGACCATCTGTCCAATATCACTGGAGTGAAGTAAGAGGAAGAAGTCTAGAGTTAGAGGTCTCCAGGCTTCATGTAAAATATACCCAATGTGTTCATAGTCATGACAATGCCCCTCCTCCTCCAGAAGTAGTAGTCCTGGTCCAGGAGACATCGGACCTAAATCCTCTTACCTTGTAAGTTAGTGGTCTTAAAAATCACAGCACAGATCTTAGACGCCATTGGGACATGCATAGAGCAGGAGTGCTGGAATGTGAAGCATAGAACATTGAATAGTTCACTCAGTTTAGACAGACTGGCCCTCCTTGCCCATCTGCTTCTTATGCATATTCAATTCTGTCTACATATTTAAATGAATGAGTTTGCTATTTCTTATTCCTATTAGCACTATAGAGCAGCACAAGTGAAGAGTAACAAGGATTCTATTTATTCTTATGTATCCACAGAAATTATGTTCGCTCAATTATACCTGTGAAAATCCTTTGAAGGTGTCACTGAGCATATGATTTTTAGACAAAGGGTGCAGTGGAGTTGCTAAGCATAATTACAGGTGTTGATTCATGAGCATCTGTGTGGGCTCTTTCTATGAGGTCAGACTGAGCGTGCGGAGCTGGCAACTGCCAAAAAAACCCCATGTTACCTGCACAAATTTCTCTAGCCCTTCCACACTTTAGGGACACCCACCCTTACCCAATTCAAGGTGCAACCCCGTTAATTTAAACATACATCCTTACCCAGTTCCAAGGGCTCAGGGCGTAACTTCCTGCACGTTTGCCAGATCTTTTGCCACTGAAAGAGCCTTACACAGTAATATTCTTATTCTATATTTATTGACAGTTACCAAGCAAGCAGACTACACATGCTAAGCATCCTGGCTACATCTAGACTGCAAGCCTCTTTCAAAAGAGGCTTTTTCGAAAGATACTTTTGAAAAACCCTCTTTCGAAAAGAGCATCTAAACTACAACCAGTGCTTTCGAAAAAGCAAGCCGCTTTTTCGAAAGAGAGCACCCAGGCAGTCTGGATGCTCTTTCGAAAAAAGCCCTGTTTGCATTATATCATGCCTTTTTTCGAAAGAGCACTTTCGAAAAAAGGCGTTCTTCCTCGTAAAACGAGGTTTTCCACGGTCAAAAAAACTGTCGCGTTCTTTCGATTTACTTTTGAAAGAACCCAGCAGCAGTCTAGATGCAGGGGAGGTTTTTTCGAAAAAAGGCCACTTTTTTTCAAAAAAGCCCTGTGTGTTAACTGCACAAATTTCTCTATCCCTTCCACATTGTAGGGACACACACCTTTACCCAGTTCCTAGGGCTCAAGGTGCAACCCTGTGAATTTACACACCCACCCTTACCCAATTCCTAGGGCTCAGGGTGTAACAACCCACGGGTTGGCAGGATCTTTAGCCACTTGAAAGAGCCTTACACAGTAATATCCTTATCTTCTATTTATTGACAATTCCCAAACAAGCAGAATGCACATGCTAAGCACACAGTGTCATGCTCACCAATCCTGATAAAGGCAGGCAGATTTCCCCTGTTAGCCAGGCAATATCAGTCTCTCTGGTCTTAGGCTGTGTCTTGGAGGTGAGTTCTTCTTTTCCAGGTCTTCCCCCCTCCTCCTGGTCCTCTTCCAGCCTTTTCTTCCTAGTACTTCTGATGATCTTCCTCTCCCTTCTTCTTGAACCCCAGTTTATGTAATGAAACCTGAGTCTTGCTTAGCTATATCTTAACAAATTATTTTAGTATAATTTTACTAACCAATCATAACAAAATTACCTAACCAATCATACCCCACCACCTTAATTGATTTACACCTAGCAAAATTAATTATACAGCAGACAGAAACAGTTACAAACCAGACAGAGATCACACAGTCAAACAATAGGAAAGTGTAGTGACAATGCCCATAGGATGAGGATTCCACAACATCCTCTATTGATAAGCAGTTTCTTGCCAGACAGAATAGTGTTACGCACAAATTTCTTTACCCATCTTGAGATCTGTTTCTTTATCTAGTGACAGTGGGAGAGCTATCAGGGCAAAGTCCCTCCTCACAGCCTGGTGTGACACTTTGTAATACAATTTAGATGGAACTGTGAATATGTGACTCCAGGCCTTACAGCCGTGGTCACCAACCGGTTGATCGCGATTGGAGGCCTCGACCAGTCGATTGCGAGGTGTTTGGGCACCCCCACTCCCCGTTTTCCCCCCACCCCTGAGAAGCCCCACTACCTACCTCTAGCATAGTGCCGGCTTCCCACGGGGTGGACGGAAGTCCTGCCTGCAGCTTCGTGCCACTTCCGGGAGTTTTGGAAGTGCGTTGGCTGCTCCCCTCCCACAACTCTGTGGCGTGCTGGAGGAAGGGGCATCGGCCCCAGAGGAGGACTGTAGCAGCTTCCCTGCGCTGCAGGAGGGGTGAGCTGAGCGCAGGGTTTCCCTGCACCGCAGGAGCGAGGGTCGGCCCCGGGGTTTGGCCCCGGGCAGGCACCCGCGGGGGTTTGGCTGTGCTGCAGGAGGGGGGTTTGGCCCTGGGGCAGGCACCCGCAGAGGCTTGGCTGTGCTGTGGGAGGGGGGTTTGGCCCCGAGGCAGGCCCCCGCAGGGGTTTGGTCCCACCGCGGGAGAGGGGGTTTGGCTGCGCCGCAGGAGGGGGGTTTGGTCCCAGGGCAGGCGCCCGCGGAGATTTGGCTGCACAGTGGGAGGGGGGTTTGGCCCCGAGGCAGGTGCCCGCAGGGGGTTTCGCCCCAGGGCAGGCGCCCACGGGGGTTTGGCTGCACCGTGGGAGGGGGGTTTGGCCCCGGGGCAGGTGCCTGCGGAGGTTTGGCCCCACCGCGGGAGAGGGGGTTTGGCTGCGCCACAGGAGGGGGGTTTGGCCCTGGGGCAGGTGCCTGCGGAGGTTTTGCTGCACTGCGGGAGGCACGCGCCAGCTTCCCTGGGGGGAAGGCGGGGGTAGAGAATCCTGGGAGGAGGTGGGAGCAGGGGACTCTCTGCCCCCTGTTCCCTCTCCCCAGCCCCCTGTTCCTTCTCCCCAGCCCCATCTCCATCTCCCCAGCCTCAGAAACCTCTCCCCACTGGCACCCTGTCCCCTGCCCTCCTGGCACCCTGTCCCCTCTCCCGTCCCCAGCCACAGAAATCTGTCCCCACTGGCACCCTGTCCCCTGCCGAAGCACCCACTAGCACCCTTCCCCAGTACTATGTCCCCTGCTCCCACCAACACAGTTAGGGCCACATTAGTGAAGCTTGGGGAGGGAGGGTTGGAGGAGGGTTTTTTTGCATCTCACTTGTGTGGCCCCAACTGACTTTTCTGTGGGTCAGTGACCCCTGACTCAAAACAGGTTCCCTGCCCTTCTCAGAAATAAAGACAGTGCAGAAACTTTTTGTGTTTGATATAGTATTTTATTTGAAAATGAAGCCTGGCCAACAAACCCCCAATTGGGGCCAAGCCTCCATCTGGCCACAGCATCATGATGCTCCTGCACTCCCATTTCCCCCAGACCCTACATTTGAGCCTGTCATACACTGGGACCCCCTGCCCTGAGCCCCTCACGTATCCCAACCCAAATTCCTGAACCCTCACTTCCAGAAGTCTGTGGCTTACTTAGTACCATAACCCTACATCTGACCCCAACACTGCCCGGCCTGGAGCTCCCTCCCCGAGCCAGCGTTCCCTTATCCACCTCCTCCTGCATCCAGATTTCCTCCCAGAGCTTGCACCTTTCACCCCTTCCCACACCCAAATCCCTCATTCCCACTCCGGAGCCTACACATCCTGTCTCAACCCAGCGAGAGTACGGCTAGACTGCAGGAGTTTTTCAGGATTCTGGAGATATCCCAGAAAAACTCTTCTGCATCCAGGGATGCATTTGTTCTTCCACTTCTTTTAGTGGAAGAGCAAACATGATCTTTCAGTGACCCCTATATTCCTCTTTCCACAAGGAATAAGGGAGCGTCCAAAAAAAGGGGTTTTTCTGACATTTGGTCAAGTCTAGACAGGCCAAATGTTGGAAAAACTTCTTTGTACAGAAGAATTGGGGAAAAAAGCAGCAGTGTAAGGGTTGGGAATAGTAAGTGATGGAGAGGAGGAGAATAGAGAGGGCGGGGCTTCAAGGAAGGGGCGGGGTTTCAAGGAAGGGGTGGGGCGGGGCGGTAGATCTTGGCTTGTTCTGTCATTTAAAAAGTGATCTTGGGTGTAAAAAGTTTGGAGACCACTGCCTTACAGTAATGGCTGCTACTCTTCAGCCTGGCTGCAGAAGGCGGCTTTGGTTCAGGCCTAGCACAGGCCTTCCAACATGGCTACAGAAAAGCCATATTGTTACATGTGGTCTAGACACACCCACAGTGTCATGCTTACCAATCCTGATAAAAGGAGGCAGATTTCCCCTGTTGACCAAGCAAGGTCAGTCTCTCTGGATCTTAGCTGCTGCAAGTCACGGTCAGGCAGAGGAGTTCTGGCAGCTCTGGTCATAGACTGTGTGTTCTTCTTCCAGGTCTTCCCTCCTCTTCTTGGTGTTCCTTTCTTCCCCTTTCTTCCTCCCTTTTTCCTTCTTCCCTTTTCTCCTTCTGGTCTCCTTCTTGGATCCCAGTTTATATAGTGAAACTTAAGTCCTGCTTAGCTATACTTTAACCAATTATTTTAGTATAATTTTACTAACCAATCATAATATACTGTAACAGAATTACCTAACCAATCATACCACCCCCACCTTAGTTGATTTACACTTAGCAAAATTAATCATACAGCAGACAGAAACAGTTACAAACCAGAGATCACACAGACAAACAATAGGAAAGTGAGGACAATGATCATAGAATGAGGATTCCACAACCTCTACTATTGATAAGCAGTTTCTTGTCAGACGAAATGCTGTTAACTAAGTTTTCTCTACCCATCTTGATATCTGTTTCTTTATCTGGTGACAGTTGGTGTCATTAGGACAGGATCTTTCTCACAGCCTGGTGTGACACTATTTTAATGCAGTTTAGATAGTATATGAGTATGTGACTCCAAGCTTTACACCTAATGGTTGCTGCTCTTCAGTCTGGCTGCAGAGGAAGGCTTTAGGCCTTCCAATATGGCTACAGAAAAACCATATTGTTACATTCAACCACAACTTTTTACATGTAAAATGGGCACACTTGATCTGGAGTCTGAGACACAAAAGTGGTGCTCCATGATGTTTTAATCTGTTTTTGTTGAGGGCTCCTGCAAAGCAGTATTAATGTCTTGTTGTGTCCTGTAGGTCCTGACAAATGTGGTATAACATCACAGTCACCAGAAGAGGCAACAACTGAGGAGAGGCTGTGGAAAGAAATTCAGTTCTGGGTAGATCTACTGTGTTGTGGAGTCATCCTGTTTCCAATAATATAGGGAGTCAGTGTATACAACATGTGGCTTCTGCGGTCCTGATGGTTTAGGGCAGTAATTTTTTTCAAATGATAGGTTTGTAACCTACAGGAGGGTCACACAAGGTAATTGGGGGGGAGGGATAGTGAGGTGTTGCTTTTATCATAATTTAAAGCCAAGAAAATCTTCCTCCACGCCCTTACTTTTCAAGATCAAATATTTTGTCAGTCTCTCAACATACACATAAATAGCTATAATTTGGCACTGATACTTTTTTACTCATATAGTAATATAAAGGGGTTTGTGATTTTTGTTTTAAATAAGGGGCTGGCAGTCTGAAAAGGTTAAGAAACGTTGGCTTAAGGAACTAGTAATTGGCTTGAGTCTTTTGCTTCTAGATTCCAATCTAGCCCAGGTTGGTGAGTGTGCATGTGTTTGAAGGTGCCTGTAAAATGTGTTGGTGTTCTCAGTCCTGTCCCCAGTGCAACAAAAGTCCCTCAAACTGGCACCAAATGGCTTCCTATTGGCATTCCAAGCAGGGAGGCTAAGATTGAAAGGATATGGAGTCTGAACTTTCCTGCCATCTCCATGATGAAGTCCTGACAGGTCAGGGTTGAGGCACATCAGCAGAGCAGCATGAGGGACATTTCACAACTTGCAGAGGCCCAAATTTCCAACAAAGATTTTCCAACAGCACCAAACTGAAGTGGGAACTAAAATGAGAGACATCTCTCAATGAGGGACACTTCAAATTTATAGGCTGGTTACTTGTAGTCCTTGCTTTAAAAAAAATAAAAAATTATGGATTGAAAATGTCTGTGCCTGATAATTAAACTGAGGCCTTTCAGAAGTGCCGAAGTCATTAGATATGGAATCATGTTTTTGTTTTAGTGATTGTAATGGGGGTCGACCATCACCGCCGTGGTTTCTCCTGCTGTTGGTCACACTAGGAAATCTCAGTCCTCAGCAGAGCACCCCCTTCTGGCTGGTGTCTCACCCGTCGTTGCTCCACATGCTCACTCTGGACCGATGTCACTCCCAGGACACTGCCCTCCAACGGTTCCCACCACATTGGTCTCTCCCTTCCCTTCTGGCGATATCAGCAGTCCGCAACCTTGTGCCTGCCAACTGTAGCCTCAGTCTAGCCCCACTTCTCAGTGTGGCCAGGTGCAGAGCAAGGACTCAAGCCCACCCACTACTCTGGGTCCCGGCCCATGGACCCTCTGGCAGCAGGCTTGTCCTGCCCTCCTCCTCTACTGCCTCCTGTTCCACTTCCCCTGTGAATCTTGCACCTCCCTGGCCCTTGCCTCAAGGCCTGCAGCCTAGCAGGTGTCAGGGTGGAGCTTCCCTCTCTCTAGCTCCCTTGGCCTTCCTAACACTGCTTTCTCTAAAGTGCTGCTCTGGGAACTGATTCTGCCCCTTCCCTTGTCAGTCCACAACTGCCCTCTCTCTGTTGAGCAGCTCCTTATATACACGGCTGCTCCAGCAAGCTACCCTCTGATTGGCTTCTTTAAAAGCCTCTCCCTGATTAGCCAGGGATCTGTGCAGGTTTCTACTAGCCTGCTTTAACCCCTTCTGGCCAAAGTGGGGCAACTGCCCCACTACAGTGACCTATGTTTGAAAGTCAGGCCACTAGATGTTAAATCGGTGATGCTGGCTGTGTCCAGTGGAAGATGCTATTTTTGGCCAGTATCTTTATGTATTTATTTACCTCATTTTACAAGAAAAGATCCTATAAGGGACATTTCTCTGCCCTTCCTCCTTCTCTACTTGGCAAAGAAATGTTGTTGGCTAAACGAAAGCATTTAGCCAAATTATTTCTATCTTTGGTCTTTAAAACAGGCATTTAGCCAGAATATTTGTCTGCTGAATTTGATTTTAATCTTAATTAAACAAGCAGCTGGGCTTAAATGAGGAGACAAAGGAGCTCCTGGCTCCTTTGATTAGTAAAAACAGAATGGCTTCCATATTTTCCATGTCCTTTTGATTTTTTTCCTGTAACAGAGAAAGGACTATAAGCCTCTTATATAATGAACTTCACAAGCCCATCGTTTGAAATGCACACCTCTTGTGCAGATATTTCAGCCTATATTTTAGGAAACTGCTGACTGCTCAGCTGTGGAGATAAGCATCTCCAGCTTGGCTGGTTGTGTGGTTAAATTGGGTTGCCTGTGCATAGTTCTAGTCCTGTGGCAGAGGGCTCTTTAAATTCTCAGTGACATTCTCTGACTAAGGATGTTAAATATTGATTAATTTATTAGTTGAGTAATTGTCTACTCGACTAGTCAATAGGCACTTCCGCATTCCTCCTCTGAAATGTACAAGAGCCCCAGCATGGAGACTGGGGTCAGAGGGGGCCCCTAAGGGTAAGTCTACACAGAAAGGCTAAAGTCGAAATAAACTACGCAGCTTCAGCTATGTCAATTGCGTAGCGTACGTCAAAAGAGCTTAATTCTGCTTTTGGCGCTGTCTACACAGCAGGAAGTCAAAGGAAGACCACTCTTCCTTCGACTTCCCTTACTCGTGAAATGAGGGCTACCGTGAGTCAGAGTAAGAAATTCTCCAGCTTGACATTATTTCGAAATAAAGGCTTGTAGTGTAGACGAGTACTGTTAATTCGGAATAATGTCAGTTATTCCAAAATAACGCTACTGTGTAGACGTACCTTAGAGAGTTACATGGATGTAAGCTGCTTTCTGTAGACCTATCTCTGTAGTGTAGGGCTTGCTTCCAGAAAGTTACTGTTTCTAAAGAGTTAACCCATTTGAATGAGATATTCTGTGAGGCTTGACTTAAATTATCACTGAAATCTTGGACTGAAATCCAGATCCACCCTTATATGGAGAGTTTCATTTAAATCCAATAGAATGACTCATGAGAACAAGAGAAACAACCTCTTTTGGTGAAGAGACAAAGGCTGTGTCTGCACTGCCGCTTTCAGTGGGAAAGCTAATTGTTCAGGGGTGTGTAAAAACACACATCAAGTGATCAGAGTTGTAGCTCTGAAAAGTGCCAGTGTACACAGTGCTTTATCTCCTAGTGATAAAGCTACCACCCCTTGTTTAGGGTGTATGTTTACCAAGAGAGCTCTCCCCCTGATGATAATGGGCGATTGAAGGTAATTATGCTACCCACTAGGGATGTTAAAAATCGTGTAATAGGGTAACCATGTAACCACTGAAAAATCTCAGCAGTTACACAGTTACATGAGCTGCAGGCACTGTGGTATAAAGCTTAAATAAGCTTTATACTACAGAGCCCGCAGCGAAGCCTCCCCAGGAGTGGGGCTGCCAGTCCTTGTCTGTCCAGCTCCCAGGGAGGATGCTTTGCTGCCCTGCTGCAGGTTGGGGTTTTGGGGAGGAGTTTTTTTGCTTCTCATTTGGATGGGCCCCAGCTGATTTTTCTGTGGGTCAGTGACCCCTGACTCCAAAAAGGTTTCTTTGAAACTTTTTGTGTTGGACATAATATTTTACTTTATTTAAAATGAAGTTTGATAAGCTGCCATGAGAAAGTTAAAACACTTAATCTGTTTAATAATGTAAATTAAACCATTCTCCCTAGCTGCAGCTGGTTCAGAAAATATGGTCTCTGTACCCAGCCTGCACTGCCCGCCCCCCCTCTAGCACACTGTTCTGTGAATAAGTTCAGTCTTGGTACACCACTTCAGAAAGGTTGCTGACCCCTGTCCTAGACTCATCTTTTGAAAGTGTTGTGCTGGTTTCCTTTAAGAATGAGGATTGATACATCTGATGGAGAGTGATCATTTTGTATATAATGTTTGCCCACACATTATAATGTTTTTGTTGTTTATCATGTGAGCAGGTGAATGGGACTGGGTCTTTGAGATACCAATCCTGCAGGGTGGCTTCTGCTGCTGCATCATATCGCCTGCTTGGAGCCATAAGCTGTGATCACCCTCTGCAGTGAAAAGGTTTTAAAAGATGCCAACCTCTTGACCTTTCTTTGAGTAGTAGCAAAAGAGCTTTCACCTACCAGTGGAGCCTATATTAAATGGATAATATCCCAGGGTCTCATCCCTACCCTTCCCAGGTAGCTTTCATAGGCTGAAGCAGAACTTAGCAGTCAATTTTCCAATTCAGCAGAGGGCAGTCTGGTACAGGAAGCCCTAAAATATTTGCTTTCGGGAGGTGATGGTGAAGTGCATGCAGTGTCAAACATGCTGTAGACATTTAACCAAAAAAGATACCGTTCTGGTTACAAAGAGCTTGACATGGTTTATTTGTAATGTTATAAGTCAAAGTAATGAAGTGCTAACTTTATAACTAACCTTTACCCTTGTTTAGGTAAATAATACACAAAAGAGAGAGAGATGGAAATGGCAAATATTCATGTTAATTTTTCTTTTGCTGCTTCATGCTAAATGTAGTAAATTGCCGCTGCCCAGGTTTCTCTGGATTCATAAGTCTTGAAGTTTTAAGTCTTAAACTGAGAAATGTGTCTGTCCTTGAATAAGGATTGAAAGAATATGCTAGTCTTAAACATAATAAAACAAAAGAGACAGCTCTTCAGATGACATTGGATTTCTGTTCACGTAGCGGGGGGGTGGGGGGGGGTGATCACACTTTCCTGATTCAGTGTTTGGCTTTCCTGAGTTGTTCTGGTTTTCCTTCTGAATCAGTCCATCCCTAGCTAACAGGCCTCCTCACCTGTCTCATTTAAACATAACACTGAACTCCTCTGGAATGGTGAATATATTCAAATGTTCCTGTCACTTCTCAGTTCTTGAATCTGCTTTGCTAGAGGCAGCACTTCTGGTAGGATGAGTAAACAACACAACTTCTTCACTATTCTAACTCATTCACCTTCTTTTAACTACTTTCCTTTCATCCCTTCCTCCCCCTATTCTCCTCTTAATGTTCCCCCTAATTTTTTCTATCCATGTGCAGATTTATTTCCATCCATGTGTGGAATTTTTTTTTATATGCACCAAGGCATGTGCACTACCAGTAGAAACAATAATCTAGCTGTGGACGCTCTGCTGATCAGCTGGATGGCCTTCGAATCTCTCCTGAGCAGCCGCACAAGTGTCCAGCTTACAGAAAACACTGATCTTAATCCTTGAACTTTATCCTTATCACCATCTTGTGGCTTCCAGCATGGGATACTAGAATTACCTTTAATGTTGAATGCCAGGGACATCTGTGATCTAGTAGTGGACCAAGCATAAGGCTCTACAACTGTGGGTACGTCTAAACTACATGGCTCCGTTGACGGAGCCATGTAGATTAGTGTACTCAAAAAAGGGAAATGAAGCGGCGATTTAAATAATCACCACTTCATTTACATCAAAATGGCTGCTGCGCTGTGTTGATCAGCTGTTTGGCGGCACAGCGCGGTAGTCTGGACGCTCCGCAGTCGACAAGGGAAGCCCTTGTCGACCGCCCCGATAAACCTCATTCCACGAGGCATAACGGGGCGGTCGACAAGGGCTTCCCTTGGCAACTGTGGAGTGTCCAGACTACCGCGCTGTGCCGCCAAACAGCTGATAGGCACAGCGCAGCAGCCATTCTGATGTAAATGAAGCAGTGATTATTTAAATTGCTGCTTCATTTCCCTATGTCTAGAAACCTAATCTACATGGCTCCGTCGACGGAGCCATGTAGTCTAGACATACCCTGTATGACCCTGGGCAAGTCTGTTTCTCCGTCTATAAAATAGACTGGTACTGTGCTTTTGAGATTTAAAGATGAAAAGTACTGCTAAAATTACTATGAGAAATAATTTATTGTAGGAGTTCTTATAACCATCTAATGGGACAACCCATCTTGCTGCCCCAGAGGATAAAATACTCTTAAAAATGAATTCATTGTACCTTGTCCTTCTTTCTGCATCTGGCTTGATTGGCACTCCACCTTTTGTCTCAAAGTATGTTTAGAACTATTGCAAGATCCGGGGATCAGGGTCACTTTGTGCATGTGTGCACACAGTGCTTATTCTTAATGGTGGCCTCTAGGTGCTGGAGCAGATGTGATGTAGTACAAATCACTGTGTGGAGAGGGGGATGCATGAGCATGCCCAAGGTAGAATCCCTGTTGGCTTTTAATGAGTTATGTGAATAGGTGGAAGCTGGCAGTTCAGTAACTGGGGCCTAGTTGAAACAAAAAACAGGACTATGTAGTCCTGTTTTTTGTTTCAGCTAGACTAGACCAGTGGTCTCCAACCTTTTTACACCCAAGATCACTTTTTAAATCTCAGAACAGGCAAAGATCTACCGCCCCACCCCTTCATTGAAGCCCCACCCCTTCATTGAAGCCCCGCCCTCTCTATTCTCCTCCTGTCCATCACTTGCTATCCCCAGCCCTTACTTACACACTCTGATAAACAGTTTATTTTTAAATTATGCGATATATAAAATTAAAATCACGTGTTTATAGTTATGAAATAAATGGTCTGTTTTTTATTCATGCTATTTAAGTCTAAAATGAAGCATTTATAATTATACATTTTGTGGGGACAGAGTTCTGTGGCTGGGGGCAGGGGAGAGGGAACAGGGTGCTGGGAGGGCAGAGGACAGGGTTCTGCGGCAGGGGACAGAGTGCCAGTGGGGACAGGTTTCTGCAGCTGGGGACAGGGTGCCAGTGGGGACAGAGTTTGGGGAGTGGGGACAGAGTTCCGTGGCTGGGGAGCGGGGAGTGGGGGCTGGGAAGTGGGGTGCCAGTGGAGGCAGAGAATCCCCAGGATCTCCCCCCCCCCCCGCCGAGGGAAGCCAGCACATGCCTCCTCCGGGCCCGACTTCCCCCCCCCCCCGTGGCGCAGGGAAACCCCGCGGCGCAGGGAAACCCCGCGCGTGCCTATCCCGGACCGACCCCCTCCCCCCCCCGCGGCGCAGGGAAGCCCCACGCACACCTGCCCCGGGGCCAACACCTCCCCCCCTCCCCTGTGCAGGGACGCCCCACTCGCACACCTGCCCCGGGGCCAACCCCCCCCCGACACAGGGAAACCCCATGTGCACCTGCCCCAGGGCCGACACCGCCCCCCCCTGCGCAGGGAAGCCCTGCACGCGCGCCTGCCCTGGGGCCGACACCACCCCGCCCCCTGTGCAGGGAAGCCCTGCATGCGCGCCTGCCCTGGGGCCGACACCGCCCCCCCCCCCACGCAGGGAAGCCCCGCACGCGCGCCTGTCCTGGGGCCAACCCCCCCCGCGTGCACCTCCCCCGGGACTGACTCACCCCTCCTGTGTGGTGCAGGGAGCCGATGCTCCCTCCCACAGTACACCCAGCAGAGCAGCTAGCGCACTTCCAGAATCGCCAGAAGTGGCGCTAAGCTGCGGGACTTCTGTCCATCCCGGGAAGCCGACACTACCTCCATTTTCACTTGAGGTAGGTACTGGGGCTTCTCGGGGGTGGGAGGGAAATGGGGGCGGGGCGGACAGGACGCCTCACAAGCGACTGGTCGAGGCCTCGCGATCGACCGGTCGATCGCGATCGACCTGTTGGTGACCACGGGACTAGACTAACACAACTACATTTCTATTACAATTCTACATGGGGCGTAGCTGTAAGCAGTTGATGGGATGATCAAAATGGCCCAAGGTATTGCTGGTAAACCACACACTGGTAAAATACACAGGGAAGAACTGGAACTACAGTTCATTCACAAGTTTGATACCCATGGTAATGGTTTAAATAGGATGGCTGGGACATTATCAACCTACCAAACAATGAAGGTGCCAGTGGTTCTTTGTCTGTGTAGTATCTGGTGTTAGTACTCTTCCTCTCTAATTGCCCACTAATGGTTCTTATCTGCCTCTTTTGACTATCCAGTCTTTAGGTGCTTATAGACGATTTGTTTTTCCTGTTACATTCCAGCTCAGTTTTCCCCTTGATATTTTTATGCCCACTGCCTCTTCTTGTTCCCCCCCTCACAGTTTTTCCTTCTCCCCCCCCCCCCTTTTCTCCTGTTTATTTTAGTTCTGGACATCCAACACTCTGGTCATCTGAAGAAGTGGGCTGTGCCCACGAAAGCTCATGATACCATCTACATGTTTTGTTCGTCCTTAAAGTGCTACGAGAACAGTTGTTGGTTTTTGTTTAACACTCCTTGCAGTTAACTATTTTTTCACAAGATGGTGCTGTGGAGTTTGCTCAATGTCAAAATACACTGACTAGAACAGAAAGGTGAAGCAGCTGATATCAAGGGGCTCAGCATGAGAAGCTTAAGAGTTGCCCACGGTAAAATGCAGTACCTAGAATCAAGATTCAAGTAAAATCTGAACACTGCTACTCATCTTTTTTCCTAAATACTTATTTGTATAACTCCAGCCACCTTGTCACTGTGAGCAAAAGAATCCTGCAAATTCAGGGATTCCCTGTCACTGAAAAATCTCTGGATAGGAACTACTAAGGAAATGTGTTTTGTTCTTCCCTGTTCTGCTACCTCTTTGTGTCCCTTGCTCTTGTGGTGTTCTCTCTCTCCATAGCCAAATGGCCAACCAGCTGCTACTAATAAAAAAGAGTGGCTAAAGGAATTGTGTGCCAGGAAAAAATATCGCTTAGTTAGTTTGGATAGTGGCAGGAGCAGCTGCCACTGTGATTGGGATGATGAGGCCTCACCTGCCAGAT
Source organism: Pelochelys cantorii (assembly GCA_032595735.1). NCBI lineage: Eukaryota > Metazoa > Chordata > Testudines > Trionychidae > Pelochelys > Pelochelys cantorii. Next base: position 14,471,033 of record CM064347.1, on the reverse strand, counting down.
CCAAATATTTTTCATTAAAAGAAGAGTAATTATGTTGCTGTTGATAGGATTCTTGGGCTCCAAATTAGAATCCCCCAATTAAGAAATTAACAGGAAAGTGGGGCCATCAGCAGAATTTTGCTGATGGGTCACATCCTGGATAACTCTTTCAGAAGATGAAGGATAATTTGGTCTGCATTATACCCAAGCACCTGGTTGAAAAGGGACCCTCCCCAGTCCTCCTCAGCCCAGTGAAAATGAATGTGTGTGTGAGGGTAGGGGAGAGCAACGGACAGAAGTAAAGGGGATGAAGTGAGTGGGAGGGAGCCTCAGAGAAGGAGAGGGGCAAGAGTGTTCGGTTTTGTTAGGTCAGGAAGTTGACAACCCTAGTTTGCTCATGTTTTATAAAGGTGAATAGTTGGCTGAGATAATTATGTGCCTTTTGGTTTGTGTCCACCTGGTAGATACTGTTATGTGGAAGATGATTAATCGTCATGATACAGGAAAAATGTGACTGGCTTTTAAATAGCAAACATTTACTGTACATTCACTAGCATTTCTTTAATGAATTAAAATGGTCTCTCCTTTTTAAGCAGTGAAAGCTACTAGATCCTTCCATCACGCAGCCGTGCTGCTGTGCTGCATACACGGTGATTAGAATTGATTGAATCTTGCACAGACAGACTCTGTCCTGGTTGGACTGCCTATTGCCTGCCAGGATTTAATGTCTGTTATTACCTCTGAAGCTGCTTCCCCTATTTCTGTCTTCACTACTTTGTAGGGGATTTGGGAATTTACATCATACATTCAATAGCCAGTTTCCCTGGTATTTGGTCACCCTTCCCACTGGTGAGGAAAAGTGGCCTCTTCAAGGAAATATTTTAAAAATCCTAATCACAGAGAAGCCTTCAGTACTAACAAACCAGATAGCCCCGGCACTCCGACTTAGTATCCTGGCAGTTTTGCCTGCCCACAACTCTACTAAGCTGTAAGTCTGACCCCTTTTCTAGCCACATCTCAACATGTTTATTAGGTAGTAACCCCAAGAGCCTGGCACAGTCGTGACTGCAGTTTGACTGGAACAGAAAACTAAGTAAAAGGCTGTCTGACAGATAATTCCGTTTGCCACAGTCACAGCTGGGCCTCCAAGCCCAATGGACTCCCCTATCCATAACTACTAAAAAGGCCCACTCAATCCAGCCGTGGCTCAGAACTAATTAATGAACCAGCATGAATCTCTAGAAGAAATAAAGCGGGCATGTGGCTTTTGTCTTGGGCTCAATGTGGTCCTAGATGGCAGGGCAATAAGAACGGTTAGTTGGGGGTGTTGTGTTACCATGTATCTCCAATTAGGTACATTATTCTGCCTTGTCTGATGTGCTCCTTCCATTTTCTTAAAGCAAAATAGCTAGCTCCTGCCCACATTACTAGTTGCCCTGCAGAACAGTGGGATCCAAACATCCATCTGGGCTAGATTTGATTTCTGTTTTCCTGTCATTTCACAGATAACCCCAGTGCATTTTAAAGCTTCCATAGTGCCCCTTCTTTAAACTTAAGGAAAAGCCTCACTACATCGCCTCTCGTCTATTTCCTCCACTCCACAGCCTTCTCCCCCGCCCTCAAATCCTTGCTTTCCAGACAGGAACTACTGGGCTGTCTTTTATTCTGTAGCTATTGAAGATTATAAATGTCTCGTTTACCGATCTGAAGACCTGAGCATAGGAAACTCCCCCAAAAGATTAAGGGGAGCAATCTTGACAGGTCAAATGGAATCATTTATTTGGCTTGGGGATCACTTATCTGCAATCTCATTCTAGTCTCTGTCCCTCAAAACTAGAACTGTGAGGGGAGAAGGAAGAGATGGGAATACAGTTTTGTAGATTACCTGTCATTAAATTCTCAATAGCTGTCATTTAAACTCTCAACAGCTATATGTGGCCCTCTCTTTATACTGTAGGGTGGGTTAATGGGCTTAAAGCCCTCTCTGTCTTTCAAGGGGAAAAAAAATAATATCGCTGCAGTCTTTGTTCTGCCCCTCTCCTGTGTATGTGAGGAGTGATGTGGAACTTGGTGCAGTCTGGTCACGAACTGTTAGCAATTTTGCTGAAGCACTGCAGCATCCCATAGTTGGCAGCGCTATTAGAGGAAATATGTTGCAGCTAATAGCTGCTGGGCCCTGCTCCCTTTGTGCTGTGCACTGGGCAAATAAGGTCCCTCACACTTGCTCTCCTGCATCCCAAGGGGAAAAAACCCCTTGATTATCCTCCACATTCAGATTTTCTACTCCTGCTGCCGCAATACATAAAAACACTGCAAACTCAAGGGCCCAATCCTGCAAGCTGCTGAATACCCTCTATGCATTGCATATGGTGCTTTGCAGGATCTGGCCCTAAGACACCTCCACAGTTCTTTGCAAAAAAGAAACCAAACACATGGATCAATGTACACTAACATAATCTTGAGACGAAGTGGCCTGTTGCTAATAAATCATCTAGACCAGTGGTGGGCAATCTGCAGCCCATGGGCTGCATGTGGCCCATCAGGGTTCTATGTGTGTCCCCCAAGACATTTTGTTTTCCTACCTGTATTACTAAAGCAATATGAAGTGAGGTGTGTGCTGATTACATACAGCATTGACGGTGAGAGCCATGTGTTCCCTCTGCTTCCAATCAGAGCACTGCTATGGTCTAGTCAGCACCCCTCACAAATTCTAGGTACATAAGTGCAGTTAGCAAAACTACCCTATCCCGGGAAACCACCTTTGTTACAACAATCTTGCAACCCGCTGAGGTGAAGGAGGGCCACTCATGCAGCCCGTTCATTAGCCTGGGTTGCCTATCACTGATCTATAACTAATATCAGCCCTGGAGGATAGGAGTTAACCTTAAGAAGGAAAGTTGGGCTGTATTGTTCCACTCTGGGCTGCAGTACTGTAAATACGGGTGTCACATACAAGTCTAGGCTATAGGTTGTATGGCTGCCTCATGTTTATACTTTGGGCTTGTTTTGTTATGAGTGTGCACCTCTTAGGTTCAGTGTTTGGGATGAAAACTCTTTTTTTATTTGTTTTTTGTTTCCCTTAGCAGAGGTTCAGAGAGTTAATCTGTGACCTGTGTGCTGCTTATGCTTGGTGCCAGAGACAACTGTAATACTCATTTCCAATCTAGTTGTTGAGTCCATTTCCTTTCTGGCCTATGAACATACTGTATCTTAGGTGACTATTGGCTCCTGCTTTCCTGCATTATTCTTTGATTAGACTTCAGAGAGGAAATGTGCGTTCATTCTTAAAAATGGGAAATAGTTCAGGAAACTTCCATTGTATTCTTTGGTACTGACATGAGGTGTTAAATCTTTAATGCATCAGGCCTGGCGCATCATGCAGTGCTTTCTAGTGTTGTTCTTTAGTTACCTTAATCCTGTTCACAGTGTTTGTTGGAGCCATGTTGCTCCCAGGATATGAGACACACCAGGTGGGTGAGGTAATATCCCTTTATTCCCAGACCTGAAGAAGAGCTCTGTATAAGCTCAAAAGTTTCTCTCTTACCAGCAGAAGTCCAGTAAAGTGCATTACCTCACCCATCTTGCCTTAATACTGCTAATTCTAGATGCTTTATGGCTTGTCCTTGCATTCTGTACAGTTGTCTGGAGTTGATCTGCTTGTACCTTAAGTTCTTCTATTGCTATTACATAAACATTCTGAAAAGGTCAGATTGATTCATCAAAAAAACTATTGTCTGCCAATGTGCTTGGCTATGATGGACAATCTGACCTTTTTCCATCTTGTAGCCTGTTACAGCATTTGGAATAAACACAGGAGGCACTCGGAGCATGAAACGGAGTCTGATTTCCAGGACTTTGTGTTGTGTCTGCTTTGATCAATGCATCTCGGAAAATAGCAGGTGCAAGCTGTAAAATGGGAAAGGGAAACATAGAGGCAATATGTGCAAGGAGTTTTTTCAGAACCATGAGACAGAATTTAATACTAGTTTTCTTGCTGTCCTTGTTCTTATAGTCACAAGGCTTAGTAAGTTGTTCAATGGGAGGTTCATTAGAATGCTCTGGGGATGGGAGATGAGACCCTAGTTCGGGTTTGAAGTGTAGGCATTGTCCTTCACTTTCTAGGTGCTAAATTGTGTTCTGTGTTTAAAAAAATCCCATTGGTGCACACCCTCCATGGAATTTGAAGTCAGTGGTGCTTTGAGAATTCATACAGCTGGCACAAAGAGTGTCCCCGATAGTCTCTCTACTCCAGAAGCCAAGTGAGTTGTTTTTGTAAAACATCCAATCTCAGACTTACTACAGGTTGAACCTCTCTGGTCTGGGACTCTCTGGTTCGGCAGCATCTGTGGTCTGGCAGCCTTGGGGCAGTGGAGCCCAGCAGCCTGGGACTTGCTGAGGAGCTGGGAGCTTGGTGGCCCAGGGGCAAGGGAGTCTGGTGATTTGCTGACAGATCCTGGGAGAGCCTGGAGTCTGTCAGCAAGAGGGGCCGACCTCCCAAGGTCCAGCAAACTCCTTCCTTTGGGACCGATCAGATCCAGAGGGTGCTGGACCAGGGAGGTCCAGCCTGTAACAAGGATTCAAAAGTGGGTCTTGCAAGCTGACTTCTTAATTGCTTTAGCCATGTGGAGGCAGCGAGTAGACTCAAAGAGTAGGACTTGGTGGTTTTCCACTACGGTGACTTTTTCTTGAGCTCCTTGGTTCTGGTTTTCTATAGCTCGGTTGTTGACTTGTCAAGTACATTTGTTAAAAATGAAACATGTTGGATCTTTGTTAATGGGAAAGATGCAGAAAGCTCTAGCTCTTCTATCACTCGTAACTTGCTTACAGTTTTACAAAGCATCCACTCTCGCTCCCTGGAAACTTTTTATCTAACAAGTTAGATAATCTTGAGTGTTGTGTTGACTATAAGTGTGTGTGGGGAGAGGAATGCTTAGGACTATAGTGTTTTTGGTTACTACATTTTGATACTGGTCTGTCACTTTAAATCCAATTGGCTTTGTCTTAGCTGGGCTTAGTGTTGGGGGGGAACTTAAAACCCAGCTATGCTTTCAGGGAGCTGGCCAAAGGTGACGTATTCAGCTCGGGGGCCTTTCCCATTAAAGGTACGCATCTTGTCACAGCTGTGAAAATATGACTGCCCTAATGATGCTGCATTGCCTCCCTCTTGAGAACATTTATCACTATCAGTGGTAAATAGGCCAATGGTGGGATGATAGGAGTTACTATAGAGAACTTTTTCCTGGGTGTCTGGCTGGTGAGTCTTGCCCCATGCTCAGGCTTCAGCTGATCGCCATATTTGTGGTTGGGAAGGAATTTTCCTCCAGGGTAGATTGGCAGAGGCCCTGGAGGTTTTTCGCCTTCCTCTGTAGCATGGGGCACGGATCACTTGCTGGAGGATTCTCTGTATCTTGGGGTCTTTAAACCATCATTTGAGGACTTCAATATCTGAGATATAGGTGAGAGGATTATTCTAGGAGTGGGTAGGTGAGATTCTGTGGCCTGCATTATGCAGGGGGTCAGACTAGATGATCATGGTGGTCCCTTCTGACCTTAAAGTCTATGAGTCTATGTTGCATAATGTGTATGTAGGGCTAATACAGAGGTTCTCAGACTGTGGGTTGGGACCCTAAGGTGGTCTCATCTTTAATGGGGTCACCAAGGCTGATGTTGGCCTGGGCACCCAACAAGTCTGAAGCCCAAGCCCCACAACCCGGCGGTGAAGTCAAAGCCTAATCCTCACCCCCGAGGGCTAAGATTACATGCCCCCTGCCCAGGACAGAAGTCCTTGGGCTTCAGCTTTGCCCGTGTCCCAGCCTGGGGCGGGAGGGCTCAGGTGGGCTCTGTCTTCAGTTTCTCCTCCTGGGGTTGTGTTATAGCTTTTGTTGTCAGAGGGGAGCCACAATATAATGAAGATTGAGAACTGCTGGGCTAGTAGAGCTCAGTCTTCCTAGATGCTCGTGTCAACCTTTTATGGTTAAGGTTTGTGAGTAGGCACAGAGCATGCACAGACTTATATGCACCATGACATTTGACAAGGATAAAAGGAACCACTAGCAGTAGTTATGTATATTTTTGATGTGGAGAGAGCTGATGATTTGGGGCATGTATTGATGAGCTCTCCTTCCTACATATAGGTGTGTCCTGCACGTCGGGTTCCTTTGTGTCTGTTTCTTGGTTCATCTTGCATACGTTATGATCTGGGAACTCTGTGTTGACAACAGTGAAGGCCCTAGAAATGTGGTTTTCATAGCATGGGATGTTTCCTCTTAGACAACACTCTTATCCAACCCCAGCCAACTCCATGATATTATACATAGACCAGAGTAGGTAGTAGGGATGTAAAATCCCGTTTAATCAGTTAACCAATTCAATGTTATGTCTAATCAGTGAAGCACTTAAATGGAAGCAGGCAGGGGCTGCTCCCGCGAGGCAAGGCCTGCCATGAGTGAGGACTGCTCCAACTGGACTGGAGTGCTCCCCATCCATGGTGCTGAACCGTGGGCCTGGCCAGGCTGGAGCAGCCCCCCACCTGCATTGGCTAACCATTCATATCCCTAGTAGCAAGGTTGGTTGGTCTGAGGAGATTAATTTGTGTTGCAGTAGGTTGCAACCTCCTCTATTTTCACTCAGTGGGTGGCCATCTTACTGACAATGTTAGGGGTCATTGTTGGCCTATCAACAATGACCCCTCTCACTGTTGGTCATTCCCATTGACCTAGTTGGCAAATGGGAATGAATACACGTGGACAGCAATGCATCAGCAGAACTTACCTGCCAAAAGTTTTAAAACCCACTCAGTGCTAGACTTAGAGATGTGTAAATAACTTGGTTGTGTCGAAGCAAAAACGCTCCTCTCTGTTTAGGCAGCTAACAAACAGCTTTATTAATTAATAAAGCACAGCATGAGCCAAACATGGTCCCAGCAAAGCCAGGCCCAGTAAGGCTCCTAATACAATCAGTCCTAGTATCTTTATACCCTTAACCAAACAGTCTGATGTCAGGGCATCCAATTACAGAAATCATCACTTAAACTTGGAAAAACAAAGCCTTATCAACAGGATGGTGGACAGGTACGAGGGAGTACACCTCCTGTCCCAACCAGCCCAATTCACACATACCAATAGCCCATCCTGTAGGCCTCTTCTCACGGGGTGACAGAAAGTTCACTCTGGTCTACGTGCTTGAGAGAAAAGCTGAAATGGTTTCTGTTATACAAGATGGCTTCTAGCTAAATATGAAATGGTTTCTACAGTTGGGATTTCTGATATTAAAGCTGGCTTACAGGAGATGTCACAAATGTCACTTCAGGTTGATTTAAGGATGCCACTTCTGGTAAAACTGAAAATCCAGTTGAGTTTAGCCATTGCAAAAAGCATGTCTTCTCATGTAAACCTTTAAGATGCTGTCTGAGCTGACTGGATGTAGCTTTCTTGGCAGACACTACAGATGCTTTCTGTAAGCTCAGCAGATTTGCCCCGTTCTTTGAAGCCTGCGTGAACTCCTAACTGGCAACCTACATTATTCATTTGCCTTGAAAGTAAATTATATCTGTGTACCCTGTCAAGGTAGGTTATAGCGCTTGGGATTCTTTGCCATTCTTGAGGTCATTAAAGCACACGGAGGCCATGTTCCTCATTCCTGTAACACCTGTAAGAGCCTGAATCTCAAACCAAATTGACAGCTGCTCCATCTGTTGCTGATCTCCATTCCCATCAATATGTGCTGTATTCAGTAGGAACCCTTTTAAAATCAACAAGCTATTTAGCTTCAGGGCCATAGCTTGTATAGTGTGTGACTAAAATGCAGGGAACTGTCGTGAGTGCTCTGTGACTTTTTATTACTGCAAATATCATGCTTAAATTATGGCTGGAGCATGACTGATTAGTACAGGAAAAAGCTTCACTGCTGTAACTTTTTCCCCCATCTTGCCTGACAGAGTGAACCCTGAAGCACTTTTCAGAGAAACCCAGACCATTAACCATTCTAAGACTCTGCCATTTTAAATTCCATGCATCCTGAACTGGCACAGCTGATACTATAGATATTCTGATGTGCTCTTGATCCATTTAGCATCACAGGGTTCATGGTGCCTGGCTATGCACAGTACCAGAACAGATCCCTAAGTTAGTAAAAATCCTCTTTTCTATACCCTATCCTGTCTGAATGGAGCTAGTGGTGAGTGATCAGTCACTGGTACATGTGAGGCATTAGTTTGGTGGTGTTGGTTGGAGTTGGAAGAAAAGAGGGGGTATAAGGGACTAGGTTTGCCATATATTCATGGCACATGAGAAATCTTAATGTGCACCAGTATGAGCAGGCCATCTTGCCTCTGGGGTTTGTAGGAATTCAGTGGAGACAGTGCAGTCTGTCCTTAAGGAGTGGGAAAAGTGCAGCTGTAACAGGTATGGGGGGCTGAAACACAAATAATCCGGATCTGACACAGATATGTTGTCTGTCTCATATGACAGCTGTTTGTCTCAGATGATGACAACAGTACAGAGAGCATTTTGGGGGTGGAAGGGAGGAAGGAGGATTTGGGATGTGGATCTGAAATTTACTTTAAAAGGTTCTAGCTTCTGGATTTAAGCTGCTTCTGAATTCTAATTCTAGCTCTGACCCAGACATCCTTTGTGACATTGGGCACACCTCTCTGCTTCAGTTTTCTTTGGCCATAAAATGGAGTTTCTTCTTACCAAGCTGACTGGAGTTGGATGGTTAAAATGTTTGCAATGCAATAAAGTCCTAAGTAAACTGGAGAATTTGCCAAACCACGGGTGGTCAATATTGTCTAGCAGCATTACCAACACTTCCATTGCTCACTGAGCTCTTAGAAGACATTTAGGGGTAAATTAAAGCTAAATAACAGCACAGAACACCGAGTACCAGGACTGGTGGCTATAACCAAATTTAATGGGACTGCAAGAAACTTGGCCACACCCTTGCTAAGTGGATATCCAGCTAACTAAAATCGTGCTGGAGCATGGATGATGCCGGACAAGAGAGGTTCATCCTGTAGCTTCATGTTCCCCTTAGGACTGGAAAGCGGTGTTCCCCCTTAGGGATCCGAGAGTGCGATAGGAACTTACCAGTGAATGGATCAATCACTTGTATTATGTTTTAAAGAATTTTATATCCTCTGGGGAAATTATTTGATCCAGTAAAAATTCCTGAAATTTGGAGTGCCTCATACTAATTGTCAGCCTCCTCCTTTCCCCACTCTCTGCCCCTTTTTTCCACAACCAACTACCGCAGGAACTGGAGAATGATTCTACTCCGTAAAATGTCTGTGAACCAAGAGGGAGGGAGGCTGCCATCTGCAGCTCTCAGTATTTCAAAATTTCAAATATTTCAGAATTTTCATACAAAGAAGACTCAGGTTGCTTCCCTGTCTCCACTGGCCTTGGACAGATGCCTCTCTCTGAGAAGTGAGTGTGAGGTGGGTCAGTTCTTAGTCAGATTGTTGACATTCACAGCAAGCCTAACTTGATTTTGAAAGCTGCATGGATAAGATGTTCAGAAGATATAATAGACCCTGCAGGGTCAGCTGGTGAGACAACTTCATTCCATAGCTGTTGGCCTGTGGACAGAGTGGTCTACACCAAGAACTGAGTGGTATTTCCTTCCATAATTCACCCTATAGGATACTGGAGGTGATAAAGTTCCTGCTATCTTCTGGCCTATTGCAAGCAATTTCCTCTGGCTGTAAATGTGTATTTCCCTACTATAGTACTCTCTCATTCCCTCCCTCCCCGCCCCCCCGAGGATTTTTCCTTTTCTCTGCTGCTTGCTAAGGATACTCAGGAGTGCAAGCATATTGCTTGCCATTTAATGTCACTGAATTGCTTCCCTGAGATGCAGACTTGACTCTTAAAACCACAGCACACTGTCTTTTGTTTAGTAGTGGCCAGCTCCATTAAAAAACCTAATCAGATCCTGCATAGATTGTGGCAGAAAATGTGGTTTATAATTGATAGTGTTAACCTGTCCTGGATTTGCATTTTTTGAAATGCTCAGCTGTCTTCTGAGGGCTGGTCTGTCTGGGGAAATCTACCATGGTAGTTATAGTGATACAATTCCCTATGTAGATGCACTTATTTCAGAATAAATGGCTCTTTCTGGTTTAGCTTGTTACTGTGCATAAATATATATATCCCTGTATCAGCAAGCCCTGAGAGGCCTGTGCTTTAGGTGGCTTGTATTAACATTTCCTAATGGCCTTGTGTTTCTTTCCACACTAGCTATTATCCCATCAAAGCCGAAGCTGTTCAGATATTTGTATGTCCTGATGAGTAAGAATCTAATACTGTATATACATAAATGTTTGTGAGCAGGGCTTGAATTGAATAAAAATGAGACAAAAAAACATTCTTACCCTTCTTCAGTGGATTGTTATTCTTTAGACTATTTCAGGAGCACCTAGAGCAGGGGTGGGCAAAATGGCCTCCATGGGCTGGATCCGGCCCATGGAGGCCTTGCTGTTCCCCCGCCCCCAGGCCAATCAAGGCCTGGGGGCGGAGGGAGCATGTGGAGTCTCGTCCCACCTTGCCCGTGTCCTGCAAGGAGTTCAGGGTCCTTAGAAGTGCCATGCACTCCTGGGAGGGTGGGAGGAGAGTTTGCACACTCCCCCAGCCCCCAGGCCCTGATTGGCCTGGGGACGTGCAAAGTCTCTTCCCACCCTGCAAGGGGCTCAGCACTTAAAGTCAACCCGCCAGCTGCTGCTCAGCTGGTGGGTGACTCTAAGTGTGGCACTCCCTTGTAGGGCAGCAGGGGGAAGCACACAAAGTCTCCCACCACCAGGGGCACAGGTACCTAGAGGGAACTGCCAGCTGTTCAGAACAGCTGGCAGTTCTGTTGGGGGGAGGGGGCAACAACTTTGTGCACTCCCCCACCCCCAGACCAGTCAGGATCTGAGAGTGGGGAAGCACAGATGTGTCCTGGCCCTGCCCTTTCTGCCTGAGGCCCTGCCCCTTCTGAAGTGGCCCCGGTCAAAAATTATTGCCCACCCCTGACCTAGAGGCTCTAAATGAAGCGAGGGATCTATTGTGCTACCTGCTGTAGATTAGAGACAGTAATCACAGCCCTTGTCCTGAAGAAATCAGTTTCCTGAAATTTAAAAAAAAATCAGGTTTTTGCCCTTGAAATGTATAAACACTTGAAGCAAAGGCTATAAGAGGTGTGGCTCACCTACAAAATGTTGGTGTTGAAGCTTGAGGACAATTAAATATTTGTATTAAGTCTGGTTTACAACTTAAAATGTAGACCTAGCAATGTCACATAGTGCTGTCGCTATGCCGACCTCACTGCCACTATAGATGCAGCTATGTCCACAGAAGAATGCTGGTTGAGCTAGTTATCTCACTTGGGGAGGTGAATTACCATCAGTGACAGGAAAACCCCCTTCCATCTGTGTAGGGAGCCTACAGCTACAGGTTCCTCCAGCATGGCTGTGGCACTCGTAGTGTAGACATAGCCTAAGTTTTACTGCTGATTATTTGAATGGAAATAGCCTGCTAATGTGCTTAATCAGATGTCTGAATAGCCTAGAAGTCAGAGATGGAAAAAAGACTCCTTGGGTCACTGTGTCCATCTCCTAGTGCCACACAGAACTATTCCTTACCATCTCTCTCTTGCTGTTCAGACTAATTTGTAATGTCCCTAGGATTAGGGTTCACATTCTGAGTGACTTCAAGTAAGTCACTAGTTGCTCTGTGTCTCAGTTCCTCACCTATAAAATGGGGATTATACATGTCCGTTGTTAAGAGTGTTGGGGGTATAAATGTCACCAGTTGTGTGGCAGTCAAATAATACAGGTGCCACGCTTGATTGGGAAAGAGTGTGTAAGTACCTTAGAGTAAAGGCAAGTTGAGAACATCCATCTACTTTCAAGATCATGGTGATACCACACTCTGGAACCTTAGCAAGCTGTTAAAACTCTTTAATTTTTCTAGCTGAAAATAACTTGCTTTCTTTCCCTAGTGGCTGTATTCCCCTGGCTGTCTTTAAATTGGATCCAACTATTTGTAATTTTCACTAACTTTCCCCCAGAGACAGACTGACTGAACAGTTGGGCTTAGAACAACATAGTGTAAACATATTAAAAATTAAGCTTCAGGCTAATTGTGCCCTGGGATACATGCATGCAGTTCTTGTTAAAATCAATGGAAGCTGCACACATGCACTTGCCTGCTTTCAAATATTGTTCATAACCCATTGGGTAATAGACTATGCTCTTGATTTTGATACTCTGTGGAAACCCTTATATGTTCCCACTGAAATGTAAGAGAGTCTATTTTAGAAGTTAGTTACAGATTGAGTCATTTGAATTTGGATCAAGTCACAAATTGTCCCTGCTTCTTGTGTATCGAATAGTGTCATAACCCCAATGAGACATAATTCCCAGGTAACTCTGCTAGAAATATTTCTCTCTGGAATAAGAGGTTATAAAAAGATGATGTCGTTATTCTCACTGTCTCTTGTCCTCTGGCTCCTCCTTCCACAGATTGCATGTTACATTTATTTCACACAGATCATTCCAATTCTTAGCAGGTTCGCTGTTCCAGTGGAACTGGCTCTGCCAGGTATCTTATGGCCAAGGGAATATTTATCCACTCTATGAATCTCTCTCTCACATTCATTTTTAACTGTATCTAAATAAAAAATCAGAGGTGCTTTTCCACATTGCAATATACTGTCTCAGAGCCCACTTCTGAGGTCTAATTCTTGCCAGCCTGGAGCACTGGTACTCCTAAAGGCATGGGGGAAGGGAAGAGGCTAGTAGTTTTTTAAGTTTCATGCTTGTCTTGCAAGGCTCCTGGATTATGTGTGAGACGTCTGAAAGTAATTTCATTATCGCATTTTTGGTTTTTGACTTTAAAATATCTGAAGAAAATTAATCAAGAGTGTACAAAGGAAAAAAAATAGGCTCTGGGTTGCCCTGTGGTAATTGAGACCCCACGGAGCCAGTCAAATGAGCTTTCACTTCTGCATCTACAGACTTTATTTGCTTAGTGACTTCAAAATACATGGTTTCTTAAAGTATAATCTAAGCAACCATGCAGGGCTCTTTGGAATATATTAACTGCTGGTGGTGCCAAACGACTTAGGGGGCGTCTCTTTCTCTTAAAGCAAAGCCTTGCTGTAGTTGTTTAAAAGCACTAAAATGACATTTAGACTTCAAGCTATATTTAAAATGACAGGGAACTCAGTAAAATCAGCAAGCTAACATTCGTTTTCCAAGGACTAACGCCAGGGGGAGGGCAGGGAAGGAACATACTTTGTTATATTTCAAACCTAATAAAGGGGTCTTGGCCACTAAATATTGCATCCTATGAATGAAGGTAATGTGTTCTGACAATATGGGGTCACAAGAACAATCTTCAATTTCCTGTTTTACTTGCAGCTGTTGGATGAAAGGGCAACACTTGTACAAGTTTTATCCGGCTTCAGGTAACACTTACCTACATCTCTCTCAGGACACTGCAGATGACTTGAAGATGGAAGCTGTGTAAGAACCTTTTCCTCTTCCTCATTGGCTTTGACAACCTAGTATTAGAAAGACAGGCTGTTTGCACTTTTCTTCTGGGAAGATTTGTTTCTCCCCTCCCCCAATATTTCAGGTCAGCTGTGCGTGCAAAAATAGAGTTAGACTCAAATTCAGTAGCTGTCTGAACCACTAAAGAAGCTTGTGATACACTTATGCACCTCAGAACTGGATATTATAGTAGTTTGCACAAGTTAGTAGGATACATAATGGTGCAAAGAATGACATGCATACAGTTTTGTACTAAACCTTCAAGTTTATAAACTCCTAAAGGCACGTGTACACCACAGGCTGAGTTGTGATGCTCTTCTGGCAGACATATTTACACTAATGTTCCATGGATTATCATGGATAAAAATTGCCAGGTAGGTATTGTGGTACAGACTTAAGCATGGGCTAGTCACAAGAGTGCATCACAGGGGTCCCTACTGTGCTTGTGAAGTCCATGCTGCCACGTGGACATGGCTGTTTTTAGCAGTGCTAGCACTGGTATCTCTCCTACAGGTGTACCTGTGGGTGCAGCATAAAACATGCCCTAATTTTGAGGTGCTAAGCAACCGAAGGCCTATGAATTTCCATTGGAGCTGAATGCTCAGCACCTTTGCAAGTCAGGCCCTAAATGAAAAAAGTGATCTCTTCCCTTCCTCCTCCCTTCTCCCCGTCTCACCCCTCCCTTTCCACTCACACACAATATGCCTTTGGTCAAATGCTGCTCTGTTCTAAAACAGTGCTGTTAGATGTGCATGCCATACCAAGATGAAATATCGGCTTGGTTTATTGCTGTGGCTTCATAGCCTTATAAAGATGACTGAAAAGGCTAACAGCTCTCACTTTCTGTAAACTATTGCCCAAATTCATCCCGTCAGCTTCAAGGTATCTGATTTTCCTGGACATCTCTCTTAAAATCTTGCTGACACAGCCCTGACCAGTGGCATTGCTGGGTTTCCTCATGTCCCTACATATTCCAATAAAACACAGGCAGGTGTGTGGTATGGCTACTATATACCCCTCTCTTGTTTTGTGCTTGTTTGAGACTACTTACTGTGCTGACAAGGCATCCAGAGCTGAACCTGATTCTGAAGTGGCTGCTTTGGACTTGGAGAGATGGTGTTTTTGTGGTGGTGGTGTTAGGCAAGTACGGCGTTGATCTTGAATAAGAGTCACTGAATAAGAGTTATTGTAATAACTTTTAACTGTGCTCTTTTTCCTGCTTATTAATGCTTACATAGGGAAAGCGTTCTCTGCCTGAGTTGAGCAAGGTTTTGGGGAATTAAACCCAAAAATCCAGCTGTGATGTCATATCCCACTGATGGCGGTAGAATTAACTTGAGCCAACCCGTGGGAAATCCCTAACTCTGCTATGGGAGTGGAGGAGGAGTTTGTTGACCTCCAGCTCAAAGGTCAGAGGTTACAAGAGCCAGCTCAGCTCACCTGACTTGTCTTATAGCAGTGGTTCTCAAACTTTTTCTTTTCTTTCCGTTACTTGAAAATTGCTGACCACTTAATGCTCTTTCCAAATGTTGTTTGTACCAGTAGCTAACTATTGTAAAGGGCATTGGATAAGAGTGCTATATTAAAATCCCTTAATAATAGTTAACACTTTTTTTCTTCTACAGATAAAAGCATGCAACTCATATTTTAATATAGTAGGGGTCTCTCCTCTGCCACAGCAGCCACAGAGCTCACGTTGGGAAACGGGGTGGGGATGTCTCTCACTGGCAGCCACAGCCCTGGAGCTGGGGAAAGTCACCTCTTTCTCTGGCCACTGAATCCCTGCACGTCCCAGTTTCCCCCCACCCCACTTTTCTTCCCATTGCCCCCTTCCTCCTATTTCCTTCATCTCAACCCACTGCCCTCTCTTATATGTCCCATATTCCCTCAAGGCCACCACCTCACCTTCCATGTCAGGGTCCAGGGCCCCAGCACCTACTTAGTGGAGTCTCACTTGTAAGCCGCTAATTAGGTAGGCAGCTCTTCAGTCTCTTCTGTGCAAATGCCCAGATGTGCACCTTAGAGGGAACTAACCACGGGCCACCTGACCGGAGCTCATGGGCTACAGTTTGAGAACATCTGTCTTATACTATATAATGAATGCCGTGTTCTTCCAGGCGTTCCTATTGGCCCCTTGGCCTGAGACTTCCACACAGACATGCTTCTCCTGTGTTGTTCTCGTCATCCAGTAGAGAGTTGCCAGAGCACCTGAGGTGTGACTTTTCTGCTCTGCCGAGAGGCTGAGCATGTAGCCTTGATAGTGCAGCCCTGAGCAAGTGTCTGATCCGGGTAGCTAAACTTCTCTCCGCGCCCCTTATTCCTTGCCAATACCCAGAATTTTGTACTCCCATAGACTGCCAACCACAAAGGCAGTTATAAACGAGATCAGAATTCTCCTGGCAAGAGTTGCAGTCGGGAATAATCACAAATAAAACTGGATCTAACACAAGCTGCCACCTCCCCTGTCTAGTGTGACAGCCTCAGGGCTAAGGTTCGGAAATACTTCTAATATTCTGTAATGGAACTTGTCATAAATTCATCAGGTTGAAATGTACTTGAATGTAATTTTAATTGGTACAAACTCAGTGGCCTATAATTTAGTGCTCCATAGTCATCCGGTTCTGAATTATTTCTCATAAACTGGGTGCGGGTGGGATGGGGAGGGTAGCAAGGAACACTTTGCTGTATTGGGAATTGAGGGGAAAAGGGAAGAGCAGGGATGAGGCGCTTGATTCCATCATGAAAATCTCGAGGTTGTCACTCACCTAAGATCTAACCCAATCCATCTAAGTCAGGGGTGGGCAAACTCTCTGGCCTGAGGGCCACCTCTCAGTATGGGAATTGTATGGCGGGCCGTCAGTGCTCACAAAACTGGGAGTTGAGGGTGAGGGCTTCAGCAAATGGTGCAGGCTCTAGGGTGAGGCCAGGAATGAGGAATTCAGGGGGATGGGAGGGGCTCCAGGCTGGGGCTGATGGGTTCAAAGAGTGGGGGTGGGGAGATCAGGACTGGGGCAAAGGGTTGGCGTGCAGAAGGTGTGCAGGCTTCAGGCATCACTTCCTTAAGCAGCTCTTGGATGCAGTGGCACTCCCCTGTCTGGCTCCTGTGTAGAGGTGCCACCAGGCGGCTCTGTGCACTGCCCGGTCTGAAGGTGTCGCAGTCACGGTCCCAGCCAGTGGGCACTGCAGAGCCAGCACTTGGGGCAGGGGCACTTGGCTTCCAGGAGCTGTGCAGAGCCACAACATGCACAGAGTGGGAAAGCCCCTGATCCCAATCTTGAGCTGGGATGGGAGTTCGAGGGCCAGTCTATAAGGTCTGACAGGCCAGATGCAGCCCAGAGGCCATAGTAGAGATGTAGGTGACTAATAGACTAGTCAACTATCTGATAAGCAAAAGCTTATCGGATAGTCAGCACATTAGTCAACTAGTCACTTCCCCCCCTTACTGCCTCTATCACAGAGGCACAGCTGCAGCGGTAGCGCTTCCTCTTTGAAATGTACAAGAGCCCCAGCAGGTCTCGTTGTAACAACGTAATCTTTAATATGACTGAATTCTGACAAATAATTTCTCCTTGTGATTTATTGTCTCCATTTGATGGCATGAGTCATGTAGCCCCCCTTTCCCATGTCTATCAGATTCTCATGTTTGACCGTCAGGCCACGTGAATTTAAAACCTTTTTAAGCTATTTAAAAAACCCAGAAAACACAACACCATCAACATGGGCAGGAAGATTTGTGATACTTGAAACTGTTACTTAAATCACTCTTTGAAACTGAGTAGATGGCATCCCTTCAATTTAATAGGGACAATACCAAGTATTCCACTTACTAAGGAATGATCAGTTGTGCCTTCTCAATCAGAAATGACTGCCTAGGAGGAAGAGTAACAGGGTCATAGTAAATCACAAGCTAAATATGAGTGAACAGTGTAACTGTTGCCAAAAAAAAAAAAGCTATCCTTCTGGAATGTATTGAGTAGGAGAGTTGTAAGCCAGGCACGAGGAGTAATTCTGCTCCATTCTGACCAAATAAAGCCTCAAGTGGAATATTGTGTCCGTTACTAGATGCAACATTTCAAGAAAGATGTGAACAAATTGGAGAAAGTCCATAGAAGAGCAAAAAAAAAAAAAATGATTCAAGGTCATGAAGGTCATGACCTAGGGGAAGGGTGAAAACAATTGTTTAGTTTGGAGAAGAGGACTTAGAGGGGGCACAAGTAATAACCTTTCATGTAGAAGGAGGAGAGAGAGAAATTGTTCTCATTAACCTTTGAGGATAGGACAAGAAGCAATGGGCCTAAATTGCAGCAAGGAGGGTTAGGTTGGACATTCTGAAAAGCTTCTTAACTGTCAAGGTGATTAAGCATCGGAATAAATTATGTAGGCAGATTGCAGAATATCCATCACTGATGGTTTTTAAGAACAGGTTAGACAAACACCTGTCAGGCAGGGTCTGGCTAGTACGTAGTCCTGCCATGACTGCAGGAGACTGGTCTAGATGATCTGTTGAGGTCCCTTCCAGTCCTGCACTTCTATGAGTCTGAGAGTGTAGCTAGGAAAATAATTAAACAAACCAAAATGCATGGCTGATGGGTGCTGGTATGTGTGGGGCTAGCGCTGTGTGTGAGGAGTTTACTTGGGCTTGGTGAGGGCCAAAGGAGACTTGGTTATTCAGTCTCCCAGTAAATGAAAGCTCTGTGTATGTGCTAATTATCTGCATTGCTTCTTATTTTCTCTTCTAATTTGTATTTTAAATCCTGTCTGGGCTGCCTTGGCATGCCCTCAGTCCACAAATATTACCAAATAGTGAGGGAATAAAAGACATTTTAATAAAATAAAGATTGTTTGGTAATCCTGCAGAGAGTATAGTGCAATTTGTGTGTGTGTTTATAAGTAACAGGGTGGGGCTGGGCTGGCATTGAATTATATTACAGACATTGCATGTATTTAACCACCATTAATTAAAAGTAAAATTGAAATTCTATGATTTACCAGGGCCTTTGAAAGTGACTGTGCACTACACACTGAGGTATGTGGGTTTCCTGTTTTGTTTAGCAACACAGCCAGTATGTAGCTGTCACTTGGAGCAGATGAGGAAATTTGTGGAAGAAGCTCTGTTGGCTTGTGCCCATGGTACATTTTTTAAACTGTGCATCATAATATCGTAAGAATCCAGTTTCCTTGCCAAGGCTGTGGTAGTCAACAGTACCATGCTAGCTACTTGTCTGTCTTCATACATTTTCAAACCTCTCTTTAATAGAGATGTCTCCTGGATCCACTGGTTTAAAAGCTAACTTTTGAATGGTCCCAAGTGCTCATCAACTAGTTCAAGACACTGAATAACATGAATAAAACTACTTTAATACGGTCACTGGTAAAATTGACTTTCAGCAATCCTTTCATATCCAAATGTGGGTTAACATTCCAATGTGACTGACTATCCCAGGACATGTATTACAAGTCCAGCACTCGAATTATCAAATTAGTTGTATGCAGCTTCACTGTGCACTAGGCATATGATGACCAGAAGTCCTATTTTTAAAGGGACAGTTCCGTATTTAAGCCCTCCTACAGGTGTCAGAGGCGTAGCGAAGGGGGATGGGGGGGGCAATTGCCCCCAGGCGCCACTCTAGGGGGGCGCTGGATTGGTGTGGGACTGAGCGGCCCGCACGCTGCTCTTGCGAGCTGCCAGCTAAGTGCTGCTGCTGCCGGCTGCCGGCACCGGCTCTCTCCCAAAGTGCAAGGCAAAGCAGCCAGCAGGGTGGAAGGAGCAGTGCTCTGAAGAAGGGTATGTTCCTCCGTGCCTGGCTGGGGGGGGGGGTGGATTTGATTGGGGGAGTGCTCCCCTTCCCCCCCCCCCCCCCCCGCAAGGGGGCGCCGGGCTGGGCGGGGTAGGACCGAGCCACTCTGCTCTTGCGAGCTGCCGGCTAAGTGCTGCTGGGGCTGCCGGCGCCGGCTCTCTCCAAAGTGCAACCCAAAGCAGCCAGCTGGGTGGGAGGAGCAGTGCTCTGAAGAAAGGTAGTTCCTCCATGCCTGGCTGGGAGGGGGGGGGAGGATTTGATTGAGGGAGTGCTCCCCCCCCCCCGGCACTGGGGTGCCTTGCTCTGGGGGGAGTGCATGGGGGGGCTGGCTTTGGGGCAGGGGTGAGGTGAGTGTATTGGGATGGGGAGCACTGTGGGGGGGCTGGCTCTGGGGAAGGAGGTGAGTGCCTTTGGGATGGGGGGTACTGGGGGAGCTGTCTCTGGGGCAGAGATGGTTGTGTTGTACTTAAAAGTACTGTATGGGATCTTTTTTTGGGAAAAGGCAAAATGCCACATTTATTGGTAATACACACATATAGCAGTCAATACTTATATGCATATAATACAGCGCAGGCACACACACACACACACACACACACCCCACCCCCCATGTCTTGTTTTTACCAATAGCTGTTCCACCTAACTGCTGGCCAGATTAGGTAGGTGGGGGAGGGTTGGAGCTGGATCAATGCTCCCATGTTGACTGCAAGATGCCTTAGAGGTGTATAGTGTCTTCCCTCTCATGCAAAGAGTCATCATATGCATATGCAGTTATTCATCTATGGCACCTTCTTCTGGGTGTTTTTTTTTTAATGCTCCCCCATTCACCTTCAAAGAGGGACCTTCCAAAAGCAGGCACTTGCTGCTTACTCCCAAGGTATCCATAGGTCCAGCCTTCTTTCAATGAGCCCACTTCACAGGTCCCATTGTTCTTATTGTTCTTGAATCTGGCTTCCACCTTTCTCCAACCATTGCAAGTGCCCAGAGATGCTTTTCTTTCATGCCTTATCCATTCACACCTCATTCACTCAACAGGACAATCAGTTTAGCAAAGGGGGAGGAGGGGGTAAAAAGACTACAAGATACAAGGTTTCTGTGTAAAAAGGCTTAATACAAAGTTTCTATGTTCTGTAAAAGTATACAAAGTTTCTATAAAAGGACATAATACAACAAACTAAAGACTTATTACAAAACTAAAAGGACCTGGTACAAAGTTAAAATAAAAAAAATGAGAAAATGATTAATACAGAGATGAATGAGATTTACCTATAGTTGCATTGGTGTGGAGGGAGCTGAGGTGCCTGGTTTGGGGAAGGGGTGTTGTATTGGAATGGGGGGTGCCTGCTCTGGGGCAGGGGTGAGTGTATTGGGGTTACTTGTTTTTTTTTAAATAAAAGATACTTTACAACAAAAGGAAAAACCTAAAAAACAATAATCTGGTAGCACTTTAAAGACTAACAAACATGTAGATCAGGCATGTCAAATATGAAGCCCTCTGAGGGCCACACAAATGAGAACACCAAAGAGAATGTACTTCTATAGGACAGTTGTAATTATTTGTTATTATAGATTATGTTTTAGGTATATTTTATAATATTTTTCAGGTCTTGTTTTAATATAATACAATAATTTGATGTGTAAAATTATTTGCTCATATAAAATTTTTAATTTAAATATAAATTTAAGGTACTTTAAAAATTTTTATATGATGCATAACTTGTTTTGTTGAAATGAAAGCAGGTATAGACCATGGTCCATCAAATAGAACAGGCTTTTGTGAAAATTTCAGATACTTTGTAAGTCTGAAATTTTGCATAAACATATAATTATTCATGCAATTGGAAAAAAATTGACATATTTACTGATAGAAAATTAATATACATCAAAAAACTAGATTTTGATGACATAATTAATCAGTTTGCTGTAGCTAAGGCAAGAAAAATTAAACTTACTTAACAAAAGTTTTTAATTGTAATGTCCTGTTGCTTCTGGTGTTGAATGCATATATGACTTTTCAGTCCAACGTTTCATCCAGCTTACTCTAGACATCATCAAGATAGTTCTGCTATGATCTACTAACTGATGCAAGGAGCTGAGGCTATTAGTAGTGTTTGTGATTTTTTTCTTATGTTCTTATTTTTTTGCTGACTTAGAAATAACAACAGATCCACAGTAACAAATGATTGGGGGGGGCGCAAATTTGGCCTTTGCCCCCAGGCGCAAAACACCCTCGCTACGCCTCTGACAGGTGTCCCGACTTTTTCTTTAAAAATGGGCAAATTGTCCCATATTTTCTGTCTTCCCCCTTCCACCATCAGTACCAGCAATCCCTGTCCACCAGCCACCTGCCCACCTGTGGTGAATGGGGGGTAGGTCCAGGGGCAGATGATGAGGGTGGGTGTGCAAGGCTGGTGATGGGGTGAAGGTGCAACAGGCAGAGGCCACCCCCTCCCCTGAAAGTCTGTCAGCGCATTCCCCACTGTGTGCTGGCTCCTGGCCAGCAGGGCCCCACCTCCATCTCATTTTCAGGCAGTGCTGGTTGTGCACCACGAGCTGCGGTGGCTGCTAAGTATAGAGAGGTTCCAGTTGGGGACCAATTATGTGTTGCCTCTGCTTCCCTCCCATTGGCCCTTTACATGCAGATATCTGCAGGAGTGGATATGACCCTAGTATCCTCCTCCACAGTATGTTGTTTCAGGAAGTCATGGTTCCAGGTACCAGGAAGGTGGGTCTGTCTCCAGGGACCCAGCCAGGCATGGAGGGCAGAGTGACAGGGAGCGTTGGGTCGGTCACCCCTCTATATGAGAGGGATATGTGAGTGTGTGTTACCTCTCCCTGTGTGAACCCTAAAGCCTTAATGATAAGAAGGTAAATAAAAAGAATCCAGCTCTGCACATTTCTTTATAACAGGGACTCAGTCAACTTGATGTTAATTTGAATATTTGTACTGCACAGTTCGAATTGATTGCTGTTGAACTCACTTGAATACAAGTAATTTAAACAGGTGTCCTGTATTCAGCATAGGGAAATATGGGCACCCTAACTAGGCACCACGATAAAATAAGTGTAAATAGAAGACTAAATATTTTAGGGAGTCAGATGTAAATATTCTTTTCTATATTTGGTTTATTCTTCAAGATCTAATTCAGACTAAATAGTCTTCCATATTTTATAGCTGGATTATTACCCATTTCTTTTCTTCCCTTCTTGAATTGTAGAAAGGGGTTGTTTAGAATTATAAATGAGCAGTTCCAATTAATGTTTTCAATAGTTAGGCATTTTGTACACTCTGCTTTTTTGTAATCTTACAAGCTCAGGAATCTTCCTATCAATTAATTTCTCTCCAATTTGTCAAGCACTTTCCTCATCCAATTTTGAATGGAACAGAAATTAATATAAACACCTCTGCATGTCAAAACACATTTTTGTATTATCACCAATCTCGCTGTTGGCTGCACAGTTCTGGAAATGATGTTTATTGAGGGAACTGCTGGGTCAGGCAGCCCTACACCGCAGAATCCTGCATTAGATTCTGTGTGTCTTGCAACACGCTTTTAACATTCTTGGAAATAATGATCTTTAAAATAATCGAGACCGTTTCCTATTGTATTACAGTATACAGTTCCAGGTCTATATACATTGATCACACTTAAAATGTGTTTGATAGTGTTTCTTTTTGAGCATCAAGGGGAAGATTTCATGTAGAATGTCTTGCACCTACCCACTAACCTATAGCTGTAGAGGAACAGTAGTATATATAACTTCTTGCAATCCTGTTTTCTTGAACATGGTATGGTACTGCAGGGACACACCAATTCTTATTGTAACTTGTTTCTTCATCTGTTAGGTCCTAGGCATTATTGAGAGAAATCAAAGAATAATAAAAGATATTTAAAGAATAAAACAGACATAAAACCCTCCTGTGTAACTGATGTGGTTTGCTCCAAAGTCAGTTCTGAAATGCATGTCATTCCTCTTACTAAAACTGGGCAGGAGCGTACTAGCAATCAAAATAGGCCCGGGAAATGGGTTGAGAATGGCTCTCCCCATGACGTCACCCCTGCGTGCCCCTCAAGCCCCACCCCCTGTGTCATGTCCAGCACGCGGCGCAGGCAGTGGGTCGGGCTCTGCGTGCCGCATACAATGCGGATCTGGAGCTGCTCGGAGTGAGGGGCAACGGCGTGCAGACACGACGGCCCACCGGGAAATTCCCGGTTTCCCGCCAGGCCAGTCCACCCCTGTCATGGCTCCTTCCCCACTCTGGCATGATAAATGCAGAAGTGGGGGCCAGCAAAAGTACCCCAAAACCTTATCTACCAGGTTTTGGTATAAAACTTCCCCCCAAAATCTTAACAACCTAGATTTTGGGGATAAAAATCTCCGCTGCTACCACCCAAGTATTGATGTGAAAAATCAGGGGAGAGATCACTTGGGAAATCTCAGCCTTAAAGTACAAAGCAGGACACAACCATTAACCATTACCAGGTTAATAAAAGAAAAGAGAAAACTTTTATTATCACCATAATATTCCTGTTGCAAGCATAAGGATTAGATGGAAAAGTAACAAAATAATATGCTCATGGAGAAACTCCATGGGCGTAGAACTTAGTTACAAAGGAAAGCCAAAACATTTTTTAAAAAGTGCACAGACCGCAGGTCCCATACCCAAACCATAAAACAATAAAACCTAATGGATTTATCTAAATTTTACCCTACTTACAAAAAGTAAAGAATTGTATCTTGGAGATGGAGACAAGTCTGTCTCCCTCAGAAGCTGGAGGGGACTCTCAGAGACAAAGGAGAGGGAAAAACCAAAAATTCCTTTGTCCCAGTTTGAAATTCCTACCTACATTCCTATTGGCTGAATGTACCTGGTTAGGTAAGGTTAACCCCTTAGTCCCCAGGCTGCTGGCTAACCCTCATAAACATGACAGCCCCTGAAACTGGGTCTGTACCTTTCTGCTCTGTAAAGGCCATAAAGTTATCTTAATCTAACACTTACCCTATTGTGGTTACAATAGAGATCTTGTCTCTAGTCAGATGCTTAGAGTAGATTGGTGCTCGTGGAATTGGTAATGGGCCATAGGAGCAAAAGAACTCTAGTTTTAATCACACCCAAATGGCTGGATTCAAAGCCATTATAATTTAATGGTCCTTAATGGCCTATATATAAGAAAATGGTCTTAGTTTGGGTCCCAATGAACAAATGTAAACATCAGAAAGCTGCCTCCCTATTTGGAAGATGTGCGAGAGGAGCCCAGGATTAAAAAAGCATGAAGACTTGGATAATTTCTTCTTGTGGGGGTGAAAGACATATTTAGGTTGGGCTTGAACAGTGTGCTGAAATCTTGTGTTGACACTACACCTCTTGCATCTATTGCTCCTGAGGGCATTCTGCACCAAAAATTATGAATTCCATGCCAAAAAATTTAAAAATTCTGCATGCAGTGTTTTACAATTCTGCAAGTTCTATTTGTCAATAAATAAATGCTAAGGCTCTAACCTGGCAATGGGGAACACAGGCCACTGGCTGCACAAAGGTGGAAGGGCAACCTCCCCTCCACCTCTCATCCCCAGGACACGGATTCAGCAGTGGAGCTGCATCTGACTCTAACACAGATAACACAGATTGGCCCCGAAACACCCTGGGACCTGACCCCTCTATGACAGGCACACCAGATGTGAGGCAAGCAGGCTCAGCCAGGCAGGATGCAAGTGTGGAAGGGCTCAGTGTGGGAGTGGAATCCAGGTGTGCAGTGAGAGGATTCTGTGTGGGACAGTCTAGGTGCAGGAAGCTCAGTGTGGGGTCTAGGTGTGGGGGGATATGGATGCACAGAGGTTCATTGGGTGGGATTGCAGGTGCAGGGACAATAGGACTCTGCAGGGGCTTCCCGATGAAGGTGTATGGGGCTCAGTGGAGGGGTCTGGATGTGGGGGAGTGGGGCTTGGTGGGGTGGAGGTGTGAATAAATCCCTGTAACATTTCCATATAACCATGTATCATATAACTTTGTATTAAGATCTTGTCTATATAACCATGTATCATTCTCATATAACTTTGTATTAAAAGAAACTTTGTAATTCCTTTTATATCCTTTTAGATATATCTTTATGTTAAGCCTTCTTATAGAATCCCTTGTATTAAGTCCATAGAAACTTTGTATCAAGCTCTTTATAAGTCTTAGGAATAGTTAAGGTAAAGAAAAATGTCTTTTGAGATCTCTCCCCTTTCCTTGATTGTCCTGTTGAAATGAATGAGGTGTGAATGGAGACTGAAAGGTGAGCACCTCCAGAAGCAGTTGCAATGGTGGAGAGAGGCTGGGAGCCAGATCCAAGACAATACCTGTGAAGTGAGCTCATTGAAAAGAAGACTGGACATACAGACGGCCATGGGAGTCAAGCAGCAAGTGCCTGCCCTTGGAAGAACTCTCTTTGAAGCATTAAAAAATGCAAGGTGATGACTAACTGGCTGCATGAGAGGGATAAATATGAGGCATCTTGCAGAGGGACCCCGGGTTTTTGTCTTGTCAACATCAGAGGATCCATCCGGATCAGCAGAAGCCCGGCTCCACCCCTCCCCCATCTAACTCACCTGGCCAGTGCAGTTAGGGGGAGCAACTATTGGTAACAACAAGGCGGAGTGTGCGTGTGTGAGTGCATGAGTGTAATGTATCATATGCATATGATAAAGTATTGATTGATCTATGTGTGTTCAATAAATGTGGCGTGTTGCCTTATCCCCCTGAAAAAGATTCCGGGTGCTTCTTTTAAGCACAACAGAGGTTGGGCTGCAGCTAGGTGGGTGTCAGTGGTGTGGGGGTCTGGATATGGGGACTCAGGATGGTGGAGCTCATCTAGGTGGGAGTTTGAGTGCAGGGAGTTCAGTGGGGGAGTGATCTGGGTGCTGGGAAGCTCCAGATGAAGAGGCTAAGGTTCAGTGGGGTAAGGTTGAGGTATGGAGGGCTAGGAGGATTCTGGATGTACTAGATGAGGCTTGGCAGGGGTGTACCTGCACCGTTAGAGAATGGTGCATGACTGCTTTTGCAGCTTCTCTTTGCTTCCTTGCCAGAAAGTCATTTTTCTGTGGGGAAGCAAAGAAATCTGCAAGGGACCGGAATTCTGTGCACATGCAACGATGCAGAATTCCGCCCAGGAGTAATCTATTTGGAAACCTTTGCTTCTCTACAGCTTCTAGGGTTGGTAATCAGACACCTTCCACAAGGACTAAATTTGCAAGAAAATATCTTAAGACTTTAAAAGGGCAGATCTGCTAGGGATAAGTTTGAGCAAGCCTAGTAGAGTAACTAAAGTGTCTTGAGCCATCTCAATTTCAGCAACAGGGAAGCTGGTAGACTACTGGAGACTTGACAGAGAATTTTTCTTGAGAGTTTCTGTTAGATTAAGGGACTCCAGTGTTTGCTCTGGGACTTTCCATTATTACATCATTGTAGGTAGCTTCCTGCAGCTCTGCAGAAATTCTCTTCCTCTGATTCATGGGTCTGTTCCATTCCCTTGGCCATCTGGCAGAGGACCTCAAGGAGATTCTCATTCTTCGTTCTCCAGCTACACCAGGGAATGTATTAGGCATTTTGGAAAAGCATAGTAGGTGGTTTTTTTGGGAGGTGACACATGGCAGTAAATTTCCCCTTGCACATCCTATTTTTGTATCCAATAAATATTGTTTCAGCTGAAAAACATCAAGGCTTTCATGAGCTCAAAAGGCTCTGTGATCATCAGTGTCCTGACTGACTACAGCAGGTGATGGCTTTTCAGAGTTAGTCCTTACGCCTCAGAAGCTATGGCAGAAGATAGAAGGCTAAAAAAGCTTGCTTTTCTTTTCTTAAAGTCCATGAAAACTGCCAGATATTCCTACTTTAAACTAACTTTCTGCCAAAATGTCTTAATATGTCTAGACACAACATCCCCCTTGCTCCTGAACCAAGGGAAGGGAGAGGTGCAGCATGGGTTTAAGCTATAATGAGGTCACTTTGCCAATCCTCCATGCATTGCTCAAATAGTCCAGGAAAATGTCAGAGTTGTGACCCAGCACAAATACTTTTAATTTCTGCTTTCCAGCTCACGGACACTTTCATACAATGAAAGCTTTATGAAATCTCTCTGTCTGCTAACTGCACATATGCTGTTTGTGACCATGCAAAAAATTAATATATGTGAAATAACTCAGCAATATGTCAAATTGGCCAGTATTCGAAGAAATAAATCAGAAAGACCCTTTTTATGCCATAAAAAGGCAGCACAGGGCACACATTTCCTACACATGTAAACTCTCATAATTCAACTCTGAAATCACGAGCGTAAGTTAGGAAGTCTTGGGCCACAGGAAAGATCAAGGAATTTACTTTTAGTAGCTTTACGAGGAGTTACTTAACCAGAAAACCTCCCAGTTCAAGTGTTTATAGAAGAAAGTAGCTTTAAACACTATAGGTCTTGTTTTCTGTACAGATACGCCAGCATTAATAGGCTTTGCACTGGGATAGGAAGAGAGGGTATAACTGAACCCAGTCTGTTTCGTCCAGACAGGGTCAGCAGCCAGTCTCCAGCAGTGAAAAGAGACGTTTGTTGCTCTGCCCTATGCCACTTTTAAAGTGAGTTGTCAGTCTGTGGGCTCTTAACTGGCACTTTGTTAGATTAAAGTGTGCTACCTGAGGTGGTGCAGACACACTAGGCTAAACTCTAAAATGTTAGTACAGGAGATTGGGGTGGAGGGGAGGAAGTTTGCTGCTTTCTCTCCTGCAGTGAATTATTTCTTTAGCAGAACAGGCCTTGTTTTACAGATCTGCATTGAAGTGATGTTTGGGAGCGCATCCATGCGTGCACGAGCGTGTGTGTGTGTGTGTGTGTGTGTGTGAGAGAGAGAAGAGAGAGAGAGAGAGAGAGAGAGAGAGAGAGAGAGAAAGGATCAGCATGGGAGGAATAAGCACTTGTTAACCTAAGTCTGCTTTACAAATATCTTGTGAAGGTTGTATCCTTGATTTCCTCCCTTCTCCCAGCTCTCCACAATGGCCCTAGTAAAGTCACCCCTGTTTGTCTAACACATTGATACCTTTGCTTTTTTTGAGTGAGTTCTCTTTGCATACTGGGATGAGCAGCTGTCTGGGGTAGGAGGAAATTGCAGAATCCGTATGTTCCTCTCATTCCGCCTTGGCACATTCTCCTAAGTCCTTGCTTCACAACAGACTAATTCATTATGTTCTCCATTAAGTAAAGAAAACAGCTGTAAAGCTTCTTCTCATGCTGAGTTTAGCTTCCTTGCTTGATGGCAGATCAACTTTCACTCCAATTTGCAGTATCAAAGACTTGACTCACAGAGGTCAGATGCTATGAGTCTTCCACTTTTTCTTCTTGACATTTTTCCTCCAGTAGAACTGTAAAACAAAAAGACCAGGCAAAACAGAGGGTCATGACACAGATCTGTGAAAGATGGAAAGACTATTTAGCAAGTCTTGTTTGAGAAATTTGGGTTAACTAGTATAGAGGGAAGCTAAGTATTCCATCATTTTTGACCATGTATTACAAATTTATAGGGCAGTGGGGATCAAAACTGTTACACGGGAGGATCACATAAACCTAAGAATAACCTTGTGAAGACCAAACAAATTCTACATCTATTATATATTTTGAAGACTGAGTTTGTTTGTGGATTTGTTTGTGCAAAATAAAGTCATACTTTGTGATTACCTACAGATACCAAATTTTGCCTAAACAATCCTGCCACTTAAATTAGCTGAATGCACTACTTTTTACACCAGAATATGCTGGGCGAAAGGTTTAAATAATTATTTTTGTTTTTCACTGGAAAAAAGTCATAAGTATTATGAATCCCCACGCTTCAGATCATCTCCCCTCCTGCCATCACGTGGTCCTCTGTGGCCTCCCCAGACCTGGAGGATGCAAATGTGTAAACTAAGCAGGGCTCTGTGCACCAGCTACATTTCTCCCCTTAAGCAAATGCACAGAGAATTGTCAGAACCGTGGTGCTGCTTCTCTGAGTGCATTATGTCATGGTGTCTGAACTGGCATAGGCCTGGTTATCTGAAGAAGTGGGTTGTGCCCATGAAAGCTCATAATACTATCTACATAGGATTGCCAGGAGTCCGGTTTTGAACTGGACAGTCTGGTATTTGAGCTTTCTGTCTGGGAAACAAATTGAGAAAATACTGGACATATAAGTGTCCGGTGTTTTCTAATTACGTTAGTTTTATTATTATCAGGAGTATCAGTATGTAGTTGCGTACTGCCTGGCTAGTAGACACACTCATGCTGCCCCCTGCCGGCCAGCCCTGCTCCCCTCCCAGCCGGTCCCCACCTCCCCCTCGTTCTGAGATCACATGTGTCCGGTATTTTTTTGAAACCCATCTGGTAACCCTACATCTATATGTTTTGTTAGTGTCTAAGGTGCTACTAGACTATTTGTTGTTTTTTAAGTTTTTCCTGTTACAGATTAACTCGGCTACCCCCTGAAGCTTATGAGTACAGTAAAACTCCAATAGTCTGGCATACAATTGTACAGCACTCCCGCTAGTCCGGCATCAAAATGGCAAGAGCCTAGTGAGTGAGCTTCAGCAAAACACAAGTCACAAGGCAGCAGCGGCAGCAGCTGAACAGAGTGAAACCGGACGGGACCGAGTCAGTCTGCCACCACCATTGTGTGACGCTGGACAGTGCTTGTGCTACAATAAAAAGGATTAAAAACACTTTATATATAATATATACTGTATATATATATATATATATATATATATATAACCAGCTTATAGTACCTCCTGATAGCCCAGCATATCCGATAATCCGGCACCACCTAGGTCCCAAATGTTCCGGATTATTGGAAGTCTACTGTATTATGATTAGCGTTCATAAACATATTTGCTAACAAAATTAAAATTGAGTTGCCTGTTCAACTGTCATTTTAGTACAAAGAAAATGTTTACTGTTACGAATCACAAAATAATTCAAATTAGTTATGGAAAGAGTACAGCCGGTCCCTGAGTTGCGAACGGTTGAGTTCATCAAAGCTCCCATGGAGCAGTCATAAAAGCGGTTCCCGAGTTACAAACGCGACCCGCGCTTACGAACAGCGTGGTCGCTATGTAACTCAATGGGGTCCGAGTTACGAACAGATCGAGTTACGGCCAAATGTTTAGTCCGTAACTCGTTCGTAACTTGGGGAGAGGCTGTAATGGAAGCTTTACAAGTTTCTGATTCAAATTTACTATGTATGGTAATTATTCAATAAAAGGAAGAATGTCTGAAGTTGAAATCCTACAAATTTAAAACTCTTCTTTTACTTCCCTTTTGCAAGCACATTTTTTAAAATACTATTACATATAGGAAAGTTCAAGAAATTAAATATATAAGTGTAATCTCCGCAAAATGACTTTGCCTAGTCAACAACGGGCCTCACCTGTTAGTATTTTAATAAGATTTAAAGTCTCTTGTGTTGATTGATAGTTTAAATTCAATCTGTTGCCTATATATTAGGTTGTTTCCATGTACAGTATTGTCTGCTTACAAACTCGTAGAAACTAAAATGATGGAAATGTCATATCAAAGTGCTAATGACTTGATTGTTAGTATATGGCCCTTGGGCCATAGGTTGGGCACCACTTCCTCCCCCTGCTTGTGATTGTTGCTTATTAGCTCCACAGCAACTCCAGGAATTGCCTATTAGGGAAAAATTAAGAAGGAAATGTTTTTGTATATTTTAGCTGCCATTCAGTGTAAACTGTTGCCGAGAGGGAGTCAAACAAGTGCTCTATGGTCTGCAGTTTGAGGGCCTTTAACCCAGAGCCTCACAGATCAGGACTGAAATTCCGAGGCAGCTTGGAGGCCTAGTCTGAATTGCAATATGCCAGGCTTTGTCAATGCTATTAACCCAGGGGCCAGTAAGATATGGTCTGCAGGCTAGATCCCACCCACCAAACCTTTGGATTCAGCTTGTAGCCTGCCCCACTGGGACCCTTAGGCTATGTCTACACTGCGAGTTGTTTTTGGCAGAAGATATGCAAATGGAGCGCTCATTTGCATATCTCACACTTTCATTTGCATATCCTCTTCCGATCCTTTTTGCGGAAGAGGTTTTTGTGAAAAAAAGCCCTGTGTAGACAGGGCCATTTGTTGAGAAAAAAACCCTTTTGCGCAAGAGTCCTTATT
The DNA here is from genome assembly GCA_032595735.1 of Pelochelys cantorii. Lineage (NCBI taxonomy): Eukaryota > Metazoa > Chordata > Testudines > Trionychidae > Pelochelys > Pelochelys cantorii. The sequence goes on along the minus strand of CM064347.1, from coordinate 14,439,555 downwards.
CCTCAAAAAAGGAGGTTTATAGGCTCTTGTGCAAAACGGGGGTTTTCCGACAAATGGCCCCATCTACCAATGGCCCCAAAAACCTCTTCCGCAAAAAGGATCAGAAGAGGATATGCAAATGAGAGCACGAGATATGCAAGTGAGCACTCCATTTGCATATCTTCTGCGGAAAAAAAATCACCATGTTGACGTAGCCTCAGGTTGGGACCCTGCCTGAGGGTCCTGCTGGGCTGCTTGCAAGAAACCACCTAGGTAAGCGTCTCGTGGCCAGAGCCTGCATCTGGCAACCCATCTCCTTCTGCATCCCAACTCCCTGCCCCAGGTCACCACCCAAACCTGCTGCACTCCTCCTCCCCCAGGTCACAATTCAATCCAAGACTGCACCTTCTCCCCCTAGGCAGAATCCTCTCCTGTACCCATATCCCCTCCCCGACTTAGCACCCCTTCCTGCCCCAGGTCACCACCACCCAAATTCTCTCCATTCCCTCTACCCCAGTTTATAAGTCCCTCCCAGACCCTGCACCCCCTCTGACATCCCTCCCTGCAGAATCCTCTCCTGCACCCATACCCCCTCCTGGACCCTGCACCCCAATGCTCTGCCTCAGGTCAGAACCCCTTGCTTCACCCAAACTCCTTTTCAGACCCGACACCCTCTCCTGCACCCCATTCCCCTACCCCAATCTCCCTTCTGCACCCAACCTCCATCCCAGACCCTGCACCCCTTCCATAGAAAAGTGTGGCCCTTGACCACTTACCAACATCTTGGAGTGTCCCCCTCATCAAATTATTGCCCATCCCTGTATTAATCCCTAGCTTTTGTGGACCCTAGTAAGCATTTTTCTTATCTATTTTTTGAAAGAGGGCAATGGTATAGATAAGACCAAGGCATTTTTACTACCATATCTGGCTCTAGACCTGCTCTGAGCCCAGTCCTGCTGTCAATGGAACTGCACTGGCGGAAAATCTCACTTTTTTTCTCTCAGGGAAGTGCTGTACCTAGTGTAAACAGAAGCTTATTCCCCTTTTATCTCGGTGGTGGTGAAGTTAAAAAGGCATTATCCGATGAGCCTTAAAAAAAACCAAAAACCTCTTGTTCCCACTTTTTTGGAGGGAGGAGTGATTGCACTGGGCGTAGAGACTAGAGACACATTTCTTTAAATCAAACTATATGAGTCACAATAGCAGGTGTGGGCACATCAACAGGTCAAGGCTGCAGCTCCAAGCAACTGTTGGAGCTTCCTTCAGGAATCTCGTGTGTCTGAATGTGTGTGCGCATTGTGGATGGGCAGGAGAGGGAGGCTAGCAGCATTTTTACCTGGCTCTCCTTATGCTAAATAAAGAACTTTATTCATGTTAATACATCAGAAGATCGCAGTAAATAAAATGGGAGGGAGTGCGTTATTCCACAATAGAATAAAAAGATGAAATCATATTACTACGTGGGTGGCAGATTGTCTCTTTTCTTTACAATGGAGAAGGCTGTTGTATTGATATCCTGAAGAGCTTGCCTGATACTCAAGATAATCATCTAACACTGGTCTTGTTACTGATGCACCAGATGGGTCTGCATAATATTTGCACAGTATTAAGAGATGTTATAGTTCCACTGTCAAATTGTACAGATAGAGACCCAGGTTGGTACAGGGGATGACTTCTGTTTTTATCGTTATCCTAGTTTCCTCCAAATAACTTTCCTCCAAATCAGGATTTAGTATGCTTTATTCAGGATATTGAATTCTGTACTACCCCTGACATAATCTGTAGTATAGATTTTTTTTCTGTTTATTTTGATTAAAATCCTCAAGAGAATGTAGAAAGGAAAATATGTAACACAAAAAGGGTTAATCAAAGCATTAAAAACATTCAGACGCATACACTTCCCATTTTTTTAAAATCAACTGCTATGCTTAGAACTTCAGTAAAAGCCAGTAGCCTCTAGCATGTCAATTGTCTAGCTGAGACACACCATGTATCACTGCTCTCTTCAGGATAAACAAAGATTAAAATGCATTCATCTGCAGCATGTCTAAACTTTGGTCTTGTCCTTGGTTAGTTAGCAACGTACTCTTCTTTGCAAGAACAAGGCTTCTATTAGAAAGGTTTCAATAAGCAGTTTTACTAACAAGCTACCTCAGTATCCTCAGCCAAAGAGCTGTACCACTAAGAAGGTTTGGAATAGAAGGAGATTTTCAGAAGCATATCTAATTGTGACATTGCAGTCTTTTCTCTTTTGGTCTTGAACCTTCAATGCAATCTGCCACTTTCATGTTCTTACATCGGTTGGGATGGCTTGTGGGTGGTTCCTTCTTGAGACAGCTGGAACCAGAAACACTGTAGGCTAGGAACTTGGCATCACTGCTCTGGCTCTGGCGCATGGATCTGTTTGTCCTTTTTTTGCACGCTTTTTAAAACGAAGCTTGAGAAACCCAAATGCATTAGCAATAGCCCTTATGCTGAGATTTGGCTAGAAGCAGTGACAACCATCTATGTTTAGAAGCTCTGGCAAAAGACCATCCTGAAAGAGAAGCAGCCGCTATTGGTGCCATCGTGGAAGGATGGTCCTGTGGTTAATGCACTGCATTGGGACTCTGTGTTCGGTTGCTAGATCTGCCCCTGATCCAAATACGTTATCTCCTTGTGCCTCAGTTCCCTGTCTGTAAAATGGGGATTTGTTTGCTCTCATCCTTCCTTTTCTGTTTATAAGCTCTTTGGGGCCAAGACTGGCTGTTGATGTCTGTCAAAGCTTTATGCAACCGGGTCTCACCTTGGTCTAGTTTTCAGTGCCACTGAACTAGCTCAGTGTGACTAGTATTAGAGCAGTTTGAAGTCTGGCTTAACATGCTTCCAATCTATTCTTTCTTTCATTATAACTTGGAATTTGATAATTTCCCAGGGGTTCCTTTCTATATGGGTACTTTCTGTAGATAAATTACTGGACTTTAATCCCTTGCCTTGTATTTGAATCTGATTGTCAATGCTTCTGTGACTTTCCTGCAGGTATCATGGTTCTTATGAGCCAAAATCTCAGGACTTCTGGCACATACTCTACTGGGTTAAGAGGACCAGTGATGGCAGAGACCATGATAGAGCAGCATAGCAATGGTTCTCAACTTCTTCTTCCCTCCCAGTCCACCATTGCCTGTCACCCTGCTCCTTCCAGGGCCTCCCTCACACTTAGCAATATGAGCAAGGCAAGATGGTTCTGAGACCCTGCTCCACTCAGCACCTGTTCGTCCTAGTTCAGCTGACAGCCATTGAATAGTCTTGATTACAGCAGGGGTGGAGAACCTAAGGTCCAGGGGCCAGATGTGGCCCCCAGCTTGCCTGGACATGGCCCCCAAGGCTCAGGCTTCCCCCCCCCCCAACATTGGAGAGCCCTTAGTGGTGCTCCAGCTTTCCCGCCATCCCACCATGAGGCTGGAGCACACAAAATTTACTAACCTGCCTCCCCCTTCAGGCTCTGGTGTGTGAAGGGAACGTGGGGAGTGTCCTTTTCCTTCTCAGTTAGGGGCCACGTCAGTGAGGGGGGTTTCTTTTCTGCTTCTCACTCGTGTGCGGCCCCCGACTGGTTTTTCTGTGAGTCAGCACCCCCAACCCAAAAAAGGTTTCCCACTCCTGGATTAGAGAATCAAATGCTGGAGGGGATCTCAGAGGCAATGGGTTTCTAATGTATTCCTGCCCTTGTTCGTTGGCTACAACCACATCAGCATTGGCTCCAGAGAACTTAGTGTCTTGCAAAATAGTAGGCAATAAAATAGTGATGGCAAGTTGAGGAAGGCAACGTTAAGTGTTGCTGAGAGACTCCTGTCCCAATATAAAGGTGACAGTTGGTACACAGAGAGAACTAAGCCTGGGCTGCTGGTGAGAACTGCTGGTGTAGTTCTCTGGTTCCCAGAGCTTTATTTTCTTCTGAAGGTCTTTTTCCCCTCTCCTACAGGGTGGCTACTCTGGAGTAATGAAAAGCACGGAGAAGGCCAAGAAAGCAGTGAATTGTTCAGCAGCACAAGTGGAAAAACACAGCATGAGGGACCAGTTCCACTGGACCAAGACAGCACTTCCAGAGCAAATGTTACTGTATTAATACCTCTCAGTGGGAAGGGAGCAACCTGAGCTTCCCAGCACTGGGCCTGCGGAGCAGGGTTGCATGGAGGGGAACAAAACATTGCAATAAGCTAATTACAGTAAAGCCCTTTTATCTGGCACTTCACCAACCAGCAAGCTCAATAAACTGGCCTTTCTCATCTGTCCAGAGAGTCTGGTTTATACTGCAGTTGGTGTGGGGCTGGCAGCGGGTGGGGGTGTGGGAGGAGCTGTGGGTGCTGGATGGGAGTCGCTTGATCCAGCAGCCCCTACAAGCAGCTCCCCGTGAACCAGATGGCTCTGCAGGCTCGCTGCCCTCCCCCCACCCCCAAGTACTGACTCCATGTCTCACAGCCCATTGTCCAGGAGCAGCAGTCAGGGAGAGCTGCCGGGAGGGGGGGAGTGCCTGCAGACGGAGACAGGGTGCCTGCTTGCAGCAGAGCCTCCTAGTCACATGCGCACATATGCCCGCACTTCAAACCCCTTCCTCCTAGTTAAGCAGCATTTAATTTATCAGCTTTCCCCATTTCCCAGTATGCCAGTTAAAAAAGCTTTTCCTCTATCCCTCTTTTAAGGCTACGAGCTATATTGTTACACACAAGGAATCTGGAGCTGCTGGATGGCTTATTTGTTCTCCCCGCCCCCCTTTTCTGGAACTGTTAGGACTTCTGAATTGTTTGCAGTTGGGTTCTCCGGCATGTGTAATATCAATATGAAGAAAGGCCTATCATGTGTGTGTGCATGCGTGTGTCAGGTAAATATGTTTATAATGCACAGACACACATGCTGAGTGACTCAGGCGCTGGCAATCATGAAAGGTAGGGAGCTGGGAGAGTCCATCAGAGGACCTTGTTCTTGCAGAATGAAAAGGTGGGAGAACTGAACGAATTCTGTGACTAGTCTCTACTGCAATAAGTGTCGCTCCTCATTATAGTGAGTCATATTACCTCCGTTGGTGGCCACTTGCCTCTGGCTAGGATGTGTACCATCAGTGAGGCTGCTGCTCAAGCAGCTGACTCAGACAGGGAGGCATTAGCACAGTGGTCACCCACCATTAGATTGTGATCTATTGGTAGATCTTGGAGCCGCTGACAGGTGATCCTGACTGGTTTGGCCAAGAGACTGTTATCAAGTGCTGGCACTTCAGCTGTCCTCCCCCACTGCTGCTCATCTCCTTGCCCTTTGCGCCTTGGAGCTGCCCCTGCTCCTGGGGAGCCTCCTGCTTGCTGTGCAGGGCCGGGGAGGCAGAAGAGGGGCGCTGCTGTCAAGATGCCCCCTCTCACCCTGTAACCTATCGCCACAGAGCAGACAGGGGGCGCAACAGGAGTTGGAATGGTGTTTGCTGGCTGCTTTAGGGAGTGGGACAGGGCCAGGGCAGGGCTGAGTTAGCCCCACTGCACCACCAGCCAGGAGCCACCTGAGGTAAGCAGTGCCCAGTCGGAGCCCATATCCTGAAACCCTATACCTAGTCATGACCCCCCTCCTGCACGCTAAGCCCCTCCCCCAGCCCTGAGCACCCCTGCACCCAAACACCCTCCCAGAGCCTGCATCTAGAACCCCCTCTGGCACCACAACGGTCTGCCCCAAACTCAGCTCAGAGCCCCTCTCACACTCCAGATCCCTTAATCCAAGACCAGAGCCTGCACCCCAACCCTCTGCCCCAGCCTGATGAAAGTGAGTGAGGATGGGCAAGAGAGGAAGGATGGAGTGAGCAGGGGCAGGGCCTCGGAGAAGGGGTGGGAAGGGGGGGGCAAGGGTATTTATAACTGAGGTAGATCTTGGATTGCACTTTAATTCAAAAAGTGATCTCGGGCTTAAAAAGGTTGGAGACTACTGCATTAGCATCATGAGCATGTAGACTGCAACTACCACATACCAGCCCTCAATCATCATGAAGAGATCTGGACATTCAGGTTTTGTCGACACTGTGAGTTTTTGCAGCAGAAAATATGCTAATGAGTGACTCATTAGCATAAGTCGCGATCTCATTAGCATATTTTCTGCCGTATCTTTTTGCGCAAGGGATTTTTGCGTAAAAAAGAAGCAGTGTAGCCGCTTCCATTTTGCGCAAAACCCCCTAACTGACTACTACATAGTGTGGTATGTAATTTGACTACTACATAGTGTGGCTCTAGCGGTGCTGCTGAGATAGCCCATGACAATGTTGATACTTTAGTCTCATGTTTCTCTTTTTTATGCAGTTTTGCTATTGATGTAGCCAGTATAGCTTTATAGCATTTTGGAAAACTCTGGAAAGTGAAGGAATAACCCAGAGCAGGGTGAGTGGTGAAGCCGAGGGGAAAAGCTTTGAAAGTGTTTCTGAAAAGATGACTCAGTTCTGTGACTAGCTGAAGAGGAGTGGGCAATTACCTGACTAGCTGGCATGTGGTGTCAGCAGGGTTGTTGGATGCTAACCGGTGGTGCCAGCAAGTCACAGCTAACCTGTTTGTACAAAAATAAAACCAAGGATGAAAATAAAACCATGCCAACGTCATGGGCAGAGAACCAGAGGCTGATCAAAATGTTATACGGCATCTAATTTTAAAGGGAGCCCCCACTTCCTTTTCTTCTATCCTCTTTCTCAGTAATAGAGTTTTGGCTTTTTGATCCTCTGTCCAGCACAGTGACTTGTGAACACACATGAATGGTAAGTGCGCTTACTGCTGAGAAACTGATCCAGTAGTTCACCAGGTAGCATATCCATCACACTTGGCTTTCAAGTGGTGGCATGGTATGTATCTGTACCTTGGCTTCACCTTTTGCAGACGGTGGTGTCACAACTGCCCAGTGCTGAATTCAGTGTTCTGGTACCCCTGTGACTTGTAACCTTCCTGCTTCTGCCTATAATAATCCAGGCTGGCAAAAGGATTATATATATTACAGGGGCATTAGCACTATTGATGACTGTAGTTTTGGAAAGGCCAAGCTTCTTGTGAGTCTGTGAGTGCATTGTGTGGATGGGTTTATGTGAGTTGCCACTATTGTGCTCTCAGCTTGGACTGTACAAATGGTGTGCAGTGTCACACAGGAACCAGTTTGCTCTGCAGTAGCAATGTGCCGAGTAAATCAGTGTTGAAGATGATTGGCAAATGCCACCGTTACAGGCTTCTGCTCACCACAGTAGCAGTGTCTGCTGCAATGTGGCTCTGCAGCAGTTCATCAAGCTGTCTTCTTCCACAGCGAACTTGCTTGCAGTGCGTTTGCCAGATTCCTGGGACCTGCAGGTTTTGGGGATGTTCCTCTCACTAGTTAAACAAAGGTTGTTTTTTAAATTGAATCATGAGACAGGCAACCTTCCCGATGACACTTCTTTCCCTCAAGGACAATAGTTCAGTTAGGACAGCATGTGGCTTCCCAGTTAGGATTTCCTCTTTCTTACTACGAGCTGAATCCAGCATGTCATGGTCTGGAGAGTACACAGTCTGCAGCTTTTCTCTCCAGCTGATTGCCCTGTTCCTTGATTTCCTTGCTGGCATACCCTGGGAGCATGTTGTAAAGATTTGGTGCATTGCAGCATTTTGTCTCAGAGCTAGAATGTGGAAGAGGTATTTTTTCTCAGATAGATTAACTGTGGATAGAGTGATGCACATGCTCTGTATAATCTTAGCAATGTAACATTGTTCCCAAATATTAAAGGATATAGGTTGCTTAGATTTAAAAAATGCCCAAGGATTGAACAAGAACTGTGATTCCTGAGAAAAGGATTTAAATGCAGGCACTAATTTAGCTTTTTTCTTAAATTGCCCCTCAAGGAAGGAAGATTTACAGTCCAGCCAGTTACACCCTGACAATTCACTCTGAGGGTATGTCTACACTAGCTCGTTAGTTCGAGCTAGGTAGGCAAATCAGGGAACCGGGGTTGCAAATGAAGCCCGGGATTTAAATATCCCGGGCTTTATTTGCATGTTCCCGTCCGGCCGCCATTTTTAAATCCCCCTTAGTCCGAACTAACTGCCTGCGGCTACACGCGGCAGTCAGAAGTTAATCATGGAATGAGGAGTAACAGTTAATCCGAACTAAGGACTTAGTTCGGATTAACTTCTGACTGCTGCGTGTAGCCGCAGGCAGTTAGTTCGGACTAAGGGGGATTTAAAAATAGCGGCCGGACGGGAACATGCAAATAAAGCCCGGGATATTTAAATCCCGGGCTTCATTTGCAACCCCGGTTCCCTGATTTGCCTACCTAGCTTGAACTAACGAGCTAGTGTAGACATACCCTCAGAGTGAATTTTCTCATGTTGCTGAGCACCCGCAATTTACATTGAGATGGGTCTACTCAGCACTTATGAAAAATGGACAGTGCGGGCGGAACATTGCGGAGGAAACTTGTTCTCCAATATGCATCTCTTATCCTTTGATACTCGGCGGACTAAAATGGATTCAGAATAATAATTCCAATATGGCTTCCGGGAGGGGGGCAACAGACTTGCCAGGCCCCTGAGCAAGGTGTGTGGGATGGCTCTGTACTCCTGGAAGGGGCGGGACGTCAGGTGGAAGGGGTGGGGCTGGTGACAGTAGCCCTCAGTGCCCCCTGGAGCATGCCATGAGGGGCTCCAATGGCAATTTAAAGGGCCCGGGTCTCTGGTGATCAGCCCCTATTGAATCACTGGGCCCCAGGGTAGCTGTCCCTGGGGTTGCCAGATGGTTTCCCAAAAAATACCGAACACACGTGCTAAAAATTTGTTGAGCAAAAAAAAAAAAAACCCACCACAACTATGCTTAACACTGAATGGGAACTTTATTATAAACAATCAACAGTTTACATCATATATTTTGACTACATGAACCTCCCAGCGCATATCGCGGCCCGCCTCCCCAGCCACTCCCCCCGCCCCTGCCAGGCTTCCGCACGCAACCAGCTGAGGGCTCCCAGCGCTGATCGTGGCCCCACCTTGGCAGCCACTCCCCCCGCCCCTGCCAGGCTTCCGCACGCAACCAGCTGAGGGCTCCCAGCGCTGATCGTGGCCCCGCCTTGGCAGCCACTCCCCCCGCCCCCACCAGGCTTCCATTGGGCGCCCAGCCGGAAAAGCAGAAAATACCGAACGTTGCACATGTTCAGTATTTTCTGAATTTTTTTACTGGACAGAGGGCACAAAAATGGACTGTCCGGTTCAATACCGGACACCTGGAAACCCTAGCTGTCCCCTTTACCCCCTTCCTCCCCGCATTGATGGCCCTATGACTGCCTCCATCCCAGCCATCAAAACACTTCCCCCCCTCGTGACAGAACTTGTGGAGACTCAGCCCACAGCAGAGGGAACTAGGAATGTGAGATGGAAGACTGTACAGAAGAAAAAAATTACTTTTCCTCTGAATTTGTTTTTCATGCATAATTTTGATACCGTTGTGATGCTGCACAGGTGAGACTTGATCAATCCACTTTTTATTGTATTCCTTGGGGAAAATGAGTCTTAGTTTTCCTAGAAGCCTCTTACGCTGCCCTTGGCCCACTTGTTGTGTCTACCAGTGATAGTGAATGTTCTGTATCTTTCCCCCATGGCCTCTTGCTTAGTAATAGCAAGGATTCCTTAAGATCGCTGCATGGCTTGTACATGAAAGAGGCTGTTTGCTGGGAGGCTGATACAGGGCTTGATGAGAAAATGTTCTCTTGAGATACTAAAGTCTATGTAAAGTGAAGACATCAGAAGAAAGCGGTGGAGGAAATAGCTCTTGCTGGCTGAAGAACCCATGTCAAGTTTGACTACAGAGATCCTGTAGCGTGAACAGTTTTCAAAAATGTGTCCCTGTAGAAATTTCACTGAGCAGTTGCATCTCACAGAGTAAAGTGGAGGTAAAGTAGAGTAAAGTGGAGGTAATGACAGCCCTGCTGCTAGATGAGTCTCACTTTTTTTTTCTTTTGTTGCTAAGGATATGTTCCATGTGGAGCAGGGGGTGTGATTCCCAACTCGAGGAGACAGACTGATTCTAGTACAGAGTATGTAGCTGCTGTTGGATGGGCTAGCCACCCTGTCTGTGTATGCATGGGCGGTCAGTGATGGTAAGGCTGGGGGAGGCAAGCCTCCAGCCCCACCCCTTCCACTGAGGCCCCGCCCTCACGAGGAGGCAGGGCAGTGCGCCGTACACCCCCCCACACCATAATAGGAAGGGTGGGTGGGCTCGCATGTGCCCTAGCCCCCCCCCCATCCCAGAGCATGGGGAAGGCAGGCGGCACACATCCCCAGCTTCCCTGTCCCAGAGCATGGGGAGGGAGGAGGACGTGGCCTCAGCCTCACTGACCAGGAACCCTGGGTGGGCGGGTACTGGGGGCAGCAACTCTCCGCTCCCAGAATGCCTACTGTAGACATTCTAGGGGCAGAGTGTGGGCAGGGCCAGACTGGCGGTTTAGGAAGGCAGTGCCTTCCTCCGCCTATTATACCGGACGCCCATGTGTGTATGTACCCAGTTCTTAGATGGGCATGTATACTCAGGTCAGTTAGCAGTGGGACCCCTGAATCAGTGACATAATCATTATTTTAACCTGTGTTCCCTCTAATTTTTTCCATTTGTGTGCAGAATACATTTTGTTATGTGCACTGAGGCATGTGCAGATGTGCACCACCAGTAGAAACACATGTTGCCAGCTGTGGGCACTGTGGGTGCTCTGCAAATCAGCTGGGAAGCATTTGAATCTCTCCTGGTAGGCCACTGAAGCACTCAGCTTCCAGGGAACAAAGATGTTACTGCGAGTGATCGATTTGAAAGCACCTTCCCATTAACAGTTATAGATTGATCTGGATCATAAAGCAACTCGAGGGTACCTTGAACAATATGGGTTTGATTCACTAGTCATTTGACCTTGGAAAGACTCAGAGATGTCAGTCCACAAGCAGGTTCTTTTTTGGCGGGTGCTTGTAGATATGTAAATATTCTGCTCTTCGGATGAGGGTGCAAAATAGATTTTTTCAATATTTTTTAGCTGTTAAAAGAGCAATGGACAGTATTTATGTAAAGATAAGCAGCTGGGGGATACAAATCAGAATACTGTAACTCTTCCTGGTGTAATGCAGATGTGTATAGACTGTAAATCTGTAATGAGAATTTCTATTACACTTTCTCTTCTCTCTCCTTGTTGTGGGTCTGAATGGAATTTTTATTTGATCACATATGCCCAATGGCTTGAGAAACATATCCTCTGACTGACTACTAGCTACTGGGTAATGCACTCCTCCCCAAGTGAATTTCTAGCTATTAGTACTAGCTGGCAAACCTCTCTCAACTGTCGTTGATCCTTTATATATATTTAGAACATTGGCCTCTTCCATGTAGGACAATGTTCCATTATGACTGAGGAGTTTGGTATCTATTCACTTGTGGAAAATTGCTCAGTATTGTAGCCAGCTGCCATTTTGGCCATTCATGGGATTGTCCCGAGAAGAGCCTGACTTCATTATTTTCCACATGCAGTAGAATATTACAGACTTTCGCACTATTTTCACAGTGCAGCTCGTAAGGCTGATTCTCCCCTTGATGTCCATCTGACTGTAATTTACACTAAGGGGGAAATTATGTGCATGCATGACACAGTCTCTTTGGTGACCTCTTACAGAAATGCTGGTTATTGGAAAGGCAGGTCCTTGAGCTCTTCCTTCTGAGACCAGCCCAAAACAATGCGGAACCATTGCACCAGCTGTCTGCCTGCCATGTGATTATCTATCCCTTGCTTCAGTGCCACTTTCAGAAGCCAGTTGTGTATTATCAGTGACGGATTGATGGGCTGGTTGTTATTCCCAACTTCGTCCTCCCAACGCACACCATTGATTACTAAAACTACATCATCTTAATCTGGATGTTAGTTGACTCAGCCAACAGTTGTACCACTGCTCACTTCACTGGGATGATTTTAAGAGTATAAATTAATCTGTCTCTCATGCCAAACTTAAACGAGCAGGTCTGCATCTGTCAAAAGAATTGGGAATTTTACCATGGACTTAATTGGGAGCAGCAATGAGCCCCCAATAGGAAGGATGTGACTTCAGGAGTTAGCAGCCCACAACATCTTGCATAAAATTCCCCTTGTGCAGAGTGTTATGGTCAGCTACTTGTAGTTAGAGTAATCTATGTCTTTCTCATGTGGTAAGCTTTGCTTAGACAGTTTGTTCATGTAGAATGCTTACTGTCTTCTTTTTTATTGTGTAGTCAGCACTAAAATAAACCAGCTTAGAGTGATGGAGCTAAACTGCGATAGAGATGCAGCCGTGTTAGTCTGGTCTAGCTGAAACAAAAGACAGGACTATGCTGCACTTTAAAGACTAACAAAATGGTTTATTAGGTGATGAGCTTTTGTGGGCCAGATTGATCTAAGGAAGTGGGTCTGGCCCACGAAAGCTCATCACCTAATGGAGCTAAACTGCAGCTTTGCAGCAATCAATGGCGTTACACCAGGACTGGTTTTGATCTATTGCAGGAGTGGGGAACCTTAGGCCCAGGGGCGGGATCCAGCCCTCGGCTGGCCTGGATCGGGCCTCGAGGCTCATGGCCCCCCCCCCAGCATTGGGGAACCCATGCTGGTGCTCCAGCCCCCGCTGCTGCCCTCCTGGGGGCTGGAGCACACAAAATCTACGAGGCTGGGCCCTCCCAGGCTCTGGTGTGAGAGGGGAATGTGGAGAGTGTCTTTTTCCTTCTCAATCAGGGGCCACCGTGTGGGGTTTTTTCTCCGCTTCCCCTTTGTGTGCGGCTCCCAACTGATTTTTCTGTAGGTCAGTGGCCCTCAACCCAAAAAAGGTTCCCCACCCCTGACCTATTGCAATGAATGCAAGGGAGATTATGGGGTTCTGAAGGCAGAGCATGATGACAGAGGGGCTAAATAGAGGGAAGGGCTATCTCAGGCTCCAGACTGGCACAGGTTAGATGGGAAACTTGAATTTTGGTTTCCTTGCCCCCAGAGAAAACCAGCCCCCCCCCCCCAACACACACACCTAATAAAGCACTTCCTCCAACACTGCCCTAGCATTTGACTCCACCGTTGCAGGGAGGGGTTTTGGTTTTAAGTCTTCTATCCAACCATACTTTCTCCTCACCCCATGCCTTTCCAGCCCTCTCCCCTCCTTTTTTAAAACTCACTGTGGCCTCTCTACCCTCTTTCCCCTACTCTGCTGCTGCTCCTCTGTGGCCTTCCCTACTGTTCTTCCTAGCTGTGGGTTCAGCTGCCTGTATTGCTTCAGTGAGATCATCTCCATGACAGCAGGGAATTGCTTCTCTAAATCGTACTGTAGCCTTCCATTTTTCTCTTTAGCTCTTGATTGACAGTCTCTCCAGTGTGCTGTGATGCTGTGTATGAAGGGTGTGCAATAAAAAACAAATGACATTACCTTCTTCATAAAATCGATAGGATCTATTATGAAGACAGAAAGCAGCAGAAGGGAGTTATCAACTGAAGTCTGCCCCAAGTTTAGGTTACAACAATTGGATGCAAGCCCCTCTATCAAAAGAAGTTTTCTAATGTGGTGCTGCTATGGTTTCATTTCTCAGCCCCCCCTAAATAAACACTTGTTATCAATACATTTTTCAGCAAAGTGGGGGAAGTCTCTGGTAATTAACAGTACCCCTGAAAAACTTAAATTTTCTCTCTTTTCTCCCCACACCACCATCGCTAATTGCTGCCCTGCCAGAGATGACAATTCAAGCTATATAATCTGCAGCTACATGGTTGCGTCCTGCGGAGACCTGGAACCTCTTAGTAGGACAGCTGACTGTCCTACTGATGGAAAGGCAAAGGGGGGCGTGGGATTATTGCAGGCAGACCAGATGGTAGGGAGGGGAAATAAAATGGAGTGATAGTGTAACACCTACCATCTTGCTCCCTCTTGACAATGCTAAAATTAGCCCATCTGATCATCTTCTGCCAAGCTCAAAGCAAAAACCATCCGTTAAACGATACATGGGAACGGCCATAAGACTGAGAGGTTTCTTTTCACAGAAAGGGGTCTCTGCATGTGAGATTAGAGCCGTAAGGAGCCCCTGGCCTTGTTCTATGCCCTTTTAAACCAGTTTTGCAGTTTGACTCAATTTCCCATTTTCAGGAAAGGTTAAAAAATCCCCGTTAGCTGTGAACTGGCCCATCTCTGGCAAAGTCTAGAAGTGGCTCAGCTGCAGTGTGATCTAAAAGCTAACCCTCCTGCTCTCTCTCACTTACTCAGCCTAGTTTCCGCTCTGCTCACCACTTCATGGCATAGCTATGCAAAGCATTGGCCTTTGCCTCGCTTGGGGAAAGCCAAAGGGGGAGGCCTCCCATTGCACGAAGCTATAGCCAAATTGGAGGGAGTACAGAAAACAGAAGCAACGATTAAGGGGGGAGAGGGAATTGGCCTATCATGGAAGATTAAAAGAAGTAAAGCTGCGGAGGCAGGGTAAGTAATGACCAAAGGGAGCCAAGAAGGAGATGTAATGAGCTACAATATGCTTGGATGGCATAACCAGCAAGCAGCATGGGGAATTAATTGGGGTGAGCCAAGGCCCTAGAATGAAGAATAATGGGCTGGGGGGAAAGGAAAAACGAAATGTTAAAAGCTGGCTACCAATGCTGCAGAGCAGTCTCCCTGGTGAAAAAGAAAGCTCCCTTGCTTCAAGTAATTAATACTTGACTGGACAACTTGCTACTAAATATACTGTAGGGAGCAATCCCACACTGGCCGAGGGCTGGACTAGATGCCTGGTTTATCATTCCTACCACTAATTACTGGGTCTTTTAAAAGTATCAAATCCACTATTTTACTCTCAAACCATGTTTCTCCCTCTCATGCACAGATGGCATCAGCACAGCTACCACCTTCAACATCAGTTTGCTGGAGGAAAATGCTTGCAGCATGTGTTCTCTCATCTGTATTCCCGGTAAGTAAGGGACAGTTAGTGCAAAAGCTAAACAGAAATAGCTGCTGGAACTTAATGATTCTAGAATGCCTGCCTATTGTCATGAATCACAGCAGCCTTAGGGGAGGCGACAGCCAAACTTGGCATGGTCCTATAGCGAGCTGGGAAATAGGTGCATTTTTTTTTTATTCAATCTGTTACACAGGGATGGAAAGTTCTAAAATGGGCAGAGACTTCTGCAGATAATGGATTTGTTCATAAAACGTAGGTGTGTGTTTAGTATGAGACTTGGGAAAGAGTCCTTTATGTCTGCGTTATCCTTTTTAAAATCAGACTGGATCGATAGTGACCAAAACTTTTTACTGCTTGCCAATGGCTAGCCTGTTTTATTTTCAGCACTGACAGCATGTGGAGCGTGTGAAGTAGACAAGCTCCCCGGAGCTGGAAATGGGAATGTGACTCTCAAGTAATCCATTTACATCAACTGGTTTCAATCTAGTTCACAGCATGAAAACTGCCGGCACAATTGTGGTTGAGGGTCAGACAGTTTTTTAGGAGCACCCCGGACTAAGGACTGCATGGGATGCAGGGACTGAGCTACCTTTCTCATGTCTTATTTATTGGACCTGAGATATTCTGGTTGAAAAGCTTAGATGCTGCATAAGCAGAGAGTGTATCCGCCCAAGGTTAGCAACATCCTTAACCTTTCAATTGCCCTAGAGTCTTGCATTAAAAAACGTGTTCCTCTGCTGTTAACGCACACACCACTCCCTTTGCTTCATACTTTCTTGCTCAAGCCTAGAGGAAACCTTTCTTTCATTGAAAGATTTTCTTTCCAACCAGCCATTAGTGGCCCTGTGTCCCATTGGTGCATTCTTCATGGTTACAAGACATCAGATATTTGGAAGAAAAGAGAAATCCATTTCTCCAAATCTTGCATTGTAGTGGCGGTGCTGTAACAAATGACTGTTCATTGCACAATTTAACAGCCTTAACCCATTTAGTGCAGACACAACTCTGCTACGCTCAGCCTTTGGGGCCAATGTCACACCAAATCCACTGTCCAGTTAGGAATGACTTCTAGCTTGAAACCCAGTTGGGAGACTCAAAACAACTGGAATAAGGGGAGCATCGTCTTCTTTGAGAGGGACCCATGAGGGGCTCAGAGGAGAGTGGTTTCCCATTTGCTGGCTGTGCAATCCCAGAAAATGTAAAATCCTCTGAAGGCCATTGCCTCCCCTTTGCTATGCTGTGTCTTAGCTACAGTGTTTAACACACAAACAAGTAAACAGGAGAAGAGCTGATTAGTTCACAACAGCCAGCCTTCTCAAGGTTTACGTATTAGCATAATAATTAGTGCCCCAGAGGCCCTGGAGGGAGCACGGTCTTTAAAAAAATATACTGAAATGTAACAAGAGAAATGAATCGTGTACTGAATAGTAGCACTTACCACGCCATCTGCACATCTGCTTTTAGAGTACAACTGTGTGCTCAGCCTTATAAAGTCATGTTCACTTCCAATGCTTCTCTCCTTGCCCACAGTTTAACACTTGTAGTCCCATAGCCAGGGCAGAGGAAAGAAAACCAACCCCTGTCTCCTTCCTGCCGACCCCTCCATCCCCGTCCTCGCTGCCTGTGTGAGGTATGCCATCCTCTGCACACAGCGCATTTACATGGAACTCCATGTTATGTAGAATACAGGCATAATAGCAACACCCGGCAGGCCTGCTGGAGTTCAGGATCACTTTGTGTTTTATGTTCTTAATCCTGATTTCTGAGGGTTTTGTGAGTTGGCTGGTTATCTCTCTGCCATCAGAACGATTACAATGCCAATCTGCTGCCAGGACTTGAACTAGCATTTTGCCTTTGCGTTGATGTGACCTGTTCTGACTGTAGGGGAAAAGCAACAGCACTTCTGTTCACAGCTCGTCCAGTCTGAAAGGGCTTTGAACATCTGCCTTTTGATAGCCCAAAAGCACAGGAGTCAGAGTCGGTGCATAATAGACCTTATTCTGCCTCTGAATCACACATTTCTGAGTTCCCAGTATGCTCATGCCACATCTCCATTTACCGGAGGTTCAATCTTCTGGGGTTTGATTTAGCAGGGCTAGCAAAGACCTGATAAATCGAACTCTGAGAGCACCCCCATTGGAGCTGATATTCCTCACTGTTCTCCCATCGACCTCCTGCTGCCCCAGAAAATTGATGGAAGATATGTGGATTTCAGCTACTCAGTTCAAATAGCTGGAGTTGTGTATCTTGCAATCAATTTTCTCCACCATTGTAGATCTGGCCTTAGAGACCCTTTGAGATCAAGCCAGAGGAGAACAGGTCACACATGTAGGATTGACCAGTTTTACCCCTGGGATTACTCTATTGATGCCTGTTACACCACGGATTCATTTGACTCATGGCGGTAGAATTTTCCTGGCCTCCTAAATGTTACGATTTCTGTGAAGGTGGCAGGATTTTCAGTGCTTTGGTAAGAGGATTGGAACTGTGACATACACACTACGCTCAATTCATTCACTGCTCCCAAAAGGCAGTGCTAGAGCAATAGCCCTGCAAACTGGAGGCTTTTCTTCATCCACCTGCAGGGACAATGCATTTGAGACTTTCTTTATGATGCTTAGTATGGAAGGACCTCTTCCAGCAACAGCAGGGGAGTTTGCTCTCCGTGGCACTGCCATGCTTAGCTTCTCCTCTAAGGCTGCCAAGAATTTCCTTGGCTTTTGTCAGTTTGAATCAGAGCATCGCTATATTAAAATAGCCAATTTTTGTAGTCAGTGAATTAATTTTGCTGTGAAAGGGAAGCCCATTGGTGCCAGCTGGCAAAGGGTTCACTGTGCTTTGCAAGCAAGACCTGACACACTCACTACACCTAATACACTGCTTTCATGGTATTTATCCAAAAAGGGTGAGGTCTGTCTGGAAAGCTTGTAACTTCCTGTCACTCGTAATCATTGTGAGATGTGTACAGGGTGTATATTTAAGGAATATAACTATATTGGAAATTATGTTCTTATGGAGTGCAAAGAAGTCACCAGAGAATAATTGTCTTGGCAGTGCCTCGTTCAAGCGAGGAGGAGTTGTCACCTCTCTCAAACTAGCCCACGTAACAGCCACACTTGTCTATCTTTGCACCAATCCAGAACAGCCAATGGAAAACCATCAAAGGCAAACAATAAATACTGAAACTAACCGGAAGTGAAAAGGATCATAAGGCAGTGAAGGGATCACCAGGTTTGTGGAGTAAGATAAAAGACTGATTCAGGGCGGACAGACACACTCTGGATCCATTCACTAAGGAGGTGATGAGTGGGGGGTGCTTCATGAAAGACTGATCCTAGCTCCTGAGGGCTAGCAAATGCTGTAAACCAGTGAACTTTATGTTAAGAATCTACTCTTTTAGGCCCTCGTTCAGGTTTATGATTTTGTCTGGTATGATTTTGTTTGTTTTCATCACTTGCATTTGTTTCTGTTTGGATCACTATTCTTTCTTAAATAAATTTTCCTTTTATTCCTGTAATCAGTACAAGCAGTGTGCATCATATAGGAGTGGTGGGCTACTGTAAAACTGCTCCGTTGGGGTCCATTGTTACTTTGGGAGTGGTGGATCTAAAATTTCTATGGGTATCCAGTGATATGGGACTGGATGACATGGTGTGGGGGGGGCACTTTGAAGGGACTTAGGGACACCGATTGAGGCACTCTCTCTCTCTCTCTCTCACACACACACACTGGTGAGGCACTCTCTCTCTCTCTCTCTCTCTCACACACACACACACACTGGTGAGGCACTCTCTCTCTCTCTCACACACACCCACTGGTGAGGCACTCTCTCTCTCTCTCTCTCACACACACCACTGGTGAGGTGCTCTCTCTCTCTCTCTCTCTCTCACACACTGGTGAGGTGCTCTCTATCTCTCTCTCACACACACACTGGTGAGGCTCTCTCTCTCTCTCACACACACAAACACACACACACACACACACCCAGACAGACTACCACACCCTTCCCCCCCCCCAGACAGACTACTGCTGGAAGCAAGAAAACTCATGCAGAGATGAGTTTCCCCATGACAGGCAAATGGCAGAAATGTTGCGTGTGGCCCACTCTAAGAGCTCCCTACAAGACTGAAATTTCTAGCTAGTGACGTCTCCAAGGCCCAGATTCTGAGGTTCTTTACTCCTCAAGCAGGTGCATGGAGGTGAAAGGAGTCAATGGGTGAAGTATGTGGCCCCCTACTGTGACTAGGAGTATTTAATGAGTGGGGGCTGCAAGGTGTTTCCCTGAAATAGCACCCCTGCTATGACATAATGTCGCCAAGTATGTATCTGTCTGCACCTACAGCTAGCAGAAGCTAATTCACACTTCCCTGGGATGCTGCAGGAGATGGTTGAAATGGGCAGACTTAGTTGTCCAGTGCCATGGAATAATGACAGAAGATGGACAAGCTGGCTGGAAACATATACAGCCTTTTGGACTCTTATCTCTGCCACAATGATCACACTAAGGCTATGTCTACACTGGCGGCTTCTTGCGCAAGAACATCTTGCGCAAGGGTTCTTGTGCAAGAAAACGTCCACACTGCCATGTGCGAGCTGTGCTTTTGCGCAAGAGCTCCCATGGCAGTGTGGACGCTCTCTGGTGCAAGAAAGCTCTGATGGCCATTTTAGCCATAGGGCTTTCTTGCGCAAGAAATCCCTGCCGGGCGTCCACACTGCCCTTTTGCGCAAGAGCTCCAGCGCAAGAGGGCTTACACCTGATAGAAAAGAGCGTAACTCTTGCGCAAGGAGCCCTCTCTTACCACGCCGTACTGTAAATTTCCTTGCGCAAGAGTGGGCGGGCAGTGTGGACGCTCTGCAGATTCTTGCGCAAGAACGGCTGTACTTGCGCAAGAAGCCGCGAGTGTAGACATAGCCTAAGTAGGTATGCGGAGCGATCACTGAGTGATGTCCGTGTCCTTGGTACCACACTGACAGAGAAGGTGGCATGGCCTCTGCTTGCCAGGAGAATTTTCTTACTCAGGTGCAGGAGGGGATTTCTCATTGCCTGCTCAGCACCATGACAGAGAAAGATCCAGTCTCTGTCCTGTTGTGTGCACAACGTGAATTAGGCTGGAGAAGATCATGCACACTCTAACCATCCCTTGCCTGAACCAGGGCAGGCCACAACACCGCAAGTGAGGAAGACATTGCACAGGAAGGGCCAATAGTGGATCATGTTCAGTGTCCTGCCTTCTGGAGCAGTCTCAAGACCTACCCATCCCGATGCTCAGCCTGCTGAAGTGGAATGTTATGGGGAGTATGTTCTCCCTGAACTCTGATGGGCAGTAGCATCTGCCCTACAGGCTGAAGAGGAAAGATGGTGCAGTGGTTAGAACAGGAATCTGGGAACCCGAGGCTGGGCTCTCCATGTCTTTATTCCCCTTTGGTCAACAGGAATAACAGCAATGCCAAGGGAACTCCAGCACCTCTGCTAACTACAGCTGTATGGCATGGAAAAAAGGTGATCTCTGAAATAGTCAGTCATCAAGCCATGTATGGCATTATAGGTCAAAACCAACCCCTTGGACCCTATCCAGAAGCAAACAGCCAAGCAGGAGAGATTACCCTGCTGGAGAGATGCTCTGGGTGTTAAATTGGCTGCGGCATAAGGTATTTCTCACCCAATGGCCAATCTTTACAGCACTAGTCCAGTTCAGACAGCTGGACTCTACCTTTGGATATACACCGGTGCTTGCTTGGAGTTTCTTCCTTGTGTCATTTCTTCTGCTTTTCCAGGCTATTGGCTGGTAGCTCAGCAATCCCCTTTCCCGAAAGCAATCCTGGGATTCATTTGTCTTTGTAAATGCTCAGGTCTCCAGCCGGTCTAGCCACTGACCCAAGTGCTGTCGATTGTTCTCACTGCTGACTGAGTTAGCCTTGAAACCCTCCTTCCCTTCAGGGGACCACTCTGCTCTGTTTGGCACCATACTAGTCTACGTTTTGCAGATCTTGTAGGTTTTGCAGATCTCGTATACTGCATCCCGTGCAAACACCTTGCAATAACCACAGCAGGCAGCCAGTACTTTGCTTTTGGCAGAAGCCACATGAACACCCCTTTGGTGAAACACTAAGCAGAAGGCTGGACGTGGGGGTAACATACCTGCCTGGGTATGTTTGGGTCAGCGGTTCTCCACCTTTTTTCTTTCAGAGCCCCCCTCCCAATGCTCTCAAAACTCCGCGGCCCAGCCAGGCCACCACAACTGGTTTTCTGCATATAAAAGCCAGGGCAGGCGCCATGGGGCAGCAAGCAGGGCAATGGCCAGAGGCCCCACACCAGGAGGGCACCGAAAAGCTCCATTTTGCTGCGGCTTCAGCCCTGGGTTGTGGGGCTCAGAGCTGCAGGCCAGGCTGGGCGGAGCCCCTGAAATCTGCCGGTGGCACCGGCCCGGGTCACAGGCAGCAGCCCTAGGACAGGGACGTGTCCGTCAGAGGGTGACCCTCCCCCTCCTCCAACGGGACTTAACGGTCCTTGCACGTGTCTCTCCCCTCCCCCCCCCCCCACGACAGGGCGTGGAGGGTCCCCGCGTTCGCCCCTCGCGGCGGTGCTGGGAGCGGCAGGCGCCCGGCACGTGCTACTGGGCCCACGCGTGTCCCTGTCCCGCGCGGGGCGGCCCGGGCTCGGCACCCCCTGCGGCAGGAGGGGGAGGAGAGAGGCCCCGGCCGGGCTGCGCGGCGCTGGGAGCGGGGCTGGGCCGAGGCCGCGGCGAGCCGGGCGGAGCCGAGCGGAGCGGTGAGTACCCGGAGGGGCCGGGGCGGCTCAGCCCGGGCGCCGCGTGGCACGGTCCGGAGAAGGAGCGTGGAGCGCTGCGGTGCCCGGCCCGGGCGCGGGGGCCCCGCCTCCCGCGGCGGCTGCCGCCCGCGCTGCTGGAGGGGCCCGCGGGCTGGGAGCGGGGGAGCCTCCCCTGGGGACCAGCGAGAAGCCCGAGGGTGTCGCCCCCCCCGGAGAAGAGGGAGACGCGAGGTTACCTGGGGTGGGGGGAGGATGTGGGGGAAGCTGCCTTTAAATGGGAGAAACCTCCCGCAGGATCTTCCAAGGCCACGTGTGTCGCCCAGGGAGAGGAGCCAGGCCCCGCCGGGTTTGCTGCCTCTTCTCCCGTAACAGGGGCAAGCATCCACATTCTTGCCAGTTTGTACCCTCTGGCTCTGGCCCGCCCAGCAGCTCTTCCAGCCCCACGGGTTTCAGAGCAAACAAACAAAAACAACAACAAAAAACCCCGGGGCTGCGCCTGTGGCCCTTTCCTCCGGTTACTGCCTGTGCCTGGCCAATATCCGTCCTTTTGGGCAATGTCTCTGGGGGAGGAAGGATGGTTTTGTGGTTAAGGAACCAGATGGGGACGCCAGGGGACTTGGGCTTTGTGATTATCTCTGATTTTGTGTATGTACAGAACCTAGCACAATTTGGCCCTGATCTCAGCTGTGTCCTTTAGCTCTGCTTCAAACAACTTGGGACACACAGGATAGGTGCATGTCTCAAAACATCGTGTTACAGAGGCTGTGCACAGATCATACTTTACTGTGATTTGATTAGGTGAACTGCTGCTAGCAGAGGCTGGAACAGCCTTTCACTTCTTTTGGGTTTATATTTTCCACTCTCTTTTGTTTAAATAGATATATGTACATGTATGCAAAGACAAGGGAAGAAGAGAACATTTGCCTTGTGAAGTAGAGTGAATGGAATGTACAAAGGGTGGATTATCAAATGCTACCATCTATAGCCAGTATTTTCATGAATCAACTAGTGTTGTAAAATCCCAGTTAATCAGTTAACCCAGTTAAATGTTATCCCGAGAAAAGTAGGATTCAGGCTCCCACTCTAGCACTGCACTGGGGCTCCCACTCTAGCACTGCACTGGGGCTGGCTGCTGTCTCCCAGCTTCCAGCCCCTATCAGAAGAAGACCCTGCCTGCAGGGCCTCCTGGCTCCCAGCAAACAGGCTGCTCCATAAAAGTAAACTGGAACCGGTAAGCATCACCCATTTAGGGTGATACTTACTGGTTAACTGGCTAACCTTTAAAATCCCTAGAATCAACTGCAATCATAATAATAAAATGGCACTGAAGTCTTAAATTAAAAAAAAAAAGACTCATGAAGGCAAATAAAGTGCTCATTAAATTATCTTTGACTGCGGAGTGGTTATCCCACCTGTAACAAAGAATGTGTTTCTCAAGTTAATAGACATGCTGGGTACCGATTAAAGAGAATCCAGTAATTCTATTAAACCCATTAAAATAAATACCCAAGGGGGGGGGGAAGCTTGTTACAGAAATAGATTTTACTATACACTAGATTTACACATTTCAGAATTCTTCCAGTAATAATGTAGAGGATGCTCTAAACCCCTTTGGTGCTTTTCATTTATGCATGAACTTTCTCCCTGCCAGCCTTGTTTGATCACAGGGATGATAGAATAATGAATATAGTTGAATGAATAATCATTTCCATGGCAGCAGATTGCAGTACGGTGAACAGAAGGTGAATAAATTCAGGACACAAACAGTTGGTTAATGGAAAAGCTAGTTCTGAGTCTTGAGACTTAATACCATTTGTGGCATGCTGTGTCTGTTGTTACCCTGCTGCAAGAGTACCCAAGGTTGTTGCTGATCACACTGCAGTATTTCACTGCAATGTGATAAAGAGAGCTGCCCAGGACAGTAATGTATATCTCAGAAGGGAGACGTAGGGGATTTGTGAAGCAAGACTTCATTCAAGTGCTGGCCCACCATTCAGTTTCCTCCATAAGGAAATTACTTCACAGTTTCATTCATGTACAGATACTCTGCACATGCTGCATGTTTAGTTAGAATTCTTTTGCCCCTTTCTGATCTTAAGCCTGTTTGCCCAAAGCAAGGTGTGTCTTTGGAAATAGCATTCCACCCTAGCCAGCACCACTACTACTCATTTTACTTATGGTGAAAGACATAAAGCCCATGGCATTAATTAGGGAGAGAAATTGACTAACTTAGTTTCTGATTATTTTTATCATTTCACCAACTGATCCCAGCTTCTTTGTAGTGTTTTCTGTGGCATAGGAATGGTAGGGTTTTAAAGTTAATTGAATCCTATCAATATCAGTTTCTTGCAGCAGTACTTTGTACTAAAATGATAAGTCTGGAAGGAGAGCATCTGGGAGGGTGCTGCTTATTACAGTAGCTTCTTGAGACCTCACCTTGAGAGGGGGCCCTTGTGCTAGGGGGTGCTGAACATAAAAGGCAAAAGATAGTCTATGCTCCAAAGAGCTTACAGTTTAAATAGGCAAAGTGGACAGGAGAAGTATTGTTCATGCAGATGGGAAACTGAGGCACAAAGGAATTGGTTTGGCCAAGGTCCCCCAGGGAATTTTGAGGAGGAGCTAGGAATTGAACCCACATCTCTAGAGTCTCACTCAGTACCTTACTTGCAGGCTTCTTCTTGCTATTGTAGGGGCCTATGAGGATAGCATGTGTCCGTTTCACCCTTTTATTGTTACTTGTACTACCATCATGCCCAGGGGCTTTAACCATAGACCATGGTGCTGTACAAATTCAGAACAACAAGCTGGCCCCTACCCCAAGCGGTTTACAGTCTAAGTAGCATCTAGATGAGAACAGACTCTTATCATGTTATGCTTTCAGATATGCTGGATTCTCTTTACTGTGAAGTCTTTAAATCAAGATTTGAGGACTTCATCTGCCCTATAGCGGGTGAATGAGATTTTGTGGCCTGTAATGTGCAGGAGATCAAACTAGATGAACATGATGGCCACTTCTGCTCTTAAAATCTGTGAGTCTATGATGTAAATCCCTAGTAACTCACTAGAAGTCAATGGACTTATTCCTGTTTATGCTAGTGCGTAAGAGAGGAGAATTTGTGCCTCCTTTCTTTTGTCTCACACCGGTATATTACCTTCAGCCCTTTGTAGCCCAAGTGGGGGATGTGCTGATAAAAGATGCTGCTGTGTTTTTAAACTTTGCGTCCTTAATGAGCTTGTTTGTAGAAGGTTTGCTAATAGAGGATTGTGTATTTTAGAAATGTCTACTGTAGGGAATATGTCCCTGGACGATTGACTGTGGCAGTCAAGAAACATACCAATCCATGCCTGCTTTCCCTCCTGTTACATATAAACACACACACAATTTGCACTATACTCTGCAGGGTTGCAGAACAGCCTTTCCTTTATTACAGTGTCTATTATTTCCCTCAGCAGTTGCTGATGTGTAAGGAGTAAGGCATGTCTGGACAGCCCAGATAGGATTTAAAAACACACCATAAGAAACAGTAGGGCAGCAGTACAGATAATTAGTGCATGCACAGGACTTTCATATACTGTGAGACTCGATGACCAATTGTCCTTCGGCCCTCTCCAAGCCTAGGTAACCTCCTCACACCCAGTGCTGGGTCCATGGATCCCAGCACCTAACATCAGCCATGTGGTTTTGTTTTTTTTCCTGGCTAACGTCTTATAGAGTCATAGAAGTGTGGGACTGGAAAGGACCTCAACCGATCATTCAGTCCAGTCCACTGCAGTTAAAGCTAGGGATGTAAGCAAGTAGTTGAGTCGACTCGACTACTCACTTCCATTAACCGCTTAAAAACCGGTTCTCCCCAGCACTGTTTTCTCTCTAACAGAGGCAGCAGGGGGGAGAAAGGGTATAGGGGGTGCTGCTGCAAAGCAGCTTCTGCCCATGGCAGGCCTAGACTCCAGCAGCAGCCCCTGTCCACGAGTGGGGCCCAGCTTGCCACTGGGAGCCAGCATGAGCCGGGACTGAGCAAGCCCAGCTCAGTCTCAGCTCACGCTGGTCTGGGACCGCTGCGGCTCTGTCCTGGCTCAGACCAGACAGGGACCTACCCCTGCTGCAGTTCTGCAATTTAAGTGAAGTAGGAGCCGGGCTGCCTGCGTGCCCAGCACCTACCACATTTAAACTACAGAACTGCAGCAGGGGTAGCTCCTGGACCGGCGTGAGCTGGGACAGAGCACTTTCCCTTATTGATTAATGGTGCAGTCGATACAAATTGTATCAGCTACACAATTAGTCAGTTGCACACCCCTTAACATCCTTAGTCAAGGCAGGACTACAAATAGCCATACCACGCCTGGCAGCGGTTTGTATAACCTGTTCTTAAAAACCTCCAATGATGGAAAGTCTCAGCGGGATAGCTGTGTTAGTGTACATCTGCAAAAACACCCATGGAAGCTTATGCCCTACTAAACCTGTTAGTCTCTAAGGCCATGTGTATACTAAACGAAGGATCTATGCTGTAGAGTAAGTAAGAACCCGCTAACTGGAACACTGAGAGCTCCCTATTTACTCTGGTACTTCTTGCAGTCATGAGGAGTAAGGAAAGTCGATGGGAGAGTTTCTCCCATCAACCTCCCGCTGTGGGGATGCCGGAAAAATTCGGCTAAAGGTAAGTCGACTCCAGCTATGTTATTTACGAGGCTGGAGTTGCATATCTTAAGCCGACCTTCTAGTTTAGTATAGATCTGCTCCAGGACTTTTTGTTGTTTGTCCAATGATGGAGACACCACAACCTGCCTAGGCAATTTGTTCCAATGCTTAACCACCCTGACAGTTAGGAAGTTTTTCTTTATGTCCAACTTAAACCTCCCTTGCTGCAATTTAAGCCCATTGCTTCTTGTCCTGTCCTCAGAGGTAAACACGAATATTTTTTCTCCCTTCTCCTTTTGTGAACTTGCATGCTGTTATGATATCCCCTTCAGTCTTGTCTTCTCTAAACTAATCAAACCGAATTATTTCAATCTTCCCTAGACCATGTTTTCTAGATCTTTAATCATTCTTGTTGCTCTTTTCTAGACGTTCTCCAATTTCTCTGTATGTTTCCTGAAATGTGAGGCCCAGAATTGGACACATACTCCAGTTGGGGCCTAATTAGCATGAAGTAGAGCGGAAGAATCTCTTCTCATGTCTTGCTTACAACATGCTTGCTAATGCACCCCAGAATGTTTGCATTTTTCACTACGGTGTCACACTGTTGATTAATCCACCATAACCCCAGATCCCTTTCTGCAGCATTCCTTTCTAGGCAGTCATTTCTCATTCTGTATTTGTGCAATTGATTGTTGGAGTACTTCGCATTTGTCCTTGCTGAATTTCAGGACAATTTACTACAGGCCATTTCTCCAGTTTGTCCAGATCATATTTAATTGTAATCCTATCCTTCAGAGCACTTGCAACCCTTCCCAGATTGGTACCACCAGCAAACTCTGTAAGTGTACTTTCTATGCCATTATCTAAATCACTGATGAAGTTATTGAGCAAAACCAGATCCAGGACTGACCTCTTCAAGATCATATTTGATATGTCCTTCCAGCTTGACTGTGAATCACTGAAAGCTATGCTCTGAGACCAGTTTTTCAACCAGTTATGCACCCACTTTATGGTAACTCTAGGCTGTATTTATCTCGCTTGTTTATGAGACAGTCATGCAAGGCAATATCAAAAGCCTTACTAAAATTAAGATATACTATACCTACCATTTCCCGCCATCCCCAAAGCTTATTATTCTGTCAAAGAAAGCTATTAGGTTGATTTGACACAATTTGTTCTTGACAAATCCATGCTGACTACTGGCATCACCTTATTATCTTCTAGATATTTGCATATTGATTGCGTGGCTCTTTGCTCTTTTTCCTTTCCAGGTGCTGAAATTACTCTGACTGTAATTCCCACTTTTATAGATGGGCAGTATATTTGTTCTCTTCCCATCCTCAGTCTCTTCTGTCTTCCTTGGGTTTTCCAGGATAATCACTAATGGCTCAGATATCTCCTCAGTCAGCTCCTTGAGTATTCTAGGGCATATTTCATTAGGCCTTGGCAACTTGAAGACATCTAACTTGTTTAAGTAATTTTTAACTTGTTCTTTCTCTATTTTAGCCTCTGAATTTACCTCATTTTCACTGGTGTTTGTTATGGTAGATTTCTCATTGTTACTAAACTTTCTGGTGAAAACAAAAAAGTCATTTAGCTCCTCTGCCATTTTTTGTTACTGTTTTACCCGTGTCATTGAGAAAAGAGGCTACCCTGTCTTTGGTCTTCCTCTTGCTTCTGATGGATGTGTAGAAAGTTTTCTTGTGATGCTTTATGTCTCTAGCTAGTTTAATCTCGTTTTGTGCCTTGGTCTTTCTAATTTTGTCCCTACATACTGTGTTATTTGTTTATTATTTATCCTTTGTAATTTGATGCAGTTTTCACTTTATGTGGGACTCTTTTTTTCAGTTTCAGATCATTAAAGTTTTCCTGGTTTAAGTCATGGTGGTCTCTTGCCATCCTGTCTTTCCTACACAGTGGGATAGTTTGTCCTTGTGCCCTTAATAGTGGGGGGTTGCCAGATGGTTTCAACAAAAATACCAGACACACTTGACATTACATCACAATCTACATTACATCTTATTTAGAAAATACTGGACATTTATATTTTCTCATTTATATTTTTTCAATTTGTTTCCCGAACAGAAAGCTCAAATATTGGACTGTCCAGTTCAAAACCGGACACCTGGCAACCCTAATAGTGTCTCTTTGAAAAACTGCCAACTCTCTTGAACTGTTCTTCCCCTTAGACTTGGTTTACACAGGATCTTATCTACCGACTCCCTGAGTGTGCTAAGTCTGCATTCTTGAAATCCATTATCTTTATTGTGCTCTTTTCTCTCCTACCATTCCTTAGAAGCACGAACACTATCATTTCATGATCACTTCACTTTCAAATTCTCAATCAGTTCCTCCCTGTTTATCAAAATCAAATCTAAAACACCCTCCCCCCAGGAGTTTTCTCCACCTTAAAAACTGTCTCCAGTACATTCCAAGAACTTGTTGGATAATCTGTGCCTTCCTGTATTATTTTCCCAACAGGCTTCTATAGCTGAAGTCTCCCATCATCACCCCATGTCCTGTGTTTGGATGATTTTGTTAGCTGTTTAAAAAAAAGCTGCAACCAGCTCTTCTTCCTGCTTAGGGATCAGTAATAGCTCTTGATCATGACATCTCTTTTTTTTTTAAACCTCTGCTCTTCTTCCTTCCCCATCCGCTCCCCTCACCCTGAGCAAGCAGTGCCCCTCAAGAAATGGAACTGCCCGCTGAAAGGGGACTTGGCTGCTGAGGTTACTGGCTGGGCAGTCAGAATTTTGTCTGTTTATGGGTTCCAACATTAGCGTGTTGCCTAGTGCATAGAGGTCAGTCTTGATGTGTTTGATGCATAAGGGGTGGTGAGGTTCTGTGATAAACTGGTTGATATGTAATGGTTCACTATGTTGTCTTTAAGAAGTACTAATTTAAAAAGCAAAGTACTCATGTAGCTCTTTGAGGGACTGGCTTCAGAAGGGAAGAAGTCCCTTTCACCAATAAAAATGACAGTAGCAAGACTCATAGATTGCAGTACAATTATTTGATCACTTCGGAGATAAACAGTATAAGTAGAAAACTGAGTAGAGACACATCAGATGGGCTGTAAGTTGATCACCTGCATTACATTCAGCCTGATTGGCAGGGTGTTTCTACCAGGCCTATCTTTAATATTTCAGAGAAAATGTTTACCTCCTCTAAGATAAAGAAAATATTGATTTACGAAGATCTGTCAATGATGAAAATGTATTTTGTTTCTTGCAGGCTGGTTGCACACTTGCCATAAATTCCCCCAAGGGAGAGAAAGCAAGCATACACCTTAGAGTTATCTACAAAATTTGCACAAAGTTACTTCTTTGTAAATTATTACATGCCAGGAAAACATCAAGAGAAGCAGAGTCTCAAGAACACAGGCAGGGGAATTTGAGAGAAGGAATATCTTCAAAACAAACAAAAAAATTGCTCTGGTGCTATAGGCAATAAATCTCATTAACGAGACTTTGCATCAAGGCAGAAACCAGTACGGTGGCAATAATAATCCCATTTATTTATATAGCACATATTTCCAAATTTATTATTGCCACTTTATGATAAAACAAAGGCAGATTCCTCATTGGCAGAGGGCGGATCAAAGGATCCAATCAGCCTCTTCCATCCACTTCTGTGGATCTCAAGATAAATAGATGACTTTGGAGAGAGGGGAGCGGGGTGTGGGAATCTCCAGTCTCCATTAGACACTCAGCTCCAAGTTTAGAGACAACAAGCATTTTCTCTTCAGGCCCCAGAGGGAAGAAATCAATGCGTCTGCAGAGAAAGAAGAAGCCATTGAGTTGTTTTGAATGAAAATGTTATTGGTTTGTGTTTTTTTTTTCCCTAGAGGGTTGATCTAAAAGGAAAGTGAGGAGACAAGAAAGGGAGACATAAGACATTGGCCTCCTGATGTCTGACTGGCAGATTCCAGTTAACACCTTATCAGCAGAGCAGCAGGCAGCAGCAAATCCTGCCCGCTGAAGCTACATAGCGAAGAAATAGGGGAGGGTGTTCTGTAACCAGGGACAACAACAGCAACACTCCACAGAGCTACCGGGAGGATACAGAGAGACACGCACAGATCCTGCACAATAACCTTCCTTTCCAAACGAGGGGAGGAAAATCAAATCAACCTGCAGTGCTTAATTTTTTATTAAGAGAAACCATGACTCAAATGTAAGCACAGCTCGAATCACTGCGAACCCCCACCCCCAAAACCCTCTTCTGAAGTGGAATGTCGCAATCCTGTTTATTATTGTTATTCTTCAATTGAAGAGTGGGGTAAAATCCTCCTGGACTGAAATCCTGTCTCCCAGCAAGGTGGGAGCACCACTAAAAGAAAAGCATTTCTCCCCTCTGCCGCTTACTCTATTGCGGTCATTGCTTTTTTGGTTTTTAAAGAAACAGTGTTCTAGGAAGGAGAGGAGATTGGAAGAAGAACCCGAGGTGGTTTTGATATTTTTTTTTTTGCCAAGACACGACTTCTGATGACCCCTCAGTGAAAGAGGGGGAGTTACCAGGCAATATAGAGATTTACTGGTCTGGAGGAAGAGCTGCTGGGCTGTAATGGGGAAATCCAATAGCAAGCTGAAGCCTGAAGTTGTGGAAGAGCTGACCAGGAAGACGTACTGTAAGTATTTGAACCCCTTACAATCGGGCAACTTTCCGATTGCTCTTGTGCTAGGGGTGGGGATGGAGTAGGAGCCTGTCCTGATCAAAAGATGCCATTGACTTTCTGTAGGGTCCTGCTCTTTGCCTTTAGGGGCTGCCCATGTGCTATTTGCGTGCCACCTGCAAATGTTTAGGGGAGGGATGTGCAAGTGTGTCATGTTTTGTATCATTTGCATAATCTGCTGCACTAATGAAAACAAAAGAAAAGGCAGGTGTTTGAGGGGGTCAGTGGAGAGGGGGGACCCCACGATGGTATCATTAGTCTGTGATCAGCCTGCTATTCCAGTGAGAAGCACCAGACAAGCAAGTGTTTCTTTCTAGAGAAGCTCAGCCTGGTGATTCAGACATCACGATGCACTGAAGTGTTGGTGAGGAGAGTGGAACACCCCTATCTTCCCCCAAACATCTCCCATGGTGGGAGGGAGAGCATGAGAGGCTACGGGGAAGACAGAAAATAATGGTCAGTGGTAAACATTGCAGCAATCTTTGGTTTGTGGGAGAATCTGCACTGATTTCTGAAATTCTGTCCCTTCCCTTTCACTCCTCCCCCCCCATCCCCTGTTTGTTTTTTGATTTATTTTTAGTTCAGAACGTTGTGTTTTGTAGAATATTGACAGTTTCTTAATCATTTCCCTAAGAGTGCTCAGGCGCTGCTGTGCTTGGTGGCAAGAATTCAGAGGAGGTTAGCCTAGAAAGAGAAGAACATAGAGAGTTATTTATTGTAGGGGGCAGGGATCCAGGGGAACACCCCTCAACCCTGAAAAAAATTTCCTCCTATCTCTAAGGAACCCATAACTCACAAGCAAGGAATGCCATCCCCTCCACGACCTGCATTATGACTTGCTAACTTGACATGTGCTTTTCTTGGATCTACAGCTTCCCGACCTTTATGGGACTGTCTCACCCTAATCTGGGCCACTATAGCAGGGACAAGGTAAAGACAGGAGGGAATATAGAGGTGCACAGAGGGAGTCACATTGGAGTTTGCTTCTCCTTGCTTGCCTCCACTTTGGAAGCAAGACACTTGTTTAATGCCAGATCTCAACCATTTGTAGCTTTAAAAGTTTGGGTTCATCAGCATTGTGAGGCACAGTGACAGGTCAGACACCCCAAAGCACCTTCTTTTCCTCCTAGAATCTTAATCATCTGCTCCATCAAGTGGGTGGATTTTTCATTTGAATCACTGATGTAATCTTATTAGCACTGCAAGCTGCTGGACTGCTCTGCTTAGTGAGCCCAATGTGCTCGAAGGATGTATGGAGGAAAAGCAGGAGGGTACAGCCAAGGCTGCAGTGTGTTCCAGTCTGCCTCTCTGCGCACAGGTTGGAGGTATAATTGTTGCATAGCTGGAGAGCAGTTGAAAGCAGACAGACCCAGGAGCTCTCTCTCCACTGTCACTGTGCTGCAGTCCCATGGCAGCACTTACCCTAAAAGGCAATAGCTTAGAATGCAGCTGGTTCTCCTGGAGGGAACGGAGCCACTCTGGTGCATTGCACAACTCCAGCATCTACTGGGCAGCCTGGTGCATAGAGCACTAGTGCAAGGCATCAGGCTTCCAAGCCTACATGCTGACTTGGGCCTGCAGTGGCATGATCCCATCTCCATTTCTGTCCTTCAGACCAGCTGGGGATAGTTCCAAGATGATCCGGCACCATCACAGACTTCTGTGCTGGATGGTACCAGACCCTGGGCTACCCTTGACCTCGTCTTTTGTCTACTCTGTAGTTTCACTTTACACAGCAGTGGATCCCTCTGGGGAGAAATATGTTGCAGACAAAGGACCATGGTATCCTGTGTCTTGCCAACAATAGATGCTGAACAAGTATAATAGTATTGTGAAATTGTCATTCATGTGGCGATGTTTCCATTGCTAGCTGAGGCCAACTAGGGGTCATTTGTTTTAAATCACTCATTGCATCACCACTATTCTCTTCAGTTCTCTCTTCTGCGTGCCCAGTTTCTCCTTGCCCATTAAAAAAAATCCCTTGACCACTTGGTTTTGGTTAGTCTGCCCAATGACAAGCACTATCAGAAACTATGGGCCATGTTTTCAGCTAGCTGCAAACTGGCCTCTGCTTTTACACGTTTTTTCTTCCACATGCAGCTCACTGCACCTTTTTTGTAGGTCCTCCACTCTCATTTGCACATGCAGATTGGGCAACAAAGTGCATGTAGCCAACACCTGGGTGTGTGCAGATGAAATTGGGTTGTGTGTACAACGGTGGCCCTATAAAACAGGCAGACCTAACAGTCCAGGCTCAGAGTTAGATCTCATGGCCCAAATTCTCTTCTGGTAAATGAGTACCACCTCCTTGACATCAGAAGAATTGTACTCATGTAACTAGAATGGGACTGTGTTTGTTTAGGTGGCCTTATGCCAGACCTCCTTTCTGGAGATAATCACTTTTGCTAAGTGTTCTGCATCTTTGCTACAGCTGTCAAGAAGAGTGAGCGCTTTCCAGTCTTATCTAGGTACTTATATGTCCTTCATCACCAGCCAATTTGAAAACAAGTCCAGTGGCACCTTAAAGACTAAGAGATTTATTTAGGCATAAGCTTTCATGGGCAGAGAGCCCCTTTGTCAGATGCGTATGTGGGTCTTTGCTCATGAAAGCTTATGCCCAAATAAATCTGTTAGCCTTTAAGGAGCATGGGACTCCTTGTTATTTTTGCAGATACAGACTAACGCAGCTACCCCTTTGATACTCATCCTATTTGAGCGCCTCAGATTGTATCCTGGGATCCTTGGGAGTTAGAGAAATGCTGTTATCCCCAGTTACAAATGGAGAACACAGGCAAAGGGATAATTAAAGGGCTTTCCCAAGGTCTCTCACACACATAGAATCTTTAGCTGAGATGGGACTTGAACCTTGATCACCTCAGTTTCATGCCCTGTCTACTAGACCCCCCTTCTTACCCTACAGAAGTAACACTGGATACCTGGATCAGTCAGATAGCAAGCAGCTCCTCAAAGAGACTAAAACCTTCCCTTCCACGCAGGGCTCAGTGTTACCTGGCCTGATTCCCTGCATCTTATCATTCCATCTTACACTGCTGTCCATCATAGCACCTCCTATGTGAAAGGCCCAGCAAAAAAAGCCACCATGATGGGATGTGAACCCACAACCTTTGCCTAAACTCCCTAGTCATTGTGGGAGTGGAGCACTGGGCTGGCTGTTACACTGCAGAGCCCATCAGCCTTCGGTTTGCTCTGTTGATAAATTGGAATCTGTTCAGAAAAGAGCCGATTAAACCAATTCAAGGGTTGGAAAACCTCACTTACAGTGATAGACTCAGGGAGTTGAATTTATTGCACTTCATAAAGAGAAGGGTAAGCGATGATGTTACATGGGTGTGTCAGTGCTCCAGCTTTGCCTTGGGGGTCCTGCACATCTAGGCAGTTAGCACTTGCCTCAGAGGCTCACTGTGACCCCTCATGTAGCCTCTCTCCCTTACTGGAGATCAGGGGTCACAGACTCCTGAGCCACTTTCATCATAGGCCAGTCAAACAGGTTTGGGGTAAAACCCCTCTTTAGTCCCAACTTCCCCCTTCAAGGATAGTCTCTGTAGTGCAAGGAGGTTGAGGGAAATCCAGGCCCACCCTAATGGCAGCATCAGGTAGTGTTTCCTCCTCCACCAGAGCTGCAGCTTTTCCCGGAGCCACTTCCCCCAACCAACCCTTCAGAGTACCTTCCACCTGGTACCTGACCACCTCTTTCCACTCTTCTACAGCACACCTCTTCGCTCCCAGTCCTTGCCTGCTGACCCTCCCTGAAGGGAAGCCTTTTAAACTAGCCCCAGCAGGTCCTTAATGGGCTGCAGGTGTTGGGATTAGCCTGTTGCTTCTGGCAAGCTCTTGATTGGCCCCAGGATCTTCCTGATTGCATTGCAGCAGACATGCAAATTTGTGAAGCAGCCCCTGCCCTGGTTATTCCGGGAACAGAAAATTATTCACCCAGAGGTCAGTATATCTACCTTCTATCAGACTGCAGTAGCCAGTTGGTCTGGGTCTGTCACATGGGGTACAAATATTTGATAACAGGCTCTTAAGTCTAGCAGACAAAAGTATAACAAAATCCAGTGGCTGGAAGCTGAAGCTAGACAAATTCAGCCCAGAAAGAAGGTGTAAATTTTTAACAGTGATGGTTATCAATCCTTGGAATAATTTACCAAAGTTCGTGTCAGATTCTCCATCACTGGCAGTTTTTAAACCAAGATGGGATGTTTTTCTAAAAGGCATGCTCTAGTTCAAGAAGTTCTGTGACCTGTGTCCCAGAGACGGTTCGATTAGAGGATCACAGTGGTTCTTCTGACCTTTAACTTTTTGAAGCATAGTATGTGGGCCAAATTATATTGTGAATTGAGATGCATGTATCGACAGCTATCCCCTCGGTGTGTCTGTGACAGGCATCTGATAATAAGTAACCAGTCTTGTCCTGTGAGGTTAGGATTCCATTGTGTAGTTCCCATGACATGAGCCATGTGTGTCTAGCCCAACTGCTAGTGCACCAGATCCCAAGAGGGAATTTCCTTCTGTAACATCATCATATATTGGGGGGGGGTGTTAAAATAATGTTTTAGTTGCTAATTTGAGGGGCTGCTGGCTTTTAATGTTTATAGAACTCCCCTTCCATTGCTTTACTGTACAAGGCTATCAGTACGTACACGGAAAAACTTAAAAAACAACAAACAGTCCTGCAGCACCTTAGAGACCAAGGGTACAGCTAGATTGCAGGCTTTTGTCAACAGAGGCTTTGTCGACAGATACTGTCGACAAAGAGCGTCTAGATTACATCCAGTTCTGTCAACAAAGCAAGCCGCTTTGTCAATATGAGAGTGTAGACGCAAAGGACAGTTTGTCGACAGAACTCTGTCGACAAAAGGTGTTATTCTTCGTAGAATGAGGTTTACTGCCATCGACAAAACTGCTGAGTTCTGTCGACGTTATGTCGACAGAACTCGGCGGTAGTGTAGATGCAGGTATAGTTTTGTCAACAAAAGTCCACTTTTGTCAACAAAACCCTGTAGTCTACACACACCCTAACAAAAAATGTACATGGTATCATGAGCTTTTGTGGGCCCAACCTACTTCTTCAGGTGAATGGAATTTAAGGAGTCCAGTTTTCAAATAAATAGCACAGACAGGGGATGGGGGAGAGAGAAGAAAAAAAAGGGAAAGAAATGATCAATTAGAGTGTTCATGCTAAATGAAGCTGATAAGGGTACCTAGTACGAACACGTTCTATAGATGCACATTGCAATGGAAAGCTGGGCTGTGTCTCAGAAATCTTATGCCGCACTTCCCCTGTTCAGAACAAAGTGTATTGGAGTGTGTGGTCAGGAAGGCATATGGAGCAGAGAGAACTATTCCAATTCTATTCCAGTGAGACTACTGACTTGCAGTATTAGAAGTCAGATTTTAAAGGTGTTTAGTTACTGACAACTGCAGATAGACTCTCTAGTGAGATTTTCAGTTGTAACAAGCGCCCATATCCTCAAAAGTATTTGTGCCTCTAGCTCCTGTTGAAATCAGTGGAAGTTAGGTGCCTAACACCATTGAGGATCTAGGTCTAGCCCAGGGGTGGGCAATAATTTTTGGCCAGGGGCCACTTCAAAAATTTTTGAAGTGTCCCCCGGCCACCCTGGAAGGGGCGGGGCCTAAATCGAAAGGAGTGGGGCCAGGATGCTTCTGGGCTACCCCGCCCCCAGATCATGATTGGTCTGGGGGTGGGGGAGCCCCTTTTCCCCCCCCTTCCCACTAGGCACCCACTCCCCTGGCAGGACGGAAAGAGGCTTTGCATGCTCTCCCACCCGCAGGCCAATCAGGGCCTGGGGGCAGAGGAGCACGTGATGTCTCCTCCCACTCTGCGAGGAGCGCGTAGCACCTTGAAGTGCTGAGTGCTCCTCGCAGGGCGGGAGGAGGTTTCCTGCGCTCCCCGCCCCCAGGCCCTGATTGGCCTGGGGGCGGAGGAGCAGCAGAGCCCCCGCGGGCTGGATCAATCCGCTTGGCAGGCTGGATCCGGCCCACGGAGGCCCTTTTGGCCACCCCTGGTCTAGCGACTTCTCTGCATTTTTCAGCCCCTGAATACCTTTAAAATCTGGCCCTGAGGCTTCATTGATTTCCTAAGAAGTGTCCGAATTAAACCAGCCTGACTGGAGCCCAGATGAAGTGTGAAGAGAGATCTAACCTTTCTTGGGAGGCAGGGCTGTTGCCCCATAGGGGAGAACAGTAGAAGCCAACGGTGAGTGATAACAATAATTAATAATAAATAATGTAAATCTTTGCACTTCCACAGCGCATTTCTCAGCCTCTGAACATGCTTCATAATAATTTATTAAATCTCCCAACGCTCATTTGAGGTAGCTTGGAAGGACAATTTTCGCTGCTGTGCGTTTTGTCCCAGGAGGAAATAACTGCTTGTATTGCAAAGTAAGCGCTTTCTGCCCTTTAGCCTTCTAAAGGCCCTGAGTCAACAAAGAACTTAATCATGCTCTTAACTGTAAGTCTGACTGACTGCAATGGGAGCTAAGCATATGCTTAAGTCCTTTGCAGAACTGGGGCTAAAGTATCTTAAGTTGTACCCCTGATCTGTGGTGTGAGGGCCTGTGGGGTATTTCTGATCCTCATGGCTCACTTATTGCTTGTAATCAGAACTCCCTGTGCTGTGATGATAGGTTGGGGTAGGCAAGATACAGCCCACCAGCAGGATCCAGCCCGCCAAGCCCTTTGATCCAGCCCATGGCCCTCCCTGCTGCGCTCCTGCCCCCAGGCCAATCAAGACCCAAGGGCAGGGCAGCGCACAAAGTCTCCTCCCCCCACCAGGGGCACCTGGCACCAGAGGGAACTGCCTGCCAGCTGTTCAAAACAGAAATATGCCTTCAGAAATGGAGGTACAGTTTGAAAAAACTGGGCCCAGAAAGAACAAGATACCCTTCCTAAGAACTGTATCCTATTCCATATTATGTACTTTGTGAATTTTAAACTCATTCCAATATAATTCTCTCCTCCAATATCATTTGCTACTCTTTTACAGTACAGCACAAAATTGACTCCAAATACTGCACTGAATTAATGGGTGTTAATTTAAGAGCAAACTATGATTCTTGATGTATATGTACTGTGGAATTTAGAGGCTGATTGAATTCTGCAGGAAAGAAAAAGTTAAAAGAAAAAAGTTAAAGTCAGCAGCGATAATACAGGTTAGACCTCCAAAAACCGGGACTCCTTTGTCCAGCAACATCGGACCATGGATATTCCTGGACCAGGGAGTCCTGGCTGGGAGTCCCAGTGGCAAGAGGGCTAGTGGCTCGGAGCCCAGTGGTGATGGGGCTGGGACTGAGGCTGGAGCCCCAGTAGCACAGCCAGGGCTGCAGCAGCCTCTGTAGTGGGGCCGTGGATGCAGCAGTCCCGGTAGTGGAGGCGGGGCCGGGAATGTAGCAGCCACGGCAGCCCTGGGAGCGGAGGCAGGACCGGGGATCCAGAAGCCCCGGTAGTCAGGCAGTCAGGTCCTGAGAGTGCCGGACCAGAGAGGTCCAACCTGTAATAGAATTGGGGCTTGATTATGTTTTATTTTTCAGGCATTGGGCAAACCTGGTGCTAGACACCATTCCTTTAGTGGAAATGGTCTGTGTAGCAGGTGTCAGAATGGTGCAGTATATCTCAGGGGTCTGTTGAATTTTCTGCCAGTTACTCTCTGCCTAAAACACCAAACTCATTCCACTGCAGACGCGGAGCCAGGGCCAAACAACTGAGCCAAATGACAGGCGAGACATTTTGGAGGCAAGCTGGATCATCACTCTTTGTGCTGCCGTGCACAAGACCCTGCTGGGTCATACAGTTCTTGCCCAGAGCAATAGATTCCAAGTATGTCACAGATTTTTGGAGAAAAAGGGAGCAGGGAAAGATGCTCTCTGCAGTATCATGCTGTTCATCCCCTCCCCCTGCCCCGACTCATTAATGGCTGGCTGACAATGATAATCTAACAAGAGGGAGGATTGAGGAGCAAATAGAGGACAGAAAAGACACTTGGACTGTGGAGTGGGTCCAAACCCCAGAAATTGGGTGGCAAACGGTGCCAGAAGACAATCCATTGTGAGCTTATTGTTGGGCCCTAATAACGTTCATTAGCCAAGCTGATACATTTTAAAATTCTCCATTGCTGATCAGATGAAGCAGAGAAGGGATCATAAAGATGGAGCAGAATGCTTAGCACCTATAGTGGTCTGCATCTGTGGATCTCAGAGAAACTGCATATAGACGGGCAAATATTATTAGGCACATTTTGTAGACAGGAAAAGGAAGGCACGGATAAAGTGTTTTCCCCAAGGTCACCTAGAAGTAGAATCCATCTCCCTCTCTGAATCCAGGCCCCTCTCCAAACCCAGCTGCTTTCTACACAGCAGACTTCACTGTTACACCACCAGGTACCCCAGGTTTGATATAAATCATGCTTACCAATTAGCCTTTTCTGCCTTCTGTTTAGGGCTGTATCTACACTAGGCTTAGTTACCTTATAATGCCTGCTGTTGCTGCTGCTAGCACACCTCACAGCTGCAGTGCCAGGTTAGACAGGGATCTTGCTGCCACCAACATCTTAATCATGGTGTCAGGCTTGTATAACCAGCCCTGGGAGCAGGTGGGTATGCAGATCCTTAAACAGCCCCCTGTATAGCTAGGAAACTCCAGAGCTACCTGCCTGCATGGGCAAATGTCTCCCTAGTATTCCTTGGCAAACCCCCAAACACAGACACCTCTTCCTATTGCAAGGGAATGCAACGCTTTTGTGTTGCAATTTACCCTTGCATTGGACTTGAGGTTACAGTATTTATGTGGGATTCTGCTCTCTGTTCCTGAAAGCAGACCTGAAACCTGATTTTCAGTGGTGCTTAACACTGCAGCCCTTACAGGCTTCAGCTAGAATTGTATGTTCTCAGCACCTCTGCAAACCAGGCCCATGATGACCAAGGGAAAAACAGATGCCCTCTTTTAGGAGCTGGACCGAGGTGTTTTTGCCACATGCATATCTTCTCTGGTCATTTCCAGAGCTATTCTTTAGCTGAGTGCTATCACTGAACAAGCATGTCCATCTTATGCTTCTTTAACATATGTGCCATGGCATCTCAGCATTTTTGGAAGCATCTGTGTCCTGAGGAGTGATTTTCCATTGTTCTCTGGTCCTGCACTAAACTCTTGTGTATCATTAATGTGCAGTGTGAAGCAGATGTTACGTTCCACCCCAGAGGTAGCTGCATATTGGTGATGAGTGAGGTGGTCCCTGGATGCCTAGTTTAGAGCACTCTGGGATCCTGGGTGGAGGAAAGACATGATTGTGTCAGGCTAGAAATTAACAGGCTCAACTGCAGTTTTCCTTCACCTCAAAGCAAACCAGTCAGTTCTTCTCTCCAGAGCATCCTTTTACTTGGAGAAGTAGAGTCCGGAGCCGTGCGCAGGCTACGGAGTAGCAGCTGCAAAGGCTGTTTCTCGCGCTGGCTCACTTGTTGCCGTGCTTCTTGTCAGTGGCAATTAATATTTACAAGAATGTGAAAGGGAGGCTTAGTTAGAAGAAGGAAAGCATCCAGCCAACCTGCATATATTCAGAGCGGGACAGAAGCAGGCAGTTGGGCAAGGGTGGGTAGCTTGGGGGCCAGCCATTGCATGATCACCTCCTGCTCTCCCGCTTACAGAAATGCCAGCGTGATTCTGGGGGCAGTGCCTAGGGCCGTAGGGCAGCGCAGCCCACATGTTTATCTTCTCTCATAGGAGGAGGGATCCAGAGATATGAAGGGGGAAATGGGGGACCTGACAGTTTGAGAAATACACAGAAACTTCTCCTCCAGCTGCACCTGCTCTGTGCAGGGTGAGGTAAAAGGGCCTGAGCCCAGTTTGTGCTGAAGTCAGTGAGGAAGGACAGTGGTGAGGTTTGCTTCTTCACACAGGTCACCAGTTCTAAGCCAACTGGGTTGGCAGGGACCCCAAGTTATTATCCAGGTGATGGCCTATGACAGCAATATTCAACCTTTGCCCTATTGGGACGACACTGCATCCCCCCCCGCCTCTGAGTAACAAGATTTAGTCAGCATTCCCCACTCTGGTTAGCGGTATGGGAAAGCGGGAGCGTGGCATCTTGTCCTAGAACCCCTGGTCTACGTGGCGCGCGATGTTGGGTTTCAGTGCCCTTCCTACTGGGCAGACGTTCCCACTCGAACCGTCATCGCGACTGCCAATGACTGTCAGCCGCCTCAGCAGAGGGGGCAGGGACTGAACAGGCTGTGGTGACTGAACTCTGCAGATGGCTTCTCTAGGTCAGGCACAAGGTCTGTTGCCAAGGCAGCGTGAGACCTGCTCTGTCAGCAGAGGGCGCCACTCGGTAGGGCTAATTCACTACCAAGGGAATAGAGGAGAATGGTGCCTTAGGAGTGAAGAGGGAAGTGCTGGCTGCTTAGCCTTGTAGGCAGAGCCTGAGAGGTGCTGACTGGCTCCCACTGGCTGTGCTTGGGTCTGGCACCCATCAGTGTACAATAATTCATTTGCATATATTTGCATATATATTTGCATGTATATGCAACCACACTTAAGTTGTGGCCCTCGGCATGTGCTCTGAGTATCATTGTGGCCCCTGGGGATTCCAAAGTTGAATAACCCTGGTGTAGACCATGAGCTCTTTGGTGCAGGGCCCATATACATACAGCACCTAGCACAGCTGGAATCAAGGCACCATTGTAATAGAGGTGGCCTGCTCTATGCCCTGCCTCCCAGAAATGTAGCATGACCGCGTTCTCTGCAGAGTGGGTAGCTCGGTTGTTTGATGTCACCTTCTTGTTCTACCTTCCAGCACAGGCAGGGGAGCAGCTGCAACTTGCCGACCCCCTGCTCAGTGGCAAGGGAGAGTTGCCTGGCATTGTCATGCTGGGAGTCTGAGAGGAAGAGCCCACAACACAGCCCCAGAGCTGGGCGTGGCTCTTTCTCCTACACCATAAGTCCAGACAGTTTCCCACCCAGAGCTTCCTGGGCATTGTGCAAAGCTCCCTTTCTATATGGTGCAGTGGGGATGCTTGACTGGCACTTGTTTCATCTCCTCCTCCTCCTGACTAACCCAGAGGGGGCTGGACTCTGAAGGGTGGGAGAGGACAGAGGTACATTGCTGAGTGGGTAGCAGGGGGGCGAGTGAGAGGGAGACAACTGTACTGTCATGTCCCTCTGTGGAAGGGGCGACAGAGAGCAGCAAAATCCTACTCTGTCCCTTTGCAGGCCACAGAGAGAACCTGCCAAATGCTGCAGAGGCATCAAAAGGGTCGATTTTCATTTATCCACTGACAGGTTAGCTTATCTGCTGTGCATTCTCCTAACCCTTGCTGGCTGGTGCTGTAATTAAGGTTGTGAAACCAAAAGCTTTGAAGCCATCAAAGGTGCCGATTCCAAGATACAGTCCATGTGACTTGCTTCTGTCTCTGGGGATGATGTTGCCTCTTTCTTTCTTTCTGTACTTCCCTCTCATTCTTTTTTCTCTCTTTCTCTTTCTTTCTATGCCTCCCCTTAGGGTGGCTGCAATTCTAGCCCCCTTTCCCCAGCCTCCTGGTTCTCACAAAGAGCACCTGCACAACAATCAAACAGGGAAACACACTGAAAAAAGTATGTGTTACAGGTGCACAATCCCCCGCTACCCAGAGGTGCAAAGGCAGCTCCTGGGTGGGAGAGCTGAGGTGCTCAGAGCAGTGATGT
Source organism: Pelochelys cantorii (assembly GCA_032595735.1). Lineage (NCBI taxonomy): Eukaryota > Metazoa > Chordata > Testudines > Trionychidae > Pelochelys > Pelochelys cantorii. The sequence goes on along the minus strand of CM064347.1, from coordinate 14,396,862 downwards.
GTCTATGTAGGGCTGTATATATGAGTCTCTCACTAAGCTGGGTTTATTAGACAATGCTGCTTTCCCAAGAATTATGATTATTGTCTGAGCAATTGCCTGTGTGAGGGCTGCTATGAGCTTTTTTGTCCTAGAGATACAAATTATGCAGAGAGGCGGGGTTGTTCTATATGCTAATGAAAGATTAGGGCTTGTTTCCTGAACCTTCCACAAATTATCCTGCCTCTGAGGCATAACTGAGACTTCTAAACAGAATAGAGTTTGTCAGCTTCTTTTCCTTTCTGATCTGAATGTGTGTTTCTTTCGCGCCCGTTTTGGCTGGCTCTTTGTATGTAATCGGTGTTCTGAAGAGATTCTCTAGTTCTGAGCCTTCCTCCTTGGTATGAAAGTACTGACTGTCCTTGGTGGTGCCTCAGCAGTCACACCCCTTCCCCCGCCACGCTTTTATTGGCTATCTAGGTACTTACACTGGCTTCATCTCTATGGCATCTGAGCCCCACAGATAGGCTTTATTCTCCCTAGGAGGGAGAGTTCTCCATTTCTACACACGGCAACTGAAGCACAAGGATAAATGACTCGCCCAGATGCCCACAGGAAGTCTGGTTGATCCAGCACTTGATCCCAATATTCCTGAGTCCAGGTTTCATGCCTTAGCCATGAGAATATCCTTCCCAGTCAAGCATGCATCCGGGGTTTAAGCCTACAGGGGGCCTTTGGCTGGTCTGAAGAGCAAACTCCTCCCTGCCGATTTCTCCCCCACTCCTACTGTCGATGAGGAGACTCCCTTCAGAAGGTTTTCCTTCGGTGGGGGCCAGTTCTCCTGCCTTTGCAATAACTCTCCATTTCAGAGCTGAGGTAGAACGCAGGATTCCTGGATTCTGATTTCCTGCCTTAACAAGTGGGCAGTGTGTTTGCCCAGGACGGTTTCCACAAATTCCCCACTCTTGCTATCACTGAGTCAGCTTTATCTGTGCTGACAAGATGGCAAGTCCAAGAGTACATAGGCGCCAGAGTTGTTAATCCGGTTTGAAACGGGACTAGGTGACATGGTGATAAAGATGCTGGTGGCTAGTAGACACCATGACTCCTATTGCAAAGGCAATGTAGGCCTGTGCTTGCGTGCTGGCCTGCAAAGCGACCTTCAGTAAATCACTTCAACAGTGGTGCCTCATTTCCTGCCTCTCCAATATAGGCATAATGATACAGGCCTCCTTTGTAAAGCACCTTGAGCTCTGTGGCTGAAAAGCACTGTATCAGTCATGGGTGACTGGTGAGGAGAGCATACTGGCCACGTGACACCCCCCCAGCCTGGGGAAGGGCTGGGACAACCCCCCCTCCACTCCAGGCCCTGTCTCTCCTTGCTTCTATTCCCTCAACCCCCTCCCCTGAGTGATGCAGCCAGGAGAGCAGAGCATGTTGCTCTGCTTCTCCCCACCACACTCGGTGAGTGCAGAGGGTGGGGGCAGACCCCTGTTACTGACACCAGGCACCCTAGCCAGTCCCTGCCAGCCCTGTGCCCCCTCACCCATGGTGTTGGGTGCATGGGCCCCCACAAATCACCCCAATATCAGTGATAGCTAGGTCTTAGTGGAATGCAACCAGTGTTGGTGGAACAACATCCGTGTTGAAACAGCTGGAATGTAGCTGAAATCCAGGTTTATTCCTGGTTCTCCCTATCTTTTAGGGGCTAGCTTGGAAATCTATTCCTATTAACAAAAGAGAATGTTTTTATAAACCAGGGAGCAGTCCAGTGTAGAAACCATTTCTGACCAATGATACTCACCTGGTTAGCCCTGTCTACACTGACTGACCAAAATCTGCTAGAAGCCAGTTTAGTGGATGTCATGGTTCAGAAGCAGTATCCTTGGAAATGTAGATAGGATCTAGAGCCCTCATCCTCAGAGGTATTCAGGTGCCAAACTGCTAATGATTTTAGTGGAGCTGAGCATAACTCTGCATTGTGTATGGAAGAACTGTGGACAGCATGACTGTGGCAGAACAAGGCAGAGAGGGAAGCAGGTTTGCTGGTCCTGGCTGTTGCTAAGGATGCTGGTTGTTGGCTACCCAAGGAGAGAAGAAGGATATTAAAATAAATCATCCTTCTTTTAATGTGTGCAAACGGCTCCCTTCCCGGTGCGCTGGCCCGGTCACAAGCAGGTACTGGTGCCACGCCAGTAGCAAACCTGGCTTTTGAACTAGTCTGTGAATCCAGACAGTCATGCTGAGCCTGGAGGGCTAGGAATATGGTGTGTATTTAATGTTTAACTAGAGAAGCTGTTTACATTTTTAAACTTGAATTTTGATGGGGGTGGGGTGGGGCGGGGGGGGGAGGGGGAGAGGAGGAGAATCAGTAGACCAGAAAACATCCGCTGTCTAACGACCAATGCTCAGGCTCCTTCTGATTCAAAGCAGTGGTCTTCAAGTGACTATAATTGATCCTGCAGAAGAGAAGAGCGAGGGGGGATTTGAGAGCAGCCTTCAGCTTCTGGAAGGGAGGTTCCAAAGAGGATGGAGAGAGGCTGTTTTCAGTGGTGACGGATGGCAGAACAAGGAGCAATGGTCTCAAGTTACAGTGAGGGAGGTCTAGGTTGGATATTAGGAAAAAATATGTCACTAGGAGGGTGGTGAAGCACTGGAATGGGTTACCGAGGGAGGTGGTGGAATCTCCATCCCTACAGGTTTTTAAGTCTCGGCTTGACAAAGCCCTGGCTGGGTTGATTTAGTTGGGATTGGTCCTGCCTTGGGCAGGGGGCTGGACATGATGACCTCCTGAGGTCTCTTCCAGCTCTATGATTCTATGACTACAGTATAGGTACAGATCCCAACTAACATGGGAGTTCTTTGTGCTAGGTGAAGTGCAAGCACAGAATAAGAGACAGTATCTGCCCTGAAGAGCGTACAGTCTAAAGGCAGAGAAAGGGAGAGGGGAAATTGTGGTATAAGGAAATAAAGTGACTTGTTTAAGCTCAGTTGCAGAGCCGAGAATAGAACCCAGACCCCTAGCCTACAGTCTGCTGTTCTAGAGCAGTAGTTCTCAACTTTTCTAGACTAGCATCTTCCTTTCAGGGGTTTGTCTTGTCTTGTGGACTCTCAAGTTTCACCTCACTTTTAAAATTGCTTGCTTAGAAAATCAGACATACAAATACAAAAGTGTCTCAGCACACTGTTACCGAGAATTGCTTACTTTCTCATTTTTACCATCTAATTATAAAATATTGTACTTACATTTCAGCATAAGAATATAAACAAGTCATTGTCTGTCTGAAATTGTAATTGGTGGTGATATCACTAGTTCTTTGATGTAGCCTGTTGTAAAACCAGGCAAATATCTAGAGGAGTTGCTGTATCCCTTGGAAGACCTCTGTGTATACTTAGGAGTGCGCATATCTCTCGTTAGGAACCACTGTATTAGACAGACCACAGCTAGCTGTGCTAAGGGCTTATCTTGGATAACTGAGCCAGGCATTCCTGGATGGAGATTCCAGTTATACTTATCCAGCCCGCAGATAAAGCCTTTCAAGTAAGACATTTCCAGCCATTTTATATCCTCTTCCCTTCAAGAACCAGTGTTTCTCCTGAGATCTGTGGGTTGCATCAGGAGAGGCCCACTGAAGCTGAGAAGGTCTCTTCCCCTTGTTTAAGGAGTCTTTCTGTAACCACTCATGAGAGTGAGCAATGTAGTCATCATGCTGCTCCCAGACTGCTTAGTTCAAGCTAAGCTACGGGCACCAGGATTGGTTAATCCAGGAGCCAGAAGGATGCATAGCCATCTCCCTGTGTCGAGCAGCTCCTCTTAAGAATCCCCTTCCCAAATACTGAGAGTCAGGTTGAGCAAAACCCAAGGATCTGGTTGGAAAGTGGCTTTTGTAGGCTATGTTCCCTCAGACGATGGGTGCACACTCATATAGTGAAGCTGGCAGAAAGTTGGGTTGTTTACTGGTTCCTGAAAGATGAGTGCTAATATCGCAGGGGCCCCCTGATCCTGCTTGGCCCATTTGGGTGTTACTGTAACATAAATAATGAGGATAATTAGTAATCTAAGGGCCCAGTTCTGCAGGGTGCTGACTGCCTGTCACTGCAACATGCCCTTCGGGCTCTATAGTCACTAATTCTGAACATCTTGAAAATCCTTTGGTGCTGCAGGTAGCATGCAGTGCTCGTTATGTGATGCAAACAGGGCCAGAGTCTGTACTCAGTTACATCCAGCCAACCCCGCTGCAGTCAACAGTCCGCTGTGCACTGAAGTAATCTCACACCTGGTGATTTCAGTGCTAAGAAAGGACTCATGAAGAACCAAACACAGGCATTTGACTTAAGGATGTTAAGAGGCGGGTAATTGGCTAATCGTGTAGTTGATACAATTTTTATCGACTGCACGATTAGTCGATAAGGGAAGGCGCTCAGTCCTGGCTCACACCTAGTTCAGGAGCTACCCCTGCTGCGCCTCTGCAGTTTAAATGTAGTAGGAGCCAGGTGCGCAGGCAGCCTGGCTCCTACTACATTTAAACTGCAGAGGCGCAGCGAGGGTAGGTCCCAGACCCAACGTGAGCCAGGACTGAGCAAGCCCAGCTCAGTCCCAGCTCACACTGGGTCCGGGACCTACCACTGCTTTGGCTCTGCAGTTTAAATGTATTAAGAGCAAGGCTGCCTGCCCACCCAGTTCTTAGTACATTTAAACTGCAGAGCTGCAGTGGGGGTAGGTCCTGGCAGCCTCCCCGGCCGGAGCAGCCCCTGTCCGCAGTGGCCAGGTCTGGCGGTGGGCAGAGACTGCTCCGGCAGCAGCCCCTGTCCCTGGGGGGTGGAGGTGGTGTTCCAACTCTTCTGGGATCCCCCATGGAAGGGGCTGCTGCCGGAGCACCCTCTGCCTGCCGTAAGGTTGGGCTTTTAAGCCGGCCCCCCCCCAGCACTGGTTCCTGCTCCCCCCTCCCTCTCTGCCCCTGTATCAGAGGCAGCAAGATGGGGGAAGGGAAATGTGAGTAATTGACTCAACTGCCCGATAAGCCTAGGCTTATCTGCTAAGAGAAATGGAAGGGCTAGAGTGATTTTTCTTCCAAGGGGGCACCTGGTAGATGTTTCTTGGTGGATGTCTGTACTCCAGCCAGGATAGGCAGACTTATGCTTGAGAGACTCACACCCTTGCTGCACCGGTGGAGGCTCAGGCTAGTCACATGGGCTCGTTCTGCTCCTGCCCCCTGGGTCTGAGCAAGGGGTGACTAGTCTGAGCCTTCACCGGAGCCGCTACATCCACACAGCTATTTGTAGTGTGTTAGCATGAGCCAGTGCAAGTCAATCTGCCCCAGGCTGGGACGCTGGCTCCCTGATGCAATGTGGATGTACTCTTAGGGGCTGCCTGCTATCTCAGCTGGCCTACTAGAGGCTGCCAGTTGTAAGGGATAGGATCACACTGGGTATGTCTACACTGCGAAAAAAAGGTGTGTTCTTAATTCGGTTTAGCTAACTTGGGTTAAAATCGCACTGAAGACACAGTAACTCGGTGTTAAACTTGGATTAGCAGCTCAAATTCAACCCCAGCTCCCCGCAGGACTTTAGCATGGAAAGCCAGGTGGCCATGTCTCCATTCCTTTTATTTAACCCAGTTAGCTAACCTGCATTAAGGACACGTCGCTTTTACACTGCAGAGTCTGCAGACACCAGCAGTATGGGTGGCTGGCTGCATAAGAGGCAGTGGCAGTGTCATCTAACTGTGAGCATGCCAGTGCACGCCCATTGCTCTGTGGATGCTGTCACCTTGGGGCTGTCCCGCCCTGTATTGTGTCTATAGTTTGTTCCACTGTTAATTCATGTTTGCATAAAACACTCATAGTTAGATGTTCCAAATCCATGCGGGAAGCAGCATTGGCTAGTGGCGGTGCAGCGTCGTGGTTACAGCACAGGGCTGGGGTACTGGAATTGGAGAGAATAGTCCCAGCTCCGCAATAGGCTACTGACAGATTGCTAGGCCTCCTGGTGCCGTGGTGAAGGGCGGGTGAGGAATAAAGCTCACTCACTTTTGCGAGGTGCTTGGTAATGGTTGGGTGAAAAGTGCCGTACAGCAGCAAATAAACTGTGCGTGTTGCTCCCAGTATCTCATTTCAGTGTCTGCATGGCCCTCATCTCCGCACTCAGTGCCACTGTCTGTTTCAGAACAGAAGGCCAGGAACCAGGACGTCCGAGTTCTCCTCTCAGCCTTAGTAGGCTTGGGCTTGGGCCAGTCACTTTCCCCCCTGTTTTCCCATCTGCAATGTGAGGACAGCACCTGACAGGCGGTTGGATGTTTGTCAAGAGATTTAAGACCCTCAGCTTAGTGGTGCTGTAGAAGGGCAAATTCTTCAACATGGATGTCACCCGTGATGGTACAATATAATGTGAGTCACCGGTCACTGTGTGTCATGGGGCCGCTCTCTGTGCTTGATCCCCAGAGGCCATGAGTTACAGCCTCACTTACAGAGCCTTGTGGTAACTCCAGAAGTTCCTGCTTCATTCCATGCTGGTGGTTGCCATAGTTATCCGGGAGACAGGTGTGAGGAGGTGGCTGTCCCATGGGAACATTTTGGGGGGAGCAGCATGTTCGTCTTGGGAGCTTTACAGAGAGGCCCTGCAGGACTGGAATATGGGCCAGGGAGCCTTCCTGACATGTTTCCTATTTGTCACTTCTTACACACAGGGAGCAGTCCCCCCGGCCCCCACACAACTCTTTTCCCTTCTGAGCCAGCCTGTCCTGCTGTAAAAGCTCTGCACTGAGCTGTGAACCGGACTGCATGGCCGGGCAGAGCAAACTTCTCTCACCCCTGATGTCAGCTCCCACCACTAGGCCTGAGCATCCCTAGGCAACAGGGGATAGACTCTCCCTTTCCAGCCCCTCCCCAGAGCGTGCGTGTGAGACAATAAGCATTGCACATCCAGTTCAGTGGATGTGAAATCTCTTTCCCTGCATGGCAGGGCCTCCTTCTGGGAGGTGGGTAGGAGGCTAGTGCCCTGCGAAACCCATGAAACTATTCAACAGGGTGATGATGGCTGCACACCTCCCCGCCCCCATCACTCCAGCCATCCCATGCAGTCCCTTTCCATGCCCCATGCCTGCCTCATTTCAATCAAGTTTCTCCTCTAGGTGAATTTGCTGTCTCCCTCTGCCTGGCAAACACCAATTAACAAGCTTAATTAATGATTAACAAGAGTGGCTTCTCACAACCTCAGGGGGAAGTGTGTGTGGGCGGGGTTTTAATGGAGGATGATGGCAGAGCAGCCCCGAGTGGTGTGTTCCTCACAGGAGTTTGCTCCTGCCTCAGCCAAAAGGTTGGGATGGAAGGGGGAAGGCAGGTCTCCAGACTCCTGTTTAGCCATTCAAATGGTGGGGCATGCGGGATGGCTCTGGACTGGGGAGGAGGTGAAAAGGGTGTTTATTATGATTAACCAGTGAGACTGTGGTAGCCTCCAAAGGCCCCGTAAGGGTGGGGGCCCTGCTGTGCTGGGATTGGATGTCCAATGAATGCTGGCGCTGTGCCAGCTTGTTGGAAAAGCCTCAGTGCAATTGGCCTTCCTTTGTGTTGAGTTCTGCTTAGGGACTCCCTAGCTCACCAGTTCCCTGTATGCAGGGCTGCTGCTGCTGGAAATCCCTGGCACAAAGGTGCCAGGGCAGGCATATGAGGATCACTGCCCATGCTTGAGTCTATGCTGGGATAGTCAGTCGACTAATCGATTCCTCCCTCCCCTTGCTGCTTCTATTAGATAGAGGCAGCAAAGGAGGGGAAAGAGAGGGTACTTGAAAGTGGCAGCTCCGCACAGCTGAGCCCGGGCTTGGCTGTGCAGCACTGCTGCTTTGAAACGCCAAGGCAGCGTTCAAAGGGGCAATGCCCCACAGCTGACCCCGGCTCAGCTGTGCGGCACTGCGCACATGGAGCCCAGGGTCAGCTGGGGACTCCCCAGCTAATCCCAGGCTCCAGCATGACATTTCCATGGAACCCGGGATCAGCTGGGGACTCCCCAGCTAATCCCAGGCTCCAGCATGACATTTCCATGGAACCCGGGATCAGCTGGTCTCTGAAATGTTGCGCAGAGCTCAGGATCAGTTGGGGACTCCCCAGCTGATCCCGGGTTCTGTGGAAATGCCGCACTGGAGCCCAGGACCAGCTGGAGAGTCCCCAGCTGACCCCAGCTCCGTGTGGCATTTCAAAGCGGCAGCGCAGCATGGAGCCCGGGGTCAGCAGGGGACTCTAAGTCCCCCGCTGACCCCGGGCTCCATGCTGTGCTGTCGCTTTGAAATGCACAAGAGCCCCCACTGTGGACTCTTGTGCATTTCAAAGCTGGCACCTTCATGCAGCTCCGAGTCAGCGGGACTTCCTGCTGACTCTTGGCTGCACGCGGAGTTGGTGCTCCTGTACATTTCAAAGGAGGAATGCGGAAGTGCCTATCAAGTACTCGATGGAAATTCCATCGACTACTCAACTAGTCAATTAACCACTAGTTAATATCTTTAAGCTGCACCATTGCTGGGGAACAGGCACGTTCAGACAGAGCCTCAATTACCTTTAAATAAGATTCATACGTTAAAACTAAGCTCCCTCGGGACTCAAACACTCTGGCAGCGAGCTCGGGTGCTGATTTCATTTCATGTTCTGCTTTTACCACAATGCCCAGGCTCCTTCAGCAACCGTCTATGGCAGGGAGGCTGGGTTAGTGCTTTTCTAGTGTACTGGGGGTACTATTTTCTTGCTAGGCAGTTGGGATTAAAATCCTGTTTAATTGGTTAACCGGTTAAACATGATGTTTAACCGGTTAACCAATTAAAGGGGTGGCAGGAGGAGGGGCTGCTCCAGGCCGGATGGGCTGAAGCAGCCCTCCCTCCCCCACTCACCAGAGCTGAGCTGGAATAGCTCCATGCCTGCAGTGGGTGGGGAGCTGCTCCAGCCCCCACCGGTTAACAGAAAACCGGTACGCATCACCCATTAACCGGTTAACCTTTCACATCCCTACTAGGGAGCTGCCGGTGTGGTCTTAAATTAAACAGGATTCAGCTCGCCAGACTGAGGCTGTGATTTTCCTAGGAGACTAAAGCATTTGGAGGCCCTGACTCAATAGGAATTTAGTGTCTGATTCTCAGCTCGTTTGAAAAGCATCAAAGATTCCATCAAGGGCATTGATCTGCTTGTCTCACATAGAGATATCTGCAGCTGGGCTCAGGAGCTACCTTGCCTCACTAGAAAAGGTTGTTGCCGGGATGGGATGAGAAGTAGTTTGCACCCCATTGGCTGTTTTTTTTCTGGCTGGCCACAGACACTGTGAGACGTCAGCTTGTTGATTCCCAAACCCAGCAAGGTTGAACTCAGGCCCCGCATGGCTCTCCCTGAAGTTGGTAGCAGGCTGTTGTGCAGCACATAAGGGCAAGGCCTCCCTGAAGAATAGAAAACCCAGAGGAGTCAAATAAAATCTGTTGAAATCTAGGGGCTTAGTTTAGCCTCTGGTTACAGCTGTCCGGCCTCTGGGAGTTCAGCTGCGGGGGTGTAACTGGCTGTAGGATCCTGCCCTACACCTCCAGATTTACGGTGTCAGTGGATTCATAATAATGAATGACACTTGCTTCCCATGTGGGGATTAGGGATATAAGCAAGTAGTGGAGTAGTCAGCTACTTGACTACTCACATTCCCCCTTCCCCTTGCTGCCTCTGTATCAGAGGCAGCAAAGAGGGGGAAGCAGGAGCTGGTGCTGATACAGAGATAGCAAGGGGGGGAAGCAGGAGCCGGTGCTGGGGGGAGCCAGCTTAAAAGCTGGTTCCCCCCAGCACTGGCTCTGTGGTGCTGCCTGCCCCCCCTTGCTGCTGCCTCTATCAGAGGCAGCAGCATGGTGGGGGCTGGGGGCAGGGGAGGCTGCCGTGAAGCTGCTCCTCATGGACAGGGGCTGCTGCTGGAGCAGTCTGTATTCGTGGCCAGCCTGGGCTACCGTGGACAGGGGCTGCTGCCAGAACAGCTTGTGTTCGTGGCCAACCCAGACTGGCTGCAAACACAGGCTGCTGGACCCGGCATGAGCCAGGACTGAGCAAGCCTGGCTCAGTCCTGGCTGGTGTCGGGTCCAGGACCTACTCCCCCGGCTGTGGTTCTATAGTTTGAATGTAGTAAGAGCCAGATGGGTAGGCAGCCCGGCTCCTACTACATTTAAACTGTAGAGCTGCAGTGGGGGTAGGTCCCAGACCCGGCTTGAGCTGGGACTGAGGCTTCCTCCCTTATCAACTCATCATTTTGTCAATAGAAATACATAATGAGTGAACTCTCACACTGACCCTGAGAGGTAGGCAGCTATTATTTTCCCGGTTGTATTGATGGAGAAACTGAGCTACATCTTGTGTTCTGCCAGAACCCAGACTCGAAAAAGCTCTGCCTAAAAGAATGATCTTTCAGAAAGCTGCAAAGGTGGGAGTGAGGCCTACTGGGAGTCCCAAGAGCATTTCATAGCTCCCAGAAAGCATCTGTTTGTTGGGAGGAAGATTGGTCTGGGGTAAAGGCATGGCTCTGGCGCTTAGGAGAAAAAGGTTCAGTTCTGTGCTGTGGTGGAGACTCACCAGCGTAAACTACTTCTCCCATTCTGTAAACCATGAATGATATTTGTCTATCAAGACTGTAAGCTCTTTGGGGGCAGAGACCACCTTTCACAATGTGATTATATAGTCCCTAGTGCATTGTGCAAGGGCGCGGAACCTTTTTTGGGCCGGGGGCCACTGACCCACAGAAAAATCATTTGGGGGCCACACACAAGTGAGAAGCAAAAAACCACAAGCAGACCCTCACTGACATGGCCCCCGACTGAGGAGAAAGACACTCCCCATGTTTCCCTCATACACCAGAGCCTAGGAGTGCCCAGGCTAGTAGATTTTGTGTGCTCCAGCCACAGTGCTGGGGCAGGGGAGGAGCCCTGAGCTTCAGGGGCCAAATCCAGGCAAGCCAGGGGCCGCATCTGGCTGCCAGGCCTTAGGTTCCCCACCCCTGCCTTCGTGCAATGAAGCCATGATCTCATTCGAGAGCTTTTATGCACATCCATGGAGCTGTGCAGGCACATGCCTGTTCCCAGAGGCAGATGTATTTGGACACATTTGCACCCTGTGCGTATAATCATAGATAACTATGTGATCTTACATAATAGATGTGCCCTTTGGTGCTTTGTTAGGGCTAATGCTGTTTGCGGAAGGACATGTTTGCACACGAAATGCCTGGTGCTGGGAAAAATGAAGGGGAAACTGTATTCTGCAGAGTGTGCAGCCCCGCATAAAACAGCCATCCCAGTTGTCAGCCCTTCAGCATGCACACAACAGCTGCAGCCGGGCAGCCACTGCTGCGGGAGGAACCCGCCGTCACTCACTCCATAACAAGCCATCATTTCATTCGCAATCCCCGGGCCTTTCCCTTTCCTGCTGGCCTCGCCTGTCTTCTGCCTGGGAGTTTCACTTCCATTGCCAAGGGGATTGCCGCCGCCTTGATTAAAGCTCTTGCTCCCACCTTTCTCACCTTTCTCGGCTTTTGCTTCCTTCCACGGATACACAGTGATTCATTTCAGGCTGATAAATGCCCCTGCCACTTGCTGCCAAGGGATTGCTTGAGAGCTCACTCTACATTGCCAGTGGGATTTGGGAGGGGGGGGGGGAGCATCTCTCTTCAAGTCACAGCACCCTCTCTTGCTGCTGACCTCTACTTCATCCTCATCCACCCGCCGTAGGGCCGGGGATTGCAGTCCGCCAGTACTTACACACAGGCACAGCTGCCTTCTCCTGCAGAGAGCTGGTGCTGGCTGCTCCTCTGCAGCCTAGAGGAGAGCAGAGCTCCTGGTTACCCTCCTGCAAGCCTTGGTGTGACTGCAGCATCTATCCATCCCCAGGGACAATACCAGAGCCCCGGTGAGCAAGGGGTTCATTATGCATTTGTCTGCCCTCTCCTGTTGCACTCGTGCTCCTTGCAGGAGCTGTAAGAACAGCTGGCGCAACAACCACTGGGTGTGTGGGAGCCATGGAGAGCCCCCCTGCTCTGTAGGTTTTGTGTGTGCCTTTGGGTACATTGCTGCACCTCTGTGTACCTTGGTTCCCCATCTGTAAGGCAGGGATAATGATCGCTCCTTTGGTCAGCTCACTTTGCTGGCTCTTTGGGCCCCTAGCCTGGCCGAGCACAGCTCCGATCTGGGATGGGCCTCTAATGCTGCTACAATAGAAATGATGGGAGTGGGCGAGCAGGGCTTTGCTGTGTGGGTTCAGCCCCCCGGGGGAGGGGGTTTGCTTTCTAATTGTTTGCCTTCTCCTCTGCCTCTCATGAGACCTTGCTGGGCACTGTTGGATCTTACTTCAGTTGGGACATGCCCCCCACCCTATGTGGCACACCCCAGTGCGTGCAAAGCCCTCTCTTGTAATGTAGCCGCCTCTGAGCTCAGTCCTGCCTTTTGGACACCCCTGTGAACCCATAGCTTTCGGCTGGGGGTGTACCTGGTCCGAAAGCCCCAGTGTTGCTGCTGGGACACTGAGCAGCCACTGAGTGAACCTCAAAGGGGACCTCTGCGCTGGAATGAAACACCCGCAGCTGGCTTGGGCTGGGGCTGGGGAGGCTGTAAAATTGCAGTGTAGCGCTTTGGGCCTGAGCAGGGGCCCTGTCACCTCCTGGAGTCCCAGAGCTCGGCCTGCAGCCTGAGCCCAAAGATCTACATTGCAATTTCACAGCCCAAGCCCCGTGAGCCCAGGTCAGCGCTGGGCCAGCCGCAGGATGGACGTTTGCAAAGAGAGAGACTCACTAAACTGCACAGCAAAATCCTTCCTCCTGGAAGTGAGAGACAGTCCAGGGGACCTTGTACTGACTCTCAAATGAGGGAGCTTCCCTTCTGGTGAATGGTCTTGGCAGCTCTATGGCTGGAGGCTGAGGACCCTGGGGGATGGCCACACTGCAAGTAAAACCCCACGGCTGGCCCATGCCAGCTGACTCGGGCTAAGGAGCTGTTTAATTCTAGTGTGGAAGGTTTGGGGACTCTTCTACTTTACCATGGGTGGCGGATATCGAAGGCACAGGATGGCTCTGCCTTCCCCAACAGCCTGATGTGTCCCCAGCCATGCTCCACCCCCAGCCCCCTCCTGCCTGCTGTTCCCTTTGTGCCAGAGGCTGGGGCAGACAGGCTGGGGGCCGCAGTGTGCCCAAGGACTGGGGCTGTACCATACCGCCCATCTTCCTGGTGCTGGGGCCACGCTGCCCACCCAGTACTCCAGGCACTCTGCCTTCCCAGTGCTAGGGTCAGGGGGTGGCTGTGACTATGGGTGGGCTCCCATGGGGCAAAAGGGGCAGGGCCTTGAGCAGACAGGGAACGGCCAGGGTCTAAACTCCCCCAAGGCCACATTCGCCCGCCGCCCATGCCCCTCACAGGATCCTTGAGCCAGGGCCCCAGCATGGGCTCAAACAGCTACACTGCAGTTGAATAGTCTCCTAGCCCAAGCCCCATGGGCCCGAGTCAGCCGGCACGGGGCAGCTGCGGGTTTTTAACTACTGTGTAGGCATACCCAAAGGGACTGGTAGAAAGGCAGCGTCGTCCGCTTCCTCAGCAGGATAAGCACTTGAGGGAGGGCACAGGGAATGGTGAGTCTAAAACGAAGACTTGCTTTGAACGTGATTTCAGCCGTGTGCCTGGATGTTAACTTGGGAGGCCCGAGTTCTTCTCCTGTCTCTCACTGAGTCATTGTGACTGAGGGAACGTCTCGGGCCTCTATTTCTCCATGTGTACCGCAGGGAAAGCCCTACCCAGTGGGGCCATGGGAGTCAAGCCACCTCTTTCCTTGTGTAGTCCCCTCACACCAGTGCAAAGTGGGTGTTGAACCGCACTGTTCTGAGTCAGGAGTGCCCATCATTGGTGTAAATGACGGCCCATGGTGCAAGGTAACAGAGAACTAAGGTGTAAAGTCTGCAAGTGCTTTGAGACCCTCGAACCCAGTGTTTCTCAACCTTTTTTTATAAAGTACCTCTTTGGTGCTGCTGTGAGGGCAGGGGACTAGACTTGATGATCTCTCGAGGTCCCTTCCAGTTCTAGTGTTCTGTGATTCTATGATTCCACTCTGCCTCAGCCCAAACCCAGATCTTTCTCTAAAAGCAGACTAGAAAAGGATGTTGGAGGCATGCAGGTAAGCATAGCGGTCGGTAGGCTTTCGGTATAAATAAGTGACGGTCACATCAATACCACCCTATACCGAAAGCCTACCGACCGCTATGCTTACCTGCATGCCTCCAGCTTCCATCCCAGACACACCACATGATCCATTGTTTACAGCCAAGCACTGAGGTACAACCGCATATGCTCCAACCCCTCAGACAGAGACCTACACCTACAAGATCTTCAACAAGCATTCTGTAAACTATGATACCCACACGAGGAAGTGAGGAGACAGATTGACAGAGCCAGACGTGTACCCAGAAGCCTCCTGCTACGGGACAAGCCCAAGAAAGAAACCAACAGAACGCCACTGGCCATCACCTACAGTCCTCAGCTAAAACCTCTCCAGTGCATCATTAGTGATCTACAACCCATCCTGGACAATGATCCCTCACTTTCACAGGCCTTGGGAGGCAGGCCAGTCCTTGCCCACAGACAACCCGCCAACCTGAAGCATATTCTCACCAGCAACTACACACCGCACCATAATAACTCTAACTCAGGAACCAATCCATGCAACAAACCTCGGTGCCAACTCTGCCCACACATATACACCAGCAACACCATCGCAGGATCTAACCAGATCAGCCATACTGTCACTGGTTCATTCTCCTGCACATCTACTAACGTAATATATGCCATCATGTGCCAGCAATGCCCCACTGCTATATACATCGGCCAAACTGGACAGTCCCTACGTAAAAGAATCAATGGACACAAATCAGATATTAGGAATGGCAACATACAAAAACCTGTAGGGGAACACTTCAATCTCCCTGGACACACAATTGCAGATCTAAAGGTAGCCATCCTGCAGCAAAAAACTTCAGGACCAGACTTCAAAGAGAAACTGCAGAGCTACAGTTCGTCTTCAAGTTTGACACAATCAACTCAGGATTAAACAAAGACTGTGAATGGCTCGCTAACTACAAAAGCAGCTTCTCCTCTCTTGGAATTCACACCTCCAGATCAGCTACTAGAAGTGGGCCTCATCCTCCCTGATTCTGGCCTGCATATTTATACCTGCCTCTGGAAATTTCCACTACATGCATCTGACGAAGTGGGTCTTTGCCCACGAAAGCTTATGCTCCAACACTTCAGTTAGTCTATAAGGTGCCACAGGACTCTTCGCCGATTCTGGTTAAGAGTTCCCATCAGCAGTGAAAATACATGATATAAGCCCCTGGAAAGTGTGTATGTGTGTGTGTGTGTGGGGGGGGGAACGACAAGTGTCTCTCATTGAAAAGGAATGAGAGACTGGATGGAAGCCAGCTCAGGATGGCCTCTGTGGCCCCTCTCTATCAGGTTCACCGGAGGGTAGTTATTGATGCAGACTGGCCTGCGATTTCTCCATGGCGAGCTGGGGCAGCATCTCTGCCCCTGGGGCAGCCTCAAGAGTGTGGCCACAACCCAGTGGCTGTGGAGGGGGGCAGGAGGGTGGAGACAGAGCATTCGGCCTGCAGGCTGCACTGCAGACAGTGTATGAATAATGAGCCAGTCATCCTTTTGGTACCCAGTCCCCGCAGCCAAAGTCCTTGCGCCCCGCAGCTGCGACATCCTCAACCCCCTTCACTTCAGCTCTTCCTGGAAGCAGAGCTGTCGGGATCAGCCCCAGCTGGAGATATCCAGTAAATCGCAGGCACTCCTCAGGCTTTATCAGAAATGCCTGAGGCTGCTGCCCTGAGGGAAATGCAGCCCGGATTGTTTTTTTTTAAAGTTTCCAGATATTATATTTGCCTTCTACTTCCTGTGACCCGCCCCACCCCCACCACACCAGCGGGAGAGCGTTCTAGTCAGATCTTTTACTGTAACATGCTTTTTAAAAAACATTTATGTGAGTCTGTTGCTCATGGAAGGTGCTGAATGAAAAGCCCTGGAAGGCAAATCTCTTTGTTCAGCTTCAGAGCCCCCTTAGTGATGCTCTGCTGACATCCCTCCTCTTTGGGGGGAGTTCTGTATGGCTACACAGCCTTCCGTCACTGGCCTCTCAGCTCCTTCCGGCTATTAGTGGGATTTCGTGTTGTGCGTGTTTCTCAGCTGTAGACCCCTGTTTGACACCAGTTGCTAAAAGACCATCGGGTGGCTCCCAGTCTAGGTTGGATTCAAATGGCTAACCTACAGGAGAAAACACTGATGTCCTATTGCCCATGCCTGAGTCATCCTTCCCCTGCTGCCCTGGTGTTATTTTGAGAAGAATAAGAGAAAACAAAGACATGGAGGCTTCTAGACCAGTGGTGGGCAACCTATGGTCCATGGGTTGCATGCAGTCCACTGGAGTTCCACTTGCAGCCCTTCCCCATATGCTCTATATGCCCCCCTCTCCCATTTGCCTCTCACGCACTGGGGCACTGGAGCCCTGCACTTCCTACTCTTCTCCCTCCCAGCGCTTTCGGAGTGGGGAGGGAGCACAAATCAGTGGATTTGTGGTGCTCCAAAAGTGCTGGGAGGGAGGGGGAGAAGTAGGAAGTGCAGGGCTCCAGTGCCCCAGTGCGCAAGAGGCATGGGGGAAGAGGGTGGGGAGTGGGCCGTTGGTGGAGCCCCCCTGGGCCATTGTCTGCAGGTTGCCCACCACTGGTCATGCAGCCCACTGAGACGAAAAAGAGCCATTCACATGGCTCACTCACTATCCTTGGTTGCCCATCCCTGCCTACTGCATTATAGACCTAGGAGGTCGTCTTCCGAGCACAGCATGGGGCTTTGTCTCGGTGACGCTGTAATGAAGAATAGTCTTACGTTTACTCAGTGCTTTTCCTCCCAAAGGATCCCAGTGCACTCTGCACGGTTAACAAGCTGATACTGTGCCTCTTTATAGGGGTCACTACATCCGCTCCTCGAATGTGCGTCCTTGGAGGCTGGAGGAGGCGCTGTTTAACAGTGCACACCAGCAGTTCTCAGCCTCAGAGAGAGAGGAATATGTGTACTAGAGAGAGAGAAAACAAGAACCTCATTAGAGTGGACCAGTGCTTGATTTGTAATGAAAGAGGTGTGGGGCGCAAGCAGTTAAGGTGCCGGGGTTCAAGTAATTTTTTTAGATTCATAACTGATGCAGCAAGCCTAGAGGTGGCAGGGCTGTGAGTTGCCCAGCCTAGAGGCGCTGGGGCTAGGAACAGCCCAGTCTGGAGGTGTTGGGGCTGTGAACTGCGCAGTCTAGAGGTGCTGCGGCTTAGCCCTTGCAAGCCCTGACACAAATGAAGCACCAGGTTGGACACATGGTTGTTATTCACGTTTTTCTGAACCCTTTAGTCTAATATGTAGCTATTGTCCAGTGGCAGTGTTCCATTGAAGCCAGTTTAAGGCAGAAGAGGATCTGCCTGGCAGGTGTGTAGAAAGTTACATGAACAAGAACTCTGACAGTAGGTAAGAAATTTCAGGGCGGGTTTAATTCCTGCTGTAACTTCATAGACTTTGTTACAGCAGGGATGAATTTAATCCATTGATCAGACATAAATCAGTACCAGGAAAGCTAAAACTTGAGTCACTTTGGGTTTACATCGGTGTAACTCCACAGCCTTCAGTGGAGACATTCTGGATTAGGGATGTTAATTGGATAGTTGAGTAACTTCATGAATTCTTATCGGTTAGTCGACTATTCTATAGTCCCCAAGGGCGGGGCTGGCAGCCAGTGCCTCTGGCCCCACTTCAGAGGAGTCCCCTACCACTCTGCGTGGTGGTGCCAGGAGGGAGCTGGTCTGTGAGGAGAGCCAGTTTAAAAACCAGCTCCCCTTGTGGACTGGCTGCCTGTCGCCTTGTGCTGCTTCCTCTGATACAGAGGCAGCAGCGCAGGGGGGCAGCAGCCCCTGTCCAGGGAGGGAGAGGGGAATGCGTATAGTCTCTAGCATTAACCTATAAGCTTTTGCTTATCGGATAAATCGGTTAATCGACTACACTATTACATCCCTACTCTGGATTCATATGTGTGTAACTGAGAGCAGAGTCTATCTACTGTGGTTTAGCAAGGATAGAGGCCAAGGAATTTTAAATAAAACTAGGGCTGGGTAGTTTCCTTTTAGGGGGCCTAAGAGCCTTCCCATGCTGAATGAAGCCCTGGAGCCTTGGCAGTTGTACCGCTCCCATGCTATACAGAACATGTACAGGCCTGTACGCAGGAATTTCTGTGTGTGGGGGTGTGTGTGCTTTTTTTGTCAATGTGGACCTCAGTTTTTTTAAATATAAAGGAGTTCAAAATAGTCATGCAGTGAGCGTGCACAGGGGAGGTTAATGAAACATTTGAGTGGAAATAGTGACTGGTTAAATGATTTTGTTGTAACATACTAAACATTTATACAGTAATAAAGATTTTACAGAAATTGCCATCTGCGATCATGATGGGCACCCCTCTGCGTATGGGCCTGATGTAGGAGCTATGGGGCTGGGCAGAGGAGGAGGGGGTTCAGATCCTGGTTAGTGTTTGTCACGTTATTGGATTTTAAAGTGAGCAGACAGATCGCTGTTGCACCCATGGGGGATGTTTGCCCCAAATTCTGTACAAACGGGGCCATGTGAGGTGTCAAATGGAAGCTTATGCTCTACTGATTCTATGTACGATACTCATGTACTTGTATGATTTTTGTATGTGAAGTTATGAATAAGGGCTCTGTTCTTGTATTTTAAATGTCTGGGAGGGAGCAAAGGGCCTGGACTGCCTATTGTGAGGAAGGATTTTTCAGTGAATAGCTGGGCTAACTAGCACAGCTCCATGGACAATGGCTCTTGGGTATGGCCAATACACACCTGAGGAATGCCTCTGGAAGCCTGTAGACCAGCCAGTGCCTCATGGCTACTTGCATGTGAAACACAGACAGGTCACTAGATCATGTGACCAGCTCCAATTTGGGAGGCACCAGGAACATAAAAATCCCATGAGGGCGTCTCCATCTTGTCTTCAGTCTTGCTCCTGATTCCAGATGCATCCTTGCTAGGGACAGAGACCTGGGAAGGATTGCTGACCCGTCCTAATACAGGATGTACACCAGAGACTTTTAAGTTCGCAGTTTTCTGCTAAAAGCCTGCATCAAGAACTTGGTGATTGATGTCTGTAATGTATTCTCCTTAACAATCTTACTCTCAACCTTTTCTTTCTTTTATTAATAACCTTTAGATTTTAGATTCTAAAGGATTGGCCCAGCGTGCTCTTGTGGGTAAGATCTAAAGTGTAAATTGACCTGGGACTGTGACTGGTTCATTGGGACCGGGAGGATCTGTTTGGAGTTGGTGAGATCGGGTTTTATAACTTCTCACCTGTGTGTAAGGTCCAGGGCTGATTGTGGCACAAGGAGAGCTGGAGTGTCTGAGGGGTTTTGCTCGTGAGGCTTCCTGCTGGCCAGATTGACAGCTGAAGTGCTCTGTGTGACTGGTTTGTGGCCTATTTGGGAAAGGTGTCCAGTCAAGGGCTGTAAGTAGCCCTGGTTTTGAGCAATTCACCCTGAGCTGATGCCCTCAGCAGTGCCCACACCCGGCCCGTCACAGTGTTAGGCCAGGTCAGGGTTCTGGTGTGGATATGATGCCACTAACGTGCTTGTGGAGTGGCTGACATGAGGTCCTGCCCCTGAAATGGAAATCATATTAGATCAGCAGATCCCATGAGACGTCTGCCCTCTGGAGCTGCATTCACTGAAGAAGTGGGGTCCCTGTGCTTTGCGATCCAAACCCTCATAGTGCTGGTTCAGGTCTCTGGGTTCTAGGACCGTATACTCTGGTCTGAGCCCGTCTGTCCCCTAGACGTCCACGGTCAGATTGCCAGCTGGGGTAGATCAGTGGAGCGATAGCAGTTTACACCTCAGCTGAGGAGCTAGCTGATAATTGATTTTTGGGGCAGGAGGGAACAATATGTACGGCAACAAATGCCAGCTAAGCATCCAGGAACTGCATGTCGCTGCACACTGCCAGGCTATAGAAACAGGCTGGAATGTGCTGAGTAATGGGAGATGGGAATGGAGAGTGAGTGAAAGAAGAGAACTAGGGATTCCAGGGGTTGGGGGGAGGGGGAAGATAGTTGTCTCTTTTCCCCCTCACCCAGTCCTCAAGGGCACAATAGACCTTTAAAGTGCTTCCCCATCCTCCAATCTTTCCCCACCTTGAATTTCTTTCCAGCTTTGCCACTCACATCCAGGGACTGAGAGCAGAAATTTTCTCCACGGTTGATCAGTTTGCTAGCTGCAGCTCTCTGCTACTGCAAGGTCATTTATTAGCATCACTGATCAGTGGGAGTCAGAGTGGCACAAAATTGACCAGGGTCTGGGGGCTGGAAAAAGCAGATTCCGATATCTTAATCTGTGTCCGGATCTGTAATTGCAGGTAGATGGAGTCGCTGATGGGCTGGACATATATAAACTCTTAGTGGAGAGTTAATTTTGCAGCAGGAAAACAGGTGTAGGCACTACAGGAGTTTCTTTCTCAGAGCTCCACCTGCAATTCAGGCTGTATGGGGGAGAAAGAAGTGGGAGGTTTAATGGCATCTTGCTGTAGGGAAGCACTCAACAGAAGTGGGTTTTACAAGAAGCTCCTGGTGTTATCTTGTCCTTCCTGCCTTGCCTAGTGCCAGCTACCTTAGGGCAGAAGCGAATGAGGAGACAAGCCGAAAGCAAGCTGACCGGAGGAATTAAGGTGGACAAGGAGCTGAAGTTGATGCCTGCTGCCACTGAGGCCTCCTAACCCCACAAAGATAGACAGTGATCGGCTTAACTGTCATCTCCTCTTCGGTAATAGAGAGTCAGGCCCAAAATGTGATGTGTCACCTGGTGGGGCGATGCAGTCGGGGCTTTCTGCCAAAGAGACAGGGTTTGCTGGTTAGAGGAAGGCTTGTTATAGGAAAGAGTGTTAAACAGCGTTGAGATTAACAAGGAACACACAGTCCACTCTGCTCATCTGAGGAAGTGAGTTTTGCCCACTAAAGCTGATGATACTATATGTATTTTTGTTAGTCTTTCAGGGTATGTCTACACTGCACCCGTAGCTTGAAATAAAATAGCAATTTGAGCTACATGTAGCTTATTTCGACATTTGGCGTTGTCTACATAGCGCCAGATTTCAAAATAAAGTGCTATTCTGAAACGTTCCTTACTCCTGGTGCAATGAGGTTTATAGGACGTTGGAATAGCAAGCCCGTTATATTCCAGTATAATGGGCTTGCTCTTAAGACACAAAATAGTTCCGCAGTGTAGACGTAGCCTAAGGTGCCACAGGACTACTCGTTTTTAAAGTGACACACCGTCTTTCCACTGTGCATTTCCCTTTAAGGAAAGTAGAAGTTCTTCTACACCCTCTGTGCCTTTGCTGTGGGTGTATACATGCTCCTCTGCTCTATTGTCCGGAGCTAGGAGCCAGGGCTGTGCCTTGTCATATAGCAGTGGAACTGAGGTAGCTTTGATGAGTCTCCTCAACAGGAGCTCTCTGTTACCTCCATTCCCAATTGTCCTGTAAGTGGGGAGCAGAAAATCATCGAGTGTTTCACAAAGGAGGAGGGAGGACAATTGTTCTCCTTGGCTTCTGAGGATAGGATAAGAAGCAGTGCGCTTAAACTGCAGCAAGGGAGGTTTAGGTTGAACAGTAGGAAAAAATTCCTAACGGTCAGGGTGGTTAAACACTGGAATAAATTGCCTAGGGAGGTTGTGGAATCTCCATCACTGGAGATATGTAACAGCAGGTTGGACAGACGTCAGGGATGATCTAGGTGCTCCCACCCTGGGAGCAACCAGACAGCCAACATAGGAGAAGGAACCCACTGAAGGTACAAAGGTGGGGTGGGGTCTGGTGGATAGGGCATTCACCTGGGGAGCACAGGTTGGTGGGCCCAAGCCCTGCCTGGGAGCAGCCAGACAGCCAACACAGACACCCCAGGGATGGAGCTGGCTCCCACATTAGGAAGGCAGGATAAGGGACCCACTGAAGGCAGAGAGGCAGAGTGGGATCTTCAGTGAACTCAGGGATAAGGCAGGGATTTGCCTGGGGAGCACAGGATGTTGGGGTTGATCCCACCCCCCTCTGCCCGCTCAGGCAGTGACTCGGCAGCCAAGTGGACAAGGGATGGACCTGGCTCCTGCACTAGGAAAGTAGGGAAAGGAACCTGTGAGGGCAGGGGACTTGAGGTCCCTTCCAGTTCTATGATTCTATGATTCAATGAAAAGAGACCAGGTCACCTGTCTACCCATCTACCTACCTCTCTAGCTCCTCTTTCACAAATCAAATGTAGAGGTGGGGAGAACTGGATGGGTTGACTGCGGGCTCCTGCCTGTAACTCACTGCTTCCTCTCTAGCTCAGGTAGGCAGTCTCTGAAAGCTGGTACCCTCTGGTGGGTTTTAGGTGGGCACATGATGAAATGGCAGGGGATAGACTTGGGTGGTTACAGGACTGGGAGCCAGTTGATCTGGGTGGTGCTCCCAGCTCTGCTGGCAAGGCCCTAGGTGACTAAGCAAGTTACTTAACCTTTCTTTCTTTCTTTCTTTCATTTCCCTATATCTGAAAAATCATGGAGGTGTAGAATTGGAAAGCTCACGGGGCTGATAATTCTTTTCCTGCCTTTGTACAACACTTTTGGAGGTACGGATGAAGATCATTATGTAGAAGTGCATTTATTATTACAGAGCTCTCCTTTTGAAGTGGGGGGAGAAACTATTCAGGGGACAATCAGACTAGCACAGTACAAACGTTCAGTACCTTGCAGCCACACCAGAGGCCCAGTGTGTTCCTGGAAAGCTCTGCCGGGATTCCCAGCTCTCCTCCTGCTGTGTTATACAGCATTTATTTCTGTCCCCGGTGGCTCACCAGATACCAGACCATAAAACTGTTACTGGTCTCTCCAACAAGCTGTGCTTGGTTTGGTGTTGCTCCAAGCTGCATATTAACAAATCCTGCCTCGGGAGACCATTGTCATTTTCAGTCCAGGCACCGTCACTGCAAATCTTCAGGAAAAGTTTTGATCAGTATTAGAAGGTCATTCTGCAAAATGCAGAGGGTCAAACAGGCTACGGTGTTACTGTTGCACTCTAAAGGGTTCTTTGGCCAGGAGGCTGGGTCACAAATTAGCCTGGGTCTGGACTGTCAGGAGGCTGCACAATTTGGATTAATGTCTGAAGACACTGAGGACATGGAAATGGCTGAGGCTGTTCAGGCTTCTACATTGTCCATTCCTAGCTGTGCAGTGATTGCAGATTCATCTGGCCCATGCCCCTGTTGCCGATTGCACACGCTGGGATTCTCTGATGGCTGCTTCTAGTCTACTTACGTACAATAAAAGAAAGGGGCTGAGCGAGGGAGTGGTGCTGTGACCCGGTTTGGGTAGCACTCTGCCAAGGCATGTGGCACGAAGCAGCACTTTTCATGGCGTCAGGTCACAGCTGGGATCCTCCTCTAGCCACACGCCTTGCCCCTCCCTCCTCAAGAGTGCGCATGGTCCACCATGCACATACATACTCTTGGTCAGACGTGTACACATTGTGGGGCTTGGTTTCATTTTGTGATGAAGGCTGCGGCGCATCCTAGGTTCTGCTTCATGTTTAATGCAGTTTCTTATCCGCAAGCATCCAGAAGAGAGGACAATACCAATGAAGGAGGGGAGGCTGGTGATTGCTTGTGTCCTTGCAGTCAAACGGCCGAAATCTAGGAGCCGGGAGTCCTGTATTCAGTTGCTGGCTCTGCCACAGCTGAGCTGGATCACCTCAAGAAAGTCCTTTTGCCTTGCCGAGGCTTCCATCTGTAAAATGGGGATGATGCTTCCCTCCTGTGGTGTGTAAGGTTCCATTCATTCATGCTGAAGGTGCAATGGAAATTCTCTTGGTTTGAGCACCGCTGGTGCTGTACCGGTGAACACACAGGGTGTGCAGCAAAGCACACATGTTCCAACAGAACATGCCAGTCAGCCACTGAAATGCTCCCGGAGCAAGAGACGGGGGCAGACATCATCTGCTCTGCAGCTGTGTTCGGGCAGGCTTCCAGCAGCTTCCTCTCCCAGACCCCTTGCACCTTCCTTACAGGCAGCAAGCAGGGTGCTGGGTTTGCTTGTACCCTACTAAAGCAAAGCATCCTCCAGTTTCTTGGCAGACCTGAATTTGCAGGCACTTGTGCAGTGCAGTGCCTCTGCCGTGTGACACAAGGAATCAGATATTGGAGCTATTTGGAGGTGAGGGAGGGGCATAGCAGGATCCTACTCTGCATGGCAGTGCTTCCTGGCTTGCTGGCTCAAGACAAGTGGGTTCACTGGGATTAATGGACTCAACCCACGTGGAGTAGTCTTGCTGATCATTGAGTTTAACCCAATTGCTATCCCATTATTATAATGTGTGAAGGATCCAGCCTCAGTGTATGCAGAGTGGTGGTTAGAATGGACAGGTCTCATAGGATGTGTCTACACTGCAGTGGAAGCTGGGGCCCAACCTCTCTATCCCTCCTGTCTACATGCAAATTTCTTAGACTCAGACTTGGACCTACAGTCCCAGTTCCCTGCAGATACAGAGAGTTCAAGACCAAGTCAAGGTAGGACCCAGAGTTCAAGCCATTTGCTTTGCAGAGTAGATGCAGCCCCATCTGTCTTGTGTCCTGCGAATCTGCCAAAAGTATCCCACAATCTATGGGCCAACATCCTTTTCTAGTCTGCTTTTAGAGAAAGATCTGGGTTTGGGCTGAGGCAGAGTGGAATCATAGAATCACAGAACACTAGAACTGGAAGGGACCTCGAGAGATTATCAAGTCTAGTCCCCTGCCCTCACAGCAGCACCAAACACCATCTTAGATCAGAGGTGGGCAATAATTTCTGACCGGGGGCCACTTCAGAAATTTTTGAAGTGGCCCTGGGCTTTCCCAGAAGGGGCGGGGCCTCAGGCAGAAGGGGAGGGGCCAGGACACTTCCGTGCTTCCCCACCCACAGACCCTGATTGGTCTGGGAATGGGGGAGCATGCAAAGTCTTTGTCTCCCCCAGAGAGAACTGCCAGCTGTTCTGAACAGTTGGCAGTTCCCTCTAGGTACCCGGGCCTCTGCCGATGGGAGGAACCTTCGCGTGCTCTCCCCTGCTGCCCCCAGGTCAATCAGGGCCTGGGGAGTGTGAGCACATGAAGTCTCTCACTCCCTGCCCCTGCCCTGCAAGGGAAGGCTGCACTTAGAGTCAACCACCAGCTGAGCAGCAGCTGGTGGTTGACTTTAAGTGCTGAGCACCTTTCAGGGTGGGAGGATACTTCCCGTGCTTTTCCTGCCCCCAAGCCCTGATTGGCCTGGGGGTGCAGGGAGCGTGCAGGGAGCATGCAGAGTCTCCTCCCACGCTGCCCCTGCCCTGCAAGGAGTGCACAGCGCTTAGAAGCACCACACGCTCCTGGCAGGGCAGGAGGAGACTTTGCGCGCTCCCCCCCTCATCTCCAGGCCCAGATTGGCCTGGGGGCGGGGGAGCGGCAGGGCCTCCACGGACCAGATCAACTTGCTTGGCGAGCCAAATCCGGTCTGCGGAGGCCCTTTTGCCCACCCCTGACATAGGCAGTGGCTTCTCTCAGTGCTGCTCAGAGGGAGACCCGTGGTTTAAGATTGTACGCCCAGACTTTCTCTGATGCCTCCAGTAGCTCAGATAAACGGGAGAGGAACTTTCTCTCCTGGCTTAGTGTTCCATGCCCTGTAACTTACCAGGCCTGCCTCCCATTTCTGACTCTGTCACTGATTCCTCTCTGGTCTGCCCACAGACGTTGCAATTGATTTAGTTAAACTGCTGCAACTTGGGTGTGTGAACCCTGTGTGAGTTTTAAACTGGTTCTATCCATGAAGTTTGTTCCTGTAAATTTACTGGCACAAGTTAAAATGACAGTGAGCTGGGTTGAAACAGTGTCTGCACAGCCAGTTGCTCGGGTTTAACCAAATCGGTATAAAATCACCCCATTAGTTAAACCAGTGCAGGTGAGTGCATAGCCCAGGCCTGGAATTCTCCCTCCTTCCTCAGGAGGGTCTTCACCTCAGAAGGTGAACTCCTCTATTGTATTCTATATAAGCTCTTCTCCTGCCTTCATCTTAGGGTAGGTTTACACTGCCCACATTACAGTGTGGCCAAAGCGCTGTGATATGGGCAGCGTGGTCACACTTTATCTCCAGGGGAGAGCTCTCCCAGTGATAAAAGAAAAACCACCCCAGACGATAAAGTGCTTCAAAACTGGTGCTTCTCAGCGCTGAAACTCTTTTTCCTATCCTGAACAACTAACGATTTATCACTGGTAGTGACAGTGCAGGCATAACCAGTATCTTCCAGATGTGCATTCAGTGCCTAACATCTGTCATTCTTTCTCTCATCCTCACCCCAAGGGGAGAGTTGTAAGTACAGTGGAGTGTTTTGTTTTGGTCAGATTTTTGTTTTTAAGTGTCCATGTTCCTCTGTGTGTGCCGGAGAAGGCAAGTAGAGGGGCATCTGGCACTTGACGCGGAAGGTGCAGGGGGAGTTGTGGTGGTGTTTTGTCCTGGTGGGAATTTATCCCACTTTTGTAGGTGAGCCCCCAAGAAAGCTCTGTCTCCTGCACTGATGAGTTTTCTCATTGGCCCCCAGTGACGTTGGGATTTCATTTGTGACCACGCAGAGCTGTGACGCGCTCCCTGCTGCTAAGTGCGTTAATGGGATCAGTCCTCCTGGGTTCTGTCCTCTGCTTTGCCACTGACGCACAGCACGAGCTCCAGCAGCATCGCGGAGAAGCTCCTTCGGCTCCCCTTTCCTTTCCGTATTGACCCCAGAGCCAGCTCACGTTTCCTTTTCACGCTGCTCAGCATATGTTCCTCCTCGCCCTGACTGATGCTGTGAGGGAGCTGCCAGGGCTCTTGTGCCTGTGCTTTTGGGCAAGGGCCAAGGCCTTCCTTAGGCACACGCAGCTGTGTAGGGCACCTGAAAATTTGGGGCACCAATTTGTCGGGTGCTTTTACGCCCGATCGTGTGCCTGTGGATGGCCCTGACCGTCATCTGTTGGTCCCTCTCTGGCCTAGCCCCTTCCCCTGGGTGCTCTTTCAGCCACCAGCAGCAGGGCTGCCTTCTCACCCACCCCCTCTCTCCTGTCCATATGTTCCTTTCAGCCAGCTGGGCCTCTGAGCTGAGGGCTCCCTCCTGCCACGCTGAGACTGGCCCCAGGAAAGTTCCTGCACAGGAGGGGGAAAGAGGACAGCCTGAGGTAACATGCATAAATTGTAAGGACGGCCCTGGCAAGGACAACTTTTTGGCCTGATTAGGTTGAATTGTTCACTTGATGTGTTTCCTTTAATCTTTGCCTAGGAGCGGGTTGTGTGTGTGTGTGTGAGAGGATGGACGGTGAGTACCTGAAAGTACTTCCCAGGAGCAAAGAGAAATGGAGGAGCGAGGAACCCTTAGCAATACACAGAAGGTCAAACGTTATGGTCTGTGGTCAGACCAGCTCTGTGGGAGTGGGATGCCTCAGGGCTCACCCCCAAGAGCAGGGCTGCTCAACGAGGGGTATGCGTATATATCCCTGGGGCAGCGTATGCAGAGGTCTTCCAGGAGGTACATCGACTCCTCTCGATACTTATCTAGTGTTACAATAGGCCACATAAAAAGCACTAGTGAAGTCAGTACAAACTAAAATTTCCTACCAACAGTGACTTGTTTACACTACTCTCTGTTCCATACACTGAAATGTAAGTACAATATTTATATTCCAGTTGATTTATGTTATAATTATGAGACAGCCATTTTTCAATAGCAGTGTGCTGTGACGCGCTTGTGCTTTTATGTCTGGTTTTGGAAGCCAGTAGTTTTTAAATGAGGTGGATCGTGGGGGTATGCAGACAAATCAGACTCCTGAAAGGGATACAGTCATCTGGAAGGGTGAGAGCCGCTGCCCTGGAGCACTGATCCCATTGTCATCAGGTGCCCTGGAATGTACCCCACAAAATTGCCTCTCCTCAGAAGAAGTAGATTTCAAAGCCAGTTCAGGCACCAGGAGCAAGGACCTGGGAGCCCCTCCATTGGGATCAGATGAGGTGTGGGAGGCTAGAGAGGAAAGGCTGTTCTTCCAGAGCCCTTTGGCTCTTAAACCCCCCTGTTCCCCCTCAAGCACACAGGGGAAACCTTCAAGTCAACAGCAGGGCCGGACTAAGGGCTGGGCAAGCTGGGCAGCTGCCTGGGGTGCCAACCGATGGGGGGCGCCTGATGGCAGCTGTAAGGGGCACTCGGTGTCCCTTATAGCTGCCATTAGGCGCTGCACGCCCGGCTCCCGCAGTGCCGGCCCACCCCCATCCCCGCAGTGCCGACTAGCAGCGCCTTTCCCCCGACGGCCGCGGGGCCCTGCACAGCCAGGAGCTGCGCGCCAGCAGCAGTGGCTGGGCTGGGCTGGGCAGCGCATGCGCCATGCGGCCCCGGGGTGGGCCCGTGCTCCCTGGGGGGGGGCGGGCCTGCACCCCAGGTGCAGGCCCGTGCATTCACCGTGTGCCTGGGGGTGGCGCTGCGCGCCCGGGCCCGGGGCGCCAAAATGGCTCGGGCTGGCCCTGGTCAACAATTTCCCAAAGGTTAATTATCTGCTTAAAAGAGGCTTTAGTTTGCAGCCTGCAAGGTGTTCCCCAGGCCAGCTCCAGGTACCACTGCAGGCAGGAATCGCGCCACTCTTCTGTGCAGTACCTGCCCCTGCAGGCTGCTTTACTTGCAGCAGAGAGACCATGCTGGAGGGGCCATGGCAGAATGGGTTGACTCAACAGTATTCCGCTCCAGGTCAGAATGCAGCCTCCCTACCCACTATGAGCGTGTCACTAGCTGGATCCTGAGCTGTGCACAATCTGGAGCAAGTCACAGAGCTCATTTACACTGGATGGGATCCAGAGGATGGTCAGGAATTTGTTTACACTAAGCAGGATCTGTAGCGAGTCCACTAAATTCCAGTGGTCTTCCTCCAGGTTTCCTCCCCTTTAACTGAGATCAGGATGTGGCCTAAGAAAATACAGAAATAGAAAATGCCAGAAGCCATAATCTGTCATCCTTGTCTGTTAGAAAAACGCTCTGGGTCTCCTGGTGTGTGTTATATTGTCCATTTATCAGTCTCTAGTACACTTACCATCTAAGGGTGCATCTACACTGCAGCGTTTTTCCAGAAAAATGGCCGTTTTTCCGGAAAAACAATACTTTCATGCAAACTGCCATTGAGTTCTTTCAACAGAAAGTCGAAAGAACGCAGGGGGTTTTCCGACGGTGGTAAATCTCATTCTACGGGGAAGAAGCCTTTTTCCAAAAGAGCTTTTTCGGAAAAAGGCATGTGTGGATGCGGAAGGGAGTGTTTTTTTCGAAAGAAGAGGCCTCCAGGAAAAAGCACAGGTGCCCTGGTGGCCACTCGGTCCACAGTAATCACCACTGAAATGCAAGATAGTGTCCAGTTAATGTGGACGCTGTCTTTCGAAAAATCACATCGCTTTTTTGTTGCACTTTTGCTGTGTAGACGCTCTCTTTCGAAAGAAGTTTTTCCGGAAGATCTCTTCTGGAAAAGCTTTTTCCGGGAGGAAGCCTGCAGTCTAGATGTAGCCTAAGAGCAGGGCACACTCTGGTTTCCAGTAGAGTTGATGATGTTATAGGCTGAGATTTTTCAGAGCTAACCTAGGGGATTTAGAGGCTCCATTCCTACAAAACTGAGGAGACTTAGATGCACAACTTCTATTAGATAAGCATTGACAGTCCCCTTGAAGCACCTGGTTTGGCAGCATCATACTCTCACAAGAGCCTCTCTGGCTGGTTGTACTCAGTTGGTTTTGGGAGGCTGCTGCATGCATCCCAGAGGCAATCAGCTCTGTGCTCCAGATGAGCAGGGAGTCCAACCCATCACTTCTTCCCTGCCCACCCAACTGGAGTGTATAGTTAGCAGCATTTTTCCCCTACTAAAAAAAGCACAAGTTTCTTAATTGTTTCCTGCTGCAGTTGAAACACTGATATGGAGATGGAAATAGAACCTCCAAGGCAATGCAACTAGGAAGAGCGGCTAGAGAGCAATTAGTATGAGAGTCTGACACACACCCTAACCACCCACCCCCATCCTGTGTTCTGCTCCCTGGCCTGCTCCTCCCCGGCACCATTATAGCAGGCCTGCTATTGTTGAGGTTTTTAAAAAAATATTTATTCCTACGTCATCCTCGGCACATAATCCCACCCCCTCTGGGAAAGAAGTAGATGTCATTAGTGGCTGTGAACTGCTCGGGGGCAGTAACAGAGGCTGTATAAGTATCTAGGTAGATGGAAAAAATGGTTTGAATTCCTCTCTATAGTTGATCAAGGTACTTGTTTGCTATGGATGTTCTGGGGGAGCATCTTTCCAAACTGCAGTGTTTGGAGCATTAAACGCCTTTAGCTTCTTTCCTGCCCCCACATGACACTGGTGTTTTCATGCTGTTTTTCAGACCTGGCCTTTCATATGATCCCAGTTTAGGCTGCACTGGGGAAGCATGATTCTCAGTGAGATGATCAGGCCAAGGTTTTCAAACTAGGGTGCCTAGATCCACACAAAGGCCTCTTAACAAGTAGTCTGATCTCCTGAGGTGCTGAGCGCCTACAGTGCCTGCTGACACCAGCAAAGGGACTGATGAGGGTGTCGGAAACTGTCACTGGGGCACAGGGCTCCTGCAGCATTAAATCGAAAGGACCTTGGGCATGTGGGGTCCTTCTTTGGGGTATAAGGCAGACTTTGGCTTACTTGTTACCTCTATACATCATAGGTTGGAGGCTCTTCGTGGCCCAGCAGCTCCGCTCATCCCGTCCTTACAGCTACAAGGGGCAGAAGTGGTCTGCAAAGGGAAATTGACCAGCATAGCTATTTTGGAATAGCTTGCTGCATTCCCCAGTAGTCCACATGGGGCAGTTATTTCAGAATGGCTCTGCAGGCCCGTTTCTCCCATGTAGGCGAGACCTCTCTCTCTGGCTCAATGAGGCATTTTTGGCTTCATTAAACCCAGGACTCTCTGACCTCTGCGATGCTTGTTTCTTTACCCTCCTGCTAGACAGTGCTGCTGAGATCAGCACAGAAATCCCTCCTGCTGTGTTGCTGAAGCAAAGCTCCTGCCCCTCCGCCCATGTGACAATATTCCCTCGCCTGCGTCTGCCTCTGAATCCCCCCAGCGGCTCCCAAACTTCCAAGTCTAGACAACCTTCTTCAGTGATAATAGATATTGTTCTTCTCCAGCTGTTTCTCATCCCTGTGCCCTAGGAGCATCCATGTTGACTCATGCCCCTCAGCTGGCTCGGAGTGCATCTGATCTCTCATGCTGCGTGGGATGAAAGCCTGAAGTCAATGGGAGTTTACTTCAGCTGGCTCTGGATTTCACCCAGCAGTAGGCACCAGGTGTGACCCTGGGAGCTGGCTTAGCCTGGGTGAGAGGGCCACACTGCAAAGCCGGACTGGTGTTGCTGCAACCTGCACTTGTGCTGCACTCGCTCGCGTGGCACGCCAGGACTTCTCGGGGCATGTTGCATGGTTCTTAGTGCTGCACTAAGTTGAACACTTTTGCAGTGTATTGTGGCACCTGCAGGACAGTGGTCATCACCCAGCAACTTAGGAAACCAGTTCCAGTTTGGCATGCTCTTACCTGCTGGGATGACAATCCCCTGGATGCCAGCTTTTCCACTGAATGTTGCCGGCACAGCAAGCCATGTGCAGTAGGACTGGTAAGTGACTCCCCATGCAGATGCAGGGAGTCAGAAAATGGCAAGGAAGTATGGGCCAAGGAGAATTGTGGGAAAGCATCAGCAGACTAGCGGTGTCCACATTACTTACCCTGTATCTGCACTGCTGAGTGGGGGTGTTAGCAGCTCGAATATTGGCAGTACCCGGTGTAAAGTGCCACCATGCTTGAGCAAAAGGTTGGGGGGAAGGGGATTTGGGTTAAGGACAAACACTGAAGTAAGAACCTGAGTTAAGTCTGCAGTGAAGACAAGCCCTTCTTAGACTGTAAGCCTTGTGGGGCAGGACCATCTTTTGATGGTACATGCGTCTTCAGTGACTGCTGGCACGGAGCCCGAATCCTGAGTGGGGTTCTGTGCACCTGCAAATTCACCAAGCCAGATCCTCCATGGGTGCAAATCAGCATCACTTTCCTGAAGCCAGTGCAGTTGGGTGATTCATACCAGCAGGGCAGTCTGGCCCTCTTCATTTAACAGCTGGTAGTGGGGGCTCCTGGAACCACCTCGCCAACCACGTCCTGCTGGAGCCCATGTCTCGTATGTGCAGTCTCCATCGCCCTGATGTTGAGCTTACGCCAGCTCTTACCTCCTTCAGGGTATACTTGCCAAGCATGTTATAAATCTTTCTAATGGAAAATGGCTTTCTTTTATTGGGTGCCTCACCATTCAAGGTAATTGGCATCTGTTCATGCATCTTGGAGACTCTATTTTTATCAGCCGCTCACACAGCCACATGTATCCACTCTGCCTCGTTATGCTAGTCAATTTCAGACCTATTGCTTTGTTGTTGTTATGTAGATGGGAGATGTGGAGGCAATGATTAACAAGGCTGTTCCCTCTGCAGCCAGGCTCCTGGCACCAGGCTTCCTGCCGGTGCCCTGGGCTAGCCACAATCCCTTGGCTCCCTGCACCACCAGCAGAATAGAGGGTGAGTGTGCAAAACAGGTCCCAGCACAAGTAGGGATGTTAAATATCGGTTAATTGGATAATCGAGTGAATTCTTATCGGTTAGTCGACTATTCTGTAGTCCCCAGGGGCAGGGCTGGCAGCCAGTGCCTCTGGCCCCACTCCTGAGGAGTCCCCTGCCACTCTGCACAGGATGCCAGGCGGGAGCTGGTCCGCGAGGGGAGCCAGTTTAAAAACCAGTTCCCCTCGTAAACCGGCTGCCTGTCGCCCTGTGCTGCTGCCTCTGATACAGAGGCAGCAGGGCAGGGTGGCAGCAGCCCCTGTCCAGGGAGGAGGGAGGGAAATGCATGTAATCTCTAGCATTAACCTATAAGCTTTTGCTTATCGGATAATTGGTTAATCGACTGCACTGTTACATTCCTAGGCACCAGTAATGTTTCTCAGGGTACGTCTACACTAGCCCCCTAGTTCGAACTAGGGAGGCTAATGAGGGTGACCGAAATTGCTAATGAAGCGCGGGATTTAAATATCCCGCGCTTGATTAGCATATTCCCGGCCGGTCGCCATTTTAGAAACTGACTAGCCCAAAGTAACTGCCCGCGTCTACACGTGGCAGAGAAGCGGGATTCCAAGATAAACCCCTTAGTTCAAATTAACTGTTACTCCCTGTAGAATGAGGTTTAACACTTAATTCGAACTAAGGGGCTTATCTTGGAATCCCGCTTCTCTGCCGCGTGTAGACGCGGGCAGTTACTTTGGGCTAGTCAGTTTCCAAAATGGCGACCGGCCGGGCATATGCTAATCAAGCGCGGGATATTTAAATCCTGCGCTTCATTAGCAATTTCGGTCGCCCTCATTAGCCTCCCTAGTTCGAACGAGGGGGCTAGTGTAGACGTACCCACAGATACTTGGTGCATGACATTGCTAACCTGAGTAACTGGGTCCTTCCCCTAAAGACATGAATGTATTTAACTCTAGAGAATCGAAGAATATTGTCCCAGGTTTAATATGTAGGAAAACATTCCATCTTCTCCTTGGCAAAATGCATATTCACCCGTGTTGTAGCCTATTCCAGGGAGTGGGTATGGGGGGGAGAGCTGAGAGTGCATTGGCAAGGCTCTGGACTGCTGCTCATGTGCCTAGTCGCCTGGTATCTGCATATTCAGTTTATTGGATGCTTGCAGGGGATGGGGATGAGAAAAGAAGAGAATCTGAAAAGGTGAAATCGAGTGTATTCTCTGCTAACCATGGTTGTGATAGAAACACATGGGCACCTCAGAGATATAGGTGTCTTTCTCCTGGCCTAATAATAGCTCCAAACAGATGTTGAGATGCTTAGATCTTACTCCACAGCAATGGTGCCCACTCTCGCCACTTTATTGCTAATGATACTGGGTGTTTTTTTCTTAAAGCCCCAGCCCCTGGAGTCATGTGATTGTGAGTCTCACCTTTCAGTGAGGAAAAAGTTTCTAGCCCTCATGTTTGTGAAAGAAAGTTTCAAAACACGATTCCAAAAAGCACCAACACCAGAAGGCAAATGAAAAGACTGTGTGACATTTACTTACTTTAAAAAAAACCCCTCATGATTTTTTGAGCCAATCTTATGATTTCTCTGGAGCTACTCTCAGGACTCTGGGCAGGCAGAAAGAACAGCTGCACCCACAGCCAAAACTCGGTGTCACTATGTAAGGCCACAGCTGATGGGGAGGCCTAGGTGCCTGAGAATCATCCTTTCGATGAACTCCCTGTTTCTGGCTGTCCTGTTTAGGAGGCAATTGAATAATATATTTGTTTTCCTCCTGCAAGTCTTATCATGTGGCCAAACATGATAAGGAGTTGGCTTTTTTAGGAGTTAATATCAGCTACAGTGAATTTGCACCCAGGTTTCTGTGTTTAGATAGTAATACTTAGCTAATCTACAGTAAGAAGCAGAAATTTGTCACTGCCGTAAAGTTATGCACGGCTAGGATGGGTTAATAATAGAGTTTTCCTGCAGCTGCTTTGCAGGAAATCTCTTTGCCAACGTGAGGTACTGTAGGAGTAAATAGGCTCCCTGTTGGAATGAATTTAGTGATATAACATTTCATGTTGCAGAGAGATGCCCTATTTATCCACCGACCAGGTACAGCAAAGGCGGCAGCAGTACAAAGGCCTCTCATGCGGCTTTGCCATTGTGTCTCCGAGCTGTTAATGGAAAGCACTGACGCAGTCCTTCAGCCTTTCCGTCTCTGTGGCTCTTTCATTCATGGCTGGCAAGGATTCTGGCTGAGAGCGACTGTTAACTCATTAAGTCATTGAGCAGCCATGCAGAGAGTCTGACTTCAGCAGGGCTTGAACTGGTGACAAGGGAAAGTTCTTCTCATGGGGAGGGGCATGAAGACCCAGGTGCTGGATCCTATATGCTGTGAGCCTCCAGAGTCAGAACAGACACAGTGCCCGGGCCCTGCTTTAGCACCTTTGGGCCCACTGACGGAGGGGCAATTCTGGCACCCCTGCTCGAGAGCTCAGCCCATGCAGCCGCTGCCCAGGCCCTGGAACCACAGTGCTGGTTCCTCATGTCCCCCCGTAGCTTAAACCCACCCTCTCCCTGAACTCCAGCCAATGGTGTGGATAGGGTGGGTTTCAGTTAAACACATGCTGACTTCGCACAGGACTAGGTCCCTGCAGTGCCCTTTCTTTACGAGCACAAGAAACATGCAGATCTACACAAAAATTAACCCTCCCCCCTCCAGTGCATTCTGTGGGTAAGGGGCAGGGTCATCCTGGGCCATCCAAGTCTTCCTGTGGCATGTCTAGGATTCTGAGACCTGGAATCTTGTCTCTGCTGACCTGGGCCAATCCATGCTTTCCCCTCTTCTGTCTGAACTTCCTATATGTCTCTGTGACTTTTCCCCCGACCCATCTAGGCCAGGTTTACACTGGGCGGAGAGAGAGTTGACTTAAGATGCGCAACTCCAGCTATGTGAATAGCGTAGCAGGAGTCGACCTACCTTAAGTCAGATTTCTGCAGCTTCCCCGTTGCGGGAGGTCGATGGGAGAAACTTGCCCATCAGCTTCCCTTACCCTTCGTGACTCTAAATCAGACTCTGGAAGATCAATCTCTGGATCATCGATCTCTGGGTAAGTATAGATAAGGCCCTAGTCTCCTTGGGTTTTAAAGGCTGCCATTGACCCCTTGGTGTCTGTCTTCTGCTTGGTGACTTTCCATTCTCCACACTTCCACATTCCTGCTTGAGGAATGATGGAGAGAAACGATTCCCAACTCCAGCATCTTCCTTCTCATTAGCGATTGTTTGCTTCCAGTACAGTCATTAAGTCATTACGGTTGACAACTCTTGTCGTCCCTGGTGTGGGGAAGACATGAGGCAGACCTTGCCAGCCCTTCACGGGTTCCACCGTTACACAGAAGCTTTCAGCCATGGGACTGTTTGCAGAGAAACAACTTCAGAATATCAGCCCGCATCCTTGACTTTTACAGACCGATCCTTCAGATCATCCCAGCTCTGGACATCTCTTCCAGACTGCAGAGCTATCCAGTGCCTGGGAAATGCAGCATGAGGGAGAGGGGTCATTTCCTATTGGAATTTGAATGTTGATGCCATGAATGTTTTATATAAATTGCAAGAAGGGCAGGTCTTGTTGTCTTTTTCTGAGAGCGCGCAGGGCTTGGCATGATGACCCTTGACCAGGGTTCCCTTTAATCTTTTCCAGCCACGTGTGGAATAAATGTTTATGCGCACTGAGGTATGTGCAAATGGGCACCACCAGTAGAAAGAGAATCCTCACTGCGGGAGCTCTGCTAATCAGCTGGGCAGCATTGGAATCTCTCCTGAGTGGTGCACGACCTCATACTTTACAGGGAACACTGCCCTTGAACCCCGTCTTCTTTAGTCCAAGGAACTCATTGCACTTTACAAGCATTAGTGTGTTAGCCATCACATAGTCTGGTAATTAAGGGAAGTGTAAATTCCATCCTGTTTCAATAGGCAAACACAGGGGCACAACCTACTAGAATCCTTCTGTCCATGAATGCCTCCTTTCCCTCTGCCCCTACGCTGTGGTAGAACCCGTATGGCATACGTGTATTTACCTGCAGTGAGAGAGCTGCAGAGTGCTGTGCACAGCTAAAAAGGATCGCATGACAATCAAGCAAGAAAAATAGGGTTGGGGGGAGGCAGGCAAGACAAGGAATGAAATCTTCACACGCGCCGCGTGAAGCTTATTCATCAACACCCAGAGGGAGGGAGTTCTGAAGCTTCAGATTAATACGCAAAGAGGTATGACAAGCAAACACATCAAAAGATCTCAGAACCATCAGTGAGCACTTTCTTTGAAGATTTAGCTAGTCAGCAGGGAAGAAATGTGGCAACGGCATCTAAGACAACAGGTACGAAGGAGCCTGGCGCAAACCGACGGCTCGTGTTGGTAGAAGGGGTGGTGCTGAAAGAGTTGGGAGGCTCTGTAGGTGTGTCTGTTTGATGTGTTGAGATTGAAGGAGAAGCGGGTAGTTTTAACTTGCTGTGTCATGGCAAACGATGCACTGGACAGAAATTCCTCATTGTTTACTCGCCTTCCTCTACATCAGCCTTCACCTTTTGCTCCAAGAGCGGGAACCTCGGCTGGCGTAAATCGGTGCTGCACCAGTGGGATGGCTTGTTTGCATCAGCTGAGGATCAGGCCTGTAAAGTTTTGCTAACTGGCATGATGCAATAAGCCTCCTTAAAGGTAGCAGAAATACTCAGGGATTCTAAGATTTCAAGGTCAGAAGGGACCATTGAATTATCTAGTCTGATGACCTATACACCACTGGCCACTGACTTCCATGCAGTTCCCACTGGTTGGAGCACACCACCTTCTGGTTGGCTAAAGCATCTCCCAGAAACGTGCCTAGCCAGAATTGGAGGACAACAAAAGATGGAGAATCCCTCACTTGTTCCAGTTGTTAACCACCCTGCCTGCTAAAAATTTGTGCCTTATTGAATTTGAAGTTGTCTGGCATTAACATCCAGCCTAAGGATGTTAAGGACTAGACCACTAGTCAATTATCCGATAAGCAAATGCTTATCGGAGAGTCGAGTCGACTAGTTGATTTCCCCACCCCCCTTGCTGCCTGATTAGCAGGTTCTGGGGAAACGCCACACAGAGCCCAGGATCAGCTGGGGAGTTTTGGGCTCTCCGTGGCATTTCAAAGCGGCAGCGCAGCATGAAGCCTGGCATCAGCGGGGGACTCTGAGTCCCCCACTAACCCCAGGGTCCATGAGGATGCTTCCGCTTTGAAATGCACAAGAGCCCGCGCTGGGGACTCTTGTACATTTTAAAGCTGGCACCTGCATGCAGCCCAGAGTCAGCGGGACTTCCCGCTGGCCCTGTGGGGGCTGCATGTGGCGTTCTGCATTCCTCCTTTGAAATGTAGAAGAGCCCCAGCTGGGGCTCTTGTACATTACAAAGGAGGAATGCGGAAGTGCCTGTTGATAGTCGAGTAGTCGATGGAAATTCCATCAACTACTCAACTAGCAAATTACTCAATATTTAACATCCTTAATCCAGCCATTGGTTCTTGGGATGACTTTCTATAGTCGATTAAAGAGCCCTTTAGCAATCTCTCCAAGAAGGTCCTTATGCCCTGCAATCAAGTCTCCTATGCTATAGAAACCAGTCAGCTTAAAATGGAAAAAAAAAAAAAATCAAAGGAAAAGACTCCCAATGGCTTAACTCTTGTCTTTCTTGTTTTCTTTTCCAGTTACAGAGAAGGAAGTGCAGCAATGGTGAGTTTCCAGCCCTGTCTTTCTGATTCTTGTGAGCTCCCGAGTGGTGTGTGCATGCAGCTGTTGTGTGACAAGTCAGTTCTCCATGCTGCGTTGAATGCGTGCCCCTTGTGTAACCATAGGCGCTTGCTGGCCTCGGTTTCTTTTCAGGGTTATATTGCCGGGGAAGCTGGCTAAACTGAGATGTGAAGGTGGAACAAAAGACTCTTACACAAATCATTTTAGGGCATGGCTCCTTCTTCCAGCAATCTTTCCCATAATCCAGTTCTGTCTCGTGCAGGCACCAGGTTCTCCATGCAGCCTCTTGGATTCCTGGTTCTTTTGTACTAAGTATTAGTTCCTCACCTGCCCTTTGAACTCTGTTGGGCAGGAAGTGTTTTCATGAATCAGTCCCACCTTTGGGGTTCATCTGCTTCACAGATCAATCCAAACTGTGCTTGGAGCTCAGGGAGTTATACCTGAACTAGCAGTGATAAACGTAGTAGTGTAGATATGATGACACTCACTTCAGCTATGCGACTGTGTACCCAGGGGTCAAGCTGCCTTGCAGTAGCTCAACACCAGCCTCATGGTACATGTTGTCTGTGAGTTCTGTATTTAGATTTCACCAACCAGACATTGGGTGTGAACTCCTTAGGTTCTATAACAGCCTAACCGTGGAATCACAGAGGCTATGTCTACACTGGCGCGATCTTGTGCCAGAAATATGCAAATGAGGCTAAGCATAGAATATCGCCGAGCCTCATTTGCATATCTAATGAGCCAACATTTTTTCAGAAGAGGCTCTTGCGCAAGAAGGAGCGTCTACACTGCCCCTTTTTGCGCAAGAAAAACCCTATTGCGCAATACCGTTACACCTATTACTTTTCAGGAAGAACGGTATTGCGCAAGAGGGTTTTTCTTGCGCAAGAAGGGGCAGTGTAGACGCTCCTTCTTGCACAAGAGCCTCTTCTGAAAAAAATGGCGGCTCATTAGATATGCAAATGAGGCTTGGAGATATTCTACGCTTAGCCTCATTTGCATATTTCTGGCGCAAAATCGCGCCAGTGTAGACATAGCCAGACAGTCCTCTTGGGTGCTCTGGTCTGTCTTATCTAGGCAGTCTTGCCTTTGTGATAGATGGTCCCTTACACTAACAGTCACAACAATATTCAAGTTACTCCCAGTCCCAAGGACCTGTCACTTACCTCAGGTCAATTGCATCTTAGATCTCATACTAAAGACAATATTTGTAGCCAGTCCTGTAACAATTTATCTAAAGATTTATTAACTAGGAAAAGGAAATGAAATTTATTTACCAGGATAAGGCTGGTAAACCTACGTTTTCACAAATGAGGATAAGCAAGTTCTAGGTGTCCTTTAGGGCTAAACCAGGCTGGGGATGTGTGTGTGTCTTCTGCTTAATCTTACTAATCCTTGCCTGTCAGAGTCCAAGCAGCATAAAAGATAAAGTTCCTTTTCTTAGCTCTTATTATTCCTTCACCCCTTCTGCTTCCAGTTGCTAATTCAGCTGTTGGGAAAAATTCACTTGCATGTCTTCTCTTCCTGGGAGCGTGGAGAGTCTTTTGTCTTCTGATGTTCTCCAAAAGTTCATCTGGTGTTGATGGGCCTTCCTTTGTTATGAAGGAGATAACACCTCCTGGTGGAGACTAGTACTTCACGCTGACTGATGTCTCTTTCCTCTCTGATGATGTGCACAGTTATACAGACTTAGGCCAAGTCTACACGGGCAAGTTACTGTGCAGAAATCCGCTCCCAGTGCTGTAACTCCTGTGGTGTCCAGACTGGCAAGACACTGAGGCTATGTCTACACTACCAAGTTATTTTGAAATAAGTTATTTCAAAATACTAACTTCAGAAATAATTATTTTGAAATAAGTTTATTCCTCTTTACAAGCAGGAGTTAGTATTTCAAAATAACAAGCCCCTTATTTTGAAATAACAGACTTGCTAGTGTGGACGCTCACCTTGTTGTTTTAAAATAACGGGAATTATTTCAAAATAACTCCCCAGTGTAGACATGCCTTTAGTGTGCACTAACCCTGCAGTTGCTGCACTCTAGGTAAACCACCTTGAGGAGAAGCATAGAGCTTGCTGTGCCCTGGATACACTGCCGGGGGGGGGGGGGAGGAGAGTATGGACACTTGAATTGTTTCTGCATTGTAACTGGCCTCCAGAAATGGCCCATAGTCCCTCAAGTCCCTTCTGCTCTTTGAAACTCATCTGTCTGCTCTGCAGGCATGCACCTATCCCATTTCAGAGCTCCGTTTCTGACTGCCCACATGCTGTGCTGACTTTCTCCAGGGCACAGAGCAAACCATTCCAATGAAATGCTTGTGCTGTTGAACACAGTGAGAGAGCGAGATTGCTGTGCAAAGAGCCAGGAAGGGAGACAGAGGGAGCTGAGATGTCAGAGTTTTCCCCTCCCCCTGCCAGAGGAAGGGTTGTTTCCTGCTGCTGTGTGAACTTACAAGACAGCATGCTGACATCCCCCAAAACCCACTGTCTCCCCCCACCCCGCATATACACACACACACACACTCCCTGTCACACTCACCCTCTTCCCCCGACTTCTGTTGAAAAGCAGTTGTCAAAAAGTAGCAGGATGACCATGGAGTGTTGGGATTGGGAAACCTGCATCGTG
This sequence comes from Pelochelys cantorii, assembly GCA_032595735.1. Taxonomy (NCBI): domain Eukaryota; kingdom Metazoa; phylum Chordata; order Testudines; family Trionychidae; genus Pelochelys; species Pelochelys cantorii. The sequence continues at coordinate 14,355,791 of CM064347.1, read as the reverse complement.
TGATGCTTCCTGCCCCATGTGGTGTTACAAACCCTTCCCAAAGGATCCTGCGGCTAGTTGCACAGTGGGATAGCTGCAGCAATGCACTGCTCTCTGGGCCGTTGCAAGAGCTGCTAATGTGGACACACTCCCCCGTCACAAGGAGCACAGTGCGGACACACAACAGCGATTTCCCTGCAGTGCTCTGTGAGCAGTGCTGTAACTACCAGCACTTTACATCTGCCAGTGTAGACATGGCCTTTCAATGCAAACCTTACAGCATGGTACACCGAGGTTGTGAGACTAAGGCCTGCAGCAATTTACGAGCATTCAGTAAAGTCAAAACACTAAGCACGTTTTTGTAGCTCTGATACCTGTGATAAAAATACTGACACGCAGGAGAGCCATACTGATTCCAGCTATTTGTTTGCCAGTATGCAAATGACACATGGGCACCTTGGCATAAGCTGGCACTTAGTTTGCCAGCATCACGCTGGATTCCAGGGAAGTTTCTACAGCCCATGCCATCTCCATGCCACCCCACCTCCAGTGCCTTTTTTATGGCGGTAGCTAGATTAAAGCTACCGCGGGTACATCTACCCAAGCTGCAGTCGCCCCTTGGGTTGCAATGTAGGCCAGCTCTGGCCACAGCAAGCAGACACCATAGGGCAGGCTGCCCAGCGAGATGATCTTTTGCTACACTGCAGCACCAACCATGATGGTGCGGTTAGCCAGTGTTGGTAGCAGATGGGGGGCGGTCTCCGTTTGCAGAGCCCCACCCTCACACCCTTCCCTTCCCTGTCATGTTCCATGCAGGGCACTGTGACATAAAGCTTTGAATATTGTGCGGCTCTGGGAGATGCAGATCTTCTTAAGAGCAATCTACATGACTTAATAGCTGGATGATGATGCATGTTAGGCAATCTCGAAACTCTTGGAGGGTAGCATAAATAATGGAGCGGCTTAAAAATAAAAGCTGTAACCCATGTTTGCAGCTTTCCTCAGCTGCAGTTTTCCAGACAAATGAGCTTTGCCTCCAAAGCAAGTGCTGACATTGATGCTGTTACATGCTCACCTCTGCGCTCGAACAAGCGCCGAAACCTTTCGGTGGCTGCCTGTGTGGGAGAGACAGTGACAAATGCGAAGGGAGAATAGGTGTTTCTGAACACCACTTCTGGGCTCTCCCCTGGTGCAGAGCCATCTGTAAATCCTGGCCCAGCTGGCTTTGTTCGGCACGTCGTGTTCCGGGGAGTGTGGCCTGAGGGGATGGTTGTGCCTTTTCACCTGCACAAGCAGCACATGCAGGAGCCTGGCATTCTTGGCTCGGGGTAAAAGTGAAATATTAAATTGCGTCTGCTTCCAGCAGAAGGAAGACATGGAACGAAATGATCAGTGGAAAGTAGGGCTGTCAAGCGATTAAAAAAATGAATCATGATTAATCGCGCTGTTAAACTATAATAAGAATACAGCCTCTCCTGCTCCAACCCAATGCCCTCACCCCTCCCCCAGAGCCAGGCACCTCCAGCCCTCCTGCTGTAACCCAGTGCCCCTGCCCTCCCCCAGAACCAGCCCCCCCAACCCCCCTGCTGTAACCCAGTGCCCCTGCCCACCCCCAGAACCAGCCCCCCAACCCCCCTGCTGTAACCCAGTGCCCCTGCCCACCCCCAGAACCAGCCCCCCAACCCCCCTGCTGTAACCCAGTGCCCTGCCCTCCCCCAGAACCAGCCCCCCCAACCCCCCTGCTGTAACCCAGTGCCCCTGCCCACCCCCAGAACCAGCCCCCCCAACCCCCCTGCTGTAACCCAGTGCCCCTGCCCTCCCCCAGAACCAGCCCCCCCAGCTCCCCTGCTGTTACCCAGTGCCCCTGCCCTCCCCCAGAAACAGCCCACCCCTTCTCCCCCTCCCCCTCCGCACAAGCCCCTTTCTCTCCCACCCCTTCCCCCCTCCGCACAAGCCCCTTCCTCTCCCACCCCTTCCCCCCTCCGCACAAGCCCCTTCCTCTCCCGCCCCTCCTCCCTTCCCCTCCCCCTCTGCACAAGCCCCTTCCTCTCCCACCCCTTCCCCCTAGTTTTCCCCCTCCCTTACCTTCTGCCTTCCAATTTGCGGGGCTGGAGTCTGCGCTCGGGCCCCGGACTCTGAACCCGGAGCTAGGCTGCGTGGATCAATGCGGCGCAGAGCAGTTTTAAAGTCCCGGGCTGTGACGTCACGTCACGCCCAGGCGTATCCCCGCTCACCTGGGAACGCCACACATGGCAGCAGCAGCAGCCGGCGAGGGGGAGCCACACTGAGAGCTGTGCACGGCAGGGACGGGGGGGACGCTCTGGGGCCGGGGTGGGAGGACGCACGGGGGGGCCGGCAGGTGGGGGCCGGGGACTGCTCCAGGCAGGGCTGGGGGAGAGACCCAGCTCCAAATATTGCTGGAGCAGGGCCCCCAGCTCTGAATATTAACTTGCCGCCCATGGCGCCCAGCACACTTCCGGGTTCAGGGCGCGGGGCCCCTTTAGGCGCGGGGCCCGAATCGGGCGAATCGGCCTAAGGCCGGCCCTGCGTGGGAGGAGCCAACCCCCTCCTCCCACATCAGACCTGCCCTGAGTCTCACCGAAGCTGCTGCCTCCGAGGCCACATGCTTTTCCTTCCAGGCACTAGGGCGCTTGCGCAGAGCGGCTGTGACCAGTCCGGGTGCGCAGCTCCAAACATTCCATTTGACAGGCACATGCCGCCGCCGCCCCTCCCCAATCCCTTTTGCAGGGCAAAATCCCAACACTTTTAAAAAACTGGCCGTCCGGAGATTTAACAAGTGAGAATGAGGAAATGTACGGGAAAAACCAGACGTATGGTAACCCTAGATTAACGCGTGTTAATTTTTTAACACATTAATTCTGCCCTACATTAATCGTAGGCATTAATGTGCGTTAATTGACAACCCTAGTGGAAAGCTGATCTTTCCAAGCCTCCTCTTAGCACTGTCTCTGATGGGTTAGCTCCAGCCCGGAGTAAATACACAGGCACTGATTCTCTGGCACTAATCAGAGACCATCCCATCGAAGCCAGAGGCGCTGTAAACTGGTGTAAAAGCAGAGCAAGCCGGAACAGAATCAGGTCCATTCCCTAGGCCAGGGGTTCTCAAACTTTGTGATACCGTGACCCCCTAAAATGCTAAATGAATTTGTGTGACACCCCCCCACCCTCACCAAAGTTAAGCAAAAAAAAAAAAAAAAAAAAGGTGGGGGGGGGGGGAGCCAAAGTTGTTAAGCAAAAGTTGCACCACTTTGTCCAGTTTGGGACTGCACCCACCCCTCCCCCTGAGCCAGGCCCCCCTAGTCTCCCCATCCCGATGCACTCACCCCTGGCTCAGAGCTAGGCCCCCTAGCGCCCCCCTATCCCAGTGCACTCCCCTCTCCCCCTGAGGCAGGCATCCTCAGGGTAGGGAGCCCGCTCCAATCAAATCTCCACCCTCCCCCCGCAGAGCCAAGCACGGAGGAAACTCTTACTTTTAAAGTGGCTGCTCCTGCCGCCCGACCCGGCTACCTCAGCTCACAGCTTGTAGGGGAGGCATCACGTGGCCAGCTGCCGGTCTCTGCTGCTCACTGTGGCCAGAGCAACGCGCGCTCCGGCGCCCCCCCTAGCATGGCGCCCGGCAACTGCCCCCTCCTGCCCCCCTTCACTAGACTCTGCGGCGCTCCTCACTCCCCCGCCCCTGCCAGACGCGACAGGGGAAAATTCTCCCCACCGGCCTTCCATCCGGTATTTCATGGTTTTTTTTACCGGACGGAGCCCACGGGGAGACACAAATTTTTTCAAGAAAAAAACTGGATCCAGCTGCAACCCCCCTGTAAGTTGGCCCCCTGGGTCGCAACCTATAGTTTGAGAAACGCTGCCCTAGGCATTTCTTTAAATGTCTATAACATGCTGGTTACAGCAGCTGTCTCATCAGGATTGTATCTTGAAAACGCACCTAAATCTTGCGATGCAACCTGACTGGTGTGTGCGGCAGGCTGAGTTTGGTCCAACAAGGAAAAGAGCTTTGCTTGTTTTAGAGACAGTGCAGAGTGCATGCCGCCCTCTTCTTTTTTAAATGTATCATGGTAAATTAAGCCTAATGCAGATGAGCATCAAGGTTCAGGGGCTTCGACTGGAGGGGGAGTGTGGCTCTTTAATGATGATGATGTGTGTACCCCTGGGAAACTGTCTTGGTTTTTATAAGGCCCCTCAGCATCCTGGTTTCTGGGCACAGATGCCATGAGAGGTTCTGCTTTCCATGGGGCAACTAGATCTCCTGGTTAGCAGGATACCAAAACCCTTTCTGTGGGATTATGACCATATTCACCCAGGGGGGCAACGTCTGGATATTCCTCTGAGAGTGGGCCTCCACCTCCAGCCCTTACTCATGCAAGCATCAAAATCAAGGGGAACTCTTCCGATGGATAAGAGTAACAAGATCAGGACGTTGGTGTAGCTCTTCCACTGTGGCAGTTATTGTAGGTTGGGGATAGGGAGGAAAGATGATGAGATCTAATTTTCAGAAGTGCCAAGCACCTGCAGCTCTCTCTGACATGAACTGAAGTTGAGAGTGCTCAGCAACTCTGGAAGTCAGGCCCTGTGTGTGTGTGTATTTAAAGCACATTGGCGGGAAAGGCCTTGTTTTTCTTTAAAAAAAAAAACAACAACCCAAAAAACGCCTGCATCCTGCTGAGTGGCTTAAAACCCAACAGGTATTTCGGCATGTATAGCAGGAAGAATTATGTTCCGGTGTCACGCCAGCCAAATTGGATTATGGTAATTCAGTTCTCAGTCGTATTCAGCAATGCATTGTGCTTCCAGGGCTAGGGAAAATTCCTTTTCTGAGATTTCCTTTGGACTGGGATAATGGAATTTTCATTTCATGCCTGGGGCAGATTAAGGACAAGGCATCTGGGCACTAAACAAAATACATGTGGATGTGATGTTTCTCAGCAAGGCGATTATCCATTGTGTTCCCATTACATCTATGGAGCCCTGCTTGGCCTACATCTGACTGTAAATAATAACATTTGTAATCTCAATGGAGAGCAGAGAAACAGAATGACAGTGCACTTCAGTTTCCAGCCTGGTGTTTTATCTTTAGGGAGGCGTTCTTGTACATTGAGAGAGATGATAAATGGACGTTCATGCTTTATAGATTAATGGTCCAGCTTGTTGGTCTTAGACTGGGCCAATCCACTCCGGAGAGCACTAGTTAAGGCTTTGCTACATGGGAAGATCTTTCAGACTGAGGTAGAGTGCGAATTGTGGAATTGCTGGTTCTGAAGACGCTAGTCTGGTCAGTTTCCCTGTGTAGACACATCCTTAGATTGGATGTGCTCTTAGCCAAGCGAGATCTCCTCTTGCACTGCAGCACGGCTAAATGGTTCCTCCCAGAAATAATCAACAAAAGAAAGAGCTGGAAAAAAGGAAGTCAGTGTGATTCTCCCTTGAAAGGTGACTCTGCCATGTCGGTCTGTGTTCATTACGTTGATGGCTCCTGAACAGATGCACTGGTCTCGTGCCATTCCTATTCACAGTTCACAATGGGTAGGATTAGAGATGATCAAAATACAGGAAAGTTTTCCATGACAACTTTTGTTGTAAAATTCCTTCTTTTTTGAGGGTTGGGGGGTAAAAAATTGAGCTTTTGTGGACAAATCAAAATTCGGAAAATGTTGACCAGCTTTAGAGAATACTTCCAATTGGGCTGCTGCTTAGTATCACCGGATTTAAAATGAGGCAGGAAGAATTAGGTCTTTATCAGACTGAGCCTGGTATCCGAGGGTACGTCTAGATTGCAGAGTTTTTCTGGGATACTGGAGGTATCCCGGAAAAACTGCCACGTCCAAGGAACATGTCTGCTCTTCTGAAATTTTTTTCGGAAGAGCAGATGCGTTTTTTCAGCATCCCGGTAAACCTCGTTTTATGAGGAAGAAGGTATGTTCTGAAAAAGGATAGACAGGCCAAATGTCGGAAAAGCCTCTTCCGAAAAAAGAAGCGGAAAAAGCTGTGTATCTTTTTCCAGAAGAACTGTGTAGTCTAGACATAGCCTGAGAGTCAAGCTCAGTTCTTTCTGGTTTGTACGTAATCTCCAGCAGTAAAGATTCCCCACACGTGCGTGATGCTTTCAACTTCAGATTACACCTCCACTGATACCTTCACAGACTCATTCCTTTCCAGCTTCTGCAGTCCTGCACAAGCGTGACTTAGGGCAGAATTTGGTTTCCTTAGCAATCCTGCTCAGGATGCTTGAGAAGAGATGGAACTTTTTGCATCCATGTGTGGAATAAATTTTGTTATGTGCATCAAGGCATGTGCAAATGGGTGGCACCAGTAGAAACACATGCTGCTGGCTATGGGTGCTCTGCTAATTAGCTGGGTGGCATTTGAATCTCTCCTGGGTGGCTGCCCAAGTGCTCAGCTTACAGGGAATGCTGATTCCCAATCGCTGTCCTATAGCTGTGTTAGTTCTGCAGGGCTACTCAAAGTAAAAAGGAGCAAGAAATTTATTTTTGTCACAAAAATAACCAGCTGTGAGCCTGTACCCAGGGAGCAGATTTGCTGAGTAAGTAGGTGTCATTTTTGTGTAGGCACTTTCCAAAGTAGAAAAGTGCTATCAAGCTTCCTAACAAACAGGCAGCATGCCTGAGTTAAACAGCAGGAATCAGGCTAGTTGTGGCTGCTTCTTCCTGTGCCCTCAATGGGGCAGTGAGTGGCAGGGGGGGGAAGGGGTGTTGGAGAACACGGGGAGAACTCACTAAGCCAGAAAGCTATAAGGCAACAATGTTAAAGGGTCTCCTGGTGCACACCACCTGCACGGGATCTGCTGTCAGAAAAGCCTTGCAGAATGAATGCCTGTTTTAGAAGGTGCTGATGCCCTAAGGGAGATGCAGGAATTCACTGCCTCTGAAAAGCAGGCCTTGAATACCTTAGGGTACGTCTACACTACACGGCTATTCGGGATTGTGGAGGGATCCTGAAATAGCTACCCTGCATCTACACAAGCCTCCCATTATTTCAAAATATTTTTCAAAATAACACGCGCTGTTTTGCCATCCCGGTAAACCTCGTTGCAAGAGGGCTAAGAGGTGGCTCGAAATAGCACACGATTTCAAAATTTGGCCCTGTGTAGACGCGCCAAATTTCAAAATAAGCTGTTTTGAAATAAATTTGAAATAAGATAAGCAATTTGTGTAGTGCAAATTGAGTATCTTATTTTGAGTTTAAGGTGCTGTGTAGATGCACCTTTACAGTCAGGCACCCAAATCTACATGTAGACACCTGAACCACAGGACCCTGACTTTCAGAGGGGCTGAGCTTTTGAAGTTCCTGCTGGAATCCATAGGGGTTGTGAGAGTTCAGTGTCTCTGAAAATCAAGAGCTTATGTACCTACACCTGACGCTTGATGTTTAAAGCCCCTGTGTTGGGAGGGAATGGCCTTGCTGACCTGTATTGAACAGCCCATGCTGTACCTGAATGGAATGGATGCTGCCTTTCGAATGCAGTACAGGGTGTTGTACTCCACGGGCCTCACTCCCGGTCCGTACAAACCTGCTGATGCCGATGGATAGAATTTGGCCCCACATCAGTAGGATGGGGAAGATCAAGGCACTGGCACCATTATTCGGAGCTGAGGGTTCATGGTCTCTGCAGGCCAGATGCAAAGGAGGCAGCAATGCTGTGGGGAGCCACATGTTCTTACCCCACTTCTCAGAGAGTAGACAATTTCTCTGTCAGCCCAAAACTGGCCTGCTGAGCTGGTCACGCCCCCGGGTAGGGAGGAGAGACCTTTGTAGGCTAGGAATTGTCACAGGCCACCTCATTCTTACCTCTCCCTGGTGCTTTGGCTTCTTCCTCAGGTAAACACTCCGATCTTCATTGCTCCCCTGCCTTGATCCTGCTCCCCCTCAAGTGAGTGGGAGAGCTCCCATTGGCCTCAACAGTGCAGGATTATAGTGCTTGCCAGGAGCTGCCATTATCTGTTGCAGTTCTGGAAATCTTTCCTTTGCTTTCTGGAAGTCAGTGTCCAAAGTAGCAGGGCGTGAAGGCAGGATGGGCACAAGACTTGATCGCTGTTTAATAGAGCACCCCAAGATTATCAATGAGCCCTTTGTCCAGGAAAGAGGAGTAGTTAGGAAGGCAGAGCTTGCTTGAGGTTCTGCACTGAGGAAACTTGGCGGGTATATAGCATTCCGTGTGTTCAAGGTCCTATGCTAACTGTTAACCTGCAGGAGGTGAGGAAGCCTCATTCCCATTTTACTGATGGGAAACTGAGGCACAGGGCTGAAATAACTTGTCCAAGGAAGTCATTGGCAAGGCCTGGGATTAGAATTTGGGAGTCCAAATCCTGTGTTCCTTGTAGAGCACTTGCCTCCCAAATACAACTGATTCAGCTGCATTTTGTTGTGAATGGCCCCTCTTCAGCCAAGCCTCTGGCACTGGTACATAAGAACGGCCATATTAGGTCAGACCAACAGTCCATCTACCTCAGTATCCTGTCTCCTGACGGTGGCCAGTGCCATTTTCTTCAGTGGGAATAAACAGAACAAGGCAAGTTATCGAGTGATCCATCCCCTGTTACCCAGTCAGAGGTTTAGGGACATCCAGAGCATGGGGATGCATTCCTGACCGTCTTGGCTAATAGTCCTGTCCTCAACGAACTTCCCTAATTCTCTTTTGAACCCAGCTTTTGGGCCTTACTAACTTCCCCTGGCAATGAGTTCCATGTGTTGATTGTACATTATATGAAGAAGTATTTCCTATTGTTAGTTTTAAACCTGCTATGTTATGTGTAGGGGCAAATAACACATCCCTATTAGGGTGTAATAGTGTAGTCAGTTAACCAATTAACTGTTAAGCAAAACACTTATAGGTTAATGCTAGAGACTAAATGCATTTCCTCCCCTTCCCCTGCCAGTTAATTTTTTTAGCAGGCTGGCCAGCAGCCTGGCTCAGTCCTGGCTTGCACCGGGTCTGGGACCTACCCCCGCTACGGCTCTGCATTTAAAGTGTATTAGGAGCCAAGTGGGCAGGCAGCCTGGCTCAGTTCCAGCTCATGCCAGGTCCAGGAGCTCAGATCCCACCTGGACAGGGGCTGCTGCACCCTGAGCTGCTGCCTCTTTATTAGAGGCAGCAGCTCAGGGTGATAGGCAGCCAGTCCGCAAGGGGAGCTGGTTTTTAAACTGACTCCCTTCGCAGACCAGCTCCCGCCTGGCACCCCACACTGCTGCCTCTGATACAGAAGCGGCAGTGCAGAGTGGCAGGGGGCTCCTCGAGAGTGGGGCTGGAGCGCACTGGCTGCCGTCACCATCCCCAGGGACTATAGAATAGTCGACTAACCGATAAGAATTCATGAGGTTACTCGACTATTCAATTAACTGATATTTAACATCCCTAGTCCCTATGCATTTTCTCCCCACCGCTCGTGATTTTATAGATCTCTATCCTGTCCCCCCTTAGTCGTCTTTTTCAAGCTGAACGGTCTCAGTCTTTCCTCTCTCCTGCTATGGAAGCTGATCTATACTGCTAACCATTTTTCTTGCCTTTCTCTGCACTATTCTAATATATCTTTTTGGAGATGGGGCGACCTGAACTGCAGTCTGCATTCAAGGTGTGGGAGTGTCACGGTTTTGTATAGCGTGATTTTGGTATTTTCTGTCTTCTTATCTATCCTCTCCCTAATGGCTCCTAACATTCTGTTTGCTTTTTTAACCGCCGCTGCACATTAAGCAGATGTTTACAGAGAGCTATCTACAGTGACCTCGAGATCTCTTTCCTGAGAGGTAACAGCTAATATAGATGCCATCCTGTTGTAAGACTGTGTTTTCCAACGTGCATTACTTTGCACTTCTCAGCATGGAATTTCATCTGCCATTTTGTCACCCAGTCATGTGAGATCCCTTTGAAACTCTCTGCAGTCTGCTTTGCACTTAACTTGAGTAATTTTGTATTGCCTGCACATTTTGGTGTCTCATTTTTCACTCCCTTTTCCACATCCTTTCTGAGAATGTTGAACAGATCAGGTCCCAGTCAGTGTTCCCTCTAATTTTTCCCACCCTGTGTGGAATAAATTTTGTTAGGTGCACCAATGTGGAGGCGATGTGCAACATGGCGATGATATGCGACACTTCACCTTCATATGGGTGCACCTAACAAATTCATGTAGTAGGGGTGAGACTAAGGGGTTCTGAGTGTGGGAGGGGACTCAGGCCTGAGGCAGAGGGTTAAGGTGCAAAAGTCTGAGGGCCCTGGCTGGGGGTCTGGGCTCTGGCGTGAGGCCAGGGATGAGGGCATAGGGCTGGGGCAGAGGTTTGGGGTGCAGGAGGCTTTTGCTGGGGGTGCAGGTTCTGGGGTGAGGCTAGGAATGAGGGGCTCAGGGCTGTCTCGCTGTGGTGCTGTGCACAGAGACTAGCGATGCAGGCTGCGCCCGAAGCAGCAAGTCGGCATGCATCGGGCTATCTTGCTTTGGTGCAAGGCAGTTAATCAGAATTCAGCGCACTCGGCCACCACCAAACAAAGGGACTGCAGTGCAGCGGGAAGCATTGAGAATTTCAGGGGCTTGCCCGGCAGGAGAGCTGTCACTCTCCCATCCGTGGTGGAGCCGTGGCCATGCAATGCAGCAGCGTCCAAGGCACCGCTGTTCAGTGTACGACTTTTTCCCTTGCTGTGTCCTGGTGAGCTGTAAGTCGCGTTGTGATGCAAGGTGGAGCTCCCCCGCTCCAGTTCTATTAGGGCTGGATGGGGGGGTTCCATCACAAAGAGAGGGACTGAGGAAGGGCAGAGGAAACAGCCCTGAGGACGGAGAAGCCAAGAGCGAGGGCTGCACATTATTCACAGAGGTGCCAAGGCCTCCTGTCTCCTTAGGAGCAGCGTGTGAGCCATGAAATCCCTCTGTTAGCATCCTGCACCATTTGTAACCCGCTCTCGGCAGCAGGGCTTGCCAAGGCGTGAGCGAGGCGGGGGCGGGGCAGTGAGAAGCCATAGGCTTGTATTGAGCCGTGAAAGTGAGAACAGCCATACTTGCAATTTGGGTGCCCACTCTGACCCTCCAGCCCCACTTGGGGCCTTGTGTTTCGCAGGGGTCGAGCGCCTGCAGTTTCCATTGACTTCAGTTGGAGCGGTGCATGCTCAGCACCTCTACGCAGCAGACCTCAGTGTGGGTCCGGCACGTAGTTCTGACCTAAAGAACATGAGCTACTTAAAACAAGTGTAGAGGGTTTGTGGCAAGACCACCCCTTTCCTTTGGCTGCGGAACAGTCTTGAAATTCAGTATTGTTCCGCCAGCTCCGTGAGACTGCAGGAGGCTGCCGTGTCACAGGAATCACGTCCCGCTGCTCTGCAATAGTCTAGAAAAAGCATTACTGTAGCGTGAGGGAATTTGTTGCTAAATAAGATTGTCCGCTCCTTGGGGCAGGGACTGTCTGTTCTGTGTTTGCACTGCACCTGTTCAGGAGTCAGGGCAGAGGTTTGGGGATGTGTGGGGCTCAGGGCAGAGAACTGGGGATGTGGGGGAGAGAGTCAGGGTTGGGAGGTGAGGAGAGGCTCAGGGCAGAGGGTGCAGGAGTCAGAGCAGGGGTGAGGAGAGGATCAGGGCAGGGGGTGGGCGTGCAGGACTCAGGGCAGGGGGATTGGGAGGAGGGGGGCTCTGAGGAGGGAGGGGTTCAGGGCAGGGGGTTGGGAGGAGGGGGCTCAGAGGAGGGAGGAGTTCAGGGTGCGAGGTTGGGAGGGGGGACTCAGAGGAGGGAGGGGTTCAGGGTGGAGGGTTGGGAGGAGGGGAGCTGGGAATAGGAGTGGCCGCTGGCTTGTCTGTGGGGCCGGCCTGGGGCAGTGGGCCCTAGGCGGGGGGTAGGGAACGCAGGCTGGCCTTGCCAGCACTCCTCAGTCCTGGTCTGTGGGGCAGAAGCGCGGGGGCTATGCAGGCCAGCCTGGGTTGTGCTCCCCAGGCCTGGCAGTACTGGGGGAGGGTGGGCAGTGGCTTCTTGGGCGGAAGGAGCTGTGCTGGTGGGGCTCCCTCCCCAGTCAAGGGCTTGGGGGGAAGGAGTTTGGAGCAGGGAGGCTACTTAGCTGGGCTAATAGCTAGCAATATGGTGAGTCCCAGTTCCAGCTGACCACTCTTTTCCCTGTGTGGCTATCGCCCCCTCCTCCCCCGGGGTCACTCTGAAGAAGTGGGCTGTGCTCATGAAAGCTCATGATCCCATCTACATGTTTTGTTAGTCTCTAAGGTGCTACTAGACTATTTGTTGTTTTTTAAGGTTTTCCGTTTAGGAGGAGTTCTTGAACAAATGGACTCACAGAAGGATGAACAGACTCATGGACACGTAAACTCTAAAATAGTTAATCATGGTGCCTTTTTAATGCTATGCATTTAAAATGTTTTGTATTAGTGCCCAGAAGTGGGAATTGCTAAATATAAGTGGAATACATTTGCAGATCTGTAGCACTTTCCATGTGAGGGGAGTTGTATCCAATAGCACTCCCGGGGTTAGGAGATCATTTTCTCAAATCTGAGATGGGTAAACCAAGGCACAGACAGACTATGGCAGCGATGGGCAATCTAGTGAGTAGCCGCATGTGTGGCCATCCTTCATCCCAGTGGGCCGCAAGGTAGTCGTAACTAAGACAGTCTTCCAGTTTTGCTAACAGAGCTTGGGTACCTAGAATTCGCGGGATGTGCTGATTGAACCGGAGCAGCGCTTGGACTGGATGTAGAGGGAGCACACGGCTCCCACAGTCAGTGTTGTGGGCAATCAGCCCGCACCTCACTTCACATGCCCTGGCTTTGTGTGTGTGTCACTTTAACAATGCCGGTAGGAAAAAACTACACAGACAGAAACCAGCAGAATTTGGCAACCCTGCAGGTGGGCAACAGCAACAGAATGTCTCACGGGCCTCACATAGGACCCCAATGGGCCACATGTGCCTGTGGGCTACAGGTTGCCCATCACTGGACTAAGGGTTGGCTACATCATGGGGCAGTGTGCACTTTGGGGGACTGGTTTCAAAAGCAGATTAACATGGGGGGCATTGATTGGTCGGTGTAGACCTCGCTGGGGCACACTAAGGCTACGTCTACACTGCTTCTCTTTTCCTCAAGAGGAAATGCAAATGGAGTGCTCATTTGCATATGTTGCGCTTGTATTTGCATTTCCTCCTCGGATCCCTTTTGCACAAAAAAGAGCTGTGTAGATGGCTCCTTTTTGGGCAAAACCCCCCTTCCTGAGGAAGAACGGCTCTTGAAAAGGGGGGTTTTGCGCAAAAAGGAGCCGTCTGCTCTTTTTCGTGCAAAAACCTCTTGCACCAAAGGGATCCAAGGAGGAAATGAAAATGCGAGTGCGACGTATGCAAATGAGCACTTCATTTGCATTTCCTCTTGTGGAAAAGGGAAGCAGTGTAGCCTAAGAGTTCCCGAGTGCACTTTAACACAGAGCTGCTTGAAACACCACTACGTTATAGTGCAGCAGAGTCTAATGCAGCCCATGTGAGTGCACTTCAAATGTCACACTCCCACAATGCTCATGGATGTGCCAGGTAGCCGTGCCCCAAGTGACTTACCAATACTTAGCCAACGTTCTCCCTCTCCAGTCGGGTGGGCACTAGGCCAGGCTCCTGCTCCCACTGGCTCCAGTCCCTGGCTGTTACTGGAGAGCCAAAGCAAATAGGGCAAAGAGCAGGCAGGGAACAGGGGCTCTGAAGAAGCACTCAGTGTAGGCTAACCCCTGCTGCAGTCAGTAGGAAAACTCCCTTGTGCGCCAACAGGAGCTGAGGTTGGCCACTTTTCGAAGGCCAGCCCTTAAAGTGGTTCGAGCCCATCTGACCTAGCATGTTTTTATATGGGTGTCCATCACCATTGCATCTGAGCCTTGGCCTGGCCTGCTAATAGGTGTAATAATTAGTGTGATAGGTGCTCTTTGCTTCTTGGCTCGTAAACTCTTATTCGTGCGTGTAGGGCGGAGGGAAAGGGAGACACCTCCTAGCTCCGTAGGTTAGAAATTCACCCTGTTTGCCTCCAGCTGATCCCCTGGGGGCGGGGGTCACTCAAAAGCCTTTTCAGTATCACTAGCTGAGCTGTCGTCATCATCAGCACCCGCCCCCAGCCCTCTTGGACAGCTTATTTCACTGCAGAGAGCCAGGACCTAGAGCGAAAGGGGAGGTGAGACGGGTGGAGTGATAGGCGGGCGGCACAGAGAGGCTGTGCTCTTGCCGTTATGCCGAAGCCACTGGCTGTCCTTCTGAGACAGACTCGAGCTCCATTTCCCCTCCGTCTCGGAGGCATCACCAATGGGGGTTTGGTGGCACCATCCCCCTGACGGTTTCCCTCCTCCACTCTTGATATAGTGACTTGGCAGTTCAGGGCACTGCAGTGGCTTCTGCCAGCCTGCCTGACTCGAGGGGGTACAGAGTGCAGAGCAAGCAGCCAGCTAGTCCTATGGGAGGAAAACCCACAGAAGCCTAAAACAAAGTTGTGGGGGAGGAGGGGAGGAAGGGGAGACAGGAGGAGGGTGTGTGCCAAAGAAAAAGAAACCCTGCCTGTCTTTCAGGCACCATCTAGGGGAGGCTCTGGAGGGCAAAGCAGCTATGTTGAACTCTGCTCTCATTCAGCCTGTTCCTAGCACAGTTTGTCCAGCCAATGCGCATGGGTCCAAACTGGCTTAGCACAGCTGGGATCTAGCCTAGGCTGTTATTCAGAAGAGCAAGGGGTGCCAGGGCATCTGCTTGTTGGTTTATGCTCATCTTGTCCCACTCTTCACACAGCTCTTGCTTTGGGGAAGAGAGCCCTGGCCTCCCCCCTTCCTTTCGAAAGGAGGTGCGGCAGCTTGACAGCAGGGTCATTGGGTTGTTGCAACAGCGGGGCTTGCTGGAGTGGAATGGCAAAATAATCCAGGATGGGGTGGGGAGGGGACTCATAGAATCACAGAACACTAGGACTGGAAGGGCCCTCGCGAGGTCATCAAGTCTAGTCCCCTGCCCTCACGGTGGGACCCAGCATCATCCAGAAGATCCCATGAGCACAGCTTCCCAGTCTGCTTCTCTCCAGCCATGCACCAGATTGCTGTGCCTGTTCCTATAGCATTGAGAGCAGGGAATCTGACACCTCGGCCATAGCCCTGGAGCCAGAGGGCTGCACCTCGTTTGCATCAAAATGAGTATTTGTTGTGTGCGTGGGGACTGACTCTCCCCAGCCATGTTAGCTGGTGCTGCACTGGGCCCTCCCTGCCCTTGACAGGAGTAGGGAAATCGCTTGTGTTTGCCTGCAGAAAAACAGACTGTGGCTGATGATCTTTGCTTTCCTGCCCAGCTGTCTTAAGTGTGAGGCCACCGCCACATTATGAGGGCTGCGTGGGGGTTCCATGTGGCTCTTGGGCTGTGTAGAGCCACGCCCCTCCAAGGCGTATCGTTCAGTTGCAGGGATCTGAGTGCATTGTTCATTTCCAGCCTTAATAATGCAGGACCACAGCCACGCCTGTTTGGAGGGGCAGGGGGCTTACAATAGTGCAACATTTTGCTCTTTTAAAGACCCTTTCAACCAACTTGCTCAAAACCTTTTGCAACCACTAGTCCTCACCACCCCCTGCTTAGAGACAAACAGCTCACACCTCCCATTTTACAGATGGGGAAACTGAGGCACAGTTCACTGCTGCAGAAAGTCCATTGCTACGGAAAGGAATAGAAGCCATGAATCCTGATTGGCAGTTCCTGCTGTTCCAGCCACTTGAGTGCCTCCTCTTTGTGCTCCAGTGAAGAGGATAGGCAGAGCCCACTGATAGGCAGGTCCAAAGCACTGCACCTCATTGCAAATCTCATGTGTGCCTCTGCCTGAGGGAACCTTGCTGCACATCCGGATTGGCTAATCAGAGAAGTGGCCAGGATGAAGAGGACCTAAAGGCTGGGAGCTTCTCCCAGGGGAGATCGGAGATAGTGTACACAGAGTGTTGCCAGTTTTGGTGGGGTGTATTCCAGGAGGTTTTATCCCACGACCAAATTTGTAATTAAAGATTCATCTTTAATTCCTGGAAACTCCAGCACAATCCTGGAGAGTTGGCCTCCCTATTTACATGGTAGAATAGGTTCCTTCTGCAGCATACTCTGTGAGGCTTGGATGGTGCGTCAGACTCAGGGTTGGAACAGGGCCAGCTGCTGGAATGAAGAGCCTGCGCCATGCGCATCTGCTACAACAACAGGGCTGAAGTGACAAGTCATCTAAAATAAAACTGGATTTTGCACTTAGGAGCTTCCTGTATCCAATTACAGAGGAAGGGCCCCCTCCTTTGCAACCCCTCTCTCTGGGTATAGCCTGCTGGCTTATCAGTAGGCTGCACTGGTTGGCTCACTGATGAGAAATGTCAGATCTTCCCGCCCCTTCCCCTAGGGAAATCTCTTTCTTGCCCATTGTAATCTGAACCCTTGTGGTATGTGACTGCCTGGTTATTTCAGACTGCGCCTCTGAGGTTGTGAATGGAGCAGTGCTCGTTGCTGGCAGTGAAGTGTGTTCAGCCAGAGAAGGCTGTGTTCTGCCGCAAGTCAGCGGTTTGATTCCAACGCTACGTAGAAATGATATTACAACACCCGCAGCCAGGGCCTAGCATCACTTCACACACACCCTCTCTCTGTCTCACCCACACACATTCCCAGGTGTGGCTGTTCTCATCTGACTGTCCATATAGGACCCTGCAAGATGGGAGGGTCCTCAGCTGTAGCCCAGGGCCAAATATCTATACTGCACTTAAACAACCCATAGCTCAAGCCCCTGTGACCCCAAATCCACTGGCATCGGCCAGTTGTAAGATTTTAATTGTAGTGTAAATATATGCACAGTGGACAGCATCACTGAAGTTGCAAAATCCCCCCCAAATTAGGCAGATGTGGGATAATTTGCCCTTTTCATGAAAGTCTTGTCCTAACCCCTAGTGGTTAGAAATGGACTCAAATCATGAAGCACAAGGATTTCTGGCCCTTCCAGCACTTTGTTGAATATTCATCATTATTATAATTGGATAGTCTTATTATCCATAGAAATGTCCAATTCCTCTTTGAATCTTGCTACGTTCTAGTCCTCAGTGACATCAGGTGGCTATGAGTTCCACAATGGTTCATTCTGGGAATACATTCTACCTTGAATTAGTTTTGAATTTGGCATCTTCTGTTTTCTTTTAATTTCTCGTTCTTGCAGTATGAAGTAGAGTTAAGGAAGCTCTTGATCTACCTTCTTCATATCAGGAATAGTAGTGACATGCTGTTCTGCCATACTGTACAGCAAGCTGGTGGATGCATGCATTGGGACTAGGGAAATAGTATACATCACAGTTACCACAGAGATCTGGGGGTCAGGATCTCAATGGCATGATTCTTCTGAACTGGAAAAGCCTCTACAGCTCCTATTAAATCCAGTTGGAGCTGCAGCTGTTTGGTACCTCTGGCCAGGATGGGTAGGAATTGTGTCCCTAGCCTCTGTTTGTCAGAGGCTGGAAATGGGTGACAGGGGAGGAATCACTTGATGGTTACCTGTTCTGGTCATTCCCTCTGGTGCATCTGGCATTGGCCACTTTTGGAAGACAGGATACTGAGCTAAATGGATCTTGGTCTGACCCAGTCTGGCCGTTCCGATATTCTTATGAAATCGGGTTACAGAGGTCAATTCTGTGAGTTCACTGTGAGCAAGTCACTTTGCCTCTCTTTTTTTGTGACTCAGTTTCCCTGTCTGTGAAAGGGGACAGTTCCCTGGTGACGTTAGGCTTAATTCACATCTGTAAAGGACTGTGCGTTCCTCTGGGATGTGTCTTGTCAAATTGCCAAGGGCTATTATAATAATAAATCTTATGAATAGTGCCAAGAAAACTGCACATAAAGATCCACTTGACTCGCCTCTGAGGAGAGGGTCAGAACTTTCGAAATGGGAAGCAACCCTTCCTACCTCTGGAATCTCTAAAGAAAGCAGGTTCACTGGAGGTCAGTGGAGACGTGCCAGTGAACAAATTAAGAATCTTGGTGATTATTCTTAGCTGTCCCTTGGGAATGTCGCCGGGTTGCAGGGAAGGCAGGAGGTAGAATCTCTATTTAAAACTAACCTTTTCCTAAAGTGGCTGATTCTAAAGTCTTTGGATGTGTGCATATGCATCCAGGCTGCCACTGGAGACTGTGTCTAAGGGGGCAGCTAATGAGCCAGTTTTTGCCGGGATTTTGTAGATACTTATGTAAAATTTGCCCGGCACAAGAATGAATGGTTTGCGTCTCCCCGGGCTTACACACTTTTCCCTCCTTTTGGAGGTGTAGTCCCCTCCCCATTCTGAGCTCACAGGTGTAGGGAGGTAGGGGTGCAGTGGGAGAGCAGGAATGGGGGGAGCCCAAGGTTGGAGGCAGTAAGAGCTCCACAACTCTCTGGGTCTTTCTGTCCAAGTGTCTGAGCAAATCTGAGCAAAGGGCTCCTGGTGCTGGCTGGTGAAGGGGATACCAAAACTCTGGGCTACGCTGCTGACCTCACCACTGGTGCAGCCAGTGTTGTATCCATGGGAGGGCTTCTCCCGCCAACATAGTTACCGCTTCGTGGGCAGGTGGGTTCCTTACACCCATGGGAGAAGCTCTCCTGGCAGTGTGAGCAGCATCTTCACTAAGCGCTACAGCAGCGCCCGTGCAAGGCTGCTGGTGTAGACAAGGGATTTCACTCCATCAGCACTCCCTGCTGTCCCCAGGAGTGTGTGTGTGTGTGTGAGCGGGGGGAGGATATGCTTCTGGCACCCCACCAGCTGCCGCATCAGCCCCAGGAGACTAGCATCCCTACTAAGGATGTTAAGGACTTGTTGAGTAATTGATTCCCGCCCCCCCCTTGCTGCCTCTATCAGATAGAGGCAGCAGGGGGTGGGGGGGGAGAAGAGGGTACTTCAAAGGGGCATCGCTGCACAGCTAAGCCTGGGCTCAGCTGTGTGGGGCTGCCCCTTTGAAATGCGGAGGCGGCGTTCAAAGGGCAGCGCAGCACAGCTGATCCCTGGCTCAGCTGTGCTGCGCTGCCCTTTGAACGCCACCTCCATGGTACAAAGGGGCAGCCCCACACCGGGCTGAGCTGTGTGGCGCTGCCCTTTGAATGCTGCCTCCGCGTTTCAAAGGGGCAGCCCTGCACAGCTGAGCCCAGGCTCAGCTGTGTGGCACTGCCCCTTTGATGTGGTCCTGTGGAGCCCGGGGTCAGCTGACCCTGGCTCCCCGTGGCATTTCAAATCCGCAGCGCAGCATGGAGCCCAGGGTCAGTGCAGGAATCTGAGTCCCTCGCTGACCCCGGGCTCCATGCTGCACTGGGGCTTTGAAAGGCACAAGAGCCCGCACTGGGGACTTTTGTGCATTTCCAAGCTGGCACTTAGGTGCAGCCCGGAGTCAGAGGGACTTCCCACTGGGCCTGGGCTGCATGCCCTGTTCTGCATTCTTCCTTTGAAATGTACAACAACCTCAGCGGGGGCTCTTGTACATTTCAAAGGAGGAATACAGAAGTGCTTATCGACTAATTGAATAGTCGATGGAAATTCCATCGTCTACTCAACTAGTCAATTAACCGATATTTAACATCCCTAATCCCTATGCCTGCTCTCCCCTGTGCGCATGTCGAACCAGTTCCCAGCTGGCCGTAGGATCGGGAGAGCATAAAGGCCCCAAATCCAGAGCGGAGTGGTCACACCCAAGGGTCTCAACCCAGCATATTGCAGCTTTGCACAGACCTCAGCGCTGAAGAAATCCTGGGCTTGCATGCTGTTGCCATGCTAAAATCTTTCCATCAGTGGCTTAGAGTTGCCGTGCGCCATGGAATATAGAGATTGCTGCACTGGATTGGACCGTTGTCCCGGAGCCAGGCCTGTGATCTGCTTCAGAGGATGGGGAATTGTCCCCCTACGCTCCCCCAGCCAAGTGTGCTGTGCTGTGCCAGGTGGAAAATTCCTCCCCAGTCTCGCTAGCTATCATTTCAGAGACTGACACTGAAGACTGGTGTGACCCTGAGCTGGGCTCTGCCAGATAGGGGAGTGCTGGGCTGCCCAGCTAGGATCCGCGGCAGCAATACCCAGCTCATCCAGCTGGGCTCAGCCTCTGCATGGTGCCTCAGGCATTGCTGAATGGCCTCATCAGGGCCTTAAATGAGCGAGCGTTCCTGGGGGGAGGAAGAGGCTCTCCAGCCCGCCTGTCTGCCACCCCGAAGGGGAAGCCCCAGTAATGCCGCTGCTTCCCCTTTAGCCTCCTTCCAAACTACTCATGGAATTTTTTTCCCCTTTGATGAGTCAAAACTGCAGCAATGTGAAAAAGATGGAACTGGTACTTCAGCTTCCCACCTCACCACCCCCTTCCCCTCTCTCCCCCCCACCCTCTCCCCCCCACACACACCACAAGAGCTGTTCAGTGCCTGACAGATCTGGGTGACTGTTGCATAACGCTCATGTAATCCCTGAGCTGTTTCTCTGCTTATCCCCCTTCTCTGCCTCCCCCAAAAGTTTGCATCTTCGCTTGTCACCGAGGTGTCTCTTGAATGGCCTGGTGGCTGCATTTCCCCCTCCCCCCCACCTCTGCCCACCGGTTCAGGGTTAACTCCAAGAGCCATGGAATTAGGGTTGCAATCAGGGCTGGGGGGGGGGGGGCGGGGGCGTTGATCCCTGGACAGCAGAATGTGCTTGCTAAAATTGCACATTGTGAAGGAGAGGGGGTTGTAGAAAATAACTGGTCTGTGCAGGTGGCTTAGGTTCTGTGTACACTGCAGTCAGGAGATGCAACTGAAGCACATGTAAGCTTACCTAGGCTGGCTTGGATCATGCCAGCATGCTATAAATAGCAGCATGGCCGCAGCAGCACACATGGCAGCGTGCCTGAGTACTGTCCCACGCAGGACCCGGGTTCTGTCCTCGGGTGGTGTAGCCGCCTACACGACTGCTTTGGGTGAGTTGACTTGATCGGGTTCACCTGTCCAGCAGCTGCTCCTCCTGCTGGCAGTGCTGCGGAGAGCCCCCTCAAGGCAGTGCCGACTAGTGGGTTTTGTCTGCAGCAGGATGGTTTGGATGAAAGTACCCTGGCTGTTCAGGGACATCTCGGGACCAAGCCCTGCCGTTGGATGTACGTCACGTGTCGCCCCCTATTTCAATTAAGGATCTAAGACAGGTGCGGCAAAAGGGCTTTCACAGGCCAGATCTGGCCCACCAAGTGGCATGATCTGGCCTGCGGAGGCCCTGCCGCTCACCCGCCCCTGGGCCAAGCACATGAAGTTTCCTCTGCCCTACCCCTGCCCTGCAAGGAATGCACGGTGCTTAGAAGCGCCACACACCCCTGGCAGGGCAGGAGGAGACTTTGCATGCTCCCCCCATGTCCCCAAGCCCTGATTGGCCTGGGGGCGGAAGGGGGAGCACACAAATTCTCCTCCCACTGCTAGGGGCCTGGACACCTAGGGAGAACCTGGGCAGAGTGGCAAAGACTTCACTCGCTCCCACACCACCAGACCAGTCTTGGTCTGTGGGTGGGGAAGCAGGGAAGTGCCACACCTCTTCCACCTGAGGCCACGCCCCTTCTGCCTGAGGCCATGCCCCTTCCAGTGCAGCCTAGGGCCACTTCAAAAATTTCTTAAGTGGCCCTCGGTAAAAAATTATTGCCCACCCCGATCTAAGAGTTGAGTCTCATCCATGGCAAACAGGTGCAGGAGAGCTACTGCTGTTGCAGACTCTTTCATGCTCTCGTTTATCATCCTCCCCTTATGCTACCCCAGGAAACATATTCCCCTTGAAATTGGCATATGTAAATGACCTCTTTCCTTTCAGGCTAGAGCCCTAAGTTGCTGGGGCCACTTCATGGTGAGGCCATTATCGAGTTTGCTGCCCTTTCCTAAGCAGCTCAACTATCTGAACCAAGCAGGATCCTCAACCGATTCTGCAAGATTGTGGCTGGGCTCCTCTCTGACTTGCACGTCCATCAGTTCCCACCATCTGTTCCAGAAGGCTTGGCAGAACTTTTGCTGCTCCATGCTCATATTTGTTCTTTCTACTGGGTCCAGCTCTGAGGTGCTTCTCCCCGGGCTGCTAGCTCCAGCAACTGGGGACGCTGCTCTTCTAGGACACATGAGCCAGATGGCACCTGGTTCCTTCAGGCTGTCGGTTGGTCTCTGCAGACATCGGTCACCATGTCGCTTGCGTGGGAAGCTGACGATCAAAAAGGGACATCAAAGAGGGGGAGGAGGGTTTTGCAATTATTTCCAGACTCTGCCACTGACTAGAGATGGAATAGTGTAGTCGATTAACTGATAAGCAAAAGCTTATAGGTTAATGCTATAGACTTACCAAATTTCCCTCCTCCCCCACCAGTAAATTTTTTAGCAGGCTGGCCAGCAGCCTGGCTCAGTCTCAGCTTGCACTGGGTCCGGGACCTCCCCCTGCTGTGGCTGTACATTTAAAGTGTGTTAGGAGCCAGATAGGCAGGCAGCCTGGCTCAGTTCCAGCTCATACCGGGTCCAGGAGCTCCGACCCCAGCTCCCCTGGACAGGGGTTGCTGCCACCCCGCTGGTGCTTTGTATCAGAGACAGCAGCATGGAGCGACAGGCAGCCGGTCTGGGAGGGGAGCTGGTTTTTAAACTGGCATCCCTTGCAGACCAGTTCCCGCCTGGCACCCCACAGAGGCAGCAGAGCAGAGTGGCAGGGGCCTCCTTGGGTGTAGGGCTGGAGCGCGCTGGCTGCCGGCCCCACCCCCGGGGACTATAGAATAGTCAAGTAACCGATAAGAATTCATGAGGTTAATCGACTATTCAATTAACCGATATGTAACATCCCTACCACTGACTCTGTGTCCACAGGGCAAGTCACGTCCCCACTCCATGCCCCTGCCTGGAATGGAGAGCACAAAGGTCACATGCCACTCAGTGCATTTGTTTGTTCCTCCCAAATGCCTTTCCCAAGATGATGCCCTCAGAACCACCAGGCTCACAGGATGCAGCCCTGCTTCTCTCAGCGAGCCAGCAGCGCCACTCATCAAAGGACCCCAACCCGCTGCGCTCCAGGAGCCTGCATTCCCCCGCTCTCTCCTGCTTGGCATGCAAAGCTTGCAGAGCAGCCAGGAGGGAAAGGGGATATCCTCTTTGGTTTGCAAACCAGAATTTCTCCCCCCACCCCTTAAGCTTTACCTGTGCCATGTGCAGTGTTGGTTACATCAGATATCACCCGTCAGCTCCTCCCTCCAATCATGAGACTGGCTTAAAAATCTGATTTTATGAAATCAGTGCATCTGAGATGGGTTTTATTGGCCTTTTGGTTTTTGTTTGAAGTGCTTTCCAAGCTTTTATCTGCAAACACAAGGACTTGATGTTTTCTTAATTAGGGAAAGGAAAACTGAGATTCTCATGCATCTTCACAACTACAGAGCTGGGGATTTCAGAGAACCACAGTGTGACCAGGCAGATTCCCTGTACTGGAGCAGAAAGGGTTAAAATTAGCCCTGGGAACCAATCAGGAGAGGGCATGCGGCAGCCAATCAACATCAGAGGTGTTCTACTGAATCACAAGACAGGACTTGGGGGTTATGTTCCTTACTCTGTGACCCTAGGCAAGTTACTTAACCTCTCTGGGTTTCAGTTTACCTATCTGTAAAATAGACGCACCTCCCGGCCTCATAAGGATGGGTTGCATCTCTCTGGCTACGTCTAGACTATATTCCTCTGTCAGCAGGGATGTAAATGAAGCACTTTGAAAGTGCAAATGAAGCCGTGATTTAAATATCCCGTGCTTCATTTGCATAATCACGTAATGGCGCTGTTTCGAAAAAGTGCTATTTCAAAATTGAAACGGCAGTCTAGATGCTGTTCTTTCAAAAATGGGGCGTTTTTTCAAAAAATCCTGTAAACCTCATTTTTGGTTTACAGGATCTTTCGAAAAAGCGCCCCGTTTTTGAAAGAACCGCGTCTAGACTGCAGTTTCAATTTTGAAATAGCGCTTTTTCGAAAGAGCGCCATTACATGATTATGCAAATGAAGTGCGGGATATTTAAATCCCGGCTTCATTTGCACTTTCGAAGTGCTTCATTTGCATCCCTCTGCCGACAGAGGGATGTAGTCTAGACGTAGCCTCTGAGACTAGGCATTATATAGGTACCCTGTAGTGTTATTTATTAGTGTGGTTTCACTGTAGCATGTCTTCAGAGCAGTGGGTTGTAGAAGGACTGTCAGGTTCTAGCTAATTGAGGTTTCCTCCTCAGCATCTGTGCAATGATTGTTTTGGGAGCTTTCATTCTATCTGCTTCCATGGAACTGCACTTGCTGGTGTTTTAATGAGCTGTTGGGAAGAGTTGGGCAGCACCTCACAGCAGCAGCGGTAAATAGGAGCTCAGCTCTTACATCATGCTTTCCATCCACAGCCCTCAGGAGGAGTGGGGAGGGGGAGGCACAAGTATCCTTAGTCCACTTTAGAGATGGGCAGCAGAGGGCCAGAAATGCTCAGCATCCCGCAGCTCCCACTGGCGCAGTTCTGAAAGGGAGCTGAGCACTTCCGTGAAGCTGGGAGTGACAAGAAGTGATTTGCCTCAGATCCTGCAGGAAGTCAGTGGTGGAGCCTGAAACAGATTTAGGGTTGCCAGGTGTCTGGTATTGACCCGGACAGTCCGGTATTTTCTGATTTTTTTTCCCTACCAGGAGGCAAAAATACCAGACACCTGGCAACCCTACACACACTTAGCTACCAGGCCCAGCCCCTGGGCCCCCCGCGCTTACCTGGTTCCGCAGGGAAGCTGTCTTCTGGCTCGATCAGGAAAACAAGATGGCCGCCAGCAAAAAGCTTCAAAGGCTTTTCTTAAAGGGCCCATGCTGTTTTCTTTTTTCTTTTTTCTGCTTAATAACTCTCGGGGTCCTTTTTTTTTTTTTTGCTTAACAACTTTGGTCTCCCCCCCCTTTATTTTTCCCTGGTGTTTTTTTTTTTTGTGTGGGGAGGGAGGGTTCTGTATTTTTAGTTAAACCATCTGGCAACCTTAAACAGATTCCAGGACTCCCAAGATCTGTGTCCTACCCCTGCACCACTTCTCTTCCCACTGCTGGTATTTTAAAAGCACAGCACTTTAAAGGTTTAACCCTATTAAACAAGGCAGTGCAGCCAGCCCTGAGCATTCAAAAATCACAAGGTCCACCTAGACTCAGGAGTGTAACAATAAATGAGGGGTCGTTCTGGTGTGCCTTCAGGTTTTGGAGCCTTTAAGCACCATGTTTTCAAGCCATTCCCTACCAGCAGGAGGGAGGGGAGCTTTGTTTTTCAAACTAAAACCAATAATATCTTAATCGCCTGACTCCAGGAGCTGGGGCTTGACAGTAAACAGCAGATACAAAGGAATTCCCAATGAAATAAAGAGTTGGCAACAATGGAAGAGAGGAAGGGTGTCACAGTCATTAGTGCCCAAGCCTAGCAATTGGAAGGTCTGGGTTTAATACCTTACTCTGCTACATACTTCCTGTGTGAGCATGGGCAAGTAATTTAGCTTCTGTTATCCATTTGTGCAATAGGGATAATAGCACTACCAGGCCTTACGGGGGGTGCTGTGAGGATAAATACATTAGGATAGTGAAATGCTTTGAGTCCTACTGTGGAAAAGCACTTTTCAAGAGCTTGGTGTTACTATTTGATGCACCTTCCTCTTCAAGGGCTAGTTTGTTTATGCAGCTGCCAGCAGGCACATGGTTCCAAAATGACAGCACTCATTCCTGGCTGAGCAGTGGTGATCTCCTATGGCCAGAGACCCAAAAGAGCACAGCATGCTAGGTGCAGAGCACTGTTGACACTGGTCCTGATAGTAGGTTCTGAGCATTGAAAACCTGTCCTGTCACATGGACAGCAGCAAGTGGCTCTGAACTAGGAACTCCGGAATTCTAATCCCAGCTTCAACACAAGCTTCTCTCTGACTTTGGGGAAGTCACATCCCTGCTCTGTGTCTGTTTCCCCAGCTGCAAAATGGAAATAATGGCACCTGCTGGACCATAGAGTGCTTTGAAGACTGAAAACACTCTACAGAGGCTATTTCCATTTGCCACATGCTCCCTGAGGTGGCCCTGTGTCACTTGGTTCATTTGTTCTAAATCATTCTTCACCCTGTGCCTTACGCAGATTTGAATATGCAATTGATAAATTTACCCATGCAAAAGGAACATGCCATTTGGAGGTCACAAGGCTTATGGCCCCAAAAACAGTTGCTGTGGGAACTGCTCTGTGACTTGTGTGCATGGTAACAGGGGAGGCTACTGAAATGCTGATTTCTATGCTGCTGCCTGGTGCACTCTGCAGCAATCCCACAAGTCAGTACATTGGTTTTCTGCAGCGGCTGGAGTCCCTGCAGCAGCCCGGCTGCCGTATTCCCCAAGGTCTTGGCACTAAACCACTGGTCACTGGAAGTGGAGATTTTAGCTCTGTCTAGCCCAAGCTGAAGTGCCCGCCATTCAGCCTAAAGGGCTGTTTTCTTTTAGTGGCCTGTCTCTCTCACTCGCCTCCTGGCTCATAGACAAACTGGGCGCTAAGATGCCTCCCTCAGGGGGTCTCAGCACCAGAGTACAAAGGCTGGCTGTGTGGTGGGCGTTGGCTGTGAGCTATGGAGGCAGCATGGTTTACTGCAGCTCTGTAACCAGATTGTAATACAGGGGTTCTCACAGTGTGAGCCACCTTTAATATAGCGCGTCTGCTCTCTTGTGCTGTGGTGGGGTGGGCTACTCTCCTTCCCACTCAGGGTCACAGTGTACTCCTGGGGCCCTTACAGCAGTCGCTTCCATGGAGAAGTAACATCCGGAACGTAGTGTATTTTTAGCTCCTTTTCATGCAGTTTAGCAGCTGGAAATGAGGAGGAAGAGCCAGCATCACGTGAGCACCTAGCTCTTCCCCAGCCCACCAGCCAGTGCTCCTTGAATCACAGTTTGGGCACCTTGGTGTTAATGTTTCTCAGCAGAACTGAGATGCGTTGACAGATCTGCTGGGGACCCAAGACTGGAATAGCAAGGCTGTAGCAGTTCAGGCTTGGGGTGTGTTGGCAGCCGGGAGGGGGAGAAGGTGGATCGGGACTTGCAAAAATCATTCCTGTCTCCGCTGATGTGCGTGGGTGTGTCTCTTTCATGAGCCGTGAAATTCACTAAGCCAGCGTTCTAGAAGTGAGAGTGAATGCCAGGCAATGGAGGTAGCAAATGTATGCACTGATATTGGGCATGTTCACACATGTGCTAACACACTTCCACACTGGCCCGCCCTAGCAGAAACAAGAAACAAGGAAGAGAAAGGCCTGAAGATTTGTGGGGGAGGGGAGAGAATCTCTCCCAAGACTCTGATGAAAAAGCGGGCTGAGGAAAATGCAAGGCAAATGTGAGCTGCTTGAAAAGGTCATGGAAAGCCTCAGCGCCACTCTACCACTGCAGCCACCTCCCTGTGTTTTAGCGACTGCCCCCATAGAGGTTGCTGTTATCTTTCCCCTCCATTAGCTGTGTGGAACCAGACTTGGCAGCGCTTGGTTTGGGTGATACAATCCATCTCCAGTTACACCACTTAGAATGTCTGTGTCTGGGTGGTGGCTGGTAGCATTAGCTGGTCTTCTGTTAATCCTGGCTGCCTGCTGCCTTAAACAACCAGCTTACATCCTTCACAAAACCTCTTCTGCTTTATCCTGAGCCCCCTGTTCTTTCTGCTAACACTCTGGAGCTTTGCTTATGCCACAACTTCTCTCCCTGTTCCCACACAGCTGGTACAGGCTGAATCCAGGCGTCAGTAGTAAAAAGCCTGACATTTTTGAAACAACCCTAAAATGGTTGCTTGGGGTTTTGGTGCTAGAAGTGGGTCGGGGTGGCAGCAAGGTCAAGAGGAAAGAGCTCCTGAAATCCGACCTACAATTGAATCCTACCACTGACTCCCTGCGTCCGCTGGTCAGTCACTGGGGAGGTTCAAAGGAGCCTTGGGGAGCTAGGGCCCCCATCTGCAATGATATTAAGGCACATGATGTCCTTTGAAACTTAATGGGAGCTGAGCATAGAAGTTCTGTAGGTGCTTTAGAGAACCCCAGACTTGGCCTTTCTGTGCCCCACTTTCACTGTCAGTAGAAGAGGATAATACATTCTCGCACATTCCTTGCTAGGGAGCTCTGACAAATGATGGGCTCACAGTCAGACAAAATACTTACATGTGCTGTACTTCCAATCAATATCCCCAAAGTCAAGCACATGTTGGCCAGTGGTGGAAGTTGAGCACATGGTTGAAGTGTTCTCTGGAATCGAGCTCTGTTTGGAGACTGGGTTGGGGGCTAACTGTTTTAATAGTGATTTGTAATAATTACTTATTAAGGGTTGCGGGCAGATTGACATGTCACCAAGGAGAAGAGAGGCCTCTTTCCTGTTGCTGAGCCCGCCCCCGGTCTGGGCAAAATGCTGGCAACCAGCTTCGAAGGCCTTGAAACATGAGGTTTTTGCATCTCATTTGAACTTCACAAAATCTGTCCAACTTAATGAGAGCCCCAGTCAGTCTCTAACTTACCCTGCCCCCCCCCACCTCCTCAGTCTGGCAGGGCAGCTGTACCCAGCACTAGCAGGATAATAATAGTGATTCCTAGCTCTGAAAAAGCATATGTCATCAGTAGATCTCAAAGTGCCTTACAAAGGAGGGCAGTATCACTATCCCCATTGAATAGGGGAGAAATTGAGGCACAGAGAGTGGAAGTGACTTGCCCAATGCCAGCTAGCTGGCCAGTGGACCAGCTGGGAATAGAAGTCAGCTCACCTGTTCCCCAGGCCAGTGCTCTAGCCCCTAGGCTGTACTGCCTCCTGTATGTGGCTCAGCAGAGTCCCCTGATGCATTAGTGGTGGGCAGGATTGAGAAAAGGCTCCACCCGCTCAGCTGCCCCCATGCTCGCCTTGGCAGGTGGAACACAGAATGCTGCAAGGAGGCAGATCTCCCTCTCTGGCTGGAGGGGCAGTCAGGCTGGCATGGTGCATATCTGCAGAGCTGTATCCCTGCAGACAACTCCCTGAGCTGACCGTACCCATCACAGCCTATGCTGGGCCTGTAGGAGGGGAGAAGGGTGCAGTCCCTTTTCCTCTAACTAGAGGCAGGCTGGCTACGCTGTGGGATTGATAGGAGAGCAGCGTCCTACCTGACTGTGTGGAATGGAGACCGCTGTGTCCCTGCATCCTCACACCCGCCTCCTGAAGGAATCCTAGGTCTTTGCTCTCCCATTTCTGCATTTTCCACGGGCTTATTAAGTATAAACAAATCAGTCGGCCTGATTTCTACCCTTGCTTCAGCACTGTCCCCAGGCCCTTTCACGAGCCTTTCTTGCCAGGATCCTGGGTTTTTCATGGGTGGGCGAGGGGCATGGAGGGTTTTAATGTTCCAGGCCAAAGATACCGTGCGTCCCACACAGACCTGACCCCTCCTCCCTGCTGGTCATGGGCGCTCAGTTCTTCTGCAGACCCTGTCAAGTTCCATCTGGCTCTAAAGAAATAATAGAGGCTGCTCTCTCTGCGGCTGCTGAAACCTGAGTCGGTTGCCTTTGTCAGAGAGGAATGCGAGGCTGCAGAAATGATTTCAGGGAATTGATTAAAGTGGCAAAGGCAAGCAGCATTTGGAGATGAGGTCGCTCGTGTTTTGCCGGCAAAGGGAGTCTATTCAAACCCATTCCCTGTAACTCCACAACCACCAGAGACTTTGATCTTATTAAGTGGTTCAAACACTGCAGCTCAGCGATGTAATCAGCTGGGTTCTTTTGGGCTCTGCTGCTTTTTCTCATTGCCATATCTCAGGCTGTTGTCTCGTTCCAGCTGCAGAGTTGTGCGAGGAGCTTTGGTGCTTTCTCCTTGATGATAAGAGAAATGAATCCATCTGTGATAGGTTAACCCTTTCCTTTGCTGCGGGCTAAGCCTAAAGGAGTTGCTTCCTGGTCCCACGCCTCCTTATTATTGTTAATTCGTATGGTAGTAGCGCCTGGAGGTCAATGGCAAATCCAATAGTAGAACTCAGGTCTCCTGACTACCAGGCCCTACCCACTGGGTCTCACTGCCTCTCCCACCTCAGTGTAGGAAATAAAAGTTGCCCCCCCCCCCCCATTTCAGGAACTAGCGCTGGATTGAGCAAACCTTGCATGATAGCACAGAGGCCAAGCAATTACAGACTTGACTGTTGGGTTTCACAGAGAAATACCTGGCACCTTAGCAATGGAATCATTTTACAGATCAGCATCTCTTCTAGGGATGTTAAATATCGGTTAATTGAATAGTTGATTAACCTCGTGAATTCTTATCGGTTACTTGACTATTCTATAGTCCCCAGGGGTGGGGCCGGCAGCCAGTGTGTTCTGGTCCCACTCCCGAGGAGCCCCCTGCCACTCCGCACAGCTGCTTCTCTAACAGAGGCGGCAGCGTGGGGTGCCAGGCGGGAGCTGGTCCATGAGGGGACCCAGTTTAAAAAACAGCTCCCCTTGCGCACTGGCTGCCTGTCACCCTGCACTGCTGCCTCTATATTAGAGGGTGATGGCAGCAGCCCCTGTCCAGGGGGGTCTGAATTCCCAGACCTGGCATGAGCTGGAACTGGGCCGGGCTGCCTGCCCACCTGCCTCCTAATACACTTTAAATGCAAAGCCGCAGCAGGGGTAGGTCCCAGACCCAGCACGAGCCAGTACTAAGCTGGGCTGCTGGCCAGCCTGCTAAAAAATTTACTGGCAATGGGTGGTGGTGGGGGGAATGCATGTAGTCTATAGCATTAACCTATACATTTTTGCTATTCGGTTAATCAACTGCACTATTACAGCCCTAATCTCTTCTTTGACTGCAGCACCTTGCTCCTTGTTGGCCATTGTTCTAAGTCTTGGTCCAGCCAGCTCGTTTAGCAGTCGTTCCCTGGAACCTTTGTGCACCTTCACTGTTCTCCTTAGATTGGGGTCAGCAACCTTTTCAAACCAAAGAGCCAAACTACATCAAAATTCAGAACAAGTGGTCAACAAAGAGCTGTATAAGAATGCCCATTTGCATGACTGAAAATATACAACTTAATATTACTGATAATTGACGTAATGATTAATAATAGCATAAACGAAACGTACTCACAGGCTTTATTTAATGGGACTTCTGCTGCTGCATCTTTTCACACATTTCTTTGAAGTTTACATCATAACTGATCAAATCCAGCTTCATGCACACATTCAGGCTGTCTTCTGTCAATCTTATGGCAGGGGGCTGCGGATATAAGGGTGCAGGAGTCTGGGTTGGGGTATATGATGGACTCAGGGCACAAGGTTAGGGTGTGAGGGGGGTGCAGGAGTGTTATGGCAAGGGGATGGGGATGTGGGGGTGTAGGAGTTTGGGGATGTGGGGTATGAGGGGCTCAGGGCAGCGGGTTCAGGTGTATGATGGACTCAGGGTTGGTGTTTGGAGGGGTGCAAGTGTTACAACACTGCAGCCAGATGGGTCTTGTTGACCAGGCTTCATTTTTAAATAGAGTAAAATATTATGTCCAGCACAGAAGGTTTCAACATTGTCTGTATTTATGGCAGGGGTGGGAAACCTTTTTTGGGTCGGGGGCCACTGACCCACAGAAAAATCAGTCAGGGGCCACACAAGTGAGAGAAAAAAAAACCCTAAAAAAATCCCCAACCCTCACTGATGTGGCCCCCCCTCTGAAATACCTCACTCCCCTGGTGCTCCAGCCCTAGGGTGGAGAGAGGGGCAGGGAGGACTGAGGTTCAAGGCCTCAGGCCACATTAATTCTTCTGGGGTTCTAGGGTTTGTGGATTTTATGGGCCCCTCTAGGCTCTGGGGTGAACATAAGAACATAAGAATGGCCATACTGGGTCAGACCAAAGGTCCATCGAGCCCAGCATCCCATCTGCCGACGGTGGCCAATGCCAGGTGCCCCAGAGAAGGAGAACAGAAGACAATGATCAAGTGATTTATCTCCTGCCATCCATCTCCTGCCCTTGTTATGAAGGCTAGGGCACCATACTTTATCCCTGGCTAATAGCCATTTATGGACCTAACCTGCAAAAATTTATCAAGCTCTTTTTTAAACCCTAATAGAGTCCTGGCCTTCACAGCCTCCTCGGGCAAGGAGTTCCACAGGTTGACTGTGCGCTGTGTGAAGAAAAATTTCCTTTTATTAGTTTTGAACCTACTACCCATCAATTTCATTTGGTGTCCCCTAGTTCTTGTATTATGGGAAAAGGTAAATAATTTTTCTATAATCACTTTCTCCACACCATTCATGATTTTATATACCTCTATCATATCGCCCCTCAATCGCCTTTTTTCCAAACTGAAAAGTCCCAGTCTCTCTAGCCTCTCCCCATATGGGACCCTTTCCAAGCCCCTAATCATCTTAGTCGCCCTTTTCTGAACCTTTTCTAATGCCAATATATCTTTTTTGAGGTGAGGAGACCACATCTGCACGCAGTACTCGAGATGTGGGCGTACCATAGTTTTATATAGGGGAAGTATGATATCTTTTGTCTTATTATCTATCCCTTTTTTAATAATTCCTAACATCCTATTTGCCTTACTAACTGCCGCTGCACACTGCGTGGATGTCTTCATAGAACTATCCACTATAACTCCAAGATCCCTTTCCTGATCTGTCGTAGCTAAATTTGACCCCATCATGTAGTACGTGTAATTTGGGTTATTTTTTCCAACATGCATTACCTTACACTTACCCACATTAAATTTCATTTGCCATTTTGCTGCCCAATCACTCAGTTTGCTGAGATCTTTTTGTAGTTCTTCACAATCCCTTTTGCTTTTGACTGTCCTGAACAACTTTGTGTCATCTGCAAACTTGGCCACCTCACTGCTTACCTCATTTTCTAGATCATTGATGAACAAGTTGAACAGGATTGGTCCCAGTACTGACCCCTGGGGAACACCTCCATTGTGAAAATTTACCATTTATTCCCACCCTTTGTTTTCTGTCTTGTAACCAATTCTTGATCCATGAAAGGACCTTTCCTCCTATCCCATGACCACCTAATTTACGTAAAAGCCTTTGGTGTGGGACCGTGTCAAAGGCTTTCTGGAAATCTAGGTATATTATATCCACTGGGTGCCCCTTGTCCGCATGTTTATTAACCCCTTCAAAGAATTCTAACAGATTAGTTAGACACGACTTCCCTCTGCAGAAACCATGCTGACTTTTGCCCAACAATTCGTGCTCTTCTATGTGCCTTGCAATTTTACTCTTTACTAGTGTTTCTACTAATTTGCCTGGTACTGATGTTAAACTTATCGGTCTATAATTGCCAGGATCTCCTCTAGAGCCTTTTTTAAATATTGGTGTTATATTGGCCATCTTCCAGTCATTTGGTACCAAAGTAGATTTAAAGGATAGGTTACAAACCACTGTTAATAACTCCGCAATTTCACATTTGAGTTCTTTCAGAACCCTTGGGTGAATGCCGTCTGGTCCCGGAGACTTGTTACTATTCAGCTTATCAATTAATTCCATAACCTCCTCTAATGTCACTTCAATCTGAGTGAGTTCCTCAGATTTGTCACCTAAAAAGGCTGGCTCTGATTTAGGAACCTCTGTAACATCCTCAGCCGTGAAGACTGAAGCAAAGAAATCATTTAATCGCTCCGCAATGGCACTGTCTTCCTTGATCGCTCCTTTTATATCTTTATCATCCAAGGGCCCCACTGCTTTTTTAGCGGGCTTCCTGCTTCTAATGTATTTAAAAAACATTTTACTATCATTTTTTGAATTTTT
The DNA here is from genome assembly GCA_032595735.1 of Pelochelys cantorii. Taxonomy (NCBI): domain Eukaryota; kingdom Metazoa; phylum Chordata; order Testudines; family Trionychidae; genus Pelochelys; species Pelochelys cantorii. The sequence goes on along the minus strand of CM064347.1, from coordinate 14,322,128 downwards.
GGCTAGCTGTTCCTCAAACTCTTTTTTGGCTTTTCTTACTACATTATGACACTTAATTTGGGAGTGTTTATGTTCCTTTCTATTTTCCTCACTAGGATTTGACTTCCACTTTTTAAAAGCTGCCCTTTTCTCTCTCACTGCCTTTTTAACATGGCTGTTTAGCCATGGTGGTTCTTTGTTAGGTCTCTTACTGTGTTTTTTTATTTGGGGTATACATTTAAGTTGGGCCTCTAGTATGGTGTCTTTAAACAGTTCCCATGCAGCTTCCAGGGATTTTAGTTTAATTACTCTCCCTTTTAGTTTCTGTTTAACTAGCTTCCTCATTTTAGTGTAATTCCCCTTTTTGAAATTAAATGCCAGAGTGTTTGACCGCTGCGGTGTTCTTCCCAACACAGGGTGGGAGGTTAAGTGTACGGGACGGGCTGCCAGTGAATGGGATAAGGATGGGGGTGCGAGAGCTGGGTGAGAGGGTGCAGGAGCAGGCTGGGAGTAGGGTGTCCAGCCGGGGGAGGGGGCAGGAGCAAGGAAGGGGGCAAGAGTGGGCTGGGGGCAGGGTATCTGGCCAGGGGCAGGAGTGGCCAGGAGGCACGCTGTCTGGCCAGGGGGGTTGAGTGAGGGGTTGGGGGTGTGGGGTCTGGGTATGAGGGGGTGGGGTGGAACTTACTAGTTTTCGTGCCACATCGCAGGCACCGTGTAACATGGCCTTCCACTGCTCCCATTTGCCGGAAGGAAGCCTCCAGGAAGTATGTCCCGGAGGAAGGAAAAGGGCAGCGCATGGAGCCACACTTGTTCCTCACACGCCGCATCTGGCAGGGAGGTTCAGGGCTTTCTCCCACCTCCCCACAGGAAGCCGGTGCTAGGGTTCCAATCTTGCAGGGGGCCATAAGGATGTAGCACCAGCGCTGGCTCCCTGCTGCAGGGGAAACTGGGGCAGAGGCGGAGTTGGGGCTCCAGAAGAGCCATAGCGATAGGTTGCCGACCCCTGCCTTAGAGCAAGGACATGGGGCTGCAGAAACTCCTGCCTTGTCTGCTGTGAGACCCCAAGCAACAGATAGGTCACTTCACATTTCTGTGCCACTGTTTCTCCTCCTTGCCTGTGTCTAGCTACTTAGATTTGAAGTGCTTTGGGGCAGGGACTATTTCTCACCCTGTGTGTGCAGTGCCCAGCTCAATGAGATCTCTAGGCACTATTATGATTATCATCTCCATATTGGTGCGCATAACAAAATTCATTCCACACACAGACATAAAAAAATAGAGAGAACACTGGTCAGGGGGATAGTTCTTCCATTGACCTAGCCACATCTACACTGGGATTGGGTCAGTTTAAGTACAGTGCTCAGAGGTGTGAATTTTTCATTCCCCCTCAAGTAATGTGGCTAGGTCAATCTAAATTGTAAGTGTAGACCAGAGCTGAGTCCTTTGCTCCTGCAGGGAAAGAGTTGCCACAGGTCTATATGAACACAAAGCAAGCCCTTCCCTACTTGGGGGACTATACCAGATTCCAGACAGTGTTGTTTATATATTTAGGAGCTGAGCCCTGACAGAACTCATTTCACTTGCAGAACTGTGGATGTGCAGGCATTGCTTTCAGGGATTTCTTTCTAGCATGGACAGAGTGGAGAAGACCTCTGTAGTGTATCCCCAGTTAATTTATAATCCAGTTACATATTTATTTCACCCAGTGTAGTCTGTTAATAGGAAGTGGCACCTGAGTGTATGTTCCATGTGGTGTTGGTAATTATGATGATTATTGTGCTGGTCACATCTTAAAATCCAGAGCTTGGTGATTAAATACTCTAATTGTAGCTGAGAGATGCTAAAAATCGATTAATTCATATATATTTTTCATTTTATTTTTCCCTTCCCCCAAATAACTAAATAGCCTCCGATGTAAGCCTTAAAATGACCAGACGGAAGAGAAATCTTACTGTATATTTTAGAAATGTGCATCTGTCTGTCTGTCCATGTGTCTGTGAGTCCATTTATTCAATAACTCTTCCTAAACGGTAAGAGTGAGACAAATTTGATGTCTTATCATAGCTTAAAGCAAGGTAAGGGTTTGGTTGTGGCAGGACAATGGGATATGCTTGGAATTCAATTGTTTCTCATAAAATGGAAAGGGAGGGGTCTGGTAGAAGGCAGTTATACTGCAGAATGACCACAGGGAGGCATCAAGGGGCCAGCGATGGGGACTGGGACCTCTATAACCCCATTGGACTAGCAGGGGACAGAGGGTAGAGAAAGGGACAGCTATCTACTATAGAGGGTTTGTCTGTTTGTGTGTCTGTCTGTTTCCCAGCCAGGGGACATGCACTCCCGCCATGGCTGTGCCTGCTGCAGCTGCAGCAGCCACGGAGAGGCGCTTCTCACCTGGCCCCAACCTGCTGCAGTGAGGGGGCTGGGATTGTCCTCTCTCACTGGGATCAGCCTGCCTACTGAACCCCTCATGTCCAACTCCACCCCAGAATAATGATTTAAATTAAGAAAAACAAACTTTTTTTTGAGTTGAGGACCCAAGCAACACCAGGTAAATCCTCTAGTAACTTGGTATTTCCCATTAATACCATCATAAGAAGAATAATGGTTAAATCCTTGTTCTTCCTAGTATGGGTGAGAGAGGATGGATCAGTTGTTAGTGATCTAACATAGGACTGGGGTTCAAGGCCCTGCTCCATCACAGACTGCCTGTGTGACCTTGGGTGAGTTGCTCAGCCTTCGTGTCTCAGTTGCCCGTCAGTAACCAGGGAATAACAATACTGCCCTACTGCCTGGGGCTTTGTGAGGCTAAATACATTAAAGATGGGGAGGTGCTCAGATACTGTGGTGGTTGGGACAAGTACCAGAGATCAAGTCCAGTGCACATGTTACTGCTGCTAAGGCCCTGATCCTGTGAGATGCTGAGTGAATGGAGCTCAGTGGGAGTGGAGGCAACTCAACAGCATATAGGAAGATTGGAAGGTTATGATGTGCAGAATGTGGCACAGGGCTGATATCTTCCTAACTACTCAGGAGGTCTAGGAATTAGCATGGCTACTGCATGGGAGAGGAAAAGGGTGTGGAAGGGAGAGATCCTGCAGGTTTGGATGTGCAGAAGGCCTGCAGGTTGTCTGCATGTGGGTGCCTTGTATGAAAAGAGTTTGCAACTCACCAGGCTGAGACCCAAGCCAGGCACGGAGTAGTCTGCAAATCCACCTCATCAATGGTGTGAGGTTGTTTCCTTGTGGAGGGCTCAGTTACTGACTTCCCCGCACGTGCAAGTTGTAATGATTTAACAGGGAAGCTAATGGGCCATGCTTGGATCACCAGGCTGCTGCACCTTCAGAGTTAATCCAGTCTCCTCCCATTCTGACCCTGGTACACCATGACAATCCTTCTTAAACCAAAGAGGGCAAAACTCTGGTGCTGGTGCCTGGGGGTTAGTGGCATCTGCAAACGGGCAGAACTCTGCTTAGCAGTGATCAGCACAGCGCAGAAGATACATGGGAGTTTAGATGGAAAGAGATCTTGCGTTATTCACAAAAATTGCCCTGTTGATGTGACGTTTCTGTAGTTATAGTAATGCACACAGTGAAATCACAGTAATGCTCGTAATGAGCACTAATCTATGAACAGTCTAACTGCATGTAATCAATATCTGGGCTCAGATGAGTAGTTGCTGTGTCAGGGAGCTCTCAGATTGTAATCCTGCCTTTACTCTGATTTGCTGTGAGAGTCATCTCACCCTTGTGTGCCTCAGTTTCCGAGTTGATTTTCTTCTCAGGTTGCATGGTCCTGCTGATGTGGTGGAGGGCACTTCCAGAACTGGCATCAAGGTTTTGATCAGGACTGTTTTATACATTCTTGTTTATATTACAGCCAAGACGGACAAAGAATGGGAGAAAGGAAGTGCTGTTATCCCATTTTTGTGATAGGGAAACTGAGACATCGAGTGGCTAAGTGGCTTGCCCACTGGAAATCTGTGGCAGTGCTGGGAATTGGACCACCATCCCATGGGACCCAGTTCAGGACACTAAACACAAGAGCAGCCTTCTTTCCAAAGATTTCCACATTGAAATCCCTTTTAGTGTTTCCCTCCTGCTCCCAGATTTTGCAGCAACGTCCTATATTTTCCTGGCCATAGCCAGTCCCATTTACTTACACACTTTACTTTTTGAGTTGAACTTTTGAACAAAATCACATTCAGAATAGGTTTGCCCATCCCTTAGCCCCAGTCCTGTGTGCTGATCTGTGGGAGGCAGGATGATGTATAAGAGGAAAACACACTATCTTTAACTTGTGATCATCAGGGCCAGGAATCCCGTTTTTGTTACCCTACTGCAACCAGTAAATGTTACAGACCCTGATGATGTCTTGTAAGATTCCTTTTTCAACCCCTGTGTAGGAGAGCTAGCACAAATGGGAAAGAGACTATTTACAGTAATCCCTGAAATGGACAGACGTTTACAGAGCCACGCAGGCAATGGAAAGGAAACCCAGCGTGCTTCAGCTATGGCCACAATCTTAGTGCTTCCTTTTCTGTAAATATTAGTCTAATCCCAGCTGCAGCAGCACTACCTAAAGCAGAAAGAACCGCCAGCAAAAAAAAGCAAGAATGAATAAACATTTCTGTCCTTTGTCCCTGCTGCCCCTTTTGTGGGTTAAGGTGTAAGATTTATAGCTGCCTTGGTTTGTCTCCATCTGGACAGGGGGCCTCCTTGGGCAATCACTCAAGGCAGCAGGGTGACAGGCAGCTTGCAGTGTTAACCCCTTTGGAGTTGTGTAACAGGGCAGTAGCTCTGAGCTATTGACTGCGGCAGGACGGTACTGCCTGGCTGTATCCAGTTCCGATGATCAGTGTGGGTGAGGGGTTCTGTTTCTTCCAGCATCTGTGCTCATGCTATTCTCATGGTACTTTACCCACACACGATGAGACTACTAGCTAGCACATCACCTCTCATGTCAAGGGGAGTTTGGACTTCAATGAAGCCAGGGTGGATTTCACATAAAGTCTCTCAAACATTATGACACAGATTTTGTCAAGCGCTCCTTTACAGGCCACCTGCCAGACTGCTGGGAGGGAGGCATCCAAGGCTCTGGGTCCCTAGATTCCCCCAGTGGTTTAGGCTTTTGGGGTTTGAAATAAGACCAGCCGCTGCCCTGCTCTTTGGAATCTCTAGGCACACTCTTGGGGTCCAGCTGTCCCTTTTTCTAGTGGCCCATCCTGAGAATGGGACACCTCCGCCAGTCCCCACAGGGTGATCCCTCCCATTCCCCCAGACTCATACACGTGGTCCTAGAAAGCTTTGCCGGGTCACTCTCTCAGGAAGTTCACAGCCATGGAGCATGCTACATACAGAGCCCAGCTCAATGTTGCTCTGTTATATATCACACAATGTAAGTGAGCTCAGATCATTAAAAAACCTGCTAACCATAGTACCCCCTCTCCCAGTTAGTGCATCGGTAACCCTCTGGGCTCCAGACAGCTGGCAGGGCCCCCCGCTTCATCCAGATATTTGCATGTTGGGGTGCTTCTCCCACAGGGCATGGCCCACTTCTGCCCACCTCTTCTGTGACCTTCCTCACTCCTGCTCCCCACTATGCGTCTTTGTTCAAACCCCTGTGTGGTCACCTGGCCTCTTTTGTTTTGCTCCTGGTAAATTTTATTTTTCCCCTCCCTCCCAAGGGGATAAGATAAAATGGGAATCTCAGATCACCCTGCTAAGGTGGCAGTATTTTTCATTGTGCCTCGTTGCTCCTAAGGGGCATAGCTGGGAAAAAAACATATTTCAGTGGCAACGAAGCACACATTTTTTTTCCAGAGGAACTCAGCTGAGTGCATAGAAATGCAGGAGGGCCTTCTGCACTCTGCCTTCTGCTCAGTGATGCCTGGGGGGGTGAGAAAGGGCTGGGGGGGGACAACCACCATCTAGATCATCCTTGACAGATGTTTATTTAACCTGCTCAATCTAGCCATGCCCACAGTGACACAGAAAACCTGTGGACTATGGTGGGGTATTTGGAGCAGAGAACTGAACCCAAGTCCCATGCTGATTCCCTGTGTCCTTTCCCTCTGGACTGTAGCATGAAACTGTGCATAAACAAAGTTTTGGCTTTATGTCCAAGGGAAATCGGTCCCTAGACATTAGGGCAGGGGTCTCAAACCAGGTGCATGAACAGTACTGTTACTCCGTTCTGCTATAGCACCTTCTTGCTGCAGGGCTGACCTCACTTACCTGACATTCACACCATTCCTGCATAGTAGATATTATCCCCCTTTTATAGATGGGGACACTGAGTCACGGAGAAGTGATGGGACTTGTCTGAGGTGTCAGAGCAAGGCAACGGCAGAGCTCATAATAGACATCCGATTTCCTGACTCCGGGCCCTGTGCTTGCTGGAGCTCAGTAGAAAGAGAACTGAGCTGCGTCACGGTACTAAAGTTGTCACAAGGACAGTAGAGGAGGGCACATTTTGGGGAGCCCTTTCAATCATGCACGGAAAGCTCACAAATGCCCAATGGTATTACAGGGAATCAGAACATTTTCATCTCCTGTTATAACAGGGAGGAGTGAGTCCATGTGATGTCTTCTTAGGAGGATGAAATCTTCCATCCTTTTAGGTGGAGCAGAATGGTTTAGTGGCTATAGTGTTGTGAGTCAGCAGTCCTGGAGCCTGGTCAGACTCTGGCAAGGACTTGCTGTGATGTTCAGTTCCTCAGTTTCCCCACCTTGAAAAGGTGATAATGATCCTGCCCTCCTTTGTAAAGTCCCTAGCAATCCGTGGCTAGAAACCACTATCAATTTATCAAATGTTAATTGTGATGATTATTTTACATATACAATCAAAATGTCAGGGAGCAGCAGAGATATATGGTTTTATTTTCAGTCCAGTCTCAGAGCTCCTATTAATGTCAGCAAGGTATTCTGGTGCAGGTACAGAGATGTAACATTGGTGCTGTTACCTAAGACTATATCTCTACTAGAAGCACAACAGTGGCACAGCAGCAGTTGCACTAATGTAGCGCTGCAATGTAGACACTGGTTTTGGTGACAGAAGAACTGTTAACCTGTCTACACTGGGGCTTAGGTTGGTTAAACTACATTTCTCAGGAGTGTGAATTTTTCATACCCCTGAATAACAGCAGGGTCAACCTCACTTTCTTGTGCACACCAACCTTTGTCTACACTTACTAGGAGATCAGCGCTGTGGGGATCAATCCCCCAGGGGTTGATTTAGTGGGTCTAGTAAAGACCCGTTAAATCGACTGCTGCTTACGCTCCTTTCGCGAATCAAGAAGTGTAAGGGGAATCGATGGGAGAGTTTCTTCTGTCGACTCTCCTGCAGTGGAGACACCACCCGGTAACTTCATCTAAGGTACATCGATTCCGGCAATGCTCCTCATGTAGCTGGAGTTGCGTACCTTAGTTCATCATCGCCCCCTAGTGACTGCTGTCTTGAAACTTGCATGGTAACTGCCATTAAATGAATACATAGAGCAGCAGTGGACACCAAGTGCTAGAATTTCAGGGCCTAATCTGAAGCAGATCAATGCTTGCATCATGTACTCCAGTGACAGGGCTGTGTACAGGGAGCTTTAGTTAAAAATTACAGATTCGCTCCAGCATTACTGTAATGCGCCCGCTCAGTGAGGTCTCTGGACTACTAATGCTGCTGGCGCTTTTCATCTGCACAGTGCTTTACAGACATTAACTGAGCTTCACAGACCCCGCTGTGAGCCAGGAAAGCATCTCTGTGGCCAGTCAGTATCAAAGCACGGAGCAGCACTCAGGCATAGCTAGTTCCCAGCCCCAGGCTCTGGTCTCTAGCTTGGTGGGCTGCCCTCCAGCACTGAGCACAAACAAAACTCCTCCTTTGTCAAGCATAAGATTTGGCCGCTGGGCTTGAGCGGCTTGTAATAAGGATTGTATGGCACTGTCTAGCTGTAGAGCACATTGCCCCATCGATTACAGATGGGGAAACTGAGCCATGGAGCAGGCCTATGAGTTGCTAGCAGATCTAGGTCTCCTGACTCCCACATCCTAGCCCCTGGACTCCCTCCTTTGGATACACGTCTGAAGCATTGGTCTGAGTACACATAGAGGTGGGCTGTGAGCACTCTGTTGGGATCAGCTTCCCCCATTGTATTGTGCAATGCGCCAAGTGCTCTCCTGGTGCCTGCATGTGCAGAAGAGGGAATGGCCAGCGAAATCCCACTGGGCGCAGTCAGGGGAACGCATCAGCTACTCCCCTTCTCCTGGGTTCTTCTGGCGGCTTGCGGAGTGGGTCGGCACTGCGGAGAGTCGAGATTCTGCAGACAGTCACTGGTGCCTGCCTCCAAGGAAGCGTGGTTGAGCTACAAAAGCAGCACCCTATCTCTGCACCAACTGCTGATCGCAGCTGGGCCCCTCCCGCCAAGCATGAGTTGTGCTATCACGGAACCACGCAGGCTACGGAGCTGCTCAGGAAACACATTTTAAAAGGGCTGGAGGAGGACACTGGCCATAAGCAATTTCTCACTCCGGATGGGCTGCCTGTAATGACGGAGAAAGGGCTGAGAGGAAGGAATGGGGCTGTAATGAAAAGCCCTAGCTTACCAGCTGTGGCTTCAGCTAGGTCAACGGAAGGTGGATGTCATGTGCCCAATCTACCTGTAGCCTACTCACTTTTCTCTCTCTCTCTTTCTTTCTCAGGTACAAGGGCTTCATCAAGGACTGCCCCAGCGGACAGCTGGATGCTGCAGGCTTTCAGAAGATCTATAAGCAATTCTTTCCCTTCGGCGATCCAACGAAATTTGCAACCTTTGTTTTTAACGTCTTTGATGAAAACAAAGTAAGTCAGTGACTGACAGCAGCTGAGCCTCCTTCTCCCTCAGTGCACAGCCCCTCCCCCCCCAGAGGTTGTGCGGTTTAGGATGCCACGAAATGACTTGTACAGTGACACCCACTCACCATTCACTTCTCAACGTGCAAAAAACCAAATGTTTGCTTCCTGGGGAGGGATATTAAAGCAGAGAAGCTTTAGCAGCAAGTCCCTCTGCTTGTTTTACTTTATGGTTCTCATGAGGGCAGTGGATAGGCTGCAAAATGCGAAAGAGGAAAAAGGAGGTATTGGATGCTGCTAACAGAGGCCCATCAGGCAGGCCGGCCTAAGTGTCTGCGGCAGGAATTACCCAAAGCTGCAGGCTTTTCATTGCCAGCCAGATCAGACTTTTAACAGACAAGCTGCAGTGAGAGAAATGTTTGTAATTCCCTTTTCCTTTGTCTCTTGCCTCTATTGTGCGGGCTTTGACTCTCTGCCCTTTTCAGAGGGCATCAGAGAGAGCGAGCTCCTGTTTGTGCCTAGATCAGGTCACACTCTGCAGGGCCCCAGCTGCTCTGTTTGCACAGACAGAGCCGCTGAAGAGACAAGCCTGGGGCCCTGTTCTGCTGCACCTAGTCAGTAGCAGCCTTTGCTAGGAGCCCTCCCTCCATTCTGATTCCCTCCTTTGTTTTTATTCTGCTGATAATTTCATGGGATAATTTCAAGGCGCCTCACCCCTGTCCCTCAGCTGCAGGTCGTTCTGCAGACTACCAGCACTTGTTTAAGTTGTGGGGGAGAAAGAGACTCTAATTTTATACATGTTTACTCCACCTTGCTACTCCCCTCTCCTCTGGTCATGAAGGGTCTGTCTCCAGTGCACACTGAGGCTATGTCTACACTGGCAAGGTTTGGCGACAAAAGTGCTGTCCATATGCAAAAGTCGCCAAAAGTGAAAACCGGTCAAACCAGTTTTTCTGTCTCCCATTGTCGACATTTCATGGCCACATTGCTAGCAGATAGAGCAAAGCAATGTGGGTAAGCATCCCACAATGCAGTGTTGTGGGAAGACAGAGCTAATCCCTGTGCTTCTTGGGATTCCCTCGTAGCTATGTGAGCTCTCTGTACCAAGGAATGTCAAAGCAGCGCAGTGGTCTCTCCAGCCCTCCCCCTGTAGCAGCAGAACAGAAGCACTACAATTATTTATTTTTTGTTTGCTTCCCTAAACGGAGCAGCTCAGTTGGCTGTCAAATACTTCCTGGAGCTTTGAAAGGGGAAAGGATGCTTGCCTGCAGGGCAGCAGAGATCACAAAACACTGAGCACAGCCATCTGGGCAGGCATTTTGGGACACTGGAGGAAGCCAGTTCTCTGGACAAAACAGCAGAGTCCACAGTGGTTCTTTGTTGACAGTAAAGGGAGGGGGAAAGACAAAAGTCTCTCGCAGGGGTGGAAGTTTTTTGTCACCAAAACTGGGTGTTTTTCTTAAAAAAAGTTGAATTGTACTGTAAACACTCTCACTGTTTTGTCACTAAAAGGCAATTTTTGGAGTTTTTCGTGACAAAACTTGTCAGTGTAGACAAGGCCTGAGCTTGGGTCTGCGGGGACCGGGGCTTGTGGACGCGGGGTTTCCCTGTCCACACTTGAGTGTTCCCACTGCATTGTAAGCCTGGTTTTATGATTGTTGAACCCCGGTCTCACCAGTGTGGTAATGTGTCCAAAGGGCACTACGCCGACCTTCTCACTTGGATCTGTGGCTTGAGTTCCAACTACACGGCAAAAGGACAGGGCTTGGATCCAAGTCTCAGGAGGACACAGGCTCTGACCCACCCCCCTAGCAGGTCCTAGGACCTAGGTCCTGGGTCTGCTGACCTGAATCAGATGGATTTGTGTGTGCACAGAAGTAGGGCTTGGGCTCAGAGCTGAGTCAGAGCCTGGCCTTAGTGCACAGGGTAGACATTCCCCAAGTTACACCTGTTCCCCACCGCCTTGTACGCTGCCTTCATTTACAGATGTGCAAAGCAGGTGTAAAATGCTATCAGATCAGAATGGTATATGACACTAGCTGCTGAGATCTGTTACAGGCCCACTCGGCAGTGTAACTTGCACCATGTCTCCTGTGGATTTGTCCCTGGGACTGGAACTCACAGCAGCAAAGCGATCAGTGAAATTCTGCTCAGGGAAGTGGAGTTGCTCCATGGGTTGGGATGCAAGGGCGGTGCTCCCAATCCATGGAATCAGGTGCCTGCCAGTGGAGTTGGGTGCCCAGCTCCCTGGCCAGCATCCCGCCCTTTTTCTTAGGGAGAAGAGCCATGGATGGGGTCACCAGTGCAGATCGAGTGATGGAGCCCCACATGCAGGAATGCAATGAACCCTGCTTATGTCATCACAGTCTGTATGGAATAGGCCTGTTTGGGACTCCACGTGCATGCTTCATAGGCACAGGTGCACACATGTAGCCATACAAACCTCTGCCCATGTGCTTCTGATGTGTGTCTCACCAGATCTCACAGAGCCCTTTCCTTTTGCAGGATGGAAGGATCGAGTTTTCGGAGTTCATCCAGGCACTTTCGGTCACTTCCCGAGGGACCCTGGATGAGAAACTGCGGTGTAAGTACTCGGCTTAGTCTGAACCCATGGACCGCGCCTTCCCTCCTGCAGTCCCGGAGCCCAGAATGGGTCTAGACTAGCAAGAAGCAGCCGTGCAATGAGCAACTGCCCAAGGAGGGGAGAGCACTATAGAGGGGTCTCACTGGGTAGGTCTAATCTGCATCTGGGAGCAAGGTCCCCAGCCGGGACCCGCAGACCTGGGTTTGTGTTAGAAAGGTAGCTGCACTGACATTGCTTGAATGCTGGGGCTGGGGCTGTAGGTTGGGCTTTCAAGCTCTGCGCCGTGCTGTGGCCTGTGAGCCGGAACATCTCAGCAGTGTGCATGCAGCTCTTGGCAGGGTACCAGCGCGAGCTGGGCTAACACAGCTCTGCGTGCCCTGGCTGGGGAGCTCGCCCCCGAATGCCAGCGCGAGCTGGGCTAACGCAGCTCTGCGTGCCCTGGCTGGGGAGCTCGCCCCCGAATGCCAGCGCGGGCTGGGCTAACGCAGCTCTGCGTGCCCTGGCTGGGGAGCTCGCCCCCGAATGCCAGCGCGGGCCGGGCTAACGCAGCTCCTGCGTGCCCTGGCTGGGGAGCTCGCCCCCGAATGCCAGCGCGAGCCGGGCTAACGCAGCTCCTGCGTGCCCTGGCTGGGGAGCTCGCCCCCGAATGCCAGCGCGAGCCGGGCTAACGCAGCTCTGCGTGCCCTGGCTGGGGAGCTCGCCCCCGAATGCCAGCGCGAGCCGGGCTAACGCAGCTCGCGTGCCCTGGCTGGGGAGCTCGCCCCCGAATGCCAGCGCGAGCCGGGCTAACGCAGCTCTGCGTGCCCTGGCTGGGGAGCTCGCCCCCGAATGCCAGCGCGAGCCGGGCTAACGCAGCTCTGCGTGCCCTGGCTGGGGAGCTCGCCCCCGAATGCCAGCGCGGGGCTGGGTACTTCAAGCTCTGCGCGTGCTGGGCCTGGGCGGAACTCTCGCCCCCTGGAGGCCAGCGCGAGCGGGCTAACCAGCTCGCGTGCCCTGGCTGGGGAGCTCGCCCCCGAATGCCAGCGCGAGCGGGCTAACGCAGCTCGCGTGCCCTGGCTGGGGAGCTCGCCCCCGAATGCCAGCGCGGGCGGGCTAACGCAGCTCTGCGTGCCCTGGCTGGGGAGCTCGCCCCCGAATGCCAGCGCGGGCGGGCTAACGCAGCTCCGCGTGCCCTGGCTGGGGAGCTCGCCCCCGAATGCCAGCGCGAGCCGGGCTAACGCAGCTCCGCGTGTGCTGGCTGGGGAGCTCGCCCCCGAATGCCAGCGCGAGCCGGGCTAACGCAGCTCCGCGTGCCTGGCTGGGGAGCTCGCCCCCGAATGCCAGCGCGAGCCGGGCTAACGCAGCTCGCGTGCCTGGCTGGGGAGCTCGCCCCCGAATGCCAGCGCGGGCCGGGCTAACGCAGCTCTGCGTGCCCTGGCTGGGGAGCTCGCCCCCGAATGCCAGCGCGGGCCGGGCTAACGCAGCTCTGCGTGCCCTGGCTGGGGAGCTCGCCCCCGAATGCCAGCGCGAGCCGGGCTAACGCAGCTCTGCGTGCCCTGGCTGGGGAGCTCGCCCCCGAATGCCAGCGCGAGCCGGGCTAACGCAGCTCTGCGTGCCCTGGCTGGGGAGCTCGCCCCCGAATGCCAGCGCGAGCCGGGCTAACGCAGCTCTGCGTGCCCTGGCTGGGGAGCTCGCCCCCGAATGCCAGCGCGAGCTGGGCTAACGCAGCTCTGCGTGCCCTGGCTGGGGAGCTCGCCCCCGAATGCCAGCGCGGGCTGGGCTAACGCAGCTCTGCGTGCCCTGGCTGGGGAGCTCGCCCCCGAATGCCAGCGCGGGCTGGGCTAACGCAGCTCCGCGTGCGCTGGCTGGGGAGCTCGCCCCCGAATGCCAGCGCGGGCCGGGCTAACGCAGCTCCGCGTGCGCTGGCTGGGGAGCTCGCCCCCGAATGCCAGCGCGAGCCGGGCTAACGCAGCTCCGCGTGCCCTGGCTGGGGAGCTCGCCCCCGAATGCCAGCGCGAGCCGGGCTAACGCAGCTCCGCGTGCCCTGGCTGGGGAGCTCGCCCCCGAATGCCAGCGCGAGCCGGGCTAACGCAGCTCCGCGTGCCCTGGCTGGGGAGCTCGCCCCCGAATGCCAGCGCGAGCCGGGCTAACGCAGCTCCGCGTGCCCTGGCTGGGGAGCTCGCCCCCGAATGCCAGCGCGGGCCGGGCTAACGCAGCTCTGCGTGCCCTGGCTGGGGAGCTCGCCCCCGAATGCCAGCGCGGGCCGGGCTAACGCAGCTCTGCGTGCCCTGGCTGGGGAGCTCGCCCCCGAATGCCAGCGCGAGCCGGGCTAACGCAGCTCTGCGTGCCCTGGCTGGGGAGCTCGCCCCCGAATGCCAGCGCGAGCCGGGCTAACGCAGCTCTGCGTGCCCTGGCTGGGGAGCTCGCCCCCGAATGCCAGCGCGGGCTGGGCTAACGCAGCTCTGCGTGCCCTGGCTGGGGAGCTCGCCCCCGAATGCCAGCGCGGGCTGGGCTAACGCAGCTCTGCGTGCGCTGGCTGGGGAGCTCGCCCCCGAATGCCAGCGCGGGCTGGGCTAACGCAGCTCTGCGTGCGCTGGCTGGGGAGCTCGCCCCCGAATGCCAGCGCGGGCTGGGCTAACGCAGCTCTGCGTGCCCTGGCTGGGGAGCTCGCCCCCGAATGCCAGCGCGGGCTGGGCTAACGCAGCTCTGCGTGCCCTGGCTGGGGAGCTCGCCCCCGAATGCCAGCGCGGGCTGGGCTAACGCAGCTCTGCGTGCCCTGGCTGGGGAGCTCGCACCAGGATGCCAGGTTGATCTCGGCTAACACAGCTCTGTGTGCCCCAGCTGGGAAGTTGCACTCAGCTGCAGTGCAGACAGATCCGTTCCGGTTTGTTGCACTCGGGCTGTGCTTAGAGATCTTGGTGTGGGCGTTCACATCATACAGCCCTAATTAAAACGGGGAAATGCTTACTGGGCTTCAGGAAGGGAGGCTCCCAGAGCAGAGAGCTGTGCATTAACTTACAGGGTGTGCATTAAGGTGCTTAGGAAGCCTGGCGGACTGACTGCCCTGCAGAACAGAGGACAGTCTTCACGCACAGCACAGGTCTGGTGCAGGAAGCAGCAAGGCTGCCCCCCCCCCCCCTTGCTGCTCCACTGTCTGCTTCTGCCCCCAACTTGAAAGACCCCACCTGGGGTGTGGGGACTGAGTCAGTCTCCAGGAACTGTTCAGTTCTGGGCCTCTTAGACTGAGACTGGTGATGGGGAGAGCCAGTAATGTCTATGCCCTGGGAAGTGGGCCCCAGGAGATGGCTTGTTCCTGGCTGAGACCGGCACTACAGGGCTGTCGGACTCACTGCCAGCCCAGGCTGCGTTCACACTGGGTGCTCCCTGCCTGCTGGTGCCCAGAGCTTCCTCCGGCTTCAGTGTCGCTCTTGGTTTCAGGGGCGTTTAAACTATACGACTTGGACAACGACGGGTACATCACGAGGAACGAGATGCTGGACATTGTAGATGCTATTTATCAGATGGTGGTAAGCGTGCGGGAGAGGAAGGGAGCGCTGGGGCAGAGTGCGCCGTGGTTCCTCCAGGGGATCTGAGCAGCAGATTCTGATGCTGTCCACGTGGGTGCAGTGGACCCAACAGGGAGCCAAATGGGCATGGTTCTACCAGGCAGGGCTGTGGCAGGCCAGTTACATCCCCTGGATAGGGTGGACCGGGGAGAAGAGCAGGGAAGCTGCTGGATAACTTCTCCCCCAGAGAGCAGAGTGTAGCAGAGGTGGCTTCTGCCCTCAGGCTCCTATAGAGGGTGTGAAACCCCCATCAGGATCTCTGCACAGCTGGCTGGGGGAGACTTGTGTTCCCTCCCCACCTCCCCAGGCTGCTGCTACCCAGGATCCCAGGCCAGAATTCTTTGCTCCAGGTGAGGCAGGGATGGGACCTGGCCCCTCACACAGTGTCCTGTGACTGGGCGGCATGGGAGGTCAGATGAAATCATAGAATCATATAGCTGGAAGAGACCTCAGGAGGTCATCAAGTCCAGCCCCCTGCCCAAAGCAGGACTAATCCCAATTAAATCCACCCAGCCAGGGCTTTGTAAAGCCGAGACTTAAACACCTCTAGGGATGGAGATTCCACCACCTCCCTAGGTAACCCATCCTAGTGCTTCACCACCCTCCTAGTGAAATAGTTTTTCCTAATATCCAACCTAGACCTCCCCCACTGTAACTTGAGACCATTGCTCCTTGTTCTGCCATCCATCACTACTGTGAACAGCCTCTCTCCATCCTCTTTGGAACCTCCCTTCAGGAAGTTGAAGGCTGCTATCAAATCCCCCCTCACTCTTCACTTCTGCAGCCTAAACAAGCCCAAATCCCTCAGTCTCTCCTCATAGGTCATGCGCTCCAGCCCCCTAATCATTTTGGTCACCCTCCACTGAATCCTCTCCAATGTGTCCACATCCTTTCTATAGTGGGAGGCCCAGAACTGGATACAATACTCCAGGTGTGGCCTGCAGCAGAGAAAGTAGGCCATTTGCAGAGCAGATGGAGCTGCCCAGAGCTGGCCTACCACAGACTCAGCTCTAGATCACAATGGCCATCACCTAATGCACAGAGGGACGCAGAGACCCCCCAGCACTGAAGCTGCAGCACAGCCACAAGCCGTAAATATGCAGGAAACCCTATGCTCTCTCCTGTCCCTACAGGGAAACACAGTAGAGCTTCCGGAAGAGGAAAACACACCCGAGAAGAGAGTGGATCGGATTTTCGCCATGATGGACAAGGTGAGACTTGATGGTGACTCTTTTGTGTTTTCTCCTCACTGCTAGGGGGCAGCAGCTCTCACAAGCGCTGCTCCTCCATCTCCCAGAATGGGCCCCCCCCTCCTTGACCAGGTTCTGCATACTTCCCCACCACCGCCTGTAGTCCTCTCCTCTCACTGCGCACACAAAGGCTCCCCGAGGTAGCTTGCTCAAAGCTTTTCCATGGCTGGTGGGAGCCCCAGCTACTCTGGGCCTGTCAAAATTGGGTGTAATACGGCACCGCATTTGTCGGTGAACTGTTAGTCCCTGATCTAGGGGTACGTCTAGACTGCAGGCTTCGTTCGAAAGAAGCTTTTTTGGAAGAGATCTTCTGAAAAAACTTCTTCCAAAAGAGAGCGTCCACACATCAAAAGCGCATCAAAAAAGTGTTCTGCTTTTTCGAAAGATAGCATCCACTCTGAATGGACACTATCTCGCATTTAAGCTGTGATTACTATGCACGGAATGGCCACCAGGGCACCTGTGCTTTTTCCTGGAGGCCTCATCTTTTGAAAAAACTCCCTCTTCTGCATCCACAGATGCCTTTTTCCAAAAGAGCTCTTTCGGAAAAGGTGTTCTTCATCGTAGAATGAGGTTTACCAATGTCAGAAAAACTCCTGCATTCTTTTGATTTTATTTCGAAAGAACGCAATATCAGTGTAGATGTACTTAAAGTTTTTTCAGAAAAACATCCGTTTTTTCCGGAAAAAAAAAAGTGCAGTCTTGACGCACCCCTAGACTGGGTCCAATGGAGTGGATTAACATATTTATCCCTGGAGCCGTAACCCCTCCCCAGCCAGTGTGGCCAGTTTTCCAGGCTTAATCTTGCCCACCTGGTCCTTTGTTCTTAACTCACCCCATGTGCCTGAGCAGAGAAATGGCCCTTGATCCGTTTTTTCCCTAGAAGAAAAGGGTTCACGCATTCTGTTCTGATGCATCAAAGCTGGAGGCGGGTGCCCATTTGAAGCAGTGCAAGGCCAGTCAGTAGCACAGTAGGAAGGATCCATGCTCCATAGTAGTGCAGCCATTAATAGGCTATTGCAGGAAGCTGTTTCATTCACTGAAAAATGTTGCTGTTAGAAACCCAGCTAGGGCTGCAAAGGCCAATGGGGCAGCTCCAGAGGAATGAGGAGTCATTCAAATACACTCCTCAAAGTGTACATGAGGCAGTAGAAAATTGGGGTGGACATCAGGGATGGGGCAGAGTCAAGGGGATCCAGTCCAGATTTGAACTTCCTTGGAGTTTGGCTCGAAGCTTGTCCCTCTTTAATCCGAAGCACAGACTGTTCCTCTGGGTCCAGGGCATTTAAATTAAAAAATTAGCTGCAACATATTGGCCATCACCAGCTCTCACAGCCGTTGCCTTTCAGAATGCGGATGGGAAGCTAACGCTGCAGGAGTTCCAGGAAGGCTCCAAAGCCGACCCCTCCATTGTACAGGCACTATCCCTCTATGACGGACTCGTATAGTCCCAGGATCCCATGCTGAGGTAAGCCAAGCAAGGTGATAATATCTCTGTCTGTTATAAGCAGAACTAGGATGCTGCCTATACTTAAGGTTGCCTGACACTGTGCATTTTCAGTTGCTTATAACATTGCCAGGAATAGATTGGGGGCTTCAGGGACTGAGCGGGACTTTCCTTTCATAAGAACAGCCATAGTGTATCAGACCAATGGCCCATCTAACCCAGAATCCTGGCTTATGACAGTGGCCAGTGCCAGATTCTTCATTAATGGATCTCTTCTCCATGAACTTATTCATTCTTCTTTGAGCCCAATTATACTTTTGGGCTTCACGACATCCCCTGGCAATGAGTTCCACAGATTGGTGGTGCATTGTGTGGAAAAGTACTTTGCTATGTTTGGGCCCAGGTAGCCTGGAGTAGCAGGAGGAAGTGTCCATGTCAGAATGCAGAGGGGTGAGGAACAGGGAGCAGGAAGAAGAGTGAGTGCAGGAGCCAGACAGTAAGGGAAAGTGGAGAAAGAAATGGGCAGTGCAGTTTGGGCTATTTCTCAAGCATTGTGAAGTGCCCCAGGGATGAGTTGTCTCTGCCAGGGAAAGTTTAATAGCATCCGGAAACTGGAATGAACTGGACCAAAGCCAAGGAGATCACCTCCTTGTCCCTGTCAGGATGGTACCACTGCTTTGAGGTCCAAAGTCTGCTCCATCTCTGACCTTTACATTTCCATAGTTCAAGCCATAGACACACTGACGCAGCATGGGAGCCGAGCAATACGTGTGGTTGGGTTCATTTTATTTTTGTACCACTTTATCAGTCTGGTTCTTATTTCACATTATGTGAGGGCAGGGGTGGGGAAAGGGGTCAGACCCAGGTCTAGCCCTACACCCAGATTTTGGGCATGGGTTTCCAATAAATGATGCTGAATTCAGACCATCTCTACATAACAGCAGGAATGGGGTGACTGGCACTAATTAGACTGGTGGGAGCTGCAGATGCCGCACTGCCTGTGCATTATGTTCTCCTCCAAGCCCTAACTCTACCTCACTCAACATATATGCTTGGCTGATTTTAAGGCCGTGTGTGGCACTAAGGTGAGCGTGCACTAAGGAAATGCCATAGTGTCAGAAGGGAGCTAGTAGGGAATGCAGAGCAAGCTCCAGTAAGGGGCATGATGGGATCCTGAGCTCAGCAGCAGCAACCTGGCTGAGGGAAAGCTGCCCTGCAGGGCTTTGTGGTTCAGTGGTGCAAAGAGGAAATAAAGCTGGAGAAGGCAGAGACAGGGTGGGAGGAGACACACTTTTTAGTGAGTTACAGGGGGACAAGCGGTTGTTAGACCGTTAGGGTGTGTCTAGACTACAGGGTTTTGTCGACGAAAGTGGACTTTTGTCGACAAAACTATACCTGCGTCTACACTGCTGCTGAGTTCTGTCGACATAACGTCGACAGAACTTGGCAGTTTTGTCGACGGCGGTAAACCTCATTCTACGAGGAATAACGCCTTTTGTCGACAGAGTTCTGTCAACAGAAGGTGTTATTGCATCTACACTGTCCTTTGCGTCTACACTGTCATGTCGACAAAGCAGCTTGCTTTGTCGACAGAACTGGATGTAGTCTAGACGCTCTTTGTCGACAGAAGCTTTGTCGACAATATCTGTCGACAAAGCCTCTGTCGACAAAAGCCTGTAGTCTAAACGTACCCTTAGTTTGGGACCAAGATCTCCTTGGTCCCAAACTCCCGTCTTGTGACCTTTATAATTCCTCCCACCGGATGGGAGTCAAGTCAATTCCTTTCTATGACCTTGGGGGACAATCACAAACGAGCTGATTTTCAGGTATCCCCAAGTTGGACTGTTGGACATGATGTTACAATAACTACTGCCTTGGTGTAAAGGTTTTAAACCAACAGGGTCTGTGGCATCACACACTAGCTGTGAGAGACAAGCCCCAGAAACAGTTTGCAAAACTGGGGTTTGGGGAAGGTGCTTGTGTGCTAAGCATCGGTAGCACAACTGGCAGGGTATAATATCAAATAGCTCCAGCACATCAGTATTCTGCAGCATTAATACTGTGGGTTATTTTTAATTGTGGGAGCACGCAGAGGCTGTAGCCAGCATACATTGTGCTAGCTGCTGCACAAATGAAGTCCTGGCTCCAAAGAGCATCCATTAAGAAATGCCTCCAGAATTTTGAATTATGACAGAAAAGAGGGGTGGAAACTCAGCTTTTTCACATGTACATTCCTCCTTCTCCCCTGGGGAATTTTTCAGATTTCATAACTATAGCCCTACCAAATTCATGGTCAACATGTTAGCTATTTAAAGGTGAAATTTCACTGTTTTGTAATTGTTGGTTCCTGACCCAAAAAGGAGTTGTGGAGGGGGCGGGGGGGCAGGTTGCAAGGTTAGTGTAGTGGGAATTACGGTACTGTTACCTTTACTTCTGCACTGCTGCTGGTGATGGCGCTGCTGTCAGACCTGGGCAGCTGGAAAGTGATGGCTGCTGGCCAGGAGCCCAGCTCTGAAAGAAGAGTCACCACCAGCAGCAGTAAGTATGGCATGGTATGGTATTGTGACCCTTAAACTTCTGCACTGCTGTGGGTGGGGTATTACCTTTAGAGCTGGGTGCCTGGCCAAAAGCCACCCTCTAGAGACCCAGAAGGACAGAAGTAAGGGTGGCAATACTGTGACACCCTTAAACTAACTTTGCGACATCCCCACGTCCTCTTTTGAATCAGAACCCCCAATTTGAGAAACACTTGTCTCCCCCAGGAAATCTGTATAGTAAAAGCACTCAGAAGTTCAGATTTCATGGGGGGAGACCAGATTACATAGTCTGTGATGTGTTTTTCATGTGGCCATGAATTTGGTAGGGCTTTATTTGTAACTTTGATAAGGTTCCCATTTTTGAAATTCTAATCCCTCTCCCGAAATGAGAGGGAAGAATTTCAAAAGGAGGCAGCAAATTATTCCCCATTTACCCAACCAGCTCAACATTGCCAACAGCAAATTTCAGAAACTGGCGAGGTCCTTAAAAATCCTGAGATTGGCTAGTAAATCAAGAGATTAAACACAAGAATAAACATTAGGTTCTGGAGTTGGATCCTTGGATGTGTGTGGGGGAATGTCATATTTCCAAGCTTTTCTCCACAGCCAGGATGGCGAGAAACATACATTTTATTTTCCATGGCAGCATAGAGTCTCACAAGAATCTCCAGATTCCAGGAGCTGGGACCTTAACAACAACAACAAAAAAAAGATGGCAGGACCTCTGATAAAGTCCCATGGCAACACTGATTATCAATAAACTTCTTTGTGTCTCTATTTTCTTTGATTTAAACACAGTTTGACTTGCTTTCTCCTCTTCTCCCCTCCCCACAACTTCTTTTCTTTTAGTTGCCTGGGGGAAGATTCTTTCTGTGCCATCAGACCACCTCAGTAAAGAAGCTTGCCAGTCCCTCTCCAGCCTTCCTTTACGTTACATGCGAACAAGGGAGGCGCTTGAAGTGTGAGGTCATCCCCCGCACCCACTCCGCACTCTGAATCAACCGTTTCCATTTGCCAACTTCCACTTTTTCAAAATTAAAAAGGGAAAAAAAGAAGAAAAAAGAAAGGAAAAAAATAAAAATAGAAAAAAAGCAGTGAATTTTTGAGCATCTGGGGGTGCAAGGGATCATGTGTCGCTGTGTGGAAACCCCCCTATCTCTTGCTTTTACTTAGTAGATTTTTTTTTGACTGGACTAAAAACACCGACAAATATTTTACATTGTTTTCATAGAAAACCACAGCATGAAGAAGGCGTCAAAAGATACTGCTGAGGTCTTGGAGTGGGCAGCTGCTGCACACCATCCGAGTGCTTGATCACCATCAGCTTCTGCTTTATTGGGGTTCGAGGGGGGGATGATAAAAGGCAATTGGAAATGGAAGTTCCACATCCCCTGCGTTTCCAGCCTGGTCTGGCCTGCATCGCTAGGGAGATATGTATATTTTTTGTGAGACAGTATTGTGCTTTTTTTTTTTTTTTTTGGATGGAAAAAGTGAGGCTTTTGTTACTATACCTATCTATATGTTACCGAAATCTTTATTTATTTGTTGTAAATGTTGCTGCTGTGTTTAGTCTTTCATGTGTTGAAACACCTAGTTGATACAAGTTGCAAGGTTTACACACCATGGCAGGGGGAGGTAGCCTGCGATAGCAATTAAGCCAAAAATACTCTCCCCCTTCCCCCACCCATATACTGTGCTTTGTCAGCTGGTTGATGTTTTACAGGGGATAATCTAACCCCCTTCTCCTTTGTTCCCATCCCTCTAGTCTCTGCACCCTCCCTTTCCTCCTCCTCTTTAGAAGTTCCACTAGTACCCCTGACAAATCCCTGGGCTGTCCTTCTCTCAATTTGTTGTATTTATGTTGCCCTTATGCATTCATTTTGCCATCTTGCCTTTGTGTAAAGCAGAATGATGAAATATACAGTATCCAGAAATGTTTCTGCATGAAAAGTATTAATGGGGCCAATATTGTTTAAGCTTTAAAATGACCCTTCTTTTTGGAAAACCTCGGGACTGTCATGTATCTATCTTGCGGGGTGGATGGAGAGTAAGAAAAAGAAACTGAATTAACTCCTTACTAAGCCTCCAGGAGGTAGGCATCCCTGTGGGCTGAGAACAGAGATGGTTGGGTTGATTGTACGGGTACCTGCCTTTAATGTTTCTGAAAAGAACCAGCAGGTCAGCAGAGCTTAGAAGACTTGTCTAAGCAAACTACGAGTCATAGCTGTTTAAGGCAAAACCAAATCCTTGATACTGTCCAGAGCTACACAGTGCTGCTCAGTGTCATGGAGAGGGAGGAAAAGAATGACAATAGTCTCCTAGCATTTTTCCATGTTTGCTCTTGTTGGGTAGTTTTACAGTGCTCTTGAGTTTTGATCTTTGGGCTGTGCACTGAGAGAGAGGCCTTGTTCAGTGGGTCACATCCATTCCCGTCTGGGTCACAAAGATGGATGTGATCTTTGATAAACAGGGAAACAATCAACAAAACAACACAAATCCAGCCTCTTCCTCCACCCCGTTTCTGCTTGTTCTGTCTCCACCTTTGGCAAAATGGAATAGCAGAATAGAAGCACAGTAGCAAATACACCCAGACTAGGGCAGGCACTGGCCCATTTTGGATAATGGGCTAGAATGGAAAGCTTCCTACGGCTTTCACCAGCAAGATTTGTGTGGTGCCTGTATACAGAGCAGTTGTCAAGTGCACCATAAACACTGGAGACCTTCGCCTTTCCACCAATGTTCGTGGGCACGCAGCCAGAGGTTGGTGCATCTTCCTGTTGCGCTCGCTAGCCGCAGTGTTTCTAAGGTGCCTATCACCTTGGAATCCAAGCTCCAAGCATCATTCTTCTTAAGACTGTGTGTAACAAAACAACCGCAGAGTAATGGATGGAGAGGCAAGAGGAGAAAAGAAAGATTCGGAAGCTAAGAGTGGCCAATGTTAGCTAATCAATGTTGGGCAATCTTTGGTAGTGGAGGAGCACGAGTGAGCAAACTCAAGGTTGCCTTTCTGGCCATCTTCTCTTCCCATGATTGGGAAGGACAAATTTACTGGCCTCATCATAGGCGTACTTCTCTAGTTAGGAAATTACGTGCTAAAAAAGGGTCTAATGCCTGTTATCTTTCGGGATGTTCTTAACTAGAGCTACTTATATTCTTCCTGGTCCAGCAGTGAAGAGCTATGTGTTTTAACGTGCTCTTGGCTTCTCCCATGCAGTACTTGAAACCTCTAAGGGGAAACCTGTGCAAAGCATCTTTCAGAGCCGAAATCACTTTTGAGATCATCTACACACCATAGCTACAGAAATTTGAAAAGTGAACTCATGTTCCCAAAACACCTAACTTCAGTCACTGAAACTAAAGAAATATCCATCAGCTCTCACCTGTATTAAGGCTTCTCTTGTGCATAGGCTGTAGTTGGGGCACACACAGTAGGGTAAGGTCTTGTTCCATCCAATTGAGGGCAGCGTGACACATTTGCTCTGGACTGTACATAACCCTGGTCTCTGTCCAGTGCTTTGCATCCTGTATTCAGTCCTCCATGTGTTACAGAGCACAGATGTTTTAGGATGGCAGCGGCCCCTCAATCTCTGCTTGCTATTGTTGGTTATGGTGATACACTGGTGGTAGAAGCACAAGAGATTTTGTCCTATCACAAGCTTTGGGAACCATGAAGGCTTGTCTCTGTGGTCTGTGCTCTCTTTACCACCACACAGTTATGGTGGAAGTTCTCTAAACCCTTTTCCAGAAGAAAGAAGTGTCAGCTAGAACTGCAACTTTCCAGAGTGCAGCCTGATTTCTTTGGCGTGGAATGAAGGGAGTGCTATTCCTATATGCTCATCAGTGTGCTCTGGTTGTAATGATGTCCTTCATTCTTACCAGAGAGGTCACCCATGCTTTCCAGAGCAATATTTTCAGATGTTGGGTCCCTAATGCAGCTGGTATAAATCACTCCACTCATTTCCTTGGAGCAACTCTAATTGACAGGATCTTGAGGATTGGTCCCTGCTGTATGGGCAGCATTGAGTGGGAAGCTCCTGCCCCACAGAACACCAAGCCTGAAGGCATGGGCTGTGATCAGTACATCAGAGCTGTCTGCAGTGGCATCAGCCAGACCAAGGTCCAACCAGCAAATCAAGGATTTTAAACAGTAGTGGGGGAGGAGGAATTAACTCCAGATGAACTGTACATGTCACTTTCAGCTCTGAGGCTGGATTTTCAAATGAAGAAGGTAGCCACCCAAATCCCATTAGCACCTAATCCTAAATCCTAGTTCTAGTGCAGACTGGCCATATTCCCCACCCCTGTCCCAGCACTAGTAACCTCTCTTGTCTGGCTAAGTTCTATTTGTATCAATAACACAGAGCATCCAAACCATCCTATCTATGTCATTCTTAAAGGCAATGGCCTCCCACACATGACTCTCACTGGTACTGCAAAAGCACAAAGTGTTGGAAGTAGCATGATCTCTTTCATTGCTTGGGAAACCAGGCTGCTAGGGCTTGATTTGCTTGCACATCAGTCCAAGCAGAACTGAAGGCTTTGTAAAGACTGTGGTCACTATGCTTTTATGCTGCTTAACAGATCTAGTTCTAGATCTAGCTTTCGGGCTTTGGGATGACTTGTGCATTAGCAGATCAAGAGAGAGAGACTGCGGGGGAGGGAGGAGAACAACAAAACTGCACATTTTTGTTCCCCTAAATGACACTAGTCCTGCAGTGAGGTTGGAAACAGTCCACTGATGGGTTGCGAATCCCCTGGAGTGCTTGGCCAGACTTGAAAATGTGGTAGGAACTTCAGTTTCCCCTCTTGTTCTATTGACAAGGTCGGCGGAATATTCTAGATTGGCCTACTGTAACAAATTCATCCTCTGGATCCTAATTCGAACTACCTACTCCGTGCCGCGTGTAGCCGCGGGCACGGAGTTCGACCTAAGGGGATTTAAAAATGGCGCCCGCCCGGCAAGATGCAAATGAAGCCCGGGATATTTAAATCCCGGGCTTCATTTGCAACTTCGAATGCCTACCTTAACCACCCTAGTTCGAACTAGGGTGGTAGTGTAGACATACCCTAAGAAACTTATTGCATGCAGATTCTTACCCTAAAGAGCTGTTCTTATTTCAGGCATAATCTTCAAGTCAGAGACAAACTCTTTTGCTCTGACTTTGGTCTTCAGCCCTCTTTAAAGTTCTTTTGTATCCTTTTAGGATATGCGAGGCAGTTTTCCAGGCCAGCCACAAATCAAAAGGGGATTGCTTCAGTCAGTGTTTCCTAAATGGGGTTCCACAGAATCCTGGGGTTCCGTGAAGTAAAAATAAGGGTTCTGTGAAAAAATTCCATTACAATAACATTTTATGATTTTAAAAAATAATAATTAATATTTAAGCATTTATGAATTTTACTGAAAACAATTTTCATTTGTGTTTGCCACGATAAGTGTCCCTGTGTAATGCCAGCTTAGCCAGAGAGTGGAGACGATGATGTCACTACTCAGTGCTGATGTCTATATATTAAACTGTTATTAGGGGTTCCGCAAAATTCTTTCAAGTTTAAAAGGGTTCCGTAGCCAAATACAACTGGGAAACACTGGCTTAAATAATCTTTCCCCAAGTACCAGGTGTCATATGTCTCTCCAAACTAACCACCTTCCAGACTTACAGGACAAACAAGACTCTTTACAAGTTGTTGAATTGATCACCCAGTCATCAAGCTTTCCGGGCACCAGTAATGGCTCTTATTAGCAATTGAAAACTATAAACAGACTCGCACTTCACATTTCTAATTTCACATACAAGAATGATATATGCACCAAAATAGGATATACAGATCCAGCAGATTGTAACATTACAATTGATAGGTTAACATGAGATATTTTGTTTAAAACCCCTTTGAACTGATATTCATAAGCCAATTTTCACAAATCATGGGGGGGATGTTACAGCATGTGCTCAATTTTCATTCCTAAATAGAAATGAGACCCTATATTGGGGCTTGAATGATTTCTTCCTCTTCAGTGATTCCTGCTCCTGAGTGGCACACTGGACGCTTTGACTGCGATACTCCTGGAGGAGACTTGATCAGCCTCACCAAGCAACTGTTGCATTTTATGGCAGGACAAATTCTGACTTCATATGGTCAAATCCTGATCCCATTAAAATCAATGGACCAGCTCTTCAGCTGGTGTCTAGCGTGGCTCCATTGATTTTGACTGGAGCTACGCCAGTTTATACCAGCGGGGGGGATCTGACTCCATGTGGCTTTTACCATTGATTTCAAGGGGAGCTAAGCCATAATATGAACCTGTTAGAGCAGGGGTGGCAAACCCGTGGCTTGCGAGCCGCATGCGGCTCGTCTCCCCCAAAAGTGCGACTTGCAAAGCTGCTCCTGCGCCCCCCCCCCCGAAACATCCTGCCCCCAGCTCCCCTGTGCTCACTGGGGTGGTGATTCAAAATGGCACCCAAGATGGCGGCTGTCAACAGGAGCCTGATATGGCCAAAAAGCCTAAGCTTGTTTCTTAAAGGGGCAGCCACCTTTTTTTTTTTTTTTGCTTGACAATTCTGGTGTGGCTCTTCGCATTTTTTCCACCACTGTTTCGGCTCTCTTTGTTAGATGGGTTAGCCACCCCTGTGTTAGAGCCATTGCAATGAGATAAGGGATCAGAAGGTGCTGGAGGGTCTTGAGCTGTTCTTCAGTGCTGCTGGCCCTTTTGGAAAGACTTCTTGAAACAAAGGAAGCGAGACAAAGAGCTGAACTCATTTACCATGTTCTGCTTAAAGGCACAAGTTTTTACTACACACAAGGTCTCTCTCCCTTTGCAGCTGGGAGTGGGCTGACTCCTGTTTTCCCCTCCAATCTGATATGTTACGGGGGCAGGTGGCTGAAGAATGGAACATACTGCCCCAGTCATTCCAAGGGAAATGCAATTCCCCTGCTGCTTTGTGGCCAGAATGCTCAAGTCTTTGGTGGCTCTCTGTGGTGCCTCCCAACTCCCTATCCCTTCCTCACCCCCTTCCCTGCCCCCCGTGCTGGTCACTTTCTGATGCCTACTGGCACTTAAGGTGAATGTGATGTTTTTATGATTTTCCCTGCTGATAAATAACTAACTGCACAAAGTTTGTAACAATATCCAGGCAAATGTGATTGTAATTTGTTCCGGCACTTTCCTCAGAAAGGCTTTGAAGTTTGTCGGAGGGTTTGCCCCTTCAATTTATTGTATGAAGGAGCCTCTGTATTTCAAGCGACACTATATAATGGTCTAGCTTTCACTGACCTATTTTTTTAACAAACAGATTGTCTTTGCCAGATTTTCAGTATAAGTAGCTGTCTCTAGCTCAGCAGCAAATCCCTGGACTGGGAGCTGCAGTAAGCCCTGCTGACGAGGACACAAGGAATCTCAGGTTTCAGTGAAATGCTTTTATTTAAAAATCCTATCTGCAACATGGGGGGGATGCAAGCGATTTCAGTGTCTTTCACAGAGAGGTCCCAAGCTCTGTTCATTGCCATGTCTCTCTCCCTAGCTTACTTGCCATGAGCTACTAAAAGGCCCAGCAGATGATGAGTGGCACACAGCTAAGGGAGTAAGCGGAACGGAGCTTCAGTCTCTGCCCCATTAGAAAGAGGAGAAAGGAAAGCTGTGATTGATATGCGGGGGTGGGGGGGGTGTTCAGATAGGGTGGGAAAGAAGTTTTGGTTTTGAGCTCACAGCGGCTTCAACTGGTAAAGAGTGAGGAATAGAAACATTGCATAGTGACACCCAGGCTATGGATGATTCCAGTTGACCCCACCTTCCTCGTGGGCTTTACCTGAGGTCTTCATCACAGCCCTACCCAACTGCCAGTGAAAGACGACTTCTGCAGAGCAATTTTTGCTAACCTTCTGGAATGCTGACAACTGCAGCTTTTCAGCATTCAGGCTGTTGCAGCCCCTTAGCCCAGAGCCACCGGGGTCACCCCACTCTACTTGTTTCATATTTGCAAATTAAAAACAAAATACTTTTTGAATGAATAAAAAGCTTTGGTTGATTCATAAAGAGCATGTTTAATCTTCTCTTTTGTAGCAGTGTTTTCCCTTATGGACAGGCAAGCCTGTTGTTGGAGCCAGACGTTTCTGCAGGGCTGTTTGAGACCTCAGTAATGATGTGTTTTCTCCCTGAGGGACAGCTGTTCCAATGGGGAGAGTACAGGACTGGAACTCATGAGAACTGGGTGCTGGGCATGCCTCAGCTCTTGACTCACTGAGTGGCTTTGGCCAAGTCATGTAGGCCAAATTTTTAAAATGTGGCCAATGGTTTTGAGAGCCTGACTTTGAGATGCCTTCAGCCTTGTTTTCAGATGAGCTGTGCATCCATCCTGGCAGCAGAAAGGGGAGCTGCAGCTTCACAGCACTCCTAAAAATAAGACAGACAGCATCTTACCTTAGAAAATGCTGGCCTTAACCTCTCTGTGCCTCAGTTTTCCCATCTGTAAAATGGGGTTGCTACATACCCATTCTTAAAGTGCTTTGAGATCTACATATAAAAATGCTATGTGAGCACTAAGTATTATGTGACTATTATTTATTATTAATGAATAGATTTTGCACAGTCTCCAGAAAATGAAACACAAAGGAATTGTGAGTTATGGGGAAACCGCTTCCTCCAGGTTTCAAAAGATTCATTTTATTTCATCAAGTCATTACCTTTTTTTAAAAAAAAAATCTGGGTCATTATTAAAAAACAAGAGAAACTGATTTGTTTCTTTTTGTGATGTTTTCTGCACATAATTTCCTGAGATGTTCCTGAACTAGAAAGAGTGTTGCAGCTGTGACATTTGAAAAAACAACAACCAATAATAATTAAAAGTCAAAAGTGCATGGCCTGCCTCAGAGAACTTATTTTCTGGCACTAGATGTTATCCAGTTTCAGAGAGGTAGCCATGCTAGTCTGTAACTGAAAAAACTTAAACAATGACAAAAAAGAAATGGGTTGTACTCACGAAAACTCATGATACCATCTTCATTTCTGATTAGTCTCTAAGGTGCTGCAAGACTATTCATTATTTTTAAGGGTTTTATTTTAGATGTTATGTGTCAGTGTTGCACAGATTAAAATGCAGGATCTGTACTTTCCTTTCCTTTTATTTTTCTATTTGTGTGATAACTGTGGCCATTTTATATCACCTTTCTCTGGGTCTTTTCTGGGCTTTGCTGTTTCTTCCAGAAGCAAAAATACATGATTTGGGGAGAAAAAGGGGGGAGAATCAGACTGGTGGATCCCCTGACCCGTAATAATTGGTTTCCTTTGTACGAGGCAGAAGGAAAGAGAGACATGAAAGTTTTTTTCTCTTCACTAGTTATTTAATGTATTTAATTGTAATGATCTGTAGCACAGCCAACAGCAACTATATACATCTATTCCCTTGTGAGTGGTAATAGCCAAACTTAGCATTCAGTTTTGATTGCCTTTGAAAAGTGTTTTAGTGCTGAGCTGCCAGTCCACAAATCTCCCCTGGGCCATAGTCTGAATGGGGCTCAGTACTTGCATTTAGCTTCAATGGAAGGGGCAGCTACTCATGGTCTGGCCCTTCCTTTTCAACAAGCATCATTGACTTCCATGTGTGCTGGCATCAATGGCCTGGCCTCTTGCATCTTGTTAATCAGTTGAAGAAGCCGAGGACAAAGAAATGGGCCCAATGCTCTACTCATTTAACCGCATAGGTGTCATTGGAGTTGCACCTGTTTACACTGGAGGAGAATTTGGAGAAAACTAATAGAGCTCCCATTCCACAGAACAGGCATATTCAGTGTCAGATAAAAATGTTTCAAAGTGAAACGAGAGCAGGGCAGGGTGAGCTGGCCAGATGCCCATTGCATTCAGCATGTTGATTTCCCCCTTGAATGTCTGTAAGTAAATCTGCACAGACACAAACTGTTTCTCCTGGCATGTTACCTGGGTGGAGAATAATATGGTGTGACCTCAAGGGCATAGTTTAGATACAAAGACCATGGGAAAACTGCTTTTCCTATAGAATGTGGTGCAGCCAACTCCTGTCTACTCTAGGAGACATTAAAAGCTGCCATCTGCACATAGATTCAGAATCCCCAAATTCTAGAGGTGCCTCCTTGGATATCCAGGAGACATTGTGATACATCTGGTCCAAGGTGGACCAGCCAGCTGTTAAATAACTAGAGTCTAGCTACATATATGTAGCAATGGATTGCAAACCACAGTCTGTCAGACCAACAGAACAGACAGGCTTGGCAGGGCCTGAACTGTGGGAGGATAATTGTCTCTTAAAAGGCATGTCTACACCAGGAAATTGTTTTGAAATAACTTATTTCAAAATAATAACTCCCAAAATAACTATGTTGAAATAGTGTGTCCACACTATGGGAAGCCTCAAAATTAGTCCAAGGCAGGCTGCCTTAGGCTACGTCTAGACAGTGGCTCTATTTCAGGATACCAGAAGTATCCCAAAATAGCTATTCCACATCTTTAAACACGCCTGTTATTTCAAAATATATTTCAAAATAATGGACACGCTATTCCAGCGTCCCTGTAACCCTCGTTGCCCAAGGGTTAAGGAACTTGTCAGAATAGCGCTTTATTTCGAAATTTGGCACTGTGTAGAAATAAGCTATTTCAAGGTAAGGGTGCAGTGTGATCGCACTCTTATGTGGACACGCTATCTCAACTTAGAGCCCCAAGCAGCAATTGAGAGTATTTACTTTGAATGACTCTGGGGAGTAGTTATTTTGAAATAGCAGCAGTGGAGCATCCACACTACCGCTATTTTGAAATAACTATTTAGAAATAAGCATTATTCCTTGTGGTAAGCAGGAGTTATTATTTGAAAATAACCAGGCCATTATTTCGAAATAACAAGCTTGGTAATGTGGATGCGCCGCTTGTTATTGCAAAATAAGGGGAGTTTGAAATAACTCCCTAGTATAGACCAAGACAAAGAGATCCCCAGAAGACAAAGGAGAACCACTTGGTTTAGTTAAGACAGGTCAAATATGGGTGAGGCGCAATTAGCAGGGAGAAGCAGCTTGACCCCTAGAGGATAAAGAATGATTAGCGTCTGCTTCTTTTGTCTGTCCTGCTCTGATTTGCAGGAATGGTCAATTTTTTCCCTCCCTGCTGCTAAGGAAATCAAGCATCTCAAGTCCTTTTGATTTTTTTTAAGTCAGTTTGAGCAACAGTGGCAGGGAATTAATTTTCCCACTTAGGTCAGTTTTAAGCAGCCGTTTATAATCTGTGTCCGCCTGAGCTGGCTACGCAAATGAACCTAAAGCAGTGACTGCTTCATAGCTTGCCGCTGAGATTTCCTACCCTAGTGAGGCCTTTCCAAGGCAAAGGGGCAGGCAGAGAGGGGGCCTGCAGAGGTGATTTACACAGAGACATTAGTCAAACTGAAGCCAAAGCCCATCTTGGATTGTGGATTTAATTCTCCCTCATGGCAGGAGCCTTATGGAAATCTCTTCTTTGAAGGTAGCCAAGGTGGAATTCAAGTCCCCCCTTCCCCTCCAGGCCCATGACTCCCTCAAGGCACTCAAAGGTCTTTAGGCTTGATTTCAATGGATTTAGAAACCTAAATAACAAGGGCTTTGGGAGTTTTTATATGGGGTTAAAATGGTAAATGAGGTGCTGCCTGGGCCTTCTATGGTGGGATGAATTTCACCCTAAGAGACTGTGAGTGTTAGGGAATTCTTAAAGACCTGATTCTGCCCCATTGAGTTCAAGGGAGTACCAGATCCAGCCCCATCTGGGCATAGCAAAGCTTCCATTTCCTTCTCTCTCTCTTTCTGTCCCTAAGAGCATTTGTCTGCCCCTCGCTCTGTGTCTGAAGGGGCCTTGCCAGCAGTCAGCTAAGCCCTTGGCTAAGAAATAGAAGCTTTTGCAAAGCACCCCATGTGTAAAGCCCAGGTCCTGATTGTGTGTCTGCTCTGGTGTTGCTCCCTCTGGTTTGGATTTTGCATGCCCCCATTGCCTTGTCTTTTAAATCTTGAGATGAATTCAACAGAAAAATAAAACAGAACAAACCACCTCCTCCCCAAAACCCCAGAACTTTGTGACAGTCGAAATAAAAGCTAAACTACAGTACAAAGCGCACGTGGTCTGTGATGCACTGCAAAGCTGTGTATGTGAAATATGGAGATTCGCTACCTAGGAACATGGGCACGCTACACTGTAACCTAAAAGCGTAGGCAGCAAACATGTTTAAAAATGCCACTTGGTGCCCTTGCCAGAAATACAGAATCAGCCCCCCCATTAAGCTCTATCACCTGTGAAGTAATTAAGCAGTGAAGTAGATCCTTTTTCCTCTCTCCCCTCCCCGGGTGTAGGTGAAATAAAGAAAGAGGAGGTGATGTTTAGGTGCAAACAAGGTAAGATGTTATTTAGGGATCAATTACAAAAGAGGGAGAAATGGGGAAGATAATCTGACACAGATATGACAAACATAAAACTAGCAATAGTGACAGGAACCAACAGGGGGCTTAAAGCCCAGACCCACCAAATCAAACCCTTTGGCTCTGTGATTAAAATGGCAAGAAAACCCCTAATTACTGGGCCCTTTTTTTCCTGAGGACTTGGCAGTGGTGCTGGGGGAGGCACTCCAGGCTGGTGTTATTACAAGCAGATAGTGTGTTAGTGAGGAAGGTAAAATCCTCTTCTTCCCCCGTTGCAGGTGCTGCTGGGGTTGTCCCTTGTTATCAGATGGTGGAACAGACGGACCTGCGCAATGCTGCCACCATGGCGGACAGCCCTGAGGCTGAGGCAACACAGTCCTGCTAAAACCATCAGGGCAGGGAACGTCTGAGGAGAACAGAACCCTCCTGGCCACTGGGTGGGAAAGTCCGGTTTAGGCTGGTCTCTGAGCCGTCAGTGCCTGAGGAGATCCAATATGGATTCCTAGGTTAAGGGTCACAGACACCAGCTTGTTTGCTCAGTTAGGCTATGTCTACCCAGCGGTATCCCGAAATAGGTATTCTGCATCTCAAGAGCAAGCCTGTTACATCGAATTATAACAGGCTCACTATTCCGATGTAAGCCTCATTGCATGAGGGTTAAGGGCAGTTTCGGAATAGCGCCTTATTTTGAAATTTGGTGCTGTGTAGACAGTGCCAAATTTCAAAATAACACTGAAATAAGCTACGCAATTTGCATAGCACAAATTGCGTAGCTTATTTCGAGGTAATGGGGATGTGCAGATGCACCCTTATTGATTTAAACACATATTTTAATAAGGTAGGAGAATATAAAGGACACATAAACAAAACTTCCTAAAAACACACACAAGCAACAAATTAAGAAGGAAAAGTGAACTGGCCCCACTGAAGTCAATCACAACATTCCCATTGGCTCCAATGAGACCAGAATTTCGCCCCAAAAGACGAGCTTGTATTTTCCAGGCTTCTAGTCCTGTAACCATTGCTATTAGCTGTAATAGTTACATTGCTCCGTGCACTGTGACACTCGGTTTGTCCCTTGAGTTTATTGGTTTGGGACAGGATTCTTCTATAGGTTGGACCTCCCTTGTCCGGCACTCTTGGGACCAGGAAAGGTCAATGTTCCACTGCTGGCTGCTCCACTGCCGGCTCCTCTCCCTGGGGCTCTCAAGGCTGGGGTTCCCCACCCTGCTGCTGCCCCGCTAATGCTGGTCCGGACGAGGCTCCCTGCCTACTGCTGCCAGGGCTTCCCCAGCCAGGGCCGCCGCCAGCCTCATTCAGCCACTGCTGGCCCTGGTACCTCCAGGGGTTCCTTGGGGTTTCCTGGCCCCAAGGCTGCCCAGCTGCTGCCTGCCCCACTGCTGCAGGCCAGCTCCACAGTCTGTGGGGCGGTTCCTGGCCAGGGCTGCCTGGTCTCCTCCAAACCCACTGCTGCTGAGGGGCTCCTAGGGGTTCCCAGCTGGAGCTGCCAGGCTGGCCCCACTGCCACCAGGGATTCCCCTGCTGGGGCTGGGACTCTCGGCTACCGCCTGGCCCCACCACCAGCTTTCCCTGGCCGGGACTCCCAGGACGCTGTGTGGCCCTGCTGCTGTGAGGAAGTTCTCAGGGTTCCCTGGCTGGGGCCACTCCAGCTGCCTGATCCCACTGACACGGGGGGTTCCCAGGTGGCCATCTGGCCCGGCTGATACCGGGTTCCCCTGCCTAGTGACTGCTGGCCCAGCTGGGACTCTACTCTCCCCAGGGCGCTTTGGTCCAGCAACATCCGTGGCCTTGCCAGACCGCAGATGTTGCTGGACTAGAGAGTTCCGGATTTGGGAGGTTCAACTTGCACCTTCTCTTACAGTGGATCCAAGTGCGATTCCTTTATGCATATGCAAGAGCCCTGTTCATACACCACACACTGAATGCTTTCTGTGCAGTCAGGTGGTCTCCATAACAAGTCAAGGCACCAAATTCCAGCCTGGGAGAGAAACACCCTACTCCACAAATATCCCACTGAATTCAGTTTGGCTCTATGCATCTCAAAACTTGCACTGCAGGACCAAATGGAAGCTCTGTTATGATGAGTTGTGAGCTTGTCTCTTAACAAACTCCACGAAAGGCCAGCACCTTGACTACTTCCTCCCATGCTGGGAAATCATTAGGATTCCCCATGGCGTAATGCACTATTTGGAGGAGGGGTGGCAGAATCCGAGCCTTTTAAAAGATATTGTTGTCCAACGTTTATTTGAAATATTGGCTGTGACGAGCACTTGCCTTTGAAGCAGCGTGCTGCACCCAGCCCCATCATTGGCGCAGGCAATTGGTAAGACTCCTGCTGGGGTTGCCTGGTTCCTGGTGGTGATTCAGGCGAGTGGTGTGGCCTTGTGAGGTAAAAGATGCTTTGTTGCTGAAGAATCCTGGAAGAATGCTGGGAACAGGACATTGACAAGGAGGGATGTTCCAGCCCTTTACACAGCAAGGTCCACAAGGAGAGAGGACCTTGTTTGCAACACCCATTTTGAGGAAACCCCTCTGTGATATGAAAGGACAGGTAAAGGCAACCCCAGAAACCTCCCCAAGGGCAAGCCAGGGGATGTTTGTAGCTCAAATCTAACACAAAGTTTTCCAGGAAAAATGAGCTAAACAAGTCTACTGGGAAAAAAATTAAAAAACAACGAATAGTCCTGCAGCACCTTAGACTAACAAAAAAATGTAGATGGTATCATGAGCTTTGATGGGCACAACCCACTTCATCAGATGAATGGAGTTTAAGGGGTCCAAGTTCCAAATAAATAGCAAAGAAAGAGAGGGGATGGGGAGGAGAGGGAAAAGAAAGTAGAAAAAAAAATGGGAAAAGAATAGTCAGTTAGAGTTTCCCTGCTAAATGAAGCTGATAGAGAGGGTTCTAAGTGCTCTTAAGTACATGGTGTTTTGTCTTTTATGTCATTATGATGTGGAATGTAGCAGGTAATCCAATTAAGGTCTTTGTTTCGACCTCTATTGTAGGTATCAGACTTATAAATGAAATCAAGCTCTGCAGCTTCCCTTTCAAGCCGGTTTGTGAAATTGGCTTGCAATAATATGGAAACTTTGAGATCCATTAATGAATGCCCAGGCAAATTAAAATGTTCCCCAACAGGTTTCTGTGTGTTACCTTTTCAAATATCATTAATCTTTTGTCTTAGAGATCAGGCCATAGATGGCGCTAAATGTGCAAGGAAGTGAGTCTCTCCAAATGAGAAACACACCACTGCTTATTTGACAGGCAGTTGATCTCTCCAGGCTGGGGACTTGACCATGCTCAGAACTTTGGCCTTTGCAATACATTTGGGTGTGGGCATCCATATTAGGTTCTTAGAAAATCCCTGAAATAATGGGCCCCTGTAAATTCTCCCCAGTCATACATTAATCAGGCTAGTGGCTCATCCAGCCACTGCTCATCTGTTTTCTCTTGTACCTTGTGCTCAGACTCCTTTACCATCACCTGGCTCATCCCATTCTTTTGGTCTAGTTGGGCAGCATCATAACCTTTAATCTCCAGTGGGTTCTTTTGCTGGTTTCTTCACGACAACTGCTGAGGAAAGCCTATGCAAAGACTTGCCATTCCCTTACGGGGTTTCCCTCCATCTTTTACCTCTGAGGCCTGCACTCAGGGGTTGGGGCCACACGTTTGACTCCCAGGCTGTAAATGTGGGTGCAAAAAGCACAGGGGCTGCTTGCTGAGCCTTCTTTGCCCATGGGGTCTGCTAGCTGCCCTGGCTCAGCGCAGCAGTGCAGGCCACAAACAAGGCTACCAGGAGTTGGCAGCTGGAACGAGTAGGGTTGCCAGGTGTCCAGTATTGACCCGGACAGTCCGGTATATTTGCCTCCTGTCCAGTAAAAAATTCAGAAAATACTGGACACCTAAAATGTCCTGTATTTTCTGATTTTTTCCCGGCCAGGAGGCAAAAATCCCAGGTGCTTACCTGGTTCCGCAGGAGAGCTCTCTGGCCCGGAGCAGTAAGACAAGAGGCAGACGGCCACTGGCAGCCTGCTAGGGCCAAAAAGCCTCAAATGCATTTCTTAAAGGGGCCATGCTGGGGTTTTTTTTATTTTTTAATTTTTTTTGCTTAATAACTCTCGGGGTCCTTTTTTTTTCTCTCTCAACAACTTTCGTCTCCCCTTTTTTTTTTCTCAACAGATTTTTTGGGGGGAGGGGGGGTTGGTATTTTTGGTTAAACCATCTGGCAACCCAAGGAACGAGCGAGTTAGTGCACATCTCCGAAAGGAGCAGGGAAGGGCTGTAGATGGGTATAAACTGGCTCTGGGCAGGAATGTGGCCTTTACATTCTCCACCTGGGGAAACTGTGATTTGTATTTGAATCTTCTTGTTATTCTTCTGTGTTTCAAATATTCCTGTGAGTTCAGTGCTGAAGACAGCCCCTCTCTACATACCCTGCCCCCCCACTCTCTGCCCCTTTCTCCTCTCTGGAGATGGCGATGGAGACACAATGGCTTTAGCCCATGGCCCCAAAGGGGCATCAGACAGAGGTAGCACTTGGTCTTCAGGCTGGATTCAAATGGGCATCCTAGAAGGAAAAGAAGCTAGAGTCCATTTCCAGCCCACTCCCTAACCACTACGGGTCACACATCGCTCTACCTGCAGCCCCTTTGACTCCCTTCATGGTGTACGGCGTTAGTCAGTGTCCAGTATGCGTCTTGCTATCTGCTCCTTTTGTTGCTCTTCTCTGAGCTTCCTCCTGTGCAGCCCACAAACCACTGCAGCATTTCAGGGGCAGGTAGGGACTGGCGTAGGACCCTATTCAGACTAACACTGTGCTGTGTTGTATCCATCTTGTGAACCCAGGCCCCTGTGTGGATGGAGGGGGATTCAGGGAGCTATGCATTAAGCAACAGACACCATTATGTCACTGAGAGCAATACTTTACTCCGCTGGCAGCTGCTGAGAAACCTGCAGAGTTGAGTCTCTACGTATTTGTTAATTCAATGGACTACCACGTCGCTGCTGATTTGATATCCCAGCAGAGGTGAAAAGCATCTCCCTGCCAGCACTTTTCCAGCCACCCAAACGTGCCCTTACAAAGCAGAAGGGCCAAAGTCTGGGCAGCTTAAATCCACTCCCTAACACATGTGCCTGTGAATTCAGTTTGGCTCCACCCACAGCATTGCTGGGGAGAACTGTTCAGATCCAAGCATAAGACATGGACTGAGATAGATGCTCTTGTCCGGGTTGGTGAGTCCTGCGGGGTACAAGTGTTCTCCCTGGGAGTTACGCTGGCCTTGTCACCTGTGGACTTGACACATTGGCTGGCCGCCTGTGCCCAAGCATGAGGCATAGCCTCCCTTCTGGCCAGAGACAAATCACAGGCACGTCCTTTGGCAGGTTGATACACTGCGGTTTGCTTAGAAGGCCCTTTGGCAGGTTTTATAGCTGATCTGAATGGTGACTATTTTCCTGTGTGCTTCCATTATTCACTGTCTGGTGGTTAAAGCGCAGGGCTGGGAAATGAAGGGATCTGCTGCTACTCACAGCTCTCGGGCAGGCTCCCTGTGTGTCAGAAAGCAAATTGCTGAGCCTTTCTGTGCCTTTGTACCCTCCCATGTGTAAAATGGGGGACAGTGGAGTCATGGGCCTAAATTCAGTGTTTGTAGAAGCTCCTGGAATGGAGGACACAGTGGGACTGCCTGGGTCTTGCCTGCCTGTAATGCACTGATGATTATTTATGTTCTTTCATGCTAGTGCTCTTAGCTGCTGGATCCATGTCCTTGTTACCCAGTCCAAGATCCTGCTGCCTGTCACGAACCTCCCACACATCTTCCACCCAGCCCTAATGTTTCTCTCACAGCTCCTCTTCCTAGGACTAGACCTTGTCTTCTCCATTCTTTCCATGGTAGCTGCGTTTGCCAATATTGCTTCTAATCTTTCCCGTATGCTCTGGCCTTTTCTTACTTCCCATAGCATCATTTCTGAGTGCAGTCTTTTCACTCCGTCCCCCTTAGCCATCTTGTTCCAATATCCAGCAGTTGTTTCCTGTAATTTCTGTGCTTTGCATGTGCAGTAAAGGGCTGTCAGTCTCAATTTGGCCTGCAACTGATGATGATGTTTGATATTAATGTCTTGTAATTGTATCTTCCAGAATCTAATTGTGTTTCCCTTCCCCCCTCTGCCTGACCATTATATCTGTTGGAGCAATTTGGCAGTTGATAGAGAAGGGGCCACTAGCTTGCATGCATGGATTATGCTTTTAAAATCCTATGAAATTGCTTTTGCAATTTCAATCTGCCAAGTCTTTTGGAAATAAGCCCTGAAAGTTCTGTACAAACCCTTTGGTGCAGCACATCTTGATTTCCTTTCTGTTATGACAAGAGTGACTAATTATTGTTGGGAGCGCAGAGGAGATGTCTTGGTGGCCCAGGTTTCAGGCTTTAAACAACTAGGCTGACTATACTGAAAGTTCATACCATTGCAGCCCCATTTCTGGGAGCCAGTGTTCCCTCTAATAGTTTCCATTCATGTGCAGAATACTTTTTATTTATGTGCACCAAGGTAAGTGCAAAATGTGCACCACCAAAACAAACACATGCTGCCGGCTGTGGGAGCCTGTGGACGCTCTGCTAATCAGCTGGCCGGCATTTGAATCTCTCCTGGGCGGCCTCCCAAGTGCTCAGCTTGCAGGGAACACTGCTGGGAGCCCCAATGTAGACTGACCACTGGCATTCTACCACACTGTTTTCTAACACGATTCAAAGCAATATCAGGAGTGGAAGTGTCACAGAAGACAGCTTGGCTAGTGGAGGAGGCACTTAGCTATGGGACAGAAGATAGTGGTCTTATACCTCCACTAGTGACTTGCGATGTCACCATGGACAAGTCTCTGCCCCACTAACTGTTATCATGTTTAGCCAGATGGTAAATTCTGTCGCTCACTATAGATACCATCATCCCTCTGCTCTGCAGAGTGGTAGCACATGCCCAGGTGCTTCAGAAGGAGAGATCAGTGACAGGAAGGATGGGAGTTTTCTTAGTGTGAACAGGCATGGACCTGGTTCCTGGTGAAAAAAGAGTTAAATCCAGCACAGCCTTTCCCACCCATTAGTAGGGGGGAGAGCTAGAAAAAGGCTGCTGGGATATCAGAAAGGGATGGAGGAAAAAAACTGGCTTGCTCCGATTTTTGAATGGGAGCTGGGCCTGATTTCTGCTTTTTAATAATATCCCTTGTGGAAAAGTCTGGAGGGACTGCAGCTGTGTCTCCTTTCTGCTGTTCTCTGTACCCAGATGGTGAGCACCATGGGTTCCTGTGGCAGAGAATGTGCTATGTCCATTTAAATGGATTAAAACCCGTCCCCAGCAGGGCTGTGAGAGCTGCACTGCCCAGCAGGAGACCCAGAGTGGATGCTGGGCCTGGTCGGGATGGTGTCTGTGGCAAGGGCAACCAGGCCTGTCTCCTTAGAGACCAGCGGAGGGAAATAGGCCAAGACTCTGTGCACAGAAATGCCTGTGTGCAAATCAGCAGCTTCCCTGACCACTCCTGAAAGTACTGCCTCCAGCCTCTAAACTGCTTCCCTGAGGTAGAGTGGCCTCTAAATTCATTTTAGTCACAGGGTACCAGAAGCAGCCCCTTGCCCAGGAGCACACTGGGGATCGGAATGCACACGTTGCAGGTGGTCTCCCCTTGTGGACATCAGTAAATCCCTTATCCTGCAAGTGGACTTAGCCACTAGGGAGCAGCATCCTTTGCAAAAACCAGTTGGGTAACACAGTGAGCACAGTCGAGCATGGAAGTGGGTTCTTTGTGCATCCCTTTCCTCCTGAGGGAGTGGAAGCCCATCTTGGGCACAGCCCAAAGCTGGGGCTCTGCTGAAAAGAAACAGCCCTGAGTTGAACCCTGGAAAGGAGTAAACAAGCAAAGGGGTCTTTTCTGTGACCCAGGAGCCTGCATTTCCTTCAGCTCCCTGGCTAACATGGATTTCACATGCCCTGTGTGGCCACCATCTCTGGCAGGAAGCTGTGGCTACAAACAAGTTTTACTTTCCAAGTAGGTAAATAGCCCTGGAAAGGGAATGAACTACTGGCCTTTGATTTCTCAGGCCCTGCCACTCCTGTGTTTCCAGCTGAACTGGAAACACTTGCATGCTGCTGGGAGTTTGGGCTTGATTCCCACTTACTTTGTCCCCTCCCAGGCCTTTTTCAGAAGACAGAAAGGTAGCTATGTGCTGGGAGAGGGTCATATCCTCCACGGTGACAAGCTCTTCCCTGGCATGGCTATTTGTGCTCTTTCACCATCCTTCAGTCGGGAGCTTGAGGGCAGCTTGGTTGAAAAGATGTTTATTAATACAGGAAAAAGAGCTTGGTCAGGTGCAGCTGGAATTGCTCTCCTCAGGGCTTCAGTGGAGCCAGGAAATAAAAGGCTGCTCAGTAGATAAATACAGGGAATTAGCCACCCAAGCAGTTTTGGAAAGTGAGTGATAGAAAACAACCCAACATAATACCAGGCAGCCTCTTAAGGCATTGGGCCAGCCTGCTGCCGCACATGCCACAGGGTCAGAGACCGGGGTCGCTGTGACTAGGCCTTCCAGAGTAAAACAATAAAATTGGATGGCGTCTCTTGCCAGCAGCTCCCCTTCAGATTCCTCCAGTGTCCATCTGGGAAGCGTGACCTCTGCAATGCATCAGATGTTCAGCTGTGCAAGTGGTTACAGCCTCCCGCCTGAGAGGCTGTTCATCTAGACTACGTCATCCTGTCTGTGTCATCCTCCCTGGCCCTGCTACATGAAGAAGGGACCAACAACCCAGCTGATGCATCCCTGTGTAGGAGGGCAATGCTTCTCGCTGTAGCTTGGTGGACAATATTTTGTTGTGCGCAAAGTGGGTAGATGAAGGCAGGTTGGAGGCGGTTTGTGGGTGGGGCAGGAAATCAGACTGAAGTTCGCGGCTGATTGCTCCTGGCTGATGTTGGGGTGGGGGGTTATCAAATGCTAAAAGTAGTTCCTACCTGGAAGCCTCTGTCCAGCAGGCTGCCTTTTCAATGCATCTGGGACCTCTTTCAAGCCCTGCCTGTGAACACTAACACTGGCAATGTCCCAGTGTTCCCATTTGTTTCTTTAAAGACTCTTCTTCCAAGATTAATGTTACCATAAATCTCTCCCTTCTGTTTACTTCCGTCACCATGTATATGCTACTTTGGGAGTCAGAGATGGGGAAATTAAACATCTCTAAGTAAACCAGAAGGCTGGGGGCCACCCTACTGCAGCCTGATACACTAAAGTCTTGTCGACATACACAGATGCATGGGTTTAACTTGCATCCTGATTTGAAAACTGTTTAGTTAAACCTGCCAACAGGCCATGTGGACACTCTTACTTGGGTTTAAATCAGATTTAATTTTGGTTTAGCTTAAACTGATTAGGGACAGCATTAAGCTAAAGAAGAAATCAACTACTTGTAAATCTGCAGGCTTTGTCTACACTACAAGTTTTTGCAGCAGAGAGTATGCTAATGACGGACTCATTAGCATGAGTTGCGATGTCATTAGCATATTTTCTGCCAGTGCTTTTTGCGCAAGGGGTTTTTGTGCAAAAAGAAGCAGTGTAGCCTCCAGGAGAGGCATAATGATCTTGCACAAAAGGGTTTTTTTGTGCAAAACAGAAGCGGCTACACTGCTTCTTTTTGCGCAAAAACCCCTTGCGCAAAAAGCATCGGCAGAAAATATGCTAATGACATCGTGACTCATGCTAATGAGTCCGTCATTAGCATACTCTCTGCTGCAAAAAAATCGTTGTGTAGACAAAGCCTAAATGAGTATGCACTGAGGGGTTTGTGTGTAGATAAGGACCATGATTCTGATCTGGCATTGCTTCGTTATACCTGTGTAACTCCATGGGAGCCTGCAGGGTTGCATGGATATAATGTGGATCAGAGTTTGGCCCAGAGAATGAAAAAATGGAGACAGGCATTCATGAGTCTGGCTGCTAAGCTCAGGAAGCAGCACTGAAAACACTCGCTACTTGGGGCTCTTTCCTCCCTGTCTTTGACTGTTTCACCTGCTGACCTTAGCAAATGATTGATCCCTGAATCCCCTTTATTAAGGAGCTGAGCCACCGCTGAGTGTCTTACTCAGACTGCACAGCCAAGATCTGGAAGAGCTCAGCTGCTTCTCTTAAAGTTTAAGGGAGACACATATCTTGCCCACAGGGTCCTTCACTTCCCCCTCCCCAGTGATATGTTCCCTGGCTTTCAATGATCCATAACTTAACAGCCATGGAATGCATTTCCCACGCTACCCGGCTCAGTGTCCTACAGTTCTCTGTGCTGTGCATTACCATGTGCAAGATAGTCACTGTAAGCTGTAGCATGGAGGTTATTAGGGTGGCTTTCTCCTCATCCAGGCCAGGTATGTTGAAGTCATCCAACAGGCCTCTCTTGCTTTGGGGCTGTGTCTGCTGAGAATCTAGCTGGCCTTCTCCAGAGATCTGCCTTATTGGGTGTTTCCAGGGGAAAGCGCCTGGTGTGCTTGGTGTCGCTTCCTCGGCACTCCCTTTACAGTTCAGCTAACATCCCAGCTGTTCTCTTTGCACTGTGTACATTCCTTCCTGGCCAGGTTTCCCCACGTCCACTCTGCTGCTTGCCCCATGGCTTCCTCTGACCCCCTGCATCATTCAGCCTCTGGCCTGAGCGGGGGGGGGGGGGGGGCAGACAAAACAGGCTAGGATTTCAGTGAATAATGTGGGCTTTAGGACCTGCTTCCAATCGCCCCTTCCTCCAGTTCCCACCCACTGCCTTACCAGGGGAGTTGCTCAGAAAGTGCTTTTATTCTCTCTTGCAGAAGTTGCACTTTAGAGGAGGTTTCCCTTCATGCAGCTATTGGTGGCCGCCCTTCTTCCAAGGGCTGGCCTTGTCTGCCCCCCCTTCCCCTGCTGTGTCCAAGAAGGGCACCTTCTAGCCAGGGGACACTAGCGCAGCAGCAATGGTTGGTTTGTTTCAGTGGGTGTCTGGGAGCAGCTAGGAAGGAATGGAAAGGCTGGGGGGAGCCGTGCCAGCAGCTGGGTGCTCTCATCTGCCCCTCTAGATGCAGCTAAGGGAAAGGCAGCCTGATTTCTCTGCCTGGAGTTGTTCTTGCCCTAGGGGTAGGGAGAGCTGGAGCAATTCTCAGTTCTTTGGAAGGGGGGGCGGGCAAATTGGAGAGGGAGCATTTTCCCAGGAAGGAATCACACAAAGGTTTGGGCAGGAGCAGAGGGATTGCCTGTCTCTTGTGCATTGGACGGCACCCAGGCCATGCACCGCACAGCAGGTCTCCTCCTGGGGCTTTGGCTGCTTCTGGCCCCTGGCCTTGGAGAGCCCATCCCCCATTCTGGAGGGGTCACCTTGGCCTTTGTCTTTGATGTCACTGGCTCCATGCACGACGACCTGGTGCAGGTGATAGATGGAGCATCCCGGATCTTGGAGCGGACACTCAGCAGGAGCACAAAAGCCATTAGCAACTACGCGCTGATCCCCTTTCATGACCCAGGTAAGGCGGTTCCGGTTCATTAAATGTCTTGCACTGACCCAGGACCTGCACTTCTGGTCCAGGGCAATGCCTTGCAATACACTAGAATCCTTGGTTCTGGTCCAGACAAAGGGCTGCATTGCGCTAAGCCACAGTCAGTTATTCTGGGCCAATACGAGGCATGCTATGTAATATGGGGTTCAGTCTGCATTTGCATAATATGTTGCATTGCACTAATGTAGAGCCACTGGTTCCAGTCATACTGAACCCATTTCATTCTGGGGACTAGGTTCTGGTCCTGTTAAAGGCCAGGTACTGAGGATGTGGGACTCTGGTATGAAGTTGAAATGCTGACAGGCAGAATCAACCCCGGGGTCCTCAGGAGCTTAGTGTATAAGCCTCTACCGCTTGCGCTAAAAGCCAGCTGGCTCTCAGCTAAGGCTGCACTCATTCTTTGTCTCTGTCAGTGATTTCAGTGCTGCTAGGTGGGACATTGAACCACACCCAGTAGGTGTGTGGGTTACATGGTACAATATGGTTTCCTTAACCCTGGCTCAGTATGAAAACAAACAGCTGCCTTTAGTAAGGTTCAAAGTCCCCCACCTTTTCAAGGCCACTTTGTCCTACCTTGTCTCCTTTCTGAACCTCAGCTTTTCAGCCTCATTAGCATTCACTACACACAAAGCTGGGAGGTAACTGCTTCAAACACGGCTGGAGCAGGGTTGTGCTAATATGGCTGGAATCACGGGGCCTGACCTCACTGGCGAGAAAGTATCAGTTTAAATTAGAAAAGCATCAGTCTGACCTAGACAGC
Organism: Pelochelys cantorii; assembly: GCA_032595735.1. Taxonomy (NCBI): domain Eukaryota; kingdom Metazoa; phylum Chordata; order Testudines; family Trionychidae; genus Pelochelys; species Pelochelys cantorii. Next base: position 14,277,255 of record CM064347.1, on the reverse strand, counting down.
CTGGGTCTATGATGGAAGCTGCCAATTTCTTGAAGTAATTCTAACAGGCCTCCCCAAATCCGCCTCTGATTCTCCTCACGTTACCATATCTCATTGTGATTGCTTTAGCCTCAGGTCCTTGCTTGATCTGCAGCCATGCAGCTTGGACTGCAATTTCCTCCAGTCTGATTACCGGAGGGTGGTTTGGCCAGCTCAGTATTTGGATGGAGGACCTCAGAGCAGCTGGGTGCTGCAGGAGAGGAAGGAGTATTGAAGATTCAATGGGTGGTACTCCCAGAGTTAGGAATGTTAAAATTCGATTAATTGAACAGTCGAGTCACCTCATGGAATTTTATTGGTTAGTCGACTATTCTGTAGTCCCCGGGGTGGGGCCGGCAGCCAGTGTATCAAAGGCAGCAGTGTGGGGTGCCAGGCGGGAGCTGGTCCGCAAGGGGAGCCAGTTTAAAAAACAGCCCCCCTCGTGGATCGGCTGTCTGTTGCCCTGTGCTGCTGCTTCTGAGAAAGAGGCAGCAGTGCGGGGTGGCAGCAGCCCCTGTCTAGGGGAGTCTGAGCTCCCGAACCCGGCGTGAGCCAGAACTGAGCTGGGCTGCCTGCTCGCCCGGCTCTTAATACACTTGAAATGCAGGGCTGAAACGAGGGTAGGTCCCGCACCCAGTGTAAGCCAGGACTGAGCCAGGCTGCCTGCCCACCCAGCTCCTAATACACTTTAAATGCAGAGCCGCAGTGGGGATAGGTGCCAGATCCGTCGCAAGCCAGGGCTGAGCCAGGTTGCTGGCCAGCCGCTAAAAAATTTACTGGCAGGGAGAGGGGGCGAGGGAAAAGCATGTAGTCTATAGGATTAACCAATACGCTTTTACTTATCAGTTAATTAATCAACTATACTATTACATCCCTACCCGGAGTGTGTCCATACTGCCAAAAGTGTGCTCTTAGCGCAGGTCACATCAGTGGCATAGCCAGAAGGGTCCATTTAGATAGGCCCTGATTTGGGTGGGTGTGTGAGTGAAAATGGGGGTGGAGCAGGACAGGAGGGAGCTGTGAAAGCCCCTGGGGGGTGGGCCTAGATCAGGGGTGGGCAATAAAATGGCAGCTGTTCACCTGGGTTAGCTCCTGGCAGGCCACTGCTACTATTTTTGCCTGCGCCTCTGCAGGTATGGGGGGTTGCCACTCCTGTTGGCTGTGGATTGCTGTTCCCGGTCAAGGGGAGCTGCAGGAAGTGGTGCAGACTGGGACAACGCTTGCCGCAACTCCCATTGGCTGGGAATAGTGATCCACGGCCAATGGGAGCTGCAAGCAGCCGTACCTGCAGAGATGCAGGTAAATTTAGCGGTGTCATCCCATCACGGGCTAACCTTGGCGAATCAGATCTGGCCCATGGGCTGGTATTTGTCCACCGCTGGCCTGGATGCAAAGTGGGTGGGCCACAGCCCAGTTAGGCTCACCCATGGCTAGGCCCCTGGATCACATAATGCAGCTTAAAATTGCAGTGAAGACATGGCAATCTGGCTTTTACCTCAGGCAAGCAATTTGAATTCGACCCCGTGCTGCCTCATAGGCTTGAACTCTTAGACTTCTCCAACCAGCTAAGAACCAGCAAGGTGTGAAGAGCCCGGTTGTACTGCAAATGCTGTGTCGTGGCTGTGATGTGATCCTTGTGGGTGTAAATGAGTGCAAGTCACTTTTCACAAGGATTAATTATGGTGTTAATTCCAAGAACCCTGGCCAGATGGGTAACTATGTCCTGTCTCCTTCAAAATTCTCTTTCACATCCATGTCCCAAACTATTGTTGCTGTGTGCTGTTATAGATACTGTGAACCACCCCAGAGATGGCTGCATTTTAATGGCTGTGTGAAGAGATGCCTTATAGCTGTATAATTTACAGAGCAGTCTGAGATCTTTCTAGCTGAAGAGCACTACTGGGATAGAAGTCATAATTGTGTATTTGAACTCTGATAGTAAAGAAGAAAACAATATTCTACATTAAATAAAGATGAAAGTTGTTCCTCTGACAGGCCCTTACTTTCATAAACCTCCATCAGATGCTAATCATTCACCACATAAGAACAAGCTCGCTTCCAAAAATTAATACAGACAATAGCTTTTCCTGCTGTCTTCAGCCTTTTTAATTCAAATGTTCCCTACATCATAATTGCTATCAGAAGTGCTAAATGGAGTTTTAGAGTGAATTGGCATCTATCTACTGTGTACGTTCCTTAAAATAGAAACAGGGCCTCTCTTTTCAGCCTAGTATCCGCTTGATCTTTGGGAATACATCTGTGTTTTGTAAGAGAGAGAACAGTTGGCTTGTCCATTAAATCCAGACTGCTCATGTTTCTGCGCTGGTTACTGATGGAGATGGCTCCCCAAGGAATTCTAGGCCAAGTGATTTGAGTGGACTCCGTTTAATATGGTTGTAACATCTCGTGATATCAGCTGTGACTCTTCATATGGATGGACCCAGATAAATCAATGGACTCTGTGGCTCATCTAGATGGGGATACTTGGGATCTGAGAAAGTTCCTGTTCCTCCATTCTGTGTCTTACACTGCTCCAAACTGGGACATTTCATACCTACAGCATCTGCTCTGCACGTTCTGCACGTTGTTCCTGTCACAACATAGCCAAGGTCCTGCCCTCACAGAAACAACTACCCAACAAGGCTTGGTCTTGTCGTCTTGGCCCCAGTAATGCTGCATGTTAGCCACATCCCTGAGCCAGGCTTCTGCCCAAGGCTGTAGCCCAGTCTGGTAATAACCTAGTTACTGTGCTGATCGGCCTTGTCTATGTTAGATGGTACTTGGTCCTGCTGTGAAGGCAGGGGACTGGACTCGATGACCTTTCAAGGTCCCTTCCAGTTCTAGAAGATAGGCATCTCCATTCATTTAAATGTAAATGTTGCAAGGCCAACCAACTTTTAAATGCAGGCCCTGCACCAGTGTCCTCTGATATGGTAGCGGTTACACTGTAGACAGGGCCTAGAGCTGCTGTTGTTGGGCTTTGAGTGGTTACCTCTCTGTGCCACCACAAAGGGCACCCATAAAGCAGAGGGTCTCTCTCAACCCAGGAAAAAGCTGAAATAGTACAGGACTACAGGGCATGGTGGGTAAGGCCAGGGGAAGTCATCAGCTCCCTTTGTACCGCTGTCCTGCTGCATCTGTTTGTATTTACATGGAAACAGATGGGGGTTATGATCACCCGTCAGGCCTGGCATCTGGTTTGCTGTAACTGGAGCATCCTAGCTCAGTAAATTGGCCATCTCTCCGGTTAAGCTGAAGGAAGAGCCTTCCAGTTTCATGGGAGTCAGTCTGAGCACTGACATTATTTCGGAGGTCTCCAGTCTCATATCCAGAGAAAACTGGTCTAGGGAAGCAGTGGGCTTGATCAGCTTGTTGGAGCTGAGCCAGAATTCTGTGTGACGATGGCATTGTTTAGCTGGGGGGGGGGGTCTCTGAGGCTACGTCTAGACTGCAAGCCTCTTTCAAAAGAGGCTTTTTCAAAAGATACTTTAGAAAAAGCCTCTTTCGAAAAAGAGCGTCTAGACTACAACCGGTACTTTCGAAAAAGCAAGCCGCTTTTTCGAAAGAGAGCACCCTAGCAGTCTGGATGCTCTCTTTCAAAAAAGCACAGTTCGCATTACATAGCACCTTTTTTCGAAAGAGCACTTTCGAAAAAAGACGTTCTTCCTCGAAAATGAGGTTTTCCACGGTTGAAAAAACTGCTGCGTTCTTTCAATTTACTTTTGAAAGAACACAACAGCAGTCTAGACGCAGGGGAAGTTTTTTCGAAAAAAGGCCACTTTTTTCGAAAAAACCCTGTAGTCTAGACACATCCTGAGTGCTGTGCATATGTTCATTAAAACCCACAGCCCTCATATAGTGTTGGGGAAACTGAGGCGCGATAGGCTTGCAGAAGTGCTTTGGGTTACCACGTTTTAGCTAACTTGATGCGAAATGTGATTTTGCCCTTGGCTGGGGCACTTGTGTTTTAATGATGTTTTAGGAGCTGGTTATGGTTAACTTTAGGGTAGGGCTGTCAAGCGATTAAAAAAATTAAACAATTAATTGCGCGGTTAATTGTGCTGTTAAGCAATAATAAGAATACAGCCCCCACCCCTGCTCCAACCCAATGCCCTCACCCCTCCCGCAGAGCCAGGCACCCTCAACCCCTCCTGCTTTAACCCAGTGCCCCTGCCTTGCCCCAGAACCAGCCACCCCGCCAGCCCACCTGCTCTAACCCAGTGCCCCACCCCTCCCGCAGAACTGGGGACATAACCTAGCAGCGCGGACAGTAACGCAGTGACTCCGTAGGAGGAGCCAACCCCCTCACATCAGACCTGCCCTGGGTATCACTGGAGCCGCCTCAGCCATGTGCTTTTCCCTCCAGGCATTGGGGCACTTGTGCAGAGCGGCTGCGAACGGTCCGGGCACGTGGCTCCGAACGTTCCATTTAACAGGCACGTGCTGCCACCCCCTCCCTGATCCCCTTTGCAGGGCAAAATCCCGGACATTTTTTGCCATTTAAAAAAGCCGGCCGGACATTTAACAAGGGAAAACGAGGACTGGACGGATGGTAACCCTAGATTAATGCGCATTAATTTTTTTAATGCGTTAATTCTGCCCTTCATTAAACGCAGGCGTTAATGCGCGTTAATTGACAGCCCTGCTTTAGGGCAAAGTTGAGTTTAGTCTTAGCATGATGTGTTTTCTCATTGTAGACAGGGCTGCAGGGACTTGACCAGTGCCACCACCAGTAAGTAGAATGTGGGAGCTTGGGCATGCACCTGTCCTGCTCTAGCCACTAGCAGAATCGTGGACTTTAGGGCTACGTCTACACTGCAGGCTTTTTGTGCAAGAACTCTTTTGCAGAAGAGTTCTTGTGCCAAAGGTCTTGCGCAAGAGTGCGTCCACACTGCCATGTGCTTTTGCGCAAGAGATGTGTTTTTGCACAAGAGCGTCCATGGCAGCGTGGATGCTCTCTTGCGCAAGAAAGCTGTGATGGCCATTTTAGCCATAGGGGTTTCTTGCGCAAGAAAGCCCTGTTGCCCGTCCACACTGCCTTCTTATGCAAGAGCTCTTGTGCAAGAGGGCTTATTCCTCGTGGGGAGAGTAATAACTCTGGCGCAAGAAGCCCTCTATTCTGACGCTTTACTGTAAATTTACTTGTGCAAGAATGTACGTGCAGTGTAGATGCTCCACAAGTTTTTGCACAAGAACGGATGTTCTTGCGCAAAAAGCCTGCAGTGTAGACGTAGCCTAGGAGTGTGCCCCATCTCACCCAGAGCTTCAGGACCCGGAGGGAAGTGTTAACAGTGTAAAGGCATTGCACAGGTGTGCTGGTCAAGCATGGGGAGATGCCTGCTACACCAGTGAAGGATTGTCTGCGCTGCCTGTAACTCAGACTGTGGGCTGTTTAATTGCAGTGTAGATGTCTGGGCTTGAGCAGGTGCCTGGACTATAGGCTCCTGTGAGGTGGTAGAATCCCAGAACTCCATCAGAGCTGCATGGGCCAGCTGCTGGTGTCTCCTTGCAGTGTAGACATACCCTTAGTGTGATGGACTCTGTCTTGTCATGTGAGCACAGAACTGAGCCAGCAACTCCTGAATTCCATCCCTCTGTCAACGAAGGGAACATCTACACTGCCGTCGGGGGTGTGATTGCAGCATGTATAGGGACACCTGAGCCAGCTTTAACCTTGTTAGCTCAGGGACCAGAGCAGTGAAGTGCAGCAGCATGGCTTTCAGCATGGTGCCTGAGTAGTTCCCTGCATTAGCAGGTTGGCTTGCATACCCCTGGCTGCACTGCTCTGGTGCATGACCTGGCTAGAGGGAAGCTAACTTGGGGGTGTCTAGTTGTCCTGCAGTCTCACCCCGTGCACAGAGTAGACATCTCCTGGCTCTCTGAGCCATGCTACAACCTTACTAACCCCCAGAGCTGCCCCACAGTTTGGCTACATGTTGACCATACAGGTTGGTCCTGTTTGCAAGACCAAGCCATGTGGATGTGTAACAAAGTCCCGTTACAATGCCAATAGGACCTAAATAGACTGTAATCTAGACAATGTCTCGTGACAGGCCTGCTCTTTTGGGATTCCGGAAGGGAGATTACCTCTCAGTGCCACGCGGGGATGGCGACCACCACAGAAAGGCATGGACTAGTCAAGACATCATAAAACAGCCCTGTTCTGCTTGTGCTAACTAAAGGAGACCCAGTCTGTTTTCCAGTGGCAAAGGCGTGTCCTTTGAAAGAAAGCTATAGCAGCTGAGGCACGTTTCTGGGCAAAGGCAGCAATGGGTCCAGTTAACACAGGCCTTTTGATACTGGCAGTGCTATAGCTGTATTGGTCGCAGGATATTAGACAGATGAGGTGGTTGTGTAGCTTGAGTGCTTGTCTCTTTCACTAAGGGTATGTCTAGACTGCATCCCTCTGTTGGCAGAGGGATGCAGATTAGGCAGGTCGACATTGCAAATGAAGCGGGGATTTAAATATCCCGCGCCAAATTTACATAAAAATGGCCACTGTTTTTGCCAACTCAGCACTTTGTCGGCAAAAAGCAGCAGTCTATAGGGGGATCTGTCGAAAAAGCCTTTTTCGACAGATCCCTTATGCCTCCTGCAAGGAGATTTACAGGATCCGTTGAAAAAGGCTTTCTTTCTCGACAGATCCCCCGCTAGACTGCCGCTTTTTGCTGACAAAGTGCTGAGTTGGCAAAAACGGTGGCCATTTTTATGCAAATTAGGCACGGGATATTTAAATCCCTGCTTCATTTTCAATGTCGACCTGCCTAATCTGCATCCCTCTGACGACAGAGGGATGCAGTCTAGACATACCCTAACAGAGGTTGGTTCAGTAACAGATATTACCTCACCTGCCTTGTCTCTCTCATAGACCTGGTGGTGTGGCTGATATAGGGAAACCTGACAGAGAGGGAGAGACAGAGAGAGACAGGATTGCTGACTTGTGCCCAGAGAGGAGAAAGCACTGATATCTGCTGTCTTGATGTCTTTGACAGCGGTTGGACCTGCAATCCTCACGGCAGATCCTGAGGCTTTCCAGCGAGAGCTCCGCAGTCTCTACGTTCAGGTACAGTTGTATGCCTTGTCTTGAAATCTGTCCTGTTGTTGGCTAGTGGCCTCTGGTGAGTGACATTGGAAACCTGCGTATGACCAGTTTGGAAACCTACCTGGTTTGGTTGGAATGCAACCCTCAGTACGTAGCTAAGCAGCCCCTGATGGCAAGGAGCGTAACTCCTAAGCCGAGCTGCCACGGAGCCAGCCTAATGACTAGGAGCATCCTTTGGCAGTTCTAGCTGGATCCTCCCTGCCCTGTGCTGCCTGGGGTGCAGGGCAGCAAGGAATTCTGGTGGCACTCATCACTCTTAAGGAAGATTTGTTTTTGTGCCCAGGGCAGGGAAACACAGGGGATGGCCTGCATCTCCATAATGCTCAGGCTGCTGGGGGCTTAGGTGCAGAGCAGCCTCTAGGCTTGCCCAGTCTAGATATTTATTGCCCACTCTAATATTTATTGGAAAATATCTGAGAGGTGGGAATATCCTGTCTGTGCCCCCTGGCTGCTCCCAATGCACATGCCATGCTGAGAGCTCCTTGGGTCGGAGGAGAGTACAGAGCCGCTCCCTTCTGCTCTGGAGAGACCCTTGGAGAGAGATGGCAGGGCCTGGTGTGGTCAGTGCCTCAGCAAGGTGCCAGGGTGCTCTGCTTCTGCAGGTACTGTCTTTGGATGAGACTTAGATCTGCGGCCTTGCCCACTCCTGGCTATTCTAGACCCCTGGATGCTCTTTGCAAAATCTGGGGTCCAAGCCGGGGGAGTTACTGCAGTTGTTCCAAACATGATTTTCCCTCCTCCATAATGTTTAGCTGAAAATGTTTTTGTTTGGCTTTTTCATTGAATATTTTCCCCAGAAAGGTTCAGGCTTTTATTGCAGATCCCAGACTAAGGCTGTTAAGTATCCGGTACTTGACTAATCGAATAATCGATGCATTTTTGCATTGACTATTCGATTAGTCAATAGGGCGCCTCCGCCTTTGAAGTGTAGCAACAGCCCTAGGCTGAGCAATGAGTTTATTTGCAAAGAGCTTTAGGGTCCTTTGAGATGCAAAGCACCATGTAAATGCAAGATATTCTGTATAATTGTTGTGCAGTTAATAACCAGCTGCCTGCAATGGCTTGAACGCCCGTGTCTATGGGCTACATCAGCTGGAGGCCCCTAGGCTATAAGTGAAATAATAGCTGTGTCCTAAATGAGCATCTACTCCCGGTCCCCAGGGAAAGCAAGGAGATAGATTCTGTTTTCCTCTGTGTTTGAGATGAAACTGCTACACTGCAGAGAAGGTTGGGAGGTGAGATTACTCTGTTGCTGGGCTGCCTTGGGGCCACCCGGAGCTGATGTCTCGCGCCGTCACCCTGTGTTTGCACTGCACATGCTTTGTGTGAAGGGTCGGTCCGTTTGTAAATGATGAATAGGAGGCGCAAGCAGGGTGCTGGCGGGAGGAGGGTGTGTTCTGCGGGGTCACAAGCACACCAGTGGAAGGCGAATAGCTGGTTACATGCAACCTGGTGGTCTCTGTGACAGTCTATAATTAACTGCTCGTTACAGTGTCTATTAGTCAGTGATTAACCCGTTGACAACCTACTCCCAAACAGAGTCCTTAGGTCTGAAAAAGGCATCAATCCATTGGGAGCCCCCAAGTGTCTCTGAAGCGTGGGGTTGGACACTGGGGGTACGTCTAGATTACATGCTTCTGCCGACAGAGGCATGTAAAATAGGCTACCTGACATAGCCAATGAAGCGGGGATTTAAATATCCCCGGCTTCGTTAAAATAAAAATGGCTGCCGCACGGTGCCAGCTCAGTTGATCGTTGGCACAGCACGCGAGTCAAGACGTGGATCGGTTGACAGGGAACGCCTTTGTCGACCGCTCCTATAAACTTTGTTTCACGAGGCATAAGGGAGCGGTTGACAAAGGAGTTCCCTGTCGACCGATCCGTGTCTTGACTCGCGCACTGTGCTGACGATCAGCTGAGCCGGCACAGTGTGGCGGCCATTTTTATTTTAATGAAGCCGGGGATATTTAAATTCCTGCTTCATTGACTATGTCAGGTAGCCTATTTTACATGCCTCTGTCTAGACATACCCTGGGTGTGGCCCCTGCTTGTAACTTGGTTCCAGCAGCCTGGGCTGTGCACCTGTGTAGCCAGGCAGAGCTGTTAGGTGCACCTGTGCAGCATCCCCTTGCTCCAAACTGGAGCAAACCCTGCCAGTGGAATTGAATGGGTCCTGTCCAGACGAGGGGGTTGCCCTGGCTCAGCGTATAGCCCAGGGCAGAGCAGGCATTGTTCACTGAACTCTTGGGAGATGAGGCAGTAGTACGATGGGGCACATGGTCTCAGCAAGTTTCCCCCTCGCTAATGGAAGTGGTGTCCCATTCCCAGGTGATTCCTGTGGCCCTCACTTGGGGCTGTGGCAGGATCCCTGGGGTTTCCTAATGGGCTCTTTGGCTGCAGGGTGGAGGGGATTGCCCGGAGATGAGTGTTGGAGCCATCCACCTGGCTGTGGAGGTCTCGCATCCGGGATCCTTTATCTACGTCTTCTCGGACGCTCGGGCCAAAGATTACAAGCGCAAGGAGGAGTTGCTGCAGCTCCTGCAGCACAAACAGTCCCAGGTGAGAGTACGGCTACTGGCTGGCAGCTGCATTCCCAGGAAATGTCCCTTCTCTGTGGCCCCCCAAGCCACTGAACACCCGCTCTCTGAATCCACAAAGTGACGAAGAGCTGCACACAAGAAGCCTTTTGCCAAGCACCATAGCACTCAAGCACCATGTATTCTTTGCCATCTGCTAGTACATCTTCTGTTGGCTAACTCTTGACATATATACAGACATGGAGCATTCTCAAAACAGTTGTTCACATTGTAGTTGGCACATGCCAGCCTCCTGCTGGGGGAGAGGTGTGAGGATGGTTGGCAGTTCCCCAGGTTGGGCAGACTTTTCTGACTTTGCATTTCTCTGTGGCAGGTGGTGTTCGTGCTAACGGGAGATTGCGGGGACAGAAGCCACCCTGGGTACCGAGTATATGAAGAAATTGCTGCTACCAGCTCTGGGCAGATATTCCATTTGGATAAACACCAGGTGAAGGAGGTGAGTGGAAAAGGCCTGAATTCTGTCCCTCGGGAGCATTTGTGCTCTCAAATGCCCTCGTGCAGAAAAACGATGAAAGACAGAAATGCCTTGGCACCCATGGATGAAGGCTTTTCACAGAGAAATTGCTCCCTATCTGACCTCTCAGTCCTCAGCTGCAAAGGGAACCTGCCCAATGCCATCTAAAGCCAAGCCTGGGAGCTTCAATTCCTAACTTTGCCAGATACTAAAAATCAGGGATTGAATAGAGACACGGGATTTTTGGCTCCCTACAACACTCTCTAGCTCCCTTCCCCCGCCAGTCTTTTATCTTTCCCCTTGTGACTGGGGGGGGATATTAATGACCCACTTCACTTGATTGGTCCATTGGAATACGTGTTAACTTCACAATCTGTTCCACTTTGTATTGAGCTGGGATGCTCGGAACCCTGAAGGAAAGATCTAAGTAGCTCAAAAGCTCGTCTCTCTCACCACCAGAAGCTGGTCCAGTAAAAGAGATCACCTCACTCAACTTGTCACTCTAGTATCCCAAGACCAGCACAGCCCTGCATGCGAGAATGGAGGACGTGGATTGTTTTTACAGTCTCCTTTAAGTTTGGAGTGATGGGGACGGGACGTTGAGATTATGAGGATCACAAGCCTCTCTTGATTGCTGGCTCGATGCTGTTGATCCCCTTTCATTCGGGTGGACTCATCATGTTAGCAGTGCAAGGCTCTTTTGTCTTTACTGCCGTCAGATTAAATGCCGGGGAGGCTTAGATTGCTGGGCCATGGACGGTTGGTTATCCCTTAGGTACTTCATGGAACTTTGGACATCCAGAAGCAAAGCCTCTGTTGCCCTATAATTCCCCATCCCCACTCCAGGGGACAGGAGAAGAGGGGTTGTCTCAGGACTAAAGCAGGAGTCTGGGAGTCAGCAGACCTGCCATCTGTTTCTGGCTGCCTTGGAGCTATCTGCATGACCTTGGGTGAGGTCGTGCTTCACTGCTCTGGGCCTCTGTTTCCCCCTCTGTAGCGTGGAGGTTATACCTCCCTCTTGGGAGTTGAGGAGTAAGGCCAAAACTTTAAAACCAGGAACTTGGTGGGAGCTGTTGGGTCCTCCACACCTTTGAAAATCAGACAGGTTCCTAACTATGGCTGCAGGAGCCTGACTTTAGATGCCTGCCTTTGATGGTCCCAACCCAGCACATCTGTGAAGTGCTTGGAGGGCTGGTGTGGGAGCCGAGTGTTTGTCTAACTATTAGCAATAGTTTGGGAGAGATGAGCTCTCCTGCTCCCCTCCCCTCCCCAGCTGCTGGCTGTTGCACAGACAAGTATTCCCGGGGGCAAGGTGCAGGGTGATTGCTCGTCTGCTCTGAGTGGCTGCGTGGGAGCCATCTGGCAATAATAATTATGCCAGATTCTATAATTCCTCGAACATCAGCAAGTGTGTGTGTTTGCTTTGTAATGGGAAAGGATCAGCCCATGCCACTGTCTCCTTTTCCCTGCACCCTGCCTCCCTCCCTGCTCCAGCACCCGCAAGCCCATGTGTTCGGAATAAACCATTAAGGCTGGCTCCTCAGAGGCTGTATCAGGCCATGGAGCCCTGTCAGGTGATGCCAGCTGAGGATTTGGCCCTTGATTCTGTGCAGACTATTTTCCTTGTTCCCCTTATCTGGGGCTGGCTGCAGAGTCCATTGGAACCCATAAGTCCCACTGTATTTGTGTATGAGGTGTGACAGGCAAGCTGAAGTACTCAGGCACCTGAGTATCCCGCAACCTGTAGTGTATTGCTCCTCACCATCCCCCTGTGAGGTAGGGCAGGACTATTGACCCCACTGTACAGGCCGCAAGCTGCGGTGGGGAGAGACTAATCGCTTGCCCAAGGGCCCACACAAGCCTGTGACAGAGAATGGAGCAGACTCTCCGGAGTGCCAGGAGCTGGGAGTCCAGTCACCGTGAAAATGGCATCGTCCTTCCTTGATAGGAGCAGACTGGGTTCAGGACTGCTGAGCTTGGCCCTGGAGATGGAAGGGCTCCCTTATCCTGGTTATTGCCCTGGGCGAGGGGAGGAACCAGAGTTGGATTTCTGGGTTCATGTGTAGCCCCCCCCCCCATCCTGTCATTTCTCTGTGTGCAGTGTTTATAGGGAGCAGGGGCTAGACTTTGGCATGCAGGGGCGACTGGGGAGGAAGGATACAGGAAGGGCACTGGCCATGTGATCACCCCTCCACATGACACCTTTCCATGACTCCTAGCCTGGGGGAGGGCTGGGACAATGTCAGTTCTGTCCCAGGCCCTGCCCCTGCCCCATCTCTTCCTGCCCTCACTCCTCCTCTGCTTTGCCCTGACCCTTTCCCCCCAATCCCCTCCCCCAAGTGACACAGGGTGGGGAGCTAGTGGGGGCTGGCGCTGACAGCAGGGGTCAGGTACCCTGCACTCACCGGCAGCGGTGGGAGAAAGTGGAGTGACACGGCTCTACCTCGCTCTGCTCCCAGCCATGTCACTACAGTTCCTGCTGGTTAGTCGGGGGGGGAGGCGGTCCCACCCCTCCCATGAGTGACACAGCCGGGAACCGGGGGAGCAGAGCTGCATTGCTCTGCTTCCCCCTGCTGTCGCTGGTGAGTGCGGGGGGAGCCCGACCTCTGCCTCGATGCCAAGCCTCCCTTGCCCCTCCTGCAAATGGTGTTTTGGGGGAGATCACATGCCCTGTCTCCCCCCACTTGCCACCCCTGCTGGCACCCATTCCCCCACCTGCAGCACTTTCACAAGCAGCTTGGTGTTCTGGTTTATATGATCAAAGAAAACCGTGGGAGGAGTGAAACTGAAATGGAAAGGATGGGGCAGGTGTGAGCAAGGGGGGGAAGGAGACTGGCTGTGTCCTGTGCTGCTTGCTCTGGCTGTCCCATTTCTCCTTTGTCCCACCCCCCCAGCTCAGCCCTGTCCTGTGGTGTCCCAGGAGTGCCCATGTTGCACATGCTGTGTTCTGTCCAAATGTGTATGTCTCGGCCCTTGGGCATAGTCGGGGTTCTGATATAGATCTGTGCCCTTCCTAGCCTGCTCTCTTCCCTGTAAGAGCTCCCGCCATGCACTGTGATAGCATCATGATGGCTGGGGAATGTGCAGTGCCCATTAAAGGGTCAGCCGGCTTTCCCTGGAGGAGCCAGGCCTCTCCTCCTGTTCAGTTGTTGCTCAAGATCTTTATGGTGAACCCGGAGAAGGCTCCGTCCTTCCTGCTCACACAGCTGAACTAATCTCTGTATGCATGCAGTGTGTCTTTTTTGTGCCTGGCCCTCTTTGTGACAGCACCATGGGGTGAGAGGTAACCAGGGCAACTACCCCAACAACAGGCCCCTTCCCCATATCTGAGGGGCAGCACCCTGCTGGCACACTGGAGAGCCTTCTGGGGACCCCATCTGAGGTGCCTTCCATTCCTGGGGTCCTGCTCTTCATCCCCCCTTCTGCCCCATAGGTGCTGAAATGGGTGGAAGAGGCTATCCAGGCCTCCAAAGTCCACCTGCTGTCCACAGACCACGAGCGGGGGGGAGAACACACCTGGCGGGTGCCCTTTGACCCCAGCCTGAAAGAAGTCACCATTTCCGTGAGCGGCCCTGCTCCAGAGATCGAAGTCAGGGATCCAGCGGGTATGTACCAGGGCGCTGGCAGCGAGCAGGTCCCAGCCTCAGGCAGGGAGAGGACAGTTCCAGCCTCAGGGAGAGCCCAGTGAGCAGCCAACACTGGCTGGGTGCAGGCCTGTTGGCGCAAGTGGCAGAGAGCTGGGGCACAGAGCTAAAAGGGACCTAAGTTCAGCCCTCTTGAGGATCCAACTGGGGGGAAGTTTGGTGAGGGAGACTGAGACCAGAGACTAACCAAACGGAGCTGCTCAGAGAGTGACTAGCCACAGGGCAAAAATCTGTTCAGCAAAATGTAATGAGCTGCAAAAGCCTCACTAAGCTCCCAAGTGTGTCTCTTCCCCACTTCCATGCTAAATTCGTACTTTAATTTTATAAGAGCTGCCTTTCCCTGATCCCTTCTGGGCTTTTCTTCCCAGCTGTCAACTGACGAATGCCGATTGACAGTATCTGCTCCTCAGCCACCGAAATTACCCCACGCAGCTGGCTCTTCCAGGGCATTGTCAATGCGTGGGGTGAGCCAAGGACCTGCAGACAGCACTGAGGACTTGAGGGAGACTAGAAGGTCTAGGTTTAAAGAGGAGTGAGACAGGGGCTGGGAAGGGAGTGATGCAGGTAGATGGGCAGCTTCAGTGAATGAGCGACCCTCTCAACTGTCTGGGTCCCATGGAAGGGACTGAGAAGCCATGAGCCTTTAAAATGAGCAAAGGAGGACGTGGGTAGGCAGGTGTGTGGTCATTTGTGGGCGGAGGCAGGGCCACTGGGTGGGGAGGTGTCCTCGTTAGAAAAGAGGGTGAGGGAAGGATGAGGAACTACCAACAAAAATGGAGAAGGGGCCACTAGCGTGGCAGGGCTAGTGTAGAAGAGTGCTGGGATCCCAGGCTGTTTTCTCCAGGGGCGCAGGGTCTATGGAGGGAGCAGCAGTATTGGGAATGGCACTACAACCTGGTGGGAAGAGAGCTCCCTGGGCCTGTTGTATGTGGAAATACAGTGCTGAGTCCATGTCTAGCCACTCAGAGCTAGGAAAGGGTCTGATACTGAGCAGAAAGCAGCCCTGGAGGCTGTGCTGAGACTTCTCCCGGGACCAGGCAGCTCAGGGACCAGGCTTCTGCCTTTCTCTGGGCAGATCTGTCGGGCTTGGCTTGTTGAATATGGCGGGGCTGGGGTGTCCCTCCTGGGGACACATGACCGGGGAGCTGGAGGCGCTAACCCATGGATTCTGCTTGCTGGTGCAGGCAAGATCCTTCAGAAGGGCTGGGGCCTGGAGGAACACCTGGACATCCCGAACTCCGCCAAGGTGGTGACAGTCAAACCCCACCAGCCAGGAGTGTGGTCAGTCAAGGTAGGATGGAAGCAAAAGGAATCACTGGGCCGGGCCTATCTAGGCCAGTATCCTAGAGCAGGCAAACCCCTTTGCCTGAGAGGTTCTTCCACACGCCCATCATGCTCATATCTGGCCAGGACAAGAGACACGGAGAAACGTACAAAGTGCGACTTTAGTGTCTCATCTCCAGCCTGCTGGCCCTGGTCTGTCCCCTCTCTGGGGTGGAAAGGCAACATCTGCCTCATTCTGGTGCCAGTGTTTGTGTCCTTCCTTGTAGCACCTGAGTGTTGTCTCCCTGGTCCCCCTGCTACTTCTGGCAGTTGTGTCTCTAGCAGAAACTTTGTTCCAGATGCGTGAGGGGAGACTGACCCAGGGGCTGTTTTCCCCTTCCACCACCAGCTCCACTCAGGCCTGGCCACTGGGCTTACTTTATGGGGCATGGAATAAATGGGCGTGGGGCTTCTTGGCAAGGTGGCAATTGGCCAAGGGCACTTTGAAGTCAACTCTAAAGTGCCAAGGCCAGTTTCTCTACTCGCGTCAGGATGAAACTCCATCAAAATCAATGGCCTCGCTGAACATCAAGATTTCCCCACCCCCACTCCGCTCATTAGGTCACTTTCTTGTGGTCCTTCAGGGCTGCAGACGGAAGCGTGTGCTTGCTCAGAATGCAGGCTATTTAAAAGGTCTCTCTGTGGTTCACTGCAGCCTTTCTCTTCCCCCCTGCCTTCTGGTCCCGCATGGTCGGCGGCTTCCTAAGTCAGAGCTACCCCCTTTTTACACAGGCTGATGTTATATCTCTATTTGCTGTGTGTCTCGTTTTCAGATCCAGAGCAGCGGCCGCCACTCGGTGAGAATCACTGGTGTCAGCACCATCGATTTCCGAGCCAGCTTTTCCTCCCAGCCTACGTTCAACCTAAGCCATCCCAGGGAACGGCCAGTGCATGGTATCTCCTGTGCTTCCCATGGCGTGCATGTGTGTGTGTGCATGACAGGGACAGTGATGTCTGTAGGACATAGGGTGTGGTGGAAAGCAAATGGAGCCTAAGATGAGTGGGGTCCCACTTCTCAGTTGGGCTCAGGGAGCAAGTTACTACGTTCCACATTTGCTGAAGCCTCGAGTGGCCTTCAGAGAAGCCTTGAGCACAGCTTGTTGCTGCAATCCAGCCTGGAACCAGGAGGCATGATTATTTATATGCCGATAGTGCCTAGGGGCCCCAAACATAGACAGAGCCACATTGTGCTAGGCACTGTACAAACATAGAACAAATACAGTCACTGTCCCAAGGCGTCTGCAGTCGAAGTATAAGATGGGACAACGGGGGGCTGCAGACAGCTAGGGATCCTTAGTAACAATGAGACAGGACTGATGAGCAGGGACAACAGTGTTGTCAGCTACCTGGTTGCTAAAAACCAGGAATTAGGGGGGTGATGTCTGTAGCAGAGGAAAGGATTCAGTGCTTCACAGTCACTCTGACCTGGATGTATCCTGTCTCCTCTCCTGCCCTTCCCTCTGCTCCCATTTCTGCAGGGCTTCCTACTTCTGTCCTGATTAACTGCACTGGCTTGGAGTCTCCAGGGCACCTGAAGGATGTGGAGCTGTATAATAGCTCTGGCCAGCCCATCATCTCCTTGCCAATGCGGCATTTCTCCAATGGCTCCTCCAATCAGCTCTGGGTGGGACCCCAATTCCAGGCACCCACAGAAAGCTTCTTGTTGAAAGTGACAGGAGAAGACCCAGACGGACACCCATTGCAGCGTGTGTCTGGAGTCGCCTACACCAGTGTGGTCCCAGGTGTGTGATTGTTTTGTATGGTCCCAGCTGTACGAGGTTTGGAGCTGTTGGCTTGAAGCCTTTTGGTACCTCTCCACGTAGCACCAGGAATAGCCAACCAACTTTTATTCATCCTACTAGCAGATGTCTGAAATCACCCAGAAAAAGGCTATGTAATGTCCCAGGTTCTGAATGAACATGTGCTGGGGTATGTCTCTCATACTTCCTCCCTGGTAGAATCCCACATATCTTGAGGGTTCTTCTGTCCACTTCCTTCTACAAGCACAGAAGGGAGGTTTGTAGCTACCTAGTCTGTTTTGAGGAGGGCATACCCAGTCTCAGGTTTAATATAAATGTACAAAGAAGGGTAGGAAAAGTTTGTTCTATTTGGCTCAAGGAGTGAGACTGCTATTTGAAAGCATGGGTGAAGCAGGTATTATAGTTATATGTATGATATAAATGGCTGGAGAGAGAGAGGAGAGGCCAGTAGCTTAATAGACTTATGGGATTGCAGCCTTTCAGAGACAGGGAGTATTTATTAAATCCAAACAGCTGCAATTAGAACCATGAACAAACAGGTTTCTGCACAGCTTGAGATTCAGCTTAGTTTCCATTGTTTACCAGAACCATACCTTCTCTAGTACTCTGCAGAGCACACAAAGACCTAGTGCCTGAAGAAGATACTGCAAGAATATACTCCCCCCTTACAGAATGGGGCGGCATTACAGTTGTCTAGATGAAAAACTGTAACCACAGTTTTGTTTGGATTCGGTTTGAGACGCCACTTCCGTAGATAGTTGGATATGATCAATAGGTCGGATGTTAGCATTTGGCTGACAGTTTTGAGAGATTGCGATTGTGCAGCCAGTGCAAAACTTGATGTTACTTTTTGTGGTAAAAAGATTGCCTACAAGCCTCATACCAAATACCGAGGCATAACACTTGACCACACGCTCTCCTTCTGATGCCATCTGGAGCAAACAAAGGAGAAACTAAAGCCAAGGATCAGCCTCCTAAGAAAACTCACAGCAACCAGCTGGGGAGCTGGAGCACTTACCTTGAGGACCTCAGCAATAGCCCTGGTGTACCCTGTTGCTGAATATTGCTCTCCTGTGTGGTCAGAAAGCGCCCACACAAAGCTAGTCGACATTCAGCTGAACAGCGCCATGCAAGTGATAACGGGAACTTTAAAGCCCACTGCCGTACAATGGTTACCACCACTGGCAAACATTGCCCCACCAAGCATCCGTCGACGGGAGCAGGAATGCAGACTATACCAACATATCAACCGCAGCAGCCAACCTCTTCCCATCCAGAAATACCTCCATCAGCCTCCAACATCATGTCTAAAATCCCGCAAGCCTCCCTGGCAGCGAGTGAAGGAAGTCACGACCAATGTTAAGGAACTATGGCGAGCTGAATGGCAGCAAGTTGACGTCCCAAACAAACATATTGTGTCGGATCCCACCACTGAGGAGAAAGGTTTTGATCCTCCCTGGAGACTGTGGTATGTTCTAAACCAGCTTAGGACCGGTCAGGGCAGGTGCGGTTATCTACTGCATAAATGGAATTTGTTGCTATCTCCACTTTGTCATTGTGGCAGTCCACAAACTATGCACCACATTGTTGCGGAATGCCCAACACAAACATTTACACGCTTACTGGAGGATATCCACAATCTAATCAGCGACGCTGCTTGCTAGCTGGACAGTTTGGACGTCCAACTTTGACAAAGAAATATAGCATTGAACACGACATTTGAAAGAAGAAGACAGAATGGGGCCCTCACTTTAGCTGCTATAGTGAGTAGGCAGGACAAAGCATCAGCAGTCAGTTAGGGATTGCTCATTCTTTAAAGCAAAGACCATTCTGTTTCAGCACAAGGAGCCAGTTTGCTTTTTCATGTTTTTTTCCCCCTTCTCCCCAATCAAGTTCTCAATGTTCTATTCTCTCTCTCTCCCCCCCATGCCTTTCCCTACCATCCAGGTCTACCCAAAGTGAACATGCCCAGTAAAATCCAGGCTTACCACAACCAGTCACTGCTGATCACGTGCTCTGCCCAGAGTGAGATCCCCTTCCGACTGAAGCTCAGCCGGGGCGGGGAGATGCTTGGAAAGGATCAGCTTTTCATGTAAGTCTCAGGCTCTACTGTGGTAAGTCTGTAACTTGGTAAATTTCCCACATTAGTCACATACAAATATAGATAGCACTGGCCAGAATGTTAATTTTAAGGGCTAGCAATCACCATGCTCCAGGGTATAAAATGGTGCCCACACTGGGGGACAGGAAGGTATTTGCTCCATGGCAACGTATTATACCGGGTGTTCTTGTATGTTCCAGTCCTGGGGGAGTTCTGCAATTTTGCTATGGCTCTAAATGCAACAATTGCAAAATTCCCCCCGGACTAATGTTCTTCTGATGTACCTGCAATAGCTGAGATTGGAGATGGGTCCCCCCACCCACTTCCCTCCGGGATGGACCATTGGCTCTATCGGCCACTGTATTACTCTTCATTATCTGTCTGCTTGGAGTGGAGCTGCCCTGCTGGGGGAGGGTGCTGCTGACCACTATCCAAAATGGCCATTTGGAGTTACTGGAGCTGCTGCCTTTGAGACCGTGGTGGGGAAGCCCATGTATTAATTATAGTTCAAAAATATAGGTTGCTTAGGGGAGCCCGAGGGAAATTTCCTTCCCATCCTGGAATTCCTACTGAGGCCCTCAAGACCTCCCAGCCTGCTTGTTTCCTGTTATTGTAGCTGCCGTGCTGGCTCAGAGAGTGCCTTCTCTCATTGGCCTCCAGTTACTTAAAGCCCTGCAAATCCGCAGATATCCCCTTTATTCTAGATGGTGCTTGGTCCCGCTGTGAGGGCAGGGGACTGGACTTGATGACCTCTTGAGGTCCTTTCCAGTTCTAGGATTCTATCTAATATATAAAGGAGAATGTTTGTATGTTTGTGCTCTAATAACTTGGACACTATAAGAGCTACCGCAACCAAACTTTCCATAGAATAACCTTTCCTCCAGGAGAAGGTTTTAAGATACTTTTGGACCCCATCGGGCCCGATCTCAACCTGTAAAAATAAAAAATAACCCGCCGCACTGCGCAGCAGGGGCAGCCCCGCCAACCCTAGGTCACGTGCCTGCTGCCTGTGGCCCCCAGCGCCGTCCGGGACTTGCCCCACCCCCAGGTGCACAACGGCTCGTGCACCCACCCGGCCCCCCGCAGCTACGGTTACCAGGTAGTCTAAAAAAAAACCCGGACACACTTGATCGGGGGTGGAGCGGGGGAACTGGCTGGGAGGGGAGCGGGGCTGGCTGGGAGGAAGCGGGGACTGGGAAGCAGAGCTGGTGGAGGGGGGCTTGGGGGCAGCGGGGCTGGCCGGGGGAGATCGGGGGGAGGGCGGCCAGCGGGAAGCAGAGCTGGTTGGGGGAGATCGGGGGGCGGGGGGGGTTGCTGGCAGGATCAGGGCTGGCTGGGGGAGATCGGGAGGAGGCGAACCGGCCAGCAGGAAGCAGGGCTGGCGGGGGGGAGGGGAAGCTAATCAGCCAACAGGGAGTGGGACCGAGCAACGCTGGGTCACTCCGGCTAGTTATTTATATCCGTGAGTATCCGCATCCGCAGATGTCGGTGTGGATATCTGCGACTCATTTTTGTGGGTTCAGATGCGGCTGTGGATACAAATTTTGTATCCGCACAGGGCTCTACAGTTGTACTCAGTGACGTAGGACAGAGACTTGAGAAGAGTCAGTGCCTGGGAGTGTGTTTTCAGTGTGCTACCAGTGGGTTCCTCATTCCTGCTGCAGCAAAATGCAAGAGAAATGTGTTTACATGTGAGCTCCCAAATCTCTAGCCTGCATGCAGGCTAATGAGACATGCTTAGCATGCAGGGCTACAAGGAACTGGGTGTGAATTGAGATCTCCCACTGCTGCAGTGTAATGGCTAGGGAGAGCGGTAGAGAACTAGCACAGAGTGCTTGCCTCCGTGCTCTGTAACCCAGCTCTGAGCATGGAGGTAAAACCCCAACTGCCCTGGCTGTGCTAGTGCCCCTGGCACCCCTGCACTTGGGGAGAGATTTTAGGGGAAATTTCCAGTGTATGTAAGAGTGTTAAAAGTGACTGACTGACAGTTTCTTTTGGAATGCCTCCACTTTTGGATGTCCATCTTGAGACCCCTTAAAGGGGCCCAGTTGTCAAAAACTGCTGAGGATTTCCTTTCAGCCAGTCCAGCCCCTTTCAAGGGCCTCTGGTGGAGCTGCCCAGAATTAAGGCACTGTAAATGGCCAGTTGCTTTTGAAAATCGCAGCCAGTACCAAAAGAGGAGAGCTGGTGGCTTCCTCTCCAGTCTCATGGGGGTTCTTTGGTTGGTTTCCTCAGGGATTCTGGGACCAGCAGCTGGGAGATCCCTGTGGTTTCCGGAAGTGATGAAGGTTTTTATGAATGCACAGCTGTTAGCAAAGCTGGGGCGGCACGAGCTCGAGGCTATCTCTCTGTCACAGGTCAGTACTGGAGTAGGCATTTGGGCAGGGGAGAGCCTCACCCCAATCTTGCACAGAACATGCTGCAATGAGGATTCTGCCCCTGGGCTTTGCTTCCAATATTTAATGGTTGAGCTCAGCACTTCGGCATTAGAGACCTCCGAATGATAGTTTGGGATTGACTCCAGCGGGATGCCTGGGTACTCCGCAGCCTGGATAATTGGACCCCGCTGTCTGCTTTCCTTCACACAGAGCCGCCTCCATACCTGGTGCCCTCCGGGAACATCACAGCATTGCCGGGAGAAGGAGTGGTCATGTCTTGCCTGGTTTCAGGAGACGTTGCTTATAATCTGACCTGGAGCCGCGGTGGGAAGGTGCTGCAGCCAAACGAGGGATGGGTGAAGATCCTGCGGAACCTCTCGCTAGAGATTGTCAGCGCCCACTTGGGTGATGGTGGTCGGTACGAATGCACTGCAAATAACGGCCATGGGACAGCTAGTGCTTCCATCTGGCTCTTTGTTCAGGGTAAGCTGGCCTGTCTCCGTGTGCATTATCTCATGTCAAGATAATTATCTGCCCTTGGCTGGGACAGAAATCCCTTAGAACAGTGTTTCCCAATTTTATTTGGCCATGGAGCCCCTAGCCTGCACCGAATTTTGTCGAGCAAAAAAAAAAACCAAAAAACAAAAAACCCACGACTCCGACACCCCAGCTCTGTCTCTTCAAGAGGGGCTAAGGGAGTGCCAGCTCTTCGTGGAACCCTTGCTTTCACTTTGTGGAACCCCAGGGTTCCGCGGAGCACCAATTGGGAAACGCTGCCTTAGAACAATGATTCTCAGACCCCAGTGTTCCTGCTAACTTTTTCCATCCACATACATGTAACCCTTCTGCCAGGTAGCACCAAGACCCTCTTTACATGCGTAATAAATTTTGTTATGTGCACCGAGACATTTGAATCTCTCCTGGGTGGCCACGCACAAACACTCAGTTTACAGGGAACACTGCTCGGTGCCTCAGGAGCCAAATGAGTGACCAGCATTAACCAAAAGAGCCATAGTCATATGAATTCATTGTTTCCTTTACACTTCTTCTCGCTTCATATATATTTCTCACAGCAAAATGACCAGCCAAATATTCTACAGTAGGTTAATAACACAGTAAAAGTATCTCAGTCGGCTAATAGCTTAGAGTTGTTACTAATTAAATCACCGGTTTTTAATATCATGTGTTGCAAAAAACCGTAGGAGTCGCATTAAAGAGCCACTTGTGGCTCCCGAGCCTCAGTGTGAGTACACCTTAGAGTCAGAGCCGAAGGAGGGAATGTACCTGTTGCTTCTCCATGGCATGCCACAGCACAGCAGGAATCTCAGACAGATCTAGGAGTCGTACAGGGCCTGTTTGGAAGGGTCTTTGTCATCCTGCATAGGTTTATATGGGCAGAAGCAGCCTCCCCAGTGCTCTGAGAAAGTCACTGCTTAGCTGGCCTGGTTCATCATAATAGGATGTATGGGGGGTGGGGCGTGACTGCACCCTGCTGTAGCCCAGTTATCCCTAGAATGACCACCCCCCTGCTCCCCTCATTCAGTGGTGGGGCGGGAGGGAGTATGGGCCGTAGTCTCACCAGTGGCAAGGCTGGATCTGAGGAATATTGCTGTTCCGGATGTCAAATTGCACTGCTCTCAGCCAGGCCCACCAACAGGGGGAGGCAAAGGGGGCAGTTGCCCAGGGGCCCTGTGACGGGGCACGGCTGCCCTGCACTGAACCGCCGCCCGCCAAGGTCCTGTACGGGGCGCGGGGCGGTTGGGTGAGAGCCAGCGCCGCGCAGCCCCGGGCGGCTGAGGACGGAGCGCGGCGTCCGAGCTCCCTCCGCGGCCTGGCGCCGGCCAGAGAGGGAGGCCCGAGCGGCCGCCGGACGCTTTGCCTGGCGTGCTCTGCGGCTATAGGGAGGGGAGGGGGAAGGAAGCCAGAGGAAAGCGCCGGGGTGTGACATAACACCCCGGTGCCGCGCATCAGGGAGGGTTCCCGGCATCTCCAGGAGGAGGGCGGGGGGAGAGCGACGTCACCCCGGCGCCCGAGGTTAAAAGTGGCGTTCGGCCCCTCGGAGCGGGGGGGGGGGGGAGGGGAAGAGAGGGAGCGAGTAAGGAGTAAGGGGCTGGGAGGCAACTGCCCGGCGGGAGAGTTGGAGGAAAGGGCTTACAGCGCCTCCCGAGCAAGGGGACGCCGCGAGGAACGGTAGGGCCGTCAAGCCCATGCGGGGACGTGGCAACGGCCGGAATGCCGGGGAAAGACCGGTTTAGGTAAGGGGAGAGGAAGCAGCCCAGGGCAGGGCTCCCTAACAGCCCGCGGGCTGGCGTGTTACGGCGGGAAGCCCCGCCAGCCGGAGTGGAACACTGTGGGTCCGCGTCCTTAGGGCCCTGGGCTGGGGTCCGTGAGAGAGGGCGGGCCCGGACCCCCCTCTCCCCTACACCGGGGAGCAGCTCGGAATAACCCGCGGGACGACCGCAGCACCAAACCGAGACTGTTTTCGCGGATCAGACACTGGGGTCCGCTGGGGGGTAGGTGGGGGTGGGACACGAATAAAAGGCACGAATTGACTATCCCAGTGTGCACGGCGTTACAGGCCCGGTGATTCAAAGGGGCTCGGGGCTCCTGGCCGCTGCTGCTGGTACTGTGGCCGTGGCTGGAGCCATGGGTCCTTTAAATCACTGCCAGAGTGCTGTGCGCTCCGGGCGGCTCTGAGAGATGGAGGCGGGGGAGGGGCGACATGGTCCGGGTGATGCTGAGGGATGGGGGTAGGGGAAGGGCAACGTGCTCTGGGCGGCTCTGAGGGATGGGGCGGGGGAGGGGCGACATGGTCCGGGTGATGCTGAGGGATGGGGGTAGGGGAAGGGCAACGTGCTCTGGGCGGCTCTGAAGGATGGGGCGGAGGAGGGGCGACGTGGTCCGGGTGACACTGAGGGCTGGCTGCCCCGGGCCCTGCCCCTTTCCTTCAGGGGCATGGAGCCCTCCCACCTTGCCTGGGGGGCCCATGGAGAATGTGGGTTCCCCTGCTCTCCGCCCTTCTTGCCCTCCACTATCGCTGCGCGTCCCCCCTGTGGCTGGACGGGGGGAGCAGGTGATGTGTGTCTGATACCTTGTGTTTCTCGGTGTGCAGAGGCCCCTCGGGTGCGGGTTGCTCCAAGCTCACAGTCGTTCTCCAGGGGTGGAGAGGTGAGGCTGAACTGCACTGCGACGGGCCACCCTGCGCCCCGAATCTCCTGGAAACGATGGGACCGTGCCCTAGAAAAGGACGGCAGGTAACCTTACATCAGGGCCTCGTCTGCCTCCCTCTTGGGCTCCATGTAAACTGCTGTGGGGCAGCCGGGCTCAGCAGCTCATGAGGCTGAGGGGGAGGGGGCAAGGAGGAACGTCTTTTCTACCACAAGCAAACCACAGTGTATTGGGCCCAAGGCTTCTCATTGTTGTTTCCAGGCCCCCTGCTGGTGGCAGCTAGCATAGTCGGACCAAAGCCTTTAGCCGGGTTATAAAATGTGGCTGCCGCCCAGGTTATGCTACAGATCAGCCCCATGCTGGTAAAGGGGCTGGGGGCAGAGGGAGTGTGGCCAGCTTGCATGATAAAGGTTTGATGCCCTAGTGCAGGGGTGGGCAAACGTTTGGACCAAGAGCCACATCAGGGTATGGAAATTATATGGCAGGCCATGAATTTGGGGGTTGCAATGCAGGAGCAGGTGAGGGCTCCAGCTAGGGGTGCAGACTCTTGGGTGCAGCCAGAGATGAGGGGTTTGGGCTGTAGGGAGGTGCTCTGGGCTGGGACCAAGGAGTTCAGAGGATGGGAGGGGCATCAGGACTCGGGCAGGAGGTTAGGGCATGGGGGAAGGCCTCAATAGTGCAGGCAGCTGCATGTCCTCCCTCCGGACACGGCCAGGTGGCTCTCTGCGCTGCCCCAGCTACAGGCACTGCCCCTGCAGCTCCCATTGGTCATGTTCCCAGCCAATCAGAGCTGTGGAGGTGGCACTTGGGGTGGAGGCAGTCAAGGAGCCGTCTAGCTGCCCTTACATATAGGAGCAGGAGGGGGAACATACTACTGCTTCCAGGAGCTGCACAGCATCACAGCACATTTGCAGCAGGGCAAGCTTCAGACTCTGCTCTCCAGTGAGAGCTTGGGTTAAAATAGCTGATGGGCCACATGGGCTGTAGTTTGCCCATCCCTGCTGTAGTGTTTGGTGTAGGCCCGCCCTTAACTTCATGAAATGGAGGAGTTTTTTGTTGCTGCAATGCTGGAGCTGGGGGGCTGCAGCACCCCCTTACCTTCCCCTCCTTGGCTAATGCAGGCTCTCCAGTGCCCAAGGAGTTTGCTGAGTCATGTTTGTTCTCTTCAGCCTACTTGCCGTGTCATTCTGCTTCTTTTGGGGAATATTAGATGAGTCCCCATACAAAAGCAGAGGAGGGTTTCTGGTGCTTTATGTGCCTGGAGAGGGCTGATAAAGGCAAAAGGGGGAAACTGCAAGAAAATATATGACTGGCACATCAGAGATTATAAGGACTCTGTCTAGGTAAAATTAATATATATATATATTTTAAAAACACATGCTTCCTTATCTCTGCTGCTAGTAACACTTGAAGTTGTGGAGGCTGTGAAAGTGCATTAGCATCAAACTGACTCTGTGCTATTGGTGCGTTTTTAGCCTTTGTTGGGGAGGACAACAGTGTAAATAAACATAGTTTTGACCTTTTAGTTATTGTCAGTTTCTGGTAAATTTCATTTTTAGGTTCACCCACTTTCTCATGTGGCAAATATTTAGGCTACAGGCATAGCATGAGCACTTTTGGTGTGTGTTTTTTTCTTTTTAATCTACAGAAAAACAAAAAAAGTATTGATTTTTTAATATATTTGTGGAAATGCTCTCTTTGGTTGTTAAGCCTTGTATCTGCTGAAGCTGATACATCAGTTACACTTTTTTGGGAGGGACAAACTTGACCTGTCAGTGCTCTATTTTCTTACTCTTTCTGAGCTTTCTTTTTATGGCAACTTTTCCCCTCAACCCCCTCTTTTTTTTTTTATCCAGATTTCTCATAGATGCTCAAGGCACTCTGATTATCAAGGAGGCAGTTCCTGAGGATGCTGGGAATTACAGCTGCTTTGCTGCCAGTCCGATTGGATGGGACGAGCAGACAGTAATCCTAGAGTACACAGGTACCAGCTCCTGTAACTTGTCTTAATCCAGAATTTCCATTGAGAAAACTCCATTGACTTTGGATCAGGCCCTTACCCAGGAGGGGCATTATTAATATTGTTTGCATTGTGGTAGTGTGCTGCAGGCCTGTTCGTGGACAGGACTCTTGTGTGCAAGCTGCTGTACAAACCAATCACAAAGGGCTCTAGAGGATAGGGCTCTCTGTGAAGGAACATTGCAAGACCTATGGCCTTGAGCTCCCTTTGGTCCAGACAAATGCTTGCCCTCTAGGACCTGATTCATTGAAGCAAATGGGCTTTGGATCATGGCCATCACCAACAATGTCACTATGGAGGCCTGCAAGGGCACGTTTCCTTTCTGGGGTTACTCACTCTCCCGGGGGTTTGCTGGACGAACTGAAAATTAGTCCCCTTCAAGAGTAACGCATCGTGAGCAGGGAGCTACCTGGCTAAACGCCATTCATGTTTTCTCGTTTCAGGTTATGCTTAAGGTTAGCCACTCTATTGTGTCTTATGGTTCACCCTATCCCTGTCCCCTCCGCTTCTCTGCTCAGTTCTCACTCCTCAATTCTGTGTGTGGACAGGACACAGCTGGTTTGAATGCCTGGTGTTTGCCTGAGGTGGAAGCATGGTTGGATGGTTGAACTTTATGGCAAGTCCCTTGTTAAAGAGATTACGTCCCATCCCCTTCATCAGGCTCTCTGTTCTCCTCACCACCCACTCCGCTGACTTACAAATTGTCTGGTTACTTATCACTGTTACTTTCATTCTCAACGTCAGCCCTTGTGTTGGCTCAAGACGCTGGGGCTCTGAGGATGATCAATAACAACATGTTACAGTAATAACCCACCGCTACTGCAGCATTTCCAAAGCACCCCATTTTTCAAGGCATATGTTGTAGCAAATCATTTTCACAGGAAAATCTCAGCACACGTTATCTGTTACAGAAAGATAAGATCAGAAATACAAGTTTCCACCTGCCTAATAACAATCCAGAAGCATCGTTGTGGTTGTCTCAGTATCTCGCTAACTTGGAAATACTGACCAAAAAATAAATAATCATATTACCACCTCAGTTACAGGAGGAACTCGTAAGAGAATGTGTAAAAGTATTAATCTTCAGCGTTAATGTTCACAATATGAAATAACCAGGCAATGGCCATATATAAAAAAGAGAAGGTAAAATGTACATCCAAGGAATCAATAGCTAATTACATTCCCTTCTCAAGGAAGTTGCTCTGTCTTTAGAAAGACCAACTGTTCATTTCACATTCAGAATTATCATCTGTCCAGTGAGATACTCAGTCGGGAATAAGAATGCGTTTGCAGATAAGGCACTGGATGGGGATTCAGATTTGGATTCAGTTCTCAGCCTCTGTATGAGCATGGGCAAGTCATTTAACCTTTGTATGCTTCACGTTTCCATCTCTGAAATATGGATAATAATCCTTCCTTTGTCCCACCTTTTGTTGTGCCTATTTAGACTCTAGAGTTTCTGGGGCAGAAACTGCCTGTCACCTTGTGTCGTACAGCGCCTAGCGCAGTGGGGCCTTGATTGGGCTTCTGGGTACTGCTGTAATACAAATAGCGGTTAATAAAAGTTTTTTGTGTGACCTTCAAGATCTTGCTTTCAAACTAGGGATGTGAAAGGTTAACCGGTTAACCTTAACCAGTGATACTTAGCGGTTCCAGTAACTGGTGAGGGCTGGAGTAGAACAGAGGCTGCTCTGGAGAGGGGAGCTCCAGGACCTCCCCCTGCTTAACTGGTTAACAAATTAAACAGGATTTTACATCCCTACTTCAGACCCACCTGTGAAGTGGCTAGCATGCCATGGGCACCCTGTAAATAGTGATGCGTAGGCTGCTCCTGGCAAAATAATCAGTGGCATAAACTAGAGCTGGGCAGCTTGGGAGAATCACACGTCAGACAGGCAAGGGGGAAAAAAAAATCACTGTAGCATCAAGAATGAATTTGCATGGTTAGGTGAGGACCCTTAGCAAGTCTTCTGGTGCGTGGCATCTGCAGGTTATGTGCAACGGGGCGCTGCTGTCTGTTGCCAAGCATGGCAGTGCATCTCTGCAGAACCACGTGCCATAGCCCATAGGCCTTTGCCCTTGGGGTGCTGGGTGGACTGTGGGGGCTCCCAGCCTAAGGTCCCTGTAAGCTATGTACCCATGCAGCTGCCTGTGTAGCACCGCAGAGGCGATCAAGGCACCCTTACAAGGTGGGGAGAAGAGCCACCCCACCCCCAACCTAGCCTACAGCCTGGTGACTGGGGAGGGATGGCCTGAGCCAGGTGCCTCTCCCTGGGCCTTGTTCTCCTGCTGCAGCTTGAATGCCCTGGGCCCAAAGCCCCCATGCCCTGGCCTGGCCCCGGACCCCTTCTCACGCCATATCCCCCTAGACCATCCCCACTTCCAGGCAGAGCCCTTGCAGCCCAACCCTCTGTCCCCTGAGCCCCTCAACACCAGCCCCACCCTAGAGCTCACACGCCTAGCCAGAGACCTTACACTCCTCTGCCCCGGGCCTGAGCCACTCCCCACACTCAGAACCCCGTGGCCCCACCCCCTCCACATGAATTTTATTATATGCACCAATATGAAGGTGACGTGTTGCACATCACCTCTGTGTCACGCATCAGCTCCTCTGTAGTGCACATAACAACATTCATTCTGCTCGCGGCGGGGGGAATGAGAGGGAACACTGCTCCCAACCTGGTGTTTCATCTCCATTCATGTCCCTTCGCCAGGGATGTGGTATCTCTGTGTTATGCTCCTGACATCCAAGAACAGTGCTCTCTAGCTTGGAATAAGTTTGGGGCCTTTGTTTTGTGTGTGTCCGGGGTACAGAATCTCCCCACATCGCTGCGGTGACCCCTGTTGTGCAGGCTCGGCTGGGAGAAGATGCAGTGCTGGAGTGCCACATTTCCGGAGTTCCCCTTCCCCAGATCACATGGTACAAAGGTAGTCCTGGAATTCTCTAAAATGATTTGTGCAACAGTTGGGGGAGGGTGTTGGGGCATATTAAATACCCCCGTTCAATCTTAACACCGACAGATTGCGCCTTTTACTCCACAAAAGGACTCCACTTTGCAGCCTCACTTGGCGAGCCAGCTTCTTGCAGCGGAGACCCTGAACCTATCTGCTCTCTGCCAAGTAGCCCCACCTGGCTAGCCAGCCAGCAGAAATCCATTCGGCACTGCATTGTAACATGGCTGTGTTTGGGGTGCCTGCCTTAGCCTGCCCTGGCAGTGAAGCTTCCTGAGACATTTCCAGCTCAATTTTGCAGGCTCAAATGATTCGGGCAAGTCTCAGTTCTGCATCTGAATAAACTCCTCTCCACCCCTTTGAAGGTTTGCCCATGGCTAGCATGGTTTGTGGCAAGAGAAGGCAGGAAGGGACTTGGAGATGCCAAGGCAGTGGCTTGATGTTCCGTATCTTTCCTTGTCCAGGGGAACAGGAAGTGGCATCTTCTCTGCCCGGTGCTCATCGCGCGATCCTGCAGCTCCAGGCAGTGCAAGCAGAGGATTCAGGAGAGTACATCTGCAAGGCTGTCAGTGGGGCGGGGGTCTCCTTTGATGGCATCCGGCTGGAAGTTGGCTGTAAGTCTTGACCCATAAAGCTCTGGGCTTCTTCACACTATTGAGGAAAAACCAGCTGATTGTGACAGATGACCAGCTCTGATGGGTTGTGTGTGGTGTGGTTGTAGCTGTGTCAGTCACAGGATAGACAAAGTGTGTGAGGTAATGTCTTTTATTGCCCCAACAGAAGTTGGTGAAGTGACGGATGTTACCTCACCCACCTTGTCTCGCTAGACTCCTGTGAGAAAAATCACAGGAATTAAGATGGGAATGGCCCATGTGTGCACACTGAGCTTTTTGTTGATCTCTCCATTCTCTGCCCCATTACAGGTGCATCTCTGGCACTGGGCTTCCCCCTCCTTCACTCCTAGTAGTACACTTGAACCTCTTTAATCCAGCAACCCTGGGAAACAGGTTATTCCGGATTAAAGACTTTGCCGGGCCAGGGAGGGCGCTGCGGGGTCTGGGTGCAAGGGAGATGGGGATGCTTACCTGGCACCTTGCTCCCAGGGTCACACGTGGCTCTGCGCTCCCTGTCGTTCCCTAGCACAGCCCCCCTCTGCTATGGGAGCAGCAGGAAAAAGCCTCAAGGGAAGTGCATCACTGTGCTGCCATTCCCTGTGCTCCCTGGCAGTGCTTGCTTCGCTCCTCCAGCTGCATCACTTCTCCACCGGTGAGTGTGGGGTGGTCCTGCCCCTTCCCCAAGTGATGTAGTTGGAGGAGCACAGTGAGTTGGGGCCCGTTGCTCACGGGCCCCCTGCTGCCAGTGAGCGGGGAGGGCAGCAGATCCCTGCTGCAGTAACCAGGCCCCTCTCTGCTAGTCCCTCTGCCAACTGCTGGCCAGCCCCTTGCCCCTCCTGCCCAGGCGTTTGGGACACATGCCCCCGCATACTCCCTGCCCCGGCCTATGGTTCCAAGGTGCTACTTTGAGGTACAGAGTGTCATGTGTATGAGACTCATTAGTGCCAATAGTTCTGTCATTCTCCTCTCTGAATGTGGGCGGGCTGGAGGTTTGGAAGAACATGGCACGAAAGTGCTGCGGTTAAGCAGAAAGGGAAGCAAGTGTCACTGGTTGGGGTCAGAGTATGTGAAACTGAAAATATTTTATGATCAAAAATGTGTTCTGCAAAAGTGGGAAAGGGGCTGATTCACAGCCAAAGGTGTGGCTCTGGAAAGGGGCCAGACAGCACAGGGCAAGCTAGCCAGAGGACAGCAAATCGATTAGCTCTGATCTGGAGGGGGGAAGGGTTTGATCCAGAAGGGAAGATTCTGGTTCTGAAGTCTAAAAGGGTCCGTGTCCAGGGTCAAGCGATCCCAGCTGACACAAATAAGTCACCACTGAAATTCACTCCCAGTAATTGGCAGCCCTTGCAGGGGATGCAGTGAAATCTCTCTCCCCCCGTTTGCTGTATCCAGCTCCGGTTTTCCTGACTTCTGCTGCAGTGTCATTGCGCATTGCTCTCACAGAACAGGGGTTTCTCAGCCCAGCAATCTGGAGATGGGAGTTTTGTGTCTTTCCATGGAGCTCTAGGACCATCTTGGCCCTGCAGCATCCTGCTGTGCACACTGTACCCTGCAGGCTGGCTCCAGCCATCCTATCAAACACTCTGCAGCCATGCTCAGTGCTGCTAAATATGGTTTTGTATCCCCACACCTGCAGACTGCCCCTTGGGCCAACAGCCAACGGCCAGTATCTAAGGGTTTATGGGACTGAGCCCTAGCCCACAGTGAGCACAACCGTACTGGAGTATCTGCCCTGGCCTGGGTGTGGTGTGGGGAAAGGATGCCATGCCCGGTGGAGCAGGGGAGACAGGCTGGTTACAAGCTCTGGGAGTGAGAGCAGCAGCTGCCTTGGCGGTGGGTTCATGTTACTAGCTAAGGGTGCATCTAGACAGTGGTGCTATTTTGGGATACATCCGATATCCCGAAATAGCGGCTTCCATGTGTAAAAGGCGGCGCCTCCAACCCAGTTCATGCCCGCGCTTTTATTGCATTGTCAGCGCTACACCCGTGTTCCAAACCCTCGGCCCGTGCTCGCAATCCGAGGCAGGTAGGGGGGCTCGGGCCTCCCTGTCTCCGAGCCCCGACGCAGGGCCCTAAGGACTGGGCTCATGGACCCCATCCGGTTGGCGGGGAAGTTTCCCACAATGCACCAATCCACGGGCTTCTCACTAGCCACACCCTGGGTCGCTTCCTACTGCCTCGGGTCCTTGTCGGCTGGCTCTGTTCCTCCGCCCGACGTCCCTGAGGACAGGAGTCCGTTCTCCCGCTCCAGGCTGCCTCCGCTCCCAGCTTCTCCTTCCCCCCTCCGGGTCTGGTGGCGGTCTTTAAATGACCCGCCGCACCTGTGCTGTGGCCGCTGGGGCCGACTTCCCCGCCTGGGCTGACCCCGCCCCCAATGTCCGTCCGCACACCCTGCTGTGGCTCGGCTGTGGCCACCTCACATGCCTCGCAACGGTGCCACCACACCGCCACTAGCGGCTGTCCTGGCCAGCACGCTGGGGACGGCGCCGGGTGAGTGCAGGGCCCGCTGGGTGCCCCATCACATGTGTCTTAGCAACAAGCCCGTTATTTCAAAATATATTTGAAATAACAGGCTTGCTATTCCAAGGTCTCGGTAAATCTCGTTCCACGAGGATAGTCGAAGTAGACTGTCTCGAAATAAGCTACGCAATGGGCGTAGCTTGAATTGCTTAGCCTCCTTTGAGCTACACGGCGCTGTCTAGACATATCCTAAGTGACCTGCCCTGGGGGATGCAGACCCACTCAGGGACAGACTCTCTCTTAGGGGCCAGGCCAGGATGAGAAAACAGAACTTCTCAGCTCCAAACTCTGTGTCCCCCCTTGCTAGACAGTGCAGCAGGGGGCCTGACTAGGCATGGGTGGGGTGATTGACTGAACCCCTCCCTGAGCGAACAGTGCTGTGGGCTAAGCTGGCTCCATGCCCCAGGGCTTTCTGCAGGAGGATGTGGAGGCTGAGCTGTCTTGAAACCTGACAGTCCAACGGGCCCGCTACACAGCCCCTTTCCCCCATTGGTCAAGTGCAGAACAGCTGCAGTTCCCATTGTACAGACCACAGCGCTGTTGCCAGCAGCAGAGGGGGATTTCCTGAGGCAGTGAGTCCTAGCCAACACTCCCCACGCACCCGGCTCGGGGGTCCAGTTGCTCTGCTGTTGGCATGCTGGCTCAGGCTGCTAAAACACATCTGACTCTCCACCATTCTCTGTGC
The DNA here is from genome assembly GCA_032595735.1 of Pelochelys cantorii. Classification (NCBI taxonomy): domain Eukaryota; kingdom Metazoa; phylum Chordata; order Testudines; family Trionychidae; genus Pelochelys; species Pelochelys cantorii. The sequence continues at coordinate 14,243,916 of CM064347.1, read as the reverse complement.
AGCCAGGGCGGCAGGGAGCTAGAGACAGGGCTGAAGCACCATGAGGATTAGCCGCAGACAGCAAAATCAGAAAAGAGCACTGAGGTGTGAAAGCAGCATCCCCTGCCTGGTGGCTGTCTCACTGGCTGGCCAGCAATGGGGAATGCCAGCTCCTGGCTCTTACAAGGAGATATGTTGCCACCTCCATGGGAGAGGAGGCTAAATGCCTAGCCAGGTAGGTATGGAGCTCCTGTTTACCAGCCAGAAAGGCTCTTTCCTCTCCATGTCAGTGTGTCCTGGCTCAGCCCCAGGCCCCTTGGATCTGACCAGGGTGGTGTCATTGCACAATGAAGCCCAAAGCAGTTTGTAACAAGACCCCAGCCAGGCTGGGCAGGCAAATGCTCTCCTGGGAATCTGTGGGGAGGGAGATAAGTGGAAAGCTCCCACCCTGTGCGTTCTTGGACCCACTACTTTGCTGGTAGCGTGACTCTCAGTCCTGCTGTTGTTGATACTTTTCAGAGAAATTTCCCAATTCTTTCCCACCCCTCCTGCAGGGCGGGAGCTCTGGGAAATCTCAGAGGAGTCTCCTCCCACTCACCCCCCATTCTTTGGTCTTCCTTGAACGCTCTTCAAACATGAGGTCTTGGACTGTGACCTCCCTCCATCGCAGCTGAGACCTGGGTGGGAGCCATGCTGGATCCAGTTATTAATGCTCTTAGATCAGCCAGAGGGATCCTGGCCAGCTACTCCCTAACTCCAGAGGCTGAAGCCCATGACAGTCCAGGGAAAGCGTGGAGTGAGAACAGGACCTGACTGGCTCCAGTGCTGTCCCTGCAGCCTGCCTGCCTGGCCCCTGCTGTCCCCAGGAGGAAAAGAAGGGGATTTGGGAGGGAAGAATTTGGCCAGTTACACCTCCCCTCATTTTGGCAGTGAAAAAACTGCCTTCCACTCTTTGGGGCTCATTAAGAATTGAGGGGTATGAGTAGCCTAGAAGCTGCTATGGTAATTTTGAAGGAGACGGTGTGTTTGGGAGTTTTCAGAAACCTGTTTGTGGATGTGTGTGCGTGTGTGTGTGTGTTTGTGTGGACACACAAGAACAAAACAAAGACATGATGCACCTAGGCATTGCTTAGAGAGGAGGAGCAGCCGAAATAATACAGGAGACAAGGAATCAACCCCCCCCTTCCAAACAGGCTGGCCCCTGCTATCTTTTCTGATGTGGCAGGGGCTTAAAGCAAGGTGTTTGGTGGGGTGCAGGCCTCCTTCAGACACCCCCTGACTAACCTTTTTTTTCCCACATGCTAATATAATCAAGAGCAAAGCAGCTTGTAGAGTCCTGGAGTGAGTCCAGGTTTTACCAGGGCGGAAGATGGAAGGGGAAGGGGTAGGGGAAAGGGCAGGGACAGGACCATTTGCCTGGCTTCTGGTGTTGTGGGGATGTGGGTGGGCCTGCACTGGTGTCAGAAAGGCAGCCATCTCTGGTGTGTGTGGGGTGTGTGTCACGGGGTATACACTGTCCTGACTGCAGGTTCCCTGACTCAGAGCTTGGTTTCTGTATCTGACTCTGTCCTGCTGCGTACTAACAAGGCAGCTGCTAGACTCATTCTAAAGGAGGCGGTGGAGCGAATGCTGTCACGTTAGCTGTTCAACCAGTGTGGTTCCCAGGGGCTGGGAGAACTGCCTGGACCAGGCGCTGAGGCTGTTCTGTGCTGGCCAGCAGAGAGGCCAGGGAGAACAGGAGGATATCACTTTCCCAGCAGCAAAACCCAAGCATGTAGCAGTGCAGGATTCTGCCCTCCTTCTGGGCAGAAGTGGAGGTAAAGGGGTAGGGTTTGCCTGGTAAAACCTGTGAGCCCAGTTCTCAGACATGGCAGCTGTAACAGGATGAGCAGGATCTAGGGATGCTCTAACTGGCAGGTAGGCCTCTGGCATTTGGGTTCTAAAGTGCCCATCTGAGTGAGTACCTAGAAACCTGCCCCACAGGGAGAGATAGAGGAGAACAGTGCGATGTGTGTGTCTCTGGGTGGCCTCTGAAGAGCATCTATGTTCCCACAGAACCTATGCCCGTGCACACTGGGGGGAGACCTCAGTGACTCCAAGGGGCTTTGGATCAGGCCCTTTGGGGCAGCCCCTTTTTCTCTTGAGCTAACTGTATGTGCCAAGTTGGCAGGTGAGCTTGGAATGGCTCTGGGCTGAGGGGAAATGAAGGGTCCCTTTCCCTCATACTGTACTTCCTCCCTCTTCCCCCCAGTCCCATCCCGGTGAAGGGAGGAATGAAGGGCTAAGAAACAGAGACTGGCGCAGATATGGGAGAGTCTCCCAAAGGGGTATTGGGAGTCTGTGTCTTGGGCCCTTTCTGAACTGGGCAACCCAGTGAGAAATGTCCCCTGAAGCACAGCTCTACGTGGGGCTTTGCAAGGTGGATTCAGTGGCCAACCAGGTCTTTTCCTTCTGGCTCCTGTGATTTGCTCCCTGCATGTTTATCTGAAGCTGTTTAGATGTTCAGTTGAGCACTGAGCTAGGCCTGCTAACTCCTATATTGAGTGGGGACTGCGGCATGACATGCTGCAGTGAAACACCTCCCTCCATGGCTGTGGAACTGGACAATCTGAAAAGAGCCTGGGTCTGGAGCTTGGGCTCTGATGGCTTTTCACAGTGGCAGCCACTAGGAGCCATATGGAATTGCCCCATGCTCCTTGGGATTTCAGTACTTGGTTTAATTTACAAGAAAAATAAAACTCCTGAGAGGGAAGTTGCCGGAGTGTTCCTGGCAAAGCTGCTGCCTCTGTTATGTCCACCACAAATGCAAAACCATCTTACATGCTGATGCACAACTTGCATTGGCAATGAATTGAAATGAGAGGGCTGGCACCAGTTAAATCACTGGCTAGCAGATCCTGGCATCTAGATTTCAGGGTGGCCAGCGGTTTAGTGCGTGATGGATGTTTATTCGCATTCCCTTGCCAAGCACTGGCAATGGAGGTGAAGAAGATCCATATGGCCCGGAGAAAGGACCGTTCATGCCTACAGTTCTCCCCATCTCAGTAGTACCAGCGAAGACTCCTGACATGGAAGTAAAAGGCAAGAGGGTGAAGTACCCACATCCCATTTGCTTTCTCTCCTGTTCACCAGGATTGATTTGGGCCTGTTCATGTAACTGTGTCAGTCAGTAAGATGATCACATGGCAGAGACACAAGACCTACTGGATCATAGGTTCCCAAACTGGGGCGTGAAGAAATTCCAAGGGGGGGGCATGAGGCGACCTAGCCCCCCCTCCGTCAATTCCTTCCCCCCTCCCAAGAAAGATCCTGGTCCATCCGGTAAAAAAATTCAGAAAATACAATGTGAAATGTCCAGTGTTTTCTGTTTTTCCTGGCTTGGGCGTCCACCAGAACATGCACAGCTCGGGCTGGCTGGGGCCAGGGGAGGATGGAGCATCCCGGGCAGACTTCAAAATAGCTGCCTTAAAAGGGCAACTTTTTTTTTTTTTTTTTGTCAACAACTAAAGGGGCCACGACTTTTTTTTTTTTTTTTTTGGCTCAACAAGTTTTGCTGCTATTTTTGTTTTTCGACCCCAGTCAGTTCCTTTTTTTTTCTCAACAAGTTTTGCTGCTTTTTTATTTGTGGGGGTTGGCGTGAGGGTTTCTCAAAAATCAAAAAGGGGGCGTGATGCCGAAAAGTTTAGGAACCACTGTACTAGATTATCCTGTCCATATGCAAAACACTGGGCGTTCTACCCTTTGACTTGAGTCTGTTGCATACCTAGTGCATCTTGGCATTGTGAGTTCTGCTAGCTGTTATGTGCTCTATCACTCGTCATGTGAAATACATTGCAGCTAAACTTGTATATAAAGTTCTTCTCCCGTTGGAAACTTTTTTTTAATGTAAAAAACATATTTAAAATGGAATGGGGTGCATAGCGTCTGCAGGGGCTAGAGTGTGAAGTGGATATGACCCAAAAGGCAAATTTCCAAGTTCCAACACAGTCAAAACCTACATGTCCTTTAAAATGAAGTTGATTGTCCCATGTAGACATTGCATAAAACTGGTGTCGGGACTGGATCTGAGACTCTTCTCTGCTTTCTCCATTAGCTGCCCCTTGGTTTTCAGAACGCCCACAGGATGTGTCTGTTGAGATGGGGAAGAGCATCAGTCTGGCATGTCATGTGGCGGGACATCCTCCTCCGTTGGTTTCGTGGTCCAGACGAGACGGCCAAGCAATCACTGTCCAGTCTGGTCTGTTCAGGAATTCCAGTCATATGGCATCTGATGAACTCTTCATGAAAAGTAAGAGAACTGAGACGATTGGAGACCATTTGTGCATAGATGTATTAGTGTGTGCCTAGGCATGAGAGCTTAGTGCACATCTGGGTGTGTGCACATGTATTGCATGGATATCTGGATGTGTGTACACATTGGCTGCATGTTGGGGTGCATGCAGTATTTTTGTGTATCACCTGCTAAAAGATGTAAAAATTGTTCTCTTCTGCAGTGTTGCATGTATGTTGTCACTTTGGGTATGTCTAGACTATATGGCTCTGTCGCCAGAGCCATGTAGATTAGTTTACTAGACATACCCAAATGAAGCCGCGATTTAAATAATCACGGCTTCATTTACATGAAAATGGCTGCCGCGCTGTGCCGGGGATCAGCTGTCCCGGCACAGCGGGGCAGTCTAGACGCGCCGCGGTCGACAGGGAAGCCTCTGTCGACTGCTCTGGTGAACCTCGTTTCATGAGGCATAATGGAACGGTCGACAGAGGCTTCCCTGTCGACCACGGCACGTCTAGACTGCCCCGCTGTGCCAGGACAGTTGATCCCTGGCACAGCGCGGCAGCCATTTTCACGTAAATGAAGCCGCGATTATTTAAATTGCGGCTTCATTTGGGTATGTCTAGTAAACTAATCTACATGGCTCTGGCGACAGAGCCATGTAGTCTAGACATACCCTTTGTGTACACACATAAGCATTTTTGTGGGGAATTGGAACTAGGTCTTATGCCCTTGCTTTGTTGTATGAAGAAGTTGATTGGTTTTGCACATTTCTGTGTGTTTGCATCCTTTAGTGACTGCACTCTGAGGTGCCCTGTGTGTGTGTGCTTTCATAAGTAACTTTGCACAGGGTCGTTGTCTCTTATGTTTGTTATCCAGTGGCCCTATTTCTCCACTGCCCTGCACATGGTCTTCAAAGTGAGTGTGAGATAATAGAACCATAGAATACTAGAACAGGAAGGGACCTCAAGGTCATCAAGTTCAGTCCCCTGCATTACAGCAAGACCAAGCACCATCTGATCATCCCGGACAGATGTCTATCTAACCTGCTCTTAAATATCTACAATGATGGAGATTTCATAACCTCTCTAGGCAGTTTACTCCAGTGCTTAACCACCCTGACAGAAAGTTTTTCATAATGTCCCACCTAAACCTCCTTTACTGCAATTTAAGCCCATGCTTCTTGTCCTATCACCAGACATTAAAGAGAATAATTTTTCTCCCTCCTCCTTGTGACATCCTTTTAGGTACCTGAAAGTTGTTAATACATCCCCTTCTCAGTCTTGTCTTTTCCAAAATAAACAAACAACAATTCTTTCAGTCTTCTCTCGTAGGTCATGTTTTCTAGACCTTTAATCATTCTTGTTGCACTTTTCTAGACCTTCTCCAATTTCTCCACATCTTTCCTGAAATGTGAGGCCCAGAACTGGACACAATACTCCAGCTGAAGCCTAATCAGCATAGAGTAGAGTAGAAGAATGACTTGTCGTGTCTTGCTCACAACATTCCTATTAATGCATCCCAGACTGATATTTGTATTTTTGGAACAGTGTCATACTGTTGACCCATATTTAGCTTGTGGTCCACTATGACCCCTGGATTCCTTTCTGAAGTACTTCTTAGACAGTCACTTCCCATTTTGTATGTGTGAAACGGATTGTTGCTTCCTAAGTGGAGTACTTTGCGTTTGTCCTTACTCTGACTTTCACCCTATTTATCTCAGACTGTTTCTCCAGTTTGTCCAAATCATTGTGCATTATAACCCTACCCTCCAAAGCACTTGCAACCCCTCCCAGCTTGGTCTCATCAGCAAGCTTTATAAGCGTGCTCTCTATGCCATTATTTAAATAGTTGACTAAGATGTTGAAAAGAACTGGTCCCAAAACTGATCCCTGCAAAACCCCATTTATTATACCCTTCCAGCATGGCTGTGAACCATTGATAACTACCCTCAATGGTTATCCAACCAGTTATGCCCCATCTACATTGTATTGTTATTGATAATAAGGTCATGAGAGACTGTTATCAAATGCTTTACTAAAGTCTTGGTATGCCACATCTACCACTTCCCCCTTATCCACAAGGCTTGAGATGCTCCCCTGTACCAGTTCATCAGTACAGCCTCGGGCAGCAACATACGAGTGGACATAAACTTGATTGTTTTCATTTGCTCATCAGCCTCCAGCCTCAGTGAAGCCACTGAGCACTGATCTCCCACAGAAGTCCGCTCGGGGGAAGAAGCTGGTGCTTTGTAACTAGAGTGCTGAGTCACACCCCTAGCATTGTGACATGCCCCCGTCCCACCCACCTTGCACAGGTGTAAGGGATGATACCAGACAGTGCGGGATTGTTTTTAAGGCAGCCCGTTAGGCTGGTGAGGTGGGCTCTTCCTCCTGGCAGAGCTCAGAGATAAGGTTGAGCCCCTCTGCATTGCCTTGCTCAGACCGTCGTTCTCCATCTGCCCCAGGTGTGTCACTGGATGACCAGGCCGTCTATGTCTGCGAAGCACAGAATGTATTTGGGAAGATCCAGGCTGAGGTCAAGCTCATGGTCACCGGACATGGTTAGCAGTCTTCACATTTGGGGTCTTCGTCATTAGCCTTGTCGCATTGCTCAAGCAAGTGAAAGCAATTGAGCGGGGAGGCTGACTGTCTGCGTGTCACTCCCTGCAATGATGGGAATGGCTGTAGAGTGGTTTCTCTTGTTCCACCCCGGGGCTCCTTTGGAATATGCAGCTCGGGAATTCCGATGCTTGCTGGCTCAGATAATGTCCTTTGACATTCAGGTCCATGCTATCCTGCCTCGAGATGAACCTTTACCCAGCCCTCTACCCCCACACGCTTGGGAAGACAGATAGGCTTTAGGCCGAACCAAATTCCCAGACCTGAACTTGGGGGGAAATAGATCCAGATAGAGATGTGGCTCTGGCCCATTTCTAGTGGCAATGTATAGCAGGGAAATTCCTCTACATACAGGGATGTCATCAGTAGGGATTGAACTGGGACCTTCACTGCGCCAAGAATACAGGGCTCTGGCACGTCTGCCAAAAGATTAACTCCTTGTGCTGTAAATAACTGGGCTGTTAGTCACGGGGGCCAGCCACTAGTTGGGGAACATGATCCCACATGAAGCCAGTGTATTTGTAAGTGTGCAGTAGTTATGAGCTCTGATGGGCTGCTAGTGGGTGCAACCATTCACAATAGAGATGTCCATAGGGCATGGGTGGGCAATAATTTTTGAAGGGGGGGCCACTTCATGAATTTCAGAAGGGGCGGGGCCTTGGGCAGAAGGGGTGGGGCCAGGAGACTTTGCATGCTCCCCTGTCCACAGACCCTGATTGGCCTGGGGGCGGGGAAGCGCATGAAGTCTTTGCCCCCTGCCCCTGCCCTGCCAGGAGCGCATGGCACCTAGAGAGAACTGCCAGCTGTTTTGAACAGTTGGCAGTTCCCTCTGGTGCCGCGCGCCCCTGGTGGGAGAGAGGAGACTTTGCGTGCTCCCCCATCCCCAGGCCTCAATTGGCGTGGGGGCAGGGGAGTGGCAGAGCAGCTGTGGGCTGGATCAAAGGGCTTGGTGGGCCAAATTCGGCCCATGGAGGCTGTCTTGCCCACCCCTGCCATAGGGAATGATCCAATTATTCATATGCATGCAGATCCAAAGTTCCCCCCAGCAGAGGGCAGTGAGGAACTTGCATGAGAACAGAGTAGATGCTCTAACCTATGGCCAGATCCTAGGTATGAGGGTCGGCCCCTGTGGCTATTCTGGCACGTACATCAAGAATTGTTTTGTTTTCAGAGGCTGGATAAATAGAACCCTGCACTGATACAAAATTCGTGTCCATATCTGAATTTGTATCCACAACAATGAGCCATGGTCAGCCACATCCATGGATGCCGATACCCCTGGATATCAGCTGATTTGCAGGGCTCTATGGTTAAGACTCGTATTAATGATTTTTCATCTGGGGGGCTAATTTGTAAAACACTAAGAAGCAGAACTGTTGTCCTGGCTTCTTAAAGCCAGCTTTAAGAAGCCTTTAAAATATAGCCTTTTCCTTTTCCAGTTGCCCCAGAGATAGCTGTCGGGGCCCCCGTGATCCACGTCCGGGAGGGTCAGCTCGTCTCACTGCCATGTGTAATCCTGGCTGGGAAACCTCTTCCAGACCGACACTGGCTGAAGGATGGGCAGCCGGTGAGTGCTGAATCCCATGTCCCAGTTGCTGAGTGGGGGATGAGAATGGTGAGTCGAGCACTGTGGAGAAATCGGATGGACGTTGTCCGCATAGCACTGGTTGAATTGTGCCATGGCGCTGTCATTGTGTTATTCAACAGGATGGTTCAATCAAAGTGAGAGATAGAAAAGACTTAGGAGAATATCTGGGCCGTCCCCAGATGTTACCTCTCAGCGTCTGTGCCTGGGAGACAGTTTTGCACAGCTCACTGTCAGGACGCTTTGCCCTTATATTCAGCCTAAATTGTATCTTTCTTAATGCCCTCCTTTATTGCTAGTTATGCCCCTCTAGGTTATTCACTACACAACCCTCTTCCTAAGGGTTACCTCTTTCAGAGACTGGGGGCAGATGTACTGTCTCTCCTTTGTCACTGTGGGACCCGTCCGCACCTACTGCGCTCCTTTCATCTCCGCCCCCTCTCCCGGTCTCTGCAGCCCCTTGGTGTTGGTTTCTCTGAGCTCCCTCCAGTTTGTCAAGAGGGCCAGATCTGTGGCTGGTGCAAATTGCCACAGCTCTGTTAAAGACAATGGAGTCGTGCAAGTTGGTACCAGGTGGGGATCTGGCCTTATATATCTTCCAAAGGCAGAAGGACAGGTGCGTGATGCTTGTTGCATTGACCATCAATCCTGACTCATGGTTTCTCTTCGTTCCCAGGTTATGCCAAGCAGTCGCCATTCTGTACGCGCAGATGGAAGTTTCCATATAGACCCGGCCTTCCAGGAGGATGCTGGGAAATACACCTGCGTGGTCACCAACACTGTTGGCTTTCACCATCAAAATGTGACTCTCGTCATCCACGGTAAGCGGGTTAGGTCCGGGCTTTACAGACTGCACATCTCTGTGTAGGCTTTGCATGCTGCTGTGTCACAGTGTGTGCAGGCAGCTGCTGTGCTGGATGTTGGGTGTGCACCTCCTCTGCCAGCTTCCTGCAGAGCACCCTGGAGCCTTTTGGGAGAGGCTTGGCTCTTGCCACTGACCTAAAGGAGCAGTTATGCTATCTCAAGGTGAGCAGAACCTGTGCTGTTAGAGCCGGTTTCCTTAGCAAATGTCAGACTTTGTCTAAACTTAACAGTTTAAAGTACAGCGGTGGCATGGCCATGGCACGAGCCAGCGCTGTAAGTAAATTCTCCCAGCGCTGTATGCAAACCACCTCTGCGAGGGGAGTCGCTAACAGCACTGGGAGTGCGGCTTCCAGCACTGTAGCCTGGTTCACACAGGTGTTTGATAGTGCTGTATCTTGCTGCGCTCGGATGTGTGTGTGTGTTTTCATACCCTGAGCCAGAAAGTTACAGAGCTGTAAAGTTAAAGTAATTTAGGACAATTCCTGTTATTGGGCAGCTCGGGGACATCTGAATAGCCTGGTGGATTTGGTTCTGAACAAGTAGACTGCGATGGCTCACTGACTCCAGCAAATTGGGGACCTGTAAAACTCCTAGATGTGCTGACTGAAAGACACGGACATACAGAATGTAGTGAGGTTTATGGGGCTGGCCAAGCTGCCTAGACCAGCTGTGCTTTAAGGCTGGAATTCTCTGAAGGGCCCTGCACTCCCAACTGGGGCTAGATTTTCAGAAGCGCTCATCTCCCATGTGGGCACGTCTGGCCAGGAGAGCTGAGCTATTTTCAAAAGCTGCCCTCCCATAAGTAGCCAGATTTTCCAAAGGACTTGGCATGGCCTTTTGAAAGGGACCTGCGTTCCCTCGAAAACCAGGCCACTCGCCACAGGAGCTACTGTTTGCTGAACATGCTCACAGCTCTGACCTGGATTAGATGGCTAAGAGGGCGCTGAGATCTCTTGGCGCTATGGGTGCCGAGCACTTGGAAATCGAGCCCTGAGCTCTGAACCTGCACTGCTGTTCTCAGTCAGTGTTAAGGTGGGTGTTTCTCTCTTTATAGTTCCACCCAGCATTCAGCCAAGCCCTGCGCTCTACACCATCAACGAGGGGGTGGCTGTAGCCCTGCCTTGTAATGCCAGTGGAGTTCCTGCCCCCACCATTGTCTGGACAAAGGTAGGTGGAGGCTGCCGATGCTTTATCAAGTTGGGCGGGGTGGGGGGCAGAAAGATGACCCTTTCTTGGCAGAGTATTGGCAGAGGAATCCCAGCTTGCTGGCTGCTGCAGGGTCTCTGTGAGGAGGTGCCTTGTGATAGACTGTGACGTAGTGGGGGTACCTTGCTGGTTGCTATGCTGGGCAGTGGGTTGTCAGTGACCCCCACTGGCTGCTGTCTGCAGCACGGCCCAGCAGGGCAGGGGATGAGTCATTATGCAAGGGGGCTTTGAAACTGGTCAGACAGGTATCTCCCAGGGAGCGGAACAATGGGAAGGAGGGGGGTGGAGCCCTGGCTGAGGGCAGGGCTGGAAGTGAGTGAGTTAGTTTCTGTCTGGGATCATGGAGGGGACAGCCTAGGGCCCAGAGGGGCTGGAATTTAGGGGCCCAGCATCCCCCATCTCAAGGGGGGCTGAGGCATCTTAGGCCCGGTTCCTGTAACCAGATGACATGTGCTGTGCTGTATCCTGGAGAAGCAATAAACTCCCTCTATTCTACTGGCTGGTGGAGTCTGTCCTTGCCATTACGGGGGTGCAGGAGTCGGGGGACCCCGATGCGCTGCCACATAGACGTCGACTGGTTCCCACGGGCTGCCATGGTGCTCCCTGCCTGGTGCAGACAGGGACTGGCCTGTGTCAGCTTGTCCCAGCTGGCTGTGGTTACCCCGGGGTCTCCACTGAGGTCTGAGTCATGGCTAGCACAATGTGTCGACACAGCCAGGGAGACGGGCTTTCAGGCTGCCCTGTGCCTACCTGGCATGGAGCGAGTGCTTAGGAGCTGTGGAGATGGGTACTGCTGAGGAGATCCAGACAGAGAAGGGTTAAAAGCACCAGCCCAGCTCCTCTTTTCCTGTTTACCTCCTCCATCCCCTGGCTGGCTACTCAGTTTATTCCCCTGCTTTGTCTGTTCTTTGCCTTTAAAGGAAGTGGAGCCCCTTTCCTCCCGGAGCCCCCACTACCACATCCCCAGTGACGGGAGCCTCCTGATCCCCCTGCCCTCTGCCGGAGATTCGGGTGTCTACGTCTGCACGGCCACCAACCTGTGGGGCTCTGCCCACCAGGAACTCCAGCTCTCTGTCAACAGTGAGTCTGTTTGCTTGGAGAAGACCCAGCCAAGGCCTGTTAAAATGGCCCCATCTGCCTGTGAGCCTTGGGCTGACAGAAAGGGAGCTCAGGATAGGAACCTTGGGACTCCCTCAGCCTCTCCCTGGCTCTCTCCCTTTCCTGAGCCCCCTCAGCCCTGACGGAAAGAGACACTTTTCCAGTGAACGTTTCCTTCCCTTCCCTGTTTGTGGATTGAGCCTCCAGCTCTCTCTAGACATGATGGACAAGCCCCACCTATCCCATAGCAGTGTCATGGCTGCCAGGAGCTATTGCTCTGTGCCAGGGGCTTCTAGGGAAGGTGCAGAGGCAGTGTGGTGCAGTGGATAGGGCATTGCTCTAGGAATCAGGGGACCTGGACTGTATTCCCAGCTCTGTGGCTGACTTGTCTGTAGGACCCTGGGCAAGTCACTTCGCTTCTCTGCACCTTCTTCCCCCCCACTCCACTGCTTGCCTGCGAGCATGAGGAGTTTGGGTCTGGGGCTGTGTCTCCCTGCTAATATCCTGGGCACAAGGCTTGGGTAGGGCAGTGATAATACAGATGGCCTGTGTCCCGAGGGGCTATTGCTGTGCATAGTGCAGCACTGCAGTGATGTAGCTCCGTGGAAGCCCATCTCCCTGCACCTTTCCCTGGTGCTAAATTCATGAAGTCAGGACCCAACAGCTCTTCAGCCTGGATGCCAGCCTCACTTCCCCCTCTTTGTCCCACCAACGCAGCTAAGCCCAGAATTAGCAGCAACAGATCGCATGAGTCAACGGGACCAATAAGGATTTCAGCCGTGGTTGGGCAGGAAATGACACTGCCCTGTGCCGTTCAAGGGTACCCATCACCGCTGGTCGTATGGACGCAGGAATCTTGGCCACTGCCTCTCACCACAGGAAGGTAAGGAACTGGCTAGAAGCTGCAAAGATGGGGAAACCCAATGGGCTCATTGTTAGGAGCCCTGTAGCTTTACTTGTGTTCTTCTTAAGATCTTGGGACCCTTTGTACGCAGACTAGATTAGTTGCGACAGGCCAAATTAACCCCTGCTGCAATTGCATCAATGTCAGTGGATTTATGGTAGGAGACTGAAGTGGAATGGGGCTTTTCTGCAAGTCTTTCTAATGCATGTGATGCCCCCTCGGCCATGGAGATGGTCTGATATGGCTGAGCAGTCTGCAGTGTTTCATTGGAAGGGGGCATTATCTAGTCATTAGATCTGGGGAAGTGGAAGGCAGGAGATATGGGTTCCACTCTGTGCTTTTCCTGTACATTGTCTTGGCAAATTGCCTCAGTTTCTTTCTCTGTAGCAGAGGGGCAGTAGTCTCCTAGTGCATAAGATGTGCAATCTGCATTGTTTCATTGATCTTAACTGTCCATTTGACATCTGTGGGTGAAGGTTAAAGATTGGTATGTAATGTGGTTTTAAGTCCTGTAACTGCCCAGCCGAAGCCAGGTGCCCTGTTAACACTGTCAGTAAGTGGGTGCAGCCACTGGTCCCGTCTGAGGGAGCTGGGACCCAGAGCTGGCGTCTCACCACGTTGGTGCCCTTGAAACAGGAAAGCTTTCTTTGCTGGTTGTTGTGAGCGGAGATGAGACTGTGCTTGGCTGGAGAAATCTGCCACCCCCTAGACTCAAACGCCTCAGGATGATATCAGCAGTTGACACAGTCCTTGAAAAGAGCCAGAGAGAGTTCTTGGATTCAGCCCTGCCAGCCCTTTATCCTAACATCTGTCTGGAAGCAACATCTGCTTTCAACCCGCATTAAGCCGAAGTGCAAACACCCCTGGATACGTATGGGGCTTAAGTTGCACATTTGTCTTGTGGTGGGGGAGGAGCTGCTTTTCATGTCCCATCCTGGCACCCCTCCTCCTTCTCCTCCCCCCCCCCCCGCCTTCGGCACATCTGGCTTTGTGTGCATTCCTGCTGGTGCTGTCATGGTTACGTCTAAGGTAGCGGAGCAAGGGAGAAATGTTCTCAAAGCTAATGCCAGGAATGTTTCTGGAGCCAATGGAAAGGTTGGGTGATGTGATCTGAATGTGCTTAACTCCACCTCTGTGACAGTGGGGCTTGTGTGCCAAGAGCCTGTTGAAGTGTGTTTTATTGTGGGTCAGCAGAGTGCTCGGGGCAGATCTACTGCACAGCTAATCCCTGCTAAGTGTGTGTTATGACTCTTAGCTGGGATTTAATTAAAATACTATCATCCTCTAGCCAAATAGCTGTGAAAAGCCTCCTTCACACATGCCATGTGTCACTCCAGTTCCTCCAGGCTGTAGCTGTGCTCTTTGTGTTTGGCTCCGTACAGACCAGGGTGCGTTCTCTGAAGAGCACAGAGACCAACATGAAAGCCACTGGGTTACCTGGAAGGTACAGGTTGAACCTCCCTGATCCTGTGCCCTCAGGACCTGACCAGTCCTGAACCGGGAAATATGCCAGACCCGGGGAGGTCAATGTTGGCCCCTCCACTCCTGGCTGCCAGGAGCTGGGCACTCGGGTTTCACTCCCTCGGGGTGCTAAGGCTCCACTCCTGGCTGCCGGTCCATAGGGTGCCACGGCTCTGCTCCCCTTGGGGTGCCGGGGCTCTGCTCCCCTAGGTTGCTGGGACTCTGCTGCCAGCAGCTGGGGCTCCAAGGCTTTGCTCCTGGCCACCAGCTCTGGGGCTCTGCTCTTCTCTAGTCCAGCAATGCTCCTGGCTGCAGCCCACTGGCTTTTCCCCATGAGTCCTCCAGCTCCGGAGCACCCCTGGGGATCACTGATGATGCTGGACCAGGGGTGCTGCAGGACTAGGGAAGTCAAGATTACAGAGGTTCAACCTATAATTCAATCTAAAGGCCCAACTGGGGCAGCTGGGCACCAAACCTGAGATCCAGTTGACTGTGAGTAGTTGAAGGTGCTCAGCACGCTACAGGATTTTTATTGCCAAAGCTAATGTGTCCCCTGCTCCCGTGAGGAGCCTTCGTTTGCACAAGGATCTGGCTCTAAGCCTTGTGAGCCTCTGAAAGCAAACCCAGGGAGCGCTGCAGAGGAGGGGGCTTCCTGCATTGGCAAAAGCGCGAGGGTTGTGCTGTCCTGCGACAAGGATCTTGCCTGGAACATACAAGAGAGTCTTGATCAGGGCATGGTCTTTGCTTGAACATTGAATAACTGATGTGCTTGTGCCATCCGTGCGTGATCCCTGCACGTCTGCTGCATTGGCAATTGCCTGGGATCTGCTTCTGCAAGTTCAAGGTGAGCTGAGGCATGGAAGCTGGGCCTGAAAGTGCAAAACAGACAACTTGTTTGTCCTCCCAGCAACAGCTTGGGCCAAATTCAGGTCTGATCTAAGTGGGTTCAGCTCCACTGAAATCAGAAGAGTATAACCCTGGTTCCAGGGTGGAGTGAGGCCTTTTGTTTAAGAAAGTAAAATCTGATTGAGGCTGGCTAGCTGCAGGGAATCCCAGGGAGGCCCCAGCAACAACCTGGTCATCCAAGGAGAAGCCATATAGTGATGTGCATAGAGCAGAGAAGGCTGCAGGGTAACCAACCGCTCCCAGTCTCCTTGATTTCTCGGAGGCCCTTCTAGACACCCCATGAGCTAGTATCTGAGCCCCTCATGCTCTTCATTCTCTCAGTACCTCTGTGCCGTTATCCCCATTGGACAGGTGGGAGACTGAGGCACAGAGAGGGGAAGTGTCTTGCCTGAAGTCGCCCAGGGAGTCTGGCAAAGCAGGGACTTGAACCCTAGTGCCCTAACCACTGGACCATCCTTCCTTTTCTGACTTCATCCACTGGCTGTCACCCATGAGTGATATAGCTGTTCAGTCCCTTATGGCATCCTCATGTAAATTAGTGGTGGATCCTGGGCCAAACCCCTGCATTTCAGACTCTCCCCCATGTCCCCCCAACTTCTCCAGTGTCCGACCTGGATCCTGATCCCACGTTCATGGGCCAAACCAAAGTCCTGACTCTGAACGTCAGTGCTTGGGCCAGTCACTATAGACACGCAGCTGATTCGTTTTCTCAGAAGGCAGTTATCATTGCATTTGTGTTGGGGAATCATCACATAGGCCTGTGCCTTCCTCCAGGGGTAGGAGTGGATGTTTTTGTGTGCGTGGGGGGGATGTTGAAGGGTGGGTTAGTGTCATAGTGAGAGAATCTGCATATGAGAATGAAATCTAATGATGGAGACTTCATTGAGGAAACTTTCTACCAAACTCTCCTCTCTCCAGCCTGCGGTCTTGGAAACTGCCAGTTGACTGGTTATTCATGGGTGGAATCAGAGCCAGCCCAAGCTACGGGCTGACTGGGCTACCGCCCGGGGTACCCCATTGTAGAGGGCACCACGTGGGGCTGCCGCGCATGCGCCGGGCGCCTGGGGGCGGGGCCGCGCATGTGCCGCACTCCCGGGGGCGGTGCTGCACTCCCGAGACGGGCGCACGAATGGCTCGGGCTGGCCCTGGATGGAATAATCATGTACCACTCACCCGGAGATGTTTCCCTGTGTCCAAATGTTAGAGAGCTGCCACCTCGACTGGTGTTTTATTGTGAGTCCTGCCTGAGTGGGTAGGTGGACCTCCCATCTCTGTCTCTCACCTTTCCCTGCCTCAAAACCCTGCATTGTATCTTAAGTCTTGGAAAATGATCTTCCCAGGAAGGAATTCCTTGGAGTATATTGGTGATGATTTACAGCACTTGGCCTGACCATGGTAATATATTGGAAGTAGGAGGTAATTGCTTTTCATTTCATTGCTCCATAGCAGATACTAATGGTTTATTGTTTTTCACCTTCCACTGTTTTTTTCCCATTAAGTTAATCATAATGGACTAAATTCATGCCTACTGTATTTCCATTTACTTCAATGGAGTAATGTCCGGAATGAATTTGGTGCAAGAGCTTCTGCACTGTTTCAGCTGACACTGAAATGCAGCTGTCTCTGGGGTGGAAACTGGCAGCTGTTTAACAGCACACAACACCATGGAGCAAATGGGCTTTAGATATTTTTTTCTCATATGCAGCAGGATTTGGAAAAGTAGGAATTAAGTGCAGCAAATGTGCAGGGACAGTAGCAGTTCTGGACACAGTAATAGCCTTATCTGTGGTAGGATGTGAGATTCGAGGCAATTTCTGTTTATATGGTTTAATGTTGGCAGGCCAAATTCATCCTTCAGTGAAATTAGCAGAGCTGAGTCTGGTTACACCTGGGAGTCAAGAGTTTTTCCATCAGTGCGGGGAAGAGTCTGTCTGGAGAGAGATTGGATCTTGCTGTCAAGCACGATTCACTTTCCTAGGTTCATACTGATTAAGCAAATCATGTTTAACCCTCATAAGCTGGAATCTCTGTTTAAACTGTCTCAGCATCCTAACAGGATGCTCTTTCAACATTGGATCATTGATCCTTGGTCCTGGGGTTAATAATAGGGAACGTGACTCCCCGCCTTACTGTTTGTTAAAACTCCCCTTGATTTTTATCCTCCTTCTAAACAGTAACAATTGTTGTATGGAAGAAGCCTTGATTTAACTCCTCCCAGTGGAGCTTTTCCCCTCCTCATTCTCTTCTGTCTGAGTTCCTTTGGCCACTTTCAGTCTCCCTGACACTTTCCCTCTTGGCTCTGCTTGTTGCCTGGGGACAGCTTCCCCTCATTGCTCGCTGGGTTGATGGATGGGAGCACACAGCAAGGAGTCTGCGGATGTGGGCTGTGGTGATGTCACGTCTGCAGGATCCCTGACAGAGGCAGGGTCACAGCTGGCGGGGAGCATGTGGTCAGCTCCAGCTGCAATAGCTCATCCCCAGGGGCAGCTCAACCAGCCTCAGGAATGACCTCCTGTCCATGGGCAGCTCCTTGTGATGCTGTCTCATCCTAGTTTGGCTTCAGCTTTCCTCCTTCATCTGGAGGAGCTGAGCGAAGGGACTTGGCATGTTGAGCCAAGCATGGAAGCATCTCATCACAGATGAGAGCCCCTTGGGTCTCCCAATTCCTTGAAGAATGTTCCCCCAGTCAATGCTCATCTGGTGCATTGTGCATCTGGACTTTGGTGTCTGTTTCAAGGACTCGGCATACACTCCTCTCTTGTGTTCCCTGCTGCCTGGTGCTTAGACCCTGCCTAAGGGTTCAGGGTAACTACAGCTGAGTCTTGTTGACTCTGCTCAGGATATCACTGGGTTGGAGGGTGACTCTGGGGCAGAAGGGGCTGGCGGGCGGCAGAGGAGGGATGCTGTAAGAGCTGTGTTTGGAGGACAAGGTTCCGCTGAGGGTGGTGATTTGGTGCTAGCCCCAGGCTGGGAGGTATATATGGCCTCTGGAGGTGGGCTGTCTTCAGAGTGGGTAGGAACCTCCCCCCGTCACACCATCAGAGACTGCAAGTTCCTCAGGGCAGGGGGCTGTGTCTGTGCAGTGCTGATTGTGCTGACTGTGCTCAGGCAATAGGGTCCTTTCCTGGTTGCCCTGACAAACAACAGGAATACTCCTTGGGTGCTGACTGGAGAGGGTTCCTCCCTGGCCCTGATGCTTGTCGTCTTTCATTGACATACAGCTTCTGGCTACTGAGAGAAAACTGCAAGGAGACCCAGGCAGAGAAGGGACCATGTGCTGTTCCCTCAGCTCTGGCGGGCTTCCCTTTAGGGTGTTGCCCTGGTTGGTCTGTTCTTTTCTGATCTAGGTACAGCATCCTCCCTTCAGGCTCCCTCCGATTGGCTGAGCCCAGGGTGACTGACAGCGGCCTTTATACCTGCACGGCAATCAACCCAGCTGGGAATGCCTCGCTGAGCTACCACCTGGAAGTCCAAGGTACCTATTCCGGCGGAGCCTTTTGTCATAAGGGAGGGTCTGTCCCTGCCTGTGGAAGGCGGAGGAAATGGAGTGTGTATGTGGAGGTATGGGGATCGCATGGGAAGAAAGGGCTCACATCCTACACACCCTTTGCCTGCTGTGCCCTAGACTGGAAATGCCCAGCAAGAAGCAGGAGGCCCTTGCAGGGTGATGGTGTTCCATTATGGGGGATACTTGGAGCTGTCTGTTTCACCTCCCAGCTGACAAGGGAGTGGGTGTGGTGCCCATCACCTTGGCTTTTGGGCATCAAGGGGAATAGGTAGCAATGTTTGGGGATGAAAAGAGGGGGCTCGGTTTAAGCTGGGCTGGTGATTCAGAATCTGGGGGAGCCTCCTAGGGCCACTTCTCTTGGTATCTACTTCACATCCTAGGAAATGTCACTGGTGCCCAGCATGGGCCGGGCTGTCCCTTTGCCCCTTGTTATGCCCCAGGCTGGTTCCTGTGCATTAGACCTGATGTGTTTGCTGCTGGGTCTTTCCCAGCTGGGCATTCTGTGCCACAGTGTTGCTTACACTGAATACAGGGGCTTGAGGATCCTGCTCCCCTCTGCTCAAAGAATAACATCCCTACTCCCTAATGCATGGTGGGCCAAGGGCTCTTGGTTAGAACAGGGAGTGAAAAAGGGGCGTCGCCTCCTGTCCAGCTTGGAAATGGATTGCTTAGAAAATGGCTTCCAGCAGCAGGCTGGAAAGGTTGAGGGGGCGGGGCGCGGGCGGGGCAACACTCAAGGCCAGCTAGAGTGGAGAGAGTGCAGCTTGAGGAAAGCCATTTAGAAGCCAGGGCCAGGTGGTTGGGTGCACTGGCAGCACTTCATCAGGTAGCAGGCAGGCCCTGTCCCAGACATGCTGCCTGCCCCAGCTGTGTCACTGTCATCCCAGCTCTGTCACCCCAGCCGTGTCACTGTCACTCTAGCTGTGCCACCCCAGCCGTGTCATAGGCAGGGCCAGACTGAGCCATTCCGGCGCCCCCGGTAGACAGTTTAATTGCGCCCTGGGTTGGGGGAGGGTGCATGCGTGGCCCCGCCCCTGCCTGGCATGTGAGGGAGGGCGCGCAGAGCTGGCGGTGGCAAGACGCAAATGCCCGGCCCAGCCCGGCTACCGCCGCTGGCGTGCAGCCCGGGGCGGGCCGAGCCTGACCGTGCAGGGCCCTGCAGCTGCGGGGGGAAGGGCGCTGCTGGCCGGCTCTCCAGGGGTTAACACCGTCCCCGCCCCGGGCGGCCACTGCAGGGTGGCCGCTGGGAGCTGCTGCAGCCCGCGATCCGGGAGCTGGGTGTGCAGTGCCTGATGGCAGCTATAAGGGGCGCACAGCGCCCCTTATAGCTGCCATCAGGTGCCCCCCATAGGTTGGCGCCCTGGGCAGCTGCCCGGCTAGCCCATGCCTTAATCCGGCCCTGGTCATAGGTGCTGACTGTGGGTGGTCCAGGGCTCAGCACACACTGGCACCCAAGCTCCCTTCTCTGTCCTCTTTCCCCAGTGCTTCCCACCCACCAGCATCCCTGCTGATCTACTCCCAGCACCTCCTATTGATGGTGTTGAGAGGCTCTGGGAGGGAAAGGAAGGAGCAAGGATGCGATATGCTCAGGGAGGAGAGTGCGGGGTGTGTGTGTGGCAGTTTGCGGGAAGGGGTGGAATAGGGGTGGGATCTGGGGCAGAAAGGAGGGGCTCAATTCATTCACCCGCAGCTAAATCAGAAGTTGGTGCTTCTGGTGTCACTTGAAATTGGTCATAAGGTCACTTGTTTAGAGAGGTTCCAGGACATAGCCAGTTAACTTCCTAGTGTAAATGAACCCTAGTGTCCTTCTTAGAGGGCAACCCATCCTGGGCCAGCGCTAATGCTCTCTGAGAACAGTGGGAGCTATGCTTAGCGCTGGAGCCCTGCCCAAACCACTGCTTGTGTGTCTGTGCAGCCTGGAGCCCGCAGACGGGATGGAGACTCCTGACTAGACCAGCGCGGTCGAGAGCCAGTGGGCTACATGAGGGCTGGACAGGGTCCTGTGTACAGACAGCTACTAACATAATTATCCTGCTGCTGGCCCTGAAGCATTGCAGGCAGTTCATGTAAAGAGATGACTGTGCCTCGGAGTTAGAAGGGTAGGAGACTTTAAAGCCATTGAGGAGCCACCATCTGCTGTCCTGACTGGGTTTGTGTGTTTGTTTCATAGACTCCTAGAATCCCAGGGCTGGAAGAGACCTCAGGAGGTCGTCAAGTCCAGCCCCCTGCCCAAAGCAGGGCCAACCCCAACTAAATCATCCCAGCCAGGGCTTTGTCAAGCTGGGACTTAAACATGGTCATCAGATTTCTTTCTATTCCCTTGTCCCTATCATGAGTCCATAGACTGGGCTCCCCCCCAGTGGTGCCCATGGCTCGAACCTCCTTCATCTACGCAGTGCCAATGGATGGCTCCCCTGCTCTGCCAGGCAAGGTGGAGTTGGCACCATGCTCCTATGAAGGTGTAAAGCCCTCTTGTAGTTGGTTGAGGGTTCCCTTGTCACTTGCGCTGGAAGATCCCGTCCAAGATGCTTCAAGAGGCAACGCTCTGACTTGGGTTTCTACTCACTGTTCATCGGTTTCGGGGTGACTAAGTCTGGCTAGAGTCGGGCTTCATGTCGGTGAGGTGCCCTGTGTCACTGCCTGCTTTAAAAATAGCTCAATGCTGAGTGTTTGATGAATGTGCACAAACACTCTGCATGTTCAGCCAAACAGCAGCATGTCATGGCTCGGGTCTCGTGATCCACCCAGCTGCAGCAGCATGGGCCAGTCTGGGATGATGGGGTGACTGTGTTTGTAAGGAGCAGTTACAATCTGTGGCTGGAGGGATCTGGTGGAGGAGAATGCTCTGCTCTGAGCGGGTTCTTGTGGTTAAGCACTCTTCAGAACATTTTCTCATGATCATCAAGAGCTTTGTGAACATTAATGGACTGAGTCCCATTGTGCAGGGTCCCTGGAAGCCCCACATTTTACAAAGGGGGAAACTGAGGCATGCAGCAGTTCATAGCTATTGCTCAAAGTCCCACAACGAGACCAGACTCCTGGTTTGCTGGTTCTCCCTCTCACCAGTACACCATACTTTGCACCTGGAATAGCGGTTTTGTTGGCTGCTGTCTCTCGCAAAGTGGTGAGGCTGCCTGAGGCTGTGTGCTGATCTCAAGCATTGCCTGTAAAGCCAGCTGTAAATGCTCACATGGCCAGGGGCCTTCTTTCCATTAAGTAACATCCACACTGGCCATTAGATCCAAAGGTTAAGGCAGGGAAGCCCTCCCCTCTCTGTTTCAGCCCAGTAGAGGCCTTTGTCACTGTGAGAGAGCAAATCTACCTTCTCTCTCCAAGCTCCAGTACCAAGTCCCCACATACACAGCCATCTAGAATGGCTCAGTCCTCTCTGCAGAAGCTTTGTACAAAGAGGAGCTGATTTTGCACAGCATTCTCAAGCAGCCCCTTTTGGAATGGAAAAATACATGGCTAGTGCTGCCACAAAGAGGGCACTGGGTGTGACCCCCCTCCTGTAGTGATAGAGCAGGGGGAGGGCTGGCTCAGTGGTTTGAGCAGTGGCCTGTTAAACCCCAGATTGTGAGTTCAATCCCTGAGGGGGCCATTTGAGGATCTGTGGCAAATCTGTCAGGGATGGTGCTTGGTTCTACAGTGAAAGCAGGGGACTTAACTAGATGGCCTTTCAGTGTCCCTTTTAGCTCCATGAAGTTAGGTATATCAGTGTATTAAATAAATGAAACACTGTGGTGAAGTTTGGAGCAGGGAACATGGGCTCAGGACTCCTGGGATATGTCTAGACTACAGGCTTTTGTCGACAGATACGGTCGACAAAGCTTCTGTTGACAAAGAGCATCTAGACTACATCCAGTTCTGTCGACAAAGCAAGCCGCTTTGTCAACATGAGAATGTAGACACAAAGGACAGTGTACATCCAATAATGCCTTCTGTCAACAAAAGGCGTTATTCCTCGTAGAATGAGGTTTACCGCCATTGACAAAACTGCTGAGTTCTGTCAATGTTATGTTGACAGAACTCGGTGGTAGTGTAGATGCAGGTATAGTTTTGTCGACAAAAGTCCACTTTTGTCGACAAAACCCTGTAGTCTAGACACGCCCCTGGGTTCTAGTCTTGGCCCTGCTACCAATTCATCGTGAGAACTTTGGCATGTCACTTTACTTCTTCTTGCCTCAGTTTCAGCCTCCTGGTATCAAATAATACTAACCCCACTCAGAGTCTGAGATCCCTGGCTTGGAGTAGATTCTAAGATCTGTTTACATTGCCACTTGGCGGGCTCCTCTTCCCCTATGTTATTTTTATTTCAGTGCCGCCTCGCATTCAGCCAGGCCCCACAGTTCTGAAGGTGCTAGTAGGTCACACGCTGAACCTGCCCTGCCTGGCTCACGGCAATCCAGTCCCCAAGCTCCGATGGACCAAAGATGGCAGCCCGCTGAGGGTGGGCAACCAGGATTTCCTGGAGGGGCCTGATGGGGCCATCAGCATCCTGGACGTGCGGGTCCCTGACGCAGGGTGGTACCGGTGCATTGCGGCCAGCAGCGCTGGAGAAGATGCCATTGAGCTTGTGGCGGAGGTTCTGGGTGAGTGCTGAATTGTGGGTGGGTGATGTGGCTGTTCTGCTGCACTCCCTGAAGTAACATGCTGCTGTGTAATGGCTGCCATCTTGCCCCACCGGAAGGAGTGAATTGGGGAACCTCCACAGCTAAAGCTCTGTAGCTGGGGCTCTAACAGACTGGTGTCCTCTGGGTCAGGCACAGAGCAGGCCTGTCACCACCCAGTGGCCAGTCACATAGTATCCTCAGGCACAATCTGCAGTTTGGGGGTAAAGGTGCAGGGGTAAAGGAGAGTGAGATGTCTCCTCCAGGCAGATTAAGATGAAACGGGGCCCGGGTCCTTCCAAATTCCAAGATGCCCTTCCTCTCTCTTTCCACGTGGAGGGAAGGTCCGATGCTGCCACACGCCACCAGCAGGTCTTTGGGCTGAATGCTCCTCTGACAGAGCAAGTGACACCTGTCTCGGCCCAGCTGGATGGGGTGTCTTTGGGGGAGCCCGGAATCTGGTGCTCCAAGGATCCTGCCTTGATCCTGGCTCCCACTCTAGCTCCTGCCAACATGACTAACATCCAGGATCTGCAGCATTCCTACCCTGCTCCTCTTCCCCTGAGATGAGTCTGCAAAGGGGCCAGACCTCAGGGGACCAAACTCTCCCCTAGGGATTAGGCTCGAGAGTCACAAATGGGATCAAATAAACCATTAGTGCAACTTCTGTCCCCTCTAGAGCCCCCCCACCTGAACGACAGTGCAGATGTCCTGCTAGAACGAGTGTTGCATGAGAATGTCACTCTTCCCTGTGCAGTGAAAGGTAAGAGACCAACTCCTTGAGCTGGGGGGAGGGCTTTTTGTATAAGAGTGGTATCAGAGACTAGTGGTTAGCGTGCTGGCTTGGGAGCCAAGAGAGCTGGCTTCTAATCCTGACTCTGTTGTTAGAGTTCCTGAGCAACTTTAGGCCCCTTCTCCTCTCTCCCCCCCCCCCCCCCACTGCATGTGCACACATGTACCTGTTTCCTTATGTGTAAATTATATTTACCCACCAAGTAATTCTCTACCCATAGCCCATTCCCTGCCTGGTGTGTATATGATATTAAGGAGGTTTGTGGGGGGAACCTTCCATTCTGAACTGAGGGTCACCAGGTCCATGTTTGGGGTACAGCCACGTGCATCCCCTTAGTCATTGCTCAGCAATCCCCACAGTCCTGGAAACCCAGCCCTACCAGGGTGACAGGCCCAGGGACCCTTTTGGGTAGTGCTGGCTCCTTTCCCTCCTCTCCAGCTGCTTCTGTAGGAGCCTGGGCTCTTCTTTGCCCAGGACAGTCTGGGTGCATGTAAGAGCAGCAGGAAAGGAGTCAGTCTTGGTGCATGCTGGGCAGCTCTGCAAGGGGGGGCACCACAGTGTGGCCAGTGGGAGGGCAGACGGTACCATGCTGCATGGGAGGGAGGTGCTACAAGTCACTCGCGCTAGGAAGATGTGGTGCTTCTTTTAATGAGAATATTCAACCACCCCTGTAAGTCAGGGGCACCCCTGGAAATGGGGTGATAACAGTGCCTCTGGCCCCAGGGTAGAGTCATCACGGCATGGCCAGGGTCTGCCCTGGGGGAGGCATGTCAGGCAGTGCTCTCTGGGTGGGATGGCAGGAGGGGATGCAGCCCCCGGCTGACTTTTTCCACCTGGGAGATTGTGCTGTTAATTTCCCCTTAGCTGAGCCTGGCGCTGCAGGGGAGGGAAGGAGTTAGGAAGTAAAAGTGTATCTGGAGCGCCTCCTAGTGGCTATCAACATGGTGTGCACTGGCAAAGATTGGAGACCACCAGCTTGTTAGGGCTCTAGGAGTAACTTCTGGTTGTACAAAGCATTTCACATGTGGGGTGAGCTGGCCTCCGAAGCCAGCGCTGACAGGGACCACCAGCGGCACTATGGAACTGGGTCTGGCAGTCACGGGCTAAGCAGCTGGAGCCAGCTACTGCCCAAGATAGGACTCAGATGGTGCCCCCTTGGTCTGAGCACAGCCCTACGTTTAAGGGGTGTCCATTGAAATCTCGATTTTGCAGGCAGCAGCTGTTCCTCTAACAGGTGCTACCCACACTGAGGCTTCTACTTTCCCGAACATTGGGGTGTGGGAGTGTGAGTGGGGCATCGAGAAATGGGCATCTGTGCGAGTCGCTCTTGCCTAGCAGGAGCTGCAGCTGGCTGGCCCACACTCCCCTGCCTTGGCTATCATACAGGCGTGCCGAAGCCGTCTGTCCTGTGGCTGAAGAATTCTGCTGAACAGCTGGGCAGCTTACGACGTCCCTTGGTGCTGGATGAGGACTCCTTGGTGATCGGCTCTGTGCTGCCCAGTGATAGCGGAGACTACACATGCTTGGCAACCAACGAGGCTGGCTCTGTGCAGAGGAGAGTGAAGCTTGTGGTTTACGGTGAGAGGAGGCTGCATGGATGGAACAGGTCCCGGTGCTGGGAGGTGGGGAGGAGGGTTGTCCAGTGCTGGGGGGTGGCAGAATGGGCCCATATCCATTTCTGATATCCCAGTCCTAATTTTACTCATCGCCTACCCTGGGGAACACTAGGTCACTTGCCTTCCATGCCTGTGTCATGTGGGGAGAGGGGCGGACAGGCAAAGGGGTGGCAGGGACAAATGAATTGGGAAGCTTTGGGCATGATGTTAAAGCCACAAGCTGCCAGTGCTGGGGCGAAAAGGGGCTCCTGGACAGCTCCTCCCACAGAAGGGAGGATGCAGGCCAGGCTGCAGAGCCAGGAGATGCAGAAACAAACTAGTCTACCTGGGAATGTCTCACTGACTCCTACTGGGTCCTGGTGGCTGCTCAGCCCCTGAACTCCCCAGTGACTGGCTTTCTGGGCATGGTCAGCTCAGCGGGATAGGCTGTGGCTCAGCAAAGCCTCTCTCCCCACCCTCACCTCCATCAGCATGTCCAGTCCTGTTGCCGAAATGTAGCAAGGAACTTTGAGCCAGCCCCAGGCATGCTGGGAGCCCTGCGTGTTCCAGCCAAGGTTGCTTCACCCTCTAGCAGGCTGCTGGCAACGTTCTCAGGTCATTGGTCACCTGGAGAGTCCATTTCTGGACACACATGGGACGTGCAGGCGAGCCCTCTGCCATTGTGCTGGAGAGGCAGGTTCTGTTGAAGAGTGTGCGCTAGTCCGGTGAGCCAGCAGTGCACTCCTCTGCTCGTTCCTCTCGCAACGGGGCTCTTCCTCTCCTTTCACAGCACCCCCTGAGCTGAGAGGTGGCGGCCCCCAGAGGAATGTCTCCATCCTGGCTGGCCAGCCCCTGATGCTGGACTGTGATGTTTCTGGCATCCCAGCTCCTACTGTCACATGGTACAAGGATGGGCAGTTGGTAAGTTGTGGGAGAAGAGAGCCAGTGGGCACTATGGTGTCAGCAGGAGCTGTTCCCACCCTGGGTTGGAGAATGGCAGCGGAAGTCAAGTGCTCTGCTCTGGTTCTGGGTGGCAGGTAGCAGAGGGTAAAGCGGCTTCTGACCTTGTCCCAATTCTAGCTCTTTTCCCCCAGCTCACAGAGGGTGGCAGCCTCCGCTTCCTCAGTGGAGCACAGTCCATCCAGTTCCACAAGGTGCGGCAGGAGGACTCAGGGTCCTATACCTGCAGAGCTGTGAACAGGGTCGGTGAGGCACAACGACACTTCCACGTCCTCGTTCTAGGTGAGTCCCGGGCCTGAGCCTTCTGCTGTCCAAGGCAAAAGTATCCCTGGCTGGGCCAGCAGAGCCTCTCTAGGAACTGGTGAGAGACACTAATCCCAGTGTCCCAGCCCCCCGGCCAGGCCTAACCAGCCAGCATGCTGACGGCCCCTCTGGAAAAGGGCTCAACTTCCTTGGCAGCTGCTACTCTTTCACCTCCCCAAAGCCAGCAAGGGTGCAGGCCAGAGGTTGAATCCTTGGGCCAGATTCAGACCTTGGAGTAAGCAAGTGCAACTCCATTGACTTCCTGTGAATTGCATCCTCTTACACCAGGTCTGACTTTGGCCGGGGGTGTTGTGTTCATAACATGACAGCAGAAGACAGTGCTAAATGAGGAGATAACGTAGAGAAGCTCTGCTGAACCTCTGCTTAGTGAGAAGCCAGGAAGTGGCTGCACTGTATTAAGGAAGTACAGAGGGTTTCCATTGTCCTCTGCCTTTATTTTGCTAACCTGCCTGAGAGGGTGCCGGGGGATGGTTGTTCTGCGTCTCTCAGGACTAGAGATGTGAAAGGTTAACCGGTTAAGGGTGATGTTTGCCTGTTCCAGTTAACCAGTGGGGCCTGGAGCAGGTCCCTGCCCACCGCAAGCAGGGGGCTGCTCCAGCCGCCCAAAGCAGCCCCTATCTGCATCAAATCTGGCTGCGTCACAGACAGGGGCTGCTCCAGCCTGGCCATGTTTCCCCTGCCAACCCCTCGTTTAAGCAGTTAAACTGGTTAAACAATTAAACAGGATTTTACATCCCTACTCTGGACTGCATTTGGAAGGTGTCTGGGAGGAGGACAGTGAAACTGACATGCATTTCCAGACCTCCACGCACCTTATAAACAGCAATAAAGCTGTTAATCCCCGTATAGTGCACCTATCATACCATCCCTCCCTGCCCCCAGTGTGCCCCTTGTAACCCATGTCCTTGGCCGTTGTCTTTGTGGCTCTCCCGTTATCTCCTCCTTCCTTTCCTCCCCTAGTCTCGCCTGTGGTGTATGGATTGGGGTCACCCCCCGATGTGTCAGTGCTGGTGAGCTCTGAGGTGGAGCTGCAGTGTCGGAGCACGGGAGTGCCGCCTCCCCAGGTGGAGTGGATGAAGGATGGCCAGTAAGTGCGCAGTGGCTCTTGCCAGTCACTGGTCGGGGCTCCCTGGCCAGCTCCGGTCAGTTAGAGGCTGCAGAAAGCTGGTTTATCAGCTGGTGCTTTGCAGGGCTGAGGCCCTAGATGGGGGTAAGCTGGGCTAGTGTTTGGGACCTGGGCTACGTGCTGTTTTCGAATGGGTTCCTGGAACACAGAAAGTGCTTTTGGAAACCCAGTGACCTCTCCATCCGCTTGTAATGGGCAGCTTCCTCTGTCACAGAACAGCCATCTCAGAGCCCACCCTGGGCAACCTCAGCATGAAGGTCTAAGGACAGGCTCTGCTTCTCCCCCCTGGCAAGGGTCCCTCCCGGGCACAGGCCTGTCCGAGCACACGTGATGTGATCTATGTGGGCTGCAGGCTTTCCTGCAGGCCAGGTTGGCTCTCCCACTGGGGAAAAGCTCTGCTGTGACAAGGCAGCACATGGTGATGATGCTGATCTCATCCAGAGAGCCTGATGATCAGACACCCCCTCTGCTCTCGAAGCTGTATCAGGGTTGAGACAGATGTGGGGGAGCTTTTGCAACTTCTTCCCCATTTCTGCGGGCAAATAGATGGTCTTGGCCTCCCTGGCTTCCTATCCTGCACCTTTCCCCGGCCTGACCATTACTAAATAAGGATAAAATCTCCCAGGATTCACTAGCACCATTGGGCCTAAATCCAGCAGGCTCAGCACTCTGGCTGTGGTCTTATGCCTAGTTCCAACTTGAGCATTTGTATGGCTTCTGTATCCTCAGGCCTCTTGCCCTGCTGGACTCTCGGATCCAGCTCCTGGAGCAGGGACAGGTGTTGAGGATCCAGGCCAGCCAGCTGGAAGACCAAGGGAGGTACCAGTGCCTGGCCTTCAATCAGGCTGGCCAGAAAACCAAGACTTTCCAGCTGCATATTTACAGTAAGTTCCCAAAGTGGAATTTCCTCAGCAGCCTGCTGTTAGAACTGCAAAGAGAAGGGGGTGAGTGTGACAAGAGGTCTCTCTACACTGCCGTTTGGAGGGAGCCAGGGGAGACAGTGCGCTAAAAGTAGCAACAAGGACATTACGGCTCAGCTCAGGTGTTCAATCATAGAACTGGAAGAGACCTCAGGAGGTCATCAAGTCCAGCCCCCTGCCCAAAGCATCCCAACTAAATTAACCCAGCCAGGGTATGTCTATACTAGCTCGTTAGTTCGAGCTAGGTAGGCAAATGAGGGCAACCGGAGTTGCAAATGAAGCCCGAGATTTAAATATACTGGGCTTCATTTGCATGTTCCCGGGCGCCACCATTTTTAAATCCCCCTTATTCCGAACTAACTGCCCGCGGCTACACGCGGCAGTTAAACGTTAATTCGAACTAACTCCTTAGTTCGAATTAACTGTTACTCCTCATTCCACGAGGAATCCCATGGCTTCTGTGTAATGTGCCTTCCCTGCCCTTGCTGAGCACTGTGCCCCAGGAGCGAGAGAGCTAGACCTGTTGGGGTCGCCCGCATTTCACTCTCCACGTTCATTTCCCTTTTCAGCGCCACCCACCATCCTGGGGTCCAGCGAAAGGGCAGAAGTCGTGGCCCTGCTCAACCACCCCGTCGGGCTCCAGTGTGAGGCTCGGGGCTCGCCGGCTCCCAGCATCACCTGGTTCAAAGACAAGCGCCCCATTGTCTCCAGTGCCCGGGCAGCGTACACCAGTGCGGGGCGGGGCCTGCAGCTCAGCCAGGCCCAGGTGTCTGACGCGGGGCTCTACACCTGCCGGGCCACCAACCCTGCAGGGGTGGCAGAGAAGGCTGTGAGGCTGGCGGTGTATGGTAAGGCTTCCCAGGCCACCCAGCCATGTGCTCGGAGAGGGAGAGGGGCCCGCGATGCTTGTTCTCCCCAGCAGCTTGGGCAGTGCAACAAAACCTGGCTGTTGCTCCCGGGCGACTCACTCGGCAGCCCTGGCTGCAGGGCCAGGGCTTTGTCAGCCGAGGCCGACAGTCCATGGGGCTCATTGCCATGGCCACAGGGAGCAACGTTAGGAAAGTGACGTGTGCAGAGGGTGGGTGCCACTCCTCTTGTGCTTGTCAGCTCCTCCTGCAGCAGCAGGTGCACTACTGCCTTCCTGGGCCTCTCCCTCATTGGTCCTACCTTGGGCTGCTCCAGGCGCCAGCGTTTGGGGAGAGGTGTATGATGTGGGGTCTCCGGTCCATCCAGTCCCTCTGCTTCCCCAGCAGAGAATCCCGCCCTTCCTGGATCTCCTCCCATCCCGCACAGGTAACAACACGCCGGCAATGGCAGTGACAGGTGAGGCGTGTCTCTGTTCCACCTCCCTGGTGCTAGTGCCCGCTGTCTTCCCTGCCCCTGCAGTGCCACCGGATATTGACGGCAACAGCCAAGCAGGCCAAACTGTGGAGGCAGCAGTTGGCCAGCTGTTGGCATTGGAGTGTTCAGCCAGCGGCCAGCCCCCACCTGCCCTCTCCTGGCTCAAAGATGGCCTCCCGCTGGCTGAAAGCAATGGGACACAGCTCCTGGGAGGCGGCGCGGTGCTGAGAATCGAGAGTGTCTCCGAGGGCTCAGGAGGGAGCTATACCTGCTTAGCTAGCAGCCCGGCAGGGCAGAAGGCGAGCCACTATTGGGTGGTCGTTCGGGGTAAGGCTCTGGGAGGGGTGGCGGTGATGCTCCATTGGCTACAGGGCTAGGGGAGAAGCTCAGCATTCTTAGAGGGCTACTGTGTCATGATTGGGCCAAGGCCAGGAGCAACATCCACTGCCTGGTAGCTGCCTTGGGCAGGGCTGGGGGAGAGACTGACTGCACGGAGGAGCTCTGAATGGATTTGCCATTTTGGGATGACTTTTGTCATGTATTTCACTGCAGCCCCCTGGCTGCCCTCAAGATCCCTGGAACTGAGTGTGCTCCTCAGCTGCTCCCAGATCCCCAGGGATACTAACTGTGCTCTCTGAGTCCCCCAACTGCTCCTGGATCCCCAGGGATACTACCTATGCCCTCCGGACCTTCTGGCAGTTCCCTGGGGATGAATTTGCTCCTATAATAGGGTCACAGTCTGGGTTGGGCTGGATGCCTCTTATTCTCCGCTGACTTTTCTTTTGTGCTTTCTTATTCCAATCAGCTCCTCCCCAGCTGCTGATTGGTGAAGGGGAAGGTCATGTGATAGCAATGGTGAATGACTCCCTGAGGATTCCCTGCCATGCCACAGGCTTCCCTGCTCCCACAGTCCAGTGAGTACAGAGATGGAGTGCACAAGGAAACCTCTTCCTGGGGTCAAGCATGAGTCATCCTGAGGCGTCTTTCTGGCCCCTTAACCCTTTGAGTGCTGGGCTGTAGAGCAGGCTCAGCAGCCCCAGGGGTTGCAAAGGAATGCAGGATGCACGCCATCAGCTCAGTGGAAGTGCCCCAGTGGGGATGGAGGAGCAAAAGCGCTAAGCCTTTACTCTGGACTTTTTCTTCTGTTAAATGGCTCCCTCCCATCCCCTGCCCCACTCCTCTCTAGTTTGGGGTATAAACGTGCCCCAGCTAGCACTATCCCATTACAGCTCTACCTTAGCGCCATCAACCCAGGTGAATACCCCTGTCATCAGCCAGCTGGGGAAGCTGAAGGAAACCTCCTGTGAGCAATGAAGGGTGTTGTGCTGATTCATCTTCCTCTCCCCGCAGTAACTCCCACTGTCCTGGGCACAGCAGCCAGCGGGCTCTATGCTGAAATACCAGGGGTGAAAGTAGTTTGCAATTTCTTACAGGCACTGTCCTATTGCAACCCGGGCCCCTGCTGGCTCCTTAAATAGCTCCCTGCTGGCTTTTGCCGCAGCTCAGCCAGCTCTTGCCGGGGCTGCGCACCAGGGCGCCCCCACTTCCTTCCACCTCTGTGAAATACGCTGTGTACTTAGGGGTGGTGAAGGTGCTTCTCCCATAGCAAACCCTGCTAGCTGCTCTGTGATCCCACCCCTTGATGCCACTTCAGCTCCCTGTTTCTCTATTGATTGCCTTGCCTGGTGGGCGACAAGCCTCCTGCTAGGTGGTGGGTGGGGGAGCCTCTGTTCTTCCCCTGGTAGGAACTCACCTGTCAGCCTCTCTGCCAGGTGGCTGAAGAATGGCCAGCCAATCGGCGAGCTGGATGGGGTGGTGAAGGCGGAGGACGGAAGGGAGCTTTGGATTCCCCAGGTGGGGCTCCACCATGGAGGGCTCTATGTCTGCGAAGCCAGCAGCGAGGTGGGCGGAGCCAGAGCTGAGGTGCAGGTGTCCGTGCAAGGTGAGCAGGATTTTTCCCCACCTGCCTGTCGGAGAAGCAAGTCCCAGGCTTAGCGCTGGCACAGGGGGGCATCTTGCTGGGAAGGAAGGTCTCAGCCAACCTGCTGGGATTGCTGTATCTCCAGGGTCACAGGTCCAGGAATGAGCTTGGCACCCACCCCAGCCATTTGCTCTTGAAGGAGGTACCCTGGTTGGCTCTAGACTGCGGTGGACAAGATCCAGCCCACCAAGCCTTTGGATCTGGCCCATGGCCTGCCCCACTGGGACCCTGAGGCAGGCTCCCTGCCTGCCGCAGCCCCAGGCTCAAAGCGGTACCCCCGATGTGCCTCTCTGTGATGCGCACCGGGGGAGGGGGGTGGGAAGTAACTTCACGCGCTGCCTCTGCCCACAGTCCATTCATAGCAGCTCCCATTGGCCAGAAACACCTTCCTAGGTAAGTGCCTATCAGCGAGAGCCTGCACCTGGCACCCCACCCCCTCCCGCACCCCAACTCCCTGCCCCAGGTCAACACCCAAACCCTCTGTATCCCCCTTACACACCTCCCCCAGGCCAGAATCCTCTCCTGCACCCATACTATCTCCCAGACCCTGCACCCCAATCCCCTGCCCCAGGTCACAACCCCCTACTTCACTCAAACTCCCTCTCAGATCCCACATCCCCTCCTAACCCCAGTCTCTTATCCTGAGCTCCCTTCCGTGCCCAACCTCCGTCCCAGACCCCACACCCCCTCCACAGAAAACTGTGGCCCTTGACTGCTTGCCAAAATCTTGGGAGTCTCCCCCCATCAAAAATTATTGCCCACCCCTGCTCTAGACAAATAGTGTGTGTGGGCAGGTCACAGACTGCACCGGCATCTCCTACTGGGGGCTGGCGTGGCATAATCATGTGTGTCCCAGGCAGGAGAGGTTGGCGGGAACAGTCACCGGGGCAGAGATCTGGTGAGTCCCATGAGGCCCATCCTCACATAGGAAAGAGACAGCCGGCAAAATTTCCAACAGCTGAAGCAGGAGCCCGCTATGACAGACCCACTGACACCCTGTGTCGGCACATCCACCTCCCCATGGGAGAGACTGACGTGCCCATGTGGCATCACTTCCTCCCCCCTCCTTTCTTGCCAGAGCGCCCGTCGGTCAGCGTCGTGGGTGGAGAAGAGGTCAGCGTTGCCTTTCGTCACTCAGTGGCGGTTCAGTGCCTGGCCACCGGTGTCCCGGCGCCCAGCTTCAGCTGGTGGAAGGATGGGATTGCTCTCCAGGCAACAGGCAGCCTTCTGCAGGTAGGGTGGGTGCAGCTGCTGCCTAGGCAGATGGGCAGGGAGCAGACAGGGTGCTGCAAAGATCGTATGTGAACATGCAAGCCCTTGGGGTCCTGGCTCCAGATTGGGCTTAGGACACAGCTGAAAACAAGCGTGGTCCCAGCCTAGTGCATGTTGGGCCAAGGCCACATCTGTCTCTGAGAGCTGGAATAGCAGGGGGTTGAAATCAGGATGGAGGTGCAGTAGCAGAGCTGTGGGGGAACTCAGAGCTGGCACAGCAGGGAGCTGCATGTTTGTTGGAGGTGCCCTGGCTGAGTTGGCAGGGCTATGGAGGAAGGAAAGACGGCTGAATGGCCATGGCTCTGAGTTGCTGTCCTGAGCTGTTCTGTTTGCAGGATGTGATTGCTCGTGGGTAGTACCTTTGTGTGCAGCAAGACTCTAACTATGGAGTCCCTCCTGTCCTTCCCCTTTCCCCTTTAGATCGCCAAGGTGGACGTGGCAGACGAAGGGGTTTACTCATGTGTGGCGACGAACCCTGCGGGGGAGGGGAGGCGAGACATCACGGTGAAGGTGCTGGGTGAGGAGCCAAGGACAGGACGGGCTGCACCCAGCAATCTAGCCCCCAGCTCTACCTGGCGGTCAGCACCCTGAGCTGCAACCGGCCGTCAGAGCCACCCCAGCCTGAGGACGAACCAAATGGGATCAGTCTCTTCTCATCCCCTCCCTCCCTCTCTCTCTCTGTAAATGAAATTGACTCCACTCAGTAGCAATGCAATACTTGTTGTTCATATAGCACCATTCATCCTGCAACCCCAGTGTGTTACCAATATTCATTAACCCTGACAGCACCCTGGCGAGGGAGATGGTGTCACTTCCCCTTTCACAAAGCCACAGTGACTTGGCCAAGGCCTCCCAGCCACTCAGTGGCAGAGCTGAGTATAGGACCCAGAAGTCTGGGGACTACCAGCCCCTGACTGTAACTGCTAGACAGCACTCCCTCCCAGAGCTGGTTATGGGGCCCAGCAGGGTGACTCCCAACCCCTTTGCTGTATCCAGACACAGTTGTGTGCATCAAATCTCCCACTCCCAGCCTCCTCCCTCCCTGAGCCGCGTCTGGTGAGAACCTGCTTGCGGCCCTAAGTGGGGTTTTCAGAGCAGCTGTGCTGATGGAATGTTTCTTTGCAGTGCCTCCGAACATTGAACCTGGAGAGGTGAACCAGACCGTCCCTGAGAACTTCCCAGCATCCTTTGAGTGCCTGGCCTCTGGAATGCCCACTCCGAGTAAGGCAACTCCTCTCCCTCTACTCTTCTTCCGTCCCGTGAGCATCCATTTGCTTGGCCTGGTTTCCCATCCCATCTCAGCCCTCTCTGCTGGGATCTTCTAGGCACTGGGACTGGTCGCATGGAACTTCTCCTCCCTGTTGTGATTCTACCTCCGAGCCCACAGCAGGAAGCACCTGCTAAAGGGCTCCATGATTGCTTGTAATAGATTACTGCCCTGGCCCCAGATCTCCTTGGGCCCCTGCTATACAAATGTACAGTCAGCTTCTCCCTGCCCTGGAGAGTCTACAGTGCAAATGGGCAAATGGATAAAGGCTTATTGTGGGGAACTGAGGCACAGAGAGACCAAGGCTGGATTTTCAAAGGAGCCAAAGGGAGTTAGGTACCCAAACCCCATTGAATTACTATGGATTTGAGTGTGTCACTCCCTTGGGCGTGCCTTTGAATCTCACTGCCAAAGCATGTGCCAGAGCTGGGGACTGAACGCAGATCTGCCATGTCCAGTGCTGATCCACATGACTGTGCTCCCTGCTAGTGTTGCCTACTGCAAGGCTTATGGTGCTACAGCTGGGCAGCCAAGCCCCCCAGAGCCCAGTGCAAACCCCACTCTTAAGCAGATGTGAGAGAAGACCAAGGCTCAGGAGTCAGAGAATCCTGCAGGGGAGCGGCCAGATTGGCTTGCCCAGCCCTGGGTTGTCGCAGACGGCAGTGGCAAGGGGTTTAAGCCCCTGATGAGGCAGGTCCAATGGGTGGTGAAGGTGGTTGGGACACTAACTCAGCCTGCACCTTCTTTGCTTTCCTTGCAGAAGTGTCCTGGTACAAGGGGCCCCAGCTTCTCTCAGCCAGTCCAGGCTTCATCCTGTTGGGTGACGGGAGGCGCCTGCAGATCAAGCAGGCTCAGGTCTCAGATGCAGGGAGCTATCGCTGCGTGGCATCCAGTGTGGCGGGCAGCAGCCAGCTCCATTACAGTCTGCAGGTGACTGGTGAGTGACCCAGTGAGCCAGGAAGGGACCAGTGTGTTTGTGGGCTTGGGTCTCCCATCTGCTGGAGAGATTTCCCTGGTCCATGCTCACTGTCCCTCCCAGCACACAGGAGGGAGGGTGGGCGTGGACCAGGGAACAAAATATCAGAGCAGAAGCAGGAGGGTTTGTTTAGCGTGCTGGGCAATTCAGAGCTAGAGGCTCTTCTAGGCCATGCGATTTATCTTGCTCCCCCATGTCCTTCCTAGCAATGACCATGTGACATCCCAGAATGCCTTGTACCACCCAGCCACTTCAGTAACTCTGGTAACCCTCCAGTAACCCCTACTAATGCCCGTTAATGCAAGGCAAAGCATCTCGCCACATGACCCCAAGCCCCAGAGCAGGGCCTGTCACTCACCAGGTCCCATGGAACCCCCGGCTCATTCAGGGCCTTTGAGCTCTTCTTGCTGGAGGCTTTGGCCTGGGATCAAATGTGGCTTTTGCTCCATGAGAAGGCAGAATCCAGCCCCTTCTGGCTTGTCCCTGCTCTCAACAGGGGTGCTGAATACCTCACCCTTCAGGGCCAGAACCTCCCCTTTCTCCCCCAGCCTCGTACCGGTGACTGGGATTTTAACCCCAATGGGAAGTCCTGATGGAATAAGTCAGAGCAAACAAACCTCATTCTTCTGGGTGGTTCTGCCTGCCCTATTCTTCCCTTTTCCCTTGCTGGCCTCCTGGAGTTTCTGTGATGCTCAGCACTTGCCTTTGGCCCCCCGTCCCCCAGTGCCTCCCCGGATCACCTCTGGCCCCAGCTTTGTTACTGCCGTGCAGAATGAGCGGGTGGAGCTGGCGTGCAAAGCCACGGGGATCCCTGCCCCCACGCTGGTGTGGCTGAAAGACGGCAATCCTGTTTCCAGCACGGCGCCCAGGGAACTGCAGGTCAGTGTGGACAGCTAGTTTAGAACCCCCGGAAGGGACTGTTTGTCCTTCCTGGCTTCCAGGCCTGTGCTCAGAGTGCCCGGCCGCCCAGCCCATTCTTCTGTTGGAATTTCCCACCCTGGCAGGGCTGGGCCTCAGGCACAGAGCTGCCTCCCAGGCTGCTCCCCACTCAGGTTTTGTTTCTTCACTTGCTGCAAGCTGTGCTCGAAGGCTCCCATTCCACAAGGCAGGCTGGCCCAGCGGGGTGGCAGATGGGTTTGTGGTGAGAGCTGGCAGGGAGCAGCATTGCACAGACCTGCCACATGACTCAGGGCCAGCACATTGCAGTAGGACATGGACCCTCCCATGCCTCCCTGGTTCTGATGGTGGGGGAAGAGGATGGGCCTAGAGTCTCTTGCCAAGGCCTGGGTGCCTGCTGGTGAGCCTAGTGCAAGCTCTCAGCAAGTGCAGCTCTGTGGGTCCCCATCCTGGTGTGGGAAAGCCAAGGGCTGGGTCGTAGGCTGGACACACCTCTCTCTGCTCACTGGTCCCTTTCTGGTTTGTTTCTGGGAACGGCACAGATCCTGTCTGGCGGACGCATCCTCTCCCTGCCCAGTGTGCGCGCCTCAGACTCAGGGATGTACTCTTGTGTGGCCATCAGTGCTGTGGGAGAGGATAGGTGGGATGCTGTCCTGCAGGTGCAAGGTTAGTACGGCCCTCTCTGACCCCTCCCCCGGCCCAGGACTCTGACTCAGACCCCAATTCCCCCATCCCCCTCCTTTGCCTTTGTGACTCCATCTTTCCTAGAGCTGCTGCTGCTGCTTTGCAGCTTGCAAGGCTTAGAGAATCCAATCTGGCTGTTTGCTAAAGCCCTGCAAATATCAGTTACCCACAAACCCTGCTGGGCCATTTGCTACTCAGGGGTGCTGTCATGGGCTGGCTTTCAAAGGGCCTAGCCCAGGGGTTCCCAACCTTTTTCGGTCCCCATACCCCCTTGGCTTTTAGTAAACCTTCCCGTACCTCCTATTCAATATGAAAGGAAATACATTCTAGACTCTAGAATCCACAACTTTTTTCACTAACACTACTACTTTTGGAATATTTCAATTAGGATAATCTAGCTATTTACCAAATATTCCCCGTACCCCCTTGACAAGCTTCTCGTACCCCCTGGGGGTACGCGTGCCCCAGGTTGGGAACCCCTGGCCTAGCCTTTCCCAGTGCTTACTTTGTGCCAGAGCTTGGCAGTTCCTAACTCCGGCACCTCTGGGCTTGGTGGTTCCTGGCTCCAGGGTCACTGGGTTTGGCAGTTCCCGACCCTGACACTGCTGGGGTTGGCAGTTCCTAACCCCGGC
The DNA here is from genome assembly GCA_032595735.1 of Pelochelys cantorii. NCBI lineage: Eukaryota > Metazoa > Chordata > Testudines > Trionychidae > Pelochelys > Pelochelys cantorii. The sequence continues at coordinate 14,206,133 of CM064347.1, read as the reverse complement.
GCCACTGGGCTTGGCGATTCCTGGCTCTGGCACCGCTGGGCTTGGCGGTTCCTGGCTCTGGCGCTGCCGGGCTTGCTGTGTCAGTTATGAAAGTAAAAATATTGCTTGAGCCCCAGCACCTTGCCAATTAAGCACTGGCACTCTTGTGAAATGAGGCTTACAGGACCTGACGACAAAGGGATCTGGGGTCGGTTGATCCCCGTCTAGACTACCGCGCTGTGCCGACAAACAGCTGATCGGCACAGTGCGGCGGCCATTTTAATGTAAATGAAGTGGCGATTATTTAAATCCCCGCTTCATTTCCCTTTGCCAAGTACATTCATCTACATGGCTCCGTCAATGGAGCCAGGTAGTCTAGACACACCCTCTGTGTTACGATCCAGTGTATGGGAGGAAGGTGCGAGTGAAGGTTTGGAATCTATCGTTAGGTTCATTCAGTAGCCCTGCTCCTGGTGTTGGCCTCAGGAGGGAGACATTTCCCCGTTCATCTTACCCCAGGGATGTTTCCTTTCAGCGCCCTCAAATGTCCTCGGTGAGGAGCTGAATATGTCAGTTGTCGTCAACCGGTCTGTGACCCTGGAATGCCAGAGCCGTTCCGCCCCCTCTCCTGTGCTCCAGTGGCTGAAAGATGGGCACCTTCTCCTGCAGGACCCCAGAGCTCGACTCTATGCAGATGGGGCCATTCTCCAGGTGACTATTCTGGGGGATGCAGAGAACTTGACTCAGCAGTAAATGTGTCTGTCCCTGTACACCTGGCTCATTGGCTCTCCCCTGGCTGGCCTTGGCAGGAATTCCACTTCCCATGTGACATGTGGCTCAGGATCATGGAGAAATGGGCCTGCCACCATCTCACCTAGGCTGTGTTCCTCAGACAGGAGAGTCCTTGTGCTGAGCCAGCACTTACCTTGGCCCTTGATTTCGCTGGGCCCAGTGAGAATGGCTGCAGCACTGTTCCAGAACAAAGGGGATTGTTGCCAGGAGCTGCCTGGACAATGGGTCTGGGCTGTGGGCAGACTTCGGCTCTGCTGCTGGGCTGGTTGGGCATGTCTGCTGCTGCCCTTGGGTGAGCAGTGCCCTGCTTGCCCTTCCCTTGATCCCACCCCAGTTCCGCTTGCTTTGACAGATCGAGCACGCTCAGGCGCGCGACGCGGGGAGATACACGTGTGAGGTGTTGAGCCGCTTGGGCCAGTCAGCGAAGCACTACAACCTCAACGTCTGGGGTAAGAGCTCTGCACCCCACCAGCCAAGTGTTCCTCAAACATGGGAGGGGGACAAAGATCCCCTGCAGGGATGTGAAGATTCGCTGGCCCCGTGTCCCAGTGTTGCTCTCTGTGAGCGTTCCTCCCTATTAACCAAACAGCAGAATACAGCCACCTCTTACAAAGGCCAGGAAAACACCTTGTAACTGCGATGGATTTTAAGAGCCTGCGGCTCTCGTTATCTGAAGTAGGAGCTGTGTATGCTCAGTTCCCCTGAAATACAGGCCCCATGGAAAGGAGAAATACCTTTGGCCCTCCCCACTCCAGCTGTTCCAACTTGGATCTTTATAGTGAGGGTGGGTGATACATCAGGTTTGGACACTTTATTAGGTTCTGTCCATCCCATGAAGGCAATGTGGTCTGTAATGCACACAGCCTGTTCCCAAAGATGGGGAGTGATACCTATTTTCCACCTCCTGGCCAGTGAAACCTTGCATAAAGACCATTCCAGTGTCCTGTCAGTCTGGGTGCACTTGCTCTGCAAGGTGACCGCATCCCTTTGGGATCTGCCCTGGCGATGCTAAAATCCTTCTCTTATGCATGGCACATCCTCTCCCAACATATAGCCCTCCCCACGGCTCATGTGAAGTTCCTCAAACACACTTGCATCCAGAGCCTTTTGCTAAGCCTCCTGAAGTGGGAGGAGGCAGCTCAGCTGTGTGCTAGCAAAATTTTAATTTTTTTTTACATTTAGTAATAATAACTACCTGAAGTAGATGTTTCACATGCACAAAAATCTGCGCTGAAAAAATCTTACTAAGATTAGAGAACTCAAAAGTTAGGAAATACCAGAATTAAGGCTGGGCAACATTTTTCTGTAGTTTCATCCTTGAGAACAAGTATGCCATTTTGGCTGAAATTACCCAAAACAATAATAATAATCAGCTGGAGGCAAACACCTGGCAAAGAAAATTTTAGCCCAAGTGATTGAAGTTTTGCAAAGTTTTAAGCAACTGAAAAGAGGGGCTTATAATGGTAAGTATCCAGCTACCATTGTAATAGTCCATGCTACTAGTCCTGTCTATAATAGTGTGGCCGGCCAGTCTGAAGGTTATTTCACTCCATGGCTGGCACAGTATACTTTCTATACTGTCATATGCTGGAGGAGAGTTAAATGATTGAGAATACTGCTGGTTTTTACTAGCTGGAAGGTTGGAAATCATTCTTTCCACGTAGATCCAAATGCAAATCAGTGTGACTGATCGTGGCATTTGGGATTAAATGTGTGTGTGGCTGGGCAGGTTGGTTACCAATCAGAGCACTAGGCAGGGGTCATGTGTTTCTCATTGTTCTTCTTTGGCCAAAGCCACCACTTTAGCAAACAGAGCTAAATCCCCTGGGAATCTAGCTAGCATAACACATCACTGCTTCTGTACTATGTTACTCTGCTGCATTCTTCAAAGCTGGGAACTCCAGGCTCTGACGCCCCTTGTACTCGGAGTTATACCCTTCTTTTGTCTTGTGCAGTTCCCCCCTCGTTCTCCTCGGAAGAGCCTGCTGCCCTGTCCGTGTTGGAGGGACAGTCCGTCAGCCTGTCCTGCGAGTGCAGTGGGATCCCCTTCCCCACCCTGACCTGGGAGAAGGATGGTAGGGTTGTGTTCATATCTTAACGCCTGCCCATGCAGATATCACCTAGCAGGGCTACCAGCCAGCTACACAGCCGGGCTCTGAGCCAGTGGGCTACATGGTTCCAGACTTGGTTTCAAAGCAGGGGATACACATTGATTTAAGCTGACTTAGATTGGTGTTGGCTTGTTTCTATGATTCCTGCATGTCTAGAAGAAGTTGCCCCTTGTGGAATGGCTGCATTTGGCTCCAAAGCAGTCTCAGGTTTGTCTCCATGGTTAGAAGCAGGCATTTCAGCGTAACCACCATCCGATCCTCTATTCCAGCAGTTTTCAAATGTTTTTTCTCATGACCCAGTTGAAGAAAATCGTTGATGCCCATGACCCAACATAATTTGACTAGAGTGTGGGCTCCAGGGTGGGGCTGAGGATGAGAGCTTTGGGGTGTTGGAGGGGTCCCGGCTTTGGGGAAGCTCAGGGCTTTGGCAGGAGGGGCTTACCTTGAGTGGTTCCTGGTCAACAGTGCAGCAGGGGTGCTAAGGCAGCTTCCTGCCTCTCCTGGCACTGCAGAACATGTTGCTCCCCAGAAGCAGCCAGCAGCAGGTTCCCAGCCAATGGGAGTGCGGAGCTAGTGCTCAGGGCAGAGGCAGTGCATAGAAGCCTGTGAGCTCTTTCCCCCTCTCCCCCCACTTAGGAGCTGGGCCTGTTGCCAGACACTTCTGAGGCAGTGCAGTCTGCAGGGCCAGGACAGGCAGGTAGCTGTCTTAGCTGATCCCCCTGAAGCAATGAGCCCCAATGCCTGATGTTCCACGACCCAGTGCTGCGTCACGGCCTGTGGTTTGGAAACTACTGCTCTATAGGACAGCGCACCTGGGAGCCAGCCCTGCCTGGAGTCCTAAGGAGAGACTTGGGTTTTCTTCCCCATCCTCCATTCAGGTACACCTCTGCCCTTGGAGCTCGGGCATCCTGCACGTATCTCCGCAGGAGGGAGGCTGCTGTACATTGAGAAGGTGCAGATGGCAGATGAGGGATCTTACACCTGTGAGTGCAGCAACGTGGCTGGCAGCAGCAGAAGGGAGCACCGGCTGGAGGTGGATGGTGAGTCAGAGAGGTGCTGGGGGAGAAGTGAGGGGGCTGAATCTCTGGGTGGAGAATAACAACCAGTGCTCCTGTGTAAGTCAGTCATTGTTAATGGTTTTAGGGAGCCCAAATGACTGAATGGTTCATACAGAGTCTCTCATCTCTATTGCCAAGTTGGGGCCCTCAGAGACTCCACATCCCAGCATGGTGTGCTCCATCTTGGTCCAAGTGGCCAGGTCACAAGTGGTATGTTGGACCTGTGATCTCTGCAATCAGTGCCTTCCTGCTGAGGAGGCCAGCTGTGATCTGCAAAACTCAGTGCTGCCCTTGGGTTCCTGGCAAGCAACAGGTGTGCTCTCAGCTGGGCAGTCTTTGGGAGCCATTGGTCCAAAGTAACCATGTAGTTTGGCGTATTTAAAGACAGTTGGTGATCCATGAATCCTACTCCAGCGTCTGGATTGTCTTAGTCCTTGGCATGACTTGTAACAGTCCCTGGCTGGTTCGCTTGCTGCAGTTGACATCCTCTTGCAGGAAACCCAGAAGGAGTTGAAACCCACCTGGTCTGTACAGTGTCTCTGCTCTGTGCTCTTCTCCCCTGCAGTTCTGCCTGTGATCAAAGGCAGTGGTGAAGCCCCAAAGAAGGTTTCTGTGGCCAAGGGCGGTGAGATTACACTAGAATGCGAAGCCGCAGGATCGCCACTGCCAACAGTCACATGGGTGAAAGATGGGCAGCCTGTGTTGAACGGGGAGGAGTTTCTTCTTAAGGACAAGGGGTGGATGCTGCATATTCAGAGGGCACAGGTCAGCCACGCAGGCCGCTACAGCTGTCTGGCGGTGAATGCAGTTGGACAGGCGGAGAAGAAGTTTGAGCTTGCTGTGCATGGTAAGGATGCAGGCAGCAGCTCTGCCGTCAGTTCTGGGACCTTGTGGGTGATGGGTCTGAGAGCGGGGGTGAAGTGAATGGTGATGCATGAGGAAATCCGCCATGCAAGTGATAGAGCATTAGGGGTGAGTGAAGTTCTGTGTAAGCTCCAGGCCTTGTTTGTGCAGCTAACAGCAGGGGGGATAATTGACAAGGAGAGCAACAGGAACCAAAGTCATCTGCTTTCCCTGGACCAAGATTTCAAACAGTGCCATTCTCAGGGAGGCTGGGTCACCTGCCTGGCTGCCTGTGCACTTGCCACCCCACCAACTCCCATTTGGATGTGCAGATCGATTGGCAGCTACATTCACAGTGAGTTGCTCCGTGGCACAGATCTGGGTCCTGAAGGCACCATGGGGGCAGGCATATTTTTTGGGCATACTACCTGGTGCCCGTTTGAACTTGGATCCGTAGTTGGAAGGGAGGGTAAGCAGGATTTCCCAGGACCCCAGTGTGCTTATTTTCCTGCTTCCGTGGCGATGGCTTTGTCAATGAAAGATTATCCCTTTATCTCTCTAGTTCCCCCTGAGCTCGTTAGGGGAGCAGGGTCAGTGACCAATGTCACTGTCTCTTTGCATGGCGCCCTGACTCTGATCTGTGAGGCTTCAGGCATCCCATCCCCAACAGTCAGCTGGTTCCGAGAGAACTCTCCCATCATCTCTGGCGAGCACACACGCCTTCTTTCAGGTGAGGCAATAATAAGTGATCGTTGCTGGCGGATTATTCTGGCTGGCTGGCTGGCAGGGTTCGGCTATGGGGGAATTGACCAGAAGAGCTCAGGTAGAATAAACTATTCTGCAAGGCTGCTCTGGGATAGCTCCTGGGATAACACAGGGACATCCATAGGACCATTCAGGGCAATCATTCTGGACCCAGGACTTCAGGGGGATGCAGATCCGTAGGGTCAAGGGTGTTCTGATTAGCAGGGGGGCCTGGCGCCTGCCCCTGTCCTCACTGGCGGCAGTGGGGGAAGCAAACTGACTTGGCTCTAGCCCTCTCCATTCTCTTGGCTCCCAGCATTGCTCAAGAGTAGAGACTGGGGGAAAAGTGGAATGGGGGCAGGGCAGAGGTTTGAGCTTGGGCGAAGGGTTGAAGGATTCATAAGAACATAAGAATGGCCATACTGGGTCAGACCAAAGGTCCATCTAGCCCAGTAGCCTGTCTGCTGACAGTGGCCAGCACCAGGTGCCCCAGAGGGAGTGGACCGAAGACCGATTTGTCTCCTGCCATCCTTCTCCAGCCTCTGACAAACAGAGGCCAGGGACACCATTTCTATCCCCTGGCTAATAGCCTTTTATGGACCTAACCTCCATGAAATTATCTAGCTTCTCTTTAAACTCTGTTATAGTCCTAGCCTTCACAGCCTCCTCTGGCAAGGAGTTCCACAGGTTGACTATGTGCTGTGTGAAGAAGAACTTTCTTTTATTAGTTTTAAATCTGCTACTCATTAATTTCATTTGGTGTCCTCTAGTTCTTCTATTATGGGAACTAATAAATAATTTTTCTTTATTCACCCTCTCCACACCACTCATGATTTTGTATACCTCTATCATATCCCCCCTCAGTCTCCTCTTTTCTAAACTGAAAAGTCTCAGTCGCTTTAACCTCTCTTCATATGGGACCCGTTCCAAACCCCTAATCATTTTAGTTCATTCTTTATGAGAAGACAGCTACTCTAGTGGAGGTCCAGCAAATGCTAACCCCCGCCACACACACACACACTTGGGGTTACCTCTGCCAGCTACCTGATCTCCAGCACTGATTTGCCTTGTCTCCACTAGGACTTTGTGCTGTGATAGGTCTCTCATTGTAAACACTGCCTGTTCCCTAGTGCAGACAAATATTGAGGATCAGCATGTGGCATGCTGCCCTGGGAGCAGCTTGCGGTGGGAATTGTGACTTGGAGAGCGACAGTCTCTTCTCTACTCTCCTTGTGCCGGGTGGATGGTAATGTTACTGGCCTTCACTGGTAGTTTGTGCCTAGTTACTATGGAAACTGTAGCTATACAGAGAGAGACCCTAGGCCGTATTGGTAGGGTAGACCTGCCCTCTGTGTGGTCTGAGAAACTACTTGTGAGGAAAGAGCACATGAGAGGAAGCCATGTTTGGACGGACTCCCTGCTGGGGTTTGTGGACACTCCTAATTGGCAGCACTCTGACAGAGCACTGAGGTACCTGTGTAGACCCCTCATATGTCCTTGTAACACTGAGGAGGGTGTCCAGTTGCTACGGCGATAAGTGAATGAGAGACCTATGACAGGCCAGCTCAGGCAATTTCTGAGACTTGCTACAGCCCTGGGTTGTCACTGGCAATGCAGTTTGTTCTCTGCCATCTTGGCTTTTCCCCTTTGTTTCCAGGTGGATGGATTCTGAGGCTAACACGCATGCGAGCGCAAGATGGAGGCCTCTATTCCTGCATAGTGAGCAATGTCGCTGGGGAAGCTAGGAAGGATTTCAATGTGGAGGTCCTAGGTACGGATGAAGCACTGGTCCAGTAACACTGTAGGTACCTGAGTTATTGCTTTGGGCAGCGGCGGATATAGGGCAGGGTGAGCGGGGCGGCTGCCTGGCGGGATACCGCACTTTAAATTCCCCGGCGCCGTGCACCGCACGGTGGAGGAGCACATGCACGGCGTGCTGAAACGCTGCGCAACACAGGTGAGAGAGGAGACGCCCGGTGAGAGGTGAGAGGGGCCCCGCAAAATTGCGCTGCCCTGGGCCCCGCAAAACTCTCATCCTCCCCTGGCTCTGGGACCTGTCTCTGTTTCCTTTGTCCCCTTGGCTTTTGATGCTCTTCCTGCTACAAGGTTTCCAGTGGGGATTATAGAGGAGAAGCTGAGAGCAATTCACACAAACCCTTGGAATATGGCCCTTCATGTACTCCAATCCCCAAACCCTCTGCTCCAGGGGCTCTCTAGGAAGTAGCCTCTTGTTGGCCTTGGTGTGGTCAGACTCCTGGAGAGAGGATCATCCTGTCTTTTCCCCCCCTCTCTGTCTTTTTCTAGGTCCTCCCAGCATCGAGAACTCGGGTGAGGAAGATAGAGTTGAAGTGCCCGAGGGTCAGTCTGTCAGCTGGTCTTGCATAGCAAGAGGTGAGCGTCACAGGTCCCAGCTGAGAAAAGCAAGGGGGAGTTTTAACTCTAGCACTCAGGGTGGGTAATTGAGACGTAAGGCTGTGCTAATAGAGCACACGTGGTCTAGTGGATGGGACACTGGCTGGACACAGACACGCCTCTCTTCCTACCTCTGCAGCTGACTTGCTGTGTGTGCCCTTGGTCCCTGTGACCCTGCTGCCTTTTGATCTGAGTATACTGTAACCTCTCTGGGGGTAGGGGAGTGTCTCTCATGTGTTTGCACAACCCCGAGCACCTCAATCCTGATTGGGGCCAGGTGGCTCCACCATAACACAGATGATTTAAAAAACAAACCTACCTGGCCTATGTGTTAGCTCTGTCCATTTACATTAGTTACTCCCAAGGGAAGTGTGTGGCTTTGAACTGATGTCACTAAAGGGACTTGAAATAAGAGTTGCCTGCATTTTCAGGGCAGCCTCCTCAGACCCTGCTTTACCTCCTCCACGCCTCCCTCCATTCCCCCAGTCTCTGGAAAGCCCAACGGCGTTCTACATGGCCCGGTGCCGAGTGAGTAGCCCAGAGATCTGTGACTGGGTTTCTCATGCCTCTACCTATGAGGCATCCTGGGGCTGCGATTCAGATATGTGCTGGTGCAACAGCGGAGATCAGCTCAGGCTGTTTGGTCTCTAGACTGGATTCCTGGGGATCTGGATGGGATTTGGATTGTGAGGCAGGAGGAGAGCATTGGCTGCAGGCTTTGTTCTTGCTGATGCTGCTGTAGGGTCTATCTTTGTTAGCTGTCAGAGCAGGGCATAAGATGGTCCAGCCATTCCCAGATGGAGCTAGATTTCCCTTCGCATTTCTTTCCTGGAGGGGGGTGGTAAATAGTTACCCTATCCATGCCCCCTCTGTGCCCATTTGGGACCATTTTTATTTCTATGCATGAGGCACGGACATCACAGGGATGGGCACGCCAACTGGAATACATTTTCACTTTGCTGCCCAGCATCTAAGCAAAGGGGTGGGCTCTTTTTAAGTAACTTAGCCATCCATGTGCATTTGATTCCTTTTTCTCATTAGGGAAAATAACTTGTCCATGCCCCAGCTCCCATGTACTGTAGACCTGGCTGCACTGGAAATGCCTGGAGAGGGAGGACCTAACTTGACACCAGCATACTGTTGCCACATTTTTTTCTTTTTTCTTCTGGTTACAAACAGAGGAAGATGCCTGTTCAGTAACCCTTCTTGGAACTGATCCCTCTATTCCAGGGAAAAAGATGGAATATGGCACTTAGGCGCTATTTATCAGTGTAAAACTTTGGCATTGGGTAAAGTACAGATGCAGCAGTGGCCCTAGACTAGCTGCCAGCAACTGGCACCCTAGACGAACCATGCAATCGGTGCCCCCACCTCCAGACTCCTCAATGATATTGCACTTGAATTTGGTGCCCCATTTAACTTGGCGCCCTAGGCGACCGCCTAGTTCATCTATATGGACAGGGTGTACAGATGAGAGATCCTGCCTCACCATAGGAAAACCTCTTGGCCATATGTAGGGCTGGAAGCAGGGGCGGCAGGTTTGCAGAAATGTTGGTGGTGCCCAGAATGCCCAGAGTCTGCAACCCTCCCCCACCCCACACCTGCCTAAGGCTCTGTGAGAGAGTTTGGGTGGGGTAGAGGTATGGGCTTTGGGAGGGAGTTTGGGGGCTGGAACAGGAGATTGGGATGCAGGCTCTGGGAGATTGGGGCACAGCAGGAGGGGGGAGACATGCTGTGCTTACCTGGGGCATCCCTCTGGCAGTAGCTCCTAGATGGGAAGCCCAGGGGTCTCCATGCGCTTCTGGCCACAGACACCATCCTTGGCAGCTTCCTATTGGCCACAGGGGCGCTCAAGTTGGGGGAAGTGTGCGGAGACAAACACCACCACCACCACCAGCCTCCCCAGGCTTCAGGGACGTGTGGGTAGCCATGTGCAGAAACACGCTCCCCCATGCAAGGGCTGCAGTAGTGTGCCAGCAGCTGCTCTAACCTTGCTGCACTGCTTGTATTAGTGGCAGGGGGCACCTGGGCCCTTGTAAATCACCTGGGGGTGGCAGGTGGGACCAGGGGACACATAGGAGCACACGAGGGCAACTAATGAAGCTGTGGGAGAGACCCGGCCCCAAACTTTGCTAGAGCTGGGTCCCAGGCCAGGAATATTCCTGGTGCCGAAGCACCACAGGCCCATAGAACTAGGGATGTAAATGGGTAACCAGTTAACAGGTTACCCAGTAAGTATCTCCATTACTGGGTGAAGCTTACTGGTAACCAGTTAACTGCTGCTTGCCTGTGCTGGAGCAGCCCCTGCCATGTGCTGCAGGCAGGGGGCTGCTCCAACCTGGCTGGGCCCACCACACCTCATCGCAGTCTGGGAGCCAGCATCCCTGCAGCACTGGCAGCTGGCAGCCCCCTGGTTAACTGCGTAACTGATAGAATTTTGGTTGGTTACACAGTTAATATAGAGACTCCGGGATCACTGAGTCCAGGCCCTGCTATCTGCATCGTACAAACCCGTTAGTAAACATCTTCCAGCTAGCCCAGTTTTGGATTCCCACTACTCCTAGTGGGAGGCTGGTCCAGAACATCGCTGCTCCAGTGGTTGGAAAGCACCTTCTAATTCCCAGCCTGAATTCATACAGGGCCAGTTTATCCCCCATTGCTCTTGGGACACATCTAGCACTCTGCCAGCCGCTGAGGCTTTCTCAAACCCTAGCGTGGCTGGCGAGAAAACATTTCAGAACTGTGCTCCAGGTTCAGGGCACTGGTCTGGCTCTCTCCAGCACGGCTGAGCTTCCATGTGACAAACTGCAGCCAAGGCTGAGCCTTGCTTTCTCAACTCTTTCCTCTTTCGCCCTACAGGCAATCCCAAGCCAGAGATTACTTGGTTAAAAGACGGCAGCCCTGTGCTTAGCAGAGACAGCTATTACATATCCCCGGACAGATCTGTCTTGCAGATAAACCAAACCACCCTTTCCAGCGCAGGCCGCTATTCCTGCGTGGCCTCCAATGCCGTGGCTGATAGAACCAAACACTATCAGCTCAGTGTTCTAGGTAAGGACAGAGCAGATGCATGCTGTGGGCATTCTCAGATCTGGTCCGGGGGAGATGGGATTCACAGCTATGACAATGTTCCTTCTGGGTCTGATCCAGGGTGGTGCTGAGCTCTCACAGCTTCTACGGAGTTCAGCGTGGGCACTGGCCTTTTAGCGAGAAGTTCCTAGCACCCTGCAGAGCTAGGGGCCTTGGCAATTGGTTGAGCCAGGAGAATCGTTGTGTCCATGTTTCTGATGGAGCCATGTTAGTAATGAGCATGTAACTGTGGCCATTGGTAGAGTTTCCCTGGCCATTGTGGTCTGAGCCTTATTTCGCTTCCGCTGGTGTTGGGCGGAGTAGAAACCGCCCCAGAGTTTCTATATAAATCAGTGCTTGAGGTTCTGTTTGCACCACAGACTTTAGTGCCCACTCGGCCAGCTGGCAGCCGGAGGTGCTGAGTGCTGCACGCTCTGTGGTGGGTAGAGTGAAGTGGGGGAGAATCTCTGCCGTGATGGGATGCTAATGCCAGTCTTGGAAATTGGATACATGAGCTCTCTCCATGCAAAAGCTATCTCTGTGTTCCCACAGTTAGTCCCACATTTCCTGGAGCTAGCCACCAGAGTGCCACGGATGATGTTACCGTAGTGATCAATAGCCCAGTGTCCCTGCCCTGTGAGGCACTGACCCATCCTTCCTCCACCGTCACCTGGCTGAAGGACGAGGTTCCTTTCCAAGCATCCACAAACGTCCAGTTGCTCTCTGGTAATGTATCAATGTGAGCCAATGCGGTTGCTCAGACCTGTCCTTGACTTCACATAACTGCTTCCTGATGGGTCACATGGGCTAGGGGCTGGCTATGGAGCCTTTTGCATCTGTGGCCTGGATTTGAATCTGGTTCAGAATGAGAATGGGGCCAGGGTTTTGAGAGGATTGGGGGCCACGTCCTTACTGGATGGGTGCTGACATTCCCAAACCCGTTGTCTGAGCTGGTGCCTGCTGGGGCTGGGTCCGCAAGACTCCAGCGAATTTATAGGCCTGCAGGCTGTGCTGCAGACGTGGCCTTTGCAGCTCAGAGTTGGGGCAGCAGGGCCCTTTGAGGAAGGTGCTGCTGCCCAGGCTGTGTTTGGACAGGCAGCTGCAATTCCTGGTGAACAGCCGCTCTTTTCATCCCCTGTGCTGTGTTGTGTTGCAGTTCAGGGGTTGCTAGTTGGGAGGATTCCCCTCCTTGTTTCTTCACTGAATGACTAAGGGCTGCATCATGGAAGATCCTTTTCCCTGACCAGGTGGCAGGGGGCTCCAGATTCTGAATGCCCAGGAAGAGGATGCTGGCAGGTACACCTGTGTCATCACCAGTGAGCTTGGGGAGGCAGTGACGAGCTATGAAGTGAGGGTCCTTGGTATGTATGAAGCCCCTCTCTAAAGCACTTGCCACACTGTGTTTCTAGTACTGCTCGGACCTGGCCCATGGCTGCTTTTTTCCCTTCTGCCCCATGCATGCTCCGTGTGCCTGACATTTCCACAGCTTTTATGATAGTAATATTTGGGCCCCAAAAGGGATCGTGTCCTAGCTGCCCTTTGCTAAAGCTCTCAGTGTGTCCTCCTGCTGCTGTTTGGGAGGATATGTTCTTTGGTGGATCAGCATTACCTACACACTGAGGGTATGTCTAGACCGCAGTGCTCTTTCGGGATACCAGAAGTATCCTGAAATAGCAACACCGCATCTTTAAACACTCCTGCTATTTCCCAAAATAGTGGGTGCGCTATTCTGGCGTCCCTGGAACAAGGGATTTGTCAGAATAGTGCCTTAGTTTGAAATTTGGTGCTGTCTACACAATGCCAAATTTCAAAATAAGCTCTTTCAACCTAGACTTGGAATAAGCTATGCAACTTGCGTAGTGCAAATTGCGTAGCTTATTCTTATAGAAGGGTGCTGTGTAGATGCACCCTCAGAGTGCTGTTTATATCCAGTAGCAACACCCATCCTTCCTTGCTGGCTGCTTCTTTTGCCTCCTGCTCTCACTCAAGGTGTCATCCACCCCATGTGCTGCAACAGGCTCTGGCTTAGCTTACATTACACATCTGCCTTCCCAGCCCTTCTGAAGAGCCGTTCCTCTTCATGGGTGTCAGGGGAGAAATCAGCAAAGTCTTTTATCCCCTGATGTTCCACAATAGCTTGTCCGGTGTCTGTGGACATAATATAAGAATGGCCACACTGGGTCAGATCAAAGATCCATCTAGCCCTGTATCCTGTCTTCTGACAGTGTCCAATGTCAGTTGCCCCAGAGTGAATGAACAGAACAGGTGCGCATAAAGTGATCCCTCTCCTGTCACCCATTCCCAGCTTCTGGCAAACAGATGCTAGGGACACTGTCCCTGCCCATCCTGGCTAATAGCCATTGATGAACCTAACCTCCATGAATTTATCTAGCTCTTGTTTGACCCAGTTAGAATCATAGAACCACAGAGCTGATGACCTCCTGAGGTCTCTTTCAAGTCCAGCCCCCTGCTCTAGCCAGGACCAATCCCAATTAGATCAACCCAGTCAGGCCTTTGTCAAGCCGAGACTTAAATACCTCTAGGGATGGAGACTCCACTATTTCCCTAGGTAACCCATTCCAGTGTTTCACCACTCTCCTAGTGAAATAGTTTTTCCTAATATCCAACCTGGACCTCTCCCACCACAACTTAAGATCATTGCTCCTTGTTCTGCCATCCGTCACTACTGAGAACAGCCTTTCTCCATCCTCTTTGGAAGCTCCCTTCAGGACGTTTAAGGCTGCAGTCAAATCCCCCCTCATTCTTCGCTTCTGCAGACTAAACAGACCCAACTCCCTCAGCCTCTCCTCATAGGTCATATGCTCCAGCCCCCTAATCATTTTGGTTGCCCTCCGCTGGACCCTCTCCAGTGTGTCCACATCCTTTCTGTAGTGGGGGGCCCAGAACTGGACACAATACTCCAGATGTGGCCTCACCAGAGCCGAATAAAGGGGAATAATGACATCTCTGGATCTGCTGGCAATGCTCCTCTTAATGCAACCTAATATGCCATTAGCCTTCTTGGCTACAAGGGCACACTGTTGACTCATATCCAGCTTCTCATCCACTGTAATCCCCAGGTCCTTTTCTGCAGAACTACTACTTAGCTGGTTGGTCCCCAGCCTGTAACAATGCTTGGGATTCTTCCGTCCCAAGTGCAGGACTCTGCACGTGTCCTTGTTGAACCTCATCAGATTTCTTGTGGCCCAATCCTCCAATTTGTCTAAGTCACTCTGGACCCTATCCCTACCCTCCAGCATATCTACCTCTCCCTCTAGCTTAGTGTCATCTGCAAACTTGCTGAGGGTGCAATCCATCCCCTCATCCTGGTCATTAATAAAGATATTGAACAAAACCGGTCCCAGAACCGAACCTTGGGGCACTCCGCTAGAAACCGACCGCCATCCTGACATCGAGCCGTTGATCGCTACCCGCTGGGCCCGGCCTTCTAGCCAGCTTTCTATCCATCTTACCATCCATTTATCCAATCCACATTCTCTTAACTTGCTGGCAAGAATAATGTGGGAGACCGTATCAAAAGCCTTGCTAAAGTCAAGGTATATCACATCCAGTGACTTTCCCATGTCCACAGAGCCAGTTACCTCATCATAGAAGCTAATCAGATTGGTCAGGCACGACTTGCCCTTTGTGAATCCATGCTGACTATTCCTAATCACTTTCCTCTCTTTCAAGTGCCTCAAAATGGATTCCTTAAGGATCCCTTCCATGATTTTTCCAGGAACCGAGGTAAGACTGACCGGCCTATAGTTCCCTGAATCGTCCTTCTTGCCTTTTTTGAAGATGGGCACTACATTTGCCTTTTTCCAGTCATCCAGGATCTCTCCTGATCTCCACGACTTTTCAAAGATAATGGCTAAAGGCTCCTCAATGACATTTGCCAACTCCCTCAGTACCCTCGGCTGCATGAAGTCCGGACCCATGGATTTGTGTATGTTTAGCTTTTCTAAATAGTTCCTAACCTGTTCTTTACCCACTAAGGGCTGTCGATCTTCATCCCATCTTGCATCACTTAGCGCATTAGTCCGGGAGCCCACCTTGTCCGTGAATAGAGGCAAAGAAAGCATTGAGTACTTCAGCTTTCCCTACATCATCTGTCACTAGGTTACCTCCTTCATCCAGTAGGGGCCGCACACCCTCTCTGATCACCTTCTTCTTCTTGTTATCCTTCACATCCTTAGCCAGTCTCAATTCCATTTGCGCTTTCGCCTTCCTGATAACCCCCCGGCATTCTCGAGCTATACATTTAAACCCCTCCCTGGTCATTTGTCCAAGTTTCCACTTTTTGTAAGCTTCCTTTTTGTGCTTAAGTTCACCAAGGATTTCCCCCGTAAGCCAATCCAGTCTCCTACCATGTTTGCCTCTCTTGCTACGCATCGGGATGGTTTCTTTCTGTGCCTTCAATAAGGCTTCTTTAAAATACTGTCAGCTGTCCTGGACTCCTTTCCCCTTCATGTTAGCATCCCAGGGGATTCTGCCCATCAGGTCTCTGAGGGAGTCCAAATCTGCTTTTCTGAAGTCCAAGGTGTGTATTTTACTACTCTCTTTTCTTCCTTTGGTCAGGATCCTGAAATCTACCATCTCATGATCACTGCTTTCCAGGTTGTCACCCACCTCTACTTCCCCTATTAGTTCCTCCCTGTTTGTGAGCAGAAGGTCAATCTGCGCACGGCCCCTGGTCGGATCCTTCATCACCTGTACCAAGAAGTTATCCCCAACGTTCTCCAAAAACTTCCTGGATTGCCTGTGTACTGCTGTATTGGTTTCCCAACAGATGTCAGAGTGATTAAAGTCCCCTACGAGAACCAGGGCCTGCGATCTGGAAGCTTCTCTCAGTTGTCCGAAGAAAGCCTCATCTACCTCATCCATCTGATTCGGTGGCCTGTAGTAGACACCAACCACAACATCACTGCTGTTGTTTGCACCTCTAAACTTAACCCATAGACTCTCAACAGGTTTTTCTCCCTCTATATACTGGAGTTCAGAGCAATCATAGTGCTCTTACGTATAGTGCAACTCCTCCTCCTTTTCTCCCCTGCCTGTTTTTCCTGAACAGTCCATACCCTTCCATGACAGCGCTCCAGTCATGCGAGTCATCCCACCAAGTCTCTGTTATCCCAATTAAATCTCATTTCTTCGACTGGGCCAGGGCCTCCAGTTCTTTCTGTCTGTTGTCCAGGCTTCTCGCATTAGTGTACAAACACCTCAGATAACCAGCTGATCGCCCCATCTTCTCCATTTGAATCAGGGGTCCTCCTTTCTTGCTCGTTCCTCTTTGCATTCCTTCCCGGTATCCGACTTGCCCACTCCCCTCAGGGTGTTGGCCACCGTCCCCCAACGAACCTAGTTTAAAGCCCTCCTCACTAGGTTTGCAAGCCTGCCCGCGAAGATGCTCCTTCCTCTCTTCATTAGGTGGATCCCATCTCTTCCTAACAATCCTTGTGCCTGGAACAGAGTCCCATGATCGAAGAAACCAAAGCCCTCTCTGCGACACCACCTGCGCAACCACGCATTTACTTCCTCAATTCGACGATCCCTGCCCAGTCCTTTCCCTTCAACAGGGAGGATGGATGAGAACACCACTTGCGCTCCGAATTCTTGGGTCCTTCTTCCCAGCGCTACATAATCCGCAGTAACCCGCTCAAGGTCATTCTTGGCCGTATCGTTAGTTCCCACGTGGAGAAGCAGGAAGGGGTAGCGATCCGAAGGTTTGATCAGCTTGGTAAGCCTCTCAGTCACATCCTGAATTCGAGCTCCCGGTAAGCAGCACACCTCTCGAGATTCCAGGTCCGGACGGCAGATGGATGGCTCAGTCCCTCTTAGGAGGGAGTCCCCGACCACCACCACCCGTCGTCTTCTTTTGGGGGTGGTGGTCATAGAACCCCCATCCCTAGGACTACGCATCCCATGCCTTCCAGTAGATGGTGTTCCCTTGCGGTTTCTTCCTTGTGAGGTCCCTTCCAAAGCATTCACCACCGCAGAGCCTGTGGAGAGAGCCTGAAAGCGATTACTTACCTCTATAGCATTGGGGGATTCCCGTGCTGGCCTTTTTCTCCTTCTAGAACTTACATGCTGCCAGTTCTCTTCCTGGTCCCGTACTGCCGTCTCTGGCTCTTCCGCCTGCCGTGCTTGTAGGATTAACCGCCGCCTTCTATCGAGGAAGTCTTCATCCTCTCTGATCAAGCGTAGGGTCGACACTTGGGCCTCCAGTCCTCTAATTTTTTCTTCCAAAATGGCAACCAGCTTGCACCTCGTGCAGATGAAATCCGTTCTTTCTTCCGGGAGGAAGACAAACATGGCATACGCTGTGCAGGTAACAACAGCAGACCTATCACCATCCATCCCTGCTGTCCTGGAAAAAGGATTTAAAAAAAAAAAAGGCAAGAGAACCTCGCGCCCTTCCTCCTCCCCTTCCCAACTCCCTCTCTAAACTCCCTGTTAGCACTCACCTGTTTGCAAGCTCCTTGTCACTTGCCCACTTCCTTATAAAGACCTGGACTGCCTGAAAGTCCCTCCCCCTACCAAGGCTCAGTCAATCAGCAGAGGCTTCTAGAATTCAAACTTAATTAGAAGCCAACAGTTTCCACCTGCCACTGAAGGACAGGGGAAGTGAAGAAGAAGAAGAAGAAGAAAAAAAGCCTCACTCCCAAACACAGGGGGAAAAAAAGCAAACAAACAATCAAACAAAAAACACACCAACCCTCACTCACAACAGCAAGCTCATCACACAGTAGGAAAGCCCCAAACACAACACTCACTTCCCTCGAGTCCTGTATCTCCTTCTCCTCTACCTGGAGAACTCCCTCTCTAAAGCCTCACTCACAACAACAAAAAACCCAACACAACACCAAACCAACCACCACACACCAACCCTCACTCACAAACACAAGCTCAGCACACAGTAAGAAAGCCCCAATAACAACACCCTCTTCCCTCAAGAGTCCTGTATCTGCTTCTCCTTTACCTCCTTTACTCCCTCTCTAAACTCCCTGTTAGCACTCACCTGTTCACCAGTTAAAGTCTTGGCCTTCACAACATCCTCTGGCAAGGAGAGATGACAGCTCCTGAGGTAGCTAGCATTTCTCACTGGGTAATGCTTCTCTCCTGACTGATGAGATTTACAGGTGATTAATCAGCCCTGCCCAGTCAGAGGCTCAGGGTTCCATGCAGGGAGCTCACTGACTGGGCGAGGCTGATTAATCACCTGTGAAGCTGTGGTAAGTATCACCTTGGAACACAGGGTACAGATGTTATAAGTACGATTGATACATGCAGCATCCTATCAGCGTTTCATTAAGTCTGAACACAGTCTCATAACTCCCATACCCATTCAAACAATACTAGCTCACTGGTGAGCCAGGCTGATTTCCAGCTGTGCATTTTTTAATGCTCAGTCAGGCCTAGGGGCCCTGGTGTGAGTTGGCAGCTGGTCTGCCTGGATGGCACTGTCCATGTGGCTAGACCAAAGGAGGGGTAGGTGTGGTAGGAGATGGTTCTCTTCTCTTGATTGTATTCATGTGTTGTGGCTCCTAGTTCCTCCTTGGATTGCTAAAGATGATGCTTTGGGAGAATCTGGCGTGAAGGAGGTGAAAACCAAGGTCAATGACACCCTGACACTAGAATGTGAGTCCTGGGCTGTGCCTGAGCCGACCATACAGTGGTACAAGGATGGGCAGGTGAGATTGCTAAAGAAAAGGCAGGGAACTGCTGGTGTCACTAGTAACACCTCATAACCATTTCTAAAGAGTCTGGAGCCTTCCAATGGCGGGACCCGGGGCTGGGGGGGAATCAGTGAACTTCAGTCGCCCAGAATCAATAGGGCTACAGTGGGAAAGGCTGGGGTCTGCAGTGAAGGGCTGTTTTCATGCTGGGCAGCTGTTCTCATTTGGTCAGGCTTCTGGGTTCGAAAGGAGATAGGGACTGGCCAGGTTGGCCCATGCCCACTGTTAGAGCAGGGAGCTGCATAGCAGCTGGGCATGGTCCTTGCCTAATGATGCCTAGAAACAACTAAAAAAGCCCCTTTATTTGTCCCTGAGCAGGTGTGCTCTCCAGAGCTGTCCCCTGGTGACTTCTGACACCAGGGCAGGCAGGGAGGGGCCATTCTTTGCTCTGCATTCTGTTTTCATTCAGATTCATGATCTTTACACTGATTGTCATGAAATGATGCGCTTACTTAAGGCACTGAAACCCTCTGCAAGATTAAGAGCCAGGTAGCTATTGTTGGAGGAAGAGCAGTTTGCAGCTGGCTGGGAAGGGAAGGCGCCATTTGTAAGACGTGGGGGCTGGATTCTGTATTTTCTGGTGGCTGTTTTCAAGGCTGTGATCTTGGCATTTAATCGCCATGAGACAGGTTTAACTCTGCCTTCTCCTCCCTCTCCCCCATACGCTTATGCTGGGTGTCTCCTCACCAGCCCTTGGAGAGTGATAGCCGTCTGCAAGTTTTCAGTGATGGGCAGCTTCTTCGGATCAGACCCGCCCGTGTCTCGGATTCAGGGCGCTACACCTGCCTTGCCACCAACCCAGTGGGTGAAGATGATAAGGACTTCAGGGTGCACATTCAAGGCGAGTCGCTGGTCGAAGAACCAGGGCATCCCTGCTGAGCCAAGCTGCAAAGTTGAGCCTGGAAGCAGAAGGCATAAAGGGGCTAAACCCCTGCAGTGCAGGAAGTGGAGTGCTAGACGGGACAGACGGGAGGATAATCACTGTGGAAGTGTATTCCGCCCACAATGCAGGTTGATTGCTGCTGCTTGCTCTCTTTCAGTGCCCCCCCTGTTCCAGAAGCAGGGAAATCCCAATACGGCCTTCCAGACCCACTACCAGGAGGAAGACCAGGATGGAAAAGTGATGGAGCACCGGGAGGTGACCATCAACAGCCCGGCCTCCCTGTATTGTGACACAAATGCCATCCCGCCCCCGAAACTCACCTGGTACAAAGATGGAGAGCTCCTCTCTGCTGCGGAGAGGGTTTTAGTACTGTTAGGTAACACGCTTGGCTTATTGATGCAAACTTCAGTGTGGTCAGAGAACTCCAAAAGCTTCATTTAACTACTTGACAGCTGCCAGGCACCTAACATGCTCCCAGCAGTCCAGGTGTGGCCAGCTAGAGTATGCCAGATGTGCCCAGGTGATTCACATCTGCTGTGCTAACAGACATTCCAGGTATGCCCCTGTCAAGGCTGTTCCCCACTCTGGCATGATAAATGCAGAAGTGGGGGCCCACAAAAGCACCCCAAAACCTGATCTCTACAGGCTTTGGTACAAAAGCTTCCCCCAAAATCCTAATACCCGGACTTTGCGTAATAAAAACTGCTGCCACCACGCAAGTATTCCAAAAAAACCAGGGAAGAGGTCACTTGGGAAACCTCAGCCCTAAAGTAAAACCCGGACACAAAAATTAACCAATACCAGGTTAAATAAAAAAGAAAGTAGTTTTATTATCAAAACAAAACCCCAGTTACAAGCATAGTTGGAATGGCTAGATGGTAAGAGCCACCAATTAATATACTCATGGAGGATTCCGCCATGGGCCAAAATTTAGTTACAAAAGAGAGGAAAACCCATTTCTAACAGCACAGACATCAGATCCAAATTCCCAAAACAGAAAACAATAAAACCTGATGGATTTATCTAGACTTTACCCTACTAACACATTATGAAGAGTCTTTTTGTTGGAGAGAGACATGTCTTCTGTCTCCCTCAGTATCTAGAGAGCACACTGGCTCAGAAACAAAGGAGGGAAAAGTTAAAAATTCCTTTGTCTCAGTTTGAAATCCCTACATGCATTTGTATTGGCTGACCGCTACCTGGCTAGGTACAGAGGACATAGTTAACCCCTTAGTCCCCAGGCTGCTGGCCATCCCTCATGGTTATGACACCCCTGTGGGCATGCGCCATCCTGACTGCTAGATGTTTCAGGTGCGCTCAGCTAAAGGGCACCAATGTCTGTGTTACCAGACCTTCCAGCATACCCAGGTGATGTACATATGCTGTCCAATAGGACGCCCCACTGCATGTTCCAAGTGGCACGACCTGCTGTGCTGCCAGATACTCAGGCTCTGGTAACATCCCATGAAATGTACGACAGTGGCAACAGGGACGGTGCAGGGACCAGCAACAGAAATGTGACTGTCCCCCCAGTGGGATTGCTCTAGCCATCTGCCTGTCCTCTTTACATCTCCTTGTGTTGCCTTTAAGTGTCTGCGTCCTCCCACTCCCACGGTACGGCACCCTTCTGAGTGCTACAAAAGGGCCAGATAAACGAGGGTGATTCTACCAGGTTCCAAATGACCTTGGGCCCAGACCCATTAGCTTTGTGGCAGGGTTGTTGGAGTGGGGCACAGGGGGGACATGGCACATTCTGCTTCCAAAGTGAGTCGTGACGCTGGCGGCACAGACAGCATGTCTGTCCACGGCGGTTCACTGATCCTGTCCCACGCGCAAAGCAGCTCACAGCTCTAGGTCTCTCTCTAGGAGAACAGTGCTTTCCTAGGAGCCATTCCTGTCCCCATCAACACTCTGTTGCCTGGCAGGTGGACGTATCCTGCAGATCCCTGCGGTCAGGGCCGAGGATGCTGGGAGGTACACGTGCCAGGCAGCCAATGAGGCAGGAGAGGACTGGCTGCACTACGAGCTGCTAGTTCTGTGTGAGTAGCCACAAGGGCAAGTCTAACCAATGGGTCATCCCCTCTAGGTCCTGGCAGAAGGTGAGGTAGCACAGGACCCTGAATGACTTTGTGGAGCTGCCTCCTTCCCCCAGGTCTCCATGGTACCCCCTCCAGCTGGGCTGGGCTGAGCACTCAGAGCTGGCAAGCCCCTGTGGGTGGCGCTCGTCATGTTGTTTTCTGAGGTGTGCGGACTGCGAACTCTGGCCCCGGCCCTGAGCTCTTGCTAATCAGGTTCTCTCTGAAGAGCATCACTCTTGGTCATTGTCCCCTCCCTGGGACTCCCGCCAAGGGAGGGGAAAGGCTGATGGGGAGCACATAATAAATAATCATTTGTATTGCGAGGGGCTGGCCAGGCTTAGAGACAGACCCTGCCCCAGACCACACCATTCAGCACGTGAGGGAAGTCTTGAGCTCTTGCCACACTTGCATATCTGAGAGAGTGTTGCCTACTAGCTAGAGCAGGATATTAGGAATCAGGGCTCCTGGGTTCATTTCCCCACTCTGAAGCTAACTCACAGTGGCACCGAGCAGGGAGATGACAGATCTCTGAATCAGGACAAAACCAAAGTGCAATGAGTGGGAGGGTGGATGGGCGAATGGAGGGACATGGAAGGATGACAGCTGTTGAGACCTTGTCCAGTTCAGACCTCTCCTCCCCTAGGAGGTGAACAGCCCATAACTGACAGGTTCTCTTCTGTCCTAGCTGCCCCCGTAATCCATGGGAACAAGGAGGAGTCGGTAGAAGAGGTGACAGTGGTGGCAAACAGCACGGCCCAGCTGACATGCGAAGTCACCGGGGACCCAGTGCCTGCAATTACCTGGCTCCACAATGACTTGCCCTTCTCTATTAGCCCTCGGCACCAGCTCCTGGAGAGTGGCAGGCTCCTGCAGGTCAGTGTTGTGCCCCATGGGCTCTACGGTGGGTGAGCAGCAGCAGAACACACCCATCGTTGGAGGAGCTGGTGCAGCTTCTCTTCTGTCACCAATGGGATCAAGCCCTTGGCGGGGGGGGTCCTGCTGACTTCACCCGCTGCCGCGGGCGAGGGGTAGCAGCACAGCGCTGAGCACTTCCTGGGGATTGCTTGCATGTGGCTGTGCTTCTGCCTGGGTATTAGGAGGGGACAGGATCCAACTGTGGGCTTGGCTGTTGCTCCAAATCCTGTGACCTCTCCTCGCCATCTCAGAGGGCTCTGCTTTCCCTTTGCAGGTGGCTTCAGTAGAGGTGGCTGACGCTGGCAGCTACGTGTGTGTGGCAGAGAATCAGGAGGGCTCTGCAGAAAAGCGCTTTGTTCTCACAGTTCAAGGTGAGTAATTCAAGTGGACCCTTCTCTAGACATCCTCCTTGGTCAGTCCCTCGAGTCCTCAATACCCCGGCACCCAGTAGCTCATCACTCTCTCTTGCTCTCTTAATGAGTTTATCCCTAACCTCTGTCTCCATCCATCCCATTTTACTCCCTTACCTTCTTAGCACCACACTGGGAGGCAGACCTAAGGCATGTGGAGGTCTCTGCATGTCAGGTGCAAGGGGTCTCATGGGGTTTGAAAGGACTCAGCCTAGATCCTATAGTGGCTGACCTATGATTATGTAAGCTAGGAAGACAGCGGTAGCTATAATCATCAGATAAATGTACAGCACCTTTTCACAAATGGAGGCTCAAAATCTGTGTGCAAAAAAAGGTGGGTGCCAAATAGCCCAGTTATAATTGCACACACAAACCCAGTAAATGCAAGTGCAAACGTGAGGGTAGGTCCCACGTGAACATGTGGTGCTGCAACTGCATGTTTTGCTGGTGTGGTTTTTGCAGGCAGGTTTGGACCCTTCTGCTTTTGGAACTCTTGCTCCATGTAGTTCCTGCTGGTCTGGTCTGTGAGCCTTGGGGCAGGGGTCATCGTAGGGTCTGTCTACACTGCAGTTACGGGGTGTGATTGCAGTTTGTATAGACATAGGTGAGTTACCTGTGCTCTAGCTAGCTCAGGTACCAGATAGGGATGTTAAGTATCGGTTAATTAACTAATCGAGTAGTCGTTGGAATTTCCATCGACTACTTGATTAGTCAATAAGGGGAAGGGGCACTCCCGCTGTGGCTCTGCACTTTAAATGGAGTAAGAGCCCGCTGTGCTCTGACTACATTTAAAATTCAGAGCTGCCATGGGGTTAGCTCCTAGGGGTGGCGAGAGCTGAACAGTCCTGGCTCACGCCACCCCTGGGACCTCTGTGGCTCTGCCTCCCCTGCAGCGGTGGCCCGAGGCGGGCTGCAGAAGCTGGCACCCTGGGCGTAAGGCGCGATCGGCGCCCCCGCCTGCATGGCCGTCAATGGCCGTGACGTCATCATTGGGCGCCTTAGGCGCCCCGTTGAAAATGGCGCCCTAGGCGACTGCCAGGTCGGCCTATGCTCACGGGCCGCCCCTGTCCCCCTAACCCCACTGTGGAGATGGTACTGGGGGGAACCGGCTTCCACTCTCCCCTTGCTGCTTCTGGTACAGAGGCAGTGGGAGGGTGGGAGGGTGGGAAGCAATTAGCTGAGTACTCACTCGACTGGTTACTTACGTCCCTAGTACCAGAGGAGTGACGTTGAAGAAGAACATTTCTCAGCAGAGACTGTACAGCCCATGCTGAACTGTGCACTGTGGCAGACCCAGTACAAAAGCTAGCTCAGGTGTATATACGCAAGCTGCAATCCCACCCTGTGACTGCAGCAGAGACCTACCCCTAGACTGTGTGTGCACAGCACTGAGCACACTGAGGCTTGGCCTGGTGGGAACTGCTAGGCAATCATAATGACTTCCCTGCATTCAGAATGTGGTTCTGTGCTTGTTTTGCTTCCTGGGCCGGGCCCCTCCCAAGCTGTGCCACCTTCCAAGCAGTTCTGCTCACCAGTCTCTTAGCCTGAGGATAAAGTCAACATGGAGCATTTTTGCTTCACATGCCTCCCTCTTCCCTGGGCAGTTTTTTACTCATGTTCATGGTCCGTAGCCTGCTCTTTGCACTGAGTGCAAGGTCCAGACTCGGCTCCCCTCTGTTATGCTTATAAGAAGCACACAGGATCTTTTTGAGAGGAAAAGGCAATATGATATGCAGTTTTTATTGAGAATACAGTAGAAAACCAGTTAGCATATGCTTCATAAAGAGAAGTGGACACACACACACACACACACACACACACACACACACACACACACACACACACACACCCCTTAAATGGTGTTCATTTCAGAGTTTTCCGCGGTTATTCTTTGATGGCTATTACCGGGTTTCCCATCATTGTCTCTTGTTTGTGTCTCACTCTTGGGGGTCTCTGCCTATTTCCAGGGTTCATCAGTACTGCTAATTTAATTCAGCCTCAGACACAATGGGTGTTTCCTGACCACCTGGGCATTTGTGATGGCTTTCACACTTACACACATCCAAATAATCTGTGGTGCACTCACACCAAATAATTTTGTAGAGTTTTAGACAAGATTTAATAGTGACTAAAGGAATAACATAAAGAAAGGAATCTTGCACAACTTAGTTGGTGATGCAGACAAGGGGACAACTTAATTTGTACTGCTAACAGGAAGCAATAGAAATGTAGCCATGTTAGTCTGGTGTAGCTGAAACAAAAAACAGGACTATGTAGCACTTTAAAGACTAACAAGATGGTTTATTAGGTGACAGGAAGCAAGACCTTAAACTATCTAATCATGAGAGACAGGGTGAAATAGAAACATACAGAACTTATAAGCAAATCGTTATGCATCAGACGTATATTCTTATAACCAATACTTAAATATACATTTTTGCTACACCTCTCTCTGGCCTTCCACATTCCTGGGCTGCTATTTGCCATGTCCATACTCCCATCCCTCCTCCTCTCTAGTTCTTTTTGCTGCCTGTCACTGTATCTGTGGAGCTGGTTAGCATGCAGAGTGTACAGCAGCTGGCTAAATGGGGGCAGATTTCTAATCACCACGGTTTGATTTTGAGAGCAGTTCCCCCAAGGATAATGGGCACAAACCCCGAAAGCATCACTGCTGTCATCAATAGCAGCCTCTCCCTGACATGTGATGTCCAATCACATCCCGCTGCCAAGATCAGCTGGTACAAGGAGGGCCGAACCCTGCCGCTCAGCAAGGAGGCTGTCCTCATCCCAGGTATGTACCACTGCACAGGTGAAAACCCGGACTGCATAATAAGCCATGGACTCTCCTACCAGAGCCGGCTGGCTGCTTCTTGATGGAAGGTTATATTTCTTACAGGGCCAGTAACACCCTTAATAAACTGATACCTAATACAGAAGGTGTAAGGGTGGATTTTTTTGAAGGACCCTAGGGGGTTTAGGCACCCATCTCATATTGAGATAAATCCCATAGGCTGTTTGGAGAGTCCAAGCCCAGAGTTCCCAGAGTACGGGGTCCCTCTGTGACGCCGGATGAGGCTGCACAAGTTCTTGTCCCTCCCTTTAAGCCACATGGGGGAGCTCAACTGCTATGATGATGGATTTGAAGCTGTGTCCCATGACTTCTCTGTGCCCAGATCTCCCACTGAGCTCAGCACCAGTTCTGCTGGAGGGGGCACGAGCAAGCTTCATATGACCATTCAGGCCCCGTGTGGGTAGCGGGCTGGTGGGTGGATGTGTCCAGGTGCTAACTTGAAACCATGGGCATAGAGCCAGACCATGAGCCCCAGCCTGGGTGCCCTTTCTTGTTCCAGGTTCTCGGGTCCTACAGATCCCGCGAGTGCGCCTGTCCAGTGGGGGGAAGTACACGTGTGTGGCGCTGAATGCAGCTGGCAGAGATGAGAAGCTGTTTCTTCTCCGTGTTTATGGTGAGCAGAGGGTGTTTGGGCTCAGAGCCTTGTGTGCCTCGTGCACTGTGGGCCAGAATCTCCCCCCTCAGCCTGTCTGGCTCCATCAGATCAATAGGACAGAAGCTGCAATTTAGCAGCAGAACATGTAGTGCCACACATGGGCCTTCAGCTTCCCTCTGGCTCCAGGGGAGACCTACAGGCCAGCTCTGTTCCAGCAGCAGCCTCTGTTCTTGTGCTGCAACAGTGAGTAAAAATGTCCTTTTCCTTGCTAGGCTCTATTGTGGACTAGGGAGGCAGATATTAGAGCAACTTGGCTCCTTGTATTCCCCCACTGTCTGTCTCTTGTCTTATACTGAGATTTGTTGCCTGGTCTAAAATTACTTATGAATTTCCTGTTAACACCTTGAGGGCTGACAGGGCCTTTGTCCCAGGATCAGGCTCAGTATTCAGTTATTCTGTGGCTGAGAACCTGATGTGCACAGTTGCAACACTCAAAAGATAGGAAGGAACTCTTCTGTATTTACAAATATAGTTTATTAATACATTTAGCACAGTCACAAACACCCCCATTTCATAAGATAAATAGGGAACGTACCATACTCGCACCATTCCTTCTAGAACAGCCAGCAGTGTTAGCCATCCTCTTCCTCATCACCCTCGCCTTCCTCATCATCACCCATGGTCATCATCCTGGCACCTCCCAAGGACTACATCTTTTTCTCCTGCTGCCCCTAGGCTAGGACGCCATTTTATATCTTGCGCTGACATTGTAACATTGATACATATTCAGTAGGGGATGGTTCCTTTTCTCCTCATTTGTATTTCCTCACTTTACCAATGGTTAAGTGTCTTTTTCCCGTGGGTCAGTGTAACCTTGATCTCCACTTCTTATCATACACATCAATTTGCTGCCACGGGCCTTTTGTG
This sequence comes from Pelochelys cantorii, assembly GCA_032595735.1. Classification (NCBI taxonomy): domain Eukaryota; kingdom Metazoa; phylum Chordata; order Testudines; family Trionychidae; genus Pelochelys; species Pelochelys cantorii. Next base: position 14,178,727 of record CM064347.1, on the reverse strand, counting down.
GTTGTCTATCACATTTGTTATTTCAGGCATGTGCATGCTAGCTTTGCCTTAACTCAACATACATGACCTGATCTGTAAATCCCTTGTGTTACAGCCAAACTGCCAGTGTAAACTTACTGTAACTTATTATAATAAACATATAATTAAAACCATAAGGAAATAATAAATCCATATAGCTATAGACAAACAAGCAGGCTACAGATTGTCTGCTCTCTGGGGCAGGGATTGCCTTTCCGTCCTGTATTTATACAGTGCCTGTCACAGTGGGGTCCTTCTCCATGATGGAGGCTCTTAAGTGATACTGAAATACAAATGATTATGATTAATAATAATAACTTGGTGTTTTGGCAGTTGCTCTCAGTGCTAGGATCTCTAAAGGCAGTGTGCTTTGGGAGTTGTTTGTACGCTGAAAGGAGGCTGTATCCCTGTAGGCCAGATTTCCACAAGGTTCGCTTCATTGCCCCAGTAATGTTTGTGGATGCAACAGCTTGCAAGGGGTTAAATGCATGATCTGCACTTGCCTGCATTTGTATAGCTGCAGCTGGCCTCCTTTGGAAAGCTGGCCCTGTACATGTTTGGAGGGAAGGGGGGCTCTGGTGCATCCATGGAAGTATATATCCTAAATGTGCATGCATGGGGAGGGGTGTGGCATCTTCACATCAGCTGTGGTGAGGCTAGCTCCCTAGAGAGCACTGAATCTCTCTGTGGGCAGGCTGTTCCCCTCAGGAGGAAACATACTGCCCCATCATCCAGCAGTGCTAGAGCCTCATGTGTGTGTCTCTCTCTGGTGAAGTTCCCCTCACCATCACACAGACCCCTGGAGGCCAGAAGGAGGTGGTGACGGTGCGTGCTGGACAGACTGCTGTTCTGCAATGTGAGGCTGATGCTCTGCTGGAGCCAGCAGTCACCTGGTTCAAGAATGGGCACCAGCTGGCTCTAGGCAATGGTGCTCGGACCCTGCTGAGAGGGCAGAGGCTGGAGATTGAAAATGCCCAGGTAAGGCTAGGCTGTCCCTAGGGAGACCGTTCCACCTGCTGTGTGCGAGAGTCCGACGACTCCCTCCTTCTCGCAGGTGTCCGATAAAGGGCTCTACAGCTGCAAAGTCACCAACGTGGCTGGGGAGGCAGAACAGACCTTCGCGCTCATTGTCCAAGGTAAGAGGAGAGGGTTCAAACCACGTGTCTCCTTCTGTCCTCTCCAGATTCTGTCCCTCACTGGGGATTGGAGTAGTGAGAGGGTGCAGGTCAGGGCTGAGGTTAACTGGCAGATCTGGAAGTGAGAATAGTAACAGCATCTGCCTACCCCTGTGCCCATCTCCACTGCCTGCTGCCTGCACACTGAGCTGGGAGAGTTAATCTGTACGGAGTTTTTCTCCAGAGGAACAGTGGGAAGTAGGGCTGCCCATTGTCAGTTTAAACTGCTTTAGATGTAAAATTGTGTTTTCAAATTAGGGAATATTTGTATGAAAAGTGCCTGCTTTCAGTGGAGAATTTATATATATATAAACACACATACACTCACTCTCTCTCTCTCTGTGTCTCTCTCTCTCTCTCATATATAAAAACAGGGATCTCAAACTCGATTTACCTTAGGCCCAGTACCACTCCTTAAATCCTCCTAGTGGGGGCAAATACCCCCTTCTGGCAGGGCTCCAGGGGACGGAGGTCTCCATGTTTTCTCCCTCCCACTTTCCCCCGCGTGTCTCCCAGACCCTCCTGCTAGCCCACGTGCTACCCCCTGCCGCCCCTGGGTGATTTCAGATCCCATGAGAGGGCTTTGTGTTGTGAAACTGACTAGATATCCATGATGCCAATGCTCCCGATTTGATCACAAGCCTCTAATTGGGGCTTTTTTATTTTTCTGGAAAGCCCCGGCCACATTATTATAATTAAACCAGATCTGGGAACTTGGCTACCTGATGCCTCAGGCACCACCATCAACTATGACTGATCTGACATCATGCTTGTTTGTTGGTGCATAGTATTAGAAGAGAATCCCAGCCTTCTTTTTTTTTTTCTTCAAGGAAGACTTTAGGTCTCATGGTTTGTGGAGAAAAGCTAGAAAATGTTCCCTGTGACTTTAGACACCCGATGCCAAATGAAAAGATCCCCAAGTGCATTTTTATCTGTGATTTGAAGAAGCCACTCTCTTTGGGGCGGGGGGCTGATTCCTGAGTTTTGAACTCTTGGGGTTGGCAGTACAGTACATAAAAGTTGACAGTGTCTCCCCCCTGTGTCCAGGAGCCCAGGCAGAGACCAGAATCCTACAAAACACATGAAACTGAGTCCTCACTCTGAAACCCTCATGTTCTCATGTTGATATATCTCTCCCACCACTAACATCCGTGCCCTCTCACTGGAATCTCGCCTCACCCCACCCCCACTAATACCCACATCCTTGCACTTGGATCCCTCACCTGGGGTAACCATAAGCTCTGTGGTTTTATCTGACTTCAGAGGCCAGGACATCTGGGAAATGCAGGCCGGAGGGTGTGTGAGCACAGTCCCTGAGGATGATGATGGTAACAGTCTCCCCCCAGAGCTGGGGGGTGGGGCTTGGAGCCAGTGTGCAGCTCCAGACCCTCTTCTCACTGACACCCAAGATAGGAGTCACTCTGATGTCAGTGTTTTGTGCAGTGCCTGCAGGGGCAGCCCCTGCTAGAGGTGTGCTAAGTGGAGACACAGCAGGGGGCAGCACTGAGGGGACCCGGGTTCTGTTCCTAGCTGTGCTGCCTATCTGTGTGCCTCAGGTTCCTCACATGTACAGTGGGGACAATGGCACTCACCCTGGCTGTGGGAACTGTGGATGAAAGTGCTGAGTGGTGTTTACTGCGTGTCTGAGCTGAGGTGGACAAGGGGCACTGCTCCATGGCTGTGCTTTACGAATGTGATCTCAGCAAATGCAGTGGGATCCAGGTGTCTCACAGCCCCAGCAGCAGTGACTGAGCCTTCCCTTGTGTTCTGTTTCTCTCCCAAAGTCCCCCCAACCATCAAGAACCCACATGAGGAGACAGTCCACGGAGCCATGGGGAGCCTCCTTGTTCTGAACTGCGAGGCGGTCGGTGTTCCTCCTCCTTCCATCACCTGGCTGAAAGATGGGGCATTGCTTGGTAAGGAGGCCATATTGCCACACCAGCTGGCTTGGCAGGCTTCTGGGATAGCAGAGCTGGTGCTAGCTGACTGTAGTGCATACAGTTACAGCTCCTAGCAGGGAGAGGTGGTTTCTAGATTTAAAATACAGGACTGTGGGTGCAGACTTCTGGGTTCTGTTGCCAACTTGCTTTGTGAGTCACACTGCTTTGTGCGTCAGTTTCCCACTTTCTAAAGTGGAGGTACCCCTTCACAGAGGGTGGGGATGAGGCTTGGCTCTTCGTGTGTGTGAAGTCCTTTGAGATCTCAGGCAGTGACAGAAGTGCATTATAATTTGTGAAATAAACCCCAAGGGGCATGTAGGAAAATCTCCGGGCATGTTCATGGCCCAGAGTTTGTGCGTGCTTTACATGGATGCTTGCAAAGCCTTGGGGACCCGTTTGTGAAGCCAGACACATGTGAACCCTAATTCCCTTGTGGTGTTGCAGCTCCGAGATAGTGGAACTCGCTGAGGGGCATGCTGGTTAGATCCCTGCAGAATTAAAGTCTCTAGATAATATAAATGCAAGTACCAGGATTTCTGGCTTTAGTTGGGGCTACCCCAGTCCTGCTGTGTTCCACCTGAACCGTGGAATCCCTAGGAAATGTCCCATAGGCTGGAGAGGAAATGCGGCAGCATCTAAGGAGCCTGCTCTTGATATTGTGCAGTGAAGCTTTAGTGCCCCAGGAGATCAGCTGAACCAGGGTCCCTGCGTTTCATGCCCATAAGCAAAAAGTTCTTCACATTGGGCAGTGCTGCAGGGTCACCCCAGGCTGAGGGCGAGGAGAATGGGGTCCCAAAGTCCCACTGGGGGGAATTCCCATGTGAAATGAGGGAAGCCTCCTTTCCAGAGGTGGAACGTGGATGAGCACTGTTCCCCCGGGTGTGGCCAACGAAACCCTGTGCTTGTTTCGGAACGATTTGCTTTCTTTCCCCCTCAGAGAGCAGCATGGAGCAGGGAGTGGTGTCCCGGGGTGGCCAGTTGCAGCTCAGCCACTTGCAGCCGTTCCATGGGGGCCGGTACACCTGCCTGGCGCAGAGCCTTGAGGCAGAAGCACGCAAGGAATTCACCGTCTCGGTGCACGGTAGGCCCCGTGAGGCGCTGCGGCTTGCAGGATGCACTCAAATTGGGTGGAGATGGAGCCACGGGGGGAGCATTCAGGATGTGGTTTGGGCTGGAAAGGGGTCAGGTAACTCCTCCGCTCTCCCCTCACATTCTCCTCTCTCCACTCAGTGGCACCCAGAATCCTCAGCGCAGACACCCTCAGTGAGCGCAGCGTCCTGGAGGGCACTGGGGTGGCTCTGGAGTGTGAAGTGGAAGGGCAGCCAGCTCCGAACGTCACTTGGCTGAAGGATGGGAGACCACTGGAACTGCCTGCTCCCCCTCGCCTCCGGTATGCCTCTTGCGAGGCGGTGCAGAGGGGCAGCATGGCTCAACGTGGAGCAGTCAAGAAGGCAAACAAAATGTTGGAAACCATTAGCAAAGGCCTAGAGGATAAGACAGAATATCATATTGCCTTATAGCAATCCCAGGGGAGGCCCACATCTTGAATACGGCGTGCTAGTCTGGTCACTCCATCTCAAAAAAGATATCCTAAAATTGGAAAAGGACAACAAAAATGAATAGGGGGATGGAACGGCTTCCATATGAAGAAAGATTAATAAGCTGGACTATTCAGCTTGGAAGAGAAATGAATAAGGGGGGATATGATTGAGGTCGATAAAATCATGACAGGTGCGGAGAAAGTAAATAAGGAAATATTATTTATTCCTTCCCATAACACAAGAACCAAGGGTCACCCAATGAAATGAATAAGCAGCAGGTTTAAAACAAACAAAAGGAAGTATTTCTTCACACAACACACAGCCAACCTGTGAAACTCCTTGCCAGAGGATATGAAGGCCAAGACTATAATAGGATTCAAAAAAGAACTAGCTATTTCAAGGATAGGTCCTTCAGTGGCTATTAGCCAGGATGTGCAGGGATGCAAAACCCTGCTCTTATGTCTGGGACTTGCCCACTGAATGGCCCAAATGAGCATTGTCCATGAGAGGCATCGTAGCTGAGTACACAGCTGAGAGGACCCAGGGTTCTATGGCTGGCTTGGCCATGTGCCCCAGTCAAATGGCCCAGGGCTAGTGATGCTGCCCTCCCTTGTCAGGCATGGGGAGTGGCACTGAGGGGATGTGCTGTATGAGAGCTGGGTGCTGTTATTCACGCACAAGGCCTGTGCTCATGCCCCTTCATTTTAGAAGCGTTTGCGAGCTGATCTTTAGTGCCTGGGGCAGGCCTGTGTAACTCCCTAGGTTGCAGCCCTGTGCCCGGACTTTTGGCAAAAGGCAGCTTGCGGGTTCCCACCATTTAATTCCTGGGAGCTGTTGCTGGTAGGTTCTGGGCTAGCATCAGAGCAGGCTCAAGGGAAGGTGGCTCCTGGAGTGACCTGCAAATGTGGGCCCACTCTTTGTATTGCTGCTGGGCCAGTCTCTAGTCCATGGGATCTGCCATGTGTGATGTCAGTTGTCTAGCAGATACCAAGATTTGCTGTGGGTGGAAGGCAACCCCAGTATGTTCCAGTTCCACATAGCAGTCTTGGGCAGGGCGTTCTTGATTGTCCCTCATCCAATGCCCTCATGTCCTGTGCCCATTGCAAACTGCTTGTGTGAGTTCAGTACAATTCACCAACCAATACCCGTCTTGACTGCCACTTTGTGCCGACAAACAGCTGAGCTGGCACAATGCGGTGGCCATTTTTATTCTAATGAAGCGGGGGATATTTAAATCCCTGCTTCATTGAGTGTGTCAGTATGTCTAATTTACATGCCTCTGTCGGCAGAGGCATGTAGTCTAGACATACCCCTAGTGTGGTTCATTGTCTCATGCAGTGGCACTTAGAGATAAGAACAAGGGAACTCTACAGCCAAAGATGATAGCCAGCTGGCTTTACAGCTCAAGTTGTAAAGGCTCCTATTTTAAGTTCCTGAGGTCCCAGGTTCAAATCCACCAAAGATAATACCTGCTAGTTAGAGCTTGAGGAATTAATCCTTTATCTCTAGCGGGAGGATGTGTGTTTCACAAGACATAGGTTTGATACCAGGCAAAGGCTGTGGTGGCTCTGGTGGGTTCTGCTGACTGACTGAGTCTCCTCTCTGAGTGCAGGCTTTCTCCTGATAGCAGCTCCTTGCTGCTCGAGGGCCTGCAGATGTCCGACTCAGGGGCATACACCTGTCTGGCTCAGAACAGGGTGGGAGAGGACACCAAGCTCCACGTGTTGAACGTCCTGGGTGAGCAAAGCATGCTGGGTGGTGCTTGGCACAGGTGGGATATACTGCTGGATAGGGGCAAAGCCCTGCTGCTAAGATTAATCTGCTCACTGCTGACCCCTTCTCCTCCCCCTCAGTTCCTCCTACTATTGAGAGAGGTGCCAACGACTCTGAGGTCATCAGCAGTGTCCCCTTGGGGCTGGTTACCATGGAGTGCCAAGCCCGGGGGTCCCCTCCCTTGCAGATCAGCTGGCTGAGGGACGGACTGCCCCTCCCTCTCTCTCACCGGGTCAGGCTGCTTTCTGCAGGACGCCTCCTCAGGTAAGAAGGGCATTCCCTGGGTGCTTTGCACTCTGGCCAAACCCCTCCCCCTGTACTCATGCACCGTTATGCCTGGCCCCTGCCTGGCTGCCACTGCCCGCTCCAGAGGTGGCTGCATTTTGTCCAAGTGTTGAACATCAAGGGGCCCTGATTTTCAGAAGTGCTGGGGATGCAGCAGGAGCTGCCTGCCCCACCCGCTGTCTCTGGCCTTTGGAAAGGCAGCCGTATGCCGTGCTGGGTGCACTAGCTGTCCCTGGGCAGTGGACCCGCAAGGGGTTGGGAGCAGAAGCCACAAGCTGGCCTTAGAGTGCTCTGAATTGATTCCTCATCCTCTTCCCCCCTCCCCACCCTGGGAGCTAGGATCTCTCTAGTGCAGGACACAGATACTGGAATCTACACCTGCGTTGCATCCAGCCGGGCGGGAGTAGCAGAACGAAGCTTCATCCTACAGATCCAGGGTATGAGAAGAATGTCCTCTGTGTGCCCGAGGGACCAGCTGGGGAGGGCAGAGCCTCGGGTATGGGAGAAAGGGGGCGGCTGGGGTGAGGCAGGAAGAAAGGCAGGGAGTGAGCCAGCATCATTTCTCACCTGGAAAGAAGGTGAAAGCATGGCGAGGGGTTGGGGAAACGCATGGTGCGGGGTACAGGGGTGTGGAAGAGACATGGGCTGGGAAATGTGGGGAGGAGAAATTGGCTACAGGCAGATTTGGGGGGTGGCAGATTAGCTGGAGGGGGTTGCTGGAGAAGAAATGAGCCAAGGAAATGCAGGGTGTGATGGGGAACCAACATGGAGGGAGAGTTTGTCCAAGTGCTGGCTGGTGAGCTGGCTGGAGATGAGGGACCTGTCTATTTCTGTCCGGAGGCTGGAGGAGTGGCAGGATGGACAGCAGGGACAGACCCAAGACAGCCTACCAGTGGCCACTGTGGCAGAGGGTGTTTGGGGGTGTCTCCGCTAGCTGCGAATGACACTTGGCAGCCTTGGGCAGCCTGTTCCCACTCCTCACCCTGATCAGGCTGTCAGCATCCTGGAGGGAGGGGGGCAAAGGTGTGAGCTGAACACGACAGGCAAGGCCTTCTCTGGTCTCAGCAACAGACACCTGCCGCTTCTGCCTCCCCCCAGCGCCTCCCACCCTGGAGCCCTCAGAGAGCAGCGAGGCCGTGACCGCAAAGACCAACTCTGCCGTAACCTTCACCTGTGCAGCCAGCGGGTCGCCCCTGCCCACGCTGACCTGGCTGAAGGATGGCGAGCCCCTGACTCTGCAAAACAACCTGGTGCACAACAGCCCGGGCACGAGGCTGCACCTGGAGTCGGTGCAGCCTGCCGATTCAGGGGTCTACTCCTGTGTTGCAGAGAACGAGGCTGGGGGAGTGAGCAAGCACTTCCACCTCTCCGTCGTGGGTATGTGCCGAGGAGGGATGGGGGGCGGGCAAGGAGACTGGGCTGATAGGGCTGAGCTGGGGGGCAGGAGCTGGGGCACAAGACATCACCAGGCCCTGGGCAATGGGGTAGGGGGCTCGACTCTGGGGCCCCCCGAAGGGGCGGGGCCTCAGGCAGAATGGGTGGGGCTAGGGCAGCCATTCCTCAGTGTCCCCAGAGCATGCGACGCCTCCCCCACCCAGCCCTCAGCTCTGAGTGGGGCTCCAGCGGTGATTTAAAGGGCCTGGCGCCCCAGCCCCTTTTGAATCTCCGAACACCTGGGCAACTGCCCCTTTGCTGCCCAGCTGGCGGCTCTGCCCAGTCTGTTCTCCCCCGGTGCACGGTTCAACTCTCCACATTTCTGGGCACTACAGGCCATCTCACCCCGGCACCTCCCTTCACACTAACACCTCTCTGTGCCCAGCCCCAAGGGCCTTCCCCCTCTGCCTGCCCGCCTTGTCCAGAGCACGGCGGTGAAACCAGCCCCGGTCTGCCTTGCAGAACCCCCGCACCTGGTGGATTTGGCCCCGCCCACGGAGATCGCTGCCGCCATTGGCGCACCCTTAGAATTGCTGTGCACCACGGCGGGCGTCCCCGCCCCCCGTGTCACCTGGGAGAAGGATGGACGGCTGCTCCCCAGGCCCGGGAACGGGAGCTCCCTGCAGATAGAGAGTGTGCAGGTGGAGACTTCTCCCCCTCTCTCCCCCTCCGCCCCCCGCCTCCCTGAACTTTCCCCTGATCTTTCCTTCCTTCTGGCCTCTCACAGGCAGACGATGCCGGCTTGTACACCTGTCTGGCGGCAAGCCCTGCCGGGGAGGATGGCAAGAGCTTCTGGGTCAAGACACACGGTACCATCACACTGCCAGAGCCCTGTGGCTGGAAATCAGGCCAGCGGCAGCCAGTCCCATGCCTGCGCTGCCTTCGCAAGCAACTCCTGCTGCCTGGGAGAGGAGGGTCGTGGGTGCAGGGCAGAGGCCACATCAGCCGCTAGCAGCCGGGGAAGGGGAGCTCCCCATGCCTGTATCCCTTTGCCCAGGGAGGGGAACCGATGGTGCCCCCGAAAGGAACATGCCCCTTGTGGGAATGGGATGGGTCGAATGGCGAAATGCAGGGTTGGTGTCCATCTCTGCCATGCAGCAAGCTCTGTGGGCCCAGGACTAGCGTCACTGGAAAGCAGCCTTGTGCAGGCAGGACTGGGCAGGCCTGCAGCTGGGGCCAGGGAGCTGGTGCCTTTATATCTGGGGGTGGGGATGTACTGCTCTCCCTTGGTGGGTGCCTCGTAGGACCAGAGCTGGGCATGCAGGTCCTGGCCCCCTCACATGCCTACCCTTCTGGATCAGCGACCAGGCTGGCTGAGGTGGAAGGGCAAAGGGGGTGTAACGCTTTCCTGGGAGCATAGGGCTGGGACTGCAAGCAGGGTTCGTGCAAAGCCGAGCAGCGAGGGCTGGGGCATTGGGTGGGAGGTGGCTGTTACCGTTTGGGGATGGCGCTCTCTCCAGCACTCTTGGCTGCTCATGGGCGCGATTCCCCTTTTGCACACGCCTGACCTTGTGTCCCTGCAGCACCTGCTACCGCGCAGCACTCCGGCGAGACGCACCCTGTCCCAACGCTGGCTGGCGGGCAGCTCACCCTGGAGTGCCCCGTGGACACTGCCCCGCTGCCTCGCATCGAGTGGCGCCGAGGGGGGTCCCTGCTGCAGGTGTGTATCTGGGGGTCCGCTGGCTCTTGCACATACCAGGCTGGGTGTAACTCCCCAACCCACCTCCCTGGCCATTTCAGGGCCGGAGTTTCCCTCCCACTCTCAGTGGCTCAGCCAATGCACCAGGTAGCTTCCCGTCACTGCACGGCAGGGGTCTAGAGCCGCTGCCCAGGGGATCCCTGCCTGGTGCATGTGTCCCTTTGATCGGCCGCCCCCGCATGGCTCGGCTCCCGCTGCTCAGTGGTGTGATGCTGCCTTTGGGAAGTTGAACCAGGGCCACTGGACTTGTTGCTCGTGAAGCCTGCAGTCGGATGCACCCTGCGGCCAGGGCGGTGCTGCTCATGGGCTGTTTGTCTCCGGGTGCTGGCAGGAGGATGCCCGCGTGCGATTTCGGGCCCAGGGGCGCTTCCTTCAGATCCAGGCCGTGGGAGTGCCTGACGGCGGAGAATACAGCTGCACGGCCAGCAGCGCGCTGGGGAGAACCAGCCTGCGCTTCCACGTGGAGATCCACAGTGAGTAGAGCCACAGGGGCCTCTGGGCCAGGGTGAGCCTCCTGGCTCAGATCCTCAGGTATGCTCAGTCACTGGCCTCCATTGCAGGCAGTGGAGCTGGGCCGACTCAGACCCCCTGGCTCTCACGCTCCCTCCCGGAGCTGGGGTGGTGGGATATGCTGTGGGACAGGATCCTGTTAATCAGTAGGCTGTTGCCCCATAAGGAGAGGGCTGGGTAGGCTCTTGGATTCCCTCCATTTACACATCTCATGCCATTGGCTTGGTTAATCCCCATGTAGCATGTTCTGTCCGTCTTCGACCTGCTTTACCTCCTGTGTTCATTCCTGACTGACCTTGCCCATTGCTGTGGCCTTGTTCTTGGTCCATGGCTCCTCGGGTGTTCCCTCCCCTGGCCTTGGTTAGCTCAGTCCCTCTGCTCCTGGCCCATTTCCCTGTCTTCGTTAGCACAGACACTTTCTTCGCCACCGGCTCATCTTTGCCTTCCTAACCCGGGCTTTGGAGAAATGAGGCCTCCCATAGGTTTATTACTCATGTCAAGCCAGGCCTACGTAGGAGCAAGTGAAAGGAGGAGGGGCTTCAGATCCCCCCAGCCCCAAAACATTGGGACCCCTCCAAATTTCTTCTTCCTCCCCGGCCATGGCACCAAGCGAGTGGAAGGGTGCTGGGTGCTGCTCCTGGAAAGGGGGTGCCCAAGAGCTGAACAGCTAAGCATGAACTCCGTTAGGTCCAATCTGCCCCCTGGGGTTGTTTTGTTGCAGCTGTCCCTGTGATAAAGCCAGGCCCCTTGGCTGTAAATGCTACTGTGAATGAGTCAGCTCTGCTGCCCTGCAAGTCCAAGGGACTGCCCACGCCGCAGATCACATGGAGAAAGGATGGCCGGCTCCTGCTGCCAGCTGGGAGCCCCAGGTACGCACGCCGGCTCCTGCTGCCGGCCAGTGGCCCCAAGTACGCACGCCGGCTCCTGCTGCCGGCCGGGAACCCCAGGTACGCACGCCGGCTCCTGCTGCCGGCCGGGAACCCCAGGTACGCACGCCGGCTCCTGCTGCCGGCCGGGAACCCCAGGTACGCACGCCGGCTCCTGCTGCCGGCCGGGAACCCCAGGTACGCACGCCGGCTCCTGCTGCCGGCCGGGAACCACAGGTACGCACGCCGGCTCCTGCTGCCCGGGGCCCAGGGCCATTTCACAGCCAAGTTCTGCCATTCCTGGCTTGCTGGCTCTGTGGGAAAGCAGCCGCTTCCCATCTGTTTTGTCTGTGGAGCCGTAGTGCATCCCCATGAGCTCAGGTTTATAACTGGGTTCCCTCACAAATGGTAAGGAACAGAGTTTCACAGAGGCCTTTGTGAGGCAGGGGCAGTTATTGCCCCCACTGTATGGCTGAGAGAGCTGCGGCACGGGGAGATGAGGCGACTTGCCCAGGGTCAGGTGGGCAGGTCAGTGGCCAAGCTGTGGACAGAGCTGTGCCCTGATTCCTAGCCCTGTGCTTGGACCTCTCTGTGCTAGTGGCTGCCTCTGGGCCTGCCTAGGCTGGCAAGTGTTCTCCTGCCCCTTGGCAGCTATTTCGCGGTTTGTCTGATGCTTTCCCTGAAAGAGGCATTGACCCAAACTGGTCGGTGGTCTGACAGACTCTCCTCCCTCCCCTCAGGTTGGAGCTGCTGACGGACGGCTCTCTGCGAATAGACCCAGTTCAGGTCCAGGATGCAGGGTATTACCTCTGCGTGGCATCTAGCCCTGCTGGGTCTGACCGACGGGCCCTGGACCTCCGAGTCTTAGGTGAGAGGAGCGTGAGGAGGGAAGGGAGTGAGCCGGGAATGCAGCAGGACCCTGGGAGCCCAGCATGGTGCACTGGGAGCCAGCTGCGCTGTGGGGCTCTCAGACAGCCTTGCTCTAGATGCCACCATCTCCCTTTTCCCTGTGTGTGCCAGCCACCCCTCCCCTTTGTTCCCAGGGGTCCCTCTGCCTCCTGCTGGGCAGGCCCAAGCCATTGTGCTTCCGCTCATTAATGCTGCCTCCCTCTAGTAAGGCCTCTAGCTGATTGGACTCCACTCCTGGTCTGATCGCACCTGTCTCTGCTCCTCCCCAGTCCTCCCTGCCATTGCTCCGGGGCCCTCCAACCTCACCCTGACAGCCCACAGCCCAGCCTCGCTTGCTTGCGAAGCTACTGGCCTCCCCAAGCCTCACGTGACCTGGAAGAAAAATGGAGAGCCCCTGGACGTGGACCTCCCGCAGAGCCCATACAGGTACCGGTGCTGGGCTTGCCCTGCTGGCTGTGGGCAGCGCGGTTGGTCAGGGACATGTGCAGAGTGGGGCAGGTTCGGCAGCTGGTTCTGCTGCTGTTGTATTCCCTTGCAATGCTCCTTTCACCATCGGGCCCGAGCTCTCCACTGTACGCAGCTGGGCCTGGCCCTCTCCACCACTGTGCTCAGGTGCTCGGGGCATTGCTGATCTCAGGGAGGTGGGATCTAGTGACTTCCTCTCCCCGTGCACTCCGTGTCCCAGGTTACTGCCCTCTGGCTCCCTGCTGATTGCCAGCCCCGGCCTCCAGGACTCGGCGCAGTTCGAGTGCATCGTAAGGAACCCGGCGGGAGAGGCTCGCAGGCTCCTGACCGTCGCTGTGCATGGTAAGTCGCTCGTACAGGTCTGGGTATTGCCCTGGGATGGGCTTTCTGTTGCCCCAAGTGCAAAGAGCTGACTGAGCTCCAGCCCGGGCTCCCCCTGCACGGCCAGCCTGGTGGGCGCCCCCACTTCAACAAACCCAGGGCCACAGCCTCTGGGGGAACAGGCTGGGGGAGTGTGCGGGGTGCGGGCTGCATGCTCATTCAGGGGCTTTGGCTCTGCCTGAGGCTGCAGCAGCTCCAGCTTTGAATTCTGGAGGTTTCCCAGCCCAGTCCCCGGTGTGCCAGCCGGGATGGCGGCTCTCGCACGTGCTCCTCGGAGCCTCGACTCATCCCAGAGGGGAGTCTGGCTCCTGCTCGTCATGAGCAGCCCCGTTCACTCTGACACCCACTGCTCGCAGTCCCTCCCACGGTGGCAGACGACCGCACAGATTTCATGGCCACCCGCATGGCCCCAGCCATTCTGACCTGCTACGCCTCTGGGGTGCCAGCACCAGCTGTGGCCTGGAGCAAAGATGGAGCCCATCTGGGAAAGCGAGGCAGCGGCTACCGCCTCTTGCCAACAGGTATCAGAAACACCAGCCCACGAATAGGGGTGCGGGTGGGGGAGGGGGCAGCATGCCCAGCCTCCAAGAGGGTGCGCTTCACCTCCCCCCTTGATTACCTCCTACTCCTGTGTCCTAGGGGCTCTGGAGATCAGCCGTGCCCTGCCGATCCACGCCGGGCGCTACACCTGCACGGCCAGCAACACCGCCGGCGTGGCACACAAGCACGTCCTACTGACAGTGCAAGGTACCCAGAGTGGCCAGGGCCACTGCAGGCTGCGGGAAGGAGAACAGCAGCCCAGGGGAGGGGGGCGCCAGGCCTGCAGGGAAGCCAGGATTGTGAAGGGGCCCTGGGGGAGGCAGGCTGTGGGACGGTGGGTGCTGACCATGGAGCCCTGGAGGCTGGGAAAGCAGCCAGGTCAGGCTTTGTGCGGGAGACACCCAAGTGAACTGCATGGTGGCTGGAAGAGCGAAGGAGCCGGCTCAGACACTGTTCCCCCTCTTGGTTGCAGAGCCCCCCGCCGTGAAGCCCCTGCCCAGCTTGGTGCAGGTGAGGGTCAATGCTGCTGTGGTTTTGCCCTGCGAGGCCTCTGGGCTCCCCCGCCCCGTGATCACATGGCAGAAGGAAGGGATCAACATACCAGCAGGTGAGCTAGGATGCCGGTAAGCCAGCCGAGCCCAGGACTGCCATGCCGGTCACTGCAGCAGCCGCAAGGCCCCTGGGGGGTTGGTGATGCTGCTGGATCTTAGCACAGATAACCCAAGCTCTGCCAGGGTGGCAGTGGCTTGGATAACAAACTGTCTGAGGATCTTCCAAATTCCCCATCCTCTCCTGCCCTAGCTGCCCTGTTCTCACGGGACCTCTTTTGGCTGCAGCGGTGGGAGGCACTCTGCTTGGTGCATCCTGCATGGTGTCAGAGGGCAGCAAGGGGCACTGCCAGTCCATCAAGCTGGAAATCGCAACAGCCCGTGGTCCTAAAATCCCCCTTAGCCCTGATGTCCTTGCTGAAAGCCACTTAGAGTCATTACACTCTGCATCCACCTGCCGGTGGGTTTTTCACTTCCCAAGCGAAGCCGCCGTGTGCTACCTCGGAGGAGGCTGCATGCGACATGTGGAGGACGTGGTCCCTGTGTGTCGTCAGCCAGTCGGTCACTAACGTGCTTGGGCTGGTGTGGCCCATGGCCAGCCTTCCTGGCCTTGCTCTTGAGTTCTGCCACGTCCCTTTCCTCTCTGGTCTTTGCTTCCTGGTGGCAGGAGCCGGTTTCAAGGTGCTCCCCAATGGGCATCTGCATCTGTCCCGGGCCTCTGTGCAGGACGCTGGGGTTTATCTGTGTGTGGCTCAGAACCCCGCAGGCACCGCGCTGGGGAAGACCAGACTGATCGTGCAAGGTAGGAGTGTGACTGTGGATCCACGCCTTGGAGCAAACCCAGAGCCATGTGCAAAACACAGAGGGCTGGGGGTTGTCCCGCAGCGCATGCTCTCCTTTTCCACTGGCCTGGCTGGAATGGCCGGTCTGAGCTGGGGAGGTGACAAGTCTCTGTTAATAAAAACCTCCCGTGGGGCCGGGACCAAGTGTTTCCCAGCTTGAGGTGGACTATAGGGTGGGCAGCAGCAGCCCCGCTAGCCTGCTCTTTCCGTCGTGCCCAGCGGCAGAGCTTGGTCACCGTTCTCATCCCCTGCCAGTGCTGGATACACTCCAGCTTTACTGTGCTCGGAGGCATGGTGGCGGAATTGTGCTGTCGCTAAGCAAGCACCTGGGAGCCAGGTGTCCCAACTTGCTGTTACTAGAGACAGGCTGAGCCATGGGTCCAAATTTCCCCCAGGCAGGTGGGTGTTCCGGTCTGGGTTGGGAGAGCACAGAGGCGGGTGCTGCAAATGCCGCTCTCGTGCTGCGTTCGTCTCCATGCACGGCGAGGGAGCGCAGGGGAAGATGGGGGTGGTTTGGCAGCAGGCAGGGCAGAGGGCGAGAAGCAGAGGGTAAGAGAGGAGCACCGGGCAGCGTGGTCAGGCTGGGGCTGGCAGATACTTCCAGCAGCTGCATTCGCCAGGGGCTGGGCTGGCATCTCATGCCAGGGCACTTCTGCAAACTCTATTCAGTCAAAGCTGGCTCACTCCAGGCATTCGCTGGGAAGTAGCTGTGGGAGGGGAACCCTTGACATCAGATGAGGGATCCTTTGCCTCCCACTCTGTTTTTTTCCAGTGCCGCCAGTCATCGAGGCTGGTCAGCTGGAGCTGTCCATCCTGGAGGGCTTGCCTGTTCTCCTGCCTTGTGCAGCTTGGGGAGTCCCTGAACCCAGAGTCACCTGGTCCAAAGATGGGGTCGCGGTGCCGGGGATGGAGGGGAAGTTCACCTTGCTGCCATCTGGGGGACTGATGGTAAAGGACTCCCAGGTAAGCACCTCGAGGGGGCAGTGTGTGTTCTGGCTTTTCCCATGTAGTTCTCCCAGGCCCGAGACAGTAGAGGGAGCATCTGGAGAAGGGATCTTCCCAATATCCGGAATGGTAATATACAAAAACCTGTAGGAGAACACTTCCATCTCCCTGGACACACAGTAGCAGATTTAAAAGTAGCCATCCTGCAACAAAAAAACTTTAAAAACAGACTTCAAAGAGAAACTGCAGAGCTACAATTCATCTGCAATTTGATGCTATCAGTTTAGGATTAAACAAAGACTGTGAATGGCTAGCCAACTACAAAAAGCAGTTTCTCCTCTCTTGGTGTTCACACCTCCACATCAGCTGCTAGAAGTGGGCCTCATCCTCCCTGACTGAATTGACCTCATTATAACCTTAGTCTTGATTGGAACTCTTTTCTTATGCCTGTATATTTTTGCCTGCCTCTGGAATTTCCACTACAGCATGCATCTGACAAAGTGGGTCTTTGCCCACGAAAGCTTATGCTCCAATAAATCTGTTAGTCTATAAGGTGCCAAAGGACTTTTCATTGTTTTCTCAGCTGGCTAGGTACTGTCGGGAACCTGAGGGGTTCTATAAAGCCAGCTCAAAGGGGAGGATCAACCCATTGGCTGGAATGGGGAAACACCCAGAACCCTCTAGGCTTGGTTCACTTGTGGGGTGCAGCGCCTCACCTGAGAGGTGCCCCACTGACTCGCTGCAACTTCTCCCCTTGCAGGGAGGGGATGCCGGGACGTACACCTGCACTGCAGAAAACTCTGCCGGGAAAGCCAGGGTGCAGCTCCAGCTCTCCGTCCACATCCCTCCTGCCTTCACAGAGCTGCCAAGGGACCGGACGCTGAACAGGGGCGAGAGGCTGAGGCTTGGCTGCGTCGCTAAGGGGAACCCAATGCCCCGCATCACCTGGATGCTCAACAATAAACCGGTCAGAGGTGAGCTGGGCAAACTGCCGTGGGAGTGGTGGGAGCCGGGGGCGGGGGTGCAAAGAAAGAAGGAGGAGACCCTGTGTGGGGGAGAGGTAAGAGAGCAGGTGAACTAACGTGCAGGAGGGCTGCACTGATGTCTTTTAGAAGAGGCCCCAGCAGGGAGCAGACCTAGCTGTAGGTTGTAGTGCAGGGCAGTGCACGGGAGGGAGTGCAGTCAAGTGGTTAGAGCAGGGAATTAGTACTGCTGGGTTTTGTTGTAGGTTAACATAAGAACGTAAGAAGATAAGAATGGCCATACTGGGTCAGACCAAAGGTCCATCTAGCCCAGTATCCTGTCTGCCAACAGTGGCCAATACCAGATGCCCCAGAGGGAGCAATCACAACAGGGAATCCCCAAGTGATCCTTCCCCTGTCACCCACCTCCAGAGAAACAGAGTCTAGGGACACCATTCCTACCCATCTTGGCTAATAGCCATTGATGTACCTAACCTCCATGAATCTATTTAGCTCTTTTTTTAACCTGGTTATAGTTCTAGCCTTCACCACATCCTCTGGCAAGGAGTTCCACAGGTTGACTGTGCTCTGAGTGAAGAAAAACTTCCTTTTGTTTGTTTTAAACCTGCTGCCTATTAATTTCATTTGGTGACCCCTAGTTTTTATATTATGGGAATAAGTAAATAACTTTTCCTTATTCACTTTTTCCAAACCAGTCATGATTTTATAGACCTCTTTCATATCCCCTCTTAGTCTTATGGGATCCGTTCCAAACCCCTGATCATTTTTGTTGCCCTTTTCTGAACCTTTTCCAATGCCAATATATCTCTGTACGCAGTATTCAAGATGTGGGCATACCATGGTTTTATATAGAGGCAGTAAGATATTTTTTGTCTTATTCACTATCCCTTTTTTTATGACTCCTAACATTCTATTTGCTTTTTTGACTGCCGCTGCACACTGAATGGATGTTTTCAGAGAACTATCCACAATGACTCCAAGATCTTTCTCTTGAGTAGTTGTAGCCAAATGAGTCCCCCTCATATTGTATGTACAGTTGGGATTATTTTTTCCAATGTGCATTACTTTACATTTATCAATGTTAAATTTCATTTGCCATTTTGTTGCCCAGTCACTTAGTATGGTGAGATCTTTTTGAAGGTCTTCACAGTCTGCTTTGGTCTTATCTAGATTCTGGCTCTGGCTGAGTCACAGGACTTCTCTGTGCCTCGGTCCCCCCACAGGGCTAAGAATACCCAGGGAGGTGGCGTGCAGGGTTTAATTAGTGCTCCTTCCTAGTGCCCTGTGAGCTTGCTCAGCATGAGGGACTCGCTGCCATTTTCTTCCTTGGCGTGGGGCTGCCCTAAGGGGAAGGTTCTGAACAAGTGCAAAGCCTGGCCATGTTGCCTGGCGTGCCTGCAGGGAAGCGAGTGGGTCAGCCCAGGTCCATGTTCTTGCTTTGCCCCAGAACAGAGGGGAGAGCAAGACTCCAGCACGTGGGCGGGAAGCCTTCCAGCCCCTTCCCCACCTCTCAGGCCCCCAGGGCTGCGGATGACCACAGTGTTGGGGCTGGGTGCTGTCTCCACTGCCTGTCCGCACAACCCTCCCGTGTGGCTTCCCTTTGGCAGCAGGGGTCTGGGAGCGGAACGGGCAGAGCACGCTGCAGAGGGAGGCCGTCACCCAGGAGGACAGCGGCACCTACGCCTGCGTGGCTGAGAATGGCGTAGGCAGCGTCAAGGCCGTGGCATTCATCTATGTGAAAGGTGCTGGGGCAGGTGAGGCAGCTCGTTCATGGTGCGTGGGGAGGAGCAGCCTGGAATAGCGCCTCTGAGGTCAGCAGACTCCGCTGCATGCAGCCACACCACTGTCATGGAGATCCGCGCCTGGCCTGGCGTCTCTGGCCACGTCTCGAAGGCCCTGGCCATTCTGGGAGCGCGTAGCCCAGGCCAGTGGTGGGCAGCCAAGGATAGGGAGTGGCCCTCCTTCATCTTTGTGGGCTGCAAGACTGAAATTGTACATGTGCACTAACTGTGACCCCAAGAGTGATTTGCAGCATTCGAGCTCTGGGAGGGAGGGGCAGGACTGGCAGATGCAGGGCCCCCAGTGGAAGGAGGGGGCAGAGGAGCAGTGCATGGGCCACAGAGAGAACCCAGATGGGCCACATGTGTAACACACACACACACGCACACCTACTAGTTGTGGTTCGCTATCCCACCTAGTGGCACTGAGGCCACGGACACAGAGGAAGAATGAGTGAGCTCCACAGCCTTGTCTGAGGAGCATCTGGCTTTTAGCTCACGCTGTGGAGTCTCATGCACTAAGCTTCAGAGGTCCCAGGTTCGGAGCCGCCTGTTGGCGCTACATATGCAACCCATAGACTGTCCACCACTGGCCTAGGCCAGGCACGACTTTTGTCTCCCACCCGTTCTCCTTCCCCAGGGGCTCCAGTCCTGCGGGGTGACGTGAGGGCCTACCAGGTGGAGCCCCTTGGGGGCAATGCCCTCCTGAACTGCGACGCCTACAGTGAGCCTGCTCCGCTCATCCACTGGAATAAAAACGGGCTCCCTGTGCTGGGCAGCCGACGCCTACACCAGCTCCAGAATGGCTCACTGGCCATCTATGGGACGGTGGTGAGTCACAGTCCCACCACTGGCTCCCGGAGACTGGCGGGGTGTGTGAGAAAGGGCTTAGGCTTGTTCCTTCCCTCTTCGCTGGTGCTGCCAGATGTTTCCTTCCCTCCTTTGAGTCGCATGGCTGGATTATGTTGTAGCTGGGACTAGTGGAGTCTTGGAGCACTCTGCTGCCTGGGAACAAGCAGGGTCAGCCACAGGGGGGAGGATCTCTGGACTGGCTCACCTGGTGGAGGTATATGTGGGAAGTAGCTTCTCCCTCTGGGTAACTCTTGTAATGGTTTTTTCAGCCGGCCTCCACTCCTGGGGTCTAAAGAAATTCTCGCTTTCCACCCTCACTCAGAACAGAGGCCAGGTTGCTTGCTGGCGTCTGTTGCTCAAGGGGACCTGGGACAGGGCCTAGCTCCGGCTCTGCAGTGCTCCCCCTTGACAGGAGCCGGATGGGACATGGTGTATGGGCCACCAATTTACCTGCGGTTATGCAAATCCACTGCGCCCCTGTGGACTCCTGGGAGGGCAGCCTTGCCTTGGGCAAGGTGGTAATGCACCTGCTTTCCCTCCTCCTAGCACGACGATGCGGGACGTTACAAGTGCATGGCGGAGAACGAGGTGGGCGTGGTGGAGAAGGAGGTCACTCTCGCCCTGCAGAGTGAGTGTCTGTCCTGGGGGTGGCTGGTCTTTTAGCCTCACAGACAACATCGTCCTCATGCTCGCAAGAATGTTGGTTTGCAGGGGAAATGGCCCAACTGCTTGATCAATTCCCTGCTATTGCCCCAGGCTGTGGGCAGTGGTGCCCCTCAGTGCCCCCATTCGCTGCCCAGGGACACAGTAACACTCTGCTGAGGCCTGACATGTGTTGGACCAATTGCAGGCATTGGGTTAAGGGTGGGGGTGCTGGGGGCTGGGGAAACGCAAGTCAGGCTGGACAATCGGGTGTCATGCTTGGTCTTATACTCTTTGACTCAGGCTGTGAGCAGAGGCCTGAGATGAAGAAGAAAAAATGGCAGTGCCAGCTGGTTGCCCCAAAACCAAGCTGAGGGAGAAGCATCAGGTCCATAAAATCTCCCAGGCTCGCCCAGCTCAAAAATCCAGTGTGAATGGGTGGGAACATCTCTCTTGCAAGAGTCCGGGTTACATCTGAGAGACCCTGGTGACTGACTGGGAGCTCCGCAGAATAATTCAGGATGGAGCTACCCCACCCGCTCTGAACTCTGGGGCAGTTGGGAGCTGGATGCCAGGCCTGCTGTTCTGGTCTAAGCTCCATTGACCAGGTAGGGACTCTGCCGGATGTTGGGTGCTGCACTGACCAGGTGGCTTCCCCTCGTGTTCTAGGTGCCCCTGTGTTCAGTGTGACGCCTCAAGACATGACTGTGAGTGCTGGGGAGGAGGTGATGCTGCACTGCCAGGCTATGGGAGAGCCAGCCCCCACAGTGGAGTGGATCAGGGAAGTGAAACCCCTCCAGGAGAACCACCGAGTCCAGGTCCTGGTCAATGCCACGCTGCTGATCAGTGCCGTGGAGGGGACGGACGCGGGACGGTACGAGTGTGTTGCACGCAATCCGATGGGATCCTCTGTCGTCCAGGCCTTCCTGACAGTGCGAGGTACGGACCCGTGATCTGGACTCTCCATAGTGTCCTGGGATCCTGCAGGGCTTCTCGAAAGGGGGAAGCAGGCCGGGTTCCTGAGGAAGCTGCAAGACTAGTGGGGTGGGCAAACAGCATCGTCATCGTATTGGCGGTGAACTCAGGGGCTCATCTAGACTACAGGGAATGGTGGAAAGAAGATATGCAAATTCCCTGGGAATTTGCATATCTTCTTCCTATCGCACTTTTGAAAGCTCTGCTTTTGAAAGTGAAAGTAATTAAGACGCAGCTTTTTCGGCGAATCCCCCCCTTTGTCGAAAAGCTGCGTAAACCTCCTTTTTTGAAGGGAGGCAATTAAAGCACAAGGCTGTCACTTAGGGCTAGGGACCCAAAAGTTAAATCAGGAGAAAGGGTCCCAAGATCCTGTCCCCGGGGGTGTTTAGACCCAGCGTGTCTGAGTGTCTGGGTTTATTTCAGTAACAGCTGGGGATATAGGTCCGTCTGTCCATCTGCTCAGTGATCCGTCTTGCCCTGTCTGCTCCCTTCCCTGCCACGCTCCCTGCCCTAATGTGTGGGCAACTGGGGCAGTTGGTCCAGGTGCTCTTTGGCTGGTGGAGGGGGCTATCATGGCCAGTGTGCCCCTTCTTGCATCCACCGCCCCCTCAGTCTGGCAGCAAGGCCTGCAGGGGAGGATGTGGCGGAGGAGCTGTGCCTGCCCTGTCTGGGCCCAGGTACGAAGCGCGGCTCTGAGAGACACCTCTCCCCCTGTGCAGGGTGGGGAGGGGGGGCCTGCACTGCTCTGAGAGACACAGCTCCCCCTGTGTGGGGAGGGGGAGGGGGAGGAGGAGGGAAAGGCAGGCTCCAGCCTGAGGGGAGGGGTAGGCCCTGCAGTGCTCTGAGAGACACCTCTCCCTCTGTGCGCAGGGGGGGACAGGCTCTGACCTCAGGGGAGGGGAGGGCCCTGCAGAACTGGGGGCTCCCTGGCCTGGCTTCTCTTGGCCTATCTGGGGCTTTTCGGGAAGATTTCAGTCATCAGGGAGATGGAATGTGGGTGTAGCATTTGCAAATGTGTATTTAGGGTCCTGTGCCCCACTGAGCACTCATGGGAGTTCATGGATGTGAATAACACTGGCCTTGTTTCCCAGCCTGGGGCAGTGGGCTATCGAGGCTGGTCTCTCGTCTCCAGCAGTGGCCAGTCCTGGATGCATAAGAAGGAAGGAGCGTTCCCCTCCTCCTCCCTTGCAAACACAATAATGCAGCTGGGTGTGGAGGAACTTCCTGGTTCTGCCTCCCTGCTGACTGGTGAAGCGTTAGGACTCGCAGATGTGCTGCTGCACCAGCCCTTACCCTGGACACCTGCTTTGCAGTAATGCAGGAGTTATGCTTATTCCTATAAAGAGCAAATACACTCTTTCTGTAGCATCCTGCAGCGGAGAGTTGTGCAGGTTTATTGCATGATGTGTCTAGACTAGGGATGTAAAATCCCATTTAATTGATTAACTGGTTAAATGTAAAGTTTAACCAGCTAACTGATTAAAGGGAAGGGAAGGGCTGGACTGGTACGCACCCCTCCCCCTGGTCTGCTGTGGCTGGGCTGGAGTCCCCCTGCTTGCAGTGTGCCTGGGCTGGGCCCACTGTGGACCGGGGATTCTCCAGCCTTGCTGGAGCAACCCTGCCCACAGCAGACCCTGCAGGCTGGAGCAGCCCCCTGCCTGGAATGGGTTGGAAGCTGCTCCAGCCCCCACTGGTTAACCAGAACTGGTAAGCGTCACCTGTTAAGCATGAGGCTTACTGGTTAATCATCACGTCCCTAGTCTAAATATACTAAACCATGTTGCCTTTGAATATCACTGATTCTCCCCTTGTGCTGTGCTGGGGAATGGCCCTGGGAGATGTGCTGCTTGTTTTGTATCCCGCCGCCTCTCCGGGTGCTCTTTTTCTTTGCAAGCGAATAGCCCTGGCATAGAGCTGAGGGCATCTTGTGGCTGCATTTAGGCCACAAAGCCGCAATGAAGGCTTGCATAGGCGGCTCCTCCACCCCGCAGCAGGCTGGCCTGTGCCGTTTGAGTTTTGCTGGGTCAGTCCCAAGTGATTTGAGCCTTTTGTCTTGAGAGACCTGCTAAATGCCAGGGCCCACTAGCTTCTGCTTTTTCTCAGTGAACAGATCCGAGCCAGGCAAGACAGTCCTGCTATTAGGCAGAGGCCACATGCTGTATTACCAATGCAACCTCCTGATTAGCAGTAATACGGGGCCATGGCACAGCCCAGATGCTTTACAGGATGAGCAAATGATACCCAGGCCAGAGATGGTCATGTGCAACACAGAAACCAACCTGAATGTGACAGAGAGAGCATGTGTGGCTGTGCGTACTGCTTTGTAGGAGTGTGCCTGTGTATTAGTCGGTAGACTGGGGTGCAGAGATGTGTGTGCATTTGGGGGCGCACGGGTGAGACGTGCACCGATAAAATCCAGGCTGGTCCTGTGAACGCCAGGTGCCCTATGAATCAACTCCCCCTGCTGCAACCGAGACAAACTAACGCTGGCCTGATGTGTGCCTGGCAGGTGGTGCAGCAGTGAATTGCAGTGTCACAGGGCAGATTCACCACCAAGGGCGCCTCCTGCTGGTCACTCAGGGAATTAGCATGTTTGGTGCTGGAGCTGCCTCCTTCTGGCTGGTGTCTCCCCGCTGTTACCATTAGTCACCACTCTAGGTCAGGGCCCATGTCTCTCCCAGACTGTGGCGTCCTCCTACCAGGGCACTGCCCTACCGTAGTGCCCTCACACTCTGGAGTCCTCCCCCTCTGGAGAGACCCTCAATCCCCCTATGCCCACCTTGCCTCAGGTGACCCACTGCCAGTCTCCATCTAGCCCCTGCCACAGGGACAAACTGCAGCCTGAAATAGCCCATCATTGGCAAGGGGGTGTGGACCTGCTGCTTTTGCCTATCCTGGCTGCCTTCCCTCAGCCCTAGTACCCTGAGGCCTTGCTTTAGGCCCTGAAGCCTGGCAACTTCCCCAGCTCTGCCTGCCTTTCCCGAGCCCTGCTCTAAGTCAGGAAGCCTCCAGCTTCCCTGGCAGCCAGGTCCCTCCTGCTTCCCAGCCAGTGCAAGAGTGAGTCTCTGCTCCTCCCCAGGAGCCTGTATTTCGAGGCTTAGTGTGCATCTCCCACCTCATTCCGCCCTGTCCCCCTTCCCTCAGGAGAGCCCATCAGAGTCCAGGGCAGTCTGATCGGCATCATTAACAACCAAGAATTTGGCATTGCCTCTCTGAATGCCAGCGTGACGGAGGATCCCCGGTCCGGCATGGCCACCCTACGGAGCAGCATCGGGAATATCCCACCAGCTGTCGGTAGGAGACACCCCTGGGGATTTTTCTTGTGTCCATTACACCAAATACGTCACCAGATTTCAATGCACGTGTAAATGGCAAGAAGATGGATGTAGATCTGGGTGACTAGTGGGCAGCAATACCCACGGCACTGTGCACTTGCCTGTGGTGTGGGTGGCAGGGAGTGACTCGGCTATGTGGCATTTTTACCAGCTCTAGTGGGAGGTGGGAAGTAAATATTGCTGCTCCCACTTCTGGGCCAGGATTTAGAGAGACAAGGTGTGCCTGCCTGGGAGCTGGAGAGCCTGGGAGAGCCACAGGGGTTCACAGAAGGGATCTAGGGGCTGATTTATGGGGGAGCTTGGCCCGGCACAGAGGTCTTTTGCCTTGGTATGAGAAGTGCTGAGGTTTGTGAGAGCTGCCTGTGCTCAGCACCTCTGAGGGGCCGGCCACACTCCTGTCCCCTGGAGCACAGGGCTAGCAGGCAGGGACCCTTGCATACTCAGCCAGCCAGATTCCCTTTTTGCGTTCCCTGGGAGAGCGGAAAAGAGCTAGCGCCCCCGAGGCAAATGGCTCCCAGCGCTGTGGAGCTGGGCATACCATGCTGGAACAGGACCATGCCTTTGATTCTGCTGCCCCACATGTACTTGCTAAGGCCAGTGTGACAGATGCCCTGGGCATGGAGTTGGTTGGCCCTGCGACTCCTCAGGAGAGCACTGACTGAGCAGGGACTGACCCTCGTGCCCTCCCTCCGCACCTCGCAGGGCCGCTGATGAGAGTCCTGGTCACTGTCATGGCTCCAATCTACTGGTCCTTTGCACGGCAGAGCGGGGGGGCCAGGAACGGCTTCTCGCTGACCGGCGGTGTCTTCCGGCAGGAGTCCCAAGTGGAGTTTGCCACAGGTGAGGAGGCAGGTGGGAGTGTCCTGGTGAGAGCCCGCAGTGGCATGCTGACACGGTGCACACGGTCACCGCAAAACCCCAGGCCACAAGCAGTGCCGCCCACTTTCTGGCTTTGTTCCATCCCAGCCATCTGCACTGTGGTGTCGGAGGAGTCTGGGAGCCTCCCGAGCCTTTGGAGCAGGGCGCTGTCCCAGCCTGAGTGACGACTGATTCTGACCCCAACCCCTGTGATATTTTAGCTTTCCCCCTAAACTAGCAAAAACCGACGCTGTGGCCTGTTCCACATGAGAGCTCCAGGTTCGCTGGAACCAGAAACTCCACGGGAAGCGGGGCACTGCTGGGGTGCCCTGCGGCTGTGCAGCATGTGGCTGGAGCAGAGACACTCCCGAGCTGTAACTCTGGGTGCCAGTGCTCCCGGGTTTAGGAGTTTGCATTCAAATCTCGAAATTCACTGCCGGCCCCTACTGGGCCCAGTGCAGCCTGGTGCAGCCCTGGGGAAGCCCAGCGCTGGTCTGTCTGAAATCATCGCGGGCTGGATCGTTACCTGGCCACCGCTGTCACTGCAGGGGAGCTTCTCCGGATCGCACACGTTGCCCGAGGCCTGGACACAGGCGGGGCGCTTCTCCTCGACGCCGTGGTCAACGGGTTTGTGCCGGAGAGCATTGCTGACGCAACCGTGCTTTTCCAGGTGAGTGGGGAGCTCCGGGATACTGCCCCCCACACCTGCTGTGACTCCAGTCGGCCCCTGCGGTGCCCGCCCCTGTTCCCAGTGACAGCTGATGGCTCAGCGAGAAATCCCCTCTGCCACCTCCCGCCCCTAGGACTCTCGCTGGGCCCCAGTCCCAGACTGTCCCATTTCCAGAGGTGAGGGTAGGCCGGTGCACCCTGTCCTCTGGACTGGTAAGGAATGGCTGGCGGGGGACGCTGCACGTGGACACAGGTGTGTGCTCCCAGCTGGGCTCCTGCTGGCAGTGTGGGGCTCCCAGCCTGTCCTGCTGGCCCCACGCCGGCTGAAAGCAGCGTAGGCAGGGGGCGTATGGCCCATGTGGGCAAGGGAGCAGCAGGGGGTCTTTGCGTCCTGCCTTGCCTGCAGGTGTGACCCCACAGCCACTGCTCCCAGCCAGCAGGGCAGGGAAACTGACCACAACTGGGACTGCCCCAAGCCGAGCTCCCTGCACTCATTCCCCCACATACACTCCAAGCCCCTGCCCTGACTCCTGCACCTCTCTCCCCAGACCCTGTGACCCCCCTGTCCTGGAGCCCCTTGGTGTGACACCACAGTAGCTGTAAGAAATGTAACTTACACTCACCCCTGCCCATCTCCCTCCATTCCTCCCAGGATTTCAGCGAGCGCTACGTGCAGACAGGGGCCGGGCAGCTGCACGTGGAGTCTGTGCAGAGCTTCCTGCAGGATGGGCTCCCGGTTCAGATCCGCTGCAACCACAGCATCGAGTACGACGCCGCCCGGGGCTGGCAGCCCTCCCCGGTGCAGCGCGTTCAAGCCAGGGCCTTCAAATCCTCCTTCAGCCCAGCCACGGAGGAGCTGCTCTTCCAGCTCAGCTCCTCCCTCCATGCAGGTAACAGGAGAGCAGCCTGCAGCCCGTCTACTGAGGCTGAGCCCATGGGGAGGCTGCCAGATGGCTCTAGAGGCTTCCCCCAGGGCGAGGCAGCTGCCCTGGTGCCAGGCTCTCTCCCAGGATGTGGACAAGCGTGTGCAGGGCCCCCGTGCCTGTCGCCCAGAGCAGCAGTGTGCGAACCTGGTGGGGACCTATCGGTGTCTGACGCGCTATGGGGCTGGCTTCCAGCCGGCCATGCACAGAGTGGGGTGTGAAGGTAACAGCCTGGCCCACGGGGAAGGAGGTGCCTCGGAAGACTCCCCACATTGCCTGGCTCATGCCCCTTCTCTCAGGCTCTGCAGCCGGGCGCTCCAGGCTGTGCCGGGGGCCAGATGGACGGCCCAGCAGTGAGTCCTCCACCTTGTCGGACAGAGGCAGGAGCAGGGCCAGCTCCTCTCCCCACCTAGCAGAGAGGGGAGTTAATCTGAGTGACCCCAGCCAGCCTTCAGCCCGGGGGGCCAGGCCCCTACGTGCTTCTGGCGGCTGGTGGGGTCAGTGACCTGCCCTTTGGCCCCACGAGGTCATGTCATGTAGCCCATGGGGGCAACAACCTGCCTTCCCCACCATTGGAACCGCCGGGTGACAAGCGCCGAATGCCAGCAGCTTGGGCCCCCCAGCCCCACTCTGGGCATTAACTGGCTTTCACTGGGCCTGCTCCAGCACCCTGGCCGGTGCGGGGAAGGACTCCCATTCCCCAGGGAGCCCTGGGTTGGCCCCGCTGTCAGCACAGGCCAAAGCGGAGCAGGAGGCTGGGCACAAGACAGGTCCCAGGCAGTGACCAGGGATCAGTGATCCCCCCGGTGTCTCAGCCCCTGAGGTGTGAGGCGGGGGTCTGGCTTTAGCTGCTGTGTGGTGACTTGCATGCTGGGAGACCTATCCCCTCGTTCTCCCCCCAGATCTGGACGAATGCACCGAGGGATCCCACACGTGTCGCTACAACCAGATCTGTGAGAGCACCCTCGGTGGGCACCGCTGCATGTGTCCCCACGGCTACAGGACCCAGGGCACCAGCCGACCCTGCTTGGGTAACACAGACCTGCCGGCCTTTGCCAAGCCATGAGAACTGCCAGGGAGGCAGCATTTCTGATGGGGCGGGGGAGTGAGGCTGGGCCGCAGGATTCCTGGGTTCTTTTCCTGACTCTGGTACTGACTCTCTTGGTGACCTTGGGCGAGCCTGGAGACAGGTTTGCTGCTGGAGTGACAGCCAGTTCTCTCCAGAAATAGCTCTGCTCCGCCCAGCCCTTCCAGTCCAGTGTCTCCTGTAGAGGGAATCCCTGGGAGGGCAAGGGGGAGAGGAGTGTCCGGATGTGGATCTGGGGGAGGCTGTGAGCCCTGCAGGAGGCCGGTGTTCTGGTGCAGGCGTGGCAGCTGAGAAAGCTTTGCACTGTGCCTTGTCCCCTGCGTACCTCCGAGTGCTCCTTTCATTAGCCCCTACAAGCCCGCGCGGGTGCTAGGAACCCAGTAGAATCATCCTCCCTTTGCCAGTGCAGATACTCAGCAGTTGGCAGGTGTGGTGACTTGTTCAGCTCACGCAGCAAGTCGGTAGCACAGTCAGGGATAGAAACTCAGGCGCCCTACTCTAACCATGAGACAACACTGCTTCCCAGAGCTGAGGATCGGAGCCCAGGAGTCCTGGGTTCCTAGTTCCTGCTCTAGCCACTAGCCAGCACTGCTTCTGCCCCGCAAGCTGGGCTCCCCGTCCTCACGCTGGCTTTCTGCTCTCTGTCAGACATAAACGAATGCCAGCTGGTGCCCCCGCCATGTGCTTTTCAGTGCCACAACCTCCAGGGCAGTTACAAATGCCTGTGCCCGCCGGGGGAGGCCTTACGGGAAGATGGCAAGTCCTGCGCTGGGCCAGAGGAGGCCAGAGGGAACGTGACGCATGGCAGCCGCAGAGGGGGCCGTGTGCAGAGGCTGAGACCCAGCAGCCGATCGCCAGGGGAAGGCTATTACACCCAGCTCTCCTTCAGCCAGTCTGGTAATGCCCTGAGCCCTGGCATCCGGGCCCAGTGCCCGGCAGGATTCACCAGGCGGAATGGACTTTGCACTGGTAAGGCCATATGATGGGGAGGGGAGTCTTGGAGCGATGCAGCTGGAATGGGCCAGGGAGGGGGGGAGGGAGGGGAGGGTTTAACTGAAAGCCTGTGGCACTGGCTAGCTGTCAGGAGGGGCAGGGGGGTGGTGCCATCGGTCCAGTTCCCAAAGGACAAGCGACTGCTTTGCAAAGCTCTGCATGGCGGCGTCAGCAGAGAGGCCCTGGGCTGTCAGAAGGGTCGTGCAGAGTCTGGGTGCCCCTCAGGCCTGTCCTTAGAACTCACTACCCGAGCTCCCACTTCCCCTCTTCCTCCCTGCCATGCCACCTGGCGCTGAAGGGGCTGGAGTAGGGCTTCTCTGAGCCAGACCCCCCCCAGGAGGGTGGGAAAGGGGCCCTATGCCTTTTTGTGGGGATGGTTCCATGGTATGTGCGCCGGTGGCTGTGCGTTGTGGAGGGGTGGGGTCATGCTGCTCGGGGGGACCTTGCCATGCGGAATTTGGCCAGACTTGGAATCTCTCCTCTCCTCTTTCACACAGACCTTGACGAATGTCGGGTGCGGACCCTGTGCCAACATGAGTGCAGGAACACCAAGGGCAGCTACCAGTGCTTGTGCCCTGCCGGCTACCGGTTGCTGCCCAATAGAAAAACCTGCCGCGGTCAGTGTGTGGCGCTGTGCGAGAGCCTGTGTGTGCACGTCCATCTGTCCATCCCTCCCTCCCTCCCTGCCACTTCCATTCCTGCCCTTTTAAAGCCTGGATTTCGCATCCTCCTCTTGCTGCTCTCGCAAAATCCCCACCCAGCTGCCAAGGGGCACACTGCATGGCAGGGGCAGAGCCAGGCTTCAAACAGTTGCTACGCCTGTCCTCAAGCCACTAGCTTGCAGAGCCATGGTCCTTCTGCCCCCTGCACAGAGCCATTGCTGCCCGCAGCCAAGCCACTGCCTAGGGATTGCTGTGGTGCCCCAGGAGGCTACATTTCTTCCTGGACCCGGGTGCAGTAAAGTCCTGCACTGTCCGCTTTAGGGGCATGCGAGTCAGAGAGCGGGTGCCCTGGGAAGAGGCCTGCGGCCAGCGGACCCTGCAGCTCCCCCCCCGACAGAGCCAGTGGGTGAAATGGGGGAGCTTCGTTGCTGTGGGCTCATGGAGAAATCCCTTCGCTCCTCAGGGCGCAGCCACTCGCCTGACTGCAGAGAGTGTGACACATGAGCAGAGTCCGGGCTGTGCCACTGAACACCCGTCCGTCCTCACTCCCCTCCTTCCTCCTTTCTCTGCAGACATAGACGAATGTGCTGAGGGGAGGATTCAGTGCAGCCCGGATCAGCTGTGCTTTAACACGCGGGGCGGCTCCCAGTGCCTGGATATGCCCTGCCCCGCTGGCTACAGGAGAGGCGCCAGCCCAGGGTAAGGGGGGAGAAGTTATTTTTGGGGGGTGCCCAAGCAGGGCAGCTGTACCCCTTCTCCTGGAGTGACCCACCCACCAGGGCTCTTCTCAGCCCTGCTGTCGAGTTGTGGGGTGGTGAGGGCCTCCCTGGGACACCCATGGGCACAGATGGGCACACACCCATTTTAATGCATTGATAGTACTTGTCCCTCAGCCTTGAGACGTGCCAGGTCTGACCCCACTTTTCCTGGTGGGGAAACTGAGGCACAGACTGGCTCAGCGAGTTGTCCGAGGCCATCCAGCAAGCCAGAGCTAGAACCCATGCGTCCTGGCTGCCAGCCCTACACTCAGGCTGCAGACTGCTCTGTGGAGCAGTGATCTCACCCGTGTTCTCTGCCCTGCCTGCTCTCGGGCAGAGTGTGCTTCCGCCGCAGCTCGGGAGGCCCCTTCACCCTGCAGTACGAGCTTCTCACACTGCCCTTTGGCATCCCGGCCGGGCATGACGTTGTCCAGCTCACCGCATCCTCCCAAGGGAGCCTCCTGCAGAACCACACCGTCTTCACGCTGCTGGAACAGGACCCGGGCAGCCCCTTCACCCTCCGGGATGAGAGAGGCCAGGGTGTCCTCTCCACGCTGCGCCCGCTTCACGCTGCCGGCATCTATCGGCTGAAGGTGCAGGCCCTGGCCCGTGGCAAGCAGCGGGCATGGAGCGTATTCATCATCCTCGTTTCCGTCTCACCCTACCCCTACTAATGGCAGCCAGGGGGTGCTGGGATGGGCAGAGGAAGTGGGGAAGTGCTGATCCTGTGCCCCAAACCCTGCCAGACAGTGTTTCCTTCCACTTCTGCTCCTGAGTCCATTTCCCGGTGGGCGCACTCAGCTCGTCTGAGAGGAGCTTCTCCCTTTGCTCCGTCCTGTGTGTGTGCTCGGGATGCCCAGGGCCTGTTGCCTGCCCTCAGCTCAGTGCTCCGCTGGAGGGCCCCTCTGGTTCCTGTACAGCACCCCTCCTTTGGCTCCCAGCCAGGGTTGCCAGCCCTGCAGGATTGTCCCGGAGTCTCCAGGAATTAAAGATTAACCCTTCATTTAAAGGTTATGTCATGTGATGAAACCTCCAGCAATACGTCCCATCTGGCCCCCTTCTCCCAGCCCAATGGCTTAATCCCTCGGTGAGCTAAATTGCACTGACCCGTGGGACCAGGGCCAAGACAGTTTGAGGCCCCCAAACACTGACCTCCCGTTGACTGGACTTTGCCCCCATCGCTTCACCTCCTAGCTCAGCAGAGGAGTGTGTGCTCAGGGCACCGGTTCACCCAGGGCTCTGCTATTGGGAGGAGATGAGGGGTGTAAACATCAGATGCTACTGGCACTTGTCTCTTGCAACACGTGGCTGTCCTTGGGCCTGGTATCACATGCAGCTTTTGAGCAAACAGAGCTCCTTGCGTGCTCCTGACGGCAATCAGAGCTGAGATACTGAGAATCTGGCCGGGGAAGCCGCCAGGCGGCTGTTAGGTCTTGGCTCTCAGGAGAAGCCTGTGACTCGCCTGAGATAGATGCTGGAGATACCAGGCCATAACTCTTCAGTTTGCATTGGGGTAGCACCTAGACCCCGTCTGAGATTGCAGCCCCGTTGCTCAAGGGTGGGAGAGGAAACGGAGGCCCCAAGAGGTCGCCAGCAAGTCAGCGCCCAAAGTCAGGCAGAGAACCTAAGTCCTCACCTAGTGCACACTCAGGCGCATACTCCTCGAACAGCTGTGGCCCTGCCAACGTGCGGACTGCTGCTCCCAGCATGCACTGTACCGTCTAGGGGGTAGGCCAAACGGATCAAACAGCTGCTCCTAGGGGAGTGTGATGGCTAAATAGCCGCAGCCGTCCCGAGGCCAGGCACACCTGTCGCAGCGCTGGGGGAGGCAGAGGGTGAAAAAGCCCAGCTGATGTGGCAGGGCTGGGAAGGGAGTTGCGGGGCTAAAGGGTGTGTTGCTCACCGCATATGGAAAGGTTATTGGCTCCCTTGTGCTCAGTCTTTTTTTATAATGAAATTATCATACTGGTTTCTCTGCCAACTTATTTATTTCTGGTTTTGTACCAAATAAAGGTCATTTTGTGAGTAAAACAATCATGTTGTGTGAGGGCATCTTCCTCCTGCACCTCATGGCGGCCTTGCTTCAGATTTCAGACCGGCATTGGGGGCCCGATTCTGCTCTCAGTCTCTGACCCACTCGTGTATCCTTGGTTCCAGGCAGTCCCATTGGCTTTGGCAGTCACAGTGGTAGTGGCACCCCTTAGCTCCTCTACAGTGCTTTACAAAGGAGGGCAGTGCCATCTGTCCCCATTTTATAGATGGGGAAACTGAGGCACCAGAAGGTGAGTGACTTGCCATGTTTAACTTGTAATGAAAGAAGTGCCAGAGCTCAAACAGGTGGGGTTTTATTTGTTTGTTTGACATTCATAACTGATGCAGCTAGCCCAGAGGTGCCGGAGCTAGGAACTGCCAAGCCCAGCGGCGTCGGAGCTAGGAACTGCTAAGCCCAGAGGTGCCGGAGCTAGGAACTGCCAAGCCCAGTACAAATTACGCCCTGCTGACTTGCCCAAACTTATTGATAAGAACATAAGAAGGGCCATACTGCGTCAGACCAACGGTCCACCTAGCCCAGTATCCTGTCTGCTGATAATGGCCAATACCAGATGCCCCAGAGGGAGTGAACATGACAACTAATCATCACGTGATCCATCTCCTGTCACCCATTTCCAGACAGAGGCTACGGCCACCATTCCAACCCATCCTGGCTAATAGCGAGTGTCACCTGTGGCAGCGACAGGACACCAGTTACCACACGCCTCACAGCTTGATACCGTACTACTGAAACCCACGTGGGGTGTATCAATGACTGTGGTAGATGCAGGATCAGGCCCCGAGTGCAGTTATGACCTTGGGGGGAATAAGCTGCAGGAACAGAGGATCTTTAGCTTCTGTGGCGTGTCTAGGGAGCCGGTTGCTCGAGGCGAGCCCCGGAATGTAGCACATACGCGAGTTTCCCAGATTTCATCTGCTCTTCCCATTGTGAGCTGGATTGAAGCTGCCTGCAGGGGTGTGAGATCTCTTCCTGGGGAGGGGCCCCACCTTGGGTCAGAGGGAGCAGGGCTGTCTGCTCACAGTGCTGGTGGGTAGCACTGACTTCTGCAGTAGCACCGGCAAGGGGGTTCTGGGTCCTGGTTAGAGGTGACCTGCAATGTAACTGGGTGTGTGTGATGGAGACAGGAGGTGGAAAGTCTCCTCCCCCTGCTTGTTTGTTGCCGTAGCAATATGCAGAATGTCTCATCTGCCTCCCATTCAGCGGGGGGGCCTGCTCTGGGGGGCCTCTTAGGTCATCGGGGGGGTCAAGTTGGGGCCATCTGAGGTCAGGTTGAGACCACTGGGCTCATCTGCCCACAAAGAGGAGAAGGTGTTTGCACATCCCGTGCCCAGCCAGAGAAACCGCCCTCATTGTGGGCCGGCTCCCCACCCATTGGAGTCAGTGGACAGAGGCCCATTGGCTGCAGCAGTAGGATGCTTAGACTAGCCTGGAAATTGCATTTGTGGAGGGAGGCTGGGCCGAGCCTTGTGGTGAAGGTCCTGTCAGTGTCTGCTAGAGCTATCGCTGCAGCGCTGCCCTGCAGCATCAAGGGCCTTCGCCTGCTTTGGGCCCTGTGCCTGGAGTCGGCTTACCTGGTGCTCAGGCCAGGCCTGGTATAAGAGGTGACCCGCATGCCGATAACCTGAACCTGGCCCCAGAGGATTGCATCGTTTTCAGACCTGACCCAGACCTGCGTCAGCACCACTCCCCCTGCCTCGTGCTTGGGCTCTGCCTGGGGAGAGTTTCCCGGCTCTGTGCCCGCGAGCAGCCTCTGCTCACCTCCTGCCCGGGGGGTCGGCGCGGTGGTGGCTGCGCTCTGAGTGCTGCAGAGCAAGAAGCGTGGCGACTTGTCAGCTCTCTCCCTGCAGCTGCAGCGAGGCAGAGGCAACCGGTAGGAGCCGGGAACGGGGCCAACCCCCAGGCAGGTGATTGGAGATGACCCAGACCCAAGGAAGTCAGCTTGTTTTCAGCCCTGAGCTGAAGCTGACTGTTGGACTCAGGTCCATGCAGGTTTGGGGGGTTGCAAGGCTATTCCGTTGGTGCTGCTGTCCCTGCAAGGGCCTGGCTGGGGCCTTTGTGATTTGCCAATA
This sequence comes from Pelochelys cantorii, assembly GCA_032595735.1. Classification (NCBI taxonomy): domain Eukaryota; kingdom Metazoa; phylum Chordata; order Testudines; family Trionychidae; genus Pelochelys; species Pelochelys cantorii. Next base: position 14,144,219 of record CM064347.1, on the reverse strand, counting down.
CTCACACAGCGCTGAGTCACCCGGTGCCCCAACGCCCCTGCAGAGCGCGGGGAGTGTGTTCTTTGAAGTCAAGCGACCCAGTCATGAGAGATCTTTGGGGATTTCAACACATCCCCTCCTGCGATGGCCCTGGCCCTGTGCAGCTGCCTGGTGTGTTGGGAGCTGGAATGTTTGTCGTTTACATGGGACAGGCTTGATCCTGCATTAGCTGGATGATTGAAACCAGTTGCTTTGCTGCTGCCAATGCCTCCCCTTTTCCCAGTCACCTGACCCCCCCAATGCAAACCCCCCCCCCGTGCTCTGTGCTGGATAACATCAGCTGACCCCCCCAGCTCCCAGCCAGCAAGGATACAGTAGGACAGGGAATCCGTATCAATGCCACTGCAGTCATTGGCAGCATGGGTTGGGGGGGGTTCTCTCCTTCACCGCTCCCTCTTCTATGCCCCGCTGCTGCTGTGTTGCTGGGACAAGAGAAGCGGCCATGTTCCGGAAGGGGCTGCCTTTGGCTGTGGAAAAAGCCCCAATGTGCTGGGAATGTGGGTGCCACATACCTAATGCTGCCTAAAACAAGAGGGTGAGGTTGCCCTTCTCTACAAAGCAAAGGGCTAATCTGCAGAGACTGCAGGTCCCTGCATGTCCTGCACCATCTTGGGTCTAGGGGGTTGACCAGATGGGTCCAACAAATGTTCCTAGGGGAGTATGAAGGTTAAATATTTAACCTGGGAATTTCCTGCCTTGTTTTCAAAAGGGAACTGTCCGTTTCCCTCAACCTGCCCATAGCAGCTTGAGTCCTGGAGCTGCTGCCTCTGCAGGTACATCTAGACTACATGGCTCCGTCGACGGAGCCATGTAAAGTAGTTTACTGGGCACAGTCAATGAAGCGGGGATTTATGAAGGCTTCCCTTGTCGACCACGCCGTGTCTAGACTGCCGCGCTGTGCCGGATCAGCTGATCGTCGGCACAGCGCAGTGGCCATTTTTATTTTAATGAAGCGGGGATTATTTAAATCCTCACTTCATTGACTATGCTGAGTAAACTACTTTACATGGCTCTGTCGACGGAGCCATGTAGCCTAGACGTACCCTGAGAGGATAGCACACTGGACTGCTGTGTGACCTTGGGCAAGTCACTGTACCTCAATTTTTCCATCTGTTAAAAGCTTTGCAGTGTGATTGGAGATGAACTGGTGATAAGAGCTAGCTGGTAATATTATCATTGGTACCTAAGAGACATCTGGTGCACCAGGTTGCGGATAAGTAGAAACCGCAGAACATATGTAATTAACGACAACATCCGGGGCTCATAAGTCAGGCACCAAGACACCATCTCCCTAATGACTTCCCAATTGGGTTAGCTTGTTGTCTTGGAAGAAATGTAGTCTGCAAAGGAAGCCAGGCCTGACCCCCGGGACATGCCAGTAGAGTTCATGCAGCAAAGAGAGGTTTCTTTTTCTCCAGGGATGTTTGATTTAACTCCTGCTTGGCTTTGCAAGGCCCTGCAGTGAATTCAGCACTGGGGACAGGCACCTGATTGATGCCCCTGGTGACTGGAGCCCTCTGGCTGTCTGGGGAAGAGGGCCAGCAGGGATGGGGCACAGCAAACTTCCCACGTGTGGCCTCGTATGCTCATCTGGCCTGGAAAGCATCACCTCTAAGTAAGAGCCTAGAGCGAGACCTGTTCAGTCCTTTGGCCTCTCTGCTCAGCCAGGGCAGGGGACAAACAGCGCCCAGAGCAGCATGGCTAATGTGGATGCACATCTGTGCTGGCACGAGTGTGGCCCTGTCTCTGCAACTATCTGTCTCACTACTCAGCTCACTACTGTCATGGCAGCGAGTTGGGTAGCATAAACTGTCAGGCAGGAACCACCGGTCTCCAGCATTCTGCACAGCTGCACCTCACCCCTGCCCCCCCGCCAACTGCAGGCAAGAGCAAATCAGGGTTTGCCGATGAGCTAGTCACAACTGCTGGAAGCAATGTCCTAGCCCGTGGCACAGCAGCCCTGTGCTGCTGCCTTTGTGGGGAGAGAAATGCCAATGCACTGACAATCCTGGAGGTAGGTTACCCCCTATCCTAGCCTGCAGGCCCTTACAACAGCATGCCAGCAATTGGGTCATGCTGGCTGGCAATGACCAGGATAACAGCAGCTCACCAGGGCTAATGGGAGAGGGCGCAGGGCTGCTGCTCCTCTTGCAGCAGAGAAGAGGAAGGATTGGCTAGTTAGCTGCATTTGTCTTCATGAGGAGTCTGTAACCAAGAAAGTGGTGTTGTGACAGGGCGAGCACTGAGCATGCATGGGGAATAAGCAGCTATGAACGCTGTCAGCTGTTTAATAAGAATGCCTCCCAGAACCAGACAGGCGTGTATTCATCTGGGAAGAACCTGTGGCCTTGGATAGCTCAGGAAGAGTGATCTTGTGGTTAATAATAAAACCTAGCCCTATTCCGCCACAGAGCTCAGTGTCTTACAGGTGGGTTTCCCGGTGATCTGTAACTATTGCGTATACAGCACGTGACACACGGCCACCAAAGTGCTTTACGGAGAGAGTCACATTTACCTATGGGGCAACTGAGGCACAGGGAAAGTGTGACACACCCAAAGCAAGGCATGGGATTCAGAAAATCTGGGCTTTAATCCCAACTCTGCCACAGATTCACTGTGTGACTGTGGGCAAGTCACCTAAGGCTAAAATCTTCAAAGATAGACACTAGTTCTGAGGGTCTCCATTTTGACCAACTAGGACATCTAGGCCCTGATTTTCTTAGGTGCTGAGCAATGGCAACCCAGGGGCTAAACTGGCCTAAATCCAGGCCCCTTTTCCTTGTGACTGTATCTCGTGGTTCAGCATCTAAGCTGTCTGTAATGTTTTGTGGCCATGAAACAAGCCTCCGAAATGTGAAGCAGATATACCCGCATCTGGTGATGTTTGAGAGAGCTAAAACCATACGTCCGACATTGGAAACAGAATCTGTTCATTTTGATTGATGTGTTACCTCCAAAGATTAATTATGACAAATGACACGTCCATGTTGTTACCTATTACACACGTGACGTCACCATGCAAAAAAAGGAGGGATGAGCACACACCACACTGATGGGCATAGAAATCTTGAGGGCTAGTACTGTGAAGATCTGTACAAGCTGCAGTCTCATTCTGGATGTGGATGGATTCTGGATTGTGAGCAGAGGTTGGGGGAGAACCATCAGCTGTTTAGTTTTTTTGTTTGACACCAGCCTACCGCTCCAGTGGGTAGTACCTCGCCTCTCAGGAAGTCAAGCCCTGTCTAATACTGGCCACACAAAACGAGCGGCCACTAGAAAATTCAGGCTTTAAACTTTCGGATGGGCTAATAGTGCTTTTCCCCTTTGACAATCCACATGAGACCACAACAATTCATTAATCTCTGAGACTCTCAGCTGGAAGCTGCCATGTATGTATGTACAGGGTTTTACTAGTATTGTCCACGTCAATTAGCAATGCATTTGAGCTAAAGAAGATTGTGCCAGTCCATGGCGAATGATGATACACTTGCTGATAAATGAACCCACCAAACTGGGGCACACTATATTTTCCAGAGAGCTTGCCTGGGGAAGGGGCACGTGGCAAAATGTTTATTTTTCTCTTGGAGGTGGATTTCTATGCATATTTTTCCATTCCTTGTCTATAGCTGCAGCTGTTGCTTGCTTAGTAATGTTATGCCCTCAGTCAGGCATCAGGGCCCCGCTGGGCTCCAGGCAAACTAATAAGAGAGGTGTTCCCCCAGGGTATGTCTACACTGCAAAATTAATTCAAAATAACGGCTGTTATTTAATAGCATCTATACATGCAAACCGCTATTTCGAATTTAAATCGAAATAGCGGAGCCCTTAATTCGAATTTGGTAAACCTCATTCTATGAGGAGTAACGCCAAATTCAAAATAGCTATTTCGAATTAAGTGCTGTGTAGACACTTAATTCGAAATAGGGGGCCTCCAGCCCTTCCCAGGGAGCCCTGGTGGCCACTCTGGGCACAACCAGGAAAACTTACTCTCCTCTCCCCCAGCCCCGGAGCCATTAAAGAGGTAGACCCTGGCCACAGTGCCTGTGCCAGCTCCAAGCCTGCCAGCCCAAAGCCAGCAGTGGCCACCGGGGCCCCTGACCCAGTGGCCCCAAAACATGAGCCAGCAAGCCACTAGCAGCCAGCCCTCCACCGCTCCCCAGGAGCAGTCTGCCAGCTCCCAGGAGCCTGACAGGGGTTGGAGAAAGTGGGCGCCTTCCTGGTGTAGGGTGAAGATTGTGGACCTTATTCAGGTTTGGGGGGATGTCCCCAACATCCATGATCTCCGCACTAGATGGAGGAACATGGCCGTCTATGGCAGAATAGCTGCCAGCCTGCCCACCAAAAGGCCACATGCGAACCCAGGAGCAGGTTGGCATGAAACTCAAGTTCGTCCGGCGAAACCCCCAACCCTGAGCCCTGAGCTTCCCCTCCCCCTTCTTCCCCTTGCTTCCCCCTTCCAGCTCCCTCCTCCCAGATTTCCCCCTCTCCTCTCCCACCCTCTCTCTTCCCCTCTCCCACTTCCTTTTCCCAGTCTCCCCAGAGGTTCATCCCCCCTCCCCCAGTTTTGTTCAATAAACCCAGTTTCTGTTTTTGAACATACGTGTCTTTTATTTGACATCAGGAAGGCTGGTTAGGGAGCGGTAAGTGGAAGGACGTGAGGGAGGAATGGGGCACGAGCTCCCGGTGGGGAGGACCAGGGAGGCTCTGAGGGCTCCTCGGGGTGGACGCTCTCCCTCAGGGCCTCCTGGATCCTGACAGCCCCCCCCGACGGACCCCCCAGATGGCAGCCTGCAGCAAGTGCAGCCGGGCTGATGACAACGACCCCACAAGATGCACCGGCATGCCCAGGGGCAGCTCTGGCTCCATGTGGCCGAGTGCTGTGGTGTCCCGAGTTCGGGCACTCAGGGCACTCCAAGACAGGACTGCTTTGCTGTCCCTCATCGAGGTAGACAGGCAAGCAGGGAACCCTGAGAACTGTCTGTCCGGGGTGGGGGTAGGGTCCTTTTAAGCACCGAGCTCAGTTAGGTTCAGGCAGCAGCCCCACACACTAAGTCCTAACCTGATACCCTGCCGGCACTGGTTCCGGCCAGCCTTAACTTCGGTTCAGGGTCCACTCAGTGTAGACGTGCTATTTTGAAATAGCAAAACACTATTTTGAAATAGTTTTTGTGTATAGATGCGTTATTTCAAATTAGCTTAATTCAAATTAACTATTTCGAATTAAGTTAATTTGAAATAGTTCTGTAGTATAGATGTACCCCCACAGAGTCTCCAAGCCTCAGGTGAGAGACAGCTCCAGGCCGGCAGAAGAACACAAGGTAAGGGAGACATCCGCATTTTGTGTAATACGCAATGGTCACCCCCTGGTGAAAGTTCCCCAACTAGGCACAGTTGGTCAACGCAATATGGCCCTGAGGAAACAGAGCAGTGGCAGCAAAGGGGCGTTCAACCTGTGGAACTCCTTGCCTGAGGAGACTGTGAAGGCTAGGATTACAACAGGATTTTAAAAAGAGCGGCTAGATACATTCATGGAGGTTAGGTCCATCCCTTAGCCAGGACGGATAAGGAGTGGTGTCCCTAGGTTGTTTGTCAGAGGCTGGAGATGGATGGCAGGAGAGAGATCTGCAGAGCGTTACCTGTTCTGAGCACTCCCTCTGGGACACCTGGCACTGGCCACTGTGGGCAGACAGGCTAGGGGGCTGGATGGACCTCTGGTCTGACGCAGTAGGGCCGTTCTTACGTGTGCAGGAGCGGGTCCCCTTCCCATGTGTAACCTCTGCCCGCCCCCAGGCAGCCTGCTGGGCTGCCCTCGGCCTGGCACCGGGCGCACAGCCCGCCCTGGGAGACGCCAAACTTTCGTCCCGGCTGGCTGGGAAGGGCCGGGCTCGCCTGGCCGGCCTCGGCGCACCTGCTCGCGCCCAGCAGCGGAGCCAGGCTGGGGGGCCGCTTGCCAGGGGCTTGGAGCCCGGGCGCCTGCCAGCAGCAGTAGCCGCCCGCGGGCACCGCCCGTGGCGCGCGCTGGCCCAGCAGGCTGGGCCCCGGGGGGAGCCGCTCCGCCCGGCCTGTGTCACCCGCGGCAGGAGCCGCCCCCGCCCGGCCCGGCCCGGCCCGGCCCCGCCCCGCCGCGCTGCGCTTCATAACAGGGGTGCTCCGGCGGCGCTTCTGCCTCCAGCTGCCCGTGCCTCATCCCTGCAGCGGCTGCCCAGGCGGAGCGGAGCCTTTCGGGGGTAACGGGAGGCGGCTGGGGGAAGGGTCGGGGCTCCGTGGGCGGGGAGGCTGGGGGAGAGGAAGGGTCAGGGGGGGTTCGGAGAGGGCTAGAGGAGCCGGGGGAGGGGTGGAGATCTGGAGGGGGGTGGAAGGCGTGAGGGTCAGTGGAGACCAGATGAGGGAGGCTGGCGGGAGTGAGGGTCAGTGGGGGAAGGCTGTGGAGGTGCCATAGCATTGGAGCAACGGGGGGGGGGGGATGTTCTGGTGAAGGGGGACCCCCCCACTTCAGTGTCCCTTCATTTTAGTGAGGCTCACCAGGCGGCCCCTCTCCTTCCAGCCCCAGCGCAGCCCCCCAGCCTGTGGGCGGCTCTGTTGTTTTCCTGCCTCTGCTGGCGGAGAGCGAAGTGGACACAGTGCACAGTGAATTAGTCGGGCTCCAGTAACTCCTCTGGGCACAGCCCAGCACATCGAGTGGCTTCTCCGCATGTTTGGGCCTGGGTCTCTGCCGGGTCCAGGCGCTTGGGGGGAGGAGGTGTGGTACAGTCCTTCCCCACTGCCCTGGGGCTGCATTTCTGAGGAGAAAAAATGCCTAGAAATGAGGCTGGAGCAGGCAGCTGGCAGAGAGCCTGGCTGGCCGGAGGAGGCAGGGTCAGGGACTGCCTCAGTGCATGTGCTGCAGAAATCTGTCCTAACAATTCCAGCCTCCAGCAGTGGCCACACTCTAAGCAATGGCTTGTTGCCGTATGGGAGGTCTAGGTTGGCTATTAGGAAAAACTATTTCTCTAGGAGGGTGGTGAAGCACTGGAATGGGTTACCGAGGGTGGTGGTGGAATCTCCATCCCTAGAGGTTTTTAAGTCTCGGCTTGACAAAGCCCTGGCTGGGTTGATTTAGTTGGGATTGGCCCTGCCTTGGGCAGGGGCTGGATTTGACGACCTCCTGAGGTCTCTTCCAGCCCTAGGATTCTATGATTCTAACAACACAGTCACCAGCCCAAGCCATTAGTGATGCTTGTTGCTCCGTTTTATTGCAGCATCTAGGAGCCCCAGGCATGAGCCAGGGCCCCATTGTGCTAGGTGCTGTATTCATGTAAGCAACCTCATCTTCACTAGGAAATCATGCTGCTGGCAGGCGCCCAGGCACCAGGCTTCTGGCAAGGGGTCCCCAGCCAGCCTCCGCTGCTGGGCAGAGGCATGGCCAGGCAAGCCCTGCCTCCTCCCAGTGCTTTTTTTAATGTGTTAAAATCCTAAACTGCAATTGTAGACACATTGCCATCGAGGGAAGTTCTGCCATTGACTTCAGTAGCGTCAGGATTTCCACCCCAGTGGAAATGGGTTAATTAGGTTTAGCATGTCAGCACAGATAAACCCTCAGGACTAGCACATGGGTTAAAACACAAACCTTATTCCTGGTGTAGGCATGGCCTTCAACTGCAGGCTCTCGGAGGCAGGCCTGACCTTTGTTCTGTTTGTCCAGCGTCTGGCACAGTGTGGTCCTGGCCAGTGGTGGGCGTGTAAAGGGATGCCACGCAAATAATAATAGTAGAAGATGGGTAAGGAGTGGTATCCCTAGGTTCTGTTCTGTTTTTTTTCAATACGGGTATTTCCACCACCCACTTTTCACTTTCCATGCCAATAGCAATTAGCCTGGCAGAGCAGTGGACAGGCAGGTGTGTCTAGAAAGCAAACTCAGACCTGCCCCTACATAGGGCTGGTTATTGAAATCATGAGCTCTATGACATGACCTGACAGCCTTTTCAAATAGCCTGGCGAGGAGTTTTCCTCTGATGCCAGAGTTTCAAGACTTTTTTTTTAAAATTTTCTAGTTTATTTTAGGTCTCTAGTAAACCCGGAACGTTTCTTTTTAGTACACTGTATACACTTTGCTGTAGAAGTTCCCATCAGCAGGGTGACTTGGGTTATAAGGAAGTGGCTACAGAACAATAGGCAATGTTGGGAGAGACTTTCCCTTGCTGTGGGTCTTGCTTTACTTTCTCTCTTGACTTTAACTCAACGAAATGCAGGAAATACCTCTCCCTTCCTGGACAGGCTCAGGCTTTCTTGGCATGATCCCCGGGTGCAAGAAGTTTTGAGTCACTGCCTCCTTGCAGTAACATAGGTGACCAGGCTGTGTAGAGAACAACTCTGTTCCAAATCTCCCCAGTTCTCTGCATTTCCCTGACCCATCATTAAGGAGAACAGTTTCATGAAAATCATCCCTGTGTTTCTTGCCGTATCTATGCAGCCTAGTAGTATGAGCTCCATGGTGAGATCCAGAACTCCTTAGTTCTCCTCCCAACTCTAGCACATGCATCTCCTCTTTGGTTTGTCTTGACCTTGAGGACCAGGTTTTCAGAAAATCTCATGGCTTGGTTATCTTGAGCCCAGCACCCACAATATTCTTACCTTAATTTCTCTGGTGCAATCTCCCCATCCACTAGAGATAATAGTATCTACCTCTCAGGGATAGTTGTGAATTTATTCCCATGTGTAAATGGTTGAGGTGGTACAAAGAACTAAGTACTGTTATTGCTAAGGGGCTTGCCTGCTCCACCTGTTTATTCTGCAGTTGAGATGGTTGTCTGGGAGGCAGAAAAGATTGTTTCCACAAAGGGCTGTGCCTATTAGTAGAGAATTAGTGCCTATTAGTAGAGAACCCATATTGACTGGATACATGTCACCTCAGGAAGAGAAGCGGAGATAAAATTTCTCAATGGCTTAAATGACTGCTTCTTGGAGCAGCTAGTGCAGGAACCCACAAGGGGAGAGGCAATTCTCGATTTAGTCCTGAGTGGAGCGCAGGATCAGGTCCAGGAAATAACCGTTACAGGACCGCTTGGGAATAGTGACCATAATATAATAACATTCAACATTCCTGTGGTGGGAAGAACACCTCAGCAGACCAGCACCCTGGCATTTAATTTCAAAAAGGGGAATTACACAAAAATGAGGAGGTTAGTTAAACAGAAATTAAAAGGCACAGTGACTAGAGCCAAATCCCTGCAAGCTGCATGGAAACTTCTTAAAGACACCATAATAGAGGCCCAACTTAAATGTATACCCCAAATTAAAAAACATAGCAAGAGACCTAAAAAAGAGTCACCGTGGCTTAACCACCATGTAAAAGAAGCAGTGAGGGACAAAAAGGCATCTTTTAAGAAGTGGAAGTCCAATCCTAGTGAGATAAATAGAAGGGAACATAAACACTGTCAAATCAAGTGTAAAAATGTAATAAGAAAAGCAAAAAAAGATTTTGAGGAACAGCTAGCCAAAAACTCAAAAAGAAATAACAAAATGTTTTTTAAGTACATTAGAAGCAGGAAGCCTGCTAAAAAACCTGTGGGTCCCCTAGACGATCGAACTATAAAAGGCGCAATCAAGGACGATAAAGCCATTGCGGAGAAACTAAATGATTTCTTTGCTTCAGTCTTCACGGCTGAGGACGTTGGGGAGATTCCCAAATCTGCACCGTCCTTTGTGGGTAATGAATCTGAGGAACTGTCCCGGATTGAAGTGTCATTAGAGGAGGTTTTGGAACAAATAGAAAAACTTAATGTTAACAAATCTCCGGGACCGGATGGCATTCATCCAAGGGTTCTAAAAGAACTCAAATGGGAAATTGCTGAACTATTATCTGTGGTTTGTAACCTATCCCTTAAATCGGCTTCCGTACCTAATGACTGGAAGGTAGCCAACGTGACACCAATATTTAAAAAGGGCTCTAGAGGCGATCCGGGCAATTACAGACCGGTAAGTCTAACTTCAGTACCGGGCAAATTAGTCGAAACAATAGTAAAGAATAAAATTGTGAAGCATGTAGAAGAACATAATTTGTTGGACAAAAGTCAACATGGGTTTTGTAAAGGGAAATCCTGTCTTACTAATCTATTAGAGTTCTTTGAAGGGGTTAACAAACATGCGGACAAGGGGGATCCAGTAGATATAGTATACTTAGATTTCCAGAAAGCCTTTGACAAGGTCCCTCACCAAAGGCTCTTGTGTAAATTACATGGCCATGGGATAAGAGGGAAGGTCCTTTCTTGGATTGAGAACTGGTTAAAAGACAGGAAACAAAGGGTAGGAATAAATGGTAAATTTTCAGAGTGGAGAGGGGTAACTAGTGGTGTCCCCCAAGGGTCAGTCCTAGGACCAATCCTGTTCAACTTATTCATAAATGATCTGGAGAAAGGGGTAAGCAGTGCATGTGCTGCAGAAATCTGTCCTAACAATTCCAGCCTCCAGCAGTGGCCACACTCTAAGCAATGGCTTGTTGCCGTATGGGAGGTCTAGGTTGGCTATTAGGAAAAACTATTTCTCTAGGAGGGTGGTGAAGCACTGGAATGGGTTACCGAGGGTGGTGGTGGAATCTCCATCCCTAGAGGTTTTTAAGTCTCGGCTTGACAAAGCCCTGGCTGGGTTGATTTAGTTGGGATTGGCCCTGCCTTGGGCAGGGGCTGGATTTGACGACCTCCTGAGGTCTCTTCCAGCCCTAGGATTCTATGATTCTAACAACACAGTCACCAGCCCAAGCCATTAGTGATGCTTGTTGCTCCGTTTTATTGCAGCATCTAGGAGCCCCAGGCATGAGCCAGGGCCCCATTGTGCTAGGTGCTGTATTCATGTAAGCAACCTCATCTTCACTAGGAAATCATGCTGCTGGCAGGCGCCCAGGCACCAGGCTTCTGGCAAGGGGTCCCCAGCCAGCCTCCGCTGCTGGGCAGAGGCATGGCCAGGCAAGCCCTGCCTCCTCCCAGTGCTTTTTTTAATGTGTTAAAATCCTAAACTGCAATTGTAGACACATTGCCATCGAGGGAAGTTCTGCCATTGACTTCAGTAGCGTCAGGATTTCCACCCCAGTGGAAATGGGTTAATTAGGTTTAGCATGTCAGCACAGATAAACCCTCAGGACTAGCACATGGGTTAAAACACAAACCTTATTCCTGGTGTAGGCATGGCCTTCAACTGCAGGCTCTCGGAGGCAGGCCTGACCTTTGTTCTGTTTGTCCAGCGTCTGGCACAGTGTGGTCCTGGCCAGTGGTGGGCGTGTAAAGGGATGCCACGCAAATAATAATAGTAGAAGATGGGTAAGGAGTGGTATCCCTAGGTTCTGTTCTGTTTTTTTTCAATACGGGTATTTCCACCACCCACTTTTCACTTTCCATGCCAATAGCAATTAGCCTGGCAGAGCAGTGGACAGGCAGGTGTGTCTAGAAAGCAAACTCAGACCTGCCCCTACATAGGGCTGGTTATTGAAATCATGAGCTCTATGACATGACCTGACAGCCTTTTCAAATAGCCTGGCGAGGAGTTTTCCTCTGATGCCAGAGTTTCAAGACTTTTTTTAAAAATTTTTCTAGTTTATTTTAGGTCTCTAGTAAACCCGGAACGTTTCTTTTTAGTACACTGTATACACTTTGCTGTAGAAGTTCCCATCAGCAGGGTGACTTGGGTTATAAGGAAGTGGCTACAGAACAATAGGCAATGTTGGGAGAGACTTTCCCTTGCTGTGGGTCTTGCTTTACTTTCTCTCTTGACTTTAACTCAACGAAATGCAGGAAATACCTCTCCCTTCCTGGACAGGCTCAGGCTTTCTTGGCATGATCCCCGGGTGCAAGAAGTTTTGAGTCACTGCCTCCTTGCAGTAACATAGGTGACCAGGCTGTGTAGAGAACAACTCTGTTCCAAATCTCCCCAGTTCTCTGCATTTCCCTGACCCATCATTAAGGAGAACAGTTTCATGAAAATCATCCCTGTGTTTCTTGCCGTATCTATGCAGCCTAGTAGTATGAGCTCCATGGTGAGATCCAGAACTCCTTAGTTCTCCTCCCAACTCTAGCACATGCATCTCCTCTTTGGTTTGTCTTGACCTTGAGGACCAGGTTTTCAGAAAATCTCATGGCTTGGTTATCTTGAGCCCAGCACCCACAATATTCTTACCTTAATTTCTCTGGTGCAATCTCCCCATCCACTAGAGATAATAGTATCTACCTCTCAGGGATAGTTGTGAATTTATTCCCATGTGTAAATGGTTGAGGTGGTACAAAGAACTAAGTACTGTTATTGCTAAGGGGCTTGCCTGCTCCACCTGTTTATTCTGCAGTTGAGATGGTTGTCTGGGAGGCAGAAAAGATTGTTTCCACAAAGGGCTGTGCCTATTAGTAGAGAATTAGTGGACGCTAATTTAAGGTAGAGTTAAGCCCCATAATTGACCCTGGATAACCATGTCACCTCAGGAAGAGAAGCGGAGATAAAATTTCTCTAATGGGCTTAAAATGACTGCTTCTTGGAGCAGCTAGTGCAGGAACCCACAAGGGGAGAGGCAATTCTCGATTTAGTCCTGAGTGGAGCGCAGGATCAGGTCCAGGAAAAACCGTTGACCGCTTGGGAATAGTGACCATAATATAATAACATTCAACATTCCTGTGGTGGGAAGAACACCTCAGCAGACCAGCACCCTGGCATTTAATTTCAAAAAGGGGAATTACACAAAAATGAGGAGGTTAGTTAAACAGAAATTAAAAGGCACAGTGACTAGAGCCAAATCCCTGCAAGCTGCATGGAAACTTCTTAAAGACACCATAATAGAGGCCCAACTTAAATGTATACCCCAAATTAAAAAACATAGCAAGAGACCTAAAAAAGAGTCACCGTGGCTTAACCACCATGTAAAAGAAGCAGTGAGGGACAAAAAGGCATCTTTTAAGAAGTGGAAGTCCAATCCTAGTGAGATAAATAGAAGGGAACATAAACACTGTCAAATCAAGTGTAAAAATGTAATAAGAAAAGCAAAAAAAGATTTTGAGGAACAGCTAGCCAAAAACTCAAAAAGAAATAACAAAATGTTTTTTAAGTACATTAGAAGCAGGAAGCCTGCTAAAAAACCTGTGGGTCCCCTAGACGATCGAACTATAAAAGGCGCAATCAAGGACGATAAAGCCATTGCGGAGAAACTAAATGATTTCTTTGCTTCAGTCTTCACGGCTGAGGACGTTGGGGAGATTCCCAAATCTGCACCGTCCTTTGTGGGTAATGAATCTGAGGAACTGTCCCGGATTGAAGTGTCATTAGAGGAGGTTTTGGAACAAATAGAAAAACTTAATGTTAACAAATCTCCGGGACCGGATGGCATTCATCCAAGGGTTCTAAAAGAACTCAAATGGGAAATTGCTGAACTATTATCTGTGGTTTGTAACCTATCCCTTAAATCGGCTTCCGTACCTAATGACTGGAAGGTAGCCAACGTGACACCAATATTTAAAAAGGGCTCTAGAGGCGATCCGGGCAATTACAGACCGGTAAGTCTAACTTCAGTACCGGGCAAATTAGTCGAAACAATAGTAAAGAATAAAATTGTGAAGCATGTAGAAGAACATAATTTGTTGGACAAAAGTCAACATGGGTTTTGTAAAGGGAAATCCTGTCTTACTAATCTATTAGAGTTCTTTGAAGGGGTTAACAAACATGCGGACAAGGGGGATCCAGTAGATATAGTATACTTAGATTTCCAGAAAGCCTTTGACAAGGTCCCTCACCAAAGGCTCTTGTGTAAATTACATGGCCATGGGATAAGAGGGAAGGTCCTTTCTTGGATTGAGAACTGGTTAAAAGACAGGAAACAAAGGGTAGGAATAAATGGTAAATTTTCAGAGTGGAGAGGGGTAACTAGTGGTGTCCCCCAAGGGTCAGTCCTAGGACCAATCCTGTTCAACTTATTCATAAATGATCTGGAGAAAGGGGTAAGCAGTGAGGTGGTAAAGTTTGCGGATGATACCAAACTGTTTAGGATAGTCAAGGGGGGGGGGGGGGGGGGGGGGTATGATGGGGGCTAATTTGTAAATAAGGGTAAGGAGTGGTATCCCTAGGTTCTGTTCTGTTTTTTTTCAATACGGGTATTTCCACCACCCACTTTTCACTTTCCATGCCAATAGCAATTAGCCTGGCAGAGCAGTGGACAGGCAGGTGTGTCTAGAAAGCAAACTCAGACCTGCCCCTACATAGGGCTGGTTATTGAAATCATGAGCTCTATGACATGACCTGACAGCCTTTTCAAATAGCCTGGCGAGGAGTTTTCCTCTGATGCCAGAGTTTCAAGACTTTTTTTAAAAATTTTTCTAGTTTATTTTAGGTCTCTAGTAAACCCGGAACGTTTCTTTTTAGTACACTGTATACACTTTGCTGTAGAAGTTCCCATCAGCAGGGTGACTTGGGTTATAAGGAAGTGGCTACAGAACAATAGGCAATGTTGGGAGAGACTTTCCCTTGCTGTGGGTCTTGCTTTACTTTCTCTCTTGACTTTAACTCAACGAAATGCAGGAAATACCTCTCCCTTCCTGGACAGGCTCAGGCTTTCTTGGCATGATCCCCGGGTGCAAGAAGTTTTGAGTCACTGCCTCCTTGCAGTAACATAGGTGACCAGGCTGTGTAGAGAACAACTCTGTTCCAAATCTCCCCAGTTCTCTGCATTTCCCTGACCCATCATTAAGGAGAACAGTTTCATGAAAATCATCCCTGTGTATTCTTGCCGTATCTATGCAGCCTAGTAGTATGAGCTCCATGGTGAGATCCAGAACTCCTTAGTTCTCCTCCCAACTCTAGCACATGCATCTCCTCTTTGGTTTGTCTTGACCTTGAGGACCAGGTTTTCAGAAAATCTCATGGCTTGGTTATCTTGAGCCCAGCACCCACAATATTCTTACCTTAATTTCTCTGGTGCAATCTCCCCATCCACTAGAGATAATAGTATCTACCTCTCAGGGATAGTTGTGAATTTATTCCCATGTGTAAATGGTTGAGGTGGTACAAAGAACTAAGTACTGTTATTGCTAAGGGGCTTGCCTGCTCCACCTGTTTATTCTGCAGTTGAGATGGTTGTCTGGGAGGCAGAAAAGATTGTTTCCACAAAGGGCTGTGCCTATTAGTAGAGAATTCAAATCAGGAACAGGCAAACTTTTGAAAGAGGCGCTTGAGTTTGAAGGCCCCAGAATCTGGCCCCTGCAGCTAACCGATGTGTTCTTTTGGGAAAATGATCTCTTGATAGTAAAACCGTCTCTTAACAGGGGCTGCAAACAAGTGTGAGCATCCCGGATGGGTGACCCCTATCCTCATGCCCCAGGAAGCTGGGTTTGTTGAGACTGCAGACATACGTGTGACTAGCAGGGTCCCCTTTGCTTACCTTGACAGATCCCTCCTGGAGCCGGGAGTTTGAAATTTGAGTTTCCTGATCCCCAGAGTCTTTCAATAAGCAGGAACTTTGTCCATTGCAACCCAGTAGAGATCAGGGTGGAGACCAGTCAGTGGCAGGCATATATTTGCTAATCTCCTGGGCTTGGATGGGTATATTAGAGGAGGTTAATAGAGGCTGGGATGGCTCAGGAATTATAACTGGTGATGGCCTTTTTAACTCCTAGACTGCGAGTTTGTACCCCCTCACTAAAACTGTGGTGTCCAACCAATTCTGAAGCAGTGACCACTGCTGTAGTGAACTAGCCACATTATTCTGAAAATGTAAATAATTTTGTGAGTCAGTTAGCCAAATTCAACTGGCCAAATAAGCACATGTGGCTAGCGTGTTGGCCACCAGGGCACTAAAAGCTGTTTCCATTGGCTGGCTCCTTTGTCTGTGACCTAGTGAGCTGGTGGGGTAAGTTTAGTTGCCAGGGACAATGAACTGGGGCAGGTGATGTCCTTTGGCTGGCAGAGCTATTTGTTACACTGTGTCCCTTCTGATGGGAAGTGCATGGCTCAGGTTGCTGGTTCTGGTGTATACGTAGTAGTGGTCAAAAGCGAGGGGTGTGGCAGAGGGACGGGGCGGGGGATAAACATTCTGATGGGTGACCTGTGTTGACTGAGTTTGGGTTGTGTGTTGTGCGGGGCAGGAGGATGTCTCAGGTCAGTTCTTGGAAGACAAAGGCCTAGCACTATTGCATTCACCTCACACAGGAGCATGCTCCCAAAATGGTTTAGATGGTGCGCAATGTATATGGTTTTTACAGAAATCCAACCCCTTCGTTCCAGTTTCCTAACTTGTTCTGTCTCTTCTTTAACTTTGTTTAGGAAACTAGCATTTCAGGTATTGGTCAGTGAAAGTATTTCCCTAGCTTACACTTAAAGACAGAATGAATATCTTGATTTTTGACATGTTTCCCATTTTCGTATGCTAAAGCTCACTTCAGCACCTGCAAAAGGGTTGTGGGATACTTGGCATAAGAGAACAGGATTATAATAAAGGTTTAGACCCATTTAGGTTATGTAACTGCTATGTTATTTCTGCTTAATGCATACTCCTGTATCTGTTTGGGGGCAAATATAGCTCATACTAATAATATGGTGGTCAGCCTCATAAACACCATGGCTGGCACTAATTCGCCTTTTGCTGGCAATCTCAGAAGAGAAACCAAAGACTGACAGAACAACAGAAGCTTAGCTCTGTCCTCATTCCCAGCATTGGTTGCTCTGGATCCCATCCCTTTTCTGTGGGCAAAGGCAGGGCTGCGTTCTCCAGGGCACTTTCCCCCAGCACTAAATTCACTTAAAGGAAACAAGGGGCTATTTTATGACAGAGAAATATTGTCTTTGTGGGGACTTGGTCCATTAAGAAACAAAGCTCCTGGCCTAGTGTAAACGGCCCGCCCAAGCAAAAGGGACACAAGGTGCACCCAAGAATTACAGTAGACTTCCGATAATCCGGCACCTTTGGGACCTAGGTGGTGCCAGATTATCGGATATGCTGGAGTATCGGGAGGTACTCCGGCGGGGGGCTGTGACGGGTCTGCCGGGACCCGCACTGTGTCCGGGGGGGGGGGGGGGGTGGGCAGCGAACGGTGCGGCGAGGGGTGAACCCTCCGCCATTTTGCAGGAAGGCGGGGGAAGCCCTGCGCAGCCACCGAGAGTTTCTGGGAGGGGAGCGGGCTCCCCACACCCCAGACTGCAGTCGTTATCGCCGAGCAGGGTTGTGAGGGGCGGTGCTGCGGGACCAACCCAGTAGCACCCCAGCTGCTCTGCTCCACGCTTCCCCAAGTCCGCCGCTTGTCAGTTTCAGCAGCGGCAGCAGTGGACTTGGGGAAGCAGCAGAGCAGAGCAGCTGGGGTGCTGCCAGGTTGGTCCCGCAGCACCGCCCCTCACCCCCTGCTTGGTGATAACGACTGCAGTCTGGGCGGTGGGAAGCCCGCTACCCTCCCGGAAACTCTTGGTGGTGGCGCAGGGCTGAGCACAGCCGGAACGGGGCAAGTTCGGAGACTTAGCTCTCACGGCTGCGCGGGGCTTCCCCCGCCTTCCTGCAAAATGGCAGAGGGTTTGCCCCTCGCCATGCTGTTCCCCACCCATCCCCCACCCCCCAGCTGGATGCAGTGCAGGTCTCGGCAGACCCGTCACAGGGGTATAATCCCCTTCCCCTTCCCAGCCGCAAGCACCCATGGGTCTCACAGCAGCTCCAATTGTCCGGTTGGCCGGAGCACTTCCGGGTTCCAGTTGGTGCTGGACTATTGGGAGTGCCGGACCACTGGAAGTGGGACAATTGGAGTTTTACTGTATTGTGATATAAAATATTTCTCTGAAAAGGCTTGGTGAGATGCCAGCTGGTGTCTTGGGTTCTTCTGAAAATCTCCCCTCCCCGCCCCCGTTAATCGTTAATCCCAGCCTCCCACCCGCTCTGGGAGTGGCTGGCTAATGCTGAAATCAGGAAGGCTTCAGGGAAGGAGGTTAGGGGAAGCTGAGTCGTTGCTGGGCATTTGGGTTGTGCTGGTTACTAAACTGCCGTTTTCTCATTTAGAAACTGAGAGCCCAGAGCCAAATTCACGAGGGGCATGGAGTGGCATTGCTCTGTGGGCTTCAGTGATGCTCTGCCGACTTTATGTCACCAGTAGCTTTGGCCCCTTGCCTCCAGGAAGAAGTGAAAGTTACTTTGTGATGGGGCTGCCAGAATGTCCACACTCTGGGCACTCAGCCAGGGCTTGGCAATTTCCTGTTTTAACCTGAACCAGCACAGACACTCCCTGCTCCGCCACTCACTGCGCGGAATCATGAATGAAATGCTGGTTCCCGGCACTGGAATCAGGAACTGTTTGTGTGTGGGGAGGGGGGATGGGCTTGTTCCACAGTGAGCACCGGTGCCCAGCTCCTCTGTTCCTGTCAGAGCACCAAGCCTTGAAAGCACGTTAGTTCCCGCTGAGGGCAGCAGCCTGGGGTGAACCTGGACTGTCTGCAAAATTCCCATCTTGTCCCAGAGATGTAGGTTTGTGAGTAGCAGGATCACCTTGTGGGAACTGGCCCTTGCCACCAGCATGTCTGTGGGTTAAAGAGCATTTTCAACCTCTCTGCCGCTAGCAGATGCTGGGTGGGGCTAGTTAGCGCGCACGCGCCCTGATGTTCATTCCCCTGAGCACGGTAGAACTCGGGGTACCGTGGCTCTCATGGCACAGATGAGTAAGCCCCTGGTACATGGGTGTCTGACGCTGGGAGTGTGACTCCCAGCCCAGCGAGACGGGCTCGTGCTCGCTCTCCACAAGCTAATACGCTAAAATCAGAATAGAGCCACACCACGGGGACAGGCCTGCTGCCCCAAGTACATGCCTGGGGTCTCGGACGGGTGCCTGCTCGGAGACTTGCCTGTTCATGCTGCCACAGCTGGGTTCTGATTTTAGCGCCCTAGCAGGACTATGATTCCTTTACCTGGGAGTCAGCTCTAAGTGTAGACACCTCCCTCCAGAAAGTGCCATTTTCCTACGGCCCCCAAAAGCAGCACTTGGTCTCCCATCCACATTCTGATGGCTTATCCCAATCACACAGAGCGTTCCCTGCTGCCCGCTCGCTGTGGAATAAGGGATTCCCTGCCAGCAGGTTGGTAGTTAACCCTGGGATCCGCTAGGACCTGCTAGCCTGATTTTAAATGCTGCTTGTCCACACAAAGGAGAAATGGTGGCCAGCCTTGTTCATGGCTTCTAACGTGGTAAAAGATGAGGCCTGAGTCCCCTTGGTCAAGTCCTTGCCCCCTCAGCCCTTGCTTCAGTTTCTCTGTTTAGGGTCTTTCCCTAGCAGGCATGGAGGCACTGGTGTGTGGGGGTGTTTCTTGGGACAGTCTCTGGATTCTGTTTATGCTGCCACCACATGCCTGCATCTCCCCTTCCCCATTGTAGCATGGCTGGGTGCGTGTCATGATGGATGATGGCTGCTGGGGGGAAGCAGGATCAGTGTGCTGTCCTGGTGGAGCAGAGCCTCCAGTTGCAAGTAGGATCAGAAACCAGGTCATGTACCCATGCAAAACGTGTCCGGTCTGCTGTGACCCTGCCATGGCTTGGAGTAGGCAGCTGGCATGCCTGGTCCTGAGTCTGATTCTGTCTACATTACTCTTCTGTGAGGCCGTTGCATGTGAGGCTGGATATATTTGTCTCCTTTGCTTGCCTCTGTTTCAGAACGTTTGTTGAGTGCTTGAGGAAGGACTCCCGGTCGTCTGTCAAAGCCAAGGTAACGGGCCAAGTGGCTGATGATTGCCTGTCTTGTTTCTGTCATGGTCTCTGCGCTGTTGCCTGGCTGCAGTTTTCATGCAAATCAAGCACTTGGGTGGAGTAGTGGGACTCGGTGATCCGTCAGCCTCTGTGCTGCTCCCCCGTCATCAGACTGACGAGGAGCAAGGCTTCGTCTGGCACGGGAAACAACCCTCGGAGCCTGCTAGCTGGGTTCGAAGTTCCTGGGGACCCTAGGGGAAACGTGCACAGAGGTCAGCATGTTGTGCTCGACCCTGGAGGGTGCCTTTCTGCACTGAAGCAGGATGGGGTTTATGGCCATGCAGCTGACTGGCAGTTCACCAGAGGGAGAGGCACCCAGTGAGCCCTGCGTTGTGTTGGAGAGATGTGCCCGCAGCGTGCGATCGCGCTGCTGTGACTGCGCTGGTGTGGGTGCAAACAGTGGGGCTCGAGAAAGCAGCAGCAAATAAAGGGCCAAAGTTAAATCACTGCCTGGGTAATGAAAACCCAGTTAGGTTATTCATTCCGTGACCTCCTGAGCACCCTCCAGCGAGGTTACTTATAACGTCGTCTTGTTGGACTCCACTCTACTGTCTCCAATCTCTTCTGAGCCTGGTGGCTCTTTAAGTGGCATGCGTGGGCCTCGCTAGGGTGAGAGCTGCTCAGAAACGTGTCTGGTTCACTTGCTGCTTTGTTGTCTGTGCATCTCCGCCGCTGCCGAGTTTGGAACTCGCTCTCCAGTCACTTCAAGTCAATAAAACATGATCGCCATAAACCAGTAAGCTCAGGCCAAAGGAGACTCCAGTATTTAAATCATGTGCTCCCAAGTCCACAGCTACCAGGGACTTCCCAGGTGTTAATCTGCTGCCTGCCAGGGGTGTGTTCAGCTTTATAGCAATGACAGGAATAGCCTCCACTTGATTTCCTGGAGAATCTCCACTAGCAGTATGGGGCCTATGACACAAGTGGACAGTTCTGATTTTATCCAGTGGGGGGGCAATGGTGCACATGCCAGATTCACTGCAGCACTTACCTTCCTCATAGGGTTCATGGGAAGGATGCCCGTATTAAAGAGCCCTCCTCCTACCAAGACCCCTATTAACCTCTCCATAGCTCACAGAGACCTTGGCTCACTACACCCCACCAGTCTCTGCCACTTACTGAGTGTTTAATCTGCAAGGGGACTCTTTGTTCCTTGCTTTCCCTAGAGCTTCACTGAAGGACCCCGTCAACAGCTCCTTAAAAATCTAGGTACATTTCATCCCCATGGTCCCTGGCCAGTTTCCCTTGCAGGCTCACACTGCATTGCTACCTGAGCAATAAACCAGGCTGCTGTATGCACCCCTGGCAGGGGGGCTGTGGGGTTTCTATCTCTGACTGATCCTGTTGTCTCCCTTGGGAATTGTGGTGTTAACCCTGTGAGGCCACTTATGGAAGGGAGCTTGTCTGCTGGGCTGAGGCCTTGTCCATAGCAGAGCACCGATGAGCCCACATTGCGGTGGATATGTGACTCGGTCTCCCTGCTTTCCCTAGACACGATGTCTCAGTCCAAGGGCACAGTGGTTCTCGCCTACAGCGGTGGCTTGGACACCTCCTGCATCCTGGTGTGGCTGAAGGAGCAAGGCTATGATGTCATCGCGTATCTGGTGAGGAGTTTTCTGCAGTGCCATGATGGGTGTCTCTCGCCTCGTGCTTCCTCCCCCTCCTCCCCCTTTCTTTTCATCACACTCTCCAGCCCGTCTCATTCAGGGGGTTAAGCAGGTTCTGTGCGACCAACTCTGGAAAAGCAGCAACTGGGTCCCCCTGGGGAGTGGGCTTTCCTGGGTTCTGCTGAATAGCAGGAGCCAGGAGAGCCCACAGACTCATCGGGCCCCTGGCAAGAGCGACTGCCCCCCACGCTGAGTTCCCAGAAGGGGCGGGGCCTCAGGCAGAAGGGGTGGGGCTGGGACTGCCCACCCCGCACCATCCACAGCATGCTGCCCAGGGTTCTGCAGCATACTGTGCAGGCCTCTGGCAGCAATTTTTAATGGCCTGAGGCTCCTGCTGCCATCTCCGCTGCAGTAGCAGCAGCCCCTTTGTCCCCCGCCCCATCAGCCGGCATGGTGGGGGCTGTCAGAAATCAGTCGTTTTCGAGGCGGCGCCCGGCTGCTGTGAGCCTCTGCCCCCGTGGTGACAATCTAACCACCGCAGCGGGGAAGACGACACACTCTCAGGAGCGACAGAATTGTGATGTGATTTAACAACCCCCCCCCCCGCTTTCTCTGTCCAAAGTGTCCTGGGGGGGACTGTGATTTGCAGGGCCCAGCTGCCCAGTCTGGGCCTGTCTGGTTTCAGGGTGTGTCCAGGCGCTCACGGTGAAGGGAAGCCAGCTAGAGCTGCCCTGAAATGTTGCTTCAGTGAAAACCCCCATTTGCAAGGAAATGGACGTTTTAAGCGATGTCGATGAAATTTTGCTTAGTAAAAAAGGGAAGCGGAGCCTTTTGGCTATTTGGGGATGGACTGTTTTGGCTTTTCATTTCGCAACGATTTTTCAGTCTGAAATTTCTTTTAAAAAAAAATCAAGCCTCTTTTAAGAGGCCATAATGGCAGCGGAGTGCTTCCATCGACCCACAGTGAATATTTTTTTTTCCACATTTTGGCTTTTGCAGGGAAGCTTCCATGTTAAAGGAGACCCATTCCACAACGGAATGGAAAACATGTCAGTCTTGGAATTTCCCTGACAGAAAAACTCTGATTCCCATCCAGCCTAGTTGCTGCTGGGGCATGGCAGGGTTAGTGGGATGAAGGGATAGAGTCCTAGCTCCAGATAATATGGGCAGACACAGTGCTCTTCCTCCTGAGGTCTCTTCCAGCCCTAGGATTCTATGATTGTTCATCATGCAATGTTAACAGGATCCAATAGTGCAGCTGTCAGTGGCCCTGCTCAGGCTGGGAGGAGTTTGCTGGAGAAGAGGAGACAGAAAATTCCCTTATGGGGGGTTGACCTTTCCTGCCAGGCAGGCAGCTCAATCCAGATTGTCTGAGGGGTAAAGGCCATTCCCCACTGGACAACTGGTGAGCTAGGGGTCTCCTGGGCAGGGCACCCTACAAGATGTGGCTTGTGGCGCCTCTGGGGGCCTGGTCTCTGCCCCACCCCAGTTCAGCTTGGTCAGAATGACCAGGGAAAGCAGGGCTAGAAAGGCTGGACTGTTCTGCCTTCTAACCTCTGGTGCTGATCAATCTCCACAGCCTCCAGCCTTGTGTCTATGGGGAGATTCCTCCCCCATCCTCTTATGTCAAGAACCCAGATGACTGTGTTGTGCTTAAGAGAAGCACCCGGGATCTTTTTCAGGGGGGTAAGGCAACACGCCACATTTATTGAACATGCATAGATCAATCAATACTTATCATATGCATATGATACATCACACTCATGCACTCTCACACACACACACACAAGCACACTCCGTCTTGTTGTTACCAAAAGTTGCTCCCCCTAACTGCACTGGCCAGGTGAGTTAGATGGGGGAGGGGTGGAGCCAGGCTTCTGCCGATCCGGATCGATGATCCCATGTTGACAAGACGAAAACCCGGGGTCCCTCTGCAAGATGCCTCATATTTATCCTTCTCATGCAGCCAATTAGTCATCACCTTGCCTTTCTTAATGCTGCTTCAAAGAGAGTTCTTCCAAGGGCAGGCACTTGCTGCTTGACTCCCAAGGAGTCTGTATGTCCAGTCTTCTTAATGAGCTCACTTTACAGGTATTGTCTTGGATCTGGCTCCCAGACCTTCTCCACCCTTGCAACTGCTGCTGGAGGTGCTCACCTTTCATTCTCCATTCACACCTCATTCATTTCAACAGGCCAATCAAGGAAAGGGGAGATCTCAAAGGACATTTTTTCTTACAAGATCTATATATCTTAAAACAAAGTTATAGGAGAAATGTTACAGAGATTCTATAAGAACACTTAACAAAGATATAGCTAAAAGGACAAGATCTTAATACAAAGTATTACAGGGATTTATCCACAACTGTGGGCTCCTTCATGCCTTGAAATACTTGAGACTTGTACCAGGGAGAAAGGTGGGGACCCAGCTGACAGTGCTGGGTGGGGGTGCAAGCTGACAGCGTTGGGGCCTACAGTTCAATCTCTCATTTTTACTTCCAGGCTAACATTGGGCAAAATGAGAACTTTGAAGAGGCGAGAAAGAAGGCTCTAGCTCTGGGAGCCAGAAAGGTAACGCAAGCCCTGGTGCCTCTCTAGGGCGTAGCTGTCTCCAGCCTGCGGGGCCGTGCCCCATCTCTAGCCCTGAATAGCTGCCGGCTTTTCAAAATAGCATACTCAGGATGGGGGTAATGGGGCGTCCTTCCTCCTCATTGCCCAGGGTCAGAAATGTTTTCAGAGATTTCCCTCTCTAAATGGCCAGGCCCCTAATCCATCCCAAATGCAAAGCAGCACTGCACAAAGCTAGCTTCCCAGAGCCACGTCCCTAACTCGCTACGTCTCCTTTGTTTCTTCAACTCTGTACAGTCCTCTTCACAGCCACATTTTGGCACCTTTCTTCTCCGTTTCTCACTTTCCTGTTTTCCCTCCATCTTTCCTTCATTTTTCTTCTCGTACTAAGGACGAGCAGTCATTGCAGGACTGGTGGGGTGAAGGGCTGGTCGGCCAGCTACCAAGCCTTTCTGTCTGTGTCACTGCTTCACGTCCGGACCAGGGCTTGGTGTCATTCCTGCCTGTTCCGGGTCTCAACCCATCTCCTAGTGGAGGGAGGTAACACAGGGAAGCATGTGCTACTGCCAGGAGGTATCTGTTCTAGAGCTAGAAAAAGGGCTTTGGTTTCTACAGCTATTGATCCAGAAGCTTTCACCAGCACCTAGAAAAGGGGAGATGCTTATCTGAGTCATGGGTGACACTAGCTGGTGTCATCCTCTACTGGTCTCAGTGATGCTTCTCCTGGGATAAATTTGGCCCTTTGTCTCCAGGATGTATGGGTGAAGTTTATGGAAGATTTCAAAAGCAGGTGGTTGGAACAGGGTGCCAGTGAATAAATGAATTCTCATCCCCACAGCAACACCCTATCCCAGCAGGAGCCCTGGGCCACCCTCACTGCTTGGGGCTGTCTCTTTGTGGTGCAGGTTTACATCGAAGATGTCAGCAGGGAGTTCGTGGAGGAGTTCATCTGGCCAGCAGTCCAAGCCAACGCCCTGTATGAGGACAGGTATCTCCTGGGCACCTCACTGGCTAGGCCTTGCATCGCCCGGAAGCAGGTGGAAATCGCCCAGAAGGAGGGAGCCCAGTTTGTTTCCCATGGAGCCACTGGGAAGGTAAAGGAAGGGCAGACCCTTGCCTGGCAGCTGGGCTGGGCTTGGGTGCCTGGGAATGTGGGTTTCCCCAAATAGTGGAAAACCGACCCTTAAGCTTGCCCTGATTGTCTGACTGCTCTGACAGATCCCTGAGCTCTCTGCTGCAATAGCCCCCAGTCCTTTGTGGCTTCCTTCCATCAATCTATAGGCGTGAAGATAAACCCTCAGCACCTTCCTTTTAAAGAGTGCCACATGCTTTGCCAAGATGTAATGAATGAATGAACCCTTTTTGCCCCTTTGCGCGGCTGGTAGATGGGGGGAGGGGAGAAGGGAACTCCTAACACCACTTTATAGATGGGGGAAACCGACACACAGGAACA
Source organism: Pelochelys cantorii (assembly GCA_032595735.1). Taxonomy (NCBI): domain Eukaryota; kingdom Metazoa; phylum Chordata; order Testudines; family Trionychidae; genus Pelochelys; species Pelochelys cantorii. The sequence continues at coordinate 14,118,852 of CM064347.1, read as the reverse complement.
TGATTTGCCTGAAGTCACAGAAGCAAGTCACTCCTTTAGGGCTCATGGCTAGGAGCTCTTCTGCACCTTCTGTTCGCTAGTGCTGGCTGGGGAGCTGTCCCTTTAAAAAAAACCAAAATGGATGAAGTGTCCCGGCTTGGTGAATGTTGTGAGCCGGCTCAGTCCGTGGCTGCCTGAGGTGTCGTAGGCCTCCTGGCAGTTTCATCCCTTTGCAGGTATTTCAACCTTTTGTCCTGATTTGGGTCTAAACCAGCCCTGGGACAATTGGATTTTCCACCAGGATGGCAAGTCTGATTTGCATCCGGCTCTAGGTAGGAACTTGTCTTTGCACAGAAGAGGGTGAAATAGAATCCTTGCTCCCCAGGCCTCACCTGCCTTCTTAGGCAGGAAATTGCTGTCCCAAATCATGGAGTGGGGTGAGTGTTATTTTAAAGGGCGCTAGGAGGATGGGCGGTGTTGTGCCAGCTACGTTACTGGGGCCATTGCAGGTGTGTAAGGCCACCTGGGAAGTCTGCAGGGATGCCAGTGCAGTGAATGGCCTGGGCAGCTTCCTGGACCGCGCCAATGTATGTTTGGCAAAGCAATCCCTGGGTTTGGCTCTGAGTGCTGTGCCATGCTGGGTGAGAGGGGAGGAGCTGCTCCTCCTCTCCCCGTGCTGAGGTGAATGTGATGGGTTGGGTCACAGAGATCCTCTTGGGACTGTCACCTGTTAGAGAAGCTCTGGTCTCCCCCAGTGAAGGGCAGGGGGAGGGACCGGGACCCAGCTCTGGGAGGCTCAGTCACCGGGACATGACACAACACCCAGGTGCACAGCCCCAGTGGGGCCAAAACCCCAAAGAAATTTGTCTCACTGGACATAGAGTTTATATGGAGCAGGGGTGGGGAGCCTAAGGCCAGGGGGCTGGAAGCTGCCCCTGGTTTGCCTGGATCCGGCCCCTGAGACTTCAGCTACACTAGTGTCCCAGCCCCTTGGGACTGGAGCACATAAAATCTACTAGCCTGGGCCCTTCTAGGCTCTTGCTGTGCAAGGGGAATGTGGGGAACGTCTTTCTCTTTCTTAGTAAGGGGCTACGTCAGTGAGGGTTTGGGTTTGTGGGGTTTTTTTGGCTTCTCACTTGTGTGTGGCCCCTGACAAAGTTCCCCACCCCGATATAGAGTGAGCTCATAAGATGGTCGCCCCTTTTATCAATGAAATAGAGAGATGTACAGCTGTTGCCTCCTCCCCTGCCCCCTGGTAATAATTATTTACTCTGGGCTTGATGATGATAAACAAAAGTGATTTTAGTAAGTATAACAGTGTTATCACTTGCAACCACTTAAATCCCAGACAGATCACAGTAAGTTACTAAGCAAAATAAAACAAAACTCACCAGCTAAGCCTAATGCACTAAGTTGTTACAAATCATCATAACTTCTCACCAGAGTTCTCTTTTCAGGTAATGGCCTCCTCAGGCCAGAGATGATCTTTTTCTCTGACCTAGGTCTAGCAGCTTCTAACCCCTCCCTAGAGTTCTTTTATTTCCAGGTGTTTTCATGTAACCTCTCGGGTGGTGAAGTGGTCTGTGATGTCAGCTGAAGACTATCATTCTTTGCTTCCCATTCCTTATATAGAATTTCCCCAGGGAGAAGAGTCTTTGTTCAATTCCCCCCACCCTTGTGGAAAAGTATAAAATTCAAGATGGATTCCAGCGCCAGGTGGCATGGTCACATGTTTTTTCCTGTAAGCCTGGATTGTGATTGGTCCTACAAAAACAAGACTATTTATTTATAGATCATTGCCTTGAGCACTGGGCCATCAAGTTCCTTGAATACTGCTAATCCCCTTCATTAGCACATCTAGGTACATACATGGGCTTATTCTTTATAATTCTAACTTCATGTGCAGGAAGGTTACATGCACACAAATAGTGTATACACATTCGGGGGGATTACAAGCTCTCCATGTATAGGTTACATGCCCCAATTTGCATAATGCATATTTGAGTTATGCCTATGCCAATTCAATTTCCATAAAAAGCAGAGGTGCAACATCCCAGTGAGGTTGAGAAATGCAGAGTTAAAGCATGCTCATGCTCTCCAGGGGCTCAAAATATAGTCGCATTCTTGGGGAAACTCTAGTGGGATGTTAGTAGGAAGCCTAAAGGTTTGTTTTGACCTGAAGTGTGGCCTACTGGATAGCGCACAGGTCTTAGACTTAGGGGAGCTGTTTCTGACTGTCACTGGTCTGCTACGTAACTGCAGGCAAGTCACGTCCCTCTCTCTGCCTCAGTTTCCTCAGCTGCCCAATGGGGTTAATGATACTGCCATCTGTTGTACTGCGCTCTGAGCTTGCCCGAGAAAAGGTGCTAGGCATTGTGCATGGGGTTGCTATCCCATTGAGTTCCGTGTTGCAAAGTCCCTGGCATCATTCTTGGCTGTGGCTGGTCTATTGTGCCTGTGCAGTAGGAGAAGCCATAGGAGCCTAGGTCCCCTGGTTCTGATCTAGGTGGGAGGCATTTTGTTTAAAAAACACAAATCTCTCCCCCTCCTCTGTCTGTGAATGCCGATTGTGGGAGCGATCTCCGAGCCGTGGAGCTGGTTTCTCTTGACTACATTGCTCTTGAGAGAGGGGGCAGAGATGTTGGTACCAGATCCAGAAAGTTTTCTGGCCAGCTTTTACCACAAGAGGGGGCTAGAAATCTGCATTGAAAGGCAGGAATCAGGTGTCACTAGCTCACGGAGAGTTACCATGCAGAGATTGCCCACTAGAGGCAGACAGAGACCACAGGACAGGCAAAGTGCAGTGAGAGAAGCGGTTGTCACTATTTCCAACAGAGAGGAGTTGGAGCTTTCTCACAGGGCTGGTCAATTTCCATTTCCCTTTCAGCTAAAAGTTGCTTGTCCTCCATTGCCCTAATAAATCCCAGTGGTGAATTGCAACAAAGGAAACGTTGCATGAATGGGGAACCCCCCCACCTCACACACACCTGCTTGCTGCAGTCTCTGCTCCCCTAAACATGCATACGCAGTTACCACTTGTCATTGGCCAGGTTTGACTCTCTCTGGGAAGTGTTTGGGCAACATATGGCAAGAAGGGACTGGGAGACAGTCCCTCAGTAGTAGTCATTATGCAAATTCTGTGCTTCCAAATGGGGTCATTTCAGAGTCCTGCAGCTGATGGTGGAGAGTCTGTCGGGTACCGGACCTCCTGAGTTTGCAGAGAAGAAAAGGATCATGGAAATGCAGGGCTGGACTAGACCTTCCCTGGGGCAGGACCATGTAACCCTGACTTTGTGGTTTTACATTAGGAAAAACTTTCTACCTTAAATCTCCCTTGCTGCAGATTAAACCAGTTACTTTTGTCCTGCCTGCGTCAGCCAAGGAGAAGGGCTGAGGCCTGTTCTCTTCATAACAACCCTTAACATATTTGAAGGCTGTTTCCAGGTTTCCCCCAAGTCGTCTTTTCTCAAGACTACATGTGCCCAGTTGTTTTGAAAAACTTTTTTAAAATCATATTTGCTGCTCTCCTCTGGAATCACTCCAGTGTCCCCACATCTGGGTAGGGGTGGGCCCAGAACTGGCCGCTGCATCCAGAGGAGGCCTCACTGGGCCTGAGCAGTGGGATGGTGGCCTCCCGTGCCTTACATATGGCACTGCTGTTAATACACCCCAGAATGATCTTATCTTAATCTCTTTCATACCTGCACCCCTTTGTTGCTTCCTGTCAATTTGTGATCCACTGCGCTCCCAGACCCTCTTCAGCAGCGACCAGCTATGGGCGGGGACTGTTGGCCTGATGCAGGGTGCAACAGCAATCAGCAACCTGGGTAGCTTGTTGCTAATGGATTTTGTGGGGCAAATCAGCTAAAGAAGAGGCAGAAGAGCTAGGACTATCTCCTGGGCTCTACTGGCTCAGGGAGCATGATGAGTAGAGTAGGGATTTAAGTGGGTAGTTGACTATCCGATAAGCATGTGCTTATCGGGTAGTTGACTGACTACTCGACTAGTTGCTTCCCCTCCCCCCCCCCACCTTGCTGTCTCTATCAGAGGCAGCAAATGGGGGAGCAGGAGCTGTTTCTGGGGGGAGGGCTGGCTTAAAAGCTGGTTCCCCCCAGCACTGTCTCTGCGGGGGGGCAGGGAAGGCAGAGACGCAGCAGGAGACCAGATGCGAGCTGGGACTCAGCTGTCCCGGCTCATGCCCAGTCCCAGGCGATGCACCTCTGCTTTTTAAACTTAGTAAGAGCCACTTGGCTCTTATGACATTTAAAAGGCAGAGCCACAGCAGGGTTAGCTCCCGAGGCCAGGAGCTAACCCCGCTGCAGCTTTGCAGTCTCCCCCCACCTTATCGACTAATCGAGTAGCCGATGGAAATTCCATTGACTACTTCGTTAGCTGATTAAACGAAATGTAACATCCCTAGAGCCCTCCCATCCATAGGAAAGTTCAGAGTGGCCACTTCAACTGTACTATGTTAGCTGCAGAGATTGCCTGGGGTTGGCAGCAGAGGTCAGGCCTCCCCGTAGGAAGTGGAGCGCCCCCGTCCGCTCTGCTCGCCCTGGTGACGCAAGGCTCAGGGTAGCAGAGTGCACTGGGGCCAGGGTGCTCTGCTTCCCGTTGCCGCGGTGAAGCGGAGTGACCTGGCTGCGAGATGGCAGCAGAGTGGAGCAGGCTGCTGGGTCTCTCCACTTTCTGCAGCTCCCATCACCACGGTGAGTGCGGGGGAGGGGGTCTGACCCTCGCTGCTGCCCTGCTGCACCAAGCCCCCCCGCTAATCCCATGGGTCTTATCTCTCAGGAGAGGGGGCTTCAGGGAAGGGGAGCGATGGGGGCAGGAGGGAGCGGAGGAGGAGGGGGGGTTTGGGCCAAGGGATGGCTGCCCCATGCTCCCCCCACTAGGGATGGCTGCCCTGTACTCGCCCTACCGCCTCCCCCAGGGATGGCCTTAAGGATAAGAGCTCTCAAAACACTACTTGTCAGTGGGGAACAGGGAGACTCTTCCTGCCTTGTGCATGCCTTGTGGCTGGTGAGGGGTTAAGGCATTTTGAAGCACCTGGTACTAGCCCATGTTGGAAATGGGGCTAAATGAGCCATTGCTCCTGCTGGAGCATCCTCGTATCCCCTCTTGTGCAGCCCCTTATGCGCGTGTCCCAAGCTCTCTGGTTGGAGACTCCGCCACTTTGCACCTCTTTCGACTTTCCACCAGCGGGCGCTCTTGAGCGATGTGGCACCCGGGAAGAAATCCCGCCCCTCTGCACGGATGTTCTTCAGGTCCCTGTTAAAATGTCACCTCTGTTCTCTGGCATGGCACAAACCAGCCCTCCTCCAGCAGCCACAAACCGCCAGGAAGCTGCACCCTGAGCCACTGCCAAGTCTCTCCGTTTTTCCCCCCCCCCCCATCCATTAAGCTGGGTAGCAGGGGCGAGTGCTGGTAACTTGACCCGGGAGCATGCTATCCCCGGCTGAGACGGCAGCAGGGGCTCCAGCATCTTAAATGCGCACCATCTGCAGCGCCCTGTCTTGGGAGCAGATGGCCTTGTTTTGGGCCTGTAAGGGAAATGAGTGCCGTGGTGTATGTGCATGTGTGTGTAATAGTCCCGGGGGTCTCCTGGCCCTGCAGCAAATGTAACCAGCCTGCCAGGATCTAGGGAAGAGGGAGGGTCCTCTCTGCCTGCCATGTTGGGTTATTTGGGCCTTTGTCACTTTTCGTCTCTTAGGCTATGTCTAGACTACAGAGTTTTTCCGGGATACCTCTGGTATCTCGGAAAAACTCCGCCATGTCCTGGGAAAATGTCTGCTCTTCTGACATTTTTTTTGTGGAAGACCAGACGCACTCTTTCGGAAGCCCTGTCTTCCTTGTGCCACAAGGAAGAAGGACTCTTCCGAAAGAGGAGGTTTCTCTGAAATTTGGCCAAGTGTAGACAGGCCAAATTTCAGAAAAGCCTCTTCCAACAAAACTATCGGAAAAAGATACGTAAATCGTGGAGCACTATTTATGTACCTTTTGCCGAAAAAAAGCGGCAGTCTAGACATAGCCTTAGAAGCTCTAATAGCTCCCAGACCTGCTCAGACCCTCCCTCCCCAGTGTTCTTGGCCTCGTCGGGAAGCCCTTTCCAGGGGGCTTGCTGGCAAAAAGTGATTACAAAGGGGTGTCTAAATCCTCAGCCATCTCTCTTGCCTGGGCTCATAGGAATCACCCCGTCCTAGGGGAAGAGCCCTTCTCAAGATTGGGTCTGGTTTAGAGCCAAGTGGCTGTACTAGGCTGAATGGGGGACTGCAGCAGCATGTGGCACTCAAGGGCCGGGTTGGCCATGGGATTGGTGTGTGCGGGAAACTCAGCGAGCTGGGCAAATCTGGCCTTTGAAAGTAACATGTAAACCCAGAGCTTTGGGTAAAAAGTGTATTGTGCTGTGGGCACTGCAGTTGTCTAGGTGGATGTGAAGGCTTGTTCCCCTGTCCTTGCTCTGGCCTGCGCTGGTGAGACCATCTTGGTGCTGCGCAGCCATCCCCACCCACCTCAGGATGCTGGTGCCGGTTGATTGCCCGTCCTGTGATATGGGATGTGGCTGAGTCAGGATGAATTCAAGCTACACAGATGTGGAATCTGTCTCAGGTCTTGTCTACATGGGACAATTTACTAGTGTTGATTTGCTTTGGAAGTGACCCAAGCTAAACCAAAAAAGGGTTATTCCTATGCCACATTGCAGCCGTGGCTATGCTTACCTGGAAGGTCGAATTAAGATGTGCAACTCCAGCTACATTAATTGTGTCGCTGGAGTCAATGTACCTTAATTTGACCTTCGGCACAGCCTCCACAACAGGAGACCGATGGGAGCAAATGATTCCCTTAACTCCTTGTGAATCGAGGAATGCTGGCATCGACAGGGGCGCCCTCAGTGTTTGATTTAGCGGGTCTTTATGAGACCCGCTAAATCAAACGCTGGAAGATTGACTGCTGCAGCATCGATGTTCTTGGTAGTGAAGACATGGTGAAAGAGCACACCCGCTGGGAATGATAGTGGTATAGGACTGCTGGTAAATTTTCCCATGTAGACAAGCCCTCAGTTTCCAATGCCTTTCCCATCTGCGCTTGTCTCAAGCTAGCTACCTGTGTAATAGGTATTCTAGGAGCAGGATTCTAGGAGCAGGAGGCCCCTTGAGGACAGTTAAGAGAGGCAGCAGCGCGGGGTAGGGGGAGGCTGCCACAAAGCAGCTTCTGTCTGCGGTGGCCAGGCTCACTGCGGACAGAGGCTGGTCTGTCTTTCACAGAGCAGCCTCTGTCTGCAGTGAGCCTGGGCCTGCTGTGGACAGAGGCTGGTCCCTGGCAGCAGCCCCTGTCCGCGAGGAGCTCGGACCCTCGCAAATGGGGGCTGCTGCCACCCTGCACTGCTACCTCTGTATCAAGGCAGCAGTGCGGGGCAATAGGCAGCTGGTCTTTAAACTGGCTCCCCTCACGGACCGGCTCCCGCCTGGCACCCTACTGTGCTGCCTCTTAAAGAGACGCAGCAGTAAGGGGCAGCAAGCGGCTACCTGGGAGTGGGGCCAGGAGCAGCTACCTGGGAGTGGGGCCAGCCCTGTCCCCAGGCACTATTGAACAGTCGTGTAACCTGTAAGATTTCATGCGGTTACGTGACTATTCAATTACATGATATCTAACATCCCTAGTTGAGGTCCTGGATGCGATGGCAGGGGATCCAGGTGCCTCAACCTTTGAGTGGACTTACGCATCCATGTGCCAGCACACATGTGTTTTGCCAGCGACTTGGCCACAACAGTGAGTTGTGAGGCCGTATCTGACTTTCCTGGCTCTGCACTGTGCTGGGGCAGAGACGCACGGGGCGATGTGGCTGCAACATGGAACGGAGCCAGTATTCGTCTCCTCCAGTAATTCTAAACCAGATGGGTTAGAGCTGATGGAGAGGGGAGGTTAACTGGAGACAGATACTGTCTGGGTCTCTCTGGCTGCTCTGACAGTGGTGTACTTAGGGGCTACCCACCCAAGAAATATCGGGGGGAAGGGAGCCTGGACAGACCCACCCTCACTTCTTTCTCCAAGTCAGTTTTTCCCTTTTCTGTCCAATAACAACTGCACATTTCCTAGTCCTGGTGGAACATTTCCAGTTTTTTAGTTTCCCTTGGTCAATCCAAACCAGCAGCTTTCCACTCTGTTTCATTTACTGAGAGCGGAGCAGAAGATGCAGAATAGATGGGACAGATCCTCAGCTAGGTGAAGCTGGTGCAGCTTTGAGATAGGCATGAAGATCTGACCCATGGAGACTTTCCCAGTCCCTCCCTTAACCTTTCCCCACCCCTTGGGTCCTGCTGGGCTTTGGCCTCTAGATGGGCTTCTCCAGGGAAGGTCGTTGGCCCTGAGTGGGGTTGGGACTGGGCCTCTCGCTTGCTCTTGCTATGGGCTGGGAAATCCACAAAGCCTCTCCGGTTTTGCTGTGCCCTCATGTTCTCACATCCTCTCCATCCAAGCCTGACCCTCTGGAGATGGCTGGTGTGGCCCTGGACCTCGGCCCCAGCAGGGATACCGAGCCAGGGCCGGAGACTGAGCCTCAGCTCCGAGTGGGGACCACAGGCTTGTTCCATGTAGGCTGGCTCCTTCGTACATGGCTGGAAGGGTGGGGACCAAAATCACAGTCCTTCCCCCTAAGTCTGAACTCAGGGTAGGGGTTCAGCCAGACCTCGGGGCCATCCCTAATCTCCCCTCTGTTCTGTTTCAGGGGAATGACCAGATTCGATTTGAGCTCACCTGTTACGCCCTGTGCCCTCAGATAAAGGTAAGGTGTTCAGCCTACAGCTCCCGCTGAGCACGGCCATGTAAGAGGCTCCCTTTGGGATGTCTGACTGGGGTGGGAAAGGGTCTGGAGCATCTGGCTGTCAGGTTTGCCCTCTGCACAAGGGTCTATTCATGTTCACTGGTGCGACTCGCACGTGGCAGAGGCTGGAATGGCCGGGGGGGCCAACAGAATTGTCAGGACCCCGGGGGGAAGGGGAGCAGGCTCTGCACTCCCGAAAGGGGCGGGGTACCCAGCCCCCAGTGCCACCCAGACTGCACCGTACCCTTCCCACCCAGCCAGCCCTCAGCACCGCTGGAGCGCGGTGCCTGGTGCTCCAGCGGCGATTTAAAGGGCCCAGGGCTTTGGCTACTGCCATTGCCATGGTAACGGCAGCTGGGTGCTCTGGCTCCTTTTTAATCGCTGGGCCGTGGGGCACTTCCCCCTTTCTCCCCTGTTGGCAGCCCTGGGAATGGCATTCCCCGCTCTTTCCCTTGGATAGATGGATGGATGCCCCCCTTTTTGGCCAGCTGCAGGGTTGTGTTGGCCAGCTGCAGGGTTTGAAACGAATGCCAGGCACTAGGTTCCCTGTGCCAGCACAGTTGCCCGCTTGGTGCGCAAGTAAGCTCTGCTCAAAACTTTACTTCAAAACCACTTTGCAGTGAGAGAAATGTTAGTTTGCTTCTTTCTTCTGAAAGTCTGTTTTCAACAACAACACCCCAAAATGTGTCCCCCTCCTCCCTTCTTTTTTATTTCCCCATTTGGAAAGTGGGGGAGGAGGAGAAAGTTGGGGAACATTTGAAAAAATAACTTTGAAAAAATTTGTCTTTGAAAATTAATTAACATTCAGGTTTTGGATTTGGTTGTTCAATGAACAATGGAAAAACTGTAAATACCCAACCCTCCCACCTGCACCTTTTAAAATCTGGGTTGGAAAACACTTTTTTGGAGCCGCTCCAGTGAGTATATTGTGCAGAGTTGCCTAGGTGGTCTATAAAGCCTGTAACCCTTTGGGGTGGGGCAGCAATTAACCCTCAGCTTTGGGACTTTCAGGGAGCCCAAGAAATTTAATAAGGGAGCCAGCCCAGTTTTGCTTTCACCATGCTTAGTCAGCTGACCAGAAACGGGCAAATCCGATTGGATAGAATCTAAGCCCCGCCCCCGTCCAGAACCTCTGATCTCGAGCTTTTTCTGCGTTTGAAATAAGTTGGCTTTAATCTTTGTAGCATCCCCAGCTGCCTCTGCTTGGCCAGGTTCAGGATGGGACTAGAAACATCATGAAATCACAAGAGGTTCTTCTGATAGCATGGGCCTCCTGCAAGAGTCTGGTTGTAAGATTCTTTGTCGAAACAGGCCAGAACCAAACCCCCAGGACGTGATCTTGGGGCCAGTTTAGACCTAGCTCTCAGTTTAGCAGGTTGGGCTCCAGCCCTGCCAACACAAGAAAGCATCTGTACTTGGGTGTTGATCGGACCCAAAGAGATTTCCTCATGGGGCCTTTCTTTCATCGTCACATCCAAGTGAGATGTTGCTGAATAACCCTCAGACTCCACTGAGTTACTGCTCTCAAATCCCCTTGCTCCAGGCTTTTTCCAAAGCCTGGGAGAAAACCCCTTTGTCCTGAATAGTTTTTGGAGCACCAAATGCCACATGTGTAAAAGCATCTGGATCTGGCCTAGCCACCAGGCCCTTTCCTCCTGCTGGTGTTTCCTAATGTGCAGGTGGTGGCGTAGGATCTGGCCCCACAAGCACTGTCCGTGTGTTCGCTAGCCCTGCAGAGGGGAAAGGAAAGGTGCAAAGTCTCTGGATAATCTGCTGTGGGGAGTTTTGTATTTTAACACCGATACGAGCGACTCAGTTGCTCTTTAACAAGCCGCCAGCTGCTGGAGGTGACGTTTTGGCATGTGAGGGGGCCGTAATGATCTTTAATTGACCTCTTTTTACCCCCAAACGCCACAGTGCTGTGAAACAAACAGTAACAAGGCAGCCGCCCTCAGCTGCTTGTTAGGGTTACACTGGCAGCTTGGATGGGTCTCGGGTTACTCCACCTTTGTGTGGGGAGAGGAAATCTCTGCTGACGGATGGGATGTGGTCTGCGCTTCAGGCGATGAGAAGCGTCTTGCCTCACCCTCTGCTCTGAAATTTACCCAACTAGCCCCCAGTATTTTTTTGGGGGGGGGTGGGGGGGGGCGAGAGTGCTTGGAATGATTCTCTCAGTGCTGTCCGGGATTTGGGTGTAGTGATGAGGTGAAGGACATCTCATCACACGGGCTGGTCTGAGGGAGGGTGCAGAGGCAAATCTGGCTGGTGTTTGAGGGGAGTATACGAAGAATCAAAAAGGAACAGGCGTTGGTTGTGGTCTCGTACAAGCTCCAAAGATTGACTTGATTCTCTTTCATCTGAACCATGGACGCTCCTGCGATGGGTAGGTGGAGACAGAGCCACAGACAAAATTCCTGTTCCAAAGACCTTGCTGGGTGGTTGTGAAACCTCCTTCGTGAGCTGGTCTCACCTGGGTGTTCATTGGTTCTCAGTAAAATACCTCTCAGTGCCCTGTACCACCCCCTGATCTCGCTGTCCTAGTGCGAGGCAGGAGTTGTCCAGTCAGATGGTGGCGTTCGTGAGGGCAGACTCAGTCCCTCGCTCGCGAAGGCCCAGAGGAGACTGGAAGCAGTGCTGCACAGATGAGGGAGGAAGCTCCATAGGGAGGGCTCATCAGACGCTCACCTGGAAGTGGGATGAGGTTCTGGTGTTTGTTTTGGGTGGGGGAATCGGGTGAGTTGGCAGTAGGGAACCGTGGGAAGTGTCACTGCTTCAGAGTTAGCTTTGCTCAGCAGCAATAAAACACTGGCTTTTATCTGGCGGCGGGGAAGATGAATGGGGGGGGGGTGTTCGTTCTGCCCCCCATCAGGCCCCACAGCCTTGGTGGTGGGGCACAGGCCTGAACGTGCCATAGAACCTGGGCCATCCTTAGGCATATGCTGTATATGCCTAGGGCCAGCGCCAAGAGGGGACATCAAGGGAGTACAGTGGTCAGTGCCATTCCCTGGCCCCCATGGGCTGCACCCAGCCGCCACTCACCCACTCTGCCTGTGCTGGGGCCAGGAGTGGGGCCATGTCTCTGGAAGGGGGGACCCAGACAGGGATGGGGGTGCTGGGAGCAGGCGCAGAGCGGGGAGTGGAGCATCGGGTGGCAACTGAGATGTTGGGCGTGGCAGCCGCGACCCCGTGTAAAATGCAGGGTGCTGCAGCACCTCCCAACTGCATCTATGCCTTCCTGCCCTGCTGCTGCACCCACAGCCCTGAGTGTATTCCCCCCCCCCCCCCACCATGGAGGGCACCATAAATCTTAAAGGCAGCCCTGCAGAGAGCCTAAACTCTGCCTCCACTAGCTCCAGCCTCTGCCTCAGGGTTGAGGCGCTAGAGCAGAGGGAAGCTCCTGCTGCTGTTGCCTGCTCTGTGGCGACAGCAGCCTGGGGGCTTCAGGGCTTGCCATCCAGCGCCTCCCCCATCACTGCTTGCGTTGCGTGGGGGTGGGGTGGGTTTGCCAGTTTGCCAGGCAGGCCTGGCACTTTGCCCTGGGATCAGAGGGTGATCAGGCCAGGCAGGTGCTGGAGGGAGTCAGCCCTGCGCCACTGGCACTCAGCGGGATGAAGGCCCCTTGGGAACTGCTCCTGCCCGACCTCCAGATGCCTGGCAACCCCCTTGCTGTGGTTGACCAGGAGAGTGCCACTCTCTGCCACGCCCTCAGGGGTGCACTTTGGCTTGTAGGGGAGAGTCCTGACTGGGTGCTGCTGAGTGCGGACCTGCCCGGGGCACTGTGGGGCAGGCTCTCTGCATGGCTGGGCTGGCCCACGGGCACGAGCAGAGCCAGCCACTCTGGGTCTCGGGAACGACCCCCTGTGTGAGGGACATGGAGGAGCTGGCCGCCTCCCTCTGGCTTGGGTTTGCAATGCCGCAAAGGCCACCTCGCTGAGCCCGCTGTCTGTCTCTGCCCCTCCCCTCAGATCATCGCCCCCTGGAGGATGCCGGAGTTCTACACTCGCTTCCGCGGACGCAGCGACCTGATGGACTATGCCAAGGTACCATTTCCTTCCGTGGTGTCCTCTGAGCCCCTCCCTCTCAGGCCGCTTGCCCTTTGCCTGGATGGGGAGGCTCTGTCCTGTCCCCCAACCCCTCCCGCCCTCGCTATCCTGAGTGGCTGTTCTCACTCTGCCCAGGCCAGGGAGACATTAGAGTCACTTTCATGTTCCTTAACTGGCCAGCGGGGGACCCTGCTGGGCAACACCTGGGCACTCCCCTCACACCGAGGGTCCTAGCACACTGCCCACAAAACCTCCCCTGAAGGGCAAGGGGTGAGAACTGACCCCAGGTCTCCAGCATGGCAGCTGGCAGCAATTCTAATGGTCTGATTTCCCCTCCCCCCCCCCATGCTATTAATTTTAGTTGCTTTGGGAGGCAGCATTAAGAGGCACTGACCCAGGTCAGGGCCCTGTTGTGTGGGTTTCTGCATAGAAACAATTCCCCCCTGCCCCCCCCCCTGCCAATCTCCCTGTCCTAACTAGACAAGGCAGAGGATGGGAGCAAGGAAGGCCAGTTCCCCCCTTTTTATGGATGGGGAGCTGAGGCCAAGATGATGGGGTGCTCTGTTGCCCTGCATCATGTGCAGCCATTCACACCCCTGTGGAGTGGAATTGGAGCAGTAGTGTTTTACATCCACCGTGTGCTGGGGTGAATGACGGCACATGGGGCAGGCAGCAGACAGCCAAGCCCAGGTTGATTTAAGTGAAATCTTGGCCCAATGGGAGGTTTGCCACTGGCTTCAGGATTTCATCCTGAACTGACTGCTCAAAGCCACCCAGGGTTTGTGGCTGAGAAATGGTTCTGGATTTTCAGAACATTAAGCACACACCTGTCCTTAGTCTGCCTTTAATTGTCAGGATGCAGTGTGGCCTAATGGATAGAGCACAGGTCTGGGGCTCAGGAAAATCTTGGTTCTGTTTCTGGCTGTACAATCAGCCAGCTGGGTGACCTTGGGCAAGTCACCCTTGTGCCTCTGTAAAATGTGGGTAATGACCTTGCCTTCCTTTTGTAAAACACTTGGAGCTGTGCTGTTGGAAAGCACCATGAAAGAGCTGGGTGGGGGGAATCTTCATTATTATTTTGCAGTGTAAGGGTGCTCTGGATGAAGTTGAGCACAATCTCTTATGTCCCTTGTGGGAAGGCTGGCTCTGCATGAGATTTCTCCTGTTGTTCTTGGATGCAAGGGCTTGTGTGAGTGTGTGGTGTTTTAATGGCCATAATTACCTGGATGTTAATTGTAATCCATTTGCCAAGGAAACTGGTCCCAGCTCAATGGCTTGTGTAATAGACAAAGCAAATACATTTTCCCTTTGTCATCCCTTCCTTTTTGAAGTACAAGTTGCAATAAAACATATTAGAAGTTTTTCATCAGGTTCCTTAAGTGCCCACCAGGGTACCTTTCTTTTTTAGCGACAGCATGGAAATGCTTGACAACTGGGCTCAATCAATCAAAAGGGAAAAAGCAGCTCTGTGCATAAACCAGAAAATTGCTTCAGTTTTTAAATAGCTGCCGTCTAGTCTGGCTGGATAATATCTGCGAAGCCAAGGTGCTGAGTTGCCGCATGGAGCGCTAACAGCAGAGACCCGAGGCCTCAGCATCCCATTAAACCCCTGAGTGCTGCGTGTTGAGGATTGTGTTTGCCATCTGTTGTTTTATTATTAAGAAGGCAGTTTACAAGAACTTCCCATATGTTGCCAAACAAATTGTCAAATAGCAGAGTTAGGAAGAGAGCTGTGTTTTTATTATATGGAAAATAGTATGTGTCTATTTAGAAAAGCAATAGCCCCCCCCCCCAACAGCCCAACACAGTTTGGGGGCCCTATTTAAAAGGATAGGGTTGCAAACAGCTTTCAGAGATACTTGAGCTATTGGCCTCTCTTTAATGTAAACACAAAAGCGGTTTCTCATTCTCCTTCACGATCTGAAGAAATCAGCTGTTCTCTTCTTGCAGGGCCCGATCCTGCCTGTGCATAATCTAACTCACCTGGGTCCCAGGGAAGGTCTCTGTGAGATGAAAATTGGGCCCACATTGCCTTTGATAATTTTTACTGCTCATGTGAGTAAAGTGTAGCACGTGAGTAAAGAGTGGCAGGATCAGGGCCTTGCATACATATGTAGCTTTCCTCCCCGAACATTGATATCACAGGAGTGTTTGCTGGATTAGGCCCTTGAATTAGTATTTTGGTTGTAATCTGAAGCTGTCCACTTAGTTTGGTTCTGAAAGAAGGTGATGAACTGGATGCTTTAGGAAATCTAACTCAAATAGAGACAGCGTCACTTCTGTCTTACACTACACTGAACACAGGTGAAAGTTGGTTGGGGTTTTTTTGTTTGTGGGGTTTTTTTGGGTTTTTTTTTGTTTGTTTTGTTTTAATCTGTCTTTGAGCATTGCCTTACATTGCTGGAAATCCAAATTCAGGACCATGAGGTTAGTGTCAAAGTAAAAGGAAGTGAAACTGATGATAAACAGAAGTAAAACAGACCAGTCTAGTCCCAGTGAAGTTGTCCTAATATGAGAGCAATATCTGTTGGATGACTAACGATGGCTTTTGTCAAATAATACACTTGGATAACATTCGTTCAGATTTAGCTTTTAATGTCAGAGCTGAGTGAAATGCAAGAAGTAAACAAAGGGCAGCAGCCGTGCCCACTTTCTTAACTTTATTTTGAGGCTCAGCTTATTTGGGGGGCTTGTTCATGCCTCAGGTCCTGGAGCCATAAGATAGGAGAATCTCGACTTCTCTTTTTAAAATCATGTTTCTAGCATTCCTGGCTGTGAAGGAAAACTTGACCCGTAAGGCTTAGCAACCAGAAAAAGGATATTTTTAAAATATGCAGGGCCTAGATTTTTGCTAGTACAAACCGTCACCATCAATGAAGCTAGACTGACCTATACCAGGTGAGCATCTGGCCCAGAGAACCTCCCTTTCTTCTCAGTTACAGTCTCGTAGGGTCCAGTTTTAGATCCAAGTGGGACTATCTGAGCATGTCATAAATGTTTACAGGCTTGTGTCTAAATTGGGAGTAACTTGGTAGACACCAACCTAAACCTGGTGTGAGATCAGAATCAGGCTCCTGAATTGATCTTGGCTTCTATTCTAGCACACCAGGCTAAGCAGCCCAAGGCAAATGCAGCTTTAAAGTGACAACTGTTATTACAGTTAAAATAAATAAATAAATATGCACACACATGGGAAATTGGAACCTGGTCTGGATTTCAGATCTTCATGTTTTTTACACCCTAATCCGAAACCCAGGGAACGTTTCCATCCAAGTCCCATTAACCTGTGAAAACTCAGGGGCTGACGGAAAAGCTAGGAGAGGATGGGAGGGGGGCAGGGCCGTGAGTGCAAGGACTGGTCGTTGTGAAACAAGTGTGCAAGCGTTGGTGCTCTCCTGCACACAAGGGCGTGGGCTAGAGGAAGGGAGCTGTTAGCGGAGAGCATTACCCAGTCAGGGCCACCCTGTGCTGTTGATGATGGCCCATTCAGAATAAACAAAGAAGAGCATTAATTGACTAACAATTGAAAGCTAATGGAGTGATCAGCAGGCAGGGGGGATGCTGGAGTGAGCAGAGACCCCTGTCAGGCTGTGGAGCTTGGCCATGCTGCATGGACCCTGCTCTGAGGGTAGGGGGGGAGAAGGTTTTGGGGGGGCTTTGCTGGGCAGAGTCTGCTTGGAGATCCTGGCCTGGAATAGATGTGTGTGTGTGTGTGTGCATGCCCAGGCACAGTTCTATACAGACACAGAGTTTTGTCCTATTGTGCACTATTTCCTCAGTGTTTGAATTTGGTCCAGGACTCAGGATGGGGGTGGGATGTCTCAGCCTGTTGGAAGTTCACTGTCCCTTTCTGGTGTTCTCCAGTGTCCCATGGCCGTCCCCACTTCCTGGCTGGCCCATGTGTGCCCAAGCTGCCAGGCTTTTACCCACCTCTGATGGGCCTGGGGAAATAGTCACTGGTCCTTAGGGCTCCTCTGGAGCAGAGAGAAGGGATACAGCCCCCAGTGAGGCGCTAACTGGCTTCTCCTTCATCCGTTAAAGTCCCGCATGGACAGTCTGGGGTGTCTCAAACACCTGGCCATGGCACAGTCATTTGAATTTGGCTGGGATTTTGCACACCATAAGCGTGGGAAGGGAAGACATTGGTGGGTTGGGCCCGTTAGGTGCCATACATCCTGGCTGCTAGGGGAGCCATTACTTTGTTGGTCACTGGTGGAACCAGGGTTTGTTTGGGTTTTGTTTCCCTCTGGAGTGTTCTGGGTTTTGGCTTTATAAGAGAGGGGTTTCCATCACGCTCACCCCTATTGTGTCCAGCCACCTTCTAGGAGTTATTCAGGAAGAGCCATTGAGCTTTAAATTCACACTCAACTTTGATCCAAATTAACTTTTAAGTGTAGACAAACCTGTGCAACTCTACATTCCTGATCACCCTCCCTTTGAATGTATTGCTCTCTCCCTTCAGGGGGAAGAGTTGAGGTTCATCAGAGGAATAGGATGTGGATTCTGTTTGCAGAGCTACAACTGCAGCAGCATGTTCCTACTGTTGCTTTCTACGGGCAGAGGGGGGCTCTCCGGAGGAGAGAGGAGCAGTTCATTTGGGTTTGTTTAAATTCTGTATCAACTTTAACATGCAAATGGAAACACTCAGAGAAATGGGATCCTGGAAAAATGAGGTGTCTGGGGAGGGAGAATCCAACACACTGGGAGCAGGCTCTGGTGAAATCAGACTACAGTGGAAGTTGGTCTGGGCCCAGTAATGCAGCCAAACAGTGAGCCATCTGAGGGATTAGTTGGGCTCTTTCAGCTCCCACTGTAACCTGTGCAGCCACACGTTCACAAGAGCGTGAACCCCACGTGCTGGACTTCTGATGCCGGTCTTCCCTCAGCTGTGCGCGCTGAGCCCATCTGAAAATTCCAGCCTCAGCTTCCTTCTTTTCATTTTCTTCTCTTAGGGTACGTCTACACTGTACAGCTATTTCGGGGTACCAAAGGTATCCTGAAATAGCTACCCCACATCTACACAAACTGCCCATTTTTTTAAAAATAATGGGCACCCTATTTCACCATCTTTGTAAATCTCGTTGCACAAGGGATAAGGGGTGGCTCGAAATAGCACGTTATTTCGAAATGTGGCACTGTGTAGATGCACCAAATTTCAAAATAAGCGATTTGGAAACTAATTTGAAATAAGATATGCAATTTGCATAGTGCAAGTTGCTCATCTTATTTCAAGTTTAGGGTGCTGTGCAGATGCACCCTTTCAAAAAGACTCTTAAAGCCACGTGCCAGGCAGAGTGAGCATTTGGAAGTGGAGTTTCTCCTCCGCTCCAGCCTCAGCCCCACAGCTTTGAACCGGCAGGATTCAGCCCATAGCACTGGGATTGATTGTTGGCTGTATTCTAAATCCACGAAAGGCGGGGTGACAATGAAAAGTGCTGACCCAGGCCTGGCTCTGGCAGTCCGCCCAGCTCCTCTGTAATCTGAGCTCTGCCTCTTGGGTGTTGCTTTGCCCCCCCCATGCCTGTTCCCCCTCGCCTTCGCAGCAGTCTCATCAGTGAATTGTCATCAGATAATTGAGCAAGCTGGTGACCTTGTTAGGAAGCTGGGAGGGGGTAGAGAGTTGAGTCTGGTGGGTGAGGGACTGTGGGGGGGCACCGCATGTGTATGTGTGTGAGCTGTGCAGAGCTTGTGGTGACATGTCTGTCTGTCTGTCGGGTGGTGCAGTACAGCGGTGGCCATTCCCACACCGCCCTCTCCATGTATTATGAACTGCTGCTGAGTTCGGTGGGGGGAGTAGCAGAGATGCTTCCCCAGCGGCGTGGAAAGATGCCTGGGCCAGCTGTGTGGCTCCACGTGAGGGAAGCTGGACCAGGACCTCGGTACAGGCAGATCAGTGTCATTCCTGGTGTAAAGTGGTGGCATACTAGCTGTGCTGCTGTCCCCTGCGGTGCAGGCAGCGCTGAGTGCCGAGGGGTTGGAAGGACACAGGGCCTGAGTAGGTGGACAGACGAGGAGGGGTGCGAATGGAGGAACACATGTGGGAGCTAGGGAGAGTGAATGGGGTCAGGGACCTGCGGGGGCTGGGGGTGCAGGACAGGCTCACGGGGGCCCAGGTCAGTGCCAGAGCTCAGGACTGGTGTCTGGGTTCCAGGCCTAGAGCAAGGGTCAGAATCCAAGTGAGAGCTGCAGGATGCTGGGAGTTCAGGAACAGGGACAGATGTGTAACTGCCACCGGGCAGATTCAAACCTGGGACCTCTGGAGCTTTGTGAAGGAGCCTCTACTGCTTGAGCTAAAAGCCAGCTGGCTCTCAGTTTAGGCTGTAGCGTTTCCTTGTTCCTATCTCTCAATGGACGTGGTCTAAATGCCACTCCATGGGACAGTGAACCACACCCACTGTGTGTGTGTTACACATGCTCAGTGCTGGCAGCTCCCTGGGGATCCCTGTTGTTAGCTGGATGCTTCCTGGTACACCCTGAGGGCACACCTGGGGGCAGAGGATGCTCGGGAGCCTCTAAGGTGGCTGCCGATACTAGGATCTCTCAGGCGGGAATGCCTGTAGGACACGTCTGCTGCAGGTTGTGGGGCGCAGCCAGGTCACGGAAGCAGCCGCGTGGTCGTGTCCATTGCCTGGTGGTTTTCTGCTGACCTGGGTGCAAGTCCTGCCCCTCCTTACCAGCAAGAGGGCAGCTGGGGCTTTCTGCATGGGTGCGTGAGCTGTTTTGGAGGGGTGAGCAGCCTCATTGACTTAGAACAAAGGAGGGACGTCCCTCTTCGCTCTGACATCTCCATTTGTTTGGCTTCCTTCTGCGGGTGGAAGGTGTTGCCAGAGGGCTGAGCGGCGCGACAGCACTGCAGAGCCTGCCTGCTTGCTAGCCACTACCCAGCAGTCTCTGCACACATCAGGCCTTGTGGGTGCCTTCTGCGCAAGGACTCAGGCTTGATACCCAGCTGGGCGCCGTGTGGTATCAACAGAACTAAGAACACTGCCATGCAAGATCTACCAACCCACCAGCCTGACGTACATGCTGCTCCTTCAGCTCTGTTTGCCAAGGGGTAATTGCCACCCCTCCCTCTGGATGTGACCCTAAGCATTTGTGCGCGCTTCATGCGGCTGTTCCAGCTGGACAGTAGCTTGGGTCTCATGGCACCTGCTCTGAGGAGAGACAGATGTCGGCCACTGTAGCTGGGCCCTAGTCTCCTGGAAAAGCTCCAAGGGCTCTGTAATAGGGATGTGAAATCCCGTTTAATCAGTTAAACATGATGATTAACCAGTTAACCATTTAAAGGGGGCAGGCAGAATGCCATTCCAGACAGGACAGGCCTGCTATGGGCAGAGGGCTGCTCTGGCCAGGTTGGGTTCACCGTGCCACACCATGGGCAAGTGGGGAGCTGCTCCAGCTCAGCCGGGCTGCTGGTTAACCACTGACATCCCTAATCTTTGATTGACACTGCGGCCAGAGCCTGGTGAACTTGCCCCTATCTTGCTAGCTGCAGCGTGGGGTGCCACGGAGCGTTTTCGGACCCATGCACTGGGCAGTAAGGAGCCAGTCTGCCTTTCTCACCCCACCGGGGTTCTGAGCATGTTTTCCCTTCTCGCCCACAGAAACACGGCATCCCAGTTCCGGTCACTCCCAAGAGCCCCTGGAGCATGGATGAAAACCTCATGCATATCAGGTGAGCTGAGGCGGATGGAGGGTGCTTCCCGAGGGTGAGGTGGCTCCGCACCCTGGCCTGAGTCTCTGTCCTGCGCTTGGGGCAGTCATTTCAAAGCAGGACAATGGAGGGCCAGGCCCAGCATCTTGGGTATCTGACAACAGCTGCCTTCTCCTGGTGTGTTGGACCAAAGCTGGTCTGTGAAAGCCCCTTCTCTGTTTGACCCCCCGCTACCTTGCTCCAGGGACCAGTGAGACTGTCAGCTCCATTGGCCACACTGTCAGACGGTGGTCCACCCAGTCCAGCATCCTGTCTCCTGACAGTGGCCAAAGCCAGGTGCCCCAGAGGGAATGAACAGAACAGGTGACCATCAAGTGAACCCTCCCCCTGTCCCCCATTTCCCGTGTCTGGCAAACTGAGGCTAGGGACACTCTTCTGGAGGCAGGATACCGGATTAGATGGAGCCAGGTCTGATCCAGTCTGACAGTTCTTATGCTAAACCCTATGGGTCTAGTTCTGCTCCAAGAGCTTCCTGTGCTTGCTGGGTTTGCATGGGCAGATCGTAGACCTATCTGTAGATTTTTGTTAATCTCTCTCTCTCTCTCTCTCTCTCTCTCTCTCTGCTCTGAAGCTACGAGGCCGGGATCCTGGAGAACCCCAAGGTAATCGATCATCTCCTTTACGTCTCTGGTTTTACATGGCAGCGACTAGGGCCGGGGGCGTGTGATGTATTTGCAGCCTAATTTGAAATTTCACGGCAGGCCGTGTGTGGCGGGGAGGCCGAGCCCTGCCATTCTTTCCCCCACCCACCCTCCGCCTTCCCCCGCCCGGTACGTTAATTGCTGCGGGCATGAATAGGGGAAGGAGCCGTTTCAGGGTGACACTGAAGGAGAAAATGTCATTGGGGAAAGAATGAAGAAGCAATTAGCCAGATGAGGCACTTGACTGAGGGGAGCTGGCTGCTGAATGCACCCCAGCGTCCAATGTGCTGCTCCTGTCCCCATCTGGTGCTGGTGGTGGGGGTTGTCTCAGACTGACGGAGCATTTGGGGTCATTCCTCTGCCCATGCGCCACTCCGGAGCCTTGTCCCCCTCCACTGCAGCTCAGTTGTGCAGCCTGGGCCTGCCTCTTGCTCGCTTGTCTCTGTTGTGAAGTGAAGGGTTGCAAGCCCCCTGGAGGGATTCCTCTGCCGGGGAGGAGGGGGAGCTCTGTGGTGGGCATAGAGAATCCCTTTGTGTGGGGTGGGGTGTGGGGACCTTCTCGGTGGTGCAGACCGCCGTGGGGAGCGGCTGCTCCGACAGTGTCCACCTGAGGAGCAGCCTCAGAGAGCCCTGCAGGGGCACTGAAGGGGCTCTCCGTCTCCTCTGGGGCTGTTGCTGTTTGTGAACCTGGCTTTGCATGGGAGGTGGTGAGGGGAAAGCAGCCAGGTGCTAGGGGGACAGAGGGAGATGTTGGACGCAGCTAGTGCAGTGGGCTCTCAGCAGGGCTGAGAGTAAGGGACGTGGAGAGGAGGCCCGCAAACCAGAGCAGGGCTGGGCTGTCTGGAGACGGATGGGAGGGTCAGGGGCAGCTGGAGGCTGCAAGGCTTCAGGAGGAAACTCCCATCCAGGATGGAAAGTCCACGCATGGATCTTCTCTCTCTGTCAGCAAAGATTCCCACCCCGCTTGCCACACAGCCCTGAAGGCTGGGCTTTGTGTGGGAGCCAGCTGGGGGCAGGCTGGGTGCAGCTGAGGGACGGCATGGAGAACATTCCTCGCACCTGCCCACGCTGCAAATCCTTCTGCCAGGGGGCTTGGTCCCGTGAGGCATTTGCCTCTGGGGCACCAGGCAGAGGTGCACGCCTGGGCTAGTGTTTATCTGATGTTTACAGGCCAAGGTCCCATAGTGGCTTGGGCAGGTGAGGCTCCCAGGCAGTTGCTAAACCCCCACCAATTGTGGCATCCCCAGTCAGGAAAGGATGCCTGTCTCCCCCTCCCTAGTGCAGCCCCCTTGTGACTTCTGCACGTGCCGACTTTTCGCTCTAAAGTCCAATCCCAGCCTCCTACTCCTCTTGGGCGGGCGTCCTCTCACCCCTCTTTCCAGCTACTGGTCCCCGTGTGAACTGACTTATCCCCTGTGCCCTGGGCAGAGCTGACAGCTTCCCTTTCTAGCCAAGGGGCTGTCCTTGTTCCAGTGCAGCGCGTGTCACTCAGATAAGCATGGCTCCTGCTCTGGCTGTTCTAACAGGGCTGGCATTGCTTGCTGCCTGCTGGCCGCTGTGTGTTTCCAGTTCATGCTCCGCTGGCCTTGTCACCCTTAGAGAATTACTGAAACTTCCATCAGCACCAGTTAGACAAGCAGCGGGGAGAGGGGAGGATGTGGCGAGATGAAGAGGAACCTGGTGCACAAGGGTGCGTGGAGATGGGCTATGCGGCCTGTGGCCAGGCTGGTGCATCCACTCGTGAGGCAGTGACAGTCAGAGGGGATGGCCCTGGGCAAGGGGGAGTCTCCAGTTTTGGTCCCGTCCCGGGGACGTCAAAGCCGACAGACACAGCGACAGCTGTGCAGGCTCAGGGGGCTGACGCTGCTTCGAGCTGCAGCCTGGCACCGCGAGGTGGTGGCTTCCATCTAGCCCAGGCCAGTTGTTGGTTCCCCTCAGACACGTCTCTCCAGGGGCCTGCGTGAAATGAGCTTGCAGGGTCTCACTCTAGGTTCTAGCAGGCCAGTGTGCGCATAAACCACTGCCTCCAGTGGCACCAGCGGGCCTCTGTGTCAGCAGCCTCACACCCAGGCCTGAATGGGCCATGGGGACTGAAGCCCTCTCTTGCCCCAGATGAGGCCTTTCCAGGTCAGGCTCTGAGGTTATAGGGAAGCTTGCCCTGCTATTGTACCTGTTCCTGGGCCTGAGGGCTGCTGGGTTGAGGAAGGCCTGAAAGGCCCCCATGGTGAGTAGACTGGGTCTTGTGTGAGCTCCGCCTTCTCCCCTAGGAGTGGTCCTGGTTGGTAGGGAGACTTTTTGTTAATGCCTTTAGTCAGAGAGCAAGGTACTCAGACCCCTGGCCACCAGTCGTGTGTGGGCCGGCTAGGGGCAAGCCTTCCCTCTTCCCCCGAGCTTTGCCAGTGTGCTCCCAGTCCTGGAGCAAGTCTAGCTGGTCCAGTCTCTGGTCCCTTCCCTCCCTGAGCTGCCAGTGCAGCTCCCCAGGCCTGGGCCTTTGTGTCTGTTGCTGTACCTCCTTCCCCTTCCGTTCCAGCATGGGGCCACTCCAGTCTGGAGGCTGAGACCCGGTCAAACCCTGAGCCCAGCTGTCCAGACAGGCCCAGCCTGAGGTCACTCCACTCATGTTGCTGGTGCCCAAAGCCAGATGAAAGAACCCTGTTTTTTAGCTTAGAACAGTCAGGGGGTTAGAGGCACTTGCCTTTCTACCTTAACCCTTTCCTGGCTCCCCTTTTAACCTCTTGTGCACCAGCCATTTCCAGCAATGGAATTCACAAGGAGACACTTGCAAGGGATTAAACTTTAACACACTCATTTTAAAGGGGTAGTGACTTCACTGGCCTCCCCCTCCGCCCCAGCCCATTTCCTGAGCCCAGGAAGAAAACCTAGGGTGAGGATCTAATCGCTGTGGAGAAGGTCTTAGAAGAAAAGAGGGGTGCCAAACCACTGTGAGGCTCCCCCCCTCCCCAAATCTCTCAGACCTGCCAAACGGAGGGATTTGAAAGCAGATGGTTGAGCTATTTTCTGCCTCTGTGAGGCCCGATTGAAGGGCAATGAGGCAGCTAATGCGGAGAAAGATAGAAATTTACTTGCTTTAACTTCATATGGCACTCTGAAAGAGTTCATTCAGTCCCGGGCGCAACAATATCAGCCGGATGAATAAACCATTTGCGGCATCGATAGCTCTACATCATGGGTTAGTTCATGGACCATTTGCTTCCAATTTCTTCTCTTCTTGTCCCGTTTTTCTTGCTTCTTTCTTCTCTCCCCCCCCCCTTCATATACACACTCTTCCTTTCTCTCTCTCTCTCCCTCTCTCTCCCCCCTCCTTCCCTTTAAAGATGACATTGCAGGACTAGCCCCCCTGCGGGGATGGATAAATAGAAGGCATTGATACACTGCAACAAACTATTTGTCATTTGAACTGTGCTTTTAGGAGAGAGAATAAAAAGAAGGCAGACACGCACGGTAATGATGGAATGCAAGCCAAATGTCACCTTTATTCCTATTTAGTTATTTTATTTAATAGGGGTTTTCATAGTTGGCTTAGAAAATTGGAAACTATCTGACTTTGACTTCCAATGTTTAGTAAAGAGATTTTAATACTTTTCTTCCTCCCTCCCTCTCCTGTCTTTCCTTTTGAACTCAAAGTTTTTCATCATCTCGAACGGGTTTGTCTAGTTAATAAGTATGATCAAGGCTAGAAAAGGCCAGACAATGTAAAATTGAAATCTGCGGCCCGTGTAATCTGCGTGTATGCGTGTGTGTGCATGTGCACGCGCATATATGTTGTTTAAATAAAGAAAGAGGCATGAAAATCCTAGACCGTTTTTGGTAAAATGTATATTAAAAATAATGGCATTGATTTCTGTCTGGTTTTAAAGAGAATGTGAGGTCTGCTCCCTCTGAGCATTGTTAATCTGTGTGTGGGTAATGCATGCGCCAAATCTAGTGTAGATCAGCAAAGTGCCACTGACTTTGGTGGGCCTATACCAATTTTAAACCAGATGAGCATCTGGCTGGTGTGCCTAGAGTTTGCTTCTGGTGTGAACAGAGGAGGAAGTTGCACCTATTTTCACCCACGCAGAATCTGTCTAATGTTAAACGACAAATATTGGGATGTTATTGAGCCCCCTCTGTTCACAGCACTCAGAAGTATTCGGTGCCTTTCCCACAGAACTCAGCAAATCTCTGGAGAGATGGCATTTTTCTTCATTCTCAACATGCACCAGACCTTGCGCACTTCCTGGTGTGGTCCCCTTTGGCCCTGTATGCCTCACATTCCCATTTAGTCAGGTCTGCCCTCTGGGATAATGAATCGCGCAGGGCTTGAGCCAGAGCTGTTAGTTGGGTGTTGGATTTAGCCCCCTGTGAGGGTGAATCATGCTAGTGACTGGCGCCCAGGGATCCTCCATCATGCAAGCAGGTGGCTTGTTGGCTGTCCCTTGGGACAGGTCTGTGGAACCTGTGTAGAACAGCAGTGGGCAGCCGAGGCTAGTGAGTGGGCCGTATGAGTGGTCCACCTTTGTCACTGTGGCCCACAAGAGTGTCGTAACCAAGACAGTCTCCAGGGAGAGGGCAGCTTTGCTAACGGTGCTTGCGCACCTAGAATTTGCAGCGTGTGTTGATGGCTTTGATTGGCTGCCAAGGGAGAACACGGCTCTCAGTCCATACTGTGTGCAGTCAGCACACCCCTCACTTCATGCGCCCCTGATTTACGTGTCTGTCGCTCTAGTAAAACTGGTTGGAAAAAAACTACGCAGACCGAAATCAGCAGAATCTGGCAACCCTGCGCATGGGCAACGGTAAACAAATTGTCTCGTGGGCCACACATAGAACCTCAGTGGGTCCAGAGTTGCCCACCACTGGTGTATAGGTCTCCTTATGGAGGGCTTGTCTACACAGGCAAATTTACCAGCCTATTTCTACCGTGTTGTGTTGGGGAAATCCTGTACTTCTTTGCCCCCGATACCAGTGACCATATGAGGTAGCACCAGTGCAAATTGATTGAGCAATGCGGCAAGGGTAAAGAAACCAAGATTGTTATGCAGGGGGAAAAATACAGCTGAATAGACAAACTGACGCATGTGAGATGAGCGGGTTTGAGCCTAATCCCCTTAATGTGGCTCTCTCGGGGGCTCTATCTGGCATCTGAACGGACTTCCAGCCGCACGTATTGAATGAATGAAAATGAGTGGTAGGAGAAAAGCTTCCGGCAGAACTTGAAAGAGAGGGATAAAACTTGTTAGTGTTTGTCGCTCTGAAATTTCTGCTTTCTCTTGTGGGGTTAGAGAGACACATGCAGGAAAAAGAGATGTGCGGGCAACTGAAGTGAATTGAGAATGTTACGAAAATCAAGACTGGTTGCAATCTTTTCTGATTTTTTTTTTTTTTTAAAAGAAGAGGGTTAGAATTAAATGAAAATTGTCAAAAAAAGGTCATTTTCCCCCCAAAGACCTTTGGAGGGGGGGAGTCTCAAAACAAAACATTTCATTTTTCCATAGCAGATTTAGATTTGTTTGCATTTTTTCCAACTCCTCCTCCTCCTCCTCCTCCTCCCCCTGACTCCCAACCCTCCTTCCCTCAGTGGAAAAGGAGAGTAAAGTGAAAAGAGAAATGTTTATTTTTAAAGAAGCGAGTTCCCCCAATCTTCCCCATCCCCAAATCAAAGCATAAAATAGCCTTTAAGGATCTGATCCTGCACCATACTGAGCATCCTCAAGTCCTATTAAAATGGTGCTCGTCCTGGCTGGATAGAATCTTTGGGGTTGTTCTTTGGAAGGATGATTTGGACTCAAAGCACTGGGTGGGGAATTTGGAACCAAACCAGAGTCTCCCTCCCGTCTTTGCCTCTGATTTGCCATGTGTCCTTTGGGAAATCGCTTGCCTTTCTGTGCCTTGTTCCCCCATTTGTAAAATAATAATACTCCCCTACTCCACCGGGGCTTACTTTAGTTTAATGTTTGTAAACCACGTGGAGATTCTCAGAGGGACAGTTGTGGGAGAGCGCCACAAGGTAACATGTACCCGTCAGGTTTGCGGGAGATTAATAGTTTGAATGCAACTTACCCATCTAAATCACATTTTAAACAACAACAAAGAAATGTTAAGAGGAAGCCATTGCCGTTTCTCCCATCTCATTCAGACGGTGGCTGCTTTGAGAAAGTGTCTGTCGTGACTAGTGGAAAGTCTCAGTAAAAACAAGTCTATGTAAAAACGAGTAGTTATGTGGCACCTTAGAGACTAACAAAAATATATAGAGGATCATGAGCTTTTGTGGGATAAACCCACTTCATCAGAGGAGGGGGAAGATGACTAGTGGAGGGTGCCACCCAATGGCTGTTCATTAGCAAATAAAATAAAACCCTGCCGGGGCGGGGAGGGGCAGGTATGTGGATGGGATGAGTTTCCCCACAGCCTGTAACTTAAGACACAAGATTTAAAAAAAACTAGAAGAGCTGTCTAGAGTGAGCAGGGCAAGTCAGGAGACGATCCCAAGAGCTGTCTCTGAAGTAGGAAAACCTCCTCTTGGGTATCATGGGAAAAGGAACGTTCGGAAGTTGACAAGCCTGTACATAGAAGGATTCAAGGCCGACATTTTCAAAGTTGGATGCTGGAAGCAAAGCATCTAAATCCATATTTAGGAAACTAAATAGGTAGCCTGAGTTAATAATGGGAGCTGCTGGTGCTTAGCACCTTGGAAAATCGGGGACAGTTTAGTGGTGTGTCAGCTGCTAGGCACATGAGTTTGCAAATGGTCTGAAAGCATTTCAGGGCCATTGCCTCCAGTTGTGTATACGGGATTGGGGGGGGGGGGCGAGAAGGGAGGAGGGAGGCACTAAATTGCAAAGCTTGCTGCAAGAGGCAGCAACATTCACATTCCAGGAGGCAGAGAGGGTCACCCCCCCCCCAACGCTTTCTGGGGTACGTGCTTCCAAATGTGGCAATTCATTGGAATCACCCAAGCCCTGAGCCATAAACTAATTGTGAGAGCCGTTTCCACTGGGCCAGCTTTAAAAGAGATAAGATGCCTCTTTACTATAAATCTGGAAAAAATATACATAAAGGTTGATGTGTTTTGAAATGGGTTTTTGCTTTGTTCCTCTATTTTCCCTCTGGGCATATTAACCTCGGGGACACTGTAAAAAAGCACATGCGGCAGGAGCACCTGCTGGGGTCAGGGCTAGTCATTAGTTTTTTCGGTCAGTGCAGAATAAACCCCAATTCTCCACGTCTGCATCGCTCTCTGGAAGTGTGCGCTCTGCCGCTCGCTCTCCGCCAAAGTCCCACTTTTTCCTGCCTGACTTGTTCCTCCACAGCTATTCCATCTCCAGCTGTGGGGGCGTCAAAGAAGAAGATGAGATCAAGTTGAGGGGAAAAATTGTCTGATTTCTCTAGCCTTTGTTCCCAAGCCCTTACTAAGCTCCAGTGCTCTCCTTTGTGATGACATCAAAACTCTTGGCTAGGCAAGATTTGCTGCCTGTACAAGCCCTGGTTTCTACTTTGGAGATGGTGGTGGTGAGCACACCTGGACTTGTGTGCAAATAAGCACCAAGAGGGAGCTGAAGTGAAGAGCCCTGGGCAGGGGGGATCCAGATGTTCCATCCAGGCTAGCTGTGTGAGCCCTCTCCCTCATCTTTTCTGCAGCCCTCAAAGGGCTGGCGGCCTATAGCTTGACAAGCTGGGGAGGAAGAATGTGCAGTGGTCCCAGTGAGAGGTCAGCATTTTAATGGGAGCTGAAAGATGGCTATGAAAGCATGTCAGCAGCAGGGAATGGATGACGGGAGGGGTCACTTAGAATCCTAGAACACTAGAACTGGAAGGGACCTCGAGAGGTCATCGAGTCCAGTCCCCTGCCCTCACGGCAGGACCAAACACTATCCCTGACAAGTGTCTGTCTAACTTGCTTTTGAATATCTGCAGTGATAGAGATTCCACAACCTGCCTAGGCAATTTATTCCAGTGTTTAATGACCCTGACAGGAAGTTTTTCTTGATGTCCAACCTAAACCTCCCTTGCTGCAATTCAAGCCCATTGCTTCTTGTCCTATCCTCAGAGGCCAAGGAGAACAATTTTTCTCCCTCCTCCTTATAACACCCTTTTACATACTTGAAAACTGTCCCCTCCCAGTCTTCTCTTTTCTAAACTAAACAAGCCCAGTTCTTTTAGTCTTCCCTCATAGCTCATGTTTTCTAGACCTTTAATAATTTTTGTTGCTCTTCTCTGGACCTTCTCCAATTTCTCCATATTTTTTTTTAAATGTGGTGCCCAGAACTGGACACAATACTCCAGCTGAGGCCTAATCCGTGCAGAATAGAGTGGAAGAATGATTTGATGGTTCCCTGTATTGTTCATTGTCTCTGGGCCATCTGGCATTGGCCACTGTCAGAAGACTGAATGCTGGGCTAGATGGACCTTTGCTGTGACCCAGCCTGGCTGTTCTTATGGCTGCCCAGAGTTGGGTAGGAGGCAGGCCTAGAACAGGGTGAGAGAAGTGAAAACCCTGAGTGAGTCAAAAGGATCAAACCTGGGGCCACCGGATCTTAAAGCCTCACCTGCCGGAGCAAAGGGACCCAACTCTGTTTGGCCATGCCTGTTGAAAGTTCCTCAGCCCCTGTCTGTAGCTCAGTTGTTCTAATGTTGGATAGTGTTAATGCTACCCAGAGTGAGTGGGAGTTGCACACTGGGGTGGGGAGATTGTGGAACTGGAGAGAGGAAGTCAGGGCTGTCTGTGACGTTTGGGTGCGGTTAAACCTTGAGTATAAAGCACACCGGTTCAGGGGCACTGTATATTCCCAGTGTGCTCTCTCCAGGAGGTCTGGGAGCGGGTAGTGCTGCCTTCAGGCATGCACAGTTACAGCAGGCAGCAAATAATAGCCGTCCTTTCTCTCCCTCAGAATCAGGCACCTCCAGGCCTCTATACTAAGACCAAAGACCCTGCCACCTCTCCAGATACCCCAGACATCCTAGAGATTGAATTCAAGAAGGGTAAGTGCTTTGGGGTCCTGGTTTTATTTTTCAGATTGCCTCTTTTGGGGACGGAGCTTGTTCTGCCCATCTTCAAAGTCCTTGAGGGGGTGGGGGTGGGGAGAGATGACTTCGATAAGACCAGGGGGCAATGGATTTCGATAAGACTAGAGTTTTGGCCTTTTGTCTTTCACTGATTTTGAATGAGGAGGTGGAGGAGAATTTGGGTCCAGACTGATTTTAGCTAGAGGGGGCCATAAGTTTCCAGGCCTGGCTATGGCACTGAATCCAAACTTCTCCCATCTCTGCTCATGCCTCTTTCTGGGTAGTGAGAAGGGCCAGTGGTCCCACCCAGATCACTTGTGCTCAGAGGATACCTTTCCTGACTTCCCAGCTTACTTGGGTTGGTGCAGCTCTCACTGCTCTTACTTGCTGGTGCGCCTCATGTAGGGTTGCCAGGTGTCCGGTATTCACCCGGACAGTCTGGTATTTTCGCCTCCTGTCCGGTTAAAAAAAAAAAAAAATTCAGAGAATACCGGACACCTAAAATGTCCGATATTTTCTGATTTTTTTTTTTTTTTTCCCCAGCCAGGAGGCGAAAATGCCGGGCACCTGGCAACCCTGCAAACACTCAGCGCCTGGCCTTCCCCCTGCCCCCCCCCCCGAGTCTCCCCCTCAGCTCCCAACACCCCCAGCCCCCCGACCCCAGCCCCCACGCTTACCTGGTTCCGCAAGGCTACCAGCAGAAAATGGCTGCCAATCAAGGGAAACCCTTTTTTTCCCCTTCAACAGAATTTTTTCCCGGTGTTTTTTTTGGAGGGGGGAGGGGAGGGGAGGATGTTCGGTATTTTTGTTTCAACCATCTGGCAACCCTAGCCTCATGCCAGCATGTCAGCAGCTGTCTAAGTGCAGAGATGGGTCTTTCAGTTGTGCTGTGTGCTGGGGTGGCACATAGGTGTGAGGTTAGGGACATGTCCCCACATGGGTGTATGCTGAACCATGCAAGATGTGGTTGCACGTACATGCTCCTCTGCCCTGGAAAATGCTCTGATACACACATGGCTGAGACGTCCATCCATTCCCACATATGCAACACCGACTCCAAGCACAGTTTGAAGCACGTGAAGGAAAACCGGCAGACACATTGATCTAAGTGCTCTCTCTCCCCTTGGCACCATCCACTCGACTCCCCTTGGGGCCTGGGCTGGGAGCTGAGGACAGGATGTGCCCTGGGAAGTCTCACCTCCTACTCCCATGGAGTTGCTCCAGACAGAAATAGGCGTGGCGGGTGCTCTGCTGATAATGGTGCACGCTAGGTGCCACAATTTCCTGAGGCCACAGAGCAATGCATGAGCACAGGGGCATGGTTTCTTATACAAGGCAGTTGCACGTACAGGGAGAAGCAAAGGGGCTCTGACCTACAGGAAAGGCGTGTTGTCCAGGGATGAGAAGCCTGGGTTCTCTTTCTGCTCTTACCGCCCCCTCACCATGTGGATTTTAGGCTGGTGACTTCTCTCTGTGATTTGAAAGAGGGATGGGGCAGGGGGAGGTTTGTCACAGCCGTTGCTTGGAGAGCGTCCAACACAGGTAGCTAGAGAAGTGAAGAATCTTGTCACGGAACGAGGCTGGGCGAGCATGCGACTTGGGAATGTCTCGCGTTCCCTTCGTCTCGGCTCTCGGAAAAGAGTGGGGGACCCGTCTTGGGCCCGTGTGTCTGTGCACAGCCCCCCTGCAGCCCATCCAGAGAGCCCTGCTCCATTTTAATGACCCTCCCCATGCATTAAGAATCCCTCCCTCGCAGCCCCTCCCAGCTTCCCATTCAGCCACTAGTTAATTTATTTGAAGTTTTAATCTAATTATTAACTATTTTGAAGGCTAAGCAGCTTTCTCCAACAACGGGCCTGACAATGGCGGCTCTCCGTCGGGTGGACCGCATCCAATACCCCGGTGCACGATGATAATAGAAAGAGAGAGGGCAAGGGAAGGGTGTGGGTGGGAGGGAGGGGGTTTGGTGAGAAGGGGCTTAAGGTTCATTATTGCCAAGACTTACATTTAATAGCAATTTACAACCGAGTTGATAAACCCTGGAAAATAGGGGGTTTAGAATGGGGAAAGCTGACAGGGCCCTTCACTCTACAGTGGCTCTTGCGGGCGCCTCTGTAATAAAGACTAGAAAGGGAGCCATTGAGGCCTGATTGGCAACTGATAGTGCGCTAAATGGTAATGAGAAGGGCAGATGGAGGGGAGATTAAGCCTCCAACTCTCAACAGCTTTTCTTTGTGGGCCCCACAGCCTCCTTGTCAGCTTCCTAATACATTTATTGCTCATTTCACACTGCTAAAGAAAATGCCTCTTTCTATTCAGACCTGCCCCCCCCCAACCCAGCGCCTTTAAAAGAAAAAAAAAAGTGTAATAATTAATTCATGGAGCCCTCGGCCCTCACCGCAGCCTGCCAGGGACTGGCCTGCCATGGGCTCCCATTCGCTCTTGTCAGGCATATCACTGGAAGCATGTGTTGGGTTTGTCTGCAGAATAGACACTGCAGAGGAGGTGTGTGTGTGTGTGTGTGTGTGTACCCACACCTCCATCACTCCCCTCCCCAACCCACACACACACACACACAGCCCCCTTCTTTGGCTGCTGGGTCGTTTGTCAGGCCCTGCCTCAGCGGCTGGTGGGACAGAAGGTGCTGTGGCATAAGACAATAGCAGAGCGTGAAATTCAATTAGTTAAGGGCCTGGTTGCAATTTCACAGCCCTAAAAAAGAGGGAGGACAGAAGGAGGGGGGGCATTTTTATGGCCTTTTTTATTTATTTCTCCTTTCTCCTGAGGGCTTTCCCCCCTCAGCGCGGCAGCTTGGACATGCCTTTTTAAGAAGTTATTTAGAGTTCATATCTGTCACATCTATTTAACGTACCCTGGGTGATGTTAAGAGGGGTGCTTGACGTTAAAAAGCTGATTCCGCTCCCTCTCCCACTCCTGTCCCTTCTCTGAGTGTCTCTCTTGCTCCGCAGGTGTCCCAGTGAAGGTCACAAACATGAAAGATGGGGCAACTCACCAATCCTCTCTGGAGCTGTTTGTTTACCTGAATGAAATTGCGTAAGTGTTGTACGCTTGTGCCATATCTTGCACGCTCATCTTCCAGATAGAGTCGCTGTTGACATGCATGCACACGCTGTGAGGGCCGTGCAAGGACGCACACGTGCATGCGCATACACACACTTACTTACAGAAGCAGTTCTGGCCCCCCAGCGAGAGGTACTCAAGATCGATAATGGGGTGCGCAGGATAGGGGTCCAGCAAATAACAGATGGCGTCTGTGGGTTTTGGGCCAGTTGTGGACTATTCTAGGTGTAACTTCTTATATGAAAAACAGAGTTGATAGAAGTTTGTGGGGAAGGGAGCATGGTCTAGTGCTGTGGTCCCCAAACTTTTCAGGATCGTGCGTCCCCTTTACTCCTGTCTGCACCTCACCCCTGGAGCCAGGGCCAGAAGCAGGGCCACAGCTCTGGGGGAGGGGGGAATGTGGGTGGGGCAAGGGGGGCAAAGGTTGGGCCAGAGCTGAAGGCAGATCTGGGGCTGAGAGCCATGGCCAGGGGTGGGGGCTGAAGTGGGGTGCGAAGCAGCTGCTGGGCTGTGGTTGGGGGCCAACGCTGAGGGGTTGGGTCAAGGGCCGGGAGTTGGGGTTGCCACTGGGGGTGGGGCCAGAGCAGAGCTGGGAGTGGAGCAAGGCTGGGTGGCTCTTCCTGTGCCCCCGTGGAGGCTGGCCTGGGCCCTGTCATGCCCCTCCCAAAACATCCTTCCATGCCACTCGAGGGGGGCATGTCCCACCATCTGGAGACCTCTGGCCTAGTGGTGAGGGGGAGAGAACTGTGGGGGGGTCCCCTCCATCAGTGGTCAAGTCCCTGAAACAGGCTATTCTTCCAGCCCTGGAAAACAGGGCTGCATTCCACCTTAACAGGGCTTCCAGGGCCATTTATTTCTTAACTGGGGGGCCAGATGACAGGGGAGCTGACTGCGCAAGGTGGGGAGGAGGGACGGCTCTGCTCTCCCAGAAGGGGTGGGACCTCCGGCAGAAGGGGTGGGGCTGGGGCAGCCAGCCCCCAGAGCACTCAGAACATCTGCCCTCCACCCCCTGCCCTCAGAGCCTCCCTACGGCACTCAGGAGGTGATTTAAAGGGCCTGGCGGCTGGGAGCCCCGAGCCCTTCTGAATCGCCAAGCCCCGTGGCCATTTGCCCCAGTGCAGTGCCATCCACGTCTGGTTCTTTCCTCACTTATTCTACGGACGCCAGTGAAGCGGCCCCTGATTTACCCCCGCGGGTATGAGTGGAGAATCAGGCCTTCCAGTCTCCGCTGCAGCCCCCCTCCCTCCCCCCAAACCTTGCCCTGGGGCCCGTTGGGCCTGCTGAGCATGGTGCTTTCCTGGGTACACCTTGAAAATGAGAGAGGTCCCTGTGCCCCCTCCCTCTGGTACCTTCCACACGGCTCTGTGTTCCACGGCTTCTCAAAGGGCTGTGGTCCCGTCTTTGGCTCAGAAGTAGGCAGGCCCCAGGGGAACCATTCATCCGTCCCTTTGCCAAGTGCCACACAGACGCCCCCATCCCGCTCCTCCTTTGTGCCCCTGCCTTTATCCCCCTGCAGATGAATGCGAATGAACTTTTCCATGTAGTTCTCTTTTTAAATGTTAATTAAGTGGTTTTAAAATGACTCCACCAAGGGCGAATGCAGCTGCGGCGGCGGCAGCTTCCCCCTCTCCCCTTCTCTCACCGGTGTGCTGTGTTTGTCTCGTGGCCTGCTGTGCCACGTTTACTCAGAGATCTCCTGGCCCAAGGGGTAAGCGGGAAGATGAAAGGAGGATTTACACTGGCAATGAGGCTCAGCTTATGGGGGGAAGGGCTTCTACATTCCCCTCTCTGGCCAAGCGGCAAAGGTGCAGGGGGGAGGACTCTCGATAATGGATCATATCCCAGCTGTCCCCAGTGGACTGTGAGGCAATGTGACTCCTGACACAGCCTGCTGGTGGGAAGAGAAAGCTCCCAGGGAAAGGCAGAGCACAGGTACACTTCCCGGAGGCTTCCCCTGCTGCTCCCGTTGGCTCATGCCTCTCCCCCCATACCCCTCACACATACACACCTGCCAAGACCCCAGCCAGCTCCTGCACCCTTCCTCCTGGCCAGACCCTCCGCACCCAGCAGGGCCAACGGGCCCCAGGGTAAGGTTTGGGGGGGGAGCACAGGTACACTTCCCGGAGGCTTCCCCTGCTGCTCCCATTGGCTCATGCCTCTCCCCCCATGCCCCTCACACATACACACCTGCCAAGACCCCAGCCAGTTCCTGCACCCTCCCTCCTGGCCAGACCCTCCGCACCCAGCAGGGCCAACGGGCCCCAGGGTAAGGTTTGGGGGGGGGGGAGGGCTCCACACCCCCAGAAGGAGGGCTAAGGGCAGTCAGTCCTTAGCACTGCCTGGGCTTTGATGGCTTCAGCACACATACTCCACAGCCAGACATGCTGGTCTGGAGCCTCAAAAGTATTTAGGTGCCTAACTATCTAAACACTTCTGAGGGCCTGGGCCAGCGTAGTTCTGTGGTGGTGTTAGTCTCTGCTCTCATCCTGCTCTGCAGGGCAGGGAGGAGAGAGGAATGCCATCACCCACTCTCCTCACCTCTGCTTTGGGCTCGCACTGCTGGGCCTGGTGTTCCTCTGAGGTAGGTTGCTGTGCAGCAAAGTCCAATTAAACTCCAGGCTCTGGATGTGCCTTGTGAGCCATGCTCTCAGGGCCTGGAGGGAGGCTGCGGACATAGGGACCACTCTCTGAATTTAAAAACATGAGATGTCATTTCCCTGTGGTGCCAGAGAAGAAACAGGGCTGTAATGGCTGCAAAGGGGACTTTTTATGGAGGCTGCTGGACAGACCAGAGCACGGTGGCTCTTTTGGGCTCTCTAGCTCCCAGACTGACTAACGATCCTGGCCTGGGCTTGGCAGCACTGCTGTAGGCTGCTGACTGCCCTCCAGGTGCTGACCATAACTGGGGGCATGCCCTGGATGATGGTATATGGTGGTTGTTCAGTTGAGCTTTTGTGTGACAAAGCCCTCAGGAAGCCATGAGGCGGGGTAGGCGATAGATGAGGGGGCTGTTCTATTTCAAGCCACCTCAGGGGTTGTTCTGGAAACTCTGCCTTAGAATCGTAGACATGTAGGGCTGAACGGGACCACAAGAGATCCTCCTGCCAGTCCAGCCTCCTGTGCTGAGGCAGGGCCAAGTAAACTTAGACCAGTGGTTCCCAACCTGTGGTCTTGACCCCCGGTGGTCTGTGACAGTACTTCAGGGGGTCCATGGGGCCCGATCCTTACTTTTCTTTTTCTTTCCTTACTTTCCCTTTTCTCTTTTTTTTTCCTCCCCGAGGAAGCGGGGGGAGCAAGAAATTTTAATAGATTGAAAAGGGGTCTGTATACTCGAAAAGGTTGGGAACCACCGACTTAGACCATACCTGAGAGACGTGTATCCAACTTGTTCTTAAATATCTCTAATGAATGGGATTCCACACCCTCCCTTGGAAGCCTATTCCAGAGCATAACTACCCATAGAGGTGGAAAGGGTTTCCTATATCTCACCTAAATCTCTCATGCAGCAGATTTAAGCCCATTGCTTCTTCAGTGGGCATGGAGAACAAAGCTGATTACCAGCATTCCCTGTAAGCTGAGCGTTTGGATGGCCACCCAGGAGAGAGTCAAATACCACCCAGCTGATTAGCACAGCACCCACTGCTGACAGCATGTGTGTCTACTGGTGGTGCACATCCACATGTGCCTTGGTGCACATAACAAAATTTATTCTTCACACAGGAAAAATGAGAGAGAGAGAACACTGCTGATCACCATCCTATTTATAACAGTCTCTGACATATTTGATTACTGTTATTAGGTGCCCCCTCAGTCTTCTTTCCTCAAGACCAAACCTGCCCATTTTTAACAAATCTTTCTTCATAGGTCAGGTATTCTAAACTTTTTAACATGTTTGTTTGCTATTCTTTGTACTCTCTCTAATTTATCCACCTCGTCCCTGAGGTGTGGCACCCAGAAATGGACACTGCACTCCAGCTAAGGCCTCACCAGTGCGGAAAAAGTGTGACAATTACTTCCTGTCTTACATAGGCACTCCTGCTAAAACACCCCAGAATGATACTAACCATTTTCTCAGCAGAGTCACACCATTGACTTGTATTCAGTTTGTGATCCACTGTAGCTCCCTGATCCTTTTCAGCAGTACTACCCCAGCCAGTTATTTCTCTTTGGTAGGTTTTTATTATTATTTTCCTTCCTAAGTGTAGTATTTTACATTTGTTTTTATTGAATTTCATCTTGCTGATTTCAGACCAATTCACCAGTTTGCTGAGAATTCTAATGCTGTTCTCCAAAGTGCTTGCAACCCCCCAGCCCATCTGGGTGTCATCTGCAAATACTTACTATAAACACACTCCCCTCTCCAGTGCACAAGTCCTCAATGAAAATCTTGAATAGTACCAGATCCAGGACTGAACCATGCAGGAACCAAATGCATACAGCCTCCCAGCTTGACAGTGAACTACTGATCACTACTCTTTAAGCATTGTCTTTCCACTAGTGGAGCTCCCACATGATAGTAACTTCACCTGGATCATGTTTTCCTACTTTGCTAATGGAATCGCATGTGGGACTGTATTAAAAGCCATTATTAAAATGAAGATATAGCCCATCTACTAGGCTGGTAGCCCTGTCTCTGGGGCCATATCAGAAGGGCTTGGGTATCACAGTGCTGGCTACAGCAGAGAACCCCAGCCACAGCTTCCCATAAAGTCAGTGACCTCAATGGGAGTCAGCTCCCGTGAGCTCGCAGCTGCCTCCCTGTGGCTTGTGCACCCCCTGGCAACTTGTGACCCCTGTTTTACCTTTCCTGTCCTTTCTTTCCACAGAGGCAAGCACGGTGTGGGGCGCATAGACATTGTGGAGAATCGGTTCATCGGCATGAAGTCCAGAGGTGAGAGGTGCCTCCCCTGGGCAACTCCCTGCCATTCCCCAGCCCCAGTGGCCCTAAGGACCTCGTGCTCTTAAAAAAAGGAGCTGGCTCCTCTTTGCTACTCAGCAGTGCTTGGGCACAGTGCAGGATCAGGGCTTATGAATCCTTACAGGTGAAATCCTGTCCCTGCTGACTGAATGAAGGGGAGTTTGGCCATTGATTGAACAGAGGCAGGATTCCACCCTATGAGTGCGTTCCTCCAGCTTGCTCATGTAGGTGAGCATGTGGTCATCAAGGATTGCCTTTGCTATCTAACCAGCAGCCTCTCCTAATAGTAACCAGTGCCCGTTGGATTATAGGGCCCTATTGCTTCATTTGGGGCCCAGTCCCCACAGGATTGGGGTCTGTGATTGCAAGGGTTTTCTGGGTGCTGTGTGCAAGAGAGTTCCCTGATTTGACCAGAGGCACCATCTCCCACCTAAATAAGCACACCTCTTCTAAACCCTCCCTTTCTTTTCCTGAGAACCTTGGAGTCTAGAATGAATATTTCATTTTTAAGGACTTTTAACTTTCCTCTTCAGTAAAGAATGTTGCAGACTCCAAGAAACTTCCTTCTAGTATCCTGTGCTAAATAAACCAAGAGGGGGAATGGAAAGTATCTAAACCACTATTTGTTACCAGTGGACAAATGTAAGAGTTTTGTCAGGGAGGGGGACTCCGTGTTGCCAGCTCTCATCCCAAGTTCTCACAATATTTAGCATTTTCCAAGCCCCACCTCCTGGAATCAGGGGGATTATGTTAGCGTCTCGGCTTTCACTGAAAAATGTGAGTTTCTAGCCCCGAAGATTGCAGGGATAAGCTTGGAAACATGACCCCTAAAGATCCTCAATTCAGACGGCAAATAAAAAGAACCCAAAATGTTTTTAAAATCTCATGATTTGTAAGCCAACTCCTTGCTATTTTTATGTATTTATTTTGGAAGACCTGACTCTCAAACTCCTGGGGTTGTCAGTGAGAAACAGTTTAATTGAAACTTTCCGGGAGCAAGAACTGCTTCCTTCAGAGCTGAATAGCAGTATAGTTAGCGAGCCTCTCCATTTCATCCTTTCCCCTTTTGTTTTAACACTCATTAATATCTATTTATGCGCTCCCTTTATTTAAACCTGTCCTAGGTGGCAAGGCAAGGGCTAATATTATGATAGTGTTTCACAGCAAAATAAAACCCATCTCAGTCTTCCTTCAGATCAACACCGGAGGGAATTATTTACAAGTGCATTAGCAAGTCCTGCTGCAAACGGCCAATCCTCCCCCCCCAGATTGATTTTAGTTAGTGCAATCGAATTAAAAAAAACCAGCCCCTTTGTATGTGATTCTCAGAACACTGAGTCATTTGTCAAGTTCTTTTTTATTTTAAAGAACCACTGATGTGCTCCAGTGACCCTTGCAGTATTCAATAATTCCCCTAAACCCCATTTAACTGTCATATCTGTTTTCTGCGTGTCATCGCTGAGTGATTACCAATGTGTTTGGGTGTAAGCAGGAGAGTTTTCCTTTACAGTCAGCCTCCTGTACGCTAGGGCTACAGTCCCATCTTTATGACATTAGAAGTTGCCGTGATGCTGCAAACCCCCCTCCCACATTGCTGACCATGCAAAACATTGAAGGGTATGTTTATTACTCTTCACTATTTAGATTATCACAGCACTTAGGAGCCCTACTCGTGGGCCAGGACTCCATTCTGTGTCCATCTTTATTTAGCAAAGTATTTATGTGCATGCTTAGTCCCACCGACATCAGCTGAATTTAAGGCAAGTCTACACTACAAAACTGCATTAACCTAAGTTACACTGGTGTACAGCCACCGCAGCCATTAAATCGCTTTAGCATGTCCATGTGAGGCTCCTCATGTCAGTGGTGTGTGTCCACGCCGGCAGCGCTTAGTATCTATTTGTACTGTGGGCGTGGGGCATTGTGGGACAGCTTCTGAAACACAGCAACAGTTGATGTAAGCAACACAGTGTCTGCACAGAATCTAACTACCTCGACTTAACTTCTGTGCCTCTTGTGGAGGTGGAGTTAGTGTAGGGGCTATATAGTCTGCTAAGAATCTCTGATCAGATTAGTGAGCCTTACCCACCTAAATTCCACCACAATTCCTACTAAGGCTACAGGGGCAAGTCACATCAGTGGGAGCAACATTTTAGTGTAAATTCTTACAGAGTTAGGTCAGTGTAAACCGCCTTATGTCAGCCTCACTCCATAGTGAAGACCAGGCCTCAAACTCATGCTGAACTGCTTTGCTAAATCAGGCCTGGTTATACCCCAGTTTTTTACTGATATAACCTCATCAGCTAGGGATGTGCATTTTTCCCCAATATAGTTACACCAGTAACAATTAACATGGTGTAAAGATGCCTTATACCAGTAAACTTACTTCCCTTCCTAGGCCAGAAATAACACCACCCATCTAGGGGTATGTCTACATCATGGTGCTATTTCAGGATACATCTGGTGTCTCGAAATAGCTATTCTGCATCTTGACAGCGTGCCCATTATTTCGAAATATCTTTTGAAATAATGGGTGCTATTCCGACGTCCCTGCAGATCTCATTCCACAAGGATTAAGGGAAGTTTCAGAATAGCGGTTTATTAAAAGCATTTTGGGGTCAGCCTAAATGATTCATGAACTTGGCCTGAATTTTGGCAAATAGCTGTGGGTGAAAAAATATCTTTTTAAGTTTAGAAATTTAAGAGGTTTTTGTTTTTATAAGGGGGAAAATTAGAGGGGGAGGGGTTGTGTTGGTTTGAATGAAACATTTTGGTCTACTCAGATTTTTTTTTTTCTAATAGTCATTCAGCTCCCCGTACAACCACTCCTTGTGGACGCAGTTGTATTGATATAGCTATCCCAAGAAGGGCTGGGGAATAAGCACTACTGGTAAAGACCCCTTTATTAAGTCTCACTGAGGGTTATGCGGTGTAACTCTTTTAATAGAAGATCACATCCCTAGCTGAAACAGTCTGACAACAAAAATGGTGTGTGGCTCAGACCTTGGAGATCATGGGACGCAGCCTCGGGGACTCATCACAGCAATTCTCCTATGGGACAACGGCAGGGAGAGAACGTGAAGCTGATGGAAATGTTGATGGGGGGCGAGGGGGAAACAAGGAAAAGAGAGTGTTGATGATTCCACCTCTCCCATCCATGTGTCACAGTCTCAAGAGATTATTGGAATTTTTAAATGTCAATTTCAAGTTTTGATGGGGGGAAAAAAATGTCATTGCCATTTTCCCCTGTTCTTTCTCATGCTGCTGTTATTACTAATTAGAAAGCAATTACTGGTTGGTTATTTTAGCATTGTGACAGGACAGGTGCTTTCCAGGCTGTCTGGAAGGAATGGTTGCCATTCCAAAGCTTCTGGCCTAAGGACTGTCAGACACAGCAGGAGGGAAGGGACAACAAATGGGGCATTCGTTTTAGAAGAAGTGGGACAAGTTCTGGAGGAAGTAGGTGCCAGGAACCTGTGAACCTAGGCCCGAGTAGCAGCTATTCCATAGCTAAGCTCAGGGCCCCTCAAGCCATGCATGCAGGCCTTTGGTATGAACAGGAGAACACAGAGCCATCTTTACCCAGCTGGCCCTTCAACAATTTCTTAATTAAACCTTTCTGGGCTTCTGTGCAATGAAGTTGTGGCCCAGTCTTTGTGATATAGACCCTCCAAAAGTGCCAGATGGCGACATCAGGGCCCCTAGATTTGTACCATTACTGAGGGCACAGGGGAGAGGAGGATGTGGGTGACTGGGAGGGAGCTTCTCTTTAGCCTCCAGTGTCTTGGTGACTGATCACGGTAGGAGAAGGAACTGGAGCGATGGGAACAAGCAGTTGAGTCACTCTGAAAAACTATTTTAACCATTCCCAAGAGTGGCAGGTGCTCTGGACTGGGGCACCCATCTTGTGCCCAAGTGCAAGTGAGGCTGGCAGCTTCTGGTCCGTGCTGGGGGTGAAATCCTGGCTCTGTTGGAGCCCATCGCAAAGCTCCCATTGGTTTCAGTGGGGCTAGGATTTCACCCCGGGACTTCTGCAAACAACTGCTTCCCTCCT
Source organism: Pelochelys cantorii (assembly GCA_032595735.1). NCBI lineage: Eukaryota > Metazoa > Chordata > Testudines > Trionychidae > Pelochelys > Pelochelys cantorii. The sequence continues at coordinate 14,076,595 of CM064347.1, read as the reverse complement.
TTTTTCATATGTAGGGACAAGTGGCCTATGGGAGCCACACGTCCCAATAGTCCTTTCTCCTCCCTGATCCAAGTGAAGCAGGGTTAGCTCGTGGCAGCTGGTTTAGATCTTGGCTCAGCAAAGAGGGACATGGCTGGACTCCTACGCCTGGGCAAAGCCCTCTGACTTCATTGGGGCTCCTCATGAGCCCGTGACTTTCTTTGCAGGATCCAGGGCCTTGCTGCAGTGACTGGGGCAAGTGGAGCTCAGATAGAAAATTATATGCTAGCCTCCACAGGCTCCAGGGCTGCATCAAAGACAAGGCCACCATGGGCTGAGTTGTGGAATTCATCCCACAGACCCACAGCAGGTTTGCCACCTTCCCCTATCAGCCATCACACAGTGGCCCCTTTAGGGGAGATGGAATGGGGGGACATTGCTGTGGGAATTCTAATGCCCATCCCAGTGAGCAATGCGGGGAAGGCGGGAAGGTCAGATTCAGTTGTGTTCGTTTTTACAAAGCCTCTCCTGAGATGGCATTAAGGGGCCTGGGGAGAGGGCGAGCAGGCCCTAGCCTCATGAGCCTGGTCCCCGATCTGCTGATATTTGTTTTTGCAGGAGGATGGTGGCTAATTCCTAGTGCTCTGAGCACCCGTGCTTGCGGCGCTGCGCCTGCCTGCTGGCGACAATGGGGCTGAGACAGTGAAGCGCCGTTGCGGCTCGATAGGGGAGGCTGCAAATGGGAGTCGTTTCCCTGCCTCGTGCGGCTTTTCACGGCCTCGTTATCAAATTATCTTTTTAACTCTGAAGGGGGGCTAATTAGGGAAGTAAATGAAATCGGTGGGGAGGAAGCAGGAGGGGAGGGGCTGGTCGGGCTTCTGCCTGTGCCAAAAGAGCCAGGCATTTTGTTTCCTCCTTGCCTGAATGCAGGCCTGCCCAAGTCCCTAGCTCGACAGACAGGATGGCTAGTCCCTCCCACTACTTGCTGCCCTGAGCCTCCCCTGCTCCTGTCAGCTCACCACCTTGGTCCAGGCCACTGGGCCTGCATCGACCTTGGCTGGGAGATGTCCCTGCAGTTGCAGTGTAGCCGTACTTACGGGCTGCTTCGTCTGCTGGCCTGGCCCCACCGGGGCAGCCTGGCATTGCCACAGTTAACGTAGCAACACAACTGAGTCCATTGCCCTGGGGTGATGATGGTGCTTTGGGACTAGAGCTAGGCATGGACCGTCCCTCAGCCCAGATTGTAATGCCCATGTTGGGGGGATTGCACAGTGAGAGATGGACTTTGTAGCTCAGCCCCACGCCTGCTTGGGAAGTGCTTGGCCAGCGAGAGCCCCTAATGTCACCATTCAGCCCTCTCTCCCTTGTTCCCCTGCCACCAAGTGTGGTCTCCTCCTTGCTTTGGCCCTGGCTGTCCCAGACACGCCACAGTAACTAGTAAATGCCTCGCCCTGCCCCAAAGGACTTACTGTCAAACCTCCAGGTCTGCCGTCTGCGTGGGCTTGTGCACCGCCCACGGGACAGGGCAGGGGGGTGCTCACTTTCAATATTGTCTTCCCCTGTTTGGCAGAAGCTGGCATGGAATGTGAGCACATTGATCCCGATGGAAATTGACAGATCTCAGTCAGTACGACTAAATGGTTCGGTTCACGGTAAACTGACAGCAGAGGTTACAAATTAGAAAATTTTAAGCAGCAGCTGCCTCCATTCCTTCTCCCTTCTTCCCGTCCACTTCCCCTCCCCCTGTCCCTTTTCTCAGCAGTAATTATGGTGTGATTGAAGCGCCGCCAGGCTGCACCGCTGACACCTCTGTCTTTTCCCTGTAAACACGGGGAGATGAAAATAGACACTTGGAGACGCTGTGAGTGTCACTTTGAAGGTGTCTCTTGTCTCCTCCATTGCAGTGCTGGGAGCTTGGCTGTCACTTCCCTCCCCTCCTTGCGCAGTGGTTCGTACGCCGACTGTCAAAGGCACCCAGAGCCGCAGACTTTTAGCATCAGGTTTCTGTCAGAAATCAAATAAAAATAATAAAGAAACAGACAGACACAGCTCATCTGCTCTGCGTCCCCTGCCGTGAGCGGAGGGGAAATGGGGATGGGGGAGGGGAAGAGACACAAAAAACAAGCTTTTGATCAGTCCAAATTAACTTTAACACCTTCAAAGGGAAGGTGCAGGAATATTAATGGTGTTATTGGTGTTACGTGTTGCTTTTGAGTGTGCTGGTGGGAGCGGTTGCTTTGCTGCCGCTGCCTCTCCGAAGCCCAATATGTGCCGCTCTCCGGAGAGTCTAACGTACCAGTAAGTGCCGCTGATGCTTTGTTTTATTATGTGTATTGCACTAGGGTCCCTGTAGTTCTAGGTGCTGTGCACTTGCCTAGTGACAAGACCGTCTCTCAGCTGAATGGTTCATCATCTAAACAGGCAAGGCAGACTAATCATGGAAGGAGGGGCGTAGTCCAACTGGAGAAACTGAGTCAGCGAGTGTCCCGCTTGACTTGCCTGAAGGCAGCGATTGAGCCTCCTGGTTGGATCACCTGCAGGGAGGTGGGAATGAATGACACCTCCCCTTGCCATAGGGCGTGACTCCAGCTCCAGTTGACAGAAGCACGTTTTAGCGGTGGCTTTCCAGTGGGATTTCGTTCTCTCTTCTTGCCTTTCATGGGCAAGGCTGGACAATTCAATGCCTGGTTGCTTTGTGAGCTAGGGTAAGGACAGTCTCCATGCAGGGTCCAGGCCTTACCTGATTGTAACGCCCACACCCCTGCTGGGTTGGCAACACGGGGCTTGACCCTGAGATCTTTGGCTCTTAATGCATGAGTGGCTATTGCCTGAGCTAAATACCCCTCCCTTGTACTTAAGACTGTAGCAGGTTCATCGATTGCCAGTTGTCCTCGCCGGGGGACAGAGTGCCCCATCAAGTAGGCAGAGCATCTCCACAGGAAGGAATCTCCATGATCCATGGTCTCAGGAAGGAATCTCCTCCCCTCTCCCATGAGTCAGGTGCCTGATGGAGGTGATTCCTCATAACTCCGAAGCCTCAAGTATTGTCACTGATAGAAGCAGGGTATTATTTTATTATTAATGGTGCATGTTACCGGAACACCGAGGAGTGCTCCTGAACCTGGCCCCATTGTGCTGAGCATTGAACAAAAAAACAAGGAGACCGTCCCTGATGGGATGTTCTGGACCAATGATCCAATCTGGCATGATATAGCTGTTGTGTCAAAAACTGTTCCTTACCCCTTGGCCCTGGTGGATCTACAGAGCAGCAAATCTTAGACAAAAGCAGTTTCCTCCTTTGGTTCCTTTCAGGCTTCTGTGCCCTTTTTGCGGGGAATTGGATTCTCCCATTGATTTGCACTGAATTTGCCTGTTAGATGAATACTTTGCTACATTTTTCTTTACTGGAAGTGAAATCAGCCCTGTGCAGTATTGGATTGACCTGTAAAGCTGTTAAAGCCCACGACATCCCCACCTGATTTTGAATACCTCTCTAGTGCGCAGCATTAGTCAGAGGCAGTCCCCGAGATTAAAGCAGAAAGTATATTTTGGAGCCACCACAGTTTGACATTGTTGCTGCTTTTTTTAAGACCTCTATTTTTGTAGGGTGATATAAGAAAACACAATGTGTGAGCTCCCCCTGCTGGTTGTGCAGCAGTATTTTAGCTAATCAGTGATCCCAGGGCTATGTTGCCAGGATCAAAAATATTAAATAGTATGTGTTAAGGCCGCTGTTTTCACTTCTGTATTGGAAATATGGGGAAGGAGAGGAGAGAAGGCTGGTGGGTGTGTCCTTGTATATGGGGTGTGTGTACATGTGTTTTGAGGGTATGCATACTGCATGTATGTGTTTTGTAGCTAAGCCTACTGTGTATGCATTCTGCATGTTTATTGAGCGTGTGTGCGTTTGTGTATGTACATGTGCACTTCTTGAATATGTATGCTGTGTGTGCCCTGCAGACAGTGAGCGTGTGCATTGCATATACTTCTCAATGCCCCTGGATTTTGTGGGACTGTCCCGTTCTGACCCTCCAAGCCCTGTCCTACAAAAGGGGCATTTTGACCTGGGTCCACTGTGAGCAGGCCATGAATCTGAGTGGCGTTGTGACCTGGTGTATGGGCAGTCATAGCGCTACTCAGGACTTGGACCCACCTATTCTCTGTCCTCATTTATGGAGGGGTGGATGGGCCAAACCTAAACAGCACTGTGTACCCATATTCCAGGTAGCATTGCCCATCCCACTGGAGCCGATTGAAACATTGAGGTGCATCCATGTGTCACTTGACCATGCAGGCATGTGTACCTGCAGAGTGTGCCTGCCTACCTGCGGGCCTTCTGCCTGTCTGACACATGGCGATATATACGTGCTTCACCTGCAGGCATCATGTGAGCCCAACGGGTAGGTGAATGAGGCCAGTGGTGTGGTTCCTATTTCACCAAAAATAAATCGGGCCAAGAGAGGCTGTAACAAAGGGAGCTGTTTTTTCTGTCTTGGCCTCCGGAAGAACCCAACCGGCTTGGCCCCACAGCATTCAGTCGTCAAAATAATTAAACTTCTCTAGTGGCGGCTGTTTCTGAATCTCTACTGCCATTCAGAAGGGGAGAGGGAAAAGAATGGGGGGGGTCGACAGCCCAAAATGAGGTTGCACTCCAGTCCCCCAGGTAGCCTCATTTCTTCACAGCTGATGTGTGGTTCTTGGTTGTTTTTTTTTTTTTTCCCTCTGGAGGGGAGTGGAGGGTATTTCAGGCCCCCATCTCCCTGTGCCTGTGCCCCGCATCGCTCGTTTAATTACAGGTTTTCAGCTGCAGACCAGTGGGCATGCATCGGCAGGGGGATCGGCTCCTAAACCCTGTCATTTCGCCTCGTCAGAGTGCCTCTTCAAAGAGGGGAATCTAGACATTTTCTCCGCACGGCGCGGAGTGGACTGTCTCGGCCCCAGCATGAATATAATGACAGATGCATTTTACAGCAAGCTGGGATTGAATGGGCTCAAGCACAGCTCCTTCTGTCAGCCAAGTCATTACTTTTTGTCATTTGCTGACAGTTTTGGTCTCATTCGTTTTTTTTCTTTTTTTCTGTTTTTTTTTCCCCCTGCCTGGAAAAATGGCTAGGTATCTACGAGACCCCAGCGGGGACGATCCTGTACCATGCTCATTTAGATATTGAGGCCTTCACCATGGACCGGGAGGTGCGGAAAATCAAGCAGGGACTTGCCTTGAAATTCTCAGAGTTGGTGTACAATGGTATGTACCCCCCCCCCCGACCAGATTTTCTCTTCTCCCCCCCCCCCGTGCACCCACATAATGGTGCAAACCCCATGGCTACTAAAGGCACCTGGCACTACGTGACATGGCTGTGGCTTTAACAGAGATGGGAATTTAGGTCTGGATATGAGGCCCCTTGTAGAGATGGGGAAAAGACCTGTTCTGTTACCCACTCCGTCTCCCTGCCTAGGGCACAGCCTTCTGGCCAGTTTAACATTAAAGGGTCTGACCTGTGGGGGTGCCCATATTTGCCTTTGGGAGACTATACTGACTTCCTGTGGTGCTCACAATTAGGAGGGCATCTGTAGTCCAGCTGTTTTCCACTGTTTGACCCATCCCCAATAATTCCTCCTGGGTGATAATATGCTTAGACTGTTCTCGCCTCCTCTTCCTTTAGTCGTCACGCAGCCACGCTGTCCATGTTAGCCCCTGAAATATTCCTTAAGTCAGTCCCTCCAGCTGCCTGGTGACTTCAGTTGCTTCTCTCTGAACTCCCTCCAGTTAGCAGATATTGCAGCCACGCGGCCCCCCCCAGATGCGCATGTTCTACTCCAGCTGCAGTCGTACCAAAGTCAGCTGATAGTGTGCGTTGACTGGATGCCTCTGCCCGAGTGGCAGTTTTCAGATTTGGAGATTTTGGTAAAGGGAGATCAGGCGCCATCCTCTGTTCCACTGGTGTGACTCTGGAGTGACTCCATGGAACGTTATGGTGGGAATGGTTTGCTAGTCTTGTGACCACAGCATCTGCCAGCCAGGACTGCCACCAGGATCTGAGCTGGGTTATGCCTGCGTATCGAGGCATTCCAATAGGGATGGGTTTCCAGTAAAGCCACAGATAGGAACCCCCCTCAAGCCCAGCACTGAATCCTGCAGCTCGGGTCATCACTAGTTCTTTTCCGTGCGCACCAGAGTCAGGCTCTAGCTCTATCACTGCTGCAGGAGGCCACCAAGAGGGTTGATTCACATTATGACTGTTTACCCCCTTTGATCTCCCATGCCTCAGCATGTATGCCAGTCTGCTCACAGGGGTCACAAAGGGATTCACCATTCGTCCCGCTCCTCCCCACATCCATCACTGTGCAGCAATTGCCAGACACAGTATTGGAGTTTTGTGCCCTCTAAAGCATCAGGTGTTGGCCACTGCTGGAGGCAGGATCCTCCAGACCCAAACAACCCCCAGTCTCTAGGGTGTTTGCAGTCCGGGGCTGATGGCAGCGTTTCTGCATGAGCAGACCTTTTCAGGAAGAAAATGTGCATGTCAGAACCTTCTCCCAAACCCTCTGTGTTTGGCTTGTGCTTCTTCCTGATGGCCGAGATGTGCTATGCAGCATGCAGCCCACAATGGGGCACTGTGCGTGTTTGTGACCTGGGATTTGGTTAGGCAGAAGCAACACAACAAAACAGGAAACAAAGTTTCGGCTTTTCAGGCAGCTCTGAACAGCTGCTTGTTGGGGAGAGGGTCATTGAAAAACCTGAAATAACTCAGCCAGTTTGTCAGGCAGCCGCTCATGCTGATCACTGGCATTCATGGTTGCGATGCTGTTGATCAGACCGTGGGAAAGGGCAGTGGGCGTGGGGGGAACAGAACATGAACCCCCTCGCTCAGGCCCGGCCAAAGTGTTTGCGGGGCCCAAGCTGGCATGTTGTGGTTGGCTGCACCATGTGGCCGGACGGCTCCCAGCCAGGGAAGCGAGCAAGCAGCCAGGTGGGCGGGTGCTGGGCAGCGCAGGGCCCTGACAGCACGGGGCCCAAAGCAACCGCTTTGCTCGCCTTTGCCCTAAGGCCGGGCCTGTCCTTGCTTATAAGTAACTGATTCAATGCCAGCCCAGGTTAGCAATGATGGAAACTTGCTGCCATCTGAGGTCTGCTCTGCATCCTACATGAAATGATGGGTCTCTTGTTTAGTTCCGAGCAGACATGCACACAACATACAACCACCAGCACAGTCGGCCCCAAGTGGAACAGACATCCAGTGGTAGCAAGCTTCAGTCATTGCCAACATGGGCTGGAGTTGACGATGCCGGTGACTGAAAGGGCCATCTCCTTGGCTCTCATGGATTAGAGATGGTTGCACTGGAGGAGAATGGAGTGGCCTAGGCCATGTTGCCACTCGTGCTGTGCTCATTCTGCGGCTCATTGTGGAACCATTTGCTAGTGGTAAGTCAGGGAGCCTGAGTTTGATTGTTAAATCCTGTCAAATGGATGCTGATGGGTTTGGTTTTTGCATGCTTGAAAAGTCCACATTTGACTGCCATAAACTGGTAGCTGGGACATGTACCCTTTTGTGAAGCCACAGCCATGGGACTATGTTGTACACCTGTGAGATCTATTTTATTAGTTAAAAAAAAAAAAAAAGACAGATGCTGTTAATGATCCACCAGGCTTCATTTTGTACTTTCCTGAGACGTCCAACCTCCAGCTAAGGATTCTGGGTAGCGAAGGCCAACTTGTAATTTCCTTTAGTAAGTAGTACTATATCTAACATAGCCACTAGAGGGCACAGTCCAAACACAGTGCACAAACTAGGGATGTAATAGTGTAGTCGATTAACCGATAAGCAAAAGCTTATAGGCTAATGCTCTAGACTACATGTGTTTTTCCCCCCCCACCCCCTGCCCATAGCCAATAAATTTTTAACAGGCTGGTCAGCAGCCCAGCACAGTCCCAGCTTGCACTAGGTCCTGGACCTAACCCTGCTGCGGCTCTGCCTTTAAAGTGTATTAGGAGCCAAGCGGGCAGGCAGCCCTGCTCAGTTCCGGCTCGTGCCGGGTCTGGGAGCTCAGATCCCTCCCCCCCGCACAGGGGCTGCCCAAGGACTATAGAATAGTCAACTAACTGATAAGAATTCATGAAGTTAATCGACTATTCAGTTAACTGATATTTAACATCCCAGGCACAAACCTCTACTTTACAGTAGCCATGAGCTTGGCCCTTCTTGGTACGTAGTGCTCAAGAACACTGTATTAATGACCTGTGGAAGCCCCTGAAGCAGCCCTGACTGGACCCATGTTTTCTTTCTAGGCCCATCCTTTGGGAGTGTCTGTGATCCTCTCTTCCCCTGGTGGCCAACCCCAACATTCAGACCAGGAGTCAGGCCCCAAAAAATCATTGGATTTTTTTCTGATACATATTGGTAGGGCTGCTGGTTCAGGTTGAACATATTCCTGGAGGTTTCCAATGACATAATGGCTAATGAAAGTTTAATTCTTGGAGACTCCAGGGCAATCCTGGAGGATTCGCCAACCCTACACGTTGGATTCTTTTTATTTGTCTTGTTTCTGAACCTTTAGGTCACGTTTCAAGCTTTTCTCTAGAATCGTAAAATTCCTGTGAAAGAGCATGACTCCAGGAGCTGGAGCTTTAAGAAAACAAGAGTTGGCAAGGCCAGTTTCCCTCCGTCCATTATCCAGCAAGAGAGATGCCCAGGTCTTGTGTTCCTGCGCTCTTGTCCCCTTCCTCTGCCCTCCCTCCTCCTCCTTCGGACCCCCTCTGCTTCCTCATTTCCAGAAATGCATACAAGCATACGGGATGGAATTCATCCTTGGCTAGGGACCTACACCAGTGTTTCTTAAACTGTGTTCTGTGGCACACCGGTGTGCCATGAGGCAGTCGGAGGTGTACCGCAGAGAACAACAGAATTCAAAATGGCTGCCCTTAAAGGGGCAGGTGACTTTTTTTTTTTTTTTTTTTTTTTTGCTCAGTAACTTCCCCCAACCCTTTTATTTCTCAATAACTTCCCCCTGACCTTTTTTTTTTTTTTTTCTCAACAAAAAATCTTTGGTGTTCCCCATAAAAATAAATTATTGTTCGGTGTTCCTCGGTCTTAAAAAGTTTAAGAAACACAGACCTACACACTGCTTAATCCCTATTTTGAAGGCTTTAATGGGCCATAGGCCCTCTGCAGGAGTGATTTTTACCCTGTACGATTCAGAAGGAAAGAAACTCTTAAAGTCTTCCCCATCGTCATTCTTTTAATTTTCTTTCTGCTGCATCATCTCTCCCTGGTTATTTGTACATTACTTTCCTTATTTTGGGAAAAAGAAAAGAGCGGCAGAGTTGTCTATTTCGAACTACCTTAATTATCCTGAAGCCACAGGGATTAAAAAGCCACTTGGAGAATTCTGGGGTGGTCCCCGCCACCCCCGTAAGTGGAAAGGGCTTTTATGCAGCTCATTGGGAATACTGTCAGACCCGTGGGTTCTTGTCAGTTTAGAACCTGTTGGCTTTTCGGCAGAAATGAAAGTTCAGTTTCCTTACTGTGCATCCGACAGCCAGGCTTTCTCCCAACCAGCTGTTAGAAAAGAAAATTGAAACTAATAATTACCTTTTTAGCAAGTAACCTTTCCATAACGGTTGAGATATTCACCAAGCTGCTTTATCAGGAGGCAGCAACCTATTCAGGCATGGAGAGCTTTCAGCACGAACGCTGGTGGATTTGTTAGTTACCTCTCCATATGTGCTAGCATCAAGCAGGCAGGGGTCTTGCCATGGTTTCCCTAGCCACACATAGAAAGTGATCAAACCCTTCTCTGGGGTCAGTCCATTGATACTACATCGGTTTACGCCAGTTGATGATCTGTTCAAATCCGAGAACCATGCTAGCTAAATTGTGTTAGAAACCAATAGTGGTATTTTAGGTTTATACTAGCGAAGAAACCAGACCAGCAAAGTTGAAGGCATGATTGTGGGAAGTCTGAACCGTGTGACCATAGTTCTGCAGAATCCTTTGTGTAGAGTGGAGGGAACAAACCAGGGAAGTTTTTTGGCTGGTGTGGCTCCAGGGGCAGAGTTAAGGTTATGGGCAAGTTGCATTTTTATGTGAATGCGACAGTAGTTGCACATGTGCCCAATGTAGCGTTTCCTGGAAACATTCCCCAGACATTTTTGTTCCTTGGCATTTGCCAATGGATCGAAATTGAAACAGTCATTTCGATGATGTTCCTGTGAAGCCACTTCTTAGCAGTGGGGTATCCTGGGCCTGCAGTGCTGGGACAACCTGCCAGGGAGCAAGTCCCAGAGCTGGGGCTCCATTCCTTTTCATGGGCAACTTTGAAATCTGAGCAATTTTGTTCTGAGCTGGAACAAAGTCAAATTCTGAAATATTGGATCCTTCTCTTGAATCTCTGTGACCTTTCTCTGCTCAGGTGTGGCCATGCGGCTTGGCTAATAGCTGTCGGTGGTTGTTGCGTTGGGTGCTCGGGATTAGCTGCTGGCTTCCTAGATTTGGATTCGTTTTATTTTTAATAGTTGTGTGGCTGTTCGTGGACATCCTTAACTGATAAACAGCACAAGGCTTCTGTGTGTGAATAATGAGTGCTTCTGGAGCGGCTCTAAGCACTTAACAGGGGTCCAGACCCATGTAAGCCCCATTGGACTGGTCACAAAACTGAGCCACAAAGACGTTAAAGGTTATTTTCAAAAGGGTCTGAGCATCCTTTCCCCCCACCTGCCATGGATTTCATTTGAAGTTGTGAGCGCTCAGTAAATCTGAAAATCAGCTCTAAAATTAGGCACTTAAAAACTGGAGCCTCCAGAATGATTGGCACAGAAAATGTTAACCCGGGCGGCTTGTGTTGAAAGTGGGACTTGCCATTCTCCCTCTTCCCGCCCCCCAACTAGAGCCATATGCAGCACTCACCTGCAGGCTCCTCCCCCGCCATTCCATTGGCCAGGAATTGTGGCCAATAATAAATCCCAGTTTTCCTGACAGACACCTCTGGACTCTAAACCATAGACCAGGCTGCTGAAACAGGGGCAAGCCACAAAGTTTGGATCCAGATTCAAACTTCCTCACCATTTGGGTATTCTCCCCAGGTTCTGTTACAGCCTTTTCTCGGGTGGGCCCCTCTTGTCCACCAAGCACTTCACAGCATATCCCCAGTGGAGCACTGTGCTATATGTATATACAAGGCTCCACACCTGGGGTATGTACAGCACAGCATAATAGCATTGCTAGATCCACTGTCCACTACAATCCATTGTCCGCTAGATTAGAGCTCGACTCAAGCTTACCTGAGGACGTGGGTTTTGTCCAATGAAAGCTCATGATACTATCTATTTGTGTTAGTCTCTAAGGTGCCCCACGTTTTTAGAGCAGAGCTAGTTTGCTAGAAACCTTTGGACATGGCCTTTAGAGTCCTTTTGTTGGTCTGGGTTAAATCAGGCCTATGTGAACTCAGACCAACCAGGACAGAATCAGGGAGGCTACACCTAGACTAGCAGAGCATGGATATAATAAATAATTCAGCCTGGAATAAAGGGCATAAAAGCAGCATTACCATATTGCAGGGATGAGGTTACCACCCAGCTGAGGGAGGCTGCTGGAGGCCTGGCTTTCAGGCTGCTCTGTCTCTCTTTAACACCTAATTATTGTAACTAGGCTCTGAATTTAAGAGAATTAGTGTTTCTCTCTTCCCCCCCCCCCGCCCCAATTGATTCCATTGTAGGAAGGTGACTTTGCAACAGCTTTCTCCACCTTGCAGCTCTTCTCTCCCTGCCAGGTACAGCCAGGTGTTTAAATGCCATTGTCTCCCACAGACCTTGTTTGTTCCATCCGATTGAAATGATTTAGAGCTGGATTGCAGTTACAAAGTGAGAAGGCTATTAAGATGGATCACTTCCACTGGGGAATTTGTTTGCAGTAGGGGGCGGGGGTGGGGGAGAGGAAGGAGGGGGGTGCCTCGCACCTGGAGATGTCAGATCCAGTATTTAAGCAGCTGGTTATTATTTTAATGTGTCTTGGATTTAATTTTTTTCTCCCTTACAGGGGAAAAACAAACACCCTGGATGGTCCTTACATTTCAGGAGCTTTAACTGTATTTGTCAAGAGAAAAGTTTATTTTCTTGCAGCCGCATTTCTAGCCTTTCTGTGCCACTTGGCATCCGTGCACCGGCACCTCTCGGTGAGGGCTCACAAAGCACTTTAGCGTTCTGTCAGGCTGATGCATGAGGATCGTGTCCAGGCGGGAAAGTAGCAGCTGATTAGTGGCTCACGGCAACACTGTGGAACCATCTCAGACAAGAAACGAGGCAGAATCCTGCATCTTGGTGAAACTGCCAGGGGAGCTCAGAGAGGCAGTGTGTAACTACCCAAAATGGTAAGATTTGGTCCCAGCACCAAGACGGATAGCCTCTCTTAGGAAATGATTAATGAGATGTGGTCAGAATCTGGCTTCCCCAGCTTGTCACAGAGATGGCATCTTCAGAAGCATAGTCATCTGGGTATTGGTTCAGGACTGACCCAGAGAGGAGAGAGCTGCCTATCAAATGACCAGTGCCAGCTCCTACAGCACTTGGGATGTGTCCGTTTCATCTAAGCACTCAGCCCTGCTTGTGAGATCTGGCAGTGGGATGGCTGCAGGTCTCTCCTCCGTGACTTGTGCGGGAGAAACAGCCCAAAATACGGTTACACAAGAAAACGTGGTGGAGGAGCAAAGCTGTTCTGGGAATGCCCATCACTGAGGTGCCTTGAGGCGAGCTGCTGTCAGTCAGTTAGCAAACTGAATGACCAAGCTATATCGCTGGGCCAGAGCAACAAAGCTAGCAAGATTTGTGGCTCCTGCTCCTTGAGACCAAGAGTAACAGACAGGAGACAGGAATGGTCACATCCGAGCATATGTGTCCCCATGGCAGGATAACTCATGGAGATGCATTAACATCAGCCTGTCGTGCTCCAACCCAGTGGTGGGGATCTGATAACAGAACAAGAGGAATAACTCCATCTCCCAGCCCTTCCCTAAATCTAGAAACCTGCCAATTCTTGCCAGGAGACATCTGAGTGGTGTCGGTGGCGTCTCAGTGCCCCTGGGGTGGACAGTGCCCTGATTCTTGGAGTTTATAGTGAGGCCGCTGCTTTGGCTGCACTGATCCAACCCAATTCTGAGGCTGAGGAGGAGAAAAAACTTTGTTTCCTGAATGACTTCCCCCCAAGTCCCCAATGGCCAGCTGGGAAAGGAAAGCTGAGAGGGCACCTGTGTGGGAGCTGAGAGAGAGATTAAAGAGATAAAACTTCTGGATCACTGAAGATGCTTAAATAGAACCTTTCTTTCTCCCACTATCTCTCTCCCCATCTCCCTGTCTTTATTCTAGGACTGAGGGGGCTTAATGGGCTAATTAGCTCGCTTAGTGACAGGACAGTGCACAGGAATGGCAGGCAGGCAGGACCTGAGGCTGTCACCTGGCAGCAGGAGAGAGGAGTGCAGAGGCGCTCTGTGTTGTGGGCACCCTCTCCTTTGGGGTGCCCCTACCAGCCAGCCACAGGGCAGCCCAGCACCTGGGAAAGGGGAGAGAGCAGGAGCACGTCTTCATCCTCCAGCAAGAGTTGGCCCGTGGAGTAGCAGGCGGAGCGGAGCAGGCTTGTCTGCAGTATTTGGATTCCATAGCAAGCCCTGCAGTACCAAATGCTGCTGGGTCACACTGTGCCAGGCCGAGCTGCACCATCCCAAACCCCACGATGCCTTGCTGGACCAAACCCTGCCACACTAAGCTACCTGGCACTAACCCTCCCCATACTGTACCGTGCCACTTGATGCTCCCACACCAGGCCATCTAAAACCCGGCCTTGCCACGTGTTTCCGTTCTGTGCCATGCCAGGTAAAGCAGGCCACGTGGCAGAGACCCATTCCCAGGTCAGCTTATTGCACAGTGCCTTTCCGAATGCCCTGACAAGTAATGGGGCTGGGCATGAGGCGACTCCTAGCGGTGATTTCTTCTTGCTGCTGTCTCCTCTTCCTGAGCTGGCCACGCATTCAGGCCACAAAGGCTGCTCTACCGGACGCCAGGTCGTGACCACGAGTCACCCAAAAATCAAGGCTTGGTTAAGACCCAGGCTTAAAATCCTGCAGTTTGCTGGATGCTGCCTTGCACTACAGGCTTGGAGATGACGCTGTAAGAGTGAAAACCACTTTCTTTAGCAAGCGGAGAATGATGGGCTCCTCCAAACCTTCACCCCACAAGCCAGAGTTCAGGACAGGACACTCCTGTAAGCAGTTGCCCGGCGTCCCAGGTCATCTAATCCCTGACAGGAGTTGGGAATGTTTTGTTTCAGTTCTCTCTGCGTGGGGAGTCAAGGCCTAAGGATGTGGTTGTGACCAACCTTCTCTCTAGTCAAGTAGGCTTTGATGGGACATCCTTCTGAGCTCCTACATGGACCTGTGTGCTATGTACCCTCTTCTTTGCCCCTGAGAGCCTGAATATTTCACCCTCCCAGCCCCAGGAACAAAAGCCTGGCTCCAGCAACAAACCCAGGACTCCTGCATAAAAAAGGCTGATACTGTCCTAGGAGCTGGTGACTGTCTTCAGGGGGGCAAAGAACCAACTGCCCCAGGGCCTAGTGATTTAAGAGGGCCTGGGTCTCTGCCACACACTCTGGGTGGCTCTGAGGGCTGCTTGGGGAGGGGCAAGGCCCGGAGCGGGGTACGGCATGGCACAATCATGCCCCTTCTGCATGAGGCCCCACCCCTTCTGTGGAGCTGCCCCCACATGCACATCTGGCCCCGGGGCCTGGGAAGTCTGTCAGCACCCCCACCCCCAGCCATCAGGACTGGTAGTAAAGAGCCCCGCCTAGACTTCCACCTTTAGGTTGCTGGTTCAAAGCCAGCCCAAGTCAGTTGTGGCCAAAACCGTTCTCATTTGACGGCTGGCTGGTGGCTTCTGGGACATGGGTTTGGTGCTTCTGAGTCCAAGTTTATAGCAGATCCCTGTCAAAATCCATGGTGCAGCCCCAACAGAGAAGCCAGAAATGGAATGGCCCCCGGAGACTGATTCTCCTCCTTAGTCCTGGAGACATCCCTCTGGTTCCAGGAGGCTGAGCAGACAGGACGGGAGTTCACGCTGCAGGAGACAGTACAGAAAACAGGCCAGCAGCCTTCGCCAGCGCAAACAGCGAGGGGAGAGAGATGAGAAATCCCAGAACACCCGGCCCAACTCAGCTCAGTTCATTCTTGGGGAGTCTGCAAGGCGGAGAGACTAAAACATCCCTTGAAAGCTGCCAGGGAATGCACAGACTGTCCTCCAGGAGAGAGGGGCGAGGGTGCTGATGACACTCGAGTCTGACAGATGTGCCTGTCGTCTCCCTCCAGGGACAGCAGAGGAAAGCAGGAGGAAAAGCAGAGATGGATGTGCCCTGTGAATGACAGGCAGCAGCATTGCTTCAGAAAGGGCCGGGGGAACTGAGCCTACCTGAAAGCAGACACAGGACATATGGGCCCTGATCCTCCTGCCTGATAAAGCCCTGAGGCCAGGTGCCACCTGTTCTCTCGCTGGAGCTGTCTGGCCTGCAGGGGTACCTGCTGGGCTCTGAGATAAAGGGGATAGGATCTGGCTGGGCTCCAGAAGCCCAGCTATTGGCGTGGCAGGCTTTGAAGTAACCTTTCCCGCTGTTCATTGCCGAGGGGTATGTGTTCCAGAGCGGAAAGGCTGTAAGTGGGGATGATCGGTGTCCAGTTCAGGGCAGTCGGGGTAGAGTTACCACTGGAAATGATTGTGGGTTCCTGTCTCTGCACAGAGATATATTGTGCCCCTTCTCAGATTAACTCTTTCAAGCATTGCTCCTAGTTCCGCCATCCCCATCCCTCCTTCCTATCTCCACTCCAAGGGACTCACCTGGCTTCCCACAACCCTGATGGGAAGAATCCCCTGGGATGCTAACATGAAGGGGAAAGGAGCCCAGGAGAGCTGGCAGTATTTTAAAGAAGCCTTATTGAAGGCACAGAAAGAAACCATTCCAATGCGTAGCAAGAGAAGCAAACATGGTAGGAGACCAGATTGAGTTACTGGGGAAATCCTTGGTGAACTTAAGCACAAAAAGGGAGCTTACAAAAAGTGGAAACTTGGACAGATGACTAGGGAGGGGTATAAATGTATAGCTCAAGAATGCAGGGGAGTTATCAGGAAGGCGAAAGCGCAATTGGAATTGCGACTCGCAGGGGATGTGAAGGATAACAAGAAACAGCAGCGGATATAGGGCAGGGCGAGTGGGGCGGCTGCCCTGGGCCCCGCGCTTCAATAGGCCCCATGCCAGCCCCGCTCGCCCTGCCCTATATCTGCCGCTGCTGCCCTTACCTGCTGGAGCCGCCTCCGCCGCTGCCCTTCGCTGCGTGTCCGTGAGCAGCTCCATTAGCCTGTGGCATGTATGCGGCGGGGGCTCGTTGCCATGGAGGCGAAGGGCGATGCTTGGTCATGGCGCCCGGGTATCCCGCTGCTCCGTCCTCCGGCCCTGCCCACAGAGAGGCTGGGGGTGGTGCGGTCTCTCCCCCAGGGGGAGCCCAGACCCCTTTCCCGCCACGCCCGGGGGGCAGAGCGACCTGCCCGCCAGGGAGACCCCTGTCTCCTCCCGCCAGTCCCCACCTCCCCCCAGTTGGGTCTGTTTAGTCTGCAGAAGCGAAGAGTGAGGGGGGATTTGATAGCATCCTTCAACTTCCTTAAGGGAGGTTCCAAAGAGGATGGAGAAAGGCTGTTCTCAGTAGTGACAGATGGCAGAACAAGGAGCAATGGTCTCAAGTTGTGGTGGGAGAGGTCCAGGCTGGATATTAGGAAAAACTATTTCACTAGGAGGGTGGTGAAGCACTGGAATGGGTTACCTAGGGAAGTAGTGGAGTCTCCATCCGTAGAGGTGTTTAAGTCTCGGCTTGACAAAGCCCTGTCTGAGTTGATTTAATTGGAATTGGTCCTGCCTTGGGCAGGGGGCTGGACTTGATGATCACCTGAGGTCTCTTCCAGTTCTATGATTCTATGAACCCTCCCCAGAAGTGCCCCAAAGCCCGCCCCATTTCAACCTTTCCTGGCCCTCCGTGCCTGTCCCATCTGCTGGTTCCCAGTAAATCTGGGTGAAACTTCATAGTGGCCCCTCCCTGTCCGGGGGGAATGGTGTGACTTACTGCTCCTCCCATCCCGCCCAGCTGCAAGGGAACTGGGTCTGTTACAGGTGGGCAATAAGATGGTGGCAGTTCATCAGGGTTAGCCTATGGTGGCCGCTGCCGCTTTATTTACCTGTGGATCTGCAGGTACCAGTGCTTGCAGCTCCCATTGGCTGCAGATCACCGTTCCCAGCCAATGGGAGCTGTGGGAAGCGGCGTGGAACAGGACACCACTTCCCACAGCTTCCATTGGCTGGGAACGGTGACCCGCGGCCAATGGGAGCTGGAAGTGCCTGTACCTATGGAGGCGCAGGTAAATACAGCAGTGGCAACCTGCTTAGCCGCGCCCAGGCCAGTTATTGCCCAGTGCTGAGCTTCTAGTTGGTCATGAGGAAGTGTTTGCCATCTGGTGCAAGAAGAGTGTCCATCACCAGGTGACGCTCCCCTGTTGCTCCTTTTTGGTTGCATTTAATAATAATATTTTACCGTGCTGGGCACCTTCCAGACGAGGACTCTGACGCATTTTAGAGGCATTAATAAAAAAATCTTCATAGCCCCCTTTATGGTGTAGATTTTATTAGCCTAATTGTACAGAGGGGGAAACTGAAGCACAAAGCAGTGATGCAGCATGCTCAAGGACTCAGTGAGTCAGTGGCATACCCTAAAATAGAACCCAGGAGTCTGAGCGCCTGGTCCCCTGTTCTAGCTATTAGACTGCGTTTTCTCCTCAGAAAGATGGTCTAGTGATTAGCAAAGAGTTCTCCTTCCTGGATTTACAGGTTCGGAGCCTCCATGGAAACCCCATAGGCTGGTGTCCAGAGATCTTGACATTGCTGCTCAAACCAGCTCTCTGCATTTTTTTCCTCTGAGTTGCCGAGGAAGAAAAGTGAATTCACTGACTGAGCCTCGTTCTCCATTCTCCCTCCTTTCCACAGGTTTCTGGTACAGCCCGGAGTGTGACTACACCCGCCACTGCATCAGCAAATCCCAGGAGCTGGTGGAGGGGAAGGTGCGTCTGTCTGCCTTGAAGGGCCAGGTCTACATCCTGGGCAGAGAGTCCCCACGGTCCCTGTACAACGAGGAGCTTGTGAGGTACGTGACCCGCTGGGCAGCCGCTCCCTCAGTGCACACACAAGAAGCTGGGGCTCTGGGCTACACGGTTCTGCCAAGGTCTGGGATTCTCTCGTCTTGCCGAGCTGTCAGAGGCAGGCCTGGGTGTGAGAGGAGATGGGTCCTCCTGCAGACTTGAGACCCAGGTTCTGAGCTCCCCAGTGTTTAAGGATAGTTGGGTCCTGGGCCTGTCTCTGACGTAACACTGACCTGTGGGGGAATGGGAAAAGGCGCAGGGTGGGTGCTTTGGCATCGGGGCTCCTCTCTTCTGGCCCTGCTCTAGCTGATGTCCAGTGTTGCAGTTTGGATGGGGGAGGGTGACAGTTTGTGCCTGGAGTCTGCCAGGGTAGTCTTGGTGCCCCAGGGTACTGGGGAACCAAAGCAGGCTCCTCCTACTGCCTCTGTTACCCCAGGCTGTTCAGGGCCTGATGCCTAGGCCATTGAGGTGCCCTTTACAGGCTGCTGCCTGGATCTGCACACTGGCTCCATGTGCCGCCCGGGCGGCTGTTACCTCAGCAACGACAGAGCCAGTGTGTTCCTGCAGACGCAGTTCTGAACCGGATGCCCACCTGGCTTCGATGGATCACAGGGAGCAGGGCTTGTTGTTACTCCCCATCTCTGAGGAGCCATGGGGGGGAGCAGGGCGATGTTGAAGCCTGGCTGTGAGGGGGCACACAGGGTTAGGATGGGGTATCATTGGCAGTTGGATACTGTGGCAGTGCGCATGTTAGAAACCAGTGGCAGATGGGGAGCACTGAGGAAGACGCCTTCTTCAGTCCCTGATACTTTGGTAACAGACCTGCCTGGGCCAGGCCATTGCATTACAACTCCCTTTAGTTAGTCAGCCTGGGTAGCCCCATGGAGCACAGAGGCCAGGAGCGAAGCTGCAGGAGGGTAGGGGAGGGCTTTCCTTCGTGTCTCATGTCCCCAGCCCCAGCAGTGCCCTGAGAGCTCGGCTGGGGAGCTCTCGCCCAATTCCCATCACCCCAGGGCTGCCTCAAGGCCAGCTGGGGATCCAGGCTGCATGGCAGAGGAAGGGGGGACAGGAGGGGGGATTTAAAACAAGGAGTTTGGTCCCAGTGCCCTCCTCCCCCCCATGCTAGATGCCATCCAAGTTGGTGCTAACACATGCAGCTGCCAGGGGCTCAGCTTTAACTCCCCAGCAATCGTTTCCTCCACACCGAGCATAACATTAAAGCAGGAGTTTTGTTTTGAAGTCGATATTTTTTTTACACTTTTCCTTTTCTTTATGTTGTCGTCTCTCTCCCCCCTTCCCCCAGCTCCTTTCAATCTCTCTAAACACTTTATAAGCCATAAATACACCCGCGTCAGTTTAGAACAGTCGGAGTAAATGTCAAATTATCTTCTCTCTTTCTCTTCTCTGGCATTTTTCCTTCCCTCCCCCTCGAAATCAACAGCTCCTAATAATCTATCCCAACCCTTCATTATGCCTCGCGTTCTCACTCGTAGAGATTAAATGAATAAAGTATTAAAAAAAAAAAAAAGAGGGAAGAAAAAATAGCGGATGGAGGGGGGTGGGACTGAGAAAAAGAGAGAGGGAGAGAAAAGCAGGGGCACTTATTCTCACTGCGTCGTCAAGCATTTTCCTTTTCTTTTTGATTTCTACATCGCTGGTTTGAAAGCTTTTGAGTGACGGCGTCACAGGAACCCGAGAGAAAGCTGTGAGAGGTAGAACCGCGTGGAAATGCCTCTGCACAGTAGGTAGAAAGTAACGTAATTATAGAGCAGGTCAGAACCACTCGAATGAGCAAAAATAAAAGCACAGAGGTTTTTCTGTAGCCCGTCAGGGGAGGTAAAATCATTGTAAACTCTTTCTTTTTTTTTTTTTAAAGGTCTGCAGTTTCTGAGAAACGAGCCGTGATTTTTGGGATGGCAGGAAACAGGAAGCTAGCTGGGTTTGTTTTCTTGGCTGTGGCAATTGGAGGTGGTTGGGGGATTTTTAAATTCCATATTGTGGCACAAAAGGGCAAAGATTTAAAAAAGGGCCAGGTCCCAACCTGGGGTAAATCAGCTGCAGCCCCGGTGGGCCGATGGGCTGGGTCCCCAGCTGGGTTACGTGAGCACGGTTTCATTGCCTTTGGTAGGAGCTGCACCTCTTTGCACCAGGGGAGTGTATGGCTGTGTGAGTCTGCCGGTCCCGGTTTAACCGGTTACCTGGCAAGCATTCACCTTACCGGCATGTTGACGGGGGTAACCAGTTAACCAGTACCCGGCCTGGCCAGAGCCCAGCCCAGCCGTAGCAGCCCTTCACCTGTGGTGCAGTGCAGTGGGCTCAGCCCACCTAGAGTGTGGCAGGCGTGGCCCTGCCTGAACGGAGCAGCCTATGGTATGGTGGGCCTGAGCAGCCCCCCCACCGCAGGATCCCGGTTAAGTTTTTAAATGGGATTTACATCCCTAGCCTCTTGGCCAGCTCTTGAGGAAATCAGGAGGCGTTCCCAGGCCCGCCACTGGGATGGGGCAAAGGGGGTAGCTGCCCTGGGGCCCAGCAGTTGTAAAGGGCCCAGGGCTCCAGGTGCCGCCACCACCACCACCACTACTGCGGCACCCAGAGCCCCAGGCCCTTTAAACAGCTGCTGGAGAGCTGCATGGTGTGCTCCAGTGGCTCTGAGCACTGGGGGGATGAGCTGCGCTCCAGGGGGCTCTGAGGCCTGGGGGGGGGGGGGGCTGAAATGGCACACTGACTGCCCTGCCTCTTCTGCCCGAGGGCCCACCTCTTCCACGAGGGCAGAGCCGCCCCCCTCCCCCAACCTTGCCCAGAGGCCTGGCGTGGCTGTCAGCTCCCCTGGGCATTCCAGCCAAGTTAGGGCACCAGGGTCACACCCCTGCACTGGGTTAGCACTAGTAGGTTCTGCCTGATGCACAGTTGTGCCTGCACGGATGCAGCTGTGCCAGTGAGCCCACTAGTGTGCTCAGGCTCAGGCATCTTTCCCACTGTTAATGAGCCCTGCTTAGGGCAGGTCTGGGGGTGCATGATGAAACCCCCTGTCCCAGTCAACACTTGGGGTGTGTCTAGACTACATGCCTCTGGCGCTAGAGGCATGTAGATTAGGCTACCCGGCATAGGAAAATGAAGCGGCGATTTAAATCGCCGCTTCATTTAAATTAAAATGGCTGCCGCGCTGAGACGATCAGCTGTTTGTCGGCTCAGCGCGCTAGTCTGGATGCTCCGCGGTCGACATTAAAGGCATTTGTCGACCTCCCCGGTAAACCTCATCCCATGAGGCATACCGGGGCGGTCGACAAATGCCTTTGATGTCAACCGTGGAGCGTCCAGACTAGCGTGCTGAGCCAACAAACAGCTGATCGGCTCAGCGCGGCAGCCATTTTAATTTAAATGAAGTGACGATTATTTAAATCACCGCTTCATTTTCCTATGCCGGATAGCCTAATCTACATGCCTCTGTCGCCAGAGGCATGTAGACTAGATATACCCTTAGTGCTTCCACTGGCACTAGTGCAAGCCTGGCTGATTTCCCAGGGATCCTGCTGCAGACAAGGCCTTAGAGAGCAACAGATCTCGGTCTTTGGAATTTCCTGAGGTGCTGGCCGACCTCCAGGACTGTAGGGCTGCCTCATGGGGACAGGACCAGGACACTCTACATCTACGGAAGCTCCTTGTTCCTTCAGCATGAACCCTCCCTGGGCAGCAGTGACACGGGAATGCTGTGGATTGAGTGGGGAGACTGAAACCTGCTATAATTGGTTTCGGTTAGAAATGAAAACGGGGGCAGAGTGCAGCGTGGGAGAAGGACAGAGGAGGTCTAGACAGACGGTGCAGTGGCGGGGAGAGTGATGGGAGAGGTCTAGAGAGACAGTGCAGTGCTGGGGGAAACCTCTAGACAGGTGGGGGAGAGTGATGGGAGAGGTCTACAGAGTCGGTGCAGTGGCGGGGGAGACGTCTGGACAGATGGTGCAGTGGTGGAGGAGAGTGATGGGAGAGGTCTAGACAGACGGGGAGGTGGCTGGGGAGAGGGGCGGGGGAAGAGAAGCTGGGGTGAGGGAACTACAGATGGAGACTGCAGGGACACAGCCTGGGGAGGGGGAGGAGTGGCTGCCATTTACAGCTATATTGATAGGACACACGGGTGCTTTTTTCTGCTGGTGGGGGACAGGGCTCATGCCCAGAGTGTGTCTGGAGGAGACTTCAATGGAGCAGAAGGCTGTCTGCTGTACCCCCTCTCCCCCACCCAACTGGTTAAAAATGTTGCCTTGTGGGGCCCACCACAGACGGGGGTGCTCCAGCCCAGCCTAAGCAGCCCCTGCCTGCTCCGTTTGATCGGTTAATTGATTAACTGGGATTTTACATCCCTAATTCTAAGCAGCTGTGCTCTTGGGGGAGCGCCCAGCGGAGCGGCAGGACAAGGCAGACCTCGTTACTGGATTGGTTTGAATTCCAGTGTTGCCGAGGCTGTTTCCTCTTTGCGGCGCTTTGGGGCCTTTGTTCCTGGGGATGGATCGTGGTGCACACAGTGGTAGCGTCAGCAAATAGTTCAGGGAGGTGCTGCCTCAGAAGGAGGCTCGGGGCAGGGCTGCTTTTCTGTGGAAGGCGGGAAAGGAGCCAGGGATTACTTGCAGCTCCGTTTTACTAACTCCAGAAGCCTCGAGAGTTTTTACTTCTTTCAAGACCATCCAGTAGCTCCAGACAGTGCGGAGTGGGGAGAGATCCCCCTCAACGTGACTTTCAGGTTAATAGGACGTCTCTCTGACCTGTTGTATATTACTGGGTGCAGCCCAGGCTGAGGGCCCAGGTTTTCTGCTCACATATGCATTGCCTGTCCTTTGCATTGCCTGTGCATATATACAGGCTTAGGAGTGGCCAGTAGGTAGGGTATGTGCGTGTGCACAGGTAGGGGTGTGTGTGTGTGTGTGTGTGTGTGTGTGTGTGTGTGTGTGTGTGTGTGTGCGCGCGCGCCACCTTTAACCAGGTAACAAGTCATGCAGATGGGGGGGGGGAAGCAGTAGCTGTGATGTAGCCCTACTTAAGTAAGGCTTTCAATACTGGCAAGGCGTTGCTGTTACAGCTTTCAACCTGGGCTGCTCACAGCAGCCAGCCAGCATGCACATCACTCCCAGAGTGTCTGTGTACAGCTGTAGTCCTGGCCCAGCAGCTCTGAGCCCAGGAGCTGGTCAGCCAGGCCCACCGATGGGAGGGATGGGTGGGGGTGCGGCAAAGGAGGTAGTTGCCTCGGGGGCCTGCCCCTTCCGAGAATGCAGAGCCAGGCCTCCCTACCCTTGCCCAGCGGCTTGTCAATCCTGTAGGCCCCCTGTTGTCAGCAAATGGCTGGCCAAATTCTCAGGTCAGGCTCCTCCCCCAAAGTCAAAGGGCTGGTTCCTTTGTCTGAAGTGAGAGAAAAAGAGAGCTGTAGGCTTTCTGCCTCTTTTTCTACTAGTCAGTTACCTTTGAAGTGGATTCTTCTGACCGTCACCCCTCTAAGCAGGTTATTCAAATAGTAAAGAAGGCAACCTCCAGTCCAGTGGCGAGCAAAGCTCCATGTTCTTTCTGCTCACCCATTTGCTAAAAAGCAGATTTGTTTTGTCACCTGCCCTGCTGTCTCAAAGTCCCCGTTCACTACTTATATGTACATTGACGGACGCGCATGTTTCTTCAGCCAGGAGACTTCTGCCTCCGTTGCCCCATCAGTCAAGCAGGGGCAATAACATTTCCCCTTTCCCACTGGCTTGAGGTGATATGGAACTTGGGCCCTGCACATGGCTAACTCTGAAGGAGAATTCTGCCTCCTGTTCTTGCTCCGAAGGGGTTTGGCGTTCACCAGGTGGAAGGTGTGTGAAGTAAGGCCCATAAATCCCCATGAAGGCCTTTGAATGAGTGAGCTGTTTGTCTTGCACAGTAGCTGCATACTCGCCACTCCCTTCAGGATTGCTAGCAAGCAGGGGTGTGCAGCATAGAAGAGGCCAGAGGTTGAGGCAGCAATGGGCAACCTAGGCTAGTGAGTGGGCTGCAGGAGTGGCCCTCCTCCATCTCAGTGGGCCTCAAGATTGTCATAACCAAGATGGTTTTCTGGAATACCGTTGTTTTGCCAACTGTGCTTGCCGGTGGAGTTAGGTGTGCTAGGTGGGGGAAGGCACAAACTTCCCAAACCGCCAGCCTGGCCCCACCCATACTCCGCCACTGAATGCCTGCTGTAGGCAGAGTGTTGCTGCCCCCAGGCACCCGCCCTACCCATGCTCCGAGGCTGGGGAGGTTGGGGCTGCATACCGCCCGCTCTCCCTGTGCTGTGGGCCGAGGAAGCTGGGGCCGTGTGCCACCTGCTCTTCCCATGCTCGGGGGCAGGGAGGCTCGGACCACACACTGCCCACCCTCCCTGTGCTCCAGGGTCGGGGTAGCTGGGGCTACCCACCGCCCCACCATCCTATGGTGCTCCAGTGGGAGGAGGCCTTGGCTCCTGTGGGACAGGGCCTGGGGAAGAAAAGGCGGGACTGAGGGCTTGTGCATGGTGTTTGCATGCCTAGAATTTGCATGGGCTGCTGATTGAAGTGTAGCAGCGCTTTGACTGGATGCAGAGGGAGCGCCCAGCTCTCACAGCCAGTGCTGTGAGCAATCAGCACACACCTCATGTCATGTGCCCTGGCTTTAGGTGCGTGTCACTTTGGTAATACTGGTAGGAAGAAACCTACACGGATGGAAACCAGCGGAATCTGGCAACGCTGCAGGTGGGCAACGGTCACAAAATGTCTCCTGGGCCTTACATAGAAGCCCAATGGGCAGCACGCGGTTCATTGACTGCACGTTGCCCTCCACTAGGTTAAGGTACTAGCCAAAGACCTGGGTTCACTATAGTCTTCCTCTGTGAGCTGGAGGAAGGGAAGTCGCTTGGCCTCCTGGGGCCTACACGGCAGTGAGGCTGGCCTGGTCTGACGTCCAGGGAAGCAGGGGAGGTAGCTGCAGGACAAGTCTGTGAGGTGCTGGGGCTACGCAAGGGGGACCGGATGGGAATTGTAGATGGAAAATCAGGTCACTTGCTTAGGTGGCGGGTCTTAGACCTGGCGTGTTGACAGTTCGCATCGCTCCCTCGTGACAGAGATAAAAGGCAGCTGTGTGTGGCAGCTCTCGCTGGTTGCATTTGCGGAGCCAGGGACGTCTCAATGTTTATCTGTGTTTCTCTCCTCCCCTACCCCCTTTTTGCAGCATGAACGTACAAGGTGACTATGAACCCGCCGATGCTACTGGATTCATCAACATCAACTCCCTGAGGTTCGTATCACCCCAGAGTGAACATCCCATTTCCAGGTGGGCCTGGCCTGTGGGGAGCCACCAGAGTGGGCTTGGCAGCATGCCAGGGACACCTGCAGACGTGGGTTCATGGAGAGCTTCTCGCCCCCATTCCCAGCCAGGAGCCCTCCTGGGGAGGCAGGAGACAGTGGGGGCTGAGGTCAGAGCTCAGCCACAGTTTCCCTGGCAATGGGAAAGGAGGTACATGGCTGGTTCCAGGAAAGTCTACGATCACCCTCCGGGCACGAGCCCCGGCCGATCCTGCCCCCATTAGCTATCCCCTGAGAGCCCTAGAACAGCCAGTTCCAAAGCCTTCGCCCTGTGGGAACTAGTCAGCTCTCTGCGCGCTGTAATGAAAACGCCGGTTTGCTCCTTCATCGTGTGCTGGAGAGAGAGCAGCGGGACCCTGGAGTCCTGTGCCCCCTCCACCTTACACTCCCCCTTCCTAGGGGCTGCCCCAGAGGTCTCCTGTTTTTGGGATGCAGGGGTGCGTCTACACAGCAGCATTATTTCAGAATAACGTCCGCTATTCCAAAATAACTATGTGAGCGTTGACGCAGCTAACCCATTATTTTGCAATCATTTCGAAATAACAGGCGGCTTATTTCGGCGTTTAACCTCATTCCACGAGGAATAACACCTCTTCCAAAATAGCTATTTCAGAAGAGCGGTAGTGTGGACGTGCCACTGCTGCTATTTCGAAATAGCTCCTCCCCCAGGCCAATCAAAGTAATTACTCCCCAGTGCTTCCCGGGGCTCTAAATCAAGGTAGCATGTCCACATTACGGGAGCCTGCCCTGTAGTGTAGATGCGCTATTTTGAAATAAGCTATTTCGGAGTATTTCTTCCAGACTGGCTTATTCCGAAATAATTGTTCAGTGCGTACGTAGCCCGGGAGGCCTGGCCTGCATGGGGCTTTTGCACATCCTGAGGCCTTGTCTCTGGTGTGCTCACAGTCTTTGTACAAACTGTCCCCGTGCAAACCCCTCCTGCAGGTACTGGTTACCTTGGCACAAGGCATGGCTCTGCCCAGGCGAATCATGGTTTGCCCCAGTTTGTAACTGGGGTTAAACCCCGTTAGCTCAACTGGTGCACACTAGGGACATTAAATATCGGTTAATTGAGTAGTCGATTAACATCATGAATTCTTATTGGTTACTCGACTATTCTATAGTCCCTGGTGGTGGGGCCGGCAGCCAGCGTGCTCTGGCCCCACTCCCCAGGAGCCCCCTGCCACTCCGCGCTGCTGCCTCTGTATCAGCAGTGTGGGATAAGCAGCAGCGTGGGGTGCCAGGCGGGAGCTGGTCTGCGAGGAGAGCCAGTTTAAAAACCAGATCCCCTCTCAGACTGGCTGCCAGTCCAGAGGCAGGGCTGAGCTCCCAGACCCCGGCATGAGCCAGAACTAAGCTGGGCTGCCTGCCCGCCTGGCTCCTAATACACTTTAAATGCAGAGCTGCAACAGGGGTAGGTCCCGGACCTGGCATGAGCCAGGACTGAGCCGGGCTGCTGGCCAGCTTGCTAAAAAATTTACTGGCAATGGGCAGTGGCGGCCCGTCAATACAGGCGACTTAGGTGGTCGCCTAGGGCGCCAAGATAAATGGCCGTTGAGGGCTTTGGAGGCGGGGGTGCCGATCGCGCGTTTTGCCTAGGGCACCAGTTGCAAGCAGCTCATCTAGGGCCGCTCCTGGCAATGGGTGGGAGGAGGGTGCGTGTAGTCTATAGCATTAACCTATAAGCTTTTGCTAATCAGTTACTCGACTACACTGTTGCATCCCTAGTGCAAACTGTGGCCCGCCCTTGTCAACACACAAGGGTTAGCCCTGGGACTGGTACATGGACCAATGGCTGCTGATTGGCCTAATCAGCAAACACCTCAGAGTCTGCTTCACACCCCTCTAGCCAGCTGTGCCCGAGGCTGTGTCTGCACTGCCGATGGAGGCTTGACTGCAGCTTAGGTGGCATACCTGCACTTGCTTTCCTTTAGCTAGCCCCAATTCAACTAGCAAGGGGGATGTGGCTGTACCACATACGGACTCGGGCTGCTAGCCAGGCTGAGGTCCGGGCCTAGTTACAGCAAAGCTAGGGCAGGTAAGCTGCCCCACGCTGCTATCGCCCCTCCACTTGCCAAGCAGACATAACCACTCTCGCTGCCTGCTAGGGAGGAGTGAAGCGGTCCGACTGCAGCGTAGACCTGCATTGCCAACCCCCCATCGAATGCTGACTGGCCTAATGTCCATGGAAGCTGGGCTGCCCTTGTAGGCTGTCCCAAGTGAGTAGGTGCGACCACGGGCAGGAAGAAACCTGCCCAATCATCACCCCTCCCCCCTGCTTCAGGGGTCACTCAAGTGCCTCCACCTCAACCTGGACCACATGGCCAGCACCAGCGATTTCAGAGCATCTCAGGAACAGAACCCTTGGCTAATTACAACCTCCTAGAGAACCTCCAGTCTCTGTATTTTACTTATCTCCCAGGCCCTGTGAACCCCCCTGAATGCCGTGAAACACACCATATTTACATAATGGGCTCTTTCTTTTTCCACCGCCTGTTAACTGCTTTGTTCTCCACAATAATGCATGATGTTCTCCCCCCCCCCCGCCCGATCAATTAATTACACTAACAGACAGAGGAAAAAAAATCAAACTGTACAAGCCTTAACAAACGCTTGCCCCGACACCCCCTCATTCTGCCAAAATTAATTGAATCGAAATGCGTGTTATTCCTGTTAATTTACAATTAATTTTTTTAAAATCTGGTTTACAGGCTAAAGGAATATCATCGTCTTCAGAGCAAGGTCGCTGCAAAGCAGAGTGAATAGCAAGCAATAGCACACGGAGCTCTCACTCCCCTTTTTAATTTTTCCAAGCGCTAGCACTAATTGTGTTGGTAATTTATAATTGTAACTCGTCTCCCAGAGTCGATGTGGAGGTGATGGCTTTGTTACAGGCTTCCGCAGCAAGTGAAATGGAATAAATAAAAAGGGGTCAGCCAGGAGTGGAGGGAGAAAAGAAATTAAAACAACCCAGCTTTTTGTTTCTTTATGCCGAGTAGGGTTTTATTATTTTATTGTTGCTGTTTGTTCCTCCTGCACTTAGATGGCCAAACTGTTCCTCGAGCCAGTCTTTGTGAGGTTTGCAGTGGATTAAGTGCCTCTGAAGGACACACGTTTTTGTCCCAGTATGTACCTTTTTATTGGAGTGGGAAGGGGGAGAGGAAAATCTACCCAAACAATCCATTTACCTGCTTCTTCTCGGCTGAATGCTAAAAGGCCACAGAAAATGGGGAAGCAAAACTACCATCCTTGCACTGTGTTTGGTTTTTAAGTCACTAAGGGGATTTCATTGTTTCTCTTATCCTCTTAAGTGGCAAAGGGTCAGAATTGGGGTTTGTTTAATTAAAGAAAAAAGGCTTTTACTAAATCAGAGACCACGAGGAATGGTCTGTTCCTTAATAGAGGGATTTTTATTTAAATTCCACTTTAAAAGGGAGGTTTTCTCTTTTTGGGGAGAGGGGCCCATTCACATACAGTCATACCTGTTTGGCAGCCTTGGCATGGCAGCCCTGTGCCAGCATGTCAACACCAATCTCTGGAAGGGGCTGGGGTGAGTGAGAGGAAACTGACCCACCACCACCTGAAAGTGCAAGATCAAAATGAAGGCTCTCGAGCTGGGGCCAAGGACAGAAAGCCCAGCATGCACTCCGCCTCAGCCCCGTGGGAGACTTCCCGGGCCCCTTTACGTGTGTCTTGAGGCTGGGGCAATTAAGGGCTGAATCAGCCCCAAACACAATTTCAAACAGCCTTGGGGCTGCTCTAACTTGCGGGTTGGAACAGTCCCCTATCGATCGTCCTGTCAGCCAAGGATGAGTGCATTGACTCACTGGCCCCTCCCCGCTGTCTTGTCTCTTCCTCTTTACACGACAACCATAAAGTGAAGGGGAGTCCTAGAGGTACAATAGAGTCCAAAGAACTGTTTACTAACTAGAACCCACATGCAAGGGCTAGCTCCACCCACAGCTCTCTGGCTGGGCTCTGGTGGCTTCAGAAATAGTCTATGAGCCTAATCGTGGTCCTCACACTAGTCTGTTTCAAGGGTACGAACACTGAGCCAGGCCTCGTAAGCTTCCTTCACAAGTGTGGCAAGAGGAGCTACCCATAGCCGGGCTGCCAGCCCAGATTTTGCCCCTCTGGCAGAGTCCTCTTTACATCCCATTGGGCTACTTGAAAGTCCTTTAGATGCTCTTCTACCCCAAGGGCCAGAGTGTTGTCATGCCTGCCTCCCCAGTCGCAGCTTGTACCCTCAGGACTTGCTAGAGGTAGGCAGGGGAGGGAGGAGGATTCCTGTGGATCAAACACAGGCCTGGGCTGCAGCACGCTGGGGTTCAGTTCTTGCTCCGCCTGTGCCTTCGTGTGTGACTCAGTCTCTCTCTGCCTCTGTACCCACCTGTGAAAAGTGGGTAATGTTGGTCTGAGGTGAACTACGCGATCACCTGCAGCGTGCTCAAGTATTTTCAGCCCTGGGGCTCAGAAGAACCATAGGCAGATCTGCACACATCAGACATATGGAAGGCCCATGTCAGGCCAGGCAACGTGCCTTCCTGCTCCCGGAGTGGGATTGCACAGTGATGTGGGGCAGGAGCTAGCCTGGTGGCAGCTGGTGTTTCTTCCTCCCCCATGCTCTTGGGTCAAAACCTGTTCAGTAAATGAGTCCAAAGCTGCCTTCTCCAGAAAGCCAGCCCAGCAGGGAGCTGACAACAGACCCACATCCTCTCTACCTCTTCATATCCAGCCAGGCAATAAGCAGCCGTCGTGCATGTGGGATGTAGCTGGAAGCCAAATCGACTCCAGCTCCCTCTCCTGGAGCTGTGTGGGCTGGAGCAAAGCACCCGCTTGTGTCCATGAACGCAGCTGGTAGGACTCAGCCATGCGGCGAGTGGAACAGTGGAGTGTAGACCTCACATGCTCTGTCTTTGGGGCTACGGACTGCCTGCTGAGTGGCGCTACAAAGCCCTTGGCCTGCCCCGCTTTCCCTCCCGTGCCACAAGCCTCCTGCACTGCTGGGTGGCACTTCCCCTGCAGGGCCCAGCAGCTTCTGTCTGCCGAAAAAAGTCAGCTGAGGGCAGCTGTCAAACGGGTTGGGGCAGAGGGAGCAACGCTGTCATGACTGCTGGATGGCGCGTGTACAGCTGCCATCTGTGGCTTGATGTTAGAACTGCTCCGCTGTGTGTTGGGCTCTACACTGCTAGCTGCTGATGGAGATTCTCCTCTAACGTAGGAATTGCCAAACCTGATCAGATCCAAGGTCCACCTGTCTATTGTCCACACTCTGACTGGCCAGGACCAGGTATTTCAGAGAAAGATGTGAGAATCCCATAGGAGCAGATGCTGGATAATCTGCTCCTATATTGGGGCTCAGCTTGGGCTCCCTAGTTAGAGACTGGTGTAAGTGCTGCTGCAGGAGGTTTACTATCCTGGCTGGGATTTTTTCATTCATTCTGGCTATTCTTGGGCTCCATATAAATGTCCAGACCTGGGCTGAATCTTGCTAAATTCTCAGTGGCCAGGGAAGCGACTGTGTGTTTGGAGCAGGAGGAATTGGGCTCCAGCCCAACTCTCCCCAGGAAGTTGAGGGTGGCTGGGGCATAGTAAAGAGCTAGGTAGCGATGGAAGTGTTACACTACTGCTGGGCTCCACCCAGCTGGGCTGAGCGCACTTGGATTCTGCTACTGTACACTGCCCTGCGTACAGCTCTCTCCCTGCACCTCTTCCCTACGCACGCTTGTGTCCCCCACAGCTGCCCCATGCCAGGAGCACAATTACCAGGCCCAGGGCTCCAGGAACAAGCCCTCTCCAAAAGCCCTGCTGTGAGACCATGCCATCCCTTCAGAGATCTCCCTGGCTCCCATTCTCAGCTGCGCTACCGCCTGTTGTACTGAGTGGTCCTGTCAGTGTGGCTTGGGTGCAAGGGCTTGAGCCTGTCAGGTGCTACACATGCTCCACTCCCTGGCCATGTCTACACTACAGAGGGTTTTTTTTTTGGCAAAACAGCCGTTTTTCTGAAAAAACTTCGCTTACGTCCGCACTGCAATCACGTTCTTTCGGGCAAAAAAATCAAAAGAACAGAGGGGGTTTTCCGACATTGGTAAACCTCTTTCTACGAAGAAGAAACCTTTTTTCGAAAGAGCGTGTGTGGATGAGGAAGAGGGAGTTCTTTCGAAAGAAGAGGAAAGAGGAAAAAGCACAGGTGCTCTGGTGGCCATTCTGTCCATAGTAATCACAGCTTAAATGCAAGATAGCGTCCGTTCAGTGTGGACGCTCTGTTTTGAAAAAGCAGATCGCTTTTTCAATGCGCTTTGACAGTGTGGACGCTCTCTTTCAGAAGAAGTTTTTTCGGAAGATCTCTTCCGGAAGAGCTTCTTCCAAAAGAAGCCTGCAGTCTACACATAGCCCCTGTGGTATGGGCTTGGAGGCTGTGCTACAAGAACAAGACCCTGCAGGGTATGCACATGTGTACTCCTACTGATGTGGTTTCACAGGCTGATGTCTCATCATCCACCCTCATTAGCAATAATTGCTGTGCATGGTGAGAACTCTGGAGCCACCAGCTATCCAATGCGATACAACATTATTTGCTCAGGCGGGTGAGTCTTGGACCATCCTTGCTTGAGATGGTCATTGATCCATTCAGAGATTTTTATCAAACAGACTTGGGATGCTGTGGGTGGCCCAAGCACATGGGACAGTCCAACCCTGCTGCTCTGGTGTATAGCCATACAATAAAACACCATCATCCCACCCCCTCCGCAACCAGATTTGCCTGTGGGAACAACATATGGATCCTACTTTTGCAGTCCAGGAACATCACCAAAGCCCATTGGCTCATCTGAAAAACCATGAAAGATGGCAACAGAGTGATCTTGTCAACAATGGGGACATGACCATTACACCTATTACTCTTCAGGAAGAACAGTATCGCACAAGAGGGTTTTTCTTGTGCAAGAAGGGGCAGTGTAGACGCTCCTTGCGCAAGAGCCTCTTCTGAAAAAAATGGCGGCTCATTAGATATGCAAATGAGGCTTGGCAATATTCCACACTTAGCCTCATTTGCATATTTCTGGCGCATAGCCCATGTGTGCTAGTCTTTAGAAAAATCTGACCATTAGTGGTTGTGACAGGGCGCTTGCCCTGCACTGGCCCTTTAAGGGCAAAACCTCAGCCCTGAGTGAGGGCTGAGAGCGAAGCCCCAGCTGAGGCAGTTGTGGCTAATGAGGGCCCAGCTGGGGGCTATATAAAGAAGGACTCCTGGTAGGAGAGAGAACTGACAGCTGCTCTAGAGAGAGAGTGGTAGGGACCTGACTGCCAGGGAAGCAGGTGGCTTCCTGGAGGTAGAGCAGTGCTGGGGAAGGAAGGCGGGGCTGGGGAAGCTCTAGCCAAGCAAGATCCCAGGCTGCAGGGCCTGAAGCAGCCAAGTTAGGCAAAGGCAGCAGGTCCACAGCCCTTTGCCAGTGATGAGTGGCCATTACAGACTGCAGTTTGCCCTGAGGCAGGGGCTCGATGAAGACTGGCAGTGGGTCACTGAGGCAAGGTGGGTGCAGGGGAACTGGGTGTTTCCATGGGAGAAGAATTGGGTGCTCATTGGGGGAGAGGACCCTGGAGTGTGCAGTTGGGTAAACAACACCCCCCCCCCCACCACCACCACCCAAAAGGGGCTTAGAGAGACTGGAGTGGGCACTGCTGGGCTATGTCTACAGTGGCGGGTTCTTGTGCAAGAACACGTCCACGTGCTTTTGTGCAAGAGCATCCATGGCAGTGTGGATGCTCTCTTGCACAAGAAAGCTCTGATGGCCATTTTAGCCATAGGGCTTTCTTGCACAAGAAACCTCTGCCATGCATCCACACAGCCCTCGTGCGCAAGAGGACTTACACTTGTTAGAAAAGGCTACGTCTACACTGGCGTGTTCTCACACAAAAACTCTTTTGCGGACGAGTTCTTCTGCAAAAACTCTTCCAGAAGAGTGTCTACACTGCCGTGTGCTTTTGCGCAAGAGCATCCATGCCAGTGTAGACGCTCTCTTGCACGAGAAAGCTCTGATGGCCATTTTAACTATAGGGCTTTCTTGCACAAGAAATTCATGTTGCCTGTCTACACTGGCCTCTTGTGCAAGAACAGTTGTGCAAAAGGGCTTATTCCTGAGCGGGAGCGTCAGAGTTCTGGCGCAAGAAGCCCTGATTTTATACATTAGCACATCAGTGTACTTGCGCAAGAACATGTGGCCAGTGTAGACAGGCAGCAAGCTTTTGCACAAGAGCGACCACTTTTTTGCAAGATCGTGCCACTGTAGACACAGCTGAAGAGCATAGCTCCTGCGCAAGAAGCCCTCTCTTCCGATGCCGTACTGTAAATCTTCTTGCGCAAGAGCGGGCAGGCAGTGTGGACGCTCTGCGGGTTCTTGTGCAAGAACAGCCATTCTTGCGCAAGAACCCACCCGTGTAGACATAGCCCTGGAGGGCAGAGTCCTGAAGAGGATGCCCTGGTCAAAGAGGAACATGGGGTGACACCAGCTAGAGGGAGGTATCCCGCAAGTCAACACACTAATCCCCAGAGCAACCAGCTGGAGGCGCCATGGTGCTGAGTCTGCCCCATGACAGTAGTACAAAAGCAGATGCTGGATGCTGAGGGCTTTGGAAAATCTGACCCATAGTGCCTTCCAGGGTTGTTTTAGATCAAAACCATAGAAAGACTCATTAGAATTGCTCCTGCGAAGGCTGCCCTATCCCCTATGTTTTGTGAAACCTGTTACTGTCTGACAGCAGCACTTCTCTCCAAGGCCTCTCAGGTCCCTGGCACCACGGTACTCTCCGTAATTTGAAGTGTTGATCAAATAGTGCGACAACAGCATACCCCATGACATTTGGGTATTAACTGGGTTAGGCCATGAGATGGGGGAGGGGGTTAATTTAAGTTGCGAATGGACCACATTGCATACAAAACACCAGCAGCGGCTCTTGATCCAAATGCGGGGAAGCTTGGTTCAAAGTCTTCGCTGTTTTCTTTGCTGTTGCAGCCAATCTGATGGGCTGACACTGGATGGTGGCTGCCTGCAGCAGCTCCCAGCCCGTGGATAGGGTGAGGTGCATGCTGCTAAAATGGATTTGGCGGGGACTGAGAAATCCGGTGCAGAATATCAAGGATAATGGTACCTGGCTTGTCTTTAGCGCTTTTCATCACTAGCTCTCCAAGTGCTCCACAGGGGAGGCCAGGCTCATTATTCCCATGAGTCCCACAGGGAGAAAACTTTCTTCTCCAGGAAGAATTTTCTTAGACCCGTAGAAGCTAGAGATGGAAAAGACCCTTCTCCCCTGCTAACCAGTGCCATATTATTCCCTGCACGGCCGGGCTTCTAGTGCTTTGGCCGAGTGAGGTTTGCATGTCCCAAGCAAAGGAGCTTCCATTGCTGCCCATTGGAGACTATTGTCCCACAGTCTCCAGCATCTCCCTGTTAGGAGGCGTTCCTCCCGACAAGCAGCCTCTTGACACCTTGAACCACTCTCATGCCTTTGCATCCTTCTGCACATCACATGGCTGTGGTGAGCATGATGTCACAGCATGTTAGCCAAACTCTACATACTATCTAGCACCTTTCAGCGTTCCTCCAGAAATCCATCCTTCCAGCCCCGGGGATCATTCTAGTGCTCACGTCTGAACTCCCTCCAGTTTGCCAACATCTCTCTGATTTCAGTCAGCCAAGAACTGAGTCCAAGGTCTCCTCAGACCTAGACAGAGGAGGACTCGATCTCTACAGTCCTGCATGGATACAAAATTTGTATCCGCATCCATAGCCTCAAAAATGAGGCACAGATTTCTGCATTGACATCTGCAGATGCGGATACCTGCGGATACAAAGTAGATATCCACAAACTTGCAGGGTTCTAGACTCAAAATTTGTGTCCACATTGGCATCCATATTAGGGATGTAATTGTGTAGTCAATTAACCAATAAGCAAAACCCTATAGGTTAATGCTATAGACTATACACGTTCCCCCCATCCTGCCAGTACATTTTTTAGCAGTCTGGCCAGCAGCCCAGCTCAATCCCAGCTTGTGCCGGATCTGGGACCTACTCCTGCTACAACTCTGCATTTAAAGTGTATTAGGAACCAGGTGGGCAGGCAGCCCGGCTCAGTTCCAGCTCACGCTGGGTCTGGGAGCTCAGATTCCTCCTCCCTCCAGACAGGAGCTGCTGCCAGCTTGTGCTGCTACCTCTGATATAGAGGCAGCAGCATGGAGCGGCAGGGGGAATTCCCCAGGAGTGGGGCCAGAGTGCACTGGCTGCCAGTCCCACCTCGGGGGGCTATAGAATAGTTGAGTAACCAATAAGAATTAATGAGGTTAATCGACTATTCAATTAACCGACATTTAACATCCCTAATCCATATCCCCAAAAATGAGCTGTGAATATCTGCACTGACATCTGCAGATGTGGATACTTGTGGCTATAAAGCAGATCTCCACAGATTTGCAGGGCTCTATTGATCTCCTTGCTCAGCAACTTGATCAATGTTCCCTCTAATGGAGTTAGAACACTGAAATGCTAATGGGACACTGGGATGGGTTCCCTAGGGAGGTGGTGGAATCTTCATCCCTAGAGGTTTTTAAGTC
Organism: Pelochelys cantorii; assembly: GCA_032595735.1. Taxonomy (NCBI): domain Eukaryota; kingdom Metazoa; phylum Chordata; order Testudines; family Trionychidae; genus Pelochelys; species Pelochelys cantorii. The sequence continues at coordinate 14,040,477 of CM064347.1, read as the reverse complement.
CTGGCTTGACAAAGCCCTGGCTGGGATGATTTAGTTGGGATTGGTCCTGCCTTGGGCAGGGGGCTGGACTGAATGACCTCCTGAGGTCTCTTCCAGCCCTAGGAGTCTATGATTCTATGATTCTAATCTCTCCCATCCATGTGTGGATTTTTTCTATCCATGTGCTGAATAATTGTATGTGCACCCAGGCATGTGCCAATGTACACCACCAATAGAAATAAATCCTGACGGTGGCGCTCTGGTAACCCAGTGGGTGGGATTTGAATCCTCTCCTGAGTGGCTGCACACGTGCACAGCGTGGATGGACCCTGCTTGATTCCCGTGTGTGTGCGGAGCCCCAGCATTTGCTCTGCCCTTTTTTAAGTGCACGGAGGGATTTAGGCCGGGTTGAGAACGTTGGAGGGAAGCCACGAGGTGAATGCAAGACCAAGTGACCTTTGCTCTACTCAAGGACCCAGGCCGGGAGCTCCTATTGAACTGGGCACCTCCTAGACCTTTAGCGGAGGCTGTTGAGTGCCGTTTGGGGCACAGCCATTCAAGGTGGCCCCTTGCACAGGACACCTAGCTGTGTCCTTCCCTCCCTGCCTCACCCATCTACGCTCACAACTGAGGGAAAGCCACAGTGCAGTCAGAGAGCCTACTGTGGCTCGGAGGGCTGCCCAGTGCAGCGGTGGGGCTGGGAGGAGCACAGAGCTCAGGGAGCCCCACTCCGGTTTGAGCTGGCAGGTCTTCAATCCTATTGACCTTGCACAGGCAGAACTGCAGACTCCATGGGCAGCCAGGCTGTGGTAAAGACGCCACCAGTTGAAAGCTGCTCCTTTCGTCTCCCCGCCACAGTGCCAGTGCTCTCCTCTCCCCGGCTTCGTCTTCACTGCGAGATCTTCCGGCAGAAAAGATGCTAATGAGGGATTCATTAGCATAAGTTGCAATCTCATTAGCATATTTTCTGCCATTTCTTTTTACGCAAGGGGTTTTTGCGCAAAAACAAGCAGTGTGGACTGGGGGTTTTTTTGCACAAAAAAACCTGTTTTGCACAAGATCCTTATGCCTGTCCCGGAGAGACATAAGGATCTTGTGCGAAACAGGTTTTTGTGCAAAAAAAAAGTCCACACGGCTGCTTTTTGTGCAAAAACCCCTTGCGCAAAAAGAAATGGCAGAAAATATGCTAATGAGATTGCGACTTATGCTAATGAGTCCCTCTAGCATATTCTCTGCCGGAAGATCTCGCATTGAAGACGTAGCCCTGGAGAACATCTGGCTTTGCTCTTTCCAGCACCCGGCCCTGTTTGGAGGGAGCCCTTTGGCTCACCCGTCTCTCTTCCATCCACGGCCTGGAAACATTGCTAGAGGCCAGCTTCTGAATCCAGGGAGCCACTCTCTCTTGCCCACCAGGCTGGGGTTTGTTCCTTACGGCGCCTCCAGCCTCCTCTCCCCCATGACAGCGGCACATGCTGGGGGCTTTGGCAGACAGCCCTGCACACGGACGCCCAAAGAGCTGTGGGTAATTGGCAGCTGACCGGCCTTCCTGTTGGCTTTAACCTCCGGCTGGCGAGGCTGATCTGCACACCTCTCAGGCTAGAGGGAAGGACTCATCCGGGGTCACCTCAATCGATATCTCATCTGCAGGCTCTCCTAGCGGAAGTGATAGTATATTGGAACATGGTAATGGGTCTTGTCTAGTGGAAAAGGCTAATCTTCCCCAGCTGTACAGGCTCTCTGCAGGTGTCCTTCAGCTTTCTCCCTCTCAGCTACCAGGGGCCTTGCGGCTCACAGAACAGACCTTTTTCTTTAAAGCTGCAGCAGCCCAATTTATGGCCGGTTCCTTCCAGCCAGAGCAGAACGAACACGCCCTGCCCCCGCTCCTGTTGTCGGATATGCTGGGCCACTTCCCACCCATGGCCTGCCCCCTGAGAGCCACCGTGGGGGCTGTGCTTGCTGGGGGTGCTGCCCCTCTAAAAGGAACGGGAGGCTCCTGTCAGTGTGAAAGCCTGTGGGCCGTGCACAGCCAGGAAGTGGGCAGCGCTCCTCTCCCTGGTGGAGGGTCCACCCCGGTGCAGCTGATCCGCTGCCCCAGAGCAGTACGGTGCTGCCTCCGTTGCAGCAATGGGGCTTTGAGGAGCAACCCAGTGGGCACAGCAGAGGCCGGAGCATCTCCTTCTGAAGAACTCTTGGGTAATGAGGAAAGGGGTAGCTTCCCCCCATGGCCTCCCCCCAACAGTGCTGGCCAAGGGTTAGCCGAGCAGCTGGTGCTCATTCAAACTCAGAGCTAAACATGGCTGGCGGTGAACCTAGGGCTGGAGGTGGGGTTGACAGGTGTCTGGTTTTTGCCCAGACAGTCCGGTACTTGTGGCCCCAGCGGGGGCAGAGGGAGTGGGGAGCACGGGGATTTAAAGGTGCAGTGACTTTTTTTGCTCAACCAATTTTTTTCCCGCCAGGTTAGGGATTTTTTGTGAAAGTATCTGGCAACCCTGGCTGCGGGAAGGGCCCCCTCCAGCCCTGCCTCTTCCTGCCCCCTGCAGTAGCCAAGCCTCTCCACCACCGCAGGGGCAAATCTCCAACCCCCCTGCAGGAGTTGCCCCAGCTCTAGAGCACGGGGGATGCGGAGTCCCAGCCTCCCTGGCCCTGGAGTATGGGGAGGGCGGGAGGTGCACGGGTCCCAGCCTCAGCATAGCGGCAGCCTGGGAGCCACACTGAAGCAGGCGGTGGAGTGCGGGCAGGGCCGCGCCTGGCAGCTTGGGAAGGCCATGCCTTCCCCTGCCTCTTATACCCGCCGCCCATGGAGCTAAAGAAGGGGGATGCTTTTTACCTGGCCAGCCTAGGTGCACCTTGTTCAGGGGCACAGCCTGTGACTACCTCTTCCAGATATCCGCTGCCCCCGGGGTTAGCCCTGCCCCTGGCAGTTGGAGGGCAATGGGGTTACTACCGTGCTTCTGAGCTGGAGTAACTCCTCAGCCTCCTCAGCAGTTGACCGACCCGGAGCCTGTCATCTGCAGTGGATCCTGGTGCAACTACCAGTGAGCAGAAGCATGGCGGCAGCACACCTGTGCAATGGATGGCCTGCTTTGCTGTTAGTGTATGAGCAAGTGACGCTAACATGGGACCACGAGAGCCTTCTAAGAGTTCTTGAGCTTTGGCAGATTTCTTAGCGTGATGGAGAGTTTTTCCAGATAAATATTTTGGGCCTGTTAGAGCTGTGTGGACTAGTGGTAAGAGCAAGGAGCCAGATGGGTTCAGCTCTGCTTATGATCCCTTGTGTGACGTTGGCCACGTCACTTCCTATGTTCCATGCCTCAGTTTCCCCAGCTGTAGAAGGGGGACAGTGAGTCTCACCTGCTTTTTTAAAGTGCTCTGAGCTCATGGGATGAAAAATCCTGCATTAATGCTGCTAAGTAGCACAGTAGTGTTGTTGTAATTACTTCCTGCTGCAGAACTGACGGAAGTCAGGCAACATCTGGGTAATCTCGACTAGATTGTAAACCAGGTCTTCAGGGCGGGGCCATGTGAGCACCATGCTTCATACAGTGAGCTCCCACGCTGGGTCAAAGGCTACCAGAATGCAGATGATAATAGCAACCAATAGATTCTTAGTACTCACGTCAAATGTACCTCAGGGGCTTAGGAGCCAAGACCCATTGTTAGAAGTGACTTAGAATTTGGGAGCCTAAATCCCATTGGCTTTCAGGAGTCACGACTGAAAATGGAACGGAGGCACCTACACGACCTGGGTGCTTTTGAAATGTTACCCTGTGTCTAATGCACCTGGGTTGTGTCTGCATTGGGCAAAGTGGCCCCGAACGGTTAACAAGAGACCACGAGATGCCCCTGAGTCCCGCACGGTTCCCGGGCCTGCAGCCTGACGTGCCGATTAACTGTGTGTTACATTGCCACGAGAGCGAAATTCCTGGGTGGAGCTGGGTGCATGTAGCCAAAGGGCTTTGCAGGGGAGTGGGGCGAGGGGCGTCTTTGTAAACCCCTTAACAAGGTGGCTTTGTCTAAACATTTAACAAGGCTCCCTCTTGCTGCTCCCTGGGAGTTTCCCAAAGCGGGGCCTGAAAGAGCCCATTATACTCTTTCCTGGGACACGCTGCCATGGGCGGTGGAGGGAGAAGGCTGGCTGGGATCAGAAAGACACAAGGGCAGATCTGCACACCCGTTACAAAAGGCTGCCCTGAGGGGACAGACAGTCAAAGCTCCGCGGCAGCCCAGAAAGAGACAAGAGGCCTACACAGGAGGCTAGAAACACAGAGCGGGAAAGTCCATCTGGTCACTCAATAGCAGTGGTCAGTGACCTACTGGGGCTTTGTGAGGGCTTCCTTCTGGCCTGTCCCTCCCCCCACCCCGCCCCATGGATGGGAGAATGAGAGTCGTGGTTATTTGCAGGTATGGTGGCTGGTAACTGGAGACCCCAGCTGTTAACGGCGCCTCCACCCTCTCCGCTCACTTACTGCCTGCCTCTCGGATTCTCAGGGCACATGGGTGCTCCCAGAGGTTGCAGAGGTGACCTTTGCGGTCACGTGAGCTGCTTCTATGGGTTGCTCTCCCCTGGCCTTCTCTCCCTGCATCCCTTCCCTCCCCCCACTGCTTCTGGCTCCAATCCACATGATTATGGGGAAACCTTTGCGACCAGGATATGGCTTCTTTGTGGGTCACTGCAGTGGGGCAGGAGGGGGGGCGTGATGAAAACAGACTGCAGCAGGGCAGGCAGGTCGTAGTGTATCTGTGGAGGGGGAGCCATTAAATGGCCGACGTTCCTATTTATAGCACCTTCCCCCCACAGAGCCAAAAGCTGGAGGAAGCCGATGGCAAACTAGAACTAGACAGAACTTCACCCCGTGGCATAGTGGCCAAACAAGGAGAGAAGTCCCTAGCCCCCCCGATGAGGAATGGCGGGTATTCGAGTTTACTCTCAACTACCCTGGATGCAGCCCCAGCTAGGGTGGATGGCAACAGGGGTGTAGCGATGTGCAGCAGCACACCCGCTCTATGCATGTGAAGAAGCACATCACCCCCGAGTCTGCCAGGTGAATGTAATTACCTGGGCTGGACTGCAGCTTAAGTACCAGGGCTCGCACCCCTTCTCCGCGGAAAAAAGGTGTCTTGGATGTGCTGGAGGATTTGGAGTAGAGTCAGGGATTGGGGGTTTTTTACTCCCTCCACTAAAATAAAGGTCCCCTTGCTGTGGTGCTGGGAGGTGCTTTGTCTTGTCTCCAGCGAGGCCAAGGCCATAACATTCCCGCTGCTGAGAGTCCAGGCACTCTCCTGAGCACTCTGCAGCAGGTCCCCCATTCTGAATGGTTGTTGGGGTGTCTCTGGAGCCTGTCTAGGCTGGTGAGCTGCAGAAGGAAGCACTTTGAGACCCAAGCAGCAGTGGCTACGGGGGCATTTAGTGAGATGAGTCTTTGTCATAGGTGTAGACGTACTCACCACCAGGCAGATTTGAATCTGGGACCTGTGAAGCTTAATATAGGAGCCGCTACAGCTTGAGCTACAAAGCCAGCTGGCGCACAGCCTAGGTTGTAGAGGCCTCTTGATCTTATCTTGGTCTAGGTGCCACTGCATGGGCCAGTGACCCACACTAGAAGTGTGGGTTACATAGACACTCCTAAATGAGGTCCACGCGGTGGTTAGGGGGCGAGCCGAGGATCTGGGAGGCCCTGATGCAATTCCCTTAGGGTACGTCTACACTAGCCCCCTAGATCAATCTAGGGAGGCTAATGAGGGCGACCAAAATTGCAAATCAAGCCCGGGATTTAAATATCCCGCACTTGATTTGCATGTTCCCGGCCAGTCGCCATTTTAGAAATTGACTAGCCCGAAGTAACTGCCCGCGTCTACACGCGGCAGTGAAATGGGATTCCGATTTAAAGCCCTAACTCGAATTAGCTGGTATTCCTCCTGCAATGAGGTTTACCAGCTAATTTGATTTAGGGGCTTTAAATCGGAATCCCATTTCACTGCCGTGTGTAGACGCGGGCAGTTACTTCGGGCTAGTCAATTTCTAAAATGGCGACTGGCCGGGAACATGCAAATCAAGCGCGGGATATTTAAATCCTGGGCTTGATTTGCAATTTCAGTCACCCTCATTAGCCTCCCTAGATCGATCTAAGGGACTAGTATAGACGTACCCTTACAGGCTTCCCGTGTGAGCTTGGGCACATCACTGAGTCTCTCCCTGCCTCAGTTTCTCAGCTGTGCAATGGGGATAACAGCACTGCCCTGCCTCCCAGGGACATTCAGAAGGTCGATATAGTCAGGACTGTGAAGTGCTTTGAGAGAGATTGATGAAAAGTGCCATCAAAGAGGTAGGTATCATATTACCTTTAAATGCTCTGTAGGCAGTTAGGTGCCTAAGTCTCCTCCCTGAAAGTGAATGGAGCTGAGGCTGCTTCTAAGTCATTTGGCACTTCTGAGAAATAGCCTCTTTGTCATACAACACATTAGAGTAGGAGAGCCCTGCCTGCTGTGTCGCCCACCTTACACGCCTGGATCAGCTTTACCAATGCAGCTGGCCCCCTGCGTTACTGGTGCAGGTGGCTGTGTTACCTGTGCACTCCAATTGCTGGACTTGGAGCCCATGTGCTTGCATGGCCACCTTAAGTGGTGCAAATAAGGGAAGTAGCAGCAGGATGCAAAGTTCTTGCCTCTGTTTGGGGGGAAGTCTGTGTGCCTGCAGACTCGCCCGAGCCAGCTGGGATGACTGTGCCAGGTAGGTGGCAGAAATGGGGTGTGGTGGGCACCGGGCAGGCTCATGAGCTGTTTGGAGTTGCCTGGGTGACTTCCGCTGCAGGCAGGCAGCCTGGTAGGACACCCCCAGAGTTACTCCCCAAGGGTGCCATGGGGAATTCCAGGGAAGAAGGAAGAGTGTGCAAATAGGAGAGCAGCGGGCTGGAGTCCTGCAAGGCCTAGGAAGGGGTTACTTGGAAGGGGTTGCTGTAGAGAGAGTGTTCAAGGGGCTTTGCTGCTTGTGTTGGCTTGAGCCTGCAGGCTCCCTCCCACCCCGGGAGAAGGCGCCGCGGCCTAGAATTGCTGCTGGCGGTGCACATTGCAGACTGATACTGCAAAGGCTCAAGGAGAGTTTGAAGCACACGCTGGGTCTGGGACTGTTGCTTGTTTTCCCAACTTGAAAGCACTGGCGGGTCCTGCGGAAAGCTTGGATGCCAGTCACAGAAGCTGGGGAGGAGGAAATGCCACCCTCCATGGAGAAGACACCAAGGCGAGCATAGGTATGGACAGGTGCCTCATTACTACATGTTGCCTTGGGAGTCCCAGCTGCCTCTGTAAGCTCTCCTGTGGCACAAGGGGGATGGGAGAGCGGGGGAGCAGTCCAGCATCTGGCCCTACATCTGTAAGATCCTATACCACAGGTCACTGCCCATTCAGCTCTATCTCCTGCTGACACCAAGCTGGTCTCATGTAGCCACATGGGCCTGAGCAGTCATGTCCCAATGCTGGGCTACAGATGGGGATCCCCAGGACCAATTGTGTGCACTCCTCCTGATGGCTAAGGAGCTGTTCCCAAGGGTTTTGGACTCCCCTGATGGGGAGAGGTTGGCACTCAAGGAATGATGGGCCTTTCTCCAAGCAGTTGGGCTGGAGAGTCCATCAGATGGTGGCTTGCACCTGCTTAATGTTAGCTAAGACGTTGCCTTGACACAAGTGCAAGTAACAGGGCCCCAAGTCTGCAGTAGGAGCACCCCGACCCCAACAATGTTCTTCTGAGACAGTCCACTCTAGTGGGGTTGCCAGCCTGGAGCCCCTCGATCCGCCCATACCTGTGAAACCACCACTAAGCAGATTTGATCTCTGGAGCGTAGTATTGGAGCCTCTACAGCTTGAGCTATAAAGCCAGCTGGCTCTCAGCTTAGGCCATAGAGGTCCCTTGTTGTTATCTCATTGTAAGTGGTCTAAGGGCCACTAGACGGGACAATGAACAGCGCTAGGTGTGTGGGTCATACCTGCAGTGAGCCACTGTCCCCTGAGCCAGGCTCACTGCTGACCGTGTTTCGTTAAGAGCGTTTCTTTTTAGGAATAAAGCTGTAATGTCAATGACCCAGGCCTCCCGCGGCTCCGGCACCATCTCCCTCTCCACCTTGCACTAACACAGCTTCCTTCCCCATGCCCGCGGCTGCCCCTCCCTCGCAGAGGGACCACCACACAGATTTACTGTCACACATTAAAACCGTGTGTTAGCAGCAGAGTCAGCGTGTCACGGTAGCCCCTCATTGATTTGTTATTAGCTCCCCTTGGCGAAAGCACTTTGGCCCCCCGCCCCTAGGAGTTGTATCAAGCTTCACAAGCCCTCTCCGCCTTCTATTTCCCCATCCAGAGCTCTCCAGGGGAGCAGGAGGGAGACGACGAAGGGAAAACCTCCATCAAATACAACTTCTGCTGGCAAGCATGGAGGAGGTCTAAATCGTGGCCACCGGCCAAGCTGCCAGCTGTGCTGTTGAACTCCTGACCTCAGCAGGAGATGTAACACGGCGCCCTGGTTTATCTCGATCAATATTTCCATAAAAAGGGGAGACTGGGCCGGGGGGGGGGGGGGGGGCTCACAGAAACCCCACCCTGACCTCTGCTTGTTTGCAAGAGGGAACCATAAGCCTCCCAGCTGTTTTTTGTGCTTGGTTTGGACTGCTTTTCTCCGGAATGGGAAGGTCAGAGGCTATGGTAGGGTAGGAGAGTCCCAGACAAGGCCTGCAGGGTTTGTAGGCGTCTGGAGCATGCAGGCCTTCAGGTTCTGGGCCGGGAAAGCTTTCAAGCTCTGTGGGCTTCGAAGCTTGACAGGCTACTCTAGGCAAAGCTTGGGGCGGAGATGCCAAGCTGCTGTGTTCCCTCGCTTCAAAAGTCTAAATACCAGCTAGATGCTTATTTGCCACCTGGGGCTGGTTTACATTGGGCTGGTGTGGCGCCTAGGCACATGCCTCTGAGATGCATCCCCAACACAAAAGGCACAAGCCCTTGTCCTTTATGGAAATATTTTCTAGAATTTAATAGAACACAGAATCCTTTCTGTAGGGAACCATCCCACAGAACTTAATAGAGACTCATGTCTGGGGCTTAAATTCTCAAAGAATTTCCCAGAATCCCCCATGGGCAGAGTTGTGGCTCAGAGCTTCAGCCCGGCAGGTTTGAACACAGCAGCAGATATAGGGCAGGGCGAGCGGGGCGGCTACCCTGGGCCCCGCGCTTCAAGAGGCCCCGCACATGTGCCGTGGCGCCACAGCGCATGCGCCGTGTCAAAGGGGAGGGCCCCCGTGAAATTGTGCTGCCCTGGGCCCCGCAAAACCCTCATCTGCCCCTGTTTGAATGTATTTACCGGAGCCGCTCCGGCTGAATGTAAGCCCGGTTTTTATACCCCCCTGGATTCTGTAGGCTGGTTCAAAAGCCTGGACAGGAAGAATCTACAAATCTCAGTTAAATTCCTTAGGTTTTTTAGAGCTGTTTCCATACAATCTGATGACAATGGCAACTATTATTATGTCTGTCCAGCATCCAGCACAATAGTGTTCTGGATCCAGAACTTGTTGCACTATGCCAGCAAATAACAATGTCCATTATTTGCCATATCATCGTGCAGCACAGGCACAATGTGACCCTTTAGGCACCACGTGCTAACAAAAATGAGTGTTGCCCCAAAGAGCTTCTGGTCTGACATTGCAGCTTTTTCAACTCCAGCTGGTGGTTGGGCTCAGTGGAGGAATTCCTTAGTGGAATTCTCTGACTGGGCTTCTGCCGGAGAGCAGCCTCGATCAGTGGTCTCCAACCTTTTTAAATAAAAGATCACTTTTTGAATTTAAGTGAATCCAGGATCAAACCCCAATACCCTGGCCCCGTCTCCTTCCCCGCCCCTTCTCTGAGGTCCTTACTCCACTCACCCCATCTCTGAGGCCCTGCCTTGTTTACTCTGTGGGGATGGGGTACAAGGCTTTCCATCAATTATTTGATTAGTCTATAAGGGCACCTCTGCCTTTGAACTGTAACAAAAGCCCCGCAGGGAGCACAGGGCCAGCAGGGGACTGGCCCCATGCTCCATGCAGCGCCTGAGACTTTGAAATGTACAAGAGCCCCCGCTCACGCCGTTTCCTGTTGTGCCTTTACCTCCCCAACCCCTGCGCTGTCCTCACCCAAACCTTCCCCTCCCCCACATCCCTGGCAGCCAATATGAGGCGTTTTGCATGGTCCCGATCCTGTGAGCACCTGTGCACTTTACTCATGTAACTGACTTGAATGGGATCACATGTGTGAGTGACATTATTAGGGTGACCATCCGTCCCATTTTTACTGGGACTGTCGCTTATTTAAGCTCTCTTCCAGGTATCCTGAATTTTTTTTGTTTTGCTTCTGTACCTAATGACTGGAAGATGGCTAACGTGACAGCAATATTTAAAAAAGGGCTCTAGAGGTGATCCTGGAAGTTACAGACTGGTAAATCTAATGTCAGTACCGGGCAAATTAGTTGAAACTATAGTAAAGAATAAAATTGTCAGACAGAAAGATGAACATAATTTGTTGGGGGGAAAGTCAACATGGTTTCTGTAGAGGGAAATCATGCTTTATTAATCTACTAGAGTTCTTTGAGAGGGTCAACTAACATGTGGACAAGGGGGAACTAGTACATATAATGTACTTAGATTTCCAGAAAGCCTTTGACAAAGTCCCTTGCCAAAGGCTCTTAAGTAACGAAAGTTGTTATGGGATAAGAGGGAAGGTCCTTTCATGGACTGATAACTGGTTAAAAGACAGGAGACAAAGGGTAGGAATAAATGGTTAGTTTTCAGAATGGCGAGAGGTAATTAATGGGGTCCCTCAAAGGTCTGTCCTGGGATCAATCCTATTCAACTTATTTATAAATGATCTAGCGAAAGGAGTAAACAGTGAGGTGGCAAAATTTGCAGATGATACCAAACTACTCAAGATAGGTAAAACCAAGGCAGAGTGTGAAGAGTTTAAAAAAGATCTCATCAAACTAAGTGATTAAGCAACAAAATGGCAAATGAAATTGAATGTTGATAAATGTAATGTAATGCACCTTGGAAAAAATAATCCCAATTATACATACAATATGAGGCTATGTCTACACTACGGGGTTTTCTGGGATACCTCTGGTATCCCGGAAAACTCCACCACATCCAGAGGACGCGTCTACTCTTCTGCTTTTTTTGTGGAAGAACAGACATGCTCTTTCAGAAGCCCTGTCTTCCTCCTCCCACGAGGAAGAAGGGCTATTCCAAAAGAGAAGGCTCGTCCGAAAAAGAAAAGCCTCTTTTGACAAAACTATCGGAAAAAGATGACTGTGGTGTAGACATAGCCTGATGATGAGGACTAATTTAGCTACAACTACGCAAGAGCGAGATCTTAGAGTCATTGTGGATAGTTCTCTGAAAACATTCACTCGGTGTTCAGCGGCAGTCTAAAAAGCAAACAGAATGTTAGGAATCATTTAAAAAGGGAGAGAGAATAAGACCGAGAATATCTTATTATCTCTATATCAAACCATGGTACACCCACATCTTGAATACTGCATACAGATGTGGTCGCCTCATCGCAAAAAAGATATATTGGCATTGGAAAAAGTTCAGAAAAGGGCAACAAAAATTATTAGGGGTTTGTAATGGGTCCCATATGAAGAGAGATTAGAAAGACTTGGACTTTTCAGCTTAGAAAAGAGGGAGACTAAGGGGGATATGATAGAGGTCTATAAAACCATGACTGGTATGGAAAAAGTGAATAAGGAAAAGTTATTTACTTAGTCCCACAATATAAGAACTAGAGGTCACCAAATGAAATTAATAGGCAGCAGGTTCAAAACAAACAAAAGGAAGTTTTTCTTCACTCAGCACACAGTCAACTTGTGGAACTCCTTGCCAGAGTATATTGTGAAGACTAGGACTTTAACAGGATTCAAAAAAAGAGCTAGATAGATTCATGAATGTTAGGTCCATCAATGGCTATTAGCCAGGATGGGTAGAAATGGTGTCCCTAGCCTCTGTTTGTCTGGAAATGGATGACAGGAGAGGGATTACCTGTTGTGTTCCCTCCCTCTGGGGCACCTGGCAATGGCTACTGTCAGCAGACAGGATACTGGGCTAGATGGACCTTTGGTCTGATCCAGTATGGCCATTCGTATGGCTTTTTTTAAAGGGGCAAATTGTCCCATATTTGCACTGCCCTGCTGGTCCTTGAGTCCCCCGGTCAGCTCAGCCACAGCAGCCTTCTGTTTGTGGCTGGCCGTAAACACAGGCTATGTCTACACTGCCAGCTTTTGCTGGCAGAGAGTATGCAAATGAAGCTCTGATTAGTATTTTGTTATGCTTCATTTGCATAATCTATTTGATCCATTTTTGCACAAGGATTTTTTTTGTGCAAAAACAAGCAGGGTGGATGTTTCCTTTTTGTGCAAAAAAACCCCCCTTTTTGAACAAGATGCTTATGCCTCTCCCACAAAAACAGCTTGTTTCCAGGTGGCCCTGCCACCAACGTGAAGCCCCATGTCACTGCGGAGCTGCAGCTCCGGGTCTGGGTGGCCCCCACTGGCAGGCTGAAGCCCCTTTCCCTGGAGCCCCTCCCCCCCACTGGCTGCAGCCCCCATCTCTCCAGCAGCCCAATTCCCTGCAGCCCCCCACTGCCGGCTGCAGCTCCTATCTCTGCCCCCCCAGTACCCCATTCACTGGTGGCCCCCTAGTGGCTCCCGTCGCTGGCTGCACCCTCATCCCTCTGATGGCCCCATTCAGCAGCCCCCATCCCTGGTGGCCCCACACCTCCCGGTGGTCCCAGTCCCCAGCATGCACTTCTGCTGAAGCCCCACCCCTGCTTCTTCCCACCCCCTCAAGCCATGAGTGGTGGGGCTCAGGATGAGCACAACAGGGCTTAATCCTGAATGCTTGGAGCTCCCTGGGAGCAAGAGCCCATGGGTATAGTCAGAGCCAGATTAACCTTCTGTGGGCCTGGAGCCAAGCTTTTTTGTGGGCCCTCAGGGTGGTAATGGAGCATGGCATTGGGACATCAGTCCCCAGAGCCAGGGGGCAGACAGAGGCAAAGGGGCATGGATGGCAGGGGCAGCCCTGCTCCGCCCAGGCCAGTGCAAGGGGATTATTTACAAACTAGCAGGTCCCAGGCACACAGTGTCCTGGCCAGACCTGTGCTGCCAGCATGTCCCTTTCCCCTGAAGGCAGGGCCATGCCATGCCCCACAGCCCCTCAACTCCCTATAGCCAGAACCAATGCCCCAACTGGCTGAGCCATAAGGAGGATGGGGGCGGGGGGGTTGCCAACTTGCTTGCATTCACGGCTCAAAGAGCTGGGGTAAGACGACCGGCCTTAGTTTCCTGTGTGCTGGTTGGCCATATTGTGACAGAGTGATTTGGGCCCTGTGCTGAAGGAAGAGGGGCAAAGCGCTTTCCCGACTGTGTTAACCATTGTTTAATGAAAGTCCCAATTCCTCTGCCATGGGTGTTAAATAGGGAGGAAGCTGTAATACCTCTGTCCGGGCCAGCCGGGTCATTTTAGTGCTTGCAGAGTGGGGAATCAATAGACCAAAAGCCCTAAGTGCAGCTTCAGGCACATCATTTTATACCAGGATCGAAGGGTGGGATGGTTAAAGGGCTGAGAGGAGCTCCCTTGGTATTGGGGTGGGGCAGCTGGAGGACATGAAGTGACTTCACTTTCCTCAGGCCAGCTGTGCATCTCACTGTTATCTGCACACAGCTGGGGCAAGGGTTACGTTCCTACGAGAACCGTCATGTTTTTGACTCCTGTTTTATTTTCTGAAGTGTTAATACTGCAGGGGGTGTCCTCCACTGAACACGTGTACATGATTATTGTTTTATTCGTACGGGGGAGGTGCCCGGGCTCCCGGATGTGACTGGGGCTACCCTGTTCTGGGCACTGGGCAAACATAGGCTAGGCAATCTTGTGTACAGATCTGACCCATCCAGTCCCTTATGACAAGGTGGAGTTTTCATCTTGGAAAAGAGATGACAACGGTGGGAATATGATACAGGTCTATAAATTCCTGAGTGGTGTGGAAAAAGTGGAGTTATTTACTCCTTCCCGTAACACAATAACTAGAGGTCACCAAGTGAAATTAATAGGTAGCAGGTTTAAAACAAACAAAAGGAACAGACACAAAGCACAACACAACACACAGTCAACCTGTGGAACTCTCTGCCAGAGGATGTTGTGAAGGCCAGGACTTTAACAGTGTTCAAAAAAAACCTAGATAAATTCATGGAGGATAGGTCCATCAATCACTATTAGCCAGGATGAGCAGGGATGGTGTCTTTAGCCTCTGTTTGCCAGAAGCTGGGAATGGGTGACATCACTTGATGATTCCCTGTTCTGTTTGTTTCCTCTGCGGTGCCTGGCATTGGCCACTGTTAGAAGACAGAACACTGGGCTAGATGTACCTTTAGTCTGATCCAGTATGGCCGTTCTTATGTCATGCCAGGCTTTCAGACTGCAGTACTACAGGTCAGCTGCCTTCCTGTCAGAGGGCTGGGTGAGCGGGCAAAAGGGCCTTGAACTAAAGCTACCTGCTAATACAGAGCACTATAGAAACCATGCCACAGAGCGTGCTCTGGGGGAGATCTGCAGTGCTGTAAAGGCGGGGCTGATGCCACGCTGCCCATAACACAATGGAGAGCAGTGGTAATGTCTGAAGAGTCCTGCCCCTGCTATGGAATGGAGCTGGCACTCCACCAGGGCCAAATATAACCATGGCATCAGCCTAAAAGATCCTGAGCTATGCGGAGGCCTCCAGGTTGCCAAGTATCTCACGTCCTGGGCCGTGGGCTGCTGGATTTCTCTCCTCTCTCACAGAATCATAGAGCTGGAAGAGACCTTAGAAGGCCATCAAGTCCAGCCCCCTGCCCAAGGCAGGACCAATCCCAATTAAATCAACCCAGACAGGGCTTTCTCAAGCCAGGACTTAAACACCTCTAAGGATGGAGACTCCACTACTTCCCTAGGTAACCCATTCCAGTGCTTCACCACCCTCCTAATGAAATAGTTTTTCCTACTCTCCAACCTAGACCTCCCCCACTGTAACTTGAGACATTGTTCCTTGTTCTGCCATCCGTCACCACTGTGAACAGCCTTTCTCCAGCCTCTTTGGAACCTCCCTTCAGGAAGTTGAAGGCTGCTATCAAATCCCCCCTCGCTCTTCTCTTCTGCAGACTAAATAGACCCAACTCCCTCAGCCTCTCCTCATAGGTCATATGCTCCAGCCCCCTAATCATTTTGGTTGCCCTCCGCTGGACCCTCTCCAATGCGTCCACATCCTTCCTGTAACTGGGGGCCCAGAACTGGACACAATACTCCAGATATGGCCTCACCAGAGCCGAGTAAAGAGGAATAATCACATCTCTGGATCGACTGGCGACGCTCCTCTTAATGCAACCTAATATCCCATTAGCCTTCTTGGCTACAAGGGCACACTGTTGACTCATATCCAGCTTCTCATCCACTGTAACCCCCAGGTCCTTTTGTACAAAACTGCTACTTAGCCAGCCGGTCCCCAGCCTGTAACAATGCTTGGGATTCTTCCATCCCAAGTGTGAACCTCATCAGATTTCTTGTGGCCCAATCCTCCAATTTGTCTAAGTCACTCTGGACTCTATCCCTTCCCTCCAGCGTATTCACCTCTCCCCCTAGCTTAGTGTCATCTGCAAACTTGCTGAGGGTGCAATCCATCCCCTCATCCTGGTCATTAATAAAGATGTTGAACAAAACCGGTCCCAGAACCAAACCTTGGGGCACTCCACTAGAAACCGACCGCCATCCTGACATCGAGCCGTTGATCACTACCCACTGGGCCCGACCTTCCAGCCAGCTTTCTATCCATCTTACCATCCATTTATCCAATCCACATTCCCTTAACTTGCTGCCAAGAATATTGTGGGAGACCGTATCAAAAGCCTTCCTAAAGTCAAGGTATATCACATCCACTGATTTCCCCATATCCACAGAGCCAGTTACCTCATCATAGAAGCTAATCAGATTGTCAGGCACGACTTGCCCTTCATGAATCCATGCTGACTATTCCTGATCACCTTCCCCTCTTCCAAGTGCTTCAAAAGGGATTCCTTGAGGATCCCCGCCATGATTTTTCCAGGGACTGAGGTAAGACTGACCGGCCTATAGTTCCCTGGATCGTCCTTCTTCCCTTTCTTAAAGATGGGCACTACATTTGCCTTTTTCCAATCATCCGGGATCTCTCCCGATCTCCACGACTTTTCAAAGATAATGGCCAAAGACTCCTCAATGACATTTGCCAACTCCCTCAGGACCCTCGGATGTATTAAGTCCGGACCCATGGATTTATGTACCTTTAGCTTTTCTAAATAGTTCCTAACTTGTTCTTTCCCCACCAAGGGCTGTCCACCTTCGTCCCATATTGTGTCACTTAGCGCATTAGTCTGGGAGCTGACCTTGTCCGTGAAGACAGAGGCAAAGAAAGCATTAAGTACTGCAGCTTTCCCCACATCATCTGTCATTAGGTTACCGCCCTCATTCAGTAGGGGCCCCACACCCTCTCTGATCACCTTCTTCTTCCCCAGAGTGCCTTCTCCCTAGTCCTGTTTCTGTAGCGCTCCGAGACTTCACCAATCATAAATTGCATCCTGTCCACAGTTTGGACGAGGGTAGGCAACCAATGGCTTTGGCAAAATGGCTGGGCAGGAACACTAGGTCTCTGCCATCTTCTTACCAGCTGGCCTAGCAAAGTTCTCTGGCTGTAAGCCTCTTGCCTGTTGCCTCGCTGGTCATGTGCCTCTCGCTTGGCTACAGGCGTGTGTGAGGTCTGGCTTAGGGAAGAGGCTGATTGAATTGTTGGCTTGCAGAGTGTAGGACTGATGGGGTGAGAAGGCAGAAATTAACTTTGATTCAAGTCCTGCCCTCAACCTCCATCCATATTTCTATCCTGGCCAGTGATGTCAGGCCTGGAAATGTGGGGCCCTGACTCAGCAAATGGGGAAGGCAGTGAAAATCTTTCCCTTGACTCCAGCACACGCTCTCCTGCGCCCTGAGTAAGTAACATTCTTCCAGCCCGGTTTCTTCCCCCCAAATGCCCCAGCCTTTGCTGAAATCCTTCCCAGCTAGTCTGGCCCCATCTAGGCCCAGAGAAGTCCAGTGCATTGAGGGATGGCTCCGACCAGTTGGAAGAGCTGACTAATGCATCCAACTGGGTTGCAGTGGAGAACATGACAGGCACAACTATCCTCATGTAATATCAGCAAAGGCGGGGTGGGGTTGGGGACTGGGCAAAAGGGAATACGGGTCTGGCTTTGCGGGGTTTTCGTCCACTTTGCGGGGTTTTCACCCACTCAGCCAACCTGAGACTGGCTGCATGTATAGAAACTAGCTGAAGGCTCTACCAGCAACTCTGCCTCCTGCTTTTCAGTCTTTCTCGCTATTTACCAGTGATTTTTGTCCTTGGCCAGCTTAACGGCTGAAAGAACTTGTATTATATCACATATAGGCAGCTATTAAAGGGAGAGTGGCGCGCATTCTGCTGGGAACAATGCATGAGTTTGCTAATTCTGTTATATTTTATTGGCACTCGGGTCCCATCTGGTTGCCACAGTTTGCTCCAATGTCTCCTGCCATTATGCTACCACTTGCCTGTCTGAATTATTCTCTCTCTTTTTCCCCCTCCTCTTCTAGCTTATTTTCATTTTCCAAAAGCCGAGCCGAACTTGCTCAATAGCCAGATGTGTTCAAAACAGACCAATAAAACCTAATGCATTTCCCCCTTTTGTCTGTCAATCTCTCTAGTGCCTAACATTTTCCTCTCAGAAAGCCACTTAACACACATCAGCAACAATCCTACACAAAACAGCCACTTGTTGGCTAATTGTGCTGTGTACCTACCCACTCTAGCGCTCTATTTCTTGGGCTGCTTTTGGGAGGCCCGATCCTGCAGAGAGCTGGCAGGTTTTAAGAGCCCTCGGCTCCAGGCAGGAGTAGTAAATGGGAACTGAGGGTGCTCAGCACCTTGCAGAATTGGACTCCATTTCAGCCTACATCGATGCTGACAAGGAAGGATGTGCTGTGGAATTAGAATGTAGGTTCTAGTCCTGACTATTTCACAAACTCGCCCTGTGACCTCACCTTTAGCTTCATGCCCTGTGCTTTTGCTGCTTTGTGTCCTGAAAATGTATATTTGTTTGTAGTATCTGCTCTTCTTGCTTAGTGTTCAGGCCTGGTCCACTCTGCTTTCCAGGAAGAGTTTGTGGACAATAGGAGATCTGGGAGGATTGTGACATCACAGGTACCGAGGGAGTGGGATCTAGTGAATTGTGTGGGGTGGAGATCTTTATCCAAGCTGCTTCCATAATGTTTGTGGCTTTTTGACTAAAACACCCAATAGAACAGTTGGGAGACAAGATTGTTAAGACTTCAGGCCCCCAGGCCTCCATAAAGAGCAATGGGGACCTTGAGTCTTAACAGTCTTGGAGCCCTTTTACATATAGCCCCCTCACGCCTCTGCCCCAAGTGAGTGTGGTGAGTGTAGGAGATGAGAAGATCGGGTCCTAATCTCACTTCTGACAGTGGGCAAGTCGCTTCGGCACAAATCAGCTTGTGGCATTAGATGTCTCCTTGACCAGGTACCCAGCATGAGATACCAAGTACACGATTTCCCCCCAGTGTGCTGAGCTTGTCTGGACTGACCCCCTTCAAGGCTGAAATCCTGTTCCATGAACATTCAGGGCTGGCCTTACCATGAGGCGAACTGAGGCAGCTGCCTCAGGTGCCAGACTGTGGGGGGGTGCCACTAGGACCCAGAGTGTAGAAAATTGTGTCTGCTGCTGGTGCATATGTAGTCTCTCTGCTCTAGATGCACAGAGATGGCAGTAGAGTAGAACAAGAAGAAGACAGAACTGAGACCTTTCAAAGTTTTGGCCCAAGCGAGGGGACATGGGGGTGTCATTTGAGCTCCCCGCCTCAGGTGCCAAAATGTTGTGGGCCAGCCCTGTGAACATCAGCGGTGGGAGCTTTGCTACTGACTTCACCTGATCCAGGATTTCACTCTAACACTACGTCTAGACTGCAAGCCTCTTTCGAAAGAGGTTTTTTTTAACAAGATACTTTCGAAAAAGCCTCTTTTGAAAAAGAGCGTCTAGATGACAACCAGTACTTTCGAAAAAGCAAGCTGTTTTTTCGAAAGAGGGCACCCAAGCAGTCTGGGTGCTCTCTTTCGAAAAAGCACAGTTTGCATTACATAGTGCCTTTTTTCGAAAGAGCACTTTAAAAAAAAGGCGTTCTTCCTCGTAAAATGAGGTTTTCCGTGGTCGAAAAAACTGCCGTGTTCTTTTGATTTACTTTTGAAAGAACGTGGCAGCAGTCTAGATGCAGGGGAAGTTTTTTCAGAAAAACCCTGTAGTCTAGACATACCCTAAGTTTCCAGCAAAACAAGCTACAGGACTTGAAATTGCGAAGAAAATGTTTCTGTGTTTAAAAGGGCACTAAGTTGGGGCCAGGGAAGGCTGCTGGGGGCTCAGTGAGTTGGTCGGTGTCAGACTTGTGCTTAATGGACAACTGTCCAAACTATGGACTGCCCCCCCTTCTCGCTGGGTCCCCGGGGGGCAGACTCATAGACTCATAGACTTTAAGGTCAGAAGGGACCATTATGATCATCTAGTCTGACCCCCTGCACAATGCAGGCCACAGAATCTCACCCACCCTCTCCTAGAATAATCCTCTCACCTATATCTCAGATATTGAAGTCCTCAAATGGTTTAAGGACCCCAAGATGCAGAGAATCCTCCAGCAAGTGATCCGTGCCCCATGCTACAGAGGAAGGCGAAAAACCTCCAGGTCCTCTGCCAATCTACCCTGGAGGAAAATTCCTTCCCGACCCCAAATATGGCGATCAGCTGAAGCCTGAGCATGTGGGCAAGACTCACCAGCCAGACACCCAGGAAAAAGTTCTCTATAATAACTCCTATCATCCCACCATTGGCTTATTTGCCACTGATAGTGAAAGGTTAATTAGTTGCCAAGATCATGTTATCCCATCAAACCATCCCCTTCATAAACCCATCTAGCTTAATCTTGAAGCCAGATAGGTCTTTTGCCCCCATTACTTTCCTTGGAAGGCTGTTCCAGAACTTCACTCCTCTAATGGTTAGAAACCTTCCTCTAATTTCGAGTCTAAACTTCATAATAGCCAGTTTATATCCAGTTGTTCTTGTGTCCACATTGGTATTAAGCTTAAATAATTCCTCCCCCTCCCTGGAATTTATCCCTCTAAGGGTATGGCTACACTAGCTCGTTAGTTCGAGCTAGGTAGGGTAATGAGGAGTAACGGTAGTTCGAATTAGGATCTTTAATTCGAACTACCTAGTCTGTGCCGCGTGTAGCCACGGGCATGGAGTTTGGACTAAGGGGGATTTAAAAATGGCGGCGCCCGGGAACATGCAAATGAAGCCCGGGATATTTAAATCCCGGGCTTCATTTGCAACTCCGCTTGCCCTCATTACCCTACCTAGCTCGAACTAACGAGCTAGTGTAGCCGTACCCTAATATATTTAAAGAAAGTAATCATGTCTCCCCATAGCCTTCTTTTGGTTAATGTAAACAAGCCAAGCTCCTTGAGTCTCCCTTCATAAGACAGGTTTTCCATTCCTCAGATCATCCTAGTGGCCCTTCTTTGTACCTGTTCCAGTATGAATTCATCCTTCTTAAACATGGGAGACCAGAACTGCACACAGTATTCCAAATGAGGTCTCACCAATGCCTTGTATAATGGCACTAACACTTCCTTATTTCTATTGGAAATACCTCGCCTAATGCATCCCAAGACCATATTAGCCTTTTTC
Source organism: Pelochelys cantorii (assembly GCA_032595735.1). Lineage (NCBI taxonomy): Eukaryota > Metazoa > Chordata > Testudines > Trionychidae > Pelochelys > Pelochelys cantorii. Next base: position 14,019,659 of record CM064347.1, on the reverse strand, counting down.
ACGGCCATGTCACAATGGCGGCTCATAGTCATCCTGTGATCAACCAGGACTCCGAGGTCCTTCTCTTATTCCGTTACTTCCAACTGATGTGTCCCCAGCTTATAACTAAAATTCCTGATATTAATCCCTAAATGCATAACCTTACACTTCTCACTATTAAATTTCATCCTATTGCTATCACTCCAATTTACAAGATCATCCAGATCTTCCTGTATGATATCCCGATCCTTTTCTGAATTGGCAATACCTCCCAACTTTGTGTCATCCGCAAACTTTATTAGCACACTCCCACTTTTGGTGCCGAGGTCAGTAATAAAAAGATTAAATAATATTGGTCCCAGAACTGATCCCTGAGGAACTCCGCTAGTAACCTCCCTCTGACCTGACAGTTCACCTTTCAGTATGACCTGCTGTAGTCTCCCCTTTAACCAGTTGCTTATGCACCTCTCAATTTTCATATTGATCCCCAGCTTTTCCAATTTAACCAATAATTCCCCATAAGGTACTGTATCAAATGCCTTACTAAAATCGAGGTAGATTAGATCCACTGCATTTCCTTTATCTAACAAATCTGTTACTTTCTCAAAGAAGGAGATCAGGTTGGTTTGTAACGATCTACCTTTTGTAAAACCATGTTGTAATTTGTCCCAATTGCCATTAACCTCAATGTCCCTAACTACTTTCTCCTTCAAAATTTTTTCCAAGACCTTGCATACTACAGATGTCAAACTAACAGGCTTGTAGTTACCCGGGTCACTTTTTTTCCCTTTCTTAAAAATAGGAACTATACTAGCAATTCTCCACTCAAATGGTACAACCCCTGAGTTTAGAGATTTATTAAAAATTTTTGCTAACGGACTTGCAATTTCATGTGCCAGTTCCTTTAATATTCTTGGATGAAGATTATCTGGGCCTCCCGACTTACTCCCATTAAGCTGTTCGAGTTTGGCTTTTACCTCAGATATGGTAATATCTACTTCCATATCCTTATTCCCATTTGTTATGTTGCCATTATCCCTAAGCTCTTCATTAGCCTCATTAAAGACTGAAGCAAAGTATTTGTTTAGATATTGGGCCATGCCTAGATTATCCTTAACCTCCACTCCATCCTCAGTGATTAGCGGTCCCACTTCTTTTTTTGTTTTTTTCCTATTTATATGGCTATAAAACCTTTTACTATTGGTTTTAATTCCCTTTGCAAGGTCCAACTCTACATGACTTTTAGCCTTTCTCACTTTGTCCCTACATGCTCTAACCTCAATAAAGTAGCTTTCTTTGCTGGTCCTTCCCATCTTCCACTCCTTATATGCTTTCTGCTTTTTCTTAATCACCTCTCTGAGATGCTTGCTCATCCAGCTTGGTCTAAAACACCTGCCTGTAAATTTTTTCCCCTTTCTTGGGATACAGGCTTCTGATAGCTTCTGCAATTGTAACTTAAAATAATCCCAGGCCTCCTCCGCCTTTAGATCCATAAATTCTTTAGTCCAATCCACTTCCCTAACTAATTTCCTTAGTTTATTAAAGTTAGCCCTTTTGAAATCAAAAAACCCTAGTCTCAGATTTATTTTTGTTTATCCTTCCATTTAGTTTGAACTGAATTAGCTCACGATCGCTGGACCGCTCATGATTCAGTGGACCACTCATCAGCTAGGCTCCTCTCTTGCCTGTAGACCTCTAGCCCCTGGCCCTCCCAAACTTCACAGCCAGGGAGGAGGCATGTTGGCTAAGGGAAGGCCTGTGCTCTTACTGCTGCTCATGCCCTACCTGTTCTGTGGCTAAGGAGGGGATTTCCACTGCCAGGGCTGTTAATATGGTTGCAAATCTCATCGCTGGGTTCATTGGAAGCCGAAAAATGTGCCTGTGTGATGCCTTGATTACTTTACTCCCAGGAGAGAATTTTGTCCCCTCATTGGGATTCGTGGTCATTGAGGGGACCTCTCCAGACCATGACAAAAACTCTGCGCTGAGCACTGGGGCTATTTACCAAACACGTACGGCGCCGCTAGGGGGCGCGAGCCTGAGGCCACTTGTCATCAAGGCAGTCCTGGTCTTTGAGGAAGAAACAAACCCGGGGCCCTTTCAAAAGGCAAAATGCTAACAACCCAGCCTGGCTTGGTACTGTCAGAGCAAAACCCACCATGGCTCTGCAAAGACAAATAAAAACAAAAGCTGGTGAGGCCAGTGTGGAAGCCACGGAGCAACGCTTCCAGGCTCTGCAGCCCTCAAGCCTCAGCCAAGTGGCTACCACTCAGCAGATGGGAAGGGAGACCGGAAATCCCCCATGAGGGAGCGTCTCAGATGGTGGAATACACACCTGGTTTGTAGTGCCCCTGCCATGGAAAGATGTGTGATTGGTGCATGAACATGGCGGGGAGAGGGTTTTCAACACCCCATTTGTGGTAGTCTCCTAAGGATGCGGCAGGGCCGTTTGGTTTTGTAATGCTGGCATGCTTCTGCTGCTGCAGCCGAGTTTGGAGCCCTCTTACATCTCATGCCTCTGCCCCAAGCGAGGGTGGGGAGCGGAGGAGAGGAGAAAATTGGGTCCTAATGCCATTTCTGACAGTCACTCTGTCGTGGGCAAGTCACTTCGGGACAGATCAGCTCGCGGCGTTAGATGTCTCCTTGACTCGGAGACGCCGAGCATAAGCCACTGAGGGCCCAATTTTCCCCCAACACGCTGAGCTCGTCTGGAAATCTAGCTGCTTCTCTGGGTGCCTGATTGGAAGCTCAGCTCTTTTGAAAATCTGGGCTGTAGAGCCTGGTGTGCCCTGGCACTGAACACAGGCTTTTCCTCCTGACGGCATTGGGGGTCAGGCGTGATCAGCACCTGTGAAAATGAGCCTCAGCGTGGGCAAGCAAAACCATATTTAGAAATGTTGGCCTTAGTCTCCTGGTACCAGTTTCTGCCTGTTCTTCCCCAAGTGGGGCTCTGTGAGGCTTACTTCAGTAGTACGGGAGATGTGCCAGAGGTGGGGGGGCAGATGCTTGGGAGAGGGTAGCGGGTCAGAGAAGGTTTCCGTTCAGATGAATAGAAGACATGGGCACTATTTCCAAAGGCAATCATCTTAACGGCCATCGGGCACCAGATCCCTTTGATGGCTTTGGACAACTTGGCTGAGCTTTGATGGGCAGAAAACAACCCCTGCCGCGCACAAGTCATCTTGGGAGCTGGGGCCTGGGGACACCCGAGGGTGGGAACTAGAACTGAGGGTGGGAGGAACACAGGGGAGATCGGGCAGAGATGGGGGGGGGGATGTTGTGACGATGGAGTGGTGGGGAGCAGACACAGTGAAGGGCAAGTGGGGAGGAAACACTGGGGGGAGTGGAGGGTCAGGACGTGGGAAGGAAGCTCCCATGGAGGGGCGGGCTATGGGGTGGGTGGAAGCTGGGGTGTGACATGGAGGGAGAAGACACTAGACTGAACCCTAACGAGAGTGGGGAGAACAGAATGGGAGTGGAGGAGGGGGCCTCGGGCCACACAGGAACTCATAAAGCCCTGCTTTGCTTTCTGGGTTGCTTGGCACACCCTGAGCCTGCCACAGCCGGCTTGGTGACAACTCCCCAGCATCACGCTCTCTGAGCTCCCACCTTGCGTTTGGGTGCTCCCTGGCATGGCATCTGCAGAGCATGCAACAGGCAGGGCTGGCTTTACCATGAGGCGAACTGAGGTGGCTGCCTCAGGTGCCAGACTGTGGGGGGGGCACCCCTAAGGACCCAGAATATAGAAAATTGTGTCTGCTGCTGGTGCATATGTAGGTAGCAGAGCAGTACCATGAGCGGAGTAGAACAGAAAGAAGGCAGAATGGAGACCTTTCAAAGTTTTGGCCCAAGCAAGGGGGGATGGGGGCGTCATTTGAGCTCCCTGCCTCAAGTGCCAAAATGTTGTGGCACCAGCTTGGTCGGGCCACGCCCGTGTTCAGGGGCGGCCCGAGGTGGGCTGCTGGCAGCTGACGCCCCAGGCAGCATGCGTGATTGGCGCCCCCGCCTCCACAGCCCTCAATGGCATGACCTCCACAGCCCTGAATGGTGTGACGTCATCATTGGGCGCCCTGCTTAACATGCGCCCTAGGCGACGGCCTAGTCGGCCTATATGCACGGGCTGCCCCTGCCCATGTTTATGGAGGGTAACCTCTCCACTCTGGGGATGGCCTGGCAAAGCAGCTTCATTCATCCTCTTTGTGGGCCTTTCCTCCCCCCACCCCCCAGGCCACTGTCTGACATTCAGGGAGCTTGTCGCTGCCCCGTTTGGAGAGGAGGGGGTTAAGTATAGCCAGCCGCAGCAGAAATCAAAGGATTACGGGTTTGTTGCGGGACGGTCCCATCTGTCACACACACAAAGACGCACCCCATATCTCTGGCCTCGACTGTCAGCGAAGAGGCCACTACATTAGAACTCCATTAGGAGAGAGACTCGCCGCAGCGGCAAATGGCAGCTGTCAGGGCACCATCATCTGTGTTATAATTCCTGGTGCTCGCTTCTCAACAGCACTTAAGTAGCAGTTCTACCTACTGGGCCAATTTGGCATCCTCCTCCTCCACCGGTGGCTGCTGCTCTCCCTCTGTCTTTAAAGATACAGCACGCGCCTTCCCCGCTTTGCTACCCAGCAGCTCTGCTGTGCTCCTGCTGGCCCTGGGTGACGTTCTCTGGTCAAAGTGCTCCTGGTTTGCTAGGGCTCCTGCTAGCTGGGAACGTTCTCCACAAGGAATGCATGTAGGTGCGTATTCCTCCTCCCCACATGCCCTAGAGCCAGGCACTGGTGCACAGGTACAGCCATACCTGCACACCCCACTCACCCTGACCCCTGTGGCCTCGGATACACTCACATCTCTCTCGCACACACAGCAAAATCTCAGTCACACACAATAGTGCCGCTCGTCCTCCATCTGGAACTCCACTCACCGTGGGCTCGTGGCTGAGGTAGATGAGGGTTGAGCTCCCCCCACTGAGCAGCAGTGCACCTGAAATAGGGAGCGTAGAGTGTGTCTACACGGGCAGTGTTACTAGGTATGCTGATATAGTTTCCCCAGCAGGAACAGAGGTGGACTGCAGGCAGAAGAGGGGGAAGGGTTTATTTTGTTTTGTAACTAATTCAGCAATGAAGTCCATACATTTTCCAGATCTCCTCACCCCTGGCTGGGTGCTCTGAGAACCCTCCTTCACATCCCTCCTTCTCTGTCCAGAGCCCTGGACAACGTTTTTCCTGAGATCATAGTGCTGGGCTGTAGCTTGGCCCTGGCCGGACTGTACTATAGCTAGGTATTTGATATTAGCAGCATTGGTGGTGGAGCTATGGGTGCTTGGGGGGAGGGGCTGCCTGACCCCCAGGCTTGATGTGGTTTCCATCATATACAGGGTTTATAGTTCGGTTCAATGGCTCTCAGCACCCCCAGTATAAAAATCATTCCAGCACCGCTGGCTAGAAGCCATTATGGACTGTGCTGTGTCTGCGTTTCCCCTGGATGGTGGTCCTTCTTGGACGAGATGGCAATGGGACAGCACCAACAGGCCATCTCTACGAAGACTGGGAGACCATGGGCACAGAGGACTCATGAGCTCTTCTGGAGCCACTGCTCCGGAGTTGTTCTTCGCCTGCAGGGCAAGAAGTGAGGCTAAGAGTTCCTTCTGTCGCAGCCTGTGTTCCTGCACCATGCCCGCAAGGGAAGCTAGGATGGGGTAGTCACCACTTTCCACAGCCAGAGTTCCTAGGCTATTGCCTATGCTGCCTCCTGCTGGGATTCATTCACCGCCAGCCTCGCCACAGTCCTCACAGCGCCTCCTGCTGAGAGAAGCCGGCACTGGACTAGCCACGGAATCACTGCCGCCAGCACTTCCGCAGCATTGCCTACAGAGACTGCTTTGCCGACAGGTAATCAAAACAAACACTTCTGCAGATAAATGCCTTGCAGTGGTGCCCGCAATAAATAACTAATTTCTCCCCACATGATCTCAAGAAGCAGGAGCGGTGTGAATAGCGGGGCCTGGTGGCGCTCTGACTGGACTCCCTGGAGCGGTAATTCTGAGGATGACAAACACAAGCCAAAGAGAAATGTTGAAAAATAGGCACTTCCCGCAGCCCTGAGCAAAGGAGCTATTGCAGGATTTGGAAATAACCAAGGCGAAAAGAGGGAGAGGGAGGGGTATTTTCTCATTGAGAACAAGTGAAGTGCCAAACAAGCTGCTATTAGGGTGGCTTGAAGAGGCACAGGGGCTGTGTACAGGAGGAGAGAGGCCGGGGAAGAGGGCAGCAGTGGTGGGGAGGGAAGAAGGAGAAGGGATGGGGAAATGGGATGAAGGAAAGTGGAGGAGTGGGAGACGGTTAAGGAAGAGAGTGTGAATGGAAAAGGGAGTGAGCGTGGGCATGGCACAAGAGAGAGAAAATGGAAGGTGAGAAAGAGCAGAGAGCAAGAGCTGGTGTGAAACTGCCACTGCCCCCCTGCAAGGCCTTGCTTCCCCCCCGCCCCCGAGCTGAGCTTTCGTTTCAAAAGGGCCACTTGCCCCCGCTTTCCCCTGTTTCCTCACCATCTTCCCTTCCTCCCCCCCCTCATAACCACCGGGGGGAGAAAGAAAGAAAGAAGGAAAACAAAATATCTACAGTTGTCGAGAAAAATAGAGGCAAACATCCATAATTTTCTCTGTGGGGCTTTGCAGTAATTGAGCCATTTGGATAAAAATAAAGGCAGCAGGCCCTTTTGGTAAGAGGAGCTTTTGCAATCCAAGAAGCCTGAATTATGCGTCTTGTATCACTTTAAATCCCCCGCCCCCTCGCCCCCCTCTGCCTCCTCCATGAGACACCAAACCACTTTTCCTTTTCTTCTTTTTTTTAAGTACCCTGTCAAATGTCCTCCGATGAGCAGAGAATTTCAGCTGTCACAATAAATTCAATGTGTGTGTGTGTGTGCACGCGCGTGTGTGCTAGGGAAGGGGTGTGTTTTGGGGTGGACGGCAGGAGGGAAGCGAATGAAGGAGAAGGGAGATGCATCCTCAAATCACTCACGTCTGGCTTTCTGTGTGTGTGTGTGTGTGACTATTATAAAAGGAAGATTTACATCAGAAATTTGTTTCGGGAAGTGTTTAAGGGCTGTAATTTCCTCCTTTTCAATTGCTGCCTGATGTTTTCTTAGTGGCTAACCTTGCTTTCCCCCTCCAGCACCAAGCTGATGGCCTTCTATGGGATCTGTTCACACATGGCAGATCCTGGGGCTACTGCTGCTGCAGCTCTCCTGACCAGCCTCAGAGTCTGGGCTGGTTTTCATCTCAATGAAAGTAGATGGTGATAGTGGGGCTGTAAACTAGCAAAGACTTGGGCCTACTCTCTCAACAATAAAAGCAGTTACCTGTCAATTGTAGGATCAATATTAATGATGCTAATTGAGTCAGGTTGGATGTATCCCATTCATAGGTTTTGATGTGTAAATGTGAATATCAAAGGCGAGGGAAATTGCCTTTGTAGTGTATTAATCAGTTAATATCTTTATTCAAGCCCAAATTTATTTTATATTTGTTAGTCTCCAAGGGTGTGTCTAGACTACTGAGTTTTTTTGAAAAAAGTGCCCTTGTTTCGAAAAAACTTCACCTGCATCTAGACTGCCGTTGCGTTCTTTCAAAATTAAATCAAAAGAATGTGGCGGTTTTTTCTAAATCGGTAAACCTACTTTTACCAGGAAGAACGCCTTTTTTCAAAAGAGCTCTTTCAAAAAAAGGCATTCTTGACCACAAACAGGGCTTTTTTGAAAGAGAGCATCCAGATTGCGTGGGTGCTCTCTTTCGAAAAAGCGGATTGCTTTTTCGAAACCCTTGTGGCTGTCTAGACAAGGCATGTCAAACAGGCCTCTGGAGGGCCGCATGCAGCCCGATCAACATTTTTTGCGGCCCGCCACTACATTCTTATAAAAGAATGAAGAGCGGCCCACTGGCCACTCAGAGCACGTGGCCAAGTGCAGATCACAGCCAGCCAGCCAGCCAGCCAGCCAGCCAGCCAGCCGCTCTGCGCATGGCACCCAACACGTACTCACAGCTGACCGGGCCGCTCTATGCTGGGTGCTCCAGCAAATGCTCATGGGCAGCCGGGCCACTCTGCATAGGCATCAAGCGCCTGCTCACAGCTGGCCACTGTGCTCATGCTGCCCCAGCACCTGAGGAAGAAATGTGTGGCAGCGGCGGCAGCTCCGGGACTCAGGTATTAGGTGGGGGGGGGGGGAGGCTGGGAATGCCTGGCTCTGGGGGAGGGAGGAGGCATTAGGTTAGAAGGGAGGTGCTCTGGGGGAGCGGAGAGGGATTGGATTAGAACGGGGGTATGGGGAGTGCCTGGCTCTGGGGGAGAAGAGGGGAATATTTTGTTAACATTTTGTTTTTTATTTATTTATTCCCAAATAAAATCACAAAATGTAAATTAATTTTATAGCAATAAATGTCAATTTTTTGCAATTGCATGAATATTATATGTTTATGCAAAATCTCAAACCTACAAAGTATCTGAAATTTTCACAGAAGCCTGTTCTATTTGATTAACCATGGTCTATACTTTGTTTTATTTCAACAAAACAAATTATATATCATATAAAAAAATTAAGAAGTACCTTAAATGTACATTTAAATTAAAAATTATTTTATATGGGCAAATAATTTTACACATCAAATTATTGTATTATATTAAAACGAGACTTGACAAATTATAAAATGTACCTAAAACATAATCTATAATAATAAATAATTATGACTTTCCAATAGAAGTACATTTTCTTTGGTGGCCCTGAGAGCTATCAGTTTTCGTTTGTGCGGCCCTCAGTAGGCTTTGAGTTTGACATATCTGGTCTAGACGATCTCTTTCGAAAGAGGCTTGTAATCTAGATGTACCTTAAGGTGCCACAGGACTGCTCCTTGTTTTTAAAGTTAGAAACTAACATGGTTACAGACTAACCCTCTGAGACTGTTTTTCTCAACAGTGTCTATCTGCCCAATGTTTTCTTCTCCTCCTCCTTCTCCTGTCTCACTTCCCTTTTGCTGGCCTCTGTGATCCCTCCCCCACTTAAAAACACATGGTAGGAGCCAAGCAATCCCTCCAAACCATGGCTTTAGAGGGGTAGCTGCCTCTTTGTCCATTCTGTATTTGTACAGTGCCTGGCCTTTTCCATGATTGGGACTCCTCCTTGTCCTCCTCATCCCCAAATGGCTATGTGCAGGACAACTGAGGATGTTCATGGGGCCACCCACAAAAACAGAGCCTCAGCAATATACCAGAAATACAACTCCCCCCCTGCAGCTCTTCAGCTGCGCCATGAAGAGCACAGGAAGGGTGGGGTAGTTAACACTGCTTTGAACTGTGTCCGACTTCTGTGGCAGTGGGCCTGGTGCCCCAATTTTCCTTTGGTCTGATGTGGTGTTTTTGTGTGTGGGAGAAGAGCGGTGGCTCCATGAGGGTGGGGGAACATGGTGTGTAACAGCCATCTCCCTCCCTCTAGACTTCTCTGTCTTTGGCATCAAACACTAGGTGCTAGGGGGCTTTTTATTTAGGAAAGCAGAATAAGAACCAAGAAGTTAAAGCATGAGAAATTCAAATTAGAAATGAAGCCCAAATTTTTAGCAATGGGGGTGATTAACCACTGGAACAAACTGCGAAAGGAAGTGGTGGATTCTCCTGAAGTCTTCAAATCAAGACCAGATGCCTTTTTGGAAGATGAACTTCAGTCAAACACAAGTCACTGGGCTCAGTACATGAATAACTGGATGACATTCTATGGCCTGTGTCATACAGAAGGTCAGATCTTCTGGCCCTGACTTCTATGAATCCTGGCCAGGAAGAGAGCAGAGGAACTGCTGAGTTCCACATATTCTCCTTCATATGCTCATTTTGTCAGTGTAATTTAGCTTTTCAGAAGGTTTTTGCCCTCTTTCCCTTCTCCGCTGGGTCATGTTTGTTAAACACAGCCCTTAATACCATCCTGTAGTGAGCCCACGTGCAAGGTCAGGACTCAGAATAGTGTAGATCAAGTCCTCTGGGCTGGATGTACCATGGGAAAAGTAATTCCAAAACTGGCACATGGCATGTGCACCATTTTACAGTATCATCAGTCCTCAGCACTCAGAAAATCATGAGTCAGGCTCCTAAAATTCAGGCTTAAAAATCATGAGAAATTGAACAATAATCCAACATGAGGCTTCTTTTTATTTGGCTTCTGGTGCTGGAGACTTTGTTTCACCTTTTCAAGCTTTTCCCTAAAGTCAGAAGGGCTAGAAACTTCTATTAGAAAGAAAGAAAGAAAAAGAAAACTGAGATTCTTAGGTAATAACATGATTCCAGCAGTTGGGGGATTTAAGAGACAACCCCCACCCCAATCAGTAAAATCATGAGTGTTGGCAGCACTGATTTTATTCGTATACCAGGCTAGGTTCCATTAATTGCAATATCATGGTGGGCTTAAGGGGAAATGCCATTGCGGCCACCTTCTGCCTTTATGTCAGAGGGAAAGGTCAGGATTCTACAGCACAGTAAAGGATTGGCTAGTAGTTTGCTCAACATCTCTCTCTCTCTTTCTCTCTCTTACAGAATAGGCTCTAAGCCAAGTCTGGGGAAGCGTGCAGCAGCATGGACAGCAAATGATGAGCAAGACTGTGTGGGAGGTGAGCAGCTGTCCGGGAGGCTGCAGAGGAGGCGAGTCACAAGAGGTCGTCTGAGGCTGTATGGGAGGCATGAGGCTGTATGGGAGGCGTGCGGCTGTTGTTGGTGTGCGGCTGTAGCAGAGGCACGTGACTCACATTCGCGTGCGGCAGTACTGGATGCTGGTTACTGAGTTGGTAGTTGGCTGTGCAGGAGGAAAGTGGCAACAAGTTGAGTGAGGTGGTGTAGAAGCTGGGAGACAGTTCTGGGAGGGAGAGTGGCTGCAGAGGCTTACAGAGTGACTCCATCTCATTGCACTGAGAGTCACTGTCTGGACCATTGTCCTGAGGGCTGAAGTAGCAATGGGGCTAATGAAGCCAGGACAGTGTCAAATCAGTGCCCACCTTGGGAAGGCAAGATGTGATGGGAAGGTGTGACATGAGGGGAAGAGTGATGCCATGAGAACAGCTCCCAAAGGCCACCTTGGGAGCAGGGTGCCTCTACCTTGGCTCAGGTGTTGGGTCACTCCCTATAAATGAGGAGTGCTTGCCAAACCATAGATCAAGCCCGGGGGGTTCTTCTCCATGGGAGACTGCCTTTCACTTCCAGGCCTGGGACATTATCTCCATAGCTGGGTGTCCTATTTCCTCTGCCTGCTCTTTTCTTCCTGCTTCACAGAGGACTTTTGTCCCTGTCTGCTATGTTAATTAAAGTTGGGCTCCGTTAAACATCCTGTTTAACTGGAGAATAGCAGAGACCAAACAAGAGCTGCCACGCTACACAGTCAAATCCAACTGCATCTTGCCTGGGGTCAGAGTTCATGCAAGATAACTAGGGATGGGTTCAGACCAAAACCAAAGATCCAAACAGACACTAACCCTGGTGGAATTTGGCTCCAGATTTGAAATGTGGGCCTCCTTTTTATTATTATTTAATATGTATTAGGTATTAATTACTGTAAGTATTAATTAGCTTCCCAAATAGCTAACATTTATACTGCACTAGCATCTAAAAACCACAAACAGGTCTGTCCCCAGTGTACTAGGCACTGTACAAATGCAATCAATGACAATGCCTGCCACTTTTATAACCTAAAAGGTATTTATAATTGTAATGGGGGCAAAAAGAATGGCAAAGAACCCAACGCGGGGAGGGGGTGTGGGGGTGTGTGTGTGTACACAACAGTGGCTGAAGATAGCTACCTCTCCGCAAACACTGAAATGTTCAGAAGCTTTGTTGATTTAGCTGCTTCCCCAGCCAGCCTATGCTAGGGTGGCTCTAGCTGTTTTGCTGGTGGGGGTGGAAAATATTTTTGGCACCCCCCAATCCAATGGCTGAGCACAAATAAATAAATAGCCAGACAGAGTGAGTCGTCCCCCCGAAAAAAAAAAAGCACAGGGAAGCTAGTGCCCAAACTGACTGCCCCTAGACCTGGCCCCCATCCTACAAAACTGTTTGGCCTGGCACAGGAAGAGGCTGGTGAACCCAGAAGTAAAGGGTTAAAAAGAGACTCTCCCAAAAAAGATGGAGTATTGTTCTGGGGAACGACAATGAGACACAGGTACCTGCTGGGATGCCTGGAGAAGCTAAGCCTGTCTAGGTTACTGGCACAGGATGGTAAGGCCTTAGGCAAGACAGACCTTCCTGCACAGGGCAACCAACAGGGGGGCAAAAGGGGCAGCTGCCCCAGGGTCCTGTGATCTAAAAGGACTCAGGGCTCCCAGCTTTCACCATGGCTACTGCAGCAGCGGATGGAGGTGAAGGATGTTAAATATCAACTAATCGAATAGTCAATGCATTGACTATTTGATTAGTCGATAGGGCGCCTCCAGCTTTGAAGTGTAGCAACAGCCCGTTTCAAAGTGGCAGTGCCACACGGAGCCTGGGGTTTGGCCCCGGACTTCAAGCGGAGCTGCTGCTTTGAAGTACCCTCTTCTCTCCCCCGCCCCTTGCTGCCTCTTTCTGACAGAGGCAGCAAGGGGCGGAGGGAAGTGACTAGTCGACTACCCTGTCAACTAGCTCTTCACATCCCTACTGGAGCCCCAGGCAGGGTGGGCTGGGTAGCGCTGAAGGGCTGGCTGGGGGAGGCTAGCCCTAAGCCCCGTCCCTTCTGCCTGTGGCCCCCCCCTTTCTAGGGGCCCACACTCTGCCCAGGGGCCTGGCAATTCTGTCAGCAGCCCTGTGCGTGCGGACTTGGTTTACAATCCATTACTCTCAATGGATTGTTCCTTTCATTGCAATAAAAAAGGCTTTCGTTGAAGAAGGCCATTTCCTTACCGAAAGCCATTGGTCGCACACTTCCACAGGGAAGAGCCTAGTCTGTCTGTAAAATTCAGGTTTTATTCAAAGCCCAGTGCATGCCGAGACAGGAACTTGAGGAGACTGTTTCTTCAGAAGCCTGCACCTTGCGTAGTTCTTTGCACCTGTGCTAAGTGGGTGTGAAAAGCTGGCCAGGCCAGAAAGATAGTGTTTTGCATTCACTTTGCACTGACGTAAATAGCTGGATAAGGTGCTGGGCAATAGAAATTCAGACCCTAGGAATCGAAGGAAAGGTTCCCATTTACTTCATAGTTACCGGATCAGGGCAGGCCCTGTTTGTATGGCACAGCGTATCCATGCAATGCAGAGAAATCAATAAAGTTCATAGTTTATGCACCTCTGTTCTGTGTGTCAGGGCTTAATGTCATCAGTGCCTGATCCTGCAAACACTTATGCATGTGCTTAACTTGCTTAATGTGTAGAATCTTAGAAATCTTTATAATAATAACTAGGGGGCTGAGCCCCCTACTCGCTAGGGTTTCCAACTGCCCTCTCTCGGGGGGTAGGCAACCCCAGCTCTCCCCTGGGCACCAGGGAGGGCTGGGGCCGGCCACTGGCCTTGATCCTTTCTTTCCCACCCCACCCCAGCCCTAGCCCTTTCCCTCACTCCCCAGCCATAGCAGCCCAGGCTCTTTCTCTCCCTCCCAAGCCGTGGCCGTGCCAGCCCCAGCTCTGCCCCCACACCCAGGGAAGGTCGGGCTGAGGCCGTGGCGCACCAGGCCCACTCTGCCCCCGGTTGTCAGGAGAGGTCGGGCTGGGACTGGGCCAAGGCCCCACCGGGACCAGCTCTTCCCGTGGCTGCTGGGAGGGGCCAGGCTGAGATTGCGCTGGGCCTGGCTCTCACCCCCGCCACCAGGCAGGGCCGGGCCAGGCCGTGGCCATGTCAGCTGTGGCCTTGGCCCTTTCTCTCCCCCCCCCCCCCGCACCACACACCCCTGGCCACAGCAGCCCCAGCCCTTTCTCTCCCTCTTCCCCCTCCTCCCTCCCGGGACCGCAGCCTAAACCGCCCCTCCCACTGCCCAGGCCCGGTTCTCCCCCTGGCCACTGGGGAGGGCTGGGCTATGCCACCCCAGGCTCCGGCCCTTTCTCTCCCCTCCACTGAACCCCAGCCACACCAGCCCCAGCACTTTCCCATCCACCCTCCCACCGTCCCCACGCCAGCCCTGGCCCTTGCTCCCTCCCACCAGCCACGGCAGCCTGGGCCTTTTTTCTCTCCCTGCCCCCCACCATGCCAGCCCCAGCTCTTCTCTCCCCACACCTAGTCTCCCGCTTCCCGCTGCCTGGCTGAGGCCGCACTGAGCCCCGCTCTCCCCCAGCCTCTGGGAGGGGCCCAGCTAAGGCTGTGCCACCCTAGGGTTGCCAGGTGTCTGGTATTCACCTGGACAGTCTGGTATTTTCAGCTCCTGTCTGGTAAAAAAAAATTCAGAGAATACCGAACACCTGAGATGTCCGGTATTTTCTGAATTTTTCCCCCACCAGGAGGTGAAAATGCCGGGCACCTGGCAACCCTACAAACACTCCACGCCCGGCCCAAGCCCTCAACACCCCCATGCTTACCTGGCTCCCCAAGGCTGCCGTCACAAAATGGCTGCCGACCAAAAGACATAGGAGAAGCAATTCCCTGGGTCTTAGTGCTCAACCGCTCCGCTGTTCCTATCCCTGCACTTAAAGGAGACATGCTGTTTTATTTAAAAACATTTTTTTTTGGCCTAACAAGTCCTTGGAGTCCTTTTTTTTTTTCCTCAACAACTTTGGTCTCCCCCTCCCTTATTTTTTCCCTTCAACAGAATTTTTTCCCGGTGTTTTTTTTGGGGGGGGGGGGGGTTGTTCAGTATTTTTGTTTCAACCATCTGGCAAACCTATGTGCCAGGCCCAGCTCTTCCCCCGACAGCCAGGAGAGGCCAGGGCTGGGCTGAGACTGCACTGGGCCCAGCTCTCCCCACAGCCACCGGAAGGGGCCAGGCCAAGGCTGCGCCGGAACCAAGGCCACACCAGACCTGGTTTCCCCCCCGTCTTCTGCTGCCAGGGAGGGCTGGGCCAAGGCCACAGCAGCTACAGCTTTCTCCCTGGCTGCTGCAAAAGTTTGGGGAGGGCTGGGGCTGCAGGCAGCCCCAGATCTCCTCATGGGCAATGGGGAGGGCTAGGCTGGGAGTGGGTGGGTCTCAGCTCCTGTGAATACAGTGATGGCATGACGACACTCTGGCGTCCCACAGGAAAAATGTTTTTCTATAGAGAGAGAATTAGCAATTAATCATTCTTAAAACTGCATAGTGAGCATGAAGGAAATGTACCCATGGAAACCTGGGGAAAAAATTAAAATAAGTCTGTTGAGCACTTACAGGAGGCTTCGGAGCATCTAGGCATTTAGAAACCTTATTATTTGTGAAGTGACGGCATGTGAAACATAGAAGAACACATGGTCCTGCTCCAACAAGCATACATCCTAAGCTACTTGCTCTGCATAAAACCCCTTGTGAGGTTAGAGCAAGAAGAGGAGTTAGCACTGGTCAAAATGCAAGGATCATTTGTGCATGGCTTAATGGCTGTGTGTGAAATATGCCTGAATGTCCTGATCTAAGAATGATCCTTGCATGTTCTTTGCTTTCATCCTTGACTGATTTGACCTTGGGACATCCAGGTGTGATCTTTGCACTTTTGCTGGGCTGTGGTGAAAACCTGGCATTCTTATTCACTCCTTACTTCAGCAAATTTCCCATCGATTTCAGTAGGCCTGTTGTCTGACTAAGGACTCAGTAAGAACTCAGGATTTGGTCTGGAGCCATGGGTGAGGCACATAACTGAGGTCCAGGATTCTTGATAGGCAAGATGCTCAGACTTTCAGAGTGCATCCTTGGACTGAGATATCTATAATCATTGAATACAAACACCTCACCACCCAGAGTCCTGCCACCAGGGCTGGATTAAGAAAGGGGCTTTAAGAGCTGCAGCCCAAGGTCCCAGGTTAATGGGGGCCCTACCAAAATTCCAACTTTTTTTGGAAGGCCCCCTTAGCCCATGGCCTGGGGCTGCAGGCACTAAAGCCCCTGTGCATTATCCAGTCCTGCCTGGCCAGGGGGAAAGGAGGCGGCACTGCAAGTGCCAGGGAAGCGCTATCCCTGTGCTGCCTTCACCTCTGCCAGCTTCACTCCCGCAGCTCCCATAATCCCAGCCAATGGGAGCTATAGGGGGGTGGTACCTGCAGGTGAGTGCAGGACAGCAGGGCCTATGCTGAGCCACCTGCTCCACCCCTCAATGAGGAGAGCCCCAGGTAAGTGCCCTGCACCTCCTGCTCCAGCTCGGAGTTCCCTCCTGCACTCTAACTCCCATCCATATCTTACACCCCAATCCCCGGCCCCAAACCTCCTCCTCCACCCTATGTCCCTAACTCGCTCACCCTATGTCCCTAACTCTTGCATCCCCACCCCAACCTCTGTCTTGAGCTCTCTTTACACTCCAAACCCCTTGGCCGCAGCCTGAAGCCCCCTCCTGCATGCCTCAAGCCCCAGAGCCCACACCCCCAGTCAGAGCCCACATCCATCCTCCTGCCTAAACCCACAGCTCTCCCACACTCTGAACCCCTCATTTTTGTTCCTATCCCAGGGCCTAGGGGTCCCCACAAAATCAAATAGCCCAGACCTCCAGAAGAGTTAATCCAGCCCTGACTGCCACTTCTGAGAACTGTCAACCACTGAGAACATACCCAAGTATAGTGGACCCACGATGTCAGTATGACTGGTGTATCTCTCCACATGCCACAGGGCTGCATGCTCACACATTTTATGCTTGAATCTTTAGTCTCGTTTAACGCACATTAACAAATACAACTGGAAAGTCTAATGCCAACAGGATGCAAACATTCCTTGCTAGTGTTAAATTCAACTTGTCCCTCACAGAACTAAAAGGGATTAAGGTGGCCAGGTAGTAGGGTTGCCAGGTGTCCGGTATTTCTGCCTCCTGTCCAGTAAAAATTCAGAAAATACCGGACACCTAAAATGTCTGGTATTTTCTGATTTTTTTTTCCCTGCCAGGAGGTGAAAATACCAGACACCTGGCAACCCTATGACACACTCAGCAACCAGGCCCAGCCCCTGGACCCCCCCCCACTCCGCCGGGCCCTCTGGACCCCTGCCGGGCTGGTCTTGTGGATGAAACAAAAAAACAAAATGGCTGCTGGCAAAAAAGCCTCTTCTTAAAGGGGCCATGCTGATTTTTTTTTTTTTTGCTTAATAACTGCTGTCAGGGTCCTTTTTTTTTTTTTTTTTTTTTTTTTTGGCACAACAACTTTGGTCTCCCCTTTTTTTTCTCAACAGAATTTTTTTCACTGTTTTTTTTTGGGGGAGGGGGGTGTTCTGTATTTTTGGTTAAACCATCTGGCAACCCTTCCAGGTAGGTCTATTAACTTCACACAGCTGCACCTGGTGGAGAAACTGGGGAGAATCAGGTCCTAATTCACGGGTAGGGAACCTAAGGCCCAGGGGCCAGATATGGCCCCTGTCTTGCCTGGATCCAACCCCCAAAGTTCAGGGGGCCCCCAGCATTGGGGAGCCCATGCTGGAGTGCCAGCCCCCACCCCACCATGGGGCTGAAACAAACAAAATCTACTAGGCTGAGCCCCCTTAGGCTCTGGTGTGCGAGGGAAATGTGGGGAGTGTTTGTTTCTCACTTGTGTGAGGCCCCCAATTGATTTTTTTCTGTGGGTCAACTGCCCTTGACCCAAAAAAGGTTCCCTAGCCCTGTAATTGCTGATAGTGCCCAGCTGAGAAGGAACAGGAAGGGTCAGAATATAGCCCAGGAGCTGAGAGCAGAGGAGGGCTAAGGGAAGTAGGCTGCAGTCACTCACTGGAAGGAGGAGAGTAGTACATTAGAGGCTAGCACAGTATGTCTCAACCCCTGGATGGCTTGCAGCCCACATGACAGCCTTGAGACCTACAGGTAGTATATGTATAGAGCTACTGAAGGGGGAGGGGGTAAAGAAGGCAGTTGCCCTGGGGCCTGGTCCCTTTAAATTGCTGTTGGAGCACCATGCTGCATGCTTTGTGCAGCTCTCAGGACTGGGGGGGGTGCATGTTGCACCCTGGGCAACATGGAGGTCTGGCTACCCACCCCTGGACTTGCCCCTTCTGGGAGTGCAGCGCTGCTCCCCCACCCGTTACCCAGGGGCCTGTGCAGGCTGTTGGATCCCCTGTATGTATATTATGTGGATGTAGCTCATAAAACACACAGAGAACTGGATATGCAGGGCAAAATATGCAGCTGCTTAGGGCACTTGAAAATTTGGGGCATCATTGGGTCTTAATATCCACCCACCTGGCTCTTCCTATCCCTGTTCTGTGGCTCTGCTTTGTCTAGAGAGGCTCTAGTTAACTTAACTTATAATTGGAAAAAGCCTGCTGGACCTCATAGCATAACACTGCACCTGTAAAAGAACCATTCAGGTTGTAATGAAGCCATTTAATGGGCATTTGCAAGCCCCAGGGATATATTCCCAGTTTCTGAATTTAGTGTGTTAGTCGGCAAGGCCTAAGTTTAAAATTTTCTTTAAAATATATCATTAGTGTGTTGCTGAAGATCATAAAATCACATCTCTAAAAAAATCATCATTTCACCCCCCCACCCACTGGTGTGAGAGACCACGAGAGGAGGGTGCAATGCCTGGAAGAGCTAATTTCCAGGATGGCCAGGAGGAGGTGCCACCAGCAGTAAGTGGACCATCTGACACCTGTCTATACTGGCATTTACAATCTTATTAACTAACAGCTGTTAAAACATGACAACAAATTCCAGTGTTGACATCTCTTTTTAACCATACAGATTTTGACCTGCCTATTTTAGAGTGTCTGAACCCAGGAGTGCAACATAGTTTGGAATTTAACACACTTTTAATAGGCTTGGAATAGTTCTGCATCGGAAGCCAGATTCCTGGGATACATGCATGAGAGGAGATGAGGAAACTGGAGTACTGGGAAAAGGAGGAAGATGTATTTTCACTGGAGATTCCAGAGACACACATTATTAATTACTAATGTAATATGCCATCATGTGCCAGCAATGCCCCTCTGACATGTACATCAGACTGGACTGTCTCTATGCAAAAGAATAAATGGACACATCAGACATTAAGAATGGCAATGCCCACAATCCAGCTGGGGAACATTTTTACCCTCCCTGAGCACAGTTTTCAAATGGCAAGTTGCCATTCTCAGACAGAAAAACTTCAAAAACAGACTGCAGAGAGAAACTGCTGAACTGGAATTAATATGCAAATTTAACACTCTGAACCAAAGTCTAAACAAACACATGGAGTGGTTCTCGCATTACAATAGGTAATTTCTCATTCAGGTACTCTCAACTTCTCAACACTATTGGAGATGAGCCACATCTATTCTGATTTAATTAGCATTGATGTCACATTCCTATCTCTACATTTTTTTCCCTTTTCCCCCCCCCCCCCCCTTCAGCATCTGAAGAAGTGAGTTGTAGTTTGTAAAAGCTTATACTCTAATACCCAGTGAGTTTGTGTCTTTAAAGTGCCACTGGACTGCTTGCTTTTGCAGAAACCGACTAATATGGCTTCCTCTCTGAAACATTACCATTTGCTTACCTGGGATAGCTTGGAATAGGGATGTTTAGGTGGGTAGTAGCCAGAAACATGCCAGGAGTGAGCAAGAAAACTGGAAAAACATTTGGGAGTAGAGCAGAATTATGGGATGTTCTTAGGCATCTTGTATATCCTGAAATAGTAATTTAGGCCCATCTCAGCCTTGGATAGTATTCATGAAGGAAAAATACTCTTTCTGTGGGGGGTGGTTCTGTGCTCAAGAGTCCTACCATCCAGCCATGGTGACTTACAAATTTACAATGCACAGCCACTAATGCAGTGGCTTTCAACCTTTCCAAACTACTGTAGCTCTGTCAAGAGTCTGATTTGTCTTTCACCTCACTTAAAAACTACTTGCTTACAAATCAGATTTAAAAATACAAATGTCACAGCACAACTTATTGAAAAAAATTGCTCTAATTTTTATCATAAATTTAAAAAAAAATCTCAAATATATTGTACTTACATGTCAGTGCAAAGATATATATTTATAGTATAAACAAATCATTGTATGAAACTTTAGTTTGTACTGATTTGACCAGTGCTTTTTTATGTAACCTGTTATAAAACTAGGCAAATTATCTAGATGAGTTGCTGTACCCTCTGGAAGACCCCTGCATACCCCAGAAGTACATGTACCCCACTGAGAACCACAAGTTTTTTTCTTTGTTTTGTTTTTGAGGGAACAGCAGTAATCACACTGCATCATCTTCCCACATTATGATTCCCCGGAAACCCAGACATGATTTGGGGCCTTATGGGGACCTAGGGATTGCACAGACAAAAGTGTAGCAAGCTGGGAAACGCCATGGGTGCCCATCTCTGCTGGCGTGGCATAAGCGTGTGATATTGATTAATAATTGATTAATAATTAAGATGCTAAGGAGCAATGCTGTAGATAAGGGCAATAAGCCGACAGGCTCTCCATGGGAGGGGGTTAGTGCTGGGTTAGGTCCCCGCCTCATAGGGAGCCATGTGCAGCCACCCAGCCTGCAGCGTACTAGAAGCCCCGTCCCTGAACATCAGCTGCACGCGCCGGAAGTAGCCTCATGCTGGCGGGGCACTGACGTAATTGTGAAAGCTCCCTATCGGCTATGCTTGCTGTCTCTTTCCCCTCTGTTTCCGGCGGAAGTCTGGGGCCTTTCCTTTTCCGGGTACGGGTGCCCAGGCGGCGGAGAGAGGCAGGCAGGACGGAGCGGTGGCGGCGGTAGCGGTGGGGGTGGCTGGCGCGTGTAATGGCGGAGCTGGCCCAGGGGCAGAGCGCGGCTCCGGTGGGGATTAAGTCCGAGGGCTTCGCCGACGCTTTGCACCGGGTCCGCCAGGTAACGGAGCCCGGGCACAGGAGGAGGCCTCTGAGCCGCCGCTAGGCCTCGGGGCGGGAGAGGGAGCGGGGCGGCCCGATTAGGTGGCCAGTGGGGCAGAGAGTGCAGCAGCCTCGCGCGTGGGGCGCAGGCGTCTGCGCCTCCTTCTGGGGAAGGGCCTGGGGGGGCTCGAGCGGGGTCCTTCCCGGACCGCCAGGGGCGGGAGAGCTGCAGTAGCAGCGGGGGGGCCCTGGAGACACCCTAGATGGCTGGAGTTGGGGCAGAGGTTGTGAGGAACCGGGGAGGCGAGGCCCGTGGTGCGCTCAGGCCTTGTCCACCACTTGCCCAACCTTTCTCTGTGAAAAATAACGCCCCGAGTTTGTGTCTGTGCAGCACTTTTCATCACCCAGGAGATGAAAGGGTTCCTGAAAACTGTCCCCCTCCCCGTAACATTTAGGGAGTGTGGGGTGGGAAATAGACCCATATGCAGGCAAGGTTGAAGGAGGTCAAACAGCTGGAGCTTGCAGGTTTGGCGGGCTGTCTGAACATATAGTTACTTTGCAGTTCAGTGACTGAGCTTATAACCCAGAATAAGTGGCTATTTCTTAAAGAAATATGAATTTACAACACAGGAGGCCACTTGCATGAAAAGTTACCTTTTACGTTTGCCTCGGCACAGTTAATAGAGATAAGTATTCCCCACTTATTTAAAAAGGATACGCTAGGCTAGTTTAGACAAATCAATTTTAATATACAAGGGACATACTGTTATCATTTGGGGGTTAGTGTCCATCCCGAAAGAGGTGGTAAAGTGTAACTTCTGTGATTCTAGAACACACATTCAAAGATGGCTGGAGAGGGTTACAGAAATCCAAACAATATTTCAGCACAAAATCTAGTGTTCCTGAGAAATTATGGTGCTCCTTGGCAAGGTGCAAGTTTATGAATATGATTTTAGAGACAAGGGGCCATTGTTTTATCAGTTTTGCTAATTGTGCAAAATTCATTGCAGTGTATGTTCATTTTTTCTCATTCCATATTTATCACGGGTGTTAAATGCAACTTGTTCATTGTGGTTATTATTTACATCCCAACAGGACATAACATGGCTAACTACTAGAAGCAAGTCTTGAAGATTCTGTATGGTCTTACTGTCACTTTCCAGTATTACTGGGGTGGTGGGGGAAAAGATCTCCTGTTGCCCAGATACTTGTATTTTTTCTTTAACTGAGAAGCTCCTGGAGAAATGAGTTGGATCATAAAACCTTTTTGAGCTATTGTTCTAATGAAATGAAAGGGCTCACCACTTTGTACAATTCACTCATAAACTAATATGGTAGCGAATATTGATTTTTATCTAATCTTCAGAGAATTGTGCAAAGACCCTGGCAATTCTAGATAGTACATCTACTTTTTTTTCAGAAATCCAAAAATTATTTGCCTCCTACTGCTTTTCAGCTGTTGATTCAAAACATCACATCTGTGTCATGTTTTGCAATATGCAATAGATAGTTTTCATCTGCGATGACCTAGACCAAGCTGCAAATCAGATTTTTCAGTGACTGTAACAGCTGTGTCGACTTGACTGTATGCTGATGACTGAGTCTTCCTGTTAGCATCAGATTGTTAATCTTTGGAGGCTGTTGTATTGTAGAGACGCATGTCATAATCTTGCTGACTTCTTACTGAAGGCCTCCAGCTGCAAAAATTCATTTTGAGTACTTGAGACTGTTTTCTGCCTGTTCTGAAGTAATGAATGGATTTGATCTTGGACAACCTGCTGCTCAGGTGGAAGAAAAGTTTTTCATTATTTGCTGATCATGTATGGCATTTTGAAGGGAAACAGAGTACTGCATTGGAAACCTACTGAACTCACATTGAAATGCGCCATTCACTGGATCAATAACAAGTTAAATGGGAATGGGGAATTTCTGTGACTGCACCGACTCATGTATGTAGTGAAAGTTGGTTGCTTATCTGTCCTATGTGGCTGCCCTGTCAGATTTGTGACTTATGGTAGGATTGTTCCACACACTCGTATCCAGAGAAAATGGAGTATAAAACTTTACTGTAATCAGAGCCCTCATTAATTGTAAATTGGCTATTCTTTACATTTTATAGGGAAATGAATAAATTGGTATCCCTTAGCCCAGAATATACTGAGTTATTCTAGTGTAATCTTTAAGTTTCCAACATCATCTGCTTCAAATGAAGTGTCCTATTTCTCTGATAAATGTGGGCTCCCTCATTTTTTGGTAGTTGTCACTGACTTTTCTATTCTGTAGGATGACTGTATGCTTCCTGGTTTGACAGCTTTATTCAGTATAATAGCGGAGATTGTTGATTCTGGGCAAAAAAATAGTGAACTTGGTCTTAAGATCTAGCTTAATGACTGTGAAGGGAGTTTAGTAATTGGGTACAAGTAGATTTGGTTCATGCGCAGGTATGATGGCACTAAATTGTCACTGAGGTCTCAGTGATCGTTATGAAATGAGGTGTGGTGTTGGTTCATGTCCTAGTGGGCAGTTGTGTGCCTCACTACTCCAACAATCACAGTTGACACTTCAAGCATTGTTGGCATAGGGCAAGAATTGAATTGGGCAGAGACACAACTTCTGTGGTCTTGTTCCTAGAAATGGTGACCAAGATCTTGGTAGAAATTAGGGAAGTTTGACTGTACTTGTCCATGCCATACCCTATTCTGTAGATAGATGTAATGGGGGATGGATTTCAGCAATATATATTTTTATGAACGGTGTTCACTTAAATAAAAAAATAAAGCAAACCTTAGACCTGGTACAGCTCAGCTCTGGCCCCTGGGTTACTGCTGTAAATGCCCCTGTGTGGTTTTAAATTTAATTTTGAACTAAAGCTGCATCTAGGACTATTAAATCCACTGGAGGTCCATTTTCACTTCTTGAATGGGTCATAGTATTGTAAATCTGGTCACTCACCATCAGTACTGTGAGTGACTAATATTCAGATCAGTACTCCTGGGTGATCAGCCTTAGTAACTTCATGCTTAAACATTGCTTTTTTTATATTAATAGTGTCACATTTCAGATTCAAACCTACAAAACCAAAAAAACCCACCCCTCCAATGTATGTTGAGGCTTTAAGATGTGTTCTGGCCGCCCTCCATAGGGAGACTATGGGTACATCTAGACTACAGGCTTCTGTCGACAAAACTTCTGTCGACAAATACGGTCAACAAAGCTTGTCGACAAAGAGCATCTAGACTACATCCAGTTCTGTCGACAAAGCAAGCTGCTTTGTCGACATGACAGTGTGGACGCAAAGGACAGTGTAGATGCAGTAAAGCCTTCTGTTGACAGAACTCTGTCGACAAAAGGTGTTATTCCTCGTAGAATGAGGTTTACAGCCGTCGACAAAACTGCTGAGTTCTGTCGACAGAACTCAGCGGCAGTGTAGATGCAGGTATAGTTTTTGTCGACAAAAGTCCGCTTTTGTCGACAAAACCCTGTAGTTTAGACACACCCTTAGATTAGTCGACTAATTTACATATGCAGTAGCTAGCCTTCATATGGAGGCTGCTGATATTGTAATTTGGAATTGTATTGCTTTTGTGGGTTAGAACATTTCTACTACTCCTTTAAGTAATGTAACTTGTATTAATAAATATTCCTGGTGATTCACCCCCTCCCCTCCTTGACAGTCTCACCTTATAGTAAATCATTTCTATTTGAATGCTCGTCACCTCTCCACATGCACATGGTACTTTTGCTGTGAAGTGATTTGCATGATAAGATTTCATTATACAAATCTTAATTTGAGAAACTAGCAAGATACTCACTAGCCAGAGATTTAAATGTACTCTCTAGAGGAAGATATAAAAGACAAAAAATGACCATCATGTCAGTGATGTGCTTCAGTTAATGGCCTGGTAAGCTTTTGTCCTGCCAACTTTAGGCTCTGGGATTTTTATTGTGGGTTCTGTGTGTAAATTCCATCTTTCATATCAGGTTCTGCCTTATAGGCCCTCTTTTTTTTTTTTTTTTAATAAAAAGGGTGGGAGAAATACTTGCACCACTCCTTTTGGAGGGAGATACCTCTCTGCCTCTTTGCCCCATTTCTAGTCTCCTAGATGAGGGAAAGGGGAAGTAAGGTGTCAGTTACTCATACCTCTCCTCCCTGGCATCTTTTTTTTTTTCTCTTGTAGAGTCTCTTTGAATGATTTAATAGCTGATCTTTGCTGCCACAGCTAGCTTTCTGAGTTAATGTAACACAAAATTAACATTATTCTGGATAGTTTCACCACTCCTCACAGGGTTCTGGATAGCAGCTGAGAAACTGATATATTATCATTAGTATTCTACTTGACAAACATGAGCAGCAGCAGAGGCACTGAAATTGCTTGAAGATTCAGGGCAATAATGTTTCAATGACTTGTACTGTGTTAACATCTGAAAGATTCTATTGGTAGCCATAAGCTAGAGTCTTAGACTAAATTCTGCAGAAGTTGATGTTTTAGATCCCACCACACTTGCAATCAAAACTTTCATCTACCACACACTACTGGATTTTCAGTCCTTTCACACTATTGTAAAAGAAGGTTACACCAGAGGCATAAATAGACACAAGTCTAAAAGGTACAATTCACGTTTCACTGACTACTAGGAATACTTGAATTTTAAAAATATTTTATCTTTGTTAATAACGTACATATAACTATCACTTTTTCCCATGACTGTACTTCTGCAAATGTGTAGCTCAGGTTTGAATGGCCAGACAAATCCCAAAAGTAGGACAATCACAGAAATAATTTCTGATTGTGTGATGTTTCTACAACACACTTTAGAATTAAACTGAATAAAGGCTTTTATATTGGGGGAATAGAGAATGACGTCTAGAGGGGTGAAAGCAGTAGCTAGCAGTACATTACTCAAGGTCATCCCTAGCCCTTATCTGACTGGCTGCTTGCTTTTGTTAATTTCCTAGCTTCAGCATGTTTCATTTATCTTCCTGCAAAACCTATAGTAATAAATGAGGCTCCTTTTGTAACTTAAAGACAAATTAAAACATATGGTAACTGTTGCATCCATTCTAAATGTTTCCTAGTCTTTACTTTGTAGTTTGATTTTGATTTTTTTTCCTCTTGTGGTAAGTGATTGGACAGTGGTCTCTGCATCAGCAATCTTTAAAAATATATTTTTAAAATTTTCATAAACTTTTACCAGCTTGAAAGAAATGTGCATAGTGAAAATACTAACTTTGAATTTTAATCTAGTTTCTGTGGGCCAAAATCTGCCCTAATTTGTTTTTGTTTTTTTTTTTTTTTTAACTCTTAGCAGGGTGGTTGGGAAATAGCACAGGTGTGCCGAAGGACAGGATTTGATCTATTTAAAGTATAAATTCAGTTGTGGAAACTGGAAGGAAAAAAAAAAAAGAACAAAATAACTGTTAAAATGGGAAACTGTTCTCAGTGAACCTGTTAAAACATATCAGTAACGTGACAGTATGTTTGGGCTGGCAGAACAACTATTGCAGTTCTGTGAATTATAAATTACTACATAGAAGCTGTTAGTAGATTCCAAAGACTGATATTAATCTTTATTTTTCAGTCACGGAGAGGAGACAGAGGGGGCTGAGCCCCCAGAGCACCGGGGTGGAAGCAGAGCTATGCCCGAGCTGGTATGGGCGGCTCTTTCCTGCTGCCCCCGAGTGCAGGCGGGCAATAACCTTGCAGTTTTTAGTAGTGGAAACACACTACATTTAAGACCAAAAAGAAAAAATAAATATATATATAAAAAATAAATAAACTTTTTAAAAAGACAATCTTTCTAAAAGCACACCAAAAGAGTAAAAAAAAAGTTTTCAGCTACCAATTTAGGAGACAGATTGGATGGCTAAGTACGATTCAAGGTAGTTGCTAACTGTTAGCCATCCAATCTGTCTCCTAAATTGGTAGCTGAAAACTTTATTTTTACTCATTTGGTGCACTTTTAGAAAGATTGTCTTTTTAAAATTTTTTTTATATATATATATATATATATATATATATATATTGTTTTCAGTATTGAAGTGTTGCTTGAATGTAAATGACTTTAATAAAGCAACCAAGAGAGGGCTAGGCTAGCAGATGGAAGGAGGGCCAGAAACATGCCATGGTATGGAATATAGCAAATTACATGAGAAGGCACCTTGAGACCCAGCACATATTAATGTGACCTCTAAAGTTGTATTTACATGAATTCCATGGGTTTATTTGACACACACCACATCTGAGTTGTTTAGTACCAGTCTCTTAAGTAATTACAGAATTATGCAGAGCTGCATTATTCCACATATTAAAAAGAAGTGAGTGCTAAGACCCTCCCTTTCTCTTCAGCAGGGTCTAGAAAAGATGCAATTTGCGTAACAGTTGCTTGTGTTTAATTTTCAGTTGTGCATGCAGGAGTACCCTCTCAGGATTACAAAAATCTGATAGGAAAAAGAAGGAAATCAAGAACTTGCATTCCTGATACTGTTAATTTTTTTTTTAAAGAGGGGTGAAGACAACTGAAGGCCATTTTCATTTACTACAACAATGGCTTTTACTCTTTCAGTTCACTTTAAGAAAAGCATCCTAGTGTAGTAGAAATCCATGTTATAAATCCATGTTACAAAGAGCTTTCTACTTTGTAGATGCTTTTCTACTGTGGATCCTAGTTTTGGATGGATGACTTTTCCTCTGCAGCTGTTGGTAGTGTCTGCAACTTTGAATCCTTGTAGATGTGTTGGAAAGCTACATTTTAGAAACTTCTCTGGTTATATTTTTCCATCTCCCCTTTATTGTGGAGATCATCTGTGTAAAAAAAGATGCTTTTAATTTGTCCCTGTTGCTTATTCTCTACTGAAAGCCCAATTCGTTATATTCTCATATCAGTACTGATTGTATTGGATTTTTTTTTTTCTGCTGCTTATTCTCCATCTGAACTAAATCCTCCATCAAACTCCTAATGCAGAGCCTGTTAAAATATTTTTCTGTGGGAAAGAATGAGGGGAACAATATGGAATAAGACATTTCAGCAATTATTAGGTTTTGCCTGAAGCATCATTTCATGTACTTCAGGCTGCTCTTTATTAACAAAAATCCTTTTGAAAATATGGTAGTCTTGTATATTAAATATCCTCACATTTATTTTGGTTTTCTGGCTCCCCCTTTTTTTGGTATCTGCACACTTCTGTCTTTAATGAAGTTTTCCTTGCGACACCCCTGTGAATTAAGACATGCTAATATTTCCATTTTACAGGTGACAAAATGAGGCAAAGAGACAAGTGACTTACTCGACACCACACAGAAAGTCTGTCACAAATCGGGGAATTAGACTCCTAAGTCCCAGCCTAGTACCAAAGAACTTAGTTGCTATAGCTGATATTTTAGGTATGCTAATTTTTTTTTAATCTTCAACAGATTGCTGCTAAAATTGGAGATATTCCTCACTTGAATAATTCCACGCCACTGGTGGACCCCTCTGTCTATGGTTATGGAGTACAAAAAAGGCCACTGGATGACGGAGGTAAGCTGGCTATTTTTTTTACAATACTTGTTGTGATATAGCTTTCAGGTATGGTCATCTGTGGACATGGAACTAGGGGATCAGTTTTGCATTTGTCATAAAAGTATCTGAGATTAGTGGACAACTATGTGTAGAGATTACATAGAATTCCTGTGCTGTTTAGTCTTGCTCAGTGTATACAACACCTTTTTGACTATATTGATAAAATGATGTTGCTATGTTCTACAAGCAATATTATCAGTTTGCTAGTTTTTAGAGAATTACATTACTTAGCCAAGTATTTAACAGTTGTATTGTAAATGAAGCACTGTTGTGTTATAGGGACATTGTACGTGTTACAAAACGACAGTTGCTGCCTGAAATTACTTGCAGCCTGTGTACAATGCCATTTACTGTTTTATAGCTATAAGACGATTGGCAAGTATAACGAGCAGCAGTCACAGCACAACAGCTGGTTATGTATGCATCTTAGCACAGACAAGTTTTAAAGAGAGACTTGAGAGGAAACTGATGTGGATATTCCTAATGGGCAGGTTATTTCATATGCTTCCACTAAAGTATTTCTTTAACCTTTCTTAGATGTATATGGTTATGGCCGTGGTTTGAGTCACAATACTAGACTAGAGAGACCCCCTTGTCTGATCCTTATGTTGCATTAATATTCATTTGTTTAAAATATCCTTGTGAATCACTAAAAACTGAAGGCCTCCAGTGAAACTCAACCACGCTCTGTCCTTCCATGATCGACTTGAGAAGGTAGCTGCAAAGTCAAAAATGAACCAATGTAATCCAGAAACGATCAGGTACAATTTGGGGTGCATCAGCATTAGTGTTGAGAATATCTGAAATAGCACTTGTATGTTGAATATTGTGTACTGGTGTGGAGCAGATGCAGCCACACATGACTTAACCAGCGAACTGTTCAAACCTGGTGATCTTTTGTAACCAAGATGGGCCTCTTCAGAGTGTTACTAGTTTCCTATCTAGACTAACCAAAACTTTGTGTTTGACTGGACCGTAAGTGCTTAGTACATGCACTTTGACCCAGGTAGAGCTGTAATAGTCCCTCTTTCCTTGCCAGTAGTTCCAGGCTTCATCTCCCCTGAAGATTGCATTCAACAAAAACAAATGTCTGATTATGGGCATACATGTCTAGTGAGGGTTCCTCCATTACAGAATTATGCTCCTTACAGTGCTCAGTGGTAAGGCCTCACTTTTCTTCAAGTGAGAGTTGAAAAATATTTTGACTTCAGTGAATGTAAGAATGGTCTGACCCAGCATGGCTGATCGTCATCTAGCCCAATATCTTGTCTTCCAACAATGGCAGGTACCAGATGCCTGAGAGGGAATGAATAGATGCAGTGATCCATCCCCTGTTGTCCAGTCAGAGGTTAATGGGCATGTGGCTGTAGATGGTCAGGGACGCGAACAGCCATTGATGGACCTATCTTCCATTAACTTATATATTTCTTTTTTTGATCCAGTTATACTTTTGGCCTTTAAAACATCATCTGGTTGACTATACTATGTGATATGTTTGGTTCTAGTGTTGTGAATGGGTAAATAACGCTTCCTTATTCACTTTCTCCACAGCATTCACAGTTTTATAGAACTGTTTCTTATTGCCCCATAGTCTTTTCAAAGGTGAGCCGTGCCAGTCTTTTAAGTCTCTCCTCCTGTGGAAGCTGTTCCATACCCCTAATAATTTTTGTTGCCCTTCCCTGCACTTTTTTTTTTTTTTTTTTTTAAGATGGGACAACCAGCCTCGAATGCAGAATTTGAGGTGTGGCATACCATGGATTCATATAGTGGCATTGTGATATTTTCTGTTTTCTTTGTCCTGAGGCAGAGCTTCAGAAACTTCATTATATCATGACCTTGTCTGACAAGAAATATTACTTCATGACCCAGGAAGGGGGCTCAGGCTTCTGCTCCACCTGAATCCTGCTGTCCCGGGTTGGGGGACAAAGCCTGAGCCTCGTGCTCTAGGCAGTGGAGCTAAAGCTGAAGCACAAGGCTTCAGCCACACTTAGGGAGCCTGCATTCAGAGCACTATCGTCAGGGCTGAAGCCCTTTGACTTTGGCCCCAGGTGGTGGGGCTTGGCCTTTGTCCCTAGCTCCTAGCAAGCCTGATGACTCCATTCGAAGGGGGTTGTGACCCACTTTTGGCATCCTAACCCACAGTTTAAGAACCACTGTTCTAATTGATCCTAACATGTTAGCTTTTTTCACTGCCTCTCCACATTAAGCAGATATTTTCGGAGAACTATCAATAGTTCTTTCTGGAGTTGTACCAGCTAATTTAGAATCCTTTGTTTTGGGTTTGTTTGGGTTTCTTTTTCCGATATGCATTACTTTGCATTTACCAGCTTTGAATTTCATCTGTCATTTTGTTGTCCGTTTTGTGAGAACTCTTTACTACTTTTCTCAGCTTGGACTTGACTGAGTAATTTTGAATCATGAGCACATTTTGCCACCTCGCTGTTTACCGTCTTTTTTCTAGGTCACTTACGAGTAAAATGAAAAGCACAGGTCCTTTGCAGCCCACTCTTTCCATTGTGAAAACTGAACATTTTATACTTATCCAGTTACTGATCCATGAGAGGATTTTCCTTCTTATCCCATGACTGCTTGCTTTGCTTAAGAACCTTTGGTACGGGACCTTCTCAAAGGCTTTCTGAAAGTTCAAGTATAAACTGCATCGCCTTTGTCCATATACTTGTTGATTACCTTGAATAATTCTAATAGATTGGCAAGGTATGATTTCCCTTTGTAAAAGCTATGTTGACTCTTCCCTGACATACTGTGTTGAGATCTATATGTCTGATAATTTTGTTCTTTACTGTAGTTTCAACCAATTTTCCTAGTTCTTAAATTACTATAGTTTCAACCAATTTGTCTGGTTCTTAAATTAGACGTACCTGCCCATAGTTGCTAGGATTGCCTCTTGAGCTTTTAAAAAAAATAGGTGTTACATTAGCTATCTTCTAGTCATCTGATACAGAAGCTGATTTTAAATAGTAGATTAGATACCACAGTTCATAGTTCTGCAGTTTCATATTTGAGTTCCTTCAGAACTCTTGATGAATACCATCTGGTCCTAGTGACTTATTACTGTTTAATTTATCAAGGTGTTCCAAAACCACCTCAGTCTGGGAGAGTTCTTTAGCTTTGTCTACAAAGAATATCTCCAGTATGGGAATCTCTTACATCCTCCTCAATGAAGACCAATACACAAAATTCATTTAGTTTCTCTGATAGCCTTGTCCTCCTTTTATTTAGCTTATTTAAAGTGAAAATGGCACTGGAATACCAAGCTTACTACATTTAAATGTGAGGGATGATTGTCTTAAAAAGGTTGTAAAAACAAATCTGACTTTAATCATCATATCCTTAAGTAAATATCAGTCATATAGTAATAATAAATTCTGCATGTTTACTTGCTTCACTAATCTGCCAAAATAAGATTGTGGCATGTATTTATGCCCTTAGAATGAAGAAGTTAACAGACCAGTTGCATTGGGGAGGGAAAAGGAGAAGAATGAATCCCTCTCCACACTTTATCAGTCTCTGGACTGGAAATTCCTGCATGTTGCACAATCACCTAGTCTGTATTTGGCAAGTAAGACATTTCCCTCTGGCACTTTTTTGCCATGCCTTTTATTAAAGTATCCTAGATTTGATTTTAACTTGTTGTTGCATGCATTGTTAAATAACAAGGTATTATGCAAAAATGAGCTCAGTTATGTCAGATTCAAATGAAATATTTTTAATTTGCCCTTTTCATGAAAGTAGACCAAAACTGATGGTCACTTCTGTAATTATGAAGTAGGAACAATTCCCCAAAAACATGGCCATGTCTATTAAGGGTATTTGATAGGCTTTGTGAAACAAATTTTAAGCTTGTAGAAAAGCCTGGAGTGTGTCCATAATTCAAGCAAAATAATACTTGCCACTTAACATGTGCTAAGCGTAGCAGTAATTGAATGCTTTATGATGGTAGATTGGGAAGCTGGCTGTTCTGTGTCCAGCATTCGGTGATGGTCTCCGCTGAAGCAATTTTGCGATTTTACTCCAGAAGTGGGAAAGATGTTGGCCTCCTGTGTAGGAATTAAAGCCTCAGATATTCCTCCCTCACTTCTTAAGATCCCATTAGTCCTGATCATGATGGAGGTGAGATCCATGGAAGTGCTCCATTTTAGAAAGAGAGCAAACCAGATAGCAGTTGGGTAGGGAGTAACACTAGAAAATGTTGTCTCAAAACTAAACTCAGAGTATACTGAAAAATTGCCATACTTGTTGAAGTGTTTAAAGTTATTCTTGCCGGTATTCAATATTTTGACTACTCATACATCTGACTTAGTTCTAAATCAACTATAACTACTAAGGGGAATCTGGGAGTGGGCAATAATTTTGGATGGGGGGGGGGGGGGGTAAGAAGGCCACTCCAAAAATTTAGGAAGTGGTTGAGGGCTGCACTCTTCCATGATATTAATGGAGGAGGTGCGGGGTTCTGGGATGCAGGTTGGGTGCAGAAGGGAGCTTTGGGTGAAGGAGGTAGTTGTGACCTGGGGCACTGGACTGGGATGCAGGGGGTTGGATTTGACTCAAGGCAGGGAATTGAGGTACTAGAGGGGGTGCAGGGATTTGTGTTGTGAGCTAGGGCAGGAGGAGGCTATGATCTGGGGCAGGAGACTGGGGTGCCAGATCTGGGAGGGGATATGGGTGCAGGCAAGGGGCAGAGGATTTGGGTATGTGGAATAGGGGGAAGAAGTGGGGGCAGAGGATTGGGGAAGGGAGGGGCTGGGTGCCAGAGGCAGGGGCTGGCCAGGAGACTTACCAGCCAGCAGCCTGTTCCTGAATCAGCCTCCTGCCAGTTAGTGTTCCCTCCCTGTGTGCAGCCCTGAGCCTCTGACTGGGTGGGGCTGATTAATCACCTGTGAAGCTGTGTGGCTGTCCCTCTTAGAGAGGGAACACTGCTGCCTGCCGCACCCCCGCACAGGCTGTAGCCATGTGCTCTGGACCCTCTTTGGCTTTGTGGCTGCTTGTTATTGAAACCGGCAGCTCCCGTTGGCTGGTTTCTGGCCAGAAACCGGCCAGTGGGATTGTGCTGGAGGCAGGAGCAGCTCCTAAAGCTTTTCCCCCCCCCCCCTCCCCTCCGGACCCACATTTTTTAACAAAAAACCTCCCCACAGCTGTGTTTCACTGGTGTGCGGGTGAGGTGAGGCAAGCAGGGAGCTTCCCGCAGCATCCACGGGCTGGATCCGGTGGCTTGGTGGGCTGGATATGGCCCGCAGGCTGTGTTTTGCCCAGGCCTGGCTTAGTGAGTAGCATTGTTCAAAAAGTGTTCAGTTGGAGAATAATACTAAATGTTATCTTATATTATAAACCAATAGTATGGCCACTCTTAGAATACAGTGCTCATATATTTTCATTGCCACAAAATATCATCGCTGCCAAATGCTTATCAGACTTGGGTTAAGGATTAGGTATTGTATCGATAGCAAGAACATCCAGTTTTAGTAAAGTTAAATGACAAATGTTAGGTATACCTTCTTATTTCAGGACATAAGCTGACCTCTGACTACTGAGGATTAGAAAGAAACTTTTCCTGGTGCAGGTTGTTCAGTAACTGCCTACTACATTATTATGTATTTGTATCATCATAGCACCTACTATGCTATGAACCAGGAGATGGAACAAAGACAGTCCCTGCCCCAAAGAACTTGTCTAAATATAGAACAAGAGACAGCAGATGGATACAGACTAGGGATGTTAAATTTCTATTAATCAGCTAATGGAGTAGTCAATGGAATTTCTATTAACTACTTGATTAGTCAATAAGGCGGAGGTGGGGCGCTTGCTATCCCAGCTGCGCATCAGCCTTTTAAATGTAGTAAGAGCCTTCCACTGCTCTTACTACATTTAAAAGGCAGTAGCAGGGAACACGGAGCAAGCCTGTTCCAACTGCAGTGCTTCAGCATTGGAAATATAACAAGAGTACCGGGGTTGGAAAACAGGGCAAGTGGGGCAAGCTTTCCCCATGCTTCCTGCTGCGCTTCAGCCACTCTTGCTATGTTTCAAAAGCAGAAGCGCAGCAGTCAGAACCTGGTGCGAGCAGGGACTGTTTCAGTCTCCGCTAGCGCTGTTTCCCCGCTGCGCCCCTGCCCCCGCAGATATGGTGCTGGAGGGAACTGGCTTTTAAGGTCACAAGGGAGGCAGAGAAGTGACTAGTCAAGTCACTACTCAGCTATCTGAGAAGCGTATGCTTATCGGGTAGTCAGCTAGTCACTTACATCCCTAATACAGACAGGGGAGTACAATGAGCCAATGTTAGACATATTAAGCAGTGGTCTCATCACACCAGCAACATAACCATTGCTAAGATTTTGTTGGGATTCTTGGATCTCATTTCAGCATCTTGAAGTGGCTGATGACATACTGGATACTGTACTAGATGGCTCACTGATTTGGTCCAAATGGCAGTTCTTGCATTTATTCAAATCTAAATCAGAATTAAAATGTGCAAAATGGCATCTGAAACAGATGTATTTGTTCATAATACATTTATGTACTGTGGACATAAATCTGTTCTTCATACATAAATGGCCAAAGCACTTTTATAGTAAAAAATGGATCTCATTGGACCCTGTACTGTAAATTTAAGCCCATAGGATGTTTTACTGGCAAATCATAAAATGCCTCTAAAATTTGGTTAAGTGCTACTAAATAACCTCAGCAGCACAAATTCAGCTTCTGTAACGAGCTTTCTGATTCCTGGCTGTTGAGTTTACAATGGAATTGAAAGGCTCATTCAAATAGATGCTTCCCTATAGTGGGCATTATTTAATTTCAAAGCAGAAAGTTTTAAAGGCACTGTCCTCTGGTGGATTTTGTACATGTAGGCTTTGTCTGCCTACAGTGGATAGAAATACAGATGTTACTCTAGTTTAAAGGGATGCTGTGCTTGAAATCTGGTCTCTAGCTTTCTTTAAGTTTCATATATTGTACTTGCCCTGACTCCTTTGTATATCTTTGGTTTTACAGTAAATGTCATTTAAAAAAATACTCTATGTAACACCACCCAAACAAATGGGAAATTGAGTGAAAGTGCAGGAGTAAAATATAAAAATGACTAAATGCAAAAGCTGTGAAATTCACTACGTTATTAAATTGTAGGAGAGGGGAGAGAAAATATTTCTCTGTTTTAGTAATCTTAGATTTTATTTAGAGTAATAATTTTTCTGTTTAATACTTACTATCTCAAGTGAGTGTCTTTTCTAAGAATAGGATGAGAAAATTGTAATACTGCAGTAAACTAGGGGCCCAATTTAGTAAGCGTCTGCATAGAACTCCCACTGTGTTTTTTAAATAGAGACTTTTAAGGCAGAGATTTTCAATTTTTTGGTAGTCTGTGATTTACAGGGGCTTATAAACAATCAGCTGTCTCCCAACTACGTGTACCATATCCTTTTCCATCTACAACTGAGTAATATCCCTGAGATATCTTCGTTGGTGATGTTGATGGAAAAGTTTGTTATATTGAAAAGGGCAACCAGTATTATTTGTCCAGATAGTTTCTGGACAGCACCAGTGATCCATGGACCACTGTTTGGAAACATCAACACAAAGGGGCTTTTCAGATTACTTTCATAAATGTGTGTTGGGTTTTGGGAGGGTTGTGCAAACCTCTCTGGTAGGGATATAAAGGGTTAACCAGTTAACCTGGTAAGCACTCACCTTACCAGTATGCTTACCAGGTTAACAGCGCCTGGCAGGAGCAGCCCACAGAACAATGGGCTTGGGCTGGAGCAGTCCGCTGCCCATGGGATCCTGGTTAACCAGTTAACTGTTTTAAATCCCTTCCCCCAGGTAAGTGTCAAAACAAATCTAGTAGTTTAAAAAAAAAATAGCCTGGCTCAGGTATTGTTCTCTCTCTGCTGCATGTTCATGGCTGGATGCAGTTATCTCCACTACAGCTTCCCCATGTAACTTTGTGGGGTTTTTAAAAAATTACATTTGTGCTTGCTTAATGCTCTTGCATATTCTCTGAATTCAATATTCCAATAGCTAAATGTGGGAATGAACTGCCAGTGTGTGGGAAATCTTAACTCAGACCTATACCGTTCTGTAAATGGCTGCCAGCACTGCTGGTTGGTGTATGATTCTGAAATTGTCTCGAACAAATGATGCTCTGTTGCTTTTAGAGCCTTTCCAGGGAGAAGAGATTTGTCATAGTATTGGAAAACACAATGCGCATAACCACCCCTGCCCCAACACACACACCTTAATATAACTTTAATCTACAATAAATTGGCTATGCTGACCTAGGCTATGGTTTGGAAATGGAGCCTGAAACAGGTGATTTTCAGTTTCATTATTTTCTTTCCCTGGGAAGTACTCTGAAATGTGCATGCTTCTCTTCACATAGGGGGGTTTGGACAGTGTAGGGGGTTAACTAAGAACTATGGTAGCACAGTTAGGCAAAACTGGCTGCTTTGCGCCTTTTTTTTTTTTTTTTTTTTTTGTTTTGCACGAACACATTGTAAGTTACTTAATTTTACATGGCACTTACATAGCACCTCTGTTTAGTAGATCTTGAAGTGCTTTGCCAGGATAAGTTTATCCCGAGTTTAGTGATGAGGAATGCACACGGGAGGGTTGTAAATCTAGAGTGCTCTAAAGCAGGGATCGGGAACCTATGGCCAGATGTAGGCCCACAGCTTGCCTTGATGCAGTCTGCAAGGCTTGGGATTTCTCCCTTCTCCTCCCCTCAAAAATCTACTAGCCACAGGCTCCCAGCAGAGTGAATCCAGCCCTGTGACTCTCCTTCTTCCCCCCCCCCCCCCCCCAAAAAAAAAAAAAGCAGGGCTGGAGAGTGAGGGGAAGCCTGGTGCCCTCAGTTACATGAGTGAGGTGAGTGTCTTTTTTGGTTTGTTTGTTTTTCCTGCTTCTCAGTTGGGGGCCATGTCAGTGAGTTGATGTGGTGTGTTTTTGCTTCTCATATGTGTGTGGCCCCCAACTGTTTTGCTGGGGACCACTGACCCACAGAAAAAAGGTTTCTCACCCCTGCTCCAAAGTGTAGACACTGGGGAGGTGATGTATTCTAAACGATTCTTCCTGCATGTTAACGTATAGTTGAGAATAGAATCGAGCTTTTATGACTCAGTCCCATAGTCTGTTGGCTGCTACTGTTGTGCTGCCAGAATATTTCTAGCTAATGGATAATTTAACCATTTTATAGCACCAAACAATGTGTGTGTGTGTGTTTTCATAGGAATGGGGTAGCTTGGCTAGTAGCAGCATATTGAGTCTTAGAAATCAAAGATCAGACCCTCTACTTTGTCATGTCCATTTTAAGTCCAGTGGGGCCTGTGTGGGATTGTTTTGTGTTCTTTAGTGATTTAGGTAAGATTTAGAACCAGTGCTCAGCCTTCAGATAGAGGACTGCTGTTACTCGGGGCAAAGAGGGTTGGTAGGAGAAGATGAAAGGATCCTAGAGATGTCACCCCACCCCCAAAATGTTGATGGTGGTTTCAAGTGGCAAAGTAAATCCAGTGTTTCACATTATTTATATTAAAATAATGTCTAGAGGTCCCAACCAACATCACAGCCCTATCTTGCTAAGTGCTGTACAGACACACAGTAGATGCCAACCTTGTATTAGAACTTCCAATCATAACAAAAAAGAACAAAGGGTGAAAGAAGGGAGGTATTTATCCCTGTCTTGCAGGTGGGGAATTGAAACAGTCAAAAGGCTCTATGGCAGAGTCAGAACACAAACCCAGTCTCCTCTTCCCTCATTTCAGTGCTCCCAAAAAGATGCAAATGTTTTATTTGCAGTAATGAGCACTTTACATTAGTGGTAATAACACTTAACAAGTGGAAGAAAGGCAGATCTCCCCTGTGATCAGAGTTGGTTAAGGCTTCATTAGGGAGAAAATTGGAGACAGAACTATTTTGGGAAAAATACACTTCTCACCCCTAGCATCCAAGCACTTCTGACCCTCTTCAATAAAAGTGTGCACACAGAATCCTAAAGTATAGTTCGCAGCCTTACATTCCTCAGCTTCTGCATGTGACACATTGCTATGGTTTTATTCTTGTGAGTAATATTTTCTTCTATAAGATTCTATATTCCCAACATGCACGTTAATTTAGTGGGAGGCACTGCACTGTTTTATACGATGGAAAATAAAAATAAAATCTGCATTTTTTTGAGTGTCTGTTAGGCAGCATTCAGTTAAGGTGAAGCCTAAAGCAGGATGTAGAGTTATCAACCAGCAGGTGCCATTAACAGGAAATTGGGCTGATTTCATTCACATTCCTTATTTGCAGTAAAATGACTGTAGTTACAGTCAAATTGTACTCCAAGAGATGTAAAGGAGGGGGATGACACACATGTGGCCCGTCAGTATTCAACCTCCTCCTTGCCATTAAGCAGAAGATGGTGCCTTCTGCATAGAATATATCATCAGTTTGTATTTCAGTGCATGCATTCTGCCACAGACGTGCTTCTTTATTAGTTTTTTCACAGTAAAATGGGCATGTTTAAGAAAATGAAACTTCAGATTGTTGAAACCATTTTCTCAAAGGGGAGTAATTTTTTTCATAGTATTTCTCCTCATTTCATGTGCTTGGGTAGGGGATGGGAAAATGTGGTAGCCTTGTGCTTAAGCCATATTGAACTAGGAGTCAAGAAATCTGGGTTCTACTCTTCTGTTACAGACTTTGTGTAGGTGCATTAACCTCTTTGTGCCTCCAATTTCCCTTATGTAATGTGAGGAAATCTACTTTACAAATTAACCCCTTCAGCATGCAGATAAAAGCTCCAAGGGAGACTACAGATGGGTAACACATTATTTTCATGACTTAAATAAGCTCTTCTGCTTGTTGAACAAAACAGTATCTCCCCAACCTACTTTCTTCCAAGTGCAATTTACAAAATGTTACAAAATGGAAGCTTCTATTAATTATCAGTGTAAAGTTGGGGACTGGTGGAAAGGTTTATGGGATACAGTTGTATTTTGTAATCTGTTGTGATTTTAATAGTCATGTCCAGTTTGAGAAATTCTAAAAAGAAATGTGAAACCACAACATTGGCAATAATGGAACTGCTCTTTCTGCCACCTTGTTGGAATAATGTAGAATTGTGCTCCATAGCTAACGCTCCTAGTGCAGTGGTAATAGAAATAATGTTTTTTTCCCTTTTATTGCGAGAATGTTTTTAAAGCACTTTGGGATGAGATGATATGTTTCTGGATTTAGTATATAAACACGTATCTTATTTGTTCTGCCCTTCTGTGTGATAGTGCCTTTATCAGTAAGAGCAAATATTCCCCATTACATCACCCAACTTTTCTACTGCAGTATTGATAACTGTTAAATTAGGACATTTTATATTCATAGTGAGAATATGCAAAAGTAAATCTAAGGAGTCAATAACACAGCAGTTGGCTTACCTCTGAGCTGAAGAATATAATAAAAATATATATTCTGTCAATATCTTGGTCCAGGACCATTATCAAGATATTGACACAGAACAGAAATATGTTATTGACTCTTTGCCCATTTTATTTATCCAAAGAGTGTGCCTGGTCACAGATTTAATGCATTTTTTTTATGAGGCGCACAATGTGGGTGGAGTAATATTTCTTATTGGACTGGCTTCCATGGGTGAAAGACAAGCTTTTGAGCTTATAGAACTCTTCTGCTTTGTGAAAAGTACTCTGAGTGCCACAGCTAAATACTAGGAGGAACATTGCTGAACATAATGAGTTCACACATGTTGCAAGAGGAGGGGAGGTGGGCACTTAACACCTCTGCAGTCAGAGGTGGGTCACAAGTTGTTGTAATAAGCCATAAATTTAGGGTCTTTATTGAGCCCAGGACTTGTTGTGTCTTGAAAAGTTATGAATTTAAGGTCCCTGGCTAATCTTCTGAAGGTTTTGTGCAGATTTTCTTTGAGGATGAGAACTGTGAGGTCAGATATAGAGTAATTCATTATATGAAAGTGGTTGCTGATATACTGTTTTTGTCTTTTTTTTTTTTTTTTTTTTCCCCCCCCCCTCCCACAGTTCATTTGGGGTCATAGTGACTGTCTAATTTCATTCATGCATTTGCTATTGAGATATTTAATGTACTGGAATAGGTACACCATATGTAGGACGTATGGATCTTGAAAAGTATGGGCATATTGATCATTGTAGGAGTGGAATACATCTGCAACTTTATGCAACATTATCTGTTATGCAACTTTATCTGTTTTGTGTTTTGCTCTGGTGTTGCTTCAGACAACCCTCCAACCTTGCCATGCTCTTCAGAAGTGAGGTCCTCACATCCCAAGACATACCAACACAGAGTGGCATCAGATCTTGCCCTACCACATGCAAAACCTGTATTCTTTCCTCCACTCCTGTGATGACCAATACCCCTCACAACTAGCATAATCAAAAGTGATCTTTTAGTTGTTAGGAGCAAACAGCCCATTCCTTAGAGTTTTTTTGCACAGGTGAAGTACTGTAGGAAGCTTTGCTGGATGTTTTTCCTACTTTGCAGTAGGGAAGTTAAATTGCAATTAATTGGCTAATTAGTTGATGGGAGGGTGTTCACTATCCCGGCTCCTCCTCTACCTTTTAAATGTAGTAAGAGCCCCATGGTCACAGCAGGGAAGCTGAAGCAAGCGGGATCTGAAGTAGTTCCCGGTTGGGCTGGGTCCTGACTGCTGTGCCTCTGATTTTTAAATGTATTAAGATCCCCATGGGGTTCTTACTACATTTAAAAGGCAGAGGTGCAGCAGTTGAATTGCTTCAGTCCCTGCTTGTGCCATTTCCCTAGCTGCACGCCTACCCTGCCCCCCCTGTGGAGACAGTGCTGGGGGGAACAAGGACTGGGGGAAGCAACTAGTCAAGTAGTGACTCGACTACCCGATAAGCCTAGTCAACTAGTTGCTTACATCTCTACTTTGCAGTGTGTCCCAACCCAACTTTCCACCTTTTGTGGAGGTGGAGTGAAGCCAATGAGAGAGCTCTCTCCTGTTGGCTTACTGCTCCTTCACCAAATGCGCTATAGTGGCACTGCTGTGTCGATGTAAGTTTGTAATGTAGACCTGCCTTGAGTACCTTTCCCGGACCTGAAGAACTCTGCATAAGCTTCAAAGCTAGTCTATTTTCACCAATAGTAGCGGATCCAAAACAAGCTATTACCATACCCACCTGTCTCTTTAATATCCTGGGACTGACATGGCCTACAGTATTGCAAAGAATTTTTTTCTATTATATTTGAAAAATGTGATGTGCACCAGTTTTCCTATTGTCACTTAGTTGAGTGACAACTCCAGAATGCACAGTATTGTCAAAGTTTGGAACAAAATATCACAATTAATATGGTGATTGATGGTGAAAACACATGAAACAAGCAATGCTCCCCAAGTATATACTTAATCAAAATGGTCTTCTAGTTATTGGAAGTAAATGACTTAAATTCGTAACTTTGACACAAGTGAAGTCCACAGAGAAGAGTTTTCATTGGGCCCCTGTCTTCAGTGGCACCATATTTTTGTAGCTACATCTGGAGGGAAGATTAATCTATTTTGGGTGATGTGAAACAAATAGCAAAAAGATTTGGTTGGGGGACGTTAGTTGAGGAGGTGAGGATTAAATATAGATAAGCCACCAGCTGACTACATGTGGCTGAAATGTGTGTATTCCATAGAAAATGTGATAAACAGATACAATGTGGGTGACACAAGGTTACTTAACAGACCTATTCCTTTAACAGGTCTCCGTTTAAGTGGGCTCCATGGAGCACAGATAAGAGATACAGAGAGAAGTATGTGCAAGTGATCTCTAATGCTTCTGATTAAACTAAATCTCAAAATCTGTTTTGGCTTTTTGATTTTTTTAATTTAATATGGACCAATCTGCTTGATCTTTACATTGGGTTTAATTTGGGAAGGGGGAGGAGGTAAGTTACAGGAGTTTGGACTGGCAGGATTTTCTCCCATGACTCTCAGCATGGGGACATGCAGATCAATTTCCTATCCTGTGTTCAGCTGGACATTGGGTTGTTGACTGCGTTGATCAAGAAATCCCCTCCTGTTTCTTACCACATAACACATTCATTTCAGCCACTGAACCTAAATTACTGTTTTGCTTTTCTTTCTTTTTTTGATGAAATGGTAAGAACTCTTTCTATAGGGATGAAGTTAGTTTATCCGTGCTAATGCTTTGATTTTTTTCCCCCCTTTTTCTTCTCTCTGCCACAGTAGGTAACCAGTTAGGGGCCCTGGTACATCAAAGGTAAGCAGTGGGTTATGTTTTATTATTTATTGATTAGTTCTAATTGTTTATTGATCCACCATCTGTACTAGAGTGCTAGGAAGTCAGAGGTTGAAAACGTGGAAAACTATAGGCTCTGTTTTTCTCCAGACTGCAGTTTTTGCCACTCTTTTTGAGACACTGCACACTTTAAAAGAGCTCACAAGGAAGGCTTAGATTTGGCTTCATCTAAATCTGTTGGACTGAACATAAGAAAATAACACACTTTTTTTAGTAGTGGAAGTGAAATCAAGCATTGAGCTGGCAACTGAATTTTTCTTGTTTTGCTGGTAAAATATGACCCCTCAGATGACTCCTTATGAGGCCTGGCATAGCATGACTGAAGAATGCTGTTTTAAGTCATGCTCCGTTTTTTAAATCTTGCATTTCTGTAGAGGATAGTGATGTTGCAACTCCAGAAATTGCCTCTTGCTCAGACCCCTTAAATTCCAAATATGTTGATGGCAGGACACTACCACTGTAACCTGTTTAAGGTCTCAGTAGAAATGGCAATGAATGGATATGGAGACTTACAACCTTCCAGTACTTAGCAATGGTACTGTTACACTCAAGTTGAAGTGGG
Organism: Pelochelys cantorii; assembly: GCA_032595735.1. Lineage (NCBI taxonomy): Eukaryota > Metazoa > Chordata > Testudines > Trionychidae > Pelochelys > Pelochelys cantorii. Next base: position 13,976,425 of record CM064347.1, on the reverse strand, counting down.
CTATTAGAACAACGGGTAGACCCTTGCCTTGCCTATTCCCTCTCCAAACAGAGGATCTCATTTTAAGCAGAACTAGTACTCACTTCTAGGAATGTAAGCGACTAGTCAACTATCTGATAAGCAAAAGCTTACTGGATAGTTGACTAGTTGCTCTTCCCACTCCCACCCCTCCCTGCTGCTTCTGTCAGAGGCAGCAAGGTGGGGAGCTGGTGCTGGGGGGGGAGACTGCTAAAAAGCCAGTTCTCCACTCCCCCCCCCCCCCCAGCACCATTTCCGTGAGGGGCAGGGAGGCAGGGGGATAGTGGGGACCAAGCGTGAGCCAGGAATCAGCTCGCACCTGGTCCCCGCTACCCCTCTGCCTTCCCCTTAGCTCCTGGGGCGGGAGTTAAGCATGGGAGCTGCAGTTGGTGTCATCAACTGAGAAAAATCCATCGACTAGTTGATTAAATTTAACATCCCTACTCTCTTCCAGCACCACTATTCACTTACAATACAGGCTCTAACCATGGCATCACAGTGCTGTCTGACAGTAAGGGTGACCGATATTCTAAATCTGGTATGGGGGGGATACTATCGTTATAGTGCTGCAGTAGATAATCCTATTACGATTATGTCCTCAGTCACAGTAGTTATCTATGGCGCAGTTGGGCAAAAGTTCAGAAATTCATATTCTTATTCTTCCCTTCGCTGGTCTAAATCTAATATTACTATAAGATATTGTACGAGACCTTGTTAGAAAATAATGTTGAACTTCTTCCAAAGATATTTAATTGTTCTCAAAGGTATCAAATTGGATATTGTGTGTGTTTCAATATATGAAGAGTTGAGAAATGTCTTATCAAGATTCAGATGAATCTTGTGCTAATAAAAAAGGCAAGTGCCCTGTTCATTGGGCTGTGTTTAACGGGACTATCATGGAAAACAAGTGAGGTAATCTGCTCTACTCAAGGCCTGATTAGGCCTTAGATGGAAAACTTGTTTTGGGCATCACATTTTAAGATAGGCAAATGGAGTGTTGCAGAGATGATACAAATGATAAAAGGTTTGTGAAAATAAGACCTATGAGGAAGAGTTGAGGACTGCTTATGTTAATTCCAGAGAAGATCTAGCCGAGGGGAGGTTTAATTGTCTACAAATACAGAAAGGGATGTTAGATGTCAGGGATGGCTTAGTCTAAGGTAATGACAGGCAAAGAATTAATGGTCTGAAGCGTCATTTTGTTAAATTGAGGTCAGATTTACCTACTGTTTACTATTTACCTATTGTGTGGCGCAGTAACAGCCAAAGGAGAGGAATCAGCTTCAGTGGAGCTAATCAAGGTTAGATTTAAAATGTTTCAGAGTTTAGGAATAACTCAATCAATTCCCCCACAAAGAAGGGGGTTGAATAGATGCTCCTCTAAGGGTCACTTCTAACCTAAATGGTTATGATTATAGCTGAAGTGTTTACTGTTACATACAGCACTTTGTACTCTGGCTAACTTTTGTGGGAGGTCAAGGGTAGTCTGCTAAACTGTTCTTTGCAGTAACTATTTGAATCTCCATTTTTAGGACAGTAATAACAGAAGAATTCAAAGTGCCTGATAAAATGGTTGGATTTAGTAAGTATACTGGTTTTTGTTTTTCTGTTCTGAATTCAGTTTCAAAATGTAAGTTCTGCTCAGGAACCGTGTTTACTGTGGGTGAGGAAGAAGGCACGCAAGTTAAATCAGCGCCACTTTGAATTTACAGACTGAAAAATTTTGCTTATTAATAACAAGGACAACTTAAATCGTGCCTGCCACGCTGCTCTGCACTTAAACCCAGATAGAAATTACCTCTTTGCTGATAAAGGTTTTGTAGCATAAATATGTAATTAAAGGTTTTTTTTGGGGGGGGGAGACAGGAGACACAGATTTCAGAAGATCTGGTGTTCTGGTAACTCTGGCAGTAACCACTAATTACTCTAACCAAATTACATAGTGATTTGCCAAGAATGAATCCATTTGCCTGTAACCAGAACCAGTTACTGCATTTAAGTATTCTTTTGTCTGAGGCTGGAGAAAGGAGCAGAGGGGGCATTTTAAAGTTAAAGTTGAATTTTCACATTTAAGATAGGTTGGACTTGTTTAGATCCCTAATATACTCAGTGCAGGGAGAAATAAGTGGAGTGCACTTTCCTCCACTGGTGGATTTCTCTTTTTCCTCCTGATTGTTTCCTTTTTTCACCTCACTCTTGCAGCTCTGATGTTCTGTCTCTCTTCATCCTATTTCCTGTTTTCTTCCAGCTGTTCTGTTTCTCCTTTCATGGGAATCCTCCCGCTGTCATGACTCTCTTTAGCTAACACCTTTATTCTTCAGATGCTGGATTCCACGTGTCACTTCCTACTGCCATGGCATGTTTCATAGCCTTTGGATTCAAGCATGCCATCTCTTCTGGCAAAGGAGCATCACCCAAAATGCTCTGCTTAGTATGTGAAGAGTGGGAAAGGAAATCCATGTTTACTGCCATTACATGTAGGCTAACCAGGATGACCATCGTGAAGCTGAAATTGAAAACACTCTTTCTGGTTCAGTTCTGCAGAAAAATTCAACAAGAGTAGAAATTAATCTTTTAATTTCAGGACCCACTACTTCATTTCTTCATCCAGCCCATTTTGGCCAGTTGTTACATATGTGTCTCAGATGCCGCGTTACACAGTATTTTTAATACATGTCAAAGATGCCTGGAGATTTGGGTGGACACCCTCTGAGTGGAGTTTGTCCAGGATCTACTTAATTTTAATTACATGTATTATTTATTTGTCTTCTAAAGCAGCGACATTGTTACCCACTCCATCTCTCCCACTCTAATCTCTTTAGAGGGCCAGATGATGGCCATTCAGAGTGTGGTTCTGTAGTTCCATTGGAAGGAGGCCTGGGCAAAACCTTGCTTCATGTCACACATTAACAAGGGTGATAAAGATTCAAGCTCACACAGGTACTAGCAGAAACAGGTTGCACAGTTGAGGGTCCTCTACTTGTTAGACTTGGCTGACCTGCCGTGAGTCCACTATGGTACTCTTTGGGACAGATATCTATGGCTGTCTGTGCATCTTCTGTCCCTGCATCATAATGTGGAACACAAGCATCATCCAGTGAGGCGGCAGATCTAATGTAGGCTAGCTTTCACTTTTAGCTTGAGGTCTAGCATGGCACTTCAGTATAAAGCCTGGGTGTATTAAAGTGTAGATCAGACCAGCAACATGCTATTGAAGCAGGGACAGTGAGTTTTTAAAAAAAGCAACAACCAAAATACTTGTGCTTTTGCCTGCAAAATTATCAGGACAGCCATGTGTTTCCTACCAGACTTGACATTCAAGATGTCATAGGACAGTAACCTTAAAATAGTGTTCCTGAACCGGTTTCCTTAGTGACTTATTTTTACCTGTATTCCCATTTCAGTGTAACACTTGTATTTACAAGGAAATACAATTACTAGAATTCAGCAACAACATTAGTGATTCAGACTGACTTTCTGTCTGGAAGCCTGTTTTACAGTTTTGGAATACAATCTCTCCTTTACTGCCAGTTGCAATGGAGTAAAGGTAGCAGATACTCTGCTCTTGGTAAGGACGACAGTAAATTGACACTTGTTGAACTTGTTTCAGTAATTGGCAGGGGCGGTGAGCAGATCTCACGGATCCAGGCAGAGTCTGGCTGCAAAATTCAGATTGCTCCAGGTAAGAGCTACTGTGTGTAGTGGAAAATTAGCAGAGCGGGGCGTTGAAATATGGCGTGTCCAGTAGATGTGAAGACCTGGCTGTGCATCACATTCTTATGTGTTATCACCTGTTACCAAATGATGGATGAGGAAATTCTATTTTGGGGCTAACTTCAATACTAGCACAGAAAACAGATCTATTAGTTACTTCTGGGAACAAACTGAAGAGATCACCTCTAATCAAGAAGCAGACACAATTTAAGTTAAAGGGTGGTCCATGGTATTTCCTACAGAGATGGGGAAATGCTCCTATATAGGGCTGTCTTGCAGCAGCACTTTCAACAGATCAGATGTGGATTATATTTAATTGATTAGTCTTGTCAGTTCTTGGAAACTGAAATTTCAAGAGGTCAGGAGTTGATCCTGATGGAATCTATCTCCTCCTAAAGGAGACTGGACCAATCTGGTGTGGTATGCTACATATTCTTGCTTTATACCGTTTGCTGTGAAGAGTCTTGTTTTTCCCCAGGGGAGAACTGAAGTGTGGTACTGCAAAATATTATCTTCTATGTTCTTAATTGGCAGGAAAATAAAAGAAACATCCATTTTGTCTTTGAAATATGTTGATCCTGGATCTCTGAATTTTCATTAACATGCTCCACATGCAAAGGGATCATTTTAGTGCTGCTCTATGGTCACTGAAGCACCTGTCCATTTTTTTTTTTAAATCCAATTCAATTGAGTGTAACAACTTGTTTACTAGGAATGTGACATTTAAAAGAAAGCTAACATGGAATATACAGTTTTACTAAGTGTAGGAAAACACCATAATCATATCGGCCTAAGATCCCACAGGAGCAAGACTGAATACTCAAGCAGGAATGAACATGTAGGGTGATTGAAGAATAAATAAAACACTTAGCAAATATTTGCCATATTTCCAGACACATAATTATAATGAATTGTAGCCAAGCATTCAGATTAGGTATTGAGCCTGATTGCATCATACAAGAACTGTGTGTGCTTTGAGGCTGCGCTTTGTTCTTGAGACTGGCTGTCTCTAACCCCCCTCTTGCGATGTGCAAGCCATAAAGGATAATGTAGATTTTACTGCCTCTTGTAACCACTGAAAGAGCTAGCTCTGTAGGCTATACCTGGGCTGCTTGTATCTGCCTGCTTGGCTGGCTACCATTTGCTGTTCAAGAGTTGTGAAATATCCAGTCCCTGTCATGATGTTCTTCCCTTCGCAGACAGCGGTGGGATGCCGGAGAGGCCCTGCGTGCTCACCGGAACGCCAGAGAGCATTGAGTGAGTCTTGTTTGGGGTTTTTTTGCTGTCTCTTTCCTTTCCTCTTCCTTACCCCACTGTGTTCTATCAGTGCTGCTATTTGGTTAGCCACAATCAGCAAATGTTGGGCTATAGAAGCTTTAGGGTCACCAGACTCTAGAGCTGCTTGGTCTAACACTGAGGTGTTGACTCATCCAAGGCTTATTTAGTTACAGTCTGCTGAACCCTCTGCAGAAATTCCCATGGAATTCCACTTCACAGGGTTGATATTAGGGCACTTAGGATGCAGTTGACTAACTGCAATTTTCCAGGATACTAAATTAAGCCATTAAAGGTTGCTTTTCTCCCCTTCACTTTGCTACCAAGATGGGCATTTTTCCAGCTGAAGAGGGGCTGCACGAGGCCCCCAGAGCCTGTCAGCTGCATTCCTGAAAAAACGAAGTGTTGCTGTAGAGCAGCGTGAGGTACATCCGGGTGCCTTTTCCACGTTGCTGCCAGCCAGAAGCGAAGGACTGAACTCAAAACTTGAACTCTGGTCCCTGCATGATAGAGACCCATTTGGCAATCCAGCAGGGGTTTCTATTATTTAGGCCTATAGAAACTTTAGGGACAGTCTTTCCTCCCTCCCCCTTCCCAGGAGCTGAGTTTGAGACTCTCACAAACCAGTTGAGGACCTCCTGCTGGGACTGGATCCAGGATCCTCAGGCTTACAGGAACACACTTAACATATGGAGCTGCTCTTTCTCTCCCCAACCTTTGGGTAGGTGGGTTTTTTAAAATCCATCTGGAAATCTTTGAGTTGCATTTAATTAATAAAATATATAGGCACAAAGTCAGTCTCTCTCTCTCTCTCTCTCTCTCTCTCTCTCTCTCTCTCTCTCTCTCTCTCTCTCTCTCTCTCTCTCTCTCTCTCTCTCTCTCTCTCTCTCTCTCTCTCTCTCTCTCTTTCTCTTTCTCTTTCTCTTTCTCTTTCTCTCTCTCTCTCGAGAAGATTTTCACTATTCTTCTGTTCCTAAGAGATCTAAGAATGCTTAAGACCCCTCACTCTACCATACTTCTGCAAGCATTGAACCAGAATAAGTGTAATAATCAAGCACACATTATAGGGCAAACAATATAGTTTTGCTGGTATTGAGGTATTTTTTTTCCTCTACCAAAGGATATTTCAGAACAAGAGCAAAATATTAAAAAGCTGTAATGCCTGATGAGACATTGGGGAAAAATGAGTAAGAGCAGATCTTAACACTGTAAAGTTCTGAAATATGCAACTAAACACGTACTCATATCCAAGGCTTTCTCAAGTGATCCCACTTCTTTAGACTTGTGAAGTTGAATGAGGAAGGAGATTCAATAGGGCAATATTCCTAGCAGTTGGATTATTGTTTTTAAAAAATCTTAATTATTCACAAATGCCTTAAATTTTGAATAAAATTAATTTTGATGGCGACAGTAAGGAGAACAGATTAAAACAGAGGGCAGGTGATACTCTGTTTCAATGTGCCCTCTCTTTTTAAAATTTGTCTCTTTTCATAAATAAACTTGATTAATTTAAGGGTTTTATGAATATTTCATATTTTAAAAAAACATGTTAATTCAAAATACTCCTGCCTCACTTCCTGATTGAGGCCCAAGGGGGGAAGGGGTGCTGTGCTGTTGGATACAGTCCATCAGACCCTCACCTCCTGAATTGACACTCCCAGGTGAATTCAGCATAAGGGGGTATGCTGCAGAGTCCTGATGTATATGGGGTTGTTGGATGCTAAGTTGAAGAGGGAGGAAGATTACCACAGAAGTGCAAATGGGGGATTGGTGACCTGGCTCCAGCCTCTTCAGTGAAGGGGCACATAGATGGTAGCAATTAACGTGAAAATGGAAAGCTACTGTCTGTCAGTTCACACACTGTGAAGCTGCCAGGGAGCAACCTCCTAGCCCTGTCAAACGTCTGTCACCAGCAACATTTAGTTTCTTGGTTGCATAGGGATGTAGTAGTGTAATCGACTAAATGATGTTAACTGATAAGTGGGTGCTTTTCAGTTAATGTTGTTGCCCACGCGCAACACCTTCCCCCTCATAAGTACATTTTTTAGTTGGGATAGGGGCAGGCTGGCTCAGTCCCAGCTTTTGCTGGGACCCAGCATCAGTCCCCACGCCGCCTCTTAGTACTTGTGGTGCAGAGTGGCAGCGGGGGTTGATGCCAGGTCCCAGCATGAGCCGGGTCTGAGCCAGCCTGCCTGCGCAGCAGCTCTTGGTGCCGGGACTGGCATCAACCCCTGCTGCGGCTCTGCACCACAAATACTAAGAGCCAGCACGGGGCTTGATGTCGGGTTCTGGCATGAGCCAGGATTGCCTGTGTGCCAGCTCTGAGTGCTTTACACTGCAGAGCCGCAATGGGGGCTGACGCTGGTCCCAGCATTAAGAGCCAGTGCGGTGGCAGGCTGGCTCAGTCCCAGCTTGTAGTGGAGAGCCGCAGAGGGGGTAGTTGCCAGAGCTGGCATAGAGTGGTAGTAGTGCTACCCCTTATCGATTAATTGTGTAGTCAACAAAATTATCGACTACACAATTAACAAATTACTCATTTCTTAGCATCCCTAGGTTGCTATACGAGGCCCCTGCCTCATTTTCTGTATAGCCGTAGCAGCCCCAGCCAGGCTGGGAGGTTGCAAACAAACCCTGCCAGTGTTTTGGGGTGAGGGCAAGCTCAGAAGAAGGTATTCACCTGTGGCTCTGTTGAATCAGAGGGTGGTGATCTAATCTTTTGTGTTCTCTGCCTGTCTCCCAGGAAATGAGGCTGCAGTTGTGATTTATAAAGATTGATAACAATAAAATCGGGGAGGGGGGGAGGCAATAGAGGTTCTTCTTGACTTCACTTAATGCGATACATCCAAGATGTGGTGATGCCAATGCTTTAAAATGTGTAAGCATCAAAGGTCTTAAATCCAAGTTCCAATAGGTGATTGGCGTTCCAAAGCATAAAAGCCATTGTGCTAACCATGGTTTTCTTCTCATCTCTTCACTTCTCCTCTCCCCGAATGTCTCACACTCCAGTGGTTCTTAGTTTCTTGGGCAGATCAAACAGTGTTTTCTAATGGTTGTTTCCCTTGGTTCTTTTCAAAGACAAGCAAAGAGGCTACTGGGACAGATAGTGGATCGCTGTCGGAATGGACCTGGCTTTCACAACGATGTTGATGGCAACAGTACGATCCAGGAGATTCTGATTCCAGCGTCCAAAGTGGGTCTAGTCATTGGCAAAGGAGGCGAAACAATAAAACAGTTGCAGGTGTGCAAGATGTTTTTACTTAAAGGAACTTTCCCTTAGCAAAGTTCCTCTAGATTAGAGGTTCCCAAACTAAAGTGCATGTATCACTAGTAGTACATTTGCTTGAGGTTCCATCCATTCACTTCACAACAACTTAAGAAAATGGCATGTGACCCAACAGAGATCAAGGACGAGTGCTTTAAAATAAAGAGCCTCTAGTGCCTCCTATATGAGGGTAACATATTAGTCTTTCACCATCAGGGATCTGGGTTCAGATCCAGCTCTGAGTTTCAAAAGGAACGAGCTTGTCCTCAGTTGATTTCCTAGTGGAGATTTCTTTACATAAGAGAAGCACTCAGCTCTGCTTAGGAGGGGCCCTCATCTAGCATAGCAAAGGGTGTCCCAGGTCAAGATTTGGGTGCCTTCGTGAAGCTGCTTAATGTTTTCTGTGCTGTTCCTTAGGATATGTTTCATCAGCTTCATTACTTCTGGAGGCTAAATTGGAATTTAATCTCCACTCTCTCCACCCCCACTAAAACATCTGTGTGTGTAAATCAATGTTGCTGGAAATTCTTTGTCTTCTATCTTGGTATATGTCTCAAATCTTTAAAAAGCTACAAAGGGCTTCAGAAATATATTTATGCTAAGATAGTTATTATGATTTTTGTTAAGAAGTTTAATTATGGCTGTATCATCCAAAGGTATCTGACACACCAAGTAATTGTGTGTTTTAGAGAGGTTCTCATCTCACTATTACACCTGGATGGGAAGACAGAAGTTGGATTCTTTTTTTGCAGTTGTTTCTATACTAGAATGAGGTGTGGTAAGAAACGCACCTCCTTGCGATCCTGTGCTGGGACTGTAGAACAGTTATGGTCTTTGTATAGTAGAGTACCATAGTTTGCTTAAAAACAGCATGCTGAAAGGATTCTGATCTGACTCACGTGTTTAGTGACCAAAGTTTAGACACTGTTCACTCTTGTTTAGGGACTATGCTTATTAACGTGTTGTGTGGGTTTTGCAGGAGCGGACAGGCGTGAAAATGGTTATGATCCAAGATGGTCCGTTACCAACCGGAGCAGATAAACCCCTGCGTATTACTGGGGATGCTTTTAAAGTACAGGTATGGAATAAAAACACTTTGTGTGATTCTTCATAATTGTACTAAGGGAACCTTTCATAGTGGAATTGTTAATGGTGCTTGGGAGTGGAGTTGACTAAATCTGTGGATGCTATGTTAGAAAATGATGGCTGCTGCTCTTTCTAAACTCCTACTGAGGAAAGTAGGTACGAGCAGCCCGCTACAGAAAGGGCTCTAGTGTAAGCAGACTGTTTTAATATCTCAGCTAAATAACACTTGTAATCTGAAAGCCGAACTGTTGCTGGCACCAAAGGGTTAAGCTTATTCAATATTTATATAGAGCCCCCGTAGCATTGAGGGGCTCTGTTGTGCTAGGTGCTCTACTTAAAACACAGTCTTGACTTCTGAGCTTAATCCCCTGATCCCAGCAGAGGTGTTAGGATGCTTCATAATGGATGTTTAGAACTACCTGTTACAGCAAGTTGTGCTTAAGAGGTACTTCTGTGAAATGGGCACATTTTTACTAGATTCTGACAGACTGATCTATAGTTAGACAATCATTGAGATATTAAAAGGCTGGTATAGGAGTATTTTGCACCCAAGAGCTAAATTTAGATTTTCAGGTCCTACCACAAAGGCACTCAGCTTTTGTGATTCCCTCCTCCTCCCCCCCCCCCCCCGTGGGAGCTGAGTTGTCTTAGGTGCTTTAGAAACACCTATAATTATAGTGTTTCAGGTCATGAGTGAAGAACATTAATGTCCTTTCCGATGATCCTAGCTCTATCTTGCTAGCGGTACAACTTTGTCAAACTATTTGAACTTCGCATTGCAAAAGTGTAGATTTGTAACACAGGTTTAAAAGCCATCTTGCATTTTCAACCGGACTGCATCTCACCTCTGTCTGCCATGCTAGATGTGCTTTAGCATATTTTCCATATTCTTCCTGAGCGGTAAATCACATGCAGCACTGCTCTCCTGGTAAGTGGAGACAAGCCCTTAGTAATGTAACTTTCACTATCTGGGCTATATGGTAGCTTTGAAAGGCCATTGGAAACAAACCTAAAATGACTTTTTTATGTAGGCAAATCTTCCTAGATTACCAGAGTTTTTCTCCAGTGCTTACCATTCACCATGTTAGGTAGCTTATGTTTCTTTTTTCTTTTCTGTCTCTTCCTCCCCATCTTTTTGTGGACTTGCTGCTTAACATGCCATCATAGCTTCTGCCATGGCATGTTTTGGGTTTGAGTTCTGATCAGTAGCAAGGGTCCTGAATTTCCTTAAATCCCAGTTAAGATTGTATTTTAGAAACAAGTGTCCATGTGTGTACATGGGGATCTTCCTCCTAAAAGCTGTCAACTTGGTAATGAGGAAAGGAGGATGCAATACAAAATAAAATTTTCAGTAAAATGGTAAAAAATTCCAAGTGAAGGAATTTGTCGGCATAATAGAAGAAGCTATTCTGCCAGAAGCCTTCTAATCAATAAGGTCCCAAGCACCAAGATGGGAAGTGGAATAGACGTCAATTAAAGGTAACCATAGTTTCTTTTCCCCACAGCAAGCAAGGGAAATGGTACTGGAGATCATCCGAGAGAAAGATCAGGCAGATTTCCGAGGCGTACGGAGTGATTTCAGCTCTAGAATGGGAGGAGGCAGCATAGAGGTATGTTCTTTTCACAAGTGCTTGTGGTTTACCTCCCCACATGGTAGGTGAGGAATGGAGACCATTCAATGTCAAACATTGCCAATGAGATTTATTTTCTTCATAATGCTCCCTGCCTTTTAATATATGACATCCATCTTCCAGAAGAGGGCATTTGTTTGGATTTGGGGTGGCACTTCCATCTCCTCCAAAATTGTGTTTTGGAAAAGCCATTCTTGAGATGCAGAGGGATAGCTCTGATCAGGAAGAGATTTATGGCCAGTGGTAATGTTAATGCATGAATATTCCCCATACACTTGTGCTTCAGAGGGGTGAGACATTACAGCCTGGATCTGCTTCACTTAACCTGGCATAGCATGTAAGTAAAACAGTCTAAATTTTCACACTGCTTTGCCTTTCCCATCAGGTCTCTGTGCCCAGGTTTGCTGTTGGAATTGTAATAGGAAGAAATGGAGAAATGATCAAAAAAATTCAGAATGATGCTGGCGTTAGGATTCAATTTAAACCAGGTTTGTGTGAGAACTGTGCCAAACAGGGACTGCCAACATTTATTGCCTAGTGCTAGTCTACAACAGCTTAGTTTTCTGTCTCCTTGGAATTACTTAGGCACTGTGCTGCACTTCTGTCAGTTAGTGCGTGGAAAAATATACGTGCCAACCAACCAAAAGTTTTCCTGGTGGTACCTGTGTGGACAGCACTTTGTTGGTGGAAGATGCTCTCCTGCCCACAAAGCTACTACCGCTTATTGAGTGGTTTTATTTTGCCTACAGGAGGGCTCTCTCCTGCCAGCAAAGAGCAGCTGCACAGGAGCCCTTACAGCAGCACAGCTGTTCTGCTGTATAGCTGTGCTGCTGTAAGGTACCTAGTGTAGATGTAGCTTTAGTGTTCTGTTCTATCATTAATTTAGATATGACATACAAGCTCCTTGGTTCCTCATGCAGTTTTTAGAGATTTTCTGCTTGTGGCCTGTGAGATTGGAAAGAAATTTGCAAAAGATTTGACACTATGGTCACAATGTCTTGGCCTTGTAGCTAATTGTATTATGGAAAATCTTGTTTCCTGGCTTCAAAAAGCTCTACTTAAGATGTACCTGGTCTTTAGGGATCAGAACTTGATGAATTCACAGTTCCTCTGGATCAGAGTAATGTAGACTGTAGCAGTCTTTCAGGCTTCTTTTAGCTTCTTTAAGATGAACAGCAGGGGTTGATAGGTGAGTTGGGAACGGCAAAAGGTAGAGACAACAGATGACAGGTCTAATGCAACTGATCTGCTTATGGGAAAACACTGGCTGTGACCTTACGGGGGGAAACTTCATTTGACGGGTGGGCATTTTTCTCTCTCTAATTAAGTTTTGTTACCCTCACTCCACAGATGATGGGATTAGTCCTGAAAGAGTCGCACAGGTCATGGGCCTTCCTGATCGGTGTCAGCATGCAGCTCATATCATCAATGAACTGATTCTCACGGCACAGGTGGGTCTGTAGACTCCCGTGAGGCAAACTTCTATATTAATAGAGAATGGGCAATGTAGTTATGGGAAGTACATAGTAGACATGGTGGTATGACTGAAGGCCAACCCTCTAAGAAGGAACAGAGGTTATTGAGTAGGCAACTTTGTTCTCTTTTCAGAAAGCCCTTCACACTCCTACCCACTAGTGCGTGATAGTGTCACTTAAAGTATTTTGCTGTCCTTGATGCCACTTTAACCATGTGCTGGTTTCACTGGGGTGTCTCAAGTACATCCATTTAGTTCTCAGACAGCATTTATGGCCACACTGAGGCCTCTACATTTCTCCCACATAGACAATTCTGTAGTCCAGTTGTCAACTTCTTATTTATTGTATGTTTTAGCATGAGGAAATGGTGAATGATATATACTGCTTATTTACTAGATAACTTTTTTTGCTCATGATTTGCATCAAGCTGCATTAGGATGGTAATTGGAATTGAATTACAAGCACGAAACAGCATTATAAAATTTATTTTTATTAAACCAAACAGCCTTAAATGTTTTAGATAGACAAACTTTGGTAATCAAACCATGTTTCAAATTGACAGCTAAACAATCAGCAATACAACAGCAATTTGCAGTTTGTCCAAGGCTATGGAAATAGGTTTCCGGATATTCAGTGTATCCTCTCTCTTTCTTTTTAATCTGATGATGCTTTGGCAGAGAGTTCCATCTGTTTTGTCATGATTTTCTTCACAAATAGTCATTAGACTAGAGCAGTTCTTAATAAAAAGCTTAAAACAGTCAACTACTGAATTCCATTGTTCATCTTGGGGGAGAATTAGTTTGGATCCTCCTATCTTCAGTGATGCTAAAGCAAGATGGTTGTTACAAAAATATTTTGCAGTTTCTGCTAGATTTTCCTTTATTCCTCGAGTTACTAGTCTTCAAATGAGTGCTATGTCCAAACAAGTATTGCACCTATACATAAGTGGTGTTCTCTGTAAGCCGGGCACTTGTGCAGCTATTCAGGAGAGATTCCAATCCTACTCAGCTGATTAGCAGAGCACCCACAGCTAGGTTTTGTTTCTGTTGGTGGTGCACATTCGCACATGCCGCGGTGCACATAAAAAATAATCCCACGTATGGATGTAAAAAATTAGGAGGAATGTTAATTATAAGTGTCAGGTTCGTGTTAGGAATGTGATAGCGTAAACGGTTAACCAATGAGCTGTGGCTCATTGGTTACAAGCAGGGCTCTGCTTCCCCCCCCCCCCCCCCCCCCCGCTGCCTTTGTGTCAGAGGCAGCAGCATGTGGGAGCAGTTCAGGAGCCAGTACCAAAATAAAATCATTTTAATATCCCTAGTTCGTGTTGTTATTCTCTCCATTTCTTCTCATCTTGCAGGGTTGTCTGTGACAAAGCTATACACTTGACTTTTTGTTCAGTATCTTATAGCTTTCATATGTGGCTACTTTTACATATTTTGCTGTATGGGCATTTCCTGATGTCTATCCTACAGAACAATTGATACATCCCCATCTTCTGTTGTCTCACAAGCACGTATTACTGGATCGTTGTGTACATTGCTCCACCCATTAAGGCTCAGATTAATGAATATTCCATCAACAGTTTTTGCACACTCTTCAGTTTACTTCTCATATGCTATATCCATCCACCTGATCTTCTTAGGAATGTTTTTCGTGATGTTTCATTCTGGCAACCAGGATTTGCATCTCTGTTCCACTGTTTAAATCTGGTATATGTTCCCTTTTTTTACCCAGGGGTCTAAGAATTTCTTGAAAATATTCCCAAATAATATGTTGTATAAGCTGCAGCCATGGCCAGTTTTTTTTCCTCCAGTTCCCTAGTGCTGAAATCAGTGCTCACGGCTACACTTCGAAAAATATTATCCCAGCTTCCCACAGGGTCCGGCTTTGACACTAACATTGCGCCTTTCCCATTGCACACTCTGCTCCTTCTCCCTTGTTACATAACTCCCCCACCAGGACCTCCAGAAAACAAAAATGATGACAATCCAAGCTATCTGCTCCGATAACACTCTCGCCTTTTAGATTTTGTTCAGTGGCAGACGGAAGGAGCATGAAATTAATGGATTTATGTTTTCTGTATCTGTACACATGCAAGGAGACAGAGCAAGCCCATTTTCCTGAACTATCTAAAACCATTCAGAAGCAAGGACAGGTAGTTACTGGACAGATGAGTATTTTTTTCCATGAGCTGGTGAGCAAGTTTCCATGGTGGGTGGAGTCATAAATATTTTTAATTTCCGATATGAGCCTGTCAGAGCTCAGTTAGGGAGAAGCTATAAAAGAAATGCATGATACCACTACAGTGGGCTCAGTGGATGAGCCTAATAAGATACATAATGATGTCTTCTGGAATCAGAGACTGGGTCCCAATACCTGTGGTGATGGCCAGCTTTTTGTACCCGGTTGCATATCCTCTGTTCCCTCCCCAGAGGGTCAGGGTATAGCACGTGGCCTGTGGGCCGTATTTATGTAAAGTTTGATCTCAAGTTAGATGGTTTTTCCTCTAATTGTTTTCTGATAGAAAAACAACCTTGAATTCAGTTTCTGTTTAGGCTTGTGGATTCAGCATATTTATTTTCTATTTAAATATTTTAAGAGGTTATAATTTTTGGCTTTAACACTTCATTTAAATTCAGATTTCATTTTAAATCAGGTTTATTTTTAAAAAGAAAATCTTAGAGTAAATAACCATTAAAATCCAACTTTCACGTTTTCAAAAAAATCAATGTTTCTCTATCCCAATTAGGGGGAAGTATGGAGTTGAGGGTTAAGGTTAATATGGAAAACCTTGCTTCTATCACAGTGCTTGATAAGGGTGAGAAATGCTCAGAAAGGCAGCACATGAACGGCATAGGCAGAGCTCCTTTCTCTCTAGATCTCTTCTGTAGGTTCTAGCTATGGGTTTACACACTGGTTACCCATCCTTGTTCTATTCTGAAAAGGCCTGTTGCTCTTTCTGTAAGGCAGTTGGGGGAGAAAAGTCTTTTGTGGCTCTTCCCTATGATTTAAAAACCTCTTTACATACTAGGGCAAATCTTTTCCTCAGCCACTTTCTCTTTGAACCTTCTGTGACATTGGCCAGTAACAGCAGAGGGCCTTTACATTGCAGATAAAAACATCTGGATTCTTTTATACTGTCCTAAAACTTCTTTGAATTTTGACAGAGTTGTTTGGTGGTTCAGATTGATTTGGAGCATTGTGTATTACAGCTGAGGGATTTCAGTGGTTACTAATGTAATTGGTGTTTGAAAGGGTTAACTTTTGGCTTTCATGAAGCTTTTGGTGCCAAACAGTGTACATTATTGCAAAGGTTTCTGACTTGCTCTAAAGAAAGCTAGGTAACTATCCCTGTTCAGATTGGAGCACAGTAATTAAAAGGACTTTGAGTTTTATGCATACCTGCTGGTCACAGAAGGATATTATGTGTTTGAAGGCGTGCATTTATATATACTCGCTGAAATCAACCTACCTAATCAGGAAGGCCGCTGTGACCTTTGTTAACACTTCTCTGAACTGCTTCAGAATCTCACATACTAAAATGAAGGCCAGGAATTCCTTAGTTTAATGATATTAATAGTATTGATTATATCATGCAGTTTAAACTCTACTTTGCTTTTTTTTTTTTTTAATGTGGCAAATTAGAAATACAGGTTTGGGGGCGAGGGTCAAAAAAAATATTGATGGAAATGCTGCTTTTTCCTTTAAGGAACGAGATGGCTTTGGAAGTTTGGCAGTAGCCCGGGGACGAGGTCGTGGTCGTGGGGACTGGAGTGTTGGGACACCTGGCGGCATGCAGGAAATAACCTACACGGTGCCAGCTGATAAGTGTGGCCTTGTTATAGGCAAAGGTACGTGATGCTGATAAGATGCTCCATGAAATTTTAATCTCTGTTTCAGATGGTTCTGAATGGGGTCTCCTAAACTTTACTGGGGTGGCTGTGGTATTTTCAGTATTTTAAAATTGTGCCATGATCATTCTTCCCGTGTTGTAACTGGTAAGCATAGCAACCTACTAAGGCACGTTTCCTCAAATGTGCTTTCTAGGCATTTGTTTATGAAAGAGGGTATTTCTGCGTGCAGAGAAATCATACTCTGTTACTGGGTCAGGGGTACATGTTATGCAAAACAGCTGTCTCGTGAAAAGACTTAGGTCCTTTTGAGAACCCTTTCTAGCAGAGTGATTTAAAGTGCAAGTTTTCTGAGGGACACACCAAATAGATGCATTTCTGGAGTGGCACCTTTTGTATTGCATTTAGCTTGCACTCTGTTGCCCAGTATTTCTTGTTGGTGCAAATGTTGTATCTCCTTGTACATGGAGAACAGCAAGTGATTACATGTAGCCAAGTTTATATAGTCACCTATAAGTTTAACGTGTTTCTGGAAACAGCAAGATCTAACCTACCCACTGAATATCATCTGCTGGTGCGTAATAGACTGGGCAGATGTCCCATGAATGCTTACGGGCTCCTTAATTTGCCTAGAGTCAGTAGTTTTCTCTAGCTAGAGGAACATTGATGTCCTAGTCATTGAACTCAAGTGTACCAAACAAATGGAAAGTCATGCAAACATTTGTGTTCCCTTCTTAGAACAGTTGTGCCTCATTCAAACAACAATCGCTAGTGGGAAGGCTAAGGCTCCAATAGCAATTGTAACTTAGCTGGGTGTGCCTTTATGGTGCACACTTCATAATGTAAATATATTGTATTGAAAGACTGGAAGAGAAATATTGCACTGGTGCAATGAACCTGAGTTAATGTTGGCATCTAGACTTTTATTTTTAACTACAGCAGTAACAAAATTGTATTTAATTTCTCCATACTCTTTAGAAAAGAATGATCTGTGCTTAATGTGAGCATTTGTATAGTCACAATTAGGCTTTTAGTGTCCCCAGAGTTAATGTAAATTAAGTCAGAGTGGATTCCGTCTTTGTTGCTGGATAGTGAATTTTCTGCTACTTCTCTGTTACAGACATCATTATGCCATTGTACCTTTGTTTCCTGATCAGTAAAATGGGACCACTTACCCTAGGCTTTCAGAGTATTGATGATTGATGCTTGTACACTGCTTTGAACACTTGAAGTTGTGTAATATTTACTTATCAGTAATGATGGGGTATTTACACTTGTATTGTTTGTTCGTTTTTATCTGTTTGTGTTGATGACTGTTACTTTGTTTCCTGGGAGTCTTAGATGAGAAATGAATATGACACAAATTTTCAGAGCCTTCTATGTCAGTCAGTTTTCTTCCCGCACTCTCGTTATTTCTGCATTTGTTGCTCTTTCATCATCAGGATGTCAGTACTAAGAAGGGTGGTTCTCTCCACGGTTAATACTCTTTCCTGTAGATGATCAAGTAGGAATCTTCTATTCTAAAGCACTTAGGCCTGGGGATATATGGGGGTAGCCGTGTGGGACTTGCAGTATTGACGCTAAATTTCTGGATGGGTCAGCCAGTAAAACACTAGGGTTGCTACTTCCGCAGAGAAATTAAGAGCAGATTTCCAAAGTTTGTGCTTTAATTGAACATTTCCATGTCAATGAGATTCTACTACTGCATCTGACCCAGAATAAATCATTTAATCATCTCATAATATTTTAACCATTTTCTTCAAACATTCGCAACAGTCACAAGACCGATGTGAAGGATGACTCTGGGAAATTTAGCTCCCTTTCTAGTGTCAGTGGAGGGTCTTGGCTTTTTTCTTACTAACTCCGGTTTTTTAATGTAAAAGTGAAAAAGAGATGTCAATACAGCAGCACCAGCTGGGGTAATCCTTATGTATTCCTGGTGCGACAGTGTGTTTAGAATTAAAGAACTCGGAACAGAGAGGTACTTGTCAAAAAAAAAAAAAAAAGTAACTTAATGAATCTAAAAATAGGCTGCTTTTAGAATTGGACCTTTTATGCTGCAGACTATGAAGTTCATGTAATCTTGACTTTTTAAAGGTACTTATCTGGCCTCATAATCTTGAATATGTTTATCCTCACCCCCTGTGCGCTAGGGCAACGTTGTTAACACCATGGTACTGTTAGCCTCGTTGTGCTTCAGATTCCCAAGTGGCTTGCCCAAGGTCATACAGAAAGTCTGTGGTAGAACAAGGACCTGAACCCAGGTTCCAAGCTCGTCCCTCCTCTCTAGACCATCCTTCTACAGGATCCAAACCTGATGAATGCATGACCATCATATCCACAAAAGAGTAGATGTTAGTAACTGCAGTATTCCTTGTTACCTTACAAACTGTCCTTGATGGGGTCAGAGGAGGAAGAGGAAGTCAGGCCAAATTGTTACAAGCTTTGTGTGTCTAGTGTGTATGGTAACTGACCTCTGTGTCTTTTCCACATGGGCATGGTTGATCAGCCTGGTGCTCTGTAGCTTGATAAAGAAATGCTAAGGCTCACTGCAAGTTTCTATTTTCCTCCCTCTAGAAATGGGTAGGTGCAGCTTTTCTTGTCTGAACGACTTGAAGGGTGGAGGGGAGAGCCATACAAATGTCAAGTGCTTTTTCTATGTGCCTGGTGCCTGGAAACAAACTGCAGCCTCTGAGGGGCCCCGCTGGATTTCCATGATAAATACAGCAATATTGACAGATAACGTGGCCCGCCCGGCTCTTGTCAGCTCAGCCTTTTAGTGGGTATGATTAATTGCTTTACGATTTCACGTCCAGCTGGGGGGCCACTCCTGCATCATTTCTGCCCCCCATCAGGTAGAAGAATGGAGCAAGCTGCCAAACCAAGTCTATAGACAGTCACCATGCGCCGAGCAGTTGACCTCATTATGAAGGAAGGTAAACTCCTTCCGACACTGTGCAGCATCATGTTGGCTGCTTCATCTTATTTGTGTGCTCCAAAGGCACAGTGAGAAGATATCTCAAATGTGGGGGAGGGAGAGTAACTTTTGATGTGTCAGAGGGTGGGGGCAGGATAAAGAACTAATAGCCGAGGATGTGCAGTGTTTAGAGGAACAAACATTCAACCTTTTGAGACCAAGCTAAGAGGTAACTCACTTCACTGGTACAGTAAAAGAAGCTGGTGGGAAACAGATCCACAAATAACTTCCCCTAAACATTTCTGCTCTTGGTAATTTGCATAATTAAATGTGAAATGCTAATTATGGAAAAATTGACACTAAATACAGCGTGGTCATTTACATGGATTACATGGCCAGGATAGCAAGTCAGAAGGGAAGATATTTAGAGTTCAGGAGAAAAGGTTGCAAGCAGCTTTGCTTTGATATTCACATTGGCATCTGTCACTGATGCCAAGTTCTATTCCTTTCTGTGTAGGCTAAACGTGTAAAACTTTCTTCCATTCCATATGGCATCTTAATGAGGGCATAAGCAGACCCCAAAACTTTCAGCTGATTTAAGAGTCTGCTTTGCACATATCCCACCATGTTAAATGAAACAAGAATTTTGTTTCAAAATTCCTCTCAACTTTCCAAATCACAGCTGAAATGGATGGTTTCTTATTTGACTGCACAGGGTAATCTGTTTTGTTTTCAGAAAGACATGGCATAAAAAGTTGTGTCTAATCCCCCAAAATGCATCTAGAAAGAGTTAATTGCCTCAGGGTGACTCTTCTTCCCACAAAAGGGGAGTATAGAATGTTGAAACACTCAGGAGTTTTATAATAAAACAAATGTACTCCGTGTCCACACTTTGTCTTGAAGTTGTTTTCAGGGCTAGTTTTAGGAAGGCTGGCAAAAAGAGGGAAGCTACTTATGGATACACTTTAATCAACTTTTTTGCTCCACTGCTGCTTAGTTTCCTTTTCTCTCCCTTGCGCGGTGTATGTTGCAGCTAGTGGCCTTATCTAGGTTTGTAGGAATCAGAGCCAAAAACTTCTCCATGCCCCCTTTTCTCAGTTGAGTGGGGCTGATCTGAAAGTTCTGTGAAATTCCAAAAGAAAAATCGAACCATTGTAACATTGGCTGAAGTTTTTGTTAAGCAAATTTCATTAAGACACTGAGACCTCAGCAAGTTTTTTCATGAAGTCAAACCAGATTTCATTAGCCCCACTCCATCCTGCCTAAGAATACTTCTGTGCACTTGTTTGAGAGAACTGGTTCATTGTTAACATAAGAACGGCCATACTGGGTCAGACCAAAGGTCCATCCAGCCCAGTATCCTGTCTTCTGACAGTGGCCAATGCCAAGTGCCTCAGAGAGTGAACAGAACAGGTAACCATCAAGCGATCCATACCCCGGGGGTGGGCAATAATTTTTAATGGGGGGGCACTCCAAGATTTTGCTAAGTGGTCAAGGACCACGCTTATATGGAGAGGGCGTGAGGTCTGGGACAGCAGGTGGGGTGTAGAAGAGAGCTTCGAATAGAGGACTGGGGTGCAGGAGGTAGTGTGGGATCTGAGAGGGAATTTGGGTGAAGGGGGGGTTATGACTTGGGCCAGGGGTTTGGGGGACAGAGTCCAGGAGTGGGGGATATGGGTGCTTGGGGTGCACAGGCTTGGGGGGCAGGGTCCGGGGGGGGGGGTTATGGGTGCAGGAGGGGATTCTGGCCTGGGGACACCAGTGTAGAAGGAAGTGCAGGGTCTGGGAAGGAGTTGTGACCTGGAGGAGTTGGGGAGAGGGGATGCAGAAGGTTTGGATGGTGACCTGGGGCCGCATGGGGTAGTGGCCTGGGACAGGAAGTTGGGGGGAGAGAGGAGATGGAGTGCCAGAGGCAGGCTCTGGCTGGGAGGTGCTTACTAGGCAGCTCCTAACCAGCAGCCCTGCAGGAACCTGAGAGAGGCTCCATACCTGTCTGTTGAGTTGGCTGCTCCACGTGGCTCTGCCCCAGCACAGGGAAGGGGGAGAGAGAGAGGGAGGAGGCTTCGTTCACTGTTCCTGCCTCCAGCAAAATTTCTCAGCTCCTGTTGGCCGGAAACTGGCCAATGGGAGCTGAGATTTTGCTGGGGGCAGGGACAGGGTGTGAAGCTTCCCCATCCGTCGCCAGCATCCAGAGCAATTAGCAGCAGCTCACACCACTTTAAAGAGCTAGCTGTCTAGTAAGGGTACCAGCGAGGTGGTCACGGGCCAGGTCCAGCAGCTGGTGGGTCAGATCTGGCCCCCTTGCCACCTCTTGCCCACCCCTGCCCTACCCTCTCACCCATTCCCTGCTTCCGATGCCATAGGCACCATTCCTACCCATCCTGGCTAATAGCCATTGATGGGCCTAACCTCCATGAATCAATCTAGTTCTTTTTTGAACCTGTTAAAGTCCTAGCCTTCACAACATCCTCTGGCAAGGAGTTCCACACCTTGACTCTGCACTGTGTGAAGAAAAACTTCCTTTTGTTTTTAAACCTGCTACCTATTAACTTCATGTGGTGACCCCTAGTTCTTGTTATGAGAGCAAGTAAATAACTTTTTCCTTATCTACTCTTTCCACACTGGTCGTCATTTTATAGACCTCTATCATATCTCTTCTTAGTTGTCTCTTTCTAAGCTGCAAAGTCCTAGTTTTATTAATCTCGCTCCTCACTTTTATTGCCAAAGATGCACCAAAGGATATGTCTACACTTGAAAGTTATTTCAGATAGACTGTGAATTCAAAGCCTGTATAATTCTGCAGGTGGACACTCTGTGATAAGTGTCCACATGGGGAGCTGTTCAGAGTAGCTATTGTGGTTAATTTCCTCATGTATACAAGCCTGAACTCTAGCTGTGAAGTGACAAGCTGGTGAATGTGAACCCTGTGTTGTTCCAGAAGTGTGGGCAGCCATTTGTGCTGCATTTCAAGTTGGGAAGTGGCTGGAGGAGCTGGTACAGTTTTAAGGAAAGCACCTATCGAACATTGCATAACCATAGGAAAACTACCAGGCCTTGCCATCACTGCTAAAAAAGGTGTGTTTTACAGTGAGATCAAGATATAGGCAGTGAACATGTAGCCTTAGGTCAGGAAGAATAACAATGTATCAGTCTCTTCTCCTCTCTTCCCCCCCCCCCCCCCTTGAGAAACAATTTCTGGTTTTGTACCGATTAGCCGGTGGTAAATTAGAAGGAAGAATAATTATATTTGATCCCAGTTATTCACAAAATAGGTGCCATAATAGTGAATTTGGTTAGTTGCCCAGCAAAGTGTGCAAAGGCACTGCAATACATGCCCTTCTTCAGACATTGACATTGGCTGATCCAGTAAGAGACAGACAGACATCTGGTATGGAGCAAGCAAAGACTGGGAGTCTCTGGGCACATTTTTAAATAAATTGAGAGGGGTGTGAACCAAAGGATTGTGTCTATATTCACTTTAGTATTTCCTTTGCTGCTTACGACAGGCATGAGCGTGGGTGGGGGGAGGGAGAATCTATTCTTGCTGTAGAAATTAGTTTTGGAAATCACAATAATCCTCAAAATATCCTTTCAGATAATAAAATGCTTATCTCTTCTTCTTATGCCTTGATTTCCCTGTTCTGCAGGTGGAGAGAATATCAAAAGCATAAACCAGCAATCAGGAGCCCACGTGGAGCTGCAAAGAAATCCACCTCCCAATACAGACCCTAGTGTACGAATATTCACCATCAGAGGAGTCCCCCAACAAATTGAGCTTGCTAGACATCTCATAGATGAGAAAGTTGGTGTAAGTGTCCTGTGGTATTGCTTCTGACATGGTTTCAGATGGGGTTGTAGTATGTTTACCAATAAAGGTTTGGCTAGGAGGGGGTACAAACATATTATATCTCATGAACTGAGCTTGATCTCAAGTCCATCTGCCCTCACGGCAGGACAACTAATGTCCTGAAGATCTGCCATCTAAATGGCTTCAAGGACTGAATTTTACCAATGGTTTAGCAGGCCAATGCTACAAACGAGTATATATTCTGTTCTGTGTTGATAGTCTGGCTTCAAAACAATGTTCTTGTATGCAGACAGCCTGAAACTTGTGAACAGGTGCTTCCATAGATCTGGATTAATATGGATGGCCTTACTGTAGCCTGGGATGTTTCTGCCACGAGCCTGTTTCAGTAATCCAGTCTGGTCTGCTACTTTTGTGTAAGAGGGATGAAAGATCTAAAGCTTGGCCAGAAGAGACCTTGTAGGGTACCAAAGAAGTGTCTAAAATCAGTCCTCTCTCCAAATCCGAGTTACGTTGCTACTTGGGGATCACAGAAGTGCACAAAGAGGATGGCAGGATCTCTGTGATGATACAGACTGCTGGTACAGTAGTGGCTCTAAGGTGGTTTTTAACCTACCTGTTATAAATCCCTGGGTGTTGCTGCATAATGGAACCAAGTCAAAGAACTAGTTAGGTGACATTTGGGTAAAAAAAGACTAAAGTGAGACTTTGTAAAACTGAAAAATAGCCCTTATACTGGACCCCTTGATAAGAGTGTTTGGCCTTGAAGGACATATAGTGACTTTTGGGTAACTCTTTCATAAGTGCTTAAGTCCTATTGGCTTTCAGTGAGACACTTAGGCTCCTAGGTGCCTAGGCTATTTTCAGAATTGGGCTCCCCATTCACTAAGCTGCTTCTGGGAATTTTACAGTTTGATAATTGGTGTCTCTTGTAGTACCGGGAGTTGCATGGTGTGCTTGTGCTGCCTGCTCCTCTTTCATACTGCTGGTTTGTTCTAAACAGAGTCGCTGGTTTTTTGTATTTATTTTATGGTGGAAGTAATTATGCCCTTGTGTTTGTGGATTCTGTGACAGGGTACCAGCATGGGTGGACCTGGTGGCTTTGGTCAAAATCCTTTCAACCAAGCACCTGCTACACCGCATCAAAAGTAAGTTTCCACAATGTCCTTTAGAATGCATTGTAGGAGCATTTTTAAATGGAGGGGTGAAGGCTAAAGAATAAGTGGAAACATGTAGACAGTCTGACTGAAGGCTCCAGAATCCAAGGATGAGTGAGATGAATCTTGGAAGCCCAGCTCCTAATTGGAGCTGCCAGTTCCTCCCCCATCTCAGAATGCCCACCGCCAATGCAGCAATGCTGTGGAAAGAAACTTCAACTAGCAATAGATACCATTGGCCTCAAGGCTGAGTGAGGTTTGATGGAGCCTCATTTCAGCTCTGTTTACAGTAACTTAAGCCAGACCTTCACACTTACTTCAGTGTGGAACTGTTCAGGAGTTCCCCCTCTTTGTATCAAATCATGCCTTAGCAGCTGCTGATTCCCAATAATCATTTTGATGCTGTTACTGGTTTTGTGCATAGTCTCTTAAGAACATGTTCTGTCCATCTGCTCCAATGTATGATGTTATAATCCACAGTGGTCCTCAGGCATTCATGACACAGGGTTGGAGCAGCACATACCAGACGTGGCAACAACCTGGACAGCAAGTCCCAAGTAAGTGGTTAGCACAGGGTAAAGTTAATCCGTACTCCACACGAGTACATGACTGCAGGTCTCACAAGGCCACTTGTTCAGAAGATTGTAGAAGTTACACAATTAAAGACGTGTACAAGGTGCACCCTGGAGTAAAAGATCTATGCTCCTGATCATACAAGTGTGGCAATAAGTCAAAGGCACGCAGACAACCTATTCTAAATTGCTCTTTGCTGTTAGCTGCTTGTGTAAAGCTTCCACTCACCCCTCTTTCCTGCAGGAACTCGGATGCCCTTCCTTCTCCCCTCTAACAAAACCCATCCACCTTTTTAGATTCTCCCCCCCTTTCTGTGTTCCCTCATTGAGCACTGGACAGCAGCATTCCCTCCTATTAGCAGTCCCCTGTTCTGTTCCAGATTGTCCTGATTCTCTTTGCTACTCACCTGCTCTGCTGTTGTGGGCTGCCCACACCACTTGTTTCACTACCTGAAGGAAAGTAGGAAAGTTTGAGATTCTAGGAGCAATGAATGGGGAGGATAGTGTTCAGTGGGATAGGGGGAAGAGGGTAGGATTGGTTCCCATGCTAGTTCCACCTTCTTATGGCCAAGAACATAGTGCCTTACTAAAATGGCATCTCCTGTTAGCCCCCCCCCCTCCACCCGGAAAGGTTATAAGTACTGACCAGCACCAAGATGTTAAATGCTGGCAGTTGGTGGTTAAAGTGGTTAAACA
Organism: Pelochelys cantorii; assembly: GCA_032595735.1. NCBI lineage: Eukaryota > Metazoa > Chordata > Testudines > Trionychidae > Pelochelys > Pelochelys cantorii. The sequence continues at coordinate 13,950,963 of CM064347.1, read as the reverse complement.
GGACAAATAAGTCACATGGCTAAAAGTAAATTATATGAAGCTGTACAAATTCTTCATTGGTCAGAGTTGCAAACCTTCTGTCGGTCTGTCCTTCCGTCCATTCACCAGCAGAAAAGCAGGTCTGTAGCTGTTTACTTCCCTGGCCAAGTGTGCTGCCAAGGTGCCTTTGTAAGTGGCTATCACCCCAAGCCAATCGTCTGAGCCTCCAGTCCCTTCATAATGTAAAAACGAAATTGGTCAGAGGGGTTAACTTCCATTGTGGGAGAGAATTCTGCTATTGAGGGATCCCTCCTTAGTTTAGCTGGCTCCAGCAATGCCATTGTGCTGTTATTCTGATGCATGGAGCAGTAGTTTTCATGCAAACACCAGCTTCAGTTGTCTGCAGTCCCAAAGTTAATATTGCTCTTGTGGTAGAGACATTTTCACTTTAAGAACCTCTTTACAGAGGCCTAAACTTTCAAACCAAGATGTGGCTACTTTCAGAAACGCCTTATGCCTTCCCTCAGCCAAAAAGTTAATCTGTTCAGAAACTTTGTAAAATTCTCTTTATCTGTGTTGCAATGATTGGGGTCTTTCATGTGCTAAGAGAACTTTCGGTACATTTTTAAGTATTTGAAAAACCTAAGTTTTAAAAATCAGGAATGTATTTCCCATGTTTTTCAGGAATGGCAAGTGTCTCTTTACATGTTAGGTTTGGTTTAGAAATAATCTGAAAATTGGATATTGTCTGTGGCCTGCAGTTTCCTACTAACAGCATCTTAAGATGTAGCACTACAGTTATAGATCCCACCTGGAGTGCTGCACAGAAGCTGAATCCATGTTTCCCAAGATCAGACACTAAAATTTGATGCTGTGGAAATATAACTCTGAATATTCTGAATCTTGTACATAGTGAACCACTATGGCAGGGGATTTCTAACTTACCATTTCTCATACATATGCTATACTAACATAAAGGGAACGGGGCCCATTGCCCTAATCTCTGTACAGACACTTTCAAAGACAAAAAGTCCATGCTCCAAGGAACAGACAGTGTAGAAGGTATTGAGTTATAGATAATTTCAGTGGCTATGTAGTGCAAATAGCTTAAATGGTGCAAGCACTCAAATGTACTCCTTCACCAGATAGCAGTTATCAGAGTACTAATGGTCACTAATGTTTTCCTGCTACCTGTACTTTGTAATATAGGAAAATGCTACTTGCAGTTATTTTCAGTTTGCTTTGAGTATGGGAGGGCAGCCTGTCCTGCATTTTAGAATTTCCATCATAACTTTCAATACAGTCTGTTCTGCATGGGGAAAACAGCAGGTGCAACATTATTTAAATGAAGTGGGGAAGATGCACCATAAGTATCTTGACTTCCCCCTCTGCTGGGATAGAGCGATCAGGCCAGCATCCTTATGGTTCCTGTATACTGGAGGCTTTTATCTTTACCTTCATGTCAAAAGGCTTTGCGTGTGCTCGCTTTTACATTTAGGAAACATGCTTACTTAGGGTACATTTAAAAACATAACCTCATCCCAGATAAATTCACATTTTCCATGAGAACAAGGGAAGGCCTTCTCCATCAAAACAATCTTCACAAGCTTTGCTATCCGAAGAGCAATTACTTTAAAAGGAAAAAGCCTCTCCTAAAATAATCTCCTATATATACCCCACCCTTCCTCAAGCATGGGCTTGAGAAGAAAGATGGGCTTTGCACTACACCTTGAAGATCAGCACACTTGGGCTATGAGCCAATGGGATAAGTTAAGGCTGTTCATTGGCCACTCTGCCACCAGTTTGCATTCTAAAGTCACAAACACCAAGCCAGACACAGATGAAAAAGTGCTTGTTCCACTCCCCAAATGCCCCCTGGAACTCCAGCAGCATCCAAACTTTAATCCTTTGGACAAACCTTTCACCAACAGGGGTCCATACCACCTCTACTGTGCTTGGGGTGAGATGTCTTGCATTGCTTCTATTAAACCTAATGAGAATGTTGGCTGTTCCGTTCCATATCCACTTAGAATCCTCCGTGTTCCTGTTTATAGCCAGGCACACTCTGAAGGCAGTCTTGGTAAAGAGAGAGGACAGACAAGATATTGCTGTGCTTTAAGCAGACCTCACTGCTTTCTTCTCCTGCTGCAGATCACAATGGTACCCAGTCAGGCCAGGTGGAGTTCACCAAGGCGTGGGAGGATTATTATAAGAAACTAGGTAAATACCTGTCTGCTACATCTTGTTTTTACACATAAGGGTTTATCTCAAATCAGCTTCTGACCATTTCCTTCCCAGCCTGTTCTAAAGCCAGCGCTGCTGCCTGGTTTCCATGGTCTCATTAGCATTGTCAAAGAGCCAGATGAATCACTCTTCAGAACAGACCTCCTAGGAACAAATTCTAGAATGTCCCCTTCTTTCACCAGCGCAGCCTCCCTCGTGGGAAGGGCAGCAGACCCCTCCCAACCTACCCTTGTATTTAGATTTTAATTACTTCCCCCACCCCACCCCCCATCTTAAATAAACTAACTGGCCGGGTAAAACATTTTGCCGTGAAATGTATTTAGCGGCGTGTCCTTTCAGCCCACTGCGGACTGTAATTCTCCTAGAAGAAAAGGCATTGAAGGAGGTCCTTTGTTGGCATTAGCAGGTGGACAGTCAAGGCAGCCCTGACCTCTGCAAGAAAAGGTCTTGACTTGTAGTTTTGGTCAAGTCTTTTAACCCGCTTTTATGCCCCTGGACAGGACACTGCAGCCCTGTTTCCTCCACCCACTTCACACTTTCTCTGTGTATTATGTTCACCCTTCCTCCAGCCCCTGCCACTTCAAAGCTCTCTTCAGCCTGTGCTGCAGTGCAGGGCAGCACCCAGAATGGTGTATAGAGAGAGAAGGCAGTTAGATGGCCAGGAAGAGCCTGCCTCCATTTTTTCTTTGTGCCTCCCGTCCTTTCCCCACCAATTTAATGCATGCGGTGGCTTTCATGTAGCACTTACGCATTTTAGTTCGCCTGGCTTTCCTTGCTGTGTCTCTAACTACCACATTGTCTGTATGGCTCTTTAGTTAGTGCATCGCTTGATTCTGCAGGTTCTGTACATTAACCATAATGGGATAAGGAAGGGGGGTGCCCTGGCCCCAGGTGGCTGGCGTCTCCCCTGGTTGAAGCATAGATGTGCTGAGACCATTAACTGGATTGTTTGACTCTCCCCCCCCCCCCCCCCAAAAGAGTGCATGTGCTTCAAGGGACTGCAGAATATTTTATGAAATGATTGGCTCTCTTGTGAGAGGCAAGGCGGTTGTTCTCTTATTGGACCAACTTCTGTTGATGAGACATAAGCATTCGTGTGTCTGCACAGCAGCACAGTCATGGAAACCTGTTTGCATTTATTGCCTTACAGCTAGGGTAGCACTGGTGTGCTCTGGGACCTCCCCTTTCCTTCCTCTCTGAGCAACCTGTTTCATAGTGTGCAGCCCTGTTGCTGGAAGTGGGGTTTTTGGATCACTTTCAAATGCAAGGCACAGCATTGTGGGATGGAGTTGGTCATTTGCCACGCTTCACAAGTGGTAGGTTGCACTGGTTCCATTAAGTCTGAGCTAAAGGCTGCATCCAGAGTATTGCAACCAGCTGGCACGCGTAGCCCCTGGAAGGTGCCTGAAATAGCAGTTGTGTGTGGCTGTAGGGCACCGGCAGATGCTGCGAGCTAGGTCGTCTTATTGCCGTCTCTTGGCGGTGTGCTTCCAAACACGCGGGCTAATCTAGCCCCTCAGCGTCCCTTCAGAGGCACACCTACAGAATAGCATCATGATGTCAAGCTGGGACATGCACTAATTGAAGCTTGGCTTGGCAGAAACTGGGTTGTCAAGCAGGGATGTACAAAGTTTTTTTCATCCCAGCTTCCCCCTCTTTTGAATGTGAATTTTAATTGCCAAGTACACAGGCCATCTTGCTCACTAGCACAGGCCCCAGTGCTGCTCAGTCTTCCTCCTCCCACCATGGTTCTGCCAATTCTCCAGAGGTTGCTGGTGATGTCATCGGGTGGTTTGCAGTACTGGCTAAGTATTTGTCCAGCAATGGCAATGTGGCTTCTGTGGTCACTCCAAATAGGAGACTAGTGAACTGCTCCCTGAGGAAAGGATTTAAATGAGGACAACTCAAGCACCCTTGATCTTTAAAATAGCTCTTGCCAAGCTAAGACTACCACAGATTGTAGCAAGGTGTGAAGAGGAATAGTGAGGGCCTGGGCAATAGACTTGGAGCCGGGAGAGGTCACAGCTAGAGACTTGTCATCTGTTCCTTATTGACATGCCCGTTGTTGTCCTCTTTGCACAGGCCAACAGAGCCAGCAGCAGAACAGCCAGCCTGATTACAGCAAGGCGTGGGAGGAGTATTACAAAAAACAGAGTGAGTGAAACAGGGCTACTGGAGATGAAATAAACTCTTGCTATAAACAGAGTTGGCTCTAAGCCATTAACTTATCTCTGCCCCATGGCATTACTAGCTCCCATTCCCCTTCTGGTCCCTTTTTGTGTCCTTCTGTTGGTGAGAATGCATGTAGGTCTCCCCCGAAAGCTTGAAATCTTGCTCACTACTGCATCATTTCAAGGCAAGGTGAGGCCAATGAACTGCATTCCACAGTGGACTGTTCCCTTTCAGGTCCACCTCAAGAAGCTGGACTGTACTAGGGAAATGTTTGCGCATGTACCCGTAACCAGACCTGACAGAAGGGCTGAAGCGGGGTGGGGGCTTTCTCTCCACAGTAGAAGGGAAGCTCGGCACTCTGGTGGGGAGGTGTCTTCTTGCTGGCCTTTCAGCAGAATGCCTCTGGCATCTTTCGTGCCCTAGCTTCTGCAGCTAGTGGCTGCTCCTCAGTTGAAGGAGTCAAAGGAAGAACAAAGCAGAACTTCAAAGCAAAAGATCTCTGAACAATGGGAACAATACTTGTTGTGCTTTCCAAAGAGCCACACCGACTAATAACCTGCAAGTCTGCTTAAAATGTCTTGTTCTGTCCCAATGGGCAGGTAGCTGCTGTTGCTGCTTTTTTCAGGTGTCTGCACCTGTTGGAAGGGGGATGGTTGCTGTATGCAAACGTGCATATGCTGTGTGCAAACCAAACTGTGCCTTTGCTTGCTCTTGCTGGTGCTCAACTCCCTGTGTTTCCTTTTTTTTCCTCCAGGTCACGCTGCCAGTGCTGCTTCTCAGGCAAGTTCCCAGCCGGACTACACAATGGCTTGGGCAGAGTATTACAGACAGCAGGCTGCCTACTATGGGCAGACACTAGGGCAAGCTCAGGCCCACAGCCAGGTCTGTATTTGTGTTCCACTGAGTTCATCTCCTGCTGCTTTTCTGAGGGGTCAGTATAGGCTAGCATTATCCCCGGGCAAAGAAGATACCACCAGCTGCCTTGATATCTGAGCCACACCTACAGAAGAGTGACAGTCAGCTAACTGCAATCCACTGTACCTCTCCATGGGAAGCTTTTAATACCTGAGTTAACTGGCTTTCCTGGGCACTTGCCTCACAATCCACAGGCTGCTATGATCTCTGCATTTCCGAGATGTGTGGACTAGCCTTTCATGAGGGTGCACACCCCGCTCTCAGGTGGCACATCCGTATTCTGAATTCCCACATGCAGGCTATGACTTGTATGTGCATGTTAGGTATCCTTGTGCCTGGATTAGGTGTTTGCAAATATACAGGAATGTCTGCAGTTCTAATGTCCTATGGGAAAACACAGCACCAGAAAAGTGATTGTACTGTGCATTCATGGCAGCTAATTCTGTATCTACCTTATCTGTCACTCAAGCTCTGCAGTTCAGTTGCCATCTTTCCAGCTGAGGATCGAGTGGGATTCATTTTGAATCCTGCCATCAAAGCTTCTTTGGCCAGACGTGGCTGTTGCCTGCAAAGTTAGACTTGTTAAGATGAACGTCTCTGGCCTTTGGCAAGATGCGCGTATGAACCTCACACGTGCAATTTATGAAGATGCTTTATGAACAGCGCATTAAAATCAGTCGAAAAGCTAGATTACTTACTGGCATGGTGATGAGTTGCAGGGCGCTTCACCACTGAGTCACTTGTTTCAATAGAGCCCCAATTCTATTACTAGTGTGTGAAAATGAGGTGGTGTTTTTCAACTAGTACTTCGTCCTTCATTGACATTTCACAATTTTTCTACCAGCTCCATAGCTGGCAGAAAAATCCAGCAAAACTTTTGTGAAGATTTTGATCACTCTTCAACTCGCTTTTTGTCAGTCTTAATTAAAAATATAATGAAAATTGCTCCCTTGGAAGTCTTTTACCAGCCATAATTATCACGTAATGGGTGCATGGTAACTAGTGGGAAATTACTTTCTGGTCTGTTAATTTGCTGTGGGCAGGTATCTCTCTTGGTGCTTCTGTTTGCACTATGAGCAAGGAAACTAAAATGTTAAGGCTCAGACTTTACCTTTTCACACCCAAAGTCTGGTTAGAAGCAAACTGTTAGGCAGTGTAGAAATACATGCACTGCTGTCTATGGCTAATGCGTGGGTATGGCTGTCGAGCACCTTTCATCAACACTAAAACTCTTAATTCCTAAAGACACATTTGAACCTGCATGCTCACTTGCGTCCCAGACTCGCTGGAAAAGCCATGGGAGGGTATATTTAGTGTAATTAGGCTGATCTAGATGTAGTATTAAAGGGAGTCCCTTCCCAGTCTCCTATTGAAGTCTGGGACTGGGGAGAAAGAAATAAAAAGTTACTTGAGGAGCATGGATTCCCAAGGAGAAGCTCAGGGATAAAGAGGTATTATGGCTGAAGGTATCCCTGTGTGGTATATATCCTCATTTGTTAGAACAGAAAATGTGGTGGGTGGGGTTTTTGGGGAGATCTCTTTAGAATTGGCTGCTTAGTAAGGCTGTCTACACTACAGAGACTAGGTTGATAGAACCCCCCCCCCCCCAGTGTAGATTGACTCTGCTGATAAGACTTTTTCTGTCTGTGTAGGACTTCCTCCCTGAACAACATTAGCTATGCCAGCAGAAGCACTTGTCCGTAGACAACCGCATCTGTAGTCAGGTTTTGCTGACATAGCTCTGTTGGTCAAGGATGGGGGGGCGGGGGTAGAGGGTTAGCCTTGTCTGACAAAGCTGTGTCAATATAAGTTTAAGTGTATACCTAAATTGAATTTGTTTCTCTTTCTATGCAGGAGCAGTAGAACAATGTCCTTGTGGCAATTTTTTTTTTTTCTTGGAATCATTGTGGAAGAAAACCTTTTTGTAACAGAGGTTTCTAGATTTGCAACATTTTGATGAAGACTTTTCTGTTTGTTTGTGAAACACTAGTTGTAGGATAATCTATACTGAACTTTTCTAAGAATCAGGAACAATTAGTAATGTACTAAACTTATGGACATGCTGGTAATTTTTTGGTTTCCAAATTTGTAAAAACTCCGGGATTCCTTTTGGAAAGAAGCCAGAGCATTACAGGCACCAAAACGCACCCCAGAGCTGTGACATTTCAACATGTGGTTTTTTGTGTGTTTTTTTTTCTTTTAAATTTTCAATCTTTTCTGTTGCAACAGAAAGAGTGGCTTGGAAGTCTTAGGTGGTATGTAACAAATCCTTAAAAAAATTTTAAACAGTATTTAAATATTCTTAAATATGTAAATTCATTAAATGTTTTACTTCTAATTTCTTGTATCTTGGCTGTCTTTTTGATTTTATTGCATTTTTTTAAAAAACTGAATTATCGTATGTATTGTAATTAATTAATTATGTGAATTCTGTATTGAGACAGTTACTGTTTTGCTGTCAGGCAAGGTATGGGGGGGTGGTATTTTGTAGGGTTTGTATAATTTCTAGAGTTCTAAAGGGTAATATAAAATGTGATAATTTTTTTAGCAATACATTTTTCATGTCTCCATTGCTGGTTGCATTTATGTATCTAAGACCTCCAAGCTTGTTTAAAAAAAACAAAAAACCCTTCCTCTATGCTCTCAGAAATATAAATACTGTTATTTTTAATATTAAAATGAATCTGCTATTAGTACCTTTAACAAACACTGTGGAACATTAAACCATATAAAAGGTAGTAACTATTTTTTAATTCCAAGGTGTTTTTTGCTTTTTTCATTTTTCTTTTTAAATATTTTCTTATCTAATATTTGTCAAATTACCTAGAGAAATAAATGAATCTAGTATTAACCACAGTATGCTCTAAATAATTTTGATTTAATAAAAGGGATATGATTTCCAATGTTTACTGTAGTGTTTCTTGTACAGATAACTGTATTTTTAAAGGAAAAAAACGGAATTGAAGCTATTTTTTCTTGCATTTTTAATTGATCTGCGGGACATTCCGTTTTGAAATGTACTGAAGTTACTGTTCTTGGGTTCTTTACTTATTTTTTTTCCTTATAATGCTTGAAATGTCTAACTATAAAAAAAATGCCATTGGATAATGTTGAGCATGATGTTAAAGTGTTCTTTTTATTTGACTGACAGTTGCATTTTACACTCTATATAATAAAATTTCCACAAGATGTCTTGTGGGTGAAGTATTTTTAGTCTGCTTTACTCAACTTGCTCACTCTCCTCTGAAGGTGTAGTGGGCATGAGCTACCTCTTTTCACCAAGCCCCATCTCTGCCTGCGTACCTGGCGTGGATCACATCAACTTACCTCCAAATGATTTCATGTGAATGCTTTTGGATAACTGTTACATTGACTTGAGAGCCTTAATTCCAAGGAGTTCCAAAATAAGGTACTCTAAATGTAAATGCCTCTGACCAGAGAGATCTTATTTAATAAATGGAAGATTTCTACAAACCGGGACGATATAGAAGCTTTTGTCTATAGTTGCATAAATATTTATATTGCTTGTTAGTGCATCAACAGAGCTTGGTTTTATAATCTACTGAACCTGTTGCTCTTCTCTCAAAACTTTGTCCTCTGTGCTAGGAAATGGAATACTTTGGCTTACGCGTGCGCTCTTAGCAGTGTCACTCTTTGGAACCAGGACGTCGGAGCAATGCAGTCCTCTTAACGAAAAGGCGGAAGGAGTTCACGTCCTTGGGAAAGCAATGTGCATTAACCATTGAATCACATCTCCTAGGCAGGGCAACTTTCTCTAGCTGCAACCAACCCAGGCTGGGCTGGTATCACTTGAAAGAAATCCCTTTTTTATGACACGTTCATGTCCTACAACTTAATTAACGCTTTGTCCACCCTACTGCCTTCTCAAACACCCAGGCATCTGTAGCAGAATTGGCAGGGGAGAGGGCAGAAAGAGATCCCATCTGTAAAGCAGTGACTCGGAGGCGTACTGAGAGCCGGAAGAAAAGAATATAGCATCTTTAAATACACCTCCAGAGAATCAAGAGAGATGTTGAACGATGGAATAGTAAAAGCCACTTGGAAGGGGAGGGGGAGTTGCAGGAGGAGGGCATAAACGCTGATGATGGGAATGGGAATTGGGGAGAGGGCATTACCGAGAAGACTTCCTTCTAATTCATCTTCCAAGCTCTGTGCCAAAACAGCATTTGGCATGGTTCACAGGGAGCAATTGTGTGATAATGAACCCTAAGGTGTCCATTAATTGAAGACTGAGTATTGTGGGTTGTGCCAAGAGTCATAAATGGCACAGGATTGTGGGAGGATGCATTTTCTTAAATGTATCTGTAAGTACAGATTAGCAAGTCTCCCCAGTGAAATACCCATACTATAAATTATGGAAATATATCCTTCTGATGCAACCTTTTATTGAGGGGGTGGAGCAATGAAAAGAAATAGTTTGCAAGCCTTTGAAATTTGGCCTGTCATTAAGATGGCGCCTGCAAAGCTGGTTTTTCATCAGCAGTCTGGTGTCCTGGCAGGCTAATGTGCTTGAAATGTTACCAAGTTCAGCAGTTGTCTTCCATTACTGCTGCATGGTCATCAGAGAGTGGGACACTTAGTGCTAGAGTAGTTTAACGTGTTTGGCTGGAAACTGGAGTTTTTCTCTGTATAAGCCCTACAAATGCAGGCAGAAAAGTCTAGAGTGTAGTTTCTGATAGATATTGGGAGTGGATGGCACACTTGCAAATCAGACCCAGGAGTCTAGAAGAGGCATAGGTTTTATCTAGGGTAGCAAAAACTCTACCACGTATGCTTCTCCAATCCCTCATCTAATTCTTTTCTTGAGGCTCAAGCTTTGTATATAGCGCCGGGTTCTGTAGTTGTGGAATCTGTGGCAAGGTGCCAGGCTGTGAGCTTTTGTCTCTCCTTTTAAATGTTTCCTTCTCATGGTTGCAGAGAACTTTGGAACTTGAAGCATGAACTGATGCAGTGCTTGTTTCTTGACTCACCAGCCCCTGGACTTTAGAACACATGCATGAATGGCCCCCATCCTCTCAATGGAAGTGAACTCAGAAACCTACGGAGGATTGAAAGGTCCATGTTGACGGTTTCGCTGCTGCTGATTTTAGCAGAATGTCTTTTTCCCATGGTCCTAAGTGGCACTGAGTGAGGCCTGGAAGCCAGTATCTCAAATACCCTTCCGACTTCTCCCACACATTTATGCCCCTCATTGCTGCAAAACCTTGTGAAAACAGAAACCAAATGCAAAGGTGACGGGGATAGAACCCATGCAGTAACTGCCATGTGGTTTCATGTTGAATGAGAATACTCTTCTTCAAAGGTCAGTGAAGCCAGTGCCACCTTTGCCTGCGGCCTTCTCAGCAGTGTTAAGGGCTAGGGCCTTGCTTAGTGAGACCAGCTCTAGCTTTTTCTACCCATGATGCATCACTCCATTGCTCAGCTTTCCATCTCCTGAATTCTTGTTCTTCCCATGACCTCTCATGAGTGTGTCCCTAACCACCCTTCCGGCAGGGGAGGGCAGCTCAAAGCCTTTGGGACACTGATGTCAAGGAACTTGGCTCTGGTCCTGCTGGTGCTCCCTCTGGGTTGCTCGGTAGGCCAGGAGAGGGGTTTCAGGTGACTGCTGTGACTCGAAGGGTCTGGTTGAAGGAACCATTTGGCTCTTGTGCTTGGCACGAGGAGTTGATGAAACTGGCTGCCGGGTGTTAGCTTGTTCTTTTGGGTCTTTTTCTAGGATGTGGAGCTGAAGGGTGTGAAGGGATCCTGTGTAATGAAATCTGCCCTTCCACATGCAGGGACCTGCAGCTGCTTTGCAGACTAACCCTAAACAACCCACCTAGGCCTGGGTGGGCCTCATGAAGGCGTGGGCAAGTGAAACGCTTTAGCTGAGGACCAGAAGTAGTGGTCCAGGGCAGTGCTGTGGCCATGAGACTGCTTCCAGTCACACTTCCCCCTTTTCCAGCCTCCCTAAGAGGTGCCTGGTTAAACTGTGATCCACCAATGGCTCCATCCTTCCTCTTTATTTTCCCCCTTTCTGTAATTCCCAGGAACAAAGGGCTGTGACTGGTGACAAATGCAAGATACCTTCCATGCTGGAATTGGCCACTGTAGTTTACTGGCCTTTGGCCAATACCTGTGTATATGCACCCAGCATGGCCAGAGCCTGTCCTCGCCCCTTAGTCTACAACATGAGACCACTGGGGAGCAATAGAAGAGGAGGTAGGTTGCGGGAGGAAAGGGGGTAGGGTGATGTGCAGAACAGCTGAGCACCTAAACTTCATTCAAAGTCTATGGGAACTACAGTACCTCTGGCAAGCCAGCCCTGAGCTTTTAAACATTCTTGTTTATATTAAGTAGGAGTGGGGAACCTCAGGCCCAGGGGCCAGTTGTGACCCTCAGCTTGCCTGGATCTGGCCACCAAGGCTCAGGGGTGTCCCCCCAGCATCAGGGAGCCTGTGCTGGCGATCCCATTCCCCAATGCAGAGCTGGAGCACACACAATCGACTAGGCTGGGCCCCCTAGGGTCTGGTGTGTGAGGGGAATGTGCCGAGTGTCTTTCTCCTTAGTTGGGGGGCCACATCAGTGAGGGCTGTTTTTTTGTTTTTCTCACTTGTGTGCGGCCCCTGACTGATTTTTGTGTCCATGGCCCCCAACCCAAAAAATGTTCCCCACACTTGATTTTAAGGGTTTAATGAGGGGAAGGAGGCAGGATTTTTTCTTTACAGGGACAGGTGTTCTTGGTGCTGCCCAGGTTGGGGAGATATTTGGAGTAAAATGGAGAGAAGGGAGAAAGTAAAGGGACAGGGAAACTGAGGAAGGAGGTACTGGGGACAAGGGGAAGATATTTCATGTAAATGATGCACTTGCAAATCACATCTGAAACCTGTGTGCCTGCTTCAGTTACATGCAACACCTGAGCTAGCTAGAGCTGACCAGTCAGAGGTGGGTAATGCTGCTTTTGTAGAGGTTTGGGGCATTTTTCAGTCTAGGTATACTCTACTTCCCTTGTTTGTCATTTTTCTCCAACGCCCAAAAGAGCACAAAACCCCCTGTGAAAACATTTAATTTTTTTCATTTCAGAAAATGCCGCCCCTTCAAAAATAACATCAGCACCTGGGCTTTCTAATTACAGTAGTAGTTTTAAAAAGAAGTTGAAGTTGTGCCCTTATGAGGGCACAGCAGGACCTAAAAATTCAGGTAGCAACATTTTAACCTGAACTTCACTTCTACCTTTTTGAGCTCTTGCTCTTGCAACCAGTCTTCAGTTGCTCTCATCCCTCCTGTCAAACGCACTTTCCTACTGTCGTAGATGCAGGTAGAGGTGTAGAATCTTCTAATGTGTATTTATTTTCATTCTTGCACTGAATCAACTCCCAAAATACTGTTTTCGTGACAAGCCCTTTTTATTCTGTTTACGCTCCAGAGCTAATTAGCAAGCTCTGTGTATTAAGCAGTACGTAGCCTGTTCTGCTTTTTCCTCTGACAGGTACATTTGTAAATGACAACTTTGCTTGAATGTCTTGCCTAGGCTAATGATGACCCAGTTAGTCTTCTGGACTGTGCTCTATTTACAAAGTATCTTACCATGCAAATCTATTTCAGGGTACTTTCCAATATTGTAAAATTAGTTCCTTTAATTTTGCATGACTTGAAACGTTTCAGACAATGCAAGTTAAAATGAAAAGATGATTGTCTTTTTCCATAAGCAGATACGTCTCATCCCCCAAGTACTAAATATTTAATTGCATTAGAATAATGGTATATTTACAATCAGCCATATCAGTGAAACATAAGTGGTTTGAGGAACTCTTTCAGTAACTGCATGTTCTTTCATTCTAAATGTTTGTGGCAGCACAAGTTCACTGCCTGTGTTACTGCCCTGCTTCTGTAGTGTGGTGATTGAATGTTTGTGTGTGCTTGCAATGCTTGATCTGGACTGAAATGAAAGGTGCTAGGTGTGTATCTAAGATTGTAGAAAACACTGTGTGTAATCAGCCTCCAATTTGTATTATTGTTCCTGCATGTGAGGGTATTAAGGAAGTGAGATGAACATCAACTTTCATAGTTCCTGATTTGAATGATTTAACTGGACTTTAAAATGATCATTGTTTTGGCTTTGAATGGAATATTTTTTTTTTTTTTAAAGAACCTAATTTTCAGAGGCTTAGCCAGCCTGATCATGCCCTATAGCAGGGGTGGGGAATGTCAGGCCTGGGGGCTGGGGCCTTGATCTGGCCCCTCCAAGGCTCAGGGGCCCCCCCCAGCATTGGGGAGCCAGTGCTGGTGCTCCAGCCACTCCTCCCCTGCTGCTTCTCACTTTTGTGTGTGGCCCCTGACTAATTTTTCTGTGGTCAGTGGCCCCGACCCAAAAAAGGTTCCCCACCCCTGCCCCTATGGGAAAGCCCAGCTGTTCTGGAAGTTTGTGTGCAAGAAAAAGGCTTCCAGTGCTCTTCATCAAGTCCCGCTATTTCCCATGCTGTCTGGACGCAGTCTACTAAGGGGCATTTGCTCCAGCTGTTCACCAGAATTCTCTTCTGGCTAAAGACTTAGTACTAGGAAATGTTTGCTTAAAAATAAATGATTGGGAAGTTAGGAGCATGTGCCACTGTGTTAAAATGACTGAGGATGTGTATACTCTCCCTGTGCCACCACCCTCCCAGCAGTACAAAGAGAACGACTGTCCACGCCTTGCAGGGGCATAGTGAGCATTAAGCAAAAGATCACTCAGTGGCCACAGCTCTAGTCTCTGCTTTGAGAGACCTAGGATCAAACCTTTGTTCTGTCACAGTCTGCCTGTGTGACCTTGGGTGAGTCCCTAAGGCCTGGTCTACGCTAGGAAATGGGTTGGCTTAACTATGTTGGGGGGGAGGGTGAAAAATCCGCACCCCCTGAAAAGCACAATTCAGCCAACCCAAGTCCCCAGTAGAAAGGTTGATGGAAGAATTCTTTGATCAACCTAGCTGTTGCCTTGCAGGAGGATGGATCACCTACGCCAGTGGCTGGAACTCCCTCATTGGCACAGGAAGCATCTACACAGGCACTTCAGCAGCACAGCTCTGCCTCTAGCTTTTCAAACATGGAGACCTGCTTAATTCCTGGGCCTCAGTTCCCCATCCACAGAATGGGTCTAGCAGCCTGCCCTACCTCCACAGCTGTGGCGTGAGGTTAAATACCTTAAAGCCGTGATCACCCACCAGTAGCTCCTGGAGTCTGTGATGGGTGATCCCAACTGGTTTGGCCGAGAGGCTACCAAGTGCCAGCATTGCAGCCGCCCCTCCCCCACTGCCATGTTGCTCCTGTCTTCTGCTTTGGACCTGCCCCCTGAGAGCCGCCACCTTACTGTGCAGGGTGGGGGAGGCAGAAGGGGGCACTGATGTCAGGGTGTCCCTCTATCCCCATCACTGTACCCCATCTGCACAGGGTCAGCAGGGTGGGGCCTTGGTGAAGAAGGAAGTGGGATAAGGGGATTTGCATTTGAGGTAGGCCCTGGATTGACTTGTGTTCAAAAAAGTGACCTTGTGCTTATAAAGGCTGGACAGCAATGCCTTAAAGATTGCAAAGGACTCTCTCTCTCTCTCTCTCTCTCTCTCTTTGAGAGAAGAGAATGAGGCCACCAAAGAACCTTACATGGGGCAGCTTCACTGATGTTTGTGAGGGGTTCGGACATTCAGGTACGGGGCAGTATAAATATCTAGTGTCCCTCAGAAATTTGTTACAGGGGGAACCACTAAACATCATAGATCTGATGGGACATCTTTAGTGCTGCATGTTGTCCGTGGGTTTCTGCCAAGGCCAGGGACGGGGTTAACTGTAGACTGAAAGCCCCAAGTGGGGGCAAGCTGGCTAGTGGGCCGGATAGGGAATTGTCTTGAAGTAAATTGTCTCCCCTTGCTTCCCCCCACCCAAAACAATCCCTCTGGTGGAGCGAGGTGCTGTTGTCATGGGGAAGCTGAAGGGAAGGACTCCGTGCACAAGGGAGGGATGAGTTGGGAATGGAAAATCTACCTCAGAGCTGGGCTCATTTAGCCTGGCAAAGGTGTGGGGGGGGAGCTGGGATTGCTCTAAGCCCATCACAGGGATAAATACCAGGCAAGGGGGCAGTTCTTTCAGTTCAGCACCAATGTGGACATGAGAGCAAATGGACAGATGCCGGCCCTCCGCAAGCCGAGGGTGTCTGACCATCAGAGGAGTGATGATCTGGAGCCGCCTGCCAAAAGAAACAGCAGAGGGAGGAGCTTGATGAGTTTATGGAGGGGGTGGCATAATGGGCCAGTCTATTATGGCATGTGGCCCATTGGCAGCATAAATCTCCAATGGCCGGTGAGGAGACCTAGACGGGGAAGACTCTTAAGTTACTGGAGAGAATTCTTTCCTGGTGCCTGACGCCTGGGTCTTGCTCAGGGTGTCCCTGATCTCCACGTTAGCCCTTAGGAAGGAATTTTCCCTCAGGTCAGATTGGCAGCGACTTGGAGGGGTTTCGCCTTCCTCTGCAGCATGGGGCACAAGCCACTTCTAGGTTTAAATTAAGTGGAGACACTTGCAAGGGGGAGTCGCTGTAACCTGAAGTCTTTCAATTGTGATTTGAGGGCTTCAGTCGCCCGGCCAGAGGTCAGGGATCTGTGATGGGGGGAGTGGGCTGGTTCTGTGGCCTGCAAAGTGCAGCAGGCCCGATGAGGTGATCACGCACCCTGGTCCCTTCTGGCCCTAAAGTCTGAGTCTATAAATTCATTAATTCTTAGGTGCCTGAAAACATCCACTCCTGCTCTGTAGTAACTTAGCCTCCGCCTGCAGCTGCTGATGGTGTCTAAGAGCAAAGAAACACTTAACCTGTGAAGGATGCAATTCTTTGGTCTCCCTCTTTCGGGACCATGTGGGGTACGCCAGAAGGCGACAGGTACTGTACGTGTTTGTCCGGCTCTTAAGGGTTCCCCCACTAGATTATCTTTCCACCCCTGCCCTTATCACTTAAGGAAATCCTATTTCAAGGCCTTTCGAAAGACGCCCCTGATCTTTTGATTGTCTGCCTTGCTCGCTCTTTAATCCTGGCCTGGCTGGGGTGCAGGTGCCTTAGCCCCCAGGGGATTAGTCAGTCCCTTCCCATTGTCCCACCTGTCACTCACTTGTCTGCCCTGCCCCGCAGAATTCAGGGGGAGCTGCAGGAATCCTTGTATGGGCTATTCACGGGGGAATATTAAACTTCTCGGCAGCGGAGTCATTACAACGGGCTGGCAGAGGCCGTCGCGCTGTTTGTTTTAGAGAGAAAGAGGGTAACAATGGGGAGGGAGCGGCAGGGGGGCTCATAATGGCTCCTTTTACTCGGCATCATTAGAAGGTCACCTGTCAGCAGATAAGTCTGAAAGGTCCGGTCTCTCCCCCTCCCGCTAGCCAGGCCAGCTCTCCCCAGGGCTCTGCCTCACGTGTTTGCAGGCAGGGTTGGGAGGCAACGCCAGCCTGTCTGGATGGCTGGGCAGCACGCTGGATGTGGGTGCCCCTCGTTCATAGGCCCAGCCTCTCTTATCCCGGGAAGCAGAGCAGTCTCTGGGGCTGACAGCGGCATGGCCCGGCTTGCTGCAGCTCCCCGTTTGGTGCCCTCTCCAAGCTACTTCAGCCTGAAACCTCCATCGCCCTCGTGTGATGCCTGAAACCTCCACGCCCTCGGGGGCAGCACCATGTGGTTAACCCCCAGAGATGGGAAGGACAGCCGGGGGCCCTGCAGTGTGTCTGGGCCCAGGGAGGGGTTAGTCCAGCCAAGCATTTCCTGTTTCCTGCTTCACGGTCTAATCGCTGTCTCCAGGGACTGGCCTCCTCCTGGGAGACAGTCCACAGATAACCTCCCAAGTGATGGGCAAGCATAGACGCTCCCAATTTTGAAATAAGCTACGCAGTTGACGTAGCTCAATTTGTGGAGCTTATTTCGAGGTAAGCCCTGCTGTGTAGACACACCCTCACTTCCCTGGGTTCTGGTTTCAGTCTCCGGCTGGTGGGACTCCGCTGACTTTAGCATTACCTCAGGGTTGTATCAGGGCCCCGCTGGCAGCAGAATGGATGGACTGGCTCTCCGAGACCTCTGCCACTCCTGGAATTAGCGCCGAAGGCCAGAAGGGACCCTTTGATCACCTAGTCCGGGCTGCCTCAGACTTCCTTGAGTTAACTCCTTGTTGAACTAGAGCAGTGTTTCTCAACTAGTGATACCAGTATCCTTAGGGGTACTCGACAGAAGTCTGGGAGGTACTTCAACACAACCGAAATTTGGAGGAAAACTGAATTTTTATTGTAAGTTTTCCAGCGCTTTATTATTTTTGTATTTTTTTTATACCAGTGTTTCTTAAACTTTTTAAGACCACAGAACACCAAACATCCTTTTTTTTAATGTGGAACACTGGAGGAAAATTGTTGAGCGCAAAAAAAAAGGTCACGGCCCCTTTACTTGCTGCACGTATTGTCCCAACTGAGCTTCCGTCTCCACCAGGGGAAGGGAGAAAAATAAAAAATTAAGAGGCCACGGTACACCTCCTACTGTCTCTGCCGTGGCGCACAGTTTAAGAAACACTGTTTTATACCCAAAAATTTCATTGCCTGCCCAGCTACGATTAAGTTGTTTAAACAAATGTGTTGCAATGGCAGAAAAAAATTGTGTGTGTCTGAAAACTGTAGGTACTAGGGCTACTTCTAATTTTATTTTTTTTAAAGGGGGTACATATCTATATTTTTTTTAAAAAAGGGTACTTTATTTAAAAAAAAAGGTTGAGAAACACTGAACTAGAGCATCTCTTAAAACAGCCAGTCTGGCCTTAAAAACTGCCTGTGAAGGAGAATTCCCTGCAACCCTGTGTGTGTGTGTTTCCTCTCTCCGCAGTGGTCTGCTCCACCGTGGGCCCCTGAGTGTTCAGTCCCCAGCCATAAGTGGGTAAAGACTTGGTAGACAAGGTGGAATTCCCAGTGACTCATTGCATTAGATCAGGGGAGGAGAAGCTAAGGCCAGGGCTGGATGCAGCCCCCAGCTTGCCTGGATCCAGCCCCCTGAGACTTAGGGCTTCCCCCCAGCATTGGGGAGTCCATGCTGGTGCTCCAGCCCCCTCTCCCCGCTGTCGCACCACAGGTCTGGAGGGCACAAAATCTATTAGCCTCCCCCTCCCCCCCCCAACCCCGGGCTCTGGTGTGGGAGGGGAAGGTGCGGAGTGTCTTTCTCAGTCAGGGGCTTCTCACATGTGTGCGGTCCCCGACTGATTTTTCTGTGGATCAGTGGCCCCCAACCCAGTTCCCCACCCCCGCGTTGAGCCACATTCTCCCTTTGTATGGTGTCAAGTGAGAAGGATGGCGACGAAGCCAACATGCAGAAGGCTGCAGTAAGGACTTTGGGATTTGGCCCTGAACGTCTCCACAGCCCCCACCCCGGGGAGGAGAGATCTTCCTGGCCAGCCAAAGGATCTCAAAACAGATGAGAGGCGGGTTCTGCTGCCTTCAAGATGGCCTGCTGGCTACACCCTGCCTGTCCCAAGGGCTGCACAGCGGTAAGGATCTGGCTGGTTTGTACCCCTTTCGCATGCAGGGCTGAAACAATGTGGAAGCACGGGTGAGCTAGGCCGAACCAGGAAGCTGGGGAGTGGAGCTTTCTGTTCAGGCACAGGGTGGGCAATGGCATGGCATGACTCCCACCTCCCTTCTTATACAAGGTGCCTTCCCCTCAGGGGATGACAGGGAATTCAGCCCACCGAGACCTGGCCCTGTCTGATATTACCAACAAGGAGGCCAATTAGCTCTACTTGGGGCAGTCCCCCCAACTCTGAGCATCCGAAAATCCAGGAGGCACCTGGAAATTGGCTTAAAACCCCACAAAATTAAAAAAACAACCACTGTACATCAGGTTCTCTTTTTATCTTCCAGTCTGAGCCCTTCGAACCGCTCAGGCCCCCCTCTCTCTAGCGTTCCTCCTCTCCAGGAGCTGGGGTTTTCCGAGAACCTCCAAGTATCACCGGAAGAATTGACAACCTTGAGAGATGTGCACAGGCCTCACTCAGGCCACAGAAGAGCCATTGGACCAGAATGACTTTGGTGGCCAGCACCCTGAGCTGGATTTGTGCTGACGGTCTGAGGTGAGTGGCTCTGGGCAGCGTGTCGCTGGGTGTTTCTCTTTAGTGCGGCGATGTGGGAAAGGCTTATTCAGGTAACTCTACTACACTGGTGCTTACGCAGGCACCCACCTTCCCTTTGCAACTCACTGGTCCCTTCTGGCCCAAGCTCTGTGGCTGCAGAGTCTCGGTTGCGTTCCCTCGATTGTAGTGCTGTGCCAGGCCAGCCATGGGCTGCCGCTTTTTGCCAGGAATGCGCACTCCAGAAGGACTCAGCCCTGGGAATCCTCTTGCGCAGTGTACCGTGACCTGGCCGGGGGGGCAGGAACACGGGGCCCCCTCCTCTCTTCATGGAGGCCTCAGGACACCCAGTGGTTTGATTGCAGAGCCATTGAGGGATGGCGTTCCGCTCAGTTGTTTGCAACAAGTGAGGCTGTGTGGTTGCCGCGGCATCAAAGCTGCTGGGAAATGTTGGTCCCCTCTAAACACAGTGTGCAGGCATGGCGATCCCGCTCTCTGCTTCTCCCCCACCCCCTAGAGCCCAGGCCACGGGCCCATTTGCAGTTGGTGCCCAAGAATGCTGGTCACTCCCGCAGGAGACTTGCAAACATTCCCACCTGTCCCGCAAGGAGCACTGCGGCCGTGCAGCAGTTCCGGAAGTGAAGAATTCCTTTCCTGGGAGGAATGGAGGGCAGCAGAAGCCAATTCCCAAGTCTAGGATTTCCCTGGAAGCTCAGATTTTCCACCCCTGCTCAAGGGAAAACTGCCACGTACAATGGCCGCAGGTGGCCAGGAGCTCAGCTTTCCGTATGGCCCACAAAGGTAGCCACTCCAGAAGCACAGTACACTGAGCATCACACAGGGACCCTGAGGTCAGCATCAGCACTGGCCTTGAGAGAACGACCCTACTCCTAGCCCTCCCCCCCTGCCCTACTGCTTCCTTTGACTCTCTCACAACACTCCCAACTCCACAGCCATTCTCTGGCCTGCTGGGGTGTTGGGGGCCGGACTGACGCAGAGAGCAGAGCGTCCCCTTGTGAGCCACCCATTCTGCTCTCTGCAGTCCCAGTGCCCCCCAGTACCAGGCCAGGACCAGCACAGATTCAGAGTGGAGAGCACCATGTGCTGAGTCTCTCAGCACGTGGTACGGAACCCACTGGCCCTGGGCAAATACTCACCAGGCCTGGTGTTGTGGAAACCCTGTTTCACGCAGGTGTCCGATCTATTCCGGGGCTGGATTCTGCTCTGAGTTACAGCCATGTAAATCCCAAGTCATTCGACTGCAGTCGGGGGAGTCGCTCTGGATTTCCACTGCCAGCACTGAGAGCAGGATCGTCCCACTTGGTTTTATTTCCCTGGGTGCAGGCAGCACCATTGGTATCTCCTCAAAGAGCTTCTCTGCTGGGGCGGGACAGGATTTGCTGGCCGATCTCTGGTGGTCATCCCTGGGAGGCTGGATTTGGCTTCAGAGTCCCGTGTCAGTCATGAAAGGCAAAATCAGGGTCATTTGGCCCACCGTGGCATCCAGTGGGGTGTAGAGCAGGTGCAGGCAGGGGCAGAAGCAGCAAGAAGGCAGCTGATAGGAGGGTGTAACACAAAGCAAAGCCTGCTCCCAATCCCCTAACACACACATTTTGTGTCCCCTGCTTTGCCTTGCTCCTCTTGCCACCTCCAGGGAACAAACTCTGCTCCGCTGCCTCCCTGCAACCTCAGTGACTGCTAGGAATTTGCACTGGCGTCACCGGGCGTTTGGCCTCCCCTTTGGATTTGGCCAGGAGAGGAAGTTGTCACTTCCTGTCCCAAACTATTATCCAGCTCTCCTTGGGGACGTGTGGCCTGAGTCTACTTTGTATAACCAGCTGCTATGTCTGCAAACCCCCAGGAGTGTGCCTCAGGCTGAGAGCTAGCCCTTCCTTTGCCCGGCTGCTGAACTGGTGCAAGTTACCCCGCTTTCCCATTTACACCAGCTCTGGAACTGGCGTGGAATGTACCTCACAGCTGACCCTGGCCCAGAGAGTCCCACTGCTCCTGCTCTAAGCACGGCCCGCTGCATGCGGCCTGCTTTCTGTGGGAGTTTCTGCAGGGAGGCAACAGATTGGCCACCATGTGTCCCTGTTGCCCATTGCTATCTGCACCCTTTGATCTGTCCTGTTCCCCTTTGGTCTCTAATCACTGTGAGCAACTAGGCCCTCCAGGATCTCCCCGGGGGGAAAAGCCCATGAAAACAAGAGCGATTAAGTGGGTTTTAAGACTGAACCCCAGCCTGCTGGCCTGGGGCTCTCATTAGTTCACTGCCCAGGGATCAGGCAAGAGCCAGTCAAGCTGTTGTGTTAATATTGCTGAATGGTTTAGATGTCTGAACCCACACAAGTTGCTCGCTATTCCTAGCCCTCTGTTTCTTTCCGCCCTTGCTTTTGATTTCATATGTCCTGGTTTGGCCCTTTTCCAGCCCAGCATAGGGGGGCGTGAAAGGGTCTTTTTAGGGCAATTGCTCCCCAGCAATATGTTCTCAGGAGGGGCCAGGCATTAAATGCATCATACCTGCTCCCTGAAATCCACCTGGCACGGAGTATGGGCAGCAAAGCCAGGGCGCAGGGCTGCATGCACTTGCCTGAGCCCTTCCAGGCAGTGTGCCCCATCTCAGCTCACCATTCACAAGGGTTGGTGCGCAGAGCATGTCACCTGAGCTGGCTTTGTCCCCAGCCCCAGCCAAGCCACCACTGGGCAGCAGAGAAGTTACCTTTCCGGTCAGACACAAGGGTTTCATTTCTAAACCAGCGGAGCGTTGCAGGGATGCATTTTACCCTCTTGCTTTGGTGTGGCCCCGGGACCCCTTGCCAAAGCAACCCTGGGAACCCCACTGAAGAAGAGTGAGCGGGAGGTTTAGCATCTCTCTTTGGCTACAAGGATCCCTGCTGTGTGAACTAGAGGCAAATAATGCCTGCCGCTCCCTTCTAACTCGATACAATCAGGCTGGTTGCAGAGGGAGGTGCCCTAGTGTGTGTGCAGGGCACTATAGCCAAGAGGGCCAAGACCTGAAAAACAAAACAGCTGCTTTAAATGGCTACACCGTGCCTCTATCTTGGGCTGGGCCGGTGCTAGTAGGTGCCATCTCAAAGCCCTGAGACAAGAACAGGCCCCCATGAGCAAAATGGCTTGGATTTTTTTTTTTTAATATTTTGCTTGAATTGGTTCCAACAGGTGACACTTCAACACCTATTTCCTTTGAGGTGGCAAAAGGGCCTTCAGGGTGGAAGGAAGAGCTTGCAGGCCTCTCTCCGGCTGGGCCGCGGGCAGGCAGAGAGGTTGAGAGGCAGTAGGTTTGGGAGCGGGAGGGTGGCACAAGGCACTGTCATTTTATTTGTTGCTAATACGCTGTCAGGCATGACCCTGTGGAGTTGGGCTGAGCCGGGCGTGACCCGAAGGAGGACAGAGAGCTAGGCAGTATAGCAGAGAGGCAGTCTCAGAAGCTGGCATAGAGATGACTGATGCTATGCATATTGCTAGTTGGGATTCGGCTCCATCTTAGAGGCACCGACACGAACACCCTATTGTGCTAGGGGTTGTACACATATGCCCCAGAGAGCTTACACTTCAAATAGAGAAGCCAGGCAAAAGGATGCCAGGGAAAAGGCCAAAGGGACACAGCTGGAACAGGACAAAGGGCTCCTGTGTCCCAGTTCAGTGCCCTGGCCTGCCCATGCTGCCTCTTGAGGCTTTGTCTGAAGGAGCGTGATGCACAATAAACTGGGTGTACAGAGCATGCACTAGGCTAGGGGGTAGACTGGCTGCTCTTTGGGGTAGCTCCTAGCACAATGGGCAGTAGCGTAACAACCCGAATGGGGAGAAACAGGCTGGATAATAAATTGAGGAGCAGCAAAAGGCTGTATGTTAACCTGGGGCATGATGGGGGGTAGGTATACAGGCTGCTGAGTTAGCAGCAGAGTAGCATACAGTAGAGTGGGTGTACATTTACAGCTGTCAAGTGGTATGCACTGGGAAGAGGTGACCAGTGGGCAGAGGTGCAGGAGGGAGGGATGCCAAAGCTCAGCATGTGTCAGTGATCAGTATTGTTGGGGGCAAGTAGGGGGCAGGGCATTAACAATCAGGACAGAGAAGCTGTCAGGGGGCTTTCTTTCGCAGAATATTAGGGGCAAAATCCTGGCCCCATTGCAGCCAATGGCAAAATGCCCGATATGAGGTGAGCCCTATTTGCACGGTGTGTTGGTGAAACTGATGATTGATGTGGTTTGGGGAGTTTTCAGGGGGAGTGAGGTAGGACAGGGCAGAGCCTGCCCGCCTCGCTAGGCGTTCTCCACTGCTTCAACCGGGCATTTTCTGCCATTTCTGTGCTCTTGGGAAGCTGCTGATTTCTGCTCTTCGGCTCTGTTACTGCCCACGGAGGTGGGGCAACATGCTTGGTGCTGAGCAGTAACCAGCTTGGAAACAGGCCCGAATTCTAACTTCCTGGGAGGCAGGTGGTAATTCTCATCTGCCTGGAGATGTATCTGTGACCAAGTCGTCACCCTGCCACGGATGAACTAGTGCACCTCGCTCTTTGGAAAAGGAATTGGGGAAAAGCTCTGCTAAGGGGTGGGGACATAGGAGAGGAGCAGAACCTCCTGGAGCCTGTAAGGAGGCGAGTAGAAAAAGGCCCTTTTCCTTTCTCTTCTGCCTCTGATCCCCATCCAATAGGTCCCGTAACAGTTCATGGAAGGGGAGAGCATTCCCTAATGAACCTCAGTACTACCCCAGGAAATCCGTTCATGTTTTACCTTTTAGCCTCCATCTAACCTGTTTTGTTTCAACGTCAGGGGGTGGCAACGGCTCAAAGGTCAGCTTGCTAGTGATCTCACTGGCTAATGGATTATCACGCTTGCCAGGGCTGAGTTTTACCCCACATCTTTACAGTCTCTTAAGCACTTTTCTACCATCTGCCTGTCAAACCTTCGCTAGATACCCACATGTCATCTAAAAATGGGAAGCAGATCAGCCTGGAGGCCCCTCAAACCTTTGCCCATGGGGGTTGGAAAGCTGCTGGTGCATTTGTCACCTCCAAGGGAATGAGGGTCCACACCAGAGTTCCAGGGTGTTACAAACAAAGGCAGCTTCCTAGCATCTGGGCAGCCCCTTTATTTCCATCAAGTACAGTCAGCCATTTGTTACCTTGTGAGCTATTAACTCATACATGAGTTCTGGATAGCAAGCATCTGTCTGGTTACATTTTAGGGTCTAATGCTCTGTGATCAATACAATCTCTGTTCCATCCTCTTGCATCCACCAGCTAATGGCAATGGATACAGAGCACCTGTGGGTTTTCTCCACCCTTCCACTCAGAGCTCATACTTACTGCTTTTGGGGGGGGTCTAAAGAGTGGGTTACAAGTCCTGGGTGGGATTGTTCAAGGAGCCCAAGGAAGTTTGGTGCTGCACTTCCATTGACTTTTGATGGGATATGAGCACCTAATTTCAGAGGCCCTTTGAAAGTCCATAACAGGGATGTCCATCATTCTATTTTATGCCTGCTCCCAAACACTGGGGTCTACATCGGCCTTATCCCCAGCAAACTTTGTGTATGCTTCTTGTGACAGTCTGCAAACCTTTCCCTGCCACCCCCTGGGCTCGCGTCATGGAGGTGGGGATTTCCTGTTACCCTTTGGTGTGGTTGCCCCCGAGATCTCGGGGAAGAGGTCCAGCCTTGGCAGGACCTAGAATGAGTTCGCCCTGGGGCAGGGAGGACCAGGGTCACTGGCTTGGAAAGCTGTAGAGCACTTTACTGCCATCAGAGGGTGACTTGGAGTAACATTCCAGGGGCCTCCTTAGCCCAGAGTTGGGTTCGCCAACCTTGGTGTGGCTGGATTCTCCCTTGGAGCTGGACTTGGGACTTCCAAGCACTTGGCCCAATAAAGAACCTGAGATCTGCCTTCTCAGTGCTAGCCCCTATCCTCCTCCACCATGCTTCCAGGCTCCCCAACCTGCCTCTCTGGGGCTCCCTCACCCAGCTGCCCCTTCCCTTTGCTCAGGACCTGTGGCCTGGCATGGGGGGCAGGAGGGGCTTGTTCCTTCAGTGCCCAGAAGCCAGCTGAAGCCGGGGGAGCAGCTCACCCAGGGACCCAGCTGTCAGCCCATGGCTAGCGCTTCCCCTTTGCTCCTCTGGCTGCAGAGGGAGGCTGCTGGGGCAGCCTCCTGCCATCACTGTAGCTGATTCCCTGATGCAGTGGACCTGGGGGCAGCTGGGGCATGTTCCCTGAGAAGATGCCTCATCTCCAAGATGCACGGTTTCCCCCCAGCTTTCCTCAGCCCCTTGCCCAGCGGGCTTCTGAGCCTGGCATGCGGGTTGGAGGGGGAGGGTTCTCCCTGTCCTGTCCCTTGTTTGCAGCTGTTAAAGCAGGTAACATTTGGGCACATTCCCATAACCCACCCCCCTGCTGTCTCCAAAGCCACTGAACTGCCTCTTCCCCGCTTCTGTTTGCCTTACCGCCTCCCCCTCCTCGCCCCCCATTCAGCTCTTTCAGCCGTGGCCCCTCCAAGCTGTGAAGTAGGTAAAACCTGAGGAAAAGTCTATTTTCCTCACCCCCTTTTGAATCCTGCCTTGTGCCCAAAAGGGTCCCTTGTTTTGCGCGTGCCAGTCACCTGCCTTGCCCCCAAAAGCTCCCGGAGCTTTGCTTTTCTTTCTCCCGTTCTCTTTTGACTTTTCCAGGAGCGCCGCTTCCCAAATGAGCTTCAGATTGGATCCATATTGAAGCCGCTTTGTCTTTCGAGGGTTGTACTAAGCTAATTAAATTTGATCCCAACAAATAAGCCCATATCTCCCCATTAAATTCAGCCCTGCCTTTCAGCCCAAACACTGGGCATTCACCGTTCCTCCTCCCTCCCCTCCTTTCCTTGCTTTGCAAATTGTTCTCCTCATTGAGTTAAATCTATTGAAAACATTTGCAGGATTTCTTTTGTTCTAGGGGTCTCCGAGCCCTTTTTCCATCAGAAAAGCCCCCAAAACAGCAGCTTGCCTCTTTGTGAGCTTGCAAGCGAACGAGAAAGAAAAGCACCATGAATGCTTAATAAATTACACATGTAGGGACTTTGCAGGGCAGGAGGGAAAATGCAACACTTGGGCCAGTTCGACTTTTTTTTTTTTTTTTTTTGGCAACAGCAACAATTCCCCCCCCCCCTTTAGGGTTTATTTTAAACGGGGGGGGGAATCAAAGGCAACTGAAAGCTGATCGGAATTGCCCCCCCCTTACCAAGTAGCTTTGCTTTTATTTTTCCTGTTGCATGTGAAATCAAACCAAAAATCCAGGGACCCCATTCGGAGCTAGCGGCTGGGGGCTGAAGTGGTGCGTGAGACCCAGAGCTCGATCGGGGGAGCTCCCCCCGCATCCCAGCCCCCAAAGAAACCTGGATTTGGAAGAGGCAGGGGAGGTTTCCTAAGGCAGGCTGCGTTAATGATCTGCCACATAAAGACTTCATTTGAACTAAATGCACGCCCGGCGTTTGGTTATCAGGAGCCCCCCCCCCCCTTACCATTATTAGTTCTGGCAAATCCCGAATCTTTTTTAATTATTTTCCCCTCCTGATCAATAACTGTGCTGGACTTTTCACAGTTGAACTAATATCTTTTTAATGACTTTGGAGGGGGGTTAGGGATCAGCTCTGCCCTGGAGCCTGGATTTCTCCAAACAGATGTTTAAGGGAGAGGAAAGGGGGGGGGGGGAGGGAGAAACTTCTTTCCATGCGAGAGACTTTCTTCTAAAGTTCAAAAGAGAAAGGAGCTTTCAATCACTCGTAAAAATGTATTTCTTTCTATCTAACAATGGGCTCCTTTCGGTCCGAGGGCGCAGACACACGACACCGAGCTCGATTTGCTGGTGTTTAGGAAAAGAAATTAGACAGCAGCTCCGTTTTGATGGCACTAAAACAAATTCAAACCCCTAAGGGTTTTTCTCCCCCTTCTCGTATTACTTCCCTAGTCTCACAGCACCCTCCAGAAACCTGGGTGTACTATTTTAATCTACCCCCTTTTGAAATGCCTTCCCAAGGTAAAGACTATCGAAAAGTACCTGCTGTTTTATTCTCCAGCTAGCCAGGGTGAGACATTTAATTCAGAGCTGTGCTTCAGGTTCTAAAAAAAATATATTCAGAGCGCCAGGAACTTACCCTGGGTCAGTGGTAAACGAATAGTCCCTTTAACTCACGTATGGAAAGGGGCCAGTGATTGAAAAAGTTAATCCAATATAATTTGGATTGTTGGTGGTTGTTTTTTTTCCCCTGCACAAAAAGGGGGGAGGGGAACAGCTTCCCTCTCCCTCATTCATAAATTGGTAATTGTAGGGAACGCACCATTAACGAGATATTCGAGAGCTATTGAGGAGTAAACAGGGAGAAGCCGGGGCTTTGTCTCCGTACAAAAATCAAAGTGCTTCCCAGTGTTATGTTTCAAAATGTGTCCATCCGCTGCGGCCCCAAAAGAGTTAAATTTTAAAGCAAATCAAATTCCCATTGGCCACTGTATATTATCTCAGCAGTCTTCATTTGATACCTCTTTAATACAGAAAGGAGCTTTTCATGCCCCTTTTCTCTCTTTTCTCCCCTTCCCTCTTTAAGAGCAATAAATGTTCAACTGCAATAACTATAAATCAATCTCCGCTCTGTTCGGGTCCTATTCATGCACAGGGCTGAAAGAGGGGCGAAATCTCCCTCCCTTCCCCACCCCCCCAAAAGCAGCTGCCGGGCACTAATCGCCTTTCTTGCACTGTCATTCACCCTCATTTTTCCCCCTCACCCTCTCCCCGCAATCTTTTCTTGTTCTGCTTTTCTTTTCTTTCTTTGCTGCATTTGATTCCATGTCTCCCCTCATCAGACCCCAACCTTGTCCAGATCCTGACCATCCCCTTGTAGGCTGCGAAAGAAAAGAAGAGTCCATGGATGTCAAATTGATCTCAAAAAGACCATGAAAGATTGATTTGCTCCACTTTTCTTCTGCCTGACATTATTTCGGAGGGTTCTGAATGGGAAACCAGAAAGTCTGGGGCTGGAATAAAGATGTTCTCTCTGTAAGGGGGAGAGGGGGGGAAAAGTGCTCATTTGCTCCTGGACCATCAACCCTGCAAAACAGAGCAAAAGAAAAGGGAACTCTGGCTATTCAGAGTCAGAGCAATATGTACACCTCCCAACAATGTCCCAATATACTGGGGGCCTCTCTATTAACACCCATGAATATTAAAGTCCACACTAAACGCTAAGAAGGAACTTTGGGAATATACACATGAAAATACAAGCAGCATTGTGTATTGCCCAGAACAATAGGCCAGTAATAATGGGCCTTCTCTATTAACAGCCATGAATATTAAACTTGTTTCCTCTTAAATGTTAAAAGGAAGGGATAGTTACAATATTTAGGGAGGGAAAACAAAACCCAGCACAAACCCTGGAACACGGAAGTCTGTTTGGAAAACAGCTGGGGCTGATTATAACCACTCTCAAAAGGTAGATTTTTTTCCCACCCCTTCTGTGCATTGGCGGAAAGAGTGTAGTTAAACCTGGCCCCGCTTGTACACTGCAAATTTGTATTTGTGTGTGTGTCTGATTGCTTTGGATTGGAGTTATTAGTGCGGCCCCTCCAAGCCCCGGCCATGGGGCATGCTGTGTCCAGCTATCTCAGAGGCTCAGTCATTGCAGGGCTGGATGTTTAACAATAACCTGGCTGACTGTACAGTATGCCCTCGTGTTTTTAAAAGGCACCTTTTGTCATTGAATAACTTGAGCTCTAGAAAAGACTGTTTAAAAGGACCCACTTGCTTGTAGCGGTGGGAAAGCAACAAAGGGATTTTTTTAAAGCCCAACACCTGATGGGTATGTCCCATACAGCTAGGCTAAAATGTCCACAGTCTCGGTAGGCTAATTGCTTCTGTATCCAGAGCCTTGAAAACCTGCCGGACCGATTTATTTGTACAGCGAAGCTTTTTGTGTAACTTTGTTTTTTTTAGGAACCTATAATCTACTTGCAACGAAATCAGACAAGTAAGGTATGTAGAGAGCTGGGCTTCCGTGCACTAGGAACGATTCCTGAATGTATTAGTATGACTGGGCAATTTCCTTTTATTGTCACAGCCCTCTTCCAAACGGCATTCGCCAAAATCCTTACAGGGTGGGTGTAAATAGTACAGCTGCAGGATTATATCGCAGATAACAGCCAGGGAGAACCAGGGGCTTGAGCAAATGAGAAAATCGATGGAGGGTGGCATGTGAGTTCGGAAATGAAACCGCGCAGGAGCTGGAGCGAGGCTGCCCCAGGCTGGGCGGGTTGCAGAGGAGAAGGCTCTTGCACCCACAGTGGACCTGGTGTGCAAAGGCAGAGAGGAAGTTGGAGTGGCAGGAGTGGGGCTGGGAGGGGGACAGAGAGAAGCGTGAACATTCCACGGGTAGGTTTGGGGGCCCAATGCAAAGCCCACTGAAATCAGTGGGGGGGTCTTTCCACTAACTCCCGTGGACCTTGTTTAAGAATGGTTGTGGACAGGATCCTGACATGAGAGAGGCGGGCTGCCTGACAGTGGGTGACGAGGGATCCATTCCTTAGCATTCCGGCTAAGCTCCCACCTTGGGGTGGGAGGGGACTTTTTGTCCACAGCCTGAATGTGTCTGTCCTATTGGTGGGGCTGGGAGCTCCCTGAATCCGGCGTCTGTGTTGTGTCCTCATTGCCACCCAAGCCCAACGGGAGCAAATCCTTCTCATTGGGCTCCAACAGCTGAAGGGCTTCCTGCCCTACAACAATCCAGCTGTTGGGTTCGGCTCCAGGGGTTTCCTCCCTCCATCCAGATCCACGCAACCTGCTTCTGCCCCGTCTCCCTGCTGAGCGACTATTGGCTACAGAGCAGCACCTGCATTTCCTAGGTCGGAGGACAAAGGCCCAGCAGGGCCAAAGAAATTGCTGTTCATAATCCCCTCTTCCCAGTCTTGCAGCGCTGGCCAGAATTCAGGTGCCCCCCTGGCATGGGGGGAGACTGGGCCTGTACTCCTGTTTCATCCCCTTTCCCTGAGAAATGCGCCAGGAGAATCTGGGCCCAGCTGAGCTCCTGTTGGCACTTCCCTGGGCTGGTTCCGGCAAGGGATTTCCCCGGGGTTTATTCCAAAGTGCACGTGAAGCCAGGGTGCTGTTTCTGCATTGGATGCACCACGTGCAACCTCCCGGCTCCCCTACCTGGCAGCCCTTTCACTCGCCTTTGGGGGCCCGATCCAGCGCCACTGCTACTGGCGCGGGGCCTTTCCAGCGATTGCATTGGCAGAGCTACACGCTCATCCTGGCTCTGCTCCACCTTCGCTAACGCTGGGCCGAACGCCCCGGGCCTGGCGGTGGTGGTTGCATACGCACGCACGCCCTGGCCCGCTGGGGTAGATGCTTTTTGGGGCACCTGTGAGGCCAGCTCCCTGCCCCGCCGAGGTGACAATCGAGGCGGAGAGATGCGCAGGGCAACTGCCTCTGACTGCAGAGGGGCCTGGTGCCGGAGCGGGGTCCGCCGGAGCCGGACGAGTGAAATAGACAGGCACAAGCCAGGACGTGTCAGTTTCACCTGGCCCGGCTGGAGAACCTTCTCTGTCTCTTAGCAATGATCGGATCTCGCCCCACGCTGCAGTCCCAGGAGGGGGCCTGAGGGCTGCAGGCAAGTTACCCCCCGTTCCAGCTGTCGCACCCCGGGAAGGACCCAGTGCAGAAGGGCTGCGTCTGGCCTGCCTCGTTGCGTTCTTATTAATTACCCTCTTCTCCCCCCGCACTCCCGAACAGGGCTCTGTCCAGTCCGAACGCCGGGTCGAACTGTCAACCCCGCTAGCCCCAAGGGTTTTTCTATTGTCTTCTGCGGGCTGGAGGATGAACCAGGAGTCGGTTCGATTCGGTTCAACACCGGAGTGAGCGGGCAGAGAAACGGAGCGATTTCCAAACCTAGCGGCGCGGGCTCTCTGGTCCCCTGTTTACCGCGAGCGGCTCTTTGGCTGGCAATGGTGGGCAAACTTTCCTTAGAAAGGACTCCCGGAGATTGGTGAGCCCGGAAGGCTCCGAATCTCTGCCGGTCGTTTCAAGTTTGCCTCGATTCCCACCTGTGAAATCCCCGCTTAAAGAAAAGTCACTCTCGGGTCGTCTTGGTGTTTCCCACTAGCGTGGAAATCGAAGGATAGAAAGATTCATATCTTGGGACCGACCCCAGGAAAGCAATAGGTGAGCGGATCCCTGTCCCATGTCCCCAGAGTGTAGGCAATAGCTGGGGGAGGAAATCAGATTTAATCGCTCAGCAATCAGGAACCGTATAAACGGCCGTTTAGGGTTTACACTATTTTTGCCTTCTCGCGCTCCGAATTAAAAGATGAAAACCCAGCCACAGCACAAAGCCCTTTCTGCGGTTCTTAATCGGATTTAAAAGAATTTTCTTGTAAGCAGGTAGCTTCAAAAGGCTGGGTGCGAACAAATCGCTGGCGGTGGATTTTTTTTTTTTTTAACGCGTTCCAGCAACAGAAGCGTTTGTGGAATTTAGTTGTTTCCCAGCGCCCAAAGCTCGTGTCTCTAAGGCGTCGGTGATTTTAAAAAACATAGAATCCGACCTGCAAGTGGGAGACGGGAAAAATGTCTGCGGCTTTGGTTTAGGTCTCGCTAATCAGAAACGCGGGGCTAACAACAAAAGCTTTGCCGGGGCTTGCCAGCTTTTCGGCCGGAAAGAGGAGAATCGAAAGGGGAAAAAATTCCCCCGTCCCCTGTTATAATATAAAGCGCCCCCCCACACACACCCCGCCGCCACCCATCTTCCAACCAACCCGGTGAGATCGGCTTTGCAATGGAAGCTTTAAACCACGAGCCTGGGTCTAACA
Organism: Pelochelys cantorii; assembly: GCA_032595735.1. Classification (NCBI taxonomy): domain Eukaryota; kingdom Metazoa; phylum Chordata; order Testudines; family Trionychidae; genus Pelochelys; species Pelochelys cantorii. The sequence continues at coordinate 13,918,732 of CM064347.1, read as the reverse complement.
TGTTAGCCCGAGCCCACGAGCCCCTGTCTGAGAACCCATGTGTCGGTCCACATATGGCTTTCAAAGGCCAGTCTCGGGGTTCGTGGCGCGGAATTGTTCCCGAGCTCGCTAAGCAAGGGAGAAGTTCGTTTGGGCTCGCCAGGAGGACACTGCTATGCACAGCCGGGGCGGGGGGGGGCAGGTCAGGTTGTTTTAATGCCCCGGATGCTCTTGGGGAACCGGTTTCCCTTCCTCTGGGTTCGGCAGAACCAAACCAGTTCGTAGGACCCCGGATCCGTTTGGCCCGAGTAGCGAAGTGACCCTGCCTGCAACCTGGCTGGCCCCGGGAGCGCAGGGCTGAGTTGTGATGTTGCCACTTGCACTGCAAACCCTCCCGGACTGTCTCCCCCCGAAGAACGTTGGGCAGCGACCCGCCCGCAGAGCGCACAGTGTCCCGGGCCACAGCGTCCCTAGCGCTGCGAGTCCGGCGCAGGAGGGGGGTTGGGGCCACCCCGAGCCGTGGCTGGGGAGTGAAACTCCCTGGCTCGCCCTCCTGGATCTAAACCGCTCCCGGGCTTGGCCAGGTGAAGCCAGGTGGCTTCCCTCCAAAGCCCGGAGCCCAGCCCCGGCCCGGTTCGCCTCTTTTTCCGCAGCACCCTTATTGTCTGGCTGGGAAAACAGCCCGAGCCCGGCCGCCGGCCGGGGGGTGGTGCATGTGAGGACTATGGGGTTTCCCTTTCCCCGCAGCCGGCTGGGCGGCGGCCGCAGGTGTCCCTCGGAGAAGCGGGCTCCGTCTCCCCACGGATGGGCTGCTGGTGGGATGTGAGACGCTGCCTCTGCCTGTCTCTCCTCCCTGTCTCTCCCCACCCTCTCCCCACCCCGGGGGAAGGAGGGGGGTCTCGGAAGGTTTGGCTCAGCCTGGCAGAACAAGTCTCTCTTACCACGTCGGGGGTCATTAATAACCAATTAGGAGGGTCACTGCCGCTCATATATAGCCCGGCGCCGCGGCTGTGCCAAGAGGAATCTGTAGGGGCTTGCGGCCGCCAGAGGCAAGGCGCCCACCGCCCGGGGCTACACAGCGCTCGGCCGCTCGACGTCCCCCCGGTGCCCGCCGCGCCCCCCGGTCTCCGCCCATGATGGGCTCCGTGCTCCCCGCTGAGGCGCTGGTGCTCAAGAGCGGGCTGAAGCCGCCGGGGCTGTCGCTGGCGGAGGTGATCACGTCGGACATCCTGCACAGCTTCCTCTACGGCCGCTGGCGAAACGTGCTGGGCGAGCAGCTCCTGGAGGAGAAGGGCAGCCACAGTAGCCCCAGGACGGCCTTCACGGCGGAGGTGCTGGCGCAGTCCTTCTCGGGGGGTGAGTCCCTGCGCTCCCGCGCGGCTGGGGAGGGACGGGGGCGGCCGGGACCCCCCTCCCCTCCAGGAAAGGAAGAAAGCGCCCGCCTGGTCCTGCTGCTGCGGGCATCACCCGCGCGGTCCCGCTTCCCAGCTGCCCCCCGGGCCTTTGACACCCTGGTGGGGCTGGGAGCCGCAGCACCTCGGGGGCTCACAATGCAGACGCCAGCCTGGCTCGGAGGCCCGGCTGCGCCCACCCCCCGGAGGACAGTGGCCGGCTCTTTCCCAAGCCCCCCGGTCTCCTTCCCTGCCGCTCTTCTTGGCGTTTTGACTTTCCCACTCCTGCCTCCAGCCTTTCCCCACTAGGCTCCGCGTTTCCCCGCCGCCCATTGAAGCGCTAAGCCCCTGGCATTTAAGGTCTTATTAGGCGTGTAATAGCAGTTGACTGCGAAAGAAGAGGGGTTTAATTCATTTAGTTAACTTGGGCTTGACCTGAGAAAGTTCCCACTTAAACCAAGACCTTAAAAAGGGGGCAGGGGCGAGGACGGGGTGAAGTTTCCTTTCTTTAAGATGTCTCAAGTTCTTATGCCCCATTCATCAACTCGGGGACAAGCTATTTTCTCTCGCTTTTGGCATCTATGGGGCGTCCCGGCTCCCCTTTCCCCCTCTAGGATTTCTGTTCCTCTCTTAATTTACCGTGAAGACTAATTCCATTGCCATTCACATTAGTCCAACCATCTAATCTCCCCATTTTGTAAGAGGAATTCCTGGGCCCTTTTAAACAAGCCCTCGCGCCTTTCAGGCGCAGTGTATCGCTACAGCATTCTTCGGGGGCTAATGAATTTAGAATTAGTCATTGCTTTCTAGTTGGGCGTAATGAATGCAGATCACTTTAACAGCGTGACAAATTGCTGGACTGGCTGCAATAGACACCATTTAACCTCCTTTCTCAGCCCGGCGCGCTCTCACATTGCTTTTCCCAGGTACCCCCCCCATGCCTCATTTGGAGGGGGGGACTTGTAAGGCCTTGTAGGGTGCGAATGGGGCACTGCGGAGGCGCGGTGCTCGGAGCCGGCTTGCGGGGCCACAGGCCAGGCGGCGAAGTTGGGTTGCGATGTACGAAGCAGGAAGGGAGGCGGGCGGGGAGGGAGCTGGCGAGTGTGGGGGGGTTGTTCGTTTAGCCGCCGGGATCTCCCCGGGGAGGGCGAGTGGGGCAATTCCTTGGCCATTTCCTCTGCCCCACAAAGCTCCCTCCCTGGCAGGAGGCCCTCTCCAGCCCTCATCGCCGCCCTGAAATGGACAGGGGAGAGGAGCTCAGCTTCGGAGCCCCTCGCTGGACTGTGGTGCCTTGTCTCCAGGGAAGGGGAGCGCTCCTGCCTGCCCGCGGACGGGGGCGGATTCGGTCCAGAGCACAGAACCCTCGTGTCCGGGCGCCGCTTGCGGGAAGGGGGGACGGCGGTGAGGGTTAGCGAGTGCGGGAGACGGACAACAGGTAGGATCGGGGTTAGTTAGACGGGGGCGAGGGGGCAAAGGCGAGCCTGGATTCTCCCCTTTCTCCAACCCTCTCTCCTCTCTTCCCTCCCCGCAGAGGTGCAGAAGTTATCCAGCCTGGTTCTGCCCTCAGAAGTGATCATCGCCCAGAGCTCCATCCCCGGGGAAGGGCTGGGCATCTTCTCCAAGACCTGGATCAAAGCTGGCACCGAGATGGGTCCTTTCACCGGCAGGGTCATCTCGCCGGAGCACGTGGATCTGTGCAAGAACAACAACCTCATGTGGGAGGTAAAGAAGAGACTGTGAGGGCGGCGGGGGGTAGGGGGGCACGAACTACCTAGCTCCTTCTGTGCGCTGCAGGGAGAAAAGCCCCTTCCCATGTGGGAGAGCCCCTCTTGTCCAACTAGTCCCCCTCCTGCCCGCGCAACTTGTACCTATGCGCGCAACTTGCCACACGCAAGCCTTGCTCCCAGAACAATTCACGACCCTCCGGTGCGCTCCAGAACATGGGGCAGGGAACCGGGACTCCCTGGCTCCTTGAGACCAAGTTATGTCCCTCTCCTTCGGCATGCCTCGCTTTCCCCACAGTATAAGGGGGGAGGGGCGATGGTGTGGATTTGGAGTGTCCCACAAAGGAGCTGGCACTGCCAGTGAAGGGACAAGATTTATTCCCAGCGGGGGGTGTTAAGTTCGCAGCATTTCCCTAAAAAGAAAGAATCACATTTCCCTGTAGCCCTCCTGAGTGCCCGGACGAGGGTGGGGAAAGGTTTCCTTGGTGCAACTTTCCCCGCACCAAGACAGGTAGCGGGAGCTGGAGGTGCATCCCACGGGCCACGCCAGCCCCGGGCGCAGCAGCGACACAAGTCCCGCAGCCGCTGGGCCTGGGTGAAAACCCGCGCTCCATTCCCGCTGGCTGCGTTTTACCCGCAGGTGAACGACGGTCCCGAAGTGAAAACGGGTTTGTGGGCGCGCTCTGGGCCAGCGGGAGGGAACTGAGCCGAACGGGCGCGCAGTTTGCAGCCCCCCCCCGCCCCCCGACAGACGTTTTGCACCTCACGGGGGTTTTCAATCAAGCCTCAGTCGCTGCTGCAAAGCGCGCCAGGAACTGCTCCACGAACCCCCGTGAGAACAGCAGAGCCCTCGCGGCTCAGGCTGCGCTGGGCTCCGCCACATTGCTGTAGGTACCAGCCAGCTCATGGGAACCCGCGGAGACCGGGGGCTGTAGCTAGGGGAATTACGGTAAGGGGAGAGGCGTGTTCATTCAGGATCCCCCTCCGTCTGGAACGGCCGGGCCTGATCCGACTCAGTGACTCGGATGAAGTTTTCCCATCAATTTCATTGGGAGCTGGACTAGGCTCCAAATCCTCCTGCCCCGGCCCCAGACCTCTGCTGGCCTCTTTTTGTGCCACGACAGAGCTGGGGGGGAGGGGGACAGATTTTGTTCCTGTTCCCAGCTAATCAGTAGAGCTCACCAGAGAATTTGCCCATCTCCAGCACAGCCAGCTGTTGTCCCTCCCCTTCTACATGCCTCACTTTCCCCATAGTATAAGCGGGGGAGGATGCCCTGTGGCTCTGGGTTTTCCCTGCCAGGAATGCTGCTGGCTTCCAGGTGCGGCTCAGGCTGGTTTGTTGCCTTTGTTGCACCTTCTTTACCCTCAGGTGGGTCTCCTAAGAGCATGGGGGCAGCCCTGGGTGTTGCAGGACCCACGGACAATAGACAAGAAGTTGACACCTAACGTTGTCCCCTAGCAAAGTCTCCCCCCGCCCTTCCATCCTTCCAGCCTGCAAACTTCAGGCCTGGTGACTCTGGACAACTTGCTTGCCCAATTCACATTGCGGCAGTGGGACTGAGCCCAGATGCTGCTGCAACAGAAACCAAGAATCATTCCTTTGAACAGTCTTTAGGGCTGGGTGCAAAGGACCCTGCTGTAAATCCGGAGTGACTCCACTGAGGTCATATGGGTGTAAAAGCAGCATGGGTGGGATCAGAATCCGGTGTCTTGATCCAAGCAGACAATACACCAGGCTGTGATTTGGTGTTGCCTGGAGCATTGTTGCTTCCCCAGTAGAGCCATGTGCTGCAAGCGAGAGCCTTTGCTTAGATCCTCCTAATGTAGGACCCGGTCTTGGGCCCATTGACACCATCAAAGGCCAATCTCCCACTGGCCTCCGAGACTCAGGACAAGCCACTCCCTCTGCTAGGTTTCCCCTCGGCATTAGGGTCATTTATTAAAGTTGAAATCCAAATGAGACAAGGGTCCCCTGATTCAGCTCCTGAAGTCCCGGCTGAGGGGGCTCCCTGGAGCAGAGGGAAGGAATAACAGCCCAGCAGTTGCCATTCTCGGCTGGGCCACAGCCCATGGACTGTGGTGTTGCAGGGGAAGGCTGAGCCAAGGCAGGCTACCTCTGCTAGCCCAAGATGTGAGAGGGCCTTCTACGGCAGCCAGCAGCAGCCGGTGCCAGGCTCACTGCTTACACTCTCTCCTGCCTACCCTAGCATATGGGGCTTGGACTGCTTCCTGCCTCCTGCACTGGTCAGCACCCAGGTGTGCCAAGTCTGATCAGACGCAGCTGTCTTGAGGAGGAGACGCTGTGGGCCAGGTCTGCACTCAGCCCTGCCTGTCCATGCCCAGGACTTACCTTTCCTATGGCCCTCCCGGAGCCTCTCCATCTTGCAAGAGGAGCTATGCACACCTGACAACCCCTCCTAGCTATTGCCCCCTTAGCTAATTAACCCCTATCCCCTGCTGTGACAAGTAACACACCCTCCCGCTGCTACAAACCTGCCACATTGCCCCAGGGTTGAGCATCTCCTGAGGCCTCTGACTTCTCCCAGCATCCCACAAGACCCTGGGCCATCCCTGTGTGAGCTGGCTGGAAGGACTTGGGCAGTGCATTCAGCCACGAGGCTCTTCATGTACCACCCCCTTGCTCGTCACCCTAGGTCTTCAATGAAGATGGCACAGTCCGCTACTTCATCGACGCCAGCCAGGAAGACCACCGCAGCTGGATGACCTACATCAAGTGTGCCAGGAATGAGCAGGAGCAGAACTTGGAAGTGATCCAGATAGGGAACAGCATATTCTACAAGGCCATTGAGGTAAGAGAAGCTGGGGAGAAGCCGGGGAAGTGCAGCAGGGAAGTGGCATTCTCCATATCACGCATCCTCCCTTGGTTGTCAGGACTCTGTCTTCAGGGGCCTAGTTCGGGCAGCAGGGAAGAGGTTAACGGCTTGCAGAGGGGGGATTTTGCCATCAGGGAGAAATGTTGGCATCAAGGCCTTCTGGAGAACAGCAGGGATCAATGTGGCATTGTTTGAGAATGACACGTGTGCCCGTGAGAACGGAGTTTGGCAGGCGGCTCAGTGCACTTGCCATTGCATGGGCTTGTGGGGGAGGGAGGTGGAGTTGGGGATTTTTCTTTTCCTTCCATTTCAGTTCAGTCTTGATCCATAGTGCACGTGCGTGTGTGTGCACACATGTGTGAGAGTACATGTGGGTGTGCAGGAAATGCAGGGGAGAGAGAAAAGAAATAAGACTTGGGCTTTCTTACTGCTGGAGGACTGTGCAGAGGACTGAGATGTTAAACCTTAGGGGTCTGTTCCTTCTCCCACTGAAGTCCATGTGACTTTTGCCATTGCCTCTAATGGGGACAGGATTCTGCCACTGCCTCTAATTGAGCCTGCTTCAGGGTCTCTGCCTGGGCCAAATCAGAATCAGGTAGGGTTAACCTAAAACTTATTGGTTATGTTCTTGTTAAAATTAAAGCATTGGGCATGCAAGTTAACAAGGCAGATCCCTGCTCCTGCAAGTCCTGATTCAGCCAAAATACCCATTGACTTCAGTGGGCATGTTGACTGGCTAAAGAGGTGCAGGATCAGGCCCCCAGAAGTGCAATTTACAGCATTGGGCAAGCCCAAATCTCTGGTTAGTGGAGTTCAGCCCTTTGAGGCAGGGATCGACTTTTCATCAGCGATATCGTGGTGCCCAAAACAATGGGGCCCCGATCCTGCTTCCCGGAAGCACCACAATATACAGCGGCACGGAGAGGTTAGGGCTATTCATCTTCCATCACAAAACCTGCCCGCAGGGTAGAGCCTCACGAGCCAGGCTGCCCAAGCGACAGAGCCAACCAGTGCAGTGGGATGCACAGACAGGCCTGTGAGCACTTAACAATATCAGAGCTGAAGGCAGCATGTGCCACACCCCTGGCCCAGTTTAGGTGCATTCCAAAGCCTTTGTAAGCCAGTTCTGCAAGCTCTCTGCAGAGAGACAAGCTGAAAAGGGCCCAGCAGCTCATGGAAAGTCTTTGGGAAGCAGGACATAGAGGGAGCATCCCACACAGTGGGGAAGGGCCCCCTCTCGAACCCTCTTGGGATGGTACCTTGGTGCCGTCAGTGGGTCCTGCCTGCAGAGCAGGGAAGCTGCTGGACTCCAAGGCTGCCACATTTAGGATGCTGGATGATGAAGAGCCCAGTATGGGCCATATTACAATTCAGATGGCAGAGCGGGGGCAGGGGTGAGAATGTCTCTGAATCCACCCTCCCATCATGGCCAGATTGGCTCTGGCATGAATCCAGCAGTGGGTCTAGAAGAACAAATGCTCCAGGAACAGGAGTGCTGGCGCTGGAGACGAGGCTTTCTTAGCTGGGAGAGGAATATGAGCCCTCACTCACTGTGTTGCGCTTTGCCACATGTGGCCAACAGTGCCAGTGCCAGGGATCCGGGGTTGGATGGTCGAACGCTAGTGCAAGGGAACGTGCAAGGGGCTCCCTGTGTGGTGCCGAGCATTCTGGTTCCCAACCAGCAGAACACTTCAGTGCTATATGCCTGTGCACGGTGCCTTTGAAGTTTTAGGGCCTTGCATGTTCCTAAAGGTGAGGCACATGCTTTGCTGGGTGGTGACCATCGTCCCCAGCACCTAACAGATCATCCCTTGCAATGTGAGATAAAAAAAATTATTGGGTCCCAATTCTGCACCCCATAGGCAGGTAAAACTCCCCCTGAGTCCTGATAGGAGTTCTGCCAGCATAGGAACAGCACATTCTGGCCCGTAATTTGCCCCAGAGATAAATGAGACCACCAAGTCAAATAGGCTGGTACAGAAAGAGAGAAAATTGTTCCTTTTCTGTGGCAGGCACCTTGGGCATTTGTAACCCGCTTTCTGAAGTGAAGGCACTGTCCCATGCTAGGAACCGTGCACAGCTCACCTGTGTAAATACAGGACACATGAGTGCTAAGTGTTTTTATTATGTAACATTCCTTACACGAGGGGTTGCTTTGCCTAATGGAAAATTACAGATCAGGTTTTTACGTAGAGCTGATCCAAAATTCCTTATTCCTCTGGACAAGCTGCAGGAAAGGTGGCTCATAGTAAAAGATATTTAACTGCTTTTAATCATTGTTTTTATACCGTACGGGGAAATAGTATAATAGAATAATAATATAATACAGATAATTCTTAAAACAGAGATCTATTATATTTAGATCGTCTTTATTATGTTTGTGTGTGAATGAAGATAGTTACATGAGTATATAATGCCTAATACAGACATACAGTAAAACACAGTTCATACTTCTCATATGTATGAATCTATGATTCTACAAACACCAGAACGCTATTGTTCAGTTCTTTTAGATCACAAAAAACAAACAAACACCTAAGTTAAAATAACGGAAGAGTTTGTGACTCCAATTGACAAGGGAAATAAATGTCCCAGTTAAACCTGGCAGCCCATCCCGCTGTGGTACCTGCTGGGATCCAGACATTGAATGGTATGTGAGGCAGGAGCTTGACATGGGTCTGTTCCTACTCCTAGTGAATTAAATAAAGCAGGATCACTAGGATCACTCAGCAGGGAGAGATGGAGATGGGGTTAATTATGAATTTTGTTCTGAAGGAGGGAGGGAGGGAAATCAAACATGTCCTGGAAATTTGGGGGGGAACAGATGTTAACAGCTGGGTCTAGATCCGGATCCTGCATTCCTCCCTCACTCGAGCATCCCATGCCCAGTCACACAATCCACACGCACAGCACCACAGATGCTCACTCTCTGAAGTCGGCTCCTATTACTCTGTTTATTCTGCCTGAAATCATTTGGTGTTGGGGGTGGTGTCACAAAGAATGCTGGATCAGCCTGCATTGGGGTGACTATTTACTGAGTATCAATTTGTGGGAGGGGGTATGAGAAATGGATTTTCACCCAGTGGGCCACATCTACTCTGATCTACTTAGCTACATCCTTAGAATCCCTCTGAAGAACCTGCTAGAGGAGGGTGGCTCTGCCATATCTTTTACAGCCATTGTCTCTATTCTGCTACCATACCAAAGCCCGTTTACTAAATGTAGGTTATTTATTGCAAACACTCTGTCCATGCATAGGTACTGAATGACCCTTGATACCTTGCCTGTTTTTCCCCCTTTGAAATTCCAAATGAAGGTACTACTCACTCACCATACCCTTTACATCAAAGCTATGGCTGAGTTACAGAAGCACAAATAAAGTGTCTCAAAACAGTGACAAGTCTCAGAGGGGGTCGCTGGGTTAGTCTGTACCTGCAAAAACAACTAGGAGTCCTGCGGCATCTTAAAGATGAATGTAATCTCTATGCGTCTGATGAAGTGGGTTTTTACTGAGCTTATGCTGAAATAAATCTATTCACCTTTAAGGTGCCACAGGACTCCTCGTTGTTTTTTCAGAGCAGTGAATCATTTTAACCCCTCTGGGAACATCACAAAATCCAGTCGTGGGTTTAAAATATAAATGAATTTCACGACTAAGGTTCTGGGTGATAATTTTCAGCACAGAGTGACTGTCTGAAGATGGTAGTAAGAGCCCAGTCTTGTAGATTTGGCTCTCATGAATAGACCCTCAGGCTAATCTCATAAAGGCGGCAGGATTGGGCCCATAATCCTTAATGATAGAGTTTCTGCTCTCTAAACGGTGATCTAATCTTTGCCATAGTGCCATGGAGAGCAATGCTTTCAGAGATGATTATGTGTCATTAAAAAAGAACATCCATTTCGCAGGAATCCAGCAGATGTGGGATGCGAGGCTAGAAAAAGCAGTGATATACTCAAAAATACAGCTAATTACGCACATTGCATCTCTCTCATCTGCATGCATGCATACTCTCTCCGTTCTCTCTCACCCCCCACATCTTGCATTCTTTCCATGGGTGTACACACACTAGGACACACTCATGTTGTCACTTTTTCCCAGCACACAGAGACATACAGTATGTTTTCATGACAACTCCATTGCTGTATGCCTGAACATCTCCCACACAGTTAAACCAACTCCAGCAATGACCCAAAGCCTCTCTGTCCCTCCTCCTCCCTCCCAGGCAGGCTGATTGGTGGCATTTTTTTTTATAATTCATTACCTTTATTCTTTATTTGTAACATTTTTGTTTACCTCAGCTCCTGCTGCTCTTTCCCCCTCCCCACTTTCTCATCCTTCATTATCTTCCTCAGCTGCAGAAACTGAGGCAGCACATTTTAACCTTCGAGCTGAAGGCTGTGAGATTCATGGGAGTGATCCTGATTGCCTCCGTGCACATATGTGCGCACACTTCTCTGCACTAACACACACCTGTCTGCCCTCATCCACACCAGTGCATATGCACTGTGCAATACACACCCCCTTAAGTTCACCCCTTCTCTTTTATTTATTTTAATCTTCAATGGGATGGAAAATGATTGACTGCATGCCAGAATATGACACCTACACTTTATTTCCAAGTTCATACTATTCAACCCCTCTGAGAGACAGCTATTCATCATTAAGCAAGTGCATAAATTAAGGGCAACTCCCTTTATTTATAGAGTGATTCCTCATATGCTTAAAGTTAGACACCTGTTCAAGTACTTTGCTGAATTGGGGCCAATATGAGTAGGCCCCTGTGTATTCAGTGATTCTGTGGCTGCAAAATTATGCTCCAGAATTAAATCTCTAACACACGATTTGCAAAGAAAACCTTAAAGCATGAAGCAGGTGCGATTCAGTGTAACAATGTCTGACCACCCGAACTAGCAGTTCTGACCAGTGTAAATTGCCTCATTCTGCTCCGTTGGCTGTTGATTCTGAAACCTAATGACACCCCTCTAAATGCCAACCAGATTAATTAGTTCTTGGTGGGTAATTTTAGCAGATTTGCTTACCCTACATTTTCAAACTGCTTCCCAGGTACAAAAATCCCTCATGGTCTCCTGATCTCTACAATGCAGATTTACACTGTCCTCCCCCAAACCTGAAACACATTGGAAAAAATGAAGGATAAAGGAAAAGAAACTGATGTAAACACCAAAATAAATAATGCAAGAGAGACGCTTTCAAACCTTGCTTCTTAAATGTCCTTGTGGCTGCTGCCCAAGACTCCACTTGTTGCACTGACATGCTGTGGAAATCCAAGGCCTTGCTTTAGTGTTGTGTATTATTGCTGTAATGCCATGGTCCAGGAGCTCCTTGTGTTGGGTGCTATATGAACATAGAACTAACATCCTGCCCCTGTCCCCAGGAGTTTAGAATCTAAGGAGAATTTAGTCCAGGAGTGGGGAACCTAAGGCCTGGGGGCTGGATTTGGCCCCTGGCTTGCTTGGATCTGGCCCCCAAGACTCGGAGTTCCCCCTCAGCCTTGGGGAGCCCGCGCTGGGGCTCCAAGCTGTCCCTGTAGGGCTGGAACACACAAAATCTACTGGCCTGGGGCAGTCTAGGCTCCAGTGTATGAGGGGAATGTGGGGAGCGTCTTTCTCCTTCTCAGTCGGGGGCCATGTCACTGAGGGTTTGGTTTTTATTTTTTTTGTTTCTCATTTGTGTGCGGCCCCCAACTGATTTTTCTGTGGGTCAGCGGTCCCTGACCCAAAAAAGGTTCCCCGCCCCCAATTTAGACCCATCTTCCCACCAGACCCACTGCCCCTTAACAGATGCACAAGCCTCTTCTCTGGCCATGCCCTGGGCAACCCAAGCACTTCCTGTCTGAGCCACATCCTTGGTTAAAAAGCCCCAGCAGGTGTTTCTCTCCTCACCTCCCTCCTATCCAGTAGCTCCTTCAGTGGTAGTTAGGGGGCTTGATGGGAGCAGAGAAGAGCTGTGCTCTGCCATAGCTCAGCCGATGTAATACAGAGCAGCCCCTCAGCTCAGCCCAGCACAGAGCCATACCTGGCTCCCTGATAGATCTCCCTCCTCCTCTCCCATAGGAGCAGATCTCAGCATGAGGGAGAATCTGGGGCAAAATGTTTAGGAGCAGCACTGGATCGTCACTCCCTGCCTCAGTTTCCCCTCTCCGTTTGTGTTTCTTGTCTCTATAGACTGTAAGCTCTTTGGGGCAAAGAGTGTCTTTTCTTTTGTGTAAGTGCAGCACCTAGCACAATAGGGCTTTGATCTCAGCCGAGGCCTCTAAGTTAAGGCCACCGTTGTCCTGTTGCCAAAGCCAGAGGGAGGTGTCAGGTCAATTTGTCGCACTGAATCTCGGTTTGTTTTGCTGTGGCTGCTGTTCAGTCTGTGGGCTGTGTGTCTGCCTCCTCTAGGTGCATGGGCGGGATATTGGAACTAGGGATCTGAGTCATGTACAGTTCCCATCATGTGCCATAATTCCTGTCTTTTACCTCTCAGTTCCAGGGATCTGCGTGGAGTCACTCCTGATTCCCCTGGCCAGATTCTCTTTGCTGTAACCCCCGAGTTACAGCAGAGATGAATTTTGCCCTAGTTGTCTAAGAAGCCTCTGGCCCCAGCATCATGGAGGCACCAAGCAGAACAATCTATTCTCACCCTAACCCTATTTGTGTTTCCTTTCCCTGCAGATGATTCCACCAGACCAAGAGCTGCTGGTCTGGTATGGGAACTCCCACAATACCTTCCTGGGGATCCCGGGTGTGCCGGGCTTGGAGGAGGAGCAGAAGAAGAACAAGCATGGTACGTAGCACTTGATAGGACAGTGACCTTCAGAAATGCACATCTGCTGTCATCCCCTGGCCCACCGTCTATGCCCACCAGCTGAGCTGGCTGTCCCTTGGCTTGTGGGGGGTGGGGGCTCACTAGACCTGGATCCTCTCCTGTTTGCCTCACCTGGGGGGCTGTGGTGAAGCCGGCACCTTTCTGTCCCCCCTCCCCCTTTATTCCACTGAGGTCCTCAAAGCACCCATAGCGGACAGGGCGGGCTCTGTACTTTCCTTCTTGGGACCCTCCTGAGCCCCACTATAGAATGAAGGCTTCTTAGCTCAGCAGGATCAAGAGGCTCCTCTGAAATTGTGCCAGAGACATGAGTGAGTTTTAGCATTGCCTTCCCATGCTGACTTCCTAGGGCCATCACAGCTTTGCCTGCAGGGTTCCTAAGGCCATCCATCCCGAATAGCCTGTGGCCCAAATCCAGCAGCAAGGCCGGCCTTACCCAGACACAGAATATGCAGCTGTGTAGGGCACCTTAAAACTGGGGGCACCATGGGGGTCGTAATGTCCATCCACCTGCCTCTTCCTATCCCTGTTCTGTGACTCTGCTTCCTCCAGAGAGGATCTAGATAACGTAAAAGTGGAAGGAGCTGCCAGACCTGTGAAAGAGCCATTCAAGGGGCAATGAAGCCATTTAATAGGCATTTGCCAACCCTGGGTACATACTGTCAGTTTCTGAATTTACTGTGTGTTGACAGGACTTTAGTTTAAAATTTGCTTTAAAAATATTTCCTTAGTGTGTTGCTGAAGATTATAAAATCACATCTCTAAAAAATCATCCTCCCCCTGACTGCTATCAGGCATAGGGGCATCTGTTGAATAGTACTGCATAGGGCCCCATAAAGCCAAAGGACAGCCCCGTGCAGCAGTGAGAGAGGTCTTCATTCATTGCTCCCACATGGGCGGGAGGCTCCCTGTCTGGGGAGTGGAGCAGCCAGGCAGCCGGGAAGAGAAAGTGCTGACTATAGCGGAGGCTAATTGCCGAGTCACTGATTTCCCAGAGCTATCCAGCCACCCCTTCATTAATCCCACACAAAACCCTGTTCTCCCAAGATCCCGTACCAGGGGGCCTTTAACTTGTCTGGGATTCCATTTCTACTTGTTCTGCCATTGCCCATGGGACAGATGGAGAAGGGAACTGGAGCGAATGAACTAGAAACAAGGGATTTTAGGGTGCGTCTACACAGCACCCTTAGCGCGAAATAAGTTTTGCAGTTTGCGCTATGGAAATTGCGTTGTTTATTTTGAGTGTATTTCGACATAGCTTCTTTCGTAATTTGGCACTCTCTACACAGCGCCACATTTCAAAATAACTCGCTATTCTGAAATGCCCCTTAACCCTTGTGGAACGAGGGTTACCAGGACTCCGGAATAAGCCGCCCGTTATTTCGAAATCTATTCCATGTCTATTCCATGTTAAATCTATTTCGAAATAACGGGCTGCTTCAATAGACATGGAATAGCTATTTCGGGAGACTTCCAGTATCCGGTAACAGCTCCACAGTGTAGATGTACCCTTAGAGGTCCAGGTCCAACAGGCTGCAGGATGCAAGGGGGGGAGGGCAACAGTTTATAGAACACAGCACTGAGGGAAAGAGTGAGCTGCATGCAGCCTGCTCTGAGTGACCTTAAAAAGGACGCTCCTGCCAGCTCTGCATTATAGATCCTGAGCAGAAGAGGAGGGTTTGCCCCACTTCCCCTCCTCACTCTCACCCTCCTATCCTGCAGCTCTGCTGCTTTTCACACCGTTCGTATGTGCATGGGATCAGGGCTGTAGAAGAGCTCAGGGCCTGATGGCCAAGTGCTCAGCCCACACAACCGCAACTCGATTGCCAACAGGGCTCAACCCGCACCGTGAGCCAGCCAGATTTTCCTAGGACCTCAGCTGCCTGTGTGCACCTAGCAGGAGCTTTTCTGAAAATCTGGCCCCAGCTGCGGGTGCAGAGCTCTTTAGACAGCCCTGGCCAGCATTGCTACAGTCCTGTGCAGTTCCCAGGGGAGGGGATGGCTGTGAATGATCTGAGTCCATGGGAGGAAAAGCAGGTCTTGCGCAGCCATGGATTTGCTGTGAGAGAGAGCAGGGCTTGGATGGGCAGAGGAAGCTTTCTCCCCCCATACAGAACAACGAGATCAAGGATTCATCGTATCCCCTGAGCTGGTGTGCTGGGAATTCCATTGGCAGTGGCTCATTTCAAAGCCCTGCCCCCCAATAAGGCATTGGCATTGCTTTGTGAGTGTGGGAGGCTGGGGTGCACACACCTTTGAAAGTGCTGCCAGGTGTGATGCAGGCTTGCTCCCTGCCCCCAAATCTGGCTTGCAACACCCGCTCCCTGCTGTTCTACCCTTGGACTACTCCAGAGCAGCACCCTGGAGGGGGCAGTGGCTCTGGGAAGTGGACAAACATCCTAAGAAGGGCAAGATGGAAACCACCAATCTTATTTCCTTCTGACACCCAGCCAGGATTTGAATCTAAGCTATTGCCTTAAAACGTTGACTGGCCCAGGCCTGGAGAGACAGCTTAGCACTGCACAGGCTCAGGTCTCAAAGACAGGACACAGCAGCTCTCCTGCTTTGCAGACTCACCCCCCCATGAAGGCAGGGCCGGATTAAGGGGGTGGGGCGAGGTGGGCAGCTGCCTGGGCCGCCAACCTATGGGGGGGCGCCTGATGGCAGCTGTAAGGGGTGCTGTGTGCCCGGGGCCAGGGTCCACGCGGCGCCCCTTAGAGCTGCAATCAGGCGCCGAACACCAGATTGCAGCTGTAAGGTGCGCAGCACGCTGGGGACGGAGCCATGCATGCACCGTGTGCCTGGGGGCAGAGCCACGCATGCGTCACGCGCCCGCTGCCCGGGGTGCAGGAATGGCTCGAGCCGGCCCTGCATGAAGGAAGGCTTGTGGTTAAGACATTGGACACCTGGCTCCTATCCCCAAAGCACTCGGGGCTGAGAGATTTAATTGGTCAGTGCCTGCAAAGTGCTTGGAAATCTTTGGCTGGCAGATGCAGTGGGGTTGCACAGTACTTGCAGTAACGATGGCTATTGATTATTGAGTCATTACCTGCTGCAGGGGCATTGCTACTGAGCTTGTCCCATCTTGCCACCATGCACCAAGGTGCCTCTCTCTTTATTGAAAGGCTATGTCTACACTACAGGGTTTTTGTTCAAAAACTCACAGAGCGTCCACACCTCAAGCACATTTTTGTGCAAGAAAATCTACAGTCAATCAACAGAACAGAGGGCTTTTTGCGGTATAGGTATACCTCCTTCTACGAGGCATAACTCCTTTTTGTGTAAGAGTTCTTGTGCAAAAAAGGGGTGTGTGGACACTCAACAGGTGTTTCTTGTGCAAAAAGAGGCTATCACAAAAAGCACAGGGGCTCTGATGGCCATTCTGTGAACATCAATCAGAACTTTCCTGTGCAAGAGTGTCCATGCAGTGTGGACGCTCTCTTGTGCAAAAGCACATCGCTTTTGGATGAGCTTTTGAGGTGTGGACGCGCTTTTGTGCAAGAAGTTTTTGCAGAAGATCTCTTCTGCAAAAAGCTTCTTGCACAAAAACCCTTCAGTGTAGACAAAGCCATTGTGCCGTAACCATGAGAATGCCTAGTGCCATGAAGTCACCATACAGGTGTGAGGAAGGGAATGAACCACTCAGGCCCGGCGGTCCCATTCTGGCTGCAGAGCAGAGGGCAGTGGCTGACTGCTTGTGCCGCTCTTTGTTCCACAGAGGACTTCCACACGGTGGAGACCGGCGCCAGCACGGCTGGCCGCATGCGGTGCGTGATCTGCCACCGCGGCTTCAACTCCCGCAGCAACCTGCGCTCCCACATGCGCATCCACACCCTGGACAAGCCCTTCGTCTGCCGCTTCTGCAACCGCCGCTTCAGCCAGTCCTCCACGCTCCGCAACCATGTGCGCCTGCACACCGGCGAGCGCCCCTACAAGTGCCAGGTCTGCCAAAGTGCTTATTCCCAGCTCGCTGGACTCCGGGCCCACCAGAAGAGCGCCAGGCACCGACCTCCCAACGCCTCCCTGCAGTCTCACTCCCCAGCCTTGCCCGGGCCCCACCCTGCTTCCCTGGCACATCACATACCTACCATGGTGCTGTGAGCCGCTCTTGAAATGCCAGCTCTCAGGCAGCCTTTTCCAGCTGTCAGAGACTGGCACTGATAATGCTGAGGAATCTGTTGGCATCAGCCCTTCGGGGAGAGGGAGGGGGGCGGAGGCAGTGAGGACGGGGGCCAAGGCCGATTTCTTAATTAAACAGTTTGCTGACAAAGTGCCACCTCTGTTAGAGCATTGCCATTCCCTTGGGGCTTCGTGTATTATGTTCCCAGTGTGCGACATGGTCCCAGCCCCATGATCCATTCCGGGCATCTTCTCTGAGCTGATCAGTCCGGGGAGGGAACATCAGGGCTCCAGCCCTAGAAGAGGCTGTGTGATAAGCTTTGTTATCCCTGATGTTTGGCATCAGGCCATGAGTGGCATAAATGCATTTAGGAGGATAAACCCACAGAGAATGAAAAATAACATGAACTCCAATATGAAGACACCAGTATATGCGGTGGGGGAGAAAGAGCCAAAATGCTGATTTGGGAAACATTTTCCAATGGATTTTGTGTTTCATTCAGTTGGAGGGAGGGAACAAAAATTGCTTTCCTCTCTATTTAAGCTAGTACAGCTGGAAGGCCGTAGTCATTGCTGGTGGGAGTGGGCACCATTCTGTTGAAGTCAATGCTACTGTGCCTGCTTACACCAGTGGAAATTTTGGCCTCCAAGCTGTGTCTGCACTGGGGAAATGTACAAACCCTATTCTGATGTAAGTGTTGGCGGAAGCAAAGTATGGACAAAGATCACGGGGCCAGGCTCCATTCTTGCCACCATGTCTGTTCGGTTTGGCGTCCATGCTAGACCCCCAACTGGTCCCCATGCCAGTTCAGCTGACTCACTATGTTCCATGCCCGGCTGGTCCACTGTGCCACAGTTAGCAGCACCAGTGGGCAGAATCTCTCGTAAGTTTCCAGAGACTCAAGCAAATTAGTTCAAAATCTTCAAGAGGCTTCAATCCTGCCTGTAAAACCGCAGCCCCGGGTCTCATGGCTAAGCTGTGCACAAGTTTATTGCACACAGTCCACAGATCTGAGGTTCCGCCCAGGCAGCCATGTGGGCATGCAAAGTGGCAATTGCAGCATCAGGCTGTTCGTGAAAATTTGCCCCATTCTATGCTCAGGAAAGGGAGAATCAAGCAAGTTGCCAAGTGTCAACAAAAACAGTTTTCCAGGATGCGTGTGAGTTGGGCAGGTTAGAAATGCCCCACACTCTGCTCACCCTGCCAAGGCCACCTTCCGCATTGCATGGATGGTCCTCATCTGGCTCTTCCATAGAGCCGTAGCTCTAGGGTCCATTAGACTCTTACCTCTACTGCCCTCTGGAGACCAGACAGAAGTAATTCCTTTGGTCAAACCCTACCCAGAATACAGTCCGGAGCGCCCCCTTGAGTCCTGTCACCATTATGAACCCAGTAAGAGGGGTTTGTGAAATAAAATTTTAAAAGCCTATTATAATATTATTAATTATAAGTATAAGATGTATAGAGTTTTCAAAAACCGTGTTTTACTTCCAGAAAACGATTGTCACTTTACCTTTGTAAATATTTATGTAAAATATTATTTACAAAACTTTGATATTATATATTATTTGATGGTATATGTACACAGCTGTAAATACATTTGTACCTCTCTCTCTTGTATTCTAAATAAAAATTACTTGGAACATTTATCATTTAGAAGGTTATTCGTTTGGGAGTTTTCTTTCTCTGTATGTGCTAGGAAAGAATAATGATGGTTTTGGGAAAGGGCTAGTGGAGCTTCTCCTAGTGGGTATAATTTATAATGTGCTTCTTTTACCTCTGTACGGTTTTCAGGATCCTAGCTTGTAGCTGAGTGAAATGAACAAAAGATCCTGTTATACAGGAGGTCAGACTAGATGATCAAAATAGCCTCTCTCCTGGCCTTAAAATCTAGCATCGGTTTCATGCATTTTGGACAGAGCATACTGCTCAATCCAGATGAATTATTTTCAAGACCCATCATTGCATCTAGAAAGATGATGGTTTTAAAATGTGGGAAAAAAACAATTTATGCACATGCGCATGCACAGAGCCAGAGACACAAGGCACTAATAGATATGCAACCACAGTGTGTTGAACCCATTTTCTTCTTGCATATGGTGTTGAATATGTGATAGGAGGGTGAGATCACCTGCGAAGATCAGGTCTTCAAGGGACGAGATGGGTGTCCGTTTAATGCCTCTTGGCATGTCTTCTGTTGTATGCTGCATTATCCAATTGTCTCCTCTTCAATTTTGTCTTCAATGACAATATTGAAGGGAATTGCAGACATGACACATCGCAGATATAGTCCTGTTTTGATTTCAAAACGGAGCTCTGTGATCAACATGGCACGTAAATGTAACCCAGAGGCACTGAAATCATTGAGCTGGGAGAGTGACGTCTGCTCTACAGCCTTCACTAAGTGCCAGATAGCTTTTTAGCTCATGTGGTCGAACCTCAAGGCTTTAGCCCTTAATGTCTCCAGTTCAGTCCCACCTACAGACAACCTGGCTCTCCAAGCAGAGGCTCATCCAGGATTTGACTCTCTCTTCCCAGTGATCTCAATGCCTCTGGGTTACATAAAGTTGGAACAGAAGCTTTTGATGATGTTGATTATATGGAGAGGGATTCCCTATGCTTGCAGAATGCACCATAGGCTGGCCCTTTGCATTCCTTCAAGACCTGGACTTTGCAGATGATTTCGCTCTTTGATCACATACCAACAAGAAAAAAACAACTCAACTCAACACATTCAGCCAGGAAATTTGACTGAAAATCAACTGCAATAAGACAAATATCATGACTTTTAATATTGCCACGCCATCACCCGTACGGCTGGAGGATCATGTTCTCACCAATCTAGAATCATTCACATACTTGAGCAATACCATCAGTCAGGATGGTAGGAACAAGCCAAGGCATCTGGAACAGACTCAGTTAAGCCAGGAACCCTTCCAGGAGTTTATATACAGTGAGAAAATCATCAAAACGCCAACACCAAAACCAAACTCAAGAAGTGTCAACACAGTGTCTTTTCAACATTACTTTAGCGGGCAGAATGCTGGGGGGATGAGAAAGTATCACATGTCCAAACTGTCTTCATTCCATACAACCTGCTGCCGAACAATCTTCCATATCTTCTGACCCAGAACAATCTCAAACCTAGGTCTATTCACACCGTGAAGCCAAGCACCATCATAGCCAGGAGGCTCTGGAGATGGATTGGCTGTGTGCTTCAGATGGAAACTGATTCTATCACCAGAGTAGCAATAAGATGGACACTTGAAGGCAAGTGAAAACGAGACTGCCCAAAAACAACGTGGCAAAGAGCTGTGGAAGCTGAGCTGAAAAAAATGGGGCACAGCTTGGGAGCCATTGAAAGACTTGCCAGAAACAGACAGGAGTGGAGGAGCTTTATCACTGCCCTAACTACCAGAGGTGTAAAGGGAATATGACGATGAAGACAAATTCCTGCAGAGGTACACAGGACTATTCCCACCCCCTTCTGGAATTAACTAGCCTTTAAAGACAAACACAGCCATGGATCACAGATCAATGCTAGTGCCCTGCAATACTGAACAGGGCCTGTTTGCAGCATACCATGTTCTAGAGGTAATGCACACACTCTGGGGCAGATCTGCTTTTGATACTCCTAACAGCTGCTATCCTAATCAATTCCTGTCCACCGTGCTTAGGATACATGTGGGTATCACAAAATGGATCTCTTTGCAAGATCAGGTCTAATACAAGACACCACTACAAATCTTTTTAGCTTCACTTTGGAATGCATGGACTTGATTCTTTCTCTCTAACAGCAGAGCTGTTAGGAGTAACACCGCTCTGGGGGTGAAAACAGAATCCCACTCTGTAATTCAGCACAGCAGCAGAATCGCAGAAAGAAATACCACGATTTCGTTCTTATGAACATGTACCAGTTTATTCTGTTATGTGTTTACATAGCGCCTGGCCCCATGGTTACCTTATCCTGATTGGACCCTCAGGGTGCTATCACAGTGCAAATATTTAATCATAATAACAGCTGTTGTCTGATATAGCCATCCACTCAAGTGGGGAAGATAATTTAGCTTACCAGATGGAAGCCTGTGCTGCATTTAGGCTTAATGCAATGGGAAGCACTGGCTGATGACCATAGTATGATCTCTCTCTTAAATCCCTAAGGCCAGGTCTACACTTACCCTGAGATCAAGACTTTGGAGATTGATCTTCCAGGATTCAATTTAGCAGGTCTAGTAAGGACCTGCCTAGCCAACTGCTGATGGCACCCTTGTCGACCCCAGCACTTCACTG
The DNA here is from genome assembly GCA_032595735.1 of Pelochelys cantorii. Taxonomy (NCBI): domain Eukaryota; kingdom Metazoa; phylum Chordata; order Testudines; family Trionychidae; genus Pelochelys; species Pelochelys cantorii. The sequence continues at coordinate 13,897,565 of CM064347.1, read as the reverse complement.
GGTCGCAAGGAGTACGGGAAGTCAAAGGGAGAGTTTCTCCCATTGACCATCTACACTGGGGATGCTGCAGAAATTTGACTTAAGAAATGTCAACTCCAGCTATGCTATTCTCGTAGCTGGAGTAGCGTATCTTAGGTTGACTTTCTGGCGTAGTGTAGACCTGGCCTAAGTGACAGTATGGCTAGGAAAATGAAAAGAGCTGATTTTTCTTAGTTGTAAAAATTAGTTTCTTAATATTACATCCTTTTTCCTTTCTATATTATGTAGATAATACATTCTTGCAGTTTGAGTCAAACCAGTGGTGTTCACCCCGTGGGCCACTTGCAGCCCAATCTGTACACATCTGCCTCAGGGCCATACGGGTAGTATATACATCATGGATGTGGCTCACGTAGCACATGGAGAGCTGCATGTGTGGCCCACAAAGGTAAATAGGTTGAGAACCACTGAGTCAGACACTTCCTACCTTACATGGCCATTTAGCAATGCTGTGAGCTGTTAAACAGCTGCTGTGTATCAGAGTAGACAGTGTTTCAGTGATAGCTCATGAAAGGGTTGTTGAGTGTTTGGGATCTGGTTTGAAGGAGCAGGGACTAGGATTACCAGATGTCTGCAAAAAAAATACCGGGCACACTTGATCTCAGATCGGGGGACGGGACCGGCCGGGAAGGGGGGTGGGGAGCGGGCTGGCCGGGGGAGCGGAGAACTGGCCAGCAGAAAGCAGGGCTGGCCGGGAGGGGGGAGAGAATTGGCCGGCGGGGAGTGGGGCTGGCCCAGGCACACGCAGATCCCGGGGTGCTGCTCGTCCCATGCACAGTCCCGGTGGGGCGCATGGGCGAGTCCGGCCCTGGGGATTTGGCCCCGGCCCCGGCCCCTCTCCCCTCTCTACTGTGTAGCTGCGTACTGCCTGGCTGGTAGACACGCTCACGCAGTGTGGACTCATGCAGTGTGAGTGTGTCTACCAGCCAGGCAGTACACAGCTATGTACTGATACTCATAATAATAAAACTAACTTGATTAGAAAATACCGGACATTTATAGGTCCGGTATTTTCTCAATATATTTACTGGACAGAAACCTCAAATACTGGACTGTCCAGTTCAAAACCGGACACCTGGCAACCCGAGCAGGGACTTGAAGGAAAACAATCATTAGAATTGAGACTAGTGGCAAAAGCATGAGAGTTGGCAACACTGCTTTGCTGCTCCCCAAGGTTTTGCAGGCAGGCGCCTGCTTGCTGTTGAGCATGCGTATTGGGCCTGTGGGCTCCAAAGGGGTGTGGGGGGCGAATACACCAATGCCCAGGGTTACTATGGTATACAGTGTTAGTATGAAATACTATCTCTGGGATTTACCAACATGTGGCCTCTCCTAGGGGAGGAGACATTTTCCTGTAGCTAGTCCTGCCTACTCAAGGAAGAACAATCCCCTCTCCCCCCCCCGCCAAGATCCAATATGGCCTCCCCAGCCTCATCGCTGCTGAGGCTCGTCCAGCCCTCATTCAAGATGGCGACGCCCCACGCCAACATGGCAGCTCCCCGCGCATGCTGTTGCCAGTAACAGACATGGCGGAGGGAACGGCTGATTCGGATGGGCATTGAAGCCTAAGGAAACTGCCAGGAGTTAAGATGGCGGCAATAGAGGTTCGGCTGCCGGTGGCCCGTAAGCTCGTGGGCCAGAGCCAGGCAAGAGGGAGCGACAAGCACCTGGTGGCTCCGGGGGACACGATCACCACAGACACGGGCTACATGAGGTGAGGGGCCTCCCCCAGGTTTCTTCTCCCTCCGGTAGGGCCCTTCCCTTATCTCAGAGACGGAGGCTATGGATGGGGCAGGGTCCCTTATTCCCACAGTCATAGGGCTGTGGTACGCCCACCCCCCTCCCATTGCATGGGCTGTGGGGCAGGGTCTCTTATCCCCTCCCCGTGGTATGGGCTATGGGGCAGGGTCTCTTATCCCCTCCCCGTGGTATGGGCTATGGGGCAGGGTCTCTTATCCCCTCCCCGTGGTATGGGCTATGGGGCAGGGTCTTTTATCCCCCCGAACATGGGGCTGTGGCACGGCCCCCCGCCCCCATTGCATGGGCTGTGGGGCAGGGTCTCTTATCTCCCAAACATGGGGCTAGGGTGCAGCCCGATCTCCGTCCTCAGGGTATGGGGCAGGGTGTTTTGTCCCCCTGCATCCCTGTGGCAGCCCTTTATCCCCACCTGTTCCAGCAGCTAAGGCTATGGGCATGGTCCCTATATGATATTCTACAGAATGAGGCTACACTGGCTCTCCCATGCCCTCGTTCCTAGAGTTTTAGGAGACGGTCTCTTCCCTCACACCATCCTGGTGGCAGGGGTTGTTGGGAATTAACAGAGGAGTTCTCTTTCAGTCCCAGTTTTTTTTGAAGGGCTGCTCTTTCCAGCGCCGTAATTAGGTATTTTTGTGCCCTGGGCAAAATATTCATTATGCACCCCCCTCTCCTTAAGTTACCATGCGTCTCACTCTTTACTTTTGCAGCTTATTATTTTTACGCTTTGTGCTAGGGATGTAAGCAACTAGTCAAGTAGTTTACTACTCAGTAAGCCTAGGCTTTTCAGGTAGTCAAGTCACTAGTCACATCTCTCTCCTCCCCCCTTGCTGCCTCTATCAGTGGCACCAAGGGCGGGAGCAGGAGCTAGCGCTGGGGGCAGAGCCGGCTTAAAAGCTGGTTCCCCCCAGCACCGTCTCGGTGGAGGGCAGGGGAGGCAGAGACACAGCAGGAGACTGGGCATGAGCTGGGACTCAGTTGTCCTGGCTTGTGCCCAGTCCCAGATGCTGTGCCTCTGCCTCTTAAATGTAGTAAGAGCTGCAGCAGGCTAACCCCGCAGCAGCTCTGCAGTTTCCCCCTTATTGACCAATCAAGTAGTCGATGGAAATTCCATCAACTACTCGATTAACTGATTAAATGCAATTTAACATCCTTTCTTTGCGCTCCTGATTATGATGTGCCTGGGGTAAGCACCCTGCTTGCCCCACCTTTGTTATGGCCCTGGCTCTTTCCTCCCTGCCCCATTCTACCCCTAGAGTCCAGTTGCAGAAAACGACTTCTCCTCAGGGTTGGGGGGTGGGGCCCCAAGGAAGAGTTCACGCTGTGGGTCATTGTGGTTATTCTGGGGGGCCCTGAACAGTTGCTTGCCTTGCTTGGGATTCCCCTCCAGTCCACCTGACTGGTGAATGAGGCGTAGGGTTAGGCCAGGGCTGGACAATAAGCCGTTTGAGCATCTGCAGGTATGGCTGCTTGCAGCTTTTGTTGGCCACAGCTCATTGTTCCCAGCCAATGGGAGCTGCAAGTGGCCTTACCCATGGACATGTAGGTAAATGAAGCATCTGGCGACCTGCCAGGGGTTAACCATGGTGAACTGCGTGTGGCTTGAGGGCCACTTATTGCCCACCCTGGATTAGGCCCTTTTAGACCTTAATGTAAACTTCTCAGTGTCCCAGACTGTTACTTGCCTTATGCTTAGAGCTGGCCCTAATCACTCTGTGTAGAGCAGTGTTGAGAAAGGGACTGATCAGTCTCACTAAAAGTTGTACCATTTGTGTACCTGAGGAAGGAGGCTAAGCGGTGTCACCACATGAAAGTATCTTTATTTCACAAATCCTTCACTGGGAATGGGGAAGAGAGAGACAGATCTCATCCCTCCAGTGGTGGGGAAATAGCTTCCTTTCTGTTTCCTGTTTTAATTCTAGAGAGCTTGGGAACTCTTTTCTCCTAATAATTCTGGGGCTACTTTAAGCCTGGGGTGTGAAAGCATGGATTGGCTAGCCCCGGGGTGGTAGAGATGGCAGATGTGTGTGGATGTTTGATGTATTCTTTTACGGCAGGGGCCATGGCACGTATATGGGAGATGAGAAACTTATAGCATCTGTAGCAGGCGCTGTGGAGAGAGTGAACAAACTGATCTGCGTCAAAGCTCTGAAAACCAGGTGAGAACAGGCTTTGAGACCAAAGCCATTTTCTGAACCTATTCAAAAATCAAATGTTCCCTCTGTGTGGGATATTCCAATTCCTAGCAATGCATTTCCCACTTAAAGACTTTAGAGAGAAAGGGCATAAGCCAACAGATGGTCTCAGTGTGTGTCCAACAGTGGGAGACATTTGGAAATGGGTTGGGGTGAATGTAGAAATTGCCAGATTCTATCAGATCAATGCTTCTATCTACACCAGATTAGTGGATTTTGTAACCATATTATTCCTGGATTGTCAGACCAGACGGGTCCATTGGACCATCTAATCTGACTTGTGTAACATAGGTCAGAACATTTCATCCACTAACTTCTGTTCTGAGCCCAGTTATAAATAATAAATGTTAGTACTGGAAACACTGATGCTGCAGTTTGCACAGACTCCAGTGCTGTGACTCTTGCCAGCTTGGCCCTGCTTGTGTTTTTAATCAGTGTCATGCTGATATGAGTACCCGAGTCAAGCAGTGTCTGAGCCACTCTGGGAAGAGGTTTGCTTGAATAGAATTTCCCTTTTTGTCTTGCTCCCAGGTATAACGGGGAAGTTGGTGACATTGTGGTTGGGAGAATCACAGAGGTAAGGCGAAGGAGATCCTGGCTGCTGTTCCTTGTGGAAGACTCGTTTTCCCTGACAACATACTAAAACTAGAATTATGCTTGCCTGACATTTAAAACAAAAGAGTGTTAGTGAGAAGTACGGTTTAGTAGTGACAACACAGGATAGTCATTGGTGCATCTATATCTGATTTATGATGTTTCTAGTGCACCCAGCACTTTTGCATCCAGGTTTTTTAGGGCCTGCCACTGGGTATTGAGGGAATTTAGCACCTTACTGAATTGGACCTTTCCTATTTTAAGATCCTGATTTCTACTCCAGGCTGTGGTACTCTGAGTTCTTAAGGCAGTCACCGCCTATCTGTAGAAGGGAGATGATACCAGCTTCCTTGACTAAAGGTGAACTGGTAATGTAACTTGTAGTTGGAGTAGGGATGTTCAAATGTGTTTATTTGTGTAAACATGTGTCCGCTGAAATTTTCAGTGGATACACATTTGCGTGCTGGGGCGGGGCAGGAGCCGGCTCCCCAGGGTCACTGGATCCCACATCCCCCCTTCCTACCTCTGATACAGGCAGTAAGGGATGTGTGTGTGTGTGTAGTCATTAGGATTAAACCGATAAGCCCAGGTTTATCAGTTAATTGTATAAACGACTACACGCTAACATCCCTAAGGATGCATCTACACAGCACGCTAAACTCGAAATAAGATACGCAATTTGTGATATGCAAATTGCGTATCTTATCTCAAATCTATTTTGAAATAGTTTATTTTGAAATTTGGTGCATCTACACAGTACCAGATTTCGAATTAATGCACTATTTTGAGCCATCCCTTAACCCTCATGCAATGGGATGGTGAAAATAATGTGCCTGTTATTTTGAAAAAATATTTCAAAATAATGGGCAGCTTGTATAGACGCGGGGTAGCTATTTTGGGATACCTCCAGTATCCTGAAATAGCCATGCTGTGTAGACGTACCCTAAGTTGGGTCTAAAAATTGATTTAAAAGTGGTTTTATGTACTACATCTATGCTTGAGACTCCCTGTTAATGTTCTTAGCGGATATATGTACCAGGTGGGGTATTCTCACTTAGAGAACAGAACAAATCTCATCACTTGCACGTCTTCATTTGTCTCTATGAAGTTCTTTGGTTGGTGTGGATTGCTGGGGACTGTGGTCCTACTGGCCATAGAAAGTCCTGTTCCACTGATCAGAACATGCTTGATGTTTCAAAATAATGAAGAGAGGAATTTCTCTCACCTCCGTCTCAGGTTCAACAGAAACGATGGAAGGTGGAGACCAACGCCCGGCTGGATTCAGTCTTGCTTCTCTCATCCATGAATCTACCAGGAGGGGAGCTAGTGAGTGAAATCCCAAGTAGTGTGCTTCTGAATCATTTTCTTGTTGCTCAGCACCAGCAGATGTGAGGAGCTAGGCACTGAGATGAGCTCCAAGGCTGTGTATCTCTTTCCGCAGTTGCTCTTGCAAGAGTCCAGCTAATTCATCTATGCTTGCAAGTCTGCTGTACCCCTTTCCAGGATGTTCTGCACAGAGGCAGCTCATCCCATTAAGTGTCACATCTATATAATTGATACCCTCAGTGGGTTGGACTATGCTTTGAGCTGGCGATGTAATTCCCAGCTAGGGGCCAGGGGGCCGACAATTGCCAGACCCCTGGGCAAGGTGGGGGGCTTCACTCTGTGCTACTGGAAGGGGTGGGGCCTCAGGTGGAAGGGGTAGCCTTCCCCTGTGAGCTCTTCAGCACCACCTGGAGCACACTGCCCGGGGCTCCAGCAGCAATTTAAAGAGCCTGGAAATCAGCTACTGCCACAGTCGCAGTAGCAGCTAGGCACCCCAGGGCACTTGTCCCTTTTGCCCCCCCCCCCCTTGGCAGGCCTGCTGGGAGGAGACCTACCCAGGCTTGCCCTGATTGAGCTAGCATGCTAAAAATAGTGTGTATCTGCAGCAGTGTTGAGTGCGTGCCTCCCAGAAGCAATAGGCATGTACTCAGCCAATTATTCCTGCTGCATGAGCTGCATTTTTGGCATGCTAGCTCAATCAGTTCTAATATAGGTGTGTGTGCTCAAGCTCAGAGTCCCATTCCCAGCTTGGAGTGCAGATATACTCAGCGAAACCGACCACTTCAGATTGGTGCGTCTGTTACTGTAGTTGCTGCATGTTGTACACTTCCGGGTTATGGGAATCATGGCACTCTGAGATAGAAGAGATGTGTTGGGTCCCATCCAGGCAGCTATCCTCATCCTGGCCAGGCAGGATTTTTCCTACAGCACATTCTCCAGTGCTTTATCCAATCAAAATGCAACAGCAGCAGCGTATCCCTTAGAAGGTGGCAGGGCAGGTGCTTTTCGTGCTGATCTAATGAGGCTGTGCCCCATAGCTTGTGGTGGCAGAGCTTTGTGTGGTGGGCAGAAGAAAAATGGATGGGGTATCATTACTCTTTCACAGAACTTTTCCACCCTTTGTGCTTTTCAGAGGAGGAGATCAGCAGAGGATGAGCTTGCAATGAGGGACTATCTACAGCAAGGGGATCTTATCAGCGTATCCTTTCTTTACCACCTGTTAGGCAGGAGATGCCTGTGGGTGTTGGGTGCATAGGCAGATGCCAGCAGATTAACCCTCTGTGTTCATCAGAACATGAGCCTTCCTTCTTCATATATGTGGCCTGATCCAAGAGTTCTCTCTACCACCACCGATTGCAATAGGTGGGACAGGGTGTTATACTCTCCTTCAGGGCTGCCAAGTTCTGTCTGACTTAAGGTCCCATTTTTGCCTATAAAATAGGTGTATCATGGTCAAGGGTACTGGGCAGCCTCTTCATGAGGCTCTCGCCCTGTTCCGGGATGCTTGCTTGAAGAAAGCATCTGTCTTAGAATGGCTGCCAGAGAGAAACAACATGTACCCACCATCCCTGAAGGCAGAGATCATCTGCTGACCATTGTGGGAGACACTCAAACTTAGACTCCATATTTGTCTTTTGTGGCAGTCTCCCAGGCTTATCAGGCTGGTCTTACTTCTGCTCTGGATGCTGTTCCCTAAATCTTTTACCTGCAGTTTGCTTCTTCTGCACATCTGCCCTCCCTTCCCACTTTCCAGGGACTAATTGTTGGTGTATGAGCCAGGGGATGGACCTGAGCTTGAGCGCCTGTGTTGTCTTAAGGGCAGAGATGCCACTTTCTGTCTCCATGGCCTGTATTGTACAGTCCTCTGTGAGGCCAAAAGAAAAGACTGAGCTTTGAGCCCCTTATCTGGCCTGAAATGACAACAAAAGTACTGTCAGATGGCACTGCTGGGGATTGGCATAGAGCTATGGGATAAAGGGAAACTCCACATGAACATTTCATGTGTGGTTGCCCAGTGGGAGCAATGGGAGGTGGGGGAATGAAGGTTGGCCGGGTTGGTTGGAGGCATACATCTCTTTTCCTCAAGCAGCACTGCCAGGCAGAAGTCCAGGCTGTATTTTCTGATGGGGCTGTGTCACTGCACACACGGAGCCTGAAATATGGGAAGGTGAGTTACTAAGCAGACTACTACTTTTCCTTGTCACCGCAGTTTGTTTGGCTGTACACCAGCGTAACTGAAAGCAGAGATGGTTCTCAAAGTGTTCTAGATAAGAACAGGATGATGTCACTTAAACTATGTCTGCAGGCTGAGAAGATGAACGGACCTGGGCCCAAAGTGAAACAAAATGCAGAGTCCCCTGGTGTGAAATGAATCTTGTCAATATGCTGTGTGACCCTCCCTAGTAGTAGTTACAGAGTGTGAACTAAGGATGTTAATTTGCAGTTAATTTACTAGTCGAATAGTAGATGGAATTTCCATCGACTAGTCAATAGGCACTTCTGCATTCCTTTTTGAAATGTACAAGAGCCCCTGCTGGGGCTCTTGTACATTTCAGAGAAGAAAGGCGGTACAGCCCAGGGGCTAGCGGGAAGTCCTGCTGACTCCAGGCTGCAGGAGAGCATGCCAGCTTTGAAATGTACAAGAGTCCCCAGTCCATGTTGCGCTGCTGATTTGAAATGCCACGCGGAGCCCGGGGTCAGCTGGGGACTCCCCAGCTGACCATGGGTTCTGCGCGGCATTTCCCCAGAACCTGGGGTCAGTAGGGGAGTCCCCAGCTGACCCTGGGCTTCAGGCGGCACTGCTGATCCCGGGTTCAGCTGTGAGTGCTGCCCCTTTGAAATACCCTCTCTTTCCCCCCATCTGATAGAGGCAGCAAGATGGGGGGTAATCGACTAGTCGACTGACTATCCAATAAGCATTTGCTTATCTGATAGTTGACTAGTCTTTAACATACTTAATGTGAACCCCCTGCTGGATATTGGAACCCTGGGGAAAAACACTCTCAGCTGAAGCTTTTCAACAGCACTTCTTGTCCCAAGCTGCCTCTGACTTTTCCTTCTCTCTGTTGCCTTTCGGGATGGCTGGATGGCGTGTTGGAATGATCAAGAACTTTCTCTCACTGAATGCTTCCATAGCACTCTGTCCTCAAAGCGCTCTTTGGGAATTAGTTCAATCTCCCATCAGGCTGTAGGCTGGCAGGGTTGATATCCCCATTTCCCAGATGGGGATAGCTAAGCACCAAGCTGGATTTGGTTGGCTTAATAGGGCTGCTGGGTGGAGGGAGGAATAAAGGAGGCAGCATTTTGAGGGGTGAGGGCTCCTGGTTGCTACCTCAACAGCAGCAGTGGACAGAGCCCCGGGCCCTTTTAAATCACCAGTGGAGCCCCTGCTTTGTAGGGTTGGCTGGGGAGGCCAGCCCCGCCTCTTCCAGCCAAGGCGCCGACCTTTCCTGGGGCCCTGAAGCCAGCTCCCCCTGGGGCACATTGTCAACCCTCCCAAACCACCAGTGGAATTGGTGTCGGTGGTCAGGCTGCACCCATCTCACATTGTGTCATGCTCTTCAGCTTGGCCAGGGTGTGCTGGTTCAGGTCTCCCCCTCCCTTGTGAAACGCCAGAAGACTCATTTCCATGACCTGCCCTGCGGTGCCTCCGTGATTCTTGGCAACAATGGCTTCATCTGGATCTACCCAACGCCTGAGCAGAAGGATGAAGAGGCAGGGGGCTTTGTCACCAATCTGGAGGTGAGGAGCCAGCATTTCAGAGGTGGTTGGGGTGGTTAGTTGCTCCTCAAAAGGCCACCTTCTCAAACTGTGTTTCAGTAGCCTGCCACCAAGAAACAGGACCCTGGGTAAAGCAGGTGAAGCGCTTACCTAGGGGCTTGCAAACATGTGAATGAAATGTCACAGCAGCATCCCCCTCCTGTTCACGATTGCGGCATGTCCCGGGGGACACGGCAGCAGTTCCTTAAGTGGAACATGCGAAGGAAATATTTATATCTGTAACTGTCTGCTAATGTGAATTAGAAGTTGGAAACAAGGAAGGGAGCCAGCAACATGGGAACAGGCAAGGCTCCAGGAACCACCATTAGACCACAGCTGGCTCAATAACCTCCTCCCTGTGATTTGTTCACATATCTAGTGCACTGCAAGGCGATTTCCTAGCCCTTTTGACTAGTAAACCACATGCATCCTAGCTAAAACAATGACTGTTCCATTAGTACTGCCTATGTGGGGTGAATGGACTTGTGTGTGGTGATTGCCAGGGACTTTTCCTTGCACAGAGACAGCTGCGTAGCTTCATGGTGGGGGGGGGGGGGGATTGGAGGAATCTTCAGACAAAGAATTGTCTGTATGAACATCTAGGCTTCTTTTATAGTGGAGCATGTCATGGGCAGTAGAGTAGTTCTTTACCATAAGTGATAGACCACATTCCTTCCCTGGCAGTGTGGAAAGAACCTAAGATTCCTGGCTTCTGGTCCTTGCTCTGATCACTATTATCCCCTGCCTTCTTAGACACTTGAATTCACTTTCTGGGACAAGTTATATGACATGGATGATACAAGTTACTGGATATGGTTTTAGACTTGGAGTGTGAAGCTTTCATTGTCATAGATCTCTAGTACTCCCCTGCAAATTCATCCCTTTCTTTCTCACATTCGGTCTCTTTTCCTTTTTGTCCTTGTTTCCCTCTCAGCCAGTCTCCTTACATGACCGGGAGGTAATCTCACGTCTCCGGAACTGCATCCTGGCTCTGGTTGCTCAGAAACTGATGCTCTACGATACCAGCATTGTGTACTGCTATGAGGCCTCCCTTCCCCATCAGGTATTGAGTCCAGTTGCTGCTTTCTTCACTCCCTGTTGCACAGACCACACACTTTACGGCAAAGACAGTAGGCTAGTGCATGCTTTCATTTCCTGGGATGCAAGATCTTTGTAGGAAATCGCAACATGATGTCTCCTGTCATGAACCAAATGGCTGTGGATGGATTGTGATGGGGATGGGTTGACGATTCCTGCATCTGGTAAGGTTTAACACAAACTCATAGAGACAGTTACTTCCTTCACTAGCAATGGCAAAGTTTTCTTTCCTGAGTGAAAGAGATGCTCCTTCCTGTCTGATCCCTGGGTTTGGAATTGTACCAGGATAGGGTGAGGTGAGGTGGAGGAGACAGCCCTGTCTCTTATACAATGGATGGGAAGCCCAGAGGTTTTTTTTTTTTCTCTTCCATATTCATATCTCCTTCCAATATTAGAAGGTTCCTGGTTTTAGACTTTCTGTAGCTGGATGTGGTGCAGTCAACACCCCATGATTTGTTAATGATTTTCATGCCACTTGCTATCACAACAATCTCATCAGAAAGCCTTTGTTGTTCTCCTGCCCTCCCCAAACAGACAGAGACTTACCATGTCTCTTGCTTTCACATCTGATGTTAGCCTCCCACCCCCAGTAGGACATGCAGTTACGCTCCACTTCCAATACAATGCTCCCTCTTATGTAATGAAGCGTGTGGTGTCTCTGCCCTCAACTCCTCAGTAGGTATCTGACAAACCAGGCAACACTCACTGAGTTCTCTTCTTGTGCCCTTGAGTAAGTTGGCTGTCAGGACTCGGAGCATCTGTCATGATTGTTGCCAGTAGTCTACCTGGGCTACAGCCCCAGTGTTTCCATTAACATCTGTGTTAAGGTCATTGCCCTTTGCACCTGGCATGTCCCTGTCCACTTCATTTGCAGGGGTTGCAACTGCAAACATTGCTCTTCTCCTTTTCACTGCAGATCAAAGACGTTCTCAAACCAGAGGTGATGCAGGAGATTGTGCTGGAGACTCGGCAAAGGCTGTTGGAACTGGAAGGATGAGGGAAGGAGCATTGACTCCCCAACTTTGTGCATTGCCCATATCCTCCAAATGTCATTCCAGAGCTCCCTTGTCCTGACTCCCCTTGTCTCACTTCCAGGATTCCTTCTGGTTTGTAGGGCAATGTAAACCCCTCAGCCTGCAGAATGGAGAAATGTGACGAGCGGCTGCCATTGGGATGTCGCTCACTAGACTGTTTGCTCTGGTGTGGAATTGCCTCTCAAGTACCCCTAATATGGTCCACAGTGTTAGAGGACAGAGGAAACCGGGTATTTTGTTTTGCCTTATGGTCCTTTCCTCTTCTCCAGAAGAATCACATAGCCAGGCCTAGCAGTGTTTGATTTTGACAGTGATGGGAGCTCTACTAATATGTCCTTTATTCAAGAGACACATTTTCCCCTGAAGACCCACATAGCAGCTACAGATCTGCAAAGGACAGGATTCATTGCAGAGCCTGTGAATGGTTACGTCAGCATGCTGCGTGGATCGCTCTGCCTCCTTCCAAACACACACTGGAATTGAATGTTCAGTACTTGCATTTTCTGTGCTTACAATAGAGTGCACAGAATGGTACAAAAACCCACTGGTGACCGGTGGCCATCTCACTGCGTATTGAGTGCTCATAGAAAGGCTGTCTTGATCTTCTGAGTCCAGAGCAAAATGCATTTTTCCATCCCATGCACAGAAGGGATGATCCCCAACATTTTATTTTGTAGGTCTGATACTTTGCGCTTCAGCTGTTGTTTCCCACTAGATTTATTTAAAAAAAAAAATCAATAAAGAATGATTTTGTCAGAGAATCTGTAAGTTGTTGGTAGGAGCTTGTCTCTCACTGTGATGTACGGGTCACGCTAACTAGCCAGTCTCAATTCAAGTCCTCCCTGTACACAAGAACGTCAGTGGCCACAATCCATCCTGCTAGGTCCCATTTCCATCCTGCCTGTGCAGAAGTGGCTGCAGCATTCCTTGCTAAGGTGTTGTTGACTGCCTTTCCCTCTCCTCCAACTCAGTCTCCATAATGAATTTCCCTCCAGCTACCCCTGTGGCCCTGCCCTTTGCCCTGAGTGCTGTTTGCGTGCTCAGCATGGCATTGCATGCAGTGACTCATACGCAGTTGTCGCTTCCCTGAAAGCTCCCTGTGGGAATTAGGTCAGGTCAGCCTGTCCATGCTGTCCCAAGAGAGGTGACGGAGATGGCAGGAGCCTGTCATGCCTTAAAATGTGGGTCCCCTCTGGAATTCACAAGAGAGTATGATGTGAAGGGTTAGAGTAGGGATGTAATAATGTAGTCGATTAACCAATAAGCAAAAGCTTATAGGTTAATGCTATACACGACATGCATCCCCCCCCCAAAAGTAAATTTTTTAGCATGCTGACCAGCAACTTGGCTCAGTCCTGGCTTGCGACAAGTCCGGGATCTATCCCTGCTATGGCTCTGCATTAAAAGTGTATTAAGAGCTAGGCTGGCTGGCAGGCAGCCCGGCTCAGTTTCAGCTCACACCAGGTCCGGGAGCACAAACCCCTCTTCCCCCAGATAGGGGCTGCTGCCACCTGTGTTGCTGCCTCTGTATCAGAGGCAGCAGCATGGGGCAATAGGCAGCCAGTTACAGAGGCAGCAGCAAGGAGTGGCAAGGGGCTCCTTGGAAGTGGGGCCAGAGGCACTGGCTGCCAGCCCTGCTCCTGGGTACTATAGAATAGTCAAGTAACCGATAAGAATTCATGAGGTTACTCGACTATTCAATTAACCAATATTTAACATCCCTAGATTAGAGCTGGTTTTCCTGAGTCAAGACTTTTGTTCTGGTTCCTGCTCGGCCACTGTCTGTGTCTCAGTTTTCTCCATCTGTAAAGTGTGGAGGATGCCTGCTGTTTCAAAGGGGGCTCAGAGATTGAATTAACTGGCTTGTAAAAGTGCTTGGAAATACTTGTCAGTCCTTATGAGCCTTGTACAAGCACAGGGCTGGCTGTGATGGGTCCACTGCAATGTGAAAAGCCATTGATAGAATCAGGACACTTGCCCTGTTTGTTGTTTAATATCTGACAGTGAAAATCATCGGTAAAATCCTTTTCTGCAGGAGCCTTTGCTCCAAGACTTTCTATGGGCAATAAGCCTCTCAGTTTTCTTTCCCTCGTGTGTGGCACCCCCTGCAGTTGCCTGTGTCTGAGCACTAGGTGGCAGCTTCCACTCAAGTTTGCAGATTACAGCCTGCTGCACTAAACTTCCTCTTGCATTTTCCTGCTCATACCTGTTAAAAGAGTATGTTGCATGTTCAGTGTAATGCACTCCATGCTGCAAAGCCCGGGAATCTTCAGTGACCAGACTTGTTACTTGCATAGGAGCTTCGAAGGCATTTCCTACTAAACTTGACAACAAACACATCATCAAGCTGGGAGGGAATGTCCGTAGATGCAACTTAAACAGCAAATAGTTCTGCAGCACAGGTTACCTCAGGGGTGGGCAATAATTTTTGCCCGGGGGCCTCTTCAAAAATTTTTGAAGTGGCCCCAAGCCATCCTGGAAGGGGCGGGGCCTAAAGGGGAAGGGTTGGGACTACTCCACCCCCAGACCATGATTGGTCTGGGGGTGGGGGAGTCCCTTTACCCCCCCCCTTCCCACTAGGCACCCATGCCCTGAAAGAGGCTTGGCGCACACCCCCACCCCCAGGCCAATCAGGGCCTGGGGGGCGGGGGAACACGTGAAGCCTCCTCCCACCCTGCGAGGAGCACGTGGCACTTTGAAGTGCTGCGGGCTCCTTGCAGGGCTGGGGCTGGGCAAAGGAAGCTTCACGCAGCTCCCTCATCCCCAGGCCCTGATTGGCCTGGGGGTGGGGGAGCGTGCGAAGCCGCCTCCCCTCTCCCCCTCGCCCTGTGAGCAGTGCCTGGTGCTTCAAAGTGCCATGTGCTCCTGGCAGGGCAGGAGGAGGCTTTGCGCACTCCCCTGCCCCCAGGTCCTAATTGGCCTGGGGGCAGAGGAGCAGCAGGGCCTCCATGGGCTGGATCCACCCGCTTGGCGGGCCGGATCTGGCCTGCGGAGGCCCTTTTGCCCACCCCTGGGTTACCTCCTGCAGGAAGCCTGTGAATGATGCAAGCACCTCTGCCATTCAAGTATTCATGGAGGAAAACACTCAAGAAGACTTAACCAGAGGGGTGTCCTTACACTGTTAGCCTGTGCTTGCTAGAGCTGGTTAGGAACATTTATTTTCCTTGTGTGAGAGTTGATTATATTTTTTTACCTGAGTGACTGAGAGTCAAGACTTTGTTTGCTGCTGTGGGGACGGGGACCAGGAGTTTGTGGATTTTTTTGCAGAGCTTTAATATGTAGCTTTCAAATGCCCGTGGGTGTGGAGCAATATAATTAGCAAGACGGTATTCAGCAATAGTTCCTGCTTTCCAAGGTTGTTGATTCAGCAAAAGGTGGCCAGGCAAATTACCCACATTCTACCCTGTATCCTTCTCTGACCTCTCTGCTTTTAAACCATTTTCAGTGCCTTAACCTGGTTTAAAAGTGGGCTGAGGGGTGAAATTACTGCTCTTCTCTGCCTCCCAGGAGGGCTTGGTCAGCTGCCATCCAGCAATAGCTTGATTTGAAAGTTGAATGTAAAAATATTGCCATATTTCTGTACCTCTGGCAACATCACACTACAACCCATAATGGTTCTCAGAGGGAGGAGGTTTGGAGATGGGTTAAACCTTATTGAAAGTGGGTTAGCTAATGTGGTTTGAAGGTTGTGTGAGAAATCAATTTCCAAATGAGATTCCTGCCAGTTGAGACTGAGTTGATTGGCTTGGCTTGAGAACCCAGGACCATTTTTCCTCCCAGCTCTCTTCTGTAACCATGGGACCTCCTCTTGTCACCAGCAGGCTCAGGTTCAGGAATGAAGGAAACAAGGAGCGTGTGGTGTCTCTTGAGTGGATCTGTTATCAAAATGGCCAATTTTTAGGCTCTGCTTTTAGAGGAAGAAGAAAAGGTGCAATGGTCTTTGCCTGTATGGTGCTTCTGCTATAAGACAACCTTCCATGCCCCAGTTTGTCTTTCACCAGTCCCGACTTCCTCTCACACTCACATTTAGGTCACACCTATTTATATGAATGGACCTGCAGGCACAGTCAGAAATGCACGAGAAGTTAGTTAAAAATCCAGCCCATCTGTTTCAGGTCCGAGTTTTTGTTTCTTTTTGGTTTTAGCGTAGGAAGTTTCCACCTGTTAGGTTCCTTAGGTGTGTCAAATAGATGACAATGTGTGAACATATTAATTACTGTGAAGCTAAGTAATGAACCCACTGTTGTTGGGCAGGGGCCTCTGACCAGAAGCATCAGCAGGTAAGAGGTTCTTTCCTTTCAGGTGTTTGAATATTTTTCTAAATAGTCAGTAGAGGTCACCAGTGGTCTATGCAAATCCTGCTAGTTCACTAAATCCACAACTAAATCCTGAAGGCCATTTGCAGAGGACATTTCTGGTTCACATACTCTCTTTATTCAGTTCTTGAACCAACATATTCCTTTGTATGAGTAGGTTCCTTTGATTCCTGCCCTTCCCTATCATTTGCACTGAGATGGAAATGATCCTAGGCTACCATTTTCAAAGGAGTCTGTCTGAGAGTGTTAGGTGTCCAACTCCCATTAAAATGGGTACCTAACTCCCTTAGGTACAACTGAAATCCCAGCTTTTGTGAGAGGAGGATTCATCACTGATGGAAAGGAAACCACTGCCTTTTCATGAAGGACTATGAGCCTGCCCTCTGAGCTACCCTAGGGATGGGCAGGCTCATGAGCCTTCATGAGTTTAAAACCTGGAACTGATTGTTTCAGAGACCTGGCAATCTTTAAGCATTGTCGCTGTGTTTGTCCTTCTCTGAAACAGAGATGGAGCAGTTCCCAAGGAGTTGACAATCGAAATGTCTGCAATAGCCAACAACAGGATTTATAGACCCTGCAAACAGCATAGAAAAACAGATGTACTCAGGGGGCTCGGCTGGATGGCTGCATTCAGAGAATGTGGGCAGGTTCCTGAACTCGTGGTTTTGGAAAAGAAACATCAGGCTTGCAGCCCATGCTCTGGGAAGAGCAAATAAGCAGCTGTGAGACAAGAGAAATAATCCCATGCAGGGCTTTCATTGGCATCTCTAAATCAAGGCAGGGAGTAAACCTTGTGTTGCCAGATGCCCAAGGCAAAATTATAGGGAACAATGGGTAGAATGTGATAGGATACAGTGGACTTTGTTGGTACATGGTAGACAACATAGATGGGGTTAGCCCCTAAACAGCCACAGAGTATTTTATAGTCAGTTGTAACCAAATGCAAGGTGACGTTTATGGCCTGTCTAGACAGGGAAGTTGTCCTGAAATAAAGTAGAGGGTGAATTTAAAGCATGATAGCTATTCTGGAATACTTCTCTATAGGGGCATTCTTTTTCTTGATATAAAAGTGTGCCTTTCCTGATTTAGCTTAATCCACTTTCAAAGTGGACTAGTTATTTTGGTCAATTTCCCTAGGTAGACAAGTCCTTGGAGAGGGTGCGTAGGATGGGTCAGGTGAGAGATCCAACCTGGGAAGCAACCTGAGGGAGGGTATGTCTCCTAAATGCATGATGTTGCCAGGACAGAGAGCACAGAGTGAGAACATGTGACCCCAACAACAAACCATCGGGACTGCCTGTGTTTTACCCACAGAAGCTCAAGGTTCTATATAGTTTTCTTAGTCTCTAAGGCTATGTCTAGACTACGGAGTTTTTCCGGGATACCACCACATTCAGGGAACGCGTCTGCTCTTCTGATATTTTTTTCCGAAGAGCAGATGTGCTCTTTCAGAAGCCCTGTATTCCTCATTTTATGAGGAATAAAGGCTCTTCCGGAAGAGGAGGTTGTCCGAAATTTGACCCCGTGTAGACGGCCCTAATTTCGAAAAAGCCTCTTCCGAAAAATCAATCGGAAAAAGGTACGCAAATTGCGGTGCGCAATTTGTATACCTTTTTCCAAAAAAAGCAGCAGTCTAGATGTAGCCTAAGGTGCCACAGGACCCCTCGTTGTTTTTAAAGTTACAGACTAACATGGCCACCCCTTTGAGGTGGTGTAATTAGGGCTATCATGGGCAATCCTGCTTGGTGGGCCTGATGCTGTGCAGTGCATCAACATCTCTGCCAGGCCCCCTTTCCTTCCTCTGATCCTTCCCCTTCCCCCTTTATTTCCCCCTTCCCCTCTACCCCATTTCCCTCCTTCCTTCCCCCCTTTCTCCTCTTTCCTTCCCCTCTACCCCATTTCCCTCCTTCCTTCCCCTCTACCCCATTTCCCTCCTTCCTTCCCCCCTTCCCCTCTACCCCATTTCCCTCCTTCCTTCCCCCCTTTACCTCCTCCCCCCTTCCCCCCTAATACCCCATTTCCTCCTTCCTTCCCCTCCTTCCTCCCCTCACCCCCATTTCCCTCCTTCCTTCCCCCCTTCCCCCTACTACCCCATTTCCCTCCTTCCTTCCCCCTACCCATTTCCCTCCTTCCTTCCCCCCTTCCCACCCCCATTTCCCTCCTTCCTTCCCCCCCTTCCCCTCTACCCCATTTCCCTCCTTCCTTCCCCCCCCCTCTACCCCATTTCCCTCCTTCCTTCCCCCCCTTCCCCCTACCCACCCATTTCCCTCCTTCCTTCCCCCCTCCCCATTTCCCATCCTTCCTCCTCCTTCCCCCTACCCCCATTTCCCTCCTTCCTTCCCCCCCTTCCCCCTACCCCCATTTCCCTCCTTCCTTCCCCCCTTTCTCCTCCTTCCTTCCCCCTCCTACCCCATTTCCCTCCTTCCTTCCCCCCTTTCCTTCCTCCTTCCTTCCCCTCTACCCCCATTTCCCTCCTTCCTTCCCCCTACCCATTTCCCTCCTTTTCCTTCCCCTCTACCCCATTTCCCTCCTTCCTTCCCCCCTTTCTCCTCCTTCCTTCCCCTCTACCCCATTTCCCTCCTTCCTTCCCCCCTTCCCCATTTCCCTCCTTCCTTCCCCCTTCCCCTCTACCCCATTTCCCTCCTTCCTTCCCCCTTCCCTCTCCCATTCCCTCCTTCCTTCCCCCTCTACCTCCCATTTCCCTCCTTCCCCTTCCCTTCCCCCACCCATTTCCCTCCTTCCTTCCCCCCTTCCCCTCTACCCCATTTCCCTCCTTCCTTCCCCCTTCCCCTCTACCCTCCCATTTCCCTCCTTCCTTCCCCCCTTACTCCCCTTCCTCCCTACCATTTCCCTCCTTCCTTCCCCCCTTTCTCCTCCTTCCTTCCCCTCCTACCCCATTCTCCTTCCTCCCCTTCACCTTTCCCCACCTTCCCCTCTACCCCATTTCCCTCTCCTTCCCCCCTTTCTCCTCCTCCTTCCCCTCTACCCCCATTTCCCTCCTTCCTTCCCCCTCTTCCCTCGCTCCCCTTTATTTCCCCCTTCCCCTCTACACCCATTTCCCTCACTTCCTTCCCCCTCCTTCCCCCCCCTCTACCAGCCATTTCCCTCCTTCCTTCCCCCTTTCTCCTCTTTCCTTCCCCTCAACACTCCATTTCCCTCACTTCCTTCCCCCCTTCCCCTCGGTCCCCTTTATTTCCGTGCCTCCCTTGACACCTATTTCCCTACTCCATTTCCCTCCTTCCTTCCCCACACCCATCCTGCCTTCCTTCCCCCACTCTCATTTTTTCTTCCAGCTTCTACCGATTTCCGGCCCCCTTCGGACCCTCCTCATTTTTTTTCACCCTTCACCCTATCCCATTTGATAAGCCTTCCGAGGTTCCAATTCCCCTACGCCCATTTCAAAACCTCTTCCAAAATCACGAAAGTACCAATTCGTCCATTTTCTTTTCAAAAAACCTCTTTCCTAGTCCCGCCCCCTTTTTTAATTCCTATGCCCCCTTTGTGTTATTCTTAGCATCTCTTCTTCTTCTCTCACTCCCCCCCCCTCTCCTCTTCCTCCCCATTCCCCTTCCCCTACCATTTCCTCCTTCCTCCCCCCTCTCTTCCTCCCCCACCTTCCCCCTCCTTCCCCTCCCCATTCCCTCTTCCCCCCCCTCCCCCTCACCCATTTCCCCTCTCCCCCCTTTCCCTCCCCCCTCCCCCCTACCCTTCCCCTCCTCCTCCCCTCCTCCCCACCATTCCCCCTCCTCCCCCCTTCCCTCCCCTTCTCCCTCCCTACCCCTTCCCTCCTTCCTTCCCCCTCCTCCCTCTCTCCTTCCCTCTACCCATCCCCCTCCTTCCCCCCTTCCCTCCCTTCCCCTTCTCCCCCCTCCCTACCCATTTCCTCCTCTTCCCCCCTTTCCCTCCTCCCCTACCCCATTTCCCTCCTTCCTTCCCCCCTCCCTCTACCCATTTCCCCTTCCCCCCTCCCCCTTCCTCCCTCTACCCATTTCCCCCTCTTCCCCCCTCCCTCCTCTCACCCATCCCCCTTCCTCCCCTCCCCCTCCCCATTCCCTCCTTCCTCCCCCCTTCTCCTCTTCCTCCCCTACCCATTTCCCCTCCTTCCCCCCTTCCCTTCCTCCTTCTCCCCCCTCCCTCTACCCCATTCCCTCCTCCTCTCCCTTCCCCTTCCTTCCCTTCCCATTCCCCTCCTTCCCCTTTCCTCCTTCCTTCCCCCTCCCTCTCCCCATTCCTCCTCTTCCCCTTCCCCCCCTTTCCCTCTTCCCTACCCATTTCCTCCTTCCTTCCCTTCCTTCTCCCTACCCATTTCCCCTCTTCCCCTCCCTCCCATTTCCTCTTCTCCCCCTTCCCTTCCCTCTTCCTTCCCCCCCCTTCCCTCTCCCTTCCCTTCCCCTTTCCCCTTCCTCCCCCTTCCCTCTTCTCCCCTCCTCTACCCCCATTTCCCTCCTTCCTTCCCCCCTTTCCCCTTCCCCCCTTTCCCCTTCCTCCCCTTCCCCTTCTCCCTCCCCTTTCCTCCCTTCCCCCTACCCCATTTCCCTCCTTCCTTCCCCCCTTTCTCCTCCTTCCTTCCCCTCTACCCCATTTCCCCTCCTTCCCTTCCCCCCCTTCCCCTCTACCCCATTTCCCCCTCCTTCCCCCTTTCTCCTCCTTCCTCCCTCTACCCCATTTCCCTCCCTTCCTTCCCCCCTTCCCCTCTACCCCATTTCCCTCCTTCCTTCCCCCCTTCCCCTCTACCCCATTTCCCTCCTTCCTTCCCCCCTTTCTCCTCCTTCCTTCCCCTCTACCCCATTTCCCTCCTTCCTTCCCCCCTTCCCCCCTACCCCATTTCCCTCCTTCCTTCCCCCCTTTCTCCTCCTTCCTTCCCCTCTACCCCATTTCCCTCCTTCCCCTCTACCCCCCATTTCCCTCCTTCCTTCCCCCCTTCCCCATTTCCCCCTTCCTTCCCCTTCCCTACCCCATTTCCCTCCTTCCTTCCCCCCTTCCCTCTCTACCCCATTTCCCTCCTCTCCCCATTTCCCCCTTCCTTCCCCTCTTACCCCATTCCCTCCTTCCCCTCTACCCCATTTCCCTCCTTCCTTCCCCCCTTCCCCCTCTACCCCATTTCCCCCTTCCCTCCTACCCCATTTCCCTCCTTCCTTCCCCTCCTTCCCCCATTTCCCTCCTTCCTTCCCCCCTTCCCCTCTACCCCATTTCCCTCCTCCTTCCCCCCATTTCCCCCTTCCTCCCCTCTACCCCCATTTCCCTCCTTCTCCCCCATTCTCCTCCTCCTTCCCCTCTACCCCATTTCCCCTTCCTTCCCCCTACCCCATTTCCCCCTTCCTTCCCCTCTACCCCATTTCCCTCCTTCCTTCCCCCCTTTCTCCTCTACCTTCCCCTTACCCCATTTCCCCCTTCCTCCCCCCTCCCCTCTACCCCATTTCCCTCCTTCCTTCCCCCACTTCCCTCCCCTTTCCCTCCTTCCTTCCCCCTCCCCTCTACCCCTTATTTCCCCCTTCCCCTCTACCCCATTTCCCTCTTCCTCCCCCCTTCCCCTCTACCCCATTTCCCTCCTTCCTTCCCCATTTCTCCCTCCTTCCTTCCCCCCTTCCCCCTACCCCATTTCCCTCCTTCCTTCCCTCCCTTCCCCTCTACCCCATTTCCCCCCTTCCCCTCTACCCATTTCCCCATTCTCCCCCTCCCTTCCTTCCCCTCTACCCCATTTCCCTCCTTCCTTCCCCCCTACCCATTTCCCTCCTTCCTTCCCCCCTTCCCCTCTACCCCATTTCCCTCCTTCCTTCCCCCTCTACCCCATTTCCCCCTTCCTCCCCCCTTCCCCTCACCCCTTTCCCCCTTCCCCCTCTACCCCATTTCCCTCCTTCCTTCCCCCATTTCCCTCTTCCTTCCCCTTCCCCATTCCCCCTTCCTCCCTCTACCCCATTTCCCTCCTTCCTTCCCCCCTTCCCCTCTACCCCATTTCCCTCCTTCCTTCCCCCTTCCCCTCTACCCCATTTCCCTCCTTCCTTCCCCTCTACCCCATTTCCCTCCTTCCTTCCCTCCTTCCCCTCTACCCCATTTCCCTCCTTCCTTCCCCCCTTCCCCTCTACCCCATTTCCCTCCTTCCTTCCCTCCTTCCCCTCTACCCCATTTCCCTCCTTCTTTCTCTCCCCCCTCATCCCTCCGCCCCATTCCCCCTTCCTCCGCCCCGCCCCCGCGCGCTGCGTGCCCCGCCCCTCTCAGCCTCGCTCGGGCGCTAGCAGGTTCCTGTCATGGCCGCCGTGTGCCGCGGGCTCCTCTCCCCCTGAGCGCGCCGGGAGCGGACCCCCCCTCGCCCCGCCCGGTGCCGGTGAGAGCCCCGCGGCGACAAGCCGGCAGGAGGCGGCGGCCTGCCGGGGATGTGACCGGCCGGGGGGAGCCGGGGACCTCGCAGCCGCCCCCCGGGGTGGGGGGAATCGCCCCATCACCCGCCTTACCCGTCAGTGGCCCCGCTTCCCTGGCGGGCTTGGCTTGGTCCGTGCCCCTGACCCGCTGGGTCCCCGTCTCCCCCCCCCCCCCGACCGGGGCTTAATCCCTTCCCCGCCCCTACCCGAGGGACCTTTCCCCTCCTCAGAGTAGGCCTTAACACCCCCCTCCCCCCGCTTTGTGTCCTCTTCCCTCACCCGGGGGTGTTTGATCTTCCCTCTCCCCCACCAGAGCTGAGCTTCATCCTCTTTGTCTCCTCTCCTTTTGCTCCCTCTGCCCCACCCCAGACTGGGGTTTGACACCCCCTCCTGGGTTTCTGCCCCTTGTCATATTGGAGTCCCTTCTCCCCATTATTCTGGCCCTTGGGGGCCATTCAGGGCCTGTGGGGATTAGGGTTCTTGGCCTCAAACTCTCTTGTCAAGCCTTAGGAGCCAGAGCTGTGCTATATAACTCACCAAGCAGGCCTTTTGCAGTGCTAAGTTCCCAGTTGGGATGAAGCCAGCCCCGTCACCCCAGCTTGACCTTTTCTGGCTGCTGTGCAGAAACCTTCCTCCTGGAGAGCATCACTGGACTAACGCCTCTTTCCTGCCACTAGCATCGAATGGACCAAGTAGAATGGCATTTGTATTTTCATGAACAATTAGGAACAAACCAGGGTTGGCTTCTCTGCCTTATAAGCAGCAAGCTGGTGCAGATGGGTAGTTCATTACTTGTATTGTCACAATGATTGTTATTGTTTTTGCTCCAAAATGATCCTGAAGTGCGCATCCGCTTTATTCAGAGCATTGGAAAGGTAGCAGAAAACTTGTTATCAGAGAAGGCAAACCTGTTGGTCTTCAATGATTGCAAGTTCCTCTGAAATATCCCCCTTACTTAAAGGTCATTATGGATCCTCAAAGACTTTGAACTGTTTAATTGGAAATATAAAATGACTCTGACACAGTTGACTCTCTCTCAGTTTAATAATACTTGAAGCCAAATCACTGGCTTTTTGGCCTTTATTAACTAAGTGCTATGCAAAAGAAAAGGAAAAAAAGAAATCCTGACACTGATTGCAATGGGAATGACTATTTCCTGCCCTGGATGGCCCTATATGTGGTTTTCTTATTGGTAAGATAAACTAGCTCCCACTTACTCAGTGGAAGACTCGTTACAGACAAGAATTTGAAACTTTGGTAACACTTGTAACTGCTAAATAAATGGAACATCTTATAACAGAGCTTTGCATAAAGGCACCAGAAGAATCTTGTTGCAGTTTCTAAAGTGTGGAAAGAATCTGTGCACCTGACTGAACTCTCCGCTTAACGTGAGCTGTTTGCTGATTTGATAAACACAACGAACGCACACACCTAAAATATTTTACTTGCAAACTCTCTGCCAACCTGGAAGATCAGGGATCTCAGTCCTCACACTGCTTGTCCTGGGGAAGATTGCCTATTGTTACTTTATGGGGCAGCAGCCTGGAAAAGTTCTTGGGGACCAGAGGAGGCCAAGTCTGCCTGCCCTGCATTTTATCAAAGGAGCAGGGAAGAAAGAATCATCTAGGCATGGAGGCCCACACTGCAATGTCTTCGTGGAACATGGTAGGTGTTTTGATTTGTGGTCCTTTTGCTTTTAGTTTGCAAATTAGGATACAATATTAATTTGTTAAATTGTATGAAATGGTTTTAAAAAGAAGGGTTTTAGCCTTTTCTGCTTCCTAAGGTTTCTGGTGACCCCTCTGTATGGTCAGCTGATAAGGATTTCTTTTTGTCATGGTTAGATTGCCATTTCCCAGGTTTGTGAAACCCCAGTGGGCTTTCTTGTATAGCTAATAGCAAGGAAAGCAACTTCTTCATAGTGTTGCTCAGGACAGATATTTTAAAAACGTTTTTGGTTCTAGGTTTCAAATTTTTGAATCTTTTGAATTTTTTTAGTAAAGGATTTGGATGACTTGACTCTACAATGTCATAATGAACCTTTTTGCATCTATTTGAAGGGCAACTGAAAGGGCACACTTCTGTTGAAACACTTGGATTTACTATAGTAGTAACACCTAAGATAAAGAGAGTTGTTTTGATTTTACTTTGTGTAGTTGACAACTTTTGTGGATACTCAGTTTTTCTGTGCTCCAAGGTAGCCAGTGAGGTCTCAGTCCTTTATTATGATACTCTTGGAGTGTTAGCCTGCGCAAAGCATCTTGCCAGACTGGAAGCTTTAGTACCACCACCTTACGTTTGTGTCAGGGTGACCAGATGTCTTGATTTTATACGGACAGTCCCTACATTTGTTTTTTTCCCCTTATAAAAGGACCCTCCCCCTCCCCCTCCCCCTCTTGCTTGTCCCAATTTTTCACACTCGCTGTCTGGTCATCCTAGTTTGTGGGGGTCTTGACCCAGTAATGGGGGACAGAGAAATAGGATTTTTACCCCCCCCCCAAAAAGAAAACAAGACAGTGAGCTTTTGTGGCTGGTTAAATGTTTTTTTACTGTACAATTGATTAGATTTCAAGCTATGTTTTCCCATTAGAAGAGAGAGACAGAAAGAAAAATATGTTGCTGAAATGTTTTTACTAAATCTCTATACTGCTCATTTGAATTCAGAAGATCTTCTGAGACAACAGAAGCAGAAAATATGATTCTGACAATGGTTATTTAGCATTTTTATTCTACTCAGAGTAACTTTGTTCAAGCATGAGACAGATCAGTGTTTGCCATTTTTGTACTTCAGATAACTCTGAAATATTTGCTTTCTCTGGGAACACAGTTAAATAGCAGGTGAAAAAGTTTATTAAAATAAATGTGTCTGAGGCTTATTTTGTAAGGACATTTACTTTGTGAAACTGTTCTTCACTGTGAATTTCCCAAGGCCACAAGGTCCAGGAAATTCAATATCATTTTTAGGATTATTTACAGATAGATGCTGTGGAAATAGTAAGTGTGTTAAAATATTAAAATCATCAGTGATTAAAAATGATTTGTATTTCTCCCCTCTTCCCATACAATGTGTCTATGCAGTGATTGTTTGAAAAGTGAACCTAATTCTCGGGAAGCTGGATGATAAAGCTACAACAGCTCTGATATCAGTGGCATGTTCCCATTGCGGAAACACTCCAAACCAAGTACTTTATTTTTTTAATCAAATACACATATGTGCCCCATCTCTGTTGCCTCTCTGCTTCTCTAGACAGAGCTTCAAGCTCAGATGGCATGGAGCAAGAAACAAAGCACTAAACTGCAAGTAGCACAGTTATCCAATCGCGTTTGGTGTTTTGATCTGAGAGACAAGGCAGAAATCCTGAATTTTGATCATTTAACAGGAATAGATCAAAAGATAACTTTTTGTCAGGAAGACATGAGGTCAGAAGAACCCAGCGCGTTTACAAGAAAAAGTATTGTCTATAATGGCAATACTCCATATGTCCATAAGAAACCTCAATGTCTTGATTTAAAAAAAAAGTATGTATCTTGAAAGGGAACCTCAAAACTCTTATATCGGTTAAGGGGCCTGCAAAAGTTCAGTCTTGCTTATCCATATGAGAAAAGCATCTTCCCTTATAATACCTCTGAGTATATGAAGTGGCTCTCAGTAGCATAGCTAGTATTTAAGACTGCTGCTGTTTCTACAAAAAGAACAAGGAGCTCTGTGGCATCTTAGAGACTAACAGAATTATTAGGGCATAAGCTTTTATGGGTAAAGCCCACTTCATCAGATGAATTGGTGCTCCAGGACTCCTCATTTTTGCAGATACAAACTAACATAGCTACCCCTCTGAGTCTTTTTCACTTTGCTGTGTCTAGTTACTCATTCCTTTTTTTGGGGGGGGGGGGGGGGGAGTGGGGACTGGGCATAAAACAGCTCCTGGCTGAAACCTTGCCTACAAAATCTTTTCTTGGGAATGAATTATATGTAATTTTAAAAAAATAGTCTAGCTGTTTAGGTTGTAGAGAGGGAAAAATAGTTTAGGTGCTCCCCATCTCTCTCAAATTGGGTATCAGTTTTCTTGCTATGTAAAAGAAAATAGTCCATAATCAGTCTGTACTGCCTTTTTGGTATATTGTGAGAGAATGATTCATTATTTCAAATCCTACCAGTAAAAGATTGTGGATCATATTGTATAAAAAAGTGAGATCCTTTTTAGGATTTTAAAATAAAATTGTTTGATATAATTTCTCTTTGGTATTTTCATTACATGGTTTCCTTTAAGATCTAAATCAATGTGTACGTGTTCTCTACCATATAGTGTGTGCACCATCTGGTCTCAGAAAGTTAGGTGTCTCATCTTCTATTGTATAAACGCATTTAAAGAGAACCTGAAGACTGCGTTACTCAAGGTAAGGTCTCAAACAAGGGACCTATGTCTTAGTAGATAGCTGAGAGAGGAGCAGTCGGAGTGGCTTATCAGCCTCAGCAAAGTATGTTTAAAAGAATATTATATTTGGCCTCTGCACAGTGACCTACTGAACAATTTTTAATATTCTGTTTATAAATCTCTTAGCAAAGTCCATGTCAGTCTGTGCCTTTTAAAAATGATTCTGTCAGCCTTAAAGATACAAAGAACAGAGTACCATTGAGTGGCTATTATGTATGGCACATTGGTCACCCTTACATCAAGTAGTGCCTTATTTAATAAGCTATCAAATTGATTTCAGCAGAACTACTTTCAGAGCTAAGTTCTATAAGACTGACAGAGTCATGTCCACAGGAGAGCTTCACAATGTTTAAAATCTCAAATGCACTGTTAGTTAGTTAGCAATGTGATTAAAGTATAAGTAATGTTGGATATCAACAATGTACATCAAAACAACCTTAATAAGAGCAATTCCATTGTTTAGCTATTGTTCATTATATAATGCCAATAATGTCTTAGATGCTTTTGATGTTTAAAAGAGCAAGTGATCAGACCTTTGGCCCATCTAAGGTTCATCCGTTCTACTGGAATGATACAAAAGGGACCTTACATCTCTCTTAAATAGGCAGCTGAAGCTTTGCCCATGGTGGAGGACTTCTCAGCTGGTATACAGCCACCATAGCTTCTAAGAGGCATGCAATAAAAATGGAATGACATGTGGTTTATTTACTTATCTTACGTATGTAAGACAGTTGTCTATAATACAGCCATTTTATATTAAATACAAAGTACATTTCATGGAATGCTACAGCACTCATGTCAGGAAGTGCAAAATTGAAGTTTTCATAATAACTCTGACTTGCCCTTTTTGCACACATGGCGCCTTTGTTTACCTTTGGTCATCAGCTGCTCAGTTCCTTTACAAATGAACTGAAGTCCGAGCGCATACCTAAGAACAGAATTAGGTTTGCTGGATGTTAAAATGTAGATTTGGGGTAGTAATAAAAAAAGCCATATGTCTGATGTGTGGCACTTAACCTTCTTTATCAAGAGAGATTTAACCTTTTCATTGTTTGACTTCAGTGTAGTATAGGAGTATTAATATTTTAACTAGTATACATTTCTGGATTTAATTCCCTTTGTTTTTTTCATAGGCTAACACTATACATTCTTTATTGGTAAATGCTAGAATACAAAGAGAAACTTCATTTTTATTAGGATCTTTACACCTTGCCCAGAAACTTACATTGAACAAGTGCTTTTGGGACTCCCATGTTTTCCTGTTCATGCAAGTATACTGCAGACCTGTGGTCTCCAGCATTTTTAACTACAAGATCACTTTTTCAATTTAAATGCAATGTAAGATCTACCTCAGACCCAAATACCCTTGCCCCACTTCCCTCATGCCACTTCTTTGAGGCCTTGCCCCTGCTCCGCTCTTTCTTGGAGGCCTCACCCTGCTCACTCCATCCCCCTTCCTCCCCAAATCTCATTCGCTTTCACCAGGCTGGGGTAGGGGGTTGGGGTGCAGGCTCTGATCTTCAGCCAAGGAGTTTGGCATGTGGGAGGGGCTCCGGGCTTAGCCCAGGGTGGGGGATTGGGGTGCAAGCTTTGGGAAGGAGTTTGGGTGCAGGGGGACTCATGTCTGGGGCAGGAGGTTCAGGGCTGGGACAGGAATTCAGGAAGCAGGCTCTGGCTGGGCACCATTTAACTGAGATGGCTTCTGGGTGGTGGAGCAGTGGGGTTAAGGCAGGCTTGCTCCTGCCCTGGCCCTGCACCGCTCCTGAAAGCAAGTAACGTGTACAGCAAAGACCCCATGATGCCATGTGCTGTCCCTCATCTACAGGCACTGAGCCCACAGCTTCTACTGGCCATGGTTCCCTGTTATTGATCAATGGAGCTGCAGGAGTGGTGTCTGCAGGCAAGGACAACATGTGGGCTGTGTCTATACTGGCGCGATCTTGCGCCAGAGCTATGCAAATGAGGCTCAGCGTGGAATATCGCCGAGCCTCATTTGCATAACTAATCAGCCGCCATTTTTGCGGAAGAGGCTCTTGCGCAAGACGGAGCTGTCTACACTGCCCCTTCTTGCGCAAGAAAAACCCTCTTGCGCAAAGCCATTATGCTGATTATTTTCAGGCATAACGGCTTTGCGCAAGAGGGTTTTTCTTGCGCAAGAAGGGGCAGTGTAGACAGCTCCGTCTTGCGCAAGAGCCTCTTCCGCAAAAATGGCGGCTGATTAGTTATGCAAATGAGGCTCGGCGATATTCCACGCTGAGCCTCATTTGCATAGCTCTGGCGCAAGATCGCGCCAGTATAGATACAGCCGTGGAGACTCCCTGCTCTACCTTTCCCAGGGGCTGCAGGGACATGCCAGCCACTTCCAAGAGCAGCGATTACCATAGAGATAATCCAATCGCAACAGGTTAGGCATTTTAGAACTCACTACTCAAAGAGTTAAATTTAAGCGTAAGAATGAAATGAAAATTATGAAATGCACAGACAAGTCAAAACCCAAAATTAACACACTTTGCAAGCTGTAAAAGTAGTAACAAGCATCCCCCATGTATGTGCTGGGTTGGGAGATGAGCGAGGGACAGTGTGTGTTTGTGAGAATGTCAGAGAGACACACATTGTGTGAGTGACAGATTTGCATTGCCAAGCTCCCTTCATCCCCTTCTCTCTCTGTGGAGATAGGGTAAAAGAAGTGGGGGGAGGAGGAACATCCTGACATCAGTGCATCCCTTCTTCTCCCTCCTGCACTCTGCACAGCAAGCAGGCAGCTCCCAAGGGGACTGCTCCAAGGTAGAGAGCAGGAGCAGCATGACAGCGAGTGGAGGGGCAACTGAAGTGCCAGCACTTTGATAGCTTCCTGGCCAAGCCAGTTAGGATCACGTCAGAGGCTCCAAGATCTACCTGTAGATCCTGATCTACTGGTTGGTGACCACTGCTGTAGATGGTTCCCATGCACTTCTGTAGCTTAAGAAGTCTCCTTAACAGCAGCATGAAACCTTCTAGACGGATGAGATACTGTGATACTTAATTTCCAACTGCTATTGGGAAGTTCTGCTGTGCACTTATTCTGCATGGTTGTGCTGCATGAACTGCCTTTGCTGCAAGGTTCATTTGGAAGCAATTGAAACTAAATGGGGGAGGGGGAATGTTGGGGGGATGTTGCCCTTCTGTTCTTCACCTCATTGTATGTGTATAAAGAAGAGCTTCTTAGTAGTTAAGAATTAAACTTGGGCTCATGGTGTTTTCATCATCTTTCATGTTATATATCTGTGATTTATTCTCATATGTCCTATAATTAATGCAAACATGTTCTAAAAGAGAAACTGCCTGTTTAAACCTCTGGCCTGCCTTGAGGGAGAGGGTTTTATCTGAAAGGAGATGGGGAATGAGGGAAGAAACATTTTAGTCAGTATTGCTCTATCATCTTAAAAGGGCATTTCATCTCATTTTGTCTGTGACCTTTCTTTCAAACATTTGGACTTAACTTGGTAAACTGAATGTGAAATGAGCTTATACAAGAATTGTTTCACACCCTCTGGTAGTGGCAAAATATGCTGCCGTGCCTTTTAGAAGATTGGACAATGAAAGTGTGGAAAGGTAATCTACAAGAGTTCTCCTATATAAGGCAACCTGTAGTTTTCCTTGTTTGCTGAGATTGTGGATACAGCAGGTGAGAAAGCAGTTTGTTAAAGAATCTTTGCTGTGGGGACTGGGCTCTTGTTATAAGAGAGCACAGAGAATGTTTCCTGGTATTTTAATCAGGAAACCAGCCACACTACTAGCTTGACTCTTGACCTGTAGCAGTTATTCACAGAAGGCATCCAGGGAGAGATCTGTCATGGAAAATTGCCATCAAAATTCATAAAACATTTCAAAAGAATGATATAAGTTTATACAAAATTCTTGTCTTACTGATAACATTGCTTGTATTTTTAATATTCTTTCAGCGTTAGTACTCTGACGTTCACATCATATATACAGTTTTCATTTTACATTTCACTCAGTGGTGGGCTATGAATATGAATTAGGGCCAAGCGATTAAAAAAATTAATCACAATTAATCGAGCAATAAAAAAATTTAATCGCAATTAGTCACGCGCACTGCCCCCTTTGAAATGCTGGGGCAACATTTAAAAGGGGCAGCGCTGCAGAAGCCTGGGATCAGCTGGAGTCCCCAGCTCACCCCAGGCTCAGTGCAGCTGCCCCTTTGAAACACAGTGGCAGCGTTTCAAAAGGGCAGCACTGTAGGAGTCCAGGATCATCTGGAGTACCCAGCTGATCCTGGGCTCTGCTAGCGCTGCCCCTTTGAAACACAGCGGCGGCATTTCCAAGGGGCAGCACCACAGGAGCCCGGGATCAGCTGGAGTCCCCAGCTCACCACAGCTCTGTGCAGCGCTGCCCCTTGGAAACGCTGTGGTGGCGCGTCAAAGGGCAGCGCAAGGCAGAGCCCGGGATCAGCTGGGCATTCCAGCTGATCTTGAGCGCCGTGTTGTGCTGCCCCTTGGAAATGCCGCCCTGGTGCTTCAAAGGGGCAGCGCTGCATGGAGCCTGGGGTCAGCTGGGGACTCCAGCTAAGCCTGGGCTCTCACAGTGCTGCCCCTTTGAGGCGCCGGAGCAGCACTTCAAAGGGGCAGCGCAAGGCAGAGCCGTGGATCAGCTGGAGTCCCTAGCTGACCCAGGGCTCCTTGCAGCGCTGCCCCTTTGAAGCATCGGGGCGGCATTTCCAAGGGACAGCACAACACAGTGCCCAGGATCCCCATAGCACTTCAGCTGATCCCGGGCTCCGTGTTGTGCTGCCCCTTTGAAATGCTGCTCCGGCGCCTCAAAGGGGCAGTGCATTAGGAGCCTGGGATCAGCTGGAGTGCCCAGCTGATCCACGGCTCCACAATGCACTGCCCTTTTGAAGTGCTGCTCCAGAGCTTCAAAGGGGCAATGCTGCATGGAGCCTGGGGTAAGCTGGAAACCCCAGCTGATTCCAGGCTCCTAATGTGCTGCCCCTTTGAAGCGCTGGAGCGGCACTTCAAAGGGGCAGCTCAGCATTAATGCCTGTGATTAATGTGTTTAAAAAAAATTAAAGTGTTAATCCTGCCCTGTGTTAATCGCAGGCGTTGACGCACATCAATTGACAGCCCTAATATGAACTAATCACTTCATGAATGGTTTGTATTTCGGTGTTTGGGGGTTGACTCAGCATATTACTAGTAGCCATAAAATGTAGAAGGGATGTAAATTCCCGTTTAATTGGTTAACCGGTTAATGGGTTAAAAGGGTTGTGGGTAGGGAGGCTGCTCCAGGCCCGCTGTGGACAGGGGCTGCTCTGGTCATTCGGAGCAGCCCCTGTCTGCGGTGGGCCCCCTGTGGGGCTGGAAAAGCATCTTGCCTATGGCAGGGGGAGCTGCTCCAGCTCCCGTTGGTTAACCATAACTGGTAAGCATCACCTGTTAAGTGTGATACTTACCAGTTCACAGGTTAACGTTTTGCATCCCTACTTTGCAGTAGGGATGTTAGATGTCGGTTATTTTATTAATCATGTAGCTGCAACAATTTTTAGCGGTTACACGGTTACTAAAATGTTCCAGCTTTACTCTTGGGGAGCCCCCTGCCACTACATGCTGCTGCCTCTATATCTGTATGTGATACAGAGGCAGCAGTGCAGGGTGGAAGAAGCCTCTGTCCAAGGGGGCCCAACCAAGCTCCCTGTGGACAGAGGCTGCTCTGGCATCCCCTGCCTCTCCCCCCACTTTTGCCTCTGATACAGAGGCAGCAGCACAGAGGGTTGGGGGCAGGTGGCTCGTGGGGAGCCAGCTTTTAAGGTGGCTCCCACTGAGCTCTGGCTTCCGCCTGCCCTCCCCCCCCCACTACTTCTGTGGAAGGCAACAAGGAAGGGTATGTGTGGAGAGCAGGCTTAAAAGCCGGCTCCCTGCGCGTATTGGTTCCCACCTCTCCCTTCCCTTCCCCCACTCCACACACCCCGTGCTTCTGCCTCTGATAGAGAGGCATCAGCGTAGGGAGGCAGGTGGCTTGATATGTGCAGGGAAGCATCTTGAAAGCTGGCTTCCCGCATGTATCAGCTCCTGTCTACCTCCTTACCCTCTGTGCTGCTGCGTCTCTATCAGAGGCAGCAGTGCAGGGTGGAGGGGCAGGTAGCTCTGCAGGATTCAGTACTTGTGGGGGGCTGGCTTTTAAGCTGACTCCAGTTGAGCACCGATTTCCACCCTTCTCCCTGTGGTGCTGGCTCTGTGGAAACCGGCATGCACAGGCAGCTGACTTTTAAGCCACACAGGCACTAACTCCCGTTTCCCCTGCTTTGTTGCCTCTGATACAGAGGCAGCAAGGAATGTGTGTCTGAGTATAGTCATTTGGAGTAGTCATTTGGGTTAACCGATAAGCCCAGTCTATACACTAACATCCCTAATATGCAGTGTACCTAGTTCACTTATTATGCTATGCTACATTTAGAATCTGAATTGGTTATGTTCTGATTTTACTAGTGCTATGTTATCCTCCTTTTTCTGCTGTGTAGAAAAATGCATGATTTTGAGGTATACTGTTATTTTTGTCATAAAACTCATTAAAGTTAATATTGAAGTTATAGTAGAGAGAGAGTGAACTTTCAAAGGCCAGGTGGACCAGACCAGGCAGTGATCAAACAATTGTAAGTCCTTGGCAGTCCATTCTAGGCAGTACATCCTTCATCCTAATACTCTAGTGGGCTATAAGTGGGACCCTACCAAATCCACAGCCATGGTAAACGTGTCACAGACAATGAAATATGGTCTTTTGTGTGCTTTTATCTCATAATATGCATATGTCACAGGAGAGGCCTGAGTGTCTCAAATTTGGGATTTTGGCCCAAAACAGAGTTGCAGGGGGGTCACGGTATTGCCACCATTACTCCTGTGCAGACTTCAGAGCTGGGTGGTCGGAGAATGCTGGCTGTTGCCTGGATGCCCAGCTCTGAAGGCAGTGTGCTGCTGGCAGGACAGAAGTAAAGATGGCAAGACCATACCACAACATCCTTACTTCTGTGCTGCTGCTGGTGGTAGCTTTGTCTTCAGAGCTGTGTTCCCAGCCAGCAGCCATTACTTTCCAGCTGCTCCGCCCTGAAGGCAGTGCTGCTGCCAGCAGCAGTGCAGAAGTAAAGGTAGCAGTATCACAACCCCCCATACAATAACCTTGCAAACCCCCCCCCCCCAACTACTTTTTTGGTTCAGGACCCTACAGTTACAGCACCATGACATTTCAGATTTAAGTAGCTGAAATAATGAAATTTGATGATTAGAACCTATGACTGAACCAAAATGAACCCTGAATTCGGTAGAACCCTAATGATATGGAATGGCTTGTTTTTTATATACTATATCTATTGATATTACAAAGAGAGCCACTGTTTTGACCCATAACTTTTTTGTGATGTGGGTTTACTGTTGCTGCTTTAGTAAGTGTTAAAAGTCTCCTTCATGTGCATGCCAAATGCGTTACAATATCTGCAGAGTCACTGAGGAGTATTGTAGAAATGTAAAACAAGTTTAAGCAGACGTTACAAAGGGTTTTGTTGGATATTTTATCAAATCCTGTTTCTGTACTAGTGGAACTCAGACTTGAATTGTAGGAGTCAGTTTGCATATCAAAGTGCTTGCATTTCTAGTTTAAAGGAAGGTGAAGCACTAAATATTGGACAGAAATATTAATCACTGTCCAGAGAATTTTAGCAAACAGAGCTGCTGAAAACCAAATTATGGTGGTTTTCCTATACTTGTTCAATTATTCCTCTTTATCTGTGGGCTTGTCTTCACTACCAGACGAATCAATGGGGCAGCAATCAATGCGGGGCTGTGTGTGTCAATTTATCAAGTCTAACATAGATGTGATAAATCATCTGCTGGTCACTCTCCCACCAACTCTGGTATTCCACTTCAATGAGAAGCACAGGGGGAGTCGATGGGAGAGCATCTCCTGTTGATTCACTACTACAGCAAAGATGGCGAGGTCAGTAGATGGCAGCTTCAGCTACACTAGTCATGTAGATGAAGTTACATAACTTGGATCTTCTCTCTCCTGGTAGCGTAGACCTGCCCCAAGCAACTGTATTTTGTCCCAGTTCTGTTCTTAAATGCTCAGTGTGAGTTTTGTTGATGTTGATAGGAGTTGCAGACAACAGAGGGCAAGATTTGGTACAAATCTAGAATGATGCTTTTTGCTGGGTGCTTACTAGTTCTAAATTTAAGCTTCCTTGAGATTTAGCCTTCAGTGTTACCTAAAATCTATGTACAAAGTCAGGTCTGCCTATACCTTGCTTTGCTGTTCTCTTTCCAGGACGTCTGTCTTTACATTCTCTTTTCCTGTGGGGAAAGCATGCTCTCTGTTTTTACAACCATTTAGTTCCACTGATTTAATAAATTACTGATGATTTCTCGGATGTAGGCAAGATCAGAATTCATCCAGGCGTTTAAAGGCTAGCTGATCAGAATTGCAACATGTCTCTGCTCTGTCATTTTTATTGAATGGTGGATTTTCTCTGTAGATCATTAATTATGAGGGCTTATTTTAATTACTTTTGTTAAATAACCAGTGTTGCTACATATGAATGTTTTGAGTAATCGTTTATCCATTAATGCTGCTGTGCTGATATACTACAATTCATTTATATTCTGGACTAACTTTTCTTCTTACGTTATGTCTGCTGTGTCAGTTAAAGCATTCTCCATATTTATGTTCAGGGACATGAGTGTGTCCAGTCTGCCTCTTGAATAACCTTATCCTGTAAAATACAGTAAATCAAATCTTGTTAGCTCTGTTCTCTTAAAGCCTATCAAATAATTTCTGTACTGAACATTATTGTATTCTGGTTTGTTGCATATTTTCATGAGGGATAAAATAATGGACTCTGTGAGCATTACACGTAATTAAGACTGTGCTGAATTTAATGTGACTGTGTCCCTTTAATTATACATGCTAAATATCTTTGGGATAGTGAAGTTTGATAAAATGCAGGAATTTCCCATTCCCTGACTTCCTGTGTCAGATTTTCACAGCAGCTGGAAGTGTGAAGGGAACTGCTGCACATGCTGCCTGTATTTCCTGTCATATAAATGCTGTACAAGGAGAAGCTGTATTTACTGTACCCATCTATCATCTGAGTTGCTGAAGGTAAAAACCAACTTGCTGCAGTACAATGTAACCAATAATCTGATCAGTTCTGATTCACAAAGAGAGACATTGGTTCAGCTGTTGTAGGAATTGCTAAAATTTTTAATCACTGGTAATTCCTTGTTTGTCTCTAGAAAAAAAATACTGCTATTTTTCAAGTGTTTGGGAGTGTCAGGGATAGAAGAATAAAGCGTAAAATAATTTGGAAGTTGAGGTTTCCTGAAAATATTTCCTTTTGCATTTTTTTGAAAATACATGTTTTCAAAAGGCCATCTCTGCTGACTGCTAGATATGTTTAATGACCACCTAAGAGGCTGTGTGTTATGTTCTTGATCTCATCAGTTACTCTTATAACTGCAGCAGTTGTAAGTGAGGATATGCTGTAATAAACTCAACTACAGGTGGTTTTTTTATTTAATCTTCCATTACATTTTTAAATGAACCATGAGAAATTAAAAAAAATCTAGCCACTTTTCTGGATCTTGTATAGCAAATGGACTATTTTCTGTTTTGATAAAAACAGTCTGTAGCTCTTTAATGAAAGGTATATGCCAAAGGTGGTATCAAAAACTAATGGCAAGATCTGGGGGCAGAAGTGACAACCATGAATTAGAAGATGGTGAGCAATCAGGTCTTTTTAATAATAGCATTTGATTTAAAAGTTGCTGAAAGAATATTGTATAAGACCTTAAATTCAATAGTTCTCCAATAATTACTTTTAAAACCCTTAATCCTGTCTGGTTTGAGGCCTTTTTTTCGGATAATGCATCTCTCTTTGACATTGTTTGCACTAAGGAATTGAACTGCTGCTTTTTAGGTTGTAAAGTGATGGTGCTTTTTCACTTATAAGGTTTTCGGGAGCAGGAGCACGGGAGCAACAACATACATTTCAGCTTACTCTTGCTTGCTTTAAACAGTAGAAACACAATTTTAAAAATATTTTTTCTACACTGTCTTCAGTTTATTTCTGCCACCTGCTTAGCATCTCCTCTCCCCATCCTATTTAATTGTCACATGATTTGACTTTGTGTTATATTTTACATTTTTTTAATGGTACTCTGAGCCACTCCTTTGTGAACAGTGATTCTGTAAACATTTTTGTAATAATAAGTATGCTTAAAGAGTTCAACAATACTGAAGATTTAAACTTGTGTTTAAGTGGAATTCGTGGGTGTTATGAGGGGGCACAATTCAACCCATCATGTTAATATTGTTTTAAAGTCAGAAGTCTGATCACAGGTGAGTGAAGGCACAGTGACGCTATTGTGGAGTTTTACTCTTATTCAGGGTGAATTGATTTAAATCAAGGCTATTTAAATCATTGATTTAAAACACCAAAAAAAGATTTAAATCAAATTTGTCACTGATAATTCTTCACATTTCTTTAAACAATGTGCAAATCTGATCACTAAAACATGTTAATTTACAGCTCAGTACAGCATTTTACAACATCTAAGAGAGTACACTTCGTGTAATATTTTTAAATAATTTGATTTTTGTTAGTTTAGGAAATATATATTTGAGAGAGTTTGTGCATGAGTTTCTTTCTGTCTGTTCAAGAACTCCTCCTCAACCAGGAGTGGAGAACCTTTCTTTGGGTCAGGGGCCGCTGATCCTCCAAAAATCAGCCAGGGGCCACATACAAGTGAATAGCAAAAAACCCCACAAAAACCAACCCCACCAAACCCTGACACTGACGTGGCCTCCAACTGAGAAGGAGAATGATGCTTCCCACATTCCCTTCGCATACCATAACCTAGGAGGGCCCAGGCTAGTAGGTTTTGTGTGCGGGAGGATGGTAGGGAGGCTGGAGAATGGGGGAGCCTGAGCCTTGCAGGCAGGATCCAGGCAAGCCAGGGACCACATCTGGTCCCTGAGCCTTAGGTTCCCCACCCCATCCTAAACAGTAAGAGCTAGGACTACCAAATTCAGTATGCAACTTCCAACATAGCAAATAGCTTGAGAATTTGCTTGTTAAATCACACTTATACTAAAAGACAAAGAGTATTGAAGAATGATATATTGCAGAATTGATCCACATTCTTCTTCAGACATGTCCACATCTTTGTCCACATCGTTTTCTCCTAATAAGCAGTTTTTCTCTTATGGTGTTTCATTCTTCCAGGTAGGCCCTGCATTTTCTTTTTGCACTGCTTACACTTGACATATTTTCCTTTTTTACCCAGGGAACAAATTTCTTAAAATTATTCCTAGATGCGGTCTCTTTTACACCCATAAGCCATGCCAGTTTTTTTGAGGCAAAAGTATAGGGGAATAGAGGCAGCAGCGCGGAGTGGCAGGGGGCTCCTCAGGAGTGGGGCCGGAGCATACTGGCTGCTGGCCCCACCCCTGGGGACTATAGACTAGTCGAGTAGCCAATAAGAATTCATGAGGTTAATCAGCTATTCAATTAACCGATATTTAATATCCCTAGTGCTTGGCCCAAGTCCACCACCACATAAACACAGAACACAAACTATCCTATCCAGCCTACATCTGCCTTTGCACAAGTAAGTCTGTTGAGAAACAGAAATTGAAAGCCCAGAACGTTCAAGAAGCAAGAGCTGGTTGTTAGGCTGGACAGACTAGAGCCATTAATTTATTTTTGAGACTGTAACTTTAGGTGTAGCATGTTTTTGATAAGATTTAATTATAACTTATTTTTAAATGAAATTTAGTATTTTATTGATTTTATTTAAATCTGATTAAAAAAATAAAAAATCATTGATTTTTTTTCAAAAATCTCCTGTACTCTTATTAATGTAGTTTTATGGCCCTACAGAACTCCTGTAGCTTGGTAATTATCCATCTTACTGAATTCTCTCTTTAGGGAGGTAATAGTTATGAAAAAGATTAATGTGTCTAGCATTGTAGTTTGGACTAGAAATATGCACACTCAGTGAATTTGTGTATTGTTTTTATTAATTGTAAGCCTCCTGCTATCCTCTGTAAAACTGAACAGTTATAAAGTTGGTTTAAAACTATATATTCCAGGTTATCCAGAATGATGGTAATGGCTGTTGGAGAAAGAGGTGTTGTGTTATATCCGTGTGGGCTTAATATTTGCAAACAGCTTTGGAATGTTCCAGTGGAAAGTACTAAATTAAATGGACAAATATTATTTTTATTAAAATATTGATAATTTGATACAGATCTGTGAGTAAACTCAAAGTTCTCTCCATCTTAACTTTTATATATTGATTACTCTTAGTGGAGCCTACTACATGCAATTTCTATATGCTTTTTATGGTATTTCCTACTGTACAGTTACCTAATGAACACTTCCTGAAGATCTCTAAGGTATCAAACCGATTCAAGGTGCCTTTTCTGGGGAGTTAATTGTAGGCAGTGAGAAAAGCTCCTTCATGATGATGTGACGTGTGCTGACATTTATGTACATATTGTAAGCTCTTTGGGCAAGGATCTTCTCTTATGTGTTTGAACAATCCTTAGCACAGTGGGGATGTGGCCTCTAGATGCTAGCATAATTTAATAATTACCCCTACGATATGGAAGGCATGATCATATATCACTGTATATGTTGCTTATCTCTATATACTCCACATCTGTGAAGAAAAATGTTTATTGGTAGGGCCCATAGTGGTCCATTCCTGACCTCTTTTCAGATCCTTACATCCAGGCTATATCAATACCTTTCCAATTCTTTCCATATAACATATATAAGATACGACTCTCATCATCTTGCATCTTGATAATTGCTGCAACCTTCTCTAGCTTTGACAGTCTTGCTTCTCTAATATTCCTTCAGAATGCTATTGTAAAGATATTTTTCCTAACCCATTGCTTTGACCCTGTTACTTCTCTTTGAATCCCTCCACTGGATCTTCTTTCTCTGTCACATCAAATATAAGCTGCTTGTATTGATCCACCACTTGTTACACTTTCAGGCAAAATGTCTTCATACTTTTTCCCCATGCTGCCCAACATGCTTGGGCATGTGCCATAAATATCTGCAAAGTTATCTCATTATCTGCCTTGGAATCCCAGAGACAAATGGGTATCTTGCTCACTTCCCTGATCCAGCACTCTTGGGACCTGAGTGGTCCCAAACAAGAGAGTTTGTGGTACCAGGGGAGGTCAGACCTCTGGGACGTTCTCCCCCCCCCCCCCTTCCTTCTGGCCCCCATTCTACCTGCCAGGATCAGCTGCCCTGTCTGCTGGTGGAGTTCAGCTGCCAGGCACCCCTCATCCCCAGCTAGCTGGCTGGGTGCTGTGGCTGCCAACCCGCTGGCTAGGTCCTGCTCCCAGCGGCTGGCCCCATGGGTAAGGGCCTCCCAGCCAAAGCCTGCCTCTGGCACCGCAGCCCCTCCTGCACTCCAACTCCCTCCCCCAGGTCACCATCCAAACCCTCTGCATCCTCCTGCCCCAGGTCACTACTCCCTTCCAGACCCTGTACCTCTTCAGCACCCTTCCCCCAGGCCAGAATCCTCTCCTGAACCCATACTCCCTCCCTGACCGTACACCCTAATCCCCTTACCCAGGTCACAACCCCGACTTTCACCCAAAGTCCCTCTCAGACCTCACATCATCTCCTGGACCCCAATCCTTTACTCTATGTGCCCTTTTGCACTCAACCTCTATCCTAGACCCCACACCACCTCCACAGAAAAGTACAACCTTTGACTACTTTCCAAAATCTTGGTGGCCCCCCGCCAAAAATGATTTCCCATCCCGATCTAGCACAATCTAGTCCATGAGTGGGACTCCTAGGTGATATAGTAATTCCACTACTGGGGATATTAATGAAAGGTGATATGGAATTTTTTGACCAGCAAAGTTAGGTCCTTAGTAAAAAAGACCATACCTCATTTTGCCCTGCTCTGTCTTTGGATCAGAACAGAAGCAACAAGGTATTCTTTGTGGATTGGGGTGATGTAATAGTTCCTTTATTTTTTTCCCTGTGGCTTTCTGCATTTCAGTTCATAAATTTAATCTGTGGTTTCTGTCTGAACCTACAACAGAAATATGTCTGAAGGAGGCCACAGAGTGCTAAAGCTTTTTGGATTGGTTAGCAAAATTTACAGCGTTAATAACATTTCTTATTTAAGTAGGTAATCTTCTGAGCCATGCAGAGGACAGATTAGAATAATAATGGTTGGATTTTGGAGGCAACTGCTAGCTTTAAACACTTTAATCATTTTGGTTGCTGTAATTAGCAATTGCTTCTGTAAAGTACAGGCACCATGCATTTCAGCTTGAAAAACTGTTGTGGTGTTGATAAGCAGACATCACTTGATGGTACTTGGGAACTTCAGAGGGATAATGGCTTTGCCTAGTTCTGGGTATGAACATAGGACTTGAAGAACATTAAACTAAACAGTGTTAAGCTGACTTTTATGTCAGGTAAGGACTCGAAGCTAAAGGTGCACTAGTCAGTTTAATGTAGCAAACGATGGTTCTCATTTTACTTCAACAGATCAGTGCAAAAATATTTTGCTCAAGTTCATGTTGTTTAGCCTTATCGAATAACAAAGGCACTAAGAGTGCACAGGTCAAGGTAAAGCCTACAGATGTTCTGTGGCTCAGATAGCCTTGCAAGGAGCACCATTTCCAAATTAGGAAGTGGTGGGCTGCAGCAGGACCTTCAAACGTGATGATCTGAAAGCCCTGGAATGATGCACATATCATGGCCACAGTTGGGTTTGAATCATCCGGTAGTAAGGATGCCTCATCATCCTAGTCTTAATGAGTCATGGAAGACATGGTGGAAAATTGTCTGTCTATTGGTAAACGGCAGACTTTGTGGCTGAAATGTTGAAACTATGATGTGGATGTGGAAGTATGATGGGTTATTTGGAGTGCATGGGTCTTGACTGAAATAT
Source organism: Pelochelys cantorii (assembly GCA_032595735.1). Lineage (NCBI taxonomy): Eukaryota > Metazoa > Chordata > Testudines > Trionychidae > Pelochelys > Pelochelys cantorii. Next base: position 13,855,673 of record CM064347.1, on the reverse strand, counting down.
TATAACCATTAAGCTGCTCTAAATTGTTCTCTGGGATGTCACTGGTTTTAAACTCAGGCAGCAAAAACATGATACCATTTGTATGGTTATGGTGCTTTCATCCATTGAAGTTATTTCTAAATATTGAGGCAGGCAGTGAAATGCTCCCCCTAGGCAAATGGAGCCCTTTGGGGAAAGGGACTAAGGACTATAGCAAATAGGGCAGGCATTTTAGGTTTCAATTATTAATAAGTACATTTTTATGACTCTAAAATTGAAATTGCTAGCAGCTAAATTTTAAAAATGCACTACTTTGGAAAATTTTAGAGGCAAAATTGACCTGTTTAAAGTAAAGGAGCACCTGGCCACCTTGGAAACCTTTTAATGCAATCTTACAGTGTGATTGTGTGGTTTGGGTTCACCTTCTGTTTACTTTGGCTTGTACGATGGTTCCATCCTGCAACCTAGTAAAAGTGCACGTACACCAAGGTTGTGTTTCCAGAACAAGAGGTGCTGCGAAAGTATTGCAGCTTCTTTCCCAGCAGTGTGCTGTCAGATGTATACTGAGCAAATAACTTGAGGTGAATTCCTTGATGCTTAAATCAAGAAGAACTAAGAATATGATTTGTTAACTTTTTACAGAATGATGCTGAGTGGGAAGTTATAAAAATATGCCTTTTTTGACAAAAATATTAGAGGAGAGGATTCCATGTTTATTTAAAAACCCTTCCAACCCACTCCTATGGATTTGACACTTCATAAGAGAAGTACTGTTAGGCAGAGTGAGAATGGTCTGACCAAGTACATTTTCTCCCCAACTCTCTGAATGCCCCTAAATCCTGATGTGTTCCCCCCGTTATAGTCTTGGGTTTGATTTTGCAGTGTGACCATGAGCACTGATTTCTGCCTAAATACGAAGGTTACTGAGTTTCTGCTTGGCTGTTAGTTTCTGCATGTGTGTATTTCACTGCAGAAACTAGCACATTGGACCTTTCCTGAATGGGTGAAGCCAAATGTGATTTGAGAGGCTAATGCATTTGATCCAGTTCACATCAAAACTTCCTATGGTGGCTTCTCTATTGAGAGATTTATTTAAATCATAGTCACATATGAGCTATTTAAAAAGTTTAGTTTAAGAACCTAATCCCTGATAGTACTTTGCATAGAGCTGTTTTATGAGATATACACATAAGTAAAAGTAGAGTGGAATGGAGGAATGAAGGAAATGTTCAGCACTTTTCTGCAGAGCTGGCCTGTTGTTTCCTGCTGTGTGGGTGGTTATGAGCTATCCTGGATGATGGAGCGCCCTGTTATTTTGATACATTGTGTTCCACAGATAAAAACAATGACAAGGTCCTTGATGCCTCCTTTCCCCTGTACTACCTACGCTTTCCCTTCCATATCTGGTTCTTGCACACACTAAAATGGAAATTCCTGCTCTGGAAAGAAAATCACTTCCATACTCAACAGTTTCTTTCTTCCTTCCTGTCACCTGAAGGTCTGCTGTAGAAATTGTGAGGCTCTTTTCAGCTTTTCTCCTCTCCCCACTCCTTCAGAAAAATTGTCTGTGAATAGGTAAAATGTGCATATTGGTGTTGAGAAGCTATGATATTTTTGTAGTGCAAGGAACTCAGTAGTGCTTAGTTGTTTCTGAAGTGACTGAGATTCCATATTCCTGCTTGTTGTGATAAGAAACAGCAATATGCATCCCAGAAAGTTAATAAATGGCTCTGACACAGGGCTATAAATATTGATTTTTAAAGTAGAAAAAAAATCCCTTTCTTTCTAATTACTCCTCAGAAGGACTACTTTTACAAACCCTGCAATTTTGATCCTTTGAACCATTATATGAACGATGAAATATAGTATGGCAGAGTTGCGGGGAAGTATAGTCTTCCATGTTGAGTCCTGTGTTCCTCCCAGTGCACTTTGTTGTGTATTTATATTGGCAGCTTCATGGGATGTGCCATATGCCTTTTATTAGGTTGAGCATGTTAACACGTAATAAATAGCAACACGGACAGAAGTCATGGGCAGGTCCTTTTGTTTTCACAAAGAAACTGTTAGCTATGCCAGCCTGTAATGCTCTCTATAGGTGACCCCTGTGAGGGGTTGGGTCAGAGATCCCCTTGAAACTGTTACATGATGTGCTGAAATAGCATTGTGCCTGCCATGAAGCTTCTGGGGTGCCCTACCAGCCTGTCCTGCTGAGCCTGACCCTCTGGTCTCCTCTAGCACTTTTACAGAGTTGGGGTCACAGCCCACAGCAGAATAATACAGACATTGAGATCAGATCAGCTCTGGGAAGGCTCATTGGGACTTGACACAGTATCCAGGTGCACAACCCCAATGGAACCACAATCCCAGATAAATCCATCTTACTCTGTATAAAGTTTTATATAGAGCAAGCTCATAAAATGTTTGCCCTCCCCCCCATATCAATGAGGGAGATATGCACAGCTGTTTCCCTCCCCTATGGTAACAATAGGATTTATTAATAAACAAAAGTATTTTTATTAAGTATAAATGGTAGGATTTACATGGTGGCAAGTAATCACAGACTGATTAAAGTAAGGCTACGTCTAGACTGCACTCTTAAATCGGAAAAAGATATGCAATTTGCGCTACGCTACACAAATTGCATATCTTTTTTCGATTTAATTTCAAAAGAGGCTATTTCAAAATTTGGTGCATGTATGCAGTGCCAAATTTCGAAATAAAGAGCTCTTTCGAGCCATTCCTTATTTCTCGTAGAATGAGGTTTACAGGGATGGCAAAAGAGCGCGTCCGATATTTTGAAATGTTCTTGGATGTGGCGTTGCTATTTCGGGATACTTCCGATATCCAGAAATAGCAATGCAGTCTAGATGTACTCTAAGTGACTAAGCAGAATAAAACAAAACATACCAGCTAAGCTTAATATTCTTAAGAAACTTGTTACATGCAGTTTCTTACCTTAACAGTAGTTCTAATAATCTTTTCTCGCAAGCAGAAAAGCCTCCCAACTTGGGCCTGGTCCTTCTCAATATTCAGTTCAAGGTCATTGCAGCAGACATCGTAGATGGTAAACAGTGATGTCTGTGCATCTGGCAGCTGCCCCTCCTCTATTGTTTGGTTTCCCACCTTTAGATCCGTGTTGCCAAAATTGGGAATTCTTTGTGTTCAGTTTAAACTTTTCACACTTCAAGTGGAAAGCACAGCATCCATAATAGGTTCCAGTACAGATGACCTGGTCACATGTCTTGGCAGGACCAACCATAGTCCAGGCTTACAGGAAAAGCAAGACTATTCACAGATCATGGTTCCAAGTACTGGGGCCATTAAGCTGCTTGAGTACTACTAATGGCCCTCACTTAGCACATCTAGATTAGTAAGCAGGTTTATACATCGTATTTCTAACTTCAAATACAAAGATAGAATATACACATTCAGCAGATTGTGGTATGTTACAAGATGTATTTTGCATAAAGCATCATTGAGTTATGCATATTCATATTCAGGGCTCGACAGTTACGGCAATCTACTCGCCCATGGCGAGTAGATTTTAGCCTGGCACGGCACCGCAGCATGATCAGCGCACGTGCAGCGCGGTCTGCGCATGTGCAGCGTGCCAAACCGTGCGGCTGGCGAGTGGGGCTCGCCGCTGGTTGTCAAGTCCTGTTCATATTTATACGCATATATCAATGAAGAATATGGGGTGCAACGTCACGTACCCAATCTCCAGATATCCTTTTTTCATCATGCATTCCATAATGCTTCGCATTTGTCTTGCATTTCCATACGGTGAGTTATTTTTGTGCTAAAACTTTTTTCTCATCTCCATTTCCCAAACCATTACTTCCCCTCTTGGAGCTACTTCTTTCCATTCTCCAATTTCGATGCTCTTTCTAGGTTGGCCTGTTATTTTTCTATTTTGTTCCTCCAGGCTAGGAAAAATCCTGTTTGTTAGGAATATAGGAATGGTGAAGGAACTAAAACCTTTTCTCTAGGGATTTTTTTTTTTTTTTTTTTTTTTTTTTACTGCCTGCTAAAGAAGATGCCGATCTGCATATACAGGTGTCCTGCAAAGCATTTAAAACAGTGGTCTCCAACCTTTTTATGCTCAAGATCACTTTTTAAATGTCAGAACAAGCCAAGATCTACCCCATCTTTCCCCCAAGACTCCACCCCTTCCTTGAAGCCCTGCCCTCTCAGTTCTGCAGATGACTAGGGAGGCGTATAAATATATTGCTCGAGAATGCAGGGGAGTTATTAGGAAGGTGAAAGTGCAATTGGAATTGCAGTTAGCAAGTGATGTGAAGGGTAACAAGAAAGGTTTCTACAGGCACATTAGCAATAAGAGGGTGATCAGAGAGGGTGTGGGGCCCTTACTGGATGAGGGAGGTAACCTAGTGACAGATGATGTGGGAAAAGCTGAAATACTCAATACTTTCTTTGCCTCTGACTTCTCGGACAAGGTCAGCTTCCAGACAAATGTACTAGGCAACGCAGTATGGGAAGGAGGTGGACAGCCCTTGGTGGGGAAGAAACAAGTTAGAAACTATTTAGAAAAGCTAACCATACACAAATCCATGGGCCCAGATTTAATGTATCCAAGGGTACTGAGGGAGTTGGTAAATGTCATTGCGGAGCCTTTGGCCATTATCTTTGAAAACTTGTGGAGATCGGGAGAGATCCTGGATGATTGGAAAAAGGCAAATGTAGTGCCCATCTTTAAAAAAGGGAAGAAGGACAATCCAGGGAACTACAGACGAGTCAGCCTTACCTCAAAGCCTTACTTCAGTCCCCAGAAAAATCATGGAGGGGATCCACAAGGAATCCATTTTGAAGCACTTGGTAGAAGGGAAAGTGATCAAGAATAGTCAGCTTGGATTCACCAAGGGCAAGTCGTGCCTGACCATTCTGATTAGCTTCTATGATGAGGTAACTGTCTCTGTGGATATGGGAAAGTCAGTGGATGTGATATACCTTGACTTTAGCAAAGCTTTTGATACGGTCTCCCACAATATTCTTGCCAGCAAGTTAAGGGAGTATGGATTGGATAAATGGACTGTAAGATGGATAGAAACCTGGCTAGACTGTCGGGCCCAACGGGTAGTGATCAACGGCTCGATGTCAGGTTGGCGGATGGTTTCTAGCGGAGTACCCCAAGGATCTGTTCTAGGACCGGTTTTGTTCAACATTTTTATTAATGACCTGGATGAGGGGATGGATTGCACCATCAGCAAGTTCGCAGATGACACTAAGCTAGGTGGAGAGGTAGATATGCTGGAGGGCAGGGATAGGGTCCAGAGTGACCTGGACAGTTTGGAGGATTAGGCCAAAAGAAATCTGATGAGGTTCTACGAGGACAAGTGCAGAGTCCTGCACTTGGGATGGAAGAATTCCAATCATTGTTACAGGCTGGGGACCGAATGGCTAAGTAGCAGTTCAGCAGAAAAGGACCTGGGGATTACAGTGGATGAGAATCTGGATATGAGTCAACAATGTGCCCTTGTAGCCAAGAAGGCTAATGGCATATTAGGGTGCATTAGGAGGAGCATTGCCAGCAGATCTAGAGAAGTGATTATTCCCCTTTATTTGGCACTGGTGAGGCCACATCTGGAGTACTGTGTCCAGTTCTGGGCCTCCCACTATAGAAAGGATGTGGACGCATTGGAGAGGGTCCAGTGGAGGGCAACCAAAATGATTAGGGAGCTGGAGCGCATGTCCTACGAGGAGAGACTGAGGGATTTGGGTTTGTTTAGTCTGCAGAAGAGAAGTGAGGGGGGATTTGATAGTAGCCTTCATTTCCAGAAGGGAGGTTCCAAAGAGGATGGAGAGAGGCTGTTCTCAGTAGTGATGGATGGCAGAACAAGGAGCTGTGGTCTCAAGTTACAGTGGGAGAGGTCTAGGTTGGACATTAGGAAAAACTATTTTACTAGGAGGGTGGTGAAGCACTGGAATGGGTTACCTAGGAAGGTGGTGGAATCTCCATCCCTAGAGGTTTTTAAGTCTCAGCTTGACAAAGCCCTGGCTGGGTTGATTTAGTTGGGATTGGTCCTGCCTTGGGCAGGGGACTGGACTTGATAACCTCCTGAGGTCTCTTCCAGCTCTATGAGTCTATGATTCCTGTCCATCACTTGCTATCCCCAGCGCTTATACACTCTCAGGGTATGGCTACACTGCCGCTTTTTTCCCCGATTCTTCTGTAAGAAGAAGTTTTTCCAACATTTGGCCTGTCTAAACTGGGCCAACTGTCAGAAAACCCCCTTCTTTTGGAAACCCCCTTATTCCTCCTGGAACAAGGAATACAGGCGTTGCCGAAAGAGCATGTTTGCTCTTCTGCTAAAAAAAAGTGGAAGAACAAACTCATCCCTGTATGCGGAAGAGTTTTTCCGGGATACCTCTGGTATCCCGGAAAAACTCTTGTAGTCTAGCCGTACCCTTACTGGATTGAGACAGGATGTGTGGGCTCTGGGGTGGGTATGAGGGATTTGGGTGTGGGAAGGGGTGAGAGGTACAGTGTCTAAAGGAAAATCCCTGCAAGCTGCATGGACACCATAGTAGAGGCCCAACTTAAATGTATACCCCAAATTGAAAAACATAGTAGAAGAACTAGAGAGCCACCGTGGCTTAACAACCATGTAAAAGAAGCAGTCAGAGATAAAAAGACATCTTTTAAAAAGTGGAAGTTAAATCCTAGTGAGGTAAATAGAAAGGAGCATAAACAATGCCAAATTAAGTGTAAAAATGTAATAAGAAAAGCCAAAAAGGAGTTTGTTGAACAGCTAGCCAAAAACTCAAAAGGTAATAACAAAATGTTTTTTAAGTACATCAGAAACAGGAAGCCTGCTAAATAACCATTGGGGCCCCCTGACAATAGAGATACGAAAGCACTTAAAGACGATAAAATCATTGCGGAGAGACTAAATGAATTCTTTGCTTCAGTCTTCACGGCTGAGGATGTTAGGGAGATTCCCAAACGTGACCTGTCCTTTGTAGGTGACAGATCTGAGGACTTGTCACAGATTGAAGTGTCATTAGAGGAGGTTTTGGAATTAATTGATAAACTTAACAGTAACAAGTCACTGGGACCAGATGGCATTCACCCAGGAGTGCTGAAAGAACTCAAATGTGAAATTGCGGAACTATTGACTATGGTTTGTAACCTATCCTTTAAATCAGCTTTTGTACCCAATGACTGGAAGATAGCTAATGTAATGCCAATATTTAAAAAGGGCTCTAGAGGCGATCCCGGCAATTACAGACGGGTAAGTCTAATGTTAGTACTGGGCAAATTAGTTGAAACAATAGTAAAGAATAAAATTGTCAGACACATAGAAGAACATAATTTGTTGGGCAAAAGTCAGCATGGTTTCTGTAAAGGGAAATCATGTCTTACTAATCTACTAGAGTTCTGTGAAGTGGTCAACAAACATGTGGACAAGGGGGATCCAGTAGATACAGTGTACTTAGATTTCCAAAAAGGCTTTGACAAGGTCCCTCACCAAAGGCTCTTACATAAATTAAGTTGTCATGGGATAAGAGGGAAGATCCTTTCATGGACTGAGAACTGGTTTAAAGACAGGAAACAAAGGGTAGGAATAAACGGTAAATTTTCGGAATGGAGAGGGGTAACTAGTGGTGTTCCCCAAGGGTCAGTCCTCGGACCAATCCTATTCAACATATTCATAAATGATCTGGAGAAAGGGGTAAACAGTGAGGTGGCAAAGTTTGCAGATGATACTAAACTGCTCAAGGTAGTTAAGACCAAAGCAGACTGTGAAGAACTTCAAAAAGATTTCACCAAACTAAGTGACTGGGCAACAAAATGGCAAATTAAATTTAATGTGGATAAATGTAAAGTAATGCACATTGGGAAAAAATAACCCCAACTATATATATAATATGATGGGGGCTAATTTAGGTACAACTAATCAGGAAAGAGATCTTGGAGTCATCGTGGATAGTTCTCTGAAGACGTCCACGCAGTGTGCAGTCAAAAAAGCAAACAGGATGTTAGGAATCATTAAAAAAGGGATAGAGAATAAGACGGAGAATATCTTATTGCCCTTATATAAATCCATGGTATGCCCACATCTTGAATACTCTGTACAGATGTGGTCTCCTCATCTCAGAAAGGATATACTGGCATTAGAAAAGCTTCAGAGAAGGGCAACTAAAATGATTAGGGGTTTGGAATGGGTCCCATATGAGGAGAGATTAAAGAGACTGGGACTTTTCAGCTTGGAAAAGAGGAAACTAAGGGGGGGATATGATAGAGGTCTATAAAATCATGAGTGGTGTGGAGAAGGTGAATAAGGAAAAGTTATTTACTTGTTCCCATAATATAAGAACTAGGGGCCACCAAATGAAACTAATGGGCAGCAGGTTTAAAACAAATAAAAGGAAGTTCTTCTTCACACAGCGCATAGTCAATCTGTGGAACTCCTTACCTGAGGAGGTTGTGTAGGCTAGGACTATAACGGTTTAAAAGAGAGCTAGATAAATTCATGGAGGTTAAGTCCATAAATGGCTATTAGCCAGTATGGGTAAGGAATGGTGTCCCTAACCTCTGTTTGTCAGAGGGTGGAGATGGATGACAGGAGAGAGATAGCTTGATCATTACCTGTTCGATTCACTCCCTCTGGGACACCTGGCATTGGCCACTGTCAGCAGACAGGGTACTGGGCTGGATGCACCTTTGGTCTGACTCAGTATGGCCATTCTTATGTTCTCTGGTAGGGAATTTGGATGCAGGAGGAGGTGTAGAAGGGGATGACCAACCTGTGCTCCCCAGGCAAATGCCCTATATCCCTTAGGCCACTGACGCACAGAAAAGATAGTTGGGTTTTTTAAAATCTTCTCTCTGCCCTCCCTTTTTATATTTTACTTCAAAAATATCGGAAATTAGCAGGTGAGGCCCGTTGTTGACCGGGCAAAGTCATTTTGTGTAGATTACACTTACAGGAAACTTCAGGAAATTATATATATGCAATAGATTTTTTTTATTAATGTACTTGCAAAAGGGAAGTAAAAGAACAGTTTTAAATTTGTAGGATTTCAACTTAAACATTATTAATTTTATTGAATTATAACCATACGTAGTAAATTTGAATCAGAAACTCGTAAAGCTTCCATTTCTCTTTCCTTAACTAATTTGAATTATTTTGTGATTTGTAACAGTAAAAATTTTCTTTTCACTAAAATGACAGTTGAATAGGTGACTCAATTTTAATTTTGTTAGCAAATATTTTTATGTACTCCAATCATAATAGTAATGACTTTTTCCCAATGAAAAACAAAACTAATTATTTAAACCTTTCACCCAGCATATTCTGGTGTAAAAAGTAGTACATTCAACTAATTTAAGTGGCAGGATGTGAACTCTGATCTTTCCAATTTTTTTCTGGAGGCCTGTGTCCCCAAAGATGTATATTGTTAGATCTGATATCTTCATCAAAGGGGTCAATGACATTGAATCTTTAACAGTCCATGTTTCTCCAGAGCATTAGTAACTGAATTTAAACAGCTGTAAAGAAAAAATTATTTAAAATGTCTTGAATAAAAATCCATTCCCCTCTGAGTTGAGCATCTTTCATTGTCAATATTTCACAAAATAATGAGGAGGGCAGTGGCACCTTAAAGACTAACACATTTATTTGGGCATAAACTTTTGTGGGTCGGCACCCACTTTGTCAGACACATTTTTCCCCAAGTTTTCCAGTTACAATATTTTTCAGGATACACAGGACCTGAATTTCCAATGTAAAAATGCCTCAAAAAATTTTTTTTAGAAAAACCAACCATAAAGCTTTACATCCGTGATCAAGAAGATAACTCCCTCCCCCCCCAAAAGAGGCCAATTTCCCCCCTTTTGTTCATCTTTAAAGATCCTGGGTGACTTTATTGACTGCTGAATATAGGCAGTCCTCCCCCCCATTTGTTCTATGTTGTGACAGGAGAGCCAATGATTTGGCATCCCAATCTGCTACTTCTTCCTCTAGTTCCATTTAGCCATTTCCGCCCCACTGCATTCTGGAAAGGCTGTGCAGGACTGCAAAAAGACTTGTCATCTTATTGCAAAATCGTAGATGAGATCTGGCTTGACTTTAAATAAGTCTGCATATATTTCCCCCGTTGGTCTACATCTTTCAGACTACAGCCGGTCCCCGAGTTATGAACGCGTTACGGACCAAACGCTTGGCCTTAACTCAGAATGGTTGTAACTCGAAACCCATTGAGTTACATTGCGACCACGCTGTTCATAAGCGCGGGTCGCGTTTGTAACTCAGAGCCCGCATTTACGACCGCTTTGGTCGTAAGTGCGGATGGTCGTAAGTCGAGGTGGCCGTAAGTTGGGGACCGGCTGTATTGCTCTGTGCGGGATGAAGGAGTTGTGCTTTCAACTTGCTGCTTCGTTAAGTAACACATAGCTCTTAACAAGTTCCTTGTTTCTGGCCAGTAGGCTGAGTTCTTAGTGTGCATTTGGTACAATATGCAAGGTGTATCACTTCTTATGCTTTGGAATTTACTTGGTGTAAATAATATCTATAAAGCTAGTCTTCTGGTTCAGAAGTATTGATCAAAGTTTTCTTACCTTGACTTGTGTAGGGTTGGATTATAGTCTGTGTAAAGTTCAGAGTGAGTTAGATGGACTGAAAAATGTTGTGCTTCATAATCAAAAGCATAGTTTTGAAAACCTGTGTTTTTCTTTCAGATTGCAATTACACTGGATGAGTCTTTGATTTCCACTTTGTTCTTGCCAGTTGTTGAGATTTGACCTAGAGTTCACTCGAGGGATGACAGTATGATTGCAGCATTTTAATGTACAACAAACACTTAAAGTTCTAGGATAGACACTTCTTTTCTATTCAGTCTATTGATTTTTACCAACAATAACAGAAATTGAAGAAGTGGTAGCACACACATCCAACCTGCATTTACTCCCCTTTCTTTACCCGCACAACCCAAAACAGTGGAGAACAGAACGGGTGATGGTGATGGGAAGGCACTGAATTGTAACTAATAAAATGTTAGGCAGCGATGTCAGAATATGATCCCGGGTATCATGGCTGTGCTTTTATGGTCCAGAAAACGCTCTGGATGTCCTTGGACCTGTCTATCTTTGTGCTAATGTATAAAACACATTTTCATAAGATGCCACATGTGTTAATGCTATCTGTTCTTCTTTCCTAGGTGAATGTTTATCCTTCCAGTGTCATAAAATAATCCTTTCAGTTGAGATTAAGCTTATAAATCAGAATCCATGTTCAAAAAAAAGTCTTAAACATCAAAAAATGTACTAGGAGGCCATCTTGTTCCTCTGGGCTTTGAGATCTTGGTTCATAGCAGTTGGTGTTTTTGTACCTCATGTCTAGGGATTTTTTTATCTTCCTCCTTCTTCCTGTTCCAAGCAATTACCATTTATTTTTTATCTTCAAGTAGCAGCCTGCGGCAATAAATTTTAGGAAATTCCTTCCCGCCCTTTATTAAGCTCTACATAATAGCTTCCGCTACTCACTCATACATTCATTAAGAAGAATTAAATGAGTGCTGGCGGCCGTTAGCAGAGCTAATAACCTCTCCAAGGGAAGGTGCACCAGCTTGGAATAAATGAACAGGAGCAAAACCAAATGAAATAACTTTGTAGAATTATGCTAAACTAATTTTCTCCTTTTAAAAATGATGTATTTATGTGAATTTAGAGCTTGTGAAAGGAGCTAGATTGACAGTCCTCACAAGCCAGAGTCACACGTCATTGCATGGTCATGCAGCCAGGCAGCAGCACACATTTACCCATGCACCCTGTGTGTAACATCATATATGGCCTGAAGCGACCATCTTTAGGGAACATTTCAGTTTGTTCCTACCCATTTGCCTTACTCCCAGCTGTCTCCGATAGGGTGATGGTTTATTTTGCTCGTGGATTTTGATGAAGACTAGGGATATCATTGTGTAGATAACTACACGATTAACCGATAAGCCTACACTTATCGGTTAATCTTCTTAACTACATGGCTCCCCACGAGCACTGGATCCACCTGCTAGAGAGGCAAGCAGCGTGGAGGGTGAGGGGAACAGGCTTTCAAGCCAGCTCCCTTCTCATGCCAATTCCATGAACCTGCCTAGCTATCACCTTGCTGCCTCCTACAAAGGCAGTGGGGCACAGGAGCCGGTGCTAGGGGGGAGCCAGCTTAAAAGCCGGGTCCCCCCAGCACTGGTTCCGTGGTGCCACCTGCCCCCCCCTTCCCACTGCTGCCTCTATCAGAGGCAGCAAGGGGAGGGGCAGGTGAGACTGCTGTGAAGCAGCCCCTGTCCACAGGGGGTCTGAGCTCTCTGTGGAGAGAGGCTGCTCTGCTTCACGGCAGCATTCTCTGTCCATCCGGATCTCGGACCCCCATGGACAGGGGCAGCTGCCATCCCGCGCTGCTGCCTCTGTATCAGAGATAGCAGCACAGAAAGGTATGCAGCAGGTCCGCGAGGGGAGCTGATTTTTAAACCGGCTCCCCCTGTGGACTAGCTCTGCCTGCCACCTCACACTGCTGCCTCTAATAGGGTGCCAGCCCTACCCCCAGGGACAGTCAAATAGTTGTGTAACCGAACTATTCAATTACAAAATGTCGAACGTCCCTAACAAAGACAGCTGTCTTTTAGGAACTGAACCATCATCCCCAGTTTGTTTCACATCTGGTACCAACCAGATTTCAGATGATAGTAATATTTGATCTCTACCAACCTGGGCTAGGTTCTAGATGATGAAGTAGAGATGAAAGGCTGTGTATTCTATTATCAACCTATTCCCCCTCTCCTTTTTTTTAATTTTAAAGCAAACTTGCTGTGAGCGCTACATACAAGAGATTGGAATACTTGAATTAAAGAAGAAAGGGTTTAATTCATTTTGTAATGAACATTTTAAAAAAATCAAAGATATTGGAAAACAACTTGTATAGCCTATTTCTAAACTAGCAAAGCATCTAAACCCATTCTACTATCTCTACTGACACACATTAAAATATTAAAAATATCTTTGGCTGGAGGTTGTGACTCTGTAGTACCCACTGCTCACATTATCGGGCCTTGTCCTTCACTCTATACTCCACCCGCATGGATCAGTCATTGGGGCTTTATGTGGATACAAAGGTCTCCCCTCTTGGATCCCATTACAGGATTGAAGTCCAAATGTGCATCAAATAAATGCAAAAATAGCCTTTAACACTGCTTCATTTTTCAATCTTAATGCTATCAGTGTCAGTTTGGTCATGTTTGCCTGTAAGGGTAGAGAAGAAACAGTGTGTTGCTGGTGGTGGTTAACAAACAGATTAGGGCTAGTGAATGCAACATGAGGATGTTGGAGCCTCGTGTCAATTTCAACGTTTAGGAATTCAACAAAGGGAGTTGAGCTGCTGAATCAGCTGGATTGTGATTGGATTATAGTGAGAAAAGTGTGGGCAGTTGCAGTTCCGCTCTCTCCTCCAAGCAAGCTACTTGCCAATGGTGCAGAAGTGCAACATACTATGTTTACAATGTGACTTAACACTGTGGCAAAAAACTTTTGGAATTTCCTGCATTTTGAGTGCTAGCTTTTCTAGAGTTAATACATAACCATTAATTCAATTAATATATATCAGTAGTCTTAAACACTAACCTTATACTAGTGTCTATTGACCCCATTCAGGATCGAGTGTCCATTATTCTGGATGCTGTACAAGGTAGAGACGGTACCTGCATTGGAGGCAAAGTCTCTGCATTGTTAAATTCCAGTGCACCTGTAAGATGCATCCTTTTATTGAGGCTACAGAGAAGAATAGAAAAATGAAGGTGCTGACTTTAAAAGCTTACAACTTTACCTACTGAAATTAATTTCTTTAAACTTCTTCAGTTATTTGTCTCTGGGAGGATCTACAAAACTAGATTCAGCTGTTTGTGTGATTGAGGGTGCAAACCAATGTTCCCTCTAATTTTTTCCAGCTGTGCTCAAGAATAAATTTTATGATGTTCAGAGGCATGTTTGGATATGCACCACCAGTAGAAATACATGCTGCCCTCTGTGGGTGCTCTGCTAATCAGCTGGGCGGCAATTAGCACTCAGCTTATAGGGAACACCTGGTTACCTTTTTCTTGGGATCTAGGAGTAAATCTGTGTATTTGGCATACCTAGCCACAAAATGATTGATGTTTTAAAAAAAAGTCACTTGTGAATTGAGGCCAAGCATGATAACTTTCATACTAATTTCATATTAAAAAGCTCAATGTAAAAGGCTCTACATGAAGCAGTTGTGGGCTACCAGGAAAGGGGGTTAGAATAAAGATGGAAATATTTTTGTTTGTTGTATTCTGCAGGCATAGTGGAGGACATTAGTTGCTGATCTGTTTCAGTATGTCATGTGTTGTGTGATTGTGGGTTATTTTGTTTGTTTTGCTGTTGAGGATAGTGGGTCCCAACTGATTTACAGGAGCCAAGCTTTTGCATCCTGCATTGATTTCACATGGAGTCATGGGTGCTCTTTTTTCAAATACCTTAGCCTAACCCTTATTAAAATCAATGGGAAATTTTTCCTTTGACTTCATTAGGCCTTGTATTAAGTGCTCTTTTTGGTTATTTGTGAAGATGTTTAGAGCCTAGGGGATGCATTTTGTTTTGGCTTGTCCTGAAATAAACTTAACTTTCAGAAGTTCGGATGCTACCATTGATTATTTTACATGAATACAGCTGGGATCGGTCATGTGTGGAAGGCACTGAAGTTTAATCTGTAAATGACACATCGACACATTCATTTAAAAAGCCATGTATTGTATCGGTATTAGATTTCTGGTAGAATAATATTGATTTCATTTTACATTTGTTCAGGAGTCTAGCATGAGGATCTAACTCTGCCACGTTGTTTCAGTAAAATAATTCATAACTTTTGTACTAATCCTTATTTTAAAAATAAAAAGTTTAGTAAATTGGAAAATGCTAAGACTTTCCAAATGGTGGTTTTTATGACTGTTGTTCCATAATGGAAAAGCTGACAGCCTTAATTCTATTTCATTGTTTCCTAGTTTTAGGAGTATAGATATCTTGATTCAGAAGTAATTCAGGTACTGAAGATGAGATTTTGTTGTTGTTGAGGTTTTGTGTTTTCCACTGTAGTCATTTCTGATCTCATTTGAAGAAATCAGAAAGTTGAGAACAATGACACAATAATTGTTGCTGTGGAGGAAGAGATGCAGTTTGAGGTTTCTACCTGGGTCGCTACATTTGATTGATATTTTAATTTGTTTTTTGGCAGATGAAAGATAATGAAAATCATCTTGTAGTTGGAGCAGTTGCAGTGGAGAATACTTAATTTTTTTATTCCCTTCCACCCACTTCCGAGTACATACGGTTTCCCTGCCTTAAATGTCCTTATACAGCATTTCAGTAATCTGTAGGATGTTAATGTAGTTAACCTGAACAAGTAATTTCACTCTTCAATGCATTGTTAATATTTTCAAAGGTAGCTTACATAAGAACATAAGAATGGCCATACTGGGTCAGACCAAAGGTCCATCGAGCCCAGCATCCCATCTGCCGACAGTGGCCAATGCCAGGTGCCCCAGAGAAGGAGAACAGAAGACAATGATCAAGTGATTTATCTCCTGCCATCCATCTCCTGCCCTTGTTATGAAGGCTAGGGCACCATACTTTATCCCTGGCTAATAGCCATTTATGGACCTAACCTGCAAAAATTTATCAAGCTCTTTTTTAAACCCTAATAGAGTCCTGGCCTTCACAGCCTCCTCGGGCAAGGAGTTCCACAGGTTGACTGTGCGCTGTGTGAAGAAAAATTTCCTTTTATTAGTTTTGAACCTACTACCCATCAATTTCATTTGGTGTCCCCTAGTTCTTGTATTATGGGAAAAGGTAAATAATTTTTCTATAATCACTTTCTCCACACCATTCATGATTTTATATACCTCTATCATATCGCCCCTCAATCGCCTTTTTTCCAAACTGAAAAGTCCCAGTCTCTCTAGCCTCTCCCCATATGGGACCCTTTCCAAGCCCCTAATCATCTTAGTCGCCCTTTTCTGAACCTTTTCTAATGCCAATATATCTTTTTTGAGGTGAGGAGACCACATCTGCACGCAGTACTCGAGATGTGGGCGTACCATAGTTTTATATAGGGGAAGTATGATATCTTTTGTCTTATTATCTATCCCTTTTTTAATAATTCCTAACATCCTATTTGCCTTACTAACTGCCGCTGCACACTGCGTGGATGTCTTCATAGAACTATCCACTATAACTCCAAGATCCCTTTCCTGATCTGTCGTAGCTAAATTTGACCCCATCATGTAGTACGTGTAATTTGGGTTATTTTTTCCAACATGCCTTACCTTACACTTACCCACATTAAATTTCATTTGCCATTTTGCTGCCCAATCACTCAGTTTGCTGAGATCTTTTTGTAGTTCTTCACAATCCCTTTTGCTTTTGACTGTCCTGAACAACTTTGTGTCATCTGCAAACTTGGCCACCTCACTGCTTACCTCATTTTCTAGATCATTGATGAACAAGTTGAACAGGATTGGTCCCAGTACTGACCCCTGGGGAACACCACTAGTTACCCTCCTCCATTGTGAAAATTTACCATTTATTCCCACCCTTTGTTTTCTGTCTTTTAACCAATTCTTGATCCATGAAAGGACCTTTCCTCCTATCCCATGACCACCTAATTTACGTAAAAGCCTTTGGTGTGGGACCGTGTCAAAGGCTTTCTGGAAATCTAGGTATATTATATCCACTGGGTGCCCCTTGTCCGCATGTTTATTAACCCCTTCAAAGAATTCTAACAGATTAGTTAGACACGACTTCCCTCTGCAGAAACCATGCTGACTTTTGCCCAACAATTCGTGCTCTTCTATGTGCCTTGCAATTTTACTCTTTACTAGTGTTTCTACTAATTTGCCTGGTACTGATGTTAAACTTATCGGTCTATAATTGGCAGGATCTCCTCTAGAGCCTTTTTTAAATATTGGTGTTATATTGGCCATCTTCCAGTCATTTGGTACCAAAGTGGATTTAAAGGATAGGTTACAAACCACTGTTAATAACTCCGCAATTTCACATTTGAGTTCTTTCAGAACCCTTGGGTGAATGCCGTCTGGTCCCGGAGACTTGTTACTATTCAGCTTATCAATTAATTCCATAACCTCCTCTAATGTCACTTCAATCTGAGTGAGTTCCTCAGATTTGTCACCTAAAAAGGCTGGCTCAGATTTAGGAACCTCTGTAACATCCTCAGCCGTGAAGACTGAAGAAATCATTTAATCGCTCCGCAATGGCACTGTCTTCCTTGATCGCTCCTTTTATATCTTTATCATCCAAGGGCCCCACTGCTTTTTTAGCGGGCTTCCTGCTTCTAATGTATTTAAAAAACATTTTACTATCATTTTTTGAATTTTTGGCTAGCTGTTCCTCAAACTCTTTTTTGGCTTTTCTTACTACATTATGACACTTAATTTGGGAGTGTTTATGTTCCTTTCTATTTTCCTCACTAGGATTTGACTTCCACTTTTTAAAAGCTGCCCTTTTCTCTCTCACTGCCTTTTTAACATGGCTGTTTAGCCATGGTGGTTCTTTGTTAGGTCTCTTACTGTGTTTTTTTATTTGGGGTATACATTTAAGTTGGGCCTCTAGTATGGTGTCTTTAAACAGTTCCCATGCAGCTTCCAGGGATTTTAGTTTAATTACTCTCCCTTTTAGTTTCTGTTTAACTAGCTTCCTCATTTTAGTGTAATTCCCCTTTTTGAAATTAAATGCCAGAGTGTTTGACCGCTGCGGTGTTCTTCCCAACACAGGAATATTAAAAGTTATTATATTGTGGTCACTATTTCCAAGCGGTCCAGTAACAGTTACCTCTTGGACCAGATCCTGCGTTCCAGTCAAGACTAGGTCGAGAATCGACTCTCCCCTTGTGGGTTCCTGTACTAGCTGCTCCAAGAAGCAGTCATTTAAGGCATCAAGAAATTTAATCTCTGAATCCCGTCCTGAGGTGACATGTACCCAATCAATATGGGGATAATTGAAATCTCTTATTATTACTGTGTTTTTTTATTTTGGTAGCCTCTCTAATCTCCCTTATCATTTCAGCATCACTATCACTGTCCTGGTTAGGTGGTCGGTAATATATTCCTAATGCCATATTCATATTAGAGGAATGAATTGTTATCCATAATGATTCTATGGGACATTTTGATTCCTTTAGGATTTTTACTTCATTTGATTCTATATTATCCTTCACATATAGTACCACTCCGCCACCCGCACGACCTGTTCTGTCTTTCCGATATAATTTATATCCCGGTATGATAGTGTCCCACTGATTGTCCTCATTCCACCATGTTTCTGAGATGCCTATTATGTCAACTTCCTCCTTTGATATGAGGTACTCCAGTTCACCCATCTTATTAGACAGACTCCTAGCATTAGTGTAAAAGCATGTTAGAAAACTACCACTATTTATATGTCCGCCTTTCACAGATCACTGTGCCAAAAGTATCTACAGATTTTCAGATCTCTTGTAAATTGAAGCGGAAAGATGGTAAAGATACTTAATTTTAATGTACAATTAGGCATGTGAGCTTGATCTTTTGTATCTCTTAAATGACCTGATCACTTTTAATTAAAAGGAGAAGGGTGACTGGGACTGCGGGTAGTTTCAGCTTGGAATGGCCTTTTGTGTGTTGCCATATTAATGTCACTTGTACAAAGTAGCCTTCTAGGCCTGTATTAAAGAAGCCAGTATGTTGTTCATCAGAGAAGTAGGCATACATGGTAACAAACTGATTCCTTCAGACAGGAAGACTTCTTTGTTCAGTGAATAACAGCTTATCTAATTTTTGTGAGTTTATGAACTTTGCAGTCTAGACAGGTAGTCAAGTTTTAGCTCCTGAATTTGAGAGAATAGCTCAGCTTCCATTAAAACCCAGACATTTTACCCTTCATTGTTGTGGAGAAAAGCTTCAAAAACCTGGACCCAAACCCAGGAGTTGTTTGTTTGTTTGTTTGTTTGTTACTTTAAAAAAATATATATTTTTAATTCAAGTTGGCAATAATGAGAACAATCCTTGCTCCCCTTTTGGTTTTGCTAGATGCCTTTGCCCCAGATCTGAGATGTTTAAGGGAGGAAGAGAATAGGGACTGGTTGCCTTCACACTTGTAAAATCTAAAAATTGTAATAGTATCTTATGCATTTGAAACAATTCCCGATCCTCTTGTCCTTCTCATGTAATGTAACCCACTTTGCTCTCTGACATCTGATCTAGTGCTTAGGCAATGGTGGAAGTAAGCACAGCTTGCTAATGGATTTCCGATTGTTCTCATGGTTCATTCTCATATTGACAAATGGTGTAGTGTCTGCTCCTATAGTCTGGGGAGTTGATAAAAACACTTTGCCATCATCATTACATTTTCTCAGGAGAGGAAAGGAGAACTTTTTGTGTGCTGTCCAAGTATTTTGTTATTCTGAGACTAGCTAATATGCAGTCTCCCTCATCTGACCAGGAGAATCTCTCTTGAACAGGAGAAATTTTGAAAAAGCTTTCCTAGTTTTGTCTCAGTTTGTCTCAAAAGCAACAATTTCAGATAACTGGCTGCTGTTGTGTCAGTCATGGTAAAGAATGGGTGGATTTTCAGCGATTCTTCAGCTGCTGGATACCTGCTCCCCTAGTTCTGCCAAACTCTCTGGTTACATCAACACTGAGGTAAAATAACTTGTGGCACAGAGTTGCAGAGTCAGAGTCAGCGTAGGTGTTTGGGCTGGAGCCCAGGTTTTTGAGACCCTCCTCCCACATGGGGTCTTAGAACCTATGCTCTGGCTTGACATGCCATCTACCCTACAGTTTTATAGCTCTGTAGCCCAAACCCCATGAGCCCAAGATTGCTACGTGGGCAGCCACTGCTGCGCCGTGGATCTTTTATTACAGTGTGGATGTACCCTTTGGCTCCCAGTCTGACCAGCCTGTGCTCCTTTGTGTCACTACACAGGTCTCCCTAAGTTCTTGCTTGGACAAAGATGTCATGGAAGGGGCCACTGTGTGCTACAACTAATAATTGATTTGTTTACACTTTTACAAACTCTGTTGTTGTCTCTAGGTGCATAATCCAAAGCCCATTGATGACAAATAATTCCCTTTGATCTCAGTTTGAATTCAGTGGTTACAAGATCTACATAAAACATGACTTTTAAAAATAAAACAAGCTATCAAAATAACCCATGGATCTTAAAATGGGAAAAAAAGGAAGCATTGTCCGACTGAGCCTGTCCGACTCTCCTAAGCATTCTGTTCCCTTCCACCAGGCACCAGGATGAATTGGTAGAGTGAATTCTGTATTCAGCAATATTTTAAACCTTGGTTTAGTTCTGATTGGCCAACCTGAGTGTGAAAGATTCTGTGCTTTATGGCTCCTTTCACCACAGTGTTCTTGTATATGCAGGCATTTCAGAGTACTGGAAACTTATCTTTATTGATATGAGTCGGTGGTAATGGTATGCGAACCTTAGACTGATGGATTAAAGCTACAACTTGAACCAGTAGGATTCCCTTAAGGCTGCACTCGTGTGGGTGTTTTTTCCTGAAAAATTCCCACTTCATTTAGACATCAGCAGTGAATTTGTAGAAAATATCTAGTGCTAGACTGCTGTTTAGCAGATAAACATAACTATTAATGATAGCATACTGCAATGCATTTTACTCCCATGCTGTTGGAGAAATGGCTGTTGAGTAAGCATTGCTTTCTAAAATGTGATCTTTATCATTTTCCCACAAGTTTCCATAATAGCTTTTTCTAAATAGCTATCTTGGTGCGGTGGTGTTGGCCTTGAAGCGCAGATTATATTTTCTCTTTGTGCATATACCATTTTACTATGATCTAGGACTATCTACGTTTGCTTTTTTTTCAAATGAATAGTGTTGGTTTATAATGTGAACTAGTTGCTGAAGGACTGTGCTGTTGCACAGGTGTAAAAAAATAAAATCATATGTATAAAAAAAGCCAAAATTGAGTGTCATGGTCAGGGTTATTGTATGTGCTGGGTATGTTGGTTTTGGTGTTTGAGTGGCTGGGCTGAGATGTGTGTCGTAGGGATGTGTTAGTATAGTTGATTAAATGATTAACTGTTAAGCTGGTGCTTATCAGTTAATGCTATTGATTGCACGCAACTCCCTACCCCTGTAGCACTGCAAGTAAATATTTTAGCAGGCTGACAGGATGGCTCAGTCCCAGCTTGCGCTGGGTCCCAGCATCAACCACTGCTGCGGCTCTGCGCTAGAAGCAGTGAGCCAGCCAGCCTGCCTGCACGCCAGCACTTAGGGTTTGTCTAGACTGCATCCCTCTGTCCAAAGAGGGATATAAATGAGCCGGATCGAAAGTGCAAATGAAGCGTGGATTTAAATACCCGTGCTTCATTTGCATATTTGCGTCCGATCGCTGTTTCAAAAAAGGGTATTTCGAAAGTGCAACTGCAGTCTAGACACGGTTCTTTCGGAAAAAAAACCCTTTTTCGAAAGAACCCGTAGGAGTTCAGGTTCTTTCGAAAAAGGGTTTTTTTTCTTTCGTTCCAGCTCATTTACATCCCTCTTTCGACAGAGGGATGTAGTCTAGACATAGTCTTAAAGGGCTTCTAGTGCAGAACAGCAATGAGGGTAGTTGCCGGGACCCAGTGCAAGCCAGGACTGAGTGGTTGCAGTGCTACCCCTTTTCGATTAATCGTGTAGTTGACAAATTTTTGTTGTCTACATGATTAATGAATTACATGCTTCTTAACATCCCTACTGTATTGGTTGTGGTGTGCAAAAGAACTGCGTGAATTTGTACAGATGGCAAATAAGGTGTGTGTACTGCAGTGTAGGTCTATGCTTCTTGGGGGTTATTGTGTATGCTTGTTGTGTTATGTTGGTAGACGAGTTGATTTTAGGGGTGTTAGTGTGTAATTGAATAGTCATACAACTGCCGCATGAAATCTTAGCAGTTACAAGACTATTCAATAGTCCACGGAGGCTGGGATGGCAGCCAATGTGCTCCTGGCCCCCGCCATCCCGGGTGAGGGGAGCCTGTGGGGGGAAGTGTGTAGTTCATAAGATTAACCGAGAAGCCCAGGATTATCAGTTAATTGTGTAATGGACTACGCATTGACATCCCTAGTTGATTTGTGTTTGAGCATTATGTTGGAAAATGTGTGTGGATTTATGCAGGTGGCAGGGTTGTGCACAGGTGTCAGGTGGGTCAACAATCTATCACTATTAGGGATGTAAGAGAGTAGTCAAGTACTCGATGCCTTGCTCTCCCCCCCCCCCCTTGTTGCCTCTGTATCAGAGGTAGCAAGGGGGGGGATCTGGCTTAAAAGCCGGCTCCCCCCAACACCGTCTCTGCAGTGCTGGCCACCCCACCCTCCGCTACTATCTCTATCAGGAGTGTGAGGGAGGCTGCCGCTCTGCTCCGGCAGCAGCCCCTGTCCATGGCCAGCCCTGGCCTCCATGAACAAGGGCTGCTGGATCCGGTGCAAGCCAGGACAAAGCAGTCCCAGCTCACGCCGGTCTGGGACTGCTGTGGCTCTGCCTTTCAAATGTAGTAAGAGCCGGGCGGCGCTTGTCAATACAAATTGTATTGACTACACGATTATCCAAATACCCGGTCCTTAACATCCTTAATCATTATATTGTCTCATACTAGGGATGTAAAAGGGTAGCCAGTTAACTGGCAAGCATTGCCTTACTGGCATTCTTACTAGTTAACCGGCAAGGAGGGGACAGTCCCCCACCCACTGGTGGAGGGTCGGTTTGGGGGAGCGCCCCTTCCAGCAGGCTGGCAGGATTCAAGCTGGTTTAAGAGGTTAAACCAGTGGTTCCTAAAGTGTGATCCATGGACCATTTGCAGGTGGTCTGCAGGCTTGCGGCTCGCCCCCCTCTGCAGTGGGGGGCCCTGTGCTGGTGCTCCAGCCCCACGGGTTATCCCCCCCGTGAGGTTGAGTACCAGCGCTGATTTCCTGCTGTGGGCGGGGGGAGGGTGAGCCAGTGGAAGGAAGTGGCTCCAGGCATTGCCACTCTCCCAGCCCCTGACTGGGGGAATAGCAGTGCAGGAAACTGCTTGCTTGGATGCTTTCCCTGCTGCTCCCATTGTCCAGAATCATGGCCAATGGCTGCAGAGGGGGGTGGTGCCTGGGAACAGCAGGAGGCATGGTGCCAGGTAATGCCCCTATCCCCTTCATGCCCATCCCCTCATGCACTTGTCCCACTGAGACCCCGCTCCTGCACCCTCGCCCCTCTCCTGTATCTTCTCTCCCTCCCTCCCTCCCCCCCCAGTCCCTCACTCTGCTCCTGCACCTTGCCTCCCTCCTGCCCTGACCTCCCCCACCCCACTCCTGCATCCATTTTGTCATCATAGATGGTTGGCTGGTGGTCCATGGGAAGGTCTGCTATTGCAATTAAATCATTTAGCCTGTTATTTTTTTTCCCCAGCACATTTACATCCCTACCTCATATCAGCAATGAAATTGTTGCATGCAAATTAGCCAGAGGGCAAGCATGCTGCCTGGTTGAATTACTCCTGATCTCACAATGGTCTAGATCGGGATAATCCATTTTTTTTTGTCAGGGTCCACATTTCTTGGCCAAGATATAGTCAAGGGCCAGATTCCAGAGAAAACAATTGAATAATATCAATACCAATGATAAGTAAGTAAAAATTTTTTGGGTCTGTTCAAAAGCATCTGGTGATTCAGATTTGGCCCATGGTCCACCTATTGACTACCCTAGTCTAGACACTTGGCATCACATAAATACATGTCTTATTGTAGCTGTATGTTGTACTTACGTAATACGTAAAGTAGTGGTTGGGAACCTTTTTGGCTCAGGGGCCACTGTTCCACAGAAAAAAATCAGTCAGGGGCAGGGATGTAAAATCCCATTTAAAATCTTAACTGGTTAAATTATATGTTTAACACGTTAACCAGCCCACCATGTTGTACCGGGGGTAGGGGACCGCTGGAGCAGGCCCTCTGCCCATGGTGCAGTGGGCCTGGCTGTGCTGAAGCAGCCCCTCACCTGGGCCATATGCTGGTTAACCGGTTACCAGTGTAAGTTTGCTGGTCAGGCAATGATTATCAGGTAATGGGTTAGCCCTTTTCATCCGTAGTCGGAGGCCACGCACAAGTGAGAATCAAAGAAAAAACTCCTCACAAATGTGCCCCCCAACTAGGGCTGTAACAGTTCAACCGGTTAACTGATAAGTTGATGCGTATCGGTTCTAGATACCAGTTAGACTCCCATGACCCAGCAGTAGCTGGGAGCCCACAGGGCTAGGAGCATTTAACCACGTAACTGATTGAATTGTAATCGATTACATAGTTAGTGTTTTTTAAACTGATTTTACATCCCTACCCTCAGCTGAGAAGCAAGGGGGGAAAGACATGCACCTCACTGCCCTGAAGCTCCAGCCCTACAGAGGGAAGGAAAGGCACTGAGGCTCAGGACTTCCAGGGCCAGATTGACTCTTCTTTTACGTATTTAAAAGGGAGTAGGATGAAAATTATTGTTCTTGGCCTCTGAGGATACGACAAGAAGCAATGGGCTTAAACTACAGCAAGGCAGGCTTAGGTTGGACATTAGGAAAAACTTACTGATGGTCAGGGTGGTTAAACACTGGAATAAATTGCCTAAGGGAGGCTGTGGAATCTCCATCACTGGAGATATTTAAGAGCAGGTTAGACAGACATCTATCAGGGATGATATAGACCAGGGGTGGGAAATAATTTTCTGGGGGCCCTGGGTTGCCCTGGAAGGGGTGAGGGCCTCAGGAGGAAGAGGCTGGGCCAGGACACTTCTGTACTTCCCCCCCACTCACAGACCCTGATTGGTCTGGGGGTGGGGGAGCTTGCAAAGTCTTTGCCCCACCCCTGCATAGAGAACCACCAACTATTCTGAACAGCTGGCGGTTCCCTCTAGGTACCCGTACCTCTGGTGGTGGGAGGAGACTTTGCATGTTCCCCCCTGCTACCCTCAGGTCAGTCAGGGTCTGGGGAGGGGAGCACGTGAAATTTCTCACTCCCTGCAAGGGAGCGCCATGCTTATAGTCAGCTGCCAGCCGAGCAACAGCTGGCAGTTGACTTTAAGTGCTGAGCCCCTTGCAGGGCAGGACTTCATGTGTTCCTCCCGCCTCCAGCCCCTGATTGGCCTCGGGGCGGGGGCAGTGGCAGGGCCTCTGCGGGTCAGATCAACTCGCTTGGTGGGCCGGATGTGGCCTGCGGAGCCCCTTTTGCCCACCCTGATGTAGACTGTGCTTGGTCCTACTGTGAGGGCAGGGGACTGGACTTGATGATCTCTCAAGGTCCCTTCCAGTTCTAGTAGTCTATGTTTCTGGGGGCCTGAGGCTATTTGATTTTGTACCCTCCCCCCCGGGCTCTGGAATGGGGCCAAAAATCAGGTGTTCCATATGTGGGAGGGTGCTGCTAGGGAGAGTGGTGAGAGTGCAGGACCTGGGCAGGAGGTAAGGTGTAAGAGCAGGCTGGGGGTGGGGATTTGCAGCCAATGTGAATGACAGAGAGTGGTGCCTTCAGGGAACACTTCCCTGCAGTGCACAGAGCTCTTCCTTCCCCTTGATAGACATAACCCACTGGCTGGATCTGGGTTTGCCACCCCTGACGTAAAGTCAAAGTACTGAGAACTTAAAAATTGGGTCATTACTGACCATGAAACCCAGTGGTGACTAATCTTAGTGATACTGTGAACAAAGAAAGAGATCAGTCATGTTTGCAGTTGTTTCCATCGCTTCTCTTTGATTCTATAGATATTCTAGGCTTGGGAGGGAAATGAAATGACATTCCTGGAACTGACTCTATAGAGGAGTGGTATAGGATTGGACTTGATATTGTCAGTTGACAGAAACAAGAAATTGAAACTTGGTTAAATCCTTCTATACAGCCAGCTGTCCCCATGACAGTGTATTTGCAGGAACGGTATTTATGGTGACACTCGTCCTTGTGGTATGAATATTGTTTATTCAGCACATATCTTCTACTGTGTAGCTGAAATGATGCTTCTTTTAAAGTCTTCCAAATGAGAGAGCTTCTAACTGCTGTAGTAAAACTGAAGGACAGTTTATTTTCTTTTCTTGCTAGGTTAGACATTCATTGTGACAGGGATTCTTGATATTCCAATTTTTTCCTCTTCTCGTGATCTTCCTGCCATGTCGTTGTCACCTCCAATAACAAAAAGAGCAAGTGATTTCTTGCACGTTGGCTTCAGCTATTAGTGTGGTGGTTCAGAACCATATTTTCATTGTGGATCCACTGAACTCTCTCACCACAGGAGAGTTAATATTAAGCAGTAAGTCGATTAAGCCACATTGCCTAATTCAGTACGTCCTTGCTGGGACTCTAGGCTAAAATTCTCCATTCTGTTGTGTCATGTTTTACTTTTTTGATAGTGACTGTAGAGCTCTGTACTAGGTTTAAGTATCTCTGCATTTCTTAGTGCCAGAATTTTTTGGGGATTGTGGTTCTGTTTTCTGTAGTTCCCTATCACTTAGTTCTGGTTTAGTAATTTCACTTGGGTCATGGACACAGTTTGGACCTTGCTGTTTGGTAATGGTTAGGTTCTATTTTGAAAGGCTGCCAGCAAAATGCACATTCAGATGTATCCAAACTTTCCCAGTTAATCGTCCTAAAAAAATAAACCACTATGTCAGAATCACTAGGAATTTCTAACATCATACAGCAGGGCAACTCAACTTTGGAAGCCCCGGGGGCCACAATGATACTCACAGTGTATGCCTAGGGCTGCAACCTAAGTGTGGTTGCATATACATGCAGATATAAGCAAATATATGCAAATAGCTTCTTTCATACTGATGGGCATGAATACAGTGGGGGAGCTCAAGTTACAGTGGGGGAGGTCCAGGTTGGATATTAGGAAAAACTATTTCACTAGGAGGGTGGGGAAGTACTGGAATGGGTTACCTAGGGAGGTGGTGGAATCTCCATCCCTAGAGGTTTTTAAGTCTCAGCTTGACAAAGCCCTGGCTGGGTTGATTTAGTTGGGATTGGTCCTGCTTTGAGCAGGGGGCTGGATTTGATGACCTACTGTGGTCTCTTCAAGCCCTATGATTCTATGAATACAAAGATTAAGGCAAGACTACATAACACGCAGGGCCCCATGTAAGTCAGTTCTGCTGATATTAATAAAATGCAATATTTACCCAATTTCCACCAATATGCCAGCACTTTTAATGAGCAATGACAGTCCAGGAATTTAACTAGTAAAACACATATCAACAGAAGACGAATATATATTGACTACTTTTTTGTTTTGGCTCCCACCTGTGGGCTGCAAACAAACAGGCGGCCCACGGGCCACGTGTTGAGTAGCCCTGTCATACAGCCGCCTTCTTTTGATT
This sequence comes from Pelochelys cantorii, assembly GCA_032595735.1. Taxonomy (NCBI): domain Eukaryota; kingdom Metazoa; phylum Chordata; order Testudines; family Trionychidae; genus Pelochelys; species Pelochelys cantorii. The sequence continues at coordinate 13,828,291 of CM064347.1, read as the reverse complement.
ACAATTTAGCTGAAGGAGTGTATTGTACCTTATGCAAACAGTCCACTTTATTTTTCCCAGAATTAAATGTCATTTTACATTAGATTTCAGCAGTCACTTAGTTTATCCTCATGTGCATTGGAATAGGTGGGACACAGCAGGTCATCTTGAGGAAATAATGTGTAACTTTGTTTCTGCTTTTGAGTCCCTTAGGGAAATTATACCCTATTCCTTGCCTTGGAAGCAAAGACAATAAGACCTGAATATGGAAGAGGGAATATCTCTTTATCTGAGTGTGTACAGTGTTCTGCTTGAATATTGGTCCCTAAGGTCTTAACATAATATAAATGAATATCAATAAACTTGCCTCTTCAACACTAGGTAATGGTCAGTGATGCCAGGTATCTAAGTGTTAGATCCCTGCTAAGAGCATCACAGGGGCTGACAAACTAGGACAGTATTTAGGCTAGGGATGTTAACATGTAGTTGACTACTCTTGCTTGTAGTTACTTGCTTCCTGCCCCTTGCTGCCTCTGTATTAGAGGCAGCAAGGGGTGGGGGGAGGACAAGAGATTGTGCTCCCTACCCCCTACCACTAACTCTATCAGAGGCAGCATGGGGGAATAGGGAAGGCTACTCTGGCGGCCCTGACAGCTCTTAATGCTTTTAAAATGCAGAGCTGCCACACGGGTGGCTTCTGGAGCTGACACGAGCTGGGGCTGCCGAGTCCTGGTTCGAGCCGGCTCCAGGAGCTACCCCCGCTGCAGCTCTGCAGAGCTGTTCTTATCGTCTAATTGTGTGGTCAATACAAATTGTATCAACTATGCTATTAGCCAGATAACTGCAATTTAACATCCTTAGTTTAGGCATGCTGACTAATTTTCCTGGGCAGCATCTTTGATGGGTTGGGTCACAGAAATGGCCTTGAGACTGTCAACTGATGGGTTGATCATACCATTGAGCCTACCTACCTCTGGGATGCCCTTCCCACTCTGATCTCCACCAGCAAAGGCACAGATTTGGGGAAACAGCCCCTAACAGAGTAACAGAAACTAAGAACAGCTCAGCTCTGAGAGAGCTCAGTTTCAGGGTCCTGACAGCACCCAGGAGCACAACTCCAATGGGACCAAACCCCAAAGAAAGCTCGTAAAGTTTGCTCCCTTTATCAGTGAAAAAGAGAGATGCCCAGCTATTGTCCCCTTCCTCCGCTCCGTAACAATTATTTACACTGGGTTTGATAACAAACAAAAATGATTTTATTAAATAGGATTTAAATGGTTTCAAGTGCTGACAGACAGATCAAAGTAAGTTACTAAGCTAGAATAAAACAAAACACACCAACTAATACACCAAGAGAAGTTGTTACAAATCATAGTTTCTCACTCTAGTTTTCATTTCAGGTGAAGTTTTTTTCAGGCCAGAGCTGCTCTTTTCCACTAGGTCTAATAGCTTTTCCCCTCTTTAGAGTTCTTTTCTTTCCAGATCCTTTCATATGTCCTCTTGTGAGGTGCACTCTGTGAATCCAGCTGAAGTCAATCATAGTTTGTTCCCTGCTCCTTAATAGAATTTCTCCAGGGTGGGAACTCTTTGTCCCATTCTCCCCCAACCCCTTAGGAAAAATACCAAGTTCAAGATAGCTTCCAACGCCAGCTGGCATGGTCACATGTCTTTGTTGCACCAACCATAGTTTTGGCTTATGGGAAAAACAAGACTCTTCACTGATTCTTATCTTGAGCATTTGGCCATTAAGTTCCTTAAGTACCACTACTGGCTTTTATTAAAAGACCTAGATTAATAAACAGGTTTATACTTTATATTTCTAACTTCACATACAAGAAAGATATTTGCACACTAGGGATGTGAATGACTAGTCGACTATCCGATAAGCAAATGCTTATTGGGGAGTCGACACACTATCAGAAAGAGGCAGCAAGGATGGGGAGGTGGAGGGGGTGCTTGTGACAGACCGGGCCGGGTCTGGGCACTGCTGAGGGCATCTGCTCAGGGCGAATTGCTCAAATTCGGGGTGCTCTATAGCCCCTAGACTGGAGACCTTCCCAAATAGGCCACAAACCAGTCCCAGAACACTTCAGCTGCCTGCCTGAAGCCTCACGAGCAAAACCCCTCCGACACCCAAATGGCCCCGGGCCTCATACACAGGTGAGGGGTCTTAGAGCCCAATCTCACCTTCCCCGAACAAGTTCTGTCCAGTTCCAAGAAACCAGCCACAGATCCCCGGTCAATTTACACTCTGGATCTTATCCACAAATCACGCTGAGCCAATGCTTTAGAATCTACAATCTAAAGGTTTATTACTACAAGAAAGAAAAGCATGAGAGTAAGGTTGCTAAAGTATCATACATTACATGCATTGAATCTCCCAGTTCTTGATGCAGGCTCGCAGCAGAGATGTTATAACTGCTGGCTTAAAAGTCTTTGGTGAACATCCTATGTCAGGATGGGTCCACAGCTATTTCCGGCTCTTCGATCCCTGCACTGCTGCCTCTGGGATGAATGGCTGAGCTGAGCACCAAGATGGAGTTGGCCACATGGCATATTTATACCTCCTTCCTGGTTTCTTCCAAGCTGGCTAGAGTCACGTGGCCAGTGGCCAGGTGTGTCTTTGGCCTCCAGAGATCCATTGTTCCCTGGAGACTTGCTCATTAGCGTGTCCATAGGCAAACATTCCTGGCCCATTACTCAACCACATACAGAGAAACTTCCAGTCTCCATACAGAGTACATATTCATAACTCCACACACATACCTTATACAGATATATGAAGAGCATATACAGAACTAGTAGAAAGTAAGCTTTTGTTTGACACCTCACATGGCCCCCTTGTACCAACTTTTGGGGCAAACACCCCCCCATGGGTGCAGCAGTGATATGACTGCTCCCCTCAAAATCCAGTAATGTGACAGCGCTTCAAAGTGACAGTGCCACATGGAGCCCGGGGCCAGACCCTGGGCTCCACACGGTGCTGCCGCTTTGAAACACCACATGCAGCCTGGAGTCAGCTGGGGCTGTTGCTACACTTCAGAGGTGGAGGCGCCCTTCAGAGGCAAATTGCATCGACTATTCGATTAGCCAATTAATCTGAATTGAACATCCTTAGTGCACACAAATAGAACACAGCTGCTCCCCGAGTTACGAACAAGTTACAGACCAACACTTGGTCCGTAACTCGAAGTGTTCGTAACTCGGATCCCATAGAGTTACATGGCAACTGTGCTGCTCGTAAGCGCGGATCGCCATTTGTAACTCGGATTCGCATTTATGACTGCTTTGATCGTAAGTGGAGGTGGTCGTAACTCGGGGAGCGGCTGTATACACATTCAGGAGATTACAAGCTCTTAAATGATAGGATACCTATCCTGTTTTGCAAAAAGCATATTAAAGTTATGCATTTTCATAAAAACGCATATTAAAACGCATTAGCATAAAAATATGGGGCACAGTGTCACAGCATCTTTAATATGTTCATAAATGCATTTATTGCAATTGCAGATTACTTGCTGCCCATTGCAAGCAATTGGGTTGTACCATTGCTCAATAGATGGCTATGTTGTGGTAATGAGATTAGTATTCAGGTTTAGTACTTGTATAATAGCTTAGTCTTCACCTGTTTAATCTGTTTAATTAAATAAAAACATTATATTTTCCCAAAAAATTCAAATCTGAAATGACTGTAGTACATTTGCACACCAACAATGTGTATAAGGCTTAAAAGCCCCTCTTATTACATAACAGTTTTCTCATGTTGATACAAGACAAGCATAAAGCATAATGTTTTGCATGAAGCTGGAGTGATGAACAGAATTACATACCATCAGCAGAATTATTGAGAAAAATATCACTGAGGAGTCCCGTGGTAAGTTTGGTGCCAATCACAGTCATGTCACAAGTTGTTTTCTAGAAGACAGAGGGCACAGCAAAAAACTGACATAATTTATCCCATTGTATTTGGGATACACTAAGCATAATGACGATCAAGTGGGTGCAGGTCATCGCCTACTGTGAGTTTCCCAGGATTTTGGAGAAACCTCCATCCAGGCTGGAACGTGTGGCATGTGCTGGTACCCGTTCTGGAATGTGACCCCTGCTGCATTCCACAAGCTAATTCCAGGCATAATTTGGCCTTTTTCTCCCCACCTCCTTTCTCTAGCTTGTTCATGGTCATGCTTGAGAACCATGGTAACCCAGCATGGCTGCTACATGATAAAGCCCATTGCAAGTTAGACAAGTTAACTGATGGCTTCAAGAATAGAGATCATTTTCTTATCTGGGTATTTACAATAGTGCTGTAGAAATACTGTTATAAGGTGGGGCCTGTGATTATTTATGAAAGTCTATTGCAAGGGCAGCCAGACTGCAGCTCACAAGCCACATATGGCTCTTTTACAGTTAAAATATGGCTCCCAGAACCCCCTACACCTCCCCATTCTTTACCTACCAAACTGGGGGCGAGCTTGGCTTCTGACCTGTGTAGGGGTAGGCTTTTGCCAGAGACTGGTGTCTGCTGAGACTGGGGAGGCAAAATGTTAAGGTTTGACCACCTCAATAGTATGAGTAACATTCCCATAAAGATGCTCCCACTCCCACCTCAGCAGCCCTTCCTTGTAGCTTCCAGGTGCTAGTGCCTTGTGGAGAAGTAATGGCAAACAGCTGGGAGTCACAGGGAGGAGCCAGTGCTTTAGCTCAAGGGTGAGCAATAATTTTTGATGGGTGGGACACTCTAAGATTTTGGCAAGTGGTCAAGGGCCGCACTTCTATAGATGGGGTGCGGGGTCTGGGATGGAGCTGGGGTGCAGAAGGGAGCTTGGGGTAGGGGACTGGGGTGTGTGGGGGGATGTGATCTAGGGCAGGGGCTTAGGTTGTGAGGTCCAAGAAGGGGTATGGGTGCAGGAGAGGATTATGGCCTGGGGGAGGGGCTCTAGATGGTTGTAAAGCTAAGCAACCATCTAGATGAGTTGATGCTCTGCATGTGCTGACAGGGAAGCCTTTGGTTCTATTCACTCGGTTCTGTCCACTTCAGGATCTCATTGTGGTCTTCCATGAGCTTTAGCATGCGCTCAGTGGTTTGTGTTCTCACTTACATCTCCATAGCTCTTCTTCACTCCCTTTTCTCTGTTTGAAGTGTCGAATGGCACAACACATGCTTGACCAGATCATCTTCAGTGGTTTTTTTCCTTAGTTGATGGAGTCTCTCTCCTGGTGAACGTGCCTGACTTCTCAAGGTCTGGTCTGGAAAGTAACCATTAACAATGCAGTGACTGTATTATTCATGATAAAGATTGTAACATTTCACTAACATGCATGTCTCTGATCAGAACGTGTCACTTTCCTTGTTATCCTAGAGGCAAACACAGATCTCTCCAGACCCTCTGATCATGGTGTGTTTTCAAGGTGGGGAAGGAATGTTGGGCACAGATCCTCAAGAAAGTATAGTCTGCACGAGTATCAGAGGGGTAGCCGTGTTAGTCTGAATCTGCAAAAGTGACAAGGAGCCCTGTGGAACCTTATAGACCAACAGATTTATTGGAGCATAAGCTTTCGTGGGCAAAGACCCACTTTGTCAGATGCATGTAGTGCATGCATCTGACAAAGTGGGTCTTTGCCCACGAAAGCTTATGCTCCAATAAATCTGTTGGTCTATAAGGTGCCACAGGGCTCCTCGTTGCTTTTGCAGTCTGCACAGTTAACACTGTATAGACAAGCTCTCAGTAGACAGCAGGAACCTTGCTAGAAACCAGAAAAAGGAAAGCAGAATGAATTATTTTACATTAGGATTAGATAAAGAATATACTTCTTGGATTTAGGGATGTAAGTGACTAATTAACTAGTCGACTTGTCGCTTCACCACTCCCCCCCTTGCTGCCTCTATCGCAAAGAGGCAGCAAGGGTGGGGAAAGAGGAGGGGGTGCTGGAGGGAGCCAGCTTAAAAGCTGGTTCCCCCCAGCTCCAGCACTGTGGGAGGGGGCAGGGGTGCAGCAGCGGCCAACTTTGAAATGTACAAGAGTCCCCACTGGAGCTCTTGTACATTTCAGTGTGGAAGCGCCCATGTGAAGCCCAGGGTCAGCGGGACCCCGCTGGCCCTGGGCTCCACGCAGCGTTTCAATCTTTGAAATGCACAAGAGCCCCTGCTGGGGCTCTTGTACATTTCAGTGATGGAACGTGGAAGTCCTTATTGACTAATCGAATAGTCCATGGAAATTCCATTAATCGAAATTTAACATCCCAGCTTGGATTGGACATCATTAAAAAGTTTGTTGAGAAAATATCCCAAACACTTTTTACTTGATTTGGTTTGAAATAGTAAAGCCAGAGTGATTGGCCAGTTCTACTCTCAAGCAAAGAGAAATCTTTAACTGTGCTTGCATTATTTTTCCCTTAACCGAGTTTCCAGTGTCTGTATAACCCTAGTTAATCAATATTTCTTTTTCAGACACATTTGGGCCTCATGTCACACACAATCATTTTCAGACTTGTCAGTCTTTTATCATTTATGGAGAACATAGTGTCAGAAATGTTGGGGCTCTAAATATTTTATTTTGCTTTTGGTGCTTTTTCCAAAGGCCTGGACGCAATGTTACATTGTACTCCAAGGAACTCTTTCAGGCCTCCAAATCTGTTACAGGCTGGGGACCAACCAGCTAAGTAGTAGTTCTGCAGAAAAGGACCTGGGGGTTACAGTAGATGAGAAGCTGGATATGAGTCAACAGTGTGCCCTTGTAGCCAAGAAGGCTAATGGCATATTAAGTTGCATTAAGAGGAGCATTGCCAGCAGATCCAGAGATGTCATTATTCCCCTTTATCTGGCTCTGGTGAGGAGGCCACATCTGGAGTATTGTGCCCAGTTCTGGGCCCCCCACTACAAAAAGGATGTGGACGCATTGGAGAGGGTCCAGCGGAGGGCAACCAAAATGATTAGGGGGCTGGAGCATATGACCTATGAGGAGAGGCTGAGGGAGTTGGGTCTGTTTAGTCTGCAGAAGTGAAGAGTGAGGGGGGATTTGATAGCAGCCTTCAACTTCCTGAAGGGAGGTTCCAAAGAGGACGGAGAAAAGCTGTTCTCAGTAGTGACGGATGGCAGAACAAGGAGCAATGGTCTTAAGTTGTGGTGGGAAAGGTCCAGGTTGGATATTAGGAAAAACTATTTCACTAGGAGAGTGGTAAAACACTGGAATGGGTTACCTAGAGAAGTAGTGGAGTCTCCATCCCTGGAGGTGTTTAAGTCTCGGCTTGACAAAGCCCTGACTGGGTTGATCTAGTTGGGATTGGTCCTGGCTAGAGCAGGGGGCTGGACTTGATGACCTCCTGAGGTCTCTTTCAGCTCTACGGTTCTATGATTCTATGATCTGCTTTGGTAACGGGATTTTCTTATTTTTTCTAAATTGCATAAAGGTTGGACAGTTCAAATGATTGGTTATTGTTTCTAGATTGCTAATTTTAATCCAGGCTAGGTTAGTTAATGAGTGAAAATCCTTTCTCTAATGCTTCATGGTCTATGTGGAATGAATTAGTGGTCTCAGTGCAGATCTTTGGCCTTGTCATGAATGATGTTTTAGTCATCTGTGTAGCTGCCTTGGTGCAGATCTCTAATGTAGGCACAGTGCTCCATTACAAACTATGCCTTGCGCCTGTGAGATTTAATCCAGTTTGAAAGTCATGGTTTACATTAGGGATGTGAATGTTTAATTGCAGCCGAGTCCGGAGTGGTGCCCGTCTGTGGCACTCCACCCCAGCTGGGCTGGATCAGCATCCCACCCCGCCTGCTCCGTTTAATCAGTTAACTGGTTAAACATAAAGTTTAACTAGTTAACTAATTAAATGGGATTTTACATAGGGCAGTGTGTCTATACTGTGGGTTTTTGTCAGTGCAGATACAGTAATGACTGAACTGAGCAGAGAAGTCTGTAGTGTACTGGAGCCTGTAACACAAACACAACTGACCTTGTCCTAGGCAAGAACTTAGTTCAGTTTCCATGCCCTTTCAGTCCTTACCTTCATATTGCTCAAAGTTGTTATTTTGGGTCTGCGTTAAGGCACACTAGCATGGCAGCTTCTGGAAGCTTGCCTGTCAGTGCCTGTGCTGCTTTATTCTGTAGATAAATGAACATGGGTCTTGAGGACTATCTGTCACACACCTTTCAGGAGACTTGAACTCACTTGTCTTGTAGAAAGTCCTTAAGGAGTCTACTGTTTATGCCTTTTCTAGGACAGGGGCCTCAACCTGGAGAAAATGGAAAAACTCATTAGTATTCTTTAGCCCAGACAGTATTAAAGCCTGACCTCAGTAACTAGCTTAGCATTATCCACTTTCACTCCCTAATGCTTTTTGATCTCCATTTTGGTGACAGTCCTCTTTTCTGGTTTTACCCAGGGTCACACACTATGCATGAGTGCCAATTCAGAATTGAAGGGATAGGGGGAGGTAACTTGGGCTGTAAACTCAATTGGGTCCCTTTGTTCTTCAGCTGGGGGATACCATGTATCAATACTTTTTTCCCACCTGATTCTCTAATTAGGCTCTTAATTATAAAAGCACGTTTGGCACCCTCTGTCACTTGCCTTTTCCATTTCAGATTTTGTGACATACTTCTGCCTCTGTACCAGGCAGCTGTGGAAGTTACTCAGTTGCGCAGCTGCCCTCTACACAAGTAACACAAGGCTGAATTCTGTCCTGCTTCTCCTTTAAGATCTCTAGTACATCTCCTGGGGAGCTTTGCTTATTGAGGAGCAGAAGACCCTATATAGCAGTGGTCTCCAACCTTTTTACACCCAAGATCACTTTTTAAATGACAGACCAAGCCAAGATCTACCGCCCCGCCCCTTCCTTGAAGCCCCGCCCCTTCCTTGAAGCCCCACCCTCTCTATTCTCCTCCTCTCCATCACTTGCTATCCCCAATCCTTATACTGCTGCTTTTTTTTTTTTTTTTTTAAATCTTCTGTAGGAAGAGGTTTTTCCAACATTTGGCCTGTCTAGACTGGACCAAATGTCAGAAAAAAACCCCTTCTTTTGGAAGCCCCCTTATTCCTCGTGGAAAGAGGAATATAGGGGTGACAAAAAGAGCATGTTTGCTCTTCCACTAAAAAAAGTGGAAGAACAAACGCAACCCTGGATGCAGAAGAGTTTTTCTGGAATATCTCCAGAATCCTGAAAAACTCCTGCAGTCTAGCCGGACCCTTGCTGGGTTGAGACAGGATGTGTAGTCTCTGGGGTGGGAATGAGGGATTTGGGTGTGGGAAGGGGTGAGAGGTGCAAGCTCTGGGAGGAAATCTGGATGCAGGAGGAGGTGGAGAAGGGGACACTGGCTCGGGGAGGGGGCTCCAGGCTGGGCAGTGTTGGGGTACTAAGCAAGCCACAGGCTTGTGGATATGAAGGTGCAGGAATTTGGGTTGGGGTATGTGAGGGGCTCAGGGCAGGGGGTTCCAGTGTATGATAGGCTCAGAACTAGGGTCTGGGGAAGGGGGAATGCAGGAGTGGTTGTGGCCAGATGGGGGCTTGGCCCCAATTGGGGATTTGTTGGCCAGGCTTCATTTTTAAATAAAATACTATGTCAAACACAAAAAGTTTCTTCATTGTCTTTATTTATGAGAGTGGCAGGGAACCTGCCTTGAGTCAGGGGTCACTGACCCATAGAAAAGTCAGTTGGGAGCAGGGGACACAGTACTGGGGAGGGGTGCTAGTGGGTTCTGGGGCAGGGAACAGGGTGCCAGTGGGGGCAGGGGAGAGGGGGCAGGGTGCCAGAAGGACAGGTTTCTGCAGCAGGGGCCAGTGGGGGACAGGGTGCTAGTGGGGGACAGGTTTCTGCAGTAGGGGACAGGGTGCCAGAAGGAACTGGTTTCTGCAGGGGGGGCAGAGTGCCAGGGGGGCAGGTTTCCTCGGGGGCGGGGGGGGGTTCTGCAGTGGGGGGGCCAGGGGAGAGGGAACAGGGGGGCAGGAGGGTGGGGGACAGGTTTGGGGCAGGGGAGAGGGAACAAGGTTCGGGGGCAGGGAGTCCCCTACACCAGCCACGGAGGGAAGCCTCCGTCCTGCGCTCCCTCCGGTGGCTGACCCTCCTCCCCCCCATCGAGCAGGGAAGGAAGGAAGCCCCGTTGCGCACCTCTGCCGGGCCTGACACCACCCCCCCCCCCCCATCGAGCAGGGAAGCCCACTCAGGCGACCCCTCGGGGGTGACACCCCCTCCCACACATGCCTGCCCCTGGGACCGAAACCCCCACGCATGCCTGCCCTGGGGCCAACACCCGCCCCCCGCGGCACAGGGAAACCCCGCACACGCCTGCCTGAGGGACAACTCACGTCTCCTGCGCCGGTGCAGGGAAGTCACCATGCTCCTCTTCCGGAGCCAGGACTCCCTCCCACAGCATGCCTGGCAAAGCAGCCACCGCACTTCTGGAACTCCCAGAAGTGGCGCTAAGCGGCTTCCACCCGCGGGAAGCCGGCACTACCTCCATTTTTGCTGGAGGTAAATATGGGGGCTTCTCGGGGGTGGGTGGAAAATGAGGGAGGCCCGGATGCCTCGCGATCGACTGGTCAAGGTCTTGCGATCAACCAGTTGGTGACCACGGCTATATAGCATGGGGTAGCACCGAGCCTTATATTGAGAGAGAACTGTGGTTCTCAACCTTTTTGGCTCAAGACCCATATGTAAATGCTGGTAGTTTGCAATGACCTGAACATGCCCTAAGACATGATTTCCCTCCCCCCTCAACCTTGTTCACAGGGGTCCATTTGGGGTGTGTAGCTTGGAGCTAAAATTCCAGACACTTCAACCAGATATGAAGATTTGGGGAACTCTCCCACCGGCTACTAGGGGGAGGGGCTGCGATCCAAGACACCTATAAAATATGGAGCCCCTTCAGAGGGGTCAAGAAAATGAGAGGTGGGGGGGATTTGGGATCCTGGGGGTAAAGGATGATGGGGGAGAAGGATATGGGGGTACATTGGATTATCCCCCAAGAGACTGGGGGATAGGATGGGTTGTATGACAGAGGGGGAGTCTCCCCCTGTGGGTGACAGGTACATCAGGGGCCTAAGCTGGGAGGCAGGCTAGGTAATATGGAACACGGGGCATCATTTATCTGAGGGGTGCAGTGTATATTGGGGGGCTGGTACTTAATGCAGAGCATGACACTAAGCATTCCCTTCCTACAAAGGATATCAACATGTAGTCGACAACATGATTAACTGATAAGCCTAGGCTTATTGGTTAATCCTTTCGATTACATGAACCCCCCCTTGATGCCTCTGAATCCAGCACAGCCTCTGTCTAAGGCGAGCCCAGGTCCACTGCAGACAGAGGCTGCTCTGCGACAACCTCTCCTGAATAGAGGCAGTAGCATGGGAGGGCCAAGATGGCTCCATGGAGCCGGTGCTCGGGGGAAGCCAGCTTTTAAACCGTCTTCCCTCGCAGACCAGCTCTTGCCTGCCACCCTGTGCTGCTGCTTTTGATACAGAGGCAGTAGGGCCCGGTGGCAGGGGGTTCCCCAAGATTGGGGCCGGGAGCATACTGGCTGCCGGCCCCACCCTGGGGACTATAGAATAAGAGTGTAATTGCTAATATTTGATGCGGTTATGCAATTATTCACTTACTTTATATCTAACATTCCTATCTTCTGTTCTGTGAGTTGGGCTTGACTTCTTGCCCTGGACTGAGGTTGCAGCACTGCTCAGGTTTGACCATCCCCCCTGCTAATTTATGTGAGTAGGGTTGATGCATTTAGTCTCAGATAGGGATGTAATAGTGTGGTCAATTAACCGATTAGCAAAAGCTTATAGGTTAATGCTATAGACTACATGCACCCTCCTCCCACCCATTGCCAGTACATTTTTTAGCAGGCTGGCCAGCAGCCCGGCTCATTGCTGGTTTGCGACGGGTACAGGACCTACACCTGCTGCAGCTCTGCATTTGAAGTGTATTAGGAGCCAGGCGGGCAGGCAGCCCAGCTCAGTTCCAGCTCATGCTGGGTCCGGGAGCTCAGACTGCTCCCCCATCCCCAGCAGGAGCTGCTGCTACCTCCCTCTGATAGAGAGGCAGCAGCGCAGGGCGACAGGCAGCTGGTCTGCGAGGGGAGCTGATTTTTAAACTGGCGTCTCTCGCGGACCAGCTCCTGCCTGGCACCCCGCACTGCTGCCTCTGATAGAGAGGCAGCAGCGTGGAGTGGCAGGGGGCTCCTCCACACTGGCTGCCGGCCCCACCCCCAGGCACTATAGAATAGTCAAGTAACTGATAAGAATTCATGAGGTTAATCGACTATTCAATTAACCGATATTTAACATCTCTAGTCTGAGAGCCACTGAGGTTTGGCCCTGTCGTTGTGACAGAAGGGCAGCTAGATCAACCCTGAGCAGTGCTGTGGCCTCATATCAGATTGCTATGTCTGGAGCGTGCAGCTGAGCTCAGCCAGCCACACAGCTTTTTAATGTATTTTGGTGAGCCCGTTTTAGGGTTGAGAAATTGTGGCTTAAAAGAAATCTTCCACAGACCTTGCCAGCTGAAGGAATTGATTAGCGGTCCGGTCCAGAGGAGCTACCAAAGAGAACCAAAATAATTCCGTAGAAGTTAACTCACAATTACCCTAGTCCTGAAACAATAATTGAGTCTTGAAATGTAGAAGTCAAGGATCTAACAATACTTGCCAAAAAGCAAGTGTAGGTAGCCCGGAGTGTCTCTACAGGGTAACTTAGTGACTACTCAGAACTGATTAGCTAAATTAGCTTTTGCCATGTGTCAGCCGGTGGTCAGGGCAGTGAGTGGTGTGTGTGTATTATACACCCGAGACTTCAACTGCTAGGACTGGGGTCCCTTACAGCAGGCAACCTGGAGGAGGTTGACGGGCTCCCCAAGAAGTTTACAGGGAGAGCTTATTACACCTCAGATTTTGACTGCTAGGATACACGATCCCTTCGCAGCGGGCAGCCTGGGGAGGCTGAGAGATGCCCCAACGGATCTGTCCCCTGGAAGCGACACGATCCAACGCTCAAGCTCTCCCTATATCTGTCCCTTATGACCGGCTGGAGTTCTTTTTAAAATTGTGCTTGGTTCTGTTACAGCAACTGAAGGAGTCAGGTCACAGCTTAAACAGTTACTATTTTATTGTTACAGGGTAAACTTAGCTGTTAAATGCTACTACTGTGTTACAGATAACACAGCCACTACAAAGGACAGGACAGAAATTACACTAATAAGTCACTTACAGGTACCATGAAATGCTTTTGGTTCTCTGAGCTCTTATTAAATGCATGCAAAATAGACACCTAGCAGGTATATATTCTCACCCCTGCGTTCCAGACTTGGCGTGGCCAGCGTCTTTCTCTCAATCCCTCAGGAAGAAGTAGGGCGAGGCTGGGTGTCCCACAGACCTCGGGAGGCAACCAATACCTGCCAGCAGGTATAGATGATTGGAGCTCAAATGGGGTGGGCTACTAAACCCCTCTTTATACCCCTTGGGTCACGTAGGCTTCTTCCTGGTCTCAAGTGGCCAATTAGGGAAAATGGCTTTGAATGCCAAGTTTCCCAGGAAGGGTGCAAAGCATAATTCACACCTGGGAAAATGCAGACAATGGGCACCTCTAGTATGTGATGGGCGAAGATTCCTCTCCTGGGACAGTGTAGGCGTGTCAATTACTGGTGCTAGCCATCAGGGCAGCAGGAGGTCCCCTGGTCGTCAGCTAGCCCATTTACTGTCTGGTTTCTGTTTATTAGAGTCAGGGACAAGCAGCACCCCTGCGTTCCCAGGGCATCAAAGGCTGACTGCCTTTCTCTTGCTCTCTGGGGGGGGGGGGGAAAACAAGATGGGGTTCATGTCTGGCTACACCATGTTATGCCTATGCTGTTCAGAACATTGCACCAATAAGAGAATTAAGTATAAACAGGCATGCACCATCACTTTCAGATGTATCTTGCAAAGACAATACTTACTTATACACTCTTGGTGCAATAGCACCATAGACCTTACTCATTGGTGGACATGTCCACACTGGAGTTTCACCTTTAATTGTAGTCCAGTGGAAATGTAGGGCTAGAAGGGACTTGGAGAGGCCATCAGTTCCAGCCCTTTGCAGTGAGCAGGACCAAGTAAACCTAGGCCATCTGCGACAGGTGTTTGTCCAACCTGTTCTTAAAAACCTCCAATGAAGGTTTCTCAGTCTCCCTTGGAAGCATATTTCAGAGCTTAACTACCCTTATAGTTAGAAACATTTTTCCATACTGCTGGGTTTGGGCCTTGATGTGTGGGGTGGACATTACTCAACACACTCTCAGTGCAAATGTATTATGAGAACTTGGAACTAATTGATGCTTCCTAGGAAAGCATTGTGTGTATGGTGGAATTGAGTAATCTTCCTCACTTTTGGGTCAGATGCTTCTTTTGGGAAGCCCTGTGTGGCAGTTGATCTGTTGTTAACAATTTCAGTACCAAGACTAAGCAATAATTTCTTTTAATAAAAGAAAATCTTCAAGTTAAAAGCTGGTTTTGCCCACATGTGAGTGCTTTACACTATCGTCTTCTCAGTCCTATGATAGAGAGAAGGCATAACAAGAAATAACTTCATTATTGCATATTATATAAACTAAATTGCATTTTGACTGGCATTGTGGGTTCAGATAGAAAGCTATTACTTTGCAGATTGATGATGACAACTAATGTTGCTCCATTTGCCCTCTCAAATGTTTCTCATTTCAGTCCCAAAGTTACCTACGTTTCATACAGATGTCCTCTCTCTCACTTTAACTGTGGAAAACCATTTACATTGGAAGTAAACAATTATGAAACTGAGGTTAGAAGAGAATTTTTACTTGACAAGAATGAATCCCACAACATGTTTCCTGCATGAATAATTGTTTTGCATTGCTCATTTCGTTTTTTGGTCATACATTGTGTTACACAGCTTGACCTTGGCCAGGGTGAGGGGAATGTCACAAGATTCAGACTTGCGTTAGTGCATATAACATGTTGAAATGCTGATTATTTTGATCTTTATGCTCCTGTTGGTGTCACGCAGAGTGGAATATTTATGTCTTTTTTGTTCCAAAGATGTAGAAAACACAGATGGAATTTTGTATTGCTCATTTTATAGTGACAGTTCATGATTTCTACCAGTTGGTGGCATCCTTCAAAAATAAAAAAAAATCACTACTTGAAAAGGTATTTTGAACAATGCAATATTTACTATTGGCAGCATAAGCCTTCAGTTTGTACCTCATAGAATCATAGAAAACTAGAACTGAAAGGGACCTCGAGAGGTCATCAAGTCCAGTCCCCTGCCCTCACGGCAGGACCAAGCACCTACCTCCTTCCTAAACAATTCAGGTTCACAGTATGTGTGTATAAAGAGGGAGCAAAGGAGGAAAATTGAGTATTGTAATGTTTTTACATAATGTAAAATATGTAAAAACCTTAGTCCTTGTTCATTTCTATTGTCATTGCTGGCTCTTTTTGAAACAATCATAAGCAATAAGTTAAAGCCAGAGGAAATTTGTAGCTAAACTTATCTTTTTAAAATCAAAATACTAATGAATCCCTATGTAGAACAATTAGTAGTATGTTTCTGTTGTTGTTGGAGTGTTGCTTACAGGAATTCTCACTGATAGTAGGGATGTAATAGTGCAGTTGATTAACCGATAAGCAGAAGCTTATAAGTTAATGCTATACATGCATCCTCCCCCTCCCCTCTCCGCCAGTAAATTTTTTAGCAGGTTGGCCAGCAGCCTGGCTCAGTGCTGGCTCATACTGAGCCTGGGACCTACTCCTGCTGCAGCTCTGCATTTAAAGTGTATTAGGAGCCAGGTGGGTGGGCAGCCTGGCTCAGTTCCAGCTTGTACCAGGTCCAGGAGCTCAGACTCCCCCCACCCCGGACAGGGGCTGCTGCCACCCCGTGCTGCTGCCTCTGTATCAGAGGCAGCAGAACAGGGCAACAGGCAGCCAGTCCACAAGGGGAGCTGGTTTTTAAACTGGCTCCCCTTGTGGATCGGCTCCTGCCTGGCACCCCACGCAGCTGCCTCTAATACAGAGGCACCAGCACGGGATGACAGCAGCCCCTGTTCAGCGGGGAGGGGACGGGTCTGAGCTTCTGGACCCGGAGCATGTGTGGGATCTGAGATGGAGGTTGGGTGCAGAAGGGAACTTGGGGTAGGAGACTATAGTGCAGGAGAGTGTGGAATCTAAGGGAATTCGGGTGAAGGAGGGGGTTGTGATCTGGGGCAGGATCTGGGAGGAGGTAGGGAGGCAGGAGATTCTGGCCCGGGGAGTTGCAGAAGGGGGAGGGCAGGGGGCTGCTCCCTGTAGATCTCTGCTCTGGAGGCCCGAGGGAAGGGGAGGCTTTGTGTGCTGCTCCCACCCCTTGCAAAAAATCTCAGCTCCCATTGGCTGGTTTCCATGAAGACTCCCTCTCCCTCTGATAATCAGAGCAGTGAGTCACAGAGAGCAGCCAGATGCTTAAACTGACATGGGGCTGCTCTGAAGTCGCTGGCTGCTCTGTGCTTTAGGGTCTCCGGAGGGTGGTCCATGGGCCAGATTGGGTAGGCTGTATCTTGCCCGCCCCGTTATACACCCTTCTTTTTATCTTCTGTTCAGTCCTTCTCTCTGCCATTTTGTTTTTATCTCACTTCATCTTCCTTTCCCCAATATAGTTTCTCTCTTTTCCTGATCAGCCCAACAGTAGAATAAAATCAGTATGAGCAGTTAATTCATACCTGTGCTTCTGTTGTCTATCCCAGGATACATCAGACTATCTAGGACAGTGCTATTCTAGTTAATTTCATGCTGTTGGTGCCAGAAGAGCCCTACTAGCAAATACAGTCCTGCAGCTAATCTGCAATGTCAGGAATTTAGGATCAGATTGCTTCAGATCCTACAATTGTGTGTGTTTAAGAATAGTTACCATACCAGAGGACTGGTGTCATGTCAATTACAGTCCATTATCCTGCAGCATGTCAGTAAAATCAGAAACCTGCAGAGCTCTCTGAAATGTATATGTGCTTCATATTACTCTAGATGGCCTAGAAACATTGTCTAAATATTAATTGTATGAAATCTCAACTGATGTAAATCAGTGTAATTCCTTTGAAATCCATGGATAGACACTAAATAGCTGGGAATCTCTTGGCCCCAAGATTTTAATTTATATGTCAGATTCTCAATTTTTTTTTAACTTTCTCACACTCCCAGGACTGGTGCCATTGAATGTCTGGAATGTCAGTGTAACTGTGGGGCTCCAGTTTTTGTAATCCCACGATCCACTTCTCTTCTGCTGTATGACTGAGGAGCACAGATATAAGCATACCAATGGCAAGTTGAGCAGTATTTTCTCACCTAGCTAGGATCAGATTGCAGGAGGATCTCCTGTGATTCTGCAGGAGCAACTCTCAAATTTCCATTCAATATGACTCCAGACAGAGAGTCTTCCCCATTAAAACTCCCAAGAATTTTCTTTCTGCAATGTAAGGTCCACACTAGCCTACCCTGATGATGTCCATACCTTGTTCTCTGATGATAGAGGATAGCAATCTCTAATTTGCCCCTCAGTCTCTAGCATCAATATTATTCTATGTCTATGCAAAGACGGCTCTGTCTGCAGTGCCTCTTTTTCAGCTGCAGTTTGCCAACAAAATCAGTTCTTTGCCCTTGCCTTAATATTATGGAGAGAACAAAAGAAGATGGGTAGACAGGGGAAGTCCTGTAACTGCTTACTACTCCTGGTTTGGGACACACTTCATCTTTGCGGAGTTTCTAGCTTAGAGAGTGTTTTTCAGAAAATGGATCTTATCTGTACTGTTTCAGAAAATTCAGGGTTATCTCTGTTTTCCGACAGTGTTTGTGGTAAAGTTTCTCTGAGGTCTGTATTGGTTAGCAACATCATGTTCACCAATCTGGAATACCAGTCTCATGAGGTTTATTCTCAATTGGCAGGTGGTGTCTCATCCTTCTCACTACTTGGAATATATACTTGGGGTATATTTGAACCATATAGGATTGCTGGAATAGGACAATATGCTTTCCCCGCGGTAGAGTGAGGTGATTTATAATTGGAAGAAAATTGTATTTTAGTTCTGTTCATCCAGTTTGCCCCAGATAGGCAGATAAATAGCCCTTCAGTTTAAGATCAGTGCTGCTCCATAAACGGGCTGAAAGTACAGACAATCATGCCATTGCCCTGTCGTTAGAATCCAAGTAATACATGTCCACAGGATGTATGAATTTTCTTGTGTCTCCTTTTTTGCACTCTGTTACTGAGCTGTTTTCTTGAAGTATTAACAAGTCATCCTGATCTGGAATCAAAATCAGTTGTTAATCACTGATGTCAGTGAAGCAATTCCTCATCATTGGGGCATGATGACTTTGGCCTGCAGGGCTGCCAGGTGAGTGAAAGTCGATCTGGAGTTGTGGAATGAATGGAAATAGTGTGGCCCGGGACATGTGTATGCAATTTGTTCAGATGATTCAAATGCAGCCATGGCAACTGAGATAAACAGAGGAAAAGATACTGGAAAAGCAGCAGCAGCTTCATTTTAAATAGCATAGCCATTATTTCAAACTGTTCAGATGTTTACTAGGCAAGCTCCGTCTTCCTGCGAGGTCTCCTCCTCCCTCCAGTTTGCTTATAGTTAAAGTCTTGGGATTAGATGACTTTTTGAGTAAAGTGCTGAGCCAAATTCCTCTGTTCCTATTTCAGTGCAAACACCCTTTGACTTCAGATGATGTTTTTCTTAAGTCAGGCTTGCAGAATTTGGCTCTCTGCTTCCATCTTTGGAATCTAAAACTTCTTAATAAAATTCTCCTCTTCTCAGAATCCACTTTCTAAAACCATCACATGTAATTTTGCAGTTTGTTTTCTCTGATTGGGTGAGACTTTAGACTATATAATTAATAGAGGTGAAGCCACCTCCTAAGTTTGAAGTGTTTGCTATCTAAATGATGTTGAACTCAATGCGGTGAACCACACTACAATAGTACTCAGTGTTTGAATTCAGAAGGGACTTCAGTTTCCATTGGTGGCAGTCCCTGGATCATCAGTCATCTGTTAACACAGTTAATTTATATGGATATTCTGCTCGGAGAGGAACTCAAAGGATTTTTTTAAATACCCCTTGAAATCATTATAGGATGACTGGCGTCCTCACAGCTTATGAAGGGGATTGCCTTTAGCTTAAGATATAACCAGTAGATGAAGAATAAAAAATGCATTAACTTAAAATTGATCCTAAGTGACACAATCGGTAGTATATACTGAGGTTTATGGGTTTTGTTTACTATTAAAGTACCAAATTGCAATCACAACTGCGGCTTTATAGTGTGTGTAGTGTGCACTTAATCATTTGAGTACCTGTGTTGATGACAAAGATGACAGGGCTGAAACTTCACTAAAGCCGATTTGTTGTTTTGAAATTGTGCCAGTCATCTTTCTCCTATCCCAGAGCTGAGGGGATTCACAGAGCTATCAAAGTTACTTTACAGCACTGATGTTCCTCTTCCTCAGCCCTTGACTCTGAGGAAGAAATTGTTCCACCGTGTCAAATTGTAAAGCTCCCAGAAGAACCTTATTTTACCCCAAAACAACGAATAGTCTTGCAGCACCTTAGAGACTAACAAAATATGTAGATGGTATCACAAGCTTTCATGGGCATAACCCACTTCTTCAAATGAATGGAGTTATTAAACGTCGAGTTTCTAAATAAATAGGGAATGTGGGAGGAGAAGGAAAAAGAGATTTTACCCAATCTCTTCATGTTTCTCTCCTGCCTTTGGTCCTTTTCTTAGAATGCTTGAGTGTTCCAGTCACTCTAGTTTAATAATTTATAGTACAGTAAACCCTAGAGATTGATGGCTCTTTGGCATTTAGCTGGTGTACAAACTCATAGTAAGAGGTCAAAATGGACAAAAATTGGGAAGGGAAATGAAGTCAGATGTTATGTGATTTTTGTTAGGTAACAGCCGGTTGGTGGCAGAGCTGGAAATAGAGCCCAGGACTTTTGGCTTTCATTCCAGTTCCATGTACATCAGACCACACTACATCCATATAAATTATCCTTGAGCCTGCTCTGACTGATTGGAGTTAAATCATTTTATAAGGCTTTGGTTGTGGTGTATACTCATAATAAATTCCTTCCAAGGGTGGTGATGGTGGTGATCCACCTTCATGAATCATGCTTTCCAATATTTTTCTCATCACTGTCCTCAGTAAGGCCTTGCTTTACAAACTAGATCTGAAAATGTCCCTTGAGTTTTTGCTGGAAAAAATGTAAGTCTTCAAGCATTGAGAAAATCCATTACATTTGTGTTGTTTGACACCACCATGCTGTGCTCATGTCACAGAGTTGCATGTGTATTTCTAATTGCATTTCTCCTCTCTGTTGCTTTAAAGGTGAGCAACAAAATTCCAAAGTAAATAACTACATAAATATATAAGTATCTCAGGAATCAGGATGTGGGGAGGGGGATGTTGAGGATATAGGTTTTAAACTTGACTTGGAAGTATATATATTTCGTTTCTAGGAAATGTGATACTTAGATTCAAGTTGGTTTGCCCAAGAATGCATCATTCTGGATTAGTGCAGATTCTGGGGAAATGCGTGGTTATGTGAAACTTACAGGTAGATAGTTTGCATTTTTCAGTTTCTACAAAGCCAACTTTCACTGGTATCTGCTGTTCGGAGTGCTGCATTCTGGGGCACCAAACGCAGAACAAGGTAGCAGGTCTTATGGAAGATTAAGAAGAATTTTTAAAAAGCTGTGGTCATTTAAAATGTATTTATTCTGACTAAAAATCCTTCCTTTCTCCATTGTTCGGTGCTCAATTTTTTGACACTTTTGATACCATTGTTTGCTAGTTATGCAGTCACCACAGAGTCTTCCAGTGTAGATGAGACCTGAAGTTCTTGTGTAAAAAAACCAATCAGATTCTAAAACTTGTCAGGCCACCTTTATATATTTTAAAGCACAAACCTAGGATTTTTCTGCCTTTGCTGTTCACTAGTTCCAGTAGAAATAATGTGGGCAAGAATTCTTACACCTGAGAGATAGCGAGTAGAGGCAGTAAGCATGAAAAATTCAGTAAAAGAAAGTGAATGGGATTTAGTTTTGCTCCGCTGAAGATGCCACCTCCCTTCCACTGAATTCACTTCCTGAGGAGTTGGCAGCACTTCTACAGAACCCACCCATTGATACGTCTACCAGACAGGTGGTTATTGAGGGACACCAGGCACAGTGCTCTTTCCAGGAATAAGACCATCTACTTCCTCTCTCTACCTTTGCTGATGAGTAGAGTGAGAAGCTGGGAACCTGGCACTCACTCTGCAGAAAACTCAGGACAGGCTCTGTAAGTTTACAGCAGGATTTGAAGAGCAGATACAAATTGGAGAGACGGTACTCTGGGTATGGGAGAAGTGCAGCTGGAGTGACAACATACTCAGCCCCCCTCAGAGACACTAGAGTATGAAGGTGGATACAGGGGTGCTGGTTGGATGGCCAAGAGGGTTCGGTGTTTTGGGACTAGTAGGGCTGTTTTTTCCAGGATTTGGGATTTCAGAATGAAAATGTGAATGTTCCTAGTAGTGTTTCCCTGGAGTAAAACTGCCACTGATCAATATGTTTTCAGTAAAGGAAAAAACTTGACTGCTCCCTGCTTTATAGCGACAATGCCTGCTCAACGAGATCACCCAGATTATCTTGCTCTTCAGCCGCCAGCTTTTGCCTGGAAATGTTTGCAGCCTGTTTTGAAGTTGTGCAGAAAAGCACACTTGCGTCATTCAGAAAATGCAATGAGTCAATGCAGTCCCAAGGGAGCTGTAACAATCCCAAACAGAAACTTGGAAAAGGAAACAAAGATGGAGTTTAAAGATACAGTATTTTTGATTACTGCTTCATTTAGAGGTGTTATACTGAATTCACAAAAAGTGCTGGTGACAAAGAAGTTTAATAGGGACTTTACCATTGTAAACATAACGGAAGCTTTTTAACATAGTGATCTACCTAGGACTAGGGTGTACGGCTGTAAGAGGGTGTTAAACTTGTTATACTTGCTACTATACTCAGTATTTTGGCATTCAGGAAATCTCTGTGAAATTTTCTTATTCATTTCTCTGCAATCACATGACACAGGGGCCCCTGAGTTCTCTGCCTGTGGAACATCATAATCTACTCCAGTGGTGGGCAACCTGCAGGTTGCACATGGCTTGTCAGGGTAAGCTGCTGGCAGTCCGCTAGACAAAGTTGTTTACCTTGCATCTGCAGGTGCAGCTGCCTACAGGTCCCATTGGTCATGGTTCACCATTCCCAGCCAGTGGAAGCTTGTATCTGCAGATGCAAGGTAAACAACCTGTTTGGCAGCCCTGATAGTAGCTTACGCCACACACAACTTGTCAGGGTGGGTTGCAGGTTGCCCACCACTGGTCTAGGCCCCTGTGGGCTAGTGTGTACCCAGTTACATGATTAACCTATAAGCTTGAGCTCATTGGTTAATCTTAATGGTTACACGTACCCCCTCCTTGCTGCCTCTGATACAGAGGCAGCAAGGGTGGGGTGGGGGGGAGGTGGGAGCTGGTACCCATGGGAAGCTGGTTCCTATGGAGCCGCCTTTCCTCACTGCCTCCCACAGAGGGGACAGGCAGGAGCTGGTACACACAGGAAGCTGGCTTTAAGAGGCAGGAGCCAGTACGCACCAGTTCTCCCCTCCCATCCGCTGCCTCCCACAGAAACAGCAATGCGGGGGGGGGGCGGGGGAGACGATGGAAGCTGGTGCTATGGGAGAACTGCCTTAAAAGCTGGCTCCCCACGAGCACTGTCACCCACAGAGCCCCCCCTACCCCTCTGCAGTACTGCCTCTGATAGAGAGGTAGCAGTGCAGGGTGGTGGGGGAAGAGGGGCAGGCAGGAGCCGGTACATGCAAGGGGCAGAGGCAGCAGTGGAGGGAAGAGGGTGGGGAGTCGGGAACCAGCTTCCACCAGGAGCACTGGCTCCCACCTGCCCCCCTGCATGTCAATGTGTAATCACTAAAATATTCAACGGTTACACATTTACAAAAAACCACATTTGTTAACATTTCTACTTTGGTCTAATTTCAATTGTTGGGTTTAGTGCGTGGTTATTGGGTGCTGTTGGTGGCCTGTGATATGCAGGCAGTTAGACTGGATGATCTGGAACTCTTTATAATGGGTGTTTTTGTTATGTAAATGAATGGGGGTGGGGGCAGGGCAAGGGAGGAAGGAGCACAAATGGGCAGTGCTCCAGCCTTAACCAGTTTTTTCCCTCCGCCCCTCCTTAACCTTTTCCATCCACTTTCAAATTTGGAGCTATTTCTGCAATATATATAACTAAGCTGAGGCAGAAGAGGGGGCCTAAGCTGTGTTTAATCATATTACAGAGCCATAGTATAGCTCTGCAAAGACTTAAATAATTGCATACCCTAGTTACAACAACAGATGAAGCTGTTACTTGAGGCACCACTGTCCATGATGCATACAACACAAGAACATTTGCTGTTTTCATGGGCTCTTGCTCCTCTTTATATCCTTCCTCCATGTAGCCAAAGGGGTTAGACGCCACTTCCTTCAGAACTTACCAGTGTCTGCAGTTGCAAATGTTGGCTCTTGAGAGCTCATTTAAGGCATTTGGCCTTCAAGAGCTGAGACGGCTACTTAAGCACTCTCAGGTCCTGCAGCTAGTGAGGGTGAAGGACTCATGATTTTATCCTTCTTATGGTGTTCTCCGTGCATTATTTATAGTACTTCATTTTATTTACAGGCTTTCTTACATTGCTCATCTCTAGTATCTGAATAGCACACAGACGTAAGCAAGTTTGTTCTTGCAACACCTCTGACGTAGACAAGTATGATCCTTATTATGCGTATGGGAAAACTGAAGCATGGAGAAGTTCAGTGAGTTACCTCAAGTCAAAGGTAGGAAGGAAGACTGGCGGAGCAAGGAACTGAACTCCGGTCTTTAGAGTCCTAGTCCAGTAGCCCAGCCACAAGATCATCCTGACTCTGCTCCTGCCTAGCACATATTAGCAAGCCTTCCGTAATTCACACAGACTGGGGGACCTATTGTAAATTAGTAAGTAAATAAAGAAATGCGATAAAATTAGACAAGCATAATTTAGTTTCTGGATTCAGATAGATTGGTTGCTGTAGTAAAGAACAAGAAGAGTCATAATTTTAGTTTTAAAAAGTCAGTGTTTATCTTGGGAAATTATCAGAAAAGTCAAATTATTTGTTTTATTAAAACAGTTCTTTAAATCTGTTCAATAATTTTAAATGCTTTTTTTTTAAAATGCCCACTCCACTTTGGATACAGGAAACAAATTTGTAAACATTTGTGGTGGTGGTCTCTGTTTCTGTCTTCTGGAGGATAGAAAAATCTGATTTGATGATAGAACACTCTCCAGAGAAGTGATTTAGAGATTAGGGAAGTCATAGTCATGGCAAACTCATAGCCATTGTGATAAGTATTTTACATAGTTGTATACTAGTAAATGTGCTCTAGCATATTTTATAAATGTAATGAAGTTCTAGTAATATAAGACTTCAATCAGAGCACTGTTGCTGCCACTAAATCTTTGATGAGAAATGGAGAATGTATGCAGTCTTTCCAGGTGCAAATGATGGTATCTGTTGATTAGCAAAGTGTGGATCTGTGAGGTTCTCTTATGATAGGAGAGACCAGTGGTTCTTAACCTTACGGCAGCCTGCACCCCTTTGGTTCTCAAAATATGTTCTCGCACCCCTTATTAAAAATTGTTGAAGTAGGTCAGTTTTAAACCTAAGATATATCATAAAAATCTGGCATGTCTCGCACCCCCAGAAAGGGCATCTCGCACCCCCATGGGGTGTGTGCACCCCAGGTTAAGAACCACCGGGAGAGTCAAACACTTCGTATATTGCTGTTATTCTGATCTCACCACTCGCTCTGGACATCAGGTCACAGATTATTAAAAAGGAGCTAAACTTTCAGGCACGTGTTCGACTTCTGTCTGTCTAAGGATACTCAGATTTCTCCTATAGAAAGGATGTTGTCTACACTTAGCCAAGAGACTAATTCTTTCCTTCTCACCTGAGAACTTTAACTCCTGTACTTCATGCTTTCATCAGCTCCAGGTTAATCTACTGCCCTCAGTTTACCTGTGTTTGACTGTAACGCTCATATGGGGATTGTGGCTGTTGTAGCGCACAGGTTGCCTCCACCTAAACAACAAAAGCAGACATGTCACGTGTTGCTTGCCACCACCTGTGCTTAGCATGATATTTAAGTGATAGGAAATAAGAATATTGAACACACAAGAGAATCCCAGCACACTTTCTCGAGCCTAAACTTAACTAGCAGGGTATTCGCCTGTCATCTTCCAGAATCTTACATCATGTACAGTGTTCTCAACCAGTTTGGCTAAGATCCTTTCTTACTGAAGATCAAGTCTGCTGGAAGCGTGTCCTCACAGATTATGGAATAACTGGGGGTTCATCTGCCCCACAGGTACAGTTTCACAAGTTCATTTTCTTACTTCCAAACAGGATAATTCATATTGTTTTTAAAAATGAGTAGTCCTGTGACACCTTAGAGACTAACAAAAAATATATATAGTATCAAATATATATAGTATCACTAGGGGGCTGCACCCCCTGCTTGCTTAGTTCACCTCCCCCCTCTTTCTGGGGGTAGGTGTCTGGCTGGGGGTGTGTGTGCAAGAGCAGGGGAGGGTGCAGGAGCAGGCTGGGGGTAGATGTCTGGCCAGGAGGGAGGGGGCAGGAGTGGGCTGGCGGTGTGGGGTCTCAATGGAAGGGGTGAGGGGGCTGTGGGGTGGACTTGGATGATGGCGGGGACACGGGGTGGCTGTGGGGGATGGCTTTGGATGGTGGAGGGGACCTGGCGTGGCCTGTGGGGGTTCGGGCTTAGATGGTGGAGGTGATGCGGGGTGGCTCGGGGGGCAGGAAGAGATCGGGCTCAGATGGCGGAGGGGACCTGGCACAGCCTGGGACAGATGGGGAATGTGCTTGGATGGCAGAGGGAACCCAATGCGACCCTAGGAGGGTGGGGGGTACGCTTGTATGGCAGAGGAGACACGTGGCGTCCTGGGAACAGGGGGTTGGGCTCAGGGGGCACCCAGTGCAGCCTGAGGGGGAGGGTGGGGGTCTCAGATGGCAGAGGGGACCTGTCTTGGGCCAGAGGAGGAATGGGGGTGAGCTGGATGGTGGAGGGGACCCAGCACGGCCCCATGGGGAGATCGGGTTCAGTTGGCAGAGGGGACCTGGTGTGGCCTGGGGGGAGAGGGAGGGGCTCGGATGGGGGAGGAGATCCGCCTTGGGCCCAGGGTTGATTGGGGTGGGCTCAGATGGCAGAGGGAACCCAGCCCCAGCAGCTCCTCCCAGGCGGCACAGTCCCCCAGGGTGTGAAGTGGGAGCCAGAACTGGAGTAGCCCATGCCCAGAGGGAATAGCGCCGAGGCTGGCCACAGCAAGCAGCTGAGGACGGAGGTGAAGACAGGCAGCATGCGGATGCACGTGACATTACTCTGTTGTCCCACAGGAAAATTTTATCTATCTATCTTTTTTATATATATAGGGAGAGAGAGGGAGAGAAAAAATATATGAATGAGCTTTCATGGGGAAAACCCACTTCTTCAGATGAGATGATCTTGAGTGTTTGAAAAAAGGGGGACCTCAGAATAAGAAGGGAAAGGGAGGGGAAAAAACTACCTGTCAATTGTAGTCCTGGTGCTAATAAGGTTAATGGAGTGGACTGGAAGTGCCCTGTCAGTTAGCATCAAGAGATTCTTCGGTCACATCAAAGTAAGGCTCTTTCACTATTTGGAAATAACATTCTTGGTACAACTTCAACTTCATCAGGTGAAATTTTGCTGGAGATCAGAATGAGACCAGGTCTGACTATTCAGATCAAAATATAAGGCCTTCTTGGAAAAGTCTTCCTCCGGAATAGAATGACTTCCTTCCAAAACCCCCAACTCTCTGAGGAGACTTTGGTCCTTGTTAAATAAGACTTAGAACTGCAGGCAGCTTAGAGGAGTTAAGTATGGGATTTGGGCTCCTAATTCTTGCAGGCACTTTTGAAAATCCCATGTATATGGTAGACTCTTAATACTTAGCTAAGAGGGTGATATGCATTTCTTAGGGGCCTCATATCAACAGAGATTTCTTCCCTGAACTCATCATATTTTCTAACTTCTTCCTCACACTGATCTAAAACTAGGCCAGAATTCTTTCTAAACCATATGGTTTGTCATAATCTCTCTGCCCTTAACTCATTTCAGATCTCACCTCTTTTGAATACCTGGCACATGACTTCTAACTCTCTCTCTAATAAACCAGTCCAAAGAGCTACTTGCTGGGCTTTATAGATTTTCTGTGCTGAATATTTGTCCATTTCACCAGTTTATCCCTGTCCTATCAAATGTACAGAAACTCTCTTTTGGATGTACATTTGTATAGCCTGTTCTTCTACTATGTTATCAACGCTGCAAATTAGGGATGTTAACTGTTGTGGGTTTTTTTTTGTAAACCTGTAACTGCTTGAATTTTTAGCAGTTCCACACTTACATGCGCGAGGGGGGGCAGGGCGGGGCGGGGCGGGGCGGGCACGCACACAGGTGGGAGCCAGTGCTCTGAGGAGCCAGCTTTTAAGCCGGCTCCCTGCAAGCACTGGCTCCCACCTGGTCCCCTCCATGCTGCTACCTCTGATACAGAGGCAGCAATGTGAGGGGGTGGGGGGGAGGTGGCTCACAGAGCCAGTGCTCCCCTTGCTGCTTCCCAGCTCTGCAGAGCTGGCATGCATGGAGAGCCAGCTTAAAAGCCAGCTCCCTGTGTGTATTAGTTCCTGTGCTCCACACACACACACACGGCCTCTGTGGGAGCCGGCTCCCCACAGGCATTGGCTTCTGCCTCCCCCTTCTCTTGCTGCCTCTGGTACAGAGGCAGCAAGGGCAGGGAGGAGTGTGTGTTCATGTAGTCATTGGGATTAACCGATAAACCCAGTTTTATTGGTTAATTGTTTAAACAACCATACACTAGCATTCCAACTACAAATATACACGATCAGTTTTGTGATTGTACCTTCATACTGTAGTACACAAAAGATTGGGTTTGACTAATGCTGAATTCATATAATCATGCTGGCTTGATTACTCAGCTTGATTGAGGAGTGATCTGGAGTTCAGGAGTATATATGCAGCACTACATGATTTTTTTGTATATTTTTTGAGTAAAAAATAAAAATGTATAACATTGAGATTTATACAAGTAGTTGAATTGTACTTTTGCACCTTCTATTAAAGGTTTTTCTTCAACCTAAAACCACATTTCAAATTTGACCTCATGCCCATAATCAAAGCTGTTTAATTACATCATAGCTGTGCAATTTGACTTTGATAGTTGGATTTATGTTGGAGCCATTACATACATCTCTGCTTAAAATTTTTCTGGCCTTAAGTCATGTAGGCATGTAAATGTAAAAATACAGGTGTTCTCCTTTGCAGGTGGTTTTGGTGAAAACAGAGGAGTCACAGCTTTTACTTCCGTAGTCATCCCTTGGTTTCCAGAGTAAAACTATTAATGGTTCTCTCCTCACAGCTGCAGTATTTGATTAGAGTTTGACTGCATTGATGAGCCATAGAGAAATACTTTTCAAGTTAATTGGACATTATTTGCTCCTGATCACATGACTCAGAGTATGCTCAGATATAGTTGCCAATCGGAAGCTCTGCCGAAAAAGACAAGATCTTGGAGACCAGGCTCCCCTATGTATAGTAGCTTTGCCAACGGCGTTCCCTCTGATCATTTCCATCTGTGTGCAGAATAAATTATGTGCACCAACCCATGTTCAGCGTGCACCACCAGTAGAAACAAAAAACCCAGCTGTGGGTGCTCTGCTAATCACCTGGGCGGCATTTGAATCTCTCCGGAGTGGCCACACAAGTGCACGACTTACAGGGAATATTGATCACCGTTAGTATTGTGCAGGGTATGTATTTGGATAGCTTAGAGAATGTATATCTTTAAAACAGTACAGCAGCACAGCTCCAGCTCCTAGGCTTTGCTGTTGTAGCGCTTCTGTGTAGACACTCACTACAGCGATAGGAGGGGTTCTCCTATGTAGTTAATCCACCTCCATGGGAGGCGGTAGCTAGGTCAATGGAAGAAGTCTTCTGTTGACTTAGCACTGTCTGTGCTTGGGGTAAGGTTTTCATACCACTGAGAGGCCTAACTACACTGATGTTAAGTTGTCAGTGTAGACTAGCCCTTAATATCTGAGGATTGGTGGCCTCCACTGTGAAGAGATTCTGTAGAGTAGAATCACAGAATACTAGAACTGGAAGGGACCTCAAGAGGTCATTATGTCCAGTCCTCTGCACTCATGGCAGGGCCAAGCACCAATCTAGATCATCCCTGACAGATGTTTATCAAATCTGCTCTTGAAGTTCTCCAATGATGGAGATTCCACAACCTCTCTAGGCAATTTAGTCCAGTGCTTAACCACCCTGACAGGAAGTTTTTTCCTAATGTCCAACGTAAACCTCCCTTGCTGCAATTTAAGCCCATTGCTTTTTGTTCTATCATCAGAAGTTAAAAAGAATAACTTTTCTCCCTCCTCCTTGTAACACCCTTTTAGGTACTTGACCGTTGTTCTGTCCCCTCTGTCTTCTCTTTTCCAAAGTAAACAAACCCAATTCTTTCAGTCTTTTCTCAGAACGGAGGACAATACTCCAGTTCAGGTCTAATCAGCGTTAAGGATGTTAAAAACAGATATGTAACAGTGTAACCATTTAAAATCCTAGTGGTTACATGGTTATATGCTGTGGTCCTGCAGCACAGGGTGGCAGCTGGCTTCCTGGAAGCAAGGCCGGCAGCTTGAAGCCAGTGTGTGCTGGGAACCAGCTTACCAGCACACCAACTCCCAGCTACTGGCTCCACTTTGAGGGCGCCAGCTGCTGTCCTGTGCTGCAGGCTCTGATACAGCGGCAGCAGCATGGGGTGGCAGCTGGCTCCCCGGGAGCCAGTGCATGCTGGAAGCAGGCTCTTAAGCTGGCTCCTGGCACATACTGACTCCCGCTTGCTGGCCCCACTCCCAGGGAGCCAGCTTATAAGACAGCTCCTGGTGCATACTGGCTCCCAGCCCTGCTCCTGGGAAGCCAGCTGCCACCCCGTGCTGTAGGCTCTGATACAGAGCCAGCAGCACAGGGTGGCATTTGGCTCCCCAGGAGCAGGGCCGAGAATCAGGGTGTCACTATTACAGAAACTGATACTCATGCTTATTGGTTAACCATTTAAATGGTTACACTCTTACATCCCTAATAAGTACAAAGTAGAGTGGAAAAATTACTTCTCATGTCTTGCTTGCAATACTCCTGTTTAATGCATCCCAGAGTGTTGGGTTTTTTTGCAACAGTGTCACACTGTTGACTCATATTATAGCTTATGATCCACTATGGCCCCTAGATCCCAAAATCACTTCCCATTTTGTATGTGTAAAACTGATTGTTCCTCCCTAAGTGAAATATTTTGCATTTACCCTTATTGAATTTCATCCTGATTACCTCAGACCATTTTGAACTATAACACTATCCTCAAAAGCACTTGCAACCTCTCCCAGCTTGGTATCATCTGCAAACTTTATAAGCATACGCTTTATGCTAGTGGCTCTCAAACTTTTGGGCCCAGGGCCCCACCCGACTCAATGCAAACTTTTCTGCGGACCACCAGGTGCTAATGTAAACTCACCATTAATTATATAATTTTGCTAGTGCTGCAGCTAAGGAGATCAGTTTAATTTAACTAGGAAGAAAGGAAATATTAATCAAAATTATTAAACTACTTAAATGCTTTAACTTTCTCATGTTTATTAAATTTCATTTTATGTCCTGCACAGAAGGTTTCAACATTGTCATAATTTATGGCAGGGGTGAGGAACCTTTATAGGTTAGAGGCCACTGACCCACAGAAAAATCAGTCGGGGACCACACAAGTGAGAAGCACAAAAAAACAACCCCAAAACCCCCAACCCTCATTGATGTGGCCTCCAACTGAGACACCTCACACCTCTGGCACTCCAGTCCTATGGTGGTAGGGAGGGACAGGGAGGACTGAGGTTCAGGGCTTCCTGTAGGCCAGATTAACTCTTCTGGGGTTAGTGGATTTTGTGGAACCCCCACCAGACTTTAGGGTGGGGCCAGAATGAGAGGTTCAGTGTGCAGGACAGGGCTGCCAGCGAGTGGAACAGGAATGAGGGTGCAGTATCTGGCTGGGAGGTGGAGTGTAGGAGGGGGTTAGAATGCAGGTGCAGGATCAGGCTAGGAGTAGGATGTCTGGGTAGGGGGGAAGGTGCAGGAGCAAGGGAGAGTGCAGTGTATGGCCAAGACTGAGGGTGCAGGGGCAGAGTGGGAGTAGGGTGTCTGGCCAGGAGGTGTTGGTGCAGGAGCAAGGGAGAGTGCAGGAGCAGGCTGGGGGTACTGTCTCTTGCTGGGGAGGAGGGGGAAGGTGTAGGAGCAGATTGGGAGTAGGATGTCTGGGCCGGGGGAGAGTGCAGGAGCAGAGTGGAGGTAGGGTATCTGGCCAGGGGAAAGGGTACAGGAGTAGGCTGGGGTATGGTGTTTGGCCCAAGAGGAGGGTGCAGGAACAAGGTTGAGGTAGGGTGTCTAGCCAGGGGGGAGGGTGCAGGAACAAAAGGGGCTGAAGCACTAGCGCAGGCTGCCTGCTGCAGAGGGGGAGACGGGGACTGAGCTCGAGCCATGGACCACCTGCAAGGTAGTCTGTGGATCTCAGTTTGAAAATGACTACTCTGTGCCATTATGTAAACTGTTGATGAAGTTATTGAACAGAACTGGTCCCAAAACTGATCCCTGTCGAAACCCACTTCTTATGCCCTTCCAGCAAGACTGTGAACCATTGATGATTACTCTCTCAGAATGGTTATCCAACCAGTTATGCACCAGCTTTCTAGCACACCAGCTTTTACCTTATAGTATTCCCATCTACACTGTATTTCTCTAGTATATTGATAAGGTCATGCAAGACTGTATCAAATGCTTTACTAAAGTCTAGATGTACCATACCACTTCCCCCTTATCCACAAGGCTTGGTATCCTATGAAAGAAAGCTATCAGGTTGGTTTTACATGATTTGTTCTTTACAAATCCATGGTGATTGTTACTTATCACCTTCCAGATATTTACAGTTGGATTTCTTAATTATTTACTCCATTGTCTTTCCTGGCACAGAAATTAAGCTGACTGGTCTAGTTTCCTGGGTTGTCCTTATTTCCCTATTTATAGAGGGGCACTGTATTTTCCCTTTTAAAAGTCTTCTGGACTCTCTCCTGTCTTCCATGGCTTTTCAACGATGATAGCTAATGGCTATGCTGGAAGAGTGCAGTGGTCTGCCTTGTCCCTGATAGTGGCCATCGTGCTCAGCTCTAGTGGTAACTGATTTTAGTGAAATTAGTATAAATACATTGTTGATTATTTTATGTCTCCACTTTTTAAAGTTTCAAACCGATCAATTTTCCACAGAGTTGCTATTTTAATTAGTCAAGTGCCTTTTTTCCATAAGCTCTTCTGAAAGCATAATCAGGTGTGTGCAGGTCAGCTGACTTTTGGGCAGGGTATACAGATCCAGTCACTGGGGAGTGCCCCTGCCCTCCCATTGTGATGAGAGAGCCAACAACTTTTGTATAACCCCCTTCTGACTACTTCTTGTATAGTAGTAGTAGGTAGGATGGTTGGTGAATGGTAATAGGGAAAGCATTGTGCTTAGAGGGATGGTGTGGGTAATGACATTAATAATTCAGTTTTTTAACAATATGACAAACATTTTGATGGCATACGCAATTGCCACAAACGCAAGCATTCATCATCCAGCCAATCCCTTTAGTAGTATCACCATGTTACTATTATTCATGTTAAAAACAAGGGATAATTACCCAAATGTTGTAATATGGCTAGTTTTCAGCATCCAGCCTCAGATGGCATTGACCCTTAATACAGCTGGTTTCACTTAATACATTTTGTTTAAACAAACCCTATTCCTGGAAGTGGTTTCAGAATAAGCTGTTCCTCATAGTTGTCCTAGCTTCTTACACTATCATAAGAAAAAGCAATCATGAAGACCAGACTCTGAAAAGGGCATTGTGAAATCAATATTGACAAGCATTTGTGGAAGCCTTTTGTATTTTCCAATTAACCAGTTGTCATTTAATTGACTTTCTAAAATCCTCACAAATACAGTAGGCTAGAGCAATTGTCATTAAAGTACAAAATTTCTTTTTAGTCCTAAGCGTATGTTTATAAAATTCAGACCTTGGGTAGCCCGAAACATTGATGTAGAACAGCTTGCTGTCTGAAATTTAATATATCTGCTTTCTATTTGTTCCCATGACATTGTTTTCTGGGGGTTCTTACCTATGAAAATCTTCCTTTCCTCTTAGATACAAAAGAAGCATTTTCATGAGAGAGAAATAGGCAGTTATCCTTTGATTTCAGATCCTTTGATTGTTACAACTTAAGTTACAACTTGCTCTTTGAAACTCATGCAAGTGTTTGTTTCAACATCCTTCATTTAAGTTCTTATTGTTCTTTATATCCAGTTTTGTGTCATAGTCATGTAGCCATAGCAAGAAGTATGTAAATGTTTTAAAAATAAAAATTCCATTTGAGAAGTAATGACAGAAAGCTTTTTTTTTCAGCTGGAACCTGGCATGTAGTACAATACTTATTATCTATTGTATCCAGATTATCTTGTATCCAGAGATCTCAGAACATTCTAACAGCTGTTAATGAAATACATATCTACATCACAAAGGTGTTGTATTATCCCTGTTTTATGTTTGGAGAAACAGAGGCACAAAGAGAGTATTTTATTTACTTAAAGTTACACAGGAAGTATGGCAGAGCTGGAAATAAAACCCAGGTATTTTGACTCCTAGTTTTATGCTTAATTCATAAATCCATTTTTAAAAAAAATATCCTATTTGGGGATTGACAGTCTATGCAACAAAGAACCAAACTCTATCCAATTCTATACAAACAGATCTCTAACAGCTTTCATCAGCCCATACTAGGTGAAACACTGGTCTCATCCCTCCTTGATTCCAGAGCTCCAAAAGTTTTCTAGTAAATTTCTATTCTCCATCCTCTCCTATTCCTTGGGGGATGTTTTTGAAATGGGATAACCTGGCACCCTTAATAAATCTCCCTTAAGATTTACTCAATGTCACTCTATGAAAATCCTCTGGACATCTTCCAGTTGTACAGACTTATACAGGATTTGAGCTAAACCAACAAAAGCAAAGAAATCCAGACATGAAGCTTAACAGAGCAGTTGTCCTTAACTCTGGATTTCCTCACTTTTGGTGATTTAACTCAAAACCTTTATTTCTTCATAATGTTGTATTTTTTCCTCTTCCCAAAAATATCTTGAGACAATGTGCCCAATTGAGATTTGCAGGTAGTGAAACTGAAGTACAGTGAATCATTATACTATATCACTCAGTATTAAATCTGTATTGTAACTTTGGGTTTTAACGCCATATAAGACATGCAAACCATCTATGCTAGACAGAATGTGTGACACTGGAGTAGGGATGTAATAGTATAGTCAATTAACCAATAAGCAAAAACTTATAAGTTAATGCAGGGGTTCTCAAACTTGTGATACCGCGACCCCCCTCTCAGTTGCTTGCGACCCCCCCTCTAAGTTGCTCGCGACTCCCCGGGGGGTCGGGACCCACAGTTTGAGAAACGCTGGGTTAATGCTATAGACTACACCAGGGCTACTCAACTTTGGAAGCCCCGGGGGCCACAGTGATACTCATAGTACATGCTGAGGGCCGCAACTTAAGTGTGGTTGCATATGCATGCAAATATATATGTAAATAGCTTCTTTCACACTGACGGGCATGAATACAAAGCACTTCCCACAATGCCTCGGCGCTCCTGGCACCACCTCCCTGGGGGCTAGAAATGCCAACACCCTGTACCCATCTGTTTCATCCAGCCCGTCCGCTTGTTTCTTTCAACGCCTGGGAGACGCCTCACTGTTGTGGAGCGTGTTCCCAGTGGAGACCATGTTCAAAGGATCCCACCCGTGGGCCGCATGTTGAGCCCTGTGTAAACCCAAACCACAGGCTGCGAACAAATGACCCTAAGCTCAGACACACACAAACCCTCTCCCCCACCCCCCTCCCAGACAGCACGACAGGCAGCCAGTTCACGAGGGGAGATGGTTTTTAAACTGACTCCCCTTGCATACCAACTCCCACCTGGCACCCCGCACTGCTGCCTCTGATACAGGCAGAGTATCAGCCATGTATCAGAGGCAGCAGTGCAGAGTGGCAGGGGGCTCCTTGGGAGTGTGGCCGGAGTGCACTGGCTGCCGCCCCTGGGGATTATAGAATAGTCGAGTAACCAATAAGAATTCATAAGGTTAATCAATTATTCAATTAACTGATATTTAACATCCCTACACTGGAGAGAAGGGGCCTATAAGCTCAGGCACTTGATCCAAAATAAGCAATTGAATTTGCAGTAAAGCCATGCCATTAAATCTAATATAGCAAAAGTTGATGTGGAATTAGAAATTGCTTTGTAAGCTCACATTACATTAGTTACATTATTCTGTCATTTTTTCAGACACCCAGGAAAGGCATGATGATATAGATCCATCCTTTCGTAGCATATTGGCAACCCAGTACTGCTGAGGGTCTGACCTGTTGTGTGTTATGCCAATTTTTATCATGTTGAGGACTTAATTAGCTGTTTAAAAAGCTAAGTGTGCTTGATGCACAATCTATCATACCAGTAGTTAAAAGGTATAGGGTGATTTCTCCATATACCTGGATTTGATAGCCTTTTAAGGACATAGTATAGGTGATACAGGGTAAGAACAGCAAGATAGCATTAATGAAAGCATACACTAATAGTTTACAGCCTTTCCAGAAATGTATTTCTGCAGTTTATCTGAACTTTGTCACTGGTATGAAAACTAGAATGAATACGTTGTATTTTTATCAGAGATGGGGAAAAGCCATGCATTTATTTGTAGGACTGTAGGATGTTTATATATCATCATATACACAGCACTTTATGCAACTTTTAGACAATATCTGCAGGGATAGTTGCAGGTGACACTCCTCATTTGAAAACAGGTCTCACATTTAAATGCTTTCAGAAAGGTTTTAATAAATAGCAGCCCTCTCACATATCTTGATTTCAGTCACATAGCTCTCTAGAAATTCAAGCAATTTCCTTCACCATACTTGGTTTGGCGCTATGCAGTCACTAGATTCTAGTTGAACTTTGGATGCAGCTTCTTGTGATTCATATGAAAGTAGGTCTATATACATCACACATGTTTTGTGCCCTTAAAATTCTCTGAATGGTTGATAAAATGAGTCGTAATCCTCCTCGGTCCCTTCATATAGCAGTGACGGTCAGTCTCATGTTTTTGTCAGATGCTGCAGCTGCATTCAAAGGTTCATGCTTCCTTACCTCCTTCAGCTGCAGGAAAAACGTTCCCTACTTTGAAGTTAAATATTTTTAAATATTGGTTAATCGATTAATTCAATTCAGACTGGCAGAGAGGGGTAGTCCTACAAAGTAGTGATCAAGCTGCAGCTTCTTTGCCTTTCTGCTGCAGCAATCCCTAATGGGTCTTTTTCATCTTTAACTTTTGGGATGTCCAGCCATTCTGGATAAGTACAGTAGCTGGGATATAATAATAAACAGCAGCAACATAGTTAATACTGTTTACATATAATTGGTTGTTAAAAATCAACACCTCATCATCTAAGAGGAATAGATTTAGGGCACATATGTATAAGCTTTGGTTTGAAGAGACTGCCCACAAACTCAAGAAGATAGCATTGCACTCACTCATATTTGGAAGGTTAGTTTCACAATCATAAAGACTAGATTCTCTTTTAAAATAATGAATAACTTGCAGGCTGTGCCCTGTGCTTGCTAGGCTCACCATTCCCCCCTCTTTCTGGCTTACACAACCATGAGAGCATGATGATGTCATTCTGTCCCCCAGCTGGAAAAACTTTTATTTATATATATATATATATATATATATATATATATATATATATATATATTAGAGAGAGAGAGAGAGAGAGAGATTAAATGCCACCAAAATAGGTGCACCACAGTTGTACATTTTAATCTCAACGTCATGACTTAGTTTCCAAAAAATCAGATTTTTGAAATCTTACACAAGTAATTAGAAGTAAACTAGTCGGGTAAAATGCCAAGTTGCATTATTTGGAATACTTGAATCAAGTATTCAGAACAATGCATGTACAAATCAGGTATTCAGAACAATGATTTAGGCATTTTACTTGACTAGTTTGTTTCTAATTACTTGAGTAAGATTTCAGAAATCTCTTTCTCTTGGAAACCAACCATTAAGTCACTCAGTTGAGTCTAAAATGTAAGAGTTGGAAACTGTGGAAATGTTCCTGCAGGGGAACAGTCAGGTAATGTCTGGGGTGTCTGATGTTGCTATTTATTTATACTTCTATCCTCCACTTTATTTTCTGTGTATGATGTGGGCGGGAAGAATCTACATTCTTCATTCATACTAACTGCTATAAATCTCTGACCACATGTAAAGGATCTGCCATGTGAATGGAACTGATTAATGATGGACAGGTAGGGAAAAGCCAGAGGGTGAAAGGAAAGAATCTCATATTCTTCATGAGCTGGAGTATAGAGTTTTGACTCTTCAAAGATCAGAATGTTTATTTTATTTTCAGGCTCTGTCCTTGCTTTTCTTATCCTTTCTTTCAATGTCATATGTTCTGAATAGTTAAGATCTGATATGGACCTACTGCTTGTCCTCATGCAATTTTTTGATACCTGAAATCAAAAGCTTAGCCACTTCCACAGAAGAAACTCACTCTGGAAGAAGATTAATTAAAGGACTTTTTTTCAGTTATGTCCATATTGGACCTCTGTTTCATTTTTAACAACGTATCACAAAGAAAATAATGCTAGACAAGATCAGTATACTTCTGCACAAGACTGCAATATTAGAACCTGTATTTTTCTCCATTGAGGCTTTATTTAGAGATTTAAAGTATATTCTCTTGATTTTTATCTTTGTTGGTTCATTTTTCCACATTTGAACTGCTTTCCTTGTGTGAATTCGCTAAATAATAAGGGAGCATGATGAACAGTTCTGCATCAGTGCCCCAATTCGCATGTGAACAAGAGTTGTCTATTTTTGCTGTTTGCCTTTGACAGTAAAGTAGCTGCTATTTTTCTCAAATTTTCTCCTTTTAGCTACAGTCTCAGTAACATTACCAGTCAAAGTGAAATACTGATCCTGCCCCACTGCGCATTTCCAACAGGAATACTATAACATTCATATTGTCTCCAGCCAACAAAATAAAATGCCGAAATATTTGAAGGAGAGCATTGCCACAGGCAGGCAGAATCTTTTTCCTCTAAGAAGTATTTATTCAGTTTCTCAAATTAGAAATAATAAGTAATTAATACTTCAGGTGAACTGAAATTTTGTATGTAAATCTGTGAGAGTCTGAAACAAGATATGTACTCTGATTTTTTTTTTAAATATCAATGTAGTGAAAAAAATCTTTAGCTTACAATCACCCTGATTTGATTTCACCTCCATTTTCTCATAGAATGTACACACACTTCAGTTAAAGGCTTAAGTAAGCCTTGTGTTTCTGCATGGAAAGCACTGACTTGTAAAGGAAGCCATTTTGCAAGCCTCTTAAAAAGTTAGCAAACATGTAAGTCCTTGGTCCTGAAAGGCTTCTGTCCACTGATAATGTACTGTATACCCAGGTGTGATCCTTTCCAGGATTGGGGCCAAGAGAATGATGGTCCATGTAATTTACTTTTTACCATAAAGTCTCCAAATACAGATGACCTATGAACAGATTGTTTGTGGGATTTTTAAAGATAGATGAGAATTTGAAATTTGCTACAATTAGCTATGTGTTTGCTTTTAATTCTTGTTGGATGTGCCAGCAAACATTGCATTAATATGTAAGGACTAGTTTGAGTGGACTATTGGCAAGCAGTGAACCTGTGCTTGGAGGTTGCTGTTAGCTTCTTGAACTCATGCTTTTGCTGTCATGAAATACAGATAAAAATGTTCATATTGTATTTGGAGGTATAAAATTGTCTTTTCCTATGTGACTTAATTTATCCTGAGAATCTTCAGGGCCAAAGAATTGTAACTGTTTCTAGTGTTGGTTCTTGCTTGGGGTAAGTGGGAATGTATCAACTATTTTTATTTTTTTCTATGTATTTAGGAACTTAGGCAATGAGGCCTCACAGCAGTTGGTGAAGAAGAAAGTGCAACAGAAGTGTTCAGACTGAAACTATGCCCCTGATGGCTTATCATTGTGGTCAGAATCTTCTCAAACCTCTGTGCGTTTGCTTGCAAGCAACTGGCCACTGACCAGGTTGTTTTCTCCTGAAACAGCCAAAGGTTTAAATTAATGAGAAAGTGCCTAATGCTTTTCCTGGGTAGAACTGGTCTACTCTGGAAAAGCATTAGGCACTTGGTATGCGCCACTGGTGATCAGGTCTGTATACGTTATCAATATGTATGTTCTCTTCAAATGCTTTTGCTTTTTTAAACTTGACTTTCTTGTGCGTGTACATGGTAATAGTGCTGTTGAGCAAACTAATAGCAGAGCACTCTGCTGGATTCATTTCCTCTTTAAGTGTTTGTTTTTTATAACCTTGAGGACAAAATGAATAGCAATTAAATGTGTATGCGAGGGTGGGGGGGAGGAGGGTTGTGGAGATCCTCAACCATGCAAACAATTTTTAAAAAGTAATTTTTGTACAATAGTTGTCAATGCTGGCTACAGCCTCTGGTTCCTATACATCTGAAAATATTTTAATAAGAAGAACAGCATATATGTTTACAGTCCATTTCAGCTGCCCTGGAGATAACTTGGATAAATATTGGCTCCTCCATGTTCCTCCTAATCCCTGCTGGGTCTAATACTGTGCAGAGGTTCAGAATACTTGTTTTCTTTCCTCATTCTCCCCTTCCACCCCCTCCTCAGATGTAATTTGATCTTTCAGGCCTGGTCTTCTGCTTTGGCAGGTTTTTCTGCCCTTGAATGGAAGAAATTAACTACTTCCTCACCACCAAGCCTCAACCACACTTTTACAATTCGGCTGCTTGTTGTGTGTGCTGTTGTACTATAAATCATGCAAGGTTAAACTATGATCTTTACATGAACCCATTAGTTTTGGACAACCCTATTTCAGTTTCAACCCCTTTGGTGTGTTTCATTTTAATTCTTCCTTTTCCTTCTCATTTTCTTTAAATTACAAAAAGTGTTTCCACTGTTACCAAAGAGTCAATGCTTAGTTGGAAAAACTTATTTTTCATTTTCTGCAAATGTTATAGCATGCACTTAAATAAAATCTCCAAACTAGCAACAGCTCTTCACATCACTCTCCCACTCCCTTCTTAACTATTTATTTGATGTGCTGACCAGATAAAGAAAGCAAAGTCAGTACAACAAAGGTGTGGTTTTGTGATTTATGCCTTTCAGAACTACTTCCAACTTGATGCTAGAAATTCCAAAAATCCTCTTTCCTTGCGTTGTCTGCAAATGTTTAAAAAGTCTTTCAATGGAAGACACTAAAAGGCTTTTAGTGAACCTGAAAAGCCATGTCTGGTTTCAGTTTTAAAACCTTAAAGGCTTCAAACGCTGATACTGAAGGCAATTTTCTTTCTTACTGACAACCCATCCTTTCTAACTTCGGAGTATCATGAAATGGTGACTTAAGAGCTTACGCTTCAGGCATAGCCCCTTTGCCACCACCTTGAAGACAAGGATTCTGGCATGTTACTTGAAAGGAATTTCAGAGTTTAACAGCCCATGTCTATAATCCCACCATTTGTCAACTGACTCCTTCAGTTGTGAGAACTGCAAATAACAAACATCTGTTAGATGAAGGAGGTAAAAGCAACAAATACGCATGCTGTATTGTAAAAGCTTTTCGTTTTTCAGTTGAACTGCTTGGTGTGCTTTATTTGCATGATTAGTAGCTCTGGATTCTTTTCTGAGCCTCACCTATTAGAATGCCTCCTGGGAAAGTTAACTCCAAAATTGTTAACATTTCATTATGATTGTGTGCTTTAACTTATTTTATATCTTCCCAAAAGTACCCATGCAATTTCCAACAGCAAAGGAAGCATTGTCTTGCCCCATGGAGCTCACAGACTAAAGCACCTATGTGTAGAGTTGTTAGAGCAGAAGTAGGAGGTTATGTTCACTAACAGACTGTATAAAGTATTCAGTATTACTCCTCACACTTCCTGTAAGTCATCTGTTTTTGGTAGTGGTTGCAGTCCAAGTGGATCTGTGAGGA
This sequence comes from Pelochelys cantorii, assembly GCA_032595735.1. Classification (NCBI taxonomy): domain Eukaryota; kingdom Metazoa; phylum Chordata; order Testudines; family Trionychidae; genus Pelochelys; species Pelochelys cantorii. The sequence continues at coordinate 13,786,939 of CM064347.1, read as the reverse complement.
GAGTGAAAGCAGCAAAGAGGCAGTGGTCTGTGGATAAACTTAGGAAAGGTGTTTCATGCATGCAACTGCATACAGGTCACAGATGTCTGAATGAGAAGCTTGAAGGAAGGCAGACAACACTGGAATCAGGCAGAATAGACAAGACTTGTGAAACAAGACAAGGTTGCAGGGCCCCAGAACAGGAGGAGCCGGGAGCCATGGCCTCTCACTTTTTACTGGCTGTAAGGCCAAACAGTGTAGTGTGGTGGACGGGGTGAAGAGGAGTGAACAGGTTGCAGGGGCTCAGAGGGAAGGGGTGATACATGGGGTTAAGGAGAAGGAGCGGGACCTCGGAGGAGGGGGGAGCAATGTGGTATGGTATGGGGTGTGTGACCACAGTTCAGGTGTCTGTGGTTCCCCACTTTTCAGGTCCTTCTGCCTCTTGTGCAAGGATGGACAGGTAGGAAGAGGAAGAGTTATGTAGTGCTCTTAGAAGATGGTGGCAAGACGCTTCAGTGGAGCAAGTTATCATGGCATGTTAGTAAAAACATCTGAGCCCTATCTACATTAGTGCATACACCCTCTCTACCAGTGATTCAGCTGCACTGTTACAAAAATGGTACAAATTTTTGTTATAAAGAAGGTCAGTGTGAACAGACTTTAAGCATGGCAGTGAGAGAGTCCCATGTTTACCATTACGGGAAGAGATTGAAAAGAAGGGTTTTTCCATGTTGTTGAGGAATTCTTTAGTTAAATTAACAGGCCTGTAGTCCCTCTGCACTCTGCTGCTACTCAGCTTTAGAGTAAAACCTCTATCCTATGAGTCTTCTTGTTGTGGTTCATTTGTGACAGCATGGGGGTGTGAATTCCAGAAAAAGAAGTGGAATCTATGGAGCGTGTAATGATTCCTCTGCTCAGTTGTTAGATGATGGGCCAGAACCAGCGAGGTAATGAGTTTGTATCTCCTGCTGAAGTCAGTGGATGTTGAAGGTGCTTAGCACCTTGGTGGATTGAGGCCCTGTTCTTGGACTTGCACTGCACTACACTACAGTTAGGTTAACATAGGACAGCTTACATTAACCTAAATATGTCAGTGTACACACCAGAGTCCTGCTCCCACTGATGCGAGTGTCCTACTACATCAACATAACTCACCTCCATCAGAGGCATGGGATTTGTGGGGGGGCAAGACAGTTATCTGTGTAGAGCAGACGCTGTTACTTATGTCAGCTGTTGGCTGTCATTCTTGTCAATTTAATGGCTCCATCATGAAACCTGTCTGGCCCCTGAACTCCCTGCTTCCAGCCCAGGCTGCATGCTCCTCATTTGAGCTAGAAGGATGAGTCCTCTGGTACCTTAAAGACCAACAAATTTGTTTCGGCATAAGCTTTCATGGGCTGGAACCTACTTTGCCATGATTTCCCGCCCACAAAAGCTTATGCCCAAATCATATATGCTCCTGGTGAGGATATATACTGCTGACAGGAGGAGGACAGTGTGGACCTGGGTTTGTAAGTTGTCCTAAAATAGATCAACTTAACTTTCTAGTGTAGACATGCCCTACCTCTGTGAACAAACCCAAAAGGTTTGGCAGACTAATAGATACTTAGCATGTTAGAATGCCAAGAAAGCCTTTTCTCTCAAACTATGGTTAGGTGGTAGGATATTAGAAGTAAAACACTGTCTGCAGGCAAAATTACCTTTCAGTGTCAGAAAAACTTAAAAAACAACAAATAGTCTAGTAGCTTGGTTGTGCCCACAAAAGCTTATGATACCATCTACATGTTTTGTTAGTCTTTAAGGTGCTGCTAGACTATTTGTTGTTTTTTCAGTTTTTCCTGTTACAGACTAACTCGGCTACCCCAGTGTTAGATAAGCATTAAGCAAGGAATGTTTGAGTATGCATTAAAACAATAATCTCATGGGATATGTTTTGTGTGTTAACAGCGCTTCAATGAGTAATTATCAAGACGAGAAAGCAGTTAAGAGATACGGTTTAAATCTGAGATTGTCTGCCTTTAATTGGCAGGCTGTATAATGGGGGGAGGGGTGGGAACATAGTTGGCGTGCGGCTCTTCTACAGTGAAAGTGCTGCTTAGTCGTTCCCCCCCTCCCCCCATTCTCTGCCGACCAGACTGGGCAGAGGCAGTTTGTCGCTTCTGCCCTGTGGCAGTAGAGTGGGGCTACGGTAGTGGACCGACAACTTTTCAGGAGCTGGGGCCACAGCCAGGTAGAACTCCACTCCTGACCCCACACCTTGCTTGGGCCCCACACTGAGAACGGAGCTGCAGCCAGAGGTGAAGGCTGGAAGTGGGGTGGCAGGTGAGAGCCGTGGCAGGTGAGAGCCATGGCTGGAGACCAAGCCAGGCGTGGGGGCAGGAGCTAGGGCGGGGGGAGGGGTTTGGGGCTGGAGCAGACCTGGGAGCAGGACTTATTCCCCATCCTCCATGAGGGCTGGCCTTGACACATTGTGCCATTCCAAACATTTCTCTGCACCCGTCTAGTAGGGTGCGCCCCACAGTTTGGAAACCTCTGGGCTAAGGGCTTCTACCCAGCGTGGAGAGGGAGGTGTTGGTGCTCCAGCCCCGTGCAGCGTGCCTTGCTCTCAAACTTCTAAAAATTATCATATGCAACTCAGAGGGTCAGTAAGTTTGGCCACCTCATGTGATCTGTGCTAGCTTTAACTTCACTGATCATGGTGAGTCCAGTCTGAGACTTTTCCATGTTTTCCTTGGCATATAAAAGTGAAGTTCTTGTTACTTGTCAGTGCACACTATGCATAATTATTTTGTTCATTGCAAGCTGATTTAAATTTGGTCTGCCTCAGACAAAGAATTCTGTGCTGCATGGGACTGATCACGCTGCAAGACGGAGTTAATCCCACCACAGCTCCTGAGTTACTAGTCCCCAGTATCAGAGACCTTAGTAGCTGCCAAAAAATGACAAAGACAGACCACAACTGTGTGTTAAAACATAGTGGGTGCTCATAGATTTAGCATGGTTTCCACGATCAGAGTGGACAATGATTTTTTTTTTGGCATGTGGAGGGCTCCGGGGTTAAACTCTGTTGTAAATCCCATTTTATCGGGTCCACCTGCTCTGTAAAACTTTCCATGTCAGAGCAGAGCAGTTTAATATGGTAATTCTTTGACTGTGCTATAATGCAGTTTAATCTTGCTTGTATGGAGCACAGCCCTGGAGCAGGGGCATATTAAGAGGTGTATTTTTAATAAAGCTTATCTAGCTCTGTTGCTCTGGCCTTCCAAGGATCACAGAGTGCTCGCCAATCAACAAATTAATCCTCCCTAATACTACCTTGCACGGGGTCGGCAACATATGGCACGTGCAGTGAGAGCTCAGCCCCCCCACCCTCACCTGTGCAGCGGCTGGAGCCTTGCGGTCACCGTGCAACTGCATGCTGGAGAACCAGCTCCGCCTTCCTGCTGGAATGGCAAGCTGGGAGGGGAGAGGAGGCATAGGGGCCAGGGCAGCCTGGCAAGCAGAGCGGGAGGCATGACCCTGCACTGGGCTCCACGCCCCTGTGGCGCCCCCTAGAATAGTGCCTGCATGGCAAGGTATATAGGGCTCTGCCGACCCTATGCCCCCTCAGTTCCTCCTTACCACCGGTGACACTCTTTGGAACACTTGTTCTCTTGCTCTGCAAGACATTCCTAGCTGGTTTTCCCCCTCTTTTCTGTATGTGGTTGGTTAGTTGTTAATTGTTCCAGTAGTAGTTAGTTAATAGTTTCTCGCTGGGGGTTCTCCCCCACCCCTTATTCATTTTTTCTATCAGTAGTGTTCTTCTTCATGACATGTCCCCATGGGTGCTCCACATTAGGTCGGTGCGCCACTACCGAGTGTCAGAGCGGAGATTTCATAGCAGTGTCTCTGGGGCCGTGCAGACATGTACTAGCAGTTGCGTGCTGTTAGGCTACAGGCATCGCACAGGCGCGAGCCCCTCCCTCCCACTCCACAGTTCCTTTCCTACCGCCTCCGGCTACAGACGGATTCAGCAGTGCTCCCTAGCTGCTTCACGTCTACATGATTATACTCCTTAAAATCAGTTAAATTCATTATAGTAGTTAATTAGTGAGTTTTAAATAGTTAATTATTTCATTAGTTATAAAAAAACTAGATTAGTATAAGGGTTTTTTTCTTTTTCTCCCAGTTAATCCCTTCCTGCAGTCTCTGACTGCTTCCATAGGCATGCCTGGATCACGAGGGTTTAAGCGCTGCACTTCATGTAAAGAGCATATCCCGATATCGGATAGTCACTCACAATGCGTCCGCTGCCTTGGAGAGCAGCATCTCTCTCAGAAATGCCCTTATTGCACAAAGCTAAAATCGCAGGTGCAGAAAGACAGAGACCTCTACCTCAAGTTATTTTTGCTGGAAAACGCGCTTAGACCAGCTTCCGATCCAGGCCAAGGATTTCAAGCAATGGCGGTCCAAAAAGTGAGCCTCCTCAGCACCTCAAGGGGCTGCGGCATCGAAGCGGTCATCTCAGCATGTCTCTGGAACATGCTCAGCGGAAACAAACAGCACGCATGTGCTAAATCGCGCGCTGCCTTCCTCATTAGCTGCAGCACTATCTGGCACTAATACTATCTTGCCGATGCAGCACGAAAGCGCAGCGCCAGTCACAGGCGCCTCAAGCACCTCAGCGTCCACCACAGAGGTGCCTGATGTGGCACAGCTGCCCACAGCATCAAGGCATGATTCAGAGCCTCTGATAGCCTCCGTGCCTCCCACTACAGCACCAACATCAGCTGTTGGGCATTACACCCAACACAGAGACTTATTAGTCTCATCCACTTTTAACTCACCATTTTTACAACCTGAGTGCTCTCCCGTTTGTTAACATCACAGAGATCACTCTCTTAGGAAAGATTTTCATCCAAATCTGATGATGACTTCTCTAGGGGCTTTTCACCAGAGAATTCTCCTTACACAGTTCCGAGTATTTACTCTTCCAGATTTGGGAATATGCCTTCATATTATGGCAATCCCTGGGTACCTCCACCTGAGCCTTACCCTTACTGGCAATACTGGGATAAATGGCAATATTATCAGAAACACCAGCATGGCCAGAAATGACACAGTGCAATTTTCCCCCTGCAAACAAATACAAGAAGGGGACCCACTCGCACAGGAGGTAGCAATCCCTCCTGACCCAAAGGACCTCCCTCCAGGGGAGGGAGGATCTCTGGCCCCAGCTTCAACGACTTCAGACAATGCTGCACATTTCCAAGACCTTTTTAAACATGTAGGTGCTGAATTAAACATTCCTTTTCAAGAGGTTGTGGAAAATCAGCATCAGCTAACAGACATACTGCACTCAGTAACACCATCAAAGGTAGCATTGCCAATTAATCCATCAATAATGGAACCGGCAAGGACGGTGTGGAAAACTCCGGCGTCAATCTCTTCCTCAGCTAAGAGAACAGATAAGAAATATTATGTCCCGCCCAAAGGTTCGGAATTTCTTTTTGCTCATCCAGCACCTAGTTCTCTCGTGGTGGAAGCTGCACCACAAAAATCCAAGCAGCAACAATACTGGTCTACCCCATCGGACCGCAGTAGCAAAGGGCTTGATGCACTTGGGCGCAAAATATATACATCTTCTACTTTACAGTTTCGCATTTTGAATTATGCAGCTTTATTGAGCAAATATGATTACAGAAATTACACCAAACTGAATGACTTTGTTGCAGATATTCCTGAGGCTAAGAGGCAACACTACAAAGCACTGGTATCCAAGGGTCACACGACTGCAAGAACAGCATTACAGGCTGCCTTAGACGCTGCTGACACAGCAGTACGTTCTACAGCAACAACAGTAGTAATGAGGAGGGCATCATGCGTTAGCTCCACTCCATTCCCCAGGGAGATTCAATCTACAGTAGAAGATCTGCCTTTTGACAGCCAGAATTTGTTTGCAGCCAGCACCAATGAAATTCTCCACTCCATGAAAGATTCCAGAGTGACGCTTCGGCCTTTGGGATTCCACAACCAAGTACCTAGAAGAAGGCAATATAGGTACCAGCCCTATCTGAGACCTCGATACTCCCCATATGCACAACACTACAATAGACAAGGCCAGCAGCAACAGAACAGAGGCAGAAACCATGCCGCCGCTCTTTCTCTACCAATTCCCAACAATCGCAGCAGTCCAACAAGCAAATTTGATCATCAGGTCGAGGGTCTAGAGAGCCTCTCACCTGTTCCAACACTATCAACGCAAGCAAATCTCTTCCATCATTGATTGTTGCCCTTCTTCAACAACTGGCAATGTATAGCCTCTGATAGATGGATCCTGCAGATAATTGAAAAGGCTGCCTTATTCCTTTTGTGTCATACCCCCTCTCCACCTCCTTCCCCGTCCCTTTTCAGGGACCACTCTCATGAGAGCCTTCTTCAACAAGAAGTAGAGCACCTCTTACACATAGGGGTGATTGAACCAGTCCCCACACAATTTAGAGGTAAGGGGTTCTAGTCCCATTACTTCTTGACTAAAAAAGGCCGGGGGGGCCCATTCTAGACCTTTGAGCCCTCAATAAATTCATTCAGAAACAAAAATTCAAGATGGTAACGCTTGTTACCATATTATTGGCATTGGAACAGGATGATTGGTTCTCGTCCCTCGACTTGCAAGATGCATACTTTCACATTGCCATCCACCTTGCTCATAAGCTTTTTCTTCATTTCGTTGTAGATTCTCAACACTACCAATACAAAGTGCTTCCATTCGGACTCTCTATGTCCCCAAGGGTCTTCTCAAAGGTGCTGGCAGTTGTCACAGCTTACCTGAGGAAACAAAGAGTTATCATATTTCCTTACCTAGACAACTGCCTCCTCAAGTCGCGCTCACACAATGATTCCTGCTGCTCTCTGTTGGTCACAAGACACCTATTCCGACACCTGGACCTTCAGGTGAACTAAGCCAAATCGGCACTCCAGCCTACACAAAAGATACAGTTTATAGGAGCATGCCTCGATTCGACAGCGGCTATCACATCTCTACCTACAGACTGCTTTCAAAAAATTGTGGCCTTTTTCAACAAATACCGTACGATCCAGCCCCCATACAATGGCACTCGAATGCCTTTGGCTATTGGGGCACATGGCAGCGTGCAACTTCATAGTCAGCAATGCCCGTCTCCACATGAGATGTTTACAGAGCTGGCTGGGACAGGTGTACAAACCCAGTGTCCATCCGCTATCCAAATCCCTAGCCCCTTCAGGGATAGTAAAGAAATCCTTTTGCTGGTGGCTGAGCCCACGGAACCTTTGTTCCGGAGTTCCCTTCCACCCAGCAGAACCATCTGTCTCCATGACGACAGAGGCATCTCCTACAGGATGGGGCGCCCATTTACGACATATCTGCCAGGGTCTGTGGTCCAGCACTGGCAAGAACTTGCACATAAATGTCCTAGAACTGCATGCAGTCAGGAATGCATGTGTCAAATTCCTCCCATTCATTGCTATCAGCCACGTCAGACTGTACATAGACAATATCACAGCAATGTTTTACATAAATTGTCGGGGTGGAGACTGATCTTGAAGCACTTTACACAGAGGCCATAGCACTTCGGAGCTGGCGCCTAAAATACAACACAGTTATCACCGCAGTGCATCTTCCCGGCGCCCTGAATACAACAGCAGATGCACTCAGCAGAGCCCTCCTGGTCGAACATGAGTGGCAAATGAACCCGTACATATTGGTGGACATCTTCTGCCTGTGGGATCACCCTACCATATACCTGTTTGCCATGCAGTCCAACAGCCAATCCCCCCTATTCTGTTGCAGGGTGGGAATAGGCACGGGGTCAGTGGGAGATGCCTTCGTCATCACATGGACATCCCACCTATTCTACGCGTTTCCTCCTATACCGCTATTGAACAGAGTAGTTCACAAGATAAGGAGGGACAGGGCTCTTCTCATGCTTATAGCACCAGCATGGCCATGCCAGTCATGGTTTTCCTTCCTAGTGGCGATGTCCTGCGCCCCGCCGATCCACTTACCTTGCATCAGGGATCTTCTTCACCCAGGCTCCCACAATGGCCATCTGAACCTCCACTCGCTACACTCGACTGTCTTCTACACCTCAAGAGAGCCTCACAATAAGCTCCATTAAAGTTCACCTTGCAGTTATTACTATGTTCCACTCTAAGATAGACGATTCGTCCATATTTGCTCATCCACTCAGCAGGAGGTTCTTAAAGGGCCTGCAGGCCCTTTATCCAGATATCATTCCACCAATGCAACCATGGTACCTGCATTTAGTATTGAATGCTCTAACTAGACCTCCTTTCGAACCATTGGCTACCACCTCATTTTTATACTTGTCCATGAAAACTGTTTTCCTCGTAGCTATTACCTCAGTCAGACAGGTAGGAGAGATCACAGCCCTATTGGCGGATCCCCCATACACCACCTTTTTTAAAGACAAGGTAATATGTATCCCAAATTCCCCCCAGAAGTATCTCTCATCCTTTCACATCAATCAGACAATACACCTCCCCATCTTCTTCCCCAAACTGTTACCCACACAAATTTCTCTATCCCTTCTACACTGAAGGGGGACACACCTTTACCCAGTTCCTAGGGCTCAAGGTACAACCCTGTTAATTTACACACCCACCCTTACCCAATTCCTGGGGCTCAGGGTGCAACCTCCTGCGGGTTTTGCAGGATCTTTAGCCACTGAAAGAGCCTCACACAGTAATATTCTTATCCTCTATTTATTGACAATTCCCAAACAAGCAGAATACACATGCTAAGCACACAGTGTTATTCTCACCACTTCTGGTACAGGCAGACTTCCCCTGTTGGCCAGGCAATATCAGTCTCTCTGGTCTTAGGCTGTGTCTCGGAGGTGAGTTCTTCTTCCAGGTCTTCCCCCTTCTTCTTGGTGTTCCTTGTCTCCCTTTGGTCTTCTTCCAGCTTTTGCTTCTTTCCTTCTGCTTCTGTTACTTCTGATCTTCTTCCTGGTCTCCTTCTTGGACCCCAGTTTATATAATGAAACCTGAGTCCTGCTTAGCTATACCTTAACCAATTATTTTAGTATAATTTTACTAACCAATCATACTCCACCATCTTAATTGATTTACACCTAGCAAAATTAATTATACAGCAGACAGAAACAGTTGCAAACAAGACAGAGATCACACAGACAAACAATAGGAAAGTGTAATGACAGTGATTATAGAATGAGGATTCCACAACCTCAAGTATTGATAAGCAGTTTCTTGCCAGACAGAATGGTGTTACTTAAGTTTTCTTTATCCATCTTGAAATCTGTTTCTTTATCTGGTGACAGTGGGGGAGTTAACAGGACAAAATCCCCTTCTCACAACCTGGTGTGACACTATTTTAATGCAATTTAGATGGAATGTGAGTATGTGACTAGGCCTTACATCTAATGGCTGCTGCTTTTCAGTCTGAATGCAGAAGGCGGCTTTGGTTCAGGCCTACCACAGGCCTTCCAACATGGCTACAGAAAAACCATATTGTTACAAAACTACATGCCAACTCTTTCGAGATGAAAATGCACACCCTTGACCTGCGCAGAGCTCTTTCCTTTTACCTGCAGTGAACAGAACCGGTCCGGGCATCCCCAGACTCTGTTTCAATAGCAAACCACAAAAAGGGCCATGCCGTCTCATCACAGAGAGTCTTCCATTGGATCTCGGATTGCATCAAGCTTTGCTATGCACAGTCAGATGTGCCACCTCCAGATAGCATAAGGGCACACTCAGCCAGAGCCATGGCTGCCTCAGTAGCATTCCTCCATAAAGTACTCATAAGAGACATATGTGCAGCTGCCACATGATCCTTCAACCACACGTTTGCAAAGCATTACGCACTTACGCAGGGACCTCTTTCCAACCTGAAACTAGCTAAGGCAGTTCTTTCCACCGCTTTTGTGCCACATCCAAAGTCCCTACCTCCCTAAAGGGAAATTGCTTTGTAGTCACCTAATGTGGAGCACCCACGGGGACATCTCTCTCTCAAAGAGGAAGTTACTCACCTCGATAGTAACTGAGGTTCTTCGAGATGAGTGTCCCCATGGGTGCTCCACAACCTCCCTTCCTCCCCTCTACTTCAGGATCCTGTCCTTCTCAAGCGATGGTTTCAGGGTAGAGAAGGAATTGAGGAGTGGGGGGAGGAGGGCTCATACCTGTGTGATGCCTGCAGACTAACAGCATGTGACTGCTGGTACATGCCTGCGCGGCCCCAGGGACACTGCTATGAAATCTCCACTCTGAGGCTCAGCGGCGATGCACCCACCTAATGTGGAGCACCCACGGGGACACTCATCTCAAAGAACATCAGTTACTATTGAGGTGAGTAACCTCCTTTTTCCTCCTGGGAATGCAGTGGGAGGTTAAGCACTGGGATGCCTGTGGCGAGCCTGTGCCCAGAGGGATCCCCCATACTGCTTGTGTTTACGTGCAGGACACTTAACAGATAAGTGCAGTATTTGCAAGAGTTTCAAGCTGAGGACTAAGTGAGAGAGGGATCAGTGCTTGAAACTCATGCTTGTGGAGTTGGCACTCAGTCCCTCTGTGCCAGACCCAACACTAGCCTCTTGGTGCATTGTGTGTTGGCCTTGGAGTAGGTTTCATTGGCACCACAGAAAGAGGAACATAAGGAATACCGGCATGGGTCCCAGACCTATGAGGCTAGTTCTTCAGTGTGATACCACTCCCAGTTCCCGATGCCACTCAGAAGTTCAGGTCAGACAGAGGCAGATCAGCAGTCACCTCACTTCATTGTGTCCCTTGTCGGGACACCTTAAGAACAGTGCAGCATCCCCGGCACCGTTGACTCAGGCCTCGAAGACGGGACCATTGAGTCTAGGCTTGCTCTACTCCCTTGTATGTGTAGCTCTGGAGGAGGACCTGGACCTTCCCTCCACTCTGGATACTTTTGAGGTCGCCAAGGAGCTTATCTAAATGAAGGGGCATGTAGCATGGGCACAGATGCAGGCACTGGCACCCACTGTGGGGCACCACTCGGCTCATACCCCTGTGTCTACCCAGCCAGCAGCACCGCCATCACTGCAGACCTCTCTACTGGCACCGACACTGCTGGTGCAGACTCCAGCTCATGCTGGTACCAGCTCCAGTTCAGCACTGAGGCGAGCTGACCACTTTGTGCCTGCTTCCCATCCCCATAGCAGTGATGTCAAGCGCCTTCAGGCACCAAACCACCTTGGTCCGTCTCTGCGTGTCAGAGTCAGAGATGGAGTTATTTGTCTCCCGGTACCGCTCCTCTTCCTATTCTCGGCACCATTTCCGACACCGCCATTGGGAAGCTCCCCGGCACTGCAGGCATCCTGGCCCCCTAATGGCAGGCTCCTGTCAGCAGTGGCTGTTCAGGACACCCTGGGCCTACTATCAAAGTCAGGGCCCAGTGTCGAGGGCAGCGGTTTCTTCATCCTGTCAGCCATCTTTGGCTACATTGGTTGCTTTGGACCATCCAAAAGAGCCCGAGTGTGTTCTGGTGCAGGTGCTGCCAGAGCATCCAGCCACGCCAGTCCCTTGTGCCACCGGCAACTCACCCACCCAAGGTCTCTGGGAACACCATAGTGCCTGAAGATCAGGAGGACCCAGTTCCCAAAACGGCGTCATTCTCCTTCCTGGCCAAGGCTATCATGGGTACTTTCTCCTCCTTTCCTGCCCCAGATGCTAAAGTACATCAGGACCTCCTGAGGTGGGTAGCCCACAACCTCGGTGTGCCAGTGGAGGAGGAGGTAGGCAATACAGAGCCAGTCGTAGATGACATGGCCCAGAGGGTCTGTCCAGTGTGGCGTTGCCATTAATCAAAACTATACAGTCTTACAGCTAAGGTGGTGTGGCAGAGCCCAGCTTCCCTCCCACTGACTAAAGGGGTTGAGACGCACTACTTTGTTCCCCAGCAGGGGTACAAGCACTTGTTTACCTACCCTCCACCAGGGTCACTTGTGGTCGACACAATCACAAGGAGAGGCAGGGACAGCCAGGACCTGCCCCCAGATATAACGACTCCTACAAGCTGGACCTCTTTGTCCATAAGGTATTCTACTGGCAGGCTCCAGCTTTGGATATCGAATTAACAGGCTCTGTTGAGATGAGTGCATACAATTCCTAGAATATGTTATCAAAATTCCAGGAGCTCCTCCCCGCAGGCTCATGCCATTAATTCACTTTGGTCTTGGAAGAGGACAAAACTGTGGCCCCCACCTCCCTCCAGGCAGTGCTAGAGTTGGCTACTTGAACCATGGTGTAGCGCTGTGGTCCTCCATCCATGCCTTCACACAATGCGCTATAATGTATGACTCCAAGTATCTGAGCTTGGCCTGGAAGTCCAGAACACGATCCAGGATCTTTCATTCAAAGTGTGGGTCTGTTATCCAACAAAACAGCATTTCAGCCTTCCACCCGGGGGTGGGGGACAAATCCCTCTTTGCCATTCCACAATAGGACACTTTCTCAAAGATCTGGAAAGGTTATACCCACAGGTTAAATACCCATCCTTCAGTGGGATCTCAGCCTGGTCCTGTCCTAGCTTATACCTCCCCTGTTGAAGTCCTGGCAACCTGTACTATCTCTTTGAAGATAGCCTTCCTAATGGCCATAACCTCAGCCGAAAGGCTTTCAGAGCTACAAGCTTTTACCTCCAAATCCCCATCCACTGCCTTTTATAAGGATACAGTGCAACTCTGTGCCCACCTAGCTTTTCTGCCTAAGGTGGTCTCTCACTTCCGTATCAACCAGGAGATTTTCCGACCTGTGTTCTTCCCAAGACGCCGCACCACATCTAAAGAGTGGGGCCTGTTGTTAATAACCACATTTGCAATTTCGAATGTCTTCATTTGCATCCCTCTCTCGAAAGGGGGTGCAAGTGTAGACATACCTGAAGAAACTAAGGGAGAGGAAGGTTGGCAGAGTCCTATATACCACACCATGCAAGTGCCATTCTGGGGGGGCTCCACAGACAGCCCAATGGATACTGCTAAGGGGGGAAAAAACCTTCCAACAATCGTGCAGGCAACACGCACGCACACACCTATTGGAATGGATGTGAGCAAAATATCTCAAACAAAGTTATAAAGGTTAGTAACCTTTTTTTCCCTACCTTGTTACATTGGCATAATTATAGTCCATTCACCTCAAAGTGCCTAGCGTCCACACACAATATGTTTTTTAAACCAAATTGTTTGGTGTCTTATGTCCTGGCAATCTTGGAACAGAGAGAACTCCACTTTGAGTGTGTTCATTCCTAACTATTTCACTTCTGGCAGCCGTCAGTTACTATTCCACACTGCATTGCTTCACACCTGGATTGACCTATCGGTGTTCTTCCATCCAAGTCATTGCTTCAGGGTCATCTTGACCTGATGTTATCTCTCCATTGAAAGGATGGCAGGCAATCATGAATAATCCTCTTGGATACCAGGTAGTGAATTCACATACTCATTATCGCGACCAGGCCCACCCCCCATGCTTTTCGTGTAGACGCCTTCAGAAGTCCTGGACTTAATTGCCCTCTTTGGAGAGCAGCATATTTAATCCATGGTGGAGAAACGTCACCAGAGTGAAGATATCTACAAGACCGTGTCAGAGCAAATGAAGACACGGATGCATTTCTGAGCTGGTCCCATTGCCAATTTAACTATTCCGTATGGAAGCACTTCAAGTCCCCTTGTTTTTCCAGTGTGCTTTCATTATTAACCAAATACATGTGCATCATCTTGTTTGTATTAGTGTCATGATCATGGTACACTGCAGTGGGTCCTCCATGCTACCTGACAGAAGTTCAAAAATAGCAGTGGCAAAATTAATGGAAGCCAGAGACTAATCACAGGAATTTTAGTTAGACCAGGAATGGGCAAAAGGGCCTCCCGCCAAGCGGGTTGAGCCTGCAGAGGCCCTGCCACTCCCCCAATTGGCCTTGGGGTGGGGGAGGTGCACGAAGTTTCCTCTGCCGTACCAGGAGCACGCGGCACTTTTGAAGGAGGACACTTCTCGCACTCTCCTGCCTCCAAGCCCTGATTGGCCTGGGGGTGGGAGGAGCGTGCAAAGTTTCCTCTGCCCTGCCCCTGCCCTGCGAGGAGCACATGGCACTTAGAAGTGCCGCACACTTCTGGCAGTGCAGGAGGAGGCTTCACATGCTCCGCCACCCCCAGGGCCTGATTGGCCTGGGGTTGTGGGGAGCATGGAAAGTCTCCTCCCACTGCCAGGGGCATGGTGCTCAGTGGGAAGGGGGAGTAAAGGGGCTCCTCCACCCCCAGACTAATCATGGTCTGTGGGTGGGGAAGCATGAAGCATTCTGGCTCCGCCTCTTCCTTTTGAGGCCCCACCCCTTCTGGTGCAGCCCTGGGCCACTTCAAAAATTTTTGAAGTGGGCCCCAGCAAAAAATGATTGCCCACCCCTGAGTTAGACCCTGCCCCTATCAGTCACAAAACTCCTAGTTTCCAATACTCATCCCACAATGCCCTGTGAAAAGAATCACAGAGCTGAGCCAATGAACATTGCACCATGGGATATCTGTTAATTTGAACAAGGGCAAAGCTGTGTGGATGCAATGATTAACAAGGAAAGTGCTTTAAAGGAACAAAACAAAGAAGTTTAGATTCACTTCAGTTTAATATAGTTAAATCACTGCATCTAGAGCAAGCAAACTAGATCTATGTAATATTATTGTGTCAGTATGGTCTCAATCTTTGTTTGTTAAACGCATAGTAAGAATGAAATGTCAGGAATTGAAATGACATTTGTTAACATCCAAATATCCATGTATGGACTCCACTCAACAACTAAAATGACTACACTAGATGGAAGTACCTGTGATCTTGACAAAAAAACTTAAAACTATTCAGAAATCATGAATAAACCCACCCATTTTAAATTTTCAGGTTTTAATAATAGGGGATTGAATGTGCTCTCTTCAGAACTGTGTTTAGGTGTTGATATAAGGAAGAGAATAAAGAGAATTTGAAACCTGGCTTTAGTGCATTGAACACAAACCACTTCACTTCAAATAATAAGTGTAATCCTTATTAATTCCATTGGCATTGCTTGCATTACCTTATTCATAATGAGGATGTTGAGTGTTAATGAGGGCAGTCTTGGTAATAGCACTAGAAGTCTGCATTTCTTTAGCTGCAGTTGAAGGAGTAGGATGTTAGAGAAGATTCATGACATGGAAAAGTAGAATAGGTCATTTTAAGTAAGCATAACAACAGGAGATTGTGTTGCTACTCCGTCGCAGTTCCCTAAACATGATACTCCTAGCATCAGCATGTGATGACTGGGTCACTTGTGTGTCTTACATAACCCTTCTCACCATCTCATGGTTTAACCCTTCTCACAGTTCAGTGGCATACAGCATTCAAAAGTGTAAACCCTCTGTGTATACAATGTCCATTTGGAAAATAAGGGGTCTGTATAAGTAGATAGCCTTCAGTTGATTTTGGATCTTTGCTAAGTTCATATATTTCCACACAGCTCAAGCAGAGCCTTAAGTGAGTTGTAATACTTTTTTTCCCTTTTTGAAGGGAGATAGCACTGTGCAGTGCACTGGGCACCAATTTTGATGTGAACAGATTAGTGTTTTATCCTTGTCTCTACCACTGATGGAGTGACTAAACTAGGGATGTTAACTGGTTAAACACTGTTTAACCGGTTAACTGTGGGGTAGCTCCCTACCCGCAGTGCAATGTGGTGGGTCCGGCTGGGCCAGAGCAGTCCTCTGCCTGTTGTGTGCTGTGGGTTGCTCCGGCCACTGGGGCTGCTTCTGTCAGGCCTGCTGCAAAACAGTGAGGCATAGGGGTCCTTCTTCAGCCCAGCTGAGCCACCAGTTAACTGGTTACTGGTAAGCATAACCCAGTTAGCTGATTGCCCCTTTACATCTCTAAACTGAATTTGAGGAAGTCACTTAAGGAAACTGAGTCATGGAGAACTTATTTATAAAACAGGGATAATAGTGCTCACCTATCTTTTCTTTTTTTAAACCGTGTCTTGAGATCTGTGGGTAAACCCAGAAACGAGTGCAAAGTGATTTATGCTATAGAAATAATGCAACAGGTGGTGTGTTCAGTAAGTGTTTCTTACAGTTTTTTAAAATGTTATAAGCTGAGGGACTGGCATTGTCTTTCCAAGCTGTGCTCTTTGAGAATGCATCTCCACAGATCAGAACTCTGTAGCAAAACAATGTTGTAAAATAACATATATGAAGAATCTGGGTTGTATTTTAGCTGTTAAGATACATGCTTCTCCGATGCTGGAGCCATGCAGAGTTTCCCTTGAAATATTCAGTGTTTGAAAACTTTAGAGGGAAGGGAGAAGTGCAATAGTTCAGTTTATTTTGGCATGATTACTGACTAAAACAATACAGAGGGAAGCTTTCAGAGCAGGGAACACATGGAGGCAAAAAGTGAAATCATGCTGGGGTTGGTCTGCTTGGTGGTTCCCAAGAGCTCTAATTATGTTTGCAACAGCCGTGCTCCACACATTGTGATGGTGTCTACCCCTGTGAACTGTTGAAATATTTTTTTAAGATTTAGAGAAAAGACAGTATTATGCATATTCCATTTTGTATCTTCTGTGTAGAGCAGTGGTTTTCAAGGTGTGGTCCACGAACTCATGCGGTCCACAGGCTAAGGGGTCTGCGAAAGGGCATTGTCACGATGGAACAGTAGTTTTCAACTTGTGGTCTGTGAATGAAAGGGGTGGTGGTGGTCAGCAGATTCTCTCTCAGATTTCCAAAGGGGTCTGCACTCCACTCAAAAATTTTTAGGAGTCCACAGGTGAAAACAGTTTGAAACCCAATGGTGCAAAATGATGTAAAAGTATGTATGTATTTAAAGAAAGAGATGTTGATCAGTGTAGACAACAGAGGAGCTGAGCCACAGGTTGATCGCAAATACCACAAATACAAAACTGGGGAGCAACAAACAGGACCATACCTTTTACAAACTTGCAAAGCAAGGCAGTGTTAAGGGTGGGTAAGATCCTTAGAAGTATTTCTCCTCTAAGTAATCAGTACTCAAAAAGTAGAATTACTTCAGGTCTAGGTGTGTGAGTCTATACAATGGTAAATATTACAGTGGTGTCAGAATTGTCTGTTCTGGGGAATGCCTATTCCTCTCCTGCATTCAACTTACACTGTGGTGAATGGGAACGACTGCCAGGGTTGCTTCTCTGGATAGGAGTAAAATTCAAACTGTCATACAAAGGACAATTGGTCTCTGGTGCTAGGACATTGTCTGTCTTCTGTCAGTCGGTGCATTCTTACCACTGTGAATTCCCATATATTCCAAGGGAGCTACATAAATAATAATAATTAGCCCTTTGTTTGGAGTTTCTGGGCTGTAAGGAAATGCCTCAGATGCTGCTGTCATTGATCCCAGGACAAGGAAGACTTGCTGATTTGGTCTTTGGAAATGACTGAAGAAGTACGTGCAGAACGCTGCTGTCGACCTGAATCATAAGCAAGTTGGAACAATGAGGGGTTAAGTGTGCTGTGGGCGTTACTAGCCTATCTGATGTCACGAAGTCAGACAGCCAGAGCCTGAAGGGGGCCCTTTGTTGGCAGTTTAACGTAAGCAGTTCTGCCTGCACGAAGTGCCTAACGGAGTCAGAGTATAAGGGGCGGAATGGCAGAGTTTTGGAGCTGCCGCAAGTAACTGCTTCCAACTTAGTAGGATTTTTTTCCCCTCTCCCGCCAAAAGAGTTAACAAGAGGGGAGCAAAACTTGAGTTAAAAGTTCCTGGGACAGGTACTATGGGCCCTCTCTGGATTATCTGCCTCTCTGGCTTATTCTTTTCATGGTTTTAAAAGTGCTGGATTTTTAGACTTCTTAACGGGAAAACTTTCTTTTGTGTATGTGAAACCTAAGGGGGAGGGGAGAGAACACACAAGCCGAAGCCAAACTAACAAATGAAAATGTTGGAGATTTGCTTGAAATTGGTGGGTTGTAAATCGAAAAAAGGACTTTCCTCTTCCTCCAGCTGCTATTTGGAAGGTAAGTTCAAAACTGTTGCTGTTTGAAGTGGATTCTGGGGGAAGTATTGGCTCCTTGAGGCCTAACAGCTGGATTCCTGAAGGCTGAAATCCCTTTGCTTAGGCCTCTGGTATATTGTGTAGCTCTGCGTTGTGAGAGAAGCCAGATTGTGTGGTTGTAGACATTAACGCAGAAGTCCTTCCTCCACTTTAAAGTTGGTGCTAGAATGGAGAGAGTTTTTTTTTTAAATTTTCGAAGTTAGATTGAGCTAATTAATTCTTATTTGTGAGGATGAGGGGAATTTTAATGATATATGTGGCTCCATGTATTTTCAAAACCAGGTGATTTTCATTAACTACAGTATACAAAAGGAACATGGTTCTGCCATTTATGGTTGTACATTTTCAAGGGATCTTACTGCTGATACAATAAACAAAGCCATATCTGCAGGCCTTGATTTTAGTTTTGCCTGCAGAAAGGACCCATGGCACTAGTTGATCCCCTTATTTTGGGGAAAGGGAGGCCAGGAAAGAAGCTACTATTGAAGTTAGGAATGAAATATAAATTAGCCTAGATGCTTGGAAGGTGTCTTACATTTAATCAGCAGAGCTGGACGAATACTGAAACATATTTTCTGCCAATATTCAGTTGAATTGTTTTAGTTCATTTTAGTCAGACTTGTATGCCTTTTGTTTGCTTTCCTCAAAGAGTTTATGCAACTGAGTTTCACTTCCATGAATGCTCATGGAAAGCAAATTTCCAAGTAACGTGCATTTATGGAAACTGAATTTTTAAATTTGTATTCATGATTTGATAGAGAGGATTGGCCTTGTGGTTAACGCACTGGACTGGGAATTAAAAGATTTGGTTTCTTAGCTCTGCCACAGACTTCCTGGGTGACCTTAACCAAATTACTTAATACCATCTCTAAAACAGAGATAATATTTCTTTTCTCCCATCTTTGTTTGTCTTATTTCCATTATAAACTCTTCAGGACAGCCATTGTCTTTATTACATATTTATAAAAAAAACTAGAGCATGGATCATCTTTGGAGTTTCCAAGTGCTACTGAAGTTCAACTTTTATGAATTCCAGAAGTATGTTCATTCATCAAATCAGGGAATGGAAACCAAACCATGTGTCTTAAATTGATCAGTCATAACCAACTGTTGATCAAAATTAAAAGATTCACCAGAGAGATATTCTCAATTAATTTAAAGATGAAAAAAAAGAATAATTTCTGTTAAGAAATCAAATTGAAAAATTATTTACTTGCACATAGCTAAATAAATCTGAATATGTAAGATATGTTTGGTTCTGAATTATTCATTCAGCTCTAATATCAACAAGAACAAATGGCAGAAGCATTTCTTCTCTTCTCCTCCATCACTTCCATTCTCACTTTCCCCGGCTTCTTTCTTTTTCCATCCCTTATAAGATATTTTCTGTGTTAATTAAAAACTATCA
The DNA here is from genome assembly GCA_032595735.1 of Pelochelys cantorii. Lineage (NCBI taxonomy): Eukaryota > Metazoa > Chordata > Testudines > Trionychidae > Pelochelys > Pelochelys cantorii. Next base: position 13,767,497 of record CM064347.1, on the reverse strand, counting down.
TGTTAAGAGATCTAGTAATGGATAGAGTTGGATATAAAAGTTTCATTTGGCCCATGTAGACAGGGCCGAACTATTCTGTAGAACTATTAATTCTAGCAATCCAGGTATACAGCACCCTTCTTTAATACTGTTCTCCTCATAGATTCCAAGGTGGAGGGGACCATTTTGATCATCTAGTCTGACCTGTGTAACACAGGCCAGAGAACTTCTCCAAAAGAACTCTGAGAACATATTTTAGAAACAATACATTATTGGTTAAAAATTGTCAGTGGCAGAGAATCCAGAACAATCCATGGTAAATTGTTCCAATAGTTAATTACCCCCACTGTCAAAAATATGTGCTTTATTTCCAGTCTGAATTTGTCTGAATTCAGTTTCTACCTATTGGATCATGTTATATCTTTCAGTGACAGATTGAAGAGTCCACTGTTAAATATTTGTTCCCCATATAGGTACTTAACAGACTTTCATCAAGTCACCCCTGGACTTTAAGTTAAATACATGGAGCTCTTTGAGTCTATCACCCACAAGACCTGTTTTCTAATCCTTTAATCACTCTCATAGGTCTTCTCTAAACCTTTTCAAATTTATCAACATCCTTCTTGAATTATGGCATCAGTACTGGTCACAGTGTTCCTGCAGTGCTCACACTGGTGCCAAATACTGAGGAAAAATAATTCTCTGCTCTCCAAATTACCCTGTTTATGCATCCCAGGACTGCATTATCTCTTTTGGCCACAGCATCACACCGGGAGCTCATATTCAGCTCATTATTCACCAAGACCCCACATTTTTTCAGACTTACTGCTTCCTGGGACATAGTCCACATCCTGTAAGGCCCCTTTGTTCCTAGATGTATATTTTCCAAGAGATCCAGAGCCTCTGAATCAGTGACTTGTCGTCTTCATTATTTTCCACTTTCCAAATTTTTATGTACTCTGTGAACTTTATAAGGGATAATTTTGTTTTCTTCCAGATTGATACAAATATTAAATAGCATATGGCAAGAACTGAATCCTGCAGCACCCAAATGGAAACACACCTCCTTGATGACAATTCCCTGTTCACAGTTGCACTTTGAGATTTATGAGATAGTTTTTAACCAATTTAATATAGGCCTTGTTAATTTTGAAATCCAGTTTTATAATCAAAATGTTGTGTAGTAACAAGTTAAATGCTCTACAGAAATCTAAATATGTTACATCAACACTATTACCTTTACCAAAAAAATCAATTCAGTTTGACGGGATCTATTTTCAATAACCCCATGTTGATTTGTATTAATAACATTACCCTCCTTTTAATATTTATTGAGATATATCGGCTGCTTTATTATCTTACCTGGGATTAATGTCAGACAGACAGAGCTATAGTTTCCCAGGCTAACCCATTTTACCCTTTTTAAAAAATAGCACATTAGCTTTCTTCCAGTCTTCTGGACCTTCCCCAGTGCTCCAAGGCTTACAAAAAATCAGTATTAATGGTTCAGTGAATGCCTCGGCCAGCTCTTTAAAAACTATTGGATTCAAGTTATTTGGACCTACTGATTTAAAAGTTGTAAAGTAGTTGTCCTCCAGAGATACTAGTGGAATGAAAAGAGTGTTATCATTATCATATAATTATGCTGTCATCCTTTTTCCTCAAATACAAAACAGAAATATTTATTGAATACTTCTGCATTTTCTGCATTATTTGATAATTCTATTATTTCCATCTAGTAATGAATCAGTGCCACTGTTCCAAAAATATGTGTATATATAAACAATATAAATAAACCCTCCTTATGCTCCTTAACAATGCTGAGTATAGATTTCTTCTTGTATCTCTTTACTTCCCTTATCTATTTTCTGCAATTCCCAACTTCTGATTTATATTAATTACTAACAGTTTCCTGTTTTTTCCATTTGTTTTATTTACATATAAAATTTATTTTTTTTATAGCTGCCTTCCTCAGTTGTGACTTTTTGGATATCTTTCTTAAATGATTCCCAATTATTCTATACATTTTTCTGATTAAATTCTTTTTCCTAGCTCAGTTTCCTCATAATTGTTTTCAGTTTTGTGAAACTGAGCCTATTAAAGCACTGTGTGTCTATGTGTGTGTATTATTGGTTTGTATTTTATTCTGCTTGGACAGTATAAATATGATCAAGTCATGAACACTATTAACTTTTAGTTTTTTGATTAGTTCCTTTTTATTTATTAGGACATGGTCTAGTAAAGAGTTATCACACCTTTTGAGATTGTCATCTATATTGTTTAAAAAAACCAAGGATGCTTTAGTACTGGCAGGATGAGACCTCCAATATATGTCACTCAGATCGAAGTCCCCCCCGATCACATAGGTTTTTTCCTACACATAGGTGCATAGGGAGATGTTCATCTTGTTTCTTATTATGATTTGGTGGTCTGTAGCAGACACTGATACCCTGTCTTGTGCTTTATCTGTTAGGACAGTGATTCCTAAGCATTCAAGATAATTTTCATCGAAGTTATCAATGATTCAGAAACTGGTAATGCCATTTTTTATGTAGAGTGCCACTCCCTCTCCCTTTTTGCCCACTCAATCTTCCTAAATAGGTTATAACCATTGATTTTAACATTGCAATCGTGTGACTCATCCACCAGGTTTCATTAGATTGAACTAGATTGAATTTATGCTCGTAAATGAGTAATTCTAGTTCCTTTGATTTGTTATCCGGGCTTCTAGTGTTGGTGTACAGGCAATTTAAGGATTTTTTGAGTCCTTTGGTTCCTTGATTAATTTTGTTCTCAACATCTTGATTTTTGTGATGAGATCTTCCCTCTTTTTACACTCCCCTTTTTGCTATTAATTTAACTGTTCCCTACTACTTTAGCCAGCTTCTTCCTGAAGAGACAGGTCCCACATCTGCTCAGCTGGAGGCCACCCAAACAATACAGCCCCTTCTCTCTAAAGAAGGTAAACTAATGTTCCACAGAACCAAAGCCCTCCACCCTATCTACTTAGCCAGTATTTACTTTCAGTATCTTTTCACTTCTGTCTTCCTTTGCTTGTGGGACAGGAAGGATCTCGTAGCAGATCTCTTGGCCATTCTTCTTTAGCATGCTTCTGGGTTCCCTGAAGTCATCTACTATCTGTGAGAGATCCTATGATGTAGTGTTATTAGTGCCAATTTAAGCAATCACCATTGGATTCTTGCCTGTTGACATCAAATGCCTATAGAATGATGTCTCATGTTTTGGCTCCAGGAAGGCATCTTGCTATTTTGCTGTCTACCTGTCCCTTGCAAAATATTCTTTCAGTGTTAAAGCATGGTTAGGCCCTGTTTCTATGGGAAGGACTTGAACCACATTGGGCTACAACAGTAGTACAGCTGAATCCTTCCATACAGTTTTTATAGTGTGGGTAAGATGTTAGGGCCTATTTTCCCAGCAAAAAGTTAACCACTGAGGGATGCTGTTACATGCTCAAATTACACTGTTGTACAATGTGATCTTGCATGTGTAGTTATAATCAAATCATGTTAAAAAGATGACATAGACATGTACTACTGCCTTTGTCGTTATCATTCCAAAATGGAGTTATGTTGCAGTTTGGCTTGGTGCACACACACAAGACCAAATATTATGAGGTGGTCCCCTGATACTATAAATTATGTCCTTCCTTCAGTTTCTCTAAAGCTGCATCTATGTGTTCGTTTTGTATAGCGGACTGGGAAATGAGTTTGGAAACAATGTTTAAACACTCTTCCAGAAAACTGATATCTAGACCAAATTTATTTCCCAGTCCAGCCTGAGATGAAGCTGAAGTCAGCATTCAAAGATAATGATGGACATGAATAAGCATTGCAATTGCCATTTTAATAATATTTACTCTCTTGCTGGGATGGAGAAGTTGGGGAATATAGATAGCATCATAATCCTGATCAGTTCTGCATTGCTCTTGGGATGGGGATTAAAGAGAGGCCATCTGTTTTATACAAGGATTTGATCATTTTGATAGAAACAGCAGGTCCTCACCTGAGCCTATGGTCTAGTAAGACTATTTTTATGAAGGGAGCCAGGAGAGGAATATATCTCAAGGGCCATAAATTATGAACTGTTGCTCTTGAATCCTTGCAAGCTGGGTGCCATCTTCTGTCATTCCCCACTTACATTGCAAAACAGTGCCACAGGACATACACCCTCCACCCCAACCAGGATTCCTCTGCTATCCCTATCTTAACATATGGAGTTTCATTGGGGGGAAAAAGAGCAGTTGGTAAGCTTGTGCTTTCTTGGCTTATATAGACTATAAAGTCTCATTGGTAGCTGAGAAATTAAATTACCATTTGTTGCGTGGGAAAACAATTGCAGCTAGCGACACCTGGCGATGCATTTCCTACTGCACTGTCTTGTAGAGTTTGTTGCACGTTCTTGCACGTTCTTGCCAACCTATCTGCCTAGGATGAGATGCTAATACAGAACTGCTCAGTGAGCAGGGCTGGTGTGATTATTTGCAGGGCCTACTTTGAATGGGGCATTGTGGCCCGGGCCCAGGGCCCCGACTCTGCCTGTGCCACCAACACTTGCAGCAGCCCCCTTCTCTTCTCCTGTGGGCTGGAAGGTGGGGGGAGCACCATCAACATACACTGCCCACAGCTTCAGGACCCACCGCCTGTGCAGGTTTGGCCAATAATAAAGCATGGGGCCACATGCAGGGGATCAGCTGCACATGCCTCACACAAGCCCTGTCTGTGAGTTCCCACAGAAGGATGGCTTTGATTTGATCACCAAATGACCATTGCTGATGGTTGAACCTGCTGAAATAATTGCGACAGTGCCCTCACTGGCAACCCCATTTTGTTGTGCTCTCTAACATTAGCAGATGCTCAGCAAAGAAGAGAAGCAATGTAATTGTGTTATCCTTGTATTGTAGGTCATGTGACTCTGAAATAGCTGTTTATACCACTGAACTTCATCTTAAATGTCTTGTTTTCCCTAAATCTACATTGAGTTTGAAGCAGTGGTTGTCAAAACTTTTTTTTTTTATAGACCACTTGAAAATTGCCAAGGGTCTCAGCAGACCACTTAATGATGTTTCTAGATTTTGTTTCTACCATTAGCTAACTATTGTAAAGCGCTTTGGATAAAAGTGCTATATAAAAAAAACCCTTAATGTTTTTTGTTCTACAAGTAAAAGTACACAAGTGGTATTTTAATATTAGTAGTCTTACCTTTCTAATGTGATGGATATGCCTGTTTTTGTGAGTAAAGTTCAAGGAAGTCAGGTGTAATGTTTGTCAGCTGTAGCCTTAGATCAGGTTCAGCATTCATTCTGCTTCTGTATTTGGACTTGAGTGATGAAAATCATGTCTCTCACAGGTACATAGTAGCAGGTGCATCATAAAATATACTGCTTTGTCTGCAAGTTCCTGGGTACTCTCTCTAGTTCTGTGAATCCAAAAATGAATTAGGAAATGTCTTTCAAATTCTAATCATAATGTTTCATCGTGACAAAGCTCCAACAAGCACTTTTGCGCCTTATTGGACAAACTAGAGGGCAGTTTCCAATTCTGAAAGGATTATGTATCCAGTGATTTAGTTCAGCTTCTACTGGAAAGTTATCTACAAACTGTTGCTTAAGAGCAACAAGATGCTCTTCTATGTCTCTTTTAGGGATATAAACTCCCATTTAATTAGTTAACGGGTTAAACATAAAGTTTAATCGGTTAACTGTTAAATGAGAGTAGGTGGGGGTGGCTGCTCTGGCCAGCCTGGAGCGCCTCTGCCCTACAGCGACTGGGGCTGCTCTGCCCCTGCCGGTTAACTGTAACCAGGTAATCATTCACGTACCTAGTCTCTTTTTTTTTTTTTTATTCTCAAGAATCAATTCATTTTCAGACAGAAAACCTTCCATAATTGGGGGCCTTAGAGGGGACTTTCTGTGGACCACCAATGACCTGTAACCATAGAACTCACAGACCTCTGGTGATCCTCCAACCACAGTTTGAGAACCTCTGTTTTGAAGCATAGTCAAACAAAACTGCTTGGTTTGGGGTTTTTTAAGGGACTTTGGTTGAAAATCATATCTAAAATGAAGGAAAGCAGTTATTGCTCATCTGTGTCACTAAGAATACCTGAAAAATATGACTTAGGGTACGTCTAGACTACAAGCCTCTTTCGAAAGAGGCTTTTTCGAAAGATACTTTTGAAAAAGCCTCTTTTGAAAAAGAGCATCTAGACTACAATCAGTACTTTAGAAAAAGCAAGCCGCTTTTTCAAAAGAGAGCACCCAGGCAGTCTGGATGCTCTTTCGAAAAAGCACAGTTTGTATTACATAGTACCTTTTTTCGAAAGAGCACTTTAAAAAAAAAAGGCGTACTTCCTCGTAAAACGAGGTTTACTGCAATCGAAAAAACGGCTGCATTCTTTCAGTTTACGTGGCAGCAGTCTAGACGCAGGTAAAGATTTTTCGAAAAAAGGCAACTGACTTTTCTGTACTGACGAATTGACTTTTCTGTACTGATGCTATTTACTGTCTGTATTTCTCTCAGATAGGGTAATGAAAATGCTATAGTGTGTGGCTTGCGAGTACTACAGGGGAATATAACAGAATGAACCTGTCTTCATTTTAATTATTAACAAATTCATGAAAATATTTTATAAAAACCTAATAGTCATAATTTTTTTGTAAAAATAAAAAAAAGACCTAATCTAGGACATAATACTGTTAGGTATTTACTATACTAAGTTGGAACCACTATAATTCCTGTTGTCCTGTGTGTGCATGTTTACGTCTGGTCATATGTCAGTAAATAATCAGAAATGTTGCATCATACTGGCCTTGTACAACAAGCTGTGAAGTTGTAGGAGACTTACTTCTCTGTTGATCTTTTAATTACTAGGAATGGAGATCATTATGAGTCCTCTTTGCATATTTGTGGGTAGGTAGAAAGGATTGGGTATTGCTTCAAAGTGCTCTGCTAAGTAGGGATGGGCTTACGTGTATTTAGATTCAATACTAGAGGATAATGGTGAATTCAACAATGAACTTGTATGTACAACTGGAAAGATAGACTAAATGGAGAGAAATGAGTGGAGTGATCTGATAGGATCCCTATCAAACTGAAAAGGTCAGATCTACAAGACAGTAAACAGATCTTGAATAGAGAGGAAATTAAAATGTTAACATTCATGCTTGGAGTTACAAGGATAGGTCATGTTCAAAACAAATGAATGAGAAGTGTAAAGTGGTATTAATTGTAAAAAAGCTAAAGAAATTCAGACATAGATCTGAAGAATGTATAGGAAGCAGGATGTTAAATTTAGGAAGTGGAGGGTCAGAGAAGGTTTGGAAGACCCAAAACTAGATAGGAGGATGTCATTCAAAAGCATTTAATTATCAGAGGAGATGCTGAATAACTGTTTCAGGATAGACTGTAATGAAGGAGGGTTCAAAGTGCTGACCCCATGTAGATGATGGTAAGGCTAAAAGACGACATTATTCCCACTAGGAAATATTATTTTAAAATGTGTGTATGAAAGATACATTTGTCATCTGCTTCACCTCCCCTCCCTGACCTTATCTTTGCCAGTTTGCAGAGGCATAGTGAGTACTGGTGCCAATCTGATCTGAAAAATGGAGTGTGTCTGTGTCCCAAATAGGGGCTAAAATATTCTTTCTTCCTTTTTTGGAAGGCTTCTGGTTGTAGTGCTAAAAAGCAGAAACCTTACTTACATTCTCTATAACCTGGAAAACTATTTTGTGCATTCTGGTAAAATCCTTTGTTTTCTAAGGTAACCGAAGAAGTGATTTCTAAACTCCCAAACATCAGATTATATGGACATTCTTTTTAGTCAGATGTCTTATTTGGAGCAAACAGTACAGGTTGCATTTCTAAAACCCGGGACTCTCTGGATATTGCTGAACCAGAGAGCCTGGGCTGGTGATGGGAAGCGCAGTCCCAGCCCAGCTGGAGGCAGCAGAGCTGGCGGGGGCTGGCAATATCGTCCTGGCTGGGCCGGCATAGTGGGGAGCATAGCCCCACCCAAGCCAGAGGCAGCAGAGCTAGTGCTTGGTAGCGTAGCCCAGACTGGAGCCCAGGAGTGCAGCCTGTGCTGGCAGTGAGAGCACTGCCCCAGCCGGGGTGAGTGCACTGGGGAGCGTAGCCGTGGCCCTGAGCAGGAAGCGCAGCCCCAGCAGGGCTGGAGGCAGCAAGCCTGCAGCGGGAAGCCTTGACCTTCCCTGGTCTGGAAAACTGTCGTTAGGTGGTGGACCAGGGAGGTTCCACCTGTAGTAGGGATGTAAAATCCCATTTAGTTAACTGATTAAACGTTACGCTTAACCGGTTAACAGATTAAACTGGGGCAGGTGCAGGGGTGGGGTGTTCCAGTCCACTGGGCTGGAGCAGCCTCTCCGCCCACCACAGCTGGGCTGAAGCGGCCCCGCACAGTATGGGCAGCGGTTGCTCCAGCCCGATGGGGTCTTACACTGGAATAACTCAGAACAAAGTCTGGCTTTGTGGTAAATATATTTGGAACAAATAAAGTGTATTAAGTGGCCACTGCTGCCCACTGAAGCACTCTCATTTTCCTTTATCCATTCAAATAATTTTGGTTGCAGACCAGTACAGCCCGTGTGTTCAGTCTGTCTTTCCCATTCTATCCCCTGGCCTTTCTGCTCCCCCCGCCAGTATGGTTCTGATGTGTGTGTGTCTCATGTTGTTATGGCCAGTGGATATCCACTAACTCCAGTGGCACCAGCCTTGTCGCATCTTTATTACATAGCTGGATGCTGCTTGCTACCCTTCCACATTGGGCTGGTACGAGGAAGGTATTATAATGCCATGAGGAGATTATATTTCATTTCAGGTATAAAACTGATCTTCCAGGGGCTGGTCATGCATATCCACTCTTTCTAGGATGTACGTTAAATGCAAAAGGAGGAATAAAAATTGCCATTCTGCTTTGCTCTTACATAGTGCTCTTCTCTGTAGCTCAGATGTGAGTGAGCATCATTGGTCTTCATCTTAACAGAGGTGAATAAAAATATTTGGAAATCCCAAGTCCCATTGACGTTCATTGAGACTTGGGCACTTCTTAATTTTTTATCCTCAGTGACTTATCCAATTTCACACGATGTTTGTTGCAGAGATAGGAATAGAACCCAGGTCTCCCATGTTGTGTCTTATGTCCTAGCCTCTGTGCCACGTTGCCTGTCTAAAATTATTTCATGCCAAGAGTCAAGAATTCTTTGTCATGGTATCAAGGGGCCATAAGCAGAATTAATATGGTGAAATTAGAAAGGGGAAAATGCCAGAATCATCCTGATGATGAATCCTATAAAAACTATGGAATTGTCTCCCAGAGGAAATGGTTGGAAACCATATCACTGGGAAGACACTTAAGTTTGACTGGAAAGAAGACTAGAAAATACATTTCTGGCTCATTCCTGCACTGTTCGGGATGGGAGAAGATTGGAGTTGAAAACCCAATAGGACTTTTTCGCCTGTGTGTGTGTGTATGCTTTCACATTTCTCAGAAGATGACTGAGTTAAACCCATTCATAGGTGTGGAGATGTGGCTTTTTTTCTCCTGGAACTCATTCTATCACCCATTTGGTTAGTAGGGCATGCTGTGCTATGTAAAATACTTACTGAAACTTATAAATTGTATGTGTTCTGTGGAAGCTCATTTTTAAATCTCTAGAGTAGAGGTGTACAAGATGTGGCCAGCAGGCCAGATCAGGCCCGTCAAACAGCCGGATCCAGCCCATGGCTGCCTCACTGGCAGTGTTGCCACTAAGATTTTCCATCCATGAGTGGAGTGAGTTTTGTCTTGTGCACCAATATTGGGGTCATGTGCACTTGTTCAGATGAGTGCCACTGTGGCACCCACATTATATAATATTAAAAAGTTATGGAAGAAAGAATACTAAACCAAGGGATAATTAACAAGGTGCATGACTTTAAATGTTCATTTAATATGAAGTTAAATAAAAAGAAAGTTAAAGCTGCCAAGTTTTCAGTATGTTAGATTAATCTCAAGGCTACCCTAAATCTTCACTGTCCACAGTTCCATAGAGGTCATAGGAGGCCAAGAATAAGCACACTGCAGCACTACTCATACTGTGGCAGCAGTGGCTAGCACCTCAGGCCCTTTAGAATCGCTGAGTTCCAAGGAAACTGATGTCTCCACACACACCAACGGGCCGACGGGGTACTAGCTCCTGGGATCGGCGGCAACACGTGCATGCCAGTAAAAGTTGGACAGTGTAGCTGTTGTCGATCAGCTCTTTAGCTGAAAAAATACTTCCACCCCTAATGAGCGGAATTCACATTGTTGTCAGGAGAGCGCTCCTGCACACCACATACTGATGACACTGGTACCTGCTACCGCAAAACTTTTGTCATGGAAGGTGTGGGGTAACACCTCTCAAGGGCATAAGCTTTGTCATTCAGTTGCCAGTGCAGACGCAGCCAAGCCTGTTGACAGTAAACTGAGCTGCAACAGCCTAAAAATTGCAGCTTTTCAGAACCCTGTGCGCACATGCTGACAATAACAGTCTTACATGTACCTGAGCCATCATTGGGCCAATTCATGTTCAGCATTTAGACAGATGTCTTCAGTGTATAGTTAAAGACACCACCAGCTGGGGAAAACTATTTATCATCAGTATGCGTCTACAGTTAATTCATTGGGTCTTCCAAAGGAACTCGCAGGAAAGTGCCAGAAGGGGTTCTTGTACATTTCAAAGGAGGAATGCGGATCACTGTGTGCAACCTGGGGCCAGCGGGAAGTCCCGCTGACTCTGGGTTGCCTGCGGTCATGCCAGCTTTGAAATGTCCCTGCTGGGGACTCTTGTGCATTTCAAAGTGAAAGCGCACTCATGGAGCCCAGGGCCAGCAGGGGACTCACAGTCCTCCACTGGCCTCGGGCTCCATGTTGTGCTGCTGATTTGAAATGCCACATGGAGCCCAGGGTCAGCTGGGGACTCCCCAGCTGATCCCAGGCTCCGTGCGGCATTTCAGCGGAACCCGGGATCAGCTGGGGACTGTCCAGCTGACCGTGGGTTCCACATGGCATTTCCCCAGAATCTGGGGTCAGCTGGGGACTTCCCAACTGATTCTGGGTTCTGTGGAAATGCCGCATGGAGCCCGGGATCAGCTGGGGAGTCCCCAGCTGACCCCAGGATCCAAGCGGAAGTGGGTTTTGAAACACCACCTTGGTGTTTCAAAGGAGCAGCACCTCACAGCTGAGTCAGGCTTAGCTGTGCAGCACTGCCCTTTAAAGTACCCCCTTTTTCCCCCTTTGCTGCCTCTATTTGATAGAGGCAGAAAGGTGGGGGGAATCGACTAGTTGACTGACTATCCGATAAGCATTTGCTCATCGGATAATTGACTAGTCTTTAACATCCTTCGTAAAAACCCTATATTTTAGTCTGCAAGGACCATTCAAAACAGTGTGATTCCATTTCTAATGCATCAGAATATAAATGTGCAGAGTAAGCTCCAAAACTAGTGCTGTACTAAAACAGCTCCCAAAATGTTATTTTGTGTTCTTTTTTTTAAAGAAGTATAAACATTTATTCGCATACCTGTTCTATCATGTTGCTGATTTACAGATGTGAGAGCAGAATCAGTCCCACTCAAGAATGAAGAAATGCTGATTTTGCTCTCGCTTTATTTGATGCTGTCTTTTCTATCCCTCACCCCCACTCCAGTGTTTGAGCCACACAGCTCTGGCACTGGAGCAGCTGCCTGCCCGCCATGCGGCCACTGCCTCAAGCCCTGGGTAGCAACCCTCCTGCTGCCCCAAACACCGTCGGCAGCACCCCACTCTCCTGTGGCCCAAACCCTGGCATCAGCCACCCACCTGCCTCACCCATTGCACCAAACCCCGGCAGCAGCCTCCCACCTGTCCCACCCATGGCACTAAACCCCGGTGGCAGACATCTACCCACCCATGGCCTCCAATACAGCCCCAGCCAGAGTAGTGGCCTCCTGGACTCACCCGCCATGTGGCCCCGGCTATGGGAGCAGCCACACCACTCACCTTCCAGGTCCAGCAGGAAGGTGAGGGCTGCTGTGTGAAAGAGGTGGGCAGGCTTAAAATTTTGTGTGCGTGGCCACGCAGGTGCACACCTTAGAGGAAACACTGTTCACTGGGACCCTTACTACAAAGCAGCCCATGCCACTTTAAACAGCTGGATGATGGGATGGGATGGGAGGGGAGGAAGGAGACTTCATGCACTGCCGCTGCCCCCTAGCAAAGTCCTTCAGCTCCCATTGGCCAGTTTCATAGAATCATGGAATCCTAAGGCTGGAAGAGCCCACAGGAGGTCATTGAGTCCAGCCCCATGCCCAAAGCAGGACCAACCCTAACTAAATCATCCCAGCCAGGGCTTTGTCAAACCCGGCCTTAAAAACCTCTAGGGATGGAGATTCCACCACCTCGCTAGGGAACCCATCCCAGTGCTTCCCCACCCTCCTAGTGAAATAGTATTTCCTAATATCCAACCTAGACCTCCCCCACTGTAACTTGAGATCATTGCTCCTTGTTCTGCCATCCATCACTACTGGGAACAGCCTCTCTCCATGCTCTTTGGAATCTCCCTTCAGGAAGTTGAAGGCTGCTATCAAATCCCTCCTCACTCTTCTCTTCTGCAGATTAAATAAGCCCAAATCCCTCAGCCCCTCCTCATAGGTCATGTGCTTCAGCCCCTGAATCATTTTGGATGCCCTCCGCTGGACCCTCTCCAATGCGTTCACATACTTTCTGTAGTGGGGGGCCCAGAATTGGACACAATACTCCAGATGTAGCCTCATCAGTGCCAAATAAAGGGGAACATAGTTTAAGAAACACTGCTCTAGATTATCCACTCCTTTTTTCTGACTGTGCCTAGCAGTGCAGACTGTCTCACCTTCCCCCTGTGGGAAAAAAGGGAATGACTTTTTAAAGATATATAACCAGTGTAGTTACGATGGTGCAAATATGGAAGAGTGTGACTAAATGTAAATAAAATAGTTTAAGTTCAGAGAGTTTGGATCTACCCTGCTATTCATTTAGAATTAGGTGACATTTCAGGTGAACAACTGTTGTATTGACAATATTAGACCGGACTAACAAAATGTTAACTGGCAGCACGCTTTATGGTAGAAGCCTTTGTTACAGCAGGTTATATGAGACTGTGCTAAAAACTAGTTGACAAGATAGGCTGAGCGTGAACTCACTGAATGTGTTGGGTTATGAAATAAAACATGAAATTTCCCTTGTCTGTGGAAGGATCTATTTTACAGATTTTTTAAAAAAGATTCCAGGAAGCAGAGAGAATCTGTGAGTGACCACTGAGGAAATAGTGGGGAATAAAGAAGCAGCTATTCAAACAGTCATCGAGTATGCACAAAACTCAGGAGTATTTAATCTTATTCAATCTGTGTGTCCTTGATCATAGATGTTTTTGGGGAGTCAGGAAGAGGGGGAACCATTCAGATTAACAGTCTAACACAAGGAGATAAGTAACTACTCTTCCACTCACATGACCATGTGAAAAAGTGTCAGTGGCGTTTGGAAGTCCATGGGAGTTTGTTTGTTGGAAGATGTGAGATCTCTTCCTTCCCAAAGGGGCTCCCCAGCTGTCAGCTTTGAAAGCTTGTTATAATGCTGTGCTTCCCTTTTTGTTTCCTGACTCCATTGAGGAGTACAGGAGCTGCCGGAAAAGCTCCCCGCAGTCGGCAGAGCCGCGGCTACACTTTACTTTCACTTTCGACACTGAGCCTGATCGGCGCAGCGCCGGAACGCGAGTATGCAAATGAAGCCCGGGATATTTAAATCCCGGGCTCATTTGCACTTCCCAAGTGCTTGATTTGCATCCCTTGATGCAGTCTAGACGTAGCCTGAGAGTTAGGACTGGTGGCTTTAAACAAATTTTATGGGACTGCGGGAAACTTGGCCAAACCCATGAAAAGTGAACATCCAGCTATCTAAAATCGTTCGGATGATGGATGTTTCTGGATCAGAGTTCTGAACCAGAGAGGTTCAACCCATAGTGTGTACTGTGTGATCTGAGTAGGTTTAAGATATAATTATATGGTGAGGGAGACTTTTTGAATGTTTCTATTCTAATACTTTCCCAGTTTAAAAGAAAATAATTGAAAATGCCCAGCCAGCAATTTACAGATTGTTCAGTAATCCTTTTCTAACCAGTCCCCAGGCTAGTGGAAAGTTATCAGAGAAGGTTTGAGGCTTACCCCATAGAAAAACTTCTCACAGATGGTGCTTACAAAAATGTAGTATTAAAAAACTCTAGTTTTTAGACTTTAGCATTGTAAGTTACTGTTAGTTGCTTTTAAGCTTTTAGTGTTTTGACATTGTCTGATGGTCTGAAATGAAACATGTAACTTGGTATCTGTACATAAAGAATCAGCTTTGACATCACTGTGGACTGGGGGTGAGAAGAGGATTTGGGGCACTGTGCCATCACTCCAGCATCCTGATTTATGGGCAAGCACAAGCAAATCCCATGCTAGGCCTCAGTCACATTCTGATTGAAGGTGAGAATATCTTGGATTTCCTGCCTTCCTGTTGAACAGGAGGCATTTTCCTTCCTATCTGAGGTTATCCTTCAGCATAAGTAATACTGCTTGCACTGTATGGGGGGAGGAGCAACTCTTTCATCACAGAACCACTTCTTACTGCTGTTGTGTATCAGTCACCTCCAGCTGTTTGCCATCTGTTTATTCCAGGTGTTTACCAGTCTGATGATGTAACTCACTTTGGAGTAACTCCAATCAGAGCAGCACCCTGAATTTGATAAGGGAGCTTAATGGGCTTGACAAGATCAAAGTGTTTTCATGGTAAAATTATAGTTTAATTTTCTGAAAGTAAATTTTCTGTTTCTTCCTTTATTGTCCCTATTAAAGCAGGCCCAAAACATTAAACTGTATCAGCATTGCACAAAAAGGAAGGAAAAACAGAGCTTCACATATGCTTTTTCTAACTCGTTTTTTTGACCTTTCAGCATTTTATGTTTTTCCTTTTGTGAAGCAATATTATTTGACTTCTTAATCTGCTACATGGATTTACTTCCCAATTGAAAGTATTTGGCTAAGAAAACAGGCTTAATTATGTGTATAGATACCTTTGAACTTACCCAGTCCGAATGATTACTATAAACTCTGTTAATACTATAGACTCTAAGCATGTATGTATCTATCTTGCTGACATGCACCAACATGCTGAAGTTACTGAATTTGTCAGTTGGTGAATAATAACATTTTTACCTCCACATACTTAAAGCAAGCAGGCCATACTGGAAGCCTTGATTTTAGCCATTCTGTGATGTCTTAACACTTACTGCACATGCACTCCATTAGTATGTCTGATTCTCCCTTTCACCAGTTTTGGTTCACTTTGTAAATAGCTCCCAGCTTGCTTCAAAATCATGTTTCCAAAAGTTTGGGGTTATTCCCAAATTACTATGCCCCACTTGCATCTGAGAAACTCCAGCTGGCTGTAATAGCAATGGTCATAACTGAGGAGGGAAGGAGACCCGATCAAAAGATTTCTGGGAGCTCCATCCAGCATAAAAGGGAGGCAGGGAGGATGAGAGAACTGGTATTTTCTTGGAAATGTTGAACAGTTTTCTTCAGATCCAAGGGCATTCCATTCCCCATCCTTGTCTTGGGCATCTCCCAGTTGGACCTTGACTCTGAGCCTCAATCTACCCTTGAAAGGGTTTCCCAGAATAGTTTATACAAGCTCCGCAACCAAAATAAGCAATATTGTCAAAGGACTTTCTCACTGTATCACTGCATCTGTACTATGGCGTTTTGCTTGTGTACATGTCATGGAGAATCATATTCCTATTTGACATTATTGTACTGGCAAAAGTGTGTAGTGGGCTCCTGGCTGTAGACACCCCCTCTAAATTGCTGTCATGTGAACCCCAGAAAGAAAGGCTTAGAACTAATTTGTGGAAGGAGGGTGGGATTTGGGTGTATGCTGTTTTGGGTTGCTCCTGCAGAATATTAGCAGTATAAAGTGCCACTTTGTACAGGGGGCCTTGAAAACAGTTCTAACTGTGAAGACCAGCTAGGAAGAACTATTTGTAATGATAACTTATGTATACTTGTGTCCCATAATCATTGTCCTGTGTGTGATATTTGGGATCTTTGATGTTTTTATTTCTGAGGAAAAATTAGCAGATTTACTTTTGTTTAAAAATAAATAAGTCTGGCATCTTGTAGCTATTTGAGCCAATTGACTCGCAAAGCAGCAGACAGGCAACGTGATCAGAAAGTTATTGAGAGGGAGGAAAGATGCCTTCTCTCTTCACCATGGCTTTCGAGAGGCAGGGAAATTGCATGTTACTGTAAAGAATGTGGGGACCCTATGGCATAAAGCTTTGGAATGAGAGTGCTTCATATGCTCCATAAGATTTGTATTAAGGTAGTGACCATTTTTGCCCTCTGCCCATGTATGCATAAGGACCACAGATGTTTAAGAAATGAAATAAACAAGAAACTCATGGGTGAAAAAACAGATGGCTTTTATCAGCAAGAATGAACCTATTTTTTCTTTTTCCCCTCCCTTTCCCCCCCCCCCCCCATTTATTCTAGAAGCCCTTCAGAGGCCAGTAGTATCAGATTTTGAACCCCAGGGTCTGAGTGAAGCAGCCCGTTGGAACTCCAAGGAAAATCTCCTGTCTGGTCCTGGTGAAAATGACCCCAATCTTTTTGTTGCACTGTATGATTTTGTGGCGAGTGGAGACAACACTCTCAGCATAACTAAAGGTAAGAGATCTCCAGAGGGTGCTTTAGAGCATCTGTGAGAAGGAATAAGAAAATGAAGTCAGTCAGGAATATCTGAGTTTATAATCCCTATGAAATACATCAGTGTAATCATTGTAGTGGAAATTGTTCTAAAACAAATGAAAACCTTTCACAAAGAGCCTTTGAAACAAGATAGTCTGCTTAAAGTGTGTATTCAAGGAGGAAAATTGTATACTAAATTTAAACCCTTCAAAGGAAGCAAGGATTTAAAGATGGATTAAACCTTAATGGTTTTTTAGTTCTTTTTAGAGTATGGTCTGTAGCTTTATAACTGTTTCATTAAAATGAGCTCTTCTCTGAAAAGTGACAATATAAAAATATCTGCTTCTTACTCAGAGGTTTTGCTCTGTGTGTACTTGAAACCATATCTCCTTACCTTGCTAATCTCCTATTTCTCCCATCTGTTAGCCCTGCAGAGCCAATGTAGCTCAGGCAGAGTTTGCTGGGTTCTGTTCTGGTTCATGCATTAACTTTAGGCCTTTGAGTCTAGTAAGGCATGTAAGTGCATGTGTAACTTTAAACATGCGAGTAGTCCCAATGACTTTGATGCATATACTCGAGCATGCACATGCCTAAGTCTCTTGTGGATCAGTACTTTTGTTCTGATTGCCGAATCTTGGACAATGATGTGTGAGCCAGAAGGAACACAGTTTTACACTCAGATCCTAGATTTGCCATGTCTAATTATGTTTTGTTTTTACGTGAAGGTGAAAAGCTCCGTGTTTTGGGCTACAATCATAACGGGGAATGGTGTGAGGCCCAAACGAAGAATGGGCAGGGCTGGGTGCCAAGTAACTACATCACCCCAGTGAATAGTTTGGAGAAACACTCCTGGTACCATGGACCAGTGTCACGCAATGCCGCTGAGTACCTCCTGAGCAGCGGAATCAATGGCAGCTTTCTGGTGCGCGAGAGCGAGAGCAGCCCAGGACAGAGGTCTATATCACTGAGATATGAGGGAAGGGTGTACCACTACAGGATAAACACTGCTTCTGATGGAAAGGTACGAGTTAAGCCTCACAAACTGAAACAGAAAAGCCATTATGGTCCATTCAACTGCCTGCTGAGAAAGGGCCCAGTACAGCCTCCACGGAATCAACTGAAGGGTTTGCCATTGACTTTAGCAGGAGTAAAATCAGGTCCTACATACTGACCTACAACATCTAAACAAGGAGCACATCAGATGATGATGTAACCATTTGGCAGCAGAGCTTTGAGAAAACCTTCTCCCTTTAACAAACTCCTAAAAAATATTAGTATGTCTCAGTCGTGAAAACCATGGGCCATGTAACTCCATTAATGTCTTGAGTGGAGTTGTATCAGAGATGAATTTTGTCCCATTGATTCTAATACTGTAATTTGGGCTTAAAAGGACACTGTCAAGTTTAAAGATAATGTATTTTAAAAATAGTCTCATCTGTGTAACCACTTCAGGTTATTGGAACCAAAATAATTGTAAAACTATCATGTTCTATCATTACAGAGGCAAAGTGGGTGAGGTAATCTTTTATTGGATCAACTTCTGTTGGTGAGAGACACAAGCTTTAGATCCACACAGAGCTCTTCTTTGGGTCTGGAAATCCCTGTTAAATGACACTTTTAAACAAACTTGGAATCCCAGACCTGGAGAAGAGCTCTTTGTCAATTCAAAAGTTGTGTCTCACCAATAAAAGTTGTTCCAGTACCCCACTGCGTCTTTCTAATATTCCAGGTCAAATACAGGCACAAAGTTCTTATTCCATATACTCATTTTCTTATTCCATATACTCATTTTTTGCTTTTAGTCTTCTGCATTTCATCTTACATAATGAAAGGCAGGTTAAGCACTGTAATTTCACTTTTGTTTATGGCCAGGTTCTTGTCTCTTTCACTTTCCGGTTCTTGTGCATTAGCAAGTGCTGCTGTAATCAGCTTGTGAATTCTGCAGGGAAATGCTTGTTTTAAAGTGTCATTTTCATTAGGTTTTCATTTGAATTTCATCAAAACATTTCTCCTGGCATTGGGTTTTGGAAAATATTGTTTTGAATTAATCTAAATGTGAGGTCAAATTGCATCATGCAGTGTTTCTTTAAATCCATTCTAAATTGGATGTTGCAGTATAGCTTAGGGGGTCTGGCTGTTGCTGTTCTCCGAGGCCCTTGCTGCCAGCATCTAGTTCTAGTAGCTGAAAGATCCTTTGCCATTTAAAAATAAATCCATTAAAAAAAATCAGCAGCAAGGGATTCTGTGGTCCTGGTCCAGGCCAACTTTCCTTTGCCCAGTAAGGGCCTGCGCCTTTTGATATCAATGATAAAACTTTCTTTGATTTTCACTGATGCAGGATCAGGTCAGCAAAACAAACTGTAGTTTCTGCAATGAGTATGTAATGGCTTCTCTATTTGTCTAACTCATCACAGTGTAAAACAAATTATGAAAGAAGCTTTTAGAAAAGCAATGTTCTGTAAAGAAAATGCTGTTTGTCTGCTTTAATGAGAGCTTTGTAATTAGGGTAATGTGGTAAGGTTTACAAGGTAATGTGTGGCTACTGTGGTTTTTTCCTTTTTCCTCTGCTCTTCTCTCATCATTCAGCATGCAGCCAGGCTCCACGTGATTGAAATTAGCAAAGTGAAATGGTCTATGCTATATACTTAGAGCATATATAGATAACACTTAGTTTGTGGCAAGCTGGGGTTTCACACTAGCCTGTATGTACCTCACACTAGCCTACTGCTTACTATGTGTTCATGTGGACCCTTGCTGCCACGGTCTAAGTAGCACTCTTTGATCTACCATGCTTTGACCCAAATCTCTCAGCCCTGATAATGTATCTGTACTGCACTTCAGACCTTCTATCTGCAGCTTGAACTGTGTCCACACTAGGGATAGAATCATAGAACACTAGAACTGGAAGGGACCTTGAGAAATCGTCAAGTCCATTCCCCTGCCCTCATGGCAGGATCAAGCACCGTTAGATCATCCCTGATAGATGTCTATCAAACCTGCTTTTAAATATCTCCAGTGATGGAGAGTCACAGCTTCCCTAGGCAATTTATTCCAGGGTTTAACCACCCTGACAGTTAGGAAGTTTTTCCTACTATCTAACCTAAACCTCCTTTGCTTCTTATCCTATCATCAGAGGCCAAGGAGAACAATTTTTCTCCCTCCTCCTTGTAACACCCTTTATGATGCTTGAAAACTGTTATCATATCCCCTTTCAGTCTTCGCTCTTCTAAACTAAACATGCCCAGTTCTTTCAGTCTTCCCTCATAGCTCATGTTCTCTAGACCTTTAATCATTTTTGTTGTTCTTCTCTGGACCTTCTCCAATATCTCCACATCTTTCTTGAAATATGGTGCCCAGAACTGGAAACTATACTCCAACTGAGGCCTAATCAGTGCAGAGTAGAGTGGAAGAATGACTTCTCGAGTCTTACTCACAAAATAGTGATAGTGTAAACATGTACATGGTTAACCAATGATCTGGGCTCACCAGGTAACCATCACAGTTATAGGCAGTCCCCTCTTTCCCTCCATTCCTCTGTGCACACTGATACAGAGGCAGCAGCCAGGGGGTGACACTATCTTACGCGTAAACCCGTGGTCATCAACCCATCAATCGCGATCGACTGGTCAATAGGGAAGGTTCGACCAGATGATCACGAGGCATTCTGTGCCCCCCCCCCATTCCTCCCACGCCCAGGAAGCCCCACTAACGCTACTCCAGCG
Organism: Pelochelys cantorii; assembly: GCA_032595735.1. Lineage (NCBI taxonomy): Eukaryota > Metazoa > Chordata > Testudines > Trionychidae > Pelochelys > Pelochelys cantorii. Next base: position 13,746,997 of record CM064347.1, on the reverse strand, counting down.
ACAATGGAAGTGGCACCGGCTTACTGCGGGGTGGATGGAAGTCCCGCAGCTGTGTGCCACTTCCAGGGTTTCAGGAAGTGTGTTGGCTGTTCCCCCTCCCCCAAATAGCCGGCACGGTACAAGAACCCAGGTCTGTGGCATGCTGGGGACATCCTGCACAGGGGGGCGGTAGGAGTCCTCAGAGAAGGCGAATGCTGCGACTTCCTTCCCCTGTGGAGGAGGAAGGGGATAGGAGTCCCGGGAGGAGGCACGTGCCAGGGGCTTTCTTCTCCTGCTCAGGGGGGAGGAAGGGAAATAAGAGTCCCAAGAGGAGGCATGGGCCCCCCGCCCCCACCAACACCCTGTCCCCCTGCTGCAGCACCTTGTTCCCTGCCCCGGCACCCTGCCACGTGCCCCAGCACCCTGTCCCCTGCTTCAACACCCACTGGCACCCTGTCCCCTGCCCCCACTTGCACCCTGTCCCCCGCCCCAGCACCCTGTCATCTGCCCTAGCACCCACCAGCACCCTGCCACCTGCCCCAGCGTCCACTAGCACCCTTCCCCAGTACCATGTCCCCTGCCCCACCAGCACAGTTGGGGCCACATTAGTGAGGCTTGGCGGTTTTGGGAGGAGTTATTTTTTTGCATCTCACTTGTGTGGCCCCGACTGACTTTTCTGTGGGTTAGTGGCCCCGGCTCAAAACAGGATCCCTGCCCCTCTCATAAATAATGATAATGCTAAAACTTTTTGTGTTTGACATAGGTTTTATTTTTAAATAAAATATTGCCAAACAAACCCCCAATTGGGCCAAGCCCTCATCTGGCTGCAGCATCATTACGCTCCTGTACTGCCCCCCTCACCCCAAATCTGCACCTGACCCCAACACTCCTTGCCTTGAGCCCCCTCCCTGAGCCAGCATCCCCTTCTTCGCATCCTCCTGCATCCAGATTCCCTCCCAGAGCTTGCACCTCTCATCCCTTTCCACACCCAAATCCCTTATTCCCACCCCAGAGTCCACACATCCTGTCTCAACCCAGTGAGGGTACAGCTAGACTACAACGAGTTTTTCTGGGATATCCCGGAAGAACTCTTCCGCGTCCAGGGACACGTTTGTTCTTCCGCTTTTTTTAGTGGAAGAGCAAACATGCTCTTTCAGCAACCCCTGTATTCCTCGTTCCATGAGGAATAAGGGGGCTTCCGAAAGAAGGGGGTTTTCTGACATTTGGCCCAGTGTAGACAGGGCCTACAGAAGAATAAAAAAAAAAGTGGCAGTGTAGCCGTACCCTGAGAGTGTATAAGGGCTGGGGATAGCAAGTGATGGAGAGGAGGAGCACGGAGAGGGCGGGGCTTCTAGGAAGGAGTGGGGTCTTGGGGAAAGGATGGGGTAGATGTTGGCTTGTTCTGACATTTAAAACGTGATCTTGGGCGTAAAAAGGTTGGAGACCACTGGTGTAAACGCATTTTAACATCCCTGCAAAATGATGGATCTAGATCACACTGCAAAATGATGGATCCAGATCACAGAAGGACTCGGGTCTTTCTTTCCCCAACCCCCTGCTTCTTTCAATAGTGTCCTAGAATCCGGGTCCTTACTGCTTGCTGCCCAAAGTCAGACCATTTGAGTTTAGACAGAAATGGAGCTTGGACTCCAAACTGAATCTGAGCGATAGTTAGCATGCAGTAAAGACTTATCCTAAGTAGGGATGTTAAAATACATTTATTTGTGTAAACGTTGAAATTTTCAGCAATTACACGTTTACACACAGGCGGGAGACAGGAGCCAGTGCTCGCAGGGAGCCAGTTGTTAAGCCAGCTCTCCATGAGCACCAACTCCCCCATGCTGCTGCTGCTGTATCAGAGGCAGCAGAGTGGGGGGGAAGTGGCCCCATGGGAGCCAGCACGCTTCCCATGGGCACCAGCTCCAACCTCTCCCGCACTCCCATCTGCTGTCTGATACAGAGGCAGGAGCACAGGGGTGGGGGTGCTGCTACATGTAACCGTGAGAGTTAATCAGTTTGCTCAGGCTCATCAGTTAACCATATACTCGGGTACACATTCATATCCCTAATCCTAAGTGTTCACATAGACAAGCTCTGTGAAGGAAGTTTAAAGGACGGTTGGGAATAGGAATGTGAATGGTTAACTGTTTAACCAGTAAGCCTCACTCTTAATGGATGAAGCTTACCAGTCCCGGTTAATCCATAGGAGCTGGAACAACTCTCTGCCAACCGCAGGCAGAGGTTGCTCCAACCAGCTGATAGGAGCAGCCCATGTCTGTGGCGGGCCCAGCCCCCCTGCCATAGGCAGGGGCTGCTTCCACCAGCCGCTGGAGCAGCCCTTATACGTGGCGGGTGGTGGTGAAGGGAGCGCTTCAACCCAGGCATGGCCGGGAACATGGGAACATGGCGGGGTGGCAGCCACCCCACTCCCCACTTTAATCAATAAACTGGTTAAACATAATGTTTAACTGATTAACCAATTAAACAGTATTTTACATCCCTAGTTGGGAATATTGTCTGTCTTCTTCTGTATCTAGAAGTTTTTTGTTGCTTCTTTCCAAGTTGGTACTAGGGATGTGTGTTGCTCATTTATGAAGATATTGAACCAGATCTTCATATGTTGTAAATAAGCATAGCTCCATGACTAGTTAACTACATGATGTCATGCCACATGATCCCCATGGTGACTTTTTCAGGGCTTATTGTTTGGAAGTTTGCACCTTGACAGTGCTATTTATCCCAAGAAATCGTCAAGCAGAGCTCAGGTAATCAGCTTAGATCTATACTAAGCGGGTTAATGGTTTCTTTTCCCCAGAGTTGTTCTAATTGACGTTGTTGAGAATAGGCGCCGGCAAGCAGAATTCAATAAAACAAACCTATCCCTGAAAGTCATGTGAAATCCAAAAGCTATGGCAGGAGAGGGGGAAAGTAATGTGGTGTGTGAAATACTGAACTGTGACAGACCAGACACTTTCACACTGAACTACTGGGTATCAAATTGTATTTACTACTCTGCAGTAAATCATCTCTTGCCAAAAGAAAAGCAAATGGCAAAGCCCTTCCCCTCAGCTCTCTGGGTATCTGGAGCCTTCTCAGCTTGCTGTATCATTAGTCAGCCTATCTGAGGAATTTAATATTGCAAGCACTACAGTTAGGATGAATGGGTTTGGTGGGATCATATCTTGTGACTGAGTGAACACAGTTTCAAGAGAAGGAGGTATTACGAAAATGTGTGGAACAACTGTTGCTTGGCATAAAAATGTGCCTTCTGTAGCACAGCTTTTATTCAACTTTTTTCAAAGGAAAATGGAAGAGTATAGGAGAGGGTCAGACTACTTTTTAAGTTTAGCACCATTTAAATCAAATCCAGTGGGGTTAAAAACTTAGAAAATAAGATCTTCAAGAAGTTTTGTCTTTGCTTCCCATTTCACTCAGCCCATATTTGCTTTACGTTAAGGTCCCTTCCTGGGTGGTTGGATCAGGGAAGCCAGGCTTAGCATAAGTCACATCCATGCTCCAGTGAGTTTGTTTTTGCTGAATTTGGTTGTGCTTGAGGCCAAGTCTCCTATTCAGTACCCAAATCAAACAAATGCCATTGTTGAGCTAGCTTTAAAATCTTGTCATTCTCAGTATATAGGGTCACAGGACTGTGTATCTTATATGGTTCTCTCTGATTCTTATTGGATTTCCAGTGCATGAACCTGATGGGAAACATATGGTGGCTTTTATCATGGCTACCTGTGCACTTTTCCTTCTGTGATGATTTTTATGTATTTTAATTTTGTTTTTGCTGTTGTGAGTGATGAAATGTATTGAGGTTAAGTATGCATCAGAAGGCAGGATGGCTCAGCCTTGAAATCCACTGAGACTTTCCTGGGAGTGAGTGAACATTAAGCCACAGCAGAGAAGGGAATGTAGGTTAGTGGCAGAAGTTGCAGAGGAGTAGATAATCTGTGCAAGCAGAAGCAGGGCCAGCATTAGTGTTTTTCTGAGGATATACAAGATTGCCTGATCAGCGTATCAGCAATGCAGCCAGTAAACAATTTATATGAACATTCCATGTGACCCCACACAGTGCAGATGCCTAAAATCCATTATGTGTATACAAGGGCTGCTATCAGCAGCAACAGCGGGTCCCTGGTGCAATTTCTTTGACAGACAGGTTGGGTGAATATTTGGGGAGAGAGCTCTGAGAAAGAGAGAGGTAGCAGCGAATACTTGGTCAGAATGTTTATGTGGCTTATGCATAGCATAGCTATTTGTAGCTGCTGTTCATTTTCTTCTGATGCATGCCACAAATTCCAGATGTAGATTTGAACACATCAGCATAATTCTTGTTTCCATTAGTGCTGATGGAAAGTAAAGCATTCAGAATTGAGTTTAGGACTTGAACATCCAGAGGTTAGAAAAGCCCTCTGTACAGAACAGTTTTACAGTGAAGTTTTTATTTGGATCCACTCATGAATAGTAAATTTTGTGCATGCTAAAAGTGTGTCCTTGGGGTCTGAGGTGAGGGTGAAGGAATCTGGAAATCTGTTTCCTGCTTTGCCTTGGACTCTCCATTTAACCTTTGGGAAATCATTTTAACTTCTGTTTCTCACTTTTCTCATGTGTAAAATGGGCATATTATCTGCCACACAGGAATATTGAGAAGTTTGATTCCTGCATATAAAGTGCTTTGAAGCTCTAAAATGAAAGCCAACATGTAAGACCAAGAGCACAGATTTTTTTTTTAATGTAAAGGACTGTCAGCACAGTGCATGCCGGATGGATCTTGTATAGTCTATTTACTTTCTTTGTTGCACCCATGAATGTGGTATCTGAATGGTTAAGATCAGAGATGTTGCTTTCATACAGATACTGTCTGCTTAATAAGGTGGCTGTAGGATCTGGGTTGTTCGTAAAGGAGTCCTAGTCCAGCCTGAGGCTGCTCCACTACCAGCTGGCTGTTTCTTGCTATGCTGCTATGCATGGTTTATGTTGTTTCATTTTTCTATATGTGCTAAAAATGCTTTCACCTCTTCTGTTATGAAAGTTTTTTCACACTACACTGCAGAATGTTCTCTTGACTTTTGTAGAGGGTTAGAAATGTCCCCTTTTAGCCTACTCCACCTTCTGTAGAAGCAGACTTCTTACTAATGACAAAGGCAGCTAAAGAAAAGGAAGAATAAGGGAATGTAGATCTCTGTGGTTCACTATGCAAAACTCCCCAGCTCTGAATGTCTAAGTGTATCCATTAGTCATTGTGTTATCCCCTGAACAGTTAATGTTGTGGCTTCCGTTCAAGTGGTTTTCTGGAAAGAATAGCAGTTGTGCATGTACTTATGCCCCCCTCCTCTTGTCCAAGAGTTCAAAGGATATTTTCCTCAGTGGAAGTACCATTTTAGACAAAGATTATGGCCCCATATCAGTGCAGGAGACTGTCCTTACAGCACAGTTACCGTCTAGGTATCAAATGTTGCATAAATGTTCACATTTCCCAGAAACTTTACAGAGGACAAGGCTCCTGTTACTCCGGGTTAGCCTGAAAGATAATAGCCACAAAGGACTGCAACAGCAAAACCTGTTTGTGACTCATGCGGCTGTAAAGAGACAGAGAGAGAACTTGGGGCCATCACTGCAGATTACACATTTCAGTTTTGCCCTCTGGGGTTATGTGATGTCTGGTTGAGCTTTTACCTTTTTTTTACATTGTTGCAAATAAGTCCCTAAAGCACTGGTAGATGCAGATTGGCAGCTTCTGCCCCTTGTGGCTTATTACTTTAAGAATCACTATATGTATTTAATCATTTGAATGACTTGTTTGTGTGTTTTATGGGGGGGGAGGGAGAGAGGGAAATGCCTTTATTGTACCATAAGGCTTCTTCATTTTATGCAACTGCTGTCTGGTTTCCCCTTCTCCTTATTCCCAGTCTCTTCCCTCTCACACCTTCTCTAACTCACTCAGGGTATGTCTACACTGCAGCGTTTTTCCAGGAAAACCATACTCACATCCACACTGCAATTGCGTTCTTTCGACAGAAAGTTGAAAGAACGGAGGGGTTTTTCCGACAGCAGTAGACCTCTTTCTATGAGAGAAGCGTTTTTCCGAAAAAGCTTTTTTGGAAAAAGGGGTGTGTGGATGCAGAAAAGGGAGTTCTTTCCAAAGAAGAGGCCTCCAGGAAATAACACAGGTGCCCTGGTGGCCACTTCTGTCCATACTAATCACAACTTAAATGCGAGATAACGGCCAATCAATGTGGATGCTATCTTTAGAAAAAGCAGATCACTTTTTCCTTGCACTTTTGCTGTGTGGATGCTTTCTTTCCAAATAAGCTTTTCCCGGAAAAGCTTCTTCTGAAAGAAGCTTGCAGTCAAGACATAGCCTCAGAGAGACATTGTCATGCCCAGTGCCCGGCTCTTCCCCTGCTGAGGTTCACTGTACTAAACACAGATCCAGAAAGCCAGAGCCTGCCCAGTGGGATTGGCAGGGTTTAAACTAGAGATTATGCCAGATCTCACTACCCATCTGATTCCCTTCAGCTTCCCAGCGGCAGATGCATCTCCCCTTTCTGATAGGCTCCTCCTCCTGCAAGGCTGGGTTTTTGAATTGGCTCCATGACGAAGCTTCGTCTGTCAGTTAAACTCTGCCACTTTCAGCATGCTGCTTCCAGCAAAGCCCAGAATGCTGGTGGAGTGAATCGTTCCCCTTCAGCATCGTTTTCCTGTGTTACCAGCTTCCATGAGTCCTGGAAGCAGAGTTGGGTTGGAATTTGAATACTGGGAATGCAGCGTGTTACTCTTCTGTCAACATTTGTGGGGGATTTTAAATTTTAAAATGCATCAGGCTTGCTAAATGTGTAAGAGACCTAGCAAGTGGCATTCACAGCATTCCACAGGAGGCTCATGTTCGGTGGTGATCGTCCCACATCTGTTGCACCTCTCATCGAGAAAAATCTCTCAGCATAGTGTTCCTCTGCAGCCGTCACTGGATTGGAACAGCCCCGCTGTTTAATGCTCACAGCAACACTATCCAATTACATAGTGCAAGAGTGAGGAGGAATATGGTATTCTCCTGAAACTTCAAAGGGAATTTAGGCAGGTGGAATGTCATTTCCCCAGTAGAAATTTGGCCAGGACATCGGGGCTAAAAGTCCCATTTTTCAGAAAAGCGCATAGGATTTTAAATGATTCCAAGTGACCAGGGCCTCCTTTGAAAGAGAGCACTTCCAGTAGCAGCAGGGTATTTGAGGCTATTGAATCCATATTGACTCAGAGTAAAGGTTATTGCCTGCTTGGTCACCTTCATCAGAGGTTTTCCCATCTAAATGTTTGTCATTTTCAGCTCTGCTTAGTTTGTGAGATCTAACCAGATGTGGCAGCTTAAGATGGTGTGTCCGCAGGCCTGCCATAAACAACTGTAATATTAGGAAAGCAAAATATAATGTGCATGCATGTGAAAGCAGTTTTATCAGCACCTTATTTGTGTTGTGGAACAAACCTCTCTTGTGGTTGCTTTTCAGCTGTATGTCTCCTCAGAGAGCCGCTTCAACACTTTGGCAGAGTTGGTCCATCACCATTCAACTGTAGCAGACGGGCTCATCACCACTCTACACTACCCAGCACCCAAACGCAACAAGCCCACTATCTATGGAGTGTCTCCAAACTATGACAAGTGGGAGATTGAGCGAACCGACATCACCATGAAGCACAAACTTGGAGGTGGCCAGTATGGAGAAGTTTATGAAGGAGTCTGGAAGAAATATAACCTTACAGTGGCTGTGAAAACCTTAAAGGTAGGAACTAAAAAATTCATAGCCTTTTAATTGGAATGCAAGTCTTATGCCACCCATTCATAAGCCTGGCTCTTTGACAGCAATCTGTCTGTCTTTCTCCATCAGGGTCAGATGATGCAAATTGTTGGAAATCCTTTCTTTGCTTACATCTGGTCTAGAACATCTGTGGCTGTTAATTAACTGCATTTGTCAGCCTCTTCTAATTATTTTATACTTATGTGAGTGCTGGACTATTTGTATATTAGAGTCTGATGATCTGTGGATATTGCTTTATGTGCACAGAGTCCTGTGTAGATACAAAATTTGGTCTATATTGTTTTCCAAGGATCCAATAATTAAATAATTTCTAAGATTACACAATAATTACAACCAAGTCAGACTTAGAACAATGTTGTTCAGGCTTGTAATATAGGCAGAACTTTATTGTGTCCAATAACCAGGCTAAAGTATTGGATGTGTGTGTTTCTCACATTTTTGGGAATGAGGGCTTCAAAGGTGAGCTGTCACATAACTGACATTGACTGGTAAAGATTATTGTGGGATGTAAAACAGGTGATGTAATTAGAGATCATGCTTCACTGATACTTCACATCATGTGCTTTTCCCATAAGATGATTTCCTTGTACACTTAGGAAATGCATATTCACTGTTAAAAGATTTAGGATGAAGGGAAAGAACTTCTTATACTAAGTAAAATAGATTAAACTGTTAGTGCGTTGGACTAGAAGTCAGAGAATCAGGATTCTGTTCCTGCCTCTGCTTCTTAGTCTCTCTGTGCATTGGTTTCCCATCTGTGCATTGGGGATACTACTTACCTAACTCAGAGGCACTAAGATTTGATTTTTGTCATTTATAAAAGCATGTGAGGATCCCCTACTGTCTTTCATCTACGTAGCGTAAACTCTTAGGAATTCAGATGCAAGATGAACACCTTGCCATCCTTCCTAGATTTGCCGTGTGGAGTGATGGTACAGAAGCAATAACAAATGAAAGCTTTCATGTTAGAAATATGAAATGGAGAGAAATGTGAATACATGTCTATGAATAAAAATGCTTCCTGGACCTGGGAAAAGTGATTTTTTTAACCCCTTGAATTCTGGCTATCAGCGCGTTCGTGGGTTGTTATGGTTTCAGAAGGTGATCATTTGGGCGGTTGGTTGGTTTTGAAGGTTCTTGTTAGAAGTGTTACTGTCCCCACTTGGTTTCATCAAAAGAGAAATACTACTTTGTAAGTCTCCTTTCCTTTTTATATGTGGAGAGAGTGACACCTAGTGTTAAAGTGTGATTATATTTCATTTACACAGGAGAATGCTGGGAAGAGCCTTTCCTTGCATCCCATAGTCCTACTAGAATAGGGATTTGACAAGCAGAATGAAATGTCTATTTAGAGGAATAATGAGACACCAGTTGTTTCCTTGAAACACTGAGTTTATTATAGCCCTCCCAGTCTTCTTGATGTTGTGGTATTTGAGAATAAAGGGACGTTTTTAGATTTTTTCCCCTTTACCTCAAATAATTTGCATTCCTTTCTAGTTTGCTTTGATGAAAACCTCTAGCAACAAAGGCACAGTGCGTTATCCCGTAAAATCTCCCATGTCTGTGAGCCAGAAACAGTTACCTTGATAAGGACTGTGACTGTTTCAAATATGCCAAGTAAATACTTAATGACTGAAAATGGTTCATAATGTAATCCAGAGTTGCATTCTCCCCTGGGAAATGTTACAACACCCTAAAAGAGACTGAAAAAACACGGTAATCTGAAATTATGCACACTAAACCTTACTTAAAAGCAAATTCATAATCCACCTTCCTTAAATCCATCAGTCTACTCTCAGACAGATAGGATTATGACTATCTTCAAAGTTTCAGGGAATATTTAATACCTCACATTTATATTCCAACTCCTGCAGGAGGAGACAAGTGTTCAGTGGCTTCTTTAGAGAAAACCAAAGCATTCATTTTGTTGCCTTTTAAGAGCATATTTCCCAAACCTCTTTTGCCGTTCCTTGTCTCCCTCCCTGCCCCAGATCCACATAGTAGAAATCATAATGAAAAGAAAAACGAGGGGAAAAAACATCATTGCTTCTTCTGATATCCTTAGTGCTTGATGAATTATTTCCTTGCATCTTACCGCATCCTGTTTGTTACCCAGTCTTCTTTAAAGTGGTTAGAAGTAGCTCAGAGCCTGATTAACCAAGAAGTTTATATAGAAAGAAAATAAGGACCCAAAGTGACATGTCCTGTGCTTCTAGCATGTATAATTGCATGATGCTAGAGAATCTGTTAGTGCTTGTGCACTCCCCCCTAGCATAGTCCATTGGAAAATCAAGAATCCTATGCAGAATAGGATTGAGTATTTTAAGATGCGAACAGAAACCAGTGTAGTTTGGCGTTGAAAGAATACCCGCTAGTGGCTGGCTGTTCCAGTTTGGAATCCGTTTTAAGCTATGAGAGGAATGGCGTATCCCTTCCATGGAGCACTAACTTACTTACTAGGCTTAGTTCTTACAGAGCAGCCTCTCAGTCAGTCACTGAACTGACAGGGCACATTGCCGTTGATCAGAAAGGGGTCTGATTGTAAGCCAAGGTCATAGCTTTGATGGCACATGCTCACTAAAGCAAGAAAATTCTTTAAGGCTGAGACGCCTTCCTTATTTCATGAACTTGGGAATGGTGGTGTCACACACAGATCTGAGATTGCAGAAAAGCAGTGTAATTGGTGGAGGATGATAGCTTGGGGAATGGACTGGCAATTGGAGATAAAGCTTCCAAAACTCCAGGCCATTAGTTTGAAGCCAGTCAGCTGCTGCTAAGGACCAAAATGCCCTTATTGCCATGTAAGGGCATGTTCATTGCCCATTGTAAAATGAGCTGATCATCTCCATCCTTTTTGTAGTGCAGAGATGTCTAGTCTACATCCATCACGACTGACATAGTTAAACCCTTGTTCATTTTCTCAGCAGAGAGGCCAGTGAGTTGATGGTCATGCAGCCTTAGCTACCCTGTGCCCGTCAGCCCAGGTCAGGGTTGAGCATAGGTGACACACCCCAAATGCCGTAGGCAGTAGAGGCAAAGGACCAGATGGTAGCTGGTGGGAAAAACTAGTGGGTGGGCTTGGCACCAGCAGCAGGGGGTCACTCTCTTTCCCCACGCACTCATTGGCAGCAGCAGGGCAAGCGAAGCAATGGCCCCAGCTCACTCTGGACGTGTCACCTGGGGGAGGGGCAGAACCACCCCCACACTCACGGTAGGAAGCAGAGCAATGCTGCTGGAAGAGCAGAGCAAGCTGGAGCTGCCTTGCTCTGCTTCCCACCCTGCTGCTGGTGCGTGCAGGACGCGGGCAAACCTCTGCTACTGATGCCAGCCCCCGGCTCCGCTAGTTCCGTGGGCCACACTGCTTGGCGGAGGGGAAGGGTAGGGTAGGGGTGAGGAGAGAGCGGAGTGGGGTTATCCTGGCCCTTCTCCAGGATTGGGGGGAGGGTGTCACATGGCGGATGGCCCCCCTTCACCAGTCGCCTCTGAAGCTGAGATGTTGCTGTGTTGTGCTAAGGAAGCATGTCCTGCTGGTGACACTGCTATACCTGATCTGTGACTTGAGATAATTGGAAATTGAAATTGGATACATCTGGTACCTTTCATGAGCACTAGAGTCTTCAAACAAATAATTGTTACAGTAATTTAACACACAGGAATAGTTATTGTCTATGCAGAATGATCTTGGTGGAGTTTATGCATCAGAGAAACATGGTTAGGATCATTCTGAAACTCTGATTATTAACTAGGGATGTAAAATTTCAGTTAAAAAAATTAATCGGTTAAGCATTATGTTTAACCATTTAACCAAGCCAGGTGGGCTGCTCTGGTCTGGCTGGGCCCACAGCATCACCTCACAGGCTGTTCAGGCTGGGCTGAGCCAACTGTACCATGGGCGGGGGCTACTCCAGCCAGGCCAAGGTCACCACAGTGCAGGCAGGGGTCTGCTTGGCCTGGACCAGGTATCATTTTACCAGTTACCCCAGTAAGCATTCCGGTTAACTGGCTCAGCCAGCTGGACCCTGCCCACGGAAGGCCCCACCAGACTGGAGCAGCCACCTCCCATGGCCAGTGGTTAACTGGTTAAACAAGTTGTTTAACTGATTAACCATTGTAGGTGCTTTTAACGTCCCTAGAAGCTACAGCTGCCAATCAAACAATACCAATTTGTAACAAACAGTAAATGAAGGAGTAAAGCTGTTTAAATAGCTCTATCAGCGCTAACAACGAAATTGAATAGCAGCTAGGTCTACAGCAGCAGCCATGCCCAGTGTTATCAACCTTGCCAGCAGCAGCAAATCCCTTTGCAATCCCTCTTTCAAATACTTCTTCCGTGAAGCCTATCAGCATTAATCCGCCATTGAAAGAAACATTGATATAGTAAGAAGAGTTGTATTAAAAAATATATTTTTGAACCACTTTGAAATGGACTTTTGGCCTTCCAATGCACATTTTTTTTGGAAATATATATGGCATCAAACAGAGAGAGTCTTCCTTTGTTTTGTGTAATTGCGAGCAAGTTAATGACACTCAACAAATAATAAGCAAGAACATCTAGCCAGAGTATTTACATCACAGATTAGACTCTAAAAGCCAGGAACAAATTCATGAGCCATAAAACCTGCACTCTTCACTTGTGCAGCGACCGCCGTCAGTTGTCACTGACCCACTCAATGGAGACTCTGAGTAATTGAAATGGTGGTCCATAATGGATGCAAGATACCTGCCTCAGGCAGCCGTGTATGCAGCATTTTTCCTTTTCTTCTCATCTGTCGTCTTGCCTCATTCGTCTTTTGTCATCCTAGTTCTATTTCTTCTGGCATGAGCAAGTGCTGTCAGTCTTTCTCTTAAGATATGAACTCGAAATGGGCTTCTCTAAGCAGCTTATTTCCCTGCAAGAGAGGGTCCCACCACAAACGGGGAAATAGCTTTTTGTACCAAAAGCCACTGATGGTATAAGAATGACAGTAGACGGGTTAAAAAAAAATTGGTCCACACCCAGCAACATGATGCAGCTGCAGTAAGGAACAGTTTGGGGATAGTCACAGCCTATACTTACAGTTCGCAGTGACTCTTCAGTCCACATGCTAAAATCTGTTTCCGCATTGTGCATATTATCCTTGCTGAAGCTTTTCTTTTCCTATTCAGGAGGACACCATGGAGGTAGAGGAGTTCTTAAAAGAAGCTGCAGTAATGAAAGAGATCAAGCATCCTAACTTGGTGCAATTATTAGGTAAGTGATAGAAATACCAAGCAAAGGGAGTTGAATTAAACCCTTGTGCAGTGATATGGATGTTAAGGAGCAGATAAGCTTCTTTTACTATACCAAGGCTTCAGCTGCAGACACTTATTCTCTGGCAAAATTCACAATTTGTAAAAAGTAGCACTTGATTTTATTTGTCTCTTCATCCTTTCATGTAAGATGCAAGAGCCCAAAGCAGGAAATATAAACCAGTTAAGAAACTCTCTCCTCCTTCACCCTCCCCCCATCCACTTCCCTCCCATACACACACTTATAAATTGCCCAAAGGATAAAATCTGTAGACATACACATTCCAGAAGGAACTCAGTGTGTTCCAAACTGTGTCCCATAGGCGTGTGTACACGGGAACCTCCATTCTACATCATCACAGAGTTCATGACTTATGGGAATCTGTTGGATTATCTGCGTGAGTGTAACCGGCAAGAGGTAAATGCTGTGGTGCTGTTGTACATGGCAACTCAGATCTCCTCAGCCATGGAGTACCTGGAGAAGAAGAACTTCATTCACAGGTAAGAATGATACTGAATGTTCACCAACTTCTCAAGCTCCAGAAAGCCCTTGAATTTCAGAGTATAGCCATATGGGATCTGGGTGCAACATGTCTTATAACTTACGGTAACACCTTGATGTGTTGCATTTCGAGATGCACTGTAGAAAACACTCTACAAGAGGCAGTCTCAAGACTGCCATTCTTCCATGGTGGCCGTTCTGACCCACCCATATTGTGAAGGTATCAATACAGAAATTGGCCCATCTGTCATTTAAAGGGAAGGCTCATACAGAGATTCCTAAAAATCATGACTTTTGTGAAATAAATCATCTCGTTCCTGTTAAATTAACAGTCAGCATAATGACCTCTTCTCCAGAACTGTTGGCATTGCTATACTCATACTGGGGTTCCCAGCAGAGCTACTTTGCTGCCTTTTCATAGGGCTTTTATTTGTCCCTTGTCCTTGTTTTCATCTGCTTTGCAATACTTTTCTATTATTGCATCAATAGCGTGTATCTCTGTATTAAGCATCTGTGCAGTCTTTAAGTCTGGAGATTTTGACCTTTAAGTGAGCTACAATTATGGTTAGTGCTTTGCATTCTTTGTCTGAAGAAATGGCCTCCTAGCAATGTAATGACATAGTCTGGATGGAGGCATGAGAGTCTTTGCTGTTTTATTTAATACAGTACTAGATCTTCTCCATTGCACAGTTGTGACCTTTCCTACCCAATTAACTGGAATATAAAATCTGTACATATAACTTCATAGAGATGAATATGAGGATCATGTGTGAAATGCTAGAGGTTCCTTGTAAGACAAACATTTCATATGCTGCATGAGAGCTGGGGTCACATGTGCTTGTCAATCAAAGTTAACCCCTATTTGCGGCATCAGAGTTTCTGGCTTTTGATTTATGCTGTTGTAAGATTGTAGTTCTCACAGCATGTAGCAAGTGAACTACAAAATGTTTTGCAGAATCCTGTTTGCATGCTTCTGCACTTCATTTCCCATTATTGCTATTAACTGAAATACCTTAAGAAAATAGTAGCTTTCTTCCTTACAATCTGCCACTCCCGCAGTCTTCTGCCCAGATATTTCAGGGGTGTCATCACAGTTCCCATCCATGGACTCAGATGCTGGACTATGACCTTATTGAATGAATCAGGCAGGAGTGGGAATGAGATTATAAAGGGGAGTTTTTATTTACACACACATTGTAGAAATCAACACTGATATGGGGATATTCAGATCTTGACCTGACAGCTTAATGGACCTTTGGTAAAATGTACTTTTTTTTAATGAGTTCTGCAAATGATGTTTTAAAGAGTAAATAGAGGCGGTTCTTGCTTAGATCTAAAGTAGACTTGTTAGCTAGTGGAATCAGTTTCTAACAAAATGTGATAAAATCTGGTGGGTTTTACAAAATGCATTACTAGCAGAAATGTTTTCATGTACTTTCACAATTTTAAAGACGTAATGCATTTTGACCATATTAACATTATACAAAAGCTAGTGACCTGCAGTCAGTGTGTCCCCCTCACAGGTACATAAATAGAAGGAAGATTTCAGTTGATTGTTGCCCACTGTTCTGCAAATCAGAATCCTGTGTTTGAGGCACAGAGAGTATTCCATTATCAGATTTTCCTAGACTGATTGTCTTTGTTGACCACCTTTGACTATCCAGACCCTCAGGATATACTTTTTGTAGTTGGTGTCAAAGCCTTAGCCAGCGGTATAGGTGGTGATAGAATTGTACCTCATCATCATGTACCTAGTGATTATTTTTATTCTGACAACAGCAACTTTCAATAAAAGTCAGGTGTTCCTTTTTTAGAAAAAAAAAAAAGTTTGTTTTCTGGATCCTTGCAGAAGTATTATTTGCTTATATTCTCTCTTTGCAAAGTTAAGAGAACAAATAATCTCCTCCTTTGTACATCTCTAATACAGAAAAATGCATACAACATTTTGGATTTCTTCAATAGTAAGCAATGTCCTCTCTGCTGCTAAATGTGTTTTATTGTGAAGACCTCATGGTTTATTTCTTGTCTATTTTCTTAGGGATCTTGCTGCCAGAAACTGCCTTGTAGGGGAGAACCACTTAGTGAAGGTGGCAGATTTTGGTCTGAGTAGGCTGATGACGGGTGATACATATACTGCTCATGCTGGAGCCAAGTTCCCAATCAAGTGGACTGCACCAGAAAGTCTGGCTTACAACAAATTCTCCATTAAGTCTGATGTCTGGGGTAAGAATTTACATACATACATACATGCACATGACAGATGACAGCTTTTTTCTTTTCTGGCTATAAAATCAGGACATTAAAAACTTTCTTCAAGTATATCCCAAAATGAGGGTGGCTGGTGGCTGAAACTCTTTGGTGTGTGATCTTGTCAGATCTCACAAGCTACTCAGATGTGGGCTGCTTCAGTGTTTCAGTTTGAGGCCTAGAAGGAAAACCCAGGTACTGTGCACTTTTAATAGGTTAGGACTTTTCCTTCTGAGATTCAGTCCTGCAGATACTTAAATTCATACTTAACTTCATGCACAAAAGGTTAATCCTCACATGTAAAAATTAAGCAGATGTGTGTTTGCAAAATAGATGCTCGAGCCAGCGCTGAATCTTGCCATTGCACAGTACTTTGGGGTATTATGCTGTTGAAAGTTATGGGCTTTGTAAGCTACTTTTAGAATGAGAGTAAGAGCCTGAGCTATTTAAACATAAACTTTATGCGCCTAGTGATAGCCCTGAGCTCATTTCCATACATTTTTAAAAGGATTCTTTGAATGAGATGAGAAGCAGAGAGAAAACTTGAAGACATGTTGATATGCTTGAACAGTCTGGAGTACTTTCGATAAAAATAGACAGCCTGTATGATATAGCCTAAGTCCATCCATTTTGACTCGCTATATTCCCAGTGCTCTTTTGAAGTTTTATTCTGCTGCTGATCATCCCAGTATCTAAGGGGCAAATTTTCAATGTCTAAGTGACTTAGGAGTCCAAGACCTGTTTGCATAAGTGATTTAGGCATTTTGGAGTCAGTGGCACTTAAGTACTTCTGAGGATTTGACCCCAAGTGCCTTCCACGTAAAATCAATTTGTCAGTAGTGAAGTGCCCAGTGGCCTTCTGGCTGGTCTCCCTTTTCATCTTCCAGAGAGCTCTGCTCAGGGAGGGTTGTATTCTGTGGATGTTGGAAAGGGATTGCTGATGTTGTGAATGTTCTGGTGATAGTGGCAGAGCTCTGGGTACAGTATTATTGGATAAGGTCTTGGTTTTTCTTTTTGTTGTCTGTGTGTACTGTTGCTATGAACCACTCTGCAGCTACCACGGTCCATCAAAGATTCTACTGTACTTTGCGGGTGGTTGGAGGGATTCCTGTGTACATTTAAATAATGTGAGAAAAGGTATTATGAAAATATAAGGTGACTTTGAATTAATAATGGGCTGAATCCTACTCAAGTAGTAGTTAGGGCCTTGTGATCTGGCTCAAAATAAAGCGAGCCCTTTCCGAGTCACTCACAGCAATGACAATGGGTGCAGGAATTTGCAAACTCCCATCCCGCTGCCTGAGGACACAATTCAGAGATGCTTATGGAAGTGGCTGGCTTAAATTGCCTTTGGCTGTTTATCATGTAATATGATGTGATTTCTGTACTTCTGAAGGATTGTAATTGCCTTCTCTTCAGGCTAAAAACAGAATACAATGACTGAACTAATTACATGCAGGTTGTTGAATTGGTGCTGGGTCTATCCAATTGTACTCTAAATCGCAATTTAGTTGTCTAACCATGGAGCACTCTCACATCCTCATCACAATCCAATACAGATCAGACACCCAGGGCATAGAAGTTGGTTTTATTTGGCCATGGTACCTTCTGTTAGACTTTCCTTGTAACCAAACTGTCTCACTTAGTGCTTGCCTAGCTGGAAATTATCACAGTGAATTCCATCACGATGTTGGGTCTGTAGCTTCTTGCTCCATATGTCTTGATGCTTCTAGAATGGGGGCAGCGCATAAACAGTGAACTAAGTGAATGTGGGAGCCCTAAAGAGAAAAGGGGGAGACAAAGATGAGTAGAGCTGTCAGATTTACAGAGAGTCTGCAGAGCAGCAGAGAAGGCATTTCAGTTAATCCACAGTGGTGCCTCTTAATTGTGCCTTTAACAGGACTTGAAGGCTATCAAGGCATTCAGGTTCAAGATAGCTGATACATAAAAAAATTAGTCTAATTCTGTCTTGTTGTTTTGCAGGAGACTTGTCTGTGTTGATGATAAAGCTGGTTAGATTACTTTCATTTCCAAGCTGCTGTTGAGTGTGGAATCTGAGCTTGTTTAAGTGCCAGAGAACAGAAAACAAGCTTGCAAGATTTTTGGTTTGTTTGTTTCTCTTTAAAAAGAAAGCCTTTTCGTTTCTCTATTGCAGCCTTTGGTGTCCTGCTATGGGAAATCGCAACGTACGGCATGTCCCCTTACCCTGGAATTGACCTGTCTCAGGTGTATGAACTGTTGGAAAAAGACTATCGCATGGAGCGACCTGAAGGTTGTCCTGAGAAAGTCTATGAGCTCATGAGAGCATGTAAGTCTTCAAAGCTGTAGTAGCACTATACAAGGGTCTGGTTAAACATGGTGTGGCACAAGGAGCCTGTCTTAGTTTCCCTTTAAACATACAGCACTTGGTTACAATCTTAAACTCTGCTGTCCCAGGAAGATGTAAATGTTTTGAAGTCACCCATTCTTGGCTTGGGGGCATTTCTTTTCTACTTGGAATGGAAATTGTGCTGATCTTGGGGAAAATGGTGTTTAGTCATTTCTTTGGCCTGTCTTTCCTGGGAATCTAAATAAAGGTTTGTGCCTCCACGTTTGGCCCTAGGATGGGGAAGAGGGTCTTGTTAATTGTCTAGGGCAGTGTTTCTCAACCTTTTTTTGCTCATGGCCCCCTTCTGAGCCTCGTTTACCTCTGTGGCCCCCCTCATAGCCGCTGTTAGTTGGGGAAAAAAGGTACATAATTTACCTAATGTTCCGTTTTTTCCAGGTGGCCCCCTAGAGGTAGGGCGTGGCCCCTGGGGAGCCATATGGCCCATGGTTGAGAACCACTTGTCTAGGGGACAACTTTTCTTAGTCCCCTTGGCCATCAGGATGTCTTTTATGGTTGATTATTTGGAGGTGTTATGTAGGTATAGCTCCCACTGGTGTCAGTGTGAGCTGAGCATGCCCAATGGCCTTCAAATCGGGTTGCTAACATCTAAATCTCAGCTCCCCAGTCTGTAAAAAGGGAGCTGATGACATTGTGCTAGCTTCACAGCCATACTGTGAGGCTTAATGTATATTTGTAAGGCTTGTAAGAAATTCTGAGGAGTAATATTCTTTCAGGCTGGCAGTGGAGCCCTTCCGATAGGCCCTCGTTTGCTGAAATCCACCAAGCATTTGAAACAATGTTTCAAGAATCCAGTATATCAGACGGTAAGACCACTTGCTCCATTCATCACACCGTGTCTAGCAACGGGAGAGATGGGCTAAGTGCATTGCAACTTAGAGCAATACGCTATCTGAACATCCTCATACAGTTGCTTTGCAGTGACGCATTGTAACCTTGTACATTCCCAGTGTACAAAAGCTTGAGCGGGCACGGAGTTGCTTGTTGTATTATTTTTGTTATCCACAGGCCTTCCCCCTGGCTGAGCCATTTTCCCCCAGGTGCTGCCAGCTTGTCTTTTCCCATGTTATCCCTTTAGAGCTTAGTATTTTTACTTTTTATTGCCATCCCCCACTTTCCTTGTGACCGTTCTTTTCTTTGCCTTTCAGAGGTGGAGAAAGAGTTGGGGAAAAAAGGAATGAGAAGCGTAATGGGTGCTGTCCTCCAGGCTCCAGAACTGCCGACCAAAACCAGATCGTTCAGGAGAGCTGCTGAAAGCAAAGATGCCAGTGAGAGTGTGGAGATGGGGCACCCCAAAGGACAGGGGGAAAGTGGTATGTGCTAGCTACAGCCATTCTTCTTCTGGGAGACAGACTGAAATAAAATGGAAGCCCAAATCCAGAGAGAACATGGGGAAAGATGTGCCTAGTGATAGGTACCAGCTCTGGCTATGTCCTCTGCAGTCAGGCACTTCTCTTCCTAGGTTCACTGTGGGTTTGGGACTCAATTCTCTAGCTGCTAGCGCTTCTTGTAGCCTGCTAGCACTCAGTAGCGCCCTGGGGAATTCTGAACTGCATACTGTAGCCCAGGAAGGAGGAGATCTCCTCTTTATGTTGTATCTGTATCTCCTAGTTTCCTAGCTGGTTCAGGGTCTGATGCAGCCTCTGCCGTAAGTTAGAGCAGCTCTGAAGGCTGTTTTAACTTACAGCTGCTGCCCAGCGGAGCAGGGCCAGAGCACAGAATACTCTTGACCACACCCTCTTCTTCACCCTGGTATCTCCCTAGGCCAGGAGCTATCAGAGGAATAGGGTAGGAGTCCCTGCACTGTCCTGAAGCTGCTCTGTGCTGGGGGAATTCCCAGCAGACAGGAATTGGCCTGGGTGCTAGCCCTTTTATGTCCCCAGGGTGGTCTAAAGAGGCTGGATCACTGCTCAGGATCAGAGCTCTGGTATGTGCAGTACAGACTTGCTTGTGGGAAGTATTTCTCTGCCATACCAAGTATCTGGTTTGAAACACTGACGAGTATTACTTTTGGCAGAGATCAAATATAGTTTCAGCAAGGGACAGCGAGGTATTTACAGAATCTACCATGACATTAAACAACCTTTCAGTCAGTTTCTCAAAGCGTGCAGTTTCCATTTTGAGACAGCTGAAACAATGACAAAACACCAAGCATAGGCAGCTAATTTGTATCCAGAGCATTTTAAAATGCAAAGTTTAAAAAATAAAGAACTCAATAAACATTTGATCTCTTGGTCCTTGACCGCTCCTGTTAAATGTGCCAGTTCAGCTGTCCCGTCGGGAGTGAGCAGTCTGTTCTGTGTACTTGGATCTCAGAGATCTTTAATACACCTCCAAGAGAAGAGGTTCATATGCATATGTGCTATGTGCATGAGAGAGGCCACCCCTGAAATTCCTCTTTGGGGCGGCTTTTAATTTAATGCAGGCGCTTGGTGGTTTTTCTGGAGAAGGGGAGTCTTGGTGCCATCTCTGAGCCTACATGCTGTGTTTACTGTGTATCCATTTTACAATAGGTACCTATAGTAGGTCCTTTCTCCCATTCCATTTCGAGTTGCTTACAGGTATCCAAGACCTGGGAACCTCACTTCCCATCAGTAGAAAGTGCACCGTGAAAAACATTGAGTTTAAGTCTTTGATTATTGAGGTGTTTGCCCCTGGGAGGGGATGTTAGAAACCCAAGTCCTAAAAAGTCTGTTCCAAAGACACATCTTTCATGTTTGTTCTGCTGTGAGCAGAGGAGCTCACATGCCTGTATCTGCTCTCGGGAAGGGGTGTCCACTTCCAAATAATTTTAAAAGCCCTTTTTGCTAACCCCTCTCCAGGTTAGTTCGGATGTGAATGGTTTAAATACATCCTAAAAGCGTGACATTGCAATCCTGAAATTAACCCTTTTTCCAAGAATTCCTCCTGCCTCTCCACCAGGGTCTGACTGGAATATTTTCCAGTATATGACTATGCAACATCCTCTTCAGTCCTGCTCCATCTCCCCCTCTTGCTGCCTACTCAAGCTGTAACTATATACAACCCCTGAAAGCTCCCGCCCTGAATTGGGGTGCTGTCTGAGCACCCCTAGTCTAATGCCTGGCCTGTGACCGAGAGACCCCATTGTTCAAATACTGGGACCTTCAGGGCTCCCAACCAATGTATTAACCCCCTAGTCGTTTTCAGATATTTCTCATGCGACTGGGAAACGCGTCGCCCTGCTCCTTCCCAAGCAGCTCCACGGGAGCCAGCTCTTCCTCGGTTGTGCAAGGCAGCCTGTCTTCACAGCGACATGGGGCTCAGCTGCTGCAGTGACCTTGACTTTTCCGAGTGCCATGGCTGCTTGCACTCTCCCAAGGAGGCTACCAGAGGGGGGATTATGGGCACTGTAGAGTGACCAAACAGGGAGAGGAGTACATGGGTACACATTGAGGTGGCCAGATTGTGACTCATGAACTGAGCCACAGGCGGCTCTTTTACTATTAAAGCCGAGCTTGCAGAGGCCTCCTGCCTCCATTCTCCTCCCAGCAGACTGCGGAGGGGGGGAGGGGAGGGGAGGGGAGGGGAGGGGAGAGCTCAGGACCTCGGCCTTACAGCCAGGTGGGGGGTAGTGTAGCACACCAGCCGGGGCTTGGGGCTTTAGCACGAGTGGAGCGGAAGGCCCGAGCACCAGCCCCCAGCAGATGTGCCGCACCTTTCGAACTGCTGTAGATCCTCGCCTATGGCTCAGGAGGCCAGCCAGTTTGGCCACCCAGTACAGACAAACCCTTCAGTCACATGGGAGAAAACAGCAAAGGGGCCACAAAGGAAAAGCTGACCCTAGTGTTCACTTACCCTCTCCAAGGCAGCAGGGCTAGAGAAAGACCCTGGGTTAACGTCGGGAATATGAGGGTTAACGTGTGTGCGTCTGAATTTCAAGTGTAAATTCTTGTCTGTTTGATTTAGTCAGAGGCCTGCTGGGGAAAACGCGGGGTGAGGTATTCTGGCAGCGCTTCCCATAAGTACTCCCCACCCCAAGAGTTAGAGTGTAGAGCTTCTGCACCAAATCCAGGCATTTCTGCTTGCACCAGGGCTGAACTTGGCCCTCTGTTTTCAGGGCTTACACCTGTCCAGAGGTGCTGCACTGTGACCCCCAAGGAGAGCAGGCCGTTGTATTTCTGTACGCAAAGCTGAGGCCAATCTTTTGTTCCTTGCAGACCCCCCGGAGCACGAACCTGCTGTTTCTCCCTTGCTCCCGCGGAAGGAAAGAGTTGCCCTGGAGAGCGGTTTAAATGAAGATGAGCGGTTGCTTCCAAAAGACAAAAAGACCAACCTCTTCAGTGCTCTTATCAAGAAGAAGAAGAAGACGGCCCCTGCCCCTCCGAAACGGAGCAGCTTCCTTCCGGGAGATGGACGGCCCCTCGGACCGCAAGGGTGGGGGCGAGGATGAAAGCAGGGATGCCAGCAATGGCGCCTTCATCACACCCGCTGCAGACACCATCGAGGCCTCCAAGTGCCAAGGCCCGAGCAATGGGGCTGGCGTCACTAACGGAGCTGTCGCTGGGAACTCGGTCTTTTTGTCCCCCCACCTGTGGAAAAAAACCAGCAGCATGACGGGCAGCCGGCCGGCAATGGGGGAAGAGGAGTGTAGTTCTAATGCCAGCAAACGCTTCCTGAGGTCCTGCTCAGCATCCTGCATGCCCCACGGAGCCAAGGACACGGAGTGGAGATCCGTGACGCTGCCCAGGGATTTGCAGTCCACGGGGCGGCAGTTTGATTCCTCCACCTTTGGCGGGCACAGGAGCGAAAAGCCAGCCCTGCCACGGAAACGGGCGAATGAAAACAAGGCGGATCTTGCTGTCAGGGGGACGGTGACGCCCCCTCCACGGCTGCTGAAGAAAAACGAAGAGGCAACTGACGATGTGTTCAAAGATCCAGAATCCAGCCCTGGCTCCAGCCCGCCCTCTCTGACACCAAAACTTGTCCGCAGGCAACCTGTGAGCGCTCCTTCCTCCAGCCAGGCCCACAAGGATGATGGCAGCAAACCCAGTGCCTTAGGTCCCACTGTGCAGACAGAGCAAGGTCCTGCTGTCAGACCTGGTCCTGCTGGGGTGGTGGTTGCGAGCAAGGCTTCCACCGAGGAGCCAAGGCTGAGGTGGCTCAAGCAGACTTCTGAGTCATCGGGGAAGGGGAAGGTGTCAAAACTGAAACCAGCCCCTCCACCTCCCCTCTCCTCAGCTTCCATTGGGAAGCCTGGAAAACCATCCCACAACCCCACCCATGATGCAGCAGCAGAGGCAGGGGCTGGTACTAAATCTAAACTGTTGACTCAGGTTGCAGACCCCACTAGCAGCGATGCCGCCAAGGCAAACCAGCTAGGGGAAGGGGCAAAAAAGCCTGGGATCCCCTCTGTACCAAAGCCACAGTCCTCCACGAAGCTGCTGCTGACCACTGCCGCCCCAGCCCCCTCTTCTGCACCTGCGCCATCTGCCCCAAGCGGGGACCAGCCGACCTCCACGGCCTTCATCCCCCTCATCACCACCAGAGTCTCCTTGCGCAAAACCCGCCAGCCTCCAGAGAGGATAGCCAGTGGCACCATCACCAAGGGCGTGGTACTAGAAAGCACCGAGGCCCTGCGCATCGCCATCAGCAAGAACTCTGAACAAATGGCGAGCCACAGCGCCGTCCTGGAGGCCGGCAAAAACCTCTACACGTTCTGCGTGAGCTACGTGGACTCCATCCAGCAGATGCGGAACAAATTTGCCTTCCGCGAGGCCATCAACAAGCTGGAAAACAACCTTCGGGAGCTCCAGATCTGTCCAGCCACTGCTAGCAGTGGCTCTGCAGCCACGCAGGACTTTAGCAAACTTCTCAGCTCAGTGAAAGAAATCAGCGATATTGTTCAGAGGTAGCAGGAGCCAAGAAATGTTTTTCTTTCTCTCTCTTTCTTTCTTTCTTCTATAACGGACCAAAGCCAACTGCAAAGAGGACAGCTGAAGCGCAATGGTAAACTGACAGAGAACCCAGGGGCCTTCAGTACACGGACGTGCAAAAGGCCCAGCCCTACTGCCTCAAGTCGGGTGTTCCCCCCGGTGCACTTTTCTGCCGTTCACCGACGTGCCCTGCATCTCTTCTACTCAAAACCCTCTGCTCTGTGGAGTTCTTGCCCTGTGGACTGCAGGGCTAAATGTGGAGGTCACCACAGGCCTTTTTCTAGTGTTTTAGTCTTTTGGACAGAGCTTTAGGTGGAACCCGGACTGATGGCTGTTAATATTCTGCCTTCCTCCCAGGAGAATTCTTGTTGCTGTTTCATTCCCTCCCCTGCCCCCATTGTGCATGAGGATGAGTGTGAAAATAGCAATATATGCCCTGCTTTCCTGGGGGCGCAACGTCCCCTCCCCCACAGACAACATACATGACACTAGCCCCACAGATTCGGGGATAGGGAAAGTTAATGAAACGGACCGCTCTGAAATATGTTTACAAAGGGCCCCTCTGTGGTTCTGTTGGTGACCTTTAGCTGCTGGCCAAGGACACCATGTTTCCTCATGCCAGACTAGAGCCCTGCTGAACGGCTGTGGGTTCAGAAGGACACAGATGGTCCCTGTTAACGCAGGGGTGCACAAGCCCATTTGTGGATCTCTTTTGGTAACCGTAAAGGACTGGTGCTTGATGGCGTCTGCTTTAGAGGAGGAGCACAGCTGTGCATTGCAGAAACACAGCACTAGCCAGGCCGAAGCTTGGGGGCAGGGCAGGCCCTTTGTGAGCTCAAGGAGCTGACGCTGAGGCCGCATCACTGAGAGAGGTGGCAGCGGGGAGGTGGATGAGGGTGAATTGGAAGACACCACTGTGCCTCCGGGAGTAGTTGTAGTTGAGTGTGTGCGTCCCAAAGGGGCACAAGCTGCTGCCTCAGCAGCGCTGGTACTTGACTAGGTAAATTTCCAGCCACGTCACTTAGGAGAGCCACGTGGGAGCGATGAGCTCTGGGAAGGGCTGCATCACTCCTGGCTGCTCGCCCGCAGGCCCTGTTGGAAGAGGAAAGCGGGACATGGTGAGCCCTTCCTTTCAGCCTCAGCTGAGTGGAGCGTCTCTGCCTAGGGCTTGGAGTTGTTCATTTAATTCCAGGAGAAACATTATTGGTTCTGTCCAGGATTCAGCAAAGCGCAGAGAAGCCTGTGGACACCTGTTGCCTTGGGTGCACTTCCCAAAGGGGTTGTCTAAGGAGGCCACAAAGTTCTGACACAGTAACTCCTAGGCAGCCTTTCCCACTTCACTTTGCCCTTCCCAACTAATCCAATGGATTTGGGGACTAACTGTGACTCGCTGTGTTATTGAAAGGACATGACTTTAAGACGATTAACAGTGCAATTTAACTCCTTTTAACTCTGGACAAGAGAAAAAAGCAATCTCTTCCTCCCCCCCCCCCATTCCCCAGTCTTGCCTGTGAAACCCTACCATGTGTATCTTGAACACTAATCGCTTTGGATTATATTTTATTTTTCTCTTCTGAACTGTTTTGTAGATGATTTTGATCTTTTCTATGTTCACACCATTCTGTCCTCACAGATCTCTATGGCTTAGCACGTGACACTCAATACACACACAAAAACACCACAGGCTGCCTTTACAAAATGCAAAAATACATGCAACAAAAAAGCCACAATCAAAATAAAACAAAAAACCCCCACAAAAAACCCATCCCTTGGACTATCTCTTTTCTGAGGTACTGTTTTAACTTTGTTGATAACATATTGTGCCACTATATTATACATTTGTATCTCAGTATTACACACTTTTGTAGACTCTTGTCTTTTTTACTATGTGTAAATAGCTCTGTCCTTCCTTTCTGTAATACCAAAGGGGCCGTTTCCCCTTTATTTTGGTCCAATACAGATTGTTTCTGTACATGGCGCTTTCTTGTTTTTCTTTTTGGGGGGGGGTTATTTTTTAATTCCAATCACTCTTGCATAGTATATTTAAAATTTATTTAAAAAAAAATCTGTGTCAAGAGAAAACATTGGTGCATTGGTCCACTGACAGGGCTCTCTCAACCTTGATGACCTCTCTCTGGCTCATGGTGCAAGCTCCCACGGCACCCTACGTGTGTGAAATATTTCACAAAGGCCTTTCTGCTTACCGTGCTGATCCAGAACTAGGGATGTGAAGGACTAGTTGACTAGCTGATGAACAAATGCTTACTGGGTAGTCGACAGGATAGTCATCTAGTCGCTTCTCCCCCCCCTGCTGCCTCTGTCAGAAAGAGGCAGCAAGGGGGGGAAGAGGAAGGGGTACTTCAAAGCTGCAGCACCGCTTGAAGCCTGGGGCCAGACCCCGGGCTCCATGCACCGCTGCCACTTTGAAACACCACAGGGAGCCTGGCATCAGGCTCCTTGCCGCATTTCAAAGCGGCAGCGCTGCATGGAGCCTGGGATCAGCTGGGGACTCCTTTGCTGACCCTGGGCTCTGTGCTGCGCTGTCCCATTGAAACGCTGCGAGGAGCCTGGCATCAGGCTCCCCGCAGCATTCAAAGAGGCAGCGCTGACCCCGGGCTCCATGTGGCACTTTCGCCACTTCAAAGGCAGAGCCGCCCTATCAACTAATCAAATAGTCAATGCAAAAAATGCATCGACTGTTCGATTTAGTCGGTTAGTCGATACTTAACATCCTTAATCAGAACCAGATGGCAGCGAGTTACCAGAGTCTTTCGAACTAGCTCTGAAAATCATACGCAGAAAAAAATGGACAGAATAAAGATCTGAATGTGGTCCCTTCTTGAAGTCAGGGTTTTGCCTTAGGGCTTGACCCTAGAGTTTGATTCCTCTGCCATGTGCTTTTCATTCCAGACCTGGTCTCTGCTCTCTCTTCCCCTTTGATGGAGAGTGGCCTGTGTCTCCATTCTTCTAAAATAATTTCTGGCTATTCCATAGTGAGTTCCAGTTGATGTGTTGACTATGAGGCAGCTATGGTTTGGTGGCCTGAATCCAAAACGGGAAGCAAGGAACTTCTGGCTCCTAAGCCCAGTTTTAACCCTGATTCACTGTGATGTTTTCTCTCTGCTAATCGGGGATGCTGCTGCTCCAGAGAACAGCTGCCAGGGTTCTCCCTCCTGGGTTTCAGATTCTTGGGGCGAGATTTGCAAAAGTACCCACACCCCTAAAGGGCATTGGTTGTGGACTGACAAATGAGCCAAGGTCTCTTTTGGCCATCGTGTGCTACCCCTGAGCTTAACTGCGGATGGAACAGGCCAGTGGATTCCTCCTTCACCAGTCTGCAGATCTCAGAAGACTGGTCATATCCTTATGCCTATTGTAGTAGGAGGCATGCAGACACAGAGATAGCCCCTGCCCCAGCTAGTTTATGCTTTGACAGACCAGATCTGAGAGGGCAAAGAGAGGTGAAGTGACTTGCCCAAACTCACATAACGCATCAGTAGCAGAGCTCAATAAAGGACCAGAGAGATCTAACATGTATGATAAAGGGAAAACTTGATATGGGGCATAGGGGTTCATCAGTGTGTTTGTCCAGCTGCTGTCACTGATGTGCAGGTGAGATTGGACCATGACATTCTTTAATTAGCAGAAAGGTGTTAAAAACAACAAAGCAGGGATGTGCAATGGGTAAGTATAAATTTTATTGATGGCAAAATTGGAGCCACTATTCGCTAGTCCTGGACGGATTCTTTAATAGGTAATACACATGAAAGAACAAGACGGTCACAATTATGACAATGGCCATTGGAGAGCTCAACACGAGAATGTTTTAGATTTTCACCTCAAACATAAAGAGGTGGATGCAGTTAATAGCTGTCCACTGTGGGTGGATGCTGCGTTGGCTTTGGATCGGGGTAGGAAGGATTGGAGAGCAAGGAAGCGGTAATCAGGCTTAGCGCCACATGAAATTATTCCTGAAAATCCTTATCTCACTGTGGACCATACTCCTTGGGGGAGGGGAGATCAGTGAGTGGGTGAAGAAGGCACCAGGAAATACAAGATTGGAAGGGGGGAAAGGAAGTAAAATACTCTGGCCTGGTCTGCACTAGCAAACTGGATCATCTTAACTATGTCACTTACAGTTGTAAAACATCCACACCCCTAAGCAGTGTCTAAGTTGATGGAAGAATCCCTCCTGTGGTTGTAAGCGATGTCTACACTGAAGTTCTCCAGCTGCTTTGCTATAGAGTTTTGTGTGTAGACCAGCACTAAATGTAGCCTGATGTGGGAATTGGTTTAGCAAATTGTTACATTTAACAAGTTGATTGCTCCAATTTTCAGGACTATTGAACCTGAAAGTGTGTGAATGCTCAGTGGAGCAAATACTTTGGTTTAGTTTGAAATGATAACGCTCCCTGTCACGTTTTCCTCGAATGCATCCTGCCCTTTTAGCAGCAGCTTTGCTCAGGAAATCACTTGTTGCAAGATTCTGAACATGGTCAATGTCCATTTCCAAAAATAAATACACGTCCCTCTGCCCACACCAAGCATCCTCTCCTGCAAAGATGCTGCTAGACAATCATCTCTCCCAATGGGG
This sequence comes from Pelochelys cantorii, assembly GCA_032595735.1. Lineage (NCBI taxonomy): Eukaryota > Metazoa > Chordata > Testudines > Trionychidae > Pelochelys > Pelochelys cantorii. The sequence goes on along the minus strand of CM064347.1, from coordinate 13,718,316 downwards.
GAAATTACTGCCAGCTACAGGGGCATCTGGGTAGGGAGTTTGCTGTTGATGCTTCTCTGTCCCACGTTGTTTGGGTGAATTCTCCACTGATCAGAGCGTGTTCCTGAACCTCTCTTGTTCTCTTTCCAGCAGGGGCTCTAGTCCCCAGGGGAAGCTTTTCTGAGAGCCAGGCTACCCCAAGTATTGCACTGTTGAGCCTGGATTCTAATGCCAGAGTTCTCAGCAGCACACACGGGCACTGAGGGATCCAGTTATAACGCGGTAGCTCTGGGGCCTTCCCCCGCAACACCACGGAAACGTTGGGGCTTGCTACGGGGATGGGACTGGGATCTCCCAGCAGTGTAGAAAGGACCCTGGTGCAGGAAGTCTGTGGCTATGAAGTGTGTGTAGACTAGTGTTGACAAGGCTCTTTGAGGAAGAGGCCAGGGAAACGAATGGTCAAGAAGAGGAGCAGGATCGGAGATGAATCTGAAAGGCGCTAGGTGAAGTTAGAGACTGGATAGCCAGGGTGCCCCAGCTCCCTCAGAAAGGCTGGGCCTCGCAGCAGAGCTTTGCCTGGGCTACGTTCTTCCCCTCGAAAAGCCTTCCCGTGGCGGGAGGTTGGCCAGTCCACTCTGAGGGAGCTCCTGATACTTGAAAAGGCTCCTGCAAAGCTGAAAATTAGACTGTGCGCATTTGTTTGTAAATTGTAAGGAATTTCTTTATGAAAAGGTCCCTTCCCCGGCCCTGGGGGTTGGCATTCTTGCTCAGACACATGCTGGCCTTCACCTGATCTTCTGAGGGGCTTGGTGCTTTTACATCACCTTTGCTCCTGAGAGGTGGCAGGAGTCCAAGCTGCGACCACTGCTGGGGCACTGTGAGCCCTTGAGCTCTAGCACCATCTGGTGGTCTACACCAGGAGCAAAGCCCTATGGATCCCATCAGAGGTAAGGAGCCACCATGAAGGATTGGGGGGAACTGGTATCCCCAGACTGAGCAGGACTGGGAAGAGAACTGGCAGCCCAAAGTGGAGTGGCTTTTCAGGATGAGGGGTAGAGATTTGCCCTTGCACTGGCCTGGGAATTGGTCACAGGGAGAGAAAAGTTCCCAGCAAATACAAAGCTTTTCCATTTTCCATTCCACTGCCCCCCTGCCCTCCCCAGAGGGCCCTTCTTCAGCATCTAGCAAAAACTCTTATGTGGAGCAAAAATGACCTGCCCGGAGCATCCCTTTGACTCCCAGTCGGCGTGACACATGCCTGTCCCCTCCAAGGAAGCACAGCTCAACCAGCTGATCCCGGCTAGCATGTGGCACCTTACAGCCCTGCAGGTGGCTCTTTCCTTTCTGCTGCAGCTGACAAAGCAGCCTGCCATCCTGGCAGGATAAAGCTGTGTGTTGGAACCAAGCTTGGTCACACCTGGGGCTGCTCCACTCACCTGGGAAGCCCAAACGCCTAAGAAATTCCCCTCATGGAAGGCAGTTTTGTCCCTTCATAGGAGCCTGTACAGATGATGCACGCAGCCCCTGTTTGAACCCCACCCCTAGCTTATCTCCCCGAGCTGGGGATATAACCCCCGGAGTCCTGGCTTCCAGCCCCCTGCTCTAATCCCGAGACTTGTCCTCTCCCAGAGTGGGCAAAACTGCTTTTCACTGCCAGGCATCCTGCTGCCGAGTGCTGTCTCTCCCCCCCCCCCGCCCCGCCCCCCGCCCAACCATAAGGTTCTGAGGGTACTCTGGAAGGCCACCCGGCCTAGCTGAGCTGTGTGCAAAACCAGCTGTTCTCTCCCCTCCCTGCCTGTAAAATTGACTGGTGGCTGTTTGCTGAGGGTTTGAACATTCACCAAGGAAATAGCGAGCGGGGTTGCCATAGGAACATCAATAACAGCTCCCCGGCTCGGTTGTGCAATCAGACCTGTTCTCTGAACACGGGGCCTTCCCAGGGATGGGATGTGAGAAGGACCAAAAGGGCATTTCTAAATGTATTGGACTCCTGTCCCCAGCTGAGTCTGTCCCGGCTTGGACATGCTGAGCGCTGCCGGCCGCCTTTCTCTTTGCAATGCTGCTTGCAGTGAGAGCTGTTACCACGATGGGAGGGGAGAGGAAGAGCACCCCGCCCTGCCTCACTTCTCCCCTTCAAACAGCAGCCTTGCAAGCTGCCAGCCCAGTGAATCCTTAGGGTGACCTGGCTGCACTTAATGTGCATGTGGAACAGGGGCAGGAGGGAGAATTCTGCTCTTGTCACTAAATACCAGATAACTCCCTTGCAAAGCCAGTTTCACATCCGCTGAATTCAGAATCAGGGCTGCTGGCCTGCCCAGAGGCACCTGCAGTGAGCCGTAACCAGGTCTCCGGGCGTTGCTGGAAGTGTCCTCACACCCTGCCTGGCCTACCTCAAGTTACGCCAGGATGGCCTCCGCGGGAGCGCTGGCTGGGAGAGGTCTCCCTGTGTGATGTGCACTACATGCCCCTTCTGGAGCCTGGCTCTGCAGCCAGATCTTGACCTGCTCTCTGCTTTTCAGGTGCAGTTTAGTGCCTGCTACATCTGCTGTGTCTGGGGTGAAATATTAGGAGCCATGAGCCCCTTAGTACCCGCAAGCCAGGTAACTGGACCTTGAATTATTTGTGCCGGCCGTTGAGGGTGCAGAAAAGCAGGCGCAATAGGTTGCAGTTGCAAAATGGTGTCTGCCAAAGAGGCCAGCTCTGAGAATCAGGCTCAGGCTGCAGGGCCAGGTTTTACCCTGTGCTGTGCAGAGCCCTACCAGTGGTGAGGCTTCACCCGTGGCAGAGCTGGTGGCAGTGCTAGTGTGCACCAGCCCCTGGGGTCTCCACCCCAGCAGCAGGGTGGGGTGGGGAGTGTAGATGAAGCTGCGCTTAGAATTTCAGCCACCAAGCTGCATGTCGTGCCCCCCCCTCCACCCCAGTACTGGGAGCCTTTAACCCACACGGGCGGGTCAGCAAAGTGCTTGCAGCTAGGGTTGCCAGATACTTTCACAAAAAGTACCGAACGTGGCGGGAAAAAAATTGGTTGAGCAAAAAAAAAAATGGGGGACCGAAGTTGTTGAGCAAAAAAAAAAGTCACTGTGCCTTTAATTCCCCCATGCTCCCCTCACCCCCGCCAAACATGACAGGGGAAGAATGTCCCAAGCAGTTCCGTCCGAGAAAAACAGAAAATACCAGACATTTTACATGTCCGGTATTTTCTGTTTTTTTTACCCAACAGAGGCTGCAAATATCAGACTGTCCAGGCCGATACCGGACACCTGGCAACCTTACTTGCAGCCGGCCCAGTTCAGCAGCCAGGCAAAGGTCTGGGCTTGCTCTGCATCGCTACTGCCTGTCAGCCCTGCCTGCTCTTCCAAAGCTGCCCTGATGGGATCCGGAGACAGCAACACTCTGGCCTCCGGCCACTGCAAGGCGGGAGCGGGGCCGGCCCCTCCTCTGGCTGATCGGCATGGCCACTCTGTGGGATTCCAAAGCATGACCCTTGGGTGCCTGGCCCCAGTGTGCACAGGGGCCCTCCTGCTGTAAATGGCATTTTGAGACAGCGGAGTTTGCTGCCGGCGGGCGTGTGTGTTAATGAGCGAGTGAGCAGGAACTTTTAGAATGGCCCACGGTGCCCGGGGGAACCTGTTCTTCATTCACAGCCATAGTCTGGATGTCAGCTCCAGGCAGTCCCCATGGAGACTGTCGACACTTTGATTATCCCCCTATAATCATTCAGTCTCTCTACCTTCCACTTCCTCACATGGTGGTGCTGGCTCGGTCTATTCTTATTCACGGCATCGCCCCCCCCTCTCGGCGCGCTGACACCCGAGCGGGCGGCCGCGCAGAACAATCAGGGACAGCGGGCGCTGGGGGGGGGGCGGGGCTGAACGCTGCTGGGCATGGGGCTGCTTTTAGTGAGTTCGGCAAAAGCAGCATTTTGAAAAGACAGCACTATTTGCGGGCGGGTTACGTCCATCTTTTATAAACACCCACCTGCCTTCCCATCCCCCCCCTCCTCTCCATGCACCCCCAATCAGAGGCGGGCCTAGCAGGAACAAGGACAGTCAGGTAGGGATGTGCAATCTGTGTCAGACTTGAAAGTGATGGGGAGTGCATGGGAGCGAAGAACAGCATCCTCCCCCAGCCTTCTTCTCCGAGGGAAACTAGCTGGCAGGGTAGAAAAGGGTGAGACCTGGAGCACTTCTTTGGCAGGAGTTGGGAAGGGCAGAGTAAAGGGTAAGATCCCCAGGAGGTGACTCTGTGAAGTCCAGTCTTTCATCTTCTGCCAAAGCGGAAGCTGAATCCCCCTTTCTTCCTGTTGTAGCCATTGAGCTCCTCTGCCAGGTTCCCCAGGGTGCCACTGCGCTTCTCGCCGTCCCCCCACAGGAAACCGACCTCTTCGCCTTCCTGGCTCTCCTCCTGCCTCCCGAACCGGAACCTGAAGCCGGCCCTCTCCTTGCCAAAGCCTTGGAGCTCCTTGGCCACGCTGAACAGGGAGCGGAGGTCTTTGGAGCTCCTCCGCCTCAGCCCTTCCCTCCACAGGCTGGCCTGAGAGGTGTCGTCTGCGGTTCCCCGCCAGCTGGTTTCCAGCCAGAGCGGTTCCCCTGGCTCTCCCCTCTCTGGTCTGCCGTCAGGAGGGAAGCAGGCACCCAAGCTCAGGAGGAGGAGACAGGAGAAGGAGTAACGTTCTTTCATCTGCATGGTGGGAATGGAAGAGAGTCACGGAGGCATGTCTGTAAATGGGGCTCTCCCTGGATCTCAGCACCACCTCTGACAGCAGCCACAGCGTAATGAGGCTGCCAGTGTAGAGGAAACCCCCACCCTCAGCCAGCCAGGCCCTCCTCGGCACAGGACGGCAGCAGCCCTACCGGGGAGGTGCCCTACCTTCTTCAAAGCAGCTGGGCCTGCTGTGTCTGAGCCGAGACACCTGCCCGTGGCACCTGGCAGAGCAGGTTCTGGCACGGCCCATTTGAAATGGCTGGTGCTGCAAGTTCCCCACTGAGCCCCTTGGCAAGGGCCTCTGGGGTCGGATGTGGGAGCTGGTAACCCGGCTGAGGCTGGTGCCCTTCTCTGCTACACTCGTGTTCCCTCCGGTCAGCAGTGGGCAACCTGCAGCCCACGGGCCACGTGAACCCTCCGGGGCTCCGTGAGGCCCATGAGACAACAGCTTGCTGTTGCCCACGTGCAGCGTTGCCCCATTCCACTGCTTTCCGCTCGTGCAGCTTTTTTCCTACTGGTGTTGCTGAAGTGACGCATGCGTAAAACCACGGCATGGCCCGTGAGAGCCCCGCCACCCAATCAGAGTGCTGCCACGGTGCCACCGGCGCCCCCTGCAAATCCCAGGGACGCAAGGGCCGTCAGCAAAACTGCCCGATCCCAGGAGCCCGTCTTGGCTGCGAGAATGAAGGGCCACTCATGGGACCCATCCCTAGCCTGGGTTGCCCATCGCTGCTCCAGGTGCTTTGGCCTCCCTGGGGATTGACTGCGCTGCAGCTGGGAGCCAGACCCTCCTAGCAGCCCTTGAGCCAGGGGGCTCCAAATCACTGCAGCCGGGCTGGGGCTAGGGCAGGCCTGTGTTCCCGGCTGTAGTATAGACACACCCAGTGTGTGTCAATGCGAGTCCTGCTGCACATGCCTGGCTTGCAGCGCGGGGAGAGCACAGTTCTGCCCAGGTGCGGCTTGACTTGACCAGCAGCCTTTTATTTCAGCGATGGGCTCTCCAGCTGCGGCGCCTCGGGGCCCTGCAAGGAAACTCAAGTGCACCCCCTGGGTTCCCAGCAAAGGGCTCAGGCCTGCGGTGCACCGGCGAATGGCGTTTGCTAAAGATGTCTGTTGTCGCTTTGTGCGGCTCGGAAGCCCCCTGCTGACATGGAGGCAGCATGGTCTAATGATCAAAGCAGGGAACTGGGATGGGGGGAGGGACTGAGATTGCATTCTTAGCTCTACCACTGTGAGACCCTGGGCCAGTCACATGTTTGCTCTGTGCCTCAGTTTCCCTCTCTGTACAAGAGGGCCGGGTTGGCCTTGGCAGTTCAACTCCCTGCACCCCGAGCCAGGCGAGGAAGCTGCAGCTGGCTAGGGCCCCGTGGCACGGGAACAGCCCATCTCCTTTGCAGGTGGTTCCGTGCCACAGACGCTGAACTCCCATGTCTGCCGGTACCAGCAGCCACTGGGAAACGAGCTTGCCAGGCTGCTGACTGCTGTAAAGGCTAGGCCGGCTTGGAGCACTTCTCCCCCTCCTCTCTGGGGATGCCGCAGCGGCCATGGCAGCACCTCAGCCGGGGTTGGGTGGAGCTGCGAGAGGGCTTGGGCGCTCTCTGCTCCTTAGCCAGCACCATGCCAAAGGCTGGGCCCAGCTGTCTTGCAGTGCTGTTGAGAGCAGAGGTTGCTCCGGGCCCCCAGGGCCAATGCTGGCAGAAGGGCAAACCCTGGCGCACGTCCCCTCTCCCAGGGGCGGATCCCCGCTTACCTTGCTCTTCCTGCTCGGGCGGCCCGTCTCTGCAGAGCAGTGCTGGAGGCCAGGCTGAGCCAGGCTGTCTGGCTTCTCCCCCTTTAAATAAGCAGCCACATTAATGACCCAGCTGCCCCCAGGGCGGCCGGCTCTGTGGGCTTTATTGCTGCACATTCCAGAGGCGGCGATCCCATTGGGAAGCCGGGTGGAGACGGAGAGCGGGGCCGCCGACTGATTGGGCCTGTCTGAGCCGCACAATGGGAGCAGCGAGCTGGCTCTGACGAGGGCCCTTCACTCGCTCCTTTCATTGCCCACCTCGTTTGGAGAGAGCAGTTAGTACGCCGCCTTGTTAATGCCAACGTGAGTCACCCCCAGCTGGCCACGGGCGGCCCTGGCCAGTGGAGCCCCTGTCCCACTCTCGGGGACCAGAGCATTACTCCTGGATTGTACCTGCCTGTGCCTGTCACCATCTCTCTGAAGGGGCTGCTGGCTCCCAGCCAGCGCACCAGTGGGACCTGAAAGTGTCTGCTCCTGGCAAGAGAGTTCCCCTCAACAGCTGCCCAGCCGGGACAACCCCTGGAAAAGCCCCTGTGTCTGCTTGGACTGTAGGTGCCCAGATGGCAGATCAACTGCTGGGCCAAGGAGGGAGGGTTCTGGGTTGGGGCCTGTCCACTCTGCAGCCCACGGACTGAGGCCGTCTCTCCAGGGCACACGGCACCTAAGCCACAACGGGGTTGCTGTCTGGGCTAAATCACCCCCAGGAATTGCACCGGCAGAGCTGGGGCCACCAGGGCTTGTCTCGGCCTGGGGTGAGGCACCATGTTCAGCCACGAGGTGCCACCGGCTGAGCGAGCCGCTGTGCTCTGCACTGGCCGATGCTGCCCCGCGGTGGCCCTGCAGAGGGCCCAGGCAGTGGGCGCCGTGGCAGGAGGGGCACCATGGCCTTGCCATGTGAAGATGACAAAGGCTCCTGCCACTGCTGGTCTCTGAACAGCTTGAGGGCTCCCTGGCTGCCACGATCCTACCTTGCTGGGATGGAGGATGCTGCGGGGGGGGGAGAGGGGATGTTGCTCATGCAGGTGCCCTCCAGTCCACCCTTCCAGGTCTGTGTGTCAAGGGCAAACTCGCTGACGTCCCTCCTGGCAGCTGGGCTGGGATTCACCCTTCCCAGCAGCCCAAGGAAAATAGTCCAAGTCCCTCCTTTCCCCCCCCATCCAGTGTCAGGTGCAGGATTCCCAGCAACAGCCCCCACCCCAGCTGGGAAGGGCTGCAGGGGGAGATGCTGAGCTGCAGGCGCAGCCCTGGGCCAAAGTGGGCACTTCTCTGATCACCTGACACGGCTGCTGTGCACCCTGGGGGGGTGGGGGCCAGCCGGGGCTGGCAGATCACATCCTGAACCTGACGCTGGATGTGGGTGTCGGGGGGGGGGAGGTGAAGAGGGACGTGGACAAGTTTCTGTGGGCTCCTTGGTCTCTTGGGCTATTTCCTGCCTGTCCTCCCTGGCTCAGCCAAGCAAACCAAGGCTGGGTTTATATATTTCTTTCCCCAAGCCTGTGGGGCAGGGCGGGCGTTACCAGCCACTCTTCTGGCAGCATCGTCTAGTGCATGGGTTCCCAAACTGGGGGGGCATGAGGTGACCCAGCCACACACACCCCCGTCAATCCCACCCCAAGTTTTGCTGCTATTTTTTGGGGGGTATGTGTGACAGTTTCTCAAAAATCAAAAAGGGGGTGTGATGCTGAAAAGTTTGGGAACCACTTGGACCAGGCACAAATGTGGGCCTGGAAGCCAGGAACCCCCGAGCTTTGTTCCCCCGTCTGCCACTGGCTCTCTGTGCCTCAGTTTCCCCTTTTGTAGCGCAGGGATCTTAACATTGACCGGTGCATCAGGGGCTTGTTTTGGTGACAGGGCTAAGCATAAGAGTGGTATCGAATTTGGAGCCAGCTTAGCTGCTACGTGAAGCTGTATTGGCTTCATCCGCGCTCTGCGGGAGGAGGGGCGCTCCCTTGACGCGAGCCCTCCCATCTCTGAAGGACAGAGGCTTCGATAGTCACAAAAGCAAATGCGCTGGTGCAGCGGCCAAGGGGCAGCTGGTGGGTCCTAGCAAGTTCAATGCCAGGGCCGTATGGGGAAAGGACTTCAGGAGCGCTAACTGGGAGCAGGTCCCGGGGGGATACTGGTGGTTGGCAGCAAAAAGCTACCTCGGTGCAGCCCTCACTGGGGCTGGCATGAAGAGGGGCAGGCAGGCAGGCAGCAGCTGGTGCCATGAGCACTGCTCGGCAAACCCATTTCTCCTTAATACGAGCAGCACTCCCTGCCGGCGGCTGCTCTGAGCATAAGAGACGCTCCGGCTGCTAATGGTCCCGTGGGAGTAGCCTAGGCCGGGCCCAGGGGCTCGATTGGAGGAGGATGGAGACCCAGAGGCAGGACAGATGGCGTGACAAGTTCCTTTTATTAAGGAGTTTTAGAAAGTCCACACATACAGCATTGGACACGGATCACACACGTGCTACACTGCATTGGACGGCTAAACACCACAACCGGTCCACTAGCTCAGGCCTGACTGTCCATCACTGTGGCCCCTGCTCTGCCACAGCTCCCAGGGGCAAAGGGCTGGCCCCCTGTGTGAAATCCAGCTCAGGAAACTGCTTTGCCCTCTCCCCGTGCTTTCAGCCCCTCAAAGAGCAGGCACAGCTGTGGCACCTGCCTAGAAAACCCTCCTTGTCCTCCGGCTACCCTAAGCCAGCACCCTGCTCCATGGAAAACCCCGCCAAAGTCCGTGGGCTGGAGAGAGGTGCTGTTAGCCGAGAGCCATCCTCCAGGTGTCTGCTAAAGGGGGTCCCAGCTAACCTGAGCCCCTATGCCAGCCAGCCCCTTGTTCAGCCCGCCAGGTGCTGCTACAGATGAGCCAGGGGCCTGGGCCTTCCTACACTGCAGGTTTGGTAGCTGCGTGGTTGGAGGCCACACCCTCAAGAAGCTTCTTGGAGGGACAGTGCAGGTGCTGCCGAGCCGGCCATCTGCCTCCTCCCAGCACCCCGAGTCTGGCTGCATTTCTCCTGCCCTCCCAGCCCCTCCCCCCCCACGTCTCTCCCGGGGAGGTGTCATCGTAGGCAGGTTTAGTCTAATCCTGGGCTGCGGGTTGATATGTGCCCTCTTAGAGCTAATCCCTGGAAATCTGGGGGCCTCTGACTGTATTAAATACTTCTCATGCCATTCAAAACAAACTCATTAAGGAGTCCTGGGTGACACTGGGTCAGTTACAGTGTCCAGTGACTCACTGCGCACACAACTTTCACTCTCCCCGGCCTCTCCCCGCCCCGAACACTGGCCCCAGGAGGAAGTGCAGGAAGCCAATCCCTCTTCCCCCACTGAGCGATGTCCTTTGGGTGCCACCGCGTTGCAGGCAGGTGGCTGGCTGGGTGGTCTGGAGCTGAGTTCCCATCAGTTCTGAAGGCAAATGCTATAAAAACTATGTACAGTTTGTCCAGGGGGAATAAAACCCCAACTGAGAAATGTTCACAGTATTCTTCACCGGGACAAGCCCTTCTCTAATGGTGCTCCCCAGGAATAACTGGCCTCCCGCCTCCAGCACCGAGTGTAGGGGGTGAGGGGAGTGTAGCTAACCCTTAGGTAGATAGTTCAGGCCTTTCCTTGGCCAATAAAAGTCATCCTGGGGTCCGAACTGATGTCATGGGGCTTAATTAAGCTAACCCAGCCCGTGTGCAGCTCTGTGCAGCAAGTGCATAGCTAGGCTTGGAAGGATTAGAGTTTTGTAGCTGTACATGTCAATTTCACGGTACCCACACAAACTGGGGAGAAATATTTCCACTGATGATCATTGAAATTTACAGCTACACGAAGTAAGAAAAAAAACGCTGCCTGAGAAGTTATTGGAGTAGAGGGCTCTTTCCCGTGTGTATTTAATGTATGATGTTGAGCACTTGTGTTTTAATGGTTGTAACTTTTTTGAATGTCATGTGTCATTCAAGAATTGTCTAACCCTCCCCCCGCACTCCACCTTATCTCCTGCAACTGTGAACATTTTAAATTGCTCATCTAAATCAGAACTTAATAAACGGTGATATTAGAAATGAAGCTGACTTCCGCCACACCTATGTCCTGTGCTGAGTGGAAAGAAAAGGCTTATTTCAGCAACAGAGGTGATACCAAACTGAGGCAGCTGGACCCAGACAGGTTTCAGATGTTCAGCATGGAAACTTGGGTCTCCACCGGAAGGAAAACCACAATAATCTCAGACATATAATGCACCCTGCCCTCCCCACACTCCTCCAACACACACTACTCAAGACCTCACTGTGAAAAAAAACTTTCCCCAAATACTCCCTGTTAGTTCACATACAAATTTAGAGATTTTTTTTTTTTTATGTGGAGAAAACTAAATCACTGATTCATTAATGCTGCTTGTCTGGCGAGTAGGATCCTATAGCGATAGGTGCTGGAACTGCCACACACACACCCCCCGGCTTGATAGGGTTTCTGCTATAATCAGGGTTTACAGTTTGGTCCGAGGGTTCTCAACACTCCCACTACAAAATTGTACCAGTCCCCCCCCCCCCCCCCAATCCACCCACCCGACAGCCCAAAACACAATCACTTTGCTTCAGTGCCTCCTCTGTACAAGAGGGTAGAGTCCTCGGATTTCCCTACACTCCCCCCCATGGGGGGTGTATACCCCCCCACCACATTTCCCCAACACCCAACCCCCCCCCCCCCCCCCCGGCTACGTCTAGACTGGCATGATTTTCCGCAAATGCTTTTCATGGAAAAGTTTTTCCGTGAAAAGCATTTGCGGAAAAGAGCATCCGTGCCAATCTAGATGCGGTTTTTTGCGCAAGAAAGCCCCGATTGCCATTTTCGCGATCGGGGCTTTTTTGCACAAAACAAATCTGAGCTGTCTACACTGGCCCTTTTGCGCAAAAGCTTTGCGCAAAAAGGACTTTTGCCCAAACCGGAGCGTCATAGTATTTGCGCAAGAAGGCTGATGATCATACATGAGATCGTCAGTGTTCTCGCGGAAATTCAAGCGGCCAGTGTAGACAGCTGGCAAGTTTTTCCGCAAAAGCAGCTGATTTTCTGGAAAAACTTGCCAGTATAGACACAGCCCCCCCCCCCCAGTTTTGTGCACTATGGTGCCATACAGCCCACCTTCACCCTCACAGTCTCACCCCTCATCGGCCCTGACACCCCCGCCCCCTGTAAATTTGAACACCCCCCCCCCATTTCAATTCCTGGGGAGGCTACTGTGTCTCACCCATTGTTTGTCTGGTCTAGCCTGTGAGCTTGTCAGGACAGGGACACTGTGTGTGCAGCGCCTGGCACGGTGGGGCCTCAATCTACTGCAGCAGACACGGCAAACAATAACTTAGTGAATTTCATTATCCTTTCAATTGCGCCTTTCCATCCATTCCCCCCACCCCCCCCAATCCTAGCACAAAGTGCTCTGACCCTGTAGCCTTTGAATCATGGTGGGCAACTCCACATGCGGCCCATTGGGGAGCTATGCGTGGCCCATGAGACTTTTTGGTTACTGGTGCCAGAGTCTGCTGGTTTCCGTCCGCATAGCTTTTTCCCTACCAGTATTATTAAAGTGGCAGGCCCGTAAAGCAAGGGCACAGGAAATGAGGTGTGTCCTCATTGCACACAGCATTGGCTGTGAGAACTGGGCGCGCCCTCTGCATCCAGTTCAATTGGCACACCCTGCAAATTCTAGGGATGCAAGCGTAGTTAGAACTACCCCCATCCCGGGAGACCGTCTTGGTTACAGTCTTATGGCCCACGGAGCTGAAGAAAGGCCACTCATGCGGCCTGCTTGCTCGCTTAGGGTGCCCATCGCTGCTTTGAATCAGAGTAGTTTGCAGAGGGAGTGGGGGAGGAAGGTCTATGGGCATTTTTTTTCTCAAGGACCATTTAAAAATGCAGCCCCTGTGGCTGGAACCTGGAGCCTTTCAAAGGCCAACAGTAGTACTCTGCTTTTTTTTTGAAAGCGCGGCTCCATCCCAAGGATGGGGAGAAGCAGCCCCAGAGAAGGTAATGAAATACCCTTCTGGCTTCAAGTAAAGCAGGGTAAGAACTCTGATTTGGGTGCCTGCTTAACAGCCCTTGTTCCCCTGTTTTCTTGCCCACGGGAGCATCCTACACAGATGCACCAGCTTCCTTTAGGACAGCCTTACATGGAACCAGCGCCCACACCTGGTGCTGTATAAATCCATCAGATCGCTGTTCAAGTAACTGCTGGCCCGTGGTGGAAGAGCAGTAAGAAGTGCACAGCCAGGACATGTCAATGCCACTCAGCAAATGCAAAGGCGTGTGAAGCCGGAAGAAAGCAGGAAACGGCTTTGCCTGTCATTCTTGTAAATGGTGCTGCCAAGGGCCACCAGCAGGGGGCGTTGGTGCCCCTGAGTTCCAGGGATGGCGTCTCCAGCCGGAGCTGGGAGACCCAGACTAGACGGCCTTGAGCACTTTGTGTGGGTTTGGCCTGGAACAAAATCCAGTTGAGTTCCTAATCGAGACGCTTGTCTCTAGCTCAGGGCTGGCACTAAGGACATGGGGGAGAGGGGGGCTTTCCTCATGCACCTTTTAACCCTTCCTACCAGACGGTTCAGCGGCACGCTCTGCCATTCCAGATCCTAGTACAGGACACATCCCCATTGTCAGAGCAGATTGGGATGGAGCAGGCAGGGCTCTGCTCCACCAACATCTGGTTCAGGAGCAGCAGTGTTCCCCCCTCTTTCCTTGTAAGCAGCTAGCGGCTACCTGCACCGCGGCTTCTGTAGACTGCTACCCGCCAAGACCAGCCCTGCGAGCTGGGGCATCGGTCCTGGAGAGACCTGGGCAAGGATTCGGAGGCTGAACAGCTTGGGCTGCGACGTGCCTCCTTGACAGAGGAGGGCGCGAACTGGCTGTGACTTCCGCACGCTGCACGATGGCTCCTCTCGATCCTCCTTGCTCTTCCCTGTTCTCCGTGACGTCCAGAGGGGGAGGATTCCTGGAGTCCCTCCATCGCATGCTGCCTGGGCTAGTCGGTGTCAGGATTTGGGGGAATTTTAGCGAGACTTTCATGGGATCTGAAGAAATGAAAGGCTTGGCTCTCTGCAGGTGCCCATGCCAGAGCAAGGTTCATGTGGGCTGAAAATGAAGGCCAGCACCCCACCCTCTGCACCTAGAGGACAGGGGCTGGCGGAGAGCCAGCTGTTTCCCTGCAGCCAGCCTCTGAAGGAGCTTGGGGAGGTCACAGCTATGGTAGGATTAAGATCACGTTTCCACAAAGGTGGTCGAGGTTTGCCCCCGTCCAAGTGGGCTTGGCCACCAAAACGCCTCCATGAAATGCATCGCCTGGGAGCTGTCTGCCTACTTGGATCCCTCCCACCTGCAGTCACGAGCCTTGCCCAATGCAGGGGAGACAGGACACCCACCACCCCTCCCTTCAGAGGGTTCCAGCCAATGCTCTTTGGGTGTCTAAGCTCCAGGGCCGGGTGGTGCACAGGCCACATGCACCACATGGGGTGTAGCAATACAGCGAGCTCCAAAAGGCAGGGAGAGCTGGTGGACGAGGCTCTTGACTGTCTGGGGTCACCTCCAAGGCTGAATTGTCAGTTCCCCCCCCCCCCCCAAGCCAGACAGCAGATGGAGGGAGGGTGTGAGAGTGGTGGCCATGGGAACATCACAGGGCGAGAGGCAGCAGCAGCAGCAATTGGATTTGGGATGCTGCCTGGGAGGTGAGATTGCTCACAAGCCAGCTAAACCCCAGCAGGAAGCTAGGCCTGGTGCCATTCCCCCCCCCCCCCCGCCCTGGACAGACACAACCCTCCTTCCTGCTGGAGACATGGATGTCCCATCACCATTGGAGCCTGGGAGCCAGACTGTGGCTGGGGGAGGGCGGTGAACTGCAGGTGGGTGGGAAGAATTGTTCAGGAGCTGCACTGTCCCTTCTGCGCCCATCTTGTGCCATCTGCTGAGCCCCACCTGTACATGCCGCCCTTACAGCTCGCTGGCTGTGCTAGGAGGCCAGTGAGGAGCTTAGCTCAGTGCAGGGAATAAACCCACAGGATGGTGTTTGCTACGGGGCCAGCTGAGTGTAGGGGCTGGGGCTGGGCCGCTGGGTTCTGTCTCCAGCTCTCCCGTGACTCAGTCCCCATGGCTTTCCCTTCCTGGTGCCTGCTGCACCCCCTTGGCAAAGCCCCTTGGGACGACAGGCCAGCCGCTCCCGCCTGGGACTCTCGCCAACCTCCCGCAGTCACCTCGCGGCAGGTCGATTCTCTCGACTCCCGGCCGGGGCTTTACCAAGGGAGTCTTACCTACCCCCTCTAATGAGGTCCATGCTCCCTTTCCCCACGCACACCTGAGCCCAGGGTTACACTGGCAGGCCGCTGCGTGCTGCACCGGGGGGGGGCGCAAACGCAGGCGGGGTGACTCCACGCCAGGGGGGTGCATGACCTTGGAAGTGCTCAGGGCAAGGAGGCTGCAGCAACGACCTCTCCCCTGAGCCATGCCCCTGGAGGAAGGGCTGCCTCTGCCGCTGGGCCCCCTGTCCCGATGCTGACGGCGTGGCCCAGAACAGTGCATTATCGGGGGTGGGGCTTTTCAGCCTGGCTGCCCCCCGACTCACAGACAAGACAATACGGACCTGTGGGGGAGGGGTCGGCGGAGTGGGTAGGGGAGGGGTCGGGCCCTGGGGCTAATTCTCATCTCTGACAGGCCGGGTCTTCATCTCGGTGAACTTGAGGGAGTACTGCCAGCCGGTCCAGGAGGACCACTCGACACCATCGGCGTAGGAGCTGTGGTGGCCCTTGAGGTACTGCCCGTTGAGGTTGGACGTGTGGCAGTTGCGGTACCACCAGGCCCCGTGGTAGAAGGCAGCGCAGTTGTTCTCTGAATGGTCGTTGTCCAGGTCTTTGGTGGTGAACTTCATGCCGTTGTGTTTCAGGAAGGAGTCTCCTGTGGGGCGACGAGACAGCGCCTGTCAGCAAGGCACCTGCCAGTCGCTGCTGGGCCTTGCTCGCTCTCTGGGCTCTGCTTTTCGGTCCCTTGTATTTCCCAGATTCAGCCTCCTGCCAGGTTCTCTTGTGTGAGGGATACGGACAGGAGTGGGCGCAGGTCAGGCCTCGGCTCTGATTCCAGCCGCCCATCTAGAGGCGCCAGCGGTGCCAGGCTCAATCGCAGTTTGCACCAGCACAGGGAGCGGCTCCGGTGCCAACAGCGGCGTGTCCCGGCTTTGCCTCTCCATGCCCCGGGTCAGGCCAGGACGTGCGAGAAAAGAGCTGAGCAGACCCAGGAATAACAAGGTGAGCAAGCTCCCCTTGCTGCTACAGTGCTGCAAATGCACCTCAGGGCCGAGCAGCGGCTCCCGTTCATCCCCTTTCAGGCTCCCAAATGCTTTGCTGATGTGCCTCACATCTGACCACACCCCTCCCCTTGCCCCCCGCTATCCCAGCCTGCCTGTGGCTGGTATGACCTTGCTCTGCTCCCTGTGGCCATAAGGAATTAATGGCAACGTTCAGGGCTCCTCAAAAAGCAACAGGTTGGGCTCAGCGCAGCGGCTGTGGGCAGCTCTGAGAGCCCCATGGAAACGAGGCCTCCTCTCCCCTTCCCGCCCCGTTCTCCACAAGCAGTCGGCTCTGCGGGATGGGGACCGGGCAGCCGCCCTTCAGCAGCGCAGACCGACCTGCTGTTCCGGAGTAGCTGGCGATGGTGACTGGGTAGCCATCCTCTTCCGGGTCCACGGAGAAGAGCCCCACACCGAAGGTGCCGTAGTGGGCGAAGGCCGTGCCGTTGTCGAAGTCCTCCAGGTCGATGCGCAGCTCGTAGCTGGCCTGTGTGGTCAAGGCGTGGATCCGTGCCAGCCCTGCGGAGGGTAAAACAGGAGAGTCAGGCAGAGGCACCTGAGGTAAGTAATGAGTCAGCAGATGGCAGGTCTCCACTTTGGCCATCGCCCTGTGTGGGGTGGCCAGACTTTGGGAGACCCCTCCTGAAAAGGGGTGTTGGGAGGAGGACTTGGGGGGGCAAGGGAGCAAACATGGGGCTCCCCCAAACTGGCACCCTCTGTCCAGCTGAGTTCAACCTGTCAAGTTAGCAATCGACCTCAGCGAAAGCAATTCCCCCCGTGCCTCCAGCAGGTGGTGAAGGACAGGGCTTTTGCTGCATGTCCGCCCTGGCTTTGGGAGCAGATCCTCTCTCCAGGGCGTGCTGGCACACGCGAGGGGAACGCTGCTGCTCGCCTACCCGCTAAGAGGGTATTTAATTAAATGTCTCAGGAGGGGCCAGTGGCAGTAAGGGACACTCCCCAAGGTGAGTCTGGGTCTCCCAATTCTCTCCCTTCTCCTCCTTGGCTTGCTCCAGGGTTCAAGGCCACGCTCGCCCTGTGCAGCAGAGTGCGCGCTGCAGAGGGTCTAGGACCCCCCCGGTGAGTCCACCTGCCCCACTCTACGCCAGGCAGCAGCTGCCTCCTGCTCCAGTGGCTAGCCAGGGCTTGGCCTGGGAGAAGCGCTCAGCATGGACCGCAGCAGGGGGCTGTGCCCAGAAGCTGGGGGATGCAGCAGGCGCTCCTGAGGGGTGGCCTGACTGTGCCCTTTGGAGATTTCACTCCTGCGAGTGGGGGGTGGGGGGCATGTGGGGGGAGGCTCTTGGAAGACAAACTGCAGCTGCTGTTGGCAGGAGCTGGCCTTAAAAGATCAAACAGTTGCAATTGTCTTGGGAGCTGTAACCTCTTCCTGTCAGGCAATGGTGACTGTCCCTCCCCACCCCTGGCCTGGCTCTGACCAGGCGCCTCCTTTCCACAGGTGCCATGTCCCCCTCTGGCTTGTTGTCTCCCATCAACCTGCTCCGCCTGCCCCTTCTCCCCCAGCAGCCCCGACCCCAGCCCTTTACCCGTCAGCTGTTATTACCACCCCCCACAGATGCAGGGCTTTAGCAGGGCCCCACTGTGCAGCAGCTGCCCTGTTCTGCCTTTGCATCAGGACGCCAGCCATGTCTGGATGCCCATGAGGCAGGGCCGGCCAGGAAGGGGCTGGGCTGAGTGGGCGGGTTGCCGAGCAACTCTCCTCACCTTAGTGTGGGTTTCGGCATCCAGCCCCCCCCGACCCCTCAATGGAAAGCCAAGGATCCCCAGAGACCTCTGCTGGGCTGTCTTCCTTTGCGGCCCAGGGAGTGAGGCCCCGGATTCCCATCCCTCCAGGCCCCTGCCCGCAGGTGGTGAGCTCCCTGGGGGTCAGTCCATTTGACGGGGCTCTCGTAGGACATGGGGGGAGGTACTACCAGCAAGGGGTGGCTCTTCTCGTCTCTGCTGGGCTACAACCTCAAGTCTCCGGGCAAGGCCCCCAGGAGCCAGACTCTGCCCCGCCCTGAGGTAATGCGGGGACTTTGGGAGTTACCCCAGGGATGGATTTGGCCCTGACGGTTTTCCGGCCGGATTTCTGTGGGCTGGACTGCGTCCCAGACTCTGGACTGCTAACAGGGATTCCCCTTTAGCTCAAGAGGCCAGGGGCCTGTGCTTCTGAGTAGGAAGCTCTGGGTTTTGTCTGCTGAGCAGCTTGTGACAGCCCCACAGTATCTAGCAGCACCTCTCGCGGCGTCCCCGTGTCTGCAGCTCCCTCTGCTCTCCAGCCTTCCTAGCTGCAGAAAGGGGAGTGGGCTCCTATTAGCCACAGCACACACCCCTTGCTGTCTCTGGATTGGGCCCAGGACTCGGCTGTCCATCCCCTCCCCCACTGCTCTCTAGCACTGTGCATCCCAGTGGGTCCAGCCCACATGTGCAACCCCCATTCCCCTCCCCAGCAGCTGGCGTGATACATTGAAGGACTTTTCTGTTCTTCTCCCCAGATAAAGTACCATGCCCAAGAAAAACAACGCCCCCCATGCCAAGAATTGAAAAGGAGGAGCACTAAGCCGCTGTCTTTGCTAGCCCCTATGGGGAGTACCTAGCCAGTGCTCTCCCGTCAGCTTCCCAAATCCATCCCGGTAGGCTTCCCAACCACGGAAAAAATTCACCGAGCCGTCCTCTCGCCGCTGGAAAACCTGGGGAAATAAAAGACACAGCCAGGGCCAGATTTAGGGGCAGGAGACCAGCTGACTGCCTAGGGCGCCTGGCCTGGGAAGGCTGTAAGGTATCCAAAAGCTTGACAACAGAAGGGAGGGTGCTGAAGATGCTCCTCACTTGGGGTGCCATTGGGTGATGGGCTGGTCCTTGGCCCGTCAGCGGGAATGTGAGAGATCTGATCCTGCCTGCCCCGCTGCCAGCAATTCACGCGAGGAGCCAGGCCTTCTGCTGCCTTCTCTCCTTTCCCTGGTGTGGGGCTTTGCAGAGCCCTCTCGCTCCAGTGGTGCTTTCTCAGACCTGGGTGTACCTCAAACCCTTTAAACTGGCTAATGGTACTGGAACCATGGTGCGTAGGGGGAGGTCATGGTTGCCTGCTTCCCAGGGACCCCGGGCAATCCGCTCCAAGCAAAGAACTTGCTTGATCTCTTGCCTGGAACTCCAGCTTTTATTGGCATCTAAAAACCCCAGGTGAACATCAATAAAAACAGGTCCTGCAGCCTGTACGTTGCCACCCAGTGCCCATGACTGCATAGTCAGTGGCTAGGCTGTTGCCTGTGTCCCAGCAAACTCCGCCAAGATCTGATTCTCCTGTGCTAGATGCTGCGAGCGTGCGCGCACACACACACACACACACACACACACACACTAAGAGACCGTCCCTGCCCTAAAAAACGTACACACTAAGTCGACGTGACAGTCCAAGATGGAGCAAAGGGCAAATGTTGTTCTCGTGTTACAGGTGTGGAACTGGGACACCAAGGCTGTGTCTACACTGGCGCGTTCTTGCGCCAAAGTGGCCGCTCTTGTGCAAAAACTTGCTGCCTGTCTACAGACGTTCTACTGTATGAAATCAGGGCTTCTTGCACAAGAACTATGATGCTCCCACTCAGGAATAAGCCCTTTTGTGCAACTGTTCTTGCACAGAGGCCAGTGTAGACAGGCAACATGAATTTCTTGTGCAAGAAAGCCCTATGCTTAAAATGGCCATCAGAGCTTTCTTGTGCAAGAGAGCGTCTACACTGGCATGGATGCTCTTGCGCAAAAGCACATCTCTTGCGCAAAAGCACATGCCAGTGTAGACGCTCTCTTCTGGAAGAGCTTTTGTGGAAGAACTCTTCCGCAAAAGAGTTTTTGCGTGAGAACGCACCAGGGTAGATGTAGCCCAAGCGCTCAAGAGAGTTGCCCAAGGTCATGCAGCAAGTCTGTGTCCCAGCCAGGAATTGAAGGCCTGTCTCCTGAGTGCCAAGAGCCCTAGCCTATGCACTGGTCAGGTAAGTCCTTCAGAGCTGCTTTAATTTACTCCCCTACATGGCACTGGAGTTAAGTGTCCTGGAAAATCCAACTGTTAAGCAATCATCCCCGACACAGGGTCTCTGCTCTGTAGCTGCCTCGTGATCAGGGTGCAATTCCTGGAGCCTGATTAAAGTATTGATTCCAAAGAAACTCACCCTGGCATTTTGCCCTGCTGTGTGTGTGCCAAACTGGATTTCTAATGTGTAATTATCCACCGGCCAGTGCAGATGAACAGTTCTCAGTCTGTGGGTTTTCCTCTCTAGCTCCACCTGTGTGTTGGCTTTTCGCTTGGCAAACACATTCAGTCTATGTAAGATCCTTATAGGGTTCCTGTTATCACAGTGTCTGAGAGCCTCGCACAGTCTTTAATGTATTTATCCCAACACCCCTTCTGTGAGATGTGAAAGTGCTATTATCCCTGTTCTATTGGTGGGGAAACTGAGGCACAAAGCAAATCTTGGCAGGAAGTTAGTTGCAGAGCAGAGAATCGAAGCTGGGTCTTTTAAGGGCCAAGCTAAAGCCCTAACCACTGTTCATTCTTCCTCACTTTCAGAAAGAGCTGCAGCCATGTAGGCTATGTCTACACTACATTTTGTCGGAAAATGCAGTGCAAACGAAGCACTGATTAACATTTTCTTGTGCTTCATTTGCATAATCTATTCCAATCCATTTTTGCACAAGAGGTTTTTGCGCAAAAACAAGCAGTGTGGTCGCGTCCATTTTTGTGCAAGATCCTTATGCCTCTCCAGGAGATGGCTTCATTTGCATTGCTTTTTCCGCCAAAACACGTAGTGTAGACATAGCCTACATGGCTGCAGCCATAGTGATTTCCCTTCTTATGTGACTCTGGGTAGCTGTTCCTGCAGCCTCCATGCAGGCAGAGACCCATCTGCATGAACGTCCGTCAGTGAGAAGGGGCGCACTGATCCATACTTGGCTCAAAGCGATGATACCCAGCAACACTTTGGTGCTGAGAATTGGCAACAGAAGCAACCCAATGCAACAGCAGTGCCCCCTCTGGTCACCCTCTCAGAGCCAGGACTGTGAGCTGGGGTTGACTCTTCTGATATGACCCCCAAGGAACTGAAGTCAGATGGTGCCAAGATGCCTGTATAGAAAAGCTGCTTCCCCTGGTGGCTGGCTTGGGTGCCCGTGATCTATGGTTGATGAACCTTCAGTCTCTCATGTTATCAGTATACTGTGCACTCAAGCAGAGTTGAGAACCTTTTTTGGGTCAGTATCCCCACACTGAAAAATCAGTCGGGGGCCGCACACACAAACCGAAACAAAAAAGCCCCACCCCTCACTGAAACCCACCCCTCCCTAGAAAGATTCTCCCCACATTCCCCTCGCACACCAGAGCTTAGGGGGGCCCAGGCTAGTAGATTTTGTGTGCTCCAGTGGGGATGGAGCACCAGCACAGGCTCCCCAATCCTGTGGGGGAGCCCTGAATCTCGAGAGCTGGATCCAAGCAAGCCAGGGGCTGCATCTGGCCCCTGGGCCATAGGTTTCCCCTCCACCAGACTAAAGCTTCGGCTGTTGACAGGGATCCAGAAAATGCTGCTTCTTCTCTGACCACTGCATTTAATTAAGCTTCCAGTCCCTAATCAACTGTATTCAGTGTAGCCAGCTCAGTCTGCCTGGAGGAGAACCAAGGCAGGTCTAACTTCTGAATGTGCCCAGGATGTCAGCTGAGGTCTGCAAATCTGGCCTAGCTGTGGTGATGTCTGGATCTCTGGGTTTGCTTCCTGGGTGATCTCAAGCAAGTCAGTGAAACTCTGTGCATTCCAGTTCTCTGCTGGTGTGTCAGGGTTGAGGTGTGGAGTGGGAGTGGGGGGGGGGTGGACACAAAGAGGGAAAGGCACAGTTACAGCAGACTTGGGGTTGCTCTAACTTAGGATACGTCTAAACTACACCCCCTTTGCTAACACAGGGGTGTAGTTTAGACCTACCCTTAGGCTTTGCTTCATGTGACTCTCTGTAGCAGTGTGCTCTGGCAGGACCTCCCACTCCCTCCCTTGGGCCTGTACTGTCTTGGATGCTGGGAGCAGGGCTAGCACAGAGTTTGCTCCAGCAGTCAAACACCAGCAAGCAAATCCCTTTATGTGGGAGGGGAGGAGTCCCCATCAACATGACCTAAAGGGGGCTCAGCACAATGGTGAGCTCGGCCCTACTCTCTCTAAATGCACCAGAGGGATAAATACCAGGCAGGGAAGGCGGAATTATTGAAGTTCATGTAGGGGAGCCTGGACGGCCTTGCCTTGACAATAAATGGTGGTCTGCCCTGTCCACAGTGCAGATCCCTAAAAAGCAAAACCCAGGCCTGTCCCGAGTCTGGTGCACGTAAGCAAGGTTTAGAAGGCAGGAATGTTTTGAATAACAATGCAGATTAAGCATGGTACGCGAGACCACCTCAAGCACACAGGACAAGCAATCTTGCACTGGTACTCCTGTTTCTGATAAGCAACAATTACAGACGCAGCCATTCAACTGTCAAATACACACCTAGCAGCAACATCCTGAGCAGAATGTACTCCAAATAGGGCATTGGGCATTTTATGTATCCTACACAATACGTAATCAATTGGTAAATATTATTAGAACAACCAAGTCTCGCTTTGCTATAAAATAGGCTTAGTAAGAACAATCATAGAATCATAGACTCCTAAGACTGGAAGGGACCTCGAGAGGTCATCGAGTCCAGCCCCCTGCCCTCATGGCAGGACCAAATACTGTCTAGACCATCCCTGATGGACATTTATCTAACCTAAATATTAAATATCTCCAGAGATGGAGATTCGACAACCTCCCTGGGCAATTTATTCCAGTGTTTAACCACCCTGACAGGTAGGAACATTTTCCTAACGTCCAACCTCGATGGGAGGGAATGGGCAGGACTGACCCACAGGTCCTGCTCGATGTAAATAGGCCCTTCACACCAGTGACCCAGGGTGTGGTGTTCCAATGCACGGAAAGAAAAGGAACCACGACCTCC
This sequence comes from Pelochelys cantorii, assembly GCA_032595735.1. NCBI lineage: Eukaryota > Metazoa > Chordata > Testudines > Trionychidae > Pelochelys > Pelochelys cantorii. The sequence continues at coordinate 13,695,561 of CM064347.1, read as the reverse complement.
TGCCTGGTATGGTAGGTATCATACGGGAGAAGTGTAAGTGAACTAGGCTTTATTATTGTATATAGTAGATCTTCTAGTAATTGTTTTTGCATTGCTTTGTGCTGTATTAATTGCTTTAGACTTTATAGTATTTACGGTTTAAATTGTATAGTCATTGTTTTTAAGGCTTGTAAAACTTAAACAACAATGTTAATTGCTTAATGCTTGCAATAAATAAGAAAGTGGTTAAGTTTCCCTGGAGTGTCCTGGTTTCCCTTGGATCTAAAATTAATCGAACCACACGACAGTTCAGAACAAATGGATGTACGCTGGCTCTCCGCACGGTTAGACATGCAATTAGGCAAAGGTTTCTAACCATCAGAGGAGCTAAGTTCTGAAACCGCCTCATAGGGCCAAAACCCCTAACTGGCTGCAAGCCTGAGCTTGCTAAGTTTATGGAAGGGACGGTCTGATTAAGCTGCGTCTCGTGCCATGGAGCGGATCTGTGACTGCTGGCAGCAAATGTCTTGAACAGCTGGAGCTGGGCCACGAGATGGGGCGGGCTCTGAGTTACTACAGGGAATTCCTTCCCAGGTGTCTGGCTGGTGGGGCCTGCTCACATGCTCAGGGCCTAACTGCTCACCCTATTGGGGTCAGGATGCAATTTCCCCCAGGTCAGACTGCCAGAGATGCTGGGGCGGGGGAGAGTTCGCGTTTCTCTGCAGCAAGGGGCCCCAGTCACTTGTTGCTTTAAATTAGTGAAAAAGGTAGATTCCCTGTAACTTGAAGTCTTTAAGCCATGATTTGAGGACGTCAGTCACTCAGCCAGGGGCCAGAGGCCTGTTACAGGAGGGCTGGGAAAAGTTCTCTGGCCTGCGACATGCAGGGGGTCAGATTAGATGATGATGATGATTCCTTCTGGCCTTACAATCTAGAGTGCAGAGCAGGGCTACTCAACTTTGGAAGCCCCAGGGGCCACAATGATACTCAGAGCACATGCCGAGGGCTGCAACTTAAGTGTGGTTGCATATACATGCAAATATATATGCAAATAGCTTCTTTCACACTGACGGGCACGAATACAAAGATTAAGCCGCGGCGCTGGACCCAAACGTGGCCAGTGGGAGCCAGTCAGCACCTCTCAGGCGCTGCCCACAAGGCTAAGCAGCCAGCACTTCCCACAATGCCCCAGCACTCCCGGCACCTCCTCCCTGGGGACTAGAAACGCCGACACCCTGTACCCGTCTGTTCCAGCCAGCCCATCCACTTGCGTCTTTCAATGCTCACCCCGCCTGGGAGGCGCCTCGCTGTTGTGGAGCATTTGCCCAGTGGAGGCCACATTCAAAGGATCCCACCCACAGGCTGCATGTTGAATAGCCCTGGTTTAGAGCTCCCACATCAGTTGAATGGGGCTATCGCTGCCCTTCCTTATTGGGTAAGTTGAGATGCAAGACCGCATTGTACCCTTGCATGCTGGTGTAAATCCAGAGTCACTCGGCTGGCCATTGGGGTTGCTAGGCTGGGAGTCTGGTCTTTGGACAGTGCCTGCTGATTGGGTTAATACTGGGCATTTCTGCCATTAGCAGCACACCCAGCTCCCGTGCAGACAGAGAACTTCAGGCCAGCTGATCTGGCTGTATTTATGGCAGCGGTGATACAGCATCACTGTGGTGCATTGCACGCTGCAGCCCCTTGCACGGGTTTCTCCGGCAAGACCCATTGAATGTTTGCTGGAGGTCTCCAGGCCTGACTTCAGGGTGGCGTGTGGCAGGCAGGCGTGGGGGGGGGACTGCATGGAAGAGGCAGCCAGCGCTCCCTCTGATCCATGCTGTACTTACCTTCTAGAATTAGAGCCTTAATTTTTATCCTTGCATTGAGCACTTGAGAAGCTGAAGTTAAGCCCTTTTAAAAGGGCTTTCGTTGGACTCGGCTGACAGGCGGAGGCCGCTTGGCTGGAAAGGGACCCAAAGCTGATTTCCAGGAGGGATGTGGGCTCTGATTGGCTGCCAGGATCCTGTGCATGGAGGGAGGGAGCGGGGCAGAGGCAGCCATGAGGCTCCCCCTTAATCTGCTTTGACCTTAGCTTGTAACTAGGCCAATTGCCTGTGCGCTGGTGTGAGGCGTCCATCGTCACCAGCTCAGGGTCTGGCGATTAGAGAGACGCTTTGGCAGCTTAGCGACACACACAGCTTTCTCGAGAAACACCCTGGGGGGGAGTCAACAAACCCTCCTGATCCTCAGGAATCCTGAGCAGGGTTCACTGCCGCTGTCGGACAGCTGGTGCTGTGGCCTAGTGGCCAGAGCAAGGGACTAGAAGCAGGAACTCCTGGGTTCTCTTGTGGATCAGAGCAGGACTCGCAGCTGGTTGGCGCAGCGGAGTCAGGATCCTATTTCCGCTCCAGGAGGCAGTTTCTAATAGTTGAAATGGGGGAAAGGGAATCAGGGTTCGGCCATTGGTTGCATCCCCCCTCAGTGCCTCAGTTTCCCACGCACACTGTGAGATCCTTAGATGACAGAGGCTACTTGAGTGCAGACTGGGCTTAGTGCAGGGCACTGCTTGTGGTTGGGTCCAAACTGGCCACTAGAGTTGCCAGATGGTTTCAACAAAAATACCGGACACACTTGACATTACAACACAATCTACATTCCATCTTAGTTAGGAAATACTGGACCTTTCTATTTTCTCACTTTGTTTCCTGAACAGAAAGCTCAAATACTGGACTCTCCAGTTCAAAATCGGACACCTGGTAACCCTACAGTGGCCGCTGCTGTGCCACCGCAGCGAGCCTTCTCAGGCAGGGTGCATGCAGGGCATGGGACAGGGCACAGAGCAAGGAGCTCTGTGCCCTGTCCCAGAGATAAGGATTTCTGTGTCTCAATGCAGGGACTGAGATGTCTTGTCCTCCTTGCTGGAGAGCACAAGGTCCAATTGCCTGCTGCAGCCAGGGCTGGCCTTACCATGAGGTGAACTGAGGTGGCTGCCTCAGGTGCCAGACTGGGGGGGGGAGAGCCCCACTAGGCCCCAGAGAATTGAGACCTTTCCAAGTTTTGGCCCAAGCGAGGGGGCATGGGGGCATCATTTGAGCTCCCCACCTCAGGTGCCAAAATGTTGTGGGCCAGCCCTGGCTGCAGTCAGAGCCAGGACCCAGTGAGAGGGGTGGAAATCTAGCCAGGGAGACAGCAGGCCGTGGCATGTGGGAGACTGGGAGCTGGTGTGGGGCGGATGCTGTTGTTCTAGGTCTCTCCAGCCTGAAGCAGGCAGGCAGCAAACAGGCTGAGCGGGCTGGGGGAGCGCAGGATGTGCTGGAGTTGCAGCAACTCCACCGCTGCTCGTCTCCTCATAAAATATGGATCTCCCCCTCTGAAGCGAAAAGGATTTGTTCTCCCTTCCCATGAAAGTCAGAGCTGAAATATTTATCTTTCCTGGCTACTGGCGCCCTCTCTGCCTGGAGTGGCTTGCCTCTCAATTGACACTGCAGAGCTACTGGTGCGCAAAGCGCCATCTCTGGGGGCTACAGCAGGGCCTGGGCGAAGGGCAGAGAGCTAAATACATCACTGAGCCTAGAGCGGTTGGCAGCACTGCGATGCCCAGCACCCCTGGGTGGGGGACTCCCTCTCCATCCAAACCGGGTTGCCCTCATCGCGTCAAGGTGGGAAGGGGGTGGATTAGCTGTGGCGGGTGCCCAGCACTCTGGGGCCGGCAGGTGGTGTGACAGTGCGCTGGAAATGGGATGCTTCGTCAACCCTACCTCGCACGCAGTCGCTCTGGTGCCTTCTCAGGAGCACTGTGTGAATGCGGCTCTGACACCAGCCTGCTTTTGTTTGCTTTGGGGGTACAGAACAATTCTGGGGTGCAGGCTCTGAAGGCCCTTGCTCGAGGGGACTTGGTGCTGAGAATGTGCAAAGGCTTGGAGGCAGGAAGTCAGGAAAAGGCCTGCTTGGGTATTTCCCTAAGTCGCACAATTGTTACTCCCCTAAATGACAAGAGGTGTCAATCAAAGGATGGGGGATCACCCGCCCCGGCAGCAGGGTTTGGGTCAGTCTGGTATTGTACTTCCTGCCTGGTGCAGTTGTTAAATGCAGCTGAGGGCAATGCTACCTGGCAGGGAACGTGAATACATAGAGCCCTGCAGGAATACAAAATAGGTGTCTGCATCTGGGTATGCAGCTGCAAAAATGATCCGTGGATATAAAGCTGTTATCTGCCTATTTCTTGGGTTCTAGATACAAAATAGGTACCTGCATCTGCAAAAATTAACCATGGCGATCCGCAATTTGCAGGGCTCTATGACTGCGATTAAGCTCCACACTCAGATAAGAAATCTCACATCCCAATTCCCATCTGCATCAGCCAGCGAGGAGAGTTCTGCGCCTGGCACACAATGGGCGCTGATGGGTACAATTAAAGAGTGAACAACATGGAGTCCACCTGAATCTGGAATTTGTAAATACCTGGCACCTACTGCAGCCAGACAATTTTTGAGCCTTTCCCCTTCCCTTTTAGAATTTATTGCAACTTTGTTGTTAACTCTTATTATAGCGGCACCCCAGTGCCACAGCCAAGGTTGGAACCACGCTGCAGTAGGGGATGGACGTACCTGGTCCAAGGGGAGTATAAACTACACACGCAAGCTGGAGAAACTGAGGCCTAGGGAGGGCCATGACTTGTCCAAGGTCACTGACAAAGCCAGGAATAGAACCCAGGTCTCCTGAATTGCAGGCTAGCGCTCTACCCACTAGGTAACTCTGCCTCAAAATTAGGAAAGCTCCTGCAGCAGGTGTTCTTCTTCATGCTGTAAATGAGCAACTGTGCTACAGCTGAGAGTTATTTGCCCTCCACGCCCTATCCATCTGATCAGATGTATGTCAAAGGGCAGCAGGGGAACCACATTCTCCAGCCAGTCACCGGCTCAGCACTGGCATTGAGTGGGCTGTGGCAGGTAAGGAGCCCATGGGCCCCTGGAGGGAAGTGAGACTGGTTGAGAGCCCTTAGCTTGGACTAGTGGACTGGGATCGGTTCCCCCTCTAGTCTGGCCTGCCCCCTGCTGTGCTGTGCTTGAGATGTGCTGACTAGCATGCCTGGGCTAGGGCCTGGGAAGAAGCTGACTTCTTTCCTGGCCTGGTCTTTGTTGTCTCTGAGTTTCCCAGGTGACCCAGAGCTTAGCTCAGCAGCTCTCCAGTGAAACTGGTTCAAGGGCTGCCATCATGTCCACCCACCTGCACGCAAATATCCCTGCATGTCAAAGGGAAGAGCTTAAAAAAATTAGTCCCAGGCTCCATGACTCCAAGCGATGCCTGTAACTTTACTGCAGCCTCCGTGACTCAGCCCCCTGAGAACCCAACACCCCCACACATCGCCCCCTCCCCCCTGTGATTCTGGCTGAGACTGACAACGCTTTCATCCCTGAGTCACAGCAGTGTGCAAAGCTCAGTAACCTTCAATAGCTAAGTAGGGATAGCCCCTGATGGGGAAACTGAGGCAGAAAGCGGGGCCGTGCCTTGCTCAAGGCCACCCAGCACATCACTGGCAGAGCCAAGCATAGTGAACCCTAGAGTCATGTGAACCCCAGTCCCTTGCTCTAACCACTAGACAAAACTTCCTCCCAGGGTGGTAAATGTTGCTCTCCTCTCGCACTAATGGCATAGACCACGGTGATGTTCTGTGCCAGGGCAGGTCCGGATGGGATTCTAATTGCAGGATTGGGGCCTTCCAGCTCCCACAAGCAGAGCTTGCTTTGTCTGACCCATTCTCCCCACAGCAGGGATGTTTAGGGAGCGCTGCACGTGGGCTGTGCCTCTGGTCGCTGCTGGCCCTAAGGCAGGGTTGTGCTGTCTTGCTGCTGATCTGCCCCACAAAGTACTTGGCCCAGGCACAGAAGCTCTTGCGCAGCCTGATGCTAAATCATTTTCTTCAGCTCCCTCAGCACTGAGTATCCAGTTCAGCCCCAGTGCCGCTGACTGGGACGGCTCTGGAGATGGTATTTGGCTAATTCCCTCAACCCACCCGACAGGCAGCAGCTTGTACAGGAGCCAGGGCTGGCAGCTGGATTCTGGGAGGCCTCCTGCACTGTTCTTCTTAGGGAATGCCCCTGTCTCTTCATGCCTTCCCAAGCTGCCTCTCTCCATGGTGGGGAGGCCGAGGTGTTTCCCTTTGCCCACCAGGCGGACGCACCTCGTGTTTAATGGAACACGGACCCTGCCAAACCCTTGGGGGCTGGGGTTCTACCACCAGGCCGGGTGGTTCCGTGAGGGCAGGGCTCCTGGGTTCTCTTCCCGGCGGGGTGAGCCCACAGAGGCGCAGCACTTGCAGCTCCCCTGACTTTGTGAGGTTGCGTGTTCTCAGCACCTCTGAGCGGCGGTCTTCCCTGCTCCCTGCCCCAGTTTCACCGTCGGTACCAATGGCAGGATGACGGGGGCCCTCTTCCGTGATCTGAACTCAGAGCCAGAGCTGAGGGCCACCGTACGGCCCGGGCTCCCCAGAGGGGCCAGACGCCACCGCGCAAAGTGCATTGGTCTCTTCACGGCCCAGCAGCTAAGCTCCCCTCCCCCACTGCGGAAAGCTGCTTACAGCCATCAGAGCGTGGGGTTTATTTCTACCAGCACCCAGCTGAAGGGGCATCTCACAGGCTGGCTCCAAGGGGCGGGCTCGCCAGCCAAGCGAGGCCTAACCCCCCGCATGGCCCAGACTCCGTTCTCCCACCGCCCGAGGCCAGCCCCCACCAGCCCAACCTGGGGTGCTCCCAGCTGCAGCGTTGCCCTCCCTCCCCCCGCAGTCCATCGCTGAGGCAGATCTCCTGGCCCCGGCATACGGCTCCTGAGTGGCCTTAAGCTTGCCTGGAGTAATGCATCTTCTTGGGCAGGTGCCACTTCACACCTGGGGAAGCCCTGCCTGTCCTCACAGCCGGGGTGAGGAGGCCCTCGGGGAAGGCCAGGCCAGGCCAGGCGTCTCAGGCTCAGCCTGGAGACTCTGTTGTGGTGTCTCCCCTACTGGCTGCCTTCCTCACCTCACTGCCGGGGTGAGAGCAGCCTTGCCTGACCCTGCCTGAGGCTCCCAGCCTTCCCCTCGAGTGCCCTTTCCAAGCTCTCTCCCTACTGACTCCTGGGGCTGGCCGGCTCCGTGACACTGGCAGCTGCAGGCTGTTGGCATTAGGTGGCCTTCGTGTCACACTCTGTAAAGACAATAAGACAGCGCACGGGGCGAGGAGTCTTCAGCAGTTAGAGCAGGGCCAGCTGTGCTGTGGGGTCGCCAGCAGCCTGCATCAGCCAGCTGTGCTGCCACCAAGGGGCTTGTTGGCCCACACGGGCTCTGAGGGAAATCTCGCCCTGTCCGAAACCCAAACAGGTCACCCATCCCTCGGCACACCCATCAAACAGCCTGCCGGGGCCGGGTGGATCAAGCATCCTTGGCCCTGTGTCTCGCCGTGTCTGCAGGGGAGATGTATTGTGTTATACGTAATCCGAGCCGGAGAGTGGTGCCAGTAGATGTCCCCCTGTAGACAACCCCTTCACATGTTCAGGTCAGGGGAGCGGGGTGTCCGCTCTGGACCATGGGCTTGGCCCCCTCAGCATGATGGGGAATGTGGGGCTAGCTTAGGGCAGAGTCACGGGCCTCTTGAAATGCCAGGAAAGGGAGGACTCAGAATGGGGGGGCTGTGGGGCAAAGCCCCTCACCAAGACAGAGAAGGTGGGGCCAGCTCTGGGCACGAGGCCTGGCCCCCTCAGCATGCCAGAGAGCAGTGGGGATGCTGCAGGGGGGAGTCGAACTAGGAGTGACGAGACCAGATGAGTGCTAGGGCCTGAGTTTCTCTGGACTCCTCTTCCAGAGCAGGGAAAAGAAGCCCAGGAGCGAGTCTCCCACCAATTCTTATTGGCAGGTCTCTGATCTCGACTGGTGCTGGGATGCCGCTGAGGCAGATTGGATCTGATGAAGGGAGCGCGGCAGTTCACATTCAGCCGTCACGGGCTTTTGCAACAGGCTCTGCTGCAAATTCCTCCTGATGCTTTATGGAACCGAGGCCTCGGCTCCATCGATCAGAAGGAAAGAGCCGCATTCAATCAGGATTCCTTGCTGGCTCCTGCTGTGGCTGGTGCCTAGCTTGTCCCACCTTTTTGCTTCAGGCTGCCAGCCCTTGGCTGCACCTCCCATTTTCTCCCCCAGCCCTGTCTGCATCTCTTCTCCCCAGGCTATTCTGCCTTCCACACCCAATCGCTGCCTCTCGCCCCCTCTTCTGCCTGTGCTCTCTCGGAACAGTGTGGATCCCTAAAAGCAAGGGAGCTCTGGACCCCCCCTCGCTGCAAGCTAGATGCATGAACTACAGGAGTGCTCAATGGTGCTTGTTAAGCAAGAGCATCCCTTCCGTTTCTCCTCACCTCACCCTTCCCTGTTCCACCCCTCCTAATCCTACATTGCTTTGCCAGTCGTCTCGATCCCGCTACAGGAGCGTGCTCCCTGCACCACCCACTCCTCTGTCGGCTGGCACAGTCCTAGCCCTGCCGCTTGAGGGGGCTGAGGAGAAGGGACTATTCGAGCTGCTTTATTGTGTCTCGGCAGAGCCTGCTTTGTGCGGCCCATCTGAGCTTGGCAAAGCGCTTTTCCAGGTGAACTGTCAGGGCCCTGTCACAGCTGGACAGACGAGGCACAGACATGGGAAGGTATCGCGCCAGCCCGGGAATGGAGCCCAGGAGTCGTGCCCCCGTTGTCTGGTCTGGCCATTCCATGCCCAGTCGTCTCCTGCTGCCCTTTGTCTTTATGCAGATACAGGGCAGAATAGAATGCCCAATCTGTGCAGTTCACTGTGGATGCTGCTGCCATCACTGTCCAGCTGCTTCCTTTCTTTCCTTCCCTCCTCCCAGTGCTGCCGTGCTGCCGATTTCTCACTCTGGATTGCACTAGTCCCATTGGAGATCAGGACTCTACTCTACTGTCTACAGTAGAATTAAAAACCCAGGGCTGGCCCATGCCGGCTGGCTCAGAGTCAGAGAGGCTCAGTCAAAGGGTCTGTTCAATTCCAGTTTATACTGCTCTAGGACTCTTTGAGATGGAGAGTCACGGTGCTCGGGCTGCAGCCATAGCTGGAACGTCAACACCACACTGCAAGCTGGCATGACCCAGAAGTGGGTGTTTAGCTGCAGTGTTGACATACCCTGCCCTGAAGAGCTTACAGCCTACAACACAACACAGAGGCAGTCTAGCAGGAAGGAAATGTGGCCCTTGTCTCGCTGACAGGGCAGCAAGGGTACAGCAGGATGACATGACTTTCCCCAAACCCAGAAGCAGCCTGGTACAGAGCCCAGGTCTCAAGAGTTAGCACAGCATGGGGGAGCTGGGTTTGGTTGACAGAGGGCAGGAGATACCAGGAAATGTGCCTCGATTCTTCTACTGAGCTGCTCAGCCCTACGGGGGAGGTGGAATAGAGATGGTTATGGATGGGCTGCCTACCTTCACCGAGCCCGACACTCCCCCATGGGAGCAGAGTAACAGGGCTAGTTGGTGTACAGCTGAACCTGGCCGCTGAACGAGAGTGAGCGTGATCAGCACCATCTAGCTACCTTGGGCACTGTGGCCCCCATACACTAGCAGCACGTCTAGCTGCAGCACAGGGAATCACCTTCTCCGTTCCCCTCTGGGCACTGCCCTTGGATCTGTTCTGGGCCGTGGCTCCGGCCCCACCATGCAAGGCAGTCAAGGGCTGCCATGTGGCAGGGTCTCTGTGAGGTGGGCAGGGCCATGCCTTAACAAGTGATGTTCCCCATGTCAGAGCGACTCCGCAACAAAGGCAACTGACTTACCGTCCACCCCCCTCCATCCGTCGTCATGTCACAATAGACCTGGAAGCCCGAAGGGTAATGAGTGGGGAAGATGGAGTAAACACCATCCTCTTGTTGTCCGCTCGCGTAGATGTCAAAGCAGTCCCGGGGCCGCGAGCCTGGAGCGTCGCACAGGAGGGAAGGGAGAGCAACGCAGGGCTAATTAATTGTTTAAATTAGAGCCTCCCCATTTGTTTCTGGCTCTCACCCCCGCTGCCTGATATAATTGACTGCTCCCAGCCCACTCAACCTCCTCTCATCTCATTCTCTTTCCACTGAGACTCGGGGCAAGCAGCGTCCTAGCTGAGGTCTCAGTGGCTTCCAGAGGACTGTTTGCGGCACTAATAAGGCACTGAGAGGGAGCTTGCTGGCCTCCCTGCTTGAAAGCTTTCGCCAACACCCCACACGCACTCACCCCTCTCCCAGCACCACGTAACCGGGGCCTTCTGCCAGGCAGATGTGTGCAGTGAAAAGGGCTACTTGCTCCCATGGTTAGTGAGGGTGTATGTATTGCATTGGCAAGTGGGGCCTGCGGGGAGTACAGTGTAGCTAGAGGGGGACGTATGCTGTGTGTGTGTTTGTGTAGCGCACACAGTACTGGTGTGTTTTGTTGGCAAAGATGCAATTACAATCTGTATACAATTAAATTTAAATGTGAAACATTTTGATAAACTCAAATTGAATTTTTTGGGGGTAGTGGGAGGTGGAATTTACCTTCGAGGATTTCAAAATTTTGCCTGATTCAGAAAAAAGCCAAAGTTCAAATTCTCAAAATCTTTCCTGCAACAGACCTGTATTGTATAGGTCAACCAAACGGCAGAACAAACCCTACGAAGGTTGCAAAAATCAAGAGCTACAGCATTAGGAAACGCCAGAATTAAAGCTGCCTAGGTGTCCTTAATTTGTCCCCCTTGTGCATACGCAGAATGATGTGGTCTTTAATTATATGAGCCCATATTTTTTCCACAGGACCTCTCTGCCTCATTACGTGTGCAGAATGGATGGCACTCCCTTAATGAGAAGTTATTCAATATTTCTTCTTGTTTTTCAGCGTCTGGCCTGGGCCTAATTTATCACACACTATTCATCCTGATGTGAAGACAAAATAAATGTCCTTGTGGGCTTTTCTGTGGTGCTCATCACCATGGTATCCAGGTGCTTCACAAATATTTGCTGGCTTTCACATCCTCTCTCTGAGGGAAGTGGTGGCATTATGCCCATTTTACAGATGGGGCGCTGAGGCACAAGAGCATGCATTGATTTTGGGAGCCCAGTGTCAGCCATTGCATGGGTAACCCCAATGGTGGGCTTTCCTAATGTCTGAATGCCTGATACTGCAGCCTTAATAATGGTCATTTAATTAAGTTACATTGGGTGTGATTTCCTAGGTGGTAGTTTATTTTTAATTAAAGCAAACTTGAAAGTCAAATTCCATCTTGTGGCATCATACTGACACTAATATGTTTCCTCAGCAGAGTTAAAATCTTTAACGGTAGTAAAAGATAGCAGTAGTAGACTGTCATCTTCTGTGTGGACCTACAGTAGAGCAGCAATTGCAGGGAAATTCATTATGAAGCATGCTCAGTGTGGACAGATGCTTTGAAGAATTTAGCTGCATTCTAAGGTGTTTGGAGAAAACACGTGCAAACTTATGTTTCAGAAGATTATAACCTGGACAAATTTGGGCAGCTTTTCAGGGAACCAGCAAAAGGCACATCCCTGACCCAAAAGTCTAAAACCCCTGCCAGATTTCTTGTCGCTGCTCCAAAGCATGAGGATGCCAGAACTGTTCAAAGAAAAGTGCAAGAGGATCTCTTTTAACACAGGCAAAACAGTGAGCATTTCACCTAGATTCGTCCTCAAAAACGTTGGTCAACATTAGTTGACTTTTTCAGAACAATACAGCCTGAGGCCGATGCCTGGCGTGGAAAATTCTGGCCCCCAGAGTAAGTTTGGCAAAGTTGTAAGCAACTGAAAACTGGATCTCGTCGGGGAAGTGTCAAGCAACCTTAATAACAAACCATGCCTCCAGTACGGGTGCACGTATGATGGGATTGGGGCTTGTCCCAGCCATGATACACGCCACATCTCAGTGTCCTTACAAAGGGAAGTGGCCTTGGCCTTTACAGCAGGACAGAAGGGATCCAGGAATAACCCCACTGCAGGCAGCAGAGAGGTGACATTTCGGTCCCTCTGGTGCTTGATTCGCTACAAGTGATTATACCATCAGCAAAGGGGCAAGTGCCTAGCAGCAAGAGGGGGTAGAGTGGGGGGAGAAGCCGTCTTCCACTCCCCTAGGAGTATGGGTAATTTCCGGACAACTATATGACTGTTTGTGGAGCTGGCCAAGAGGCCTGGGGGATTTGAAGTTACATCCTTGGTTTTGCCATCCCTGAGGAGGAATGCTTCAGAGAACCCTTGATGCCGCTGATGATCTGGGGCCAGCATGACCCATATTTCTCTAAAGCAGAGGTAGGGAACCTCAAGCCCAGGGGCTGGATGCTGCTCCTGGCTTGCCTGGATCCCATCCCCGAGACTCAGGGCCCCTCCCCCCCAGCATTGGGGAGCCTGCACTGGTGTGCCCACCCCACTGTGGGGGTGAAGCGCACAAAATCTTCTAGGCTGAGCCCGCCCTAGGCTCTGGTGTACAAGGGGAATGTGGGGAGTGTCTTTCTCCTCAGTCAGGGGCCACATCAGTGAGGGTTTGTTTGGGGTTTTTGTTCTCTTACTTGTGTGCAGGCCCCTAACTAATTTTTCTGTGGGTCAGCAGCCCCTGACCCTAAAAAGGTTCCCCACCTCTGCTCTAAAGGGAAAATGGGACACCACATGGAGCTAGCCTCAGGACTGCCCCCTTCCCCGCACAGAGCTGGCCCGAGCTGCTCACCCAAGCCCTGCCCTGTTCTCCCCCTGGGGGACTGGTGTTGCTGCTGCTCACCCATACCCTGCTTGCCCCTTCTGTGAGGCTGGGCCTGGCATCGCTGCTCTCATGAGCCCTGCCTTTCCTGATCCAATTGGCAAACACAAACAGGACAAATATCCAGGCTTTTTGGCAAAAGTGGGCATGATTTAAAAAAAGCGGCTCTCCTGGCTAAAACAGGACCTATGGTCGGGCTGGGCTGGGCTGGGCAGCAGAACTGTGCATGTCGCTGAATCAAACTGGGTGTGAGCATCCAGGCCAGCTAGTGCAGACACAGCAAAGAACCACCCAGTGGTCTGCTGGGTGGAGTACCCCACGTGGGAGCAGTAGGGGAGACATGCACTGCCTGGGTGACACGGGACAGGCGAGATCCAGGCCCATCCAGTTCACCAGCCTCTAGGCCCCAGAGCTGCAGTGAAGGGGCAGAGGCTCTAGGGTTGGATTTGTCCCTAGAAGACGGATTATGGGCTTGCTCCCTGCACTGTGCCCCCGGGGGCCTCCACTGCACAGCAGAGGAGGGTCACAGAGCCATAGTAGCCCTCTAGGAAATGCCAAGCATTGCTGGACCAATGTGAAGCTGAGTCCGTCTCTGTACTGCCCTGGTCACACTGTGGGTTCCCAGCTGGCATGGTCTGGGCCTTGTTGTGAGGAAGCCCAGAGTAATGTCGCTGCTCTTCCCCCTGCCTAGGGTTTTTGGACTGAAGCGCAGGAAAGGAGAGGAGGAGGCTTTCTTACCATTGGAACAGCCCCGGGGCCGGGCCCCCCGGGCTGGAGGTCTCTGCAAGTCGGCCTTGAGCCGAGGCCTGGCCAGGCCTCGATCCTTCTGCAGGGCATCCAAGACGTCGCTGACGGAGCTCACCAGCCGGGCCATGTTGGTCTGGCTCTCTGAGAGCAGCTGGGAGGGGAGAAAACAAATGATCTCAGTGAGTCACTGGTTACTGGATTTACTCCTTACTGACATTGTGGGCAGCAGCCTTGAATACATCCCTCACAGGCCGGCGCTGAGCCTGGCTGCATAGAGCGGGCTGATCCCCTCACATCATGCCCTTAGGCTTCTACATACAGCACCTTCTGTCTCTATGTGCTTCTCTCCAGAGCAAGCCCTTCACCGACTGTTCCCCAGAGATTCTGCTGCCAATGGGGTGCAGCCCTCTTGGGAACAGGGACACAGACCCCATTCCACTGCCAATATGGAGAGTCCTCACCACGAATGCCAGGCTAAGAGGAGTGGGGCTACTCCTGAGCGTGGGCAGAATGACATTCACCGAGGTTACCATCTCCATCCTCTGGACTTTGGCGTCCCAGCCCAGATTATATTTCCTATACATAGTAACAGTGGCCTGGTGGCTAGTCAGGCCTTTTTCATTCTACAGTCAGCTCAAACTCACTGAGGGACATGTCATGTAGCACTGTGCCTCAGTTTCCCCAACTGTAAAATAGGGATAATGAAACTCCTCCTGACTCTGTGTTTGAACTAGGGATGTGAAAGTTCAACAGTGTAAATGATTAACCAATAACCCTGGGCTTATTGGTTAACATTCATGGGTCACATGCAGGCTCCCGGGGAGCCGACTGCCACCTCTTGTATAATCATGTAACAGCTGAAAACTTCAGCCATTACATAGATACTTAATTACAAGCATTTGAACATCCATAGTTTGGACCAGTGTTTCTCAATCAGTGGTACAAGTACACTTAGGGGTACTTGAGAGAAGTATGTGGGGGGTACGTCAACAACTGAAATTTGAAGAAAACTAAATTTTTGTTTTAAGTTTTACAGCACTTTATTATTTTTGTACTTTTTACACCCAAAAATTTCATTGCCCGCCTGGCTACGATAAAGTTGTTTAAACAAATGTGTTGCAATAGTAGGGGAAAAAATGTGTTTCTGAAAACTGTAGGTACTGGGGGTACTTTTTTTTTCTGAAAGGGGTACTTTATAAAAAAAGGTTGAGAAACACTGATTTGCACAATGCTTTGAACCTGACTCCTGGATGAAAAGGGCTGCAGAAAGACTAGTGATGTGCTCACATCACGTTTCAGTGCAAACTTGGTTTGAATGTGGCTGATGCTGAACTCAAACATTGTCTTAAAATGCATCTAGCACAGAGCCGGGTTCAGGCAGAGACCTGGGAGCCAAACGCCAGCAACCTTTGGGAGAGCTCCCATTGAAGCTCATGGCATACCTTCCGCCAGGAGCTGGGTTGGGCACTACTGCCACTTAAAAACAATACTGATGCTATCAAATGGAATTATTCTGTCTTTACCCCGTGGGGCCTGGCCTCTGCCAAATGAGGAGGGCAAATCCCAGCCAAGCCTGCAGCACATGTGACAGATTAACCCTGACCTGCTATAGCCCCTGACCCCGTGTCTGCCATTTGGGGGATAAAAGGCAGTTTACAGAGAGAGAGGATTCCCCATCAGTTTAAAAATATCTATGGCCTGCTGCAGCCAGATTTCAGAATGTTTGGCCTCCCCTGAAAAGACACCCACGAGCACAAGACAGTCAGGCTCCAGGTGAGAAGCAGGGGGCAGTAGGAAGCCAGGGGACAGATCAGATGTTGGAAGAAATGCATGCATACAGTCTGACAAACTTCCAAACCGGGGCTCCAGAGACAGGGAAAACTGCCCATTCCAGCATCTGGCCACCAACCAGAAGAAACAAGCTTTCCCAATAGGATGTGTGGATGCGTTTCATTTTTAGGATGCAGTGTTGGCCATTTCATTTTTAGGATGTATGGGTCGTATCTTTGCATGTGCAGTTACCTACTGTCCTACTGGGAATTAACATTGGATTTCTTTGATCTCCCATCCCATCCTGCCATGCTTTAGTGTGGAACTGTAGCCATTCATTTGAAGCTAATAATCAAAGTGGAACCAGGAAGCACAACTGTGAAAAAGAGGTTTGGGGAAATGAAGAGCAGACATCTCTGAAAGGAGCAGTTACCACCCCTTTGTAACTTTCAGCCATCGATCTCAAAGCCTTTTACGAGGTAAGATTCTCTTTCACAGGGGGAAACAGATACAAAACGGTGACTGTGCCCAAGATCACTGTGACCCAGGGAGTCTCCTCAATGCTAGCTGTCAGAGGGCACCCTACACCATAACTCAGATCAGGCGCGACACACTCATTGTCACAACACGTGGTTGTCATAATCTGAGTTTAAACGGTGTCGTGAGGTATCCTATGCAAACCAGTAACATGCTGGTCATTGTGTGAGGTGTGCATGGGTGATGTCTAAAAAATTACAGACGTGTTCTGGAAACATGTCTTTGAGAGGAGTTTTACAAATGGTGCATAAAGCCCACCCTGTCCCAGGTGTTGTTTTGCCTGTTTTCCTACACCTGCAATATAAACTGAGCAAGGCAATACCTCAGCGGACCAGGAGAAGTACAGTTACTTATAAGGAGAAAAAAAAAAAAGCCATCACGTTAAATGGGCTGGGGGAAAGTTTCATTGGCAATTTCAACTGAAAGAGCAAACGGGCCACAGGGAGGGAGCTGACATGCTCAGGAAACCTTCCTGGCTCTGACACAGAAACAATAGACTTTGGGAAACAGAAGCAAAGGCAGATAGCCATTTTGGCATCCATCATGCAGAGGGCAAAGGGGGAGCAAAGCCCTTTGAGCTCAAGCGAAATGGATCCTTTTGGCCTGAAAACCAAGAGTATTTGGAACAGACTCTGGGGGAGACACTTGCTTAGACAAAGATTGTAAAATGTCTTTTCGGTGTGTTAGTCACTAGAAAGCCTCTTTTGTTTTCTTTTACTTGAAATCACATATGCATCTTCTCGTCTTACCCACTCTTACGTCTCTGTTCTTTGTTAATCGACTTATTCTTATTAGAGAATTATCTCGGTGCTGTGTTTAAACTAAGGATGTGAGTAGTCGACTACCCAAGCAGCATAAGCTTATGGGGTAGTCAAGAGGAGTACTCAACTACTCACTCCCCCCCCACCTCGCTGCATCTGTATGAGGGGCAGCAAGGTAGAGGGGTGTGGGGGGGGAGGAGAAACAGGCTTAAAAGCTGGTTCCCCCAGCACCATCTCCATGGTGCCATCTCCCCCAGGGTGGGGGGAATAGGGGAGGCTGCTGTGAAACAGCCTCTGCATGTGAGAGGCTGTGGTTTGCCACAGGCAGGGGCTGTTCCAGCAGCAGTTCCTGTCTACAGCAGTCCCAGAGGGAAGCTGCCCACCTCCTCCTGCAGACAGGGGTTGCTGCTGCGAAGCAGCCCATTCACGGTGGCCCGGGCTGATTGCGGGCAGGGGCTGCTCCAGCAGCAGCCCCTGTCCATGGCCAGCCCCAGCCACCACGAACAGCGGCTGCTGGACCCAGTGCGAGCTGGGACCAAGGAGTCCCAGCTTGTGTGGGTCCAGGACTGCTGTACCTCTGCATTTTAAATGTAGTAAGAGCTGCCGGGCTCTTACTATATTTAACATGCAGAGATGCAGTGGTCCCAGAGCGAACTTCCCCTTGTCGACTAATCATATAGTCCATACAAATTGTATCAACTACCCGATTAGCAAAATACCTGATCCTTAACATCCTTAGTTTAAACCAGTGGTTTTCAACCCTCTCTCATTTGTGGACCCCTAAAAAATTTTGTATGGTGTGTAGACCTCTTTGAAAAACCTTAACACTGCCCCCAGGGGCTACAGACCACAGGTTGAAACCCAGTGTTAAACTGAAGTGTTGGTCAGCAGCACAGCTGGGATTAAAACCCAGCTCTAGGGAGTCCCAGGTCATGAGGACAAAAAGCAGGCACTGGCTACATAACTGTGCAAAGTGGGGATGTGAGGGAGAGGAGAGGGGAGGGGTCGGGTATTTCTGGGAGTTGGCGAGGACAGAAGGGGATGTGAGAGGCTGCGGCTGGAGAAATGTTACAGCCGGCTGCCTCGGGAGGCTGTGAAGCCACTGTTCGTCTAGGAGGAAAGCCGTAAGGAGAGTGGAATCAGTCCTGTGGGACTGGCCCTTTGAACATAATGGCTGCATCTAGACTGGCAAGTTTTTCTGCAAAATCAGCCGCTTTTGCGGAAAAACTTGCCAGCTGTCTAGACTGGCCTCTTGAATTTGCGCAAGAACACTGACGATCTAATGTATGATCGTCAGTGTTCTTGCGCAAATACAATGACTCTCCCGTTTGGGAAAAAGCCCTCTTGCGCAAATGCTTTTGCGCAAGAGGGCCAGTGTAGACAGCTGAGAACCGTTTTGCGCAAAAAAGCCCCGATGGCGAAAATGGCGATCGGGGCTTTCTTGCGCAAAACCGCGTCTAGAGTGGCACGGATGCTTCTCTGCAAAAAGTGCTTTTGCGCAAATGCATCCGTGCCAATCTAGATGCTCTTTTCCGCAAATGCTTTTAACGGAAAAACTTTTCTGTTAAAAGCATTTGCGGAAAATCATGCCAGTCTAGACGCAGCCAATGAGTCTTTCAATCACCCAATTCCTTTATGCGCCTTTCTCCCTCCCTGCTTGCCCCGCGGCCTCACCAGCAGCACACTGAACTGGACCTACAACGGGGTGGGTGGCTGCTTCCTCTGCAGCTGATCTCCAGGGGGCAAGAGCGGTACCAGGGGCCACACTCGCATTCCCCACCTGCACTGCATGCCTCTGGGCAGGAGGACGGTGAACCTGGAGGTTGCAGGGAATGGGAGCCCTTTGTCAGGGCCGGCTCTAGGTTTTTTGCCGCCCCAAGCAAAAAAAATGTTTGGCCGCAGCCCCTTTTTTCCCCCCACAGTGGCATGAGTGGAGTGGAACTGGGGGCGGGAGGAAGCAGCACTCCACACTCACTCTTGTTCTCAGGTCCCAGTGTGCGGAAGAAACTGGCTTCAGGGGCTGCCCTCATTTCCCAGTGCTGCTCCCCCCCCCCCACGTGTTCACCCCCAGGGAGGCACGCTCCCCGCGTGGTCCTAGTGGTGCGGTGGGGGTAGGTGGAGGGAGCCGTGGCAGGGAGCTGAGGCACTGGCAGAGCCTGGCCCGGGACGCAGTTCCACCGCGCATTCCAGTCCGCGGGAGGAGCAGGCGGGGAGCCCCGTGAAGGCTGCTGCGAGCTGAGAGCCCTGCGCCCAGCTGCTCGGAGCCTGCGCCTGGCCACAGGGTGCTGAGAGCTCTGTGCCGGCAGCCCTGAGACGCGGCCTGGCTGACAGGTTCATGGCTGCAGGCGCTAGCAACTACTCCCAGGGGCTGCCTTGGGCTCAGCCGGCCACGCGTGCCCCAGGGATCTGCCCCCCGGGGAGTGGCGGAGGCGGCACCTGACCCGCTGCTGGGCTGGCAGGTCCCCGGAGCGTGGGGCCGGGGTGGCTGCAGCTGGAGGGGCGGGGGGAGCGCGGCGCTCAGGGTGCCCTAGGGCACGGCAGCCAGTCCGGTCCCGCGGAGCTTCCCGCCCTCCTGGGAGGAGCTGCCGCTCGCCCAGTGCCTGAGACCCCGGCCCGGGACAGTCCGCTCCCCTCCCCTCCCCTCCCCGGTGGAGGGAGAAGGGATGGGCGGGAGGCAGGGAAGGGGAGCCGGGCTCCGGCGGAGGGGGGCTTGGCACAGCCTGGCGCTGGGGTCTCTGTAGCCGGAGGTGGGACTCGCTTGTCCCTGGCGCTCGAGGGATGGAGCCCCACCGCAGCTGAGCCCCAGTGCCCACTGAGCCCCTGAACTCCGCTCCAGGGAGCTGGGAGTAGCCACCATGGCCACAGCCTGCCCCGCCGGGCTCAGCGTCACCAGCAGCAGCTGCGGCCGCCCTGCCCCGCCTGCTCCTCCTTGGGTCGGAATGCCGCTCCTGGCACTGTGCTGCCCCAAGCACGTGCTTCCTTCGCTGGTACCTAGAGCCAGCCCTGCCCTGTGTGCAGCTCAGGGAGGGGTTCAGACCTCGCCATACATTCTTCAGCCCAGCATCTCCAGCTAATGTTGTTTAGGCTGGACCATCCTGCAAACCGAACCCTCATGCTCCCTCTCCAGCACCCGAAGGGCTCAGCCAGCCTGGGCAACACCTGAGGACCTCAGCCAGTGACCTCCCGTGCTCACCTGTATCAGCCGCCCCTGCTCGTTCTGCAGGGTGTTGAGCTCCTGCCCCATTGTGTTGTGCCCCTTCTTCAGGCTGTCACAGTCGGCTCTCAGCTGGGTGGCGTGGGTCAGGAGTTTGGCCACCTCATCCGCGACAGTGACCAGCAGGGCCCGCTCCTGCCCCGTGGACGACTTCACCTCAGCATCATGGTCTGTCACAGCCCGCAGCAGGGAGGACTGGAAGCCTTCCAGGCGGGTGAAGCTGCCAGCCTGGTCCGGACAGTTGGGGTCAATGAAGATGTTGATGCGGGAGCTGTCCACCTTCTCGATGGTGACCAGGGCGTGGGCCTCCTCGGGATTGGTGCTGATGATGGGCGGAGACTCCGTGACAGGGGTGTGATAGTGGTTCATGAAGAGGATGGCGCCGGTGACAGTAACAGCCAGGATGACAGCCACAGACAGAAGGACGGTGCACAAAATGTAGCCGCAGCTCATTCTCTGGGGACACAAAGTGTCAGTGGAACTCTTTGGCCCCAGTGGCAGAGAGAGACGGTTTTAAGCTTCATGCATAGCAGAGAACCACGCCTGATCGCAGGCACCCCTCCCTTTTCCTACCTCATCCCATCGCATCCCCATCAAGCTACTTCCTTGCCCTCCTGGGTCTAATGAGATCCCTAACCAATCCTGCCCTGCCATCTCCCAGGGTAACACCTCTTCGCTTGAGTCTGGGAACCAACCTACAGTCCTTGAACTGCAGCCTGAGTCTTTGTGGCCTAGAGTTTGCTGGACCTGCAGGGGATACTTGCTGTCAGCCACGGAGGAGGAGTGCATGTGGCGAATTCTCTCTCGAGGTCTACGCATAGCACCAGGCACAACAGATTCCATGCTGCAGCTAAAGGAGCCACAACATGGATGCAAGTGGAGTTTGAGCCTCTCTTAAGTGCTCTCGATGTACTACCATAGCCCAAGGGACCAGGGGAGAGAAATGTCATTCTAAACAGCTGCTTCTGCCCTACCAGCTCCAGTTAGCAACTCAAGTACAGGAAGGTGCCCTTAATGGGCACACAGTTCTGGCTCTCCAGATGTTCTCCCAGCACCTCTGTTTTGGGTTCCCACTCCTACACCGTCAGATTCCCGTCAGCCAGCCCACCCTGCCAGCTCTGCATCTCGGCGCTGGCCAGCATCAGATGCCCCTCCTATCTAGAACTGAGCACATGATCCTCACCGAGCTCTCAGCCCCCCACTGGCCCCAGGCACGAGGGACCGGCAGCAGGACTCTACCAGAATGTCCTTTGGCTGAGAAATGGGTCTGAAGCCCTCTGGGTCTGGGGGAAGTTGGGCTCTGGGTTCAGACCAGAGGCTTGTGCCCATCTCTGGTGAGTGATAAATGACTCCCTTTGGGCAGGGCTGCCTTTTCCTCCACTCCATCTTTTTATGGCCTCTGATGAGCTTTATCCTGCCTCTGACTTATGCCTGTGAGCCTTATGCAGGAGGCAGGGCTGGGAAACGTCTATTTGAAGCCGACCCTGTGACGTAGTGGGGGTACCTTGCTGGTTGCTATGCTGGGCAGTGGGTTGTCAGTGACCTCCACTGGCTGCTGTCTGCAGCACGGCCCAGCAGGGCAGGGGATGAGTCGTTATGCAAGGGGGCTTCGAAACTCATCAGACAGGTATCTCCCATGGAGCGGAACAATGGAAAGGAAGGGGGCAAGGCCAGCCCTGGCTGGGGTCAGGGCTGGAAGGAAGAGTTAGTTGCTGTCTGGAATCATGGAGGAGACCGCCTAGGAAAAGGGGCTGGAATTTAGGGGCCCAGTCCCCCCCCCCCATCTCAAGGGGGGCTGAGGCATCCTAAGGCCGGTTCCTGTAACCAGATGACATCTGTGCTGTGCTGTATCCTGGAGAAGCAATAAACTCCCTCTATTCTACTGGCTGGTGGAGTCTGTCCATGCCATTACGGGGGTGCAGGAGTCGGGGGACCCCGACGCGCCGCCACAGACCCCTAACCAGGCAGCAAAGGAAGGTGGTGAGCCTAGCCTGGCCCTAGCTAAGAGGTTAGCTGGGGGCTAGGTGATGTATATTGCTGCCCTGTGCAGGACAGACTCTCACCTGCTTGTGTGACTGGGAGTACTGCCCTCCTGAGGCAGGAGGCCTATTACGAGACTATGGGACCTCAGATCATGGAAGAGCTAAGTGAGCGTACAGCTCAATCTGGCGGGAGCTGTGATTTGAGGGAGAAAGGTTGGGAGATCTACAATGAGCGTGATGGCTAGTGCTCACTGCAAATTTAGTCAGCAAGCTCCACACACATGTGCCTGAGTCAGCAGCAGCTAAAGAGTTTGTGCAATTCAGTTCTCCAGACAAGAGCAGCAGCTGCTACTTCTTGGGTAGCACTGGGGGAGAGGGCACTGCGGCCGGGCCAAAGGGGCAGGGATGGTTCGAATCCAGTCAGACAAACCCAGCACTGTGGCATCTGTACCCCTTGTCCATGGCCTCAGTGGATGGACTGGGGGGGGTGGTGCAAAGGCAACTTACGGTTCTGGGCTGAGTGGATACACTGGTCACTGGAAGCTAGTGGTATGAATCATGAAGAGGAAGACACCCACCTCATCCAGTGGAGGCCAGTGAACCCAGAAACAGGGGGAAGGAAAATGAGCATGTAAAGATGGATTCAGGCAAGAGTCATAATGCACCTGGCCCGGACCAGAGGAGGCCCGGCCTGCCCTCTGGACCTTCCAGCCCTCATTTGCAAAAGCCAAAGCCAAGGAGGATGTGGGGCATGCTGAAGTGAACGTGGCAGGAATCAAGCTTTGAGCAGGAGGGACAATGTATGGTCTCTCCTCAGACTGCTCCGTGTTTGCTCTAGAATGGCTCCAAATGCTGACAGAGAGATGCTCAGCACGAGGCTTCAGGGTCAACACTCCATTTAGAGGAAGAGATCGTTCACCCTTTCTTCTGGGCCAAATGCTCCTTTTCCCCACCAGGAGCAACGCCTGTACCACTGCACCTTGCACCAGGAGGCTAAGATGGCTGAAGACGGCTGAAGACTGTTCAGGAATTTTCCCATGTGCCTTCAGCCCTCTGGCAACTTGTTCAGCCTATGGGCAAAGAACTGCCCCCTCCCAACCAACGTCTGTCTCTTCCTGAGCTGTCTCTTCCCCTCTGTCAGTGTAATACTGACAGGTGGAACTGAACCTGGGACTCCTGGAGCTTAGTGCATGAGCATTTACAGCAGGGGTGGGGAACTTTTTTTGGGTTGGGGGCCGCCGACCCACAGAAAAAAAAAAAAAATCAATCAGGGACCGCACACAACTGAGAAGCAAAAAAAACCAAACAAGCCAAACAACCCTCCAAAAACCAAACCAAAACAAAACAAAAAAACCTCAGAAAAACAAACCCAAAAATCCCAAATCAAACCCCCGCTTACATGGCCCCTGACTGAGAAGCAGAAAGACACTCCCCACATTCCCCTTGCACACCAGAGCCTAGTGAGGCCCAGGCTAGTAGATTTTGTGTGCTCCAGTCCCTCAGTAGGTGCGGGATTCCTGCCCCGGACCAGCTGGCTCCAGCATTAGGAAGGTGGAATAAGGGACCCGCTGAAGACAAAGTGGTGGGGTGGGTTCTGGCATGGCCTAGGGGAGCGGGCACTCACCTGGGGAGTTCAGGGTTGTGGGCTCAATTCCTACTTCCTCCAGGAATAGATCCTCAAGGGCCAGATCCAGGCAAGCCAGGGGGCCTGAGGTTCCCCACCCCTGCTCTACAGCTTGAGCTAAACACCAGCTGGCTCTGAGCTAAGGCTGTAGAGAAAGCTCACTGAGAGAAAGAATGAGTTAAGTGCCACTACATGGGACAAGCCTCAGAGGGGTAGCTGTGTTAGTCTGTAACAAGTAGTCCTGGGGCACCTTGGAGATTAGCAAATATCTATCTATAGTATCATGAGCAAAATCCACTTCCTCAGATGCGTAGAGTGGGAGAGTGCACTACAGCCAGCAGATGTGTGGGTTATATCACTTCCATCCATGATACCTGTTGGATTCACAGAGAGACTCTTGGTCCTGGCAAACTGCCCCTGCAAGACAGCAGGGAGGTTTTATTTATCACCAGGCACAAAGACCTGATCCCCATTAGCTCCAGCTCCCTTCCTTCTGCCCTACCGTCAGCTGGCTGACACCTTGCAACTGCATTAGCTCCCCATTTTCCTGCTGGCTGCCTCCCCCTTCCACTACACCTGCAGGACTAAGGCTATAATTTTCCTCTGACCCCAGCTGCAGCTGTCACAAGGAATTGAGGGCTGGGAAAGTGTTGCATATTCAAAGAGACAAAGGCGACTTTCTCTAAGAACAAGACAAAAATTGCTGCATCTGCAAAGATTTCCCAGGCCCTGTCCCCTCCTGCACATCTATCTGGAATGACACCTTCTTTCAACCACAGTCCCACAGCCATTAGTATTAAGGTGACTCAATACCCAATACTGTGGGCTGCATGGGTATATAGAAGACAGAGCGGAGGCCCTCCCAATACCCCCAGCCAAAAATAACTCCTTTCCTATCAGACACACGCAACAGAATTCAGGATGGATTTATCCACCCCGAGGGGAGCAAAGCAGCAGACATGAAACACACCAGCACTTGGCTGTGTAGGAAGCCAGTCTGCAGGGACCACCTTAAAGAGACAGCCAGGCGCTTGTCACAGACTCCAGCTTTCTGTGCATTAAAAAGAAATGTGTCAAAGACAGTAAGGCAGGCTCTCGGTGAGAAAACAGTTCACCAAGTAAGGCAGGCTCTCGGTGAGAAAACAGTTCACCACGTTTGCTCTATGTTTGTAACACATTAATCCAGACCTACACATGGGTCTGTTGGTTAAGGAGGACAGTTTCAGGTTCGGTTGGCAAACTGAGGCATATTTTGGATTATGTGAGATTTGGGTGCACTGGGAAAGGGATTTGGGATCATTTTCCATTGCTTAGCATTGGAGGAGCATGGGATCTGACCCATTATGTCTAGAAGATAGCTCTTTGGAAACAGGGTACCACAGAGAAATGGAAGTCCAAGATGGAAAATACAGAATCCAGATTATAAACCCTCCCCCAGTGTTTGATGATCGAATCTGGGGTTTTAGTTCAACCTCTTCAGAAATCACTACCCAAGACCTCCAAAGAGCTCAACAAGATCCAAGGGAGGAAGAGAAGGCCTGATATTTCCAATGTAAAAACCACAGAGAGTGAATTGGAGGCCATCTCTACTTGCAAGGTGGAATTTTAGATTCATCCCCTCTGTGGAACCTCATTTAAGCTCTCAGTGCTCCTAGCCAAGAAACACTAGCCAAATGCACGAGCAAGGACTGGCACACTAGAACGGACTCAGTTATCACCGTTCAGTCTGGACTGACAACCACCTCTTGCAGATGGGCAAGGCAGAGGCCTCATGAACAAGTGCCCATCCCAAAGCCTGCTTAGAGCAGCAGCGGGCTGCATGAGTGGTGCGGGTGGGGAACGGGAGACAATCTGCTTCATCCTCTCCCTTTTCCTAGCTCTCTCCTCCAAGGAGTCGAGTGTTGCTTTGACTGACAGTTCACATTCCGGGAACGAAAGAGGCTGTGAGAAGAAAGCCGCTCTCGCCGCTCCGGGACCGAGCGCTGCGGAAAGAAGCTGTTTCACCAAAGGGGAAAACAGATGAGGTTTTGATACAAGTGCCGTGTCTCATCCCCCTGGCTTCCCGGGAACACAAGAGCAAGAAGGTAAAACAAAGCAAATCCCTGGTAGGTTTTGATCTGGTGGGCTAGCAGATAGCATGAATGTCACCAGGGGAGCTGCCTGCGAGGGGACCCGCCTGGGACACATTGACATCATGGGGGCTATAAAAGGGTCTTTCTGGCATGCCAGGGACTGGGAGAAGAGGGGGTGCACACGATTCCATGACTCCTATCTGCTAGTGCATTCACATCATCCTCACCCAGCCCTAATTCACTCCACACTCCTATCAAGCTATTAACCAAGTTGGCAATGGCAGAGTAACTGGCCCATACACCTGGGGGTGCCGATAAAGCAAACCCTGAGTACCAACAAGCATAGTTCGCCCTTGGGCAAACACGAGAACTCCTGCACTGGCAAACCAATGGACAGCCAGCTTTGTCCAGCACTATTCTTATTTCCAGCCTGCTCTGGGGACACTCCGAAGCCACATATCAGCTCCCCAACCTGGTGTGGAAGGGAGTGATCGAGGGAAGGGGAAGAAGAGATCCCCCTTCACAGATGAGGACATGCTCATCTGAAGACTACAGAAAGGCCAGATCTGAGTTCAAGACTGTTTTCAAAGTCTAACAGAATTTGTCTCAGATGGGCACCGTTCCCTAGCAACTTGATCTTAGATTCAGGGGAAAAAAATCCACCAAGACAACATTAACAAATCTCTTAAACTGGCAAATTTTATATAGGCCAACCAAACCCAATGTGCAGTGCTCTCCCTGCTGGCTGGGCAGCAGCCTTGTGCTTCAGCCTGCGCACCAACACAGATCAGTCTCTGCAACAGCCAATACACCGGCCATGAATGTCTCCTGTGAGCATGGCATCCCTCCCGCCCCTTACGTGGCCCCATCCTTCCATGTCACTGAGCTGTTGGCACATCCCGTGGAACCGAGCAGCGGCCAGCTCCAAGGATGTGGTCAGGCACCTGGTCTGCCAGGCAAATCCAAGGGGTTACAGTCTTCATTTAAATAGTTGCTAGTAAGCTGTGCAGCTTCTTCCTGCGAGGGCCCCATGAGAGCTGCCAAGATAACAGCTTTGTTCTAGCACAAATACAAATGACTGACACAGCACACCCTGAAATATCGACAGCAATACTGAGCAGTCATTGGTGCTGTTCCTTTGACACTGCCAAAGGAGACTGAAGGAGGAAAGACGACTTTAGCCTGGGATCTAGGAAGCATGCTGGCTGCTCCTTATCTCCACCAGCACTCCTGCTCCTGAGTGCAAGGATACTCTGAGAGCCCCTGAATACAGGATCAGACCCTGATGGCTGCTACCTCCATCTACTGGTTTTCTTGTGGTTGTTTCCTGGATAACGACTGCTGGAAATCACTCTGCAAACAGGGGACCTGGGATCCATCTTCCCTGGGTTTAAGTCTCCTTGTCTACATCCACATCTCCCAAGCCATCCACCTCCCACACCACTTCTCCCAAGGCATTTGTCTCCCTTTCTCTGCATCAGTAACCCTCAGGCCCTTCTCTTCAACCCCAGACCTGTGCCATCCTGTCTTATTTAGACTGAGGCTGGCATCTGCCAAGCAGCCTAAGGGATTTAGAGGTCAAATTCCCATTACGTTGTAATGGGGACTGAGTGTCCAAATCCCTCAGGCTGAGGTTTTCAGTGCTGCCCAAGTTCTTCATGGCAGGGAGTGAGTGTTAGCTCGGTCCTGAACATAACATAAGAATGGCCGTACTGGGTCAGACCAAAGGTCCATCTAGCCCAGTAGCCTGTCTGCCGACAGTGGCCAGTGCCAGGTGCCTCAGAGGGGGTGGACTGAAGACAATGATCAAGCGATTTGTCTCATGCCATCCATCTCCAGCCTCTGACAAACAGAGGCCAGGGACACCATTTCTATCCCCTGGCTAATAGCCTTTTATGGACCTAACCTCCATGAAATTATCTAACTTCTCTTTAAACTCTGTTATAGTCCTAGCCTTCACAGCCTCCTCTGGCAAGGAGTTCCACAGGTTGACTATGCACTGTGTGAAGAAGAACTTTCTTATATTAGTTTTAAACCTACTACCCATTAATTTCATTTGGTGTCCTCTAATTCTTCTATTATGGGAACTAATAAATAACTTTTATTTATTAATAAAAAAAATGATGATGCCATGTCTGTGTATAGTGCTATAGAAATAGTCAAGGGCACTAGCACATTGCCCCAGAATGGCATTGTCATTTGGCCTTGGCTTCTTCAGAGCATTTTGCCCATTTCTCTCTCTCTAAAAGCCAAGCTCCGTTTGTGAATATTTGTTACTAGAAGATTTATCTGGCGTTACTCGGGTCCTTAACTCAATTAATGTTTGCTTTTCTTCATGTAAATCATTGCTCTGGGGTGGGCCTGAGGATGAGGGGTTCAGTGTGCAGCTGCCCCGGGGAGAGAGGACTACCCCAGCTCTCTCTCACCACAGCAGCTTGGGGCCAGGTGAGAAGCATCTCTCCATGGTTGCTGCAGCTCCAACAGGCACAGTCAGGGGAGGGGTGCATGTCCCCTGGCTGGGACAGGTCCAAGTTCATCTGCCCCCTGTGCTCCACAGCCGGAGTGAGGAATGCAATAAACCGTGCACTCTCTCTTGACTCCCTGACAAAGGGGAACAGCCAGCAATGTTCCCATCGGAATGGGGGGGAGGGAGCTGCAGGCCTCCCACTCTGCCTAAAAGGCACCTGGGAAATGGGAGACTTGGGGCTGGAGCAGTCCTGGATGGGGGGGGGGGTGTCCCTAGCTAGCCCCTTTCACCTGCCTTGTGATTCTCTTTTCTGTATGGTTTGTGTCCCTGTAGGCATCGAGGGGGGGAGGGAGGAGAGAGCTTCAGCCCCTCTTCCCCCTGCACAACTGAACCCTTACCTTGCTTTAAGTTATAAGAGGAAGCTGCATACCAAATTTGGTGGTCCTAGCTCTTACCGTTTAGGAATTCTTGAACGAACGGATGGTCAGACAGACAGACAGACTCGCTTACTCACAGACAAACTCTCTTAAACATATAGTAGATTAGCAAATACATTCCCTGCATTTTTGTGAATGGACTTTGGCCTATGGATTGGAGTTCCTTTAAGCATCTGAGTTGTGTGTCTGGTTGCCTAAGTCCCACAATGCTGTGGGTACCCCAGACTGGATGACCCACCTCTATAAACGAACTTCTGCCCAGGCAGTTACAAAACATATTTAGACTCCTGCTGTAATGAAACCCTATCCCCTGTCTAAAATTTGCTTTCTATGAACAGAATTTCACTTTCACAAAATGTTCTGTGAACCCCCTTTACTCTAAAGCTGTAGGAGCTGGCCACGGGCTGAGACAAAATACCAGACTAGCAACAGTGCAGGTCTATCCTGATGGACCAATTCCTTGTGTCAAAGAAAGACAAAAAGCAGCAAAATTCCAAGTCACTGTGACACGTGCAAGTAAGTCCTCTCTCCCCTCTGCTACGGCTGCTGCTCCCATGCACTGCCCGAGCAAAGAAAGTCAAGTACATTTCAAACTTCTCTGAAATGGAGAGGGGGGGAAAAACCAGTCACCATTTGCCCACTGGAGGAACTGAACAACTGGTGAAATGGAGTGACAGCAAGTGAAGAGACTGGCTTTTGAGTTAATGACCAGAGCTCTAAAAGTTACGGTAAGGGGCTGGCCAGTATACAACCCCTCAAACTGCTCAAAAAAGCTGGTCGCCACAGCAGTTGTGCGTATGATCCTCTGCATTCTCTCAAGCTCTGCCTTGTAAGCTGCTGTGGGTGAATACACAGAGACGACAGTGCAGGCATCCACCAGGGCAGTAAAGGGGACAGCCCAAGAGCTCAGCTGGCAGATGCACCCAGGAGACACCGGGTGTGACATGTGACTGCCTTTGAGGCACAGGGGATTTCCCTGCCTCCCCCCCCCCTCCCCAGCTCTTTTTGTGTCCGACACCGACACCGATCCTCAGGTCAGAGATGACTCTGAAGAGGAGACCAGCTGAAAGGGCCAGATGGTGCCATGGAGCCTAGATTAGCCAAATAATGTGACTGCCAGGGCCTGATCCCAGGACCCCACTACAGAGTCTGTCTCTGCAAAGGACTGTACTCCAGCAATTCAATGAAGGCTTGTGCAGTGCCTGCATCTATTGCCTAAGCCCACCACCACCACACACACCCTGCTGATCAGCTGTGCAACACGTCTGCTTGCGCTGAGAGAGAGTCAGGGGCTCAGACACCAGACGGTTAATCAGATCACAGCTTGCCGAGACATTCCCAGCTGCAGGATGAAAAATGCACTTGGGACCTATGGCTGTGGAGCACCCAAAGTCCTCCAGGCAGCCCTGTGAAACAGCCCAGCCCCCTGCCCCCACAGCCGGTGGGCCATGAGAGCTGGCCAGCGTGTGCCAGAAGCAGGTAGCAGTGCCTCACGGCGTGCATGCTCGCATTCACACGTGCACACATTCCAGAGCTGCCTGACTGGAGGAGGAAGCCAGAGGCGCTCGCTGGCTGGACTTGGCGGCTGGGGAGCTGCAGCTGCTCTTCTCTGGCCTCGCCAGCAGGTGTATCTGCACCCTCTGGGAGTGACAATGGAGAGCCGCTGGAACCAGGCGGAGAGCAAAGAAGATGCTCAGAAGCGTCCTTAGAAGACAGGTCCTCTAGCGGGGGCCAGCAACGCCAGCACAGGAGGGTGGGGGAGGGCTGTCTTTCCTCTTTAATTTATCAGTCACCAGGGCGATGGGACAGACCCCACCAACCTGGTCCTTATCACACGCACACACGGATCACAGCAGCATCACACAGCATGAACCCCTGCTCCATCCTCAGCGAAATGCACTGAGTTCTGCCTTGGGCAACTACTCACCTGCCTAATGCTCACTCATTCGCCTTCCCATCACACCCTCCCTCCTCTCGCCCACACTCCTGCGCCTTGTCCCAGGCAGCCCTTCCTGCTCCTGTATAGACATAGCTTCATAGTCCTGTGCCACATCCCCCCTTCATGCCACGACAAAGCAGTGCTCAGGGCCAGAGCAATCATCCAGCCTCCACCTATTACAGCTGCTAGCACAGTGTGTGTGTGTGGCTAGAACTAGCCCCTCTCCCCTGCCCCCATAACTTAATTCTGGGCATGTGGCTATCCTCTCTCTCCCCATAGCCCCACCAGATCGCTTGGAGGGCAAACAAATCAATGCAGAGACTAGGGCTTTATTCTCTTTGAGGCAGATTCATCCTGTATTCCTGGCAGGAGTTAGTTCAGCCCCCAGCATAGCTAACTGGCACCCCTGAATAGCTAGGGTACACGTTTCTCTTGTCCAGGCCCACCCCCAAATGACGCCTGAACCTAGGACCACCACAAGCGGACTTTGCACCATGGCAGCAGGATCCCCTGCAGCGATGGGTCCTTCTCCCTCCCCTGCGTTGGTCGTTCTAGCAACCAACAACGACTAGGGTGTATTCGGCGTTGGCCCTCCTGGTGCTATATGCCATTGTGTTTGTGTTCAGCCAAACAAAGCAGCCTGGAACGTGAGTGACATGCACCACCCATGCTCAGTCCAGGGTCATCTTCCATGGCCCAGACAGTCTTGGCCAACAAGACAGACCCCTGTCAGCCCCCCTCCAAACAGCTCCGCTGCTCACTTCAGGACCTACTTCAGCTTTGGGGTTTGGCGCTTTTGACCTTCTGTGGATGTGCCCCACAGCTGAGCTCACAAACCTTTTCTCTCCTTCCACCCCCACCACTGCTGCTTCTTTCCTTTCCCACAACCTTTGTCCCCCAATGGCATGACAGCCTTCTCCGCAGCAGCCTTTTCCTTCTGCAGACCACCTCTCCATGGGACCTGGTTGCCTACCCAGGTTTCAAATGCTCTCTTGTTTGACACTGGATTGACAACAGAGGTTTGGAGTGGTGCAGCTACATCTATTACCCCCTTCCTGCCCCCCTCAGTGCTGACAACACCTCTGAACCTCCCCCCCCCATCTCATCTCACAATTTCATCTTGAACTAGATCTTCATTTCAGCACCCCTCTGGGATGGGCCTATCCGTGATTAATTTAGCCACCCGATCTCTTTATACTGTTCTCCTCTATAATCCAGTATAAGCCAGAGCCTGCCTGGTCATGCTTACACACTGTAAAGCTCTTTTGGGAGTTGGGGAGGTGCTGCAGATGGCAGGAGACCTGCTTTATACAGCAGCCGGCTTGGGTTTAAATGAGTAAGATCCAAGCTCTGGCTTCCAAAGGACTCTAAGGCAGCTTAAGTCCCGTTCCCCTTGAATCTCTGTGAGAGCTGGACACGAGGCTCCCTTGGGGTTCTTTAAAAAGCCAAGCTTTAATTCATACTCCCCTGATTGTTCGGTTACACCATGAACATGCTGGGTGTTGGGGTCACAGCCTGGGCAGGAAGCTGGGCCTGTTCTCTGTGTCCCACATACATGTGGAGCATTCAACATGACCGCATTTATTGCCATCAGGGGAAGCCCCAGCCCAGACCATAATGCTTCTGCTTACCTTGCAAGGAGGGTGCTAGGGAGTGAGGAACAATGGGAGGGGAGCCTGTGCACAGAGTTTTGCCCCCTCCTGGCTGCAAACCTGGTAGACTGCTCCCTGTGGCACTCCCCCTTGCCAGGGGGTGACTGGAGCATATGCACTGAACTTCTGATGGGGAAGTGGAGCCCTAAGGGCTCAGCTCAGGCAGAACTGCTGCACTGGGGGTGGCATCTGGGGAAATGGGGAGCTGCTGCCTGGATGTTTAAATGTAGAAGGTGAAGAGGAAAAAAGCAACAGTCCCTAGGGAACCTCTGCCCCCTATCTTCAGACAGTTCACGGTCATACCTGGGTTGACCAAGTGGCCAACGGCAGCTGGAAGAAGGCGGGGGAAGAGGTTGTGTTGGGGGTGACTGAGGACTGGGATCCCTTGGTTCATTTGGAAAGGTCAGGTACTAACTGCCACACGGTCCTGACTCCATGAGTTCCATGGTTCTTCATTGAGATTTCTCAGCTCAGCATGCTGGGAGCTGGAAACGCTGTAGGAACATCAATCTCTTCGCACCCTCTCCATCTGAGCCGCCCCCACTCTTCCTCTTTGCACCTTTCCCTTCCTTCTAAAGCAGGGGTGGGGAATCTAAAGCCTGAGGGCCGAATGCAGCCCCCCAGCTTGCCTGAATCAGGCCCCCAAGGCTTAGGGTCCCCCCCAGCATTGCAGAGCATGTGGAGCTGGGGCACCCAAAAACCCACTAGGGTCCCACTAGGCTCTGGCGTGTGAGTGGGATGTGGAGAGCATCTTTCTTCTTCTCCATCAGGAGCCACATCAGTGAGGGTTTGTTTTTTGTTTATTTTCCTTCTCACTAGTGGGCTGCCCTCGACTGATTTTTCTGTGGGTCAGTGGCCCCCGACCAAAAAAAGGTTCCCTACCCCTGCTCTCAAGGATCAGTTGGAGGCTTGTTTCTTGCTAGGTTCTAGCCCTTTGCAGATGCACAGTGTGAGAAGCAGACTCCCCTACAAGGTACAGGCAAAAGCACACAGACTCATGCCATCTTGCAGGCATGTTTACGCCCATGCACCCTTGGATGGGGGGCAGAACATGCATTGACACTCGTGCACACATAGGCCATGTCCCTGACTTGAACATGGATTTGCATGTACATGTGCACACACGTGTACAGCTATGCACATTGCTCTTGAACACTGCTGCAGGGAGATGCTAGTGCCCTTCAGCGCAATCTGTGCCGTGCCAAAATGCTGTATGAATCCCCTCCCCCCCCAGTCACCTACCCCCAAAGCCCTCCTCACCCTCGGTTCCTCTAACTCACCAGGCAGGGTCGGGAAGTTGGTGGGAGGGTCAGAAAAATTAACAGGGCCAGGTGTGACCCCAGCATAGCCTCAACATGCAAAAACCCTCTTTCTAAAGCCAGGGTAGCATCTGAAATGTGCAGCAGTTAGTTAAAGGGAGGAAGCTGGGACAGCAGGGCGCAGTCCCCTACTGCTCTCCAACGCTCCCTTGCTTTCCTAGAGCGTGATGTGACATTCACTCTACACCAATAGCCTAAATAATTCAGCCAGGGACACCGGTTCCTGCCCGTTCCCCAGGGTGCCAGCCATGCAGCCGGCCATCCAAAACTCAGCCTGGGCAGCCCTGCAAGGAGCTGCCAGCCCAGCCATGGGCAGCTTTCTCCAGGCAGCACCCCAGCCAAGCCCACTGCTGCCAGCACACCCATCCCCACTTCGCGGACGGGGGGCAGGATAACGGGGTGTTTCGCTAGGCAGGCAAAGGGGGGTTGGCTAAGGGTGAGTGCCCGCCCCCCCAGAGTGGTAGAAAGTTTTGGGGGCGCTGTGTCTCCCCCTGCCTTGGACAGATCGCTGCTGCCCCAAGAGAGGCGGAGGGGAGGGAACCCCCAAGCCGCCAGTTCTCGCTCTTTCCCCTCTCTCCCGCTCCTTACCTGGGATTTCTCCTGCTGCCCGTCCTCAAGTTGCGACGCTCCCCCCATGTTTTTCCACCGCTCATTGACCATCTTCTGGGCCAGGGAGCGAGGCCGGTTCGCTGGGGAACCCAAATCCGCGCCGGGCCGCCGCGCCCCGGAGCTCGCTTCGCTCAGCGTCGGGCAAAGTTTGCGGCGCGCTCGGGGCTGGGTCGGCGTCCGCCCAGCACCCGCCTCCCCTCCCCGGCTGCTCCCCTCGGACTCCGGCTGGCGGCGCCTCCCTCCTGGAGCCGGGGGGGCTGGCCCCGAACTTCGCCTCCTCCTCCCTCTGCTGCCTTGATTTGCCCAGGGCAGCTCCAGCCGGCACGGGCACGGGCACGGGCACAGCCGGAGCTAGAGAGCCGAGCGGCCGGGGGGAGGTTTGAATCTACGCCCCCCCCCCACCTCCTTCTCCTTGCCCTAAATCTGCTGGACCAGCTCGCTCTACCCAGTCCCTGTGTCCTCCCTCGTCTCTCTCCCTTCTTTCCCCGTCCCCTTCTGCCCTGCCCCGCCCCCCGCTTGTACTGTCCCCCCTCTACCCTGGCGCCTCTACCCCTCCCCCCGTTTTTACCCTTCTGCCCTCCTCCTCCCTCTCTGCCCCTCCCCCCTACTGTCACCCCTCTTCCCAGGCGCCTCTATCCCTCTGCCCTGCCCCTCCCCCCGTTTTTACCCTTCTGCCCTCCTCCTCCCTCTCTGCCCCTCCCCCCTACTGTCACCCCTCTTCCCAGGCGCCTCTATCCCTCTGCCCTGCCCCTCCCCCCGTTTTTACTCTTCTGCCCTCTCCCCCTCTCTGCCCTCCCCCCTACTGTCACCCCTCTTCCCAGGCGCCTCTATCCCTCTGCCCTGCCCCTCCCCCCGTTTTTACTCTTCTGCCCTCTTCCCCCCTCTCTGCCCCTCCCCCCTACTGTCACCCCTCTACCCTGGCGCCTCCGCCCGCTTTTACCCTTCTGCCCTCCCCCCTACTGCCAACCCTCTACGCCGCCCCTCTCCTCCCTGCCCCTTCCTTTCTCCCCCTGAGCAGCCCGCACCAGGGCAGGCAGCGCACGAAGTAGCCCTCTCGCTCCCCCTCCCCTTTGTCGTTGGGCAGGAGCCGCGGTGGGGAGCGGGCCCGATCCGATCCAGTCCGGCCCGGCCCGGGTGCCGCGGGCTGGGAGGTGCCCGGGGCCGGCGAGGCAGCCGCAAATCTCCGGCGGCTTAAGCATCCGGCGAGCCCCGTGGAGCAGGGCGGTGTCAATCACAGCCCCTCCTCCGCCCACCAGCCCCGCGTCCCACCCTCTCACCTGCCCCGCCAGTCCCTGCCCCTGCCCCTGCCCCTGCCCCGCCGGCAGCCGCCGTTCACAGCCCCGAGCCGCTGTTGCCAGAGCGATGAATGGCTCCGCAACTCACCGGCCTCCTGCCGCAGGGGGCTCGGAGCAGGCAGGCCCCTCCTGGGGCTGGGAGCCAGCATCTCCCACCCTCCGCCGCCGCTCCCCAGAGGTGGCTGCATGTCCGCGGTTGCCGGCCGGGATTCCTGTCGATAGGGGCCGCCACCCAGCCAGAAGGCGCCAGAGGCAGAGCTCCCCGGAGTGGCGCTAGGGGGCGCTGTGCTACTGGGAGGCGTGGGATCGACTCAGTTGGGGGCACTAACCCCCCACCCCGGTATCCCTGCACAGTGCCAGGGGGTGACTGCAGGTGCACCCCCCACCCCAACCTTCCCGTCCTCTGATGCACAGGGTGGAGGCATCAGCAGAGACCAGGGACCACCGGAGCTTTCAGGCTTACTGGCCTGGCTGCATCTGTGCAGTTCACCTGCCTTTTCCTCTGAGCTGTTCTGTCTGACTGGTACAGACACCCCCCCCCCCGCCGCCCCCCAATTCCCCCAGCTCCAGGCTGGCTCCCTATAGCTCCTTGGCTGATGTCCACGCATGGGCCTCGGCATCAGGCCTGCGGAAAGGTGAGACTCTCCTGCCCTCTACTGGCTGCAGCGGGAAGCGTTGACAAGCCCTGCTAGCCCCTCGGCTGATGGCGGTTCAGCCTGAGTTCCAGGAGGGAGGTGGGGGACAGGCTGTCTTCCAGCCTCACTGCCAACCCCTCACAATAGCTGATGAGCCTGAGATGCATGTGGACATGGGCTGTGGGGTATGCAAGGCACTCTCTAAGCAGGGGCTCTAAGCGGAAAGGGGCCCAGGCTGTAAAATTTCTCTCTGGAGCCAGTCAACTAAGGTTCAGAAGTGTTGGGAAGCAACTCTACACTCTCCCAGGCAGCAGCAGGGCTGCTGCGCTGTCATGGAGAGCTTGCCAGATGGAGAGCCCTGCCAGCATGGCTGAGTGTCCAGAGCAGCAGCACTTTCCGCTTCTCACCGAGCCAGCGGGACAGAGCCAGGTAATCTACGGGATATAATTTTCTTTCCATTTCCCCTTTGCATCCTTCCCACCATGCAGCTCTGTGCAGAATAATAATGTTTTGCCCTTCTAGAGCCCCCCTCCCCCACCCCTGCCCAGCATCTCAGTGAGCTTCATACATGCTATTTAAGCCATGAGATCTCCTGCCAAGAAGATAAATATATTATCCTTACAGATGGGAAAATGGAAGGGAAAAAGAGAGGTCTTAAGGCAGGGGTGGGCAAGATATGTCTGAATCTGTCCCACCAAGTCTTTTAATCTGCTCCGCAACCCACACCACTGGACCCACAGGCCGGGAGCACACCCAGGGCTCAGAGCAGCTGGCTGCTCCATCTGCATCTCTGTGCCAGGGGGAAGCTTTGACACTGCAAACTCCCTCTTTCACCTAAACTCCCTCTCAGACCCCAAACCATCTCCTTCATCCCAGTCCTCTACCTCGAGCTCCTTTCTGCACCCAACCTCTGTCCCAGACCCCACAACCCTTTCATAGAATAGTGCGGCCCTTGACCATGTACCAAACTTTTGGAGTGCCCCCCCCATGAAAAATTATTTCCCACTCTGGCTTAGGGTCACAGAACAAGTTGATGGCCAGGGTAAGACACAAATCCTAGTGTTCTGAACCCCAGACCTGTGTTTTTAGCACTAAACCACATTTCCAAAGCTCTGAAAGTAAGTGGGGGGGCTAGTAAGGAAATTCAGCTCTCCAGTGCACTGCAGCGTATAAACCCACGGGCACTAATTCTGATTTCACTCCAGTTCTACTCCAGGGGGTGATGCCACTGGCCTCTCACTTATTTACGCTAGCATAAGTGAGCTCAGAAGCAGGCCTGTGGTGTTCAGCCAGAATCCAAGAGTGGGATTGAGGGATGGTAAAGGGAAGCGTGGAGGTGTCAAAGAGTAACAAAGAAACCACTCCAGTTTCATTCACTAAGTGTTTAACTTGAATGTCAGCACAGAAACCAGATTCCAGATGGGTTTACAGAGAGGAGAGAGCAAGTTGACCAGCTGCTCTACTCTCTCCTCAGCCCTTCTTATTCTGTCCTTCTGCATGTGCCATGCTAATCAGTTACGCATATGTGCAGGCTAAGAGCATTAGTTGCAACAATGTCATATTTTGCCTGGTCCTAGACTCTTCTAGCCAATAGAAGCAAGGCTGTCACCTGGAGGTCTAATTAATTCACTTGCAATAAACACATCAATGACAGAGCATCTAGCCATGGGTTTCCATGGCCCTCATTAGTACAGGATCTCGGGGCTTTCATTAATGCCTGTGTTACTGAACCAACACGCTGTGTAGAAGAGCATTTCTAACCAAATGCCTGGAGACCACCAGCTACAGGACAAGCTGTAGGATGAAGAGAGTTGGTTCCTCTCCCTCCACTTTAAGAAGCCTCAGCTAGAGGACTATTCTCCAGCGTGGTTCCACCCTATGCACCAGGTGGCATTAGGAAACTAAGCAGGGCTGTCCCGAGAGCCCCCCAGGATGATGAGCTTGGACATCTGTACAGTCCAAGCCCCCAGACTTCAGCATGAGATGTGTACAGACTATCTGTAATACCGGGGCAGGAATGGGGGAGGAGGAGGAGGAACCACATCCCCAGAAATCTGGGCTCAAAACAACTAAAAACAAAAACCAGGAGTGGGAGTAACATTACAAATAAAAAATCAGGGATCAAGAGGAATGCGGAGCAGAGCTTGCTTTCTTCACCGCCGCGACTCCACCCGCTGCTCCTCAAAGGCATCTAGGGAGCCAGGAATTCTGTTCCAGGGACATGACTAAACAAGGGGTCAGAAAAAGGCCCCGGAGTCGCAGAGAACCATTCCATCCAGCTTCCTCCTCCTGAAGATGACGCCTGGGGGTGGCGGGAGGGGATTCCAACTGGGGAAACCTCAGCCCTATAAAAATAGGATTTTCCCTCTTGCGTGGAAAGGACAGAAACTCTCAGGAGCGTAGGCTGGCGAAAAGATGTTCCATGCTAGCAAATCCACCATTCTCCAGTAGAGGGCAGTAGTGCATACGCACACATGCTAGTAACACAGCTGTGCTAAGGAGGGTTTTTTTAAGGAGTTTGGCAAACACCTGTCAAGGATGGTCTAGGTATATTTGGTCCTACCTCAGCACAGGGAGCTGGTCTGCCTCTTGAGGTCCCTCCCCCCAGCCTACAATTTGCAACACACAGACTTTTCATGAGCTCCATGTAGGATCAAATTCCCCAGGATGGGAACCTTTCCCCCTACACTTGGCTTTCTTGACAAAGGGCTCTTGTGCTTATTGACCACAGTGGGAGTTGGGCTGTTTACAACAGTGCGTTTCAAAATGGGCTCTGTGGCTTGATGAATCCTACCTTCTCTTGCTATCCGTTCAGTCTGAGGTCAGATCCTGCAAGGTGCTGAGCGCTCTCAATTCTGATGTCAGGTGGAAGGAGCTTGGGGCCTCGCAGGATTAGGGCCTCAAATGACAGTGGTCTGGCTGCTCTCTCTTCTACCACCGCCTTGTCCAGCCACTGCATGGCACTGCAGAAATGTGGACACGTGGCCATTTGTCTGGCTGTCATAATGGGGGTGTAATCCACAGACAACTCTTCTTGTGCCCCTCCATCTTTGTTCACCCCCTGGGGCCCAGCCCTGGTGAATGGCAAATTGTACCGTGTTTATGTAACCCAAGCTGGGAACATGCAGGGCTTTGTCTCCCTCTAGTGACTAGTTCACACAGGAGGTTTCAGAGTAACGGGGACGAGGGACCAGAATCTCACCCAGTAGAGGCCAGGATTTCAGCCATGCTCAGCACCCAGCGGGTCCCACGCTGACACGTCCCATCAGAGCCCAGTGATGTGCCGAAAACCTGGTGGCTTGTTTAAATGCCTAAATGGCAGCTGAGGTCTTCTGACAATTGTGGCCTTCGTCCTTCCGCACCAGTGGGCAAAGTTCCCGTTTAACTGCCCAGGTCCCAAATTTAAGTCTTGCCGGCAGCCCAGCCTACATCTACATTTCACGTGGTTTTCTCGGTGGCCCTAACGTCAGCATTGAGACCCTCCAAGTCATTTCACCAGTGGCGTGTCCCTCAACCCCTGTGGCCAGCAGCTCTGACCCTGCGGCTCGTAAGCCTTTGGAAGCAGCCAGCCTCTGCACGTCAAGGCTGTTTCAACTTAACTCTGACAATAAAATTTATCATGAAAAATAAATTTATCTTGGCTTCATGTGGCCTGGAAATCTACCGAGGAGTGATTCAATGGGCTTGTCATACCTCAGCGTTAGCCACGCTGAGCTGAACAACTGGATATTCTCCAAGTCCAGCAACTCATTTGCTGCAGCTGGAGCTGGGAATGTACAGTGGCTCTGACATTTAATTTAGAATCCAACATACCTTGACATAAACCCATAATACAATAGCAGGGGTGGGGGCCACTGTGTGGGGGGGTAAGGCCAATTGACAGAATGGATTTTTTTCACTTGTGCTTTGTCAACAGTTACTGAATATGACAAGCTGCAGTGAAAGAGCGATGGGCAAAGGACAGTGTAAGAGGGTGGTGTGCACGTGCACACTTAGCTTTGCGGGTGGGTGTACGAGGCTGCTCGGGGTGGGCATTTGTGCCCTATGCAGCTTAAGACAAGAGCCATGTCAGTGCACTGTATATGGGCTTGCACTGTGTGGTTTGGGGATTGCGCACTCATGATTGGGGGGAGGGGGAACTGTGCAGTTGTGTCTGCAGAAAAGACTCCCTGAGCCAAGCTGTTGGTCTGCAAATGACATTAATTGGTGTAAATGAGGCCACCTGTGCCTGGAGTTGTGTGTTTATGTTGAGAATATTTTGCCCTATACTGTATAATGTACTTTTTATAAGCATGTACAAAATATGCATGTGTACACACAATGTCACACCATTTTGGCATATATTGGTATGTTTCTGTGCTGTGGTAGTGTGTGTGTTTATGACAGATCCTTGTGTCATGCCCATTTGTCCATAAAGCAATGCTTACTGGTATAAGTGTTTGGTGTCTCCTGTGTGGCATGTGCCTGGTGCTGAGCATATGTTGTTGTGATGATGGTGTGCCCTGCCTTTCTCCTTCCAATGTGTGTGTTTGCACAGGGGTCCAGGGTGCATTAGCTCTAATGCTGCTGGGATGAGTGCAGACATTGCTGTGCACAGCAATGAGGAGAGGGTGGTTATGGGGTCCAGAGATCATCCCAAAGCAATGTTCCCTCTAATCTTTTCCATCCACATGTGGAATATTTTTTTATGTGCATCGAGGCGTGTGAGAGTGTGCACCAGCAGTAGAAACCATACCTAGCTGTGGGCGTTCTGCTAATCAGCTAGGCAGCATTTGCATTTCTCCTGAGAAGCCCCACAAGCACCCAGCTTACAGGGAACACTGTCCCAAACTCAGATTAGATTTTCCCTTGGGCTTCAAATATTTCTGGGTCGTCCCCCCCTCCGCCATTGCTTTCCTTGTAAGTTGCCCCCTGTGCGTCACTGTAATACGCCAAGGCGGGCTCATTCCAGCAGGCCAGAAATCTCATGTGCACAGACTCTTTAAAGGACAGCTTGCAAACCCAGCACAGTCCTCCATACACCAGAGCTTCTTGTCTCATCTTCCGATTGCAAGGCCTTCCAGGCAGGGACCATCTTGTCATTGCTTGTTTGTGTAGTGCCTGGCGTCTCAGTCACCTCCTAACTGCAGCCGAATCTGCCAGTCCACACGCAAGGCAAGGCCATCACAGCCCACCACAGGGGCTGCTAACAATCGTTTATCTATTTACATCCCCATCCCCTTTTATGCAGCGCTGGTTGAAATGCTTGTTAGTCTTGGCTGCTCCCTGGTAC
This sequence comes from Pelochelys cantorii, assembly GCA_032595735.1. Classification (NCBI taxonomy): domain Eukaryota; kingdom Metazoa; phylum Chordata; order Testudines; family Trionychidae; genus Pelochelys; species Pelochelys cantorii. The sequence continues at coordinate 13,654,529 of CM064347.1, read as the reverse complement.
CGCACTGGGGGCTGACCATCCCAGCCCCTGTCTTTGCAGTAGCCTCTGCATGGAGCCAGCTATTAAACAGATTCATGGGGAGGCAGAAGGGTGAGGTTAATTGCTGGAAACCCCATTGTCCTTGGGCAGATGGCTTGCCCCAGCTAATAAACACCCGGCTATGGCAGGGCGCTTGCAGTTGGAGATCTGCCTGCTGGGACCCAGCTGTGTTATGTTCTTTCAACATAGCTGTTTAAATGCCCCTTCCCCAAGATGGGCAGCGAGCAGGCGCGCAGCGTGCCACTGACATGAGACAGGCTCGACCCGCCTGGCGACGGCGCCTAATGGATAATTTATAAATGCTCACACGCTCTCGCCCAGAGTTTTATTGAAGCTGCCGAGGCAGGGCAAGGCTGTGTTAAAGGAACCCAACGGTGGAGGAGGGAGTTGGAATCTCTCCCCCCCCACCCCAGGCTCTGCACCCAGCTGTCTGCCCCTCCCTGCTTATCTTCCCTTGTGAAATGTCGCTCTGCCAAATGATCCCAGCCCTGCTGGCCTCAGCATCCCCTGCATCCCGCCTGCCTGAGCCCCTCCATCTAGCTGCTTCCCTGGCCACCATGGCATGCGGTTTGTGTTGGGTCAGCATGGCATACAGAGTCGGGGAATCTTTTTTGGGTTGGGGCCTGCTGGGCCACACAAACATCAGTTAGGGGGCCGCACACAAGTGATGTGATTCCCCCCCACTGAGAAGCAGAAAGGCGACATTCCCCTCGCACACCAGAGCGTAGGGGGGCTCAGGCTAGTCGATTTTGTGTGCTCCAGTCCTGTGGCAGGGGAGGGAGGGCTGGAGCACCAGCGTGGGGCTCTCTGATGCTGGGCGGGGGAGCCCTGAGCCTCGGGGGCCAGATCCAGACAAGCTGGGGGCTGCATCTGGCCCCTGGGCCGTAGGTTCCCTGCCACTGTAGGAACGGCCTAGCTCCTCAGCTCTTTGTCCCAGGATTGGGAGCTCCACTGGGCTGCCCCTGAGTGTCACAGAGTGGGTCCTACCGTAAACACATCGGATATAATAACAATCAAAGGCCAGTGCTGGCTTTTAGCTCAAGAGGTCAAGCAGACTCATTATTCTCTCTGTCAGTGGTCTCGGTGCCACTAGATAGGGCAGTGCACCACATCCAGCAGGTAGGGTTGCCAGGTGTCCGGTTTTGAACCGGACAGTCCGGTATTTGAGCTTCCTGTCCGGGAAACAAATTGAGAAAATAGTGGACATATAAATGTCCGGTATTTTCTAATTAAGTTTTTATTATTATCATGAGTATCAGTACGTAGCTGCATGAGCGTGTCTACCAGCCAGGCAGTACGCAGCTACGCAGTAGAGAGGAGGGGGCGGGATGGAATCCCCAAGGCCAGACTCGCCCATGTGCCCTGCCGGGACCATGTGCGGGACGGGCAGCACCCCAGGATCTACGTGCACCTGGGCCAGCCCCGCTCCCCACCGGCTGGTTTCCCCCCCCTCTCGGCCAGCCTCACTCCCCCCAACCCTCTCCTGGCCAGCCCTGCTTCCTGCCAGCTGATTCCCCCCCCCCACCCACCAGCCTCGCTCCCCCCAACCCTCTCCCGACCGGCCCCACTCCCTGCCGGCCGGTTTCCCCCCCTTCTCGCTCCCCCCCCCCCGTCAGCTCCACTCCCCCCAACCCTTTCCCAGCCAGCCCTGCTTCCCGCCAGCTAGTTCCCCCCTACCCTCCCCCAGATCTCTTCTGGCCAGCCCCGCTCCCCCCCGACCCCCTCCCGCTGGCGTTGCTCTCCTGAGTGACTCATCCTGGCTGGCTGGGATGGAGCTTGTGGCACGTCATGTCATGTTAGACACCACAGGCCCAGGCTGCGCAAGCCCGGGCGGGAACGCGGATGGCCGGCTCTGCGTGGTGCTCTGCTAGGTTTGGTAAAGGGCACAGGTCTCTGTGAGGAGGAGCAGGGTGAAGGCAGAATGGCCCTCTCAGTAGCCAGAGCCTGAGCGCCTTCCTTAACCCAGAGACTTGGCCCAGAGTTTGGCCAGAGAAAGGCCTGGCTGTGGCCTGCTTGTCAGAGGGGCAGTGCGACCCCAAACCCCATGGAAGGCAGCTGGTGCAGCAGGCACCCAGCTCAGGAATTAGCCCCAAAGGCGGGACACGACTAACGCGCTCAGGCCCCAGCCAGACGTGGGTGGAGCTATGTGCTGAACTGCTGTCAGGTGGGACCAGGCATGTGCAGCTGGAGCTCCAGCCTGGTGAGTTTTGCTGGGCCCCTCCTCACTGCAGGAGTTGCCTCCAGAGAGCAGCACAGACCATCTTGGCTGCCAGGAGGCTAGAAATGGGCTGTTGGAGACCTTCAGCCAGCCAGTGCTGCTGGATTAGTTCTGTGAGGCAACCCGTGGTGTAGCTAGGACAGGAAAAATGGGTGGGCCCAGCTTTGTGGTGGGCAGGTAATCTGGGGAGCAGGGGGAAGGGATGGCGAGCCTTGGGGTGGGGGGGGGGGGCGGCAGAAGGTGCTGGTGCCCTGGGAAGAGGGGCAGAAAGTGGATGGGGGTGGGAGGGATCCGGTGCTCTGGGGGCGGGGAGAAAGGGGATGGGTGCAGGAGGGATACGGTGCCTTGGCAAGAGGGGGCAGGAAAGGTGGGAGACCTGTCCCCCCCATTACTGCTCAGCAGGCAATCTGGGCATGCAGGCTGCAGGGTGCCCACATGGAGCATAGGGTTGCCAGATGGTTTCACAAAAAATACCGAACCCCCCCTCCCCCCAAAAAAAAACCGCCGGGAAAAAATTCTGTTGAGCAAAAAAAAAAAATGCCTTCTGTCGGGCATGTCCGGTATTTGCTGATTTTTTTTAATCTGTGGAAGGCACAAATACTGGGCTGTCTGGTTCAATACCGGACACCTGGCACGGACACCTGGCAGGAGCAGGAGTGGCCCAGCCAGGACTAGAGCTCCACCCACCCTCCCAACCCCAGCTCAATATCTGCCAGCTGGGCCATGTCCTCCCTCCTGCCGGCACTGCGTGCTTCTGCCCCTATCTCCGGCCCCAGGGCTAGCCCTGCCTAGACCTGCTCCATGAGGCCTGCGGGGCGAGTGCTGGGGCCAGAGATGGGGGCAGCAGCGTGTGGAACTGGCAGGAGAGCCATGTGGCCAGGCTGATGGGCACCCAGCCAGGATCAGGAGTCCTAGCCTGAGAATTCAGGGGGCTCCAGCCCGATTTGGGCAGGCCTGGATGCTATGTGGGCAGGCCATGGCCCACTCAGGCCCATCCTAGCTATGCCCCTGGAGGCAACTCGTCACATGTAGGCTGGATCCGGAGCCTACCCAGTCTCCTTGTATCAGATAAGGATGAGAAACCCCATTTAATTGGCTAACTGGTTAAATATGGTTTAACTGTTTAAGTGATTAAGGGGGGGGCAAGTGGGGGCTCCCTGCCTGCTGCTAGACAGGAGCACACCCCCGCCTCCCTGCCACAGGCCCCCCACCAGTTAACTTTAATCGGTAAGCCTTACCCATTCAGGGCAAGGCTCAAGGGTGACCTGTATGCTGTGGGGGGGGGAGGCCTTGCCTTCCCAAACCGCCAGCCTGGCTCCCCCCACACTCTGCCCCCAGGATGCCTACTGTGGGCGTTCAGGGGGCGGAGTGTTGCTGCCCCCCAGCGCCCACCCTCCCCATGCTCCGAGGCCATGTGCCGCTCTCCCTTCCCAGTGCTTGGGGCCGGGGAGGCTCAGGCCGTGCCCCCGCCCCCCCCTCCATGGTGGGGGGGCAGGGAGATGGCTTGGCTCCCGTGGGGGCAGGATTAACCCGTGAAACCTTCACATCCCTAGTATCAGGCGGGCCAGGCTGAGGTCTCTGGTGCAGGGGGTCCCTTACTGAGTGATTCCAAGGGGGCTAGTCTGGGGAAAGGGAAGAAAATACCCTCAGTGATTCTGACACAGTTTGAAGTGAAGGAAGCTTGCCAGCCTGTCCTCGTATGGCATCAGATTGAGCATGGGATGCCCCCACCTGCCAATCACTGGTGCAAGGGGGGCAAACAGCCAACAGCGGGGGAGGGGGTGCCAAAGAGGATGCACCCCTTCCCTCCTGCAGCAGAGGAGAGATTAGACTGGGATTTCACAGGTCCCCAGACTGGCCCTGTTCCACTGTAGTCAGGCAGGGCCGAATCCGGCCCCTTCTCGAACTCACGCCTAGGGCTGGAGGGGAGCAGCTCAGAAACAATCAGCGCGAGCTTGCCCCCTCAGTAGGTACCTTCCACTTCCATCCAGACTTTCTTCCTGCAGCCATCTATATATAGTCTCCTCTCCTCTTGGAAAACACCCCCAAAGGCAAAGGAGGCAGCTGGCTCTGTTAATATTATCAACCCCTCGGAGAGTATTGCTGAAGAGAGACTCCAGTTGTTCCCCTCTCAGCTGTGCAGAAGCCAGCCCCGCATCATACTGCGCTGCTGCGACAGCCACGTGGCAAGGGGTTCGGCATCTGGCCCCTGGCAGGCTGTATGTGGGGGGGAGGTTCCATTCACGGGGATCACTCGCCTCCCATTGATCCAAGGCCTAGCCCCGCACCCTGGGATCCCTCTTGCCTTCCCATTAGCATCCCCTCGCTCTCTGGGAACGGGGTGGAAACTGCTCGATTCATTACTGCCGAGCGCCTCGTGTTAGCTCAGTGCGCAGCACTGCAAAGCTGGGCCCCTCTCTCTCTTCTGTAATTGTCCACCAGGGACTTGAGCCTGGAGCCTTTGAGGTAAAAGCCCAGCAAAAGGGTTTGATTTTTATCTTTTTTTTTTTTTTTTTTTTTTAAATCTCCTGCTCAACCTGGGCAGCACTTCCCTTCTCTGGAGGAAAATCCCAATAAAGCCACAGGAAAGGTTAGGCAAACAGCCAGCCAAGCCCAGGAAGGATTCAGTGGTGCCCAGGCAGGCAGGGGGATTTGACTTTGGTCCAGCATGAGAGGCACATCCAGACCCCACTACCAAGTCAGGAGCCCCCCACTTGCAGAACAGCCTCTTCTCCCCCCACCTGCCCTGCTCTGCCTCCACGCCAGCTGTGGGAGGATGGATTACACACCCCAGGTAGGTGTGTCAGGGAGGGGGGGTTGTAGGGCTGGAGTGGGGGGGCACAAGGATGGGGTACATGGAGAAGCATTCTGATTCCCCATTGGCAGCCCAGGTTTATTATGTGCCCAGGTCTCTGAGCCAGCACAATACAGCTTGTGGCACTGGAGTGTAGGTGACACCCAGGACAGGTGCTGCTGCAGCTTGAACCCCGAGGCAGTGGGTGCTCCCTCAGGCAGGGGGCTGGCACAGAACGTGGCACGACGCTGCATCTCTTCAACGTGGCTCCACAGGCCCGGGTTGCCACTTAGCTGGCACTGCCCCGCTCCCGCCTGCAGTTGATTACTTACTCCCCGCTGAGCAGGAGAGACCTGAATTTCCCTCAGGGCTGGCTTTCCTGGGCCTGATTGGAACATTGTGAGCTCTGATTGGCCAGGGCTTGCTATTTCAACCCAAAGAGGGACACACCAAGCTGGCCATGTAAGTGCATCCTCCCTGGTTGCTACACTGGAACCTGGTATCCTGCACTTCCACTCAGACTCCTAACAGTTGGAGCCAAGATGTAGGCAGCTGAGTCTAGTGGTTAGAGCAGGAGATGCTGTTGGGAGTCAAGCAAGGGTCAAAGTATCTCTGAAGCTCTGAGCTAAACCGGGCCAACAGGAGTTAGCATTTCTTTAGGACAGTGCCTCAACCAGCAAATCACTCTCTTAAATCCAGGCCTTTCTCTTTAACTGCTGATTTCACGTCATGATTTAAAGATCAGTGACTTGGATTGTCTTGATTGAAATGGAGCCGTTCCGGCTGGGAGTCAGGTGAGTTTGATTGTCTGCGTGCTGGCAGAGCTAAGCACAGGTGGGGGGAGCCCTTCCCAAGGAAATCATGTGGCACGAGGAGGTGTGGCCATTTCAGTCTCTATTGCAGTGAAGTTCAGTTCAGTTTCCTTAGCGCCTGCTTCTGGCCTGTATGTCCCACCTGTTTGTTCAATGCACGTTTGCAGGCACAGACCAACTTGGTGTCGCCCCCTTGGGGGTGGGGTAATCAGTGTGACACCAATCATGGATTTGGCTCTGAGCCCAGAGCCTTTTGTGCACTGAGCTCAGGACCGGATTTGGCCCAGTCGTGTTTCAGCTGAGCGAGGCCCTGCCCCCTCCCTGCTCTCCGTGAGAGTTTCTTGCTGGCACCACAGCGAGTGGCTCGTCGCGATGCTAAACGGGGGTGGGTTTGGGAAGGGGTGACAATGGAGCTGTCTGCACGAGCCCCCCCTGAATAGCAGAGCGCACATTTCTTGGAACACCGCCATTAGAGCTGGCAAGTAGTCGCTGCACACGCACCTCATCAGCCATCATAATCATATTAATAATGAAAGGGCAGCGCCTTCAAAGATCTTAGACCCTTCTGCTCCTCCGCTGGCAGGAGCGCAGAATGCAAAGGAGGTGCGTGCGCCTCATTCCAAACAGGCCAAATAACACACACAACCTCTTCAATCAGCAGCAAAGAAATTACATGGAGCCAGTTTTATTTTTAACCCTGTGTCTCTTTCTCTTCCCTGCAGGTTGGGCTGTGAGGGCCTCTCCCGCTGCCCGGGCAAGGCTCCTTGCTCGGCTCTGAGGGGAGGAAAGGGCAGCAAGGAAAGCAGCTCTAATGGAATCCCAAATCTGCGGCCTGCCCGTTCCTGCCGCCTGCCAATGCGGAGCGATCAGAGCTGGCTGTTGCTCTGCTCTCAGGGAAGGTAAGGGACAGTCATAGGCTTCTCTGACTCCCTTTGCGGTGAAGTCATCTCTGTGCGCTCCTGGCCTGCTGGAGAGGCCACAGCCATATACTGTGTGAAGGCTGGGCCAGGGCGGAGAGAGGACATCAGTGTGTTTGCCTGTTGCTGTCGAGCCCTCCCTGCCAGGCACAGTGGGAAGTGCTCTGCAGCAGCTTGTGGACGGGAGATCCTCGCAGAGCCCCCTTCTTTCCCCAGCTCAACCCAGGAGCAGTCTCTCTTAGGGCTTGGCTTCACTGCAAAGTTAATTTGGACTCTTCCTCGCATGGAGGCCTGAGTCGATCTCCTGGCCGCTACACAAACCCCTCATGCCTGGGCATGGGGAGGCTTGACACCCAGGCGGCTGGCCCCTGGGTAGCGGGAGGAGGGCTAAAGTAGTGTTTCTTAAACTGTGTTCTGTGGCACACCAGTGTGCTGCGAGGCAGTCGGAGGTGTGCCATGGAGAACAACAGAATTCAAAATGGCTGCCCTTAAAGGGGCAGGTGACTTTTTTTTTCTCAGTAACTTTCTCCCGACCCTTTTTCCCCCGACCTTTTTTTTTTTTTTTTCCCCTCAACAAAAAATCTTTGGTGTTCCCCATAAAAATAAATTATTGTTTGGTGTTCCTCGGTCTTAAAAAGTTTAAGAAACACTGGGCTAAAGCCAGAGTGCTGCCACCACGTGAGCTGCTAACGTGAGCTCTTGGCAGTGTGCTCTCAGGCTGAACCTCTCAGGTGCCACCCTGTCCTCCAATGCTGTCCCACAACTCCCCCAGGCCTGTATTTCCATGCCGTCTCCCTGCTTCTGCATGGCAAGTCTGGAGTGCAGCAGACAGAGCCTTTCCCATCCTTTTTGGGCACCCCAAAGAGTCCACCAAGGACACAAGCCCCACTGTTTGAAAAGCATCCTGTGCAGTGACCAGGCCTGGCCACGCTTGTTGGAGCCCTCGCCTGGCCCATGGGCCTGACTTCATGCCAAGGCTCTGCCAGGAGCAAGGCCTGCGCTCAGTGGCTGGTCTCCTCGGCACAGAGCGCATCGGCTCTAGCTCCGAGCAAGGCCTTTTGCACTGACCTATCACGTGGCCCCCCTGCAGTGGGCGGGCAGAGAGCTCAGTCAATCGATTTGTGTTAGTGAGGTCAGGGTCTTTGCTCTGCACCGGAGGGACCAATAGCCACGGCCACGCACCAAAGAGACTTCAGCTGTGGCTCAGGCTCTGGCAGCACAGGGACAGCACGCAGTGGAATGAGCAGTGGCACTGGGACTGTTTGTAGGGTGGGGGTGCTGAGCTGCCCCCAAAACCTTTTCACACCCTCACTGCCCCAGGCTGGGGTCACCTGATGTCCATCTGGTCTGGGAGAGTTGGCAGCCCTGCCACAGTCGGAGGCAGCTGCAAAGCCCCTCATTGGAGGCAGGACCCAGGGTGGCAGCACAGCCTGCAGGGCAGGGGTCCTGGACCCCATGGACGGCGGCTGCAGTGCCTGTGGGGACAGTGGGTGTCAGGACCCCCAGGGGTGCTGAAGCCACTGGGAGCAGTGGGACCCCGGAGGGGCTGCCTGGAGACTGGGACATGGGGCTGATGGAGCCGGCAGAAGGGCTGGCCCTTCGGTGTGGGAAAGCAGAACAGAAAAACTGGGGGTGCTGCAGCACCCCCCTCCCCGCAGGCCTTCTTCCTGTGCCTATGGGAATGATGAACACATGTGCCAGAGAGGAGACATATTCGAGTTGTGTTCTCGTTTTATCCCTTTGTGGCAATCAGCTCCTGGGTCCCGCTAACTCTTCATCCCTCCGTCCCCTCGTCCCGATGGTTTGGGAGTAACAGCCGTAAATTATCTGGGGAGGGAAAACAAAGGCATTTGGTTATCCAATGGAAAGCAAAGCTCTGGTACGTGCGAGGCTGCAAAATATGGCAAGGGCATGAGCAACAGCGCTGGACAGAGCCATTGGGAGGCGTTTTGGAGTCTCCACTGGTCAGGGGAAGGAAAGAGAAGAACAAGCCTAGGGAAATCGCGCCCGGATTACCGGGACAGCACTAGACAGAGGCAATGTTTTGGGGGAGCAGATCGTTTGGCTGAGACTCCTGGGCTGGAGAGCGTCCCCAGGCAGCCGGCAGGCAAAGGCTGAGACCATCCTGCTCCATGCAGCCCAGAGGAGAACAGTGGCCGTGGGAGCCCAGGGAAGGCTGGTTTGGAGTCCTGGTCGAGTCCCTTTGCTGCTCTGCGCTGTGAAATGCGCCTGAGGGCTCCCTCACAGCAGGGAATCCGTTCGTGCACATGTCCCACGTGCTCCGGGAGGGAAGGCACTAGAGAAATGCTCCTCCCCTTGGACCTCACTGGCACAAAGAGCGTCCCCAGCTGCTGAGCTTCCCACAGAGTTGCTGCGGGAGAGAGCAGAGTGAGTTCCCCACATGGGTGAGAGACCTCCTACCAGCAAGGTGGGCCCCACGGAGCTCTCGGCCTGGGCTCCGCTGAGTGCAGGCCTGCAGCTGTCAAAGGGTCACTGGGCAATGTGCCCTACTGCATGTCTCCAGCGCTGGTCTTGCTTTGCTATTCCACAGCAGGGCGCTGTCGAGCACTGGGCATGGGAGGCCCCTCCCCTCCGCTACAGGGCTTCTCTGCATGGCAGAGCCGTTTTTTTTGGCACGTCAGTATTCACACCGTCCTTGTCTGGTGCTGCACAGATCAGTCCTGCCAAACGGCGTCAGTGTAGTCCATGCTGGTGAATGTCCAGTCGTCGCACTTAGATGCCATCAATAAAGTAGGCACCACGGGGGAAGAAAAGAGGCGGGAATCTGTTGCAGCGGTACCTGGATGTTCCACAGCACTTTTTTCTTTATCCCCTGCCAAACCCCCCTCCCCTTGGCTTGGGGACACTTTATACTCAGTAAAACTCCCTGACCTGCTTGCCCTTTGGCAAAACTTTTTCAGTCCTTTGAAGAAATATCCTTAACCCCCCACACTCCCTAGGAGCCTGATCCCAAGGGATCCCCGGCTCCAGTTGCTTTCAGTGGGAGTTGAGGGCACGCAGAGCCTCATATTGAAAGTTTAGGCCGTTAATCCCTTGGCCAGAAATCCCTCAACCTCTCTTCCCTTCCCTGAAATCTTAAACTTCTCCAGCCTCTTGGTGCTCCGGGCGGGGGGGGGGGGGGGGATGTCTCTCCCACCCTAACGCCCTGGTTCGGCTGCTGGGGATTCCCGACTAGGGAAGCAGTAGTTAGCTGGGAGAAATCTTGGCTGAGAAGCTCGGGGGGTGGGGGCGAGAGGGAGGTTAAACAATTACCCGAGGAGGGAGGACATTGCAGGTAGGGTAGGCTCTGTCCGGGGGAGCGTCCAGTATTGCATAAGTCCCAACGCATTCCAGGTAGCAAGGGTAGAAGTGGGCTCCTGCTTTCTCCAGTGGAGATGCAAAGGCACCCACAGAAGATTGAGAACCTAGAGGGGCCTTTGTGTACGTTGTTTTGTTTTTATTTTTTGCGCACACAGAAAAAACCCACCTCCACAGTCATGAGAAATATATTTTCTTCCTCTTGTTTTTTCCCTTTTTCCTTCTCTTTGTTTCCCCTCTGCCCCTCTCTACTGCAGCAGCGTATCGATTAAACTGTCTTGTTGTAATCCATCGGGTCTATGAAAATTTGGCTTTGAACAGTCCTGGGTGGGAGTGGGAGAATCTGCCTGCGTCTCCAGTTTGCTTGAGCTGCTGAGTTCACACCCGGGCAGGCCATGGGGCAGTGTGGTGGGAAGAAGAGGGCGGTTGCTGGTCAGCCTGCTCAGCCCTGAGACAGTGGTGTTATAACCCTTGCCCTGAATTCATTTGGTGTACTAGGCCCGATCCTGTTCCCATCAGAGCCCATGGCAAATCTTTCATCATGGTCAGTGCCAGCAGGATCAAGCATGTGGTGGGGTGAGAGGGAGCTCAAAGTAGGGCAGAGGTGCTGATTCAGAGTAGAACTAATTGCAGGCTCGTGGCTCAAGCAGGCTTGCGACCTCAGGGGAGCCGACAACCTCTGCAGGGTCCTGGACAAGATGGGAAGAGCTGGTTCTGTACTCCAGAAGGGGCAGGGCCTCAGGCAGAAGGGCAGACAGCCCTTAGCACCATCCAGAGCCCCTCCCTCCCCAGCCCTCCGTGCTGCCCAGAATGGGGCTCTGGCAGCACTTTAAAGGGTCCTGGGTTCCGGCTGCTGCCACAGTAGCAGCAACATCTGGGAGGCCCAGGCTCCTTTGAAGTGCTGGACCCCGGGGCAATTGCTCCCTTTCCCTCCCTCCATGGTCAGCGGGCCTGCTTCGACTGCCTCCATATCGGACACCCCAGAGCTTGGGGTGCTCAGCAAGAGGATTTTGATCCAATCCATTGCAAAGAGGGGGCTTATTTGCTTTCCACTGGGGTCTGGATTTTGAACCTCTCCAAGCTGCACCGGGGTTTGGAGTTGGATTTTGGTTTGAGAACTGTGGATCCAGATTCTAATTTTAACCTCTTACTTTCTTCCCTCGTTAATATTCAGGCTGCCTGGGCTTTAATTCCAGCCCATTTCTAGTTCTGAGGTGATTATGTGGCGACCCAGAGGGCTTTGCAAGGGATCAATCCGAGCGCGCGGGCTGTTGCTTGCCTCACTCAGAGCAGAGAGGCAGCAAAAAGGCTGCTGGCGGGAAGCTGATTATGTGACTATCCAAAGGCTTTGCAGGGGGCAGGACAGAAAAGAGCACTTTAGCTACTCTCTGGCTGAGGAGGGAGCAAGGTGGGGAGCAGCTGACCAGGGGCTGAAAGGAGCTCATTATCTGGCTACCCAGAAGTCTCGGCAGGACAATGGCACAAAAGAGCAGAGGCTGGCCCAACAGAACTAGGAGAGAGGACAGAAAGTAGGAACCCCTGCTGGAGAAGCTCGCCGTTAAAGAGTATTTCCATTTCCAGCCCTGAGCTCCCTCGCTGCAGTGTTACTCCATCTATTGTTAATGATGGCAAATGGGTAAAAAAAAACCCACACAGGAAAGATTTTAATGTAAACCATCTATTGCATGGAAAACAGCATCCCTCGGCCATTTGGAGGAGCTTATGCAGGTGAATGGGAGGTGCCTCTCCCAGGCTGTGCTGCTGACTGCTGGACCCTGGGGATGCGATGATGGCATCTGGGGTTCCACTGGTGGGGAACTACACTCCTGGGGCAACAGTGCCCCCTCATCACAGGCAAAACCTGCCCAAGCTTCCAGCTTCCCCCTGCGAGTGTGCAAGACGCCTCCATTTAATCGCTCTGTTTGCAGTAAAAGTCCTTAGCAATCCCCCTGCCAATGTAGAATAACAACCGAGTTTATTGAAAGTTTATCTGAAACTGCAGGAACAGAGCAGAGAAGAGTAGTCTCCAGGTGGGAGAGAGACAGCCCAGCTCTGCCCCAGGAGATCCACACCAACCCCCTCACCATGGAGGATAGCAAGTCAATACACTCAGTCAATGAAACACAGACTGGAACCATGGATGTCGCCAGTACATGTTCCCATTGGCTCATCCCATCCTAAGGGGCCAGGCACTGTTACCTAGCAACTTCTGAGCAATGTTGGCTTTCACCAATTAACCCTCGTCTGGGCACCTCATGCCCCACCTCAAACCAAACGCCAAGGAAAACCTCCCTCATCTGGGCAGAGGGAGCCTTTGGTGTGATCCTTTGGGGCCCAAGTGGATGACAGAAACTTGGACGACAAAGGGACCATACCCTGTGCCCTCCCTGCCTGAGAGTTGTGGCAGGATTGTCACTGTCTGAAGGAGGAAGAAGCTGACGTGTTAGCAGACACAAACTGATGGGCTTCTCAGGTGAAGGAGCAGACTGCAGGTAACATGGCCTGTGACACAACAGCTGCGCCCTACCTGAACCCCATCAGTCTTGTACTGTCAGATGTCCCCCCTGGCTCCTATGATGCTCATCGAGAGGACAAGCTCCCTGTGCCTGCAGCGTGCCAGCCTAACAGAACAGCAGTGAGTCAATGAGAGGCCGGTCCAGGAGCCTACTTTGACAGGTGTCTGAATCCCAGAGGCTGGTCGTGGAGGGATACGAACTACCAGCAGGGTAAGAGCATGGGAGAAATGGGCCTAGGAGTCTAGGTAGGTTGCCGATCTCATGCTTTTCCTTTGAGAGTGTGGGCTGGTGAAAGCCCTTACCTCTGCCAAAGGAGATCTTTGCAGGTGACATACAACCCTGGACTTGTCTCAGACTGCTCCACTTTGGCCCTTGAGATGATGAGCCCAAAGGGTGCATTGCTTTCCCAGTACAACCATCCACCATCCTGATAGCTCCCCTCACTTGGCTAGAACTCTGACAACTTGTCCGGTTGGACACTGATCAGCCAGCCTCGGCGAAATCTGAAAAGTGAGGGAATGATTCTAGATTAACTCTTAGGGTGTGTCAACACAGCAAAGTTATTTCAGAATAATGGCCGTTATTCCGAAATAACTATGTGGGCGTCTTCACAGCAATTCCATTATTTCGAAATAATTTCGAAATAACAGACGGCTTATTCCGACTTCTGTAAACCTCATTCTACGAAGAATAATGCCTATTCCGAGTAGCTATTTTGAAATAAGGTGTGTGTAGATGCTCTACTTCTGCTATTTCGAAATAGCCCTTCACCGGAGCCATTCTAAGTTATTCCTCCTGGGGCTGTAACTTGAGATAGGCTTCCCTAGTGTAGACGTACTGCCTCGGACATAATTTTAGGCTTCCCTGCAGTGCAGACGTTCTAGAAATAAGCTATTTCAGAATAACTATCCCGGAATAGTTATTCCAAAATAACTGTGCAGTGTAGACCTAGCCTTAGTGTTTGGGAAGACCAACTGACAGGTTCCGGGATGGATGAGCCTTCTTTATTGTCCATGGTCAGAATCTTTATGCTCTCCCCCCTCTATCCCTAAATGCTCATTTAGGCAGCTGAAGATGTCAAGAAAACCCACGAGGTGAATGAATTCTGGAAGGGCAACACTTGCACACCATTAGCGGTTTATGCCACAGTGCAAGAAGCTGAGAGAATTCACTGGCCAGCCAATATGACGTTTCCCACTTCAAGGACCTGGCACGGGCTTACAGGCATGTCTTTGCTGCTGGCGTTTGGTGGTGTTTGAAATGGTGAAGCCGGGAGCTGTGCAGCAGCAGAGCCATCGTTTGTTTGACTCATCATGCTGAATTGCTAGCTGGTCACTTTCCCTGAACTGAAAGCATTTGCTCATGGGTGTCTTGTGTCCTGTCACTCACACAACATAAAATGGGGTTATTTGACAAAGAGGCTCTTTGCTTTGCTGATAGCTGCTTCAAATCTATAACTCATGAAGCCTCATCTCTTGAACAGGGAAGAGGAAGAGAGTCTGTCTGGTGCTGCTATTTGATTTGTAGATACTAAAAAAATACCTGAAGGGTGTTCATGCTGACATAGTCAGTCTGGGTAATCAAGTCTTGTTGATTATTCAAGGCTTCATGTTTTCTCTGGGGGGGGGGGGGAAATCCTCAGGTTTATGTTTTAGTGACAGATGTTTGGTTTCTAAACGTCGCAGTCATTTTGAAGGCTTCATTCTCTAGGCAGAGCATGCTGTGGTTCCAAATCGACCGGTGTAAAACCACATGTCGTGCGTTTGTCATTGCATTTCCACTTTTTTTCTTCTTAGCTGTCATTGGAGCAACATGTCACGGTCCTCTCCTCAAAATGATCCGTCTCTCTGAAACTCCCATCAGCCTGCACCGAGTTCTGACAAAGGCTGGACAAAAGCTTGGGATCTACACAGGCATGGTCAGATCTGCTTTGATTTCCCTACAATTCATTAGCTGTCAACCTCAAAGTGTATTTGTGGAGAACCATTTGGAAGAGTCAAAATCTCTTCCCCTGCATTCTATTCTGAGTTGCCATTTCTATCTAACCTATCTATCTTTAGCTATGTGACTACTGACTTTCCTTCTGATTGGTTCTGTGAGCCCCAATGCACCAGTGAAGATCTACTCATGCCATGCCTATAGAAAAGACCCACTTAGGCCGCTAATGCGAGTGCAGGGCTGGTTGTTCCCCACAGGGTATTACTGAGTGCTTTATCAAGTCGTTGTAATAAATGTCTCAAATTATAGCACTTCCCTCGGGAGCCTATTTTGCAGACTAAGATCTCCCTGTCAGGAGTTTTCATGAAAATCAGACTCATATTTTCTTTTTCTTAATTTCCACACCCCCCCCATTACATCTGTTGTGTCACCCTCTGCCATTCACCTCCCACCAGATGGTCACACCATCCGAACTGTGGTCTTCCTCCTTCTCCACTGGCCCCTGTAGGACCTGACCCTGGTGAAATCAATAGGAGATTTGCCCTGGTCTGACCATTAGCCAGGATGGTGTCCCTAGCCTCTGTTTGCCAGAAGCTGGGAATGGGCGACAGACAGGGGGTGGATCACTTGTGGATTATTTGTTCTGTTCATTCCCTGTGGGGCACCTGGCATTGGCTACGGTCGGCAGACAGGATATTGGTCAGATGGACATTTGGTTTGACCCAGTATGGCCGTTCTTACATTGTTATGACCAAACCAATAAATGAACATTGTCAGTGTTCCCGCAGAGCACATAAAAGGGTATCACAAGAAGGAGGGAGAAAAATTGTTCTTCTTGGCCTCTGAAGATAGGAGAAGAAGCAATGGGCTTAAACTGTAGCAAGGGAGGCTTAGGTTGGACATTAGGAAAACTTCCTAACTGTCAGGGTGGTTAAACACTGGAATAAATTGCCTAGGGTCTAGGGAGGTTGTGGAATCTCCATCTCTGGAGCTATGTAAGAGCAGATTAGACAGACATCTATCAGGGGTGGTCTAGACGGTGCTTGGTCCTGCCATGAGGGTAGAGGACTGGACTCGATGGCCTCTCAAGGTCCCTTCCAGTTCTAGTGTTCTATGAGTCTATGAGAGACATAAGATCCAATCCAGCTCTCACTGATGTCAGTGGCATGCAGAGACTCCCTTTGGCCTTAGGAGGCATAGGACTGGACACATAATCTCTGCCCCAATGATCTTACTATTTAAAGAGAAGAGTGATAAAATCTACACATATCAAGTACTGGTTGCATCTCTATAAAGCAGGACTCTCTGGTCCAGGAACATCTGTGATCCAGAAGGCTCAGAGAGTCACAGCATGCTGCAGGCGGGAGCCTGGCACTATGCGGGGGCAGGGGGATGGGAGCCAGGAAGTCCAGCATACAGCTCAGCTGGGCTGTGGGGGAGAGTTTTGGGGAGGGGAGGTCCAGGGGCTGGCATGTGGCTCAGCTGGGCTGTGGTGGCAGCCAGGAAGCCTAGTGGGGGAAGCAGGGCAGAGGGGAACCACCAGCAGAGGGGCAAGAAATGACCTCCCCTGGTTTGGAAAAATCCCTCCTCTGGGTGCCAAATCAGGGAGGTCCAACCTGTACTGGATTGTCCTGCGGTTCTCTCTCTTGTGCTTAATAATATATAAATTACAGCCCTTCCTGTGGGAGGTGCATTAATAGGACTAAACTAGCTCCACTCCTAACCTCCTAGACAAATAAAAATGTCCTTGAGAAAGTAAAATCACAAGCGGATAAAGTATGCCATCCCAACCTTACTGTTTGTACAGTGCTTTGATGATGTAAAGCTGCTATGTATTTTATTACTATTATTATTACATCTTGGATCAGCTATTTTGTTTAGAGTCTGGGGGAACTAGAAACGGTCTTCTCTCCAAGAGGAGCTGAAGAAAAATGATTTTTTTTGGTTAAAAATAACATTTTGATGTTTAAATAATCTGAGGCTTTTCTGTTTTGATGGTTACCGGCCTGAAAATGTATCCAGAGATCAGAGGCAACTAAACAATTCCCTTTAAAAAAAAAAGTTTAATGTGTTGTGCTCTTGTTAAAATGTACCATAAAATGACTGAATTGAAATTTTAAGTGGGGGGGAAAAATATCTTCAGGGTTTGCTTCTTGTATTTTATTATTGCCAAATAAAATACCAGCCTACAATTAAAGAAACACTTTATGTGCCAACTGACATAGATAATATTGGTTTTCTGGCTGCACTTTTTGTAGCAGCCATCGAAAATAAATGATGCAGGATATATAGCAGCCATCCAGACACATTGGCTTGATGGTGGATTCAGAGCAGCCATCATTAGAGAGCAAAACAGAGTGATTTTAGTCCTGCTTTAAATGGAAATCTCAGTGCAGCTTTGAGTGTAGCTGCATCACTAGTGCCTCCATAAAGCAGTTCAGCTTTTATAAAGGAACTAGAAGATTTACCCAGCATTGCTCGGGTCCTTAACTCGATTCATTTTTGTTTTTCTTCATTTAACTCATTGCTCTGAGGTGGGGCTGGGATGAGGGTTCAGTAGGCAGGCTGCCCAGGGCAGAAAGGATGACCTCAGCCCTCTCTCACTGCAGCAGCGTGGAGCCAGCTGAGAAGTGCCTGTCTATAACTGCTGCAGTTCCAGCTGGCACGGCCGGGGCAGAGATGCATGTTCCTCGACTGGGGCAGGTCCAGGTTCGTCTGCCCCCTGCACTCCCCAGCTAGAATGAGGAATGGAGTAACCTGTGCACTTTCCCCTCTCTCTGTGATGAAAGGGAACAGCCAGCAATGTTCCTTTATGAATCAGGGGTGGGGGGGAGCTGCGGGCCCCCCTCCCTAAAGCATACCTAGGGGGTGGTAGGCCTGGGGCAGTCCCCGATGGAGAGGGGGCATGCCCCAAGTCAGCCCCCTTCACCTGCCTGGTGATTCTGTCTCTTTTCTGTATGGTTTTATGCGGCCCTGAGACAGGGAGCTTGCCCTGCACTGGCCCCTTAAAGGCAAAAACCCAGCCCTGAGTGAGGGCTGAGAGAAGCCCCGGTGGTTAATGAGGGCCCAGCTGGGGGGCTATATAAAGAAGGGCTCTTGAGGGGAGAGGAGAAGGGACTGCTGCTCTGAACAGAGAGCAGGAGGGCCTTGGTTGCCAGGGAAGCTGAGCAAGGGCTGGGGGAAGCTCTGGCCAAGTTAGTCCCCAGGCTGCCGGGCCTGAAGCCACTAGGGCTGCAGAGAGGCAGCTAGGTCAGGCAAAGGTAGCAGGTCCACATCTCTTTGTCAGAGATGGGTGGCCATTACAGACTGCAGTTTGCCCTGAGGCAGGGGCTTGATGAAGACTGGCAGTGGGTCACTGAGGCAAGGTGGGTACAGGGGAACTGGGTCTTCCCTGGGAGAAGAACTGGGTGCCCCTTGGGAGAGGAGGGGAGGGCCTGGCGTGCAAAGCTGGATAAACACTTACACCCTCGGAATGGGGCTGGAGACACTGGAGTGGGCACTGATGGAGGGCAGTGTCCTGAAGAGGACGCCGTGGTCCAAGAGGGAAGCGAGAACATGGGGAGGCACCAGCTGGAGGGAGGTGTCCAGTGAGTCAAGCAGCTAATTCCCAGGGCTACGGGCTGGAAGCGCCATGGTGGTGAGTCAGCCCCTGTGACAGGCCCCATATGCATCCGGTGTGTGGGGGAGCTTCAGGCCCAAGCCCTGACTGTGCTTTAAGTTATAATAAGAGGAAGCTGCCTACCCAATTTGGTGCTCCTAGCTCTTACCGTTCACAGCAGGGGTGGGGAACTGCAGGCCCTGGGGCTAGATGCAGCTCCCTGCTTGCATGGATCCCAACCCCAAGGCTGAGCGTTGGGGAGCCTGTGCAAAGCTGGAACATACAAAAATCAATTCATGCAGAACTCTTCCGCCCCCTCCCCGGGCTCTGATGTGCAAGGGGAATGTGGGCAGTGTCTTTCTCCTCAGTCAGGAGCTTCTTGCTTTACTTCTCACTTATGTGCAGCCCCTGACTGATTTTTCTGTGGGTCAGGTGCCCCCCCCCCACCCAAAAGAGGTTCCCCACCCCTGGTTTAGGAGGAGTTCTTGAACAAATGGCAGGACAGACAGCTTCGCTTGCTCAGACAAACTCTCTCAAATATGTAGTAGATTCACCCTCTGAAATAGCGCTCCCCAGCAGGACAGATTTGAAAATGAGATTATTTAAGTAACGGTACTTAGCATTCGCATGGCCCTTTTCATGCAAAGATCTCAAAGCTCCTCGCAAACATTATTTACCACAACGAACAGCACCTCCAGGAAGTAGATAAGCATTAATCTTGTAATACTGATTAGGCAGATGGATAAAATGAGGTGCATAGAGGTTAAAATAGGCCTGAATTGCAGAGCAACTGAGTGGCTTGGGTGGGTTTCCAGTGATGTGGTTGTTACAGGTACTCAGCACTTCTGGAAACAGCCTGCAAAGCGCTGGTTAAAGCAAAGTCTCTGTCTTGTGGACAGCACAAGGGTCCAGGAACCATGAATTCAAAACTCTGCTGTGTCAGGGCTTGTCCTGTGTTTTCACAAGTGGCCATGGATTTGGGGCTACCTGTGAGTTTTCACTCAGCTTGAGACCCCTTGGGTCTGATTTCCATAACCCTGAAGCCAAGGGAAGCTATAGGTGCTCTGGGCTGCAAGGGTGGGGTGTCTCAACTGGGCACCCCAAAATCAATGGCTTTTGACAATATGGGTCAAAATGACTCATTCCATGTCACAAATTGGACACAGCTCAGAACCCAGGAGTCTAGAACCTCAGATCCGCAGAGCCCTGCGTGGATGCAAAGCTTGAATCTATATCTGCATCCGTAGCCATCAAAATGAGCCACGGATCCCTGCAGCTGCCGATCTGCAGGGCTCTGTGGGCTCCGCCTGATGCCACAGACCCCCAGGCATGGTTTGATGTCTATACTTGGGGGAACGGCTCCAGGCAGGCCACTGGAGCTGCATGTAGGGAGGGAAATTCCTCACCTGCCCGAGGTTTGCAGTTCAGGGGGCAACGCTCTCCTGCCCCTTCAAACAAGGCTCCTGCCCAGACCCCAGCTCCAACTGCTAGGCCCTGGCAATCCAGGTACACCTATCTGCCCTGTAGCTTAGTCTTTTTCATACCTCCATCCCTTTTTACCTCTGCAGTGCCTTTGAAGCCAGCTGAGTGGCCCACCAAGCACCTGGACCTGTTCTGGCTAGAGGCAGTTTTATTTTTCAAGGCAAAACTAGGCCACTAGGAGATAGTGTTTATGGGTAGAATCGAGCAAGGGGTTATCCCTCAGGCGTGTGGGAGGAAGGATAGCCCTATCCCAATACCTCCTCTGCCCCCTGCAGAGCAGCTTAGCCATAGGTCCTCCTTCTCCTCCCTCCCACCCCCATTCAAATCTTACAAAACATTTTCCACGCTGTACTGTGAATCTTCTCGCGTAAGAACAGCTGTTCTTGCGCAAGAACCCACCAGTGTAGACATAGCCAGGGAGTGCCTGCCCCTCCCAGCTCTTGACACCCTGGGAAAGGGACAGAATGGGGGCAGCTGCTCTGCCCCATTGGGTCATTGTTGCTGTTCTCAGATCCTGGGCCCTGCCTGTGCAGCAGGCTAAAGGGGAGGGCAGGGGGTGCCAGACACTGACTGGGACCTCCTCCCGAGCTAGGGTTGCCAGGAATCCAGTATTGACCCCGGACAGTGTGGTATTTTCGCCTCCTGTCCGGTAAAAAAAATTCAGAAAATACCGAACACCTAAAATGTCCTGTATTTTCTGGTTTTTTCTCGGCCAGGAGGCAAAAATACCGGACACCTGGCAACCCTACGACACACTCAGCAACTGGGCCCCGCCTCCGGATCCCCTGCTTACCTGGTTCTGCAGGGAAGCTCCCTTCTGGCTGGACTGAGAAAACAAGCCTAAAGACCTGAGCAAGGGGAAGCAATGCCTTCTCTGGGTCTTAGTGCTCAACTTTTCCTCTTCCTATCCCTATTCTGACTCTGCACACAATTAAAGGGGCCATGCTGTTTAATTTTATTTATTTATTTCCCCCTCCACAGAATTTTTTCCTTGTTGTTGGTTTTTTTGGGGGGGGGGGTTCAGTATTTTTATTGAAACCATCTGGCAACACTATCCTGCGCACCCATTGCTGTGTACAAAAACCCTGTTCAGTCCCCCTTGCCTTTAGCCCAGTAAAGGACAGACTGGGGGATGGCAGAAAGGGGGTGCCAGTGCTGCTGCCCTGCTATTCATATAACTGAATGAGATCACATAAAGGCAAGGCCCTGATCGCTGGAGGTCAGTCACTGGTACCCCGGGGATGGGCTGGTGTGGGGCCGTGGCTCTGGCTACGTCCCAGCGAGGAAGTCACATTCCCCCTGCTCAACATTTTTAGAAGTAAAAATTCCCCTTGGCAATGGAGATGATGTCGCCCTCCCCCGAACAGAGAAGCAGCATGGCCTAGTGCATAGGGCAGAGGGCCAGGCATCATGGGAGCTGGGTTGCAGTCCTGGCTCCGCTTCTATCGGCGGCAAGGACAGTCTCTTTGTGTTTGTACCACCATGCCTGTCACAGGGAGGCACTGAGCTCAGCTGGGGCCCAGTAATGAATCAGATGGGGTTGCTCTCTTCTGCCCTGGAGTAGGCTGAGTAGTAGTAGCAGATGGAGGGGAGAGAATGTGTGTGGGGCTCTGCCCCTCGTTATTCACTGATTCCTAGCATTTAGGTCCCTCTGCTCCTCGTGTTGCAGAGGGGGGGAAAAAAGCCAGCAGTTCTCATCCCTCCATGATGTCTGGTGTGGTGCTCATTGGAGAGGCCTGAGACTACAGGGGCTGGCCGCTGGCCTGCTACTGCGGGTGTTAGTAAGAGCGTGCAGTATATTTGTAGACAAGGTGGGTGAGGGAATCTCATTTACTGGACCAGCTTGTGGTGGCGAGAGAGACAAACTGCTGAGCCACCCACAGCTCTTCTGGTCCTCAGCTTGTCTCTCTCAGCCACCGAAGTCGGCCAGTCAAAGCTCTTCCCTCACTCCCCTCATCTCTCTCAGTAGGTACAGGTCTGTTTTGGCCCTGGGTCCACCAGGGTTCCCAGTGCCTGGCCCTGGCCACATCCCTGGCCTGATCCTGCGGTGCAGCAGGCAGGGGTGTGGGGGCACAAGGTGGCTCAGGAAATGCATGCAGGTGGGGAGCCTTTGGCCCCTCATGTTTGTCAGCTTTGCTGAGTGCTTTGGGGATCCATGCAGTGATTTCCCCCTGCAGTGTGGGCGGGAGACCAGTTCCCTTTAAGAGAGCTGAGCTCTTCTGCACCCACCCTCCCTCAGCATGGATGGGCTGGGGGTGATAGTCCAAGTCTCTCCTCTGCCCCTCAGTGGTGGGCACTGCCTCTGCTGCCCTCTCTTCCCCAGCTGCCTGTGAGGGAGGAGGCAGCAAGAATTGAACCCTATTTCCCTGTGGGGCAGCGCTGGAATCACTGGATTCCCCCCCACTTGCTCACTGTTTGTTCAGATGTATGGCTCCTTCGTCCAGCCCTGCGGCATTCATCTGCTGCTGAGCGGTAGTGAGGGGGAGATGGAGACTTAGGTCGCCTTTATATCTCTTGTCTGAGGTTGGTAGCAGAGGACAATGCAGTCAGAGCCTCCCTGGGCAACCACTTCCGGCGACCCGGGCCTGACCTGCCTGGGATTAGTTCTTCCTCAGGGAGCTGAGGTAATTCAGTCTCTGCGCTTTCCTTCTCTGGCCAGGGCCTCTTCCATCCTGCCTTGCGATTGCTGACTGGCCCAAAATCCCAGTGGTAATTGGATCAGGGCCACTCTTTTCCAGGAGACTATTAAATCAGGCTCGCTGCCCCCGTCAGGAGGGACACGCTTTGGAATATAAAGGCGCAGAAGATCACATTACCGGGCTTATTTCTTGCGCTTCAAACCTTTGAAGCTATCACAGCCGCTTCTTTGGTGCAAAGTAAATTGAGTCTGTTTTTATTCGGGGGGGGGAACAAGACAAAGATAGTGGTCGCAACTGATATTGGGGTCAGGCAGAATCTGAACTGCCTGGAGCGCTGAGCACTCACAACTCATCACAGCCAGAGGGGCCCCAGGGGCTTAGCACTGCTGAAAAATAGCCCCTTAAAGAATCTCAGCTGGGGAAAGAGAATGTGACCATAATAAATAATTCTATGCCCAGTCTGGCTGTCTTGGTGACACAGCAGCCCTGGGCGTCCTCAGCTCGTCTCAGGCAAGGAGTTATGGCTGTCAGGAGAAGAGAGGTACGGGGTGATGGTAAAGCCTTAAATCCCTGCTTTTATGAAAGGGGGAAGCTCATTTTCAGGAGCTCTGGGTTGTTCAATGGCATTTGCCCCATGAAGCAGTAATTCAGTGTCCGAGGTGGGCAGAGTTTAAGTTCCTAATGGGATTTGCAAAGTAGGGGGTGCCTTGTGAAAGGGCTAATTTGTACAAGCCAACAGCTTTCAAACCCTGCAGGTGACCTCTTCAGCCAGTGTCCCTGGAACAATTTTTAGGCTGGGAGGTGCTGAGCCATGCCCCCCACTATCCCTATCAGCACCCCCTCACTGCCACAGATGGGGGTGGCTGCAGAGCCCAGAGCCAGGAGCAGAGCCCCGGGTGCAGGGCTGGGAGCTGGGACTCCAATGCCAGTGGTTGGAACCCCAGGGCCTGCAGCTGAGACCTGGTGTCAGAAGTGGGGACCCCCAGCGCAGGCTGGCAGCCCAGCTCTGGTGGAGACATCAGGCAAAAAACCCTGGGGATGTTGCCATGTCCCCCACATTGCTACTTCCTATGCCTATGGCTTCAGCCAACAAGAGTATGCTCAGGTGATCACATGATTGACTCCAGCTTAAAATCCTGCTGAGGCAGCCCACTCTATGGAGTTGGTATGGACTCTTGCCAGCTCTGACACCATGGAGGTGGGCACTGTGTAAGGGGTAGACAAGAAGAGCTTGTGTAGTTTGGCTTAAGCTCAGTTGAGTTATCTCTGAGTCTTAAGAAGTTCAATCGTTTTACTCACTTGCCTCTAGACTCTTCATAATCATCACTCCCCTGCACAGGTAATTTACCACGTGTGCTGGGAGTTATTTAATAAAGGGGAGCAGAGGCTAATTGAATAGAGGCTGAGAAGGTAATTTAACAAATGACTCATAATGGGATATAGAACCTTTTACCTCTAGGTCTTTGGTTTATCTCCTTTTCAGGTTGGCGGTGACCATCTGTTACCATCTGATTGCTGCTTAGCAGCCAATATATGAAATAAATGGGTCCCAGCCCACTGCCTCATGTCCACATCACTGAGTATTTGTGTGCAAGGAGTTGTGACTGGCCCCTTTTTTTGCTGGGAAGCGAGTCTAAGGTTTGAATGGGCGACAATCTAGAGTCATCCTTAAAAACAGTCCCTCCGGCTGAGGTGTGTTGGGAGGAACTGCTGCAGCCATGTTGGCTCTGATCTCAGTTTACTTGAAGCAAACAGTAGCGCCACCTGTCCTGGGTTCTTGGGTGTGAGTTAAGGTGGGGGGGGGCTAGGTGGTCTAATGTGAGCTCTTGTGGGCATTGTGGAAGAGAGTCCAGAAAGAAATGGAATAAAACCACCCCAGGTTAGGAACGTAGCATGCTTTCTTTGCATGCCTTGTCTGACAAGTAGTTCAAGTCTCTTAATGGCCCCTCACACCTTGTGTTAAATAGATAAAGTACACCAGTCTAAGGGTATGTCTACACTACAAACTTAATTCAGACTAACAGCCGTTAGTTCAAATTAACTTTCATAGCGTCTATACATACAAACCGCTAGTTCGAACTTAATTTGAACTAGCGGACCGCTTAATTCGAACTAGGTAAACCTCATTCTACGAGGACTAACGCCTAGTTTGAATTAAGTAGTTCGAATTAAGGGCTGTGTAGCCACTTAATTCAAACTAGTGGGAGGCTAGCCCTTTCCAGCTTGCCCTGGTGGCCATTCTGGGCCAAACCAGGGAAACTTTTCTGCCCCGCTCCTGGCCCCGGAGCCCTTAAAGGGGCACGGTCTGGCTACAGTGCTCGTGCCAGTTGCAAGCCTGCCAGCACCCAGCCAGCAGACCCTGCACCTGGCACGGTATGAGCCAGCCACCCGCTGCCACCCAGCCCTCCGCCTCTTCCCAGGACCAGGCTGGCGGCTCCCAGGAGCCTGCCCGGGGCCGCAAGAGGCGGGCGCCTGCCTGGTCTAGTGCGGAGATCGTGGACCTCATCGAGGTTTGGGGGGAAGCCTCCAATGTCCACGATCTCCGTACTAGACACAGGAACGCGGCTGTCTACAGCCGCATGGCTGCCAGCCTGGCCACCAAAGGCCACATGCGGACCCGGGAACAGGTCCGCTGCAAAATTAAGGACCTGCGGCAGTCCTACTCCAGGGCCTCCCAACCAGGGGCCGACCCGGAGGCCTGCCCCCACTTTGAGGCCCTGGACCGCATCCTGGGGGCTCACACAGTCCATGCCCCCTGGGTGGTGATCGACCCCGGGGCAGAGGGACCCGTCCCTGACACCGAGGAGGAGGAGGATGCCGAGAGCTAGGAGCCTGCAGGGAGCCTACCCAGGACCCCTGAGGCATCCCACAGAGCACATCGGCTGTGTCATCTGAGGCTGAGGAGGGCTCCACATGTGAGTGCCATCATGCTCCCCTTATGTGTACGGGGGGGTGGGGGGAGGGAGTCCAGGGACCGTGCGCCTGGGCCTTGCCTACCATGGAGCAGCAGCTGGGTGTCATGCAGGGGCCCTGGCCCGTTCCCCACACGCCGACCTCACCTTGCACAGGGGGGCTGGGTTTCACCCACCGTGTCCCCAGGGAGAACTGACCACTGCTCTTGTTTCACCACAGCCGCAGCACCTGGGAGTGCAGGGTGCACCACCCTGCCTGCATCAGCCACCCGCACCTGGGCCAGCAGGTGCACCAGGAACCTCGAGGACTACCACTGGCGGCACCTGCGGCTACTGGAGCACCAGCTCCGCACCCAGGACCACTGGGTCCGGGAGGAGCTGCAGCTGCGGCAGCAGAGCTTGGAGGCACTGGAGGAGCAGGGCCATGCCCTCAGAGGCTACCTCCAGACCCTGGTGGATAGGTTCCTGCCTCCTCCTGCTCTGGCCCCTGTGGCCGCCCCAGCTCTCGCTCCTCCTCCCACCCCTGCTCCCCTTCCCGCTTCCCCCGCACCCCCCATCCCTCCTGCCCCACCCTCCACACCCACTCCCCCCCCCCGATGCCCCCGCACCCCCAGTGCTGCGAGATGGGAGAGCCAGCAGGACCCCCAACCCTGAGCTTTCCCTTCCCTTCCTCTCCCTTCCAGCTCCCTCCTCCCAGCTTTCCCCCTCCCCTCTCCCACCGGACGGCGGCGGTGCGGGGCTGAGCGTAGTGGCCAGCCATGCGCTCAGCCTCAGCCATCCAGGCTGGCAGGAAAGCCTCCCCCTTCCGCTCACATAAATTGTGCAGCACACGACATGCTGCCACCACAGGAGGGATATTGTGCTCGGCGAGGTCGAGGCGGCTGAGGAGGCACCTAAATCTGGCTTTCAGTCGTCCGAAGGCCCCCTCGACCACAATGCGGGCCCTGGTGAGCCTGGCATTGAAGGCCTGGCGGGAGGGGTTGAGGTGCCCCGTGTACAGCTTTATCAGCCAGGGCTGTAGGGGGTAGCCCGTATCCCCCACCAGGCAGATGGGCATGTCTACGTCCCCGACCCTGATGTGGTGGTCGGGGAAGAAGGTCCCGGCATGTAACACGGAGGAGTTGCGGAACACCCTGGCGTCGTGTGCCTTGCCGGACCAGCCCACGCTAATGTCCGTGAACTGGCCCTGGTGGTCAGACACGGCCTGCAGGAGGACGGAGGAGTACCCCTTGCGGTTGATGTACTGGGAGGCCTAGTGTTCCGGGGCACAGATGGGGATGTGTGTCCCATCGATGGCCCCCCTGCAGTTGGGGAAGCCAACGGCGCTGAACCCCTGGATGACAGCGTCCGGATCGGCGAGGCAGACCACCCTGCGGAGCAGCACCCTGTTGATGGCCTTGACCACCTGCAGAGAGACACAGCAAACCGCGAATCACTGGGGCACCCGGGTGGCTGGGAGTGTTCGTTCCCTGGCACTGCCCCACGCCCCACTCCCGGAAGCAACCCCTGCTGTGATCCTGGCCGCCGCAGGGGGCGTGTATTACGGCTGGGACAGACCGAACCCTCCTGTGCCGGGCACTGTCGCCTCCTCCCCTGCCCCCATTTTCCCTGGGGTGGCCCATTCCCTCCTTGCAGCCCCCCTCCTCCCAGGCCCAGTGGCCAGTGAGTGCCGTACCTGCATGAGCACTGCTCCGACGGTGGATCTCCCCACGCCGAACTGGTTCCCGACGGATCGGTAGCTGTCTGGCGTGGAGAGCTTCCAGAGGGCAATGGCCACACGCTTCTGGAGGGGGATGGCGGGCCTCATGCGAGTGTCCCGTCACCACAGAGCAGGGGCAAGCCACTCACAGAGCTCCAGGAAGGTGTCCCTCTTCATCCTGAAGTTCTGGGTCCACTGTCTCCCCAGCGCTCCAGGATGATGCGGTCCTACCAGTCACTGCTGGTGTCCAGACTCCAGATGCGGCGGGGCACGCTGGCGTCCGGGTGCTGCTGCGGCTCCTCCATGGCCCCCAGGGAGGCAAGGTGGAGAGGCAGGGGGCTGACGTGCACCAGGTGGTGCCAGGCAGCCTCCAGCCATTGCTGGCAGGCTTGCAGCAGCAAGTCCAAAAACTGCACCAGAATGCCCAGGGTGAGCTCTGGCTCCATGTTGCCAACTGCGGCGGCGTCCCCGATGGGAACCACCGACACAGGCAAGCGCAGAGGAAAACGCTTTGCTGTCCCTCGGTGAGGTAGGCAAGCAAGCGGAGAAGCTGAGAACTGGCTGTCCAGGGGGGGTCCCTTTAAGCATGAGCCTCAGACAGCAGCCACACAAAGCAACTACTGACCTGATGCCCTGCTGGAACCAGTTTCAGCTGCCCTTAAATGCAACCCGGTGTCCAATCAGTGTGGACGCACTAGTTCGAATTAGCAAAACGCTAATTCAAATTAGTTTTTGGGTCTAGATGCGTTAATTCGAACTACGCTAATTCGAACTAAGTTAGCTTGAATTAGCGCTGTAGTGTAGACATACCCTAAGGAGTTAGGACATCCCATTTCCTGGTCCCCAGCAATAGTGATGCCCATCACATCTGCTAGGTACATAATAGAAGCTCACCTTCTTCCAGTTTATACTGGATGGGCTACATCTACACTGCAGGCTTCTTGTGCAAAAATTGTTTTGCACAAGAGTTCTTGTGCAAAAGGTCTTTCACAAGAGCGTGTCCACACTGCCATGTGCTTTTGTGCAAGAGTGTCCATGGCAGTGTGGATGCTCTCTTGCTCAAGAAAGCTCTGATGGCCATTTTAGCCATAGGGCTTTCTTGCGCAAGAAATTCATGTTGCCTGTCTACACTGCCTTCTTGTGGAAGAGCTCTTGCACAAGAGGGCTTATTCCTCGTGGGCAGAGGAATAACTCTTCCGGAAGAAGCCCTGTTTTCCGACGCTGTACTGTAAATTTACTTGCGCAAGAATGCACGTGCAGTGTAGATGCTCTGCAAGTTTCTGTGAAAGAACAGCTGTTCTTGTGCAAAAAGCCTGCAGTGTAGACATAGCTGATGGAGTCTTGCATGTGGGTTATATGGACAAATGTGGAGCAGGCAAAGGGGATGGGATCTGAGTTTGAACTAAACAGCCAAGGTGAACTGGAGTAAGGAGTAAAGATCCACTCCAAACAAGTGACCAGATCCTATGAGAGACAGGAGGGAACCTGCCCCCACTCTCTAGGATGCTGGGATATACTCCAGTGACACAAGGTGCTGGGATGTGTACATCCAAGGGGCCAGGCAAGGAGGTTCCCGTTCCTGTTCCCGCAATATGAAGGACAGCTTTGGCAGATCCTTCCCCAGACTGTCTGGATTGAAAAGCCAGATGAGCCTTGCTAGCAAATGGGGTAGCCTCAGGTTATGCTAACCAGCCCATTAAGAGGGCTTATAAAGGGAGTATGGCTGGTCAGCAAAGGGCAAATGAGGAAGAACAGCAGCTTTGTCTGGGAGGCTGTTAGAGAGAAGCAAGGCTAAGCTGGTAGCTAATTAAATAGAAAGGTTTTCTAGTGGCGAGCTGCTGTTTGGGCCTCACTCGTGAGCTAATACGAGAAGGCTGATGATTATGGACTGAGACTTTTAGCTTGAATTATTAGGCAACTGAGAAGCTCAAACCCAAAGAAAGGGCATTTCTGGTTTATCCAAATCCACAAGAAAGGTCTGTTCCATTCAGCTGGCACCAGCCATTGTTAGTCATTGTCAAGTCCCCTGTTTTCCTCAGCCACCTGGCTAGGCGCGCAGAAGCATAAAGACCCTTTTCCTGCCTTTCCTCCTCTTCTGGGTCTGAGCTGAAGACAACAGAAAGACTTGCAGAGACTTTAATGGGCTTTGGCTTAGCCTGTCGCTGATGATGGATGCGGCATTCTGGCATGGGTCTGGCAAACCTTGTGAGTAAGAACTTTCTCAAGATGAGATTTGCTCCTCAGAGCATAAGCATTCATTAGGGGGAGAGAGAGTCACCATGAACGTGAGACTCTAGGATGTATCTGAGATAAGCCAGGGCCTTGACAACGACTAATGGATTTATACCATACCGTGGGAAGATCTTTGTAATTTACCTTGCCCAACGGTCACCAGGATTTTCCTCATGACCCTAAGCCATTTTAGGTTCCAAGTCTGTCTGTTCCTTAATATGGCATTTCCACCAGGGTCTCATCTCCTCTGTTAACAGTTTAAATGAAAACTGCAAACAGGGAGTCTGTTGTGTTTGTGCCCTTTAAATTTGTCAGTTCTGTACAAGATGTTAAAAATTGCTCTGCCTGCCCCATAAATTAAGGGGGAGTTATTTTATTTTTCTGTTTGTCTGGGTTACATTAGCGCTCTGGTCCCAGCTTCCTTTGAAGATTCTCTGCAAAGGATTGGGAAATTATGAAACTTGAGCAATTGAGGGGAGCACAACTTGATTGCCCGATAGCAGTGGCTCTCAATTTTTGGCCCACAGCCCCCCCTTCCCCCCCTCCCGCTCAAGGCATACCTTTCTGCAACCAAGCGCCTGTGATGACAAAATGGGTGCAGAAGAGGGTGGGAGTGTGGGGTCTGGCTGGGAGGTTGGATACAGGAGTGGGCTCAGGATGGGGGGGGCATCTTGGAGGGGGGGTGCATGAGGGAGATGGGGGTGCAAGGTGCTTATCTGGCTCTGTGCCTCCTGCCACTCCCAGGCACTGCCCACCCACTGCTCCCATTGGCTGTGATTCCAGCCAATGGGAGCAGTGAGGAAAACCTCCAGGTGAGCAGTTTCCTGTGCTGCTGTTCTCTCTCTTTTTCCCCCCGCCCCCCATTCCCCCTTGCTGGGGGAAGGAAGGAGCAGCAGCATGTGGAACTGCTTCCTGCCCCCCATGAGCTGGATCTGGCCCATGAAGCTCACACACCCCTGCAGTGGGAAGTCGAGGCTGGCGCTCCAACCTCCGCAAGGGAAGGGGCAGGGTTGGTATGCCAGTGCAGGCTCCTTGCTGCGGGGCTGGGCGAGGGGGGCGGGGTGAGCCATCCTTTGTGGGTGATGAATCTGATGAACTGTCCTGGATTGAAGTGTCATTAGAGGAGGTTTTGGAACAAATTGAAAAACTTAACAATAACAAATCACCGGCACCGGATGGCATTCACCCAAGGGTTCTGAAAGAACTCAAATGTGAAATTGTGGAACTATTAACTGTGGTTTGTAACCTGTCCTTTAAATCAGCTTCTGAACCCAAGGAAGACAGCTAACATAACGCCAATATTTAAAAAGGGCTCTAGAGGTGACCCTAGCAATTACAGATCGGTAAGTCTAATGTCAGTATTGGGCAAATTAGTTGAAACAATAGTAAAAAGTAAAATTGTCAGACACGTAGAAGAACATAATTTGTTGGGCAAAAGGCAACATGGTTTCTGTAAAGGGAAATCATGTCTTACTAATCTATTAGAGTTCTTTGAAGGGGTTAACAAATATGTGGACAAGAGGGATCCAGTAGATATAGTATACTTAGATTTCCAGAAGCCTTTGACAAGGTCCCTCACCAAAGGCTCTTGTATAAATTAGGTTGTCATGGGATAAGAGGGAAGATCCTTTCATGGACTGAGAACTGGTTAAAAGACAGGAAACAAAGGGTAGGAATAAATGGTAAATTTTCAGAATGTAGAGGTGTAACTAGTGATGTTCTCCAAGGGTCAGTCTTAGGACCAATCCTATTCAACTTATTCATAAATGATCTGGAGAAAGGGGTAAGCAGTGAGGTGGGAAAGTTTGCGGACAATACTAAACTGTTCAAGATAGTCAAGACCAAAGCAGACTGTGAAGAACTTCAAAAAGATTTCACCAAACTGAGTGATTGGGCAACAAAATGGCAAATGAAATTTAATGTGGATAAATGTAAAGTAATGCACATTGGCAAAAATAACCCCAACTACACATACAATATGATGGGGGCTAATTTAGCTACAACTAATCAGGAAAGAGATCTTGGAGTTATCGTGGATAGTTCTCTGAAAACATCCATGCAGTGTACAACGGCAGTCAAAAAAGCAAACAGGATGCTAGGAATTATTAAAAAAGGGATAGAAAATAAGATGAAGAATATCTTACTGCCCCTATAAAAAACTATAGTACACCCGCATCTTGAGTACTGCGTACAGATGTGGTCTTCTTCACCTCAAAAAAGATATTTTGGCATTAAAAAAGGTTCAGAAAAGAGCAACTAAAATGATTAGGGATTTGGAAAGGGTCCCATATGAGGAGAGGCTAAAGAGAGTGGGACTTTGCAGTTTAGAAAAGAGGAAACTGAGGAGGGATATGATAGAGGTGTATAAAATCATGAGTGGTGTGGAGAGGGTGAATAAAGAAAAGTTATTTACTTGTTCCCATAATATAAGAACTAGAGGACACCAAATGAAATTAATGGGTAGCAGGTTTAAAACTAATAAAAGAAAGTTCTTCTTCACACAGCGCACAGTCAACCTGTGGAACTTCTTGCCAGAGGAGGCTGTGAAGGCTAGGAATATAACAGAGTTTAAAAATGAGCTAGATAAATTCATGGAGGTTAGGTCCATAAAAGGCTATTAGCCAGGGGATGAGGAATGGTGTCTCTGGCCTCTGTTTGTCAAAGGCTGGAGATGGATGGTAGGAGACAAATTGCTTGATCATTGTTTTTGGTCCACCCCCTCTGGGGCACCTGGTACTGGCCACTGTCGGCAGACAGGATACTGGGCTAGATGGACCTTTGGTCTGACCCAGTATGTCCATTCCAGGGCCGGCCTGAGCCATTTTGGTGCCCTGGGCCCCAGGCGGGCGGCGCCACCCCCACAGTACACAGCCCCGCCTCAGGGCACACGGCGCCTGTGCGGGCCCACGCCCAGGACACGCAGCCCTGCCTCCGGGCACACGACACATGTGCGGGCCCACCCCCGGGGCGCATGGGTGGACGCACGGCGCATGCGCTGCCCAGTCAAGCCAGGCCACCTCCAATGGCGCGCAGCCCGGGGCCGCCTGGGCCGGTCTGTGCCTGGCTGTGCAGGGCCCTGTGGCCGTGGGGGGAAGGGCGCTGCTGGCTGGTGCTGCGGGGGTTAACATGGCCCCCACTCCAGGCGGCCTCTGCAGCCCACAGGGAGCCGGGCGCCCCCCGTAGGTTGGCGCCCTGGGCAGCTGCCCGGCTAGCCCACTCCTTAGTCCGGCTCTGGTCCGTTCTTATGGACCACACTTTGAGAACTGCTGCCCTCTTGCTAATAACTTCCACCACTACTGCCGCTTTCAGAGCTATACCAGAGGGGAATCGCACACTCAACTTTCCCCCAAGTGTTAAAGCACCCTAGGAAATGGGATTTAACCAAGGTGGAATCCTCATCGGATAGACAGTTGCGTCCTCTCATTCTTTAGGGACCGGGCAGAGAGCTGGAGCAAACTAGCCACTTCCCCCACTGCCACTCCTAATACAAGAACCAGGCTTTAGTTTCCAGAGCTGCCACAGTCTTGCTGTGTGAGCTTGGGCAGGTCGCTTAGCTGTTCTGTGCCTGCAGTTCCTGAAATGGGGGTGACATGCATGGGTCTGGTGAGGGAAAATGCATTTAAGGTGCTGTGGGAAAACAGGTGTGTAATTATCTAAAATAAATAATTCTTCTCTCTGCTCCTACTATAAATTGCTCCTGATATTCAAGCCTGTTTCCTTTGGCTAAATTTCCTTCTGTTACTTCTGACTCCTGTTGTGTCAACCTCCCTGTCCCAACTTGGCCTGGCTTAGCTTGGCATTGTTAGTTAATTAAATTCCCCTTTCATTCAACGCAGTGCACAGTTCCCTCTGCCTTAGTAGGAATTAGCCATAACGTGCTCTTACGGAGCTAGAATATGCTTGGTTTTAACACAGAGAATTCGAATAGTGATTTAGTTATTCCTGGGCCTCACATTTAGCTCTTCCCTGACATGCTGAAAATGCTGTGAAGAA
This sequence comes from Pelochelys cantorii, assembly GCA_032595735.1. Classification (NCBI taxonomy): domain Eukaryota; kingdom Metazoa; phylum Chordata; order Testudines; family Trionychidae; genus Pelochelys; species Pelochelys cantorii. Next base: position 13,621,422 of record CM064347.1, on the reverse strand, counting down.
GGGGGAGGGCCAGGTAAGTGGGGGGACTCCTGTGTGTGAGGTGCATGGGGAAGGGGAGCCAGCCAGGGGGGTGGCAGGTGGAACACTAGTGGGCCGAGGGCTGCTGAAGCCCAATGAGGTTAAGGAAGGGCACTCAGGTGGACCACTCACTGTTCCTGGTTGTCCATCCCTGTGCTGGAATGACATGGCGGGAAATCACTGAACAGGTTCAGTGCAGGCGAGTGCGTCCCATAAGCCCCCTGGGATGAGTCCATTACAGGCCCAGCTAGGAGGCTTAATTGTCCATACAGCCACTCCCCGCCTTACGAACACACCGACTTACGACCATCCGTACTTACGACTAACCTCTCATTAACCCCATTATAATATTTTCCAGTTGAGAACCATGTATGTCAAGTTTTTTGAACAGCGCGGGCAGTGTGTTTAAGGGTATTTCTGACTGACGACCAAATTGAGTTATGACCAGGTGTTTGGAACGTAACCTGTTCATAAGTCGGGGACTGCCTGTATATGGTAGATTGAAGTGAACAGTTTTTTATTTATAAAACACTTTATTTTTTTTCATGATCAGGCATTTTTGACGGTTATTTTTGGGTGTGTTTGTGGTATCGCTTCTGGTGTCTGATCTGTAGGCTGAAACCTTAAACTGCTTTAGATAGTTAACATAACAAAGGCTTTGACGGGAAGGGAAAAGGGGGTTTCCTAGCTCATCATTTTCTGTTATGTTAGATCGTGAATCCAGTAGAGGCACCGCTCGCTTGCTTACCAGTATAGGGGCTCACCCATATAGTAGTCAGGATTCACTGGTGTGGCATCCTGGCAGATCTCCTGATGATAACCATTGGGCTGCGTGCGTGCTCCTCTGTGTCATGCTAGCTGGCGCAAATAGCCACCACAGCAGACTCCCAGAGCCCTCAAAGGCCATAAGATCAGATAAGGACCGAAAGTGCCTGGCCAGGTTTACTGTCCAACTTTCACTGTCACAACCACCAGGGTCTTCCCCTCTCCTGCATAGGCAGTAGGATATATGGGCTGTGATGCCTGTGCTCCACCAGTATTCGGGAGCGTGGGCCTGGCTCCACCAATGTTCGGGCTGATATTTTCAGAGCTGGCCCATCCATAAGACAGACTGGGACAACTGCCCTAGGTCTCACATTTAGGGGGCCAAGTGCTTCAGGGGGTGTGGGGTCCAGGGCAGCCTGGGGGGTTACTGGGGGCCTGGCGCAGCAGCAGCAAGCGACCTGGCCTAAGCCCACCCTGCTCCTCTTTGCCCTAGAGTGTCAGGCAGGAAATGCCCTGAAGCTGGGAATGGTGAGCATTCCAGCAAGCCATGGAGCTGGACCAAAAGGCAATGTGGTAGGGCCAGGGCAGGGGCAGGAGGCTCATCTACCAACTTCCAGGTGTTGACATCTGGGGACAAGAACCATACTTGAGAAGGAAGCAGCCCAGCTAGAGTGCTGGGGCGCTACCTGAGCGCAGGCGCATGGCGAGAGATGCTGGAGGTTGTGGGACGTGAAAAACTGTAATGTTTGGGTTGCACAGGGTGGGTGACCAGATGTCCTGTTTTTAAAGGGACAGTCCCATGTTTAAGCTCTCCTGTAGGTGTCCCAACTTATTTTAAAAAATGGTCCAATGGCCCCGTATTTTCTGTCTTTCCCCTCCCAGTACTGATGGGTCCTGCTGCTGGCTAGAACCTTGCTCACCAGCCCCCTTTTGGCCAGCAGGCCCCCTTCACCCTCTGTCCCATTTCCAGCCAGCCCTGGCTACTTGCTGCAGTGACTGGTGAGTGTGGGCAGGCGGTGGCTGGTTACCTGGCACCTCTGCCCATCCATCAACCCTTTACATGCTTCTCTCACTTTCCTCTCCCTGCTGCACCTGTTCACCCCCTGCAGCCCTATTGCCCCTCCATATTTCCCCCCAATGGGGTGTGCCCTGCTCCCCATGCTGTGCAGACAAGCAACTTCTGGTCAGATCATTCAGCTCACCAGCAGCCTGGATGGCAGGCTCCTTCCTTCCCCTACTGCCTCTGCTGGGCTGGCACCCAGGGCAAAGGTCAAGACCTTATGGCCTAGGGTGCTGGCCAGGAGGAGCCAAGCCCTGCATGTGCTACAGCCTTACATAGCGCAGGCATGGGGAAGCTTCTCTGCCCCTCAGCTAAGCTCTGCAGTTGCAGGGAGGAAGCTATTTCCAGCCTGTTTCCATCCCAAGCCTGCAGGCTCCATAGCAGCCCCCCTGGCAAGGGCACACATTGTCCCTGCCCTAGGTCCTGCCCCTAGGGCATGCCAGGCTGCTCTGTCCCCTAGGCACCCTTCCCTGCTGAGCCACCTCTCTGGCCAAGTTCGCTAAAGCCCTTGCAGACAGATTCTCTGAACTCCGAAGCACAATGCATCCTTAGAGCTTAACCCCTTCCTGCCTGTGTTTTAGCCAGGGAACAGGACAGATGTGGGCAATAAAAATGCAGCAGTTCACCAGGGTTAGCCCCTGGTGGGCCACTGCCGCTATATTTACTTGCACCCCTGCAGCTACAGGCGATTGCAACTCCCATTGGTCAGGAACTGCAGTCCGTGGCCAATGGGAACAGTGACCTCACAGCTGCAAAGAAAAGCTACAAGGGCAGAGTTTACAGTAGATACGTTGTGTTTGCCTACACCGAAGGTCTCTTTAAAGACAAAGGAGATGTGTTCTGTGCAAGTCCAAATGTTTACTTTAAAGCGGGCAGTTTACAGCAGGTGCTCAGACTTCTCAGGGGAGCATCAGGACACACTTGGTCCTGAGACAGGCAGGCAGGGTAAGGGGCCAGCCAGGGCAGGAGCCTGCAGGCAGCGGGGGAAGGGGAACTGGGAGAAGGCAGTTCCCTACTGTGTCCAGCACATGCTGGGTCTGGCATACATGGCTTCCCAAGATGGTGCTACTTTCCCAGGAAGGGCAGGAGCCTGCAGGAGGGAGGGGCTGGCAGGAGAGGGTGGCTTCCCGCTTTGTCTGGCACATGCTGGGTCCGGCATGTGTGGCCTTCCAGGGACACTGCTTCTTTTCCTGCCCGGGGGGAGGGAAGAGACATGTGCCTGGCACATGTGGCCTTCCCAGGTTCCCTAATAGGTTCCCCTCCTTCTTCCCACAGGTTGCCATGTGAGATATCAATCTTCTCCAAATAACACTGAGTGATAGGGAGCAGATGCTGATTGAACGTGGCCATACACCTGGGCTTTAAGCTGCAATGCTTTGTGCTGCAATGATGCCAGACCACTTATAGCTGGCTTGGCATGGGAAGGTGTCATACCATGGAGGACAGAATAAGGAAGACCTCCCCAAAAAATCCTGTTAAGAGGGATCAAAGAGTTCCTATGTGAGAGCTGCATGGAGCTGTGTAGACAAGACTCCCACTCCATTTACATACACGTTAGCAAGCTGTTCCAGACCCCCACACTGTGTAGACACAGAGCGCACTGCACATCACACCCCATTGCTCTTGTAGTTAGACAAAGTTTGTGAACTCACCAGACGTGCCCTTCCCGGGATTGAGGATTTCCAGCTGGCTAGTCTCCTCCTCCTCGTCCTCTGCCACCATGCTGTCCTCCAGGCTGATGCCAGGTGTGTCATGGCATGACACTGAGGAAGCTGCCCCCCCAGAATGGTATCCAGTTGCTTACAGAAGTGGTACATGTGAGCTGCTGCACCAGAGGAATGGGTGGTCCTTCACCTTATGGTAGGACTGGTGCAGTGCCTTGATTTTTTTCACTCTGCACTGCTGGGTATCCCTGGAATAGCTTTTAGCCTTCAGGCAGCTTGCAATCCTGCTGTAAATCTTGGTGTTCCCTTTGCTGGCTCTGAGCTCAGTGAGGATGCTTCATCTCCTCACACCTTGATGAGGTCCTAGATCTCCTGGATATCCACGCTAATGGTCTTCTGCACCCCTAGAGAACTGGAGCCCATGGGAGCAGAAGTCTTTGAAGTCATCACAGTGTTGGTCGGATTGTTTGACATGATTTCCACATGTGCTGTGGTGTGTTGCTCACTCACGAATGTGCTCGTAATGCTGGCCGCACAGGAAAGGCCATTCTACTTTTCTGGGGACTTTTTGAGCTCACTAGGAGAGCAGTAGATGCACAAGTTCTGGTCAGAACGGGGAGCTGCGGGAGGCCTCCCAGAGGCCAATAGCCTTGACTTTCCAGCAATGCTGTATCCATACGACCATAAATTCAACCATGCAAGATCGGGAATAGTGTTACTCCTTGTGAAAAGCAGGAGTGGTGAAATTGACTTCAGTGGCCCTTCAGGTCAGCGCAACAGGCTTGGTAGTATGGATGCATCACTTAGAAAATCGACCATATGTGGCTAAAGTTGATGTAAAGGCCTAGTGTAGACTAGGCCCTGGAGACAGGATCAGATGGAGTGGAGTTGGTGCACCACCATGGCCGTCATGTCCTCCTGTCTCAAGAGAACAAGGGTGTGTCTAGGATGCATTAACAGAAGTGTTGTGAGCAAGACACGAGAAGTCATTCTTCCACTCTACTCTGTGCTGATTAGGCCTCAGTTGGAGTAGTGTGTCCAGTTCTGGGCACAACATTTCAAGAAAGACATGGGGAAATTGGAGAAGGTCCAGAGAAGAGCAACAAGAATGATTAAAGATCTAGAGAACATGAGCTACGAGGGAAGACTGAAAGAAATGGGCTTGTTTAGTTGAGAATACAGAAGAGAGAGGGGACATGATAGCAGTTTTCAAGTACCTAAAAGAGTGTGAAGGAGGAGGGAGAAAAATTGTTCTCCTTGGCCTCTGAGGATAGGACAAGAAGCAATGGGCTTAAACTGCAGTAAGGGAGGTTTAGGTTGGACATTAGGAAAAACTTCCTGTCAGGGTGGTTAAACACTGGAATAAATTGCCTAGGGAGGTTGTGGAATCTCCATCTTTGGAGATATTTAAGAGCTGGTTAGATGACCATCCCTGATAGATGTCTTAGAACAGGGGTGGCCAGCCCATTCTGGGCAAAGAGCCAAGATAGCAGTGGATCCAGCGTGAAGAGCTGGGGCAAAATTGTCAAGCGGGGGAAAAAAAAAAAAAGACTGCCCCTTTAAAAGGAGCCCCCGGTCGTGTTTGGTGGAGGAGGGAAAAACCCCCTCTGTCCCTTTAAGAAAATACATTTAAATGTGTTTAGAGGCTTTTTGGCCACATTAGGCTCCCGCCGGCCAATGCCATCTTTAATTCTCGTCTTTCATGGCCATGCCAGATGGCTCCCCTGCCCAGGTCAGCACAGGGAGCCAGGAGGAGAGGGCTGTTTTTGGGGGTACGGAGATGGCTTGTGAGCCACACCCTAGGAGGGTGGAGGAAGAGCCGCATGTGGCTTGCAAGCCTCAGGTTGGCCACAGCTGGTCTAGAAGGTGCTTGGTCCTGCCTGGAGATCAGGGGACTGGACTTGACTTCTCAAGGTCCCTGCCAGTTCTAGTGTTCTGTGATTCTATGACTTGGATGCCCCCAGGAATCAGGGAGGATTAATAGCAACTGGTACCCTGGAATGGATGTGTCTTCCTCTCTAGTGACCTCCACTGCCCAAACCCTTCCCATTCCATTGTAGGAGGAGCTCCTTCTCATTGTCAGATTTCTCTGTTTGGTTTTGGTGGCTTTATTCTTCCATTCCCATTAGGCTGCATTTCTGGCCCCCCAGAATAGCAGGGCTTCCTACAATGAGTAGAGTATCCTTGGTGCCGGGGGGGGGGGGGGAGAGATTGGTCCCAGCTGTGTGTCTCCTCCTACTATTCCATTTAGGATCAATCTCAGAAGACTTGGCAAGTTTCAACAGGGCTCCCATTACCTAATGGTGGGCAGTGTCAGATGGGAGGTGGGTCATTTCACCAGGAGTCCCATTGCCTGGCTTCTATCAGTGTCACTCTTCTGTTGGGTCTCATTTCCCAGCTGGGTTTCCTTATCTCTGGCCTAACAGCAGTTTGTAGACTGACAGTAGGCTACAATGTAGTGCCTTGGGCTGGGTCATTGATGGACAGTTGCAACTAAGCCACCAGCTTCCCTAGTTTGGGGAACTGTGCTGAGTTCTAATGGAGCCTCTTCTCCTTCCCTTCCATCAGTAGCCTACTGTCAGTGCCCAGTCTCCCCTGAGCCAAGAGTCTTTCTCCCCTAAGTCCCTTTGCTGGAGACACTGGGGGACAGGAGCTAGACCTTCAGCTCCTTCTATCCTCAAGGGATCCTGGTGCAAAGGGACGGGGGCAGGGCTCTCCATGAGGATTTGCACCCCCAGCTGCCTCTAGGGTGACAAGCAGGGATTTGGAACATGAACTCCACTGAACCAGAAGAGGAACTTGATTCAAGTCTCTCTCATGCCCTGCTCTGACTCTGCCTTCCCAAGGGGAACATTCCTAACCCGCAGCTACAGCTCCTACAGCCTATCACAAAATCTGTCTGCGTCCGGAGTCAGGGAGCCCTCAAATTCAGGGAGGGGGAGGGTGAATCAGAATGGGGCTCTACTACTCCTTACATCCTTGGCGCTCTCCTGGGACACTCTGGGCCTGATGCAGAAGTTGACACACTGTGGAGGAAGGAGACAGGCCAGTCTCAATAGACCTGTGCACATGCTGTGCAAACAAGCCCATCCCCGGGACTGAGACACTGTGCTCAGGGTGGAATATCTGATTCATTGCTCATGGCGCTTGAGAAGGGGATTGTCACAATTTGTCTTAGTCTCTCTAGATAGGGATAATGTTCAGTGTCTGGGCTGGCCCTGTCCTTTCTGAACTAATTGATCGACAGCTCATCAGGATGGAGATAGACCCCTTGAAAGCCTTGGTCAGAGGAAGGGGGTGACTGAGGACAATTCCTTCTCCCTCCCACCCTCACCCACCAAATCTCAGTGCTGGTAGGAGAGAAGCACTGCTTCCCTTCGGGCCCACCTGGCTCTCCAGGCAGGAGTCTGTGATTCTTCTGTGAGCACCATCTCCTGGACCTCATGGCAGGAGCAGGGGAGGTTGAGCAGGGGCTGGGGGAATTGAGGCTCTCATTCCCAAAGCCAGCCAGGGCCCTGACTTGAATTTCCATCTCCTCCTGAAGAAGGAAGGGCCCACCATTGCATTGCCCTGACCAAGGATGGCCCAGTGGGGTGCTGGAAAATGGATTTCCAGTCTCCCCTTTCCAGTTCCCTCCAGCACTAAGGTAAAATTGCCCCCGTCCCACCTGATTATGCTCACCTCCAAGATGTATTGGAGCCCGTCTGGGTCTGGGGACTCTGCCAGCAAGTTCGTCAGCATGGCCTGCCTAAGGTCAGACAAGGCCTTGTGTAGAACCGGCGAAGGAAGGGATAGGCAGGGGTCAGAGCTGGGAAACTGGGAAAACTTCTCCCTCGGCTCAGCCAATCAGCATCAAGGCTCTGAGAGGTGGGAGGCTGAGCGGTCTCAGCAGATGTCCCAGGTCATCACCAGAGACGATCAATCTCAGAGCAATCCCAGCCCCATTTCTTTGGGATGGCCTTCCACAAAGCCATAAAAGGGGGGTGTCTCTGAACCTTATACCTCCGTCCTGCCTGATGTGAGAGTCTCTCTGTGAGGTCATCACCGCCCCACCACCAATAGGCTGCGGTCCTGCAACAGGCCTTTGTGATGTCACTGCCACAGCAGCCCTTCCCCTGCCAGGCTGATGTCCTGCTCCTAGCCAGCCCCTTTGCACACACTGATGGATCAGAACAAAGTGCCCTCAAGTCCATTTCAGGCCAACAATTGCTTCATAAACTTAAAAAACAAAAAATGGTCTGGTAGCACTTTATAGACTAACAAAACATGTAGATGGGCTCATCGGCTTTCGTGGGCACAGCCCACGTCTTCAGATGACCGGAGTTTTGAGTTTAGGATGTGCAGACCCAAAATAAAAACTTTAAAAAAAAATTGCTTCATAGTCATTATTCAGCAACTATTTGAGAAGAACTGGCACATTAGAGAGAAGCAGGAGCTGCGCAGAGACAATGATTGCAGAGAAGCAGCATGATCAATCAAATACATGATTACTTGTGACTTATTTGTTTGGTTTTAAAGAGAACAAAAGGACCCGAGTCTTTCCTGTCAATAGCCGCCTGCTCGGTCAATCAGCAGTGGGACTTGTGGCCGTGGGGGGGGGGGGGACAGTTGCCCCCAGGCACCACGCTGGGGGTGTGTGTGCCAATTTAGTCCCCCTCCACTCTCCCTGTCATCCCTCGGCTCACCTGATCCTCCTGCACCCACTGCTGCTGGCTGGAGCCTCCTCTCCACCCCTAGCCCGACCCTCCTCCATCTCTGCTGGCAGGTTAGTTTGTGCAGGGGCCCGGCCCCAAACTGGAAGGGGCAGGGAAAGACATGGTACAAGCTCACCCTCCCCCGAGGGTCAGGGTCAGCCGTGCAGCGGGGGGGGCCGGAATTTTGTCTTTGCTCATGGGTGCGTAACAGCCTAGCTATGCCTCTGGGAGATGGAGTGGTCTCAGCAGAAGTCCAAAAGGATGGCCCAGGTCACCAGCAGAGGGGATCACTCTTCCAGTCTCACCTCTTTGTGAGGGCCTCCCACACTGACTGCCCCACCTGCCCCCTGACACACATACACCCCTCCTTGGTGAAGGCAGGGAGAAATGGAAAAGGGGGGGGAAAGAAGCAAGAGAAGAAGAGAAAGAGGGAGGGAAGGAGAAAAGGGAAAACTGAAAGGACAAGCCTCCAATGCCCCCTAGTGATTCTACAGGATAAAGTCCTTGGTAGGAAATCAAATCACCTTAACTTAGTGATTTCTGTGCCTAGAATTCACCTGGTACCAGGGAGATCAGACTGAACAGGTTCCAAACCTCTTTGAGGTTCTTACCTTCTAAACAGGGATTACAAAATCAGTGGTAGGGAAGGAGAAAACTTTGACAAGGTTCCTCCTCATGCTCATGTGCATTAATCTGAATTCTCTCTCATTCCCTGGGGGAGACCTTGAGAAGGAGTCTCTGAGGTTGCCCCTGCCTTGCACCTCTGTCCTGCCTGGCTGATGCCAAGGTCTCTCTATGAGGTCACCATCTCCCTACCACTGTCTCCCAATAAGCTGAGGTCCTACAACAGGCCTTTGTGATGCCACTGCCACACCCACCCTGGTAAGGCTGGTGTCCTGATCACAGTCAGCCTCTCTGGATATTTGAGTGACTTCCCTTCGATCATCCCACTTCATGACTGCTAAGTCTGGGGATGAAGCCGGCTGCACAGTAAAGTCCTAGAGGCTGTTCCCTGTGCTCACACTTAGTTTTTCATTAATTAGTAACTTTAAGGCCAGAATCTGACCCCCTGCATATCCCAGCCCTCCTGTAGCTAGGTTCTGATCCAAGCATTCACCAGCCTTTATTACGAGACATCAAGAAATGGAGACTCCTTGCTTTGGTAGTTTGTTCCAATGGTGAATCCCTCACTATGAAATATTTGTGCCTTATTTTTATATGAATTTGTCTGTTTTCACCTTCCAGCCACTGGTCTTGTTCTGCCTTTTTCTATGACATTAAACAGCTCTTTAATGCCTGACATTTTCTCCCCAGGAAGGCACTTAGACACGTCAATGACGTCACCTCTCAGCCTTCTTTTGTAGATGCTCAACAGATTGGGCTCCTTTCAGTAGCTCACAAGAAGGCATTTTTCTTCAGCCCTCAAAATGCTGGGCTCTTTGCTGTCCCAGCTCCAGTTTTTCAACATCCTTTTCAAAGTGTGGCCCCCTAAACAGGCTGCAGTCTCCTCAGTCTCACGGAGGCAGTGTCACCTCCCTGCCCTGCTCACTCCTCTGCTCATGTGTCTAGTGATGGCTGTAGCCCCATTCACCACAGCGTCGCCCTGGGGGTGCCTGTTGAGCGACTTGCCCAGTTTGACCCTTCTCAGAGTCACTGCTTGCCAGGGGGCAGTTCCCCATTCCAGGGGTGTGGCCTGCCTGCTTTGGGGTTAGGGTAGGACCTTGCATTTGGCTCTGGGAAACCTGTTTTGTTCACATGGGTCCAGCTTCCCCGGGGATCCCAATCCCTCTACATCACTGCTGTGGCCTCAGCCTTATTTACTTCTCTGCTCATATTTTATCACCCACACATGTTACCACCAGCAATTTCATATTTTCTTCCAGTTTACTGATAACATTTTTTTAAACCGTTAGTTCTGGAGAGCCGCAGATGAGGCAGACACAGCTAATTAGGGCCCAGCTGGGGCTGTATAAATATGGGCTCCTGGAGGGAAAGAGAACACACACACTTGCTCCAGCTGTGGAGCAGGAAGGACCTAGCTGCCAGGGAAGTTGGAGCCTTCCTAAGCCAGGGCAGGGCTGGAGAAAGGCAGGCAGAGCTGGGAAGATCTGGTCTGACCTCACTCCCAGGCTGCAGGGCCTGAAGCAAGGCCTGAGGTTACTAGGGCTGCAGGGAAAAAGCCAGGATAGGAAGAGGCAGCAGGTCCACACCCCCTTGCCAGTGATAAGCGGCCATTTAGGCTACAGTTTGCCCCTGAGGCACAGGCTTGATGATGACTGGCAGTGGGTCACTGAGGCAAGGTGGGCAGAGGGGAATTGGGGGTTCCCTGGGAGGGGAGGACCCCAGAGTGCAGGGGCATTGAGATGGGACAGTGAGGAGGAAAGGGCACCATGGGAAGGAAGGGACATGGGGCTGAACCACCAGGAGACCTGCAACAGAGGCTGGGACACCGACCAGCAGAGGGCACCTTGCAGCAGGAGAGTTGATTTCCTGGAGTGACCAGCAGCAGGCACTGTGACAGCAGAGCGGGTATTAGGGGCAGGCGAGCCGGGCAGTTACCAGGGGCCACCATTTTGAAGGGGTCACTGACAGAGCCGGTCTTAGAGGTGGGCTGCGACTGCATTTTGGCCCAACCTCCCGAATCCTCTCCCCAGTTTTCTGACGCTTTTTTTTGCTCAACAAACAAATTTTCCCCTGCGGGTTTTTGGTGGTGGTGGGTTTGTTTTTGTTTTTGTTTTTTTGTTTTTGCTTGACAAATTTTTGTCCGGGGCTGCCAATTGGTTAGCATTGGCCCTGCATGACAGACCCCCTAGTACCAAATATCTGCCCCTCTCAATTCTTTTCTAGTTCCTCTGTCAGCTTTTTGAGATGTCACCCAAAACTGGGCAGTGTACTCTGGGTGCAGGCAGTCTGTGGCTTTATATAGAGGCATGATGGGCTTTTCTGGGTTTTTTTTTTATCCCTTTCATAATAATAATCCCTAACATACCGATAGCCTTTGTGATTGCTGCTGCACAAGGAGTAGAAGCTTCCAGAGAATTACCCATGGTGACTCCAAGATCTTTCTGGCGTGGTAACAGGTAATTTAGAACCCATCGTGGTATGTGTCTAGCTGGGATTACCTCTTCCAATGAGCATTGCATTGCATTGCACATCTGCTCCCATTTCCTCAGCAGAAAAGGACCTGGGATTACAGTGGATGAGAAGCTGGATATGAGTCAACAGTGTGCCTTGTAGCCAAGAAGGCTAATGGCATATTAAGGTACATTAGGAGGAGCATTGCCAGCAGATCTAGAGACGTGATTATTCCCCTTTATTTGGCCCTGGTGAAGCCGCATCTGGAGTATTGCGTCCAATTTTGGGCTCCCCACTAGAGAAAGGATGTGGACACATTGGAGCGGGCCCAGCAGAGGGCAACCAAAATGATAAGGGGGCTGCAGCACATGACCTACGAGGAGAGGCTGAGGGATTTGGGCTTATTTAGTCTACAGAAGAGAAAAGTGAGGGAGGATTTGATAGCAGCCTTCAACTTCCTGAAGGGAGGTTTCAAAAAGGATGGAGAAAGGCTGTTCTCAGTAGTGACGGATGGCAGAACAAGGAGCAATGTCTCAAGTTACAGTGGGGGAGGTCTAGGTTGGAGAGTAGGAAAAACTATTTCACTAGGAGGGTGGTGACGCACTGGAATGGGTTACCGAGGGAGGTGGTGGAATCTCCATCCCTAGAGGTTTTTAAGTCTTGGCTTGACAAAGCCCTGGCTGGGATGATTTAGTTGGGGTTGGTCCTGCTTTGGGCAGGGGATTGGACTCCATGACCTCCTGAGGTCTCCTCCAGCCCTAGGATTCTATGATTTTGTTGCACAGCCACCCAGGTCTGTGTGGTTCCTTTAGTAGCTCTTCACAGTCTGCTTTGGACTTCACATTTTCTTGGGTATCTTGTATCAACTGCAAATGGTGCCACTTTCCTGTTTGCCTCCCTTCCTAGATTATTAGTGAATACGTTGAAGAGCCCAAGGCCCAGTACCAAAGCTGCCTCGTCCATAGGACTTTTTGGGGTGGCCACTGTGGGCCCTGTGCTTTGGGGGAGGTCTGCTGTGGCCACCCCAAATGTCCTATGGACAGGATGTGGAGGTTAGCCTGCAGGAGCCAGGGTGACCCAGGGGATTACCTGGGGCTCGCAGTAGGGGGTTGGACCCCCATGCACTCACTGCACTGGCAGAAGCTGCAGGAAGTGGTGTAACACACAGCAGCCTGCTCCACTCCGCCACCATCTCCCAGCCAGGTCACTCAGCCTCACTGCGGCAGCAGGAAGTGGAGGGACCCAACCCCAGTCAGCTCCATTGAGTGACATGGGTTCAGGGGAGCGGAGCGCAGCGGGCAGTGGCTGGGTTGCTATGGCTCCCACCACTGAAGTGAGAGTGGCGGGCCCGACCCTTGCTACCGCCCCACACCTGGCCCCCTGTAATTCCCTGGGTTGTTTCACTTGGGAGAGGGGGCTTTGGGGAAGGAGTGCAATGGGGGTGGGAAAGGTGGAGCATGGGTGGGGCAGAGGGTGGCATGGGGGTGCGCTGAGGCAGAAGGTGGTTCCTTGGTGGAGAGGGGGTTGTCCTGGGGCCCATTTTCCCCTAAGGATGGCTCTGCCCAATATGGATCCTTGGGGGAACCGATTGGTCACTTCCCTTCTTTGTGAGCTCCTGTGAGCCATAATCCACCTGCTGCCTGTCTCTGCCAGAGCTAGGGGCTCTTTAAAGAGGACAAGGATGACTTTGGGGAGGGTGAAATGAGGTCCTGGAGCAACACAACTTGGGCTCAGTAACTTTCTATATGATCAGCCGATCGCCTTCAGGGATTTTCAGCATTACAGGAAAACATATTTGTTCCCACAGCAAGTGCACTGTTGTGGCTATTAAATCTCCCCCTTATGCACCTGTTTTGTACCCTCCACCCTTCTTTTGAACCCCACACAGAAAATCCCCCTTCCAAGCCCTAGTTCTCAAGGGCTTAACTCTCAGCATCACACAGTCACACGTCTGCACCCGCAGGCTCTGAAATCAGACGTCATTTTCTTGCAAGCAGGCAGGTGAAAGCGCAAACAGCAGAAGGAAAGATGACGTGGTGCTTAGGCTCTTCATTTGGGTCAAGCCCACACTATGGGGAGGGTTGGCTTAAGGTACGTTAAATATGTAGCTGGAGTCAACGTACCTTAAGCTGAGCTTCGGCGCTGTCCTCAAAGCGGAAGGTTGATGGCAGAAATGCTCCCGTTGACTTCCCTTGCTCCTTGTGAGGAGTTCCAGTGTTGACAGGGCACCCTCAGCATTTGATTTATTGCGTCTTTACTAGACCCACTAAATCAAACTCCAGAAGATCAACTGCTGCAGCATCAATCTTCCAGGAAGTGAAGACATGGTCTTGGAAATGCAGATCCAAAGTCAACTTGGCCGTGCCGTCTACTGGGGAAAGGTCCCTTTCCATGGGTGTCTGGTATAATAGGCAGGGGAAGGCATTGCCTTCCCAAACCGCCAGCCTGGCCACACCCACACTTCGCCCCCAGAACACCTGCTGAAGGAGTTCTGGGATGGAGTATTGTTGCCCCTAGCACTCTGGGGCTGGGGAGGCTGGAGCTGTGCCCACATCCACCTGTGGTAGGGGGAGGCGGCTTGGCTTCCGTGGGGGGCGGGCTTTCAGCAGAAGAGGCGGGGCTGTGGGCTTGCCTCCCCCAGCCCAATCCTCGTCTGCTGCCGTGTCCCTTTCCTGATCTGTTGGGGGAAAGTCACCCACAATGCTAGACAGCGCTGCACTGTGCCCCAGCCTTATGGCATGGGGCGGGTGGTCTGAACAGAACTGGCACCTGGAGGAGGGATAACCGAGGTGCTGATGATTCTAATGGCATGGCTGTCTCTGAGCTAGTGTGTGCAGGCAACATGGCAGCTGGGGGCTGTTGGAGGTTCCCTCTCACAAAGGGGCTGTAAAATCCAAGGTCCTGACCATCTGTGGCCACGGAAGATCCCAGGGCTTCTCCCCACTTGATAGCAAGGTCCTAGTCAGACTCCAAACCCCTCCACCCTCCAGGAGGTACCGTAATGTCCAGAATAGAAGCTGGAGCACAAAATGATAGGTGCCTCTCTTAAGCAGCCTCAGTGGTAGGTGAAGTGCCGTGCATGGCAGATGAGCTGTTCTAGCTCAGGTGGGATGGGGCGCAACTGCAGCTAATTAAGGAATGTCCCACACCACTCCCATTCCCCTCCTGTGCAATTGTGATGCCACCAGGCTGTGAACAGATCGATCATTTAAGAAGGAGACTTTCACACAGACTTTCTCGTTCTTTTGGAAGTGGAGTTTTAATTTCTCCGGTGGCTGAAACTCCAGTTTCCCTGAGAGCCCCAGCCTGTGTTATCAAAGAGCTGCCTCATTTCACCACTTCCATGCCGCCCTGGGAGCTGACCTGCCACCCTTGGGAGATGGAAGCGGGTGCAGCTGGATGCAGAGGAATAAGGCAAAGACAGCCTGGGGTGGAGCAGCCAGTGTGGGCAGGAGAGAGGAAGCAGAGGCAAGTGGGCTGCCGTAGTGTCACAGGAGACGAATGGGTTTCTTGAGATGGACGGGATTCACCTCTTTGCTCTGGTGCTTTGCACTGCTCCAACCCTGCCCAGCAGCCCGGGACTAGCCCTGCCCTCATCTAGGGCCCTGAGATAGTCCCAAAGGAGGCTGGGGCAAGAAGCTGTAGGACCCCGGATTATTAGGGGATGGGGACAGCCGTCAGCTCATGGATGGGGACAGCCGTCAGCTGGAACACGTCAGCCTGCCAGAGGCCCAGGTGGGGCCTGTGGAGGGAAAGTAAAGACAGGGGCAACTGTTTGCTGTGAATGACGGGGGCAGAGAGCCGTTGCTGTGGGAGAACAGCCTGGACTGTGTTTGGGACACTGACGAGAGGAGACCTGCAACTCAGCCTCCCAGGACGCTGGTTAGTTTAAATTAGGGAACTGGGTTGTGTTGCAGGCTCTGGCTGGAGAAGCCGTCTTTGCTTTTTGTGGCTTTCTTGATACGCTGGTTTCTTTTTAGCTGTCCGGTGCCAGTGTAAGCAGGGTCTGAAGCAATGCTTCCTCTGCAGCCAGCTGGAATGGGAGAGAAACTGTAAATACAGTTTGCTCCTACTTTGCTTAGTCGTGTCAGATATTCAGTAGACGGGGCGGGGGTTTGCTCATTGTCATCAACTTCATTTGTGACCCAGCCCCAGCTCTGTATTAAATGCAGGGATAGCTACAATAGGGTTACCAATGTGTGCAACCGCATGGGAATACAGAAAAGTGGGCCTGTGCTATGTTGTTCCAACTGCAAGGGCTCATAGTTAGCAGAAAGGATCTTGCAAGGGCAGGGGCTAGACTTTCAGAGCTCTGTGAAGGGAAAGGGGGAGGGAAGGTTATTCTGATCTGAAGGCGATATGCTTGCTTGGAGTAGTTTGATTTGTTTCCCTCCCCAGCTCCCTTTGTTCAAAGAACAGAACTAAATAAATATCAATAGGTGCCTCTCTTCTTATGTTAACTGAGTTGAAGCTTTTTTTTTTTCCTCCCCTGCTTGCCAGGAGTTGAACTGGGAGCTGAAATCCTTTGAGGCTGATGGGCAGAAGTCACTGCTAAGAAGTGGATTGCAGCGGATGGTGACTGAGAGCCCACAGGTCAGTGGCAGAGAAATGCAATGAGTGGTGGAAGCACAATGAATGCCAGGAGGGCAGTGACGGGGAGGTGTGGCAGAGATGTGAGAGAAATGCCCAGCAGGGCATGGTAGAGATCAGATGCATCTCTGAACTCTGGGTCTACCCTGACCAAAGGCAGCAGCTGGGAGTGGGGTTCAGAGGAGGGTTGGGCATGTGAAAGGGGATGTTTTCATTTATGGACTTAAAAACCTGAGAGGAAAAGGACACTGCCCAGCCTGCTTGGGGTGCGACTGTTACTCATGGTTTTTGTTTATGAACCCCGTTTGTGATGTTTACCCAAATTAAGGCCATACCACTTCCCTTCCTTTTTTTATTAAAAGTTTCTTTCCTACTCTCAGATTCTGTGCTTGCAAGTGAGGAAATAATTGCCCCTCTGGGGCACCCAGGGATGGTGTGTGAATTTCCCAGGTTACTGGCTTGGGGCTCAAGCCAGTTCTGTGTTGGATGGATGGAGAGGAACCCCTGGATATTGAACCTGGTCCTGGCTGCTGTTGGCTCTCCTAGCAGAAGGGTAACTACACATAAAAAACTGTCCAATCAGTAAGCCAAACTGGGTCTGCAGCTGCTTTGTGCTGGCAGAGCCTGCTGCTAAATCTGTCCCCAAACATTTATAATGTGTTCGCTGCCGACTAACACCAGGTAGTATTCAAAGCTGGCGATGTTTAAAAATTGTTCCCCACTAGTGTCATTTGTTTGCTCTTTGCAGGTATCCATCCTGGAGGGTGAGAGTGGATTAGTCGGTTTCATTCTTTGTTTCATCAGTTTCCTGTCTTGGTGTCCCTGGACTAGCCAAATGCAGCAGTGCTGAAGGCTGCAAGCAAGGCTCAGATGTTCTGAAGCCGTCTCATGGAATTGATTTTTTTTTTTTTATAGATTAGAATAATAGAACACTAGAACTGGAAGGGACCTCGGGAGATCATTGAGTCCAGTCCCCTGCCCTCATGGCAGGACCAAGCACCATCTAGACAATCCTTGATAGATGTCTATCTAACCTGCTCTTAAATATCTCCATAGATGGAGATTTCACAACCTCCGTAGGCAATTTATTCCAGTGTCTAACCACCCCGACAGTTTGGAAGTTTTTCCTAATGTCCAACCTAAACCTCCCTTGCTGCAGTTTAAACCCATTGCTTTTTGTCCTATCATCAGAGGCCAAGGAGAACAATTTGTCTCCCTCCTCCTTGTGACACCCTTTTAGATGCTTGAAAACCGCTATCATATCCCCTCCCAGTCTTCTCTTTTCTAAATTAAAAAAGCCCAGATCTTTCAGTCTTCCCTTGTAGCTCATGTTCTCTAGACCTTTAATCATTCTTGTTGCTCTTCTCTGGACCTTCTCCAATTTCTCTACATCTTTCTTGAAATGTGGTGCCCAGAACTGGACACAATACTCCAACTGAGGCCTGATCAGCGCAGATGACAAGTTAAACATGAGTCAACAGTGTGACGCTTTTGCAAAAAAAGCAAATATGATTCTGGGATGCATTAACAGGAGTGTTGTGAGCAAGACATGAGAAGTCATTCTTCTGCTCTACTCTGCAATGGTCACGGTACTGGGTCCTGCCGTGAGGGCAGGGGACTGGACTCGATGACCTCTCAAGGTCCCTTCCAGTTATAGTGTTCTATGATTCGTTCTTTACAAATCCATGCTGGGTGTTACCTATCACTTTATTTTCTTCCAGATGTTTGCAGATGAATTCCTTAATTTCTTGCTCCATTATCTTTTCTGGCACAGAAGTTAAACTGACTTTTTTCATGGAAAAATTGTGCGTGCTGGAAGCGGCTTAGTGGGCAAGGCAGAGGATGGGCCCTCAGATACGCACTCTCTTCCTGAACTGGCGGCTGAGTAGTTTGGTTGTTTCCTCTCCCTGGGCCTCATTTGGCCCAGCTGTAAAATGAAACAGAAGACCTTGCCCTCCTTTGCAAGTCCCTTTGAGATCTGCTGATGACCAGAGCTGTGGAAAAGCAATGTGGCTGTACTGAAGTGGGCTGTGTCACTTGTGAGTCTGATCATTTTCCCATCCCAAGCTCAGGCTGTGCGTGCAAACGCAGCTAAGCGCTCAGCACAGCCCTCCTACCAGGCCTTCTGTCTTACTCATGAGAGGGCAGGGCAATAAATGAGCAGAGGGCGAATGGGTGTGTCTGATGTGGCTGGAATTTAAGCATGTGCCTGATGGTGCTAACAAACTGTTGGTCCCACACTAATCAGGAGTGACTGGTGGCTGTGCAGCAGCTTATGAGTGAAGTCAGGATCAGGTTCCTCTGCTCTCCCCATTATGCACAGCACTTTCTACCTGGGTTTAATTGCACCTGACTCTCAGTGCCTGCCCTGTGCAGGACCCAGCTCTCGGTTTGTCCGAAATCTGCTAAATCCAGCTGGGGCAGAGTTGCGAGGAAGGCGTGTTTGGGAGAGGCTGTGACCGTTATATGGGATGGAGCAGTTAGGGGGTTGTTTTTCAGGGGCTTATGCTCCCTGTGGCTAGTGTGATGCTCTACGGTTCTGTCCACTCCGCAAGGAAACCATCCATAGGGTTTAAACCATCAGGCTCTCTCCTGAAGGCAGGCCGTGTCGGTGGGTGAGTTCCATTGTCACCCCATGTGGGAGAGACAATGGGTCTTGTGCAAATGGGGTGGCTCAGAATCAGTGGCCATGGTGAATTCAGTAAGTCCCAGACTGCTGGGACTGTTCCAGAGGACTGGAAGAAAGCTAGTGTGGTGCCGATGTTTAAGGCGGGCAAACCTGGATAACTATAGACCTGTCACTCGAATTTCTAACATCCGTCCCAGCAAGAGGCACAATTAACAAAGAATTAAAGGAGGGTAATGCAATGAATGCCAATCAACATGGGTTTATGGAAAATAGATCCTGACAAACTATGTTGCTACCTTTCTTAGGAAGATTGCAAGTTTGATCAAGGAAATAGCGTGGATGTAATAGACTTAGACTTCTGAGAATCCTTTTTATTAAATCTAGGAAGATGAAAAATTCACATTCAATAGATTAAAACTGATAGGATGCTCTGAGCTCTTCAGTGTGTGTGACGGGTGAGCAGGGGAGGGCTGCTATTTAATATAGGTACCATCTCCATCACCAAATCCCCTTCTTTCTGGCTTCCCCTGCTGCCAGGCCCCCGACGTGTCCCAAGTGCTGAGCTCTGAGCCCCAGGACAAGATGCCAACAGCCCTTACAGAGGTCCCATCCCCATCTCCTGCCCCTTCGTGGCGTTCATTCTGTGCCCCATGCCCTGAGTGTTTCCCCAGGAACATGGAAGCAGCTCTTGGCTGTCTGCTGCCCTGTAACAAATGGGCCAATGTGCCACTGCCCTCTAAAGGAGGTGATCGGAGCTGCTTGACTGTGTGTCACATGCCTCGGACTGTAACCAGCAAAGGGAGAGTCTCCTTTAGCATATGTTGAAGACACCTGGGGTTTTATGGAGACATGTGGATGCAGCGATCATGAATTCCCAAGCAGTGATGGTGGGCAGGACAGTGACCCCTGATGCTCTTGCTCAATTTGCTGCCTGTGCAGCTTGCAAGTGTTTTCTCCCATAATACAGTAGTTGGGTTTGAGCACCAGCAGCACTGCCAGCCCTGAGCCCTTTGCCGGTTCATTTGCTTGCAGCCTGAAGCTGGAGCATGCCGCAGGTGGTGTTTAAATCATGCCTGCTCCTGATCTCCTACATCACTGGCCTCCTGCAGCACCCTCATTCCCAGGGGGGTGATCCCTGCCCTCAGGAGCTTATAATCTAGAGCTACCTCTACACTGGGGTGATCTTGCGCAAAAACTCTTTAGCGCAAGCGTTCTTGCGTTAAAGTAGTTGCGCAAGAGAGCGTCTACACTGGCATGTGCTTTTGCGCAAGAGCAGCCTTGCCAGTGTAGACGCTCTCTTGCGCAAGAAAGCTCTGATGGCCATTTTAACCATAGGGCTTTCTTGCGCAAGAAATTCATGTTACCTGTTTACACTGCCCTCTTGCGCAAGAACAGTTGCGCAAAAGGGCTTATTCCTGAGTGGGAGCATCAGAGTTCTGGCGCAAGAAGCCCTGATTTCATACGTTAGAACATCAGTGTACTTGCGCAAGAACATGTGGCCAGTGTAGACAGGCAGCAAGTTTTTGCGCAACAGCGGCCGCTTTTGCACAAGATTGCTCCAGTGTAGACACAGCCCAAGTGTAAATGCAGCTGGGGGTTGGGCCTTTTTACTAACAGTTTGTCTGGATGTGCTGTGAGCCTGATCAAAACACACAGTGGTGAAACCTGGAATGAGGCTGAGTTACAGACAACACACTTACCAATGTTGCCTCTCTTTCCCCTCCCCCCGTCCATGTGTAGAATAAATGTTATGTGCACCAAGGCATGTGTGAATGTGCACCACCACTAGAAACACATGATGCCACGTACCTCGTAGGGAGATATCTCTTTAGGAGACCCAAGAGGGGAGGTAGGAGTGAGTTGTCTGGGTCATTGTTGCTAGGCAGATTTAGCACTTCACATCCAGAAGCTTCTGGAACTGGGTGGGTAGTTTGGAGGTTTGCTCCAATGGGTTCTGTTGCTGGGGTTAGCCTCCATGAGAGCAAGCAGGCTGGGCAGCTGCTTTCCTAAGGGCCATGTGTCCTGTGTGAGCTGCAAGAAGCTGAGCTCAGGAGCAGAAAGCAGGCTGCTGTCCTTCACTCTGCAGCACTTTGCAGCAGGGGTTTCTGTACATCTGTATGCTTGTGCCTTAACCAAGTGACTGGTTAACCAGTGAGCAACTGGCTAGCAGTGATCCGCAGCCAAGGAAGAGTCTGCCTGGGTTCCATCTGAGGATTTCTACGAGACAGAGAGAGACGTTTCAGACTCAGCAAATTGGGCAGATATGGCGACCAAAGACACTGACACTGAGACTGAGGCAAATGAAGCTGACGCTTTTGGGATCTCTCAGTTTCTTCTTACTGAGTTTTGTGTGGACTGAACTGTTCACATTTTACTTTTGGGTTTCCCCTTTGATTATGTTCTTCCTTGTAACAGTGAAGGTAATGCCTGTGGGCTATAAAATAGCTGTGCTATGTTGTAAAAATTAGATGATTATGTTTCTTCAACATAAGATTGTATAAAGTTATTTATTTAGTCCATTTTTGGACTTGAAGGTGGGGAGACTGACCCCGGGCAATCCTTGCTGAAAAGCCTTAGAGACCAAACTCTGGGTCTCCAGCTACTTTCTATAGGAGTTGGGTTTTTAAGGCTCTGGAGAAGGGCAATGAAATGAACTCTAGCCCACCCGGGCAGTTGTGGGCATTCTGCTAATATGGTGGGTGGCATTTGAATCTCTCCTGGGCGGCCGCCCAAGTGCACAGCTTAGAGGGAACACCGCCACTTAATGGTGTAGTCATGCCAGAGGATCAGGGACATAGCGTGTTAGGTGCTGAACAAAAACGATCACTGACCTCAAAGTGTTAAACATTAATGGACAGGCCCCATGCAATTCCTGGGAATGCCTGGCAGGCCTCTAGCAAAAGTGAGAGCTGATCTCCAGGATGTGAGAGGGGAAAGCATCGTGTTACTCTTCTGTGTCCATGATTCTTACCCATTGTTCCTGTAATTTTAACCTTGGCTAATAAAACTCCAGATTCTTTTCACTATCAACTTAACTCAGTGCTGCGATGCCATTGGCCGTGGGTGACCCCCATGGCTTGTGGAGGCAAGCCCCCCCCAGCCCTGCCCACCAGACCCCATGCTTCCCCTCCCCCAATTGTGGCCTGCTGGTCCTTGCCCAGCCTCCTCCCCAACACCCATCACTGAAATGTGGCTGCTGACCCTTGCTCCCTCTCTGCCCCAGGGTAGCACCCCCTGCCCAGCCTCCCAGAGAGGAGGTCCGGAGCTCCAGAGAGCCAGTGGGTGGCACTGCCTTAGCCTGTGCCAGTCCTGAAGCTCTGGAGAGCTGGCCAGCAGGCATGGCAAGGGCTGGGCATGGCGGGGCCAAGGGAGGCAGTTTGGGAAGGCAGTGCCTTCTCTACCTAGGATACCCACTGCCCATGCGTGCTGCTCTCTGGGAGCTGGTCTTGAGGTCAATGAGACACGCAGGGGTGCACTGTTCCTTTGGGGCCAGCTGGACTAGTGTTGCTGCGGGTGTTCAGTGGAGAAGGGGCTGGATGCGACAAGTGAACATCTTTAAAAGGGCTCAGGACTGGGGTGCTCCTGGTTTTACCCTGCCTGGGCAGAGGAAGGAGTTCAGACTCCAAGCCCAAGATCTGACCTCAAGCCCTTGCTCTGCCAAACTCCCTGCATGACCTAATCGTACCGCTTCCAGGTCTGTGCAGTGGTGAATTCAGATGTATCATTTGGTATTCTAAAGGAAGGGGGGGGGGTCCCATCCCTGCCCATTCACAGCATTTGTTCCCTCCCCAAGTAGGTGCTCAACAGCTTGTGGAGATTGAAATATTTCCACTCCCTTGGTTCCCCCGCAGCGAGAACATCAGCGTCCTATCGGGACCATACAACTCATCCTATTGCAGCCCCGATCCTCCTTCCACCTTGCTCGGAGGGGGTGGGGCAGGAAGGACACATGCCCTGGCAGAAGTGAGAAACCAGATCCAGCACTGGTTGAGATGCAGCACCAGGCCCCAGTGTTGAGGAAACCACCATGCTGGAGGGCACCAGTCATACCACAGGGAGAGTCAGGCTCAGGGCGTTCTGCTAGGCTCCTCTCCCAGGGCTGGGGTGGCCTCTCTTTAGGCGGAGGAAAGAGGGCCCTGCCTGGCCACAGCGAGGTTGGAGTCTCCAAGCACACGCAAAGAAACGGTGTTGATGGGTGGGTGGAATTCCAAGTCACTCCCCTAGGGGGCGCTGTGCTGCTATGGGTGCTCTCCTATAGAGAGGAGAGAAGACTGAATCCTGTATCTAGGGTGATGAGATGTCCCATTTTTAAAGGGGCAGTCCCATGTTTAAGCCCTTCTGATGGTGTCCCTTTCTTTGAATGGCAAATTGGCCTGTATTTTCTGTCTCTTCCCCTTCCTATCAGTACTGGGGGGTCCTGCTGCTGGCTGGATCCTTGCTTGCCAGACGCCCACCCGCCAACCGTGAGTAGGCGGAGTCCAGTGGCTGACAATGGGGGTGAGTGAGCAAAGCTGCAGTGTGCAGGGTTGGCTGCTGTCCCTGCTGGTCCATCAGTTCATGCCCACTCTGGGCCAGGAGACCCCCCCCACACACCCTACCCCATTTCCAGCCAGCACTGGCTGATGTGTGCAGGCAGGTGATGGCTGGTTACATGTCACCTGTGCTGCCCACCCATTGGCTCTTTACATGCTTCCCCTCTCACTATCCTCTCCCTGCTGTGCCCGTTCACCCCCACACACCCCGCACCGCTGTTCCTCCCCCAGTGGGGTGTGCCCTCCTCCCTGTGCTGTGCAGAGAACTAGCCGCTGGGTGGATCATTCACTTCCCCAACAGCCTGGCTGGCAGGCTTCTTCCTTCCCCCACCGTCTCTGGCTGGGCTGGCACCCAAGGAAAGCTCAAGCCCTCTGGCCCAGGGCGCTGGCCAGGAGGAGCCAAACCCTGCATGTGCCACAGCCCAGGCCGAGGGAAGCTTCCCCGCCCCCCAGCTGAGCTCTGCAGTGCTGGGGAGGAAGCTATTTGCAGCCTGTTTGTGACCTGACCCTGCAGGTCCCCAGGCTCGGGTGCTTAGCACCCTCTTCACATGCTGCCCCCCACCCTAGGTCCTGCCCCCAAGGAGTGAGGGGCTGCTCTGACCCCTAGGCACTCTCCCCTGCTGAGCCACCTCTCTGGCTGGGTTGGCTGAAGTCCCCACAGTCAGGTTCTGTGGGCCCTGGTGCACCATGCAGCCTTAGGGCTTAACCCCTTCCTGCCCAGGCTGTAGCCAGGGGACAGGAGGTGGCTGGGTTATGTTGGTGGCCAGCAGCAGCTTGGAGATTGAGCTGCCATTCGACACGGTGCAGGCAGGAAGTGACTAGGGATGTGATAGTGTAAATGGTTCACTGATGAGCCTGGGGTCGTAGGTTAACTTGCAGTTACTCAAAGGCCCTCCCCTCCAGCCCTGCTGCCTCTGATACAGAGGCAGCAGTGCCGGGGGGAGCAGTCGGCTCTGCAGGAGCTGGTATGCACAGGGAGATGGCTTAAAAGCCAGCTTCCAGGGGTGGCCTGTCCATATAGGCAAACTAAGCAGTCGCCTAGGGCGCCAAATGGTGGCGAATATCATTGAGGGGTTTGGAGGTAGGGGTGCTGATTGCATGGTTCGCCTAGAGCTCCAGTTGCTGGCAGCTAGTCTAGGGCCACCCCTGCCAGCTTCCCACGCTGCACCAGTTCCCAAGGAGCCGCCTCGCACCCTGTATGTAAAGATGTAACTGCTGGAATTTTCAGTGGTTACGTGTTTACCTGAATACACACATCTTAACATCCCTAGAAGGGACAAGCTGCTTCTAGGGGGGCAGGGGGCAGGAGGGAAGAAGAAATCTCTGAAAAACACAAGCCAGGTCATCTCCACCTCCATCCCTACCCCATTCCACTGGCAGCGGCTCCCATCTCCTCCCTCCCACACTGAGCGGAAAGGCAACTGCTTGCTATGGGCTGGTGCAAACCTGAACAGAAGTCCATGGAGTGGAGGGCTATGACCCAGCATGTCCCCCACATGTTTCCTTGAGAAGATGCAGCAGTAGGTACCAGGAATGGTGGGTCTGTCCTGGAGGCCCAGCCAGGCATGGAGGGTAGAGAGTGGTCAGTCACTCCGTCGCTATGTGAGAGACTTTTCGGGAATGCGTGTCACCTCTCCCCAAGCAAACCTTGAAGATAAGAAGGTAAATAAAGGCTCCAGCCACACAGTATTTCTTTTTAACAGGGGCTCAGTTAACTTGATGTTAATTTGAACATTTGTACTGCATCTTTCTGACTGACTGATTGCCCTTGAACTCACTTGGCTGCGTCTAGACTGGCATGATTTTGCGCAAATGCTTTTAATGGAAAAGTTTTTCCGTTAAAAGTATTTGCGCAAGAGAGCATCTAGATTGGCACGGACGCTTTTGCACAAAAGCACTTTTTGCATAAAAGCATCCGTGCCAATCTAGACGCGGTTTTGCGCAAGAAAGCCCCGATCGCCATTTTCGCAATCGGGGCTTTTTTGTGCAAAACAAATCTGAGCTGTCTACACTGGCCCTTTTGCGCAAAAGCTTTTGTGCAAAAGGACTTTTGCCTGAACGGGAGCGTCAAAGTATTTGCACAAGAAGCACTGATTTCTTACATTAGAATATCAGTGCTCTTGCGCAAATTCAAGCGGCCAGTGTAGACAGCTGGCAAGTTTTTGCGCAAAAGCGGCTGTTTTTGCGCAAAATCATGCCAGTCTAGATGCAGCCACTTGAGTACAGTAATTTTACCAGGTGTCCCATGTTCAGCACAGGGAAATATCATCACCCTAGGTATCTTGGACTGGAGTTGTATGACTTTTGTAATCAATTAGCCCCTCAAAGGACTATTGATGTTTGGAAAGCTTGTCTGGCATTACTGGGGACCTTAGAAGAAAAGGGGAAACTGAAGGAGGGTGCCTGTTTTGCTGCAGCTGTCTGCTAGAAGGCACTGCAGGCAGGGTCACCCAGGAAAGGGTGAGGTACCAAGTGAGACATGTGTAAGCCCGGGCTGAATTACTGCATGTTATCACCCAGCTAAAGGGAGAGAGCTGCCCTGGGGGTGGGGGTGGTCACGCCAATTGTTTAGCTCTGCAAGATAATTAACTGTTAACTGTTGATATGTAAATACAGCTCATGCCAGGAGGGGGAAGGAATCCGAGGTGTGGCTATGTAAATCCAATTCAGCCAGGGCTGATGGAGGATCAGTGCTGGAATGGAATGTGGTGTATTGTAACTAATTTGGGACTGTTGTGGGGGTCACAAATCATGCTACCCCTAAATGTGGGAACTGTAAAATATGATGCCATCATTGGTTGCAGGAGAGACACTATCATTGTAAGAGGTCTCAGAGGAACAAGCCTTCCCCCTGCCAGAGTTGAGTGTACTGAGGGGGAGGGGAGCGGGCGGCGTGGGCGTGGGCGTGGGCGTGGGCGTGGGCGTGGGCGTGGGCGTGGGCTGTTTCATGCCTGCCAGGTGTCAGCTGTAAGAGTGGCTCAACCTGCCCCTATCCCCCAGGTTTTAAGGACAGACCTAAAGCAGACTTCATGAGGAGGCTTTTTGCTAGCCCAGTGGAAGCTGGAACCTTTGGCCAGCCTAGGTGGTGGCTAAAAAGTTGAAATCAGTAAGGCTATGTCTACACTGGCACGATCTTGCACCAGAAATATGCAAATGAGGCTAAGTGTGGAATATTGCTGAGCCTCATTTGCATACCTAATGAGCTGCCATTTTTGCAGAAGAGGCTCTTGAGCCAGAAGGAGCTGTCTACACTGCCCCTTCTTGCGCAAGAAAAACCCTCTTGTGCAATGCCATTATTCCGGAAAATAATCAGCATAACGGCATTGCGCAAGAGGGTTTTTCTTGCGCAAGAAGGGGCAGTGTAGACGCTCCTTCTGGCGCAAGAGCCTCTTCCGCAAAATGGCGGCTCATTAGATATGCAAATGAGGCTTGGTGATATTCCACACTTAGCCTCATTTGCATATTTCTGGTTCAAGATCGCGCCAGTGTAGACATAGCCTAAGAGCTGAAATCACTGGTTGGGCTGGCAGCCAGACCCATTGCAGCCAACGGTGTGACTGGCGGGTAGCTGGCGGAGCGGTTGGTGGGGACGACCAGCAGGCGGCCAGTAGGAGCAGCACAAAGTGTCATAGCCTCAGGCTCACGGGCTTTGTCTACACTCACAGCTTCTTTGCGCAAGTATGGCCGTTCTTGCGCAAGAATCCGCAGAGCGTCCACACTGCCCAACCGCTCTTGTGCAAGGAAATTTACAGTATGGCGTGGTAAGAGAGGGCTTCTTGCGTAAGAGCTACGCTTTTTTTTTAACTGGTGTAAGCCCTTTTACGCAGAAGCTCTTGCGCAAGAGGGCAGTGTGGACGCTCGGTAGGGATTTCTTGCTTAAGAAAGCCCTATGGCTAAAATGGCCATCAGAGCTTTCTTGTGCAAGAGAGCGTCCACACTGCCATGGGCGCTCTTGCACAAAAGCACAGCTCGCACATGGCAGTGTGGACGTGTTCTTGCGCAAGACTTCTTGCACAAGAACCCTTGCGCAAAATGTTCTTGCGCAAGAGGCCGCCAGTGTAGACATAGCCAAGGAGTAGAGTCATCAGGATGATGTGTCAGGGTCTGCACTGACTGGACAGAGCTGTAAGTGGGGCGTTTGATGTGGGGTATGAAGAAAGTTTGGGTAAGTGAACGGAACCCTTACCTTGTTGGACTGGTGAGCCTGAGAGGCAAAAGACATTGCTCAATCCTTTTGAGCTGGGAGTCACTCGTGGGGGAGGGGGGCTACGAACTCTGTTTGTGGTATTTTCCCAAGATAATGCCATGTGACTTCTCTCAATCTTTCATTAAAAGTTTCTTTTTGACACAATTCAGACTCTTTGCTTGTGAGTGGGGAAGCATTGCCTCTCAGAGGCGCCCAGGGGTGTGTGAATTTCCCAGGCTACTGGGTGGGGGCTCGAGCCAGTTCTGTGAGAGATGGACCCCTAGATATTGAACCCGGCCCTGGTTACTGCTGGGCCTACCCGGCGGAAGGGTTACACATGTCACCCCTGTGGAGAGCTAGGGTTCCCCAGAAATTCTAGAGCTGAGAATGCAGGAACAGGGAAAGGGTCAAAGTGGGTTCTTATTCAGTCTGTCTCTCTCTTTCTGTTCCCTCCCTTACTATTCATCTGTAATGCCCCCTCCATACCTCTTTCCATTCAGCTTTTAAGCCATTGATTCTCTTTCTGATTGATCGTTATGGTCTTCATTTGTGTACTTCACCCCCAAGAACCATCTTACTGTCGCTGCTTGTATTTGTGCAGACTGCAGCTCACTCTCCTTCCAGGTAATGCAGGTAAAGCCACGGATTCCCCTGGCTTCAAAGGTACATGCTGCTGCCTCTCTTGGATGGGAATGTTTGAATGTGATGGAGGAGAAAAGGAAGCTCCCCGCCGCCCCCCGGCGTCTAGTTAAATCCACACAGAGCCTGGTGGTTAGAACCTGCCTCTAATCCCATCCCATCAGTGGGATCCTCAAAAGGGTAAACTTGGAATTGCAGCTGCTGTCGGGGGCAAAGGAGAGGAGAAACAAACGGGTGGGTGGTTTTGTTTTACTTTCTTTCCAGACCATGGCAGCCATAGCGTGTGATGTGGTGGCAAGAGAAAGCTTTGGGCCAATTCTGCCAGGGCTACTAGATGCTGGTGATTAAGAAATGGGGAACCCTCTTGTTGCAGCTAACACGAAATGGGGGGTGAAAGCAAGAATATCCTGCAGAGCAATCTGCTTTTGTGCCGAAAGCCTGGCCCAGGAAGGATGGGGAGGGTTAGCCGAGTCCTGTTAGTGCCTGGCAGCCTCAGGATCTCCGCCAGGGCAGAAAATCCCATTTGAATAAGAAGCTTGCTGAGGAAGCTGCCTGCTCCATGAACGAGGGAAAGCAAATGCCCTGAAATATTGCGCCGGGTGCTGGTCGCTGCGGGAGGGGAGGGTCCTCCATTCTCTCGCAGGCTGTTGGCCAAGATGATAGTAGCAAGAGCAACTGGCCATTAGGCAGGGCTTTTCTCTGCCCCTGCCTGCCAGTCACTGGGAGTGGAGGATGAATGGCCCCTGCTAGCACTGGCCTCCTAGAGGACAGCTGGAAATTGCTCCAGAGACCTCCTCTGAGCCCTGACCTAGTCCCTCCCCGAGGGCTGCCATGCTGGGAAGAGCTGTCCCTCAGAGTTCTGAAAGCTGCAGGTCCTGGTGCTTGGATTGGGCCAGGCCATCCAGGTAGCTGGTCTGGTGGCAGCGTGTGGCCGAGAAAACCATCCCAGCGCTAACTGAAGGCTGGCATCTGAGTGTGTTCCAAGTTGGGATATTTCGAGGAGGCCAGTGTAGCGCCTGCAGGAAGGAAGATTGTCCCGAGGGTGTCTTAGTAGCAACCGCCCACCAAACTTACATAACCCACACACCTAGGCTGCTTCTAAACTATGATCGTCTTCGGATCCCTTTTCTGCAGAACAGAGCTGTGTAGACGGCTCCTTTTTGCGCAAAACCCCCCTTTTGCGCAAGAGCTGTTCTTCCTCAAAAAGGGGGTTTCTACACAGCTCTTTTTTGCGGAAAAGGGATCCGAAGAGGAAATGCAAGGGAGAGTGTGACCTATGCAAATGAGCGCTCCATTTGCATTTCCTCTTGTGGAAGGGGATCGTGGTTTAGACGCAGCCCTAGTGTGGGACACTGTCCCACATAGTGGCACTTAGACCACTTATACTGAGAGAGAAGAACAAGGGTGCTCTACAGCTTAAGCTGAGAGCCAGCTGGCTTTCTAGCTCAGGCTGTAGCGGCTCCTATGCTAAGCTTCCCAGGTTCAAATCTGCCCCATGGCAGTTACACATGCACTCAATCCTTCTTTAGAAACAGCTTTCCACGGCTCTGATTTCCTCAGAGCAGTGTGGCCCTGATGCCCTGTAAACCAGATTTGCAGCTGCAAGGCCAGAGTCTCCCAGATGAACACAGAAATCTAAGCCCCTTGCTCCTCCTCCTCCTCCCCAGAGAGGGAACTGAGAGAGGGAGACCTCTTCTCATTGGCTGCAATGGGAAGTGCCACTTCCAGGAGAGAACTTCATTGACAGGCTTCCTTTTCTTGCAAGGGTCATTAAAGGCAGGGAAGGGCCCAACCCGAAACCCTGCATCCAACCCCTCTAAACACTGACCTGTGTCTGGCTCCAGCACCAGACAGTGCCTGATTCTGGTAACAGGAGGGCTCTGAATTCCTTCCACCAGCTACAGATTGTGTGCTGCCCACTTCTTAAGATGGGGCCAGTGACCTCCGGGATGGGGCTTGGTGGAAGCAGGCAGAGCTGGAGACAGATGACAGACATCCTGCTCCTCTGCTCAGGTGAATGGCCAAGGAACAACTCTTGATTCCTCTTCTCCTTATTCACCCCTCTCGGCACCTTGGGCTTCGGGCATGACTCTGGGAATACAGCTCTGTGTAATTGTCCCTGCCTTGGTTCTCCTAACACTGCACAGCTCTGGTCTCCCCTGTGCAGAGACCAGAGAGGCAGGTCAGTGGGTGCTGGTAGCAGACAGGATGCTCCTGCCCGCCCCAAACTATGGAGATCCGCACTGCGTGCAAAGCGATTCCACCCCCACACCTGAGTGCCCCTTCAAAAGCCAGCCCGAGCTCCATGCCAGCTGCGCTCCTTGCTTTGAACTGGGGCACAGGGAGGAAGGGGGATTTTCTGCTCTTGTGCACACCTCACCACTGCTGGTGCCTGCATTGTCAAGTCTGATCAGGAGGAGGATCAGTCGGCCCAGCTCCCTCTCTCTCCAGATTTAATTAATGAGCCTTTCATCTCTGCCCTGAAGGAATCTGCTCTCTTCTGTCTTCTTAATTAACGTTCATTAAGCAAATCAGAGGAACATTTCTCTCAGCTGCCTGGAAGGTTCTTAACCCTTGTGAGGCGCCAGGTTTGGATTGGCTGAGGCTGGGTGGCGAAATACTTGGAGATGGATCCTGGCCCTGGGGCCTCATAGTTGAGTGACCTGACGTGGCAGCATATCCGTCCTGGGAGAGTCAAATTTCCTCCGTCGGGCTTGGAGCTGCACCAGAGCAGATGGGCAAAGGCTCCTTAACCCAGCCATGGAGGTGCCAGGCGGTGGATGGGTCCCATGCTGTGACATCCCCATCTCAGAACAAGGACAATTCCTGAGCTGCCCTTTGGGTGACTCCCCCATTCTTGTCCCAAGGCTTCCCCTGCTTTGACAAAGCTAGAGTCCATTGGCTTCCTCTCTGTGGCAGTGGGAATTTCCCATAATTCTTTGAGGTGGCTTGGCGGTCTCCATCCACAAGAAGAATTTGGCTTAGAACATGAGGGAGGATCCTGTGATTATATTCAAGACCCCTTTCTGACAAGTGGGTGTTTTTCTTTCTGGGCTCTGGCCACATGAAATGAAAGGAAGATTCCTCTCAAGATCTTGCTCTCCAAAAGTGAAGACATGGAGGAGCAGTTGGTGCAAGCCAAAATAATACTGAATTCAGTCAGGAAGCTTACTGATCAGGCATATTGACTAGAGATGGATTTGGACCAACACCCCCACGCCTCCGGCTCAGGCTTATTTATCCAGCCAGACAAAGTAAAATAGAAACCAAGTTGTTGTTGTTGCCTCAGGGGCTGAAAATGTCACAGGGGGTGGCACGAATACCCTGAGGAAAGCCGAGGAACAGTTCTGCTGTGCTTCATAGAGGGGCCCCTGCTGGAGTAACCCAGCACAGACCTCCCTGTGGGCATCCAAAATGGAGGCGTCTGGCAGGATCTGCTCTTGCAAATTGCCCTGCTGGTTCCCAAGCTGTGTGCCATCTTCGCTGCCGTCCTTCTGAGACCTATAACTGTAGCGGGATTCTGGCAAAAGGGGCCTCTGGAGATGCACTCTCTCTCCAGGTGTCTGCCAGATGCCTGACACGTGGCGGAGTTTTCTCTGGGACATGTACAAGATTCTGCCTCTGGCCAGCAAGTTGATCAATCAGCCAGTGCCTGACAAAGCCCATTCTGTGAATGTGTTCACAGGGCTCTGCCAGGGTGCCAACCGGAGTGTGTGTGACAAGCTACGAAGCGCCTTCCAGGCCGCTTCCATGGCCCCTTGCCAGGCTGCCAGTCAGCAGTGGCATGATAAAGCATCATGCGATTTCAGGGATGTGTCAAAGTTTTTCTGCTTTCTCTTGTCCAGCTGTGACAGCCACTACCACAAATCATAGGGCCCCGCTGCTGGAGAGCTTAGTCACCTATGATTTAAGTCAAGTCCAGCCATATTGATCATCCAGTAATGGTAAAGTGGGCCTTAATAAAGGGCCTCGTGCTCTGCTCCCTTTGGGTCTGGGTGGGTGAGTGACACTGTCTTTGTACTCGGAGCAAGTTTGGCTGTCATGCCACTGGGCGAGATGCATCCTTCACCACTGTCATTGGGAACAGCCCCGGTTTTTGCCTCTTCGCTTACCTGCATGGCTTTGGCTACTCAGTCACATTCTCTTTGGGCACCTTACCCGGTACAGTCAAACTGAGCTCTCAGTATGAGCATTGGCCTCACTCACCGGTTCTTTTGTCCATGTAGCTCTGTAAAACTAGAGCAGTGATGTCAGCTCTGCCCCGGGATGAAAATTTCTTACAGGCACTGTCCTATTGCAACCCAGTCCCTGCCAGCTCTTTAAGTAGCTCCCTGCAGGCTTTTGCCGCAGCTCTTGCCAAAGCTGCGCACCTGCTTACTTTCATCTCTGGCTTTGCCTGAGTCCACAAGGGGCCACTGCCCCAGCCACTGATCCATAGTTAGCAACAACTCTCACTGTCCTGCTGTTTTACTGGTGGGTAGCACAAAAATGTCCTTCTCTGGCTATTACATGCATTATGGTAGTATCCAAAGGGCCCAGTCAAGATCCCTGTCCCGTTGTTTTAAATGCTGTACAATCACACAGCCCCTGCTCCATAGCACATGCAGTCAAGAGAGGCACCACAGACAAAAGGTGGGGAAAGAGGAAGGATTGTCACCTCTAATATTTGGCAGGAGACCAGAGATGCAGAGAGATGGAGTGACTTGCCCAAAGGTACACAGCACATCTGTGGCAGAGCTGGACATCGAGCCCAAATCTCCTGAATCCCAGTGCAGTATCGTCACCACTAGCTGCTGTTTCAGTCTCCCTCGTGCTTCCGCCACAGAGTGGGCAAAGGGGTGGCTGTTTGGATCTCTTCTAAGGAGGACCAGGCCTACGGACCACAGAGGGTTTGTGTGCACTTCCAGCCGGGCCTGAAGCAAGGCAGAGAGCAGCTCAGCAGCTTGTGCCCATCACTTCTGGACAGCATTGGACACAGGGCCGGGTGCTTGTCTGCAGCACCTCTGCCTTGTGCTAGCCAAGGGGCAACTCTCTGGTTGCTACTGCTGCTGGCTCCAGGGGCTCTGGGCAGACCTGTCCTGCTGAAGGGCCCATGGTGTCAATCAGACTCACTGATGGGGGTAGCAGTGGCAAACGGGGCAACTGCCGTCGGGCCCGGTGATTCAAAAGGGTCCAGGACTCCGGCCACCATCACTGCTACTGTGGCAGCCAGATCCCTGGTCCCTTTAAATTGCTGCTGGAGCATTGCACCATGTACTCTGGGTAAACAAGATGAAGTTTAATAAGGACAAATCAAAGTACTCCACTTAGGAAGGAACAATCTGTTTAACACATACAGAATGGGAAGCGACTGTCTAGGAAGGAGTACTGCAGAAAGGAATCTAAGGGTCAGAGTGGACCACAAGTTAAACATGAGTCGACAGTGTGACACTGTTGCAAAAAAAGCAAACCTGATTCTGAGCTGCATTAACAGAGTCTGTGAGCAAGTCACGAGAAGTCATTCTTCCGCTCTACCCTGCTCTGATTAGGCCCCAAATGGAGTATATTGTCCAGTTCTGGCCACCACATTTCAAGAAAGATGCAGAGAAATTGGAGAAGATCCAGAGAAGAGCAGCAAAAATTATTAAAAGTCTAGAAAACACAAGCTACGAGGGGACTGAAAGAATTGGGTTTGTTTAGTTTAGAAAAGAGAAGACTGAGAGGGGACATGATAGCAATGTCAAGTATCTAAAAGGAGGAGAGAGAAAAATTGTTCTCCTTGGCCTCTGATGACAGTACAAGCAATGGGCTTAAATTGCAGCAAGGGAGGTTTAGGTTGGATGTTAGAAAAAACTTCCTGTCAGGGTGGTTAGATACTGGAATAAATTGCCTAGGGAGGTTGTGGAATGTCCATCACTTGAGATATTTAAGAGCAGGCTGGATAGACATCTGTCAGGGATGGTCTAGATGGTGCTTGGTCCTGCCGTGAAGGCAGGGGACTGGATTTGATGACCTCTCGAGGTCCCTTCCCATTCTAGGATTCTATGATTCTATGACAGCACAGACGGCTGCCTAGAGGAGGTGCAGTGCACCCTGGGCAGTGGTGCTGAGGCATACTTAGGGAAGGCTAGTCCCACGCCGCCCCTTTCTGCTAGAGGCCCCACCTTTTCCTGGGATGCAGAGTTGGCCCCCAAACTCTCGCTTGCCCCGCATATTTGTCACCCTCACTGGTGTCACTGATCCCCGCCAGAGGCCCCTTCTTGCTGCTGTAGCTGCTTGAATGGCCATTTGCATTTCTCTTCCCTGCTTTTTTTCACTTGAGGGAGCCTTCCGCATCCCCTCCTGGACCCAGACAGCTTTATTTGGCAATAACAGGCCAGCCTCAGAGCATGGAGCACACCCAGAGCCTGATCAACACCACAGGAGAATTTGTTCCCAGATACCTGGAGTCGTACAAAACACACAGCGAAGAGGCGAAAGAAGCGGTTCTTCCCTTCACCACCTCTTCATCTCAGATCCTCTTCCCTCAGGGCACCTGGCAGCAATCTGTCCACCACCCTACAGCTCTTCCTATCTATCGTCCATGTCCCTGGTCCTAGCTGGCCGGCGTCTATATTTCATAGCCTTTCCCCCATTCCTCCCCGGGCTGTGGGTGGGTAAAGCGTCAGATTCTCTTCAACTCAATTCTTACGCTCTGGCCATCCACAGGCCGGCGCATCTCTCCTGCTGTCTGTGTGCAGCGTGGTCTGTGCCATGGCCCGGCGGGTGGGCCAGGTACTGGGGAGCTGGGTAGACAGGGGAGGAGCAAGGTGCAGTACAGTGGAGGCAGATGCCCCTGGTGGGGTTGCAGAAAGAGCAGGTGGACCAAAGCTGTGCTCTATGGAGGCTGCATCGCACGGAGTCTGGGAGTGTGTGGGGGGGGGGTCTGGAAATAGAACAGCCCTGGGCTCCGCTCTAACGGCGCGCTGTGACAGTCGGTTAGCCGGGGGTCAGATGGCCCATCCCAGCCCCAGCAGCGAGAGAAGCTGTTAGAATGGAGATGGGGCAGAGTGATTGGAGAGGAGAAATCTGCTTGCTCAGCCTCCAAACTGCTGCCGGGGGCTTCTCCTACCTCTCTGCCCTGATTTCCCCCTCCCCCTCACCAGCTCAACTCATCCACCCCTGCTCGGCTCCACTTTACCCCACCTCATTATACTCAGCTTACTCCTGCTCTCCCAGGCCACCTTATCTCATTCTCACCCCCAAACTCTCTTCCTTCTCCCCCCATCCATCTCCTCCCATCACACTGCACCATACTCCCCCCCCCCCACGCCACCTTCCCTTGTCCTCCTCTCAGCTTCAGCCCCACCCTATCTGGCCTCCTGGCAGTCCCCTTGTCTTAGTTCCCTGGGGCCCGAAGCCCCCTAGCAATGTTCTTTGAACAGCTCCTGCCCCAAAGGAAATGGTTCTTTCCACCAACAGCCTCCTTTCTGTGGAGAACTCACATGTGCTAACAATCCCTTCTTCTCCTCCTTTCTCCCCCAAAAATCCAGTGTGCGGGGAGAGGGTGAATGACATTTATTTAAAGCCAAAAATATGGAGCAAGGGGAAATGTTAGCTGCTTTGCTACAGGCCATTTTGCCATGAGCAGCTCTGATATGGAGTTTCTCAGCAGTGGGAACTCTCCCTTCCTTAAGGATTCAGCTGCGGCTGTCAGAACTTGGGTCGATATATGTTAATGAGGCTTTGAATCTGCAGTGCTGTGGGAACCGCTTTTGGACTCCCTAAGTCCTTGGTAATTCACAGCCCATCTCCAGTGCTTTCCCCCCATAGCGCCGAGAGGGAAGCTGTGAGACAAAAATAAATAAATAAGAACAAAAGAGAAGGCGAGAGAGGGAGTTTAAATTATAAATAAGGGGTACGTTTCAAGAACCTTTCCGGAGTGCTTCTAAGGGCAAGTTAGTCTAACCAAAAAGCTCTGCTGTGGGTAACTGAAACAGGGATTAAAGGAAAACAAGGGGAGCTTGTCCAGCAGGGACTGTTCTCTGTCCTGCTCCTGGGCCTGGCCGTCGGCTTCTATTTATTGCTGAGTGCACTGATGGGCTTTCTTCTGCTCTAGTGCTTTGGGGAATGCCTGGGTGATGAGGTGAATCTTGCAGTAAGGCCTGAAGCTGGAAAAAGCTGAGCAATTCCTGGTCTCCTTTGGGAGGGTGCCCAGCCCCATGCTCTTGAAGGGGCTAGCAGAAGATCCCTCAAGTCGATGCTCTTTCTGCCAATATCCCTCCCCAAACCCTGTTCTTGAAGGTTGATCCTGAGGTGTATTGGCAGGACTGAGTGGGAGTGGGGGTCTAGGCCTGGCAAGACAGGGAGTGTTGAAAGTCAAGGCAGAGCTTCCTGGACAAGTACCTAAAAGGTTGTTACAAGGAGGAGGGAGAAAATGTTTTCTCCTTAACCTCTGATGACAGGACAAGAAGCAATGGACTTAAATTGCAGCATGGCAGGTTTAGGATGGACATTAGGAAAAACTTCCTGTCAGGATGGTAAAACACTGGAATAAATTGCCTAGGGAGGTTGTGGACTGTCCATTACTTGGAGATATTTAAGAGCAGGTTAGACAGATACCTGTCAGGGATGGTGCTTGGTCCTGTTATGAATACAGGGGATTGGACTTAACCTCTTGAGCTCTCTTTGGGTGCATCTACACAGCACCGTAACACGAAATAAGATTCGCAATTTGAGCTGTACATATCTTATTTCAATGCTATTTTGAAATAGATTATTACACCAAATTTCAAAATAAAGCACTATTCCAAAATGTCCCTTACTCCTCATAGAATGGGCTTGCTGTGAAGATGCGGGATAGCTATTTCGGGATACTCCGGTATTCCGAAATAGCGTTGCAGTGTAGACGTAGCCTTCTAGTCCTAGTGTTCTATGAGTCTATGACAAGCTGGTGGATGAGGGGCTGTAAGGGCTGGTTGTTGTAGGATGCGATTGAGTGGTCTTGGCAAGCAGTGTGAAGGCCTGGGACCAGACTAGCCAAGGATACTCCATGTTTGGAATGATGTTCATGGACAGAGTTGGGTGGAGACGCTGGGATGGAATAAGTGGGGTGGAGTGGGTCTGAGGTGAGGTGGTTTGGCAGAGCTGTGCAGCCTCAGTGCTGGATGTGACCAAGGTGCATTGGTAGAATTGTGTATGGGCCTAGGATACATTTTCATCTAAGTGTAGAACTGTGTGAAATCCAGGGTACAAGCTGCAATGTCTGTGCTGCAAAGCTAAGAAAAATTTCAGGACACTTGCAGCTGGAGCTGGGGGAAGGGGCTGTTCAAGCTGGATTCCCAGTCTTAGCCTTACACCTGCCTGGCTTTAGGGAGCTTTCGGCCCAGGAATCTTTACGGAGCTTTATGCCCTGCACTGTGAGGTGCTTGGCATTGGAAGCAAAGTTCTCTTAGCAGGACTGAGTTGACGCCATCCTTTCCCCATGGTGAGGCTTGCACTGTCTGAGAGCAGTTCAAAGGCTCGAGCCAAAACAAGTGTCTGTGTCGAAGTGTCTGTGTTCTTAGCTCCTCCCCCTGTGTCTTGGCTCCCATTTCTCCATCAGCAGCCTTGTGGCAAGCAATACAGAATTTAACAGCCAGGACCTTCTATAGAAATGTCTCTAAAGACTTATAAAATACAACAGACCATGCAGACTTTCCCCATGTTTTGTGATCCATCCTACTGAACCCCAGTGCGGGCTATAAGGCTGATCTAACATAACTGTTCTGTTAAATTTGGTCGGCCTGTTCCACAAAAAAACTTGCTACCTAGACAAATATCCAGAGGCTGCAGGTGGCGGGTTGTGAAGTGCCGTGTGTGTGTGTGTGTGGGGTGGGGTGGGGGGGGGGGTAATCTAGCCTCGCTCCTAGCAAATCAGCCACAGGCAGGCCCAGCCAAAGGGTTTGCGGGGCCCAAGGCAGGACACTGGGGCTATGTCTAGACTGCATCCCTCTGTTGACAGAGGAATGCAAATCAAGCATGTTGAAATTGGTAATGAAGCAGAGATTTAAATATCCCACGCTTCATTAGCATAAACATGGCCGCCACTTTTTTTTCGAAAGTGAGCTTTTTTAAAAAAAAAAACCCCAAAACCCGGCAGTCTGATGCGGATCTGTCGAAAAAGGGTTTATTTTCTGACAGATCCACATCTAGATTGCTGTTTTTTTCAAAAAAGCTCCATTTCGGAAAAAAAATGGCGGCCATGTTTATGCTAATGCAGCACAGGATATTTAAATCCCTGCTTCATTAGCAATTTCGACATGCCTAATCTACATCTCTCTGTTGACAGAGGGATGCAGTCTAGACACAGCCTAGGAGTGGGGCCCCGGGCCCGGCCGATGGATGGTGAATACTCAGCAGCGCGGGGCCCAAGGCATTTGCCTTGCTCGTCTTGCCCTACGGTCGGGCCTGGCTACAGGCCAGCATCTCCTTTCAGTCAGCAGCGGGGGAACCATTGGGTTCTCGAGGGAAGTCTTGGGACGCGTCTCCATTGGAGACTAAGCCACTGGAGCAGCTGCATCGAGACAGGTACCCCAGTGCACACCCCCAGCAGAGATGCAGTGCACCAGAATGAACCATGACTTACAAACCTAAATAAGCTGTTCCAATGTAAGGATTGGTTATCTGTGTACAGCTCCTCTATGGTAGCCATTGCTCTATTGTTGCTGCAGCCGGGTAGCGACACGGGTGACCAAGCACCTCATTACAGACAAGGCTTCAGCTGCTTTGGGATGCAGGACTCTCACTTAGCACCAGCAGCCAGGGGATGATGTGAGTGCATCCCCCATCCGCTGAGTCTACCCTGATGGACCTCCCCTGATTCTGATCTCAGTCTGAACTTCACATGTCCCATGCCCACACAGCCTTGTTCTGAGTAGCAAGTGTTTGGCCAGGCCAGTACCAGTTTCTGTCTCGGCCCTGCTCTGGGTGCACCCTTCACCCGCTGCAGCCCTTTTGGTCCCTGGCTTTAAATACGTGACTGGTCTCCTGGGTGAAGAACTCCTCTGAAATGTGCAGCACAAAGGCAGGTGAAGGGAAATGTTGTGGGGGTTTTTTGGCCTGAGAAGCTGCTTGGGGAATTGCAGCCTTGTGCTCCTTGTAACCTCCCCTTAGCTCCTGCTCCCCAGTTCCTGTAACTTCTGAGCACCTCCAACCCACCCCAATAGCATCCCCCTGCTAGTAGCTAGACAGGGATTAATGATGGTCCATCCCTGCCACCTACTGGAGACACTTTTCAAGTCAGAGCCTGCCTAGAAGATGGAGAAGCTCCCTCAACCCTTTTGAGCCTGGAGGTTCCTTAAGTGCTTGGGGAAAAGGGCCTTGGAGCACTCTGAGTGCTCTGCTCACAAGAGGGGATGGGGATCCTGGAGTCCTGCACCCCAAACTTGCTTTACTGTGGGGAACCAGGGGGGAAGAGTTGGGGCATCTCAGCCCGGTCCCCGGTGGGACAGTGCGTTAGGTCCCAATTTTATAGGGACAGTCCCAATATTTGGGATTTCTTTTCTTGTATTATCCCCCATCCTATCCTGATTTTTCACACTTGCTGTGTGGCCACCCTAGAGTGCGGTCCCATTACAAAACTCAGCTCAGTGCTGTATGGTTGGCATCACTTGAATGATGGTGCCAAGGGTGAGGGCAGAGCTGGTGTTTGCGAGAGGGGGTCCCTGCAGGCAAAGCTGTGCATGGGGAGCACTGCCAGCGCTGGGTGTGAGAGCCCAGGCAGAGCTAGGCATGGGGATCCATGACCCCCAAGGTCTCCCCTGCTCCCCAGTTTGGCACAACAAGAAATAGAGTGAAACGTGCAGGTTCAGGGCTGGCCCTACCATGAGGCGAACTGAGGCGGCTGCCTCAGGTGCCAAACTGTGGGGGGGTGCCACTAGGACCCAGAGTGTAGAAAATTGTGTCGGCTGCTGGTGAATAATTAGGTAGCAGAGCAGTACCATGAGAGGAGTAGAACAGGAAGAAGGTAGAATTGAGACCTTTCAAAGTTTTGGCCCAAGCGAGGGGGCATGGGGGCGTCATTTGAGCTCCCCGCCTCAGGTGCCAAAATGTTGTGGGTTTCATGTAAAACAAAAGCTTCCAGCCCTTTTCCTTGCAAAGAGCCTGGAAAAGGTGAGGGATGTGAACCATTACAGAGCCATTGCTGGGCTGAGGAGAACTAACTGCCGAGCTCTGTTCCCACAGCGGGGGCCCATACACCCGTTAGGTACAATGAGTCAAGTTTGGGGTTCCCTCCCAGAGACTTCTCCCCAGAATTCTCTGGCTGGTCCTGTGTTTTTGTCACAAAGGCCCACAACAGCGAGACCAAGATGGGAGTGGTGAGGTTGTGTCCGGACAGGAGATCACAGGGATGTGCTGACACTCTAGCAGCACCCCAACTGCAGCCAGGGTCCAGCACTTGGGGGGTATCCCTTGGCATCTATGGGGGGAGAGAAGAGGGGCTATGGCTGGACTCTACCTCAAGTGAAGCCTCTGTAGACCCTGGTGTGAATCTTGCAGCTACGGAAGGTAAATCTGTGGTCTCGGATTAAAAAATAAGCCCATTTTGGGTGTTTCCCTCAGCATCCACAAGATGGAACCTGGAGCAAGTGGATCTGAGAGCGGGGCTGCTCTGGCAAAGGAGGAGGGACCTGCCAGAGTCTCCAGAGGCTGTGACTGGAGAGAAGGAAACTCAGTGTCCTCTGAGGCTGGCCATGGCACCGGTTCCTTGTCTGTGTCTCCTGGCTTTGCTGTCCCTCAGGCTGCGCCCTGCTGCAGGGGTCATGGACTCCTGCTATGACCCGCAGGGACGGGCACAGCGCTGCATGCCCGCCTTCGAGAATGTGGCCTTCGGCAGAGAGGTGCGGGTGACCAACACGTGCGGCTCCCCACCTGAGGATTACTGCCTCCAGATGGGAGCCCGGGACACCACCAAGCTGTGCCAGCGCTGCGATGTGGCAGACCCCTTGCGCCACCACAACGCCACCTACCTGACCGACTTCCACAGCCAAGAGGAGAGCACCTGGTGGCAGAGTCAGTCCATGGCCTTCGGGATACAGCACCCCAACTCCGTCAACCTCACGCTGCACCTGGGTAAGCGCAACCAGACCCTCCCGCCCCACTCTGATGCTGGATGGTTTCCTGCTAAGTGCCACCCAGCCCTTGGCTTCCAAGGGGCCTGGCCTTGAGTGTCAGGGGCTTCTGGAAGGAGAAGGCCCTTGGAGTGAAGAGAGAGGTGGATTGGTCTGATCAGCTAGGATTACTCCCTCCCCGCCCTGATACAGAGAGATTAAAAATATGAGCCAGACCTGTGGGAGGAACATAAGAACATAAGAACATAAGAACGGCCGTACCGGGTCAGACCAAAGGTCCATCTAGCCCAGTATCCTGTCTGCCGACAGTGGCCAGCACCAGGTGCCCCAGAGGGGGTGGACCGAAGACAATGATCAAGCGCTTTGTCTCCTGCCATCCCTCTCCAGCCTCTGTCAAACAGAGGCCAAGGACACCATTTTATCCCCTGGCTAATAGCCTTTTATGGACCTAACCTCCATGAAATTATCTAGCTTCTCTTTAAAACTTGGCCCCGTAGTTGTGGCATTGGCCTGAAATTCAGGAGGATCAAGCT
The DNA here is from genome assembly GCA_032595735.1 of Pelochelys cantorii. Taxonomy (NCBI): domain Eukaryota; kingdom Metazoa; phylum Chordata; order Testudines; family Trionychidae; genus Pelochelys; species Pelochelys cantorii. The sequence goes on along the minus strand of CM064347.1, from coordinate 13,579,967 downwards.
GAGTTCCCCCACTCCACTGCTCCCTGCGTGACCTTCATCTTGGCAGGGTGACCCTTGCGGTCCCTTGTAACCTGGCGTTTCTGTGACTCTTGGCAAGGCAGTGGGATGTCTGCAGTTCACATAGGCATATCCAGGCGGGCATTACCCTAGTTAGTGTGGGTAAAAGGAGCAGTGAAGATGCCTCAGCATGGACCAGCAAGGCAAGTATGCACCCAGGGTCCCAGGCAGGCTTATACAGCCTGGGTGCCCTTCTCTTCACAGCTATATTTAGCCCAGCAGCTAGATTCAAGCTAGTGCATGGATGCAGGTCGCAGTCACCCCGTGTGCTGCAGTGTGGACGTACCTTTAGTCTCTGTGTGCCTCAGTTCTCCATCAATACAATGGGGATAACTGCACTGCCCTGCCTCTCAGGAGCTCTGAGTAGCAATGCATTAAGCTCCTCCAGCGTGGCAGTGATCGCTTCTTATCTGGGTCCCATCTAGCCACAGCTGGGCCCCTAATGAGTGGGGAACTGTAAAGCGGGTTTTGTTTATGGTGTTGAGGAGGGGGCAGGGTAGATTCAGACTGCACAGGGCCCTGCCGACTGAATAGGCTAATTCAACCCTGAACGCGTGCAAGTCCCAAACTGGCCTTTGCCATGCTCCCACTTGCCAGCCGCATTTGCCCAGCCTTGAAAGAGCTGTGGGAGGCTCGTGGGCATTCCTCTAAGTCTTTGCTCTTCTAGAGCACTTTCCATCTGGGATCTCGCAGCACTTTATGAAGAGTCACAAATGGAGCTGCATTCACCCCCTCTGCCGACCACCAGTTTTGTGATTTCCAGCTGTCAGAGGAGGAAACCAAGGCACAGAAAAATGAAACAACTTGCCCAAGGCCACACAGTCAGTCAGTGGCAGAGCTGAGAGAGACTTTTGCCTCCCAGTCCAATGTGGTAACAACAAGCCCCCTTTGTTTCCCCATAGGGAAAAATTGCTATTGACCATACAGTTATATGTTGAATTCGGTGTATTACACAGGGCTGTAAAAACAGATGAAGTTCTATGAAGGCAGTAACCCTTGGATATTCAAAGTAGTCCCCAATGGTTGAAGGTGTATGGTAGCTTATGCTTCTTACTTAAAGCCCGGTTCACCAATCCGCTCCTTTAGTTTTTCACTAGTGTATATCTCCGTTGACTTCAGTGCAGTTCCAAGGGTGTAAAATTGCACTAACATAGTGGTGAATCAACCCCTATGGTGTAGGTCTTCAACAGGCATAAAGGAGCCACACTGATGCCAGTGGAGTAACGCCAGCTTCCACCAACTGAAAATCTGGCCCATATATTCTAAAACTGTCCCACTTTTTCGACAGTTAAAATATAGGGGCTTGTGCCTTCTACTTATAAATAAAATTTAAAAGGTTTCCCTGCTTTATAAATTATCCTGGCAATTGGCCAGCTCTGTAAATATTGTCTTTCTTTCATGGTCTGCCCTCTGCATTCTGAATACAAGAGACTACAGAGAGTCATTGTCTGGGCTAAATAAATACTAAGTAATAATCATAACAGCCAAGAGCTGTCCCTGTGTGTCTGTTTAGCATGGGCCACACTTGGAGGAGACGCAGTGGTGCTTTTCCCAGTGGAAGCAGTCAATCGCACCTCTTCTGCAAAGTCGTTGGGGTGGAGTGTGGAAGGTTCGTGCGGTGGCCACTGATTCCTAAGGGACCAGTGGGGGCTAAGGCCGGAGGGAGACAGGAGCAGTTTGCTTCCAAGAGAGGTCACTCCTTTCCCAGCCCCCCATGAAGAGGCAGGCAGACATCTGTTCTGAATCGCGGGGAAGTTAGAACTGGGCTTCCTGCCGGGGACGAAAGGCGACACTGGAGGAGCCGAGAAGCGCTCATTCCGCATTCCAACACCTCCATAAACAACGGTTTTTCCTTTTACAGCTTCATCTATTGTAAGGCCAGAAGGGACCACTGTGATCGTCTAGTCAGATATCCCCCGTGTAACATGGGGCCAAGATGTCCCGGAGCTCATTCCTCTTTGACCTGGGTCAAAACTTTTAGAAAAATATCCAGTCTTGCTTTAAAAAAAATTCCGGTGATGGGAAATCCACTGCAACCATTGTTCCAATGGTTCACTGGCCTCACTGTTAAAAACATCTACACCTGATACCATCTACATGTTCTGTTAGTCTTTAAAGTGCTACCAGAGTATTTGTTGTTTTTTAAGTTTATCTTATTTCCAGTGTGACTCTGCCTAGCTTCAGCTTCCAAACAATGGAGAGAAGTGGTAGCTTTGTCTTCCCTCTGCTATCAAACGTGTCTTCCCCACATAGGAATTAAATAGACTTTGATCAAGTCACTCCTTAACCTCTTTGTTAGCTTAATAGATTGAGTTTCTTGAGTCTTTCAGTATAAGGCATGTTTTCCAATCCCTTAATTATTCTTGTGGTTCTTCTCCGAATTCTTTCCAGATTTTTTTTAAAATCCTTCTTGAACTGGACACAGTATTCCAGCAGTAGTTACATCAGTGCCACAGAGGTAAAATTACCTCTTTACCCTTACTCCATATTCCTTTGATTATACATCCCAGGATCACATTAGCCTTTTGCCCGCAGAATCACCATGGAAGTGTATGTTCAGCTGATTATTCCTCAAATCCTTTTCAGAATCATTGCATTCCAAGATAGCATTCCCCACTCTGTACGTATAGCCTACACGTTCTTTGTTCTGAGACGTGACTTTACCTTGGACCTTCTTAAAACGCATATTTGCTTGCACCTGGCTTACCAAGGGATCCATATTGCTCGGTCCTCTTCATTATTTACCACAACCCCCTTTATTGCCAACTTTTATTATAAATGAATTTATATTTCCTTCTAGATAATTGATAAAAATGTTAAATAGCATAGTACTAAGAACTGACTTCTGCGTAGGGTTGCCAGGTGTCCTGTATTCACCTGGACAGTCCGGTATTTTTGCCTCCTGTCCGGTAAAAAAATTCAGAGAATACCGGACACCTGAGATTTTCTGAATTTTTCCCCAGCCAGGAGGCGAAAATGCCGGGCATGTGGCAACCCTACAAACACTCAGCGCCCGGCCTCCCCCCCGGCTCCCAACACCCCCAGCCGCCTGACCTCAGCCCGCATGCTTACCTGGTTCTGCAAGGCTGCTGGCACAAAAAGGCTGCTTGCCAAAAGACTTAGTGCTCACCAACTCCCCTGTTCCTATCCCTGCACTCACTCTTAAAGGGGAAATGCTGTTTTAATGCTGTTTATTTTAAATTTTTGTTTTGTTTAAGTCCTTGGAGTCCTTTTTTTTTTTTTTGCTCAACAACTTTGGTCTCCCCCTGCCCTTTTTTCCCCTTCAACAGAATTTTTTCCTAGTGTTTTTTTTTGGGGGGGGGTGTTCGGTATTTTTGTTTCAACCATCTGGCAACCCTACTTCTGCAGGGTTCCATTGGAAACATACCTGACCGTCAACAAGGAATCATCGATTATATTTTGTGGCCTATTACTTAGCCAAACAAGTCAAATGCCTTACAGAAATCTAAGCCTATTATACTGCTGCTATTACCTTTATCAACCAAACTTGTATAGCGCCCCCTCTCCACCTGGTTACCTGTTTTAATGCCAATCTGCTTACAGGTTTTGATGGACAGGTCTGGGTTCTTCTGGATCCTGCCACCCATGCATCAGGGTGTATCTTCTTTATTTTTTCCTATGAATTTATTTGGTGGTGCCTTCACCCACCTCATTCCTTCCTGGCAGGGTCACCAGGGCAGTTTGGGAGGAAAATTCTAACCACAGGGTAATCCCAACTTACTTGCCAGATAGTTGGAGACTTCCAGAAAATAACACAAACACATATAATATATTCAACACAATAATTATATTAAACAGGAGACAAATATAACATAACAGGGTAAAACACTATTTTTAGGTTCACTGGTGCTCACACTGCTAATACCTGTGACTTGCCCCAGTCACGTGACTTGATGTAGCAAATGTAAGATTAGTGTCCCGTTGGTACACGTACTTTGTTGGGGCCCTTGATGACCTATGACCACAAAATTCCTCTCTGCAGTGGTTTAGCAGTGTGGCTGGCTGGGTTCTGTACAGCCCAAAGGACTCACAAGCGGGAGAAGGTGGTAAATCCCTCCACAGGTTTAATATGCAGCAGGTTATAAAATCCCCAAACCCTTACTCGCTGGCTTGAGGACACAGTTCAGGGAGTAGGGGGTCCCCAAAACAAATTCCCTGACTAACTAAAAGATGGTGCACTCACAAATTCCATGAATGATCCTCCAGTTCAGAGATGACTCTGGACTCCTCAGTCACTGCAGAGGGCTGATCTCTGCTAGCAGGGATCCTCTTCAGGCAGGAATCAGGCGGCTTCGGTCCCAGGATTTTCCTTCACCACAAAGGGGTGCAGCGCTCAAGGTGCAGATTACACAACTGTACTAAAATCCAAACTGTAGTCTCCTAGCCCAGCGTCCAGATACACACACAGCAGGCAGCAGCCCTGAACTAGCCGACAGAGCAAAGCTGCCCATGTGGTGACTGGTCTCACCTAGGGAGCTGGAGGGCTAACTCAGCCTGGCTGGGGAAGTTTCCCAGCAAACTCTACAAACTGGGAATCATCAGTGGAGAAGGAAAAGCCCAGTGGAGGGTTACCTAGAGGCCAGTTCTCAGGGGGAACCCTGCATGCAGGCCTAAGGCTTACCAGCTCCCCACATAGCCAGTCCTGCCCTTGCCCTGGCTGGCTCCAGCCTCACTCAAAAAAAATGGCTTCTCCCCTTTCCTGAACTCCCTGGGAGGGGCATCTCACTCCCTCTTGGTTGCCGGGCAGACTCTGAGTTTGCCTTGGCTCCCCCTCCCTACCAGGGACAGCGTACCTCTCCCTGAGCTGCCAGCAGACAGAGCCCCAGGAATCTAAGTAATCTTCTTGGGAGTTACACTTGTAATCTTATCAGAAAAGATGAAGGATTAATTTGAGATCAGTTTTTCATAAACCCGCATTGATTAGAATTCTTTATATCGCCCTCCTTTGAATTATTTGTGAACCGAATCTTGTATCAGCCATTTTTGACTGGCTTATCCTCATTACCCCCTCCCCCAGTGTTCCAAGAATTCTTGAAAATCAACATTAATGGGCCAGAGTGCTCCTCGGCCAGCTCTTTTAAAACTCATCGGTACAAGTTAGCTGGAGCTGCTGATTTAAAAATGTCTAGTTTTAGTCACTGCTATTTAACACCATCCTTATAATCTACATATAGCTTCTAGTGCCTAAGGGGGGGAAGGAGGAGCCAGTTTGACTCCTAAAGAGGGATCTTTGTGTAGCAACTACTCATGTCATTGAGGATTAATGCATGGCTTCTCCATCAAAGGGCACTGCTAATAGTGTAGATGGATGCAACATTTATATATTACAATAATAATAAAAAAAAAATTAAAAAAAGGATCTATAGTCCTTTTCATCCAGAGACTTCAAAGTGTTTTACCAACTTACACCAATTGAAATTCCCAGGCTGGTGGACCTTTCCCATTTTACAGATAAGCAGAGTGAGGTCCAAGGAGTAAGTAATAGAGCTGGGACTAGAACCAGGAGTCCTGTCTCCCATTCTCTTCCTCTAACCACCAGATTGTGCAGTGCTCCTTTTCTTGCCATGCATACACTAAGTTCTTTTACCCCCTTCTCTTTCCCCCACCAGGCTACTAAAGGAAAATCTTTATGTGCCAGAATTTTTGTTGGTGTTAACTCCGTTGACTACAGATGTTGCTATTACAGATTCTCAGCTTCATCCATTAACTCTATCTTAGTGTCTTGGATCTAAGAGCTAACTCCAAAACATTCTCTGGAGGGTGTGCTGTCTGACGTGCTGTCTTTTATTAATCTGATAACCTGTCGATTGAACCTGGGATCCCCAATTTGTGCTGCTTCTGCTGTCTCCTGCTTAGCTGGAATCCAGGCTGATTCTGTGGGGTTCGTTCAATGGTTGTTTATTGACACAGTGCAGAGACCGGCTCCTCTCCCAGAAGAAATTGTTCTGTACACTGACTTCTGTAACCCTCTGCTGTTTTGGTAGATTCCTCCAAGGAATTTCCTGTCTGGGAATAAACCCACCCAGGGTGTCTGGAATTCCTTTAGGAGTCCTGCATGGGACCAGGGCGTGAATCTTCCCCAGGGCAGGCAAAATATGGGCATCATCAAGTCATGCTCCACAACCACTGCTCCTCCACTATGTCTCCACCAGGACAGATTGATTTAAATCAAAGCAATTTTAAACAGCTGATTTTAATAATTATTTAAACAGCATGGAGGAAACATGGATTTAAATCATTTTATTTAGTTTGATTCTCATTGGTTGGTAGCCACGGAATCATGTTGATTTCCAACTAAAGATAGTCTTTAGCCTAAATTTGGTGCTGCTTTTTGCTTACCAGGACAATACAGTATATCTTTATACATATTTACTTAAGCAATTATATACATGTATTCAGATTTGTAATTTTCATTTTAAGTTAGAAATGGTGGCTGATGCATTTCTTACTTACTAAATCAGATTAAAAAAAAAAACCTCATGATTTGCATCAAGTTGTTTGGAAGGAAATTGTAATTTTAAATATAGAAAATATTTTAATTTTTTTTAAAAAGTTAAACCTTAAATGTGCTGGATACAAAAGAAAAATTAATCAAAACATCTTCCGCATTGAAAACTAAATGGCTTATTCAACAAAGGACGTGTTATCTGTAGCTAATGAATTGACCTGTTTCTTTATGATCAGCATGTCCTTCAAGTTTTTAGAACTATTAGATCTCATCCCCTCATACCTCACTTTTATTCATAAATTGGGAGAGGAAAACAAATTTTTCTAATGCTTCAACTCCCACTTGGTTTCTTGACTTTGAATGAACTAGTTATTCAGCTGAACAAGTTGAATAAACGAAAATGAAGAAAATATTCTCTCCACATCTTCAGAAAAGGCAATTGCTGTCAAAAGCTGGTTTTGCACTTCAGCAAACTGTGGTTCCAGGGGCTAAGACAGGGACTTCTACCAGCTCAGTGGTTTGACTTTTGCCTAGAAGTTTGTCAGCAAACATGGACTGCCTAATTGTAATTTTTAAAGTTTAATTTACATGATTTTTAATAGATCATTGCAAGTTTACCCCATAACATAGGTTGTCCTAATTTCAAAACAAAACTGTATTTAAATTAAATTAAACAATCCGATTTTATTATTATTTTTTATCATCTGTTTTTTATCTGCGTTGGCCTCAGTCTGGACCTGAAGAGAATCAATTCTTGGGGTGAGAAGCCGGCAGACCCTGTCTCTTTCTGGACAATCCTGAGCTGCTACAAAGAGCGCTGGTTAGAGTCAGCTGTTGTGATGGTTTTGTGTTTTGCCTCCCTGGGAACTACGCTGAGACCCACCAAACCAAAGTAACTTTCACAAAAGACATTAGAAATGCATTATTTCTCGCTGACTAAATGTAGATACATCTGCAAGAGGGATGAATCGGAAGCAGGTCAGTGAGCATAAAACCCAGCCATGGATAAAGTCCTCACTAGGATCAATTTAGAAAGTTCCCAGAGGGTGGAAGGCAACCAGAGAGGAACAGAGCACTGTTGGAACACTCAGAGAAGTGAGAGTATGGGCCCAATTTTGAGACGTGCTAAGTCTCCGCTCCCACTGAACTCGATGGGCGTCCAGCAGTGTTTCCTCTAAGCTGCGCGGCAGCACAACCCCGCAGCTGATTAATCAGCCCCGCCCAGTCAGAGGCTCAGGAGCTGACTGACAGGGCGGGGCTGATTAATCACCTGTGAAGCTGTGCTGCCGCCCAGCTTAGAGGGAACACTGGTGTCCAGCAGTCAGGATCTTACAAGAGTCAACCTGTGCCAAACAGATGTGTGGGGTTGTCTCCAAAGGGGAGCCATTGCTGGCAATTTCCCCTGTCGCTTGCTGCCTCCATGCGGGGTTATCAGCAGGTCTCTTCCAAGGACAGAACTGAAAACAGTAGTCAGGCTTGTATGATGATGAGAGCAAATCTGGCCATCACTCTACAGCTCTGATCCTCGACCGATTCTTTCCTGCACAGCCCGTCAGCAGCGTGAGTTATCTCCGCTCCCCGGCAGCATTCTTACAAAGTCACAGCCCGGAGCCGACATAATTCATATGGGTCCAATTAAAGGCTGGTTTTTCTTAGTCCTCAAATAACCCGTCTAACATGCTGAACTCATTATCTTTTCCAACAAAGCTAAAGCCTTGTAGAGGATTGTTTTGTATGATCAGTAGTAGCATAATTGTGGAGGAACCAGCTCTCGAAGTTGGACTCAGCCCTTCATCTCTGGCATTTAAGGAGTTTGATATTTGTATTATTTTTTCCTCTGTTTTCAGCAAGCCATTTTAGCGGTGAATTGATCTGCCCCCAGGGACTGGAGCCCCCTCTTTTCATCCGTGCTGCGGCAAAGGCAGCTGCAGCACAAGCCTTCCCCACACATTGCTGTGTCAGTGGGTGGTGTCGCGCTTCCATTTGAAAGGCCAACAGGAGAGTTGAGTCTCCGTGGTTCATAGAGTCCTTCAGCTCCTTTCCTAACGCCGCCCTGGAGGAGGCCAGTCACTCATGGCACGTCTGATTCTCCTCTCCCTTACGCTGATTTTACCAGATTTTACGCAGTCTAGCTCTGCTGGACCAGCTCTTTGATGGCTGTAAATCAGCGTTGCTCTGCTGATGTCATGGCTCAGAGGAGCTGGTTCATGGACTTCAGTGAAGTGATTCCTGATGCACAAGGGTACCAGTGAGCTCAGAATCCTTTTTGTGTGTGTGTGCGGGATGCTGTCCGTTGGCATTTGGCTTGGGACCCAGCAAACCCATTTTGCAGAGATCGTGGTGCAGCCGTCAGATGACAATGAGTTCCAGCTAGTCTGGATTTCAGCTGGCACCTGAGAAGCTGAATGTCTGGGTCCCAGCTCTGATCCCCTGACCTGGATGGATTGGCTGCTTTTTTATGTCCAGCATCCTCATCACTGGTATGGATCAGCACCGGAAGAGCAGCCACAAATCAGTCTTTGGGCTGATTTATCTGTGTGTGTCAAGAGAAACAGAAGGGGAGTATAAACGGGCTGGTTTAAACAGCAAAAAGATTTCAGAGACTCTGAGCTGGTGCAATGCAGGAGCATCCAAGCTGCAACTGGAATTGGTGTGAGCTAGAATTTTCTGCCTGGTATTGACAAGGGGCGTGTCCACAGGAGGAATCATTTGCTCATCCCTGCACCATCTACTGGCGACAGGCCTGCTCTGATGGCTCATTCCTCTGGGGTAGCATCTCTGCAGAACATCCCCCTTTTTTTTAGCATTTAAAATGTGGGCATGAATTTTGTGCTGGTAAGAAGAGTATCAAGAAGGACAGTCCTCAAGTCCCCTGTGTAGCCACAGAACACATACAGCATAGGACTGGGCATCAGGACTCCTGAGTTTTGTCCCCGATCGCTTCAGTAATTCCTTTCCCTTGGGGGAAAAAAATCACTTTGTCTGCCCTCTTGAGCCTCAGTTTCCCCAGCTATAACACGGGGATAATGTTACACCTCCTCATTTAGAAGCACGTGTCACAGGTGCCTCATGGCACAACGTATGGTGTGAGTGTGGGAAATAAGTCAGTTACCCCATGGCACGAATGACCTAGGTCAGCAGATTTTGACCAGCTTTTCTAGCCCCTGAAATTAGGGGGGCCCAAAGAAATGTACAGGCTTTGAATGAGCTCTCTGCACCTGACCCCACTGCCTTCTCTTCTCCTGCTTCTTCAGGGAAGTCCTATGACATCACCTATGTGCGGCTGAAGTTTCACACAAGCCGGCCAGAGAGCTTTGCTATTTACAAACGTGGCCAGCTGGACGGGCCCTGGATCCCATACCAGTACTACAGCGCCTCCTGTGGGAAGACCTACAGGAAACAAGAGCGGCAGTACCTGCAGCCTGGTGAGGATGAGCAGGTGGCCTTCTGCACCGAGGAGTTCAGTGACATCTCTCCGCTGAGTGGCGGGAATGTGGCCTTCTCCACCCTGGAAGGCCGGCCCAGCGCCTACAGCTTCGACAAGAGCCCTGTGCTACAGGTACTGGTGGCTCGGGGTTGGAGATAGCCAGGTGAAGAGTGAGGGGGGATTTGATAGCAGCCTTCTACTTCCTGAAGGGAGGTTCCAAAGAGGATGGAGAGAGGCTGTTCACAGTAGTGATGGATGGCAGAACAAGGAGCAATGGTCTCAAGTTACAGGGGGGAGGTCTAGGTTGGATATTAGGAAAAAGCTATTTCACTAGGAGGGTGGTGAAGTACTGGGATGGGTTCCCTAGGGAGGTGGTGGAATCTCCATCCCTAGAGGTTAAGTTGGCTTGACAAAGCCCTGGCTGGGATGGTTTAGTTGGGGTTGGTCCTCCTTTGGGCAGGGAGCTGGACTGGATGACCTGCTGAGGTCTCTTCCAGCCCTAGGATTCTATGATTCATGTGTGGCCAGCAGGCCAGGTGGCTCAGGGGTGTTGGCATTGGGAACTATGCTTGGAGATCTGTAATATTGTTAAGGCTCAGGTGCCATGGGGGGTGGGGTGGGAGTGCATTAGAAATATCTTCACTCCATGTGTGTGTGAACGTACAGCTATGCAATACGTGCATGAGCTGGATTTATAGGGGTTTGCTGGACCATACTCAGCAGGCCCAAACTCTGATCCACCAAACCTCTGGTGCCTAACTTCCAACCCCCTACTGGAATAGATCATGCTAGGCCAGTCTTAATCCACTTCTTTCAGACTGTCTGGCGAGCCCCATTCCTGAATATCACTGGTACATCTGCACTGGAAATAGAAGGTGTAATTCCCAGCTTGAGTAGACATACATGCTCCAGCTATGCCTGAGCAAGTGCATTAAAAATACCAGCCTGGCTGCGGTACCACGAGTGATAGGATGGGGTAGCTGCTCCGAGTACGTTGCAGTCCAAGAGCTGAGGGACATACTCCGATGGTTAGCCCTTCTGTCGCCATGGCTACACTTGTGTTTTTAGTGCGCTAGCCCTATCAGAGCTGGGGCAGGTATGTCTGCTTGTCTAGAATTTACAGGTTCCAATGTAGATGTAGCTTGGACTCAAAGTTTTCCATCTTCATTCAGCTTCATATAGGCTAAGGTTCTCCCTCACTTTTCTACCATTATTTGGGGGGAATTAGGGTTAAACCACACTATGCTCTTGAAGGGGCTTAGTGGAGAGGATACACACAATACACTGGCAACTGTTCACCAAGTCCGTTCTCTCGTGACTTGGATGCAAAAGGGTTTAACTAACGTTACTGTTCCAGTCTCTGACTTTATAGCGTCTGACTCTGTGGTAGCTCCCTCAGTGAATCTTCTGACTGAATCCCTTGGAGAGATGATCTTTCACAAATGTCAGATCTTCCGCTCCTGCTTTGTGCAGAGGGCAGAGGACTCTGACAAAGAGGCTGTAGGGAGAGTAGAGAGGCAAAAAAAGTTTTCTCTTCAGAGTGACCTCTGCTGGTGTTACCCTCGTGCCTTGAAAAGACAGGGCTACTCAACTCTGGAAGCTGTGGGGGCCACAGTGATACTCACAGCACATGCCAAGGGCTGCAGCTTAAGTGTGGCTGCATATACATGCAAATATATATGTAAATATATGTAAATAGCTTCTTTCACACTGACAGGCATCAATACAAAGATTAAGGCAAGACTACAAAACATGCAGGCACCATGTAAGTCAGTTCTGCTGATATTAATAAAATGCAATATTTACCCGATTTCCACCCATATGACAGCACTTTTAATGAGCAATGACAGTCCAGGAATTTAACTACTAGAACACATACGAACAGAAGACTATTATATTGACTCGCCGTTGTGGAGTGTGTTCTCAGTGGAGGCCATGTTCAAAGGATCCCACCTGTGGGCCATGTGCTGAGCCCCGTGTAAACCCAAATCGCACTCTGGGCCGCAAACAAACAGGCCACGTGTTGAGTAGCCCTGACATAGAGCAAGGTCCTCATCACACTCATTTTCCCAGGAGAAAGGAGGAAAGTTGTTCTTCTTAAACCAGTCAAAAACCAGCCACTACCAGCTGTGACCCAAAATAGACCAGGACCAAAATCCCAGATCCAAACAGACTTGAAGGCATTTGGATGCTAATTTTATCTAATCTCGCCATTATTCCTTAGGTCACCGCTCACTGTGGTATCTGAGCTCCTTCCAGCTCAACAGGTGAAATCAGGCTCAAACCCAAACTTCCCCAAACATTGGCTATCTTGAAATCAGGATCCAATGTCAGGCCTTGGGGGCCCCTCACCACCGCCAGCTAAACAGGGAGAACATTTCAGGGGCCCTCCCCACATGGGAGGGCATGGTGCTGATGGAGGGAAGGCTAGTTCATGCCATACCTGGACTGCATGATTTCAGACATGCCCATGCCAAAGCACCATGAGGATTTGATGAATTAAGGGGAAGACTTAGCACTATACACATGGTAATTTCCCAAGATGGGTGTGGTGGCTCTGTTGTGTCCTCCGCAGCCTCTTGTCAAGGGGCTGCTGCTCCAGCCCCCCTAGGGTGATGTCTTTGCTTGAACTGTTCACCAGCATCTCTCTTGTGGCCTGAACTCCTCAGGAGTGGGTGACCAGCACTGACCTGCTCATCTCCTTGAACCGGCTTAACACGTTCGGGGACGACATCTTCAAGGATTCCAAGGTGCTGCAGTCGTACTATTACGCCATCTCAGACTTCTCAGTTGGTGGCAGGTAAGGGGTGGGTCATGGGGAGAAGAGGTGGAGGTGGAAGGAAGGTTAAGGCATAGGAGGGGGAGTCAGGACTCCTGGATCTTGCCTCCAGCTCTCACACTGTGAGAGTGGGTCAAGCCACTTAATCTTCCTGTTCCTCAGTTTCCCCATTTTTGATGATGATTCAGAGGGAGGTGGTGAGGCTGAAAGGCCCTTTGAAAGCCTTAGAGGAGAGGCACTAACACTCCAGCTCTTCCTGTTTAAGCAGCATAATCCCTATTTTGCACATGGCGGTTATAGTGGCTGACACTCTAGATAGGAGTCCACAATATAACACTGTTCCAAAAAAGTGCTCATCATTCTGGGCTGTATCAGCTGGGGCGTAGTAAACATGACACAAGAAGTAATTATTCCACTCCATTCTGCACTGATAAAGCCTCTGCTGGAGTATCGGGTCCAGTTCCAGGCAACGTGCTTCAGGAAAGATTGGCGAAAGTCCTGAGGAGAGCAGCAAAAACAGTTAAAAGGCCTCAAACACACGACCTATGAGGAAAGAGTGAAGGGGGAAAAAAAGGTTTGTTTAGTTTGGAGAAGAGACAGCTGAGGAGGCACAAGAGTCTTCAAATACATAAAGAGGAGAGTGATAAATTGTTCTCCTTATCTGCTGAGAACTGGACAAGAAGTAATGGCCTGAAATTGCAGCGAGGGAGATTTTGGTTAGAAATAGGAAAATCTTCCTGTCAGGGTAAATAAGCACAGCAGCATATTACCTGGGGAGGCTGTGGCATCTCCGGTGCTGGAGGTTTTTAAGAACAAGTTGGGCTAACACCTGTGAGGGAGGGTTTGAATAATACTCAGTGTTGCCTCTGCCAGGGACTGAACTAGCTGACCTATCGAGGCCCTTTCCAGGCTCACATTTCTAGGATTATATTTACCATCTTGCCTCACAATCCCTCCAAAAAACCCCCTCCCGGCCCATGAATCTCAATGGAGTTAGAAAGCGTGTCGCTCTTTCTCTTCCCAAAGTTCCCCTGTCGCAGCTCCCAGGTGCTGGGGTTGCAGGAACGTTCCTGTTATCAGGTGAAAGAGGAATGTCAGGCTGCAGCAGGCAGGGACTCGCGGGAAATGGAGCTGCAGTAAACAGGCCCTGGCAGGGGAACTGGCTGTGGAAGACTGCTCATGTGTGGAACAGGCTTTGTCCTGCTTGCATGTGGCGCATGGTTTGTATTCAACACGTCGAGCATTTACACGGACCGTGCAATTGGATCAGGGAGCCGAAGGCTGCCAGTCAGGATCTGAAAACTGCCGTGGGAGAAATGAACCCTGGGCTCTCGTGCGACTCGCTTCGCACAATGAGCTCCAAACAAAGCCCTGTTTGGGGATGAGCAAACCAGCCATAACACATGACTTGCCCAAACACAGTGTCTGTGCTAGCTGAGCCCTCCAACTCCCGCGTGCCCTGGACTGGGCCAGCTTTCTTCCTGTGAAGTGCATGGGGCGTGTGAATGTGGGATGCAGGGCCCTGTGGTCCAGACAGTCTGTGAGGTTTGGGGCTCAGCCAAGGAGGGAAGCTGGCCTGTGAGAGGAGGGGTCTCCAGCTGTGAGTAGGCGAGATGCTTAGGAAGGACCCCCCCCCCTCCTCAGCTAGGAGAATCCTCACTTTTGTCTCCTTGTCCTTCAGCAGCCTCCTGCCCCTTGCTGCTTCCCAGTTGCTCCCTCAGACCAAAACTGAGACCGGTCTTCTCAGGCGGTCAGACTGTGGGTGGGGAGGAACTGGCGCAGGGAAAAGCTGCCAGCAACCGAGGTCAGATAAGTGGGACGCAAAGATCATGGCTGACTGTGGAGATGGGAAGCGGTGCTCCTGTGGGACTGAGGGAGACAGCCCAGGATTAAGGTCCTGGCCTGATGGGTTCAATTCTGATCAGCTCAAACCCAGGTGCTTGGGAGGAAAGGATGGAGTTACAGCTGCTGCAGGGATCTGGTTTAGCTGAGTCCTTCCTCTTTTTATATCTGCTCTTGCCAGCCCAGCTTTGTCTTTCTGGTGCCCGGTGGAGTACTCAGCTTCTGGAGAACAACCACAGCCTGTGGTGCCTGTGAACAACCGTAATGGGTCTCCACACTCCCTATGAAGCAGGGCGCACTCTTCCCCTTCCGGCGCCCAGAGCAAGCCTGTGCCTCCCGTGTCTCCCTGCTCCCATCCGATGCCCATGGTCATGTGTCTCAGTCACTCGGCGAGAGCTATTCCCCACCCTCCAGAGTAGAGAAGGAGACCAGGGCCCTGCCAGGAGCACAGAGTGACTTGATCTGACATGCCAGTCCCAAACAGCTGGAACGCATTAGTGTCTGATCAGGCCACCCTCTGTCTGAATGACCTCGCAGCTGGTGCTGGTGGGGTGCGCCTGAGGGACTCGGGGGTGGGGAGGGATGGGTGGCCTTGAAATGGGTCCAGTCTGTGCTGCTTTCCCTCCTCCTCCTGGTCAGGTGACGTCTGTTTGGTCCATGCCCTGGTGCTTGCCTGGTGGCTGAAACCGGCCCAGCAGCTGCCCCTTTAGGCACATCCCTGTGCCCTCTCCAGGTCCTGACTGGACACAACAGTGCACTTGATCTGCTGGTTCAGCCTGCTCTGTGCTAGCTAGGGTAGAACCAGGCCCTTGTGTACCGTAGGCAGCCACCAGTGTTCCCACTAAGCTGTGTGGCAGCACAACCCCACAGCTGATTAATCAGCCCCGCCCAGTCAGAGGCTCAGGGTCCCTGCACAGAGCTGACTGGGCAGGGCTGATTAATCAACTGAGGGGCTGTGTGGTAGCACAGCTTAGCGGGAACACTGGCAGCCATCCTAGCAGAGCCACAGGGAGCTGGGCTAAACTTGGCTCAGCAGGAAGCACCTGTGTGCTCCGAGCCCAGTCTGCTTACCAGGGCCCTAAAGCAGCGCCCTTTTTGGCTGGAGCTAGAGCTGTTCCCACCCAATCCCCTCCCATCATGTTTTACTTGTGCCCAGACATGGTGCTCTCATCTTCCTCTTAACCCTTTCTGTGCTGGTTGCTCTGGCCCTGCCGGGCTCCCTTCATGTCCCTGTGACCCTCCTCTTGATCCTGACCCTCTGTGCCCTAGCAGTGTTCTCCCCTCTGGGTCACTCCCCCTTTGGGGTGGATTTTCCTCTCAGTGCGTGGCTCCTCCGTAGGGTTGCCGGGTGTCCGGTATTCACCCGGACCGTCTGGTATTTTCACCTCCTGTCCGGTAAAAAAAATTCAGAGAATACTGGACACCTGAGATGTCTAGTATTTTCTGAATTTTTCCCCAGCCAGGAGGTGAAAATGCCGGGCACCTGGCAACCCTACAAACACTCAGCGCCTGGCCTGCCCCCTCCTGAGCCCCACTCCCCCCGACTCCCAACACTCCCAGCCCCCCAAACCCAGCCTCCATGCTTACCTGATTCCCCAAGGCTGCCGGCACAAAATGGCTCCCGGCCAAAAGACCTAGGGGAAGCAATGTTCAACCGCTCCCCTGTTCCTATCCCTGCACTCACTGTTAAAGGGGACATGCTGTTTTAATGCTGTTTTATCTTAATTTTTTGGGGGGGGCTTAATAAGTCCTTGGAGTCCTTTTTTTTGTTTGTTTTGCTCAACAACTTTGGTCTCCCCCCGCTTTTTTTCCCCCTTCAACAGAATTTTTTCCCAGTGTTTTTCTTTGCGGAGGGAGGGGGTGTTCGGTATTTTTCTTTCAACCATCTGGCAGCCCTACCTCCCAGTGACCCTCTGGAGCTATGAGGCAGGGCTGGGGAGCTGGGAGTCTGCTGGAGGGCCTGGTGACAGCGACAGATTTTTGGCCAGCACTGTATGCTGGCAAAGTAGGACACTCGAGAGCTGCATGGGGCCAGGGCCACAGGGTTAGACACTTAGCACCACTCCCAACCTGGACCGAATCCTGGGGTGAGCCCCGCATTGTGGATTCCCTGTAGTCCCTGAGTGCTGGGGATGGCTCTGCTGAGCGTGCTGTTCATGCTAGTTAACACTCCTCGGGCTCAGCCCAACCCTGGCGGCGACAGTCCCTTGGCTCTCTTGCAGGTGTAAGTGCAACGGCCATGCCAATGAGTGTGCCCCCAATGAAGAGGGCCAGCTGGTTTGCCTCTGCCAGCACAACACCACCGGCGTGGACTGCGAGCAATGCCAGGCTTTCCACCAGGACCGGCTGTGGGCGCGAGGCACCGCCGAGTCTGCCAACGAGTGTCTCCGTGAGTATCCAATGCTGGGACCCTGCAGGCGCTCCCAGGACACAGGCTGGTCTCATGCCTGACTCTGCCAGGCAGGGACTCCTTTCTTCTCAGCATCCGGGGAGCCTGGTCCCTCTCGGGTGCCAGTTTGAATCCAGCCCTAGTGGGCAGTGGCTGCAAGCTGCTAACGTCTGATGCTGGGGGAAGTCAGCCTAGGGTCTGGTTTCTGACCCAAGACAATGGCATCAGGAAGAGAACAGCTCCTTCCTCTTGCTAGACAGCTCCTGCTGCTGCGGAAAGAGATGCCCACACTGCACCCAGCGGGCAGGGGTCACCCGCCTCTTACATCAGCCCTTCTCTGTGGGCCTACCTAAGTTTTGTGTGTTCCATCCAATTAAGATGATAAACGTCATGGGGAGGGGTCTGCACTCCTGCGTGTAGCACGGCTCTGAGCCCCCAACAAATCATGAGGTCAGCTCAGAGGCAAGAGCACCTGCTGTCAGAGACAGGCACACGGACGATTGTCAGACAGGCACACGGACCATTCAGTACATTCAGGACCTGGGCACTGAAAGGGAAGCTGGCGGGGGCGAATCTGAAGACTAGCACATCTGAATGTGGCCTTTCACAGGGAATCCCCATCACATCCCAGAAGCAGGAAGAGGGCTGTATTTCCATTATAGGCTCTTGTCTTTGTTCTGTGCTTAGCCCCTAGCACAAAGGAGCCCTGATCCATGACTGGGGCTCCTGGGGCACCCAGGTTTCAATCCATGCAGAATAATAATAGCGGTCCAGTGGGGTAACCTCATCCTTTTACTGCAGAAGCCCTGGGCTGGAACCCAGCAGCGGTTCCCAGTGCTTTGGGTTATCTGAACTCAGTCCCTCCCCCAGTCCCTCCGTCTCCGTGTCTGTTGTGGCCCCGTGATGTTCTCTCTCTTCCCTCCTCTTCCCCCATCCCATTCCAGCATGCAACTGCAGCGGCCGATCGGTCGAGTGCTTCTATGACCGGGAGCTGTATCGGAGCACGGGGCATGGCGGCCATTGCCTGAACTGCCAGGATAACACCGACGGGCCGCACTGCGAGCGCTGCCGGCAGAACTACTACCGGTGGGACAGGCAGACGGCATGCCAGCCATGCAACTGCAACCTGGCAGGTATGGGGCGGGCGGCAACACAGCCAGGGGGAGGAAACATGGAGGCGCTGGTGCCGGTGATGCCATGTCCCATCAGCTTGTCCAGCCTCTACCTGGCAACGCCGTGACCTTGGCCTGTGTTTCAGTGCAGGTCTCTGCTGGAGAGTTGCTAGAGATCCAGTTATGCTGGCAAAAAGAGTGCCTTTGTGGGTGCAGCTGGTTCCCGGAGCGAAATGAGTTCTGTTGTGAGACCAGCTTCCCACCCCCACTCACCCATCTATCAGCACTTGGTCCTGACAGACTCTGCTCGGGGTAAAGTCTGCGCTCCAGGGTGGGAAGCAGAGGGGCCAGGCTCCCCCAAAGTGTAGGGGATAAGAGGGTCTGCACTGGGGAGTCATGTGATAGAGCTATACCAGCCAAACTGGTTGCGACCAAACCTCTTAAAAAACCACAGTCGTAAATGTTCAATCACGTCCCATCCCAGGAAATGTCTCCCCCCCACCATGCCCTCTTCCCCCACCCCCACCCTGCCCTCCTCATCAGTCGCCTCATTTTTCTATGACTTGCCCTCTTTGCCAGATGTCATAGCTTCAGTTCATGGCTCCTGGAATCCCTTCCCAATCCAACTCCCCCAGGTTCCACAGCGCTACTCTCAAGGCAGAGTCCTTGCTCCCCTTTGCGGGCGTGGGTGGAGCGGTCACCCTCTCTTGCCAGCCCCCTCCCACACTGTGGCTTAGCTCCTGTCTCCCCAGCTGCAGGAGGGGGGTCTCTCCCACCCACACAGCCATTCTCTCCCTTGCTCTCTGTCTCTGCCACCTCCCCCATCCCTCACTGCTCCCTCTTGGTTTGGTTCCTTGCAGGCTCCCTGCAGCTCCAGTGTGACAGCTCCGGGGCCTGCGCGTGCAAGGCCAGCGTGACTGGCTGGAAGTGCGAGCGCTGCCGGGCCGGGTTCCATTCCCTGAGCGCAGGGGGCTGCAGGTGAGAGAACATGGGCTCCCCTGTGCTTGCGGGGAGCTTGACCCCTCTCTGCTTCCCACCTGGGAGGGCAGACTCGGCTCTGACCTGAGTCTGGCAGGGCCAAGGGCTAATAGGCAGGTGAGTGGGTGTGGGGAGCGAGTCTCACGTTGTCGGGTTTTGCCTCTGCAGCCCCTGTGCCTGCGACCCTGCAGGCAGCGTGGGGACCTGTGACCCCAACTCGGGGCGCTGCTCCTGCAAGGAGAAGGTGGAAGGCTACCTGTGCAACAGGTGAGTGGAGCCCCAGGCCGTGCTGAGGACGGGGTGTGGGCAGAGCCGGCTTTAGGAAGTGCAGGGCCCAATTCGAACAATTTTGACGGGGCCCCACAGCAATTTTGGTTGAGCAAAAAAAAAAAAAGTGCACAAAAAATCCCCTACCAACACACACACACACACACACACACACACACACACCCTCCTGCAGCATGGGAAAACCCTGCGTTGAACTCACACCTCCTGCAGCTGACGCACTCCTCCTCCGGGGCCAGCAGGGGCGGCAGATTCGTATAAATTTTGGTGGTGCCCCATTAGCCACACCCCCTGACCGCTGTTAACCACACACCAACCCCCATTAGCCACACCCCCTGACCACTGTTAACCACACACTGACCCCCATTAGCCACACCCCCTCTGGAGGCCTCTGGAGGTAACACACTCGGGGCGAGATGGACACATGACCAGAAGTAAAAGGTGTCATGTCATCCCTCTCGAAGGACTTTTCCCACCATCCTCCTACCAACAAGTATTAGTTTGGCCCCCACCAAACCCCCCTCATGTAACTATCCTGCAATTGCATTAACCCAATGTGTGTGACATTAACTTGGGGGCAGAAAGGCTGGGGGAAGTGTTCCTTCTAAGGCTATGTCTACACTCGCGACTTCTTGCTCAAGTACAGCCGTTCTTGTGCAAGAACCCACAGAGCAGCCACACTCCCCGCTTGCTCTTGCGCAAGGAAATTTACAGTACGGCGTGGTAAGAGAGGGCGTCTTGCACAAGAGCTATGCTCTTTTCTAACAGGTGTAAGCTCTCTTGCACAAGAGGGCAGTGTGGATGCTTGGCAGGGATTTCTTGCGCAAGAAACCCCTATGGCTAAAATGGCCATCGGCGCTTTCTTGCGCAAGAGAGTGTCCACGCTGCCATGGATGCTCTTGCGCAAAATCACAGCTCGCACATGGCAGTGTGGACGTGTTCTTGCACAAGACTTCTTGCACAAGAACCCTTGTGCAAGATGTTCTTGTGCAAGAAGCCGCCATTGTAGACATAGCCTAAGAGTTCCTTCCCATGAGCAGAATGAATTTTGTGTTGTGCACCTGTACTGAGTTCATATGGCTTGTTTGGATGTGCCACTGTGGCACCCAAGTTATTAATAAATATTTTATAAACCTTTACCTTTTCTCTGCTGCCATGTCTCCTCCCCTGGTGCCTGCTGCCCCCCAACTCCTCACACTCCTCTGCTGTCCTGACTCCTGCCCTTCTCACTGCCCTCAGCCCTCCTGCAACCTTCCCCCCTCCACCAGCCCTTCTCTTCCCCCCTGTGCCCCCTCCTCCAGTAGCCCCACTCTGATCATGTGAGCTACCCTTCCTCATCCCCTCTCCTAACACCTCCCTCCACACACCTGCCCTGCCTCTCTCCTCTCGTGCTGGTCCCTCCCCTGCAGGTGTCTGCCCTTCTGCTTCACTCCAGAACCCCCTGGCACCTGTACCTTCCCTTAGCCCTGCACTCTCCTGGTGCCTCCCCCTTCCCTCACTGCCCCTGCCCCCTTTGCCCTCTTTTTCCCTGATGCCCACCCCCTCACCACTCTCTGCCCCCGTTCCCCTCCTGTGCCCTCACACATGCCTTGCTCCATCCCTACCTTCCTCATGCCCACCCCTTCTTTCAAGCCTTCTCCCAGCACCTCCCCCTCCCCCTCTAGCCCTCAATGCCCTTTCCCTCTCCTCTCCCAGCATCACCCTGTCCCCACTCCCACTGACACCTCCCCTCCTGCCCTTTTCCTCAGTGTCTGCACTTGGCCCCCTGGGATTTGTCTCTCCTCCCCCTCCGCACAAGCCCCTTCCTCTCCCACCCCCTCCTCACAAGTCCCTTTCCCTCCCCTCTCCGCACAAGCCCCTTCCCCTCCCACGCCTTCCCCCTAGTTTTCCCCTCCCCTACCTTCTGCCTTCCACTTTGCGGGGCTGGAGTCTGCGCGCAGGCCCTGGGCTCCGAACCTGTAGCTAGGCCACACGCCACCGAGCAATTTTAAAGTCCCAGGCCATGATGTCAGGTCATGCCCAAGCATCCTTCCCGCTCACCTGCAATGCCGCGCATGGCAACAGCCGGCGAGGGGGAGCTGCACTGAAAGCTGCACACAGCAGGGACAGTCCGGGGCCAGGGGGGACGCTCTGGGGGTGGGGTGGGAGGACGCGCCGGGGGGGGCCAGCAGATGGGGGCCGGGGATTGCTCCAGGCAGAGCCGAGGGAGAAACCCAGCTCCAAATATTGCTGGAGCAGGGTCCCCGGCTCTGAATATTAACTCGCCGCCCATGGCGCCTGGCATGGTTCAGGGTGCGGGGCCCCTTTAGGAACGGGGCTCCATTCGGGGGAATTGGTGAATCAGCCTAAGGCCGGCCCTGGGTGTGGGCAGACCTGGAAAAAGCTCTCCACACACACCCCCTTCAGGTGTCAGCACTCCCGGCATGAGCTCAGTCACTGCTGTCTCTTTGCTGGGTCCGTCTCTCCTCCTGGGCTAGACATGCGACCGGGAGCACCATGGGCAGTGGGTATGCTAGGCGGGGGAAGGCATTGCCTTCCCAATCTGCCAGGAATGGCCCCATCCATAGTCCATTCCCAGTAGGTGTTCTGAGGGCAAAGAGGCAGGAGCCACCCACCATCCCTGTGCTCTGGGGCCAGGGAGGCTGGGGCTGCATGCCGCCCTACCTCCCCGTGATGCTGAGGGGGTGGGGCCTGGGCAGAAGGGGCGGGGCTGGGGTCCCTGCTAGAGCAATGGAATATGGATTGGAGACCAGAGGAACTGAACACTCTCTGCTCCCTGTTGCAGGGAGGGGCTGGGAGCGCAGTGGTTAATTCCCAGAGCCAGCACTCCTTTCCCATTCTGGGCAGTCCCTGTGCTTGCTGCAGGGGGCCCCCGCTGGCTGAGAGAGGCCAGGAACACAGTATTTGAGGTGTCCTCTGCAGCGCCGTCTCTCCAGCGACTCCTGCTGGGAGAAGCTGGTATCTGGACTCGTTTGAAGCCCTTTTTTAATCCCTCCTGCCCGCCTCTGCACACACCCCCATTGCCCCTTAGCTACATCCTTTGGGGAGCCGCAATGAGTCCCTCCCACTGCAAGCCTCCCTGACTCTTCAGCACCACTGCCATGTTTTGTTTCTCTGTGTCCAGGTGCCAACCTGGCTCGTTCAACCTGCAGCCCCATAACCCCACCGGCTGCACCAGCTGCTTCTGCTATGGCCACTCAGCTGTGTGCACTGCAGCCAACCAGTACGAGGTGCACCACGTCAGCTCTGACTTCAGCCAAGGTACCCGACCCAAGGCCGGTGCCAGTGCAGTGGTCACCGGGCCTGCTTTTTGGGAAAGGGGAGGCAGGGCTGGAGGCTGGCAAGTCACTGAGCATTGTGCTAAGGCTTTAAAAAGTTTGGGTCTGGGTCTGAACATCCAGGTTTGGCTTAGAATCAGGGCTGGATTAAGGCAGGAGCTAGCCAGGCAACTGCCCGGGGCGCCAACCTATGGGGAGCGCCTGATATCAGCTGTAAGGGCCACGCAGCTGCGGGGCCCTGCACGGCCAGGCTCGGCCCGCCCCGGGTGGCCCTGGGCTGTGCGCCAGCAGCAGTAGCCGGGCCGGGCCGGGCCGGGCATGTACGTCCTGCCGCCGCCAGCTCAGCGCCCTCCCCCATGTGCCAGGCAGGGGCGGGGCCGCGCATGCGCCCTCCCCCAACCCGGGGTGCAATTAATCTGTCTGCCCAGGGCACTGGAATGGCTCGGTCCAGCCCTGCTGGGGTGGAGGAGAGGCAGTCCCTTGGCTCCCCCTCACCTTGGTACCAGCTGAGTTTAAATTTGCCACCATAAATTTCCCCGGTGGCACGGGTGGCTGGTACAAGAGGCAAGGGGGAGGCAATGCCTTTCATGGGTCTTAGCACTCAACCTCTTGCCTCTTCCTATCCCTATTCTGACCTTTTCTGCAGGCTCCCACAGCAGGCTGTTACAGCCTGGTTAGTCTTCCCCTGGAGTGGATCTAGCAACTTAAAAGTGTTAGATCCTTCCAGTTTGCCAGATCTATTACCACAACATTAAACCTATGAAAGATCCATTAAGTGGTAATGAAGCCATTTAACAGGCAGGGGCCAGTCCAGAGGTTTACACTGTCCATTTCTGAATTTAGGGACAAAAGTACTTGTGCATTACTTGAATATGGCTACAGGACCTTCCTTTAAAATTTGCTTTGAATATTTCATTCTAAAATCCTTGTATATATTTTTAATGCACGTTTTTAGCCTTAAATGCTTGGGTCTTCAGACATGGTTTTTTAAAATAAGTAATTTAAAAGATCATCCTTATCTGAAAATGCACATTTTAATTGTAATTAATATAGTGCAAAAACTTGCTTCCAAAGTCTTTCTGTCCATCCCTACTCTCCTTTCAACACCGTATTGAAGAGAGCCATGAAAGAGACAACATCCATTTTCTTCCAGATATATGGACAAATGAGTGTCCTTTTTTTTCTCACTTCTGACTATTTGATGAACTAGTTTTAAGAGACCCCCCCCCACGAAAATTAGCACATTAGTAAGATATGAAATCCTTTGTTATGCCTAAAAACTTTGGAAACATTTTTAACCTATTGTGACATTTCATAAAAATGTGTGTTGCTATGGAGGTCACACTAATTAAATTAGTGTTCCCTTTTTCTAAAAGCATCGAACTTTGTTATGAACCTACTAAACTGACCTGAATGATTATTTAAAATAATGTCTTTGTGTCAGTGCTTTATAAGTGTAGTAATCTGGAATGATTACTTTACGAAGGCTTAAGAGTAAATTTAAAATATAAAATCAGTTTAGACATACCGTTTGAGACAATGTAAAACAGAGAAGAGCTGCACTGCGTATTCCATAATATTTAATGTTGTATTCAGCAGGACAGCAGACTTGCCTTTACTATAAAAGTTTTGAAAAAAAAAATCTGACAAACCAGGGTGTATCAAAAAACCTGTGACTAACATTTTTTATTCCCAAATTTAGTGCTTTTAACTAGGTACTTTCTGCATGTCCTGGCTTCACAATCTGGTGTGCAGTGGAAAACATGCTCCTTTTTTTTTTTTTTTTTTTTTTTAAGAGACAGTTTAGAAGAGGGCTTTTTTTTCCAAGTGTCATTTGCTACATTTGGGTTCAGGGATTTGGCTGGAAGTGGTGAGTAGAGAGGAGAAAGGGGCAGAGAGGAGTAGAGGTTGGGGCCTGGGCAGAGTGGGGGCAGGGCCTAAGTGGAGCCAGGGGTAGAGTATGGGTGGGGCCACATGCTGGAGGTTTCAACAGGACCCAGTATTTCCATTCATTTCCTGCCCTGCGTGGCATTATTGGGTGGCCATGTCAATCACTACCACCCTTTTCCCCATAAGTGGAGCTCAGGGAGGTGGTTGCTGCAGGGGACCCTAGATATGGTATAGTCTTTAAGATGGTTTGGACAGATGATGCTATGGAAAGCTGTAATCATCCTGCAGTGGTCAGGGGCAGGGGTTTGCTTTGAAAGGTTTGAATGGCCTTTCACCAAAAAACCATGGGATAGACAGCAGTGTTCTCTGCAATCTGTGTACTCGTGCTCAGAAAAGATCCAAATGCCGCCCAGCTGATCAGCAGAGCACCCATGGCTAGTTTTTTTGGTTCTAGTGGTGCACATTTGCACATGCCTTGGTGCATGTAAAAATTTATTCTGCGCATGGGTGGAAAAAATCCATGCATGGATGGAAAAGATTAGAGGGAATATTGGGAGAGAGTCTGGTGAAAAAGCTCAGTTGGCTTGGGGAGGGGATGATTATGTGATAAGTTTGCCCTGGCTCCCCCAGGGTTCACTCATCCTCTGCCTCTCAAATGCAGCAAGTGAAAAGGGGTCAACAGCTGGCTCCAAGATTCCACTCAGACTTTGGAAAGTGAGCATGCAGGGTCCAGAGGACATTTACAAAGCCTCATATGAACTTCCTCCTCCTCACAGCCTTGGCCTAGCCACTATGCACAGGATAGGTTATTTCCACTGGGGAAAGGCCTCTGCATGACCCTAGCTTTGACGGAGGAAGGTACTGCTCAGTCCATGAAAACAGGACATTATCTACACTGGGCCTGCAGCCAGGGATATGTCCTCGAATGCTGAATCCCATCTCTGTGCAGCATGTGTGAGGAAATCCTGCCCTCTGCTGAGCATCACAAGAAACATACATAACATGACCATATAGCATCACCCTGAGGGTGGGCTCCTGCCCCATTGGAGAAAAATTCCCATGTGGGTAGTCAGCCATCGTGCCCATGAATGTATCCTGGCTTGTGCACGGTTGCCAGACGGTATGAAAGAACATCCCATGAAAACTTATCTTGATGTATCTTGATTGTATTAAAGATATGTTACCAATTGTCACATTCATATAACATATTTCTTAAATTTGAAATGGAGCCAGGCTTTATACTATGTATTTTTCTATGGTAGGAAATCTGGCCAGTTTGTGATTGCTTGTTTGGGGCCAGATTTTCAAGAGCTCGATTCCCACTTAACCATTCGGTCTTCTATAGTTCGTGTCGAGCAGTGTTTTTCTGTTCAGAAGTGGATGATTCTTAGTGCTCTAAAATCGGTGTGCTTTCTCGCATTGTCCTACAATTTGATGTGCCCCAGAAGGCTGCTAGGTGGTCTTGATGGTCAAGTTTGGGGGTCATTTGCACAAGGCATTCCCGACAGGCAGCTCCCATAAAATCTAAATAAGAACTAGATTTCCAAATGTGCTGTCATGGTGATGCTTAAGCCCAGACCAAACATCTGGCTATTCTACAGGGGATTTTTTTGCCCACTCAAATCCAGTGTACATTCCCATCGTGCCTCACAGCATGCTCTGACTGTGTGCATTTGTTGCCAAGGGCCTGAGGGCTGGAGAGCCGAAGCTCCAAGTGGCAAGGAAGTCCGGCTGCATTGGGCTGATGGGGAGATCTACCTAGAGCAGGACAGCAAGGACCCGGCCAGTTTCATAGCACCAGGTACTGACCATGGAAATGCCTAGCTGAACTGCTGCATTGTAACTGTGGTTGCTGTGTGGCTGCAGTAACACCTCTGCTGTTTGTTGCTGAAGAATCCACAGCTGAAACAATGTACCAGCTGCTGTGCTCTACCCCAGAGCTGGCTGCATTTCAGTGGTGGATGAAGTGGTTCCTTTGGATGTAAGGTAGGGAGTGGGTTCTAGTGAACGGGGTGATAGACTCAGTTCCCAGCCCTGCCACTGGTTGCTGGGTGACCTTGCGCAACTCAGTTTTGCTCTGTGCCTCAGTTTCCCCATATATCACATGGGGATAATGACACTGGCCTCCATTATAAAGGACACTGCTATCTACTGACAAAAGGCACTACTTAGGAGCTGGGTGTTAATATTATTTGTAAAGAGTTTTAGGCCTCTTGCTATGGCAAGAGCTTTATAAATACATGATGCAGGAGAATTGAGCCCTCAGTGTCCAAGCCACTGATGCTGGAGAATTGAGCCTTCAGCGTCCAAACCTCATGCTCACATTTCCCTCTGACTAGGAAGCACGTTGATGATCACAGAGCATTTCAGTGCAGCTTAGAACAGCAGTAGGAACCCAGAGTGCATGAAATGAGCCAAGATCCATTCCATGTATCGGTTCTGCTTCTGGGCTGGTTTGTTCTGCCATTGACATCCATGGAATCAGGACCGGGCCCAGGCGCTGGGGAAATTTGGCTCAGCCAAGGTCTCATGGACTCTCCTCTCTTCCTTTCACCTCCCAGAGAAGTTCCTGCACGACCAGCGCCTCAGCTATGGGCAGCTCCTCTCCCTGCTCCTCCGAACAGAAGGGAATGGGAGCGGAGCCTCTCCGTTTCCCTTCTGGCTGGTCTTAGAGGGAGATGGGATCGTGGTGTCTGTGAGCTACTCTGCCCCAGCTGGCAATGAGAGCCAGCCCCACCGTGGAGAGCACAAGGTCACCTTCAGGTACAGGCTGGCCCACTTCATGAGCTGACAGACGTGCATCTTGTCACTGAATTCCCCATCTCCACTGGCCCCGCTGTTGGCTGAATCCAGCAGAGAGGCTGGGCCCATGGAGACTGAACTCCACTCTCGTCTCTCCCAGCAGGTTTGACACCCCGTTGGCAGGGCACCGTGGGGGGAGGCTTGTACTAATGCGCCCCGTGCTGGACCTTTCAGCGGCGCTAATCCCTGTGGCCTGGTTCTGATCTCGGTGGAATCAGGACTGAGTGTCCTCAGCTCAGTGAAACGACCCCAGTGTTAAACCAGCATAAGCGGTAGCAGAATCAGGCCCACTGAGTCGCCTCCGCCCATTACCCAGAGTGCCCGGCTCCATAGCCTGGGAATGCATGGAGTAGGGTTTCCTCATCCAAACCCGCCAGGCCCTGTTGATGCCCCTTCCCCTGCCTGCTTCCTCGGGCCCAGATGGCCCCGTTGGCTTTAGTGTGGCCACTCTGAAAAGGAGCAAGGCCGCACCGTTCCCTTCTGGGCTGGTTTCCACCAGGCTCCACGAGGCGGAGGAGGAGATGCGGCCCTCGCTGTCGCCCTTCAGCTTCCAGCGTCTGCTCTCCAACCTGACTGCCCTCAGGATCCAGGCTGGCAGCAGCCATGCCCCTCGTAAGTGATCCCTGACGGCACCAGAGCCGCTGCCTCCGGCTGGGGGCTTCCTCCTGCTAAGAACAGAGGAGAGCTCTGGGACCGGGCACTGTACCGGGTAGCCCTGAGGTGAAACAGGGAGGTCAAAGGCCCAAGGGGAGGGAAGAAGACTGAGCTTGTAAGCTCTCCAGGGCAGGATCTGTGTGACTCCCGGACCTGGCACAGTGGGGCCCAGATCCTAAGTGGGGCCTGTGGGCTCTACTACAAGATAAATGATTAATAATCATGGTCACCAGATGGAGGCTGCACTGGTTTCCTCTTCAACCATCCTGAAGGCTGCTGGGTGCTCTCTGGCCAACGTCTTAGGGTTCAGGGTCCTGTTTCTCTCCACCTGTGCCCCTGAGTCCATAGATGGAGCCTCCCTCTGTGTTTGGGGAGGCAAGCAGCACCTTTGGGATCAGTTCTGTGCTCAGCATGGGCTGTGATCTGACCCCATGTAGGGCTGGGCTAGATGGTTACTTGGAGGGGAGACCTTCACCAGAAAGACAGCTCATGGTCTCAGGCATTCAGCAAGCAGTGCCATGCTCCGAGGCCACGTCCAGCCACGCAGTGCCCCACTGTTTCTATGTGAGGCGTAAAGCAGTTCTGTGGCAGAGTGTCCCCACGGCTCCAGGTCAGGCTGGAGGACCTAACAGTCCCTTCTGATGCGCTTTGTAGTGTGCAGTGTCATGGCCACATTCCAACTGGAATAGCAAGGTCCTGCCTCCCAAAATTTCCTTTGCAGGTTTAAAACCACCGTGGCGTCGTTGCTTCCTGTCCTAAACTCTTGGGCAGCATTGCTGTGAGTTGCTAAGCAACAGCTGTGTTCCACCCAGGCCTGCTGGGGGAAGGAGGGGAAAGGGGACAGTTGCTTCAGGAGCCTCGAGCCCTTTAAATGGCTGCTGGTGCGCTGCGCGCGCCAGGCAACACTAAAGGCGGGGAGGAGGGGCACTGAGGGCTGGCTGCCCTTGGCCCCACCCCTTTCAGGAGGGTGGAGCTAGCCCCCTCCCCCACCTTGCCCGAGGGACCCATGGAGGCTGTCAGCTCCACTGGTTCCACCCCACAGGTGCCTTCATTTCAGTGATGGGGGCTCTGATCGCGCTGGAGTTTACTTGCTGCCCGGGGTGTTATGAGGCTTCATTGGTAAGACCAAGATTTTCCAAAGTGCCTTGTGACTTGTGATCCCTCCTTTGTTTGGCTTCCACAACTGAGACACGTTAAAGAGGCCTGGTTTTCTGAGAGCAGGTGCTCAGCACTTTCTGAAAGGCAGGCCCGTCCAAGACGTCTCAAATCAGGCACCCAGAGTCACTAGTCACAGATGGAAATCTGGCCCTGACAGTAGTTTGCAAAATGCTTGGAGGCCTTTAAATGGAAGACCTGGGATCCCTTCTGACAGCTCATGCTGGAAGAGATGCCAGCTGCCATGCCAGAGAGCCTGGACTGATGGGTTCATTGTCTCTGCATGGGTTCTGTTTGCCCAGCGTAACTCCTATTTTGTTCTTCCGCAGACAGAGTCTCCCTGGGGGAGGTCCAACTCACCTCTGCTCGCCCAGGTCACTCCCGGCCTGCTCAGTGGGTGGAGGAGTGCGCCTGCCCGCCAGGGTACGTCGGGCAGTTCTGTGAATCCTGCGCTCCAGGCTTCAAGAGAGCCACACCACTTGGCGGGCCCTTCACCAGCTGTGTCCCCTGTACTTGTAACCAGCACGGCAGCTGCGACCCCCACACAGGTTTGGATCCCCTGCTCTCTGGTGGTGATTTGCTTTCAGCATCACACCCTCTCCTTTCTCTCCTTCATGGCATCAGTTCATTTCACAGCAGCCATTTATCCATATAATTACTGTGCAGTTACGCTGTAAATAGATAATAAATCTGCATAATCCTCAAAGAAGGTTGGGAATTACACGTGAAGTTACAGTACCCAGCATCTCAGGTTTATGGCCATGTAAATTATAGGGAGTTGATTTCATAACACTGTCACTTCAGAGACAGGGATAACTGCCTCATTGTAATGATAACAATGCATGCATCTCCCACCTCAGATGCACCCAGCATTTTATGAAGGTATGTAGGGAAGAGGGAAGGAAAAGCAGAGGTGTCCGTAGAAATGTTGTCGGGTGAGGCAGGAAGCCAATGGAAGGACTGAAGGAGGGGAAGGTGGTGAGAGCAGATCTTGGGGAGACAAAAATGACCTTAGCAGGGCATTGGGGGCAGACTGGAATGGCAGAAGTAAGAGGCCTGAGAAGGCATAAGTTGTAAGGAGTTGTAAGTCGGACAAAGGGTTGGACATGAACAAAGGGTTTATCAGTGAGGAGAAGATGGATCTCGAAGAGGAAGGAGGCAGGGTAAGTGGGGAGAAGAAGCCAACTGGAGATGGAATATACACAACATACATCATGATAAAGAGTTGCAACATAACTATGCTATTACACTGTTTTGTATGCAAAATGTGCTACCTGTAACCAGTGAAATTTCACACCCATGTATCAGGTGTTGTAGTCTCTAGCTCAGAGCTCCTAGGGGGAGACATGTTCATGTAGAATCCACATTAGGAGAGTGTGGTTGGGAGTTGTCCGCCTCTGGCGGCTGACCCACATAAAAGATTGCTGTAGCGGCCCAGTCCTTCAGCCCTGTGGGTCTGAGGGTTCAAACCCCACTGGCCACCCAAGGAGGGTGGGTTATATGGGGGTCTGTCCCAGGCAGTAGTGTTTCCCCACTAGGCCAGGGCTATTCAACCTTGGAAGCCCCGGGGGCCACAGTGATACTCAGCACATGCCGAGGGCCGCAACTTAAGTGTGGTTGTATATATATGCAAATATATATGCAAATAGCTGCTTTCACACAATGCTCTGGCACTCCCAGCAACTCCTCCCTGGGGGCTAGAAACACCGACACCCTGGACCCATCTGTTCCAGCCATCCCATCCCCTTGCATCTTTCAGTGCTCATCCCGCCTGGGAGACACCTTGCCATTGTGGAGCATGTTCCCAGTGGAGGCCATGTTCAAAGGATCCCACCGGGCCTCATGTTGAACCCCGTGTAAACCCAAACTGCACTGCAGGACGCAAACAAATGGGCCATGGGCTGCATGTTGAGTAGCCCTGCACTAGGCACTTGAATGGGTCTGGTACTACATCCCCTGAGGGCAGGACTAAGGGAAAGCGAGTAGACACACATGCAGGAGTGCTGCATAGCTGTCACTGGAAAACGATCTGTACAGGCTGCCAACTTCAAATGAATTGCAAATGGCAGAGACTCCCTGCTGTGAGCTGCTCCTCCAGGGAAACATCTGGGTTTCTCTGACACTGGGGAAAATGTGCTGGCCCACGGCTTCACACGAGCACCCCGGTATCCAGACCAAAGGCCAGCCTGGGAGGTGATTGCATCTGGTGTCTGGAGATTCCTCCCACCATTCGCATGGGACACAGCATTGTTCTTGGCTGCCTGCCCTAGGCTGTCGCCCATGCGCTCCGGTCACTCAGCTGCCACACTCAGCCCCAGCCTGTGCCGCAGCCGAGGGATCACTGTACACGCAGGTGTGAAAGAAGCCGCAGTGACACTCCCATACTGGCCTTACTCACACTGAGAAGTATTTTTCTCATCAAGTTGTCCCATTGACTGCAGTGCAGCCACTTTCCTCAGGGAGAGAGGCAGAATCGGGCCCCTCTTAGTGTATGAAATAATATAACATAAATTCATGGCCACTCGTAACCTCACAACTGGCAGTGTGCAACATTGTGAATATCATGGTGCTTTATGGTGACAGCAAGGACCGCATCCAGATCCCCAAAGCATAGAGCATGAACTAAAGGGCTATTAGCAGTATAGGGCCTGTGACACACGGCTCAGCTGCCAAAAGCATGTATAATTAGCCAGGCATGGTACATGATGTACTCCCCAGGTCAGGCAGAACTCAGACATAAACATCTAGGGTGTCGGCTACCCAAGAACATACTGTTGGTGTCAGACAGAGCTCAGTCCACCTATGAGTCCTATTCCAGCTGTTCTCCAGCCAACAACGTGACAGGCCCCCATGGAGCCCAGTTCAGTGTAATCCCCTCAAAAGGACTTGGAAACAAGATGATTTACATGTTACTTAACTGAAGAAACCCAGGAGCCAATGTCCACGCTAACAGCAGCCCTCCCCTGCCCCCACCTCATGTCTTCCTGGTGTTCCAGCCCGGGTGTTGTAACATCTGTGTTGCATGAGTGAGGAATTGTTTTTGGCTGGGATGGGGAGGATTTTGAGGAGCCATTTATAGCATGTGTGTCTGCCCTGCCAGACAGAAACATTACAATGTTCTGCAGCTTCTCTCCTCTTTTGTTGTGGACTGCGGTGTCTGGTTGTCTCCAGTTTAATATGATTCCTGGGTACAAGTCCAGGCCTTTGATCTTCCAGCCTGACAATCAAGCCACCCATTTGTCATAGGGGCATCCCTGCATTCATTTTCCATCCTTTTTCCCCCGCCCTCTTTCTCTCTCAGTTCCTTCTTTCCCCATTGTGTCCAACCCATTCCACAGCTTTGCCCACTGCGATCCAAACTACCCCAGGTGTGCTCAAACCCCCTCAGCGCGTCCTATTCCCCCTCGTCATGTGTCCCCCATGTGTCAAGCTGACTCCATGCCCATGGGAAATATCACTCTCACTATCCTCCAGCCTAGCTTGCCTAATATGCTCTGATCTTGCCAACTGCATGAAGAAATCCTCATGGGACTCTTGGCTCTCTCTCTCTGTCCAGTCAATTGGTCCAATTGCCGGAGGCAGAGGGGCTCCAGCCAAAGGGAGAGAGATTCAGAGTTTCCCCTAGTCCCCCGCTTGCTTCCTTAACCTGTGACTCAGTGGCTGGGTTGCCAGAGGAAGTTACTCATCTGCTGAGTTCCGGACCCATGGCTTGTGTGTTGCATGATTCAGACTGTGCATGTGTTTGCACACACCTTGTGCCATCTTGGAGCAGCACATTGTCACTTATTTTTAAGATGGAGAATTCAGTGTGTGTCCAGCCCAACGCTCAAGTGGTACGGCTCTCCCAGGGAGAGCTGGGCTGGCATCTCTCTCTGAAATTTGGCCGAGTCCTTATTCATTGCAAGCCAATCGGCGTTTCTTACCAAGGCACGGACTGTGGGATTTGGCCCCTACGTTGTAGAAAGAGAGACACCATCGGCCAGAACCCGAGCTTCCCATCCAAGTGTGACTCGTTGATCAGTGTGTTACATGTCCTCCTCTGTGCCTGATCTACTTGAGTCTATTAAAGCCCCAGCTAGGGCCTGGCTCTCTCTAGCTCATGCTGCAGAGTTCTGGCTATCCCTGGTGTCAGCTGAGATGGTGGTCCTCACACCAGCACCCCCATTGTGGGGAGCTGATTCATTGAATCCTAGAACTGGAAGGAACCTTGAGAGGTCATCGAGTCCAATCCCCTGCCCTCATGGCAGGACCAAGTACCATCTTTAAACCATACCTGACAGGTGTTTGTCTAACCTGCTCTTAAATATCTCGAATGGTGGAGATTTCACAACCTCCCTAGGCAATTTATTCCAGTACTTAACCACTCTGACGGGAAGTTTTCCTGAATGTCCAACCTAAACTTCCCTTGCTGCAATTTAAGCCCATTGCTTCTTGTCCTATCAACAGAGGTTGGGGAGAATAATTTTTCTCTCTCCTCCTAACAACCTTTCAGGTACTTGAAAAATTGTTATCAATCTTGTCCCCACTCAGTCTTTTCTTTTCTAGATTAAATAAACCCAGTTCTTTCAGTCTTCCCTCATGGTTTATGTTTTCTGGACCTTTAATCATTTTTGTTGCTCCTCTCTGGATTTTCTCCAATTTCTCCATCGTTCCTGAAATGTGCCCCCAGAACTGGACACATTACTCCAGTTGAAGCCTTATCATCACAAAGCAGAGGGGAATAATTACTTCTTGTCTTGCTTACAACACTCCTGTTAATGTATCCAAGAATCATGTTTGCTTTTTTTCCAACAGTTTCATACTATTGATTCATATTTAACTTGTGGTCCACTCTGACCCCTAGATCCCTTTCTTCAGTACTCTTTTCTAGACAGTCACTTCCCATTCTGTATGTGTGAAATTGATTGTTCCTTCCTAAGTGGAGTACTTTGCATTTGTCCTTATTGAATTTCATCCTATTTACTTCAGACCATTTCTCCTGTTTGTCCAGATCATTTTGAATTATGACCCCATCCTCCAAAGCACTTGCAACCCCTCCCAGTTTGGTATCATCAGCAAACTTTATAACTGTACTTTCTATGCCATTATCTAAATCATTGATGAAGATATTGAACAGAACTTGATCCCTGCGGAACCCCACTTGTTATGCCCTTCCAGCATGTCTGTGAACCATTAATAACTGCTCTCTGAGAGTGGTTATGTAACTAGTTATACATCCACCTTATAGTAGCCCCATCTACATACTATTTCCCTGGTATATTGAAAAGATCATGCAAGACTGTAACAAATGCTTCACTAAAGTCCAGATATACCACATCTACCACTTCCCCCTTATCCACAAGGCTTATTATCCTGTCAAAGAAAGCTATCAGTTTGGTTTGATATGGTTTGTTCTTTACAAATCCATGCTGGCTGTTACCTATCACCTTATTATCTTCCAGATGTTTGCAAATGGATTCCTTAATTATTTGCTCCATTAACTTTCCTGGCACAGAAGTTAAGTTGACTTGTCTGTAGCTTCCTGGGTTGTTCTTCTTTCCCTTTATATAGAGGGGCACAATATTTGCCCTTTTCCAGTTTTCTGGAATCTCTCCCATCTTCCATGACTTTTCAAAGATGGTGTCTAATGGCTGACATACTTTCTCTATCAGCTCCTTCGGTATCCTAGGATGCATTTCATCAGGCACTGGTGACTTGAAGACATCTAACTTTTCTAAATAATTTATAATGTGTTCTTTTCCTAATTTAACATCTGAACCTACCTCCTTTTCTCCATCAGTCTCTATGCTAGGAGTCCAATCACCACCAGCCTTCTTGGTGAAAACTGAGACACAGAAGTCATTAAGCGCCTCTTCCAATTTAATCTAATCCAAACCCAGATGCAATTGAAATTTTGCAGTGGGTCCCATCTCTGCAAAGAGCCCAGTAAAACTCCCCAGACTCTGGGGGAGCTAGAATTTGGCTCAGACTCATTCTAACTAGCAATCCCAGCACCCTGGAGCTGAGGCCTTTGACTCTGCTGGAGTTCCTCCTGAGTCATGTCTGCTGCAGCCAGTGATGTGTAGAGATTTGCTCCAGGGATGGATTTGGCCCACTGTCTCTGGATGGTGGCACCAGGCATAAATCCGGTGTGGAGCATGATGATGAAAGTGATCCCCAAACGTAATGGTTTGCAGCTGTCGCTTAGCTGTTGCCCCTAGGGATGGAGAGAGGGACAGCCAGGTGAGAAGGTAGGGGCTGTGGGTTGGGCAGGCAGGGAGCCAGAACTATTGCAGTGGTACCGGGTTGGGGCAAGGCCAGGAACTTGCAAGAGAGCTATGGAAGTTCAGACAGGCAGTGAGCATGCAGTGGAGGGTTGGGCAGGGCTGGCCGAGAGGTTGTCCATCAGTCCTCCCCAGGGCTGACTAATGGATCCTGGCCTGGGTTTCCACTGTTTCAAGAGGTGGGAGAAATCTGCTGAGGTCGGAGCCCAGGGCGGCTCAGCAAGCGGAAGGCAGAGGCACCCGCCCATGGCTGACTCAGCTTCGCAGGGCTTGGGCTAAGGGGCCATTCAGTGGTGGGCTAGATGTCTGGGCTCTGCCCAAAGACTGAGCTCTGGGACCCTCCCACCCTGCAGTCCTAGAATCTGGGCACCAGCCCAAGCCCCAGCGTCTCCACTGCAGTGAAACAGCCCCTGAGCCCCAGTCAGCTGGCATGGGCCAGCCGTGGGTTTTTTGCAGTGTAGACGCAACCTGAGGGACCTCGCCCGTGTCAACTAAACCTGCTCTTGGAGAGGCAGGCGGGATGCACGACTGTGAGGCGGGGCCGGGGCTTTGTAGGACCAGAGGATCCGGTGCAGAGGGTGATGTCTGACAGCCCAGTGCAGCCCCCTCAGCAGGCTCAGGAGGGGATGTTCCCTGGCCCAGGGATGATGTCTTTGGGGGCGGGTGTCTGGCATCCTGGCTTTGGGCTTCCTAGCTTGGGCTGGGTGGTCTTTCTGCTCTGTCCCCTGCAGGGCGCTGCCAGTGTCTCCATCACACCGAGGGCCCGTCCTGCGAGCGCTGCGCCAATGGCTTCCATGGCAACCCCTTTGTGGGGCGTGTTGACGACTGCCAGCCATGCCCCTGCCCTGGGAGGTCGCCTTGCACGGCGATCCCGGAGAGCGGGGAGCTGGTGTGCACCCATTGCCCCCAGGGGCAGAGAGGTAAGGGGCGGGGATGGCGGGGCTGAGGGAAGTGGTTCTGGATGGGAACGAAATGGGTGGGCAGGTTGGCAAACCGACTCCCGAAATGCTATGCCCCACCCCCCATTGCTCCCCTGGTCCAGGAAGACGCTGTGAGCTCTGTGACGATGGGTTTTTCGGTGACCCCTTGGGGAAGAATGGCCCCACCCGCCCCTGCAGCCTCTGCCAGTGCAACGGTAATGTGGACCCCAATGCCGTTGGAAACTGTGACCCCGTCTCTGGCCAATGCCTGCGGTGCCTGGATGACACGACAGGAGAGCACTGTGAAAGGTGCCGGGAGGGCTTCTATGGGAGCGCGCTGGCTCGCAGCCCTGCCCGGAAGTGTTCCCGTGAGTATGGAGCCCCTCGCTCAGCTTCCCCCTCCCTAGCCACGGCCCTCTGCTTGTCAGATCCCACTCCACGGACACCAGGGGCATAAGGCTCTGTTCACCCCAGTGAAAACGGGCACCACTGCTCTGGAGGGCAAAGGAATCTGCCCCCCATCAACTGCAGGGCTGGATTGGGCCAGTGGTAGGTCGAGGGTAAATCAGTGAAGAGCAGAGGGAGTGTAGGCTGGGGGGTATGGGCAGTGCCATTGAGGAGTTAGAGCATGGGGCTGAATTAATGGAATTGTGTCTCTGCCTTGGCCCTATGGCTACATTATAATGCTTTGCCCCTCTGCAGTGCTGCCAGCCCTGCTTCCCAAAGAGATGGGTGAACGGCGACCATGAAACCTTCTGCCCCTTTCGCACTCCTGGGTTCTATAGGTGGGGAGACTGAGGCACAGAGGGGCCAAAAGCCGTGCAGCAAGTCAATGGTGGGGCTGGGGCTAGACGGAAGTGTCCTGATTCCCAGCCCCTGGCTCCAGTCACTAACGGGCGCTGCTGGTGTTGGATCCACGCGCTGTTCCAGGCTTTGCCGTGGTGGGGGATTCTCCCCAGCCCACCTTGCAGTGCTGGCTGGGGGTGGGAGCATCCTCCCGGGCAGCCGGAATTACAGCCAGATCCCGCGTGGGGACGGAGCCACTAAGAGCTAGGCCTGTGACCACTGCCCGCTCCCAGCTAACAGCCCATGTCCCTCCCCCCAGCCTGTGAGTGCCACTCCGTTGGCTCGGCCCAGGGGCTGGAGTCCTGTGATCCCCTCACTGGCCAGTGCGCCTGCCTCCCTCGTGTGACCGGACGGGACTGCAGCCGCTGCCAGCCGGGCCATTATGACCTGCAGCCAGGCACTGGATGCAAGAGGTTGGTGGAGCTGGAGCCCTTGTTAGATGGTCTCTGAGAATCGCTGCCTTGGACCACAGGGGACCCCCCGGGAGAGGGAGGCAGCGGCTGGTGCCCAGTTAACAAGGCTCTGGATTTCCTGTGTGGTGCAGCTGCAGGATCCAGACCCCTACCCAGGTCCCAG
Organism: Pelochelys cantorii; assembly: GCA_032595735.1. Classification (NCBI taxonomy): domain Eukaryota; kingdom Metazoa; phylum Chordata; order Testudines; family Trionychidae; genus Pelochelys; species Pelochelys cantorii. The sequence continues at coordinate 13,542,245 of CM064347.1, read as the reverse complement.
CACCAGGTCCCCCGTAACTCTGCAGCCGCAGCACGAAGCAGCCTGCGCCCATTGAAGGCAATGGCAGAGCCCACGTGGGGCAGCGGACCCAGCCCCCAGTCTCACATCATGGGGTCAGTGCATGGGGTGCCTGGCCCTGAAGCAAAACTACCCCCCCTCCCGTCCCTGCACGTGTCACCGGGAACTCGCTCTCCTAGGGGCGGCTGGGGACATGATGCCCCATGGGCCTGGGAGTTAACACAGTGCTGGGCACGTGCCGGAGCTGCCTTTGTGCCGGTTCCCATCTGGTGCCCAGCGGTGGGTCGGCAAAAGGTTTCACTTCCTGCCTTCCTTTGCCTTTGTCCCAGCTGTGAGTGCCACCCTATGGGATCCCAGCACAGCCAGTGCCACCCGCTCACAGGGCAGTGCCCCTGCCAGCCCGGGGTTGAAGGCCGGTCGTGCGATCGATGCCAGCCTGGTTTCTTTGGGTTCTCGGCCAAGGGCTGCCGAGGTAACTGCGCCAAGGGGCGGCTGCTCCAGCGAGGCCGTGGGACTCCGTTTCTCTCCCATGTCCGTGATGGCTAATGGTATCGGTGGGGCTGAGCCTCGCCCACTGGGGGGACCCGGGACTGGCACAGGGGGTGGGCTGTGGTGGTGAAACTTCAGGCAGCACCAGCCTGCACCATGCCTGGGTCCTGCCCTCTCCTGTGGTCCTTCCTTCTCCTCTCCCCTGTCTGGACCTGTCTAACACAAAGGGGGTAGCAGTGTCTCCCGGTGGGGCAGGGACCTGGAAGGCTGGGCTCCCGGGTTCTCCTCCCAGATCCGTCCTGGACTCACCGTGTCTCTCAGCAAGTCCCACAGCCCTTGGTGCCCATGGCCCTCGCTGTCTGGTGGAGGTAAGGTTCTGGTCTCCCTCACCAGGCAGTGCGGGGCTCATGTCCCATGGAGAAGCACTAGAAAATGGCACTCCACTGTGCATGCTCCTCTTGGGCCAGGCTCTGCCTCCACTGCGTGGGTGGAAATCTGGAGTGACTGCTCTTGACTCAGTGGCGCAGCTCCGGAATGAGGCCAATGGGAAGGAGAGCAGGGTCGGCCCTGAGCCTCCAGGCTGACCCTGCTCCCATAGGCTAGTTGTGGCCCCAGTCCATGGACTGACTTGGAAGCTGGCAGGGACACAGCGCCCCCCGACCCCCGTTCCTTGTGCAGCCTACACCTGGGGTCTGGCTCGTGCCTGCTGCTGGGCCCTGACCCCGCTCTCCCTCGGGTGCAGCCTGTAACTGTTCCCCGCTGGGCGCCGTCACCCCGCAGTGCCGCGAGAATAGCACGTGCATCTGCCGGCGGGGCTTTGTGGGCTACAAGTGCGATCAGTGCGAGGTGAACTTCTTCTACCCCCCGGAGCAGTCTCTGTGCCAGGAGTGTCCCCTCTGCTACGCCCTGGTGAAGGAGGAGGTACGGCACCTGCACTCCCTCCCACCACCCAGCCTGCCACCAGCCTCTGCTCCCTCCTCCAGGGCCAGAGCCGCTTCGCTCCCCCAGCCTGTCCATGCCCATTAGCAGCACCCTGGACACCCCACTTCCCTCAGGGGTCAGTGCAGGGTGTCTAGAGGGCAGCTATGGCCTGTGACCTGCGGCAAGTCAGACTAGAATGGACCTGCTTGGTTGTAACCCCTGGAAATCTGACGCCCCTTCCCTCACGCGCCCCTGTCTCCTTGACTGGGCGAATCCTCCTCTCCCCTGGAGCCCCGTGCTGTCTCTGCACATGCAGGCCTAGACCCCGCTTAGCCCTGTAGCCCTTGGTACTCACACAGCCACACTCCTGCCCTGTCCCTCACTCTGCGCCTCCCAGTCCTGGGGCTGCTACAACCCTGGGTGTGCAGTGACCCTGTGCTGTGCCCTCTCCAAAGTGCCCTTCACCCTTCCTTGGCCTGGCCCTGTACACCAGCCTCTGTGCTGCCCTGCCCTATACACCGGGCGTTCTCAGCCTTTTTCTTTCTGAGCCCCGACCCTGTGCTATCAAACTCCCCAGCCCACCTGTGCACGATAACTGGCTTTCTGCCTACAAAAGCCAGTTGCCTGGGGCCCCTGTGAAGCTACATTGCTCAGGCTTCAGTTACCGGGGCGGGGACTCAGAGCCCCAGACTTCAATCCAATGCGATGGGGCTTTAACTCTCTGCCCTGGGCCCTAGGGAGCCTAACACTGGCCCTGCTAGGCAGCCCCCTGTTGGAGAACCGCTGCTCTATGCTGCCCTGCTCAGCCTGGCCCAATGCATGGCCCTGTGTCTGCCCACACACCTCTGCCTTGGCCCCCTACGCTGCCTCACCTTGGCTTATACCAAACCTTGGCCTGGCCCCAGACGCTGTCCTGTCCTTCTCCTCCCAGGCTGACAAGCTGAAGGCCAGGCTGCAGAAGATGGAGGTGCAGCTGCAGAGACAAGACTGCGGCAGCCCTGGGACCCATGAGGCAGTGCTGGGCGAGGAGCCCCGAGGAGACAGTCTTCAGCTGCCAGGTACAGAGGGGCAGGGGCAAGGGAGGGTGTCGGGGCAGGGAGGGCTCGATGCACCTTGGTTGCTCTCCACCCGCCCTTGGGTGCGATGGGGATGGGGCAGAGTAAGAACCGCAGAGCCGCGCCTCCTGTCAGAGCCACGCATTCATGTGGCCTGAGGGGGGCGCTAGAGAGCATCGGGCTTGCCCACCTCCCACACTGACCCTGAGTCCAGAGGGTATCCAGTGGGGCGGGGCAGCACAGAGCTCCCTCCCCCTTTGCACGTGGCCACATTTGCACAACAGCTCGGTTGAGGGCTGAACCCCAAACCCCTCCCTGTAGGTGTTCCCGTGGTTGCTGCTGGTGCTGAGCGTGCCTAGGAATCTGGCCCCAGATGTGGGCGCGGCGTGTGGGACCCTGGCCCTGAGCGCCTTAAAGCTCTTGTCCCCCGCAGCCGTGCCCCGTCGCCAAACCGATACAGACAAAGCGGAGGGGGTTCAGAGAAGAGCCACAGAATGATGGAGGGGCCTGCAGGGGACAGGCGCCGAGCTGGGCTCCGCAGTGGAGAGGAGAGAAGCCCTCGATCAGTGGCCGCGAGGATTTGGGCATTGCTGGGGGAGGGGTGGGGAGGGAGCTCCGGGGTGGAAGTGGGTGCAGTGGAGGAATCCAACTATCAGACCCCTCCCCTGCCATATTAGATGTTAGGCTAGGGAAGGCACCCTGCTTGCCATGTAGGCATGTGGAACGCCACGCCTGGGCAGGGGAGGGCCATGCCTCAGCATGGGGCTGCTCCCGCAGGGAAGGACCCCAGGGTGACGGCTGCAGGAGAGCTCTCCCTGTGCTGCTTGCAGATGCCAAGGCCATGTTCCTGGAGCAGGTGGCCCAGCTGGAGAGCTCCGTGAGCGCCGCGCAGGGCCAGCTGAAGAACGCCAGCAGGACCGTGGGCTGCACTGCTGCCGCCAGCGCTGAGAAAACTTGCCGCCTCCTCTCAGAAATCAGCGCCGTGCTGCTGTCTGCGCAGCGGGAGATCCAGCAGGCTGCGGCCGGGCTAGCGACAATGGTGCCTGGCTCCCCCCAGCATGCTGGGTTCTCAGCCCCTCTCCCGCAGCATCGCCTGGCTACAGGCCTGGCCAGGTGCTAGTGGTAGTGCCTTGGGGGGAGCCCTTGTTCCTTTCCCATCCCCCCAGATGTGGTAGGACCTGAGTCAGCAACTGGCTTCTGCAGGTAAAGAAGCAGCCCCATAGGCAAGCACAGAGCACCAGCCCGCTTTCAACCCTGCAGCCCCCCAGGTGCAATGCAGCCGGGGCAATTTCTTCCTTTGCTCTCTTCCTAAGTTCAGGGAAGTCTGTTCAGTGACTCGTCCACCCCCAGGAGAGCCTGGTGACCAAGCCAGGGGGCTGGGGGCAGGTTGTTCTGGCTTTTCCCAGCCTTGCCTGGCGGGAAGACATGCGGAAGCCCTAGAAAGGGACATTCAGAGCCATCCAGCCAGGCTCACGCAGAATGTCCCTGGCCTTGGTCTGCTCTAGGCATGGTACTGAGTCCAGTGCTGTCCCCACAGAAGGGTCCCGGGGCTGAACCCTGCGTTTCCCATTCGTGTTGGTTTTTATATGTTGAAGGTGATTCCTCAGGAGTTTTCCGGGCAGCCCACCAGCTGGAGTCACCAGGCACTGGAGTCCCAGGGGCTGGCTGCAAGGTACCTCACGCAGGACACAGACGCATGCAGAGTCACACATCCCGGGTTCTCTCTTCGCACTCTGAGACCTCCTCCTCCTCCAGTCCTCCCGCTGGCTTCCCTGCTCTGCGCACCTTGTCTCCCCTCCCGGGCTCTGCCCCACCTACATCTCTGCTGTCGTTTCCCCTCCTCCTCCTCCTGCCACTCATGGCCCTTTTATCAGACTCCCCCTCACTCTTGGGAGCACCTTCCCTCTGCCCCCCCCCTCCTGGAGCCTCCTCCCTAAAGCCAGCCCTGTTGTGGGTTCCCTGTCCTGCTCCTTGCCGTTCCTCGTGACACTGGCCTGCTGACCCAGGTGTTGTGCCCAAGGCAGAGAGGCGCCTGCTCTCGGCCTGTGCTCGAGCTAAAGCACCGGGCAGGCAGAGGGCTCCGTAGTCAGCCAAGTGCAACATCTGCGCAGGGAGGCAGGCACCTTCTGGGTGGTGTTTCCCCTAATAGAGCAGCTGTGCCCCAGCGTGGGCGAGAGGGGGTCCCGCCACCTGCCCTCCTGCTAGGCTCCGCCAGCTGGAGCAAGGAGCCCCACAACGCTGGGCCACTCAGGAGCATGCGGCGGATGCCATTGTGCCTCTCTGGCAGGATCACTCCATTCGTGCGGCAGGGGTCGGTCCCTCTGAGCTGGCCTAGTCCTGTCTCCTGAGAGCTCAGACAGGGCTGACAGCATGAGGGCAGACCCCATCTGTGCCCCGCGTCCGGGGCGTAACCTCAAGGCGCTCATGGCCTCCCCGGGGGGGTTGTCTCCGCAGCCACAGCGACACGGCGGCACAGGTGGAGTCGGTGGCCAGGAGAGCCCTGCTCGCTTCCAACACCAGCTGCGCTCTGCTGCAGAGCATCCTGGAAGACGGCGCGAGCCTGGATTTCAGGAGGGTGCTGGAAGAGAGGTGAGAACAGCAGTGTGTCTGGGAGCTGAGTGCGGGGTGGGGGAGCCAGACCCTGCCTCACAATCCCCTGCCAATGTGACTCCACCCCAGCAGGCAGCGACCCCCACGAGGGGCAAGAGGGGAGCTCTCGGTGTGGCTCATTCAGCCCTTGACCTCTTTGCCAAGCTTGCCGACAAGGGGGCTTCCTTGTGTTCTGGATGCCTGGGCTGAGACCCACCAAACTCATTGCATGTGAGCCGCCCAAGTGCCCTCAGATTGCTGGTTCCCAGGTCACAGTCAGCCTGGACCAGCCTCAGACCCAGCAGGCTATAGAGAGCCCCCCTGTACTAGCAGCGCCCTGCCCCCTCCGTGCCTGGCCAGCTCACCGTGTCCTTGTGCTCCTGCAGGAAGCAGCCCCAGTGAGATCATAGCTTTGTCTTGTGCCCCTTCTGTATAGGTACCAGGAAATCCAGCAGGCACAGGAGGAGCTGGCTGCTGGCATGTTGGAGGGGGCAGCTGAGGCCGAGAGAACCTTTGCATCCATCCGCCAAGCTAGTGCAGACATGGCAAAGAACCTCTCTGCTCCGGACCTGGTGGGCAGCCTTGAGCACTCGCAAATGCTAGTGCCTGCAGGGCTGGGGGTTCAGATGGGCTGCCCCTGGCAGTGTGCCCAGTCCCACCGCAGCCCAGTTCCTCCCTGGGGCTCCATGGCAGAGTTAGCGGTCTGGGTACTTACTTCACTGTGGTATCCGGGCACCTCCTGCTTGTGCCTGGGTTGTAGCCTCACACCTGTGTGGTGGGGGAAGTTGAGGCACAGGACAGGTGAAGGGACTTGCCCAAGGTCTCCAGGGAGCCAGTGGCTGAGCTGGGAGTTGGACCCTGGACTCTTGAGTCTCGACCAACCAGCTCCGCTCTCTGCCTTTGTGCAGAGCCAGGCCCGGGACAGTCTGAGCCCCTCTGGTGTGGCCGTGGGTGTGATCAGAGCATGCTCCATCCCTAACTGCTGGCTGGCAGGGGAGGGAAGGGGGCAGTTCCCAGCCTGCAAATGCTGCTGAGCCACTTTGGGGGCGGCTGGATGTTATCCCCACCTGAAGCCAGGAGCCGAGCCTGGGTCACCTGACTTGGGGCCCACTAGAGACACTTTCTCTGAGCTTATCCCCTCCTTCTCTGTGCTGTGGGTTTGGGGTGGGGAGATGCCCCCTCCCCACAAGCTCTGCTTTCTGACCAAGCGGGTGGGGGTGTGGTCCCACAGCGCCCCCTGGTGGTGCAGGCCGGAGTGCTGGCTCAGGAGCTGAGGGCACTGGAGCGGGGCATGGAGGGGAAGGAGCGCCTGTTCCTGGGCAAGTCGGACGCTCTGATGGCCAAGCCGCGCAGGGAGCTGCAGAGGGCTCAGCAGTTCCAGCAGGCAAGTGTCCCGGGGAAAGGGGCTGGGGGTAGGGGGGGCTGCTCTGAAACCGGGGAGCATGCTCCAGGCAAACACGGGGCCTGATGCTGATTCAGACTAGGGGGGATAATTCATCCGCACCCATCTCAGGCCCGTACATGGCGGGAGGTGTGTGCGAAGGATGTGAAAGCACCCCCCATGTTTCCCCAAGTAGCAGACTCCAGCTGGCCAGAGGAAGGCAGGAGCGACGCGCTGCCCAAGCCTCCCTCCCCCACGCTCCGGCCTCCCTCCCCCATGCTTACTTGGGGAGTCGTGGGGGGGGGGCGCACTCATACCTTGCAGTCCAGATTTACTAAATAGCACCCCCCCACACACAGAAATTCCTGCGTATGGGCCTGTGTCTGCACCCACCACTGCAGACAGGAATGGGGGGAGAGTGAGATTCTCCCTCCTTCCCAGGAGATGGAATCCACTGCATCCCAGCAGGAGCTCTGAGTCCCCCCTTCCCCTCCCCTCCCATACACCCTACACCTCTCTAGGCCCTGCCTTCTGCTGGGGTCCTTCTGGCTGCAGGGAACTGGATGAGCCTGACCTCCCTGCCCCCCCCCCGGGCGCCCCTCCTCTGCCAGACAGAGGGGACCATCCGCAGCAGCTGCACCTGCTCAGGGAAGGAAGAACAGGGGCAGGAAGGGGAGACCCTTCTAAACCCCCCACCCCAGTGTGGCGGCGTGTCAGGTACCCCCCGATCCTGCACCCCCATCCGCAGCAAGATGAGACTCCGCCAGCCAATAGAATAGAGAGGGTTTATTGCTTCTCCAGGATACAGCCCAGCATAGACGTGATGTGGTTACAGGAGTTGGCCAGGCAACCTTAGACCCCTTGGGGTGGGGGTCCACAGACCCCTGACCCCTCAGTACTCAGCTTAGTTTCCTCTCTTTATGTCATCTCAGCCAAAAAACTGCCCAGCTCCCAGGCCCTGCCCCCCAGCTAGGTGGCTGTCTCTGCCTCCCTTCCTTTGTCTCTCCCCCTGGGAAGAGCCTTGTTATCTGCTCAGGCTGGGACTAGGTGTCTGGGCCAATCCACATGTGGGTGAGTCAGTGGGAATCACACATCACCGCATAGGGGAACCCCGGGTTACAGAGCAGACAGCACCCCCACTACATCACATCCAGAAACCCCTGGGGCAAGCCAGGGCAGGAGTTGAGCCGGCCTGCGTAACACTGGGTGTAGTTCTTTCCCTGACCCTGTAGGGCTCTCAGGTGCAGAGGCCAGTGCAGGGACCCCCGCGTCAGCCCAGAGCGCATCTTGGCCCCTGCTCCCTCCCCTATCAAAAACCCACCCAAGCAGTCACCACATAGCATCGTCTGATCAGCAGGAGGGCTCTCCACCCCCTTCCCCTGCCCCACACCCATACGATGCTCCTAGATCTCTCCTGCCTCTTCCCCTGCAGCTGTGGAAAGGGGCTGACACGGCCCGGGCTTGGGCAGCCGCGTCCGTTTCGCATGGAAAGGCCGTGGTCTCTGAAGCAAAAGCCCTGCTGTCCAGCTTGGAAGGTAACCCTGGCTGCCCAAAGCCATCTCCCCAGAGCTCAGCTCCCCTGCAGAGCCAGTGGTTGGGATGTGCCAGCCCTGCCTTGCAGGGTCACACTCGGGGCCTCCACCTGGCTCAGCCTCGCGATGCTCAGAGCTCCTGCAGCAGTGAGAGGCTGATGCAGATGGAACAGGGAAAGTGGGACTTTCTCCCCACCGCCAGCGGGGAGTTCTCTGCCCTGCTCTCTGCAGCACCAGGATTGGCACAGAGAGTGGGACTTGGCCAGGGGGTGGGACGCCCATGGGTCTGCATCATTTCCTGAGAACCCCGCTGGCAGATCAAACCCTGACATGCATCCCTCCCCCCATTGTACTGCCACCAACATGGATGGACAGGGCGTCTGCCAAGCCACGGGGGTTAAAACCTCTCGGAGGCTGCCAGAACCGGCACCGCTGCCAGTGGGACTGTGCCAGCCCATTAGTTCCTTGCTCTCCATGCTGAGGCTCCCGGTGGTGATGCTAGGAGCTCCCGTCCACAGAACTGAGGCTCATCTAGCTCCTTTCTTGGGGCGTCGTGGGGTAATCCTGACATCTGATGCCTGGCCGCATTGACCCCTCACCTAGAGGCGATGTGTGCGGAGGCCAGTACCAGGCCTCCAGCTCCGCAGGCTCCCCATCACGGTTGGAGGGTGGATTTAGTTTTCTTCGGCTTTGATGCTGGGGGAGGGGACGGTTGGTTTTGGCTCCGCCCATTTCCCGGGGAGATTTGAAAGCCTGGAGGTTGCCGGGGTTCTCGCACTGGCTCGGTTGATCCCAATTCTCCTCTTGTTCCCGTGGCGTAGCTCAGGGGTAACTCCACTGATGTGAGGCTGCCCCAGTGCATGCTGGAGGGGAGGTGTTCGACTGACTGCTGCCTTTGTCTGCAGGGGGGAAGAGGGTGCTGGTTCGTCAGAAGGGGCAGGCTGCTGTGCGCAGGAGACTGGCCGTCGTCCGGGACAGAGTGGTGGGGGATGTCCAGAAGAAAATTAGACAGGCAGAGAGGATGCTGGGAAACTCTGTGACTGTCTCCATGGCAGCCAAGAAGACGGTCAGAGAAGCAGAGAGAGTCGCCGGGGAGAGCTCCAAGGTCGGCGAGGCTGGTGTTCGACCAAGAGGAGAGGGGCTGCAGGAGGGGGTCCGGCACATGCCAAGGGAAGGGGGAGCTGGAGGCTGGATTAATGCAAGGAGATGCTGCATGGGCTTCCTCAGCATCGCTCTGCCAATGCCCCCACTTGCTGGCCTGCAGCACCCTGCCACCCTGACACAGGACCATAAGAACAGAAGAGCGGCCATACTGGGTCAGACCAAAGGTCTGTGTAGCCCAATATCCTGTCTGCCAAAGGTGGCCAATACCAGATGCCCCAGAGGGAGGGAACACAACAGATAATCATCACATCATCCCTCCTCTGTCATCCATTTCCAAACAAACAGAGGCTAGGGACACCATTCCTACCCATCCTGGCTAATAGTCATTGATGGACCTAACCTCCATGAATTTATCTAGCTCTTTTTTGAACCCTGTTAAAGTCTCAGGGTATGTCTACACTACAGCATTATTTCAAAATATCTAATTTCAAAATAGTTAATTCGAAATAGCTTATTTCGAAGTAACACATCTACACACACAATGCATTTCGAAATAGCACGTCCACACTGAGTGGACATTGAATCACATTTAAGGCTGGTTGGAACCAGTTCCAGCAGGGTATCAGGTCAGAAGTTACCTTGTGGCCAGGGCAGCCACCAGGGCACCCTGGGAAGGGCTGGAGGCCTCCTATTTAGAAATAAGCGTTTACACAGTGCTTATTTCGAAATAGCAATTTCGAAATTGGCACTATTCCTCATGGAATGAGGTTTACCAATTTCGAAATAAGGCCTCCGCTATTTCGAATTAATTTCGAAATAACGGAATGGCTGTGTAGACGCTAGGAAAATTATTTTGAAATAACTGCTGTTATTTTGAAATAACTTTGCTGTGTAGACATACCCTCAGTCTTCACTACATCCTCTGGCAAGGACTTCCACAGGTTGACGGTGCGCTGAGGGAAGAAAAATTTCCTTTTGTTTGTTTTAAACTTGCTGCCTATTTTTTAAACCTGCTGTCTGTTAGGCCCCCCTAGCTCTGCCAATGCACCCCCATCCTAACCTATAGCATCCTGCTACTGGGCCCCCCAGCTCTGCCAATGCACCCCCATCCTAACCTATAACATCCTGCTACTGGGCCCCCCAGCTCTGCCAATGCACCCCCATCCTAACCTATAACATCCTGCTACTGGGCCCCCCAGCTCTGCCAATGCACCCCCATCCTGACCTGCAGCCTCCCTGAATTTCCTAAGAGCACTTCAGAACCTTCTCTTCCAGTCAGCCTTAATTCCAGCCTGTAGTTCTCCTGGACCCCCGCACACCCTGCCTCCTGCATGCAGCATCCCTTGCTCTTAGAGCCAAGGGCCTGTCTTGAGCCTTGGTCCGGCTGCCTGGCTTTGCAGTATCTCAAGTGCCGGCTGACCTGCATCTCAAGTCCAACTTGAATTGCCATGCGAGAAGGGAAGGGCTGGCGCGTGCGCTCACTGAGTTCCACATCCTTCCCACTGAGCCGTCGCTCACGCCAGTGGGCGAGTTACCCAGGGCTGACGGGAGCCTGGTCTCCCTTCCACACACCACCCCAGCTCAGGCCAGTGCCTTGCTCAGCGGCCGTCTGGGCACAAGGAGGGGATCAGGACGGGGAGAGGAGCAATGCAAAAGCCGACTCCTACTGACGCTTCCCTCTGTAACCCTGTGCTACTGGCACCGTGCAGAGGTCCCAGGCCCTGCTGAGGGAAGGGAAGCAGGAAGACAAGCGCGCCAGCGAGTTTGCCAAGCGCATCAGTGGAACCCTGGCAGAAATCTCAAGGCAGGAGCACATGTCTGAGCAGCTCGGGGAGGAGTTCGAGGCGTCTCACCAGGTGAGCTCTGACCCCGGGGGCGTGGGCGAGAGCCCTTCTCTTCCTCTGCTGTCACCATAGTGCCCTGTAAAGTGTGCAGCTGAGTGGCCGCACAGGGTGCAATTAAGACCCACCCACCTCATTAATGGAGCCACGTAGCCGTGCCTGCACTAATCAGCTACCTCCTCCAGAGTGCTGAACATTAAAACAAGGGATAATGAATACAGTGCATGACTTATTTTGAGTGTTTCATATGAAATCAAATAAAATTAGTCCCCTCATTGTCCTCACTCGAGTTCCTCGCTGGCTTGGGCCCCTTTGTAGCCCTGTGCTGCCTGCGCGCTGTGTTGGACTTTTTGTGAGTACGTGGCGGACGCCGCGGTGTGCACACAAGCACACACCACCTCACCATTGGTGCACATGACAAACCTCACTCTGCTCATGGCTGGGAAAACTTAGAAAGAACGCTGCCCGTGACCCGCCCCCGTTCAGGGCAGAAACCCCGGACATGGCATGTCTGTGGCAGGCTCCGCAGAACCCCCGTGCACAGGCCGGGATGTCCTCTGTGGAGTCCCCCGCGTGGGGTTGATCTGTTAGTGCTGGTGGCCCGAATCCTCCCTGTGATTTGTATGTGGGGTGCAGCTAATGCAAGTCCGTGTGTGTTGGAAGGTGAGGATGGGGATGAGTGACACTAAGGAGAGCCTCCGAGAAGCCCAGAGCTCCCTGGAGATGGACATTGAGATCCTGAATAACCTGCTCAGCAGCCTAGGTAAGAACCCACCCTGAGAGTGCCAGTGGCACACCCCCTTCCTGGGCCCTGCCCTAGGGCTGCCAAGGGAAACACTGCTGCACAGCTTGGAATTCCTCAGCGATCCGCCTGTCGGAGCCAAATCCAGTCCGTGCATCTCGGTTTCCCTACATGCTGCACTTCAGGTTGGGACATTGGCCCTAGATTTATTACTAGATTTACCTGGCGTTGCTCGGGTCCTTAATGAAAATGTCCCAGCTTCACGTAAATCACTTCTCTGGGGTGGGGCCAGGGGGGAGGGATCAGTATTCAGGCTGCTCTGGGGAGAGAGGACAACCCCAGCCCTCTCTTATAGCAGCAACTATGGGCCAGGTGAGAAGCACCTCTGCATAGTGATTGCAGCTTCAGTGGGCACAGCCAGGGGAGGGGTGCATGTCCCCCGGCTGGGGCAGTTCCAGGTTTATCTGCCCCTTGCGCTCCCCAGCCAGAGTGAGGAATGCAGCAAACTCTGCCCTTTCTGCTGGCTCCCTGACGAAGGGGAACAGTCAGCAATGTTCCCATAGGAATGGGGAGGGGCTTCAGTCCCCCTGCCTTCCGTAAAGGCAACAGGGAGTGGGAGGCTCAGGGCTGGGGGAGTTCCACAGCAGGGGGAGCGCCCCCAGCCAGCCCCTTTCACCTGCCTCGTGATTCTTTCTGACTGGGAGTATGAGAAGCAATCCCATTCCAGTCATATCCCCTTATCCTGGCACAACCAAACCCCGACCTTGCTTTACCCTAGGAGAAAAGGAAGTGGCATAGCAAATGTGGCAGTCCTAGCACTTCCTGTTCAGGAGAAGTTTCTGAACAGACAGACACTCAACTGTATGCTAGACAACAGTTCAGTAGTTACCTAGGACATCACAGCTGAATCTCTGTTGAACATCATGGTCACCGGGAACTTCATAGCCACAGCAGGGATCAAACCCAGAGCCTCCTGCTGTGAAAGCACACCCCCCCCCCCCAGCCATTTGAGCTAAAGGGGCAGCTTAGCTTGCCACCAGCAGGCCGCACACTCTGCAATTCTAGCTTTAGCCAGCAAAGGGCAGTGTTAAACTCTCATTTTTTAAGCTTGTGCTTTTTTGAGCGCTGCTGCTGACACAGCCAAGAAGAGCACTGATCTCCCAGTGTGGTCACTGGCCTCCTGAGTCACTGAAAAAAGGGAATTGGCTGATGCACACGCCACATCCAGAGCTGCCTTTTGGCCTGACATCTGGATCGTGCTGTTGGATTTGCATGGGCTTTCCCCCACTGGCTCTTCAGTGGTGAGAACAGACTGTAACTGTGGAGTCATCATGGCCGGGGTGGAGTGTCGGGGAGGCCAGCCAGCAATGAATCAGTCTTTCTAACAAGCCTGGAGTTTGGGGCACACAAGGCTATGGGGTGGTTTGTATCTTTTTATTTGATGTTTTCAATTTAAATGGATAGAAATCTGAGGGGGAGAAGGGAGACAAAAATCTGTGTGGCTGAAAACTCCAGTGATTGCTGAACCCAAAGGGATTTAGACAGCCAAACTTGGCCAAGTCACTTCCACTCTGGGGGCCTGTTTTCCTTCACACCCTTTGCCAATCTTACCTCTGTAGGCTGTAAGCCCACTGGGACAGAGACAGCCTCTCCTGGGGTATGTCTAGACTACATGGCTCAGTCGACGGAGCCATGTAAACTAGTTTACCCGACATAGTCAATGAAGCAGGGATTTAAATAATCCCCGCTACATTAAAATAAAAATGGCCTCCACGCTGTGCCGACAATCAGCTGATTCGGCACAGCGCGGCAGTCTAGACGCGGATCGGTCGACAAGGGAAGCCTTTGTGGACTGCTCCCTTATGCCTTGTGAAATGAGGTTTACAGGAGCGGTCAACAAAGGCTTCCCTTGTCGACCGATCCGCGTCTAGACTGCCACGCTGTGCCGGATCAGCTGATTGTTGGCACAGCGCGGCGGCCATTTTTATTTTAATGAAGCAGGGATTATTTAAATCCCCGCTTCATTGACTATGTTGGGTAAACTAGTTTACATGGCTCTGTCGACGGAGCCATGTAGTCTAGACATACCCCGGTGTGGGGATGTTGAGCGCCTAGCGCACGGAGGCCGTGATCTCAGCTGGGGTCCCTTGTGCTATTGAAAGACACAATCTAATAGTACATCGACTTCTCCCTCTGGAGGCTGCTAGTGTCTTTTTTCTGCATTTCGCTTAGTCTGAGCAGCCAGAGAAGCCTGACTGGTTTTGCTTGCTGCAGCTATTCAGTGTCGCAGTCTGGTTTCCCCAGCACTGAAGAAGCTCCCCTGGATCTCCAGGCACTTGGCAGAGGGGGAGACGATCGCTATCCCCATGCCACAGGGGCGGGAATGGAATGGAAGTGGCGTGCCCAGGGTCGTAGCAAGACAGTGCAGGGGGAGGACAGCGCAGGTACCACGAGGCTGTTCCTAGTGCTGTACGGAGCCATGTCTACATTAACACCCTCCCCCCAGAGCTGCCAACTCCCTTGATACCCTTTTAACTCTTTCCAACCCTGAGGTGAGAGCCCAGGATCTGCCTAAAGCCCCATGGCCTGGAGCCACATAGGGCTGCCCTGGCTCTCTGGCAGCTCCCTCATGGCTGTGCTCTTTGCTTCCCTCAGGCAACCTGGATCAGGAAGCACCCACGGCCACTGTGCTAAGCACTAGCCACCTCCAGCTGGGCCGCCTGCAGCTGCGCCTGGCCAGGCCTGGAGCCCTGGAGAGGAAACTGAGCCATCTTCAGCGGGAGGCTGAGCAGCAGCGGCAGAAGATCCAGGCATTCGAGAGCGACCTGCAGGAGATCCGAGCCGATAAGCAGAACCTGGAAGAGGTTCTACGGAGTCTGCCCGAGGGCTGCTCGAGCTGGCAGTGAGCAGGCCCCGTGGACGACCCCTGGGCCCCCACCGCCACAAGGAACGGCAGAGCCAAGGACATCCCCCAGCTCACGAGCCAGCACCTCGAACCTGCCGTCCTCTCACTACGCTACCTTCCCGCAGATTAGCGGGTGAGGGTTCCACACCACAGGCCCTGCAGAACTGCTAGAGCCCGGGGGAAAGCTTGTCTGTGAGGGAAGCAGAGCTGTCGTGGGAGCAACTGACTCCCACGGGAACTAAGGGACCATCCCAGGCCAAACCCCCCACCCCCCATTCCCAGGGCCGCCCACCCCGGCATCTGCATAGAGCCACATTGCGTTTTTTAAAAAGAGAAACTCTGCCTCCGCATTTTCTTTGGGGAGGGTTGGAGGGGGCAACTTACCTGGGCCAGGTGCTGGTCCCATCCCTTCATGCTGGGCTGGGTGATGCTCACATGCTTCGGTCCTGGACCACAGCACAACCTGAGTAGAAGGGGAGAGCGCGGAAGCCAGAGCTCTCCTGGAGGGGATGGGACAGAGGGCTCGGGGCTGCCCCCTCTGGGGAAAGAACACAGCTGCCCGCTCCTGGGGTCCGCGGTCCCAATCGATGGGATTGTAAGGGCTAGCAGTGGAAGTGGAGCAGGAGGCGTGGGGGATGGGCCGTGCCCTGCCCCTTGTGGCTCTGCAGCTCTGCCAGGGTGGCACCGGTGAGAAACAGCTCTGCAAGTGGAGCCCCTGGGGCACAGTGTCTGCCAGTGCACCTGGGGGCTGCGAATGGACCATCCCAACTCAGTAGTCAGGGGGCGAGGGCATTAGACCAGGCCTAGGTCTGCTCTTGCTTCGCGTGGCTGTAGCCTGTCATTCCCAGCAGCTTGTGGACAGCCCCTCACCTGCCCTGCCAGGAAAGGCAAAGGGCTGAAGAGCTGGGCAGTCGCCTCAGGCTTCGCCACCAGCTTCGTCCGCTCTGGAGTGACTGCTTGCAAGTGGCTCCAGGCTAAAAGCTTGACTGTAATTCCCAGTCGTGGCGTTGCAGCTGGGCCAAATGCGCCGCTGCAGCGGGCAGCGTCAACCCTTTTCCCCTGCGTGCTCCAAAGCAGTGGCTCCCAACCTGTGGTCCACAGACCCCTGGTGGTCCCCGACGGCATTGGAGGGGGTCCGCGGAAAGTTTAAAATAGAAACTGTCACCCGCTCTCCAGCACCAGCCATCTCATTAAGTAAAGTCCATGTATTATCGCTCAGTGTTACTATTTGTTTTTAGATAACATGGGCTAATCTACATTTCAATTGATTGTCAGATGGAATGTTTGAAAACAGCTGTAGTGTTTGGGGGGGGGGTTGTAAAATGTTAATAGATTGAAAAGGGTCCATATGCTCAAAAAGGTCGGGCGCCACTGCTCTAAAGGGAAGGTCAGCAAGGGTTGATCCGGCTCGGAGGCAAGCAACACATTAGACAAGAGAGAGATCTGGCCCCTTCTGCCCTCGTTCACACTGGCTTGGCACTAGCATGACACCAGGGGAGTGACTTCTGATTTTCCCTGGTGTAAGATTGTGCTGGAGCCTAAAGCCCTGCTTCTGGTTTGTTTTTTAACCTGATTCGAATGTGTTTGGGTGCCATTCACACTACTAGAAATTGGTTTAGCTAGAGCCACCTGCCAACCCCTTTGTAAGGCTGCTGGAGTGGTTTGTAGCTCCCCCTCGCCCCACTTGCCCCTTCCTTTCCCCAAATCAGCCAGCTGCCCCTTGCCTCTGTGCAAAAGCTGGCACTGGGAGACCATTCCAGCTGGGTGTTATCAGCCTCTCCCCCTCTCACTGCCCAAGGACAGCCCTGTGAAAGCACAACAGTTGTTGCAAAGAAAACACAGCACGATGCCAGCTTGGCTGGGAGGCCTGGCCAAATAGCCACATATTTGCCTCCCTAGGAAAACAACTGGGCATCTTCAATCTGCACACTAACTTGCTGCTGTGAGAGAAATGTCAAGCCCTTGCCACCTGCCTGGTGCTGAAGATGTGATTTCACCCTCCTTCCCAGCCTCCCCAGAGACATGTTTTCTGAGCTGATGCTATGTGCTTGTAGCTGTATCCATTTAAAAACATCTTAATATAATACATATGCTACACTCTGCTTGTAATGCGGTCCATGGGTATAAAACAGCTGGTGGGGTGTGTGTGGGGGGGGAATACATGGCATACTTCTAGCAGCTGTCCTCCAGCAGAGTTCTGCAAAGGAAAGCCTTACAGAGTGACTTCAGCTAACAGCAAAACGCAGCTGCTTCTCAGGTGGAAAGTGGCAGCTGTTTAACAGCTCTCAGTAAACCGGCACAGCAGTTTAGGCAAGGAAGTAAAAACCCCAATAGCGAATTGAAACTGCAGGGGGAGCTCAGGGAGGCAGAGTGTGATGACTCCAATTAGATTCTGGCCAGGAAGCTAGAGGTAACATATTCTGCTCTTGAAAAAGGCCCTCGGCTCTTTAAAGACCATAAGGGTTTGGGAGCTCAGCTGCATGTCTGCTGCAGCCCCGCACCGCAGGGGCTGGGCTAATGACTGACTGGGCCAAAGCTGCTGGGTTTCTTCTCTAGGCTTCCCACTAGTACATCCATGTGTTACTTTGCATCTCTCCTGGCCCTGTGGGTGTGTAGTGCCCTCAGGAGGCTGGGGCTGTGTAGCCAGTCGGCAGGGAAGGGGTGAAAAGGAACCTGGGAACACAACCTCCAGCTGCAGGGCCCCCCAGCATCGCTCCCGTTAGCGTTAGAAAGAGGAGTCCCGCCAATCCCAGCTCCTCCTGCAGATGATTTCTAAACAAGGGCAAGCCCAACACCCAGAAGGCTGGTACGCTTTGCAGGTAGTGATGCTGCATGAGGGCTGGACGCATGCCCACGTCCGCTCCGGGAAGAGACGGCCCACGCTGTGAGTGTGAAGGGCAGGGTGGGGTACCTGCAGAGCAGAGGGTGACCTGTCTAGGGGCAGGGGTGAGGCTGCTTGAAGGGAACACCACCCTGGCCATGACAAGACCATCAACAAGAGGCTTACAGGATACAGGGGTGGGAGGTTGGCAGGAGAGGTGGATCTGGGAGTTGAAGACAGGAGCTGAAGCCAAGAGTGAGGATTGTGTAAAAAAGCCATCACATGAGCACAGGAGTGCATCAAGGCCAGCGGGCACACGGGGGCCTGACGAGGGGAACTCACTGGATGCAATGCCAAAGGGATTAGCAGGAGAGAATCCTAGGGCTGGAAGAGATCTCAAGGGGTCATCAAATCCAGCCCCCTGCCCTAAGCAAGACCAATCCCAACTAAATCATCCCAGCCAGGGCTTTGTCAAGCTGGGACTTAAAAACCTCTAGGGATGGAGAGTCTACCACCACCCTAGGTAACCCATCCCAGTGCTTCACCACCCTCCTAGGGAAATAGCTTTTTCCTAATAGCCAACCTAGACCTCCCCCAGTGTAACTTCAGACCATTGCTCCTTGTTCTGTCATCACTGAGAACAGCCCCTCTCCATTCTCTTCGGAACCTCCTTTCAGGAAGTTGAAGGCTGCTATCAAATCCCCCCTCTTCTCTTCTGCAGACTTCATAAGCCCAAATCCCTCAGCCTTTCCTCATAGGTCATGTGCTCCAGCCCCCTAATCATTTTGGTTGCTCTCCGCCGGACCCTCTCCAATGCGTCCACATCCTTTCTGTAGTGTGGGCCCCAGAACTGGATGCAATACTCCAGATGTGGCCTCACCAGTGCCAAATAAAGGGGAATAATCACTTCTCTAGATCTGCTGGCAATGCTCCTCCTAATGCATCCTAATATTCCATTTGCCTTCTTGGCTACAAGGGTACACTGTTGACTCATATCCAGCTTCTTATCCACTGTAATCCCCAGGTCCTTTTCTGCAGAACTGCTACTTAGCCAGTTGGCCCCCAGCCTGTAACAATGCTTGGGATTCTTCCATCCCAAGTGCAGGACTCTGCACTTGTCCTTCTGGAACCTCATCAGATTTCTTTTGGCCTAATCCTCTAATCTGTCTAGGTCACTCTGGACCCTCTCCCTGCCCTCTAATGTATCTACCTCTCCCCCTAGCTTAGTGTCATCTGCAAACTTGCTGAGGGTGCAATCCATCCCCTCATCCAGGTCATTAATAAAGGTGTTGCACAAAACCGTCCCTAGAACTGATCCTTGGGGCACTCCGCTAGAAGCTGACCACCAACCTGACATTGAGCCGTTGATCACAACCCGTTGGGCCCGGCAATCTAGCCAGCTTTCTATCCACCTTCCAGTCCATTTATCCAATCCACACTCCCTTAACTTGCTGGCGAGAATACTCTAGGAGACCGTATCAAAAGCTTGTGTGGGACCATGAACATCACAGGAGGGGCAGGCTCACAGTGGGAAAGGTCTGAGCAGCAGAGGTCAGTGAACCTGGAATAGGGCCGGGAGGGAGTGTTAGTGACCTAGCTGAGAGCAGCATGAGTGGAGCAGGAGGAAGCAGGGAGCAGATCACGGCTGGAGGGATGAAAGCTAGCAGCCCAGAAGGTAGACGTCCAATGCCCCAAACACCCCCTCCACAAAGGGGACAGTCCCTGGATCTCCCCTGGGCAGGTACCAGTACCACTCTGCCTGGTGTTCCGCTTCTAGCAGTTCTGTATGCTCCATGATGGCCACCCCTCCACCCCCACCACAACCCTTGATGCACTGCAGGGGGCAATGAGGCATTTGAAGGATCAGCCCAAGGACTGTTCAACCCCCAGTTGCTGAAGCTGCTGCCCGGACATGGCTCATCCTCCACCACACAACCCGCTTCCGTCTGCATTGGCTGGCAGTGTCACACTGACCGACAGAATTGCACCTGGGATCGCTGCAGCTTCGTGCATGAGCCTCTACCATGTGAGCTAAAAGCCAGCTGCCCATTAGCTAAGGCTGTAGAGAAGGGCTGGGCAATAATGTTTAAAAGGGGGGGCGGGAGGAGGGGAGGCACTGGATAAACTTTTGAAGTGGCCCTGGGCCTGGAGTCTTTGCCCCCTGCCCCTGGTACCTAGAGAGACTCACCGGCTGTTTTAAAACAGCTGCAGTTCCCTCTAGGTGCCGCAGTGGGAGGAGACTTTGTCTGCTCCCCCTGCCCCCAGGCCAATTAAGGCCTGGAGGATGGGGGGGAGCATGCAAAGTCCCGCACCCCCTACCCCCGCCCTGCCGCACGCCCCTGGTGGGGGAGGAGACTTTGTGTACTCCTCTGTCCCCAGGTCTCAATTGGCTGGGGGGCGGCTGGGCGCCAGATCCACTTGCCCATCCCTGCAGCAGAGCTCATTCTGTCAGTGATCTCAGTGCCACTAGCTGGGAGAGTGAACTACACGCAGCAGGTGCGCGGGTTACTCCAGCACTTTCTCTCTCTTGCCCTCTGTTTCCTGCAGCATCGCTGTGGACACTAGAGGGAGGCTTTTCCCTTCCCAACACTTTCCACCTGTCTGTTAAAACCCAGCCGGCTAGAGCCAGGTGTGGGGCACAGCTCTGTGCATGGGCAAAGACCGTGTTAGCTAACCCTGTGCATCGTATAATAATGGAACAGGGTTTAGGGCTCTAACTGGGGATTTGGGAGGCTTAAGGTCAATACCTTGCTCTGGCACAGATTTCTGGTGAGAGTCTTGGGCAAGCCACTTACACCCAGCTCCTCCAAGGTATGTACACTTGTGCCTTCCATGGAAATCAGGAGCTGGGCTTCAGTCTCGCTCTGCCTCAGCTCCTCATCCCTCAGTGGGGCTACCCTGCAGCACGGGGTGTCAGGACGTGCACTGATACTGTAGTAAAGGAGGGTCCCATGAGAACCTGGGCAAGAGCAGATCGATGTATGCTCAGAAAATGCAAGGTGGGGTGACTCAGGTCCCCTGTGTACAGAGCCTTGACCCCCCTGGGGGGCTGGAATGAGCAGGTGGCAGTAGCTTGCA
This sequence comes from Pelochelys cantorii, assembly GCA_032595735.1. NCBI lineage: Eukaryota > Metazoa > Chordata > Testudines > Trionychidae > Pelochelys > Pelochelys cantorii. The sequence continues at coordinate 13,521,769 of CM064347.1, read as the reverse complement.
GCGGTGGGTCTGAAAGGCTCGCTGGAACCTGGGTGTTTCGAGGCGCGGTCTGAGGGAGGGGAGCTGGATGGCTGCCCAGAAGCAGTGTGGAAGCAGGTGGCAAGACTGGAGCAGGAAAGGGAGCAGATGCTAGAATAACTGAAAGGACGTGCAGGGTGGAGGTGCGGCCCTCAGGCCCCGGTCCCTGGACTTTCAAGCCAAACCCAGGACACCGCTCTTAAGAGACTTTGGCTTCCAGCTGGTGACTCAGACTTGGCATCTCCAGGCAGCAGCCCTTCCAAGGGGCCCACCCAAACTCTTATTGTTTCATTTGTTTTCTTTAATTAACATAAACAGTGTTGTTATTAGTATGTGAGTATTAGGACAGGGGGAGTTGAGTGGTTAGGCAAGCGGGAGAGTGAAATGGGCTGGAATCCAACATGGAGAGGGGGACTAGTGGGCTGGGCAGGATCCTCCCCACCCCGTTGTGTTCCCCCAGCTTTGTGGATGCACCTCAGCGCTTACCACTGCAATTCCTGACTCCGGGCCCCTCCACAGCTTTACCCGGCTACTCCTCTTATTTCAAGTTGTGGGTGAGTGAGGCAGGGTCTTGCAATTGTGCCCAACAGTTTGATTGGTTCTTGTGATCTGGACCGATGCCCAAAAGGGAGCAGGCTGAGCACCCCAAACTCATCTCACCAGCAATCAGATTCCATGCTCTGCACCACCAGCCCCTTGTCCTCGTGAGAAAATTGTTTTCATTGGATGAAAATAAATCCTGATAAGTCCCTGCATTCAGAGCTCAGAGGGTTGAATGGCTCATCCCCTACTACTCCAGCTCCTCCATGTAGCCACTGCAAGTAGCACTGGCCATTTAACGTTCCTGAGACGTGCAGTTCTGAGCAGGGCTTGCTGAGCCACACACCATGAGGAAAGTGGCTGAGTGAGGCCAGCGGCTGACGGAGAAAGAGCCGAGGGGCAGGAGGGACCCCACAACATAGGGCAACCCCACTAAGAGATGAAGAACTGAGGCAGAGTGAGACTGAAGCCCAGATTCTGTTGATCTGGTGGTCCAGGACAGTGTTCCCTGTAAGTGATGTGTTTGTGCAGCTGCTCAGGGGAGGTTCTAATGCCACACAGCTGATTAGCAGAGCATTAACAGTTAGGTTTGTTTCTTCTAGTGGTGCACACTCACATGTGCCTTGGTGCACAAAACAAAATGTATTCTGCACATGGATGGAAAAATTCCACACATGGCTGGAAAAGATTGGAAGGAACATTGGTCCAGGAGCAGTATGATGCTTATCACCTTGACTTTGAGGCCAAAGCTGTACCAGAGAGTCTACGCATGAGTCTGGGGCCCAATTTGGGAAGAACAACATTGAGCATGCTGGCTAAGGAGCCATTTGCCTAGTTGTGATGCTTGAATTCAGTGCTTTCCCTAGGAATTGAAATGGGAGGTGTATAAAAAATACGTGGGGGGTACAGACTGATGAAGGGTGAGACTGTTAGGGTGGGCTGTATGGCACCAGAGTAAAAACTGGAAAATGTTTCACAACCTTTGTATTAGATTTAACTCATGTTCTTTAAATAATCATAGAAATTAAAGTTGGCTACACAAGCCTACGATGGAGCACTATCTCTACATCTGTGATGGATAGGAAGAGTGCTGGCCTTTTCTGAACATCCCAGCATTCAGTAACCAAAGGGTTAAACTCAGGTAGCTAGGAGGTGTTGGCAGGGAGCCAGGAGAGTCAATGGGGGAAGGTGTTGAGATCTGAAATGAAAGGAATACCTGCCTGCTGTTCTTCTTTGTGTGAGTTTAACCCAGAAGTTGGGGGAACAAGATAAATTGAATCAGACAGATCTACCATGCCTACAAAGAATTCTGGGCATGGAAATGGACTGGACCTCGAAGCACGGATCTGTGAGTAGATAGGGACATATCCATTTAGACACGACTGGGGTATTTTCTTTGTTTTGTTGTTTGGTTAAACTTTTCTGTGCTAAATCCATGTGCTTTTCCCCATACTGTATCCCAGGGACAGAATTTTCTCTGTGTTTTCAAACTGTTCTTTTTCTCAGTTGCTTTAAAATACCTAGCAACCCAGTATGTTTTGCTTAATAAAATCACCTTTTTTAAGGTGATTGATTTGATTCTTGTGTCTTGGAAGGTAATAGGTCTGTGTATACATGCCTGAGACTGAGAGGTCAGCTATCAAAGATAACAGTTTGTTTTCTCTTTTTATTCAAGCTCTCTTGTGCTCGAAGAGCTTGGGGTACCCCGCTGGAAGAGGTTCCAAGTGCTTCATCCTGGGTTCAAGAAAAAAGAGTTTTTTCACTGGGTGATGGCAGCCTATCTCCCATGGCCAGGAATTCTGTGATTTTGGGAAGCTTTTAAGCAGAAGCCTACAGAGGCAAGGTACTTTTAAGGTCTTTTGGGGCCCCTGCCTTCTGCACTTGGAGTGCCAGAGTGGGGAACAGCCCTGACAACATCCTTCTTGGTTTCTTGTAATTTTTCACATTTCTGTTAATGAGCTTCTCAAATGCAGTGCATTCATTTTTGGTGGCTTCTCAAGTGTCTGGTATTTCCAGCCCTTCATGATATGCTCATCATCACACAGAAGGCGACGTCTTTCAGATCACAAAATGCTACTGAACTACATAAGAACATAAGAATGGCCATGCTGGGTCAGACCAAAGATCCATCCAGCCTAGTATCCTATCTGCCGACAGTGGCCAATGCCAGCTGCCCCAGAGGGAGTGAACTGAACAAGTGATCTCTCTCCTGTCATCCATCTGCCAAACAGAGGGTAGGGACACCACTCCTTACTCATCCTGGCTAATAGCCATTAATGGACTTAATTTCCATGAATGTATCTTGTTCTCTTTTAAATCCTGTTATAGTCCTACCCTTCACAACCTCCTCAGGCAAGGAGTTCCACAGGTTAACTAGGAAAATGACTGCTCAACTGTCTGTAACTGTTGTGACCAGGAGTAGAAGAATTCCTGCTTCTTTCATCCCAGGAAACTTAGCACAAAAATTGCATCGAACCACTAGTGTTGATAAGAAGTTGAAGTCAAATCTTCATTTGTTGATCATATTATATTCCACTCTGTGTTCAAATTCTCTAGTGTGTCTTGATCCCATGACAACTCTGTTGAGGGTAGTGACTCGTGCTACTCAGCTATCAGTGTTTTATAAGACAGGCATCTGTAAAACATGCATAGAGGATAGAATCCAGGAGTTGGTGGTGTAGATTTATAAGAATCAAGTCTGTGCACTTTACTTTTTTCAGCTGGCTTGTCAAACACCTTATGTCCTCTTCATTTAAGGAGTTAATGTAAGTGCCCTAATTAGAAAGCTTCTGAACTGAAGTCTTCACTTCTTCCAGGACATTTTCAGTGGATCTCTCTCTGATTGATCCAAATGTGGTTTCCATTGCTGGACACAGATCTAGAATAGAAAGTTGTTTCCATGCAGGCACCATGCTTCCTTTCAGCTGTGTGACACAATTCTTCTCCAGGTAGTGGTACTCACCCTTAGGGTGTGGCATGGTCCAACATCACCAGTCCTCACAGTCGTCACAAATGGAAATAGTCAAGCTTTCTCATGTGCCATGTCTTGCACCTGTAGGACCACTGCATTATAGATTGGAATCAGAGGGCTAGCCATGTTAGTCTGAATCTGCATAAACAACGAGAAGTCCTGTGGCACCTTATAGACTAATGGATTTATTAGAGCATAAGCTTTCATGGGCAAAGATCCACTTCATCAGATGCATGCATGCATCTGACGAAGTGGATCTTTGCCCACGAAAGCTTATGCTCCAATAAATCTGTTAATCTATAACAGTGTTTCCTAAATAGTGCTCCGCAGAACCCTGGGGTTCCGAAGTGAAAGTAAGGGTTCCGCGAGAACCTGATCACCCCCCCCCCCCCCAAGCTGGCTGGGGCTGCCATTTTTAAGGGGTTCCCAGGCTCTTAGGGGCGGCCAGCTTTTTTTTTTTGGTCGATCAGCTTCCCCCAGGCATTTTTTTAAAGGGTTCCATGGCCAAATAAAATTGGGAAACATTGGTCTATAAGGTGCCACAAGACTTCTCGTTGTTTATGCATTATAGATTGTGATTTTTGGCTGTAGAGTCCATGTTGATTCCAGGTCCAGTGATGGAGGCGACCATATGAGATGCTGGCTTTCTTAATTCATCCGTCCCTTGCATGATCAATTGGCGCTTCCTTAATCTACACAGGCAGCCACCACAGGTGTGTTTGTGGCTTGGAGTCTTCCAAAGCTTATTGATGGGTCGGGTGAGGTTTTCCTTGGGCTGACGGAGCGAGAGTTCCCGCAGCAGCACAGCCGTTTATGAGACCTTGTCCTGCTGCTCCAGGGGGCACCACCCAGGCACAATCAGCCGCCTGGCGGGCAGAGGAAAGGGTTAAATCCGCCTGGCGCTGGCGGGCAGGGGCGGTCAGCGCCCGGCCGGTGCATTCTTTTGCCTCCTCCAGCAGAGGGGCCGCTGAGTCACCAGGACCCCGCTTGGTGAATGGCTGCGCTCAGGAGGGGCTGGGCTGCCCCTTCCGCTCCCGGCTCCGCCAGAGGCTCGCAGCTCGCCCCGCTCCGCAGAGCAGCCCGGCCAGGCGGCGGGAGGGGACGGGGCAGCGCGGCGCAGCGCAGCATGGCCGTGACCCTCAACAGCCGCCTCCAAGGTAAGCGCGCCCGCAGCCGGCACGTGCGCCCCGGGGGGGCGCAGCCACCTGCGCCGCGCGGCCGGGCCCTTGCCCCGCTGGCTGGCCCGGCTGATGCCCCTCTCTCCCCGGCGCAGGAGGCAAGGCCTACGGACAGCGGCGAGCGCAGCAGGAGGGGCGGCTGGAGGAGATCAACAAGGTAGGGGGCTGCCGGAGAGGGGTGCGTGCGAGGGGGAGGCGGCGCCGCGCGGGCTGGGGGGCGGAGGGGCGCTGGGGGGAGACCTGGGGCGCAGGGCGGGGGGAAGCGGGTCTCCCTGCCGGGGCTGCTTTGCCCCGCTCGGAGCTGCCGGCGCCGGGAAGGGAAGGGAAGGGAGCTGGGGGCGGCGGTCCCAGCCACCTCTGCTCCCGCGCCCGCTCGCTCTGGCCGGGGCGCGCAACTCCACGTGGGCTGCTGGGAGCCAGAAGTTCGCGCTCTTGGATTTCTAGCAGAGCTCGGCGCGCAGCCTGCTTCCTGCCGGGGTTTCCCGGATGGGAGCTGGGCGGGAGAAGGGGCCAGATCGTGGCTTGTGGGTGATCTGGGGCGTAGATGTGGCCAGGCGCTCGTGCAGCTCTCAGATCCCCGGCCAGGCAGAGCCCAGCTAGCTGCAGCTGGCCTCTGTGGAAACTGAGGCACCGATCAATGCCGTGACTTGCCCAAGATGGGATGGGGAAGCCTGAACTCCAGTTCAAGGCTCTATCCGCAGAGGCATCCTCCCCCACATCAGTTACCCCTCTGGATAGCAAAATCTGCTGAAGATCCTAATCTGGAAGTAATTCTAATATGCCTCTCTCCTGCACTGAGCTCACCCAGCCAGTCCTGGTAGGTGGGGGCCAGCATATTAGGGGCAAGGATGAACACTGTTGTTTGTCTTTGCTGAACAGTTTGAAATCCTTACAAGTCCCCCCTCTGGCCACTGGACTCTTAGCTTGCTGCAGCAATCAAACATGAGTCTGTTAATAAGCTTTATGACAGCTGGAGAGACTGGGGCTGATGGCCTTGCACTAAGTGCTGGGTAGTGAAGTTCCCAGATCTGGCTTAGTTCTGTCTTCTTTTCCCTCCAAAAAAACAAACAAAAACCAACTTTACCAGGGTGCCACTAAATCCCTCCAGCTTCTAAACCCGTCTGCAAGTGAGACCACTGCCTGTGCCCAGTGGAGAGAGCTTGCCTGCCCACCCAGCCTGGGTGACTCCCAGTGTGCCTTGTTATGTCTCACTTGAGCTAATTGAAATGGTTAGGAGCCCGTTAAAGCTGTATCTTTGAGCTCAAAGTGAACTGAGGGTCTGTCTAGAGAGCTGGGAGGGGAAGATGAAGGTGTTTGCAGGGGAAGGAGGATGGGGGGGGAAGAATCCATATGAAGGGGACTGAATGGAGATCAGAGTTGGGGGGGTTGGCTGGCAGGAGGGGTCTAGTGTTTGAGGTCGAGTGAGAGGAAAGACCAGAGTCTGTGTGGGGCCAGGCCCTAGTTAATCTTAATTCCAACTAGATTCCGTGTCTCAGTGGGCACACGCTGCCTGGTGTCTGGCTTGCTTCTCCCGGCCCCAGATGGGAAGAGACCTGCTGACCTACTGTCATTTCTCTGGGGACCCAATCCTGACCCAGCAAATAGAGCCCTGTCCCCACCCCTGGGCTGTCTCTGTTGTTAGAAGGCCGTGGTAGCGAGTGAGCTGTCCTTCCCACTGCTTTCCCAGCTCATGTAAGGGACCTTCCGAGACCATGGAGACTCCGACAGGCAGGGGCCATGTGGAGAGATGTCCCAAGTGGAGAGGTGGTCAGAGCCCAATGGGTGCTCACTTACAGAGGGCCCCATAAAACAGAGCCACCCCTCTGTGCCTCCCGAAGCCCTGGGGTAAATCTTGCAGGCTGGGTTTGTACCTCATAGGGCCTACTGGCAGGATGTTGAGAATGAGCAGCCAGGCTTGTCCTCAGTCTTGGCTATTACGGGTTTGGTGGATTAAATCCTGGACCTTTCCCAGTCCTGTCCAAGTTGCATAGCTCAGGCCTGAGGCTATGTTTGAATAATCCAAGCCGGATGGACCGAGACCCTAGCAGAGCGGCCTGCGCTGGTAGAACCAGCGCGAATACCCTCTTCCCCACAGACCTCCGCGCCGCGCTGACGTCATAACGTGGCGCTCCGTGACGCTTCCCCGCAAGTTGCACACCCGTGACCCGCGGCAGAGTTGCACACCTGTGACCCGGGCAGGGGTGTGGCAGTGAGGAAGGAATGGAGCCGGCCTGAAGCTGGGGAAGAGGTGGGTCTGGTTTTGGGGCAGGAACGTTGGCTGGGGCAGGACAGTACAGGGAGGTGTGGGGGCCTGTATTACACCCACAGCCATTGGCTGGGAGCCAGCACTCTGTCCCCTAGGGCCATGTGAACAGGTGGTGTGTGTCAGAGGGAGGCCTTAAAGCCAGTGGAAGGGGTGGGGTAGGGGAGCCTTTTCCTGGCTTTGGATGGGCTCCCTGCATTCACTTCTGGCCTGATCTGACCTGTGCTGCGCACATGGCTGCTGCCAGATGGGCACTTGACGAGATTGTGTGCAACAGGGCCTGCCCCGAAACCTGCCCTGTTACCTCCGCACAGCTACAGAGAGCGGCACTCCCCCTGCCTGGGGGGTCCCCGCTGCCCCCCCGAACCTCCCTCCCCCCTCCTGAGGGCGGCAGCCAGACTGCAGAGACTGAAACCTGCAGCTGAGATCGTATCACACCTTTGCAAGCTGAACCCCTTCAAAGCCAGCTGCTGTTTGGAAGGGGGATCGAGAAGGGAGCGGATGTCTAGCAGGCAGTGGGAGGCGGTGACTGAAGCTATTCCTTGTGTGGCACTGGGCATCCCAGGGTAGCAAGGTTGGATCTACACCAGGGCTGTCTCCCTACAGCAGCCCCCTACCTAGGGGGCTCTTCCCCGCTACAGCTTGGGGACTGAAATCCTGTATGTGGGGCTAGGGCTGGGCCTGTGCCAGGGACCGTTGTGTGCCAGTAGATGCTTTGTGGCCAGCTGCCATAACAGTCCCTGCAGGAGTGCGCCCGAGGAAGAATAGGAGCTATTGTTCTCAGGAAGGGCTTTCAACTTTCACCCCAGCCTGTGCCGAGCTGTTCTGATTTCCTCTCCCAGGAGTGCAGAGTTTCTGCCTCTTGTGAATGCTGAACTTGGGCCTTTTCTTCACTCTGTGTAGCCGGTGGGTGCTAGGGAAGTAAGCGAGGAGTCGAGTGCTTGACAACTTGCTTTCTCTCTTTCCCCCCCCCTGCCGCCTCTGTATGAGAGGCAGCAAGTTGGGGGACAGGAGCCAGTGCTAGGGGGAGCCGGCTTAAAAGTTGGTTCCCCCCCCAGCACCATCTCCAAGGTGCCATCTGTCTTTCTCCTCCCCCCCCCCCCAGCGCTGCTACCTCTGTCAGAGGCAGCTGTGGGGGAGGAGGGGTAGGGGAGGCTGTTCCGGCAGCAGTTCCTGTCGTGGGGGGGTCCCAGTAAGGAGCTGGGCCCCCCGTGGATAGGGGCTGCTGCCACGAAGTATCACCTGTCCGCAGCCAGAGAGGCGCAGTGGTCCCATTCTGACGCGAGACGGAACTTCTCGGTCCCAGCTCGAGCCAGGTCCATGAGCTACCCTTGCTGTGGCTCTGCATTTTAAATATAGTAAGAGTCGGGCGGCTCTTGCTACATTGAAACTGCAAAGCTGCAGCCGGGGTAGCTCCTGGACCGGCGTGAGCCAGGACAGAGCACTTCCCCTTATCAATTAATTGTGTAGTTGATACAAATTATATCAGCTGCATGATTAGTCAGTTATCCGCCTCTTAACATCCTTAGTGGGTGCTGGGATCTCAGACGTCCTGCAGATCTTGGCAAATCAAGGATTACACAGTGCAAGGGGCAGTTAGGGTAAATGCCATGGGCACAAGGGCCAGATGAGGTCCTTTTCCCTGGTGCAGTACAAAGGAGGCCCCTGGGCTGGAGGAGGGAACCTTCTCCTCTCCTTGAGAGTAGGATGGAAGATGCCTCCATCTTGCGCACACCTCTCCCCTGTCCTCCTTGCCCACCTCCTGGACACTAAGCACCCTGATCTTTCAGGGGCGGTCCTCTCCTTGTGTTCTCTGTAGTACTGATGGGAGGCCCTCCAGTTTCATGAAGGAAGAGGAGGCAGGATGGTAAGGGTGGGCGCTAGGAGGCTGACTGGGTTAATTTTGGAGGGTTAGGAGTGGGCTGGAGACTAGGAAGAGCTGGAGGTGTGGGCTGAAGGGGTGTGTCCAGGAAGGGTTCCAGAGGCTGGGGTGGAGAGAGGGATGTGTAATGGATTCTGAGATGGACAAAAGCCAGGGAAGGCTTTGGAGATAACATCTCAAATTCATCCAGGCCGGTATCTTCAATCTGAGCATCTCAGTGCACATGCCATCCCCCAGCCTTGCGGGAGGGAGCATGGGACGCAGGTTCCAAAGGATTACAGGGGACAGATAATGAAAAACAGGTTCAGGGGTGCTGGCCAGAGGTTGGAAACAAGGGAACCAGAGGGGGACACCAAGCAGAGAACCCTGGACAGCTCCCCTTGCTCCTCAAAGCAGTGTAGGGAGCCAGCACCTGCC